>CM031539.1:762500-5562500 GCA_018361395.1 Boechera stricta | reverse complement strand
TGTTGGACTGTGGCTTGGCCATTGAAATATATCTTCGGGTTTTTCCATTGGGAAGGAAATTTTTGTCTTTGACTTCGCCTTAGTATTGGTTCTGAGTCGGAGACATTCTCTACCTCATCTTCCCTTATACCTTCATCATTATCCAAGGTACCACTCGACTCCTCATCTTTTTCATCGGATGATGATGGCTCGGCGGATGATGATGCGGATGATGATTCCTCAACGAGACTCTCCTCCTCATTCCTTTCTCCTCCCGAGTTAGGAACCATCGGAGCACTATTTGTCCCTTCTTCTTCGATGATGATGCTTTTTAGAATTTGTGCTTGATCCAAAACAGGACTCATAATACCATCAAGATCCTCCCATCTTTTATCAGTGAAGTAGCCTTCTGCTTCATCAAACTTAACATCTCTTGACACATAGATTCGATTGGAGTCCGGATGATAACATTTGTAACCCTTTTGAGTGCTTGAGTATCCTACAAACATGCACTTGATACTCCTTGGTTCCAACTTGTTTCTTTGAGACTCAGGAACAAATACATAACACCTACAACCAAAAACCCGAATATGATCAATATTAGGTTTGGTTCCGTTTAGTACCTCATATGGAGACTTATTGCCCAAGTTTGGAGTAGGCAGCCGGTTGATCAAATAGGCTGATGTCATTACGGCATCTCCCCAAAACCTTTTAGGAACCCCTCTCTCGAACATAATACTCCTAGCCACTTCCATCAAATGTCTATTCTTCCTTTCTGATACCCCATTTTGTTGAGGAGTGTAGGCACAACTTGTTTGGTGAATGATTCCATTACTCTCCATCATCCTTTTGAATTGATCGCTCATGTATTCTCCACCATTATCGCTTCTCAAAACTTTAACCCTTGTATTGAATTGGTTTAACACGTAGTTGTAGAATCTGACAAACGATTCAAAAACTTGGCTCTTGGAACTCATGAGTGTCAACCAAGTGTATTTTGATTTCTCATCAATAAAAGACACAAAGTACTTATATTGATCCTTAGAAACACACGGAGCTGACCATACATCCGAGTGGACCAAATCAAAGCACTTATCATAACTAGTCTTTGAACACAAGCCTCACAATCTTTATTTTCTGGGATTAGATTGGGCAAGATCATGCTGAGCACTTTCTGACTTGGATGTCCAAGACGTGAGTGTCATAAAGAGCTTGTACCAACCATACTAACTGCATATGACTCCATTACGCGATCATCTTCTTTATTTAGTAGATAAAGACCGTCCCTTACTCCTCCTTCTCCGAACACTTTCTTGGTCTTATTGTCCTGAAACTGAACCATATCAGACCCAAATATCACCTTGCAATTCAAGTCTTTGGTTGCCTTATGTACGGATAACAAGTTAGAGGTGAAATCCGGAACATATAGTGTCTTAGTGTTTTTCCTAAACACTTCTAGGTTCCCAATACCTTTTATTGGAACATCTTTACCATTAGCAACCCTAACATTCCCAACATATGATTCCATATCTTTCAACATACTTCCATTACTAATCATATGGTGACTTGCCCCCGAATCCACAATAACCTTATCATTACTTTTAGAGACAAAGAGACGTTACCTTTCAACTAACTTGGAGATACTCTTGATGAGAGCCTCCAAATCAGACTTCCTTACCAACTCATTGTTTCCAACTGTGGTCGTTCCCGCAAAGGCCCTTTGTCCTTGACCACTTCCTTGACCATTTTCTCTAAGCCGCATCGGTTTCAAGTGTGGGTGCAACGTCCAACACTTATCYTTCATGTGGCCTTTCATCTTACAATGGTCACACTCCAAGGCCTTCTTCTCCCCATAGGAGTGCCCTTTGTACGCGGCATGTGCCATTTCACTCGCCGATTGAAACAAGCTCCGTGAGCCCTCCTCTTTTTGAACTTGTTGGCATACTTCATTCAAGGTAGGTAGCTTGTCAAACCTTAGAATGTGCTGAATAAGTCCTTTATAGGAATCATTAAGCGTGAGTAACAACCCGAACACTTGGTCTTGTTCACGCCTCTCATTCAGCTCCTTAGGGTCATTTGTTGGTGGCCTAAGCATTTGCTCACAACCCTCAAAGACGAAAACGCCTTGCCCTCTTGTTGTAGGTCGTTTAAGGCCTTCTTCACCTCAAAATCCGGAAATGTTGGACATGTCCCCATACTCCTTGAGTGTGTCCCATAGTTCTTTAGCCGTATCACAATAGGAGTAGGCGGCGAGTATTGAGGACTCTAAGGAGATTTCGAGAATCGCCAAGACTTGTTGGTCTTCTTGGTCCTTCTTCTTTTCCCTCTGATTATGGTCATCATTGCCTTTTCCTTCCACGACTATATCTCCTTCTTTGGCCGTATCTCCTCCTTTGGCTGTTAGCTTCCACATAGCTCCACGCCCTCGACTCCTCAAGGCTGTTTTTGCAGTCCTTGACCACAATAAGTAGTTGTTCCCCTTGAGAACAACCGGTAAAATAACTTGTTTTTGCACCTCCATGAATCGGTTGAGAGTTCTTGAAGATTCGAGAGTATTTAGGTGAGTTTCGGAGATGAGATATTAAATCTCAAACTAGATCTTCTCACAACTCAGTCACTAAAAAGTGTTGAGGATATGAATCTATCTCAGAGTGAGCAAGATCTAGAGAGTGATTTAGAATCAAGAAAACCGAAACCGAAAGAAAAAAAAATTGGTGAGAAGTCAAAGCGAAACGAGGTTTTACCAAGATCTCTTATTCCGCTCTGATACCATGTAGAAATATAAGTATAAGAAGAGAATTAGAGAAAGAAATTATGAGTATAAGAGAGAAGACTAGAGAGAAACTTGTGTATTATGTTTTTTTGTGTTTGTGATGATATTTACAATTGCCCAAAGACTACATATATAGACTTACATATCTTACACTTATAATCAAATCAACCATACTCACTCTAACAACCCACTTTGTCCAAACTCTAACTACACCACACACAACTCCACTAACTCCATCAACACCACCAACCACAACTCCCAATTTAGTTTTCTCAATACGAATTATCAGGATTATAGGACGATTGAATTTTGTAACAGATTGTTTCGTCGGGAAATGGTGTGTGTTGGATTGCGGTGAGCCCCGATAAGCGGTCCGGCCGTTCGAGAGTAAACATAACCCAGTTTCACTCAACTCTCACGTTTTAAATTTCTACTTCGACTTTCAGTTCAGAAAATACCTTCCTAAAATAACATCATGGTCATGAAGCTTCCGAAGGACTACAAGAGATTTCTTCTCTCGAAAACTTTCCGACGTTCAAGTTAGATTGGGACACCATGACTTAGCAAAACAAAAAACGATATTTGAAAGGAAAAAGTTATGGACCCGATCATTTAGATGTCCAATATGGTTTTGGTGGGATTAGAAGGGGTTCAAGGAGTAGACAAAGAATTTTCCAAAGCGAGGATTGTTTCCAACCGGAGATTTATTGTACGAGATGAACGAAAGATCGACTTTGTTTTTCAACTTAAGGTTGCGACGTGCCCAGTTTGCATTGTTGAAGCTCATTGACTTGAAATAGGAGTCGCCTTGGTAGGAAGAGCATACTTCGACCGTTTAAGGTAGATGCATTTTAGTAACAACAGATTTAATGTTTTATCGGTTCTTTGTGGCCCATATAATGGTCTGCCTACTGACATTGCAATAAGAAAGTGAGTCACTTATTGTAGCTCTCAAAGCTCCTTGAGAAGATTGGGGAATTGGTGTCCGTAACTTAGAGTTTATCTGGAGGATCTAATATCACGTCGACACTTTTTGTGAGCGATTCTGGTGTGACGTTCACGTCTCGCAGCTGAAAAATCACTCCCAACAGTTAGAATATAATTTGACAAACAAATAAGAATTACATTGTATCAATTACGAAAGGCATATCTCAAACATTTTTTTTTTTGAAAACCAATCTCTTATAACTTATTTTTATCATCTAAATGCATAAACTAAAAGAATAATTCGAAAGAACTCATTTGTTTTTTTTCGTGAACTAGATTTCATGAAACTAAGTTTACACTAATCCCAAGATCTACATCTGCTGCTAATATTGGCAGTAAGATGTAAGTAACTAATCTCTAAATCCACTCGCATAACCAAACCAAACAATCACTTTTTTGGGTATAATTGGCCATAACAAATTAACAATCACTTTAGAAAATTAAAATTGCTACTAGAGCGAATTCGTTTAAGGGTCAAAATTTGTGTGGTTAAAATAACCACACGCGATACATGTATATGAAAATCAATATTTATATGTGTGCTGCCTCGATATCAATTCCTCTTCAAGAAACGATAAACAAATCCCCAAAGTTCGAAGTAAAAATTAAATTCGAAAAAGGCTTTAGGAGTAATCTGAGTTCTTAAGTACAGTAGTGGGTGAAAATAAGTTATAATATTATCGCGTTCGTAGTTAACTAAATGAGTAATAATCTAAAAATATGAACATTGACAAGAGGGGTGCGTGTAGCATTTATAAGGCAAAAGTCAAATTTACTCGACTTTCTTGTCAATTTTTGTGGGTTTTTTAAATAACGAATACCAAAGTATAGAATTTCACAACGTTTCCTTGCTTTTAGTAAAATCTAGTTGAAAGTTTAAATTTTTATCCAAAAACCTCTATTTTCTTTAATCATCTTTGTGTATGTATGTACAAGTACCATCAATTTGATTAACTAATTATTTACTACACCGTCAAATATTAATTTACCGGTTCTCGAAAGTCTGGTAATATTATAAAAACAGTACTAGTAGCTAAGTGACAAGGCAAATAGAATTCTATGAAATTGATGTTGATTACCTGGCATCGTTTCAAAATTTCAAATGATGGTTGATAAATTCTAATAAAACCTATTTGGTTGTATATAAGTGAATGTCTAGTTGAGAAAAAAAAAAAAATATATATATATATATATATATAATTAAGATGTTTGACAAAAAAGAATATACTATTAAAATAGTTCGAAAGCAATATATAGAAGTCTAGTTGCGGTTAAAAAAATACAAAACAGATACTTTCACTAAAGAGAATAAGTTTGAATAAGCGAGATAACTATAGAATTGATTGATATGTCAAATAAATAACAAAATAACTAAATAATTGTTAACGAATTAATGAAACTAAATAAAGTTTTCGTAAAATAATTATAAAATAATGAAAAACTAATTTTAGTAAATTAATCACTTTTGTTTTTTAGTTATATTTTTAACATATTAGTGGTATATAAAAAATCACTTTTTAAAAACGTGAAAACTTAATTAATAATTAAAAAAAAACAAAATAACGTGAACATGTAGTATACTATTTATCCTTTATATATGCTACTGTTTTTCATGTAATAAACTAATATAATATCGTAAATTTGAAATGCTGTGTTTATTTTTATAATTTCCCTGCAACATGTATTTCGCCGTTATTGAAATATACTCGTCTTTTGAAATCATAGATGGAAGAAATATCTAGTTAGTCGATATTCGTTATACCTAGTCAACATGTTAACCTTTCCTTGCATTACTTTAACTAGTAATCCCTGGTCTTTTTGATTAATTTTGCTTTTAGAATCTGGAGATAATTAGTACTAGATAATTTTTTTGGGTTAAATACTAGATAATTGAATGTTGCATCGATTATTTTTCATTACCTACATCTAAATTATTCGAGCATCATATTGAATTAATGATCACAGTTATTTTGAAACGTCAAAGACCTTTTGTAAAGTGTCTCACACTCTGTGTTTAAAATCCAAGTTTCAAAAACAAAACTTCCTAATATAATAGAACGTACGGTTTAAATAGCAACAAAAGAAAACTCTTTATCAGTATATATATTATATAGCAGCAACAAAACATAATATGTGAAATAATATAACTGTTTAACATCTAAATGTCAAACAAAAACTTCCACTATTTTATGGTTTAAGTAGCAAAATTAAGATTATGCAAAATAACAGATTCTATTTTTTAATATCTAATTTTGGAATATACAATGGCCCGCTATTTACTTTTTTGATGATTGTTACTTTAACCATAAACCTTTATAACCCATTATTTTTTTATTTTTATAGGCTAC
Source organism: Boechera stricta (assembly GCA_018361395.1). Lineage (NCBI taxonomy): Eukaryota > Viridiplantae > Streptophyta > Magnoliopsida > Brassicales > Brassicaceae > Boechera > Boechera stricta. The sequence continues at coordinate 5,556,413 of CM031539.1, read as the reverse complement.
TTTATAAATGTCTACGAGTAGAGTTCAACAAACACATCTACGGCATACAAAATTACTAATAGGAGTTGCCTACAATATATTTTTTCTTCACTCAACAAACTAGGGCATAACAAGCCAATTGACGGGAAAATATTAAAAAAATTAATGTGGAAAACTGGGAAAATAGAATGTAGTTTGATGGTCCAGCTTCACCTGAGTTTAATTTTGGTACCGACTTCAAAATCAGATCGCACTATAGGCAAAAGTCTAAAGGCATAGCTAGGGAATACGTCAAACCCAATGAAATTCCAAAAAGCCAAGTTTCCTCGGTTTATACCCATTTTGTCTCTCTCTTCTGGTTTTGACTCTTTTGAGTTTTTACTTCCCAAGCGTGTGCACTTGATATTAGAGCTCTATTTTTTTCTATATTAAGAAAATACATGGTTGATTTATTTATGGGGTTCACAGTACATATATAATAAATGTGAAAATATTATTAGTCAAAACTTCAAAGTCTTCAAGCCCAAGCACCCATACCTCTGTCTTCGTGAACATAATTAACCCTCTTTACCACAGTTAATCATGCATGTCCCTCACCTTCCAAATTTTATATTTGACCAACCTCGCTTCCCTTGTTACTAGTATTTGTCTAATTTATTGTTTCGCTAATTAGTTTTCAGATAACAATATACTCCCTCATTTATTGTTTCGCTAATTGTTTTTTTTTTATGAAATGTGATATTTATAAAATAAAAAAGGATATATACAAAAAGTTTGAATCGTACAGCCGAATAAAATTGGGAACAAGTATGGAGAGGGGAATGGTCAAGAGTGACCAAAACCGAACAAGAATTGCGTTGTTAAGATACTACCTCGTTGGAAAATCCGGTTGAGACACAAAAAAAGAAAAAGTATAGTTTTTAACCGCGGCTTTTAATCTGGATGACACACATTCGAAAGCCAAAGAAAGAGATAGAGAGTGATGGAATAGCCGAAACACCAATCACAAAGCTCAGGAGAGATAGCTGCTACTGATCGTCACCATACTGCACCGAATTGTTTCGCTAATTAGTTATCAGATAACAATATAGTCTCAGAAGATAAAAGAACGTGTGGAAAACAAATAACCTAATCGTTTTCTTTCATACTAACATATATATACCAGGTTCAACATCTGTCATATATATACACACAATTAAGAGTTTGAATTGATGCAGGCTAATGCATTTGCGATCGAAACCATTTTTTGGTTATCATTCGTAAATAAGCCATAACAATATACAAAGAAATATTCTTCAAATCTTTTTATGTCGATGTTGAAAATTATTGAATAAATGACTTCTAATTTCGATTAAGATTAAAATATTATCTTAAGATACTCTCAGTTGAAGATAAAAAGGTATAAATATCTATTTCATCTAACCTTATAAATTGTATGGATGCGTCCACCTCTTTTTCCTTTACGACTTTTTCACACGATCAAATCATACCGTACGTGTGCTGTGCAATCTCTCTCTTGGACCTAGAAGGTGTGAGTTCTCAAGACCTGTATTGGGCCTTGACTCGGTTAATCAGATGGGCCAATCAGTAAATAAACATTGCCGACTTGACATCGTTTCTATTTTTAGTAGTTTCCCAAAGCTTATGCATTATTAGTGCTTTCTAAACAAAAGAGTTATACTACTTGGCCGACAAAAGAAAAATGTTACTACTATTTTTTTTTATTTTTTTTTTATTTAGCTAATAATTTGTTAAAATATAGGTCGGCCAACTAATTATGGAATTTAGTTTTGCCTTAGCAGTTTAACGGAGTGGAGTGCCTCTATCATTATTGCTCATAATCATTAGTCATCCATTTGTATACACGACGAGTCTGATAAATTGAATACATTTCCTAACCGATGAGATATCCAAAAAGATACTCATAAGAGCTTATAAGTTATAACAGACAGATACTCTGATACATATCTTTGATAACCTTGCAAGATGAATATCTTACAGACTACATGTATTGTGTGACGTCTTGAATATGAAAGTGAATTTTGTGAAACTGAAAACTTTTATATGTATTTGAATCTATGCTTATTCTCTAAATTTCCGATATTATTTTTGCACATTCTACTATTTTATTTTTATTATGTGTTCAAAATTGATTAGGAAGCTAGTATATATTATATGGACATTAGCATTTAACTAGATTTAAGTTAATCATATCACTAGATATGAGTGTGATGAATTAATATTATCGGATTTTTCAAACACATTTTTTTTTACAAAAACGATAAACTTAACTTATTTCAAATGTGAGATTCGTAACAACATGATTCAGCTGCAACAATATTTGGCGCAACCAACTTGATCCAATCTAAAACAAACAATTTCATCCAGTTAACTAAAACAACTTTTTGTAGGAATGTATATATTGACAATAAAACCAAAAATGATAGTAACATGCCATCTCTAGCGACTAACAACTCTGAGTCTCTGATGTACACTTTTGGTTGATGACCCATATCAGATTTGGATTGAACATAATTAATTCTAGATTTATTTATTTTATTCTTAAACCCATATTTGTGATTTGCAACTCCCCGACATCAATCCCGCAAAATATGTATTAAATTCAAAAACTCAAAATTCATATACGTTGTGTGTTTTATGGAATTCCGATCGTCTCCCCACAACTTCTGATTGGGTCTGAATCTGAGCTAAATCGCTCGTGATACTAATAAACATAATCTTATATTGAGCTATTGATGGATAATTAAATATCTTTCTTACGAGGGACCGAGGTAGGTGACCTACACCGTCTTTTTCTTTTTCGTTTTTTCTTATCAACGTTTTTAATTACAAGACTGAAGATCCTACAAGTCTTGGGTTTGAATTAATAGCGTCTTATGAAATTTTGGAGCACTCAACCACAAATCCACAATACTTTAAGTCGGTGGTGTACTCGAACGAAGATATGTAGTGGGTGTAACCCAAATTGAAGACTAGAGTATTTATTTTAAATTAGGAGTCAAACATAGTTGATCATTGAATAGAAGAAAGCCAAACATATAAATGTCCTATTTAATAATTTAGATGCACGTACCCCATAATTTTTTTTTGTTGGATTCTAAGAAATAACTTATAATAAATTCTATAAGTTGCACAAAAACCATATGTAACATTTTAGCATTAGCATAAGTACAAAAAGTGATAACTAAGTTATTTTTCTGAACTAAACAAAAAAAGAAAGATAAAAAAATCTCTTTCAAAAGCTTATCTTTTTTTTTTTTGAAAATAACATTAAACTGTTAAAATAGTTATTATGTTTTTAATAACAATATTCTATATATTTTGATCTATCTTCTCCTAAAATTTTCAAAACATCTTAGAAAATTTTCTCTCTCAATCACATACATCATGTAATGGGTACCAACACCACTTGCCTGAGAATTATATTGTGCTTCAACATTGTTTTGAGAAAATAAAAAAGAAACATTGCATAATTATACATCCGTTTATAAAAGATCCAAAACCACATTGATCCAAAACATTGACTAGTAAGATTGACGTACACATCAGTTCATAAAAGTTGACAGAAACATAGCTAAATACATCTAGAAGATCCATAAGACCACAATTGACTAGTTAGATTGACAGATGCATTAGTTCACATGAGTTCATAGAAACTTAATTAGCCTGAGTTCATAGCAGATCCATAAAACTGTCGTTGATTATCCATTAGTTTCTAGAAATTGATATAAACATAGCTACAATAAAACGCCAAAGAAGTTCCAGAAGTTCTAAATACAAAATATATTAACAAAGATTAGAAACATACTCCTAGTTGTTTAAGAAGGATTATCAAAACATTTAAACAGAATTATATGTCCATCTATTATAGAGTGTTATCAGATATCATCTTCTGGAACCAGTTGACATGTATTCGTAATGCACTGCCCATAAGAGATTAGTACAATACTCAGAAGTCAGAACACAACAACCAGTAGAGCAAGTGTTGTCTCTTAACTGTTAAAGCTAATTTCTTCACCGAGCCAAGGGCTTTGTCCTGTACTCATACATTGTTCACTATTGACACGATCACCGAGTTTAGATAATACCCCATCGCCAAAGAAGCACATGATAAACTATTATAATTTTTCTTATACTCCTTAATTAAAATGAATTACATAGTTTTAGGAAAAAAAATTATCTCTCTAATTAAAAACCTAAAACATAAAGCTATAACTTTATTTAAAAGATTGATGTTTAAGAGTTTTCACACAAATTAAGAAACAATAATTACTAGCTATAAATACATTATTTTCTCTCACCAAAAAAATATTATTTAATTATGAACCAATAACAATTCATAAATTCAAATATTTTTATTGAATACTTCTTGAAATTTACAAATTATTAACACTAATTAATTTAATGTGCATAGAAAATCAGTTTTTGTGAAACAAGAAAAAATTCTAGAGAATCAATATTTTAGGAACAGAGGTAGTATTATCATTGCTATAGTTTGATGATGATTTATTACCAATAACTATCCATCCTAAAAAACATATTATCCATTTATTAACATCAAAACCATACTAACGAAGACTACAAAAGAACCAATATGAATTACATAGCTAGAACAGTCTTGAGATTCATATACAGCCGTTGGATCCAAGCAGTAGTCATCATCAGCCGTAGGATTACTACGCGGTTTTGCAACCTCGCATGATTTCTACAATTTGGTGGCCCCATGTTCAGAGGTATGTTCTTCCCTACTCGCCCAATCCATATCATTCATATTTTCACTCAACTATAGTGTATATGACTTTTTTTAATGTCGGTGTTAAACCAATTTTATTTTTGTGATTGTTTTTTTAAAGTACCACTACAAGAAACTTAACAACTAATAGTCTAATATCTCTTAATTATCCTCTATTATTTCTTCCCAATTAAGAATTTACTTTATTGATTTTTTTTTTCCAATTCATTCTGGATGAAACAAAAAAAAAAGGCTATTTAAAAACAGTGTGAACAAAGTGAAAAAGAACACAGTGTGAAACAATACTGTAATCGTACTTTTTCAAAAAAAAATATATATATATATATATAATTGAATTAATTAAAGTAAAAAAATCAGCTTTTCTTTTCATTCTTTTTCTTCCTGTCTTTAATGTAACTTATTTGTTTTCTCAAATTATTAGCTTTTATTTTCTTTATTTCCTATATAGCATTTTATTTATTTTATCTTATTTTCCTCAAATTTCATGGCTTTTTTTTTAATATGATTATTCCGCCGATTTTAGGTTAAATGGTTTTTTTTTTTGTAAAATACTAAAAAAAATAAAAATATCAGACGTCGATTGAATCTAACACAGTACCTCCTCTCTCAATCTCAATGGCTCTGTTTTAAAAAGGGCAAATTAAAATTTCTCCTCATAAACAAAATCGCCAGCTTTATCTCTCTTTCTCTCTCTCTCTCTTTTTACACATCCCATGGCTAGATGATGACGATTCACATAAACTAGGGTTCCCCACAATTTACCTTACACGTATCATCAATCCCTTCCTTCCTCCGTCATCATCATCATCATTTTCCACCGACAACAATCTCGGAGTTTGGAGATTATTACTTCTGATCAACCAATTGTATTACTGGATCTCCCAGATTCGTTCTAATCTCTGTATGTTCTCTGATTTCTTCATTCCGACAAATCTATGTATGTTTTTTCAGATCGGGCTTACTTTTTTTATATTTAAAAATCTGTTTTGTTTCTCAATCTGTTTAGTAATTAATATCGTAGCTAAAAAGTAGTGTTTGGTGTAGCTTGATAGATCTCTTTAAGGCTTTCGTTAATCTTACGGATCTTTGTTTATTACGTTCAAAAAGTTTTTATTGCTTCTCCCTGAAGACAGCACAAAGTTTAAATCTTTACGAATGTGAGCACACACATGTGTAGTTTAATAATCTAACAGATTTGAGATTCCTCTTAGTATAATTGTCTTGATTTCGCGATGTTGTTATGTCTCTATTTACTGATTCAAATCTAAAGCTTCAAACTTTGTGGCTTTTGATCTGTTTTTTCTTTTTCTTTTTGCGTACACTTGATCTGATTTGGAGCTGATCTGTGTTTTGTAGATCAATCATGGCTTTGAAGTCTAGTTCTGCTGATGGTAAAACCAGAAGCTCTGTTCAGATCTTCATTGTGTTTAGTTTATGTTGCTTCTTCTACATTTTGGGAGCATGGCAACGAAGTGGGTTTGGTAAAGGAGACAGTATTGCTCTTGAGATGACAAACAGTGGAGCTGATTGCAACATTGTTCCAAGCTTGAATTTCGAGACTCATCACGCCGGTGAATCGAGTATTGTTGGTGCATCTGAAGCAGCAAAGGTCAAGGCTTTTGAGCCGTGTGATGCTCGTTACACGGATTATACTCCCTGTCAAGATCAGAGGCGTGCCATGACTTTCCCGAGAGATAGTATGATTTACCGAGAGAGGCACTGCCCTCCTGAGAAAGAGAAACTACATTGTCTTATACCAGCTCCTAAAGGATATGTAACACCTTTCTCTTGGCCCAAGAGTCGAGATTATGTGCCTTATGCTAATGCACCGTATAAAGCATTGACTGTTGAGAAGGCTATTCAGAATTGGATTCAATACGAGGGTGACGTTTTTAGATTCCCCGGTGGTGGAACTCAGTTCCCTCAAGGTGCTGATAAATATATTGATCAGCTTGCTTCGGTGATACCTATGGAGAACGGAACTGTTAGGACTGCTTTGGACACCGGTTGTGGGGTAATGTCTTATGTTTGATTGTCTTATTTAAATTTTCTGAGTTTGATATTCTTCAATAATTACATGGTGGAACTAAATTGAAACGTTTTGTTAGGTTGCAAGTTGGGGAGCATACTTATGGAGCAGAAATGTGCGTGCGATGTCTTTCGCACCAAGAGATTCCCATGAGGCTCAGGTCCAATTTGCTCTAGAGAGAGGTGTTCCCGCTGTTATTGGTGTTCTTGGCACCATAAAGTTGCCATACCCAACACGGGCTTTTGACATGGCTCATTGCTCTCGGTGTTTGATTCCATGGGGAGCAAATGGTTAGAACCGTTTCTGCTCTTTGAACAATTTGACTTTTGCTTTGTCTAAAAAAATGATCAGTTAGTTTCAATGCTCTTTTCGTGTTTTAACAGATGGAATGTACTTGATGGAAGTTGACCGTGTGCTTAGACCCGGTGGCTACTGGATCCTATCTGGTCCTCCAATCAACTGGAAAGTCAACTACAAGGCATGGCAACGTCCCAAGGAGGACCTTCAAGAGGAACAAAGAAAGATTGAGGAAGCTGCTAAACTTCTTTGTTGGGAGAAAAAGTATGAACACGGCGAGATCGCAATTTGGCAGAAGAGAGTCAATGATGAGGCTTGCCGATCAAGACAAGATGATCCTAGAGCCAATTTCTGCAAAACTGATGATAGTGATGATGTCTGGTAAGTATCATTTGTTATAACCTCATTTTTTTTTTCTTGTTAGAAACATCACCATCCAGTTTAATTTTTTTGCTCTAATCATCCATCTTCTCTAGGTACAAGAAAATGGAGGCATGTATTACGCCGTATCCGGAGACAAGTAGCTCGGATGAAGTAGCTGGTGGTGAGCTTCAGGTTTTCCCAGATAGGCTCAATGCAGTGCCGCCCAGGATCTCTAGCGGTTCGATCTCTGGTGTTACTGTTGATGCCTATGAAGACGATAACCGACAGTGGAAAAAACATGTGAAAGCCTACAAGAGAATCAACAGTCTGCTTGACACGGGAAGGTACCGTAACATCATGGACATGAACGCAGGGTTTGGTGGATTTGCTGCTGCTCTCGAATCCCAAAAGCTTTGGGTTATGAATGTTGTTCCCACAATTGCCGAAAAGAATAGACTTGGAGTTGTATATGAACGAGGACTCATTGGTATCTACCATGACTGGTAAGCTAAAAATAATTCTCTCTTCTTCTCACAATTTACCAAAATTCGTTGTTTCTGGTTTGAGAGACTCTGTTCTGGTGTAAATGGTTTTCAGGTGTGAGGCTTTCTCTACATACCCAAGAACATATGACCTAATCCACGCGAACCACCTCTTCAGTCTGTACAAGGACAAGTATGTATATCTGTTTTGTTCAATGACTCGTAACAACAATCCAGAGGTTTTTTGAGATCGCTAATTTATGAATCTGAAACTCTTTAGGTGCAATGCTGATGACATTCTTCTGGAGATGGATCGAATTCTCCGACCAGAAGGAGCAGTTATAATCCGGGACGATGTGGACACATTGATCAAGGTGAAGAGAATCATCGCTGGAATGAGATGGGATTCGAAGCTGGTTGATCACGAGGATGGTCCTTTAGTTCCTGAGAAGGTTTTGATTGCCGTGAAGCAGTATTGGGTCACCAACTCCACCTCGACTCACTGAAGTTACTCTATTGACCTGACATTTTGATCAAATGTAGAGCTTTCGTCCTTAGGGAATGTGAGAAAGCTGCAATCTCATCTTTAAACACTTTTTGAAGTATCTATTTATCAAATGTAATAGTTTATACTCCAACCCAAAAGCTTGGAACTTTGTGGTGTATCATTGAATTCTCAACTTAATAGTTTTTGCATAAGCCAACTCTGTTTCTTCTCTTACAGACTCAAATTTAAAATAACCAACGGGTATGTTTCTAGTACACCACAACGTATGATGTATACATACAAATCTCAAACTCAAGGCTAATGCAGCTCTAGAGAGAAGCAAATCAGCTCTTCTTCTGATTACAAAGTAAGTCTCTACGTGTTCCAAAAGCTCAGGCTCTCAATTCAATCAGTCTTTAACTTGTTTAGTTGGACGAGCTTCAAATCCACCATCTTTCCGTTTCTCAAGTGAGTAAGGCATGTAAGTACCAAGAATCCGATCCCACATGACAAAGAAAGGCTGAGAGAAGTTGAATTTGTTTCCATAAAGCTGATGATGCACATCATGATACGCAGTGTTGTTCTTAAACAAGATATGGAAGAAATTCCCAGGGAGACAGAGTCCGCAATGGTCATCCACGGTTTTGATAGTTGCAAAGGAGAAGAAGAAGATTGAAGTTCTTGGAGACATACCCGAGATGAGAAAAGATAAGGCGCCACCAATTGTATCGAGGATCAGTCCTTCTACTGGATGGTTGTATAGAGCTCCATATGCATAGGGAACAACAAGCCTATGGTGCTGAGAGTGGATATGTTTGTATAAGAACTTGTTGTAATGCATATACCGATGCATGAAGTATTGCCATGTATCAAGGACTAACATGGCGGTTACACACTGGCTAGCTAGAACCAATACGGAAAATTGTTGCGTCTTGCTGGACTCGGCATCACTTCCTGTCACCTGCAGATAAAATACAACATATTCAAAAAAGGTTTAATGCAAGAAAAGAGAAAAAACTGTAGACTCGAACATTCAGAACATGTAGAAACACCGTGGAAAAGTTCATCCTAACATACAGAGTTCACGAGATGTAATGACATGTGATTAATTAATCTAATAGATACATTGAGTACCAGTCATAGCTTCAGAAATACAGAACATGTCCACGAAATAAGCATGAAACTGCTTTGAGAAAAATTTGCTTCAAGATCCATCAAATGGTTTAGCGGCAGAGTGAAAAATTATACCATAACGAGGTCCAGAGATTTGATTGTATGGAAGAAATTGAATCTATCAGAAACGTCGAGTAAAAGAATATGATCTATGAGACACACGTTTTGTATAATCTACAACCACAGACGCTCACAAGAGTCGGTGAACATTTCTTGTGACACATATTTTCTTATAAACACCATCCAGAATAAGATAAAGGTAAAACAAGAATTCCATTATGCTACCTAACGGGACATCAAATCATTGAACAACCAATGCCAGAACAAGAGAGTACACCACTGATTCCTGGATGAGATAAAGATCATTGCTTTACATCTCAAACAAACACCGAACTATCCAATCTAATTCACAGCTCATGAAGGATTCAGAGATAGATTATTTAAACATTGAGCTCAGTAAAAGAACAGAACAGCCAATAAATGATTCTTACAGGTTCTAGGCATTCACTTCAATTCAACTAGTAAACATCACATTACTAATTATTCATACCCAGCAAATTGACATCATTTTAATCATAAGGCAAAAAATGGGTATGGCAACTTTACCGTGAACAGAAGGATAGCGACGATAGCCTGAATAAACTGTTGGAGAAGAACACCTTTAACAACATTGGACTTGGAGACAAGATTCTTCTCTTCTTCCTCAACCTTCGAATGCAATCTATAACTCTCCAACGAAGAGAGCGCTACATAAATCCCAGAGTAAACCCAATACACCACAATAGGAGCAAACGCTCCCAGTAATTCGTCAGACAGAACAAAACCCATCTTCCTGTTTCAGCTTCAGATCCTTACAAACTTGTGGGAATTCAGTCATATGAAATGGGAATATGCGAAATTGGACGTAGAAGAAAAACTGGAAATTTGACAATTGGAGAAATGAAAGAGGACAAGGGAAAAATTAGTAATAGAACTCAAAAAAGGAAGCTTCAATGATTAGGAAAAAAGTGAAGTTTTTTTTAGGGTTTACAGTTTTGATTTTGCCAAATCAATCAATTCAATGGATAATTAATTATTGGGGAAGAAAGAGACAGAGAGAGAGAAAGTAAACTAAAATAGCAAAAGCTATCTTTGTCTACGTGGCAAACGATGCAACGATCGAACTTTATATGGATCCTTCCTGGCCGTTCGATTGGGAAGCAAAGATGTTCCTTTATCGTGTTCGTGAGTATATTTGATTATGTTCTTCCCGCGTTTTCTTATTTACTTATTTTGTCGCTCTTTTCAAGTTGTACCAAAAAACGACGACGTACTTGCTAAGCTGGAAGTTTGGAAAAGAGATGTGTCGAGGACCAGTTAACCGAACCTAACCGATGCTTACCAGTTGGTTTTACGAAATACCATGTGGTTATTCAATTTATCATAGTTTTTTAGACATTTTTGTGTCATTATTTGCATAGAAATCAAAGAAAATAGTTAAGGGAAAAACATTTCTTTTCAAGAATTGTCATTTACACATATTTCATGTGATGAAAACAACAATAAATTGAAATGGATCTTAGCCTGAATGTGCGCAAGGTTATGAATCAACTCGCAACTCTTTTGTCTCAGTCTTCTTTGGGAAATTGAGACTGGCCTGTATAACTCTCTTAGTTCCTGAAAAGAAAAAACACAATATCCAGAAACATCAGGAACAAAGAAAACATACATATGAATCATTTCTTGGTTGGTTATAAATTCACTTTACAAAAGTTAAGCACCTTTCTCTGGATTCTGCTTGATCGAATTGACGACTGTAGATTTCCAGTCCTCATACTTAGCCTCTTCCATCTTCTTGTGTCTTTTGTAACATGAAGACTGCAGAAGCAAATCAAATGTGTGTGAATCAGAATTGCTCACAAGTTTGAGAACAAGTATGTACATTTGATAATCACAAAGAGGGAGTTATTCAAACAGATTATTGGAAAGAAGTCAGATGCCATGAACGTACCTCATCATCGGATGAATATCCACCATTCTCTAGTCTCCTCTTTCCAGGTAACACATCAAGCAAGTCTGAGGAAAATTTTGCACATAATCACTTATTGTGTTCGATTGACTTATTTCCAAACTAGTAGTGAACATAAAATAGAAGAAATGGTTTTGTCAACCATACCTCGGTTTCCTTTCACCTCTTTTGCATCTTTCTTTTCCTTTGAGATCCCAACACAGTCAAAGCAAAGGTCTGTCATGGAGGTCGAGACCTGTTTTAATAAACAATGTAGCTCTAAATCAGTAAATGGGCAATCAAGTCACGCATTAGAGAAATTACTGTGTCTGAATGAAATAACAAAGTTACTTACACAAGAGAATTCAGATTCTGATGTTCCACAAACCTCAATCAGCCTAAGCTTATCTACCTTAAGCTGCAAATTGATAACAAAGCTAAAATTCAGAAACGTCAAGTAATCCAAAGATATTCTAAAAATCCCTCAAAAAGGAAAGAAATTTGAAGTATTACCTTCATCTTTTTAGCACACAAATAGAAAGCAGCAGCTGTAAATACAGGTCTAGTAAAGTCAGCATTTGCCCGTCTCGATGCTGGTAGTGATGCAAGAAACCGCTCCTTATACCTAAAGAGCAACAAAAGCAACAAGAAAAATAAGCAAATGATTGAATTTAAGAGTCCAAACATGACCAACAATTCCATATGAGGCATTTCAACAAACATATGGCATACAAATCTTTAAGTACAAAATGGAAGCGGATCGAGTCGCCACAAAGGCAAAAGAGGGCTTACGAAGAAAGCACATTTTGCACAGATTTGATTATCCTAACGCAGCCAAACTGAACAGCCAATTCTCTTACATTGAGCTTAATCCTGAAATGTCAATAAAAACACACCAGTCAAGATTAACTCCACCACCCAGATTCATTAAACAAATAGAAGAAAGACTTGAAAACGAAACTCACTTGATCCCAATAACGTTTTGAAGGCTATTAAATGATCTAGAGTAAGCCTTTTCAGACATACCACTCAACTTAATCGCTGCTTGCCTATCAAAAATAATCTGCAATCTGTAATAGATTTGAAGCCATTAAGTAAGCTACGGTCATAACCCACTACGGGAATTGAAATCGACATGATCAATCAAGAAAATTTACCTAGACGCTGCGATTTCCATACATATCACAGCTTTACAGATCTCACCCTGCGATCAATACAAAAAAGATTCCGATTTCAAACAGAGAACTTTGGTATGAATCAATAAAATCAAATATCAATGCGAAACAATGGGATTCAGAATCGGATTCTTACAACGCCGATGATGGATGAATCGAACTGGGCATCAGAAAGACGGCGAATCTCTGCAGCTTTTCGGATCAAAAGCTTGTTGTTATCGAGACCAAGCTTCCTAGCTATGTCGGAGATATCCATATCCTCTTTAGTGTCCGGCGATTGTAGAGACAAAGAATCAAAGCACAGCAGTGAGAGATATTTTCGAGAGATGTCAATGGAACCGATTAGGCTATGGAAAATGCTATTAAAGAAAACGTTGCCACCGTTTGGCAACAAAACGGAGTTTGGCGGGATTTTTATGACTGATTGAAATTTTAGCCGCGAAGATATTTTGCTCTTAACCAATTTATAATAGGCTTAAAAAGGCCTCAGCCTATTTTACTTAGGACGTTATGGGCCGGGCTGAGGCCTTTTTAAGCCTATTATAAATTGGTTAAGTAAAATAACAGTATCCGATCAAATACTAAGGGAAGACAGAAAGGAAACAAATGTATATTCGAAACAAATGGTTCGTTCGTACCGGCTACCGTACAGTTCAGAAGCTTTTACACCAAACAGAAGAAACAAAGCAAAGAAACAGCGAGTAAAGCCTTTTTTAATGGTTGTGGTATTCAACTTATTAGGCTAGATAGCGGTAAAGTTTCCGGTCTGTACTATCCCTTTCCAAGAAATCTCGTTCAATGAGCGACTCGATTCTCTTCTTTATCTCCGTTGGGTTAGCCAGGAACCGTGGCTGCAACTGTTTGGTCACCTCCGCGATTATGTTGTTGTGGTCCAGTATTTTTCTGGACTTCATGATCCTCACAATGGCTGCTTCAATCTGAGGTTTCCTGTCTTCCTCCACTCTTTGTCTTGTCTCTTGTTTCTCCGGTTCTGTCTCCTTTTGGGCCACCACGGTTCCTATCTTCACTTTGTAAAACTTGCTGGTGAATTTGTCGTTCACAACAAACGAATCCTCCTCTCCTATGTCTTTGCTCATGGGTTCTTTCTTTATGACGTTTTTGCCCTTTACACACGCCAGCGACTGCAAACAACGTTTAAGATCCGATGCCGGGATTTCAGTAGCCTGTTCGATCTCTTTGTAGCTGAGTCGATCAGAGTTGTTGAACAACATGAGAACACACATCTGGAAAGTCGACACATTCAGTTCATGTTTCTGACCCTTTCCAAAGACGGCTTTGATATCGGCTGTGCCCATGTTAGTTTGCCAGGACAATCTTCTACCGGTATGGGTCCCAAGGTAGTAAGAACGGAACTTCTCACAGAGAACTGAAACTTCAGCTGGGAGATTACAAGGTACTGCAGGCTGTGTGGGCCAAGAACCAGTTGTAAGAACCTGAACAATAAGTGTTGGTCCTTCTGAAAGCTCAGGGTGACTGCCATAAAACCCGCGCATTGTGTCCTCTGAAGTCTTCATGTCAGTGAACATTCCTTCCAATTTTGAAGTGAACTGATAGCCACATTCTGTCTTCAGTTTCACTATCAAACTTCTTTCTGCGTCATCCGACACAGTTTTGCCTGAGAGAAGCCTTTTAGCCAAATGCTGCTTGTAGTACTTCTCAAACACATCTTTCTCTTGTAAATAGCGGAACAGCATCATAACTTTATCAAGGATAACCTCCACATCCACATCGGCGATACCCTTAAGTCCTTTCCGTAGCTTGTCATCAACAAACAGGGAGATGAACTCAGGAGAACGAACATTTAAGTTGATGAAATACTCGAATGAAGAGTTGAGCGCGTTCTGAAATGTTTTATCATTGCCAAAAGCGGTGCTGATGATTTTGTCATATTTATCCCGCTCATCCAATAGTCGCTGTACAAATTCCACCGGGTCCTTTGACTTTTCCGGATCAGTAACCAGTTGCTTTCCCATCTCCCTAAGATGTGATGTCATAACGTCTCTCACAGTAACAAGACCATTGGTAACCCTGCGGAACAAGTTGTACATTCTACCCAAATCTTCATACTTGTCATTCAGAAGCATATTGACCAGACCTGAATTCTCCATGTGAACCAGTCTCTGCATGTGGTTGGCAATCATCTCTTTCTCAACCACACTAGTAATCTTCTCTTCGCTCTTGGCATCCAAGTAGTGTGCTACCCTATCTATTTCTTCGGTCAGGCGTTTCTCTGCTTTCTTTAGGTAATCCCCACAATCACAAGATTCAATAAACTCCTGAGACTCAACCTTATAAAACTCAGAAGACGCCTCCAAGAATGGCTTCTCAAAATCCTCCTGATACACAGATTCACCCAAGTCCATGAACATCTTAATCACATTCCTCATCAACCCCCTGTCTATGACTTCACCAGTCCGTTCCTTCTGCACTAAATCAAGAAGAGTGTTTAGAAGTCTTGCATGTATCTTAGTGAAATGAACTACATTATCCCTCCACAAGTTAAGCCCCATGGGATGAACATGGGTCTTTTTGGTGCTCGCAATGTAAGTTCTATCCATGTACATGAGAATGTCCCGTATCATCTTTAACGCTTTGTTGTGCTCATCCCATTTCTTATTGAGCTCTTCAAGGAATGATCCTCCTTGAGCTGCCTCGATAAGCTTGGATTTTTCTTTGAGATGAGCAGTCATAGTTGCAATAAACCCATTATAAAGCTTCTCACCAAACTTGTGCAGGACCATGTTGTACGCGTTTCTGGAGCCAATATACAGAATAATTCAATTTAGACAAACTGCAAAGAAGTCGACATAGCAATTCCAACAAATCATTCGCCAGCTCAACAAAGAAAGTTCAAGCAATGATTCCAGAAACATTACCACAAATTTTACAGGAATCAAGAGAGCAAAAGAGAGAAAAAGACCTGTAAAGCTCTTCGAAACTGAGACCGCTAGCATCTTGATTGTAAATCTGATGGATGGCACGCTCAAGAATCTGCCAAGTTTTATCAGCATATTTGGGATCCACAACGACTCGATGCTTAAACGCCTCTATTTGAAAATTCCTCTTCTTCTGATTACTCATATTTGAAACCCAGCGATATGAATCAAACCTGAATCCAAGCAATCGACTCAAATCAATCAAAACAACAGCCAAAAAATCGAAATCGAGAAGACAGTATATAGAATCATAAAATTGATAACAAAAAAAAAAAGGAAGGTAGATCGAGGAATCGGAGACTGACCGGAGAAAGACGGATGATCGGATTAGGGTTTGGAATTGAATTCTTAGCTTTCGTGAATAGATTTGGGGGAAAGAAAGTAGGAAATGGAATAATAATTGAAAAATTAAAGAAGAAGCTTATTGGATATTTGCAGCACGTCGGTGTGTAGATATATATATATATATATATATAGATATAGATGAGATAGAGATATCGGAGAAGAGAGATTTTGAAGGTGGATCTTCTATTGATAGAAGAGGACTCGGAAGATATAAAAGTGGACTCTCCGTTTCGTTCTGCTGGTTTCAAAACTAGAAGCGATGTATAAAACTAAAATGTACAATGTACATGTCACGCATTGTTTTGTAGTGGCTGGTTGGTTTTATAACAGTTTTTAGAATGCAAGGATCGATCTCTCGTCTAAACTAAACTATTCTATTTTTTTATTTTATTTTCCTACCCTAGAAAGTTAAGAGTGTAGTGAGGAAATACGAAAAAAAGACGTTAGTTTTCTAAGTAATTGGCTGTTTGGGTGGCTTTTACTTTTACCGTGTGGATAAGACGAATTGACATACATATATATCATTTCATTTAGTTGAGCTAATTAAGTTTAATGTATGTATGTGTCTATACGCATGAAATTAACTCATTTACTTGGCTGTTTGATGTGGTTGTTACAAAACCGTTGGAGCGGAAAATGTTGACTGATGAAGGCACATGATGTAGGTTGACTCCATATTGTAGTAACGAAATAATCTTTCGACTTTCGCTAATGGTTTTCATATCCTCTTGATTGGTATCCAGGAATGCGTTTAAGGATGAATGTCCAACGCTTCAACAGGTATGCCATCCGAATGTTGTCCAGTTATTCAAAGTAGCCACATGGTGATTGTCACTGAGTATTAACGTAAGATTTCTTTCTCAATACAGACATGTTTAGAGGATATCATCTTAGTTTCGAGCCAAGATTTTCTTGCATTAGAATATGAGAAAGAAGAATTTAAAAAAAAAAAAGCCATTAAGAGGAAACACTCTAGCTTGAAAAAGGCAAGCCAAAAACGCAAAGACGGCTAGTAAATAGCCATGGAAAGAAATCAAAGATAACGTTGTTTGAGGACGTGGTACCTTCGAAGGTGAGGAGGACAGGATCTTTGTTTTTGTGTGCGTTAGCGCCGGCAAAGCGGACATTTGTTGTCTATCTGAAGCCAGGATTCGATGCATGTAGCATGGAAGACACGAGAGCAAGGCATACGGGTTGCTTCCTCCCCAAGGACGACCATTCCATCTTGACAGATTGCACACGGCTCTAGCTCATCCATCTCGTGCCCACTTACCTTTCTTTTCTCAAGTTTATCAGTCTCTGTTGCCGTCGCCGGTTCCAAGCGGCTACATAAGGACATGCCATACTCAACCGCATCTTTCCTAGCCTCTATGCATCTCTTTTCCATACATATTGAAAGGCATTAATTGGTCGTCTCCCACCACATCTTGAATGCATCTCCTCCACAACGCCAGAGACACTATGTCCTCGTTGTTGTCTACACGTCTCTAGATCATCTCCCTTATCTCCTGGTCAAGCCCACGATGATATTCCTTGTCTTTGATATCTTGAAGCATTGTCTGGAAATCAACGCATGATTCTATCTTGGTTGTTTTGATCACGCAAACTTTGACTTGAACCCATCTTCGTCTTGACCAAATATCCTTGCTTTTCATTGTGTAATTGTTAAGCTTTGACTTAACTTCTTGTACCCTAAATCCCGTGTAAGGTAAGTTACTTAATAAAGCCCTCGACTTTGCTTAGAAAGATTGCAGCTTTGTTAGGAAAGTTCTCAGCTTTGTGTGAAAAGGTTGCAGATTTGTTAAGAGCACGGAGCAAGCTTACTGAAAACTTGATATTAATCTTGTAAAGACAGTTTACCAGATTCAAAACCCCTCTCACCACCCGATTATACACAGAATACTTAAGAACCCAAAATAGAACCCCCTTGATGTGAAGAGCAAGCCCCTGCACCGACTCTCTCAACACCAAGCCTCTCTGGATCTCATCACCTGATGAATCCTTACAACTCTCACAAAATGCATGAAGAAAAACCCTAGACAAGCATCATTATTTATAGTATAAAAGAGTGACGCCTCTCTCTATTTTGGCAGCATTGACCTTACTTTTTCCGTACCAAGCCACCTCATATGACCGTTGTGGCTACTAAAATATCTCCTGCATTGTGTCTCGAACCTTCTGCAGCATCATTAGACACGTCATTGCCACTTGACATGTCACGTTCCACCTCATTAGTCTCTTTGCTCAATGGCACAGTCTTCTTTTCTTCCTCTGTTCTGCTCTGTTTTGCTTCTTTTTCCTCACATATACTTGTACAGAGCCGGCTCCGAGGCCAAGCAGGCTAAGCATGGATTTGCGGCCGATCAAATATATAAATTTTTTTGGCCTCTAAATTTTGTTATTGTCATGTGGCCTAATGGTGACCTTTTGAGACCCATGTAAACCCAATCAGAAATTAATTCTGGTTCCTTGGCATGTTAGGAAGAAAAAAATTCTTAAAAAAAAAGGAAAAACAAAATTCCAAATTAACCTAAATCGTTTCATCTTCTTCCTATAATCCTATTCCCCTCTGGTCTCGCATCGTGTTTCAGAATCACTTTCTAAAATTGTTATCTTTCTGATACAGTGATACTTTTGTAGAATTCATCTCATAAATCCAGCTTTCATTCGGTAAGTTTTTCCTCTGTGGCTGTTAGTTTTTTAACTTATTGATCACGGCTTCTGTTTTTCAAATAATGATTAGCTGATTATGATGCTTTGGATCATTGGATGTGGCTAAGAAAATCGGGATCATCTAATTTTGCTAGAGAAATTAAGAAATTATAATCATATGACTCTTTAATATTATGCTCAGATTTATCGTTGGACTTATAAATTTCTCTGTTTTGTTCTCGTTGTTTACAGTATACTTCAATAAAGCCATGGAGAAATCGAGTGTTGGTGAAGATCAAGGAGGCAGAGGAAAAGAGTCTAGGAGGTATCTTACTTCCATCCAAAATCTATGATTAAGTTTTTGTACTTTTTAATTGTTTTAAGAAAAAAAGTTAAAAGAGTGAGAATATATGATTACCTTTTATACTTGATTGCGTGATTTTCTATAATACAGTGTCAATGTTTTCACTTTTGTGTCACCATGTTCAATTATATAAAGAATGCTTTTAGTTTCATTCGTCTACATATATATCTGTTCATGCTAATTTTTTGTTTGTTATCTTTTATAATGATAAGTGATTTATATATTTAACATTTTTTATTGCAGTAAGAAGTCTTCAAAACGAATTATAAGTGAGATGGGAGGTGCAGAAAAAATAAGAAGAAAGAAGAGACGAGAAGCACTGACAAAATCTCTAACTAATTCGATGTTAAGGTATGTTATACGACATGAAATTTCAAAAATTGACGAGACTTTAGAGGGTGAGATCAACATGAACGGTGATGAGGTTGATACTTCAGAAAATGCCCAAGTTAGAAATGGGGATAAGCATGAGTGTGAAGAGAATGAGAATGAGAATGAGGATGGGAATGGGAAAGAGAATGGGAATCAGAATGAGAATGAGAATGGGAAAGAAAATGAGAATGAGAATGAGAATGAAGAGGAGAACGCCGATGATGTTAGAGAACATCAAATCTCTGGGAATGTTAGTGATCCTGGAAATTGGGAAAAAGTTGAAAATAAACTTAGAGATTTTTTGGTTGAGAAAGGTCCAATGACAAGGCTTTCGATTGATTATCATTTTCCAAGAGATCATATTGGAAGATGTTTTTCTCATTCATCTTATACAAGAGAAATAAGGAATGGAGAGAAGAAAGATAGGCGATGGTTAGTTTACTCAAAAATAAAAAGATAAAATCTTTTGTTTTTGTTGTAAGTTATTCACGCTAGACAAAAATGCTAATCAGCTAGCAACTATTGGATACAATGACTGGAGAAATGTTTCACAAATGCTCAGAGAACATGAAAAAAGTCATAAGCATATCACATGCATGACTAATTGGATTGAGCTAGAAGTAAGACTACAGACAAATCAGACTATTGATAAGCATATGCAAGAAGAGATCAACAAAGAAAAGCACATTGGAGGGATGTACTGTTGAGGATCATTGCAGTGGTAAAGGGTCTTGCTAAAAACAATTTATCATTTCGTGGAAGAAATAATAAGATTCGGGTGGATGGTAATGGAAATTTTTTGGGCATGATTGAAGCGATTGCAGATTTTGATCTTGTCATGAAAGAGCATATTAGACGAGTTGAAAAACATGAAACTCGTAAACATTATATGAGTCACAAAATTCAGAATGAGTTGATAGAGATGCTTGGGAATGAGGTTAGACAAATGATCTTAAAGAAGATTCATTGTGCAAAGTATTTTTCTGTTATTCTTGATATTACTCCTGATATTAGTAACTGGGATCAGATGTCACTAATAATTCGTTGTGTGGATATTTCTGAGACTTCACCAAAGATTGAAGAATTTTTTTTGACATTCATAGAAGTCAAAGACAAAACCGGAGAAGGACTTTTTGAAACCCTTCAAGTTGTATTACTAGATCTTGGATTGAGTATTTATGATGTTAGAGGGCAAGGTTATGATAATGGGTCAACCATGAAAGGGAAAAATAAAGGAGTACAGAAGAGATTGCTTGAAATTAATTCAAGAGCTGTTTACACACCATGTGGTTGTCACAGCTTAAATCTTGCACTTTCAAATATCGCTTCTTCGTCGACGATAGCTGTATCATTTTTTGGAATTGTTCAGCGTATCTATTGTTTGTTTGCCTCTTCAACAAATAATTGTGAAGTTTTCAGAGAGATTGTGAATGGTATTACGGTTAAACCATTATCACAAACTCGTTGGGAGAGCCGCGTTAAAAGCGTTAAAGCAATAAAATTTCAAGCTCCCCAAATTCAAGATGCATTGTTTCACTTGGCTGAGAATAGTGATAATCCGAAAACAAGAAGCGAGGCTGAGTCTCTGGCATTGAGCAATATCCATAGAATTGGGAGTTTTGAGTTTTTGTTTGGGATGATTATTTGGTATGAACTCTTGTTTGTTGTTAACAAAGTAAGCAAGTTCCTGCAGTCAGAATATATGGATATTGATATTGCTATTGCTCAACTGAAAGGTCTTGTTTCTTTTTTTAGAAACTATAGAGAAACAGGTTTTCAAGCAGCAAAGTTAGAAACTGAACGGATTGCTGTAGATATGAAAATTGATCCTGTATTTTCTGTGAAAGCAAAGCGTCTTAGTAAAAGGAAACAGTATCATGATGAAGAGCCTGAAAAAGTTGGGGATGATGTAATATTGACACCAAAAGAAGATTTCAGAATCAACTACTTCATCAAAATCATTGATCAAGGTTTGGTTTCTTTTGAAACAAGGTTTGATCAACTTCAAAATTATGAAAAGACTTTTAGATTTTTATTTGACTTGAAGAAGCTAAAGTTAGCAGATGATGATAAGTTGATGGCCTCTTGTGTCAACCTTGAAGTTTATCTAAAGCATGATACTCATTCTGATCTTGATGGTAATGATCTATTTTTGGAGCTGAAGCTTTTAAGAGGGGTTTTACCCAAAGAGATTAAGAAAGTTGTTGAGGTCTTGGATTTTTTGAAAAAGATGGAATGTTGTTATCCAAACACATGGATCGCATATCGCATAATGATGACGATTCCAGTTTCTATTGCTTCTGCAGAAAGAAGTTTTTCAAAGTTGAAGCTCATAAAATCTTATCTACGATCGACTATGTCACAAGAAAGGCTGAATGGATTGTCGATATTGTCCATTGAAAGGGATATGGCGGAAAAACTTGACTATGAAAGCTTGATGGATGAGTTCGCAAGTAAAAATGCAAGGAAAATCATATTTAAGAAAAGAAAAAATATTGTTATCTGATGTTTTAAAATTTTTAGTGCTTTTGTTAAACATTTTCAATTTTTTGTTTTGATCAAAAATTTTTATTGTTATAAATATGTGCAAAGTGACCTTTTTTTTTTCTTTCGCTTGTAGTCTTGTAAAAGACAGGACCAGCTCTGCTCTGTACTTGTAGCGGCTTATCAATAATCTACAAACTTTCTAATAATCTCCAGCTTGTCCTCATTATTCTCAAATATTTCATCATTATTCTTTCCAGAAGTAGGCGACTATTTAACACATTGTGTGTTGTTCAGAGATTCTACCGTTCACACTCAGGCTATGGTGAGAGCCCTGGCTTTATATGTAATAATATAAAGTACAAGTTTTGTGATCTCGTTAGGGTTCGTAAAAGTGACTTGTAACCAAAAATTGGTGTACCATTAACGAGACATGTGCAAAGCCAATCAGAGAAATCAAGACATGTTGCAACTTTTGGAGTGGTGTTTTATAAGCTAGAGGCTGAAAGAAAGGACAAATGAGCACTAGAAGTAATCAAATTTGATATTATATATCGAAGATACTTTGAAACAAAAGAATAGATTATAGGAATGAATTGCAAAATGGGCAGTGATAGAGTCTATTTAATCATTTGTCTAATGGAGTCTGGCGAAGTCAGCAACCACCTGACTACCTGAGTGACTCGAGCGTATGTGGCTTAAATTTATAGTTTGTTTTATAGTATCCCTAAATCTCAAAACCGCTTCGGACCGAGAAAGGTAACACCGTTTTATCTACTAAATTTGGTATGAGTAATTCTAAAATTCAATCAAAACTTTATTCTGCCTCAAAATAGAAGATTAATCTATTTGTAGAATACATTTTCAGTTACAAATTGGCTGTTTGGGTTGTTTGTGAAGTTAAATATGCGGTTTGGGTAGTTTGTATGTTGTTCAATATACTACATATTAGAGAGGTCGAGATATTAGATGAACCAACACAAGCTTTTATTTTTTAACGATGAAAGGTGTGTATTGTATCATATGTCTCGAATATATGATGAAAAATAGTATCGACATATTATTTTGCAACCATTAATTTCATCAAATAAATGTTTTATTGGTTTGCAATCGGAGTCCGGAGACTACTATCTCTTGAAACAATAGACCAGAAAATGATTGAGATTAATCATGTAAAGTTCAATGGAATATAGTTTAACAAGGCATTCGAATATTTTACTAGTGTGGTAGACCATCAACTTTTTACCTTAAGGTTCTTCTCCTATCAGATTGAAGTAGAGAGTGAGACGCATGCTCACTGAAACCAAAATGATTATTTTGCAGCCAGAAACAAATTAACATACGAGGACAAGCAGAGAAGTGTCCGGGCGAGAAATGGAGGAAAGAGTGTTTACTGTTTAGAGTCGCTGAATATCACACTCAAATAGAATTTTCACTACCCATCAAAACTATTTCATTAAGATCAATTGTGTCTTTTCTCTATACATAGTTACAGTTCTAACGCATAGAACACTCCAAGAAAGTATAAATACAGGGTTTTACCTTATTACAATTATTTGCTAACACTATTCTATTTCAATGGCGCTGTATCCAGCTTCTTTTTTCTCTTTAAACAACTCTTTATCTAATGATTTTTGTTGCCCTTGTGAATTCCCTACAACAGCATGTGTCCCAGCAAGAAGAATTGCATCAGCCGGATGTATCTCATCCATTTCAGCCAATCTCATCATCACACTTTCCCCCAAATCTGTATTCCCATAGACTCTACAAGCAGCTAGCAGAGCACGCCAAGCTGTTGAATCACTTGTGATAGGTAAATTCCTTATTAACTCGTATGCTTCCTCTAACTGCCCCGCTCGGCCCAAAAGATCAACTACACAACCATAATGTTCAACTTTGGGCGTGAAGCTATACGCCTCAACCATCCTCTTAAAGCATCTGATTCCTTCCATTACCAACCCTCCATGGCTACAAGCATTCAGCACAACCAAGAAGGTAATCTCATTGGGTCTCACTTTGCAGTTCACTTCCTCCATCTTATAGAATAGTGTTATTGCTTCTCTTGCAAGTCCATGGGCTCCATAACCCGAGATCATTGCGGTCCAGGACTTTACATCCTTATCCTTCATTCTATTAAAAACCTCAATAGCTTTGTCAAGCATTCCTAGTTTTGCATACATATCAACGAGTGCGGTTCCAAGTATTGCATCCAAAGCTATTCTTTCCTCTTCCACTAAGTCACCAACACTCCGTCCTACGCATGCTGCTTCATTGTTCGCACAGGAAGACAACAGCCCAACAAATGTACATGAATTCGGTTTCATTTTTTCGTACTTCATCTGCCTCAGTAGCCATAAACACTCTTCGAGGAGACCCATTTTGGCATATTGATCAATCATACAATTCCATGTGACAACGTCCTTTCGGATGGCGCAATCAAAGATCCTGCGTGCTGAACTGATTTCCCCAATTTTGGCGTACATACCTATCAAAGCTGTGACTAAATGCAAGTCTGAATCAAGACCAATCTTCATACATAAACCATAAGCCGATTCTGCTTCAGACAAGTCTCCTAGATCACCAGTAGCCGAAAGAAAGCTAAGCAACGTACTGACATTAACGGGCACCTCACTTTTTCGCATAATCCCAAACAAATCCAGAGCCAACGCTTGCTTAGAAATTTGAAGATATCCATTCATCAGAGTACTAAACGAAACAGCATCAACACTTTGCGGCATTTCATCGAACACTCTCCGAGCATCAATGATCCTCCCATAAACACAGTAAAAATGAAGAAGAGCATTCCTCAAATCGGTAAAAACCATTAACCCAGATCTCAAAACGATCCCATGCAATCCCTTACCGATTGAACTACACAATTCACGAGAACATGATTTGAGAGTCGTGATAAACGAGAACCGGTCCAAGGTGAAACCTTTAGCTCTCAATTGGTTGAAAACACGAAATGCTCGCTCCGGCTCATCACTGATCGAGTAACCTCTGAGCATTGTGTTGAACATATAGAGATTAGTGTTGGAGACATGCTCGAAGATCGACGAGGCGTATCGAATATCTAGTACAGAGGAGAAAGCAAGAAGCTTGCTCACTGCGAAATCATCCTTTTCAATCCCCATTTTCACCATGTAGCCATGAATTCGAGAAACTTCGACGATATCTCTGCAAGACCTTAAGTCGTCGATAAGTTTCTGGCATTGTGGAGACAACAACGAATCAAGATTCTTACGACGGAACACAAAATTGCGACTGAGGTGTGACGTAATCGCCAATGTCATCAGAAAAAACGCTGCCACTTTACAGCGAAAGCGGAATAAACACGGCCTTGTTTTTTAGCTTAAAAGATTAAACTGGGCCTCAAATCTCTAATGGGCCTGACTTTTTTTTGGTTTGAATCCAGTTACGTGACGTAGTGGACTAGGGTTCTTTGTTCCTCCTTTAAAGATTAAAATTTCACGC
The DNA here is from genome assembly GCA_018361395.1 of Boechera stricta. Classification (NCBI taxonomy): domain Eukaryota; kingdom Viridiplantae; phylum Streptophyta; class Magnoliopsida; order Brassicales; family Brassicaceae; genus Boechera; species Boechera stricta. Next base: position 5,531,019 of record CM031539.1, on the reverse strand, counting down.
CGTCATCTTCTTCATTTCTAGGGTTGCAAACACCAATCGAGGAGCCAAACCAACGCGATGGGGCGAAGTAAGTAGATTGCTAATTTATCTCTTAATCTGATCTATGTTTTGAATTTCTCTGAATGTAATCGGTTTTATATGGATAGATAGATAGATAGATCCTTGATCTGCATATCGTAATTGCTAGGGTCTGTGTTTGTATCGGAAATGGGTTTTTTCGGAATTTGGTTTGAATAATCACTTGAGTCGTATATTAGATTTGCTTAAGTTCGGAATTTACATGTGGATTAGGTTTTTGTTTGCTAGGGTCTGTCAGAAATGGATTTTTCGGAATTGGGTTTGAATCACTCGAATCGCATATTAGATTGGCTTAAGCTCGGAATTTTACATTTGGATTAGGCCTTTGTTTGATTTGTGGATTAGAAATTAGTCAGCTTTGTATTGAAGATGTTTATATGTGTAAATTGTAGGACCTGCGAGATGTTACCGTCAGATTAAGGGAAAGCCATACCCAAAATCCAGATACTGTCGTGGTGTTCCTGATCCGAAAATCAGGATTTACGATGTTGGTATGAAGAGGAAAGGAGTTGATGAGTTCCCTTACTGTGTTCATTTGGTTTCATGGGAGAAAGAGAACGTTTCAAGTGAAGCTCTTGAAGCTGCGCGTATTGCTTGTAACAAGTACATGGTGAAATCTGCTGGAAAAGATGCATTTCATCTCCGTATAAGGGTTCATCCTTTCCATGTTCTTAGGATCAACAAGATGCTTTCTTGTGCTGGAGCTGATAGGCTTCAGACTGGAATGAGAGGTGCCTTTGGTAAGGCTCTTGGTACTTGTGCTAGAGTTGCTATTGGACAGGTTCTTCTGTCTGTGAGGTGCAAAGACGCTCATGGACATCATGCTCAGGAGGCTCTTCGTCGTGCTAAGTTTAAGTTCCCTGGTCACCAAAAGATCATTGTTAGCAGGAAATGGTACGATTGTGTTTGCTTTATGTTACTTTTTTATTTATTTTGCAAAGGCTTCTTTGTTGATGTTTGAGTTTGGAAATTTTCAGGGGATTCACCAAGTTCAACCGTGCTGATTACACAAAGCTAAGGCAAGAGAAGAGGATTGTCCCTGATGGTGTGAACGCCAAGTTTCTATCTTGTCATGGTCCATTGGCTAACCGTCAGCCTGGAAGTGCGTTCTTGTCAGCTGGTGCACAATGATGCGGATGACTTGTGGACGTGGATTCGAAATTCTAGTTTTGACAGATGTTCGTTTTTGTTATTTTTTGTTAACGACAGTTTCGAACTATATCATCTTGCGGTTCTATTGTTCATGGATATAAGTGTTATGAGAGACTTGTTTCGTCCTCTTTCATTTACGAAGTTTGGAAACGAGCTTAATCACTTGTGTTCTATTCTATCACCACGTAAGATCACCCCTCAAACCGACATAAACTATTGGTTAGGAATAACATTATCATTTTACTTCGCTAAAACTTCTTTGTAGAACATTAGTATCACAGCCTAAAAGTTTCAAAGTCGCACCAACGAACAGTCATCAGAACTTACTAGCACTAGGGACTACAAGCATAATTCACATGCAGTAGCTTTGATATACATGTAGAATCTTATCATTAAAAAAACATATTTAGAAAAATATCATGCAACATCCCGGTAACTGGATTTCGTTTTGCATAATACAATAGTTTCTTTACACTAGTTTTTTTTTAAGTCTGCGATTTTGCGAGAACGGAGGAGAGATTGTGGCGGCGGAGATTGAAGGAGGAAAGCTTTGAAAGTGGAGGACTCTGCCAAACGCAGACGCTATTTGGAATAAAAGTCATGTGGCGGAGAGAGTTATCGTTTTTTTTTTTTTTTAAATGTTAAATTTTATACCATTTTCATTTGACAGAAATTATTGGCAAATCTAAGAAAACAGAAGTATTAAAATTAAACTAAGATAACAAGGAGACTTAAACTAATGAAAAGAAAAATATAACAGTAAAAGAGCAGAAAACTCGAGCAAGGAGCAGCCAGCTCAGAACTCGAACACAGAGAAAAAATCCAGAAAACCGGTAGGTTACCACGGACACTGACTCGAACTGGAACCGCCCTCAAAATTCCTGAACAGCCGAACCTACAGCTTCCTGAGGACCTCCGAACCCTAATCTTACAAGAGAACCAAGTAAACCAGAAGCAAATGCCTAAGCCTCTAGCGAACCGAACCTTCCGAGAAAATTACAATATATTCTAAATAATATTCAAATTACAATATATCAAGTATCTACAAAAGTTGCAACCGATTTGCAACGGAAACATGTATATTTGTGAAAATCTCTGTTAATTAAATCCCACTTTACAACGGAAATACTTTCTCATATATCAACTATTGCAAAATTTTGAAATGAATTTGTAAACACTCATATACAGTTGGTCTAACAAATGGTAGACTGATTTATTCGAAGATGTTAAACACGAATTATATATATCTATATGATTTTCCGTTTTTGTTTTAAATTTAAGACTCCTCACCATAGAAGTTTCAAAATAATGTTTTGTAGAGTCACAGTTTTCCACACCAAGAGTAGTTGAATGAAATACAATGTGTGATATTTCCATAAATACTAGGTATTCATCATACTCGAACTACAAAAACATAACAACAATTTTTATGTATTATTTCACTTGACGCCGGTACTCATCCAGCCGATGGTAAAAGTCAGTGTTATGTACGATCCCGAACGGCGACATATTCTCCTCTTCCTCGTCAAACAAAAAAGGTTGTGCTTCGATATTTTGGTGGCTGCTTTTTCCTTCTCCTTTATCAATTTAGGTTTATCCAGCTGAGTTATATATACATACTGTTAGATCAATTTTTTAATAAAAAGTTTTATTAAAAAAATTGATGTAATAGTAAATGAGAAATTGAGTGAGTGGGAGAGAATATTCTTTAAATATGCTCTTTAATATTTACGAAAATGCCATTTTCGTTTCCTATATAAAGAGCCCTCTCCTCTCCTCATAACACACATCTTCAACTCTCCCTCTCCTCTCTCTAAGCTCTTACATTCCTAGAGAAACACTGGTTTTTCTAAATTGTTTGTAAGTTTAAAAGTTTTTTGAGATTCAGTCCCAAAGTAAGTCCGAGAGTATTGGTAGAACTATAGTTCGTTAGATTTCTTAACCGGGTGATGCGGTTTTGGTCTAGTTACGGTTGTATCCTGGGATTCGAGAATCTCTAAACCGCCACACTGCGGGAGATTTATTGAATTAAGGAAAGAGATTTTATCTCGCCTCCGTAATGGTTCGGTTTTGTAATACGTGGTTTTTCTTGTCCGGTTTTCACAGGTCTTACAGTCTTAATTCAATAAATCCGTGTCCGCGTATTACTGTGAACGGATTGGAAACCGCGACCGTATTACAAACGAACCGCTTAATCCGTAAAGTGATGTTTACGTGAAGGCCGTTCGGCAGTTTCGCGAAACACTAATTTCTATGATTTCCTGGTGAAATCCGAAATTACTTTTATGGAGTTATGCTATATATTTTGATGGTTTCTCGGTGAAATCCAAAATATTATTGCATAAAGTATAAATATTTCGATGGTTTTCCGGTAAAACCCGAAATATTCGCAGCATAAATAGCAATGATTTCCTGGTGAAATCCGCTAAATATGGCTGAAAATTCAATTAATAAAATAGTTTTGATGGTTTCCCGGTGAAATCTAAAATATTTATTAATAGAATTATAAATTAGCAATTTAAATATTAAATTCTAATTTTGTTAATCTCTGTCTAAATACTGACTTAATTGTCTTTCTTTTGAACAGATGACTAACATGAATGAGCTTGCTGGCAATTCCAACGCAACTACCAGTGAATTGACACCCCTTCCTGGAAGCGGTCAGCCACTCGATCAGGCATCTGCCGAGGTCCCCAATGTGCAACCTGTACCGAGTACAGTTTTAACTGGTCTACAACCAGAAAAATTTGATGGATCAAATTTCAAGTCATGGCAGAAAAAGATGCATTTCTTTCTCCACAATTTGAATTTGTCAAGGTATCTCTCCGAGGACAAACCAATTTTACCTCGTGATAACACTGACAAACGAGCACTCGCAAGTGTTGAGGCATGGATCCATGGGGACTACCTGTGCAAAGGTTACATTCTTAGCCGCCTGGTGGACGAGCTGTACAATGTGTACAGTGAAGTCAGTACTTCCAAGTATCTATGGAATGCCTTGGAAAAGAAGTACAAGATTTTCAATGTAGGCTCTGGAAAATTTGCTACAGCAACTTTTCTTAACTTCAAAATGGTGGATTCAAAACCCATCATGGAACAAGTTCATGAGCTACAAATGATTTGTCAAAGCGTAGCTGATGAAGGAATGAAGATCTGTGAGACATTTACAGTGAATTCCATTGTCGAGAAGCTACCTCCAGGATGGGAGGACTTCCAAAACTACCTTGCTTACAAGCAAAAGCCTTTGACATTGCCAAGCTTAATTTCCAGGTTGCAAAATGAGTCGTTGAAACGTGACAAGACTATGTCCATTCAAGATCATAATGCAAATGTGGCTGAGTACAAGGGTAAAAGCAAAGCTCATGTTGTGCTTAGGGGTAAAGGTAAAGCTCATGCTGTGTCTAACAAAATTGTGCCCCAAGCTTCTACAAATTTTAAGAAGCAAGCACAAGCATCTTCCAGCTTCGTCAAGAAGAAGTTTTTGGGAAAATGCAACCATTGTGGTAAACCAGGCCACAAGTCTGTTGACTGTCGCACAAGATTGATGTCACAGAATCAGGCCAACCTGACAGAAGCTGACCTTTGTGCTGTGGTCACAGAAGCTAACGTGGTCATGGCTAATGAAAACCCTTTGGAATGGTGGTACGACACCGGGGCCACCACTCATATCTGTAAGGATAAGAACATGTTTAGCACCTACCAGAAGAGCAAGTCTGAAGAAAATCTGATGATGGGTAACATTACTCACTCAAAGATCGAAGGCACCGGAAAAGTGGTGCTAAAGATGACTTCTGGAATGGAGGTGACTCTGAACAATGTGAAGCATGTTCCAGACATGAGAAAGAACTTGATCTCAGGGACTCTGATGAACAAACATGGATTTGCCATCAATTTTGAGTCTGACAAGTTAACTCTTAGGAAGAATGGGGTGTTTATTGGTAGAGGTTATGTTAAGGGAGGACTGGTCAAAATGTGTGTTGAGACCATCCTCAGAAAAAATAATGTAACCGTTTCAAACATTTCTACTAATAAAAATTCTGTTGCTTATTTGGCCGAGTCGTCTGATATTTGGCATGAAAGGTTAGGACATGTGAATTATAAATCTATACAAAGATTAATTAATTTGAACCTAATACCTAAATGCAAAATAAGCAAAGATAAATGTGAAGTTTGTGTATAATAAACTCACAAAAACTCCTTCACCTCATGTTGAAAGAACAGAACCTCTGGCCTAATACACTAACTTGTGTGATTTAAAATTCATACAAACCAGAGGCGGTAAAAAGTATTTTGTAACTTTCATAGATGATTGTACAAGATACTGCTACGTATACTTGCTACGTAGTAAAGATGAAGTTTTGGAAAAATTCAAACAGTACAAAACTGAAGTTGAAAATCAACTCTCAAAAACTATTAAGATAGTTAGGAGTGATAGAGGTGGCGAATACGATGGTCCATTTAATGCTTTCTGTCAAGAAAAGGGGATTATTCATGAGACGACCGCACCCTACTCACCAGAATCTAACGGAGTTGCAGAACGTAAAAATCGAACTCTGAAAGAAATGATGAATGCAATGTTGCAGGAATCTGGGGTAGCCCAGAATCTGTGGGGGGAAGCTTTGCTTACCACAAACTATATCCTCAACAAGATACCACATAAAGTGTCTGGCAAAACGCCATATGAACTGTGGAAAGGTACAGTACCATCGTACAAATACCTGAAAGTGTGGGGGTGCCTTGCAAAAGTCGCAGTACCACCACCTAAAAAGGTCACAATTGGGCCTAAAACAGTTGATTGTATTTTTATAGGATATGCACACAACAGTAGTGCGTATAGATTTCTGGTACATAAGTCAGATATACCAGATATCCATATAAATACAATTATGGAATCAAGAAATGTTTCGTTTTTTGAAAATATTTTTCCATGTAAGGATATATCAATTTCAAAACGAACTCTGGCAGAAAGAGACGCAATCACCTCTTTAAATGAGGCCAGAACATCTGGTAACTCGTTAAATGATACAGAAGATGAACCTAGACGTAGCAAAAGAGCTCGTAAGGAAAAATCTTTCGGTGAAGATTTCTTGATGGTTTTCTTATTAGAGAACGAACCAAGAACCTATTCAGACGCCATGTCTACACCAGATGCAGCCTCTTGGAAAGAAGCTGTAAATAGTGAAATCGACTCCATTATGCAAAATCATACTTGGGAGATAACCGATTTACCTGATGGGTATAAAGCACTAGGGTGTAAATGGATTTTCAAAACAAAATTGAAAACTGATGGTTCAGTAGATAAGTACAAGGCTAGGCTTGTGGTGCAAGGATTCCGACAAAAAGAAGGTCTGGACTTTTTTGACACCTATTCTCCAGTAACGAGAATAACTTCAATAAGAATGCTAATCGCAATTGCAGCCTTAAGAGACCTGGAAATCCATCAAATGGATGTTAAAACTGCCTTTCTAAATGGAGATTTAGAAGAGGAGATTTACATGAAACAACCCGAAGGGTTTACAGTTCCAGGACAAGAACACAAAGTCTGTCGACTTGTGAAGTCATTATATGGACTTAAACAAGCTCCAAAACAATGGCATTTAAAATTTGACAACGTAATGATGTCAAATGGCTTCAGCATAAATGAGTGTGACAAATGCATCTACATCAAAAGTACACCTAGCGGATACATTTTGCTATGTTTGTACGTAGATGACATGCTCATCATGGGCAGTAATAAAGATATAATCCAACGCACTAAGAACATGCTTAATAACGAGTTTGACATGAAAGACATGGGTCTGGCTAATGTCATTCTAGGGATTAAAATCACAAGAACTTCAGATGGAATCACTCTATCTCAAGATCATTATGCTGAAAAGATTCTTGCGAGGTTCAAGAATTACACTAATGGGATTGCTAAATCTCCAGTAGATTCTCAACTTCATTTGACCAAAAACTCTGGTGAAGCAATATGTCAAGTGGAGTATGCACGTGTAATCGGAAGTCTGATGTACTTAACAAACTGCACTAGACCTGATCTAGCACACGCAGTCAACGTACTAAGCCGATACACGAGTAATCCGGGTCATAAACACTGGAAAGCCATAACAAGAGTATTAAATTACGTACAATATACAAAAAGTTATGGTCTGCACTATGGTAAAGAACCTGCAGTTTTGGAAGGATACAGTGATGCAAACTGGATTTCTGATTCCAAAAACTCAAAGTCCACAAGTGGATATATTTTTACTCTAGGAGGTGCAGCGGTATCTTGGAAATCTTCCAAACAAACATTACTGGCCAGATCAACCATGGAATCTGAGTTCATAGCTTTAGATAAAGCTGCAGAAGAAGCAGAATGGCTTCGCAATTTTTTGGAAGATATTCCGATGTGGGAGAAACCAGTCTCGGCACTACGTGTACACTGTGATAGTCAATCGGCTATAGCCCGAGCACTAAATAATCTCTATAATGGTAAATCACGTCATATAAGAAGACGACATAAAACCATTAGACACTTGATCTCAAGTGGTGTAATAACGATCGATTACATCAAATCAGCTGAAAACCTAGCGGATCCATTTACTAAAGGTTTAGCTAGAGATCAAGTTTTGAAATCATCAAAGGGAATGGGTTTAAAGCCTATGAAAAAAGAGGATGTTTGATGGAAACCCCACCTATCTGACTGGAGATCCCAGGATATAGGTTCAAAGGGACAACTAAATCAGGCTGATTCTGCTAAAAGCACTGTGAGATTTCTATCTCTAATCAGTTCCCAGGATGATAAATAGTGCTACATGAATGTATAAAGGATAAGCAAATGCTTTTAATGATTATAGTCCATAGCTTTGAGATATCAGTGGAGCATGAAATGCTTCTTAAAACAAATGCTATTGGAAGTTCACCTAGTGAGTGTGAAATGCGGCCGTTTCTAGGAGAATGAAGGACAGGCTATATTCTCTAAGTTCACTCATGATTGCCAGGCAAGTTCAAGGCCAAAATGAACACAATAGAGAACATAGTTCTACTAGAAGATGAAACTGAGTTTTATTTGTTGTCTCGGTTTACACAAAAATCCGGAGGGTTCAAGACATCATGTTCACCTTCTGGCCAAGTAAACCCGACAGATATTAACAATGAATGGTTCAAAGTTGAAAAATACTACCATCTCATACACAGTGATTCTTCGTTAATACTCTCGATAAGTCTGTCTGTCTAGTTAGTTAAGTCTATCGAGTGAGTAGAGTGTTAAAATGTTTAGAGTCATTTCTATTCATGTGGGGGATTGTTAGATCAATTTTTTAATAAAAAGTTTTATTAAAAAAATTGATGTAATATTAAATGAGAAATTGAGTGAGTGGGAGAGAATATTCTTTAAATATGCTCTTTAATATTTACGAAAATGCCATTTTCGTTTCCTATATAAAGAGCCCTCTCCTCTCCTCATAACACACATCTTCAACTCTCCCTCTCCTCTCTCTAAGCTCTTACATTCCTAGAGAAACACTGGTTTTTCTAAATTGTTTGTAAGTTTAAAAGTTTTTGAGATTTCAAAGTAAGTCAGGTATTGGTAGAACTATAGTTCGTTAGATTTCTTAACCGGGTGATGCGGTTTTGGTGCCGTCGTTGTATCGATTCGATCTCTAAACCGCCACACTGCGGGAGATTTATTGAATTAAGGAAAGAGATTTTATCTCGCCTCCGTAATGGTTCGGTTTTGTAATACGTGGTTTTTCTTGTCCGGTTTTCACAGGTCTTACACATACTATATATTGCACTACAAGAAAAAGCGGTAACAGCTACTCCCCATTGCGACTACATTTGTAGTCACAATGTTTAACTACGTATTTGTGACCAATTAGCTACTTCTTTGCGTCTAATAAATCAAAGTCTCAGATGAGTGGCACAATAGTTTGCAAGAAAAGGTAGTCGCAAAATAGTGGGAACTTTTCGACTAATCTGCGACAATTATGGTACCTATTACAGTAGTCGCAAATTAGTCTTACATATGAGACTGGCTTGCGACTCAAAACCATAGTCGCACGGCGGAGAGAGAAGGTTTAAAACCTAAAACGGTGTCTTCCCCGTTTCCTTGTCGGGACTCTGATATCAACATCGCACGGCGGCTGAGAGAGAGATAATTGGCGATTCGCTCTCTACATAGTCGACGCAATTGACTTTTGTCATCTCGATAAAATAGGTAAGAATCATAATATATATATCGCAAGATCTAAAACGTCATTGCCTCAGACTGGTTTTCTTTCCATCGGCAAAGTAACACCGGTGCTTTCATTCAGATTACTCTGCCTTAAAACTCGGAATGGATCCTGCAAAGGCATCACCAAAAACAGGTTTTTCCCTATCGATTTCAGTTGTCGTTTGAGATTCCAAAATTTTGTTAGTCATAGAACTCGATCGCGTTAGGGAGATTGTTAATCTTGTGTTACCTAAATTTCCATGGAACGTCATGGATATAGTTCTTGTACGGGTCGTTTGTCTTGGCCACCAATAACTGTTATTTTCTGAAATTGTGATTTTGGTATTGAAACAAGTTGGCTGGATTAGAAATTATTTATCTTTACAGTGTATATAATCTGCTGTACACATTGTTTTAACAGCGTCTAAGCGAAATCTCAAATATAAGAGAAGGAAGGTACAGACCGTGAGAGCCCTCGCCATCTGGATGTGGACCAGCCGGTGGTACAACCATGTCTATACGTTGCCTGATTTTTAAGGATGGTTAATTGATCTTTGTATATTTTTGATATCGCTAACCATTGTTGTTTATAATAAATTTTATAGATCCCCACATCAAGTACGGGCTCCAATTGGTTTTCTTTATATATTTGTTTTAACTTTTAGTCGGACAGAGTGATATATAGGGTACACATGTTTGTCCATGGTTTAATATAGGGTACACATGTTTGTACACATGTTTGTTCATGGTATTGTGCCGTAAGGTCCGTAGTATTTTAATCCAACTTAGTTTTTGTACTTTCTAACATATGATTGTCATAGAAACTTTTATATTGATGATGTAGTTTATTCTTTAAACATTGAGGAAATAGGTGTGAAGCCAAAGATTCAAGCAAAACGAAGGAAGATTCGTGTGGAAAGAGACTTCCCACCAAGGTGTTGATCACAAGCTGGTCCAACTGTAAGTAAAGAATGTAATTGATTATTATAAATTTGTAGTCGATCTTTGTTTACATTATTTCCTTATCAGTTGCTTTTTAAAAATTCTTGTCCATAAGGCAGACGCAAGTAAGAGATCAAATAATGTTGTGGCCAATGATTTTGTCGTCTATCGTACTTATGGCGTCTACCTAGTTGAGATGATGGAATCGGTCATGGCTGGAGTTGACTAGATGAAAGCAATACTTGCTGCAAACACATCTACAGGGCGAAATAAGGAAAATAAAAGACAGGACTGAGGAAGCGGACTACAGGGAGATCTAAACTCCAAGTAATTGGGTAACGATATCTGTTTTCAGTGTGGTATGGAAGAGTTTTATGACTTATGTATTTACTTTCTAAGGTTGTATGAGATAGAGACGATTTGTTTTATGTTTTGTTGTGGGTTTTCTCAAAGTAGACCATCAGCGTATCTTCTTTTATGTGTCTTCTTTTTGTTATGTGAATTTCATTTCCACTTTTTATGGGATCCTATCATGTGTTGGACATATCTAGATATACAGAAACTCTCTTATTAGATATACATATCCAAATTACAATTACATCATATATGTTAGTCGCACTTTCGTCTGTTCCCTTTTGCTACTACTTTGCTATTGTTTAAAAGCGTTTGAAATTAGTAACACATTAGTCGCACTCTTCCGAGTCGCAATTGAGTCATATAATTACTACTCCGTTTTGTAGTCACACATTTCGTCGCTAATTAAGACGTTTCTGCGACTACGGGTAATTTGCGACTCGCCTTTAGCGACTACGGGTCGTAGTCGCATATTAGTCTTTTAATTGTATTATGCGACTATCATGCAACTTATTGGTCAGTCCCAATTCTTGACTTTTCTTGTAGTGTTGAACCCTCGCGATGCATAATTGGATCCGTGCTATGCATAATTGGACCCGTGCGATGCACTTATTTTAATGCATAATTGATTTGGAGATTTTAAGCACCCAATTATAAACATCCGAAGAAAAATTTAAACATTTATTTGCAACCGTTGATTGAAGAATTGAAGGATTTGTGGAGTAACATGATTTACGATATGTTGAAGAGGCAAAATTCTTCCAAGGTGCCATCTATTTTCTGGTCTATGCTATGGTATCCAAGTGGATGATGTACGGATTATGAAATCAGCTGGTTCATCTAAGAAGTTGTTTAAATTTTTGTAAACCAGAATTGGTTTTTCAAAGTAATTGGAGACATATGTCAAATTAATTTATTGATAAAATTTTGAAAAATATAAAAAAAAAAGAAGAAATTTTGACATAATGTTAACATAAATATATAAAAGTTTTAATCTAAATACTTCAAATTAAAATAAAATGGAAAACAAAATGTCGGAAAAAAGGAGTAAATAAGTTGATTTCATGGGTTAAAATTTAGGTTCAGAAGGCCCAACTGAAGCCTATAAAATCAATTCGTCGAATGGGATATATTAAACCTAAATCGCAAAGGAGAAGGAAAAAAGGCAGCCCCCGAAGCACAACGCCGGTGGAGAATATGTCGACGTTCGGGATTGGACATAACGCCGACTTTTACCGTCGGCAGGATGAGTACTGGCGTCAAGTGAAAGAATCCGATGTATGTAATTCTTTCACCTTCTTAAATTATTTGTTTAGAGTTTGATCGATGATTGTGGATTTGGTGGAGATGACTCCGATGTATGTAGAATTGAATCTGATGAATGAAATTCTTTCATCTCCTTAATTATTTGATCGATCGATGTTCTTTTTGTCAATTTTCGTTGATAGGGTTTCGACATCGAAGGTATCAAAGGACCGCAAGGTATATCTGGATTGATGCCCTTCTACTGTCAAGGTTTCAACTGTAGGTATCCTTACGGTCCCTTGGTCAAACGTTATGCTATGGTGGGTCTTCATCGTTACAATATGTTGGAGGTAAAAAATGACAAACATTCTATCTCTTGACAAACATGCTGTCACTGTTATAATACCACATTCAATCTCTTTTTACAGGGGACAAACTTCAAGCTCTCTGCCCTAATCAAATTTAACATGACGATGAATTGTGCGAACTCCTTCTTCATAACTTTGGCTGCACGCGATAAAGATTCGATGCAAACCTTTCAGGTTCAAGTTGATGAAAAGCGTTATGGCCTTTTGGATGTGATTTGTTCTATTGCTAGAGTTAAAGGTACCTAAGAGTGACTGAATTGTGGTGCATTGTTCATATATATATATATATATATATATACAACTTGAGAGTCAAGCATAAATCTCATTAAATAATGTTTCATAGGCGAGGCCACCAGTGAGCCGTATGATCTCAGTGCGGTGGATGATGGAATGCCTGACTGGCCCTCAGATGATGATGCTTTCAATGATAGAGAAAGATTTTACGTGGTAAGAATGGTTTCTACGTACACAGCATCATCAGTTTTGTTTTGCCTAATTATGATCATCATTTAACAAGTGTGATATATGTTTTTGTTTTTCTTTCTTTTATCATGCAGGTGGAGAAATCAGCGTTGCTAGACACTGATTGGATTCGTATTTATCTGGAGCTTGCAGTTTATACAAATGATAGGATGATTTAGAGGTAAGTCTATATTTTTCTTTTCTTCTTTGTTTTTGCATATCAATGCACATACCATGAGTTTCATGACTGTTGGTACTATTTATTAACATGTGGTTTTGGTTTCAAAACTGTTGTTGTTGCAGGAGGATCTCTCCAAGTTGAACATTGTGAAAGTGGCCATAGAAACTACTGAGGAGGCGCCGCTCAACGCCAAAACTGCAATCGTCTACATAGCTTTTAACGGATTGGCCACTGGTGGTATTGGTGAGCATGTTGAACGCAGAGCTATCATTAAAAGAGTCCTCAATGAGCATACAGGATTCTTGTATCTCAAGGGTCACTTGTGCAGGGGAGAAGAAGATTTGACTCTTACTAGTTGGGAAGAAATCGTTAAGCAAAATATTCAAAGCTTAGACGCCGAGTTAGGCGCCGAGTTGGACCAAAATCCTTTTCAAAGCTTACGCGTCGTTTAGGCTTATTCATGGCCGTATAATGTAGATCGGATTAAGTTGTTTTGGATTTTTATGCCGTGTAATAATATTAAAAGTGTACTGCCATCTGATTACAATAACGTTCCGTGTAAATCTTGCCCGCTGTTCCTTCTGTGGGACTCTGGTAAGCCACGAATTTGAGGTCAATTCCAAATCTGTTGGTAATGCCTGCATTCTGTTAATTGACAATTATATCTAGAGATCGTACATTATTACCATAAGTAAGAGCATCTTTCAACTTAGTTTTTTTTTTATAGTACCATAACTAAAAACATCTTTCGACTTGGTAGATTTTTCAACTTACAATCATTCATACTATCGAAGTATGATTCTAGACAAACAAATGTCTCTATGAGAGACCTTAACATGTAAAATAACAAAAAAGATCCAAACTTGTCGCTAAAGAGATCCAAATGAAAGCTTAAGAAGAAGACGATAGATAGCTTAGTCTTCGTAGTCGCCTTGCGATACTTGTTGGCCCTAACCTTAATTTTCTTCTTAAAACAGATCTGCCAATATGTTGGCCTTCGAAAATTGATAATCTAACCATTCATATATATATATATATATATATATCTTTTAGTTTATTAAAGCTACACGAATATTACAATCTAGCCACTACCATGACATGCAAAACCGTGGCCATAAAAATGTCACGTTTTGGCGACGCTGTTTTGAAATGTTTTGATTTGTGACCATCCACATTTAAATGTGTGCCTAAATGATCACATATTGGTGTGGTGGCCAACTTATGACCAAGTGACTTTTAATTGGCCATTGATCAGTTAGGCAAAGATTTAAATGCTTGACTCGGCAAATCAATTTATTTACGAGGGGTGTATGGAATGGTTGTTCAGATTATTGTTTCGTTTTTCACGTCTGATGAACAAACAACAAGACCTGATATAATCTTCTCGAGGTCTGGGTGAGTGCAATACCATAAGTCATATTACGAGCGAAGAAGCAGATCGGTCACTGAACATAGCGTTTCTCAATATTTGATGAAATATGAGAACAATATAGTATCTTTTTCTTCCACTGTTAGCTTGCTAAATACGTCATTAGAATCACGCTAATTTTGATTTACATAAATTTTCAAAGAGATTTGCTTGAAAATAGTTTCTTTTGCCTAATTTAAGTATGAGACGTCATATTTCTATAAAGTATAGATTTTTTTCGCTAAAGTTAAGAGATTTTGTGGTGTATGTCATCATTTTCATCATTTTTTCATAGTGACATGTTTATAAAACCCTTATACTGTGATTCTCATAGAGGATTCAATTTACAAAAACCTTGTTGTAATTTTTATAGAGTGTAACACTATAACTTTTCCAATCTCAGAAAAAAAATCCATGGAGTTTGGTGAAGCAACATCAATACAGTTATAAATGGTCTTCAATTTAAATATGTATGAAATCCACAAAATCAATCAGCAAAATCGCAGACTTAAAAAAAAACTAGTGTAAAGAAACTATTGTATTATGCAAAACGAAATCCAGTTACCGGGATGTTGCATGATATTTTTCTAAATATGTTTTTTTAATGATAAGATTCTACACAAAGCTAAGGCAAGAGAAGAGGATTGTCCCTGATGGTGTGAACGCAAAGTTTCTATCTTGTCATGGTTCATTGGCTAACCGTCAGCCTGGAAGTGCGTTCTTGTCAGCTGGTGCACAATGATGCGGATGACTTGTGGACGTGGATTCGAAATTCTAGTTTTGACAGATGTTCGTTTTTGTTATTTTTTGTTAACGACAGTTTCGAACTATATCATCTTGCGGTTCTATTGTTCATGGATATAAGTGTTATGAGAGACTTGTTTCGTCCTCTTTCATTTACGAAGTTTGGAAACGAGCTTAATCACTTGTGTTCTATTCTATCACCACGTAAGATCACCCCTCAAACCGACATAAACTATTGGTTAGGAATAACATTATCATTTTACTTCGCTAAAACTTCTTTGTAGAACATTAGTATCACAGCCTAAAAGTTTCAAAGTCGCACCAACGTTTCGTACATTCTGTATTTTTACAAATTGATTCTTCTATACATAGGTTTGTATGTATACGAAATCAAGTAGGTAAGCCTACGTACGGGCCAAGTTCAGGCCCAGATATTGCTCTTGATATCCTAAACAGGCCTGTGAATGTAGCTTATTCGCCGTCGACACCTGAATCTAGGCATAATTGCTGGTGAATCCCAAGCTTCAGGATGAGTACAGGTGCGTCTCTTTGCTCTTCCATTTCTTTTTGTCTATCGATTAATCTCCCACCTATCGAAGATTATGGGGAATCTATACTGGTTTTGTGTAGTATTCAATACCGAACTTTCTTGATATCTTGAGAATTTATGTGTGTTTGTGATTCGTTTCTCTAAAATCCCTAAATCGAAAATTCAGTGTTCTCACAACTGTTATGGGCTAAAGGCATACACTATCCCTTTTCACTGACCATGTAAATTTACTTAACTTGGATATGTTGAAGAAATAATTTGCACACAATGCAACTCCAATCCTAAACCCTAATTCTCTTGCAAATACTCAGATATTACTTGTAAACCCTTACTTCATAACTTTTATTTTTCTGCCTTTAAAACTGTAGTTTAGTTAAGCAGTGTTAATCATTGGTAGACTCTAAGGTTAATTTTGGATCTTTTCACCGATTCTTAGTGGTTATCTTGTTTTGGCAATGAAACAAAGTATTAGCATTAGTTGTCACACAAATGATCATTAGCGTCAGTTGATTCTTGTGGTTAGGTACTTAGGTGGAGCGTTTGGAGGAAACAGATGATTAAGACCAATACCACCAGAAAAGGGTATTTTCCCTCTTGATCATTTGCATCACTGCGACACGGTATTGTTTCATTCTTCCTTCTCTCCGACCTAAACCGTAACTTTTAAATGTTTTCATGTACGCTTGCCTCAGGGAGTGTTGTTTTTTTGTAGGAGAAGAAAGGTTATGTCGACTGTCTCAAGTCTTCTGGTCACAAGTCTGAGCAATGTAGGCATCTTTCAAAGACGTATCTCGGATGTCGGATGGCAAAGTCAGTCTTTTAAGTCTCCTCCCATGATTTTAGTTATATTTTGTTTTACGGGTTGAGAATAATATCACGAACGGGTGACTCTGAATTGATATGGTTGATGTGGTTCTGATTTTATTATGCAGGAATTTGATGGCAAAGCAAGATATGTCTGAGCTGGGATTTAGTGGTGTTACTGAACTAGATTCTAACGTCGAGAAAGAAGAATAAAAGTATCGAAAACTGAAGTCTGCGATTGTGCTGATTGATTTTGTGGAATTCATACATATTTAAATTGAAGACCATTTATAACTGTATTGATGTTGCTTCACAAAAATCCCGGGATTTTTTTTCTGAGATTGGAAAAGTTATAGTGTTATACTCTATAAAAATTAGAACAACGTTTTTTTAAGTTGTATCCTCTATGAGAATCACAGTATAAACATGTCACTATGAAAAATGATGAAAGTGATGACATACACCACAAAATCTCTTAACTTTAGCGAAAAAGGATTGTGATGTTTGTATAGGAAACTTGAAATTATAACACATTATCCACATTTGATTCGTTTCTGTTAACCCAATCTATGTCAAATATATCAATGTATCCTATTGAAGTATGATTTATAAATTTTGGGATTCCAATTGATGATCTCCTGGTTATAAAATAAATACTATACTATATAGAAATATGACGTCTCATACTTAAAGTAGCCAAAAGAAACTATTATCTAGGGGGCAAAATACCCGAATCCGAAAACCCGACCCGAAACTTTCGAACCGAATCCGAACCCGTTATTGAAAAATATCCGAACGGATCTTGTCATGAAATACTTTGGGTTCGGGTTCGGGTTCGGGTTCGTGTATATTCGATACCCAAACTACCTGTACTAGTACAAATATGTTTTTCCCTTTGTAACTTAAATATACTGGACTTCAAGAGATTATGGGAAGAGTTCGGTTCATCAAGCTCTACAAAAGTTCTTACTTCTTACTTTGATAATTCATACTCTTGTATACGCGTTAGTCATTTTCTCAAAATGTCTTACCTTATCTATTTTCTATACTGGATGGGCATCATGGGCTTACAAAGTATTAATCACTCACTTTGCATGATCAGGTACGTTAGAGATTTTGTTGATGAGATCAAGGAAGGACGAATGGAGAAGGGCCGTGAACAAGTGTGGTTTCTTTGTTTTGGTTTTTAGTACTTTTAGTACTTTGAGAACAAGAGTTTCAGATTTTTTGTGTGTGGACGTTTTGGGATTTTAGTACTTTTAGTACTTTTTGGATATAAAGTACTAGAACCGAAGTGGAATCGAAAAAATTCGGGTATTTATCGGTTCTTCATTTAAATACCCGAACCCAAAAATATTAATCCGAACCCGAACCGAAGTTTAAAAAATACCCGAATGGGACTTTAACTCATGAATCAAAAAACCCGAAAAACCCGAACCGAATCCGAATGGGTATCCGAATGCCCAGTCCTACAAGTATTATCCAGCAAATCACTTTGAAAATAATGTAAATCAAAAGTAGCGTGATTCTCATATTTAGTAAGCTAATAGTGGGAGACAAAGATACTATATTGTTCTCATATTTCATCAATATTGAGAAATGCTATGTTCAGTGACCGATCTGCTTCTTCGTCTCGTAATATGGCGTATGGTATTGCACTCACGCATACCTCGAGAAGATTATAACAGGTCTTGTTGTTCATCAGACATGAAAAATAAAACAATAATCTGAAAAACCATTCCATGCACCCCTCGTAAATAGATTGATTTGCCGAGTCAACCATTTAAAATTTATGCCTAACTGATCAATGGCCAATTAAAAGTCACTTGGTCATATATCAGATTTGGTGATAGAGATAAAAAAACGGAAGTTAGGGATTCTGTAAATTGTTTTCTGTATCTGATAATGTGCCAACAAGTATACATGCGTATTTATATAATACAATATAGACCGACTGATAGAGACTAAACCGGAACATTATTAAACCGATTAATACAACTCTGCATTTTACTCTGTAATTATCTCTGTAATTTGTTATGCATTTTACTCTGCAATGTCATCACCGTGTATTACCTCCCCTCAATCTGGACCATGGATGTCTTGAATGCCCAGATTGGTAAGGAAAAATTGAAGTTCCTTATATCCAAATGCATTTGTGAAGTGATCAGCTAGTTGTTTAGAAGTAGACACATGAAATGGAGATACAATGCCTTCAAGGACTCCATCTCTTATGAAGTGGCAATCTGTTTCTACATGGTTCGTGCGCTCATGAGGAACAAGATTTTGAACTAATTGCAAACCTGATTTGCTATCTGTGTAAACTTTCATAGGTTGGTCATGAGAAATACTGAAATCTTGAAGCAGCTGCTTAAGCCATTTGAGCTCCTTAGTAAGCAACTGAAGTGCTCTATACTCAGCCTCTGTGGATGACAAGATAACAGTCTTTGGCTTCTTTGTTTTCCAGGAGATGGGAGCTTGACCAAGAGTGACAACAAACCCAGTAACAGAACGACGTGTAAGCGGGCAACTCGCCCAATCCGAATCACACCAACCATATATTTGCAAGTCATAATTTGAAGGAAGAAAAATCCCCTGACCTGGTGACGATTTCAAATAACGAACCACACGTCTTGCAGTATCCCAGTGATCAGTGCGTGGAGATTGCATAAAATGTGTTAGAAGATGGACTGCAAAGGATAGCTCAGGACGTGAGATAACAAAGTAAATAAGGCGACCAACTAACCGTCTATGAGCAGCCGGATCATCGACTAACGGGGATTCGGACTTAGCTAGCTGTTGATTTTTTTCCATCGGAAATCGAACAGGCTGAGCCCCTAACAATCCTGATTCCGAGATAATATCCAACGCATACTTGCGTTGAGACAAATAAATGCCATCTTTATTTCTGGATACTTCAACACCTAAAAAATATTTCAAAGAACCCAAATCCTTCATGTGAAAGCAAGTACTGAGGTAGACTTTGAACATGTCAACGAAGTGGCATAATTTCCTGTAATAATAAGATCATCTACATAAACCAAAACATGCATCTGGACATCACCTTTGTTGTAAGAAAACAAGGAGTAGTCAGATAAGGATTGGCGAAATCCGTAAGTGCAAAGAGACGAGGAAAGCTTTTCAAACCAAAATCGTGGGGCTTGCTTTAATCCATATAAAGACTTCCTCAAACGACATACTTTATTTCTATCTAAACACTGAAAACCTTGGGGAAGTTTCATATAAACCTCTTCGGATAAATCACCATGGAGAAAAGTATTATGGACATCTATTTGTAAATGTTCCATTGTTTTGCTGAAGCAAGAAAAGAGTATAGTCATTTTAGACAACAGCAAAAGTTTCATCATAGTCACTTCCTTCAACTTGGTTATTTCCAAGAACCACCAATCTTGCCTTATATCTCTCTAAGGTTCCATCAGATTTAAGTTTAATTTTGTAAACCCATTTATTGCCCAAAGCTTTCTTTCCCGGTGGAAGATCAACTAAGGACCATGTACCATTCATAGCGTCTTGCCACACCTTCTCCTAAACCGCATGCTTATAAAAACGAGACTCAACATTAGTAGAAACAGCCACCATATACGCACGATGTGTAGCTGATAAACGATGACAACTAACAGAATCCTGAATAGGATAAAGAACAGTAGAATCTAAGTGAGAAGTAGACTGAGACACTACCGTATTAGTGATGTATTCTTTGAGGCGAACCGAAGGAAGTCTTGTTCTGCATCCTTTCCCCATCGTGTTTTGGTCTATTTCCATGACAAGATTTTGGTCCGTTGGTTGCATAATAGGAGATAAATCACATGGTGTGGTTGTAGAATTTGCTGGAATCGACATAATAGTGTCAACTGGTTCTACAATATTTGCTGGAATCGCCATATTAGTATCAATTATCTCTGCAATTTGTGATGACCTGGCTGTTGAAATTGCAGGCTCTGCATTATTTTCAGAAATTTGCAGTCAAAGAATACTTGGTGGTTGTATGTTGTTGTGAATATCAGAATGACTAGATGGTGTTGTAGAAGGTTGGAAAGGAAACGTAGATTCGTTAAAGACGACATCTCTTGATACAAAAAATATGTTTGCGTCAATGTCATATAATCTCAACCCTTCTGACCTCGAGGATAGCCAACAAAAACACAGCGTCGGGAACGAGATTCAAATTTATCACCTCTGTTAAGCTGGTTATGTGCATAACATAAGGAACCGAAAACCTTTATGTGACTATAGTCGGGTTCAACTTTGTAAAGTTGTTCATAAGGTGTTTTTCCCTTCAAAACAAAGGAAGGAGTCCTATTTATCAAGTGAGCTGCAGTTAAGATACACTCTCTCCAAAACTGTAGTGGTAGGTGAGATTAAAAACGTAAAGCACGAGCAATGTTGAGAATGTGCCTATGTTTTCGTTTCGCACGACCATTTTTTTGGGGTGTACCTACACAAGAAGTCTCATGAATAATGCCATGTTTAAGAAAGTAATCTTTCATTCTGAGCCATTATCTGTACGTATCGTCTTGATATTTGTTTGAAATTGTCGTTCTACATATGCAATGAAGTGCTAAATATGATCTCAGGTTTCACTCTTTTCTTTCATGAGGAAAACCCATACCACTCTTGAACAATCATCAACTATTGTTAAGAAATATCTAGCACCCGAGTGCGTTACCGTTCTATACGGACCCCAAATATCATAATGAACTAGCTCAAAACAATTCAATCTTGTATTCACACTTAACAGAAATGGGTTTCTTGTTTGCTTAACGCGAAAGCAAATTTCATAAGTATTATGACTACAATCAGAAAATCCTAACTTTGTAATGAAGCTAACAGCTTTAGAAGATGGGTGTCCTAATCTTTGATGCCATAGCTCATATGATTCTTTCACTGTGATAGCCCGAACTGAAGAAGTGTTTATGAAATAGAAAGAACCACCAAATCGCTTACCAACTCCAATCACTGTCCTCGTATTTAGATCCTGAATTATTAGAAAACTATCAGACATTTGAGCTACACAACTATTGTCATCCATCAACTGCCCAACAAAGATCAAGTTTGACTGCAATTCTGAAACATAGAAGACTGATTTCAAAGTCAGATTCTGGTTAAATTTGATAGTTTCCTCTCTATCTGCAATGCGTTGTCTACCATCTGCTAGTATGACTATTACTGGATCTATAGTTCTCATGTCTTCTAATAGGCCCATCTCACTAGTCATATGATGTGTAGCTCCAGAATCCAAAATCCAAGATATTAGAAGACTTACCTGAGATAGACGATGAATTGCTGCGTTCAGAAGGAGCACGTGCTGCATTCAAAATTGTCATCACTCATTTCCACTGTTCGTCAGTCAAACCACTCACAGCTTCCCTATCTTTGTCTGTTATAACTCGATTCACCTGCTTCTCATTTCCAGAGTTAATGCTTACGGCATTGAGACTTGTTGTTCGTGAACTGCTAGAGTTACCACGACCTCCACGAATATTTCCTATGTTATTTCGACCTCTACCACGATTTACGAAACCTTGTCTTCGTCCTCTATTTTCCCACCAGTCAGGGTAGCCAACCACTTCAAAACATCTCTCAGATATGTGGCATGTCTGCCACAGTGCTTACAGGGCACACCCTTTTCTAATTCAAGGTTTCGAAATTTTGGTCTTGTTTGGACAGCTAGCGTAATTACTTTAGTAGCTTCATCACGAAACTTGGTTTGAGACAACATCTCTTCTTCTTGTGAAACGATGTTATAAGCTTCTTCTAGACTCGGTAAAGGGTCCTTTGCACAGAGATTTGAACGCACTGTGTGATAAATCTTCTCATCAAGTCCAAACAGAAATTGTTGAACCATATCATCCTCTCTATCTTTTTCTTACTTCTGCCCAAGATTGCATATACACATACCACTGTCACAAACACGGACAGGGCGATAATTGTTGATGTTTTCCCAAATCTTGGTTAAACGACCATAGTACTCTTCTACAGTCGTGTTATTCTGTTTACATGTCGCCAATTCGGCCTTGATTTTCTGATTTTTTTTGTCTGTTGGTGACCGAAAATCTCTTTTTCAGATGTTCCCACAAGTCTCGAGCGTTATCTCTATGTGTGATGTTTGATTTCAGTGAGGGATCTATGGACATTTTGATCCAAGATATGAGTAGAGCGTTAACTGAACGCCAATCATCATAGTCTGGAAAATCTTTCGGCGGTTTCGGTATCGTACTGTCAAGAAATCCGTACTTCTTTCGGGATAACAACGCAGTCTCCATAGAACACGACCACTCATCATAATTGTGCGTCTTCAGCAATGGATAAGCAATAATGGATCCAGGAATATCGGCGGAAGTCAAATCATATGGTGAATCGTTCTTCTTACCTCCATCTTTGATTTCGCTGGTTTTGATTTTGATTCTGAATCTTTCTCAGTCTCCGTTTCAGAGCTATCTTCATCGCTCATCTTTGCTAATCTTTGATTGAAAAGAAAAATTATTGAGGATCCGATCCTAGCTCTGATATCATATCAGATTTGGTGATAGCGATAAAAACGGAAGTTAGGGATTCTGTAAATTGTTTTCTGTAGTTGATAATGTGTCAACAAGTATACATGCGTATTTATATAATACAATATATACCAACTAATAGAGACTAAACCGGAACATTATTAAACCGATTAATACAACTCTACATTTTACTCTCCAATTATCTCTGCAATTTGTTCAGCATTTTACTCTGCAATGTCATCACCGTGTATTTTCGTAAGATGGCCACCACACCAATATGTGATCATTTAGGCACACAATTAAATGTGGATGGTCACGAATTAAAACATTTTCAAAACAGTGTTGCCAAAACGTGACATTTGTATGACCACGATTTTGCATGGGCTAGATTGTAATATTCGTGTAGTTTTAATAAAACTATATATATATAATTGAGGCAAATGGTGGATAGCGAACTGCGGACATGGCATGATGCTTTTCCTTTGGTTATTATATTGCTTTTTATTCATATAAACCCCCAAAAAGTAAATAAGAAAAAATCGTTAGAATATTGTGATGTTTAATTAGGCTCAACTCTAATCAATCAAACATAATCAGGCTGTCTTAATCATGACTGTTGTATCATCCCACCCAAATGTATTACATCGAATGAAAGCTGATCTCCGACTTTTAATTTGTTAACTAAACTCAATAAATTAGAAAACGATTTCTGTTACTGGTGGAAGACTGGAAATGGTCCAAAGTGGGATTGATTCTAAACTTGTCGACGCCACCATTAACATGACATACTAATTAATAAACATAAGTATTTATTAGATCTCCTTCAGGGATATGACTAACTAATGAATTATCAATGTCACGAACAGGTGGAACATCGCATAAGTGGACCGACCACTTCAATAATCTAGATCGACGGTGGCACTATAATAATGCGTATATATTGCGATGGTATATGATATGATAATGGCGTATCATGACCATTCAACCACTATGCACATGCGACCTCCTACCATGGTAGATCAACGAATGGCCCAAATATTCTGGTTCTTTTATTATCGAAAGCATGGTTCCAATTAGCTATTCGTATTTTAGACTTGTTAATTAGTATATTATTTTATTGTACCATGTAATCTTTTAATACAATTATAAAGGTGTGGTGACAATAAAATAATCAAAATGCGGTACTTGTTATATACGGTTTCCAATTATCTTAAAAGTGATTACAAAATAATAAAAGTTTATAATGTAGTTTTTTCTTTATGGTTTCTATTTAATTTTTGGTTCATTAATTCCGCACCGTTTATTTCATAAATTCTATTCGTTTCGTTTTAACCACTTTTACTACACGACAAAAAAAACACTATTACTATACTTGCTTTGTTCATTCTATCTATTTTACACCACTTGTTCTATTATTTCAAGTTCATGATTTTTTTTTTTTTTTGGTCGGCCAAGTTCATGATCTTAAATTTAATTTACACCACTTTGTTGCTGAGATTTTATTTACTATGCATTCATGAGTTGCGTTCTCGCCAGATGCGTCCTGGCTAATAGAAATTCAGCTGCACTTGGCATGATAAAAGGAGAAAAAAGAGATGCCACTATAGACTCTTTACCTCATTAACTCAGTTACTCAGATTCGAAAAGACTTTATAATTAAATGGTATTTCATCAAATTAGCAAACGAATCGATTAATTTTTTCATTTTTCTGTCTTGGTATCTGATTCATTTATTTTCATGTGATTGAAATATATCACTAGTCAATATACGAAAGAAAGTAACGTTAATAGTTTACTTCGTTAGCAACATTATATTCTTTAATTTTATTTTTGTTAAACAAACTCTTTTATTTTCTTTTGATAAATGTGAATAATCCGGACCAAAATTCGGCTAATATACAATGGTGTTTAATCTCGTTGGTCACACTATATGAAACATCCAAATTAAAATCTATAGCTAATTGGTCCAATACGCGTATTTTTTTTTCTCTTGTGGTAGTTAAATCAAAGGAAAGACGAGGGAAAAAAAAGACAAATGGATCTTTATCTTCGTCTACTCAATAGACTGTCACTCGATTTATCCGAACAGCTAAGGAACTCAGGTTTAGTCGAGGTCGACATGGGCAGACTCTTAGATATTTTGGGTCCAGCGGTAAACGAGCGATTAGTATCATTATTGGGGGATCAACCTCGCTTAGGTAGATATAGAGTTTCATCAAATTTATTTTCTACCATCTTTTGGGAGATTCGTTTTCCATCTAGGTAGCTGACATCTGAGATGCGAAGGTGTGCGTGGTTCGTGATCTTGGGTCTGTTAGAGACCAAGGAAATCATGTAATTTGCTGGGGCTATGTTTCCACGGATCTTACGAGTGCATATCTTATGCACATGCCACCTCCTACCATGGTAGACCAACGAATGGCCCAAACATTCATTATGGTTCTTTTATTATCGAAAGCATGGTTCCAATTAGCTATTTGTATTTTAGACTTGTTAATTAGTATATTATTCTATTGTAACATGTAATCTTTTAATACAATTATAAAGGTGTGGTGACTATAAAATAATCAAAATGCGGTACTTGTTATATACGGTTTCCATTTAATTTAAAAGTGATTACAAAACTATTAAAACTTATAATGTATTTTTTCTTTATGGTTTCTATTTAAGTTTTGGTTCGTTAATTCATTTTAACCACTTTTACTACATGACGAAAAAAAGAAGAAAAAAAACACTATTACTATACTTGCTTTGTTCATTCTATCTATTTTACACCACTTGTTCTATTATTTCAAGTTGATGATCTTAAATTTAATTTAACAGTGTGTATAGACATTTCGTTGCTGAGATTTTATTTACTATGCATTCGTGAGTTGCGTTTTCGCCGGAGTCCTCCTGGCTAATAGAAATTCAGCTGCACGTGGCATGAGAAAAGGAGATGCCTAACCAAGAAAAGAAAGATGTGTAATTACACCTCATTAACTCAGTTACTCAAATTCGAAAAAACTTTATAATTAGCAAACGAATCGATTAATTTTTTCATTTTTCTGTCTTGGTATCTGATTCATATCTTTCCATGTGATTGAAATATATCACTAGTCAATATACGAAAGAAAGTAACGTTGATAGTTTACTTCGTTGGCAACATTCTTTCATTTTATTTTTGTTAAATACATTTTTTTATTTTCTTTTGATAAATGTGAATAATCCGGACTAAAATTCAGACTAATATACAATGGTGTTTAATCTCGTTGGTCACTATGTGAAACATCCAAACTAAAATTTATAGGTAATTGGTCCAACCTGCGTATTTTTTTTCTCTTGTGGGAGTTAAATCAAAGAGAAGAACAAATTTACACTTTGCCCATTTATCAAGTACCACCATAGATACTACGGTTCTTGGGTTTCAGTTGCTTCCGAGTTTTAATTTAGGTTTGAGAAAAAATAATTTACGCTTTAATAAATATTATCACAGAATAATTTCGGACCAAAAAGATTATGAGACGAAGACCTGTAATTTCATTATAATTATTAAAAATAAATAAATATACAAAAATACCAAAAGTTGCGACATGAATAAATATTGCTCTTTTTTGTCTAGAAATTCTTTATTTTATATTTTAGACGGCTATATTTCAAATTATATTATAAATTAATAAAAATGTGTATTGGGCCATTGGCTGCTGAAGAGAAAGTGGAAGTAGGTACATGTATGTATACAAAATCGGTGTACGGTGACCATGTGAATGCGTACATGAAACTTTAAAATATACTTTCTTGAAACTTTAAAATGTATCGCAGCTGAAAAATATACTTTAAGAAAAAACTTCTTAAAAAGTCAATTCCTGGAGAGAGTTAAGCAAATATATATATATATATATATATATATATATATCACATTAAATTGATATGTTCTACAATTTTAATTGTAACAATAATGCTTTTGATGTTTAATTTCTCAACTCTGATAGTCTCTTTTTTATGTCATGACTTTTTTTTTTAATGTATCCCACTTTTTTTCTCAACTCCAACTAGAAAAGGCATATGATAATCCCTGGTTGTGACTAGCTAGCAACGCACTGGAAACCATTTGGGCTAATATATAGCTCATGTCAACATTTCCATGATTGATTTCTAGATTTTGTTGATTGAAATGTGTAAGCGATTAAAATGAGTAAGTAAATAGTTTTAAAAAATTAAAATTCAACTAAATTTAATATAAGATGAAATCTTGAAAATTTACTATATATCAACTAAAATTAATAATAATTCAAGATCAATACTACCAATTTGAGATAGTAATAAATAAAAAACTCCATCTTCTAAACATTAAAACATATGATGGACCTTAACCATTATTTTAAAGTAGACATTTAGGATAAGAGGATATGGATGGACCTGAACCTTCACTCCGTCCCAACCAGCTATTCGTTGGACCAGCACCACGCATCCTCCTCTTAAATAGTGACGTTTACAAAATACAACTTTATATTTCATATTTGTTATATATCACTTGACAAGTAAAAGCCTTAGAACGGAAACCTAAAGAGACCCCACGTTGTCGATTCCACTAATCTTGATTTTGACGTAGCTCGCTCGAAGGAGACTTGGATGAAAAATGACGTAACAATTGTCTAATTTTTAAAGATATAAAGAAATTAAAAACACTGGGTTTTTTTTTTAATTATCTTTTTTCCTCATTTTGGGAACCGTAAAATACATAATTTAACTGAGTGATGAAAGATCATTATTAAAAAAAATGGCAAGCAGGCCAATAAAGTAAAGAGGGAAAAAATGAAAAGTAAAGATTTGAACAAGTGCTTCGAAAGAAAGAGAACAATAACCCACTTGCGTAACCCTACATCGAACCATGTGTTCGTCGTCTCCACCATCATATCATCTTTCATCTTTTTAAAAATAAAATATTTCGGATTTTAATTAAGTCCATATTTTCTTCGGATTAATTAATTCCTTTTTTTATATATATTATGTTGGCTATCGCCAACTGTCTTTTTTTTCCAACTTGTATTATACCTCTTCGTAACCGTCATTTGCCTTGTATTTCTTTTGTTTTGTACTTGTATTCTACCTCCTCGTAACCGCATAATCAAAACGTCTGCTTCATTATCAATTAGACATCTAAAACAAATATTTGAACTCGTCACATCTATATAATAAATACTCTTTTTGTTCTTTAAAGATAGATTTTTTAAGATTTTCACACATATTAAAAAATAATTAATGTTTAATTATACATATATTAACTTTTTACACAAAACACTTTCCCATAAATACTAACCAATAAAAATTAAGTAAATACAATTTTTTCAATTAATATTTCTTGAACTTTACAATTTCTTAACATTAATTAACAAAAAACATTGAAAAAGTATTAATTTTTTTTTATATAACAAGAAAAAAAGTCTAAAGTATCCATCTTTAAAGAACAGAGAGAGTTACTAGTGCCATTAGTTACCTACTCCTTTTAAGTTTATTAGTCAAAAAAAAAAGAACAGAGAGAGTAATATGTTTCATAATTGGTCGTACCATTTCGTTAATTTCTTTTTCCAAGAGGTAGTAAAATAAACTTATAAGGAGTCGGTAACTAATGGCACCAGTGTTGCCTTTTATGTAAGACGTAACTTGACATTGGCACTCGAGAAGAAAATTTACTAATACGAGTACCTAATATGCTTTGTAATAAAAGCATGATAAACGCACGTATGAATTCATCCAGAAAAACAGTTGAAGTTTGCTTCTAAAATTTGGATGTTCTCAGAATTTGTGTAAAAATCTATTGATAGTCCCACTAAAAATCAGTGAGATGATTTCTTTTTCTTTAAAAATTAGTGAAAAATAAAGAAGAGTTTGTGATTTGTGATTAGTTTAATACTCCGTCCGTTTTATGTAAATAGTATGCACAAATATTAAGAGTTGTTTTACAAAACCTAATATACTCTTGTTTTAAAATAATATATTAATTCTAACTAATAAAAGTTAAAGTAGAAATATTCCATAAATTTTGCATAGAAAATATAAAAATATAAAATATTCCATATCTTTATAAAAAAATATTTAAAAATTTATCTTTATGAAACAGATGGAATATATGGTCAAGTGAGCAATGAGAACTCGTAATCCAAAGGCGTGAAACTACAGCCGTCTGATTTGCTCTCGTAATCTACAAGCTCGTTCTGGGAAGCTAATCCTACGTCGGATACAACACATATATTGCCAAATCTCAATGACAACAACTTGTTTCTTTTTCTTTTGTCTCTCTCATTCTCTCTCTTACAGTATTAAAAAAACAATAAAATTTTAAAGATGAAAACGAAAATGGGAGCATTCTTAACCTCATTGATAATTTATTTGAAAACCATTATTTATTAAAAATAGGTACTCCATTTAAAGACCATACTACATATCTTTTTTAGAATCTAGATATTTTTTGGACACTCAATCCATGTTCCGAAATTTATGTGACATTATTGTATATTTATAAATTAGATACAAGTTTATTTGTAAATAAATCATCGCCATAAATTTTAAAGATTTTCCTGTCATCATGCTTTATGTAACAACTAACAACCAACAAAGCTTACATGCCTTAGGATAATAGGATCCATAATTTACTCGGCATATAGAAATTCAAATTATTGACCAAATATTTTTAGATTTCTTTCCGGGAAATGCGAAAAATTGAAAAAGCATTCACATGTTTTCTCCCTCCTGACATGCACGAAGCAAATTAAAATATTACCAAATCACAATATTATTTTAATACCATAAAATAAATAGTTATTTTGACCAAATAATCTCTCTACATATACATTTCAGACTCTCTTTCTCGCTAATCACCCTCACAATTTTCTCTCTCTAACGGTTCTAAAAGCTTCTCTCTCTCTCAAAGAAAATGGCTGAAACATCTGATGTATCGCCATTGAAGCGTTACAGAGAACAAGAAACCCTAACCGAAGAAGAAACAACTAAACGTCAAAAGCCATCGTCGTTATCATCATCTTCTTCCTCTTACAACCAAATTCTCTGTCTCCTCAACGATTCAGACGAACAAAACCAACCCAACAATGACCTAACCTCCTTTATAAACGCTCTCCAGCAAGAAATATCATCAGATTATCAAAACGCCGTCGTTTCAGGAACCTTCAACGTCGAAGACTCGTCGTCGTCTTCGTGCGTTTCCTCAAAGGAAGAAGAAGTCGAAGATGACAACAAGGAGAAAGTGATGCAGCATCTTTTGGAAGCTTCCGATGACGAACTTGGGATCCCTAACACCGATTTTGGCGAGAGTAATTATGAAAAGATTAATGAGAATTACGTTTATGGAGATAGTTTGTTAGATGGGTTTGGTGATGCGTTTTGGGAGCTTGAAGACGAAGCTGCTAATTATTACACGTTGCTACAGTCTGAGCTGTTCATGTAGAACTTATCCAATAAAAAAAACGTAAATCTGGAAGATAGGCCAATACAAAAAAAAAAAGTGGATGTCATTTTTTTATATGGAAATTAATTTCATTTTTAATGCACACTTTTGTTTTGGCGGAGCTTTACGAAATATCATTTTAATTGATTGATTAATTTGTAATTTTGTAGTAAGGCAATGATATTATTTTGGGCAGATTTTGTAAATCCCCCAAACATAAGACTGGATAATCAAATACCCCATCTTTTGACCTCTTCATTTAACACCCTCATCTATTTTAAAACTCACTTAACCTCCCAAACTTTATAAACTCTGTCTAGTTACACCTTAGTTTAAAATTTGATGTTGAAACGCATTTTTTGAACCAAAAACCGGTTATCCGTTTTTAAACCTCTTTTCCGACCTGTTTAACCTTCATTTTGATCCGAGACTTCTTTTTTTAAACCCGACCATGTATGTATTGTTAGGGCTCATTTCTTCTTCTTCAGTTTTACCGATTTCTTCTTCCTTCTTCAATTATATCGGATTCTTTGTGTTCTCTTCTTCTTTCTAAGTCTAAGTTTCAGTTTGTGTGATCACAATTGGCAGAAAAAGTTGAAATTTATTATATTGAAGAAATCTTAGTTTCTCGTTGTTGTTGTTATGCAGGGAAATTTCATCTACAATGTCCAATACATTTATATGAGAACAAATCTCTGGTCTCTGTTTGATTTGGTATTGGTTTTGGGTATAAATGTATGTAACCTGTTTGCTATATTTCCTCAAAGAGCGTAAAAGAATAAAAATTTGGTTCCTCATAATATGTGTTTGCAAGGTTATGACAAGTCCTTTAGAGTCTGCTCGGAGAGGAAGAAGGGAAAAGAAGCAGCAAAACAGAGCGTGAGTAAGTCAAAAGGTGAAGAGAAGAGTCAAAATAAAGGGAATGACATGGCAAATGACCTGGATAAGGAGAGATTTAGGGGTTTAAAGATAAAAGCAAAAGTAAGACACATTGGGGAAGAGGAAAAAGAAGAGAGTTTCCAGGAAATTACAGTCCAAAAGAATGCATAATCTCAACCGTAGGATGAAGAGTAGGACAAAAGGAAGGTTGCAGAGATTAGCTATTTAAGAGAATAAGAGGAGTATGAGTGAAGGCAGGCTTTTAGTGAGGTTTAGAGTGGGTTTTCTCTAGGAGAAATCCATAGGCTTGAGATGATGACTCTTTATCTTGTTTTTTGTTTGTTCTTTATTTGTGTTTCATTTCCTTGTTACGGTTTCTGTTGGTGAGTAAAGAAGAGAGATCTGAGAGTTTGTAAACACGTTTTCAAGGTTCAATGAGAGTTGTTATCAACGGTTGCTACTTATTCATCTTTGAGTTCTCAGAAAATTGGTTATAAGGAAGAAAGTCACAGTTTTGGTAAAAGTTGCAGGTTGATATCTGAGAAATTGCAGGTTTCGAGATAAGAGGGAACGTTTATAGTAGTAGTAAAAGAAAGGATAAGTTACAAGCTTATCAGGTTAACGTTTGCATTTGCAGATTTAACGTTTGCAAAACAACATTGCATTTGATCAGCAAAACAACAAAACCTGCAAAACCTGAAAAACAGCAACACATCAAAACAGCAAAACCTGCAAAACAGCAACACAGCAAAACCTGCAAAAAACAAAACTGCAATACAAAAAAACAGCACATCCATACAAAACAGAACAAACCAAAATATGAAACAGAACCTACAATACACGTGCTCATAAAATACCCAAAACAGAACCAAAATAGAACCAAAACAAAACCTAAATAGAACCTTCATCTCCTTTATTCTTCTGCATCCAGCTGATTGTTGACCTCACTAGATTGTTCTTCATCGCCCTTCTTCTTCTTTGGATTCAGGCCGCATCCAGCTAAGTTGTGACCAGCTTGCTTGCATAACTTGCAATGCATTATGCGTCCATGTTTTCTTAGCATTAGGGTATTACATCTCTTTTTTGGTGATTCAAACTTTTCTTTGATTCTAGAGTACTTCTTCTCCCTTTTCTTATTCTTCTTATCTCCCTTCTTTCTGCCAGGCATTGGAGGTTCCGAAGGTGCCTTGATAATACCTTCTCCAGTGTGCATCCATACATTTGGACCTCTAAGTGGTATGATTAAAGTCTCGTAAAATTGTTGCCACAAACTAGTATTAAAAATATCATACACATAATCATCCACATTCAATCTTTCATCAATGATTGCTCCGTAAGCATGCTCACAAGGAATTCCAGATACTTGCCACTTCTTACACGTGTAAGTGTACGCCGGTAAGGACACCCTGTTTTTACTCCCATGTAGGTCAACCTCATAAAGTCCATGCGTGCTTTTGTAGGTTTGACACTTCTTTGCCTTTTCTTTCTCCAACGCCAATACATCCCTAACATACAAAGAGCTCCATCCCTTATGATTAGTTGACTTCTTCTTCCTTTTGCTAATCCTCACCATGGCTTGCCTTTTAATTGTCTCAAGCATTGGTACCAAAGCTTTAGTTCTTGCCTTAGTGATGGAAGAGTTGAATGACTCTGTTGCATTATTGTCCACGTCTTCACAATAAAACGCCAAACACCATGATTTTGGATCCTCTCTCAACACTGCTTCATATAGAGCATTGTCATAATCTCTCAGATTCCGCAAATTCTTCTCATACTCTTCAACTGTGTAACTCCATGCTAAGCTCCAGACTAAAGGTTTCAGCATGTCTTTCTTCCCGTGATTCTTCTTCAGATTCTCAACAATGTGTTTGACACACATTCTGTGTTCAGCTTCTGGAATCTCTGACTTAACCGCATTTATCAATCCTTTAGACCTGTCTGATAAGATTATAAAACCAGCTCCATTCTCAAGGCCCAAATCATGTTTCAGCTGCTTCATAAACCACACTAAACTATCTGTATTCTCTGATTGTGCGACAGCCCATGTTATAGGGTAAATCTGATTGTTGGCATCATGCCAATTGCACTCAAAAATACTCCTTTCACAGCTGTCTTCAAGAATGTACCATCAACACCAATGACAGGACGACAAAAACATCTCCATGATCCACGTATAATCTCAAAACACACATAAAACCATTGAAACACATCCTCGCCGGCAGCATTTTTCACGGTATCAACAAAACATGTAGATCCAGGGTTCGAAATCACTACCTCCTTAACATATCCTCGAAGATGTGTAAATTGATCTTCGCTTTTGCCTCGATAATCTTTTAATGCCCCTCGATCTTCCTATTTCGATCTTCTCTCGGCATGAAATTAGTTTCATCAAGGCTCTGCCCACAAAAACTCTAGAATTACCTGACTTTTAAAAATCTTACACTTTCCATTGAGCGCAAGTGGACCATATTCGCTGCCTTCACAATCCACATCCTTTCACTGTCAGAGTTGAAGATACACGCCATTCACACTTGCCTCCCATGCCACACTTGAATGATAATTTGTTATTGTCCCATCTTTCGCATTATGTCTACAAGCTGAAGACGTATTCACAATCGCTTTCAATCCTAAACCCTGAAGAATGGGTTCCCAATCGAGTTTCGATTCACCAAATCGCCTTCTTCTCGATTCTCCTATCCTCCGAGCCAATTCATCTACTTCTTCGTCATCAGAACTCTCTGGGATTTCATGTCTTCCAATCCCTATCTCATCTTCGAACTCAGCCACAGATTCCTCAACTTCGAACCGAAATCGTTCTTCCTTATCCGCTTCCTCGATCTGGGACGATTTAATCTCTTCTCTTCTTTCTCGATTCTTCTTCTCGCTTCTACTAAACCCTCGACGCCTTCATCTGTACTTCAAATCACTTTGTTCTCGAGAATCTCGGTTTAATCACAAAACGGAATCGGTAGAAAAAAAAGGATGATTTTGGTGATTTTGTGATTTCATCACCTTTAAATCACTCTTCCCAGAAATTTCAAACACTCAAGCAATGTGTAAAATCGAACCTCTAAACGACTCAAAGCAGTAAAATTCTGTTTTTTACAAAAAATGTCGCCCAAAGATCAATCTACAAGAAATCAAACCTAATTTTTTCGAAATGTTTTTGAATGAATATGATTGCCATAAGGGAGAGATTGGAATCGCTGAAAATTTGGAGAAGCTGAACGAGTGGTACCTTTTGTTTATCGCTGGAAACTGCAAAAGTTGGTAAGGGAGAGCGTGATTTCGCCGGCAAAGAAAGTAACGGAGAGTCTCTATCTTTCGCTTTCGCCGGAAACTGGATTGTCTTCACTTGGGTAATCAGGTATTACAGGAAAAGTCTCTATCTTTTTTTTTGAATCTCAGTTTAGAAGATGATAACAAAGTGGGTTTAGTCGCTGATGGATTGATAAGAAAGATTGTCGCTATATATTTTTTTGAGACAATTGCATAAAACAACCTTCATTATATCTCGATATTACTTAGATCAACCTATCTTTCTAAAGTTGTTAAAAGACATAAAAACCAATGCTTTGATTTTTATTACGGAAATGCCATTCGAATTTTTTTTTTAAAGAAAAAAAAACCGCTCGGCGACGCCTGAGATTTCCATCGCGCGCCGACGCGCCAGAAGACGACGCCAAGCGACGCCAACAGATACCCGACGCCTTCTCAATCGCTTCTTCGCTTCGCTTCGTCTTCTTCGTCATCTTCGTCTTCGACTTTGTCTTCATCGCCTTCGCCTTCGCTTCAACTTCATCTTCATCGCTTCGCTTCGTCTTCGACTTCATCTTCATCGTCTTCTCTCTCTCTCTCTCGATTTCTGTTACAAATATGGGTAGACTAACTTTATGTGGTGGTAGAGTTAACAATATGTAATGGAAGACTTAACTTTATGTGGTGAGAGTTAACAGATGTGTAATGGTGACTTAACTTTATGTCAGGTAGAGTTAACGATGTGTCATGGCACTTAACTTTAGAGTTAAGTATGTGTCAGTAGACTTAACTTTGTGGTAGAGTTAACAGTATGTAATGGTAGACTTAACTTTATGTTGTGTTATGGTAGAGTTAACAGATGTAAGGTAGACTTAAAAGATCGGACGGTAGACTTTAATATGTAATATTAGACTTTAGAATATGTAATAAGCAGACTTAAAAGGTATCGATACGGTAGACTTAGAATATGTAATAGCGGTAGACTTAATAGATGTAATAGACATAACGGTAGATTTTAAAGGTATTGAAACGGTAGACTATACKAATAGTTACGGTAGAGTTAGTGATTTGGAGGGAAAACTGTTCAATTTTCCAGTAGGTTTTATTAAAGACAAGAGTTAAATAAAGAGACACACGGTAGAGTTTAAACAACGACTTGGTAGACTTAAAAAACAGATTCTGTTGCGATTAATTATTTTTTGGTTTTGGGGGGAACTTTAATTTAATAGGACTTTTCATCTTCATTTGTCTCGAAAATAAAAAAATCGATTCTCCGGCGATTCTC
The DNA here is from genome assembly GCA_018361395.1 of Boechera stricta. Classification (NCBI taxonomy): domain Eukaryota; kingdom Viridiplantae; phylum Streptophyta; class Magnoliopsida; order Brassicales; family Brassicaceae; genus Boechera; species Boechera stricta. The sequence goes on along the minus strand of CM031539.1, from coordinate 5,495,159 downwards.
GATTCCTGTGAATCTTTCCGTCTTCGCCGCCTTCGTCTTCACGCTAAGTATCCGGCGTGTTCACGTCGCCGTGTCGCCTTCACGCGCAAGTCTCTGGCGTGTTCACGCCGCCTCGACTCGCCTTCTCATCCTCTCCGGCGTTTTCTCATCTTCTCCGGCTGTCCGCTCTCTTGGCTTCTTCTCCGCTTTCTCAGCGCTTAGTCGCCTTCTCCGTAAAAACCTCTCGTCTCTCTCGTAAAAAAAAACTCACGTAAGCTTTCTTCGCTCTCTCTCGTTATGAAATCTTTGAAAAGTTTCAAATCGAGGAAAATGATTGATAAGGTAGATTTTACTTAACGATATGGTAGATTTTACTAAGGGTTACTGTAGACTTAACTCTATGTCTCTAGACTTAATGATTTAGTTTAAAGTAGGTGTATTATAATTCTATGTTATGGGATTTAATGATTTTACTTAGTTAGGACTTAATTTATGTTATGGTGGACATAATTCTATGTTATGGGTAACTTAATGATTTTACTTTAGTTATGGTAACTTAATTCTATGTTATGGTGACATTACTGAAGTATACGCTTGTTGGTACATTTAATTTGAGTTGTTGTTCATTCTTTCTCCTCATACGGAAATGAAAGGTCGAACCCAACAATGATGAGTATCCTCCTGACTCATGCACCCAAAAATCACCTTTCCTGAAAAGAAGTATTTCACACCACGCCATTTATCGACTTAGTGGAGCTTCAAGATGCAATCGGTCCCAATGTTTTCAACGACATAATGAATAACTCGCAGTCTGAGTGTCAAGCGGCTGGGTAAATACAATCGTGCAAGGTTGTCCATTATTTCATAACCCACCACTACCGTTAGCAGTGCCATACGAATTTTGGTCTTTAATTGCTGGTCGTCCGGGTCGATTCTCCTATACGAAGCTGAGGCGATTACAGCCTAAAGTGATCCCATTGACCTCGATGATTCCTTTCGGATCACACCGAAGTCAGGGGACAATCGAATGTTAAACCTTATCGTGGACCCTCGTGGCAAGAGATTCATGATGTTTTAGATAAATGCGCATAATGGGATTATGCGACTAGGAGAAAGGGGGTTGGATGTTCTAATAGAGCATTTATGGTCTCAGACGAATACAGACTACCTCTCGAACTACGCCAACGTGTCATGATGTCAAGCATTCGAAAGAGTTCCATGGGGTTGGGTCATATATGAACTTATACTGTCCATTAAATCTTTGAGTTTGAAAGGAACCTCATGTCAATTCATGGATACGCGCATGCAATGCAAATACGGGCATACATGGTCAGTATCAACTTGGGAAGAAATTGGGAGATTGATAAGATATATGCTGAGTTCCTCTATTGGTGGAAAGCGCGACGCACCTCAATCGGACCATTATCCAAAAGGATAAGCTCTAAAAACAACAAGGTTTGCGTATTATTGGTAGTAATTTAACTGTGTTACGTGTACTTAATTTTACGTTATGGTAGACTTAATTTTACGTGCTACAGTAACTTAATTTTACGTTACGGTACTTAACTTTACGTGATTTAACTTTATGTTACAGTAGACTTAATTTTACGTTATGGTAGACTTAACTTACGCTATGGTAGACTTAACTTTATGTTAGGTGATTTAATTTTACGCATGTTACTTAATTTTATGCTCGTAGACTTAATTTTATGTCTGGTAGACTTAATTTTATGCGTACTTAATTTTATTATATTATAGGACTTAATTTTAGATGTGTAACTTAATTTTACGTTATGGTGACTTAATTTTATGTTCTAGTAGACTTAATTTTATGTTCGTAGACTTAATTTTATGTTCGCACTTTATTATGTTATAGAGACTTAATTTTATGTTCGGTAGACTTAGTTTGACGATGTTAAACCAGAGTTTATGTCGACATACGCTTACTTACTTAAATATTTACTTTTAATTGTTGTAGCCACAGTGAAACACATTCTGTGAAGTCTTTGGACAAAATTTATCCGGCCTTCCCAGATGTAAAGGAAGAAAGTGTTGATCGAAGCTACATAATATGATTCGTGATATCATARAAAGATTAGATGAAACCAGATGGGATATTTCCTCTAACAAAACAAAAAGGAAGACAAGAGAGAAGGAAGTTGAACCGCAAGAGGAAAATGAAAAGAAAGGTTGACACATCCCTACAGCTCAGCCGAGGAGAGGAGGTTGATACAATACTTCTAGATTGAGAAGATGTCGCTCAAATGGCAAGAATGGAAGATGATTGGCGACCGCCTTCAATTACCAAACTGGAAGAGGGTCGGGCCAATGTTGGTGAAGAAGCTGGTACCAAACATGCATCTACCAAACATGGATCTAGGGACGGAGAAGAAGCAGTTAGTAAACCAGTTGAGAAGGCGCCGTGATGCGTACGTAAGTCTCTATTCTAGTAAAAGTAACTTCTTTAARTTACTTGAGTGTCAAGAAAGTATCACATTGATACTACACATTGTACTTGTACACATTTGAGTTTGAGTTACATCATATAAGTTACTTGAGTGTCAAGAAAGTATCACATTGATACTACACATGACTTGTACATTTGAGTTTGAGTTACATCATAGTAGCGTTGTATACAGCTACTATGGTAGAGTTTCCTCCTTTTCAAATGTTGAATTAATTGTAGACTTTTTCATCCAGTTGTATTAGTTATGGTAGATTTTATAGTTGCATTTTTATTTGTTTTTGATTCATGGTAGACTTTGCTAACAATTCCTTTGTAATTTACCACCATCCATACAGTCATGGTTGGAGATGTTTGGTACAGCACCACCAAAGAAGCAATCTACAGAGAAGACACCCCCTCCGAAATCAGTGCCACCTTGCTTATGTTGACATCAGTGACATCAGTCGGAGACAACCCCAGGAAAAACAGCAGCCAATACGCGAGACAGAGCGGGACTCGTTGAAACAAAATTTGACTTGTATGCAAGTACAGTTCTGCAGAGAAACCTAAGCGTCGTTTGAATGATGGGACTCATGTATTAAAGGAAAGAGTGGATATCCTCCCTCAGTCTCTCCTTTCATCGGATGCTCAGAGTGAGGCGGATGCTCAAAAAGTCGTATGACCCTTTGAACCGGTTGAGCCTGTTCGAGATGCACCTCATGAACTACATTGAGGAAGACCTGTAAGTGTTTATGTTATGGTAGAGTTTATTGATAGTGATGGTAGTTATTGTTAGGTGATGGTAGACTTATTGTTATGTGGTATACTTATCGAAACTTTATTGTTAAGTATGTTAAGGTATACTTACTGAAAGGTTTAATATGACGCAGCATCAATCATCCTGATAAATTAGACCGGAATGTTGAATTATACATGCGGCTAATGACACCCAAAGAAGATTGGAAGGAGGAGGAGTTCGGCTGGCTGGATACTCAGGTAATTTAATTTAAATGTGTTGTTTACCTGTTGTAACAATAAACTACAATTTAAACCCTATTGTTTCCTATTCTGCAGCATATGGCTTTGGGGATGTCTTTCTTTACAGAGAGAGATAGGCAAGACCCTAGCCCTTACGGTCCCCGGATTGCTTTCATCAACCCATATTTTATGTATGGGCTATGACTTTCAAAACGACTTCCTACCAAATGAGAAGGCATGGATATTTACAGACGGATACATAAAGCTGTACAATGGTGGAAACATGACCAACAAAAAATGGGTTGAGGATGTCGACACCTTATACATCTGCCACAATATCAACGGCAGGCACTGGATTGCTCTAGAGGTGGACATACCAAAGAGGCGGATAACCGATATGATTCTATCTGCATTTACGATACCGTGGTGTCCATGCAATGTCGTCCATATGCCCGTTTTATTCCACTTATTAAGCATCTATCTCCTGACTCGCAAAGAAAAAGAAAATGTCGGTGCTTTCACTGCATGTGAAGAAACAAATACCACAAAATGTTCAAAGTGGTGACTGTGGGGTATATACTTTGAAGTATATTGAGTGTCTGGCTCTTGGTCGGGATTTTGATGGCCTATCTGATGCTACAGTTGGAGATATACGCAGAAAATATGCAGCTGATTTTTTTGCCGAGAAGGCAACCGACGGTATTTCGTTCAGTGATCCAAACCCTAGGGTTGCAGAGGGTAGTAAGGATGCAATGATCTCAGGTTCACAACCTGTGTAGCTTGACGGGTGTCTATGTGGTAGACTTTGTGCATGTTGGTAGACTTAACAAAAATATTATGGTAGACTTAACAAAAATATTATGGTAGACTTAACTTAAATGTTAATATTGTGTGGATGGTTGTGGTTGTTTTGTTCTGTTTGTGAAGGATTATGATTGTGTTTCTGTATATCTAAACCCTAAACCTTAAATCCTAAGAATCTAAGTTTGTGTCTCGGCCCGTATTGAAGAATTAATTGCAAGCCGAAAACAAAGCGATACAATAACAAACAACAAGGATACAGAAGAAGTATACATACATTAACAAACAAGAATGAAAGACAAGAAGTTTATTTGGACAAAAGTCTAGTTCGAAATACAAAATCATATGATTAAACAACACATGTTCTACTATGTGACCGCTGATTGCATTTTGAACACAAATGTTCTTTTCTGGGACGTTTGTTGGCGTAGCAATCTCAATTGCAGCTTTAATTTTGATTTCTTTGGTCGACCGCCTTTGGCGGTCATCAACACGAGGAGGCTTGCAAACTTTCATAGCCACTTCATCCGGTATAGAAACGCAACATCTCTTATACTCATATATAGACAAATTGTTATTGTGATATACGAGTGGCAAAGGGAGATACGTGAAATCTTACATGTCTCCAGTTATGGCATGTACACAAGGAATTTTATCCAAATTCCACCTACGGCAAGTACATGTTTTCTCTGTCAAGTTCACAATGTGCAAGGATGTTCCGCTTGACACTTCTGAATGATGCGTATCTATCTCTTGAACACCAAATTGTTTTGCATTCTCGACTCTAACCTGATTCAAGTGTAAAAATCAACAATCACATAAGGATAAGGAAAAATCTACGTACGTACGTATATCAGCATATCAGCAGATTAACTAAAAGATACCATCATATGAACTAAAGCTACCATGACATGAACTAAGTCTACCATGACATGAACTAAGTCTACCGTCATATGAACTAAGTCTACCGTGACATGACCAAAGTCTACCGTGACATGAACAAAGTCTACCGTGACATGACCAAAGTCTACCGTGACATGACCAAAGTCTACCGTGACATGACCAAAGTCTACCGTGACATGAACAAAGTCTACCGTGACATGACCAAAGTCTACCGTGACATGACCAAAGTCTACCGTGACATGACCAAAGTCTACCGTGACATGACCAAAGTCTACCGTGACATGACCAAAGTCTACCGTGACATGACCAAAGTCTACCGTGACATGACCAAAGTCTACCGTGACATGACCAAAGTCTACCGTGACATGACCAAAGTCTACCGTGACTAACCTGGAGAAGTTTTTCAACTGCTTCTGTAAGAACTGTGCTACCTCGAGATGCTTTTTTCCTCCTTTCTGCGAACCATCTTGTTAACATCGACCTTATTGCTTCGAGAAGTGGGACAATTGGCTCACCTCTTGCTCGGGATAACACTTTATTGATCGATTCTGCTATGTTGGACGTTGTAAAATTGTACCTATTCCCGGGAAAGTGAGCACGGCTCCACAAACGCACATCCGCGCGAACCAAATAATCATGAAGGGCAGGATGTACACTTTGAATCTGCGCTAACAAGGCATTGAACTCTGAAACAGTATATGCAGTCGCGGCTTTCTTTACTAGTCGAAAACACGCTTTTCCTTTGAATTTCAGCAAGATGTTCTTATGCAAATGATATGTGCATATACCGCGAGATGACAGTGGGTATACCTTATCTATCTTGATATTGATCTATGTCTATAAATAATGGCAAGGCTTTCGTATCGGGGATAACACGTTGTAGTGTAAAGAACCACCCCAAAACTCATCATTCTCAGTATCAACGACAGAAAGGCTATTGGGAATATATTGAAATTTCCATCTTGGGTGGTGAAAGTAGTGTACCTTTGTATTTCCCATGCAAAAACGTACCATCAACAACAATAACTTTCCTCATGTAGACAAACCCTTCTATGCTTGCTCCAAATGAAATGAAAAGAAACTTAAACCTGTCATATTGGTCAACATCAAGCTTAATAACTGTTCCAGGATTAGCTCGCCTAATCATGTATAAGTAACTTGGAAGTTCTTCATATCCATACTCTGAACTTCCCATTATTAATTCACGCGCAAACTTTAGTGTACGATGTGCCTTCCAATACCCAATCCTTAGTCCGTATCGTTTTGTTAGAGCATCTGCGACAAGATTGGGGACCACCTTCGGTCCGACAGAACCTACAAAATCTGCGATAGCGCCCAAGTATCTCGAAGTAGCTTTTGACATCGGTAACGCTCGCCATGAATACGTATGCTCCGCAACGTAAACCTTAATATGAAACTGAGGACTAGGCCTGGGCATTTTATCCCGGATCCGAAAACCCGACCCGACCCGACCCGAAAAACAGTATATGGGTCGGGTTCGGGTAGGGGTTATTACCCGAACGGATTTGATTTTTTAAAACCCGCGGGTTCGGGTCGGGTTCGGGTTTTACCCTTAAACCCGAAAATACCAGCATAGACCCGAAATTATATACCCTTGTGGTCGGAGTAACAGAATTCGTGTGGGCCTTAGGCCCTTGCCTTTAAGGCCTTAATGTGTGTAACAAAAACGACATCCCTTATCTTAGTATATGAAATCAAAACGACATTTAACAACACAACATTGAACATTCAATTATTGACTTCAATTTTTTTTTTCTCTTTTCCAGTTTCCAAAGCGTCGCTCGTCGACGAACTCACCATAACAAAATAAAAATCAGAAACCAAAATCGCAAAACTGGAATCTCATCCTTTGATACCACAGTCGCCTCAATCAGAGACATCGAGATTTCATCCGCAATCTCAGGTAATTGTGAAGTTTACTGTCTATTTGTTCTGATTTAGGATTTAGGGTTTGATTTAGGGATTTGTTATTGGATTTAGGGATTAGTTATTATCTTTTTCATTTGATTTTTGATTTACTCTCTACTTATTTCGATTTAGGATTTTAGGGTTTAATTTAGGGATTTGTTAAAAAATTGTTTGAAATACTTAACTTTTCCTTATGTTTCTGGGGTTTTTTTAAATGTTTATGTTACAAATTAAGTGTAAATCTCTGAAGGTTTGGATTAACTGTTTGTTTTCAGTTTTTCCTTTCTTGCATTTGTATTAAAAAGTAAAAGGAGGATGTAAAAAAAAAAACGATTGGAAATAGTTTCAGTATGGAGAGTCATGCTATATAATACTGTGGATGAACATCTTTGGCTTTGCTTTGTGTCCCATCCACCTGTAACCTCTTAAAGTCTTAATCTTCAATTTATATTACATTTCCATCAAAAAAAATTAGTAAGTATTTAGCTTACGTGGAATAAGACAAAAGTTCAGTGTTCAAGTTGCCACGACTAAGCACCACTTTCCTCGATCGCTTCGAGTTTACTATTCAACATGAATATAATGCTTAGTCCATTTTGTGATCGGCTTTATCTTTTTCCATCCAATATGATGTGCTCGTTTTTTATGCACATTATTTAAACAAATGAATTCATATTGTTATATATTTTGATTTACGAAATTAGCAATCGAATGATCAAGATGGCAAATGTGAAATTGTTTTTATATATTTATTCTTTTATTTGGTTCTTATGTGTTTCTGTTTCTGTTTGTAGATGGATTCTAGTGAGCCTACAAGTGATTATGATGATATGGAGCATGATGAGCATCATGAACATGATACGCCAAACAGTCGCAAAAGAAAAAAACGTGTAGAAAGATCTGCACCTCAAGAAAGGTCATGGGTTTGGGAGCACTTTACAAGGGTGAAAAATAACCCGACAAGTGCAATTGTCACTACTGTAGAGAGATGTCTTGTCCTACATCTTCTGGTACAAATAGTCTGAAAAACATCGAAGATATGTAAGAAGTATTTGGCAATCACAAAGTCAAAAGGCCGAGCAATCTTAACCAAGAAGAAGATGGTACTATCAAATATGGTGCTATTTCTCGGCTACATTCCATTCTCGCATCTAATGAGCTGCTTCTTTTGGCGAGCTGCCTATCCTTTATAGATAGTTTGGCATGGAGGAATTTTTGTAAATGCAAGCTATACAACTCGCTCTAGAAAAACTGCAACTCGTGATATACTTCAGATGTTTGTGCAAAAGAAATCAGATATGAGGAAGCTGATTGGGAATCATAGAGTGTCACTTACAACAGACATTTGGAAAAATCAAAACAATGGATGTAGCTACATGGTCATAACAGCACATTGATGATCAATGGAAGCTAAGGAAGCTGATTATTGGATTCAAGAATGTTGTTGATCATACGGGAAAACTATATCCAAGGTGCTCATTGACGCTAGCTGATCGAATATCAAGAAGGTCTTCACAATCACAGTAGATAATGCTTCTGCGAACTCAACAGCTCTGAGGTGGTTTAGAGATGAATTCAAATATGTAGGTACGGATTCAATGGTTTTAGGTGGTGAGTATTTGCACATGAGGTGTGCAGCCCACATCATTAATTTAGTGGTTAAGGATGGGTTGAAAGAAGTAGACTCAAGTGTAGCAGCAATTAGGAATGGAGTCACGTATGTAAGATCATCTGGAGAAAGACAAAAATCTTTCGAGTTGAGGGTTGACAATGGTAGGATGAGTAGAGGCAGTCTTCCTTTAGACGTTACGACTAGGTGGAATTCTACTTATCTGATGTTAGTAAGAGGTCTTAAGTTTAGGGTAGCATTTGAGAAAATGGAAGCAGAAGACAAAGTCTACAATGACTGGTTTGAAGAGAGAATAGATGGGAATAAAAGGATTGGACCTCCTAAAGCAGATGACTGGGAAGCAGTTTCAAAATTGGTAATGTTTCTAAAACTTTTTTACGAGGCTACTTTAGCAGTTTCAGCTTCAAAAACAGTTAACTCATACAAGTGTTATGCTGAGATTGTGACAATTGAGAGAAGTCTCATTGCACTTTGCAAAGATCCTAATCCATCCATGAGAGAGAAGGTAGGTATGAGGCTTAAATTCAACAAGTATTGGGATTGTCTAAAGAATATTAACAAGTTGTTGAGTGGCAAGTGTTTTGAACCCAACTAACAAGATGTGTTTTGCTACTTTATGTTTTGAGGAACTTTATGGTAAGGAGAGTAATAATGTCAAAAGCTTCGATCAGTCTGTTAATGAAGTTTTGTTGAGTCTTTTTAGAGTACAAGTCAAGGACAGGACAGAGAAAGTGAGTAGTTCACGCCTCATTCTCGACCACGTAAAATATCATCTCGTCTCAAAGTCAAAGTGAGGGTCGGAACAAGATGCAGTGAGTTGATGTGGATGTTGATAAAGGGGCTATCAAATTGAAAATATGGCATTTGTCTACAAGAAGTTGGTAAATGAGAAAGGTATCAAAGAATCAATGAGTTGGATGCATTGAAGGAACTGAAAATCCAAATCTCATACTTGGTATAGAGTTTGATGTCTTGTCTTGGTGGAGGCTTAATTCTCCAAAGTATCCAATTCTCTYTCAGTTGGCTAAGGATGTGTTTGCTATGCAAGTTTCTTCAGTTGCCTCAGAATCAGCCTTTAGCACAAGTGGTCGTGTTCTAAACCCGTACAGAAGCTGCCTCACTCATTACACAGTAGAAGCCCTCATGTGCACACAACAATGGCTTAGAAGCTCAATTCATTTAATGGATAAGGCAGAATACACTACCGAACAACTACTTGCAGAAATTGTGCTTCAAGATCAACTTGAAAAGGGTAATTTGAATTTCCCTTTCTCAGCAAAGTTTTCTGTAAACTTTAATTTTTATTACTGTTTTTTTTTGCAATAAGCGCGCACAAATAATGACTAAAGAATTGGAATCTCAAGTATCAATCGTAGTATGCTCAAGTCTTAGTCTTATTTATAAAATTCTTGGTCTCAGTTCCGATTTTTAGTGTTTTGTTATGGTCTTGAACTTGTTTTAGTAATAATGTTTGCTTTGATTTCGTGGACTCTGTTTTGTGTGGAGTCTAAAATACTCAAACTTTGATTTGTGTTCTCTGTATTAAATTTGACTATTAGAGTAATGTTTCTTGAAGTTTTATAATTTTCTGAATTCAGGGTAAAAATGGGTATAAAACCCGACCCGTTTTTTTTTCGGGTCCTATTCGGGTCCTAATTTCACTGTTCCAAACCGACCCGAACCCGAATATATCCGACCCGAACTGACCCAAACCCGACTCGGGTTCTATTCGGGTCCATTTTTCCTTAACCTGAAAAACCCGAAACCCGAATTACCGGACCCGACCCGACCCGAAAACCCGAACGCCCAGGCCTACTGAGGACTATCTCCAACGGTCGTAGCCCTAACCCTCCATGTACATCCTTTAACCCAACACTTTACCGTATATAAATCTGGCGTTGTATGGTCTACGTCGAAGTCAAATTTCTGTATAACTGAAAGAATCTTCAATTTCAACTCCAACTCCTCCTTTGTGGCGAAAATCGCCCAACATATACTTCATCGAAGACAACTCCAATTGAAACTCATTTTCCTTTGCTAATTTCCTTTTTTTGGGTGGGAGAATATGCTTCTCATCATCCTCATCCATAAACTTTTTACCCATACCGTAGTCATCATCAGAGCTTGCCCCATCCGTGTCATCGCAGTAATCAAATCTATTTTCATCATCTTCTTCTACTTTTTCTTCATTGATTTGTTCTCCTTTCTTTTCGATCTTTTTCTTCGATTTGCGACTTGCTCCTCTTTCTCTCTAAGCTCCACACGAGACGCATCGTATGTCTTTGATCGCCAAAAACCTGCCAATTGACGACAACTCCCAACTAAAACTGACGGTGTATCTTCTGGCAAATTTGGAAAACTCCTTTTCGACAACATATAGCTCAATTTCAGCTCAATATTCCGATGATCCAAGCTAAATTCATCGTAAACCAGACCAACTAAATTGACATAGGTAGATCGTGATCAACACCTACTAGTTTACACCCTCTTGTGCTGTCAACACTGAAAATCCACCGATTTTTCTCCCTTCTCCAACTACCACAAACTAATATAATCTGCTCCATGAAGAAGAGAACGAACAAAAATGTGGAGAACAAATAAAATTTCGGATATAGGATAGAGAATCAACAAAATTTCTGAGAAAGAAAAGAAAATAGAAAGAAGAAAATGAGAAGTATCAACGAGACTACAGCGGCCACTGAAAGACACAATGATACCCTAGTTCGGTTAGGACAAAACGGTCGTAGAGTTTACCATGAAACGGTAGACTTTAAAAAGCAACGTAATGCGCTGCAGACTTAATAAGATGACTCTTTAAATACATTCTCCGCCGCTCTTATCCGAATTGGATTTTGCCTTCGTCCGTCATCTCTACCATATTAATCTACACTCGCCAAACTCCGACATACGACCACCGATTTTACCGTAGTTACTCGCCTTTGTCTTCATCGCCTTCATCTTCGTTCGCTTCTTCTTCGCCTTCTACTTCGCCTTCTACTTGCCTCGACTTCGTTTCATCGTTTCGCCTTGACTTCATCTTCGTGCCTTCTTCTGCCTCTCTCTGCCTCTCTATCTCTCGATTTCTGCTACAAATATGGTAGACTACAAATATGTTATGGCAGAGTTAACGTAGACTTAACTTTATGTTATGGAAGTTAAATTTATGTTATGGTACGCTTAACGGTATGTGTAATAGACTTAACTTTATGTGTTATGGTAGAGTTTACAAGATGTGTGACTTAACTTGATGTTATGGTAGATTTACAAGATGTGTTATGTTAAGGTAGACTTAACTTTATGTTATGGTAGAGATAACAGACGTGTAATGGCAGACTTACGATGAGCGACAAAGAAGGGAAGAAGATCGAGAACCTCATTCCTGAGGTTCTACATCGACAGTGGTAAGCAAGGGCACGGTGAAGGTGAGACGGAATTCCCGGCGTTGTTTTTGTGGTGGAAGAGCAAAGAATCACAACCTCATTCACCGCAACGAATCCGGGTAAGATTCTATACTTGCGAGAGGCCGATGTGCATAAGAAAATTCAGTTTTACGTTTTCAGGTTTTATGTAAGATTCACAAGTGATCGCTTTTTCTTTGGACGGAGGTTATATTTGGAAATGGTGGGATGAGGCATGACGGAGGAGTTCTGCATGAAGGAAGAAATTTCGACCTACATGATCGGATGAAATACTTTACCCTCGAGACAATGACGAGGTTGTTGATCCGCGACGATGCGCAATGTCGAAATTTTTCGACAGAGATATGTTTTTCAAAGAATTGTTCAATGAGCGATGTTAACCACAATGAGCTTAAGCGATGTTCATACAAGACGTGAAGGAAATGCCAACTTATGTTGTCGGTATCATGTTGTTGTTCTGGCCTCTTTCATTTCTTTAGCAGATGTTGTAAATTTTTTTTTTTTTTTCTCAGATTAAATTTCTATTCTAATGTAATGTCTGACATGGATCATCTTCGGTATAGTGTGCCGACTTAAAAATTTATTTCCGATCTCGAGTACATCTAAGCAAAGACCTTAAGAAAGAAAATCACAAATCATGGTCTTTCCTATGTCCTCTATTAAGTAAGAGAAAATTAAGAGTGATTTATCAACTTGATAAGAATCTGAAACAAGTCACTGAGAAAGATTCATGAGTAGAAAGCAAATCTTCGATTTCAAAGCTCAAGAAAGTCTTAAGATACCAAAAGTCACCAGAATACAAAGTTCAGTCGAATAATACCACCATGGAGAGGTATACAAGTCTACCGTAATAAATTAAAATCTACCATGATCGAATATAAAGTCACCAAAATTCCGGAAAATCTACCAAATTAAGTCTTCCCCGATGTGAACAAAGTCTACCAAACGAAATAAATCTACCGCCGCAGCTAAAGTCTACCATAACTAACCAACCATATAAAGTCTACCATCAATAACGAGATAAATCTACCACGGGTTACAAAATCTACCGTCAAGTCACTTAAATCTACCAAAACCTAAAGTCTACTAAACAAAAAGTCAACAAGTCAACGCGGTTTAAAATCTACCGTTAAACAACACATAAGTCTACCGTGAACATAAAAATAATATCTACCGTAACATGAAAACGAAGTCTACCATGTTCTAAGTAAACTCTGTCAGAATCTCGATTTATCAAAGATAAACTCTACCATAACAGTAGACTTATCACAAACTCTACCGCTTGCCTCAATTAAAGTCTATGTCAAATCTGGTAGACTTTACAAGTAAGTCACCACTTTATAAAAAACTAAAGTCTATCATCATTCTCCAGACTTTTATCCGAGTTTTAAGTCACCGCTAGACTTAAGCTCGCTACCAGTAAATTCATTAATGGCATTTTCGTAATTACGCTTTTTTTCACCAAACTAATGAAGCAAAAACGCCATTAAAATAATTAGTCATTCAAGAATATTCAAAATATTTGTCAATACAAGCTTTTAAAAACATATTGCTTTTTAAATTTATCCAATTCTTTTTTTTTGTTAAATGATAAAGAGAAAAATAGAGGGAAAAATTGAGGAAAAATTATGATAGTTAACGCTCGCAAGTGTGTCAGTTGCTAAAGTTCTGCCTAATCGGATTACAAGTATGTAAAATTACGTTTGGAATTATAATAACCGAGATTTGTTTTAATTAAACTAATTCTGGGTAATTAAGGTGTAATTAGATAGAGTTTATAAAGTTTGGGAGGTTAGGTGAGTTTTAAAATAGACAAGGATGTTAAATTAAGAAGTCAAAAAATAGGGGTTATCTAGTTGTTCGGTATTATGTTTGGGAGAATTTACAAAGTTAGCCCTGCTATTTTAATTTTCTCTACTTTTTGTCCTCTTCCAGTTATTTGCTGCGTCGAAAGATAGTATAAAATACTAAACTCATGGGTTTTCAGTTTTCAAATTTGTTTCTTGTGAATAAGAGAAAGTGGCGTGTTCGTGGAAATAATGCATATAATTAAGAAGGAATAAGTTGATTAAAGAGTCAAAATCGTTTCTTGTGAAAATTGATCAAAGCGAAATACAAAAGACGTTTCATGCTGCCCACACTCCAACGTTTATGTTTGCCTTTGGATTACGTTTAACTTTACGTTTACATGTTATAATAATATGATTTTCATCAAATAAAATCATAATGTTTAGTCTTATAGTTAGATTGTGTTAATATCTAGTATTTACATTATATATATATACAAGATTATATCCTGCGCTATAGCGCAAATTGATTTTTTTTTTTTAGTTTTATTATAAATTTTTGGTTATAGTATTGCAATGATTTTAATATTTAAATAATAATTTTGAGTTAGGTTATTATTTATTATTCAACAAATTAAATGTTATTTTTATAACTATATCCAAATATTAGTAAAAGGATATTGACTTTAACTATTTGATTTCATTTAAGAAAACATATTAGTATTAAATATATATCATTTATACTAACTTTATGATGTATTATTATTAAATAATAAAAAAACTATGAGTATAAAAAACTATTTTTATAGATCATATTTTTTATAGATTAAGATTTTTTTATTTTTTTATACCAAAAATCTATTTATTATAACTTACAATTATAATTTTATTTTTAATTATTTTGGAAAATTATTATCAATTTATATATTTACATTTTTTTAATTAAATTTTCATTTCACTAATTGATTTATTTAAGAAAATTTGAATAAAATTAAAAATAGATTTTTTGAAGATTTTAGTTTCAAATATGTATTTTTAATTGTAAAAATTAATTAAGTGTAATGTGAATAAAATTTAAAATAGATTTTGTAAAGATTTTATTTTTAAATATGTATTTTTAATAGTAAAATTAAATTAAATGTTTAGACATTTTTACCTTTAATAATTATTTTTTTTGTTAGTTCTTAAGACTAATGATATTGTATGTAACTTTTTAAAATTTAAATGTTATTTTTAAATGGGTATTCCACAAATATTAGTGAGGGGATATATATATAATTTATTAAAGTGTGTTATTGTAAAAAAATATACATATGTAAACCCAAATTTTGAAAGCAAAAAATTGTGTTTAGAATAATCTTGGTCATATATCATCAACTTGACGCTTTTTCACATTCTATTTAATTCTGTAACACCAAATCTTATGACTGATTACTCTTTTAGTTGAAAATTTTATAATTCATCGGCTGGTTAGAACTTTGAGGATATTGTGTACATACATATACAAATTTTAAACGGTTGGAAAACTTACCAGAATAAAATGTCCACCGTCTTTTGACAACGTCTAAATTAGCTGTAACTACTTAATGCAAAAATTGAAACCATCTCGTGATATTTCACATTCTTAACGCAACATCTATTCTAAACAAAAATCTTACAATATCTTTAAAAACAAAAATACGAAGATATCACAAGGAAATTTTATAAATACCATTCAAAAGTTTGAGAAGGATCTTAAACGTTTAGAAAGGGTCTTAATCATTCATGAAACGTTCTAAAATAATCAAAAAATCTCCCATAAATAATTTTGTGGTATTTGATTTGATTTTTTTTGTAAATGTTTAAACAGTGATATCTTTTAAAAGCCCACAAAATTATTATTTATATATTTACAAGAAAAATAGTATGGTATTATAACTATTAATTGGTGTAACTGTCAAATAATATTATATTAGGTCATGATTAATTAGTGGGACATATTTTGATGGTAGCTGGATACCTCAACTGACCTCTACTTTTTAAAAGCATTTGTCCCTTGATATTTTTTGCGACAAAAGATATATCTTTTTTTTTTTTTACAAACTAATTCCATTAATTGATAATAACGTTCGACAACTTCGACGTAACATCAGAAACCACGATAGACCTAAGCCAAGAAGGCAGAACAACATCTAAAATGCCAAAATAAATCGGACAGTGTGTGATATGCTTTGCGATTATATCCGCACATCTATTACAATCCCGATTACTAAATTTAAAACTGAAATGCGAAAAACTCTTACCGAGTTGAAGACAAAAGATATATCTTATATTTTCGAATGTGCAATATAATTATAAATATAGGATGTTGAAATATTGGAAATAAAAGTTAAGTTAATGTAACATAAACCGAATACTAATGGGCTTCGGTACGTCAAATTATATCGACCAAGTAATGATGCATTTGCATTATTAACATACTTTGCCCAACAATAATGACGATGTTCAAGGGAGTGGACCAGCCAAACAATGTATTGGTTATGCAAATAATTTCAATCTCATGTGACGATCGAATTATTTGCATCAAAAGTATAATCTATATATAATTTGTCGAATGTAATAAATCATTAACATCGAAGATACATTCTAGGTGCATTTCTTTTCATAACCAACATGTTTGAAACGACTAATGTTTATATTATTAATGAGCTATCCTCGTAAGGTTCCTCAAAATATTATATATTTATACAAATATATGCAAACGTCTATATATATATATACGTATTTAACTTGTTAAACAAAATGGTTATCACAGAAATATTCCATGAAATTAACTTCAACTTTTTAAATTTGGCCAGCTAATCCCGGTACCTAACGAAAATTAATATCAGTAATATAAGGGACACAAAAATGTACAGTTGATTTATTATGGAGGTTTAGAAAGAAAATAACATAAAATATAAAACAAAAATGAATCGTGTTTGCTTGGCCATGCAAAGTTCTTACACGTTCTTAATCTGTAGTTCTTATATGAGTTCGTAGTTTAAAAAAAAAATATTTTTTAAAAAACTTATATTGGATGGAGTTTTTTTCTCCCAATTATTGTGTGTTTTCAATTGCCGATATACATTTAGGGTTGTTTTATTAAGATTGAGTATTTCAGTTTAGCGAGCTATAAAAGTTTGACATGCATCATTTACTATCTTAACTCTTTATTTAGACACAAATTTTATGCGGGATTTAAATTTTCAATTACAATTGTTAACCACTTTTTTTGTTAACCTAAAAACAGTTAGTCCCATTTTTTGTTCGTCTTTAGTCGTGACGACTAGAGACAGTTGTAGTTGTCACCACCTGAGTTAAATGCACTAGTCAATTGCTAACCAGCTGCGCTTATGGTTACAACAAAATTATTAACCCGCAACAAATAAAAACTTTAAACAACTAGAAATTGACATGGCCAAAAAATAAGTTGGGAATTCCAATTAAAATGGCCTTATTTACACATTTGCAAGAATTATCAAAAACCCAGTTTTGGATTAGGGGAAACTATAGATCAAAGGTCTAAAAATTGATAAGTATCAATATAAAAACAGATTCCCCAATCTGTGTCATCGTCATTTCAAATTGAGAACCCGTAAATAGAAAAAAAAAATCCAAAATGGAAGGTCCAAACATAAAGTTGAAAAAATAATTCATTTGTAAATGCGAATATTTAGACAAATGCGAAATACCCACCAAAACAATGCGAATTTTACTTTGAATGAGCTATATAAGAAGAATGAGCCAGCTGAATATGCTTTATGCGAGAATAATATATGCATATAGGTCGTACCATATAAAATGTATCTTAAGTAATCACGATTAAGGGCTGATATGTTCACAGAAAAAAAATTTGGACAGTTTCCTGTTGTTTATCTATGAATGATTGTTCTCGACCACACAGCTAAATTTACAGATAATCTCAATTATAATTCTACTTTGCGTGCAATCTGTACAAAACACATAATTATTTGATATAATTGTTCTTTCATAAAGCCAATATCCCTTATATTACCGACATATAGCAAGACTGGCTTCGAAGCACGGTTGTGTAATCTCAAGAACAATAGACAATGTGATTCTTGTTCTTGTAAAAACAAATATTTTCCAACTTAAATTATGTCTTTATTTCTACTTTCGAATCTGGAAATGGTGTTTTACTTTAGAGTAGTGGTCAGTGGTGGAGGCAATGGCATTGAGAATAAATAAACAATAAGCAAATCAATGTTCTTTTAACCAAGAAGAACAAGAAAAAAAAGCAAACCAATATTCTTTGTTATTTAATTTCACTTTTATAACCTGATATTGCCTTAGTGGAAGAAACATTAGGGAATCAACAAAAGCAATCTCATTTTTATTAGATTTTACAGTTGTATTAGACGACAAAATAACAGATTTAATTATGCTATTAAATGAGAAAATGCCTAAATGGGCTACTAGCCTAAGCCTCAACCAACACTAACCTTGCTTTACTTTTTTATGCTTCAATCATGGGCTCATTTTTTCCCACTTCACTAAAAAGAAAATTTGTAGTGGTCAAATAAAAAATTGTAATTGTATCGAATCATCAAAGTTGTACTCGAATATGATCCTCCTGCAAAAACATCTATCTCATAACATGAAAGATAATATATTGATATCTTAAAGAGAAATTCATCATTTATATACATTGGTACTTTAGCATAATCAAATTCGAATAAATATGCTTTTAGAGTTGATGCAGCTGCTACTGAATGTGAATAAATTCTTCAGAGACTTTGGACTTAAAGTACTCGATTGAATCAATAACTTTCAGGTTTTCGTCTTTTTTTCTAATTACTAGTACAGTTTATTAATAAATGGGTAATTAATGAAGGCACAAAACGACAAAAGAAACTAGCAAAATTTAGTGGTCTACTCTGTTTCTGCAAATTAACACAGTTTCAACACTTAATTAAACCACTTTGTGCTGTAATTGCGTACAAAAATCATTAGAGAAAGAGAAAGATCCATTGAAGTGTAAGATCAAAAGATAGGATTCAACAGGAAACATGAAACTACACAATTACAACAAGTAACAGAACAACAATTTCTCTGATATTTTGTAGGTTGTTAAACTAATAAGCCTGTGTTTTATACCCTGTTAAAGACGGATAAATCCAACATCTTCCCCTGGTAAAAAATTTCTCTATGCAAACAACGGGTTTTCGTGGTTTTAATCACCGCTTTAGCAGCTCATCACGGCGCAGTTATACACGAAGTTAACCGACTGTTTATTGCCGAGTAAATGCCACTCCGGTGTTGCATCAGTTGGAACCCATGAGTTGAGCTCAATGAATCCTTCTCCTGGAGCATTTGGTCCACCAATCACTATAACTCGATCCCCACAAGCCTTAAACGCTAAACCCCAACCGTTCATGGAACCCGCTTGCTCAGGCAAGTTACCAACTTTATTCCAAACCCCTTTTTGCTTATCATACCTCCTAACCGCCATACCCGCATGATCAGCCGCGTAAAGCTGATCATTCACAACCGCTACAAGCGGTGGAGCCATCGCAGCAGCAGACATTCCATTCCCCTGGTTAGACCTCGGTGGCGACATTTCAGGAATCTCTGTCCATTTCCTAGTCTTCATATCAAACTCTTCCCCACAAGTCAAAACCTTTGGCTCATTGGCTTCCCCAACACCAATCCCACCAATGACATAAAACTTTCCATCCATAAACACACCAGAACACATTTTCCTCCGCTTGTTCATCCCCGGTAACACCGACCAAGTCTGATCCTCATAGTTATACATCTCAGCAGTATCAAGAATCCTACCGCTCGAATCGCAACCACCCGCTAAAACCGCAATCTCTCCATAACTAGCGGAGGCAAACAAACATCTAGGCATGTTCATACTCTTCCCAGTAGACCAAGAGTTAGTCAAAAGACTGTATCTATAGATTACATAAGAACTCACTTCCCAACCAAACACAAGCAAATCAGTTCCTACAGCCAAAGACTCTTTATCTGCGTACCTGAAACACTCGTTCTGCGGCATACTCGGCAAATGCATCCACCGTTTCGATCTTGGATCAAAAGCTTCCCATTCATTGAGATGGCACGAGAAATAAACCCAATGCTCAAGCGTCCCTTGTAGCCTCCTGAGTCTGTAAATCTCTCCACTTCGAATCAAAGAACGTAAACTCTGATTCACTGAAGCAATGGAGCAGTAATCAGCTCTAGAGCAACGAATCAAACAGCTTATCGAATCGTCTTTGTTCATCCCTGGGATAAGCGTCCCTGAATCTGAAGATCCATTGTCTCCTTCGCTTGAATCAGTGAGCTTGTACATCTTCTTGAGGTGAAGATCGTTCTCATCCTTGTTGAGAAAAGATCGTTTCCCAGAAATCAAAAAGCTCCATTTCGTTTCTTTATGGCTTGGCATGGTGAAAAGAGTTGAAACTAGACAAGAA
This sequence comes from Boechera stricta, assembly GCA_018361395.1. Classification (NCBI taxonomy): domain Eukaryota; kingdom Viridiplantae; phylum Streptophyta; class Magnoliopsida; order Brassicales; family Brassicaceae; genus Boechera; species Boechera stricta. The sequence continues at coordinate 5,474,826 of CM031539.1, read as the reverse complement.
TCACGAGGTCGACCTTCAAACATCTTTCTCAAATGGGCAAGAATCAAAAGCAAGGAAGAATCTTTGCTCTGTCTTCAGATTGGATCCAAGCTTTTAACCCAGAAGAAGCTCAAAATCGATTCCATTTGCTGAAATCTGGAACACAGAGAAGTCAAAAATCTTTACTTCAAGCAATTACAATATCAGAACAACAACAACAACAAAACTCAGAATGAGAATTGTAACAGAAGACTTGATTGGATGATGAGAAAAGTTTTAAATTTTTTTGTATATTTCAAAGATTAATTAAACTAATCTTCTCTCTCTCTCTCTGTCTTCTTTTTACATTTGTCTGTCTCTCATATACCTCAACGTTTTAAGCTCCTCTGCAAATCAGAAGCAGCAAAATGGACTTTGTAGACAAAAAAAAATCTCAGTGTTGTGCACATTTTTTTAAAATCTGTTCTTAATTAATTAAATTAATTATATGTTTATTCTTGTACTGTGTTTTACTGTTTTAGCTAAAGAATAAATATTAATTAAAAAAAAAGGAGATTAGCGAAAGTGAAAAAGCATAAGACGTTTCAAGTTCTTTGCTTCAGAGTGAACACAAGCGTGTAATCCAATACCTTGAATCTAACCAAAGCTATTGCTTCAATCGTACAATATTGTTTAATATAAATTTTAAGTACAACTTTCAATTCTCATCATACCTCTCTTTATATATATATATATATTATCATCAAAAATAATTTATAAATTGCAATTGTACTCTTTCCTTTCTTGGGACATGGTGGTGCCTGGAACGTGGATGAGTTTTTTAAAAAATTTATTGCTGTAAAAAAAAAAAAAGGATTAAAATTGGATAAGGACGAATAAAGCGTAATATCATCGGACGGTTGTGATTTTCCCGGTGGTTCTACGACGGAGCCGCCAAGTTTTGAGGTAAAAAAATAAAGATCCGATTTGACACGTGGTATAACCCCCTCCACAAGGCTGACTTCGTCAGTTTAAAACAAAAATATCTTTACTTTTGACTCTAAGCACAGGCTGTAATACCCTATGGGTGAGAGTACGGTATACCTGATCTGTTTCTACTTTCTACTATGATGCTTCAAGGCCCACTTATGAAATACGTTTGGATACAGCGAGATGTATGATGTTATGTATGGACCCTATTTAAATTAACGATTGGTCAATGAGTCATGAAGATTATCGTTTTACACCTAACCACTGACTTTTTGTTGGAAAGCAAAACATGGATCAATGGTTTGGATTGTAAAAAAGTACTAAAACACTATTTTGATGTTGAAATGTTCTGATTATTTGACTAATTCTTATATGTGCTCATGCTTATATGACGATATTTTTTTAATATTATAGTAGAACAATTTTCAACAAACACGAATTTAGTCTACACAAATTACATGTGAGTGTTTGTGTTTTTTTGTCAAGCAATTATTACATGTGTACATCAACTCAAATTCAACAATTTGAACGACAGATTTCACAAATTCACTGTCGAAATTATGTAATAAAATTTCAACATTGTTTTTTCTTTTGGTATGGTGGTTGTGTGGCTTGGAAATTTTAATCTCACGAGTTCATATATGATCTCATGTTCTCTAATTAAGTAAAGTAATAATTGAGTGATTTTACAGAGTAGTTTTAGGAACCTGCATTTTCGTCCGTGTGATATTTTGCCACTTTTGGTAGAGTAACTATGCGATGGTCTCATGGTAGCATTATATGATCGAAACCTTTCCAAGTTTTTTAATAAGATTTTTGGAATTAAAAGTAGTTGATTGTATTATTTACGTTTTAATATATATTTTAAAACACAAAAGTAGTCAACCATATGATACGGATGAAGGTCACACAACTTTTGTAAACCAACTTTTGGGGTATTGGAATTTTTTTTTTCCTTTTAGCCGATTGAACTATGTGTTTTAGGAAGGTATTTATGCAAGATTTTTCAAAGTAATTGCTTTAGCAACCCAATTTTCATACAATTTAAGAATCAAAAACAAGTTCTTTGTTTAAAACTGATGTCAAATGTTTATTGACATCAATCTTTTTCAAAAATATTCTTAAATTATGGAAATGCAAAGTAAATTCGTTAAATAATGTGTAAAAAATATATTTCGTTTTCTGTTTATGGATTTAAACGCAATTAAATTCAAAGCATTTTTATTTGCTTTATTAATAAATTGTGTTTTAATTTATACATCAGTTTAAAAAGAATTTTAAAGTACAACTGATATAGACTTTAAAAAAATCTTTAGCAATTTTCCCCCATTTGACACTCTGTTGCTAAGCGTTGAAATGAAAACGTTCCTATCTTGTATTTATGATATTAGTATGACTTTGACTTATATAACCTTCACAAATTTCATATAGAAAAAGGGAACAACTATGATATAGACAAACAATATAAAAAAGAGTTTATATTGGAGAAGCAAAGAATTTCTTTAAAGGTTATCACAAATAAAAGTTGTGTTCACTTTAAATCGTTGGTTGCAAAAGAATGGATGGCATTTTGTACGTAAACAGAAGTTAACGTTTTCCTACAAAATTAGTAAATTGCTTACTCGTTTCAACACGCATGGGGGAGTGAAAAGCTATAATGGCAAATTTGAACAATAATAGTGGTGTAAGGAAGCAGGAAAAAGAGAAAATAAATACGAAATTAAGGAAAATTTGTCCAAAAGAAGAAAAAGTGAAACAAATCATAAAATGAGACTCTTGGTTTTAGTCACATGTTATCTGACTGGATTAGACTCGACGCTTAAGTTGGTGGTGGCCCTATCTCCTTCGTCCCTTTCAAGTTTGGAAAAATGCTTGGAAGGATATCATTAACATTCGTTACCAAAAATGAAAAAAATAAACTAGTTTGAGAGATAAATGACAAAACAATTTGAAAGTTATTAGGTAATTTCATCTTTATGTTATTTTTATAAAAAGAAGAATAATTGATATCAATAATGTTGATCTAAGTTCGGTTTAGGAGAAATTTGGGTTTGGAAGTTACTTTGGTTCACTAATGCTAAGTTGGATTATGTAATGCTAGCAGTTAAAATGCAAGATGGTTATGAAGCATATAATGAAGCTGGTAGTTTCTATTGTTATAACAGGAAAACACAATAAAGAAAATGAGGTTTGCGTATTGATAACAGTTGTGATCAAGTAAAACTAGTAAATGTTTGTGTTTTTTTGTTTCTTTCAGCTGGAGAGAAAGGAAAAAAAAATTGTGATAATTGGATTCATACTAAAGCTAGACTCTAAGTGTTTTGTTTTGACATCCTTTTTCTGAAGCTCCTATCCGATCGATCGATCATACGGTCGATTGAACCTTTGTCTGTTGCCTGTTTTGTCTTCAATCGACCTGGTGATCAACCTGTTGGTCGATTAAACTTCCTTATTCTTTCGATCATCTCTCGCTTCACTTGTTCTTGCATTCCCTTTCACTTCTTGAACTCTTCTTTATCTCATTGCTTCATTCCACCTTTCCTAAAGCTCATAATGCTTCAAATATTTTCAATTATTCAAGATCCACTCCATGAACTTAAGAAAGACAGATGCAAATACATATACACAACTATACGTCTAAATATGAATGCAAAAGAGAAAAAAAAAACTAAGAGAAAGAAAGCCTTAAAATCACTAAAAACACAAAATACCAGTTAAACAAATAACAAGTGGTACCAGAGGCAAAATAAAATTCAAATGATTGAATCATGCTTATAGAATCATAAATAAACATCCAAGTTCCAACCATTAATTACTTCTCATTGCTCCAACAATAAACATATATATATATATATATATATACACACAAAAAAAACTATAGACACAACACATCTATATCCTATTTTTGTCCCATTCCAAACTTTTTTTTCCAACCACTCATATCTAGTAATTTGCTTACATAAATCATTTTGTTTTCTTTTTATCATTTACTTATCTGAATCTATTGGACAATATGTTATTTTCGCTCTTTCATTGAACAACGTTCATAATCACAATAAAATAAGTAAAAGCATATGTAAAGTGGGTGTGGCTAATATTGAAAAGAAAAATGAGATCAGACGTGTCGTGATGTGGAGGATTAATGAAAGGCGAGAAGTAAGAACTAATAACTTTTCCTCAATAATTGCGGCTCGTCGCACATTTCGCTTAATAAAAGCAAATGGTATACACATCACACTTGGCTTCTCTATCTCTCTATCTCTCTAATTCTTTTTCATTTTTTATACATTTATATTTCTTTCGTTTTATTATCACTAATAATTTATATGTTTTAGGTGCCGACAAAAAAGATAGAGTTGTCAATTTTTCTAAAACATTTTTTATGTATATTTAAATACTAGATCTGACTAAAGAACATGCTTTCGTGGAGCTGTAGCTAAATGCTACTCTCTCTTTGTCAATTAATAAAATAAAGCTATATATCTTGCCATTCGTGCTTCTCATCTCATAGCATTGAATATTGTTTGTTTTTTTCTGAATTTATTGACTATCGTCTGAGTTACTTACGTGCGTTGTTGTGTGAGTGAGTGATATATATTGGTGGTAATTGTGAGAAAATTAGAATAACCAAATGTTTACACAATCGGTTATATAAATAACGTCAAATCTTTTCTTATTCAAGCTGCATGTTTATAATATCAATACACACACGTCACACACTGCAATATGTATATATAATTTTCTCTCAGATGCTTAACACAGAAAGTCAGAAAGAACAAATCATTGTTACCACACACTGACACACATAAATACAGACGTACATATACATATATATATATATACACATACAAGCTAAGAAGAATGTAAAAAAGCTTGACGTATTTGTGCTGTTCTAGAAAATCAGAAAACTTGGAGGATTAGGTGGCAACCCAATAGAGGAGAAGAATTGAACGGGAGTGGGGAATTTGTAAATAATTTAGGCACCTTTCATTTTCCTTACCATATTATTATTATATTAACACATTATAACTCTTTTATTTAACGAATGTATACCATTAAGCCATAATCAACGGATATAAAATGCATGTTTTTTCTTTTACCTGATGCAGAGTCAATAATATGAATCTAATTGATTTTTGAATGAAAGCAATTTTTTTTTTGGATCATCAAATTATATGCAAGAAAGTTGATTTTGTATTTAATTTTGTGTAATGACGCATATCAAGTGCATACTACTACTATTGTTAACTAGTAAATATGTAAACTATATTTTTATCTATAAAAATGTAGAAAAAAGAGGGCTCAGTATTGTATTAGTTGGACGTCATTTTCAGTAACCACGTTTGATCTCTCATTTATACGTAAATGGGTATAATCAAATTCTAAAGAAGAGTTCTTTGTAAAATCATGTTTTAGAAAGACGTGTCGCAGTGGATGTTATTCAAAATTACATCTTTCCTAGTAGAGGTATCCTTTAATTTAGAATGTTTAATTGTATGCATCTTAAAATTGAAAGATAAGGTTGAGTCGAATTAAATATATATAGAGAAAACAATTTGCATTTCTTTTTTAGCTTTTCGAAATCGATCTGTTTCCGTTGCACCGTGGATATGTCGGGAATCGTGTTCTTCGAGGGAGCATTAACTCTAGATGTTGATTGATGTAACTGAAACCTAAAATCGAAGCATGAATCTGCCCTAACCCAAATTCCAAAAACACACACACAAAAAAAAAAAAAAAAAAGGTAGAAGACGAACAAATGCTTTTGCATTCAATAATCAACACCCACATGCCGTTAGATTAAGGCCGGCCCTCAAGTTGGAGATGCCTAAATCAAGAACAAAAATTATTATCCTAATTAATATATGTATATATATTGACTTTAAAATTATATATATATATATATATATATATATATAACGATCACTGTGAAACTTCCAAACTTAAAAAATAATATTATAATGTCTATAGCATGGGCTTTACCAGCTTCAGGCTAGAGCCGGCCCTTATTAAGCTTTAATCATTGTTTTTTACAGCCAAACGAGTGAAGTACAAATAAACTACAAATTTACATATTCACGGATATCGAAAATTAAAATTTATTAAGATTCTTAGTTTAAGACCAAAATATATCAATTTTGAATAAATAACTAGATTCTTGGATTTATAAAGTTAGACCTCAAATCGACCGTATACAAAACCGAATTTTTATAAAGTATATAATATCCGATCCATGTTCAATTCCTAATCGTGTAAGGAGGTTTCTACCTTTCTATGTAACCAATACACACTTTCTCTTAAATCCAAAATATCTCAATGTATTTGTAAAAGCCCAAGCCAATATAAAATTATTGCCCAAATAATATAAAATATCTGGTTTGTTCTTTAATTATCGGTCATTCATTTGTTGAATATTTCTTTGATATCAAATAGTTATTTGTACGAAGTAGTTGGACCAATACAGCAAGAAATTATTCCAACATTTAGACTCAACTTTCAGACTGCAATAGACGGTACTTAATTGTATGATTATGTGAAATTGTGAATAGCCCAATGGAAAGGACATAGAAGAGGTATAATAAATTAAACGAGTCTAATTATTTGTACATAATATTATGGGCCTTACTAAAGGAAACAATGGTTAACGAGTATGGGCCTTATTTAAGCAAACATTAGGCCCAATACGATTCCGGTTATCGTCTTCGACGGGTAAGATTCACGACGAACAGAAAAATTTATCTGCCGGTGTTGACTTTAAACTCTCTTTGATCACATCGGCGCCAACTCCTAAACGCAAATGGGGAAAACGAGAATCTTGATCGTGGGTTTGGCTTGTTTAGCTTTTGTCTCCGTTGTTAAAGCTCTGTCTCATGAACCAGAACTTGGTTCTGCTCGTGCCGTCTTCCAGGTTCATTTCTCGTCTCCTCTTCTCTGCTACTTTTGAACCCTAGTGCTACTTCATACCAAACTTGGATATGATTGTGGTAAAAAAAAAAGCTTCATTTGTGTATTTTGGATTTAGTGATATTCTTCGTTTTGGGGGTTTCTTGACTTGAGAATCAAAATCTTAAATATGAATTGGTGCCGATTTCAGTTTTTCTTTGTACTTTCTACCCAAAATTTATGTTCCAGGAATTTAAATTACTTAATGGTATGTGGAATGGATGATAATGGTGTGCAGACTAGTTATGGAGATATCGAATTTGGATTCTATCCCACTGTTGCACCCAGGACAGTGGACCACATCTTCAAGCTTGTTCGTTTAGGAGGCTACAACACCAATCATTTCTTCAGGGTATATGACTTAAAGGCTCAAGCTTTGATGTGATTTTGCATCTTTGGCCGGTTTTTTGGAAGAAGGGGCTAAGTGTGAGTCATTTTGCAGGTTGATAAAGGTTTTGTTGCTCAAGTTGCGGATGTGGCGAATGAACGATCCGCCCCGATGAATGAGGAGCAAAGGAAAGAAGCTGAGAAGAAAATTGTGGGAGAGTTCAGTGATGTCAAGCACGTGAGAGGTACTCTTTCCATGGGAAGGTATATATTATTTTTGATCTCGTGTAGCTCGGTTTGTTTCTATATTTTCTATGAATGTCCCGTTTTTGTTGTGTTCTTGTCTTTATGATGAATGTTATTGCAATGTGATGTTTCGCCTCTTCGTGTTTTTTTTTTCCTTGGTAGATATGAAGATCCAAACAGTGCACAATCGTCATTTTCGATGCTTCTTGGTGATGCTCCTCATCTTGATCGCCAGGTCAGCTATCTAATTCAGCGCGGACTATTCGCTTTATCTCATTTTTAAGATGACTAGTAATAAGATTTGCGGTATTCAACAGTATGCTGTGTTTGGTAAAGTTACTAAAGGAGATGAAACATTGAGGAAGCTAGAGGAAGTTCCCACTCGCCGTGAGGGGATTTTTGTAATGGTATATCTCCAAGACAACTAACTAGCCTTTCAAAACTGGGGGTTTTTTTTCATTTGGCCTAGTAAATAGTTGGATTTCGATTTTTCTACCTTCTCTTTTTCAGCCGACGGAGCGGATCACGATATTGTCGACATACTATTACGGTAAATGTAGTCCAATCCCATCAATTTGTTTGTTAGCTAAAATATTTCTGATAACTTCTTCTCCTGACGTTTGATGCTGACATGGGACACTTCAATTATGGTTAACTACAGTCCATAAAGAGATGTGACTCTAGCCTGAATTGCTTTAAATCAGGTCATTCATGTGTCCTAGGTGATTAGACTGAGGATCTAGCCTTTTGAACGATTGGTTCTGTTTTGGATCATAATAAAACTAGTGCTGACAATTAAGAATCTGTGTTAGTAATCTTAATCAGACAAGCAGAGATCTCTTTACATGGAATTCACAGGTTAAATTCGTCTAATATTTTTGTTAGACACTAAAATGGAGAGCTGTGAAGAAGATAGATCAGTCCTGAAGAGAAGGCTTCAAGCATCTTTTGTCGAGGTTGAAAGACAGGTGATTGAAATGTCTATAGTTCACGTTTTGGTGATAAGGCTCCACATTTTGTATGAAATCATAATAGTTATGGTCCCTTGTGTTTTAACAGAGAATGAAGTGCTTCCCGTGAATCCGTGTAACGTAAGAACTGTTCAACAAAAGCCTAAAACACCAGGGAACACAAAGGTAAATGCGTGTCTAGTAAAAACTAAGAATGCTAGACAGATTCATTTTGTTTTGAGTGTTTATCAGTGTGAGAGATTGTAGTTAAACAGTTTGAGACATTGAATCATGGTTTGTTTCCTTCATGGTCTGCAAAATCTGATTTCACCGGGACAAAATCCCAGGTTCTGAGCACCAAATAGTCAAATTCTTATCTAGTGAAATAAGCTCGGAGGAAATAGCAACAACACATGTGCTATGCTTTGTTGCTCCTCTCTCTCCAAAAAAACAAGGCATGTCTCTCAATTCACACAATTAGTCTTTTCACTTTCGTTGACTTTTGTCTCTTCCTTCATCCTCACTTTTGTCCCTTTCCTCTTAGTTTTACATTTTCAGTTTGTTTTTGAGTCTGAAAACCCAAACATTACTACCTCTTCTGCATTAAAGGAGATGGCTTGTTGTGTCGTTGTCTGTTGTTTAGGGTTTATAAAGGACTCTTAAAAAATTAGACCGCAAGTTTTAGTTAGAACCTATAGGTTTGTGTAGGGGAATTGTAGTGGCGTGACAACTTTAGGTGACCCACACAGTACTTGTTTAGTCCATTCCATTGGTGCAATTCACAAAAATTTCATATCCGGCGTTTATACAATTCAATTGTCTATAATAAATAGTAAAATAAAATCTGACACGTGATTTGATTCACATATCCACTTTATGAATCAGAATCACATCGAAGTTGATTCCTTTAGCAATGCATTTGCGGTGTCGAGTTGCATCAATGTACTGGTTTTTTTCACATGATCAGAGAAACTTTAGGTGAGAAAACATATTGTAATAAGTTCATAACAATATTTCTCATAAAGAAAATGAGGCCAAGGCTTGTAGTAAAATTGTTTATCGTCTAATCAACTCAACTACGAATTATAAAATTGAAAAATGATGTCGGTACAAAACACACTGATTTTTTTTTTTGGCCTCAAACACACTGTCTAAACAAGAAGCACTTGAAATAAAAAAATGAAGCTTCTAAGTAGCACAAAAGATATAAATTTTATAACCCGTCAATTCTTTATTATTTACATCCCACAATATCTTAAGATTTGCTTTAATTGACAATCCTTTCATAAAATTGTTTAAAATTTAACGAAATTCCGAAATTTTTAACTTACATGGTTATTTATAAATTAGTTGGCATTCTGAGTTTGTCAAAGTTTAGGATATTTATATTAATAAAGTCTTACATTGTTATGTATTTTGATGACAAATTAGTGTATGTTAATTTAATGAAGTTTTTTTTTGTTTTTTCTATTATGTCAAACCACGAACCAAAGATATTATCTTTATTGTTTCTTACTTACATTACTATTTGTTCGGGGATTGAATGGATTTTCTTAAAATTTTCTAAGGCACATTGCATGTCAAAGTCACAAGATTATTACTCGCTTGTTCTGTTCAATGACTTCAAATTATCTTCTTTGTTTCCAAGTGTTTGAATAATTACAAATTTTCTCTATTTATTTTTGTTTTCTAACGTATTGTGTAATAAAGTACTGGCCAAATAGTTATGGCTGAGTACAAATTGAATACATTGTTATACCTCCAGATAATATCTGGTCCGTATTTAAATTTACTTATTTATTACGTATGTATAGTTGATAAATTCCAACAATAAATATTACATTGCAATGTGTAGACATCAATATATAGAGAAATTTTGACAGAAATTGGATTTTGTGAGAGACAACAGTGGCAGAACATCACATGAGGCTTCATATATACAAACCCTACTTTTACTATTTCCTTTTGTTTTTATAAATTTTGTAAAAGCCTTGTGGGTTTCGGACAAATGTTCATGTTTGGATCCGTCAGATAAATTTGTAAACATGTTAATATTTGCACAGATCACCAAATGTTGAAATTTGGTATGAGTGTATCTGTTTTGGGTCAGAATCAAATGTACTCTTTCACTTCAAATTCTTCATCTGCATCACATTTATCAAAGTAAAATATAATATTGACCAATTAAAGCTTTATTCTTCCTTTAAACGAAAAGTTTCCAACTCATTTCTTTGATTACTGTATTTAGTATCATAGAATCATACATATACTACTGACAGTTTAAGAAAATATTGTTAATGTACAGTTTAAATCAATTTAATAATGTGAAAACTAATACAATACTAACTTGTTTCTAGCTATACTAGAAAATTTCAGTTTTAGATTCATATATCTCTTTTGAATCAAGACGAGATCATGCCACTTAATACGGTTATAGCACAAATGTTTCTCAAACGTAGCGATTGTAAAAGAATCCAGTAGAATCTCAAAGATATCAAAAATATCAAAATAATTCTATCATACATTTAAAAGATTTGTATATATCTTATTGTAATATTGTTAGTTAGGAATTTATTTATACAAGTATTGTAACCATTGTTTTTGATTATGAGAGTGGATATAGTTCTTTTAAATACAAGCTTCTCATCATTCTACCAGCAATATATTTATTGTATTTTAAGTCGGACTCGACATGCCGATAAATTAAAAATACCTATATAACCTCTTGAGCTAATTATGTTTTAGTAATATATCATTTTGTGAATCTATGTTAAAAGTATATATATATATATATATGTGGTTGGTGTAGAGTCAATTTCATGCGAAATCAATATCAGTTAATATTATAGATTTCGTTTAACCTAATCATACTAACAAGTAGAACGCAATCGGATTCGATCTCGAGGAATCCTGATCCTACCTACATCCAAACTAGTAATATGTAGGCCAGGAAGGTGCCACAACACACACACGTAATCGTACAATAATTAACTAGTTTATTAATAATATTTAAACAAAATTAAGAAGATTCTCTGTGTAATCCGAACTCCAAGAACGTTGTTTAGTAATAATGATTTGAAAATCTTTGGAACATCGTCTTTACACTGTTTCCACAAGTAATTGAATATATAAACATATGCTTCCATCAATGTATAAGTATTAAAATAATCAGTTATAATTATTATTATTATTTTGTAAATTGAAGAAAAAAACAGAGATTGCGAGACAACACATGCCATGTTTTAAAATCTCGGGGATGGGTTGGTTTTATCGTTATATGTCTTTGACCGTCAACAATGTTTGGCTCCTCGATCGTTTTTTAACCTTTCAAGTTTTAACCCATACCATGAAATATCCGCAACTACTATTTACTTGTGACGTGATAAGCATCTTCTCATTAAAATCTTGATATTGGTCGGTCTAGGGTTTGCTACAAACAGATAACAAGTATTTTTTTAAACTACACTTATTTTATTACTATATAAAACAAGTACAACTATATATAGCTAAGTACTAGCTAGCTACTAGTAGTAGTCAGTTAATTTAACTTTATCAATTGATATTTATTCGAGGCATATTCTTTTTCGAAATTTTATAAATATATTGAGTAGAAAATGACCAAAATTTGTGGGTCTTTTAACGAAAAAATTCTGGGTTTTAGTGATGTAATTTAAGTCAGAAAAAACGGCATAAAATTAAGAGATGGGGTTCCTAATCAATAGGAAAGCTACTGATCTCGGACTGCGTGTAAGGGTAGGTCTCATTAAAAGCATATGCATGTTGTATTCACTCCGCCGGAATTAACCGCATTATTCTCTCAGCTTCCTATTCCAATTTAAACCCTCAAGTCTCGTTTGAATTCTGACTTGGACGAATCAAATAGTCTTAAACTATATCCAAATTCTATAGTGTTTTTGTTTTAGCTTTTTGCTTTAAATGTGTGTTCGTCAATGTATTTCATCATGTTACATGTGTGTATCAAAGTATGATCCGAATCTGAACTAAAAGCTAGTCGCTTCCAATTGGATGTTTCTTTTCATAGTAATCCAAGAGGTTGATTTAGTTTTCGGTACAAGTAATCTGTCCTGTAGCTTTGGGGTTAATTAAAAACAAAACATGCACATACTAATTTCAAACTTAATTGATACCAAACCATGCAAAATCAAATTAAGTCAATACAAGTCTAATAAAAAGACAAATACATATTTTCATTATTTAGATATTAGATTATGTAAATAACATATATATATATATATATATATATATGGATTTCAGTTTTAAATTCTTAATGATAATTAGATCAAGATCTTGTTGACAACGAAAAAAAAAGAAAGGAGATTAGTAGATCAAAACAGAATTAAAGAAAACATCTACCACATAATAAGGAAAAATCAACGAACAGAAATCCAATCGACAATCAAATGCCTATCTCTGCATCTACCACATGATACTCAAAATTAGATTTTTATGGAAGGTTTTAAAAAATAATCAGAGTTGTCAACTGTAATATCCAAAACATGATCCGTAATCTGGCTTCAACATTTTTTGGTATTTTCTTGTACCATATGACCCACACTCTTTCCATGATATATAGACCTATCACTAAAGAAAACTTAGAAATTATGACCGTAATCTTTTTCACTCATATACATATATATAATACTTAGTAATAATTTTTTTTTCTTTCAAACATTTGGATGTTACATCAAACATGGATATGTGAAGAACATATTTATACAGGTTCCAAAACCATTGAGTTTCCAAAAACTCAATGTAAGAGTTTGAAATGATAAAACAAAACAAAAAATGGTAAAAACGAAAGGAGAATTAATATAAGAGAGAAGTGATTAAAAAAAGGGACAAGGAAGTAATACATATAACGTGGGGATGCAATGGTGAGACTGACAGAGAGAGAAGGCAAAGAGGGACAGTTTAGTTTGGCGATAAACACACATTTTGCTATTTTAAACCCCACTTGATCCCTCTTCTCGTTTCCATGACCCTCCCCTCCTTTTCTACGTCCTTTTCCCTTCTTATTAATATAATCAATTCCGCCGTTGCGGTCGGAGTCTATTATGGATTTCTGACCACAATTTTTAATTCTTTGTTTTTCTTCTTTGTTTTTTCTACTTGGATGCGTAGAGCCAAAAATGTTGCAATGAGTTAATTCTACTTGGCCCGATTTTGGAAAGCTCTGTAGCATCGTGGACTGACTTTGATTTGGGTTTGATTTCAAAGAGTGCGGATCAATCCATGGTTTAACGTTTTTGGATTTTTATATTTAATTAGGGTTTATCCAAAACCGAGCCGAATAACTTAATTTAAACCCGGTCGTGTTTTCGAATATGTTTTTTTTTGTCCCATACCTTGTCACTGGAAACTTCTATCAGTCCTTTAGATAGGTTCTGATCGTCCTATGAGATGAACACTCTTTTGGTAACGAATATATTATCACAAGACATATATAATAAGATAAATTATTAGATAGAAATTTTGTTAAATAGTTTATTATAGACAAACAATAAGACTAGTCGCCTGAAATAAAATTTGCACATTATATGGAGTTAAAGCAACTCCTATCAATCCAGTGATTAGTCATGTGTTCAATATTTGAGAAAAAGGAAACATATAGCCTTGAATTTCCAATAAAGGTTGTTAAGTTGAAGTTGATACTACGCCATGTGAGTAGCTCGATAGAAAGAAGGTTAAGTGGAACAGGAATAAGAGAAAAAGAGATGGAAAAGAAATCGACGTGGTTGAGTTTTACACATGTAACAATCAAGACGTTGGTCTCGTGGGAAAGTAAGTTTAGAAGCTTACTCAAAATAAACAGTATCTTTGTGTACTAAGCGATAGTGAAAAAAACTGAGAACAAATAATAATAAATAGTTAAAAGCTAAGGACACTCTTGTTAAAGAAACATAACCCACACCCTCCCTCCATGCACCTGTCTCTTCTCCTTCTTGTTCTTCTCCTTCTCCTTCTTCTTCATCTTCTCTCTCTTCATAAATTTACATTATAAAAACACATCCACTTTGCTCCTCCCTCTTCAACACCTTCTTCTCCACTCTCATTCTCTCTCTCTGACACATTAACTACTTATCCTTCTTGCATTCTTCTCTCTCTCTACACACAAAGACACTTATAATATATTAAGAAAGAAGATGTCGAGCAGAAGATCATCACGTTCAAGACAGTCAGGAAGCTCAAGAATCTCTGACGATCAGATTTCCGATCTTGTTTCTAAGCTCCAACACCTCATCCCTGAACTCCGCCGCCGCCGTTCTGACAAGGTATATATATACTTCAAAAACAGTCTTTTTAATCTATCTTTCTTGCATATACATACTTATTTTGTATACATGTATAATTAAGCCTGCACATGGACTTAGAAAGTTCAAATGAATTGGAACCATATAGTATATAATAACTAATTAATATGCATGGTGAAATCCAACGGCGTGTACTGTAAAGACATGTGGCCTACAATTAACTATCCGTAGATAAGTAACATTAATTCACAGCCTCATTTTTATGCATATATCTTGTTTTTTCTTTGAAAGTTTTTTTTGCAATTAAATTCACAAGTTGGTGGTGTGGGACTCAGTTTGTTCCCTTCCTACTTCCACGTACCTTAACTCCATGTCTCCTCATTACTCTTCTCTGCCTATATACTCACCATAATTCTATATATAGCTGAGATATGGGATTAATAAATAGTGGCCGTTTATACCGTTGTGCACATTGAAGTGGTAATCATGAGAAAAAAATGTTTCTGTTAAAAGTTTGAAGATATATATGAAATTGGTACAAAGAAAGATATAAAGCAGTAGCACATGTGGTCACGTACTCTTTGTAAGGATCTAAAAGATCCTTATTTTGTGCTTTTAACTAATGATAAAATGTTTAAATAAATGGACAGGTGCCAGCATCTAAGGTACTACAAGAGACTTGCAACTACATCAGGAACTTACACAGAGAGGTTGATGACCTCAGCGACCGTTTGTCGGAACTCTTGGCTTCGACGGACGACGACAGCGCCGAAGCAGCCATCATTAGGAGCTTGCTTAATTATTAAATCCTCATGCATTAATTAATCTGAGAGCTATAATCATCCATTTGTGGCCACCAAATTTATCTTATTATGGGTATCTGTTTACTTCTACTTCATATATTATGAGATATAGCTAGGGTTTCGGGTCATTGTTAGGCCAACTCATATATTATATAATATATATAAGGTTATGTATGTATTTATGCATCTTAATTGTATGTGAGGGTCCAGACCTGGCTGTATAGTAGCCTGTGTATCATGAGATCCTCTAATATATATGATTAATGACAGTCCATTTCCTTTACTTTACTAATCTTCTACTGTTATAAGTTTCGTTTATAATATTTTTCTATAATTAAACATGCTGAGGAGATTATCGGTGTATGCCCTGAAATTTCTTGGTTAAGGAAATTAAGCATAATATACGTGTATATATGCAAATAATAAGTTATGCTTGGAAGTATGTTATATGTACAATTTAAAAACGTGGAGAAGTTGTGATTGAATTTAAATTGTTTAAAATATGATAGAAACAGACGAAGACCTCGATTGTTTCGAGGTCGTTTAGTTTGGATTTTCTGTTTTTAAATATTATCTATGGTGTATGGTATGGTCGTGCCACTTTATTTAATCCTCTTGCATGTGATCATTAATGCGTGATCTTCGTCGTGTATAATAAGTTATAACACGTATTAAATCGATAATTAATACGGTAATAGCGTAATGTATTTGATAGATAAGGTATGATAAATTAAATGAATTTCATATTGTCGAGTCTTAATAAACTAAATGAATTTCATATCTCGCATAAATACGAAAAGCAGTTTCTCAAATTCATACGGTAGATTAAAAGCAAAATATATGGAATGCAAGAAGGTCATATACTTTTTATTTGAACAGACAGAAATTATTGCGCCTGAAAGTTAAATAATCATGTATCAGTTCTCTTTTGGGTTCTCTTCTTCTTTATATATACTTTTTTTGGTCACTGGTTGTTTTTATTTATGAGCACAAAAGACTTCGTGCTGGTGTGCATATTTTTTCTTATGAAAATTCAAACATGATGAAAAGGTACTATGACTTAGAGACATGTGATAATGCATGTGATACACGTTCAGGAGATGGTAACACGTTTTTAATGATAATCTCTCTTTATTATTTCTGTTAACATATTATAAGAAATAACATATTTTGTATTTTCCCGACAAATCTAATAGTTTGAGCCTTTGAGGTACCACTAATTCTAAATTTAACCATGGAGAAAGACTCTGGAACACTTACCTTTACACAATCAACCCTAAAATCATTGACTAATGAGCCTTGGCCCAATTATCTTAACAACAGAGCCTTGGCCCAATTCCTGGATAGACTTCCTTTCCTTTTCGCTGTTGTTGTAATGTGATTTTTTTGTTCTCTCAAACATGCCAACGTTAACAAAAAAAAATAAAAAATAAAAAACCTATATGGGTTCATCATAAACTTCAGACACAGGTAACCACTGGTCCAAACCGGCTGAAGGATGGATCAAGTGCAACTATGATGGTTCTTTTGTAAATGTGGAAATACCTTCTAAAGCATGCTGGATTTTTCGGGATAATCGTATATTTAGATTCGGGTCAAGCGGTGGGACCAACGAATAATGCTCTTGAAAGTGAATTCCACGCCCTTATTATAGCAATGCAAAACTGTTGGTGTAAAGGCTACAAAAAAGTTTGTTTTGAAGACGACAATAAGGATATTTTTGATTTGATCGATGGTATCAAGCTGAATTTCGGAGCTTTCAACTGGATACGAGAGGTAAGACATTGGAAGGAAAAGTTTGAAGAAATACAATTCAAATGGGTCAAAAGAGAGAGCAACAAACCAGCGGATTTTATTGCTAAATAGAGAATACCTCAAGAATCACCTTTCACTTTTCATTCTTATATTCCCCATGTAATCTCTCAGTTTCTACATTATGACTATGTTACCTTTCCTTAACTAAATAAAGCACATGTTATATAAAAATAAACTATATGGGTATACCACATTCTAAGATAGCATAATACATTAAGAAGGAAGAGGCTTGTAATGTGATTTTTATTAAGCAACTAATGAAATATAGATTTTGTGAAGGCCTTTTAATGCTTAATGGAAAAAAAAAAACAGTTAAAAAATACTTGGGAAACGTTTTCAAACAATATGAGAATGAGATCTCAAATAGTAATTCTAAAACATTTGAACACAATTTGTATACTTTTAAAATGTAAACTGGTTTATAAAACAATAATTTGATAGGGGAGACCAATTTGTACGGTATTTGGGCCTATATTAAAATATTTTATCATAAAACCGACCAAGATGTATAAGAATGTTGATAATTCGGACCTAAGAAAAAAAAGGAAGAAGAAACCGGCCTCGCATATATAGTGGGCTTCGTGTCAAAACACAATCTGCAGTGATGGAGAACTTTTGTTCCCCGAAAGTATGTTTACCTACCATAGAGAAAAAGCCATGTTATGTTGTAAAAGGTTTTAAAAAGAAGTAGTCTCTAATCATACCATAGACTAGCGAGAATTACCATGTAGGGCCTTGAGTTTGCTTTCATATCATAGAGACATAGACTTGTGATACCCATGTAGGGCCTTAAGAGTTTGCTTGCATATACCCTCTACTTTGAGGACCAAAATCACAAGTTTTAATTCAAGATAGAAATAAAATTCTTTTGACTTGTGGCATGGTTGAGCAACCATCCATATTAAAATCGATATAATGTATGTTGTTGAAAGAAAAATCTACTAGACATTAATTTAAAATTTTTATAGTGAAAGTATCAGTATTATGATGTCTTAGATTTAAATCAAAATCTTTATAGATAGAAACTGGTAAGAGTATATATAAAATTCAAAAGTGTTAACTTTTAAGTATATGATATAAATAGTCAAATTATCTTATATATCAAAATACTCATATATCAACATGAAATTTTTTTTTTTTTAATTCATGACTGGTTGAAAGATTTACTCTGGGATTAGGAGATCATGATTTAAATCAATCCTCTGCGATATCAATTATGGTTAACACTGTAAACATTTTAATTGATAAGAATACACACTTTTCACAATGGTCGGAGATTAGTATGAATTTCGTTCCAAAATTATATATATATATATAATCAAGTCAGTGTAAAGAACAAGAATAAGCTATCTAAAAAACATACTTGGTATGAGGAACTACATATACCCATAATCTAACAAGTCGGATACAACGTAGTAAAATTAGGGATATTCCAAAATACACAAGCCCATATCCACCCCTAACAAAACTCTGTCTCTCTCTCTCGTCGGCTTCGAGTCTTGTATCCTATTTTATATACTCATATAATAAAGAAAATAAAACCAAATTGCTAGCCTAGCCTAGCTAGTATTTAGCGTATAAGTGGTGTATAGTCTTAACCCGATTCATTTCACCACCATCCTTCTTCTTCTTCTTTATTTAATTTTCTTTCTGTACTCTGAACCGAGACAAGGTGGTGGAGAATAACAAAGCAACCAACAAGTGACATGTCTTGTAATAATGGCTTAGCTTTCTTCCCTGAAAATTTCAGTCTCCAAAACCACCAACAAGAAGAAGAAGATCATCCCCAACTTCTTCAAGACTTTCATGGTACATCGCATTTAACATCTTTCTCAAATGTTTCAATCCTCTGTTTTTTACTTCTCACGATCTGTTCTATATTTAGGGTTTCTAGGTAAGAGATCTGTAATGAACAATGTACAAGGATTTTGTAATTTAGAGATGAATGGAGAAGAAGAGTTTTCAGACGATGGATCTAAGATGGGTGAGAAGAAGAGGAGGTTGAACATGGAGCAATTGAAGGCGCTAGAGAAGAACTTTGAGCTTGGTAATAAACTTGAATCAGATCGAAAATTAGAGCTGGCTCGTGCCTTGGGATTACAACCTAGACAAATCGCTATTTGGTTCCAAAACAGAAGAGCTCGATCCAAAACAAAACAGCTCGAGAAAGACTACGACATGCTTAAGCGTCAATTCGAGAATCTCAGAGATGAGAACGAAGTTCTTCAAACTCAAAATCAAAAGCTCCAAGCTCAGGTAAAAAGATACTTCACAACACAATAAATACTCTGTTTTTTACAATCTTAAATTTCATAAAAACTAGATCCTTTTATTTTCTGTTTAAATAAAAATTATCTACACTTTGTAAGAGTACTCTGTTTTTTTTTTTGGTTTGATCATCACTCTCTCCACAATGTAACCATACTATGTTTTTCATTTTGATTCGAAACTCAGCTCTGTTTTTTTATTCTTTTAGTTTCGAATTTCATAAAAAAAAAAGGAATCCTTTTTTGCGGTCTTTCTTAATTGGGTTTAATTAAATTATGCAGATAATGGCATTAAAAAGCAGAGAACCAATAGAATCAATCAATCTGAACAAAGATACGGAAGGATCATGTAGTGACAGAAGTGAGAACATTTCTGGTGACATCAGACCACCGGAGATCGATAGCCAATTCGCTTTAGGCCATCCACCGACAACTACAACGGTGCAGTTTTTTCAGAATTCATCGTCAGAGCAGAGAATGGTGAAAGAAGAGAACAGTATCAGTAACATGTTCTGTGGAATTGATGACCAGTCTGGGTTTTGGCCATGGCTTGACCAGCAACATTACAACTGAATGTGGTCGATATTTTTTGTTTGTATCAAATTAAATTTGACATTTTCGTTTTTTTTTAAAGTGATCAGACGATCCTATTCATGTTTCAAGAATCTATGATTAGTCTAGCTATATGCACCAGATAAGCAAAATATCACGCTAGTCTTTTTTTTGGTAATGAGATGTAAAAAATATGGGGAATAATAATTAATCAATCATATGGGACCGATGATTAGACATTAAAAAAAGCCTGAAGCCCTGAACCATGTGGTTGTATATCGTACAACTCATATCCAGAAAAGCTAAGAAATTAAAATTTTAAAAGCCACCAAAGACTTTCCATGAAACAACTTAGGGTATGCTATCGGGTGAAAAAAAAAAAAACCACAAAAGTAAAGAACAAAATCTTAAAATAGATAAAGTATAATTACGAGACCTTACATTACGGGTACAACGCGTTTGATCGATAAGAGATTACCGTTTTGATTGTTTTTTTTGAAAAATTAATAGTATCTAAAGCGGTTACAAAATTTTAGGATATGCGGATATTTTGCACACCCTTAGTTTTACCGTTTCTTTTTTTTTTAATCTTTATTTTTAATCCGTTTATCACTTTTTTTTAAAAAATATATATTTTTATCATTTTATGTTACCAATCATATATAATGTTGATCTTTGTTTCTTTAAAGACTGAATCCCATAGTTTACTCTCCCCGTATTAACAATTTTTTCTGCAGTTTTGATAGTTATAGATTACTTTTTAACTGTCGTAAATAAGTAGTAATAAGGCGTAGAAATAATATAGTTAAAATAGTACGGCAAGATTAAACGTGAAAAGAGTATGAAGGAAACAAGCATCAATTTTACAGATTCCGAGGAGAGGATGAGGACAAATAGGGTTGGAAAGTGGCTATTCTCTTTCTGAAAACGGACCCAACACATTTTACCATTTCATCGACACTGACATCGCCCGACGACTCCAAATTTATTAATCCGAATAAGCCATCTCTTACAGAAAATACACATAAATATAAGCCATCTCTTACAAAAACTTTAAACCGCAAACTATGTATAAATTATCCTTAGCACCGTATCTTTACCGTTTTATAGAATGGGTTATCTATACAGGAGGCAGTTTACGTTGCATTACAGCGATATATCGTACAATCACACCAATAGAATATAAGATATTTAACTCTAGTATATATATGTGTGTAAAAAGAAATAGGTTGACACGTAAATTAAAACTGAAAGAGTATTAACCATGGCATTAAAAAACTTGTGGAAGATGGAAAGTTTATGGAGTTTCATTAATGATTAGTTTACGGGATGAGTTCAAAAAATTGATTGGGGAACAAGAAAGAGACAGAATCTGAAGCCAAGAGGATTATCTTCGCATTTTAACGTTGACAACTAAACACCGAGGGAGATTAAGCTTGTAAAATGCGCCATTTTGGATTAATTAATTCAAGAATCTTCATGGGATCATGTGCATTTCCTTAATCTAATGTTTTCTCTTCTGCGTTACTGCAATTTTCTAATGATATTTTCTTATACGCAAATTTAAAATCTTTGGCATTTAGGTGTGTCTACAGATGCCAACACGCAATTCCACTCCTCTAAGAACAACTCTTTTAAAAATTTAACACATAATAATTTTATGAGTCTAACCAAATTATTAATTACCTGTAAAGAATAACTAGGTATGTGGCCATGTGCATGGAGGTTTAGTTCCCTAGTTAAGTACTCACTTTCAATGGACAAGCCGAATATACATGACCAGCAGGAACGTAATGGGGAAATTATTAATTAATCCTGGATGGAATTTTATATTTCATTTGTTGCATAAATTTGGTATTTTTCCCAAAATGGAGTTTGGTATTGTAAATGTAATTCCTAGAAATATATGAACAATGTATATAATATAGTGGCTGGAGTTTGTTGGTATATACTTTAAGTCTTTAACTATAGTTGTATCATAATATATATATATATATGTATATATATATATATTTTAATAATCTGGGATTTGAGACTGAAAACAAGATTAAAGTTAACATCATATCTGCAACTCTAATAAAAATTTGGTAGTGTTTAAAAAGAAGTCTGTGTTAAGTAAAAAACTAATCTTTGACAACGACTAACAATGTTGAAAAGAAAACGACTAATAAATCTGTTGCCACTAGACTGACTGTAATGTAGTAGAAGTAAAATGTTTAACAGAAAAGACAAGACCAAAACGATAATACGGAAAATCATACATATGTATGCAGTAAGCTATACTTAATTAATACCAAAATTTATTTTAATTTAGTCTCATTTTCTTCCCAACGAGGATTATTTCTTGTAAAATTTGGTAATTAACGTAGCATTTCAAGAAAAGAAACAAAAAAGAGAAAAAAAAAGAGAAAAAGAGAGAAGGGATTGAAATGCATGTGACTGGCAATGACATAAAGAAAGTGGTTCGATGTTTTGGACTTTGTTTATAGAGTTGGCAACAGACCATTCGTTGCCATTTCACCTTGCAATGCACTTTAATAGTATTTTTCTTAGTAAACAAAAAAATAGTATTTTTCTTTTGTCAATGGTCGAAATTATAATAATTTTTAGGTCTATATATGTAGTATACACACACATGCCGGAACCAAGTTGGACTTTAGAAACCGACTTTCACGAGGACTCTTCTCATATAGCAAGTATATCATAATCAATCCTTGCAAAATATCCGATCTCCACAAAACCACTTCGAGTAAAAAAGTAAGATAGCTAGAATAGCCAGATGCATGCATATGATGAGTAAATGTAAATGCTTCAAGAAATATTATATGTTATAGTGATAGAAAATATTTCGAATTGGCAATATTTTATATAGATAGCTAGAAGCATTTATTGTTTTCTATAGTCGTTTTATTATTGTTTTGTTTGTCACGGTATTAAGTATCTAATTTTCAATAAAAAATAAACTAGTAATCACTTTAAAATAACCATATTTTTATTCTAAAACTGAACTTTTGAGAAGCCGTCATTTATACTATCTAAGAAGCGAACAAACGAACACAAAATCAATACTAATTGTAGTCTTTTAATTGATTGAAGGAGGCAGAGAACAACTTTGGTTTTCTGTCTCTACAAGAAGAAGAAAAAAGAAGAGAGAATCGTTGTGGGTTAGTGAAGACACTGAATTCTCTCTATGTTTTTTTTTTTTTTTTTCTATTTAAGAAACAGAACAACAACAAGGGTGGAGATGCGAGGAGAACGATGCAGAAGAAGAAACAAACAAAACCAATGATTGTGCGTATCTGTTTAGTAAGACATGTTTTTTTTGTGCTTTGCTCCAAACACTAAAATATGTTAGTCCAAAAATCGCTATGTTTTGTCTCTTAAACTTGGGAACATGTCTCTAAAATAAGAGAATAAAGAATGAGGTGTAAAAATATAGAGGATGAGATATTGAGGTTCTCGGAAAAAGAAAGTGTTATGTGGTCAAAAGTGATAAAATTGCTAGAGAAACTAAAAAGCTATAATTTCGGATAAAAGAAAATCTTACACTAAAGGAATCTTATTCTGATGAAATTACACAAGCATCAACAAGAACTGATACTCAAAACCTAAAACCTTTTGCCTTGATTATGTTCAAAAACAGTCGGAAGTTTTAAAGAACCAAAGCATCTCAAATAAACTTTAAAAGCATCACTCTGAAATACCAATTAAGGAAGTCAATCAAACTAGGTATTAATGTTTAAAAAACACATCAAAAAGAAAACAGAGGATGAGATGTTGAGGTTCTCGAGAAAGAAAGCCTCATGTGGCCAAAAGTGACAAGTTGTTATAGATCGTTGATTTTCACTGCTTTCTATATAGCTTTGAATCTCAGCAGAAATTTCATTGGAGCTCGAGGATGAGCTCTACGACATTGTGATGCAGTGATTCCATCCCCAAACAAAGTTTTTTCGACATTCTTGTGATTGCAGAGTAGCCACTGATGAAGAGATACAGAGGCTTTATTTACAAGTAATCTGACATATAAATAGGCAAAACCCTTAAAGTAAAAGGAAATCTCAACACTTTCCTATTCTTCAATCTAAAATTTCAATAAGAATTTTTAAGGATTTCATCAGATAAAGGCAAAGGATCTTTTGCTACTACTTAAATTAATATGGGCATTATCGACTAGAATAATTTAGGATATCCAATTTTGACTTTTTTACTTATTTTTGTATTAATTTATTATTTATTACTTTTTAATTGTTATCTAATTTTTTTAGTATACTAACTAACGTAATTACTAAAATAAATCAATTATAGTTTTATTAGTAAAACGTAAAATTTAGAATTTTTTTTTCTCTTTTGATGTATTTTATAAAACATTTATACATATCAACAGAAATAATTTAAGGAATTAAGTTGAGTAGTAACGTACTATTACTATATATTGGATATACATATTCGGAAGTGAAAGCAGACCAAATCAGAGATAAGTGGTGCACACGTTTGTTTCTGTTTGACCATATCATTTGCTTTTTTTTTTTGTCTTTTTATGTTCTTTTCGTTCTCCCCTGTTTCTCTTCACATCACTATGTCTCTATCCTCTGTTTCTTCTTCCCATCTCCTCTCTGTTTTACTTCTATCCTATTTGTTCTGTCTCTACCTTACATCAAGATCTATTTGATATAGATATAGGCTCACATCTTTGCTTTATCGGACATGATACTTTTGATTTCAGTTCTTGTATCCAAGTTTTTTTCCTTTTTCTGACTGTCTCTGATGGGCAATTGCTTTGGTTTTTCCGCAAAAGTAGATAGCAGAGAAAGTCCTTACCGTGGTATGAAACAAAACACCTCTCTTTCTCTCTCGGATTTCTCTAATTGTTGTTATATCTTGCTTCTGATTATAAAGTCCTAAACTGAGTTGAGACTTCATTGATTAGATAATGTGTTGATTCATCAGGATCCTCAAGAATCTCTGCCAAAAGAAGTCAGTTCTCTCGGCTTTCAAGCTTAACCATACAATCAGTATGTTACAGCGATGACAGGAGTTTCGCGTCTCTTAAAACATTATCCCACTCTATGACAGCGATGACAGCGAGAAGTGAAGGAGAGCTCTTAGCATCTCCCACTCTAAAGGCGTTTACGTTTAACGAGCTAAAGACAGCCACTAGGAATTTCAGACCAAATAGTGTTATCGGTGAAGGCGGTTTTGGTTATGTCTACAAAGGATGGATCGACGAACGCACTTTATCGCCTTCAAAACCAGGGTCAGGCATGGTCGTTGCTGTCAAAAAGCTAAAAGAAGAAGGGTTTCAAGGACACAGGCAGTGGTTGGTACGCTCAGTGATAAATCCTCTCTATATGAATTAGCTTTAGCCATAGAAACCAAAATCAAAAACTAAAAAAGGAACCGTTGATTTACAGGCGGAGGTTGATTGTCTTGGGAGGCTTCACCATAAGAATCTTGTCAAACTAATTGGATATTGTTCGAAGGGCGATTACATTCGGCTTTTGGTGTATGAGTACATGCCCAAGGGGAGCTTGGAGAATCATCTCTTTAGACGTAAGAAACCTGTCCCACAAGTAACGAGCTACTGTCTCAAGTTATCTAGAGACCTATTACAAATTTTATATGTTATAAAGATTCAGAAACTTTAGGAGCCTCTGTTTCTAGACAGATTTACAAAATGTTATAGAAAAAAATAATGTTGAAATCAAGATCTGTAATACTGTGTAGGTGGGGCAGAGCCGATTCCGTGGAAAACAAGGATGAAAGTGGCGACTAGTGCGGCGAGAGGGCTTGCTTTCCTTCATGACGCTCAAGTCATATATCGAGACTTCAAGGCCTCCAATATTCTACTTGATTCGGTACTATATATTGAATAACAAAATTTACATGTTTTTGTTCGTCAAATTTCAATCTTAGAAAATTTTGAGATTTATAATGCAAACAAAACAAAAATATTTGTTGAATTTGGTTGAAATATAATATGCTTACATTTTTATAAATATCAATCATTTTAGTTTATTCTGTTGAATTTGGTTGAAGTGATAAAATTAATCGGATTATAACCATATTGTGGTTTGGTTTTGACTTTTGACCCGAGCATTTCCGTTTTATTTATATGTCCATCTTTACGTAGGAGTTCAAAGCAAAGCTTTCTGATTTTGGATTGGCGAAAGAAGGACCAACCGGAGACAGAACACACGTATCAACCCAAGTGATGGGAACTCAAGGCTATGCAGCACCTGAATACGTTGCCACGGGTAGGATAACGGCCAAAAGCGACGTCTACAGCTTCGGTGTGGTCTTGCTCGAGTTATTGTCGGGACGTCCGACCGTAGACAAATCGAAAGTAGGTGTGGAACGAAATCTGGTGGACTGGGCAATACCTTACTTAGGAGACAGAAGGAAAGTGTTTAGGATAATGGACACAAAGCTTGGGGGACAATATCCTCACAATGGAGCTTGTTTGGCTGCTAATACTGCGTTGCAATGTCTTAATCACGAGGCTAAGTTGAGGCCAAATATGTCTGATGTGTTATCTACTCTTGAAGAGCTGGAGATCATGAGTAAATCGGGCTCTACTTCAAACTCGGTCATGACATTGTCATCTTCTTCCTCTTCTCTAACGATGAAACAGAGAGTTAGGGCTCCGGTTGCTGATCCGGTGTTGTCTAGTAGAAGATGTCGACGTGTTCGGTGAAGTAGCAACCGAAGATAGTAGTTTGGCTTTCTGAATGTAGGTACTTTCTTTTTGGAAAGGTCGCTACTGTGTGCATTTTTGACTTCCCGTACATGAATCACATGTTTACTTCTTTTTTTTGTCTTATTCCTGTACAATGGGAAAACGCAGACATTTTGGTGATGAAAGATGTGCGCGTTCGTAGCCCATATCTTTCTGATTATGTTTTTGGAGGGACTGATGCTACGTGTCCAGTTGCTGATCCAATGTTGTATAGTAGAAGATGCCGACGTGATGGTGATCGAAGGAATACTATTTTATGTTCTTCTTTATTCCTCTTTTGATGATGAACAAGTTTGTTCTATAGTTCTCGTAGAAGGGTGAATTTTGAGGAATTGTATGGGTCCACATGATCTAATTTTTTACAAAACATTATTTATAAATGATGAAAATTTTGAAGAACGAAGAATTATTTTTCTTCATTAAAAAAAAAAAACAAATTTGGTTAACGCTTAAAATGTTAGGGACATATTTGGATGACAAAGAATTAGAAGTCATTTATCAATATGTCATAAATCAGCTTCAGCCACGCTACACTCCTCCCCAATTTAGGGACGGAAGTATCATTGTCGCAATTGTGTGTTTAATTTTTGGAATGATAATTCACGACTAATTGTGCGTTCGATGCACATTCATCCCAAATCAATTTTGGGACAAAACTACTACGATGTGACATACAACCCCAATCTAAAAATACAATTTCTTGTAATGGTTGTGTGTTTTTTTTCAAATGATTAAATTCAAATATTGCATATGACTAAAGTAATTATAACGAATTTAGAAAATAAGTAGAATAAGATTAAACGTTAATAATAAAAGAAAATGTTCCTAGTTATAAAAAAATACAAAAAGAAAATGCAAGAAAGTAGTAACAATAGTGAATTTACCAGACAATGTTTGAATAGCTTGAAATGACCAAATATCATCTAGAGTTCCTCCAAACACTTCAGTAAAAAAAAATTACCAACCAGATAAATTTTTCTCAATGAAGTGTTCGAAGGAACTCTTGAGAATATTTGGTGGAGGTGTTAGTTACTTCATAGATATATTATATATATTAACTCGAACTTGTCTTTGGGTTTGAGAAAAGAGTGGAAGAGTGGCATATGTATTTATAATGAAATGAGGGGTAAGATGTGAAGCCTGAACCTGGACGTAAATTGGGGCTTAGAGAACTGGAGAAATATAGAATCGTATCGAAATGAGTTAAGGAATTTGATCTCTCTCTTTTTTCTTTTTTTCCGCAAGATATGAACATCTAGAATATTACGTGATTATACGTTTATTGTTATAACTTATATCTATGTACATGTTCATTTATTTATTTATTTTTATTTTTTTCCTTAAAGGTGTTCATTTATGTTGCACCAACATTGCTTTTTTTCTTTCAAATATGTTGGTATGATTTGAAAAGAAATAACTTGGAGATTATACTATCGAGTGCAGCCACGCTACGGTTCATAACTGTGTTTTCCGAAAATTTAACAATGATTTCATGATAACCAATGCAACTATAGATTGTGATGGTTTATTTTAATGGTTAAGTTGAAAAGCGTTTAGGATTATGTTTGTATATGTATCAACTTTTGGTTTATAGATTTTTATCTAGTTCAAAATATACTACATTTTCAAAATTTTATTTATGTTTCATAAAAATGTGGTTTTACGTTTTTCGATGTAGTTTTAACTATACATATATATATATATATATATATTTTTTTTTCATTTGTACTCCTTGTAATTGAAAGCTATTACGTAAATAGAAAAATTTGTAAAGTAGTATAAAAGTGTTACGGTGTATCTGATGGGCCAACAATATCAGATGAACGAAGTCCAATAAGCCCAACAATTGGAATAACACACGTGAGCTTAATCTCTCAGAAGCGTGTGAGAGGAGACAAGACAAATGAAGAAGAAAGGCCGTTTATGCCAGCGTCTCTGCGAAAAGAGGAAATCTTTCGTACAAAACTAGATGACTGAGCAGGACTGGTATGTGGTATCCATTGTTGAGAGACTGATTTAGGGTTTCCAGATCCTTCCCCCCTTTGTATATAAAGCAGATGGATTGTATTTTTTTGAGAAATTTGAGTAAAAAACTAAACTTTTCTCTAAATTTATGTGTCTAAGGACTCGAAAAGTTGCCGAGATGAGGAATCACAGAGACCCCATGAATGACGAAGATTCTGGAAGCAAGACGAAGGGAAAAAGGGCAATGTGAAGAAGAAGCACAAGGATGATGAAGTTCCACTTAAGTTAAGTATGAAGCCGAGGAATAAACACCACGAGGTTAGTTATTCCTCTGTAAAAATGTCTCCTTTATTCATTATTCTTAGGTTACATGTGACGTGGTTCAGTAATTTGTATTTGTTTCCCGGATTTGTAGGAAAATGCTGAAACTTTCAAGTCCTTAATGTGTCACCAATGTCAACGGAACGACAGAGGACGTGTCGTGGAGTGTCAGAATTGCGGGATGAAGCGTTATTGCGTCTCATGTTTAAAGATTTAGTATGCTCTTCTTACCATAACAGTTACTGATAATTTAGATTTCTTGTTATTGACTTCCTTTTATGGGGTGTTTCTTACAGTTTTAGAGTTTCTTTGGAATGGTTTAGTTCTTAAGAACTTCATATTATTTTTAGCATATTATAAAGGCAAAGGTTTTAGCTTTGACGCCTGTTGACGCCTGTGTAATTATTTAATATAGATTATTTGGGGTTTAGTGATCTTAGTGACCCACTTCCTTTATTGTAGTTTTGTGCTGGCTTATTTTTCCAGAAGCCTGAAATCTTTGTTTGATTTACTGCTTTTTATAGTTACCCCCGCATAACAGAATAAAATATTACCAAGAAATGTCCATTCTGCTGTAATATTTGCAATTGCAGAGGATGCTTGCACCTAGAGACTAAATTGGATGTAAGTTTTCTCGTATCTACCCATATCTCTCTTTGTAATTTATTTAATTTCAAAGCTTAATGATTACTCCAATACTATGTAGGGGATTAATTCTGACCTCTATATCAAGAAGGATGAACGTATTCAGTATTCTTTGTATATTATACGGATGCTTCTCCCACACGTGAAGGCGATAAATGATGAACAAATTGCTGAGAAGGAAACCAAGGCAAAGATTTTAGGTGCAGTTTTTCTTGTTTGTTAATGATGGTTTTCGCAGTCCCTTCACATTTTTTGCACTGATTCTTGAATGGGTTTGACTGGTTCTGTACCAATCTCTTGTTATTACATGTAACTAAATATTGCATTTGTTCCAAACATCATTTAGAAGTGAGTGTATTCTTATTCAAAAAAGGGATGTGAAGTTTATCTCAAGGAATAAGAGGACGTCTTATTATTGCTTGAATTTCACAGGGCTGGAGTTTGAAGAGGTGAATCCCCAAGCCGTTGATTGTTTTTCTGCTGACCGACTATACTGGTAATTACCCTGACATTTTGTTGCAAACTTGCAATGAATATGACAAGTTTTGAGATCATTATGTTGTTAGTAACTTGTTACTTTCTAGGGTCAAATCTTTCGGCTGACAGCGACATCTGCAAGATCTCAATCCTTGATTTTCATAGGACTCCAGCTATTCTTCTGATATCTGCCTTGCATGTTGCCTTGAGATCCGCAATGGAAAGCTTCAGGCATGTCAAGAGGATGTGTCTTGGAATTATATTAACAGAGGTTTAGAGTATGTACATGGAGAAAAAGGAGAGGTTGTTGAAACGACGAATAATAAGCTAAATAGTGAAGACCGTATGAAGCTCATATCTATGTGGAAAGCAAAGGAAACTGGAAGCATTAGTTGTTATTGTGGGGCTGGTGAGTTGGAGTTAAAACACATACTTCCTAATGACTGGTTATCTGATTTGTTCAAGAAAGTAGTAAAAGCTGCTGAAGCAAACAAGCTTTCGATTTTACCTGAAATGGCTATGAAGCAATGCCCTTGTTTTAACTCTCAAGGTCATATTGATAATGCCAACTATAAACGGTTGAAGGCTGCTTGTCGAGAAGGTACAGAAGACAATTATCTATATAGTCCAAGTGTAAGAGATGTTCAACAAGATGAGGAATGTGCTCGAAGGCCGTTATGATTGCAAGGGTTGGCCACAAGTTCTTTTTTTTTTTTTGTTGTCACAGGTTGGCCACAAGTTCATAAACTGAAAGATTGGCTTCTTTCTGAGTCCTTCAAAGAAAACTTGCCACGTCATTGGAAGGAGTTCTTATGCAGTTTGCCTTTGAAGCAGCAGTATACTCACTCAGGTTGTGGACCTTTGAATCTCGCTGTCAAATTGCTTGAAGCCAAACATGGGGCCAAAGATGTACATTGCTTATGGATTTGATCAAGAATTTGGCCGTGGAGATTCTGTAACTAAGCTCCGTTGCGACATGTCTGATGTGGTATAGACACAATGATTCCAGAACCTTATCAAAACAACATAATCAGAAAGCAGTTCATAATAGATTCATACCAATATTAGTTCATTAGATTTTTTTTTACTACATTTGGATTAATTTGATCTTATTTCACGTCTGGATTAGTTCATTTAGTTTTTACCGTTTTCTATTTATCTCTGATTTGTTCGGGGAAATCCTCTTTTTCGGATTTGAGTCGAGCTATACACAAAAATTATCCTTTGAAGCTCTCTGTAGATTTGTTGAATCATCATCTCCCATTCGAAGGCTAAGAATCAAAGTGAATCTTCACAATCGCTTGGAAATCTTTCTAATCTCTTCGCTCTCGACCTTTCTAAAAATCATTTGAGAGGTCAAATCCCATCTTCACTTGGAAATCTTTTGCATCTCACCTCTCTCTTTCTCTCAAGTAACAATTTCTCTGGAACTCTCCCTTCTTCTCTCTTCACCATTCCTTCTTTGACTAATATTGATTTGGCACATAACCAATTCAACGGCCCTCTAGAATTTCGGAATGTATCTAAGCTAGAAAGATTATACCTTAGCAATAAGTATGAGAAAATATATCAGAAGTATTTGTTTGGGTAATTTAAATAAGTATAGAAGATTTTATACAAAAAATCAATAACTTATTGCATGAATTATCTTACAAACAAAGCAAATTAATCCATAAATTTTGTTTTCAACGACATTTTCGCCATTTGCTGATTTTTTTTTTCAAAATTTTTTTGTCAAGTTTTTAAAAAACTATATTAGCAAAAACGGGTAAACAAAAGAATTGAACCAAACCAAATAATTTTTTTAAACTAGAATCAAAATACCTGAGCATGAATCTGACCTATATTATTAAAGTAATAAAATTACCTAAATTATATATAAGTTCTATCGATAATTATTCAAAAAGAAGTTTCTATAAATAATTCGTAGTTACTTAAAATATACGAACACGAATCCAAATTATCCATACCCTACCCGTATTATCCGACCCATTTTTAAAGATTCATTTCAGTTGTAATTTTTTTAATAATTTCGAATGCTGAGATTAGAGAATAAGACAACGGACAAAGAACAAATCACCACTTGATCATCACAGAACATGAAGAACAGAACTTGCTGGTCTTTGTTTTTGAAAATATACGGAACGTCTTATCTCAGAAACATTACGGAAACAAGCCCTTGTGAATTGCATATGGAGATTATCCAAGTAGACAAATTGCATTAATGCATCTTCTTTATTTTTGTCTTAAATGTTGTTGTTGTAAACTTCAATATTTAAGGCTTGTGTAAACTGTTATCTGCTTGGTGAATTTACTGTGATACATTTGATGTAGACAATGCAGTCAAGGTGGGCATAATTCCCATTCCGTTCTGTCCCGTTCCGTATGGAAATACATTTCCATATGGGACAAGTTAATTGGGAACAGGAATTCCCGAAGTCTTGTTTGGGACGAACAAAAAAAGTAATTTATTTTCTATATATTTATATATTTTCATTATACATAATTACATATATATATATTATAATTAAATACACATAAATTTTGGAGAAGATTATAATTTAATTAAAGAAAATAGTTTTTGATATATTTTTTTACGAAACTAGCATATTATTTATACTAAGAATTAACTAATTTTGTTTGTTTTTCTTTGTATAGAACTGAATAAATAATAATTTAGAAGTGAATTGAACTGAAGAGTGAGAAATCATACGAGAAGATTGTTAATTATTAATTTTTTAAAAATATGTTGTTGGATTTTATTTTGTTTTCACTTATTGTGGTTTATGTTATGGTTTGGTTTATCTTATTTGAATCATAGTTCATTATTTTTGTGGAACATGTTTTAAATTATAACATATCATATTATTTAAGATCATTTTTTTGGGGAATTCCCATTCCCTAAATCCTAAACCCTAAACCCTAAACCCTAAACCCTAAACCCTAAACCCTAAACCCTAAACCCGTCCCGTCCCGTCCCGTCCCGTCCCGAAAATTCCTGTTTGCCCACCCAAGAGTGCACCATTTACCATCTAATATGTCATAAGAATCACAATTTGGCTTTCTTTTACTTTAGCCTCTGAAGACAAAATGTGTAATTTAGTTCATCATTTTCCACCCCAAAACTAAACCATGTCAAGAACACTGCTACAGTTTTGTTCTAAAGAGCACTGCTACCATTTTATCCTTTTCCAGTTTTCCCCCTCCCACCTTTGATGACTGAAAGGACAGTAAGGTTATAACAGAATATCCCTCCAAACAACGCATCAAGATGTTTACAACATCGTAAAGCCCAATTTTATAACATCAAAAAGAAGAAGAAGACAGATTATTTGAAACATCACAACCTTGCACCGGTCAAACATTATTGAATGATCACAGAAACAACTAAATCATGAGGCAGAAATAAGAATACAAGATGATAAACTGAATTTATGCAGAGAAATTGTCTCAAAATGTTGATTTCAAACTACAGATACCAATTTAAAAAGTAAAAAGAGATGCAAGAAACAAAACTAGGAAAATGGAACTAATTAATCTATCTGCACTAGAGTTGGAACATAAGGAGCACACAAGTGGGAGCAGAGTAAATCAAAGATGTCGGGTTTTCCTTGATTCGGAGCTTCTCCAATATTCACAGATTTGAAGTGATTCGGAGCTTCTCCAATATTCACAGATTTGAAGTATCCATCTTGTCCAATGATGTTGAGCTGTTTGATAGCGACTGGCTCGCTCTATTTCCGTCAAGATCGAAAACCACAGCGACTTTCTTCTCCTCATCAATAAGAAACTCCCAGCATAAGGGTAAACCGGAAAACCAGTGAGCAGATTCATATCCACTTGCAAGAACTTGGTCCACGACACTGCATCGTGATCAATCTTATTCGTAACCCAAATCTCCAATATCTCACATGTCTTCCAGCGTTGATGTAACACAGCGAGCTGCTCGTCTCTGACACAAGATAGAGCCACAATCTCGTCAGAAGAGTGAAACGACAGAGACAGACGTGGTCCAAATCTCTCTGATGTAAAATCAAAACAGAGCAAAAAGTCTTCAGTATCTATTAATCCTCCTTCCAGTATTATCTTCTTTTGAGCATAAAAGTAAGCATTTCCTTTCAAAGACACGTCGCGTTGGTGTAACGGTATTTTCCAGTTGTGAGTGACATCAAAAACCCTCCATAAATTAGAGCTAAACCCATAGATTTGGTATCCAAAAACGCGGTGTCTACTTTTAAAGAAATCGAAAAACGTCAAGACTTTGTGGTTACGGTTGTTGTCATATCCAAGAGCAAACCTATCAGATCTTTTGAAAACGTTTCTGGGTTGGATCCACCTGGTTTGCCCTAAATATGGGTTCCATACCAAGAGCCTCGACGCGTCTTTGAGGACGCATAACACAGTGAAAGGCTTTAGATATCTCGAATTGATCAAGTACACTTACTTGCTTTATAGATGGATCAACCAAGTCATCACCGTCGTTTCGGATTCCTTGGAGATCGAATCTCAAAGAGCAAACCCTAGAATCCATTATCATAAACCCCAGAAACTGATTCGTTGCTGCTTCTGCTTTACCAAAGATCCGATTTTTGGAGAGAGCGTTCCATTTTTTGCAAGTAGATCGCACTATTCTGAGAGATGTCATAGGAACCCTAGAGAGTATCTTCGCTACCAAATCGTCCGTAAGATCGAACATCGTCTTCATCATTCTTCTTTCAGAAAAAGCTGTAA
Organism: Boechera stricta; assembly: GCA_018361395.1. Taxonomy (NCBI): domain Eukaryota; kingdom Viridiplantae; phylum Streptophyta; class Magnoliopsida; order Brassicales; family Brassicaceae; genus Boechera; species Boechera stricta. The sequence continues at coordinate 5,439,828 of CM031539.1, read as the reverse complement.
CAAAAATTACATAAACGGCGTTGGATTGGTGATGAATGTGCGACGGCCTTGCAGACAAAATTGGCGTCGGGAACGATATAAACGGCGTCACGATGGAGTAGTTGATAATAAAAACAGTTTGATTAATGGGCCGACAGATGAAGTGGGCCAAAAGGTGTAATGGCTTTTAAATTGAAGCATAAAAACAAAATTTGGTGATAATTTGTTTTATTTTGGAGTAATTCTCTATGCAATTTACTCCAATGAGGACAATTAGTATCTAGCTTATTAGAAAAAAATTATGGTGCTTTTTTTTCTATTGATATTACATCTAAATACTATATCTAGATATTACATCCAAATGTAGTTCGTTTATGTTTTTTCACTTCTACATCTAAATATTACATTTAGATGCAGTTACGTTTGTTTGTGTATTATGAATTAACAGTTGAATACACCTAAAATCAAGTGACCAAAAATGACATATCTTTATGCTAATAAAATTTAATAGAGAACAGACTTAGCATTATCATTATTTTCATACTATCATCATCATATCATCATCACCATACCATAATTCATCATCATCTTATCATCATCATTCATCATCATCATACTAAAATTTTCCCGTCAAAAACGTTATTACATAATTTTTTCGCCAACAATACGGTTTCATATTTTTCCGCAAAAAACATGGTTCCACAATTTTCCCGCCAAAAACACGAGTTCGTATTTTTCCCGCCAAAAACACGAGTTCGTATTTTTCCCGCCAAAAACACGAGTTCGTATTTTCCCGCCAAAAACACGAGTCCACATTTTTCCGCCAAAAACACGAGTTCACATTTTTCGCGCCAAAAACACGAGTTCACATTTTTTCCGCCAAAAACAAAAGGTCACATTTTTCAGAAATTTTAATATTGTCCAGTAATTATACGATTTCCTAAATTTTACAGCTATCTACAAATTTTATGGTTCTCCGCAAATTTTACGGATTTTTTCAAATTTAACGTTTTCTGCAATTTTACGGTTTTACGGAAATTTTACGATTTTCTACAAATTTTGCGATTCTCCGCAAATTTTACGGTTTTACGAAAATTTTACGAGTTTCTGCAAATTTTACGGTTTTCCGAAATTTTTTTGGTTCTTCGCAAACTTTACAATTTTCCGTAAATTTTACGATTTTTCTACAATTATTTTGGTATTTCTGCAATTTTGGATTTTGTTGTTTTAAACAAGATAAGTTAAATTATCATATATAAGAGGGTATTTTAGGTATCTATAATTTTGAGACGCATTATGTGCGTCTAGACGCACCGATTAAACACATCCAGAATTTTCGGTTTTTTGGGATGAGTTTCGCAAATGCATTTGGATGTTTCGTCTGGATGAATTTCACTAATACATTTAAAAGAACAACATCTAACATTTGCATCTAGATGCACAAACGAACAAGCCTTATGTTTTGATATTTCACACTCTATAGATGTTTGACCAAAATCATGTTAATATGAGGTATAGCGAAGAATTCAACTATAAATTAATACATTAACGATTTAGGTACTACTCAAGAGTTCAACTATCACAATCAAGCATATTCCGATTTGTGTATCTTTTAATATTACAGGAAGCTTGCAAGTTGATCAGGGATTACAGATTTCAAGAGTTTGGTTTTTAGATGCAAACGAGGTAAAGATTCTTATGATGAACTTTCAGAAATATTCTAGTGCAAAAGAACATGTGCATGAGCTACACACATGTTTATATCGCAAAGTTTCGATCGAATACAATGATCTTAAGTTCTTAACAATTGATGTCTTGTTAATGAAGAACAATGAAGTCATGTTACCAACCATCGCTTGGTGGATATTCAATTTATATCTAAGTTTTTGCGTTTTTTTCTAAATTTTGATTACTGTACTTTTTTCTAAGTTTGGATACTGCAGAAAAGAAACAGAGTCGTAGTTTTCAACTATCTTGCTATTTTACCATAGAAAATCAAAGAAAGAAAGCACTATGGCAGTGAGTTAAGAAGTTAATGTACATTTTGGTACATTTTGTATTTTCTCCTCTACTTAGGCTATGTAATGCAAGTATTTAATTTAATGCTTAATCAAACAAATTTTAAACTGATGAGTATTGAACTATTTGTATTCCGAACTAATCATACTGAAACATGATTTAGCGCAAATGAACCATGTCAACTGCTATTCTTTAAATTTTGAATTAAATATCTATTAGATATAAACTTTAACATACCTAGTTATATTGAAGAAACATGATAGTAGTTAGACTCTGATATGAGCTTTCAACTTAACATTAGTGATTTCTAACAATCATATATCAATAAATATTGGTAAGATTGTAATATAAGTTCTAAATTATTATTCTTTTAGTATCTAAATATTTTGTATTGTGAGTTGTATGATATCTCATATTCTCATAGATGCCTCGTTTCTCTCATTTAAAATGATTATACAAAATCAGAATAATATAGTGAGTAAAGATCTCTATTGTGCCCCTGAAGACCGTGGGCATGTGGCGAGACTGATGATGTAAAGGAAATTGCTGACGATGAAAGTATTCTTTCAAAATGTAACTTTTAATACTCTAGTTTGAGACATTAATGTTGGAAATGATACCTAAATTTAGAGTCTATCGACTAACCAAGACTATCGACAAGGACATCAGAAATCGCTTAAGCTCGTTGAGAGAAATGGGCGATCAGAAATATCTTAACGGACTCCAAATTTGGTTCTCTACTCGATGAACAAGCAGCATCTCAGCATGGATATCTCAGACTTTTCAACATCTTTTGGACTATCCTTTTTGGTTTTAATGAACATGTTGTACTTTTTTTTTTTCCATTGACAGTTTTTTCCACGAGAGTTTTCTGTCTCTGAGTTTTAACGAGACAACTGTTCATTAACAAATTTAGAGCCTTATTTAGTTTTTTTTCAAAACTTTTTTTTCAGCTAAAGTTTAAATTTATTGTAAAAACATTTTTTTTTGTTTGAATATAATTTAACATTCATAAAAAAAAAAATGATACCTAAATTAAGCCTAAAAGTACGAGTGTCAATGCTCTTACGTTTTATTCCTACAGATTACTTACGATACTGACTGAATGTCCTAAGCTGATACTTGAGAAAGACCAGAGGGTCACATTAGACCAAACATCAAACTTGAGAAAGAAAGATTGAAAAAATTATGGCCAAAATTCTACTTAAGATAAAAACAACTCAAATTCGTAGAAAATGTGTTCTCATATGCATCGACCTATATATCTTTAAGCCATTCAAACAACAATTAAAACCTTAAACATCTAAAAAGGTAAGATGGAAGTGTACACCATATAAAACCTCGTCTTGACATGCGGAAATCCATTGAATGGGTCCGGGAGTTCCCCCAAACACTTCAGTGGGTAATTAATCATCATAAACGAAAATTGTATTCCCAATGAAGTGCTCAGAGGAACTCTAGGAGACATCCAACCGAGAATTTTGTTTCTTGTTTATATGTAGACTTTAGCATTGCATGTACATATGGGTGGAAATATGAGTACAAGAGGATGATGCATGGTTTGAGAAGATGGAAGTAATCACGTTTCTATATATAGTTAAAGGATTAGAGGATAATCCCCATATTTTATGTGTACAAGACAGAGATAGAGAGAGAGAGAGAGAGAGAGATCATAGATGATGACCATGGCAAGCATTTTGAATGTAGACGCAAATTTGGGTTAAAGGAAAGAGTAAAAGAGAATACGAATTTTGAAGAAAAGTCCTTACGGCTTTTCACAAGATCAAAAGGATGTAAACACGTAGAGATTCTGTTTTTATGTTTTATATGCTTTTAGTGCCCATAACGGTTCTTGTTCACTAATCACTACATTCTCCTGCTCGATCTTTCGTATTTTTAATTTATTATACTGTAATATGGAGAAAAGCTTATTGATGTTGATATCAATTCACTACAAAAAAAAAAACCATGAGTTTTGCTAATATATCCACATTTTGTCCTTCCCTGATTAAAGAAATGATGAAACCCAATTTTTACTGATTTATTTATTAAAAAGATCGATTTTTCTTTATAAACTAACTAGCTAACAAAAATAGATTTAACTAGCCACATATGTGGCGCACCGCATGATATGATATGGACCAAATGTATTGCATGGAAAAGCTGAAAGTCAAATAGATGATGTCAAAATCGATCAACTGAAATATATGTATGACGAAGAAGCATAATATATAATAAACACACACACATGCACTTGTGTGCAGATGAAATAATATAAATAACTTTTATATATATAACCAGGGAATCCTGAATTGAAAACCAGACTAATCCCTCGATGAAAGATCTTGATTTTTTAATCATTTAAAATATCAATAGTGATTTACCATGGTTGAAATTGCAGTAAACATATTTTTGAAGACATATATATGTTTAACTAACTTTTTAAAGAAAACATAACATTTTTATTCTTTTTAAGTCTTTTATAAAATTGTAAATGTAAATAGTTGTCTAATTTTGAACATGGGTATCTTTTCATCAAAACACAAAAGAGCTTATAACAGAATTCGTTCATTTAATTTGCATCTATAATTTTAATAGATTTTTAAAAACTATTGTAGATTCTATTGAATATAATATAAGCATGAATGGAAAAACAAAGAACAAAAAAGTCTATACGAAACTATACCACTCTCTTTATCTAGACAATATTAAACCATATTTCTTCAATGTAAAATGCTAACAACTCCACATTCTGTATTGCTTACCCACATTGCATGGGAGATTAAATGGTCTGATCATCTTTAATTCATCGGAGATTTTGTTGGGAATATGATGAGTGGCAATTAAAAAAGAGGGAGAAATTAAAAGACATATCAGAGGAAGAGTCCATGTAAAGAATTTTCTGTCGTTTCAAAATATTTCAAATCAAATTGAAGGACATAATAATTATTCGGCCAAAATTCTAAGAACGAGGCCCAAAATTTTGACTCCATTCATCGTTCAAATTTCCATACGTTCTTTAATTATATGATTCGAATATATGATTGTTGGTCCCATAATGAAATTTCTCATTGAAAAAAGAAGGAAGAATTGGAAACCCTTTGCATTGATATATATATAAATAGGCATGTAGTGCTAATGTTGTTTATTAGGAAAGAGAAAGAAGAAGCAAGTCAAATGTCCCCATGAGTTCCCTTTAACGCTTCATTGTTAATGCTCAAATCACATTTTCTCTTTAATGTTTGATCGATTTGTATAACACTGAAGTGTTTGGGGGGACTCTTGGTGCCATTCTGGCGTTGAAGTGGTGACTGTTGCAGCGGTTTTATGGTTTCTTTTAATTGGTAATTTGCAACTAGCCCAAAACTTATTTAGTTAACATTATCCATTTTTAATCTTTTTTATGTTGCTAACCTATATGTACGTTGTATTCCCGTTTGCTTGTTCTCCGTGCCCAAATGCACAACCTCTAAGTTTGTATAATAATTAGTTTGGATTTCGACGAAGATAATAGATGTTAACTAAAGAAAAAACCAATTTTGAAGTCGAACATTGTAAAAAGTAAAGATAGAGATAATTTTCTTAAAGTGTAACATAACCGGATTATTAATTGAACCGCGGATTAACTTAATTTGTATGAATTTGAAAACATTTTTTATATAAGCAACACTCGCATATAATATGAATTGGGTGTTTATTTTTTGTTTCTTCTCCAGAGGTTTGAGTCGATCTCCAACTGGCATAGTAATCATGAGAAAAACAATTTATGCTTATGGTCCAGGACACTAACGCACACCACTATCCTACAAGTCTTGGGTAGTTTTATATTTGTTTTTAATAAAAACTTAAGGGTCCTTAAGTATCTGTTTCTATATTAAAGTTAGGTCTAAATTCAATATGAAAACATGGTGTTTTAGGTTTCATAGAGTTAGAAGACTTATAAAAGTAGAAAAAAATTATGAACGAAAAATAACTATGGTAACTAAACTAACGCATTCATCATCTTCTCACGTCACGGCCTCTTCCTCACCACAATTAAACTTATTAAGCTTCTTTTCTATTATAGTTATGTTATTTATCATATTTAGGGAGGCTTGATTTGGGTTTTGGACTGGGTTAGCTTTAGAATTGAGATTTTGATTCAGTGTTTTAAAAAAAAAATACAATGCACTTTATTAATGTAGTATACTATTATTCAGCTTAATTATTATTATTTTTTTTTTGGCAAATTGTTGTAGCTTTTATTTTTTGAATGTACATATAGGTAGAAATATGAATGCGATAAGGTTTGAGAAGATGGAAGTAGCTAGTTACGTTTCTTAATTATATATACTTTCCAAGGCATATCCTTTGACACATATATAGAGAGAGCGATCAAAGATCGATGGTGGTCACCAAGGGAAAGCACTTTGAATATAGACGCAATTTAGGGTTAAAGGAAAGAGTAAGAGAGAATACGAATTCTAAAGAAAAGTCCTTAAGGCTTTTCACAAGATATAAAGGAGATTCTTTTTTATATGCTTATTATAGTGCCCATACTGGTTCTTGCTTGTCCTCACTACATTCCCATGCACCTTCAATATTTAATTTAGTACTCGCTTAGTGATGTTGTTATCAATTCTCTACAATTAATCCAAGAATTTTGCTAATATATTGACATTTTGTCCTGCTCTGGTTAAAGATTTTTTTGTTTATTTATTAAAGATCGATAGTTCATATATGTGGCGCGTCGTATGATATGTACCAAATATATTGCACTGAATAGCTGAAAGTCAAATAGATGATATCAGAATTGATTAGCTAAGTTATACACATGACGAAGGAAGGAGCATAATAATATATTCCAGATTTTTGTAAAGGTTCACAGATTTATTTCTCTAAACTAACTAACTGATAATGACTAGCGTGATATATGATTCTTAATTTAAGTTTTTTTGATCAAAAGAAAACTTATGATTCTTAACTAAAAATTTTTGTAATTATTATTTTTAATCCAAAAAACTAAAATTTAATATGTGCTTAACAGTTAAAACTGAAAATATAATACAATTTGTTTTTCACTATCTTTTAAAAAATTGTAAACGCAAATGACATATATATATATATATATATATGTCATCTAAAATATATTAAAAATATGAAATACGTCAGCAGAAAAAGATATATCCCTTAAAACTAAGCTATCCTATGCTTAAAATGATTTTTTTGTCAAAAATAAAATAATATATATATATATAACTATATTTATTTAATACATATTGCATTTGCATCTACAATTTTTCAATGATACTTAAAAAGGAATATATTAGATTTTGTATATTTTAAGACATAAAGTATATAACATTTTCACATACATGTAAACATGAACAAAAACACATTAAAAAAAAACAATTAAACCAATGATATAATGTCACTTTTATTTTCAATATGAAATCATCTATATAATTAGAGATTTTTCTCTCCTCCTAGGGTGTGAAGCTAAGCTAAACAAAAACGTTTTACATTAAAATCTATTTTTGAATAATCAAGACTATTGCGAGACGCGATTTCATCTTCATCCGAACAAGATATACTTTTTTTTTTTTTGAATAATCCGAACAAGATATACATCATCGCCTACTTGAGTTATCTCCTTCATTTGCGGTCAGTTTTAACCGTTCACAAGATGAAGGCGACGAGTACAAGTACTTAAGCGTCATAACAAGCGTCGGAAGAGCAAAGGACATGCACAATTAAAATTTTTGCTTATATAACGGTTGTTGACATTTTGGTCGAACAATTGGTTTTCGATTTCAAAAAACTCAATGAGAAGAAATCATATATAATCTTTTTTTTTAATACCTGGAAGTTCAGGATCCGTACGCCTGTACGTCCCTTGGACGGGACCAGACAAGATTAAATTTCTCTCTTTTGGAGAGAGATCTCTTCCAACGGAGAATTGAACCCGGGGCACAACAAGATACACTCCTGCGCTTTACCATCGTACCATTGGTGAAATCATATATAATCACGTTCACCATGAATATATCAATGTCTTTGGGAACTAATAGCTTTAGAAGCATTGAGTTGTCTGATGGACGACACATGGCTAGAATTGTCATTTAGATATTAATTATAACAATGTATGAGATATAGGTTTAAGTACCTCGTGTCGGAGAGTAGAACTAATGTTGTTGCCGGTTTCGGGTTTGGCCTGATTATCCGAAGTGGCTCGTCTTGCCGTATTGGCACTGTTCCTTCGAGACGTTTGACAATGCTAATGTGCGCTTATGATGTCAGCCATTTACTCTTTTTTTTCGTTCTGTTCACTTGAGAATTTTTTATGGCGATTCCTGTATTTCTTTCTACAATAAAATAATTATTAATGTTCTAAAAAGAAAGATTATTAGTTTTCTTTTGAAAAATATTATTAACATTGAATTTTAAAATAAAATGATTATTAAAACAAAACATGAATGAAAATTTTAAAATAACAAATTAAATAAACGTGAATTTTATGATTTTAAAAAGAAGATGGTCAAATGCAATTGACAATATCTCCATCTGAAGTTTGTTGAAGATAAATAACTATATCAATATAATTTTAAAATAAGTTACACCAAAATTTATAAACATGTGAGTCAATCGATTAGGTTTTGATATATGTTAAAATACTATTTTTAACTTTTATTTTGTCTTGATTTCTTAATTGAATACGGGCACTTCTGTGCTCCCTAAAAATCACTAGCGACGCTAAAATTACCATCCCAACGAATTTTACAATGGACGTGCCGGCAAACGCAAAACAGATGGAAAATAATGCATATGATGTGCCGAAGTCCTTTAAGACTCCTTTTAACTTCGTAAGACTAACTAAGTGAGCAATCTAAACTCGGTCCTACTGATTTGAATTTCCAAGCCGTTTTAATTTTTTTTTTTTAAACAAATGTCAAAAAGAAAAAGACCGACTAAGTGTAGTAATCTTAATGAAGAGAACCACCCACGTAGCGAACTTAATGAAACGGTCAAATTATGGGGCGATGCATAATACGCCAGTGTAATAATCTTCCTCCGAAATTTATTACTTCTTGCACTTATTTCTTCTTGCAAAAAGGGACATGGTACAATATAAAGAAAACTACTACACACAAATAATAAGGTTCTATTATTTTATTTTTCCAACAACGTTTCTTTTAAGTTATAACAATCCCACACTCTATAATTGTTTAACCGCATTGCATGGGAAATTAAATGGCGTGATCATTTTTCAATGGAGGTTATATATATGTAATTCACTGTTGTAAACATTCAATGGGGAATATTTGTTAAGAGCATTGATGTGGTGAGTGGCTATTAAAAAGTGAAGGAGAAAAGACATATCAGAGGAAAGAGTCCATGCAGAGAATACTTCTGTCGTTTCAAAACATTTCAAGCAAACATAGGGACAAAATATAAATATTCGGTCAAATATATAACGAGGCCTAAAATTTCGACTCGATTCATTTTTCAAATTTCCACACGTTCTTTGATTGTATGATTCGAATATATGATTATTGGTCCCATTATGATTTTTTTATTATCATTGAGAATTAAGAAGGAAGAACCGGAGACCCTTTGAAATGATATATAAATACGCATGAAGTTAGTGTTGTTTATTAGGATAGAGCTAGAAGAAGAGAGTCACATGTCCCCATGAGTTCCCTTTTAACGCTTCATTGTTAATACGCAAAACCACATTTATTTTCTTAAATGTTCGATCGGTTTGTATATAACACTGAAGTGTTTGGGGGGACTCTTGGTGCCATTCTGGCGCTGAAGTGGTGACACTCTTGCAGCGGTTTTATGCTTCCCTTTAAGACAGTAAGCTCTTTCGTATATAAAAGTTGTTCATGAGTTTTCGTTTAATTTGAATGGTGTGGTTTAACTAGAATGTGAATGATATGTACATTGAATCCACACGTAGGAGAGTAGGAGTGGACAAAGTAACCGAAAAAATTAAACTGAACCGAACCATAGGTGATTTGGGTTGGTTTCACTCACACAAAATTCATTAGGTTTTGGTTTTGTTCGAAATAGTAATACTGATCAGTTGTTCAAGTTCTTAAGGTGAGATAATATATTGGTTTAAGTTTGGTTAGTTGGTTCTGCTATTTAATTAGGGAAATTAAAACCCCTAAAAACTTACTATATATATATTTTTTTTATTTTTTTTGGTCAAGCATTCATCGATCACGGCAATTCCCAAACTTACTATATTTTCAATATGGACTTTGCCTCCTCCTCTCGTTACATTGACTCAAAGTCTCATATTTTTCTTCTCCTCGACGTCTGTTGTCATTGTCTTCCCTGAAGAAACCTTCTTTGAAAGGTAAATTGAAGGAAATATATAGTATGTTTTTCTTTTTCTATTGTTCAATTTTTATCATAGTTCCCAAATTTCAATACCATTGATTCTTATTCCTGTATGTTGTCAATTTGTGGAGCACAAAACTATATTACGTCTATTGAATTAGTTGTCCAATTTGGTTTGACGATTTTTCGAATTTGTTTGTATGTTGTGAGAACTTGTTCACCTAACAAAGGCGTAGTTGCTGACTGAGTTTAGATAAAAATTAGGCTCGACTCACAGAACAGTGTATATAATAGATGTAAATTTAAAGAAAATAAACCTTTGTTTATAGTGTAACAAAATCGATTAAAAAGATTTTGAAGTGTAATAGAACCGGATTGTTAAAAGAACCGCAGTTGATTACTGTTATGGTTCAGTTAATTTTTTTCTGAAAGACATAACTTTTGTTTCATGCTTATCTGTATGCCACAGAGTACCCACGTTCAGGCTGTGTAGTTAACCACAGAACTTTCAAATCATAATCCATACAAAACTGTTATTTTTTCCCAGACATGTTGATAACGATTAATGTTTACAAGATCTAAGATTCTGGTTACTAACGAGTAACGTGAATACGTGATGATATATTTATATAGCTTAGTGGAAGTAGATTCTTTGGGACTACTTATGGAACTCCGGAAAATCTAGTTTTTCATATCTGTTTCTCGTCATATGTGAGCTGATTTAGTTTCCGCCTGCTATGCACAGCTCACAAAATGTTGTAGACAAGTTTTCTGCTTTCCTTCTCTTGCATTTGGATAAACTAATCATATGGCCAGAAGAGTCACTAGTATTGTTTTGACTTTCATCTTATTGTCAAGTAATCGAGCTTCACTTGCAGTTTCTTTGTTCAGTCAATTCTTGTATATGAAAATGTTAATTTCGTCAGCTACGTGGCTGCGGTGAAAGTTTTAAAGCTTCTTCCCAGAAATAATGGACCCACAGCTAGACTCTTTAGTTCCTAAAATTTGCATTTATTTGAAGAATGGGCTGACTAGCACACGTGATAAAGCCAGCAACGCTCTCGCTGCTTGTGTGGGGGAACTTGGGCTGGAGTACCTGCAATTTGAGGATCTGAGGTGCATGTGCTAGGATATACTGTCAATTATATCTTATCAAAGTGCCTGTCCAATCCTACGGGTGGGAAGTTGGATCAATATTTGGGAGATCTCCTTGCTGTGGCGAAAGCCGATATCCTTGAAGATGTTGATGAACAGAAAGAAAAGTTAAAAACCGTATCCAAGAAGAAGAAAGAAACAGTAAAACGCAAGTCACCTGAGACTCTGAAATTGATTGCTGAAAATGTAACGTTCAGAAGTAGTCATGTGTTGGAGTTACTTTCTCCGGTCACAGCTCAGCTGCAGAGGCCTTTGACTCCAAAATTAAAATCAAAACTGGAAGAGATGTTAAAGTATATTGCAGCTGGTATTGAAGGCAGTCCATCTGTTTATCAAGAAGATCTTTTTTTTGTTTTATATATGACCGTGTTGATGATGGTATTAACAACAGGAGTGGTCTTGGAGATCAAGCGTCTTCTCCACCATCAAAAAGGCAAAAGAAATCAAGAGATATGCAAGAGACTGCTGGTGCTAAGGCATGTCTAAAGCTTATAACCGTGTTTACTCTGGAGTTAATGCACAACAGACTGAAGAAAATGAACCTCAAGAATACTAATGAAGAGCTGGTGTCGAAGTTGGATGAATTACTTGTTGGGTGCTTGAGTTCTAAGTATGAAGATGTTGTATCTTCATCTCTTAGATGTTTCACTGCATTGATTAGGTTACCACTGCCTTCCATCAAGTCTGAAGCAGGTAAAGTGACAACCGCAGTTTAACCATCACTCAGTCTGCAGTGAGTTCCCGTAGTCCTCTTGCGCAGTCTTGCCTTCAGTTTTTAAAAAATGGAAAATTCACTTTATCATCTGGCAAGTTGAAAATGTAAATTCAGTTCCCCGTGTTTGCTGATCTGGAATCGAATTCATCTGCCCTTTCGCTTCTCAAGGCCATCGTGAGAAGGAAGCTTGTATTTCCAAAGATATATGATATTGCAATTCAGGTTAGATTACTGATGGTAACAACTCATTCGGAACCAAGCCGCAAGAACTGTAAAGAGATAATGAGGAGATTTTTGGTCCATTGTAAACTTTCTGAGAAATGCCTAGAAGAACATGTTAACTTTCTGCTAACAAATCTGAGGTATGTATGTTTTTGTGAAATTAATTTGGCCTCTTATTTTTCAAGTAGTAACTGATTTTTTCCTCCTCCAGCTATGAACATACAAATGGAAGAAAAGCAGTTCTTGACATGCTTCAAGTGCTTATCGAGGAATTCTCAAAACCTAATCTTGGCAAGCAGTCGTTTCTTGACCAGCAGTCTCAAAACTTGTTTCTTCAGCTTGCGCGTCGTTTGGCAAATGCTGAATAAGTGTTGTCCAAGATTGGTGATGTAATAAAACTTCTGATAGGTTGCATCAGTAACAATCAAGTAAATTTCAGTCTTGTTAATCATCGCATCTTCACAGCTCTGATATATATATGTTTTTTTTCTTCTGATTGGACCTCTTTTTTCAGGATGTTTGGAAAATGGTGTTTAAGTTGTTGTTGCACCGACACAAATGGTTGCGTGCTATATCCTGCCAGCTCCTGAATCACTATTTTAAAGCATTAACTGGTAGGGAAAGAGGAAAATCTCAGAAACTCGTAGCTGCTTCTTTTCTCGAGAAGGCAAGTAGCTTGTTCATGGTGGCTGTTTCTCTTTGCGTCCAATTAGAGGATCAACGCAGCACAGGCAACTAAAACGATGGTGACATTACAGAAACTATTGTTTTTGCAGTCGCTGGTCTTCATTCTATGATCGGACAATCTGATCATGAGTTCTGGCTCAGTCTTGACTGTGATGAGCAAGTGGTGTTCCTCGATGCCTTTGAAGAGCTTGATTCAGCGAAAGGAAAGTTTAATTTTCTGGCTCTTTACCTCAGTGAAAACTATGTGAGAAACGTATCGACTGGAAGTTTGCTCAAAAGAATGGGGAAGATCGCTCTTGATATGGACTCTCTTCTCTTCAGATGATAATTGTGTTCAACGTCTAAAAAGGCTTTGCCTCACAATTGAATCAAGAAGAGTGTCGTCTATACGACTTCAGAATCCTGCTTCCGTTGTACAAAGTTTGCCAAGGATTTACCGGAAAAGTTATCACAGATGAGTTGAAACAGGCGGAAGAGGTAAGAGACAGTATAAGAGACAAGAGCTTAGGCAGCCAAATGTTTGTGCAAGTTTACAGTGAAATCAAAAAGACTTTGGAAACTCAAGTTAGCTGCAAAGAACAAAGCTAACAAGGAAAGAAGGATTATGAGCAATAAAAGGGATATATATAGATGGGCACGCTCTTAAGCTCCCATAACCACACTTAAGCCATTTTTGTTTATGTTAACCGTAGAAATTATCTGAGATCAGACTTTTTCAGGTATTTGTGATCCATTTTTTTGTCTGCCACAATCCAAACCATTGCTATTAACTTGTTTCTTGCCAGAACAATCTCCAACATTTATTTGATTACATCTGTTTTAAGTTATGATTACATCTAAAAGTAAAATAAATTTTTAACAAGAATATCAATATCACAATATGATTACGTCTATATTAAGATATAAACTTAGTATTATATTGTTATGATTTATTCGCTTCAGTTTTGTGAATTTACACTAAAATTTTTATTCTGATTGGTAACGGTTTCAGTTTATAAATATTTTGGTATGTTCCGTTCGGTTACAGTATTTTTCCATCTCTCGTAAAAAAAAAAATAATACAAAATGTGCCACGTGGCGACTAATGATTCCAGATTTTTACGAATTGTTCAAGGCGACCACGGCAATGCGGCTTTTCTCGCCGTGACTTGAGGCGGCCGAAATTGAAATTGAAATTGAGTTTGAGACGACGTCGTTTCCAAGTAAATTGCAGCGGCACGTATCTCTCCCAAAAAAAAAAGCAAAAAAATAATAAAAAAATGCAATAAGAAAAAAAAAATACATGAGTTCCTCTTCTTAATTAATACCTAAATTAAATTCTCGACTTTGAGACAAAGCTCGACAAGTCGGCGGCGGTGTAAAATCAGTCGGAGCTATGGCGATGCAGACCGGAGTTGGCTTATCCAGGATCTTGCTCTTAGCCGGAGCAGGTATTTCACTTGATTTCTCTGTGCTTATCTAACTCGCTCGTTTACTTACTGCTGCGCTGCTAATTGGGATCTGCTTATCCTGATACGTTTTCCGATTTGTTGGATTCAAGGTTATACTGGTACGATCATGATGAAGAACGGGAAATTGTCAGATTTGTTGGGTGAATTGCAGGTACTTATATTGATTTTGTGCTTTTTTTTTTTCTTCTTTTTGTTTATCTCCTTGAAATTTTTGACTTATTGTTGGGCATGATTTGATTCTTTCGATAGGGTCTGGTGAAGGGAATGGAGAAATCTGGAGAAGGATCTGAGGGTGATTCTGATGTTTCTGATGCCATAGCTGCCCAGGTACTTACTCATTTCCGTTATCCATTGGATTTTACGAATATAGGTGAGAACTGGTATTGATTTTTCTTCAATTTAAAGGTTCGCCGATTGGCTATGGAGATTCGACAGCTAGCTTCGCAGCAGCAGATAACGGTCATGAATGGAGTTAGTGGTGGTATGTTAAGATTAGGGAATTGTAATTCTTCTGAAATAGTTTTGCTAAGTGTTGTTTTCTCTCTGTTGGAGAATCTTGTGTTCATCAGTCTCTCTTGTTATTTATTTGTTGTTGTCAGCAAACCTACAAGCCCTTGCTGTTCCTGCTGCGGCATTGGGAGCTCTCGGATATGGTTATATGTGGTGGAAGGTGAGGTTAAGTTTTCGGTATTTTTTCTTGTGATTTCTGCTGTTGGTTCGCACTGCTTCGGTCGAAGGAGATTTCAATGTTGTAAGGGAACTAAAAACTGTTTTTGATTGTTCACTGATTAGGGACTCTCGTTCACTGACCTTATGTATGTGACAAAAGCCAACATGGCTAATGCCGTGGCTAACTTAACAAAGAATCTGGAGCAAGTTTCTGAGACCCTTGCGGTGAGTTTTTTTTCTCTACTTATGGTGTTTCTGGTGATATATTAAGTTGCAGGGCTTAAGTTGGATCTTAATCGTTTGATTGTCAGGCTGCGAAAAGGCATTTAACGCAAAAGATTCAGAATATGGATGACAAGGTAGAAAAGCAGATTGATCTTTCCAAGGAAATCCATAGCGAGGTATGAATTTTGATGATGTTTACCTTTTCTTTAGTTCCTATGATTAGAACGATTGGGTTTCGTTGTTATGCATCTGTAATGTCTTGAACTGTTTTGGACCAACGTAATGTTCTTGTGTTTTATGCCAAACAGGTCATTTTGGCTCGTGAGAATATCAGCTCACTTGAGATGGATTTGACATCATTGCATAATCTAATTACTGGACTGGTGAGTCTTAGTTTTGTTTTGTTAAGCCATATATGAGCAATGCTGAAGATCAATAGTTTTTCTCTTTCGCACTCACTGGCATGTGCATTGCTGCATCCATCCTGATTAAAGCGATTGCAGCTGTGAATCATTTACTCTTCAAGATTAGATAAGGAATCAGAATTCTCCTTTAGGGCATTTCATTCCTTTTAGTATCTCTCCTAATTATTTTGGTATTTAACATTTATTTTTGCAGGATGGGAAGTTGGACACGCTGGAATACAAGCAGGTACATTCATCTTTTATGTTCTATTAGTATCTCTTATTAGCAGGGGCATCATTATCCTGAGAATCACCTACAATTGGTAACTCAGTACTGATTCTATTTCTGTTTCTGGTGGCAGGATGTCACAAATGTTTTCATGCTACACTTGTATAACTATCTTGGAGGCAAGAGCACAAAACTGCCTGAAATGGTAATGCAGATAGGGGATAACTTAAATCGAATTGATCTCCCTATTTCTCTGAATAATTATACCTATTTATGGTGTTAAAATTTAAAAGTGTTCTGTTTCCGTTTTCTTTTATATCTAAATTTTAGAATGCAAATATATTGTATGGTTGTTTATCTCACAAAGTGATTAACTTCATCTTACAGGAACAGCTTCAACTTCCTGTAAACCAGAGGGCTCGTAATTTACTTGCAGATGTTGAAACCAAGGTGTTTTTCTTATTTGAGAAGTCATGTCAGCTTGAAATTCCCATACTTATTCGCATTATTCCAACAGACTTGAAAGGAAATACTGTTGACAATATTTCGTCCAATCTGTTTCAGGGGCTGAAATTGACTGAGGAGCTGTTTGAAAGCACTGGCACACAGGTGACAAACACAGTGAACCAAATCAGTTTGAGTAAGGTCAATGTGAAGTCAAGGGCATTGTTATCAAGGTTTGGTCACTTTGCAAAGCAATCTTGTTCACTGTCTCTCTTGTGAGTTTGATATGTTGTTATAGAGGTGTGATAAAGGAAATGTGAATGCAGGGCTACTTCAGCTAGGTGTTGATATGGAAGTTTCCTGATGGCGGTTTGGCTTGCGGGATGTATATAAAAAAACTCTTTACTTATACCAGTGGTCTCGTGAGCCTTAGAAAGCTCTCTTATATTATTCGTTGGGTTGGCTTTTAGCCCCAAAACTCGAGTCTTCTGATATTTTGGTTTGCACTTTGGAGGTTTTTCCTTGAAGTGGAGTTTGTTATTGACATGACATGTGCTGTGTCCACTTTTGGACTTTGGAGCAATTTAAAATAAAGTTGATGTTGGGGTTATATAACAACTAGACATGTGATACACGTGGGCAATACAAAGCCATGTTAAGATAAAATATGGTTTCAGACTTCAGAGATTAATTTTTAGAGTTTTACTCAGACTAATGACTAATGAGAATATATGGTAACCGTAAAAGGGATCACCTGTATGGAACCAAGTTGGACGACTAAAACAGAAAAAGCTGTGGAACCTTTTATAGATGTAAGAAAGCTAAGAAATATAATTTAAGACTAGTGATACAAAAATTGTTGTAAATTTGTTACAAATATATCTATCGTAGTGTTTGCCTAATTCCAAAGGTAACCAAATAAAATCATACTAGGTAAGGATATGTACTGTGCACCGCTGGTTCTGTAGATTGCGATTTTTTTGGAAAATTTTAAGTAAGAATTTATGTAGATTGTCGATTTTTTTTCTTTATAGATTTTAATTTTCGTTTTAATTAATTTTTTTTTGAAAAGTAGTTAAAAATAGATTTTGTGAAGATTTTTGTTGATTTAATTAAACACATTAATTAAATTAAATTAAATGTTGATTTAATTTTTTTAAAATATGAGATTTGTTGTAGATTGCGATTTTGTTTTTTGGAATGTTAATGTTAATGTTAGTTCCTCTTTATAATATCAGAATCTAATAATAGATTTTTAGTAAATTTAAAAATGTTAGTTCATATCTGACTTAGTTTAACATGGTGTACAATTTAACATAACAATGTAACATTGTAATTTAATTTTTAAATCTATTTAAATTGTAAAATTTGGTAATTAAAACTGAACAAGATATAAATTAATTCAAATAAAAAATATCCAAATTTTTTTTGTTGAGACAATATATCGCAATATCCAATATCGCTAATAGACATACTATCTTTCAACATAAAATATATTCTACGAAATCAATTTAGAATATCATGGGTTAATATTTTCCAAAATATCTTAATTAATATCTTAAAATGTTGCAATCTTCCAAAACTTTACTTTTTTTTTGTTAAATCAAAGAAAATATTCTAATTTTATATATAATTTTCCCAACATAAAATTTCTAATATCGTCGAGTATGAAAGATTGGTTTTATATTTCTGATTACAAAGATTCGATATAATAAAAACTGATATTATAATTTTCGTAACATTTTAGAAAATTTACAATTTTCTAATATCCTGATTTTATAATTTTTAAATATTTTTTTTATAATTGCAATTTGTCCGTGCTATAGCACGAGATATATTCTACTATATTTTATTTGAATATTAGTTTTAAATTTTTAGGTAAATAAATATTCTAAAGGTTTTTCTTAGGCTTTTAAAATAGTTAGTTGGTTCTAGTTGGAAAAATATAAAAAGTTATATATGAAAATTTTCCAATTATTACACACCAAAATTGACTAAAATGACCAAATAATTGAAAGGTATGACTGTTCAATAAAATTCAATAAAATTCAATTCAATTACTGTTCACTAGTAATCATACTGATACTGACATGGGACCCTTGCCATTATTAATCAAGCAAGAAAAATCAAGCAAAGCTGTGTTTCTCACACAGAACTCAAGGATCTTCTCGCATGGGTTCTCTTGACTTGCCTTCCGCTTCATCGTTCAAGGTTCTTTCTCTAAGTTCTTATTTACAAAAATCAAATTAATTAGTCATCAGTATAATACATCATTCTGTTGTCGTCAGGGTGGAAGTGAAGCATTTCTCCAGAATGTGTTGGAAAGTATACTGAAAACGTATTTGAGGAAGAACCCGATGGCGAAGACGATATGGGAACTAGTTAAATCGGTGGACAACGAAAAGATCTCCTACGACCACTTCTTTTTCAGGACATTTAAGGTATGAATTTACTCTTCAAGATTTGGTGAAACTAATTGTGTGCATGATCTAAAAGCTTAACAAGTTGGTGCTTTAGACATCCAAATATATTATTAAGAACTGAAAGGCATCAATTCTGAGAAATTTGTTATGGTGGAGTGGTTAAGTCTAAGCTAAATGGTTTTATGTTTGTAATTTTTGAGACTTTTCATTCTACCATTGTGTTTGTTTGTGGGCTCAAATTTTTTTAATTTGCTTTAGGTCCGAAATACTTGGGGCCGGCCTGATTGTGTGAATTGACTTTTTCTTTTTTCTTTGGGGGTATGGGTTTAGGTCGATGGTTATGGAATTAATTCCTTGTCGAGTTTTTTCATGGATTATGGATATAAAGTTGGAGGTAGACTTGATTTTCCAAAGAAGAAAGTACACGTTCTCTGGCTTTCTCCTCCGGATGTTCACGTCCCCGATAATGATTACGGTATAGGCAACGGCCCTTTGCCACGAATTGTTATAGCTGAGCTTCTTGTGGACGAACTAAGCCGTGAATCACAGGTCTAAATGCTCACAAACATAATGTTGTTATAATGAGTCTTTAATATATTTAATTTATTTTTTGTTGGTCCTAATTTATGGTTAACTAGGAGATAATAAGGGAGTATTTGAAACCGGAAGGTGGTAAGCAAGCGGTTCTTTCAAGTACTTTGGGGTCTTTAATTTGGGAGAAGCCAACATCCACTGATTTCAATCAACTTGCCAAGTATATGTTATAAGTTTCTAATCAATAATCATATTTAATATCTTTAATCCAATACTTTTGATAATTAGAGCTAATCTAATTTTCAATTTTGTATAAATGATGAAGAGAAAGCGAATTTGCGGCATGGACGCTTGTCCACGGCTACACATTGAACCATCTTGCTTTCGCGGTTCATCGTCTTAAACACCGTTTTAGCGACATCAAATGCATCAAAGAGTATCTTGAAGAAAAGGGATTTGAACTCAACAAGGACGGAGGAGAAGTTCTCAAAGGTTTAATTTCTTTACTTATTCCTCTCATGAAATTTTTCATTTGAATGTTCTCTTCTATAACCGTTATTTAATCGGAATGAAAATATATTAGTGAGTCAAGATGGTCTACTATTACAAGTGTCGGCGATGTCGGAGAAACTTGTGGTTGAATTTGCAGACGGAGTAACTGAAACCGTCCCGGCTTCATACATTGAGTTGGTTGAACGTCTAATTCTTCCACAGTTCAAAGATGTTCCGCGTGATGAGGTAGTAAGGGATTCACATTCACATTCGCATCGGTCCAGTCCAGGGTCCTATATTTATTTATAAAATAATTACATAAGAAAGGAGTGCATTTTTTAAGAAAAAAAATATAAATGGCCCGAAAATTCAATATATGAAAGAGCCCAAATGTTTTTGAAAGTATTTTAAAATGGCTTTAATTTTTTCTAAATAATATTTTTTCATAGAAATGGGCCCATCTTTTTTAAAAAAAAAGTTTTAAAATAACTCAAAAATTATTGATAAAAGGTCCAGATTTTAACAAAAATCTAAAAAATTCCCAAAAAGTTTTAAAAGTACTAAAAGGTCCAAAATGTTTTGTGCCAAAGGCCCAACGGGGCTGTTCACATTAATCGTATTATTTTATTATTGGACATTTTTTCATTTCCATTATGTAGGTCAAAGAGTTTCATAGACGCGAGGGCTTAGAGCAAGCTAGCGCCTACCACATAATGGAAAGCACCCGTTTCACAGCATAAGTATAGAACCAGGCTTGTCTTGTTCGGCTCAATATGTCAAATATGTGTAATGCTTAAATGTTCGTATGTTATTAGGACCATTTGTGTGTGAGATCTTTTCTGTTCCTTCTCTTGTGAGGTGACGGTAACTTAATATTACCGGTTCCCGATGAATAATGTGTAAAACAAAGTGTTTTTGTTTTTTGTAAAATGTATATGTAAAATAAAGTGTTATGGTGTGGTGTTTTTCATTTTAAAATCTTCTGACAGTGAGTGACGCTTGGTGATTTTGGAGACTCGACGACACCTTTTGGGGTTGAAGAAACCCACGTGCCCATTATTTTCCTTTACTTAGTGTCTTCTTATTTTTGGTATTATTGGGTTTCGGTGCTACACGTAGAGACAATGGTACTTTTTTTTCTTTTAAAGGTTTTTTTTTTTGTTGTTGTTGTTGTTTTAAGTCTTTAAGTTTTGCGTAGTTAATTTTTTCTTTAAATAAGAACAACCAAGTTTTTGTTTGACCAAATAAGAAAAACCAAGCATGCAAGGCTCATTTTATCAGACAACTCAAAGATTTTTCTAAATGGGTTCCCTCGACTTGGCTCACAGTTCATCGTTCAAGGTTTTTTCTCAAATTTGATTTATTGAAGGAAAGAAAGTTATTATTACGATAATACATAATTTCGATTTAACAGGGAGGAAGTGAAACATTTCTTCTTTCTTCGGAATGTATTTGAGAATATACTGAAAACGTATATGAGGAAGAACCTGGCGGCGAAGACGATATGTGAACTAGTTCAGTCGGTGGACAACGAGAAATTAAAAAATTATTCAAAAATATAGTATTAATAGAACAACTTTATAAAACTATATCAAACGAGCATAACAGTTCAAATTTATTCTTAATCAATATACAACAACATTAAACCACAAAAAAAATCCTAAGAGCTTTCATTGAAAACTAGGTTAAAACGTTCCGCAATCCCCAAACTCTGTAAAACCCTAAACCGAATCATATCAAAGCATCAATAAACATCAGAATTTCAGAATCTAGAACAAACATTAATAAAAACATCAATAAACATAAGAATATCAAGTTATAATTATTTTTTTTAATTTAGTTACCTCATTAAATTAAAATATTAATCAAATTTTATATCTAAGTTGTATTACTATTTTTGTATCTACGTACTATTTTAGTTACCTAACAAACACAAACGTTTTTTCATCAAAGTTTATTGGACTTTTTAATAAACCATTTATAGAGAGTTAAAGCCAATATTCCGTATAAGATTTTGCAAGATCTTATACAAATTTTTCGTAAAACATACAAATTTTAAATACAAAATGCAATAAAGATAGTCAGTTCAAATCGTATGATCCAGTGATACTGTTAACAGTTTGTGCAAAAAATTTTGAGACACGATTTAAATACAAAATCCAAATTGTATCAGTAAGAAGTATAGACAAAAACTAAAAAGTCAAAAACCGTGCAAAACAAAAAAGATTTTGTTGAAAACTAGAGAATTTTATGTTATAAACTAGAGAGTTTGTAGACATAAAGTTTGTAGTAGACTTTGTTCTTTTCATTTTCTTTTACATACATATGGGCTTATAAAACTTAACAAAAAGATTTCATAATAAGTAACTTAGCTGACTTCAGAAGCTAAATGACTTCAGAATGTAACTTAGTGACCAGAATGAAGAATCTTACTGCATTTAAGTAACTTAAGAATCTCAGAATAAGTAACTTAGTAACAAAGTAAATAATATTAAATAATTACAATTATCTAATACTCTCCTTAATTATTTAATATGTACATTAAAAACCTTATCATGGAAAAACCCAATGATAAAAACCATGAAGTGAAAAGAAAGAGAAACATATTCTCTCCCCTGAAAACACTTCTTCATATATCTCAAATGACGATTCCAATATTATGAATATGTTTTTGAACATTGGTGGGTGCCTTTGTAAGAAGATTCCGAATCGTCTTATTATTTAATACGACGATTTTTCTGTAAGAAAAAACTTTCAGGAATATGCCTGCTCTATCGCTTCGATATAACCTTCTTTTAATTGCAAAGATTATATTCATACACAGGCTTTACTCGCCGGTACGCCATCATAGCTGGATCATGATCCGAGCCACACAATATTCCCCTCGTCAAAACATGATCTCTAGATACTGATGAAAGAAAGAATTGCTTGGGAATAACGAGATCATAGCCCCACCTTTAATATATATCCAGCTTGGGATCTCTTTTTGATAAATAACCATCCGCAAAACCAACTAGACAAAATTTCGAATTTCGATAATATAATTCTAAGTCAATCACTTTAAGATAACAAATGTGTTTTATTCCGTCAATGTCTCGCTGGAAGTTATATCTCAAGTAGCTGCATTAGAAGAAAAGTTATATCCTGGTCGTGTACATTCGCCGTATATACAGTCCACCATAGTGCCATATGTACTTTAGACCCAATAATTCTTCGCATCTTCTTACATGGTCTAAATGGATCTTTTTCAACAGTCGCCTATTAACCATCGAGTACTCAAAGGAGTCGCTTTTATCCATATTAAAGCTTGAGATCTTTTTTAAGATAATTAGATTGACGCATCTAATATTCCATCTCGAGCGTTCTATTTGAGTCCAAGACAAAACTTTTCTTTCCAAGATCTTTCATTTCAAACTCGCCTTCATATGATTTCGTGCTTCCTCAATCTCCTTTCAGTTCCAATTATATTCAAGTCGTCAACATATACAATGATAATCACAAATCCATTCAAGGATTTCCTTATAAAACGCAAGCGGCATATCGTATCATTTACATAACTTTCTTTAAAAGGTATTCGCAAGTTGATTATACCATTGTCCTGATCTAATCCATAAAGTTGATCGCTGTAATTGACTACATCTATAATCTTCGAGCTCAATGTTTCAGCCATTTTCATCCCTTCTGGATTTTCATATATATCTCATTATCGTCGATCCATATGATACGCTGTCACTACATCCATAAGATTCATTTCTAAATTTTTTGGGATGCAAATAAACTCATTAAATACCGAACGTGATCGCATCCATTCGGGAATATGCCTCATAATCAATTCCCTCTTTGAGAAACTCGCTGACAAGGGGTTTTATATTCAGACCTCATTATTCTCATTTCGCTTTTCTCACGAATACCCATTCGCCTCAACCGGTTTCATATCTTTAAAGTGTAGGACCACCGATCCAAAAACATTTCTCTTATTAAGTGAGACATTCATTTTTCGCCATCCTCCATCTCTCCCCGATCTTTTCTCGACATTCTAATACGGACCTTTGCCTCGGGTCATCATTCTCATTATCAATTTTTACGAATGAGAAAATTTCATGATCATCATCCATATCATTTCTTACCCATATTTTTCCATGGGCATAATTTATGGAAATCTCATATTTTTCTCAGATCATGTCCCTCCTCAAGGATACTTTCCTTCTAGCTTTTTTGAACTATTCTTTTTTCATTATGTAGTTCTTCAAAGAACTACTTCATCTAAGTTTTAGATTTTCCTCATTTTGGGATTCTTCCTGAACTATTTTATGTGAATTTAATTCTCCCATTACCCTCTTTCTGGGAGTTTTATCTGTAACCCATGGGTCTCCCTCTTTAACTCCGAACTTTAGCTCATTAATTTTATTAAAGACTAATGTTCTTGGAATTCCAACTCTCGATGGAACATTTCACCGGGTATATATGATTTTGTCACCCTGATCTACGAACCCGTAACTTTGTTATATTCTCAGGCACAATTTTCGCACTTCGACTTCACGCTGCAGAGATCCGTAGATATCAACGATGGTGTATTCCATGCAATATTCCTTCGAATTTCATGAATTTCTCCCCTAACGATGGAACTCATTCTCATTTGGCAATCAACAAACGAAGCCGTAAACATATCACCACAGGTTCAACATAACAATTATACTTGTGACGTATAACCAATATAAATACTCAATCTCCATGGGGCCCCATTTTCATACGCTAGAGTGCAGCATAGCACATATACGACATCCAAAAACACGAGATGCGATATATCTCATTGCCGATGCTAATTATAATGGTAATACTTATGATACGCACTGGGTCGATCTCGACTAATGTTGCCGCATGCAAAATAGATGTCCCCATATCGAATTGGGAGTTTTGTTTCATAATTAACGGCTCAAAGAATAAGTCTACGCTTAATCAAAGACTGCCAAGCCATTTTGGTATGAACGCAAGCAATCGGATGTTCTACATCGATCCCTAATGACATACACAATCATTAAAGGCTATAAGAATTCACCAAAGATTATCGCCTCACTTTCGATAATATAATCGTGAATCAATTTTAACCTCGATTATTTGGGAAATAAATCTCGAACGCCATATTTTCAGTGTCGTCAAAACACATTGGGACCATCTACTGATGCATCAATTAATACCATAAAGTATTTAAATGGTCCACATATATCACCATGTATTCTTTCTAAGCACTCCTCTGGATTCATTTCCTTAACGGTGATTTACTATGAGTCGTAATAACATACATAAAAACTCATTTGACAAAGATCTTCCTCCTTCAATGGATTCATAATTTTTCTTCCACAATTTTTCTCATCATGATCAACTGACACCCAGCTTTCTACGCCATACTTTTATATATGTAACTTTGCCGCGGACATACGATTCAATCATATTAATCTTCGTGGAATATAAGAAAAGTCTAGCTTCCTCTAATATATGCTCCAAGCCACGACGCAGATATTCAATGCCACTCTTATTTTTAGCCTCATATGATATCCATTTCTTGACATTCTAATAAAGCTTTCTATTATATTTTGAATATAACGCATCGCATTTCAAACTTCTTCCCTGCATCAAAAACGAATTTTTCCGAGTCATAATACCTCGATTTCGACATAAGAATCACACCCGCTTTCTTCTAAGATCGAGAAATACTTTTTATCTTTTTAATATACAAGGCCGCACTATCTCGCCGTACATATCTTCATCATCATTCATAAATTTCGACATTTTTCTTGATTGATAAAGATTGCTTTGTACATACGATAACGCTATTAAAACTGTAATTTTATTATAAACTGTATAGTAGAAAGAGATAAAATTTGTAGAGTAATTTTGCCTTATTCATTTTCTTCTTTACGCCACGTATATAGCTTATAAACTTAATGATCTAAATAATTTCATAAATAAGAACTTAAGAATTTCGAATTAAATAACTTAAGAAAAAGAAATAATATTAAATAATTATAATTATCTAATAGAATTAAGCTTTGATCTGGGTTTATTTTTACTTGGTAAAAATTGGGACGTCTTACTTTTATTTATTTGTAATGTCGGCAATGGGACACATTTAATTATATATTTCATTTCAAATAAAAAGGAAAACATTACATTGAGAAAAAAGCATGGGGCCCGTGCCCTCACTGAACCTGCGCAGATAATGACGTCGAGAGCAATAATTGTGAATCTGCGTCAAGTTGATAGTGACTTCTTTGTCTTTGTTTAATAAACGTAAAACAAGAATAAATAAGAACAACAAAGTTTTTGTTTTACCAAATAACTTAAGAACAACCAAGCACGCAAGGCTCATTTTCTCAGACAACTCAAAGATCTTTCTACATGGGTTCCCTCGACTTGGCTCATAGTTCATCGTTCAAGGTTCTTTCTCAAATTTGATTTATTGAAGGAAAAAAAAAGTTATTATTACGCTAATACATTATTTCGATTTAACAGGGAGGAAGTGAAACATTTCTTCGGAATGTGTTTGAGAATATACTGAAAACGTACCTAAAGAAGAACCCGACGGCGAAGAAAATATGGGAACTTGTTCAGTCGGTGGACAACGAGAAGATCTGTTACGACCACTTCACTTTCAGGACATTTAAGGTACAAATTTTACTCATCAAGATTTGGTGAAACTAATTGTGTAAATTGATTTTTTTTTTTCATTTTCTTTGGGCTATGTTTTTAGGTAGATGGTTACGGAATAGATTCCTTGTCGAGTTTTTTCATGGATTATGGATATAAAATTGGAGGCGGACTTGATTTTCCAAAGAAGAAACTAGGAGTTCTTTGGTTTTCTCCTCCCGATGTTCACGTCCCTAATGACGGTCACGGTCTAGGCAACGGCCCTTTGCCACGACTCGTTATAGCTGAGGTTCTTGTGGACGAACTAAGCCCTGAATCACAGGTATGACGACTGACCACAAAAAACAAAGATGTCATTATGATTTTTAAACATATCTAAATCGAATTTGTTGGTCCTTTTGATTAGGGGATAATAAAGAAGTACTTGAAACCAGAAGGTGGAAAGCAAGCGGTTCTTTCTAGTACCTTGGGGTCTTTAATATGGGAGAAGCCTACGTGGACCGATTTCAAGCAACTTGCCAAGTAAATCATATATCTTCAATAAATAAATTTTAGAAAGAAAAATTCATTCTACTCTATTTATAAAAAAAAATTATGTGGATGTACAATTTTCACAACCTGGAACAAAAAACTATTATTTATTTTATTTGTCCATAAAAAATTGTACATATTATGTTTAAGTGATTAAGTCTATGGAAAATTGTCCATCAAAATCTAATACCTAATATGGTAATGAAATACATTACTTTATTTAAATAGGAAAATTAATCTGTTACATGAATTATTATAGTTTTTGGGTGCTAGGTTTGATGGACAAATTTTGATAGATCAAGCATTTTATGGACAAGTTTTGATGGACAAAAACAAGATTTTTTTAAGAAGATTTTTTTAAGAAGTTTGAATTAATTTTTTAAAAACATATTTTAATGGTTAGAGCTAATTTAGTTTTGAATTTTATGTATGAACGGTGAAGAGAAAGCGAATTTGCGGCATGGACCCTTATCCACGGCTACACAATGAATCATCTTGCTTTTGCGGTTCATCGATTCAAACATCGTTTCAGTGATATCAAATGCGTCAAACAGTATCT
Source organism: Boechera stricta (assembly GCA_018361395.1). NCBI lineage: Eukaryota > Viridiplantae > Streptophyta > Magnoliopsida > Brassicales > Brassicaceae > Boechera > Boechera stricta. The sequence continues at coordinate 5,412,114 of CM031539.1, read as the reverse complement.
TGAGGAAAAAGGATTCAAACTCAACAGTGACGGGGGAATTCTCAAAGGTTTCTTTCACTTATTCTCCTCACGATATATTTCACTGAGATGGTTCTATTCCATATCCATTGTTAAATTGAAATGAATCTGGATATACATATTTCAGTGAGTCAAGATGGTCTACTATTACAAGTGTCATCGATCTCGGAAAGGTTGCCGGTAACATTTGCAGATGGAGTAACTGAAACAATCCCAGCTTCATACATTGAGTTCACTCAACGTCAAATTCTTCCACAGTTCAAAGATATCCCCCATGATGAGGTAATGTAAAGAAAGAAAGAAATGATTCACATGACTTTTTTTTTGTGTTATTTAACGATTGACATTACTTGCATTATTTTATTATTCAGCATTTTTTCATTGCCGCTGTGATGCAGGTTAAAGAATTTCATAGGCGTGAAGCCTTTGAACTCGATAGCGCCAACCACGTAATGGAAAGCACCCGTTTCACAACAAAATTCTAGAACCAGACTTGTCTTGCTCGAATATGTACGTCAAATTTGTGTATTTGTGTTTGTGTGTAATCCTTTCATGTGTGATGTGTATTTGCGATATCTTTGTGTTGTTATTTTACGGTGAAGTGACAATTACTTAAGCATATATATTATCTCTCATGATGGTTATTATTGATAAGAATGACCAACTTGTAAAATGGATCACATAATTGACGAATCATGGGAAACAAAATGTATCGGTGAGTATGATATGTGACATTTGTGAAATGTTTTCGTTTTTTTGGTTATAATGATTTGTGTGAATGTCTGTTGTTACAAGTAGTGATTTTACTTGGACAATTAAATAATTCAACACAAAATTGTTATCCAAAGTCGGCATCACTACTCTCCCTTTTCTATCGTTGTCTTCTCAATAATTTTCTTTTCAATGTCGACGTGCACAACAGCACAACAGGAACAGGTTTTAATCCTGATCTATTAATTAACTCCCGAATACACGATTAGTGTCACGGTGGTATGTAGTATGAAGTATCTCGATTTAATCGTGTAATTTTCCTGATTTCGTAAATTACCAACCAATATTATCCTCTCTATTGTCCTTGCTAATCGAGATGCCTCTTATAAGTACAGCTTATCAACAATTTTTTTAGCATATTAATATTACTTTCTTTAGTAACCAGATCAATCAAATTAATTACCAGTACATTCGGGTGAAAATTGTAATCTATTCGGGTTAAATCAGTATTTTGGTTAAAAAGTGACCATATAAGACGAACGTCATTTTTGGTTACCTAAAGGAAACAAGCTGTATTCGTTAATCTGATCGTTCCTCAGTTGAGATGACCTATCCCTTAGATGAATTTTGGCCATAAGAAACTTTTAACTTGATGGTAGTAATAATGCTTGGGGCCTTGGACAATTGTGTTTATGTCTCTACAAGACTCTAGAAAAACAGAGTTAGGTAAAGACAAAATCTTGTGTATCATGTTTACAGTGTTAATAAATAAATCAAAGAAGTGCATTATCTGATAAAAAAGATTCGTTGAATGATTTTATATAGTTAATCTCAACCTGTCTAATAATATATTTATCTCGTGCAAAATGTTTGAATTTTTTTTTTCAATAAATAAGTAAAAGAAGAGCATATAATCTGACAAAGAGGATTCCTTGAATGATTCTATATAATTTAATCCGGCCTGCCCATTAAAATATATTTATCTTGTCGAAATCGTAGTGGTGGACAACGTGACTCCCTGAATACTTTATGTACGAATTGCCTAAATATATAAGAACAGTTACGCAAAACTGCGTTTCTCATAAACACCTCAAGGATCTTCCCACATGGATTCTCTGGACTTGGCTCACACTTCATCTTTCAAGGTTCTTTCACTACAAGAAAAAGACAATGATTCCGACGAAAATATTTGTTGGAAAGTCGACGGAAAAGGACGTTTCCGAGAAAATTCCGACGAAAATGACTCGTTGGATCTATGTCGATGGAAATTGGAGTTTGGTCGGAATTTCATTGGAAAAATCCGACGAAATAACGAGAAAAGAAAAAACCGACGACAAAAAGACCAAAATCCGAGGAAAGCTAATTTGCAACCACAATCCGACCAAAACAATTCCGACGAAAAACAGATGATAAGTTTCCGACAAAAAACTGATGAAAAATTTCCGACAAAAAACCAAAGAACGAAATTCGACCAAAAATAATATTGAACTAAAAAAAATCCGAATAAAATAAGAAAAACAAATAAATATGAAAAGAAAACTGAAAATAAATAAAATTCTTACAAAAAAACTATAAAAGGAAGCAATAATATTAAAAGTCAAAAAATCTTACAATTTCTTATAATTACAATTACTACTTTGTTAAATTAGAATATCACAGTAGAATAGAAACTAAAATTAAAAACAAATATAATGACTAGAAAAAATATTGACTTGGAATCCAATTAGAAGATGGGAGAGAAGACAGACCGTAGCAATTGTAATTCCTCTCTTCTTCTCTTCAGGAGCTTTATCAATTTCATCAAAGGCAATAGCTTTAGCTTTGCCATTCTCAGCAAGAACCTAAACATAAGTAGGGAAGTTATATCAGCTTGAAAAAACCATTGAACCTCTCATGAAAGTTCCAGCATTGCTACTACAAATTAATTTTGAAGCTACAAAAAACTCTCGTCTAGACGTCTACAATAAACTCATCTTTCCATGGTGGTATATCTTTGTTGAAAACGAAAGAGGACTCAGCATTTTTTTAAAGCTGCAAAAGACACCCACAAGTAACAACCCAGTGAAAAAGAGAGTACAAAAATTACAGACAACCTACAAATAACACCTTGAATTGTATGGGATCGTATTTATTCTCTAGAATTCTTAAGAGCATATTTTTTACAAAATATTTAAGCTAACGTGACTTTACTTTGAAATTGAACAAGGAGCAGATTCTAAATTCTTTGCAATGTAATGGAGCTTAAATACAGTACTAAAACTTGACAAAACAAACTAACACTTTGTTTTGTTTAGTTATAAACTAACAAAAAAAAAGTTTTGTTTAGTTATAAATATTTACATACATATAGGATATATATTTAAATATTGAATACAATCATAATATATTTTCTAAATCATATTTGCTTGGATGCAGTCTCGACCTTTTTATCATCATATACAAGTTAATCGGTCCATTATGTTTACGATCTATATATCGCCCTTTGGTTGGAGATTAACGAGTTCCATAGACGTGAAGACTTTGCACTCAATAACGCGGACAACATTTTGGAAAGCACCCGTTTCAACGCAAATGTCTAATATCAGTTGGGTCCAATCCTGTCTAAAAACAAAAACATAATAATTAATATGAATTTCTGCAGAAGTACTATGTTCGATGCGTGTGCGTAATATATCTGTGTTTTACTCTCCAATAAAACGTGTGGAGTGACTATTACTTATAAGCTTAATCACATTATGTGATTCACATATAAAGAATAATAATCTCCTGCTCCTCATGATATGTAACATATAAGAAATATTTAACTTAATAACTTCCATAATAATAATCTCCTCTTCCTCGTGATTTATAATCTGATATTTTTGGATGATTTAAAAGAGCTTAACCGAGTGACGCGATCCGAGAACGTTCGAGAGTCAAGTTTTAGGCGATTTTATGCTTAACAAAAGCACAATGAATGCTTAGAATTAGAGAGATCTTTGAAACCCCCCTTGAAATTGAAGATAAGAGAGTTTTATAGATTTTATCTCTTTTGGGTTTACATATCGGGCCGATGGGTTCAAATTGGATCCTTCAAGCGGTATATTGTTTTCACGAGTGTTTCTGCTCACTTTTCTTTTGATCCTTCTGAAACGATTTTTCAAGATTTTTGATAATGGTTTTGTTGGTCCATTTGGCTTGAACATTGGATTGTGCGGAAACAATAAAATCTCGTGGTTCATTTTTTAATAAAATATCTGTTGATAAATAAATGCAAGACATGCAGAATCAGATAAAGAGATTTGTTTTGTTGCATGATTTTATACTATTTTAGTCCTTACCGCCCATTCCTTATATAGAACCATGTTGAGAGCAATAATATTGGAATGTACGTCGGTAGTGACGTCCGGTTCGTTAACCGAACACTTAGATTTTATCTATATATTATTGGTAACCAAAAATATAAACTAAATAAATAATATTGACTCCTAATTCGTCTTTAATTTCAAGAATAAATACGAACAACCAAGCAAGGCTCAGTGCCGCAGACACAACTCAAAGATCTTTCTACATGGGTTCCCTCGACTTGCCTCACACGTCATCGTTCAAGGTTCTCTCTAATTTTGGAATTATTCGAAGGGAGAAGAAAAAAGAAGTACTATTACGATAATACATTATTTCGATGTGATAGGGTGGAAGTGAAGCATTTCTTCGGAATGTGTTTGAGAATATACTCAAGACATACCTGAAGAAGAACCCAACCGCGAAGACCATATGGGAACTTTCCCAGTCGGTGGACAACGAGAAGGTCTGCTACGACCACTTCACTTGCCAGACATTTAAGGTAACAAATATTACTCTGGTGAAAATTTGTGGATTTTTGATTATGTGGATTTTTGATTATGATATTTTCACAAATGTACAACGTACGAATCAAGCAGTATTAGTACCTGTAGATTAGTTTGACAACGATAATATACTTCCTCTGTTTTATTTATCTTCTACATTTGTTAATTTTGAAACTTGTAGTATATATAAACTTGCAAAAAAAACAGAGATATATGAAGAAATAAAATCAAAATATGCATAGAAAGTTTATAAAGGAGAGTCATTTGAAAAGAGTAAATTAGGCAGACGACAATGGGGGGATTGAAATTAATTAAATGGCAATAGTATAACTTATTGGCTATTGCTATCAAATAGTGTAAAAAATTTCTGATTATTTCCAATTTTACTCCGATGAAATTGAAAGTGTTATTTTAAAAAATTCTCCTTTAAAAATACGTTCATATGGTATCTTCTAGAATGAATTAGACAATAATACATTTTCCATAAACATGAAAAAAAAATCAGTTACTGCTTAATAAGTTTGTTATTTTTTTTAAAAAGTTTTAAATGGTTATCGACCATGATTTAGAAAAAAAATGAAAATATGTTTATTTTAAATCCAAGAGAATATTTCTCATGCTTATATGACGGAAAAAAAAAACATTGGATAAATAGGTGTCTGCATAGATAATTAACATGATATGGAAAAATATTTTTTATAATATTTAAATCTCAAAGATGTAAACGTAAAAAAATTCTTCGTATATTAATTAAATGTCCATATAAAAATAGTAAATTATGGAAAAATTATGCTTAGTGAGGAGTAAAATTGTCAAAAATTTATGTCGTTCTAATGTTCAAGCAGTGGTAAGTGTTAGAGTATTATCGTATCAGAGCTATGTAAACTTTGATTTAGTTAAAACTGTTTTATATATATTGTCTAACACATCATTTATGGCAAAATGGATGAAATAGTAAACAAAAGAAAGGTACGTGAGATTCATGATATATTACAATTTTATTAGTTGATAGTCATCATATTAGTAGGTTTTTGTGTGTTTTCTGTGTGTTTTAGAGTCTTTACAGGTTGGAACACGTCCAAATACAAGAAGAGTATCAAACCGGGAACAATGATCGATATAGTTCATTAAACTGGGTTTAGAAGGCAGGATCGATCGATCCACACGAAGAACGATCGATCCTGATATGACGAAACGATCAAACCCGTGAAAGAACGATCGCTCCAAACAAGAACGATCGATCCTCCAAAGAACGATCGTTCTCGAAATGATGAAAACTCTCCGTCGTTTTGGGGTAAGATCGATCGATCCACAAGAAGAACGATCGATCTTTACCTAGCAAAATCAGCGAGTCGCAACTTCTCAGTCAATTAACGATCGATACCCCTTGGAAGAACGATCGTTCCTCGCTCTGTGACTCGACAGAASACGTGTTTTCTATAGAGGATCGATCGTTCCCTATATGGATCGATCGATCCTCCATCCTACCTGCTTTAGATATTTGTTTTTAGATCGCAGTGTATTTAATCTTATTTTTAGCCAAGGTTTTCAACATTCAGACTTTGTAACTCATTTTCTTTTTTTAAGAACTATTATTTCTCTCTCAAAATAATTCATCTTGAATCCTTATTTTTATGAAGAACACCTCTTGATTCTACATCTATTTGGAGAAGATTTCTTATCTCTTAAGCAATATTTATCTTATGTCTATGGAATCATATTTGTCTATTCTTGTTTGTTCAGTATCTATGAGTAGTTTTCTAGTTGGGTTTTAAGGTAATCAAAGGAATTGATGGATGTTTGAAGACATAGATAGGGTGTTATCTTTGTTATCTTCACCTTTGGTTGATTTTAATGCTTAGACTAAACTGATCATTTAGTCTATGAACTGAGGTTTAATCTATATTCCAAAAGCTTATAGGTTACTTGATAGAACATAGGTGAGCAATTTGTCCTTAGCCAACGAAAGCTGATGCTAAGGCAAAGTGAACATATCAAACTCGTTAGTAATGCTTGCTTAGAATTCTAGGTTTCAAACGAAAGTTTAGAACCCTAAATTGCTAGACAAAGTGATTGATGCCACGAAAGTGGATTGGTTATACATTTATGTTTGAGTTCTAGATTGATTATACTTGTTCCCTGAATAATTGTCTAGTTCGACATATCATATTTCCGATATTCCTTAATGCCCAGCTTTTAGTTTATAAGTTATAACCGTTTTAATCACATGTTTACATTCAAACCACATCACAATATATTTCTTTAGCTTGATTTCATTCGTATAGAATCGTAGTGTAACCATTGGTCTCTGTGGATTCGATCCCTAAGTATTACAACGTACTAGGGTATTTGTATAGACCCGAGTGCATCCACACTCTACCAAACTATCAATTCACTCGACTAATTGTGTCAGCTAAATGTTTCTGTGCGGGGTAGGTCGAGGGTTACGGAATAGATTCCTTGTCGAGTTTTTTCATGGATTATGGATATAAAATTGGAGATGGACTTGATTTTCCAACGAAGAAACTACGAGTTCTCTCGTTTTCTCCTCCGGATGTTCACGTCCCCGATGATGGTCACGGCCTAGGAAACGGCCCTTTGCCACGACTTGTTATATCTTAGCTTCTTGTGGACGAACTAAGTTCTGAATCACAGGTGTGAATGATCATTATCATATTAATGTTGTTTTTACGTCTTAAAGTATCTATTTTTATCTTTGTTGGTTCTAACTCCTATTTAGTGGTTACTCAGGAGATAATAATTAAAGAAGTATTTAAAACCAAAAGGTGGTAAGCAAGCCATTCTTTCAAGTGCTTTGGGGTTTTTAATTTGGGAGAAGCCTACATGGACAGACTTCAAGCAACTTGCCAAGTATACATATATAACTCTTTAATCATATATCTTTTGGTAATGCATTTGTTGATTAATCAGAGCTAACTGTTGTGAACGCTGCAGATAAAGCGAATTTGGGGCATGGGTACTTATCCACGGCTACACAATGAACCATCTTGCATTTTCTGTACACCTATTCAAACACCGTTTCAGCGACATCAGATGCAAGAGTATCTTGAAGAAAAGGGATTCGAACTCAACAAGGACAGAGGAATTCTCAAAGGTTTCATTTACTTGTTCCCCTCATGTGATTCATTGGAATGGTTCTATTCTTTATCCGTTATTTAATTGGAATGAATGTGAATTAAAATATTTCAGTGAGTCAAGATGGCCTACTGTTACAAGTGTCATCGATCTCGGAAAGGCTTGCGGTTGAATTTGCAGATGGAGTTACTGAAACAATTCCAGCTTCATACATTGAGTTCACTCAACGTCTGGTTCTCCCACAGTTTAAAGATCTGCCTCATGTTCAGGTTCTACATTTTCACTTAGACTTCGGTTACAGTCCCGATCGACCTTGTTCATCATATATGCGCTAGTTGGTTTATTGTATTCACCATGACACCATCTATATACTCGTGGTTGCAGATTAAAGAGGTCCATAGACGTGAACACTTTGATTTCGAGAATGCGAAAAACATTTTGGAAAGTGCTCGTATCACCTCAGAAGACTAGAATCAGTTTGGTCCTATATATCATGTCTGAAATAAAAGCCATGCGTAAGTATAAGTTTGTAATAAATTTGATCTCCCAATAGTTTGTACTATGTCCAATGTGTGTGCTGTGATATCTGTGTATTGTGAGGATTACTTAATATAAGCTTAATATATATAGAAAAATAAACCCCTCAAGAAAGATTCAATAAGAGAAATATAAATCACTTAAAAGAAAGATTCAATAAAAGATTCAATGTATGAGATTATGTAAACGGGATCATGTAAGTATGTAACTATATATATGCTAGTTTTAGTTTCAACTTGCTCGCCTTTTTTTATTTTGCATTATGTTTAAGAGACTCATTTTGCACGACTTGGTCGTCTGATGACTTAAGAATTGTTCTGTTATTCACTATAACCACTTAGGGGAAATACATAAAATATATATATATATATATATATATATATACAAATTACGGTGCATGCCGTTTTAACTTCATACCCTTCTTTATGATTTTTTAATAATGGCTTTGCTAGTCGATTTGGCATGATTTAGCACGGCTCTTCCAACAGCTACAGATACAGGTCGGAAATCAGTCTGTGTCTGTCGGAAACTTCCCGACTGTTTTTCGATGAATATTTTTTCGTCGGTTGTTAGAATTCCATCGAAAATTTCCCACTAATTCGAGTTCGTCGGAAATTCAATGGGAAAACACACTGTTTTCTTGTAGTGATGACCCAAACGCTTATCAGGTCCGGGTTCAACAATCAGGAAATGCCACCTGTGTGGCTTTGTCCCCACGCACAACATCTCTATACGATCGCTGATTATCTCTCTGCTTTTTGCAGGTTTCACACGTGAGAGGTTTGCCACACGCATGACATTTGAACCTTTGTTGCTTCTTGTCTCACACAACTCTGCGTTTTGGTCTGGTTTCACAGCATCTTCATTGCACTTGAACCCGAGAGCTGTACCGGTCTAGTCGACTTCTACGTTACTCTTTGAAGACACGACAGTCACAAAAACTTTCTTACCCTTGATGATTCCACGCTTCATCTGCAATTTTAGAAAAAACCAAAAACTGTAATCAGTATCACAATTCCAAAGATGAGAACAAGTCATATTTGTTGTGTATATGAAGGAAAAGACAAGAAAATAACCATAGTCCTCAGGAGATACCCCTCGGGAAGTTTGATATCGTTCCTAGTGTCGCCACTAGAATGATGCAGAAGGGTAACCTGTAATGGGAGGCAATTTATAAATTTAAAAAAAAAAAAAACATGTACAGAATCATCCTCGGAAACACCAATCAACTGGTAATCAACACGGTATTTAAATGGTCAAGTTACACTATTAGGTTTATCATGCTTTAAGATGGACAGAGAGGGTATTCAAATAAAATAAATTAGAAAAATTATGAACTATTAATTAAGATGTACATGTACTGTGTTTTTTTTTTTTTGGTATTTAAGGGTATTTAATTTAATATATTTGACTTATAATTTTGGTGGATGTCCAAATTATTGGGCCAACTCAGAAAACATAAACATTCTAACAGAATTGTATGTCCATCTATTAAAGAGTGTATATCAAGAGCAGCTTCTGGAACCAATTGACACGTACTTGTAACACAATGCCCAAAAGAGATAGTGCAAGAAGTTAACAACACTCAGAACACACATGAGCCAGTAGAACAAGTCTAGTCTGTTACGGTTAAGATTTTCTCCAAGCCATGGGATTTTTCCTGCACTCTCAGTCACACTATTCACTATCGGCACCATCACCGAGCTTAGATAATACCCCAATGCCAAAGAAGCCCATGAGAGCGATGTAGCCAATGATCTCATAGAAGAAGGTGCTTCTGTGAAGAAAAACTCTAGCAATCCGGCTAGTGTGAATAGATCAGCTGATCCTAGAAACAGATATTGAAGCGCGATCCATAGAAAAGTGATTGGCAATGTTTCTTTTGAGTCAAGCAATCCAGCTTCTCTAGCCACTTGCTTCCGCTTTAACTCAACTAGAGCAGCCACTGCCATTGCTAATATCGAAAGGACTAAGCCTACACCGATTCTTTGCAAATGACTGATACCCATTTCAGACTTGGTTACTTTTCTTGCGACTGGAATAATCAGATGGTCATAGGCTGGAGCAAGAATCAACATGAACACGACTGGAAAAACCGGTAAAGAAGCTGGAGGAACATTAAAGTTAACGATCTTTCTCTTCATCGTCGCAGCTTGGTGGACAGAATAAGTAGAGAGTTGAGCTAAGCAGCAATTGAGCATTATGGTGCAACCGAATATTGGAAGCATTTTGAGCACAATTTTCACGTCTTCCACTTGTTGGACCGTGCATTCGAGCCATATATGGTGAGTTTTTCCCTCTACCGCTCTGTTTAGACATCTCAAGCTATTGGTTAGTGACTGAGAAGAGCTCTTTTCATCTTGTTCTGATTGATCTTCTCTGGAAACAAAGTGATTAAATGGGCTCACAGAGAAGTTGGAAATAGCATTACTCGAATTTTTACCCGAGCAACCAACTATGGAAGCTGCGAGAAGAACCTGTAGAGACGTTAGGAAACAACTATGATTCATTGATAATAACAGAAAACATGTTTTATCAAGTTACCTTCAAGATTGTGGTGAGAGGACTTCCACGAGGGATTTTGTTCTTATATAACCTCGAACCTGAGAGAAAGATAAGAATGGAGAGAAAGATGGACATGGTGGAGACTCCAAATCCCCATTCCCAGCCTTTGTTGTCCTCGAGCCAGACAACAAACGTCACGGCCACAAGTGCTCCACATGAGAGACAGAACACATAGTAGTTGAAGAATGTGGATCTCTGTTTTCGACCTTTGGGTGTGCTCTCATCAAATTGCTCTGCTCCGTGTGACGGCAATGACCCTTTTATCCCTCCGACTCCTAGAGCCACTAGATACAGTCCCACGAACAGAAATGCCGCCTTTGAACCACCAACAACCTCACATGGTAACGCGGCAGAGCTCTTACATGGCGGCGGCATTAAGGATGGATGACGGGCTTGGATTGTGAGCAGGATTAGTCCCTGTACGTGGACGTATAAAGTCATGAACATGAAATTAATAGAATTCATATTTAATTTAAAAACGTGAATGACACACACCATAAGATTAAAAACATTACATATAATTGTTTTTTTTTTTTTAATTATTTTCACTGATATGATTTTTTTGTTTATGAAATATCTTATTGATTTTTATTTAATATGAAAAATGTAGATTGACAAAAATGTGCAAAAAATGTAAAACATAAGCAAACATAAGTAAAATATTTTTATATCTAAATTTTTATAATATATGAAAGGGACTCTGAATGTCATATCATCTTTCCTTTATTGCCATGTTAGTATTTTATTAGTTAATTAAAAAACGTTTTAAGAAACTATGTTTGTGGGTACAAATCCAAAATACTAAATAGCACTTGATATTTCTAATAACTTATGAAAAATATTCGTGGGTACTCTTTGAGTAATTAATAACAACCATTAGATTTTGCAACAAAGGTGGTGAGAAACGCCTTTCTAAAGTCAACCCATTTTGGTATCGATATATTAAAATATATCTATGTGTAAGTTGCATATATATGAATGATGAAATTATGATTAGGGTTTTATGTTGGTGGTTGGCTAATTTTAATATCATAAAATAAAGATTGAGGAAGAAAAAGAAATGGAGTTTTAAGTACCAGAAACTCGATAAAGGCAGAGATGAGGAAGATGACGAATGTGGAGAAGAAAGCGTCGGCAAGGAAGCCACCGAGGAGAGCGAGGAGGAAGGCTGTGGCCATGAAAGCGGTCACTTCACTCGAAGATCTCGCTAGCGACATGTGCATGAAGTTCTTCAGATACAACACCAAGTTGCTCGCGTTCGCTAAAAACGCTAGATTCTCCAGTATCTCCACCGCTTCACAACAAATGCACACGCACACAAAAAAAAGTAAAAAAGAAATCAATCACATGATTCCCAGGAGCATAGCCGCCGGGCCTGAGCACAAGCAAAAGAAAGCTTACGCCTGCGGCCTTGTATTCCTTATGTATTTTACCGGCCACTTTTTGGTAATAATATTTATATAGTATGGTGGTGAAAGACATAACATGTTAAAGGAAGGTGAACAATTTGAATTTCCTACCCATGAGGCCATGATTTTTATTGCTTTTTTTTTTTTTGAAATCTTACAAGTAATAGACCTTAAAAAATATTTATTGCTTTCGACCTTCAAATTCTTAAGGGCGGCTCTCCCCAAAAGATGGATCAAGACAAGAGAAGTTAAAGAAAAAATGGTAAGTTTGGAATTTTGAGACTGACCCAAAACAAAGGAGGCGGCGAGCATGCCACCATGACGGCCTTTCACGGCAGCTCTGTTCCTCCAGTCGGTGTAGCCTTCCCATTTGGAGACATCACCTTGCATTTCTACTTCCTGTATTTGGAATAACCAAAATTAAAAGACCTTTAGAAAGATATTTATTTCTCTAAATAGAAACTAGCATCAGCAATTTTTCTTCAGCAATTGAACATTATGAAAAGAGAATTTATAGTGCGAACAATATTAAATGCTTGAAGAACTCACCATTTGATTTCTCTCGGTCTCTCTCAAATTTTGATGAGACAAAAAGGGGGAGGAGTCCTTGAAATATAAGTGATGAGAAGGGTTTTTTCGGAATTTTAAAAGGAGAGGAAGGGTATTAAAGTATGATTAGGCAATGGGAACAATATTGCAATTTTTTTTGTGCTGGTTTAGGAAACAACTTTAGTTTTTGCTCTCCCTAATTAGATTTTAAAGACCTAAAGATGATATTAATTCAAGACGCTGTTAAAAGGAAGCAATATGCCTGTTGATCATGACTTGGAATCAGCTTATTGACAATATTTGGTTTTATTAATCTCGATGATTCGATGACTCACATTCGCTAAGATCTAGTATTATTAAAGAATAGTACATTTTCTAACATCTAATAATCAATAATATCTTTCTTTAACAGCTACTACATAATAAAACACTAGTAAAAAAATTTCGTATAGCCACGAACTAGCCACGAAAAGCCACGAAAAATCATGAAAAAGCCACAAAAAAAATCAAAATAGCCACGAAAATTAAAAAGCCACGAAGCTATAGCCACGGATAAGCCACGAAAATTATCCGTGGCTATAGCTTCGTGGCTTTTTTTTTCGTGGCTATTTTGATTTTTTCGTGGCTATTCAATATTTTTTCGTAACTTTTCGTGGCTTTTCCGTGGCTATTCCGTGGCTAGTTCGTGGCTATATGAAATTTTTTTACTAGTGAAATTTTCTAGAAAAAATTAGAGAAGTGAATTACAACGTATGCGTGAAAAATGTAAATAGAATATATACATTAGTTGATGAAATTAATAAAACCAATTAGATAATCCTTCCGACCAAGATATATAAATATAATGCCCAATCTATAAATTGTAGAAATTTGAAAACTAATTACATCTAGAAATTCTGGATAAATATTTGATTTTTATTCGTTTATTAAGTTTTCAGAATTTAGTAAGTTTTATATACGTAATTTTTTAAAATTTCTTAGTTTAATTGTAATTAAAATAATTCATATAAAGTAATAAAAAGAAGATATGATGTGACTTTTGTTTTAATGTAGATAAAAATAAATTATATATAGTTTGGTGACTTTTTTTATGTATTTTCCAGTCTGTTATCTGAATCTGGACAGCACATTTGTAGATTTAATTCATTTAATAGGAGGTTTAGCTTTGGGTTTGCTTTCTGTTAATAGAGGAGGGATGCAACCAAATCCAAAAAGTTGAGGAGAATATGATGAGGGGGAATCAAATCCAAATGGGTTACAAAAATAAAAAAAGAAAATCCAAATTGACAAAAAGATATAAATCTAAACGTGTAATTAGTGTGAAGACCTATTAATTCCTTTCCATGCTACTCAATTTCTTTGTAGTGTTGGCTTTGCAAAATCGCCAAATGTCGAGCATTAAAGCTCTTATTGGCAAATGTTTCCGTATATTAACCGTTTACTTATTTATATACATGCATGTTCATAAATGTTAAAATACCTCTTATAGTTTTACCAAGAAAGAATTACATTTAAGATTAAATTTAAATTGTTTGACAGAAAGAAAAAGAAAAAGAAAGATTAAATTTAAATGGATATATACAGTAAACTTTATAAATTTCTATATCAAATATATAAAAGCGACATTGTATAATACATAATTAAATCTAAAGTTGGTACTTTTTTGTAAACAGGAAGACTATTTTTTTACTAACTGCATGCGTACATCATTAATTTTTTTTTTTACGATATGTAATAAGAATTTGTTTCTTCGAAATTATTGAAATTTATTACCATGCAAATTAAAGTCATTATCTTACAAAAAAAACACAAAGCCATTATTTAAACACTTGCAGTCTTTAACTAGAATAGTTTTACTCACATCTATCTTAACGTCTCTAAAATTAGTTGAACAGTAAGAAGATCAGTAGGAGAGTTTGACGAAAAAAATTAAAGAAATATCAGTAGAGGGAAAATATTAATCTTAGGCACAATGGTGGATGTTTACTTATGTTGAGAGTGATGACACTGATTGACACATCACTCACTCTGATGATATCAGCATTGATATATAGCTTGTTTCCTTATTATAAATACAGTTGTTAATTTTTTCATCTAAGAAATGGCAAGCAAGGACTAAGGCTCCAAGGAGATCACAAAGGAGAAAGCTCCAAGGAGATTACGAAAAGGAAGAACGTTCAAAGGAAATTTTAGAAACAATGACGAGTTTAAAAAATAAAATTTAGAGATGTTAAAAACTTCTTGATGATTACTATGTCGCTGGCCGGCCTGTTTGACACCTCTATTTATATGTATACGAAGTAAAACATTAACGAAAAATAAAAAAAATTTCTTGCCTTTGTTCTTGTTTTTTTTTTAAATAAAGTATGAAATAGTCTTTCATTATTATTAATCTTACATTACCACGTTCATATGAATATGTTAACACTCATGAAACTACTCGATATAAGGTTTTCTGATATAAAATAACTAATGTCACTTTATTTGTTTACGCAAGTGTATGATTGACGTAAACGAGTTTGCATCACTGAGATAATTAATTCTGGAAATGGTAATGCATATAAGTTGCGTTGCTTTGAGCAATCAATGCAAATATTTTGTGAAGTATCCAGAGAAAAAATGATGGGGAGCTTAGGCCATCATCAATGCAGGGTTCTTAAAGAGTTTCTTACACATTTAATTGATTAAAATAATAATAAAAGGAAGAAACTTGTAAGGATCGGCTCTTATTTAAGAACCTTAAGAACCGATTCTTAAAATTTTGCTTCTTTCTTTTCCTTTTTTTTTTCCTCTCTCTTCTCTCCTCTATTAAATTTATAATTAAATATTTCTGAAGAAACCCAAATGGGTTTCTTCCGATAATCATGCTCTTAAAACGATGAGAAAACACATGGTTTCTAAGTATGATCTTGATAAAGGGCTCTAATCATATATCCATGCATATTGTTTTGCCTGTCCAGATTGCTTGCTCCATGGGTGCACCCAAATTTTTAAGAAGACACACAGATTGTTGGATTTGGCTCTTTAGGATTGTGAGAAACATCGGCAGCTTCGTTTTGAGAAGAAGAAGACCATAGAATCCGGAAGCAGAGGAGGTGATGACTTGGCCATTCTCCAATTCATGTGAGCTCATATGAAACGTGGGATTGATAATACGATGCCATAACAAATAGTTTGTTTGCATTTATATTTATAATTAGCTTCAGGAAATTGATAAAAAGAATATGAAATGTGGAATTGAAACAAAATTATGGAAGTTGTAGTTTTGAGTCGGACTATATTCTCACATCCATTTGGGAATCATGATATATCAAATTCTACCTATTCAGCTGGAAACTTTTCAGTTTTAAACTTTTAATGAAGGATTAATTTCCTAATCAAAAACTTTAGAGCCTCTATAACTTCATCACTCATTTATGTTGTCGCCAAGTTGAAATGCAAGGTCATAAAATATTGAGGGGATTGTCAAATTTCAGAAAGAAGAAAACAAATAATGAAAGATTATGCGGGTGAGACCCATATTATTATTTGTTCACGTCACATAATGACACAGCCCAAACAAAAGAAACAATACTATAAGTATATGTGAATAAACAAAAGCAAGCTAATACTTTATTATAGCTCTGGACATTCACAATTTTCACAAAACCAAACCAAAAGAATCTGATGTTTTATGGAAAACAAAAGAATTAGTCACTTTTAAAATTTCTTCTTTTCGTCAAATGTATTACATATGGATTGTTTGTGTCACTTAAGGAAATATTATACCCACTTGCAATAAAAGTAGAGACAACAAAGGTGATTAGAGAGCATCTCCAATCCAACTTGCGAAATCATTTACACTATGTTTTTAAATTTACATTTATTAACAAATTGCATTAGATGTTGTAGAATTGAGTCTTTTCAAAAAGAGGCCTATCGATTGGAAAAATGTAAAACCAATCACCTTGCTAATTATAAACCACAAGTATAATCCTATTATGGCAAAACAGCACCTTCGTTTCCTTCTTCTTACCAGACACTTTAACTAGCAAAAGGATCATTTTTTCTCTCTTGTAACTTTTAAAAAGTTATGTTTCTTCATTCTTCATTCTTCAATTTCTTCTTTATAAAAAAAAAAGTGACTGTTAATAGTCCCAACAATTGCAGTAATTGACTCAACATTTCATTTATAAAAGTTACAAATGGAAAACTCAGACACTGATTCAGAAGTTTTCTTTTGGTTTCAGAACCAAAACAAAAGCCATAGCCAAAAGGCCCAAAACCAAACTCCTTCTTGCTTCCCTCCGAGCTCTCACTCTGCTTTTTATGGTATATCTCTGTTCCACCACTCTAAATTTTGGTTTTTTGTTTTGTGGGTTTTCTTAAAACGCAATTTTTTTAATACCTTTGACGAATCTTTATCCCCAAACTGTAGCCACTCAGAGTAAAATACAGTCCTTTCAGTTTAAAAGAGTTTGAAAAAGAACTTTGAAGAACCTCATGTGACGTAGATCAGATTCTCTACTATAAGATTTGTGTCATTCCTCATCCTCTTCTTAATTTCAGGATCTAGCTCAATGAGCAACACAGAGACTAACACAGTGGACGAAGAAGACGTATGTGAGAGCTACATGATGCGTGAGATAACCAAGAAACGGAAGCTAACACCAATCCAATTGCGTTTACTAGAGGACAGTTTCGAAGAAGAGAAAAGACTCGACCCAGACAGGAAACTCTGGCTAGCCGAGAAGCTAGGGCTGCAGCCAAACCAAGTCGCTGTCTGGTTCCAAAACAGAAGGGCTAGGTACAAGACGAAACAGCTCGAGCACGACTGTGACTCCCTTAAAGCTAGCTATGCTAAGCTCAAAACTGATTGGGACATTCTCTATCTACAAAATCAAACCCTCAAGAACAAGGTACATTTGTTGTTAAATTAACAAGCCAATTTTGTAGAGATTATGTTCAACAAATTGATGAAACATTCAAACAGGTCGCTCTTCTCAAAGAGAAGCTGCGAATGCAAGAGAATCTTGAAACACAGTCTACGGAGGGGAAGAAACTCGGGAAAGACGGTAGTTTGGTGAAAAGCGATAACTCGCAGTACAATGAAGAAGAAGGTTTGGGATATCAATACAGTTTCCCGGAGCTAGCAGATCTTGGATATTATTATGATCCCACCTTAACTGCATCAAATCTAACGTTGTGACAGTATAGGTCTCTGTTCCGTGTGCCTTAAAATATCTTATATCTCTCATTTTATCTTAGAATTAATAATATTCTGGGAAAAATTTTAGTAATATTTTCATGGATGGAATAAAAATATCAACTGCATTGTAAGTTATGTCTAAGTTATATGAAATTTTACAAAACTGCACAAGGCTAGGGCTGTAAATTAGGGCTAGTCCCTGGGTTTTCAGCCCTAACTGCAGGGTTTTTTTCCTTTTGCGGATTTTGGCGGGCTGGCCCGTGATGGACTGCGGTTGTGGAAATTAAAACCGTAATCCAAACCGCTTAATGTTTGCGGATATGCGGTTCAGTCCGCAGTTTTATTTTTAATCGGTTGAAAACAGGTAAAAATAGATTAATAATTTCATATAACTAGAAATTAAACAAATAAATTAATGAAAACACAATCACAATTCGAAAATCTTAGATGGAGAAAAATGTTTGTGTGTAAATAATTAAAAAAATTTAGAATAACCATATATGCTTGTTAAAAAATAAAAAATAAATAACTATATATACTTACATATAAGAGAAACGTATAAAAATATTATCGATATTCGAAAAAGATGAGTTACTTAGAAAAAAAAAGAAAAATTTGAAAATATGCACCAACATTAAAGAAAATGAAATTATGGTGGATTCATAATCTCGTTAATCATGATGGAGTCGTAGAAACAAAATTCAACATAAAAATAGATGAAATTAAAAAAAAAAAAGTATAAACTCGTAAATTCTAAATCTAAAAGAAGTAGAATCATTTAGATTAAATAAATATTTTATTTTATTTTTATTATCTCGCCAAAAATTGTAGACAGCTGCAGATTTGGCCCGCAATACTGCTAACAAAAAAGAATTATAACTCTAGATGACTTTATCGTAAAGTAGATTGGATTATAGTCAGCGGTCTTAAACCCTAATTAACAGCTCTATACAAAATCATATTTTTCAGTAACTAGAGAAATGAAAAGTTGTGCTTTTGGTTGATTCGTATGCTACATTTTCGTATAAACCAAAAGAACCTCGAAATTAGAAAGTGAACATTTTTCCAATAAGTCAATAATTCAGCAACTAGTAGAAAGGAGAATTGATTCATTTGAGATAAGGACAGGCACTAATTGATATGATAATAATACATAATACAATAATTAATACCTTTACACAATCCTTATCCGAACCACCACCAATGGAAGATATTCAACACTCAGACAATGCTGTGAAAGCCACTTGTGCGGATCAGATGACACAGATCCAAATCTTTTCACCATCGATGTCAGCAAGACCAACAAAACTCTGCACACATGTAAAAACTTTGTCGGAGTCATCTACCGACACGTGGCAATATTCGAGTGAATATGGATTTTGTGGGATCCACCTTTCTGGTTTGTCTCTGTCACACACTCGGATGGACAGTCCAGTTGCTACGTGGGCCTCGAAGCTATGTTAGTCCGGCCCATTTACCTTAAGCCCAATTTAGTTTCTATATTTCCTAAAAAAGTAGAAATAATTTGGACTCCGCGAAGTCGAGTATGAGCCGCAAGAGAGACAAACCCTACACATACCGCAACACACCGGCGCGAGTTTCGAAACGCCGGCGACCATGGGGACCTTCGTCATCTGAACACGATGAAATCATCGACAAACCGACTACTAAACCTCCGCCGCCACCTGCGCTGGTCGTTATGGGACTTCCCGCCAACTGTTCAGTCCTGGAACTAAAATCTCGATTCGAGATATACGGTTCAATCTCCCGAATCCGAATAGACAAAGACGGATTCGGTTCCGTTTCGTACCGCACCGCCGAGTCAGCAGAAGCCGCCATTGCTGGTAGTTACGAGCCTTCTTTTGGCATCTCCATCGATTCCAGAAAGGTAACTCGCTCGCTTCATCGATTTGACGTAATCACCAGTTAAAATTTGGGAATTAGGGTTTATAAGATTTGGGGTACTTGTGTGTTGCAGTTGCAGGTGGTTTGGGCGACGGATCCGTTTGTGAAGTGGAGGGAAGGTGTGACGGTGAGAGAAGGAAAGGATAAAACGACGCCGTCTTTGTCGTCTTCGTCGAAGCTTCTTCGACCTGTGATGCCATTAAGAAAACATGGGAGAAGCAATAGGTTAGCATCGGCTATAGTCAACCCGAGAATTAATAATACCGACGGAGAGATCGGTGGTGGAACTCCGGCGACGATAAGGGAAATTAAACAGAGAGATATTGTAGCTTACGATGATATCCTTTAACAGGATCCAAGTACAATTATAGTAAACTTTGTTTCTTAATTCTGATACAACTTTGATTCTTTATCTTTAAAAATGTGTATGGTTATATGAGTTTAGCAAAAGTCTTTTCTTTCTCATCTTCGGTAATGTTTGGTTCTTTTTCTTTCTAGTAATTCGACAAATTATGTAAAATTTAAGGATTTATTCTATCAAAAATTGTGAATGAGTTGAGTTGTGTTTTTTTTTTTAGATTATAAGAAAGAAGGATTCAAAATCTCTAGAAAATTCAAACTCGAAATCCATAAACCGTGGTACGTGACATATAAGAGGATATAATAACCACCAAACGAATCAAGTCAAAGTCTCTGTCGCCTGCACTTGAAGAACTCGGGCGTTAAGAGTCCCTGTTAAAATCTAATTCCCAAAAGCCCTACTTTAACTTTACGACGGCATCGTTTCAGCCACTTTGGTGCGCGACTAGGTGTGGAGGATTTGTCCGATTGTTAGAAAGTGACACGACCAGGAGACAAACTAGGCACGAGATGTCAATCACGGTGTTTCCGAGCAAATCACGGTGATTCTACCGCAGATTCGTCAGAGGCGGTCGAGAAAATGGCCGAACACGGTGGGACACCAGCTGATGAAGAAGAACAAGTATGGAGCTGGGGCGCAGGTACGGACGGCCAATTAGGGACGGCCAAGCTACAAGACGAGCATCTCCCCCAGCTTCTCTCGCTGACATCACTTCCTTCCATATCGATGCTCGCCTGTGGCGGCGCTCACGTCATCGCTTTGACTTCTGGTAAAAACCCCCAAAATCTCTGATAAAAGGAATGTCGTTGGTTTAGTCAAGTAGGTTGACTACTTCATCAGAAGTTCCAACATATAAGTATTGACTAGTTTTCTACTTTATCTTCTGTTCCAACATTTTAAGTATGCTTTTCCAGGTGGTAAGGTCTTCACATGGGGAAGAGGAAGCTCTGGTCAGTTAGGACATGGGGACTTTCTCAGCACCTCTTTGCCAAAACCAGTATCTTTCTTTGACGACTATGTTATAACTCAAGCTGCAGCTGGATGGAGTCATTCTGGTTTTGTTTCAGGTAAAACATTAATGGATTTTTGCAACTGCTTTAGGAACAAGAGATTATTGATCTATCTCCGTTATGTGTTGTGTGTGAGTGCAGATTCTGGTTGTCTTTTTACATGTGGCAATGGCTCATTTGGTCAGCTTGGTCATGGTGATAACATGCCACTAAGCACTCCAGCTAAAGTCTCTTACTTTCTTGATAAGAGTGTGAAGATGGTAGCTTGCGGTATGCGCCATTCACTTGTCTTGTTCACAGGTAACGTCTGATATACATCACAGGTTTGCCAAGAAAAGTGTTAGACTTGTGTTTTTCTCCATTTGATTTATCTTGTCTTCTTCAGGGAATCAAGTGTGTGGATTCGGATCTGGAAAGCGCGGACAGTTAGGTTTCTCATCAGATAGAACAAAGTCAGTAAATCTTCCATGTATTGTATCTGGATTAAAAGATGTTGAGGTTGTTCGTATATCAGCTAACGGAGATCATAGTGCAGCTTTATCTGGTTAACTCTCAAGTCTCATGTTCTGATTCATTAATTGATTGAAATCCGTGTATCTTTTGTTAACCTCCGTCTTCCGATGTGCCTGACCAGCTGATGGACAGTTGTTCAGTTGGGGAAGAGGATTTTGCAGCGGTCCCGATGCTCAAACCCCTCAGTGTTTGCCTTCATCTCTATCTTTCAGAGAAGTTGCTTTAGGATGGAATCATGCTTTACTACTAACCGGTAATTTCTGCGTGGATGCATTAATTACCTTCCAGAGCATACTGAAACCATTCATCTGTCTGTGGACTTGTTGAACAGTCGATGGCGAGGTTTTCAAGCTTGGTAATACCCTTAATAAACAACATGAGAAGCAACCACTGCATATAGATTCCTCTGAAGCTCCCTTGGCGAAAGTTCCAGATTTTGATGAAGTAAAAGTTCTGCGAATTGCAGCAGGAGCAGAGCATTCTGCTGCTGTAACAGGTAAAAAGGGAGAGGACAATTCTGTTATATCTTTTTGTTCAGACTTCTTCTGCATATAAACAAACCATATTTGAATATCTATTGCAGAGAATGGAGAAGTTAAGACATGGGGATGGGGTGAACATGGTCAGCTAGGCCTTGGAAATACCAATGATCAGACCAATCCTCAACTGGTGAGCCTTGGAAGTATATACCTGCAAACAAAAGAGATCGAAGCATATTGCGGAAGTGGATTTACTTATGCAGTAAGGCGAAAACAGATTTATTCTTCACCAACCTCATCATAGAAATGGATGTATGACATCTTATATGTGTAAAATTGTACAATGCAAGAAGCCAATTGTTTACATGAGTCTTGTGAGAGGAACACAGTGGTCGTATTAGTACAATATATAAATCTTTCTTACTTTCTTGTTTTGTCAAGATAAAACCTAGTTCTACTGCTTCCTTGGTACCTTACCCTACATGAAAGTGAAATCCCAAAAGAAACTAAAACCCTACTGATTCAGCTCATGCTCCATCGATGGTGGAACTAGTTCTGAAATGTTGTTGCCTTTGACCTCAAGAGATGATTAGCAGATTGTTTTCATATCCACCACAAGTAACAATGGGTCGAAGCGGGTCAACTTTCCACTGGCCATCAACTATAAACTTTATCTGTGAGAAAAATGTAGCAAAGTTAAGATTTTGGTTTGCCTCGCGAACGGGAAAAATGGTAGTTGCAGATACTGAGTTAATTGAATAACCTAACCTCATATTTTCCAGGATATAGCTTCAGAGACAAAGAGAAGACTCCGTTCTCTGCTTTCTTCATCTTCCTCTGGTTGTAAAATCATATAAATTAAGGAACAAAAACATCAAAGAGAGCAATACAATTCCTAAATGGATGGCTTGATGTCAAATTCAACGGAACACCAGATATGAAGCAGTTTGATTTCATGTATCGAGATTAATCATATTTTTTATCGATGTGAACTGACCTGGGTAGACCAACCGTCAAATGAACCCGTTAATAGAACTTCTGAGGCTGAATTAGGCCATACTATGGATGCGGTTCGAAGTAATTGTAAAGCTCTACTAGCATGATCTATTCTTCTCTGTTTCTCCCGTACAATCCTCTGTGCGTCTCTAGAAGAAAAACAAATTAACCAATGTGAGAGACAATAGCCTAAGCTTCCTCCTATCTCTTCCCACATAAGTAATGAGCAACGCATACATTATAGCCATAGCCATTTTTCCTTCAAGAACTGCCAACTTTGCTCGTGTAGACCGCAACTTATTTTGGGCATGTATGATCTCATTCTCTTTGAACTCCAAATCATCAGAAAGGTTCTCCAAGTTCCCAGAAGTTATCTCACTATCCTAAATGAAGTCATGAACCAAAAATAAGCCAAATCGCAATCACTTATAGAATCGCGTCTAGTTTGATAGGAAAATGATATTAGATGTCATCTGGTCAAACAATTACCTTACTTGTCACAACATCATCAGGAGGAGATCTAAGGGAGTGGAGCACAGATGAAAGTTCGGACTGGAGATGTCGAAGACGGCTTTTGATATGAGTTTTATTTACATCTTCTGCGGAAAATGCAGTTCTGTCTTCTCCATTCATGCTATCACCAGTATCCTTATTCGTATTACCCTTCTTCACACAATCCAAACCACTGGGAGAAATTTCAGCAGCTGTACGAAATAATATGTATCAAGGCTTCAGATCATTATTTATATTAAACCTTTGTATGGCTGAAGACAGAAGTCACTCCATACCTTCAAAATCTTCATCATTAAATCCAGCTCTCCTCATACTCCATGCCCTCCATGTTTCTGATGTAGGCGAATTGCTTAAGCCTTGAGTTCCTGAAACTGAACTGGTTTCTTGATACCTATTTTGTGCAGATTCATCTGAACTTCTCCTACTTTCGACTTCTTGAATTTCACTAGCTGTCTTTTGAAAAAAGTATGCAACACCTCACAATATAAACAATTTATTCATCTGGATTGTTTGTGTGCAATAAAGAGCAAAGTTTGCAGACAAAAAAAACATACCACAATCCTGGAAGACCAAGGAACTGAACCATTTGGGGAGATATCAGTCATGGCACCATTGCTTTTCCCATTCCCCCTCAAGCTAATCCCTAGACTCAAATTCCTTTCTTTCTCCAATCTGGTCAAAATGCCTTCAATTCCACTATCTACTTCTCTGATAAAACAGAACCTATGTTAACATTCTAAAAGAGGTGTTTCTAGAGAACGAAATACCGAATATATGCATAGAGTAAGAGAAGAACTGTAAATTAGATGACTCACTCGCTTGAAAATGAAGGATTTGACGAAGAATCAAGAGCTCCATGACTCAAAGTTCCATCAATCTCTTGAGAATTAAAATTATGAAGCTGCTGCTCAATATGTAAATTCGATGGCTTGACATTCTGTTTGACTTCTTCCTCTTCTTGTTCATCCAAATCCCAACCCATTGAAAGCCATCCACCTTGGTTTACGATTCTCTCCACAAGATCAAATCTTCCAGAACGAATCAAATCATTCTTACTCGGAAACATCCCAGGATTCTCCGAGTTCTTCATAAACTCCAAAATCTCCGATTCAAGATCCTTAGTCCCCTCGCTATCCCAACCCAAATTACGCTTATGACACATCCTCAAAACCCCACTACACCGAGAGCAACAACTTTTCTTCTTCGGCTTGACCTCAAGAAACCCTAGAACAGTAAGCCCGCAACCTTTTCTGGCGAATCGTATGCAAGTTTTGGCATTATAATTGGGATTAAAGGTTGAACCGAAAGAAGAAAGAGGCAAAAGGGTATCCGAATCAATCATCGAATTAGGAAAGGCAACAAAAGAGGGGCCGGAGTTGAGAGAGACCATGGTTGAAGCATTTCGTCGAACACTTAAGTGGGATTCTATCAAACGGCCCTCATTAAGAAGTGGATGGAGGAGATGCCAAGCAACGAACAAAAACCACCTCTGGGAAAACGTGACACCGTACGACAGAATTCAGAATTAGCTCTTCTTAGAAGAAGAAGAAGAAGAAGAAGAAGAAGAAGAAGAAGAAGAAACTAATGGAAGAGGCATGTGAGTGACCGCACAAAAACCAATCCGAAAATTAAAAGGAGTATGCTTTATTCGGACGTAAATCGAATCATTATCAAGTTAAGGTATCTTCCGCTAAGTTTCTTTGGATTCTCTCTCATTTGGTTATTTTTATGTTTCAATAGGCTCTCATCAAATTAAGATTTGTCGATCAATCATACTTTACATGGACGTTTCCTATGTCATGTAATTTTTGGTCTCAAATTCAAACTTTGCATTAACCAATACTTATTATCTACAAAACCCTTTTTCAAAAAAAAAAACCCAATACTTATTGTAATGTCAAATCCTTCTCCACAACATCTTTAACCCAATTATCTAATTAAGCACCATAGAATACAAATTAGG
Organism: Boechera stricta; assembly: GCA_018361395.1. Taxonomy (NCBI): domain Eukaryota; kingdom Viridiplantae; phylum Streptophyta; class Magnoliopsida; order Brassicales; family Brassicaceae; genus Boechera; species Boechera stricta. Next base: position 5,386,474 of record CM031539.1, on the reverse strand, counting down.
GTCATAATTCGAAAAAGAAAAAAAAAATATTCGTTATTCTATCTCTTTTTTCGATGAAAATACAATTTTCACCTCCTCGAAGTAGTATGACCTTTTGTAAATGTTTTGAACTACTGGCTTTAGACTATGCCATATCCCATCTTCCTTTTTGAATAGATCAACCAGTTCTTTGAATCAGATCCAAATCTGAAATTTTCGTACTCAAATCTGGATACAAATAAGAAGGCTCATTTCAAAGTTTCAAATTATGTCTTTATTACTGTTCGTATCCACGGTATTGCCCTCGCTCCCATCCAAGATACTCTGCCTTCATGATTCCTTAACACCCAGCCAGGACCACTCATTGTTCCTGCTTGTGTCATGCTCCATCTGAATTGCATTTTACCCTACTTCATGTAATTAGTATAGGTTAAACAAATTTAGTTGTAGAATAATTTTTCAATAGATTTTAGGAAAACCAAACCTTTCTGATGATAGACCTTTTAATTTTATTTTTTTTAATTTCAAGCCGCACCTTCTAGTACGGTTTTCACTCTAGTCACTAGCTCTGCCTTCGGCACCCACTCCTTGCGGTTAAAGTAACGACTTCGGGCATAGGGTCGAACTCTTCTTTGGTGTCAAGGTAATAGCTATGAATAGTCATCGACTCCCCGGAAAGGTTAAAAGAATGGGACCTATTCTGGGACATACGTTTGAACCACACTAGTAATATATAAGATATTCACATTAATTCAATAATTCTCCTAAATTTCTTCTCGCACACAACTATCCATATTACTTTCTACTAGATTTCTCTAAACCTATTGTCATTGGAATATGGAGAGCGAAGGAAAAAAAGTGGCGCTGATATATAAACACTGCGTTGGAACAAAACTTTGCGAATTATAAACTTTATAAGAGTGAATAATTAAGATCTATCTACTCAGTTACATTTTAAAAGATATTTTTTTTAACTATAAATTTCGCAAATCTTTCGAGAGCCAAAATTTTCATCAAGCTAAACTGTATGAGAAAGAACTGATTAGATAATTGCAAGACTGATAACGTCCTTGCATTACTGGTGTAATTTGAGTAATTTACTCATGCACTTTTATATACTTAATTATACTTTCAAAAAGGTATACAACTTTTATAATCAAATTTGTTTTCCCATTATTTATAACAGTAGTACCAATCAAAACCGATAATATGATTGTATATACAATAATTTGATTTAGTAAAAGAAAAAATTGGTATCGGCTATATGCACCTGTCACCAATTATAAACTTTTTAAAATGATTATAATCACCAGTTACTAATTGTAAATTAAACATAAACCGATAATATGATTGTGACTTTTGTGATGTTTGTTTGGTTGTTTTGGTGAGCTTTTGTTGTTGTGGCTTTGGAATCGGTGTGGATTCCTTCTCGTTCTTAAGAAGTTTTGGGCTTCTCTTCCGTTTGCAAATGTATGAGAGCATCGAATCGAAGTCATCTCACGCTCCATCTTCATTGTTGCTTAGGAGTTAAATCCGACTTCTTCAAAAGCTTATTGGTCGGTTTTTGGAGTTTTGTGACGATTTTCTTTGTGCAAAAGTTGTGTTTGGATAAAGAGACTTTTGTTTAGTAAGTGTTTTTCGGTTGTCTCTGTGGTGGAGGGTTTGTGACTGTTATTCGAGTTGTTTATGTGCTGTCTTCAGTGTGTTTCGATTCGCAGTTTGTCTTCGTCCTTGTCTTGGCGTTCGTGTTCTAGTTGTGAAAAGTTCATTCCATTAAAGACTTCTTTCCAGGTTTCAACGGATGCGTAGTGTCGCGCAGTCTCAGCCTATTTCGATGATGGTGTATGGATTCCTGTCGGTTTTCTCTCGTGTCGGATGGAGATGTCTTGGCTACTAGGTGTGGAGGGATCAGCTCTCGTTGGCATAGGAAAAGTCAGTTAGTGCAGTAGGATTGGCTGAGAGCATCCTAGTACTTCTCTTTCGTAGTTCCCTTAGAAGAGAGGCCGCTCTACCTTTTATCAATCTCTTTTCTATAAGGTGTCTATCTTTTGGTTTTTAGGATTAAGTTTAGTCATCAAGTTTCCGGGAATTGTTAAGTTCTTCCGCCGGCTTAAGTTTCCAGGAAAATTTCAATTTCTTTTCCGCTGGCTTTAGTTTCCAAAGAAATTTCAATTTCTTTTTCGTTGAATTTAGTTTCCGAGAGTATTTATACTCGTCGGCTTTTATATTTCAAAAGATGTATCACCTTGTTAATTCTAATAAAATTCTAGTTGACCCACAAAAAAAATTAAACATAGACCGAAAGAAACATATTAACTATCAAACTGTATTCGAACTCAACATTCATGAAAGACCTTTTAAATTGTCAATAATTAAAATAATATATATACATATAAAAATATTAATTAAATGTCCAACTATGCCAAAACCCCATTTTTATGAGAGGACTATCTCATCGCCAATTAAAATCCTTAACTTTAGGCCAACAGCCAGATTAATTACATAATGTTTGGTCTCGTGTTCCATATTAGTCATGTCGTTAACTCAACATTATTCTGGTTAATTAGTCCGTTTGTTCCAAAACGATGTGTTTTACTAATACTTATTTCTCTTCTTCTTCGTGAAATCAGACATTTTTCCCCCAATTCACAAAGGAACAAACCCTAATTTCAAAATCAAAGAGAAATCTAATATGGTGAGGAAGAAATCTCAGGCGGCCCGAAGAATTATAAGTGTGATGGCCGAAGATCTTCCTCTTCCTCCAGAGTCGGAAGCTCTCGCTTTGCATTCCGTCGAACAGCCGGTCGAAGCAGCGCGACAATCGGATGAAGATGATGACTGCGGCGTATACAACGATGAAGATTGCGATGATGTCGACTATGAAGTAGCTGATATGGGCATTGATGAAGAAGACTGCAATGATTTCGAAACCCAGTTTGGAGTTCGACACAATGAACCCGAAGGTAGTGATGCTGATGCTGAAAGTGGTGATAAAATCTGGGATGACAAGAGGATACCTGATCCTTTATCATCTGATGATGAAGCCGAATTTGAGCATGAAGATGACATTGGTCAGCCTCAAGAAACACCAGCCGAGGATCCTAATGAATTGCTACAGTTAGGTAAATGTTTCGGTTCAATCTCAGATTTTAAAATTACGATTTTGAAGTATTCATTGAAGACTAGATACGACATCAAGCTCTATAGGTCTCAGGCTTTGAAAGTTGGTGCAAAATGTTCTGATACAGATGTGAATTGCCCGTGGAGATGTTATGCTTCGTATGAGAAGAAGAAACAAAAGATACAAATCAAGGTATTTGTGAATGAACATGTATGTGTTAGATGAGGGTATACGAAGATGTTGAAGCAGGGCACAATAGCTTGACTGTTTTAGATAGGTTACTGGAAAATCCGAAGCTTACAAAGTATGAAATGGCTGAAGAAATCAAGCGCGAGTACAACCTAGTTGTCAGTGATGAGGCTTGCGCGAAGGCTAAAACACAGCTTGCTAAGCAACGTAAAACCAGTCATGAAGCCCATTTTGCAAGGATATGGGATTATCAAGCTGAGATTTTGCAGTCAACCAGAGGATCCACATATGAAATAGAAACTATTCCAGATCCAACTGTGGGTAGTAAGCAGAGATTTTACAGATTGTATATATGTTTTAGAGCACAGAGAGATGCTTGGAAGCATACATGTCGACCTATCATAGGTATAGATGGGCATTTCTGAAATGGAAAATAAAAGGCCACTTTCTAGCTGTTGTTGGGAGAGATGGAGACAATATGATAGTTCTTATTGCTTGGACAGTAGTAGAGATTGAAAATGATGATAACTGGGACTGGTTTGTCCAACTATTGGGGAAAGATTTGGGTGTAGCTGATGGAGCCAATGTTGTCATAATCTCAGATAAACAAAAGGTGAGTAACTTTATAACATTTTTGCAATAATCTGAGATAAACATAAGGTGAGTAATTGTAAAATTTTTGTTTACAGGGATTAGTTAAGGTTGTGCATAATGTACTACCACAAGCAAAGCATCGACAATGTGCAAGACACATTATGGACCATTGAAAAAGGGATACCCATGACATTGAGCTACAGTGTTTGTTTTGGAATATTGCAAGGAGCTACACTGAAGGAGAATTCTATCAGAACGTAACATGGATGAACTAAAAAAGTACAATCCTCATTCTTGCACTACTCTTCAATACACAACTCCTCGGTCATGGTCTAAAGCTTTCTTTAGGGCAAGGAATTGTTGTAATGATGTGTTGAATAACCTTAGTGAGTCTTTCAATATAACCATTAGACAGACAAGGTGAAAACCCTTTTAGATATGTTAGAGGATATAAAAAGACAATGTATGGTTCGGAATGAGAAGAGAGCAATCATAGCTGGTAGATTAAAGTTAAGATTCACTAAGAGAGCACATGATGAGATAGAGAAGATGATAGAAGGCGCTAAGCATTGTTAACTTTATATGGCAAGAAATAATCTACATCAGGTTGAGGTTGGTGCTGAAAAGTGTAGAGTTGACATGAATGAGAGGACATGTGGGTGCAGAATGTGGCAGATTGATGGTATCCCTTGTGTACATGCAGCAGCAGTAATTATAGGAAAAAGACAGAAGGTTGGTGATTATGCACACGCATGTTTTACTACAGCTAATTGGCGGCTTACATATAGGGATGGCATTGAACCTGTGCAATGATCATTATTGTAGCCAAGGACGAATAGGCTACCTATCTTGCCACCACCATGGAGAAGGCCTAGAAATAGGCCTAGAGGACATGCTAGGAAAAAAGGAGTAAATGAGACTTCTTCAAGTAACACAAGGTTATCACAAAATGAAAGGGTCATGACATGTTCAAAGTGCAAGCAAGATGGGCACAATAAGAGAAGCTATAAGAATGAGGTTGTATCTGTAGCAAAATGTCCAAGAGGTCGGCCTAAGAAGATTCAGGAACCAAGTAAGGCTCTGTTTAGACAAGGACATCTTCTTTCACAGGGACAAGGACAGAGAGATTCACAGGGACAATCATCACAAACATCACGCACATCTGATGGTTGGAGACCATGGTTCTAGTTTGTTTGTGTTTTCTTGGATGCTTGGAGACCATGGATTATGTTGTGTTTGTTTTTTCTCGGATTGTAATGTTCTGTTTTTGAATTTTTGGATTGTGAAGGGTTTTTGGATTTCTCGGATTGTGAAGGGTTTTTGGATTTCTCGGATTGTGAAGGTTTTTTGGATTTCTCGGATTGTGAAGGTTTTTGGATGGTATTGTTATATTATCGGATTGTATTGTTTGTTCTCGGATTATTATGTTCTTGTTTATTGGATTGTCATAAAAGCATTAATAACACTTAAGAAGAGACAAGAACCAAATTCTGCAATTTTTAGATAATCTTACACAATGGTTTAGACACAATACAAGCTTTAATTGATACTAAACGATACAGACAATGCCAAACACAATTCTAAACATAATTCTAAACACAATTCTTAAACAACACAAATTTTAAACAACACAATGCTTAAACAAAGTTAGACTAACAAGGTTACAATACAAACAATGAAACAAAATGCTACCACCAAAGCCAATTCGATAGTCAACCTCTTCAAACTACGAATTTCACGCTGCCTTGCTCTATTTTCGACTATCGCTTGCCAACTAACCTCTAACAACAATCTCCTCATTTCACCATATTGACTTTGCAATTCTACAATCTTCGGCAATACATCTTCAATCTCTTCAAGAACAGCTTCCTCAACCCACTTAAAGAGATGAGCCTGGGGGAAAATCAAGTAACATTACTTAAACAGATGAATGTAACTCACTTAGCGAGATTAATCGAGTCACTTACATCTTTCTTGCTTTCACACGATAGAATCGTCTACCCGGATTTTCTTGGGTTTTCGCCGCGTATATTCTAGCATCCAAACCACATGAACACTTCGCCGGAATCCCTCTTTAGATAACGCGGTTTAGGGTTGATGATTGGGTTGATGTCGCAGTTGAAGAACTCATCGTTAGGGTTTCTGATTTGGGGATGAATTGGGGATGAATCGATTTGGGGAAGAAGGAGAATTAGAAGAATCGTTAGGGTTTATGAATTGGGAGAAAATTTTTTTGGTGATTTCACAATTTCACGAAGAAGAAGAAAAAGAAGAGAAATAAGTGTTAGTAAAACGCATTGTTTTGGAACAAACAGACTAATTAACCGGAATAATGTTGAGTTAACGGCATGACTAATATGGAACACGGGACCAAACATTATGTAATTAATCTGGCTGTTGGCCTTGAAGATTTTAATTGGCGATGATGAGACAGTCCGTACATAAAAATGGATTTTTGGTATAACTGTCATTTTTCCCAATATAACTTCGAACAACTGAAACGAGATCCACACTTATATGTAAGAACAAGGAAGAGAGAGAAAGCGATTGAGAGAGAAAAAGTTTCTTTTCTTTCTCTCTCTCGATTTTTATCTATAAATAAGAAATCATCCTCAGCTTCATTTCATCTTCCAATTACTGACTTGTGCCGTGTGTGGTTCGTGCCTTAGTCAGAATATATTGTTTCTGATCACACTATTCCACCCAAAAAGCAACTTCAAAATATTTTGTATATTCTAAAATTTTAGAGATTCTTCTTCAGAAAAATTAAATAAAAAAACACAGTTCTTCTCTTCTTCATCTTTTTGTTTTTGTTTCATCTCCTTCATTTTGTTGTTTGCAGCTTGCCAATTTTCTCGGAATCGTTGTCGCCATCGCCGGATGGAAGTTGTCGAGGATTCGAAGAATCGGAAAATTTTGCAGGAGAAAAACCGTGGAGGCTGGAGAGCCATTACGTTCATCCTAGGTATGTTCTTTCTTTTTTTTCTTTCGTTTCTTCCAATATTTTCTTTTTTCAAGAAAATTATTAACCTTCCTCGTACGTACATATGGTCCGAAAAAAACAATATAAACATGGTAAACTATTAAATGAATACCAATTTCGCCATCCATTGTATACATTATGGTGGACCGACCACGCTAAATTGATCTCTTTCAATCGATTTATTACTGTTATTGTAGAGAATTGTTGTCTTGTCATGCACTTCTTTCTTTATTTTAGAAAGACTTACACAATATGACAACCTTTTAAAACGCCACTGCAGAGTAGACATTTTTTCTTGTAAAAATATCAATTTTCTATATACAATAATAGATATGTTGTCTTGTAAGTATATATAGATAAAAGCAGTCAATAATTCTCTGAATTTAAATTTCAATGAAAATTAATACCTATAATCTGTCAGACTGTCATCACTTTTTTCTTCCTAATATGTAGTTTTGGCCAACACCATCTAATATCATGAGCACACTAAAACTCATTTGCGAGTCATGCAATTCAATAATCTAAGAAAATAGTGTCACGAGAAATGGACTCAAAGATCAAATTATATATATAGTCGACCGTTTCAAGTTATTGTTTAGGTATAAACGTTTGCATATAACACGCATGTAATACAAATTATCTTTTCAGACAGATCATGAGTGTATAAAATTGTTTTTAACGGCCTGTCCAACTTAAGTTACCGTCCATTTATATTAAGAAGAAAGAATAAAAAATGTTAAAATATTTTGGACAACATATATGTTTTTATTTGCTGAGATTAAATCTTACTAAATGATGAGAATAAAGGAAATGAGACGTTGGAGAAGTTAGGATCGATGGGAGTATCGGCAAATTTGATGGTGTATTTGAGAAATGTGTTCCACATGGAGCCAGTGGAAGCTTCCAACGTCTACTACTTGTGGATGGGTCTCACCAACTTCGCTCCACTCCTCGGCGCATTGATCTCCGACGCCTACATTGGCCGCTTTAAGACCATTGCTTACGCATCCTTCTTCTCACTTCTCGTACGTTCCCTCTCTATCTATTCTTAATTTCTAACAAATTATATAAGCAATCACATTGATAATAACCTTTAAATGGAGTGTTGAGTTACTTTATCACCTAAAATTTTATTGGACAACTAAGTGATGATAATCGATACCTTGGTTTAGGTTAAAATTTTACATAGCAGCTACATGTTTTTAAGGTTAGATGTAGATTTTGGTTTGAGATCTTCCCGTTATTTTTTGTACGTCGTGATAAGATTAAATGTTGACAAATTTATTAACAAGCTGAACTTTTGTTCTTCAATTTCTTATACATAATGCAGAAAAAATCAGACGGTCAATATCACAAGCTAAGCTATATATAGACTACAACAGCATATATGCCATTTTGTTTCTTCATCTTTTCCAAATTTAGCTAATTAAACTTTTTCCATTTGCAAATACCATTTCCTATTGATGAACTTGCGTAATTGGAGTTGTAACAAATAATTGTAACGTTTTAAACATAAACAATATGTCATAATTTTGCTCAATTTGTTTTTCCATAAAGAAGGAATCAACCAAATATATGATAAATCCAAACAGGGACTAATGACGGTGACACTCACAGCCTGCCTGCCTCAACTCCACCCACCACCGTGTAACAACCCCCATCCAGACGAATGCGACGATCCGAACAAAATCCAGCTCGGGATTCTGTTGCTTGGTCTCGGCTTCCTCTCCATCGGCAGCGGCGGAATCCGGCCTTGCAGCATCCCATTCGGAATTGACCAATTTGACCAACGAACAGAGCAAGGCCTTAAAGGAATGGCCAGTTTCTTTAATTGGTACTACTTGACCTTAACCATGGTTCTCATCTTTTCGCATACCGTCGTGGTCTACTTACAGACTGTTAGTTGGGTCATCGGGTTTAGCATCCCAACCGGTTTAATGGCTTGTGCGGTGGTTATGCTCTTTGTCGGTATGCGGTTTTACGTGTATGTCAAACCGGAAGGGAGTATATTCTCGGGTATTGCTCGGGTCATCGTGGCTGCTCGTAAGAAGCGGAACCTAGAGATTCCGGCAGTGGATGATGGGACGGTGATGGAGTATTATGACCCGCCGGAGAAACCTGGCGTATTATCCAAGTTAACTCTTACCGGCCAATTCAAGTATTTACTCATATACTTCTAGACACATTCGAGTTTGATGGGTTTTTTAAAATGTAATATAATTTAATAATGTATCGGTAACATTTAGGTTTCTGGACAAAGGGGCGGTGATAGCAGAGGGTGATCTTACATCTGAAGGAGTTCCCGCGGATAAGTGGCGGCTATGTAGCGTCCAAGAAGTTGAAGAGGTCAAGTGTCTGATCAGAGTCGTTCCGGTTTGGTCTGCTGGGATAATCTCAATCGTTGCAATGACCACACAAATAACTTTCATAGTCTTTCAAGCTCTGAAAATGGATCGACACATGGGTCCGCACTTTGAGATCCCGGCCGCTTCTGTAGCCGTCATTTCTTACATCACTATAGGCCTGTGGGTGCCTATCTATGACCGCCTCTTAGTCCCGTCCCTATGGCGAATCCGAAAGTTCAGGTTCACTCTCCTTCAACGGATGGGGATAGGGATCATCTTCGCCATTCTCTCCATGTTCACTGCAGGGTTTGTGGAGGGAGTGAGGCGGACACGGGCTACTGAAATGACACAAACGTCGGTGTTTTGGCTGGCTTTGCCGCTGATTCTGATGGGACTCTGCGAGTCATTTAATTTCATCGGCCAGATCGAGTTCTTCAACAGTCAATTTCCAGAGCACATGAGAAGCATAGCAAATTCGCTATTTCCGCTCTCATTTGCTGCCGCTAATTATCTGAGCAGCCTGCTGGTGACCACCGTGCATAAATTCTCAGGCACAAAAGACCAGCCTGACTGGCTGAACAAGGACCTTGATAACGGGAAATTGGATTACTACTACTATATGATTGCTGGTTTGGGAGTGGTTAACCTTGTCTATTTCTGGTACTGTGCCAGAAATTACCAGTACAAAGCCGGTCCACAAATCGAAGATATTAAAGAGGAAAAGTATTTTCTAGGCATAGAACCAAACCGGAGACATGATCAATCGACAAGTTAGAATCCCTATGCTAGTCGTTCGTGCTGTTTGGATACGAATATAAAGCTATTATATTTGATTATAGCTCTCATGTAAAAAGAAGATCACTACTTGACATGTCGGAGGTAAAATTGATGGCCACAAAAAACCAAAAGGTCATAACAAAAACCGAGCAATTGTCAAACATTTAAAACACGAGATTAGGCTTATATAAGTTATAGCATAAACGCACAATAACGAAAGAGACGCACCCAAAGGCCAGAGGTGCAAAAGCTAAGACGCAGCAGTAACATTAGAGTCTTGGTGGTTGTTGTATGAATGGCCATTTCCTCCACCACCACCACGTCCCCTTCCTCTGTTGTTGTAGTAGTTCCTTTGGTAACCATTTCCACCGCTTTGATCATGTGATTCATACCGCCCACCATTCTGGTATCCACCACCACCACCTCGACCTCCCCGCCCAGTCTGGTAGCCACCACCACCTCTTCGAGCACCTCGACGACCTCTCTGGTTCTGGTAGGATCCACGTGGCACATAGTCTCTCTTACCATTCTTAGCTTCCACCTGAGTAAAGGCTTGTTCTTGTTGTGCTTGGACCACCTCTCCTTCCGTCACTGACTCAACCTTTAACACCAAAAAAAAATCATCAGATTCAGCCTTTAGAAATTTACTTATAGATGATTAGAGGTCCACATTTCCCTGGATTACCTTTTGATGCTCATCTTGTAGATATTGATCATTCACAACTGATTCTTGTTCTTTGCTGTTTGATGCATCTTCTTCCTGCAAATGGGGAACATCAGTCCCGCGGAAGAAAGAAAGTGCATACAATGGGAAACAGTTCAAAACACATGGGAAGGATGTATGTTTTCTAAATCACATAATGAGACACTCAGAAACATGTCAACATTCACTACAGTAAAGAAAAATATTGTCACAGTTTGTAAACACCACTCACATGAATAAAGCAGAATATATTGAAAACTCATACAATAAACCACTACAAAGGTTATTTTAAGCAGGATAGAGTACTCAAAAACCAGGAGGACAGTTGAACAATGAAATAAGTAAACAGCCATTAGAAAATTTAAGAATTGTACTTCCTATCCAAACAACTTAGCTTTACTAATGATCCCATGCCAAATCTCACCCTTATGTTGCATCATTATACTTCTCTATCCTGCTTCATAGTAGAAACCTAGACACACTCTGACTCCTTAACAAATGAAGCTTAGCTCCCACAAAGCCCTGAATTATGCAGTATGTCTAAATTCAGTAAGACTACAATAAAAGAAATACATAAAATTCGACCCATGAAAACCAATAAAAATAGGTAGTTTACCAAACAGCAATGCAGCCGAAAATAAAGTATAACATACAAAAGAAGAGAATTCAGGAAATCACTAACTTTCATGAGACCAATGAAACTTCCCTCTCCAATTCAAAACCTAATCTCATATAGAAGAATAAAAAGTGAATACCATATGTTGGTAGTGCCCAGCTGAAGCTTCAATATCCACAGGTACCTGGTAAGAAGTGTAGTTCCCAGCTGCAGCCGCCACTTCAACCGGAGCTTTCATCTCCGGCGTGGTAGTGAAATAGTCAGACGCCATAATCTTCTTCAACTTCTCTCTCAATGCAGCATCTGCATCATAAATCTAAGTAATTAACACATAGAAAGTAAAACACAGAAATATAATGAGACAGATTCAGGATTTTACATGAAATGTTGCAGTTCGATTCAATTGCCTGCTCCGAATTAGCTAACCATAGCTTAGCGTGCTCCACACAACGCTCCAACGCGTTCTTGTGAGACAAGCTTGAATCCACCGGGCGAGATACCATCAGGCTCCAGAGCTGAGAAATAGAATCCAAATCCCGATCGCCGAGCAGATCAGTGGCATCATCAGTAACGTAATCGTAAGTCAAACAACACCCTCTCTCGTGAGTCCTAGTCAACATTATCGAAGTGAACTCGTTCTGCGATTTCACGTCAAAGAGTGAACCAAAGTACAAGAGATTCACCAGATCCTCCAACTTAGCCCCATCATCGCCGCCGCTAACTCCCTGGGGTAGGTCACTGACTTCGTTTTCCTTTTGCTCAGACGCTGTGGTTGGATCGGATGAAGCATGGTGATGCTTAGTAGCGAGACTGATTTCTTCTGAGACAGCGGCGGAGAGAGGAGCACGAAGCTTTTCAAGCTCTTCAATGAGGACGACAACGGCTTGTTTCGAGCGGAGGACTTCTTCTTGCTCTTTGTTTAGGGTTTTGCCTTGAGAAATCGATTCTTCCATCTGAGTGATTCGGTTGTATTTCTTACGGAGAGCACGGAGACGCTTGTTGATGAGTCCCATCACTGGTCCTTCAGAAGCTTCAGAGGAAGCAGTGGCGGCCATGGTTGTGGATTATCGATGAAATAGGATCGATTTAACCGTCTGAGAAAGATCACCACCGTTGAGTAGCGGCGGCGGAGGTGACGGAGGAAGAGAAGAAGAGGAGGATTTGTTAGGGTTTTCTGAGAGAAATGGGGATAAGCTGAAGAAGAGGAATATGCAAATGAAATTATCCGTGTTTTAAAAAAAAAAAAAAGTGAAATGGAAAATCCTAAATTAATAGGAAGGTCGAACAAATATTTCGGTAATTTGTTTAGATTTTCTTCACAAAAAAAAAAAAAAGATTCTCTAAAATTAATATTTTGTCAATTTATGAGTTGGCTTGGAAGTGACACTCTCTTTTCCTCTTTTTTTTCCTTTAGTGTCGTTTAATATTTACCCAAAAAAAAAACTGTATTTGTGGAAAAAATATTATAAGTGAAATTATTGGTGTAAAAAAAAGTAAAAAAAAATCTAAAGAATAGGAGGGCCGAATATAATTTACAACTATTTGTCTAGATTTTTTTCTAATTCTTTTTTGAGGAGTAGATTTTCTAAAAAAATAGTAATTTATCAATTTATGAGTTGCTTTGAAATGACATAAGGTATTTGTATTATTTAAAATTGTTCCCTGTAAATCACGAGACACTCTCTTTTCCTCTCCTTTTTTTTATAAATGCAATAATTAACAGTTAAAATACCGTTTTAAATGGAATAATAACAGGTAATTTTTGGAATATCCTGTAAACAATGACTAGTACATAGGTAATTTTCGAAGTATCATGTAAATAATGATTTTAAAGTTAATTAATAAATGAAATGCTTTATTGTTACATTAGAAAAACAAATTAGGAATTAGAATAATATAATATAAAATTTATATATATTCTAATAAACAAGTTTGAAAATAAGATATTATCAATATTGTTAGGATATTACGAAATATTCCTCTTTTTGTATGTTCTAGATTCGATTGTATTCCAGATCCTTCTAATATACTTGAAACGTAATGAGAAATAAATGAGAAAACTCTAATCGTATATGGTATCATACGTATATTAGGAAATATTCCTCTTTTTGTATATTCTAGATTCATCTTCTATGACTTGATCTTAGGGTCTTCGTATGCTTCATGAATGATCTTATGTTTAACGATAGCTTAATGGATACTTCAAACTTGAGAGAGTTTCAAACCCCTTAACATTCGTGAATCGTGATCATAAACTATTTATAAGATTTTACTGTCACAATAACTGGTCACTAAATCCCGGTCGGGTGTCCTAATATTTGGTTAATCTGATATTATGATGATAATTCTGTTTTGGTTGGTTAATCTAGTTCACGTCATCGAATAAATTGGTTACATATATGCTATTTTTTCAAGATATGCAAGTCATTTCCATTTACTAGTTAATAATTTATAAGAAAAAAAAATTATAAGAAAAATAATGATATTTGTTTATGGCGAATCCATGCTCACGCAAATAAACCCCAAAAATCCAAAAATGTTCGTTTACCAAGAAATCGCTTATTTACAAAGACAAACAACTTTTGTATTCTATATCCCCCAAAAAAGAATTTATATGTCCTTCCTATCATTAAAACTCTTACTAAATTTTATTTTAATGTCAACGCTTACTAAAGATTAAGGCTGAAGTGCGACGCCTTTTACCTTCGTGGCCACGAGTCTTGTACCAATTACCAACTCTTACTATCTTCTTATAAGGTTCATATCATATGCTTCACCAAACAAGAACCCAATCACTCATTTCTAATGTCTCAGGTCGATACTCGCAATCACATAGCTCGATTATTTGGTTTGCAATGTCTCCGCGAACGTCTTGTGCCACTGGTATAATCAACAAACAAGCCAAAGACGTTAATTAACTCGATTAGATGAAAGTTTTAAACAGCTAAAGATAGTAAAGGTTACAAAAGATAAGTAAAACCGTAAAAAAGGATAATATAGTGGAGTAAAGAAAAAATTACGTCTAGAGGCTAGCGCTGGAGGGTAGTAAAATGACATGCAATGTTCCATTGTTAGGAGGAAGTTGCAAACGAAGAGGAAACAGCTTGCCGTTTAAAGGGCTGCGAGTGCACACCACAGCGTCCTCTAAGCACGTTTCTTCTCGCAATGTCTGAGTCAGCTCTGCCACGCTGTTTCCTTTAAACGTGAAAGCATATCCAACGGTTGTTTCATCCTCCACGTGTCCTTCTTCATCAGCGATATGATAATATATGGTTCGTCCATCAGATTTAGGCGGAGACTCAACCGACTGGTCAAAATCAAAATTAAAATCTTCAATAACCGGAAAAAATGACACGACGGTAATTTTAAACAAAACTGAAGGGTGGATTAGTAATTTAGAAAAGTATTCACATCTGAATCGGATCTGTCTGAAAGAGAAGACGAAGTCCTGGAATGAGAAACCGACAACGGCGAATTCGACGGTCTCCGATGCGGCGGCGGCGTAGTCGTCTTCTGCGGCGGAGGTTTCGGAGACTCCGCCTTGAAATCAGAATCAATCAAGATCTCAACAACATCAACCTCCCAAGAAATCGAATCCTGAGTAGCCGACAAATGAGGAGTATCATGTGTAATCGAGTTCCTCCACGGAGGAAGACCACCATTAGCTCGGAGATAGTTACCAGATCTAGTCCTAAGCTTAATCTTAGATCCTTCTGTAACCGGTTCCCACTCAACAGACGAATCGAGCCGACTCAGTTTTAACTGAATCACTTTCTTCCCCGTAGCTCCGAGCAAGAACCGCTCGTTAGAAGCGGTTAAGTATTTACCGTAACAGCTTTTAAGACGTATGACGTGGAACGAATCACGAACCGGTTCGACGATCCATCTAGCGTTTTTGGTGGATCCGTTTCGGTTTTGAGTTACGGTTTCTTCGTCGGCGTCTGCTGTTAGGTATTTGTTGTGGCTGTTACGCATACGAACAGCTTTTGCTTTCTGGAAAAACTCCATTGCTGATACAGATACTGTTTCTTTTTGGTTGAAGCTACTCGTTGTCTTCTGTAAAAAAATAACAAATAATGTGAGAAAGAAGTAAGATTCGGTTCTGTGTTATTTATATGTGAGTTTCTGTGACTGGACTGGTCTAAATTGGGTTTTGAAGGTTACGCGGACATGAACACGGGACTATGCTTCGTGGATGTAAGAAATCTGGAAAAGTCAGAGTTACTGACTGAATTTAACGCGTATTAATTTCCAAGTCAGCATTATATGATTTGCATTTTGTGTTCGAGAGCTTTGAACGCGTTGTTTCACGTGTTTGGGATTTTGTTTCTTTGTAATACTTCCAAATCCAATCAAAATCCTGAGAAAAGTTAATTGCGAGAATCCCAACACACTATTCACAAATGTTAATTGATTTTTTTTTTAAATATAATAATAGATTTTCAAGACCAAAGCAAGATTATTTGATTATAACTAACGTTTGTATTTTCCAAGATTACAAAAAAAATTCCAATGTTTTTTAACTTTTAGAATTGGTGTTAAATCTGAGAACTAGAAAAACAAAAAAATTTGGCGTTAAATTGTGTTATATTTTCGATATATCTTTTCCACACTTGAAATCGTTTAGTAAAAAACATTTAAAATACCTTCCAATCATTCATAATGTTTGATTCAGATTCTCCATAAGAAATATAAAATAATAGTAATACACTAATATATATACTAGGAGTCAATGTCGAATATTAAAGATTCATTTGAAATTTTTTAAAAAGGTGTTATAGTTTGATACATTTGGTAAAATTTTATTTGCTATGTTATAATAATATATATATGAAACAAACAAATTTTGATAGAGATAGGTAAAAAAAATTCCCATTAAAGTATCATTTTACTTTTTACTTTATAATTCTCTTAATTTCTCATAACGTATATAGTTATGCATTTTCTTTTAGTATAGATCAAAATCAAGTATTGTATTCTCTCAATTTGTTTCTTCTTCTAAACTTGAGTTCCTATATGAACGTAATTCTTGATAAATTATATGTAATATAAATCTCCACTAAGATTATAAGCATTACGTGGTATGACAATAAAATGTAAAGGTAAATTATATGCCCTTTTTCCCCCAAAATGTTATAGTGTCCCTATGCCATAAAAGCATGGATTGAAAAAGAGGATTTAAACGAATATTTAGAGAACAAAGTATATATACCCTTCCCCGCAAGAAAGACGAAGAGAGGAAATTCATGAGTGTGGGACTCTCCTACTCCATCACTAAATCATAACTAACACCAACTTTTTTACCTTACTTTTTGTTCCACTTGTCTTATGTTATGTGGCACTAAACTATTTATATTAAGCCATTAGGTATAAGTTTTTTTGAAGAAGAAAAAATGTATTTTTCTCTTCTTGAATTAGTCTTTAGGACGTGTAGCTTAAGCTTTTGTTAAGAAAATTCACTCTCACGTGATTCTTTACATCATTGAAGTTAACTTTAATTGGATTTGTAGTGTCATATTTTCAACTGTAGTAGTTACTATAGTATATTATAAGACCAGAAATTGTTCTAAATAAACAAAAAAAAAATATATATACAAAAAAAAAATATTTTGGTGCTATTAGGTTGGTGAAACGATTTTTGTGCTCGTCGAGCATTATAATATGTTAGTGGAGAAAAGAATGATATATGTGTCCATGTATTTTTCTAATTTTCTATCACTTTAGATACTAATACGGGTGGCCTCAATTAATGCATGTACATGTTAATGCAAACTAACTTTTACATCAAAATTGTAAATTTTACATCAAAATTGTCTAAGTTCAGCGAACAATAATTAACTTTCTCTGGTGGCCTCAATTAATACCGAAATTAAGAAAAATCAATCAATGCACATTGTAAATTAAAATTAATAAAGACTTAGTCAAACTTACCGGTTTTAGGGACCATCTCGGAGACATAGGTAAACCAAGAGAAGCGAACCGGTTAATACTCTTCATAGATCCAACAGAAGCGGGCGACCCGGGTTCTGACCCGAATCCCGAAACCGGAGAAGAAACAGAGCTCTCATCATCTCCATCAGACATGGTTTCAAGATCAGAACCATCAACAGTTATAACATCCCAAATCAACCAGTTCTTGGTCTTCGACGTATGAGGCTCGTCGTGAGTAACAGAGTTTCTCCACGGCGGCGTTCCACCGTTAGCCCTCATCCACTTGCCGCACCACGACTTCAGTTTCACCTGAAATCCATCTCGCTCCGGTTCCCACTGTGTTTGCCAATCCATCAGCTTGTTAAACGATGCCGTTTGAGTTACCTTCTCACCGGTCATACCTAACAGTAACGGTTTATTACTCGCCGTTAAGTACGTACCGTGGCTGCTCCTTAGCCTTATCAGATTAGGTTTATCGACGACGGGCTCCACCATCCAAACGGCTCGCCGTGCATCTCCTTTACGGCTTTGACGGATGGTTTCTTGGTCATCGTCAGCGACTAAAAACTTATCTAGGTGGCTTCGTAACTTAACGTTGTTACTTTTCGTGAACAACTCCATTTTTTTTTCTCTTGAGGTTTGAAAGAAGAGACAAAGAGAACAGAGAATTTCTGTGAATGAAAGAGAAAGATGGGGTTTGTTTTGGTTATATAGTTTAATGATAAAAAAAATAAGACAGAAAAAGCCTGGCTAAAAGGGAACTTTGTAAGTTAATATTTGGAGGGATTATTCAGCTTGCAATTATTTAGAAATTTCCAAGAATCAAATGAAGGAACGACTTGACAAATATTTAACAATGTATGAAAGTTGGATCAAATACGTACTAAACAAAAAAAAAATAATATTTAAGTATACTTCTGCGAAGGTTCTCCATCTACGTAACTTGTTGAACATTTTACCTCACGCGTGTGAAGTGCGTGAAGACTTTGTGTCTTACGTTGTGGTTTAATTTTGGTTCTTTATCTAACCGGTGTCGAATAAGGCTTTTATATATAGATGTGATTAGTGTCTTTTCATCGCTATAGTATAATCCGCACCATCATTCTCTTCCTTTCAAAGCTTAAATGTAATTTCGCTAATATTTTTAATTATTTATCAAAACCATATATGTCAAGGTGAAAATATAAACTTATTGATCCATCAAGACCATGACGATCATGTAATATCGATGAAAGATCAGTTCCGCTAGTTAAACAATGTTAAATGTAGCTCCCTAACTTCATAAATGGATTGAACTAATTTTATAGTATATTTCATAGAAGAGATCAGAATACTTTTAAAGTTCATATTTTTTTATGTTGTAGAAATTTATGAGGAGGTAAATGTAGTGCGCGTGGGCTTATAATGAGGAAATGTCTCTTTTCCGTAAAACAAAAAGTCATGAGGAGACTTATGAATATTTCTCTGTAGAATATTTTGGATTCGTCCATTTATAAACAGTTGCATACATATAGATTATAGATAGTACACATATTACCTTGTTATATACGTGTGTCTCATATCTTTCTGGATAAGCGAAAAGTATTAATATCAGAGTTGGATTCTTCTTTTGTTTTTTGTCAACATGTCATAGTTGAGTTTTTAATTATTTTATCCAGTCGTTGGCATATGTGGCCGACGTAGGGCTTTGAGAGAAACGGTCTTCATTTGTCCCTCCCACACCAAATATATGGTTTGTTTTCTGGAACTCATGAAATTTCAATGTATTAAGGACTTTAGGTGATGCATGTAACTACAAGTCGTTTACTCTTTACACAATTTTGTTAATATTAAATTACAGAAATTTGTTAGTGTATTTTATAAGATATATTGGAGAGAAAATCATTAAGGATCAAGCTTATTCCGTGGAAGTTTTACAACTTGTAGTTAGGTGATGCATGTAACTACAAGTCCTAAAACTAGGTCTTTTAATAAGTATAAAAGTACAAAAAATAGTAGACATTTGCTTTATTTTATAAGATATGTTGGAGAGAAAATCATTAAAGGATCAACCTTATCCATGGAAGTTCTTCAATATTTATAGAATTTGTGATAAACACACAAAATTCAGTCGATTTAAATATTAAAGATACACAATTTTTAATTTCCTTTTTTAAAAATAAAAGATAAAATAAAGAACTATTGATATAAGCTCGTGTATAGTGTAAAATTATTATTGATAAATAAAAAAAATATCACAAATTTTTTTAGAGTTATAAAAATGAAGAAATAGGCTGCGTTGGACATCAAATAGAAGTCCCCTAATGACTAGACACGTTTCCATGTTGCAACTGAAGAACATTTCAAACTCCACGTATAGAGAGAGCTTCGAGATCCATTAATGGTCTTCTGGTAGTTTTCTCATAAACATCTTATAAAATACTATATATTCCCTAGTCATATTATTTGCTTTAAGTATTTTTTTTTTTTAAGTTTCATAATATATAATTTTTCAAATGGTTTTTTTGATGCTATATTTCTAATTTTATATCGTATATAAAGTCAATAGAATGTAAATTTACAAATGTTATTAATTATTATTATTGGTCAAACTGCAAATTTACATAGAATGTCAAGATCAATTTTTACGCTGACCATAAAACGGTTCAGACTCATTCAACATAGCGCAAAAGCATGTCTTAAACATAACAAGACAAATGCCGTTTTAGTGGTCAAGCAAAGTTGAACTATGAAGATTTCAACGGCTTCGCTTTTTCATATGCCGTACAGTTTTGCCGTGCCTTCCATGGCGTAACTCTTCTCCTGCCACAAAACACAACGTTACATTTTATATTTTTAAAAAAGAAGAAAAAAAAAAAACACCAACGTTACATACCATACACTTGCGACCATGAGTATTGCCCTTTTATCATTAAAAAAAATGTTTATACTACCTTTTTAATAAGGTTTTTGGTTTTTGTTTTTATTGTAAAAAAATATATATTTTCAATATTTTGGGGTTTTTCAGAATTTCGTTTTTGAAATCTGGACCTTTTTTTTTTCGGCAAATCAAATATATTGACATTAGAAAAGCTTTACAAAATAAAGAAGCATTCCAATACAAACGTTGCTCGCAAAAAAATAAAATTTTTGAAACAATTTTTTTTTTTTTTTTTTGGTTAAACAATTTCTATTAGTGGAGAATAACCATGCTCTTCTTTAGTGTTATATCTAAAATTTTGAAAGATATGGATCCTTTTTTTTTTCATAAATAAAATAAGAATTTTGGGCCGTCGTCTGCCTTTTGATACAGTAGCCTTTGCCTTTTGCGTAGAATTTGCATATCCTCCTAATGTACTCCTATTTCTTTTTTTTTGATGAAATGTGATAATGTACTCCTATTTCAATATTAATGGAAGTTCTACAACTTCTATAGAATTTGTGATAACACACAAAATCCACTCGATTGAGATTTTAAAGATCAACAATGTGGTATTCAAATAATCTGGTGTGTTTTACCAAAAAATAATAATAATAATAATCTCGTGTATAAAACATTATTCCCGCCTATTCGTCTAATTATCTGCTTTAAGATTATTATTTTTTCATTACAAAATTTAGCTATTCTCAATTTTTTGATGCTTTATTTCCTTTATAAAAAAAATACAAAGTCAACAGAATGTAAATTTCAATTAAATTAACAAATTGTAATTTTATTATTAGTATTATTGGTCAAATCGCAAATTTACATAGAATATCACAAGGTCAACTTATACATTGACCATAACGATTCAGACTTATTCAAGAAAGCGCAAAAGCATATGATGTCTAAAACATAACAAGACAAATGCCGTTTTGGCGATCAAGCAAACTTGAAATGTGAAGATTCCAACGCCTTGGCTTTCTCACCTGCACTTACAGCTTCTGCCTTGCCTTCCATGCCGTAACTCTTTTCCTGCCACAAAAGCGTCAACGTTACATAAACTGTAGACACGTAGATATATATATCCTGAATCAACATTTTTGGTCAAATATAAAGGACTTGAAGAATACCAGCAAACGCCACAAGAACGGAGCACCGTCTCTCTGCTTTATCCTCTTCTTTAGTACTTCAATCGCTGCAAATCAAGTGTTTAAAACGCAGAGTTAGCTGAGTAAACGAAAAAATCAAGCTGAAGAATAGTGTTTTTTGGGAGTGTACCAATGGAAGATTGACCCGTGAGTAACAGCAATTTGTACCATATTTCATTGAAAACATCGATCTGTAAACCCGATGCTCCAATCACCTATTTGATCAGGAAAGGAGACGAGTTTTTTTTTTCTTGTTTTCTAATTGACCGCAAGATTATGCATCACCTTATAGTCTTATTGATGCAAGAATATGCATTACCTTGTAGTTCGCAGCGTCAAAGTCTGGACCGAGCAGTTCTAGAGCTTCTTTGTAGTTGCCTTTGCCATATTCATAAACAGCTTCAGCAAGCTGATTTTAGACAATTTGATGTTAAAATAAACAAAACAATGATATTAAGCTATGATAAATAACTCTGAAAGATAAAAAAAAAGAACAGACCACAATCGCTTTTTGTATCAGCTGCTGTTTCTTCTCGCCCATATCAGATGTTCTGTTAGAATTATACGAGTCTGGTGATAAGTCAAGAGACAAAAGTTTCATTAAAAAAAAAAATGCAACAAAAGAGAAAGCGGTACTGACCGGGACTTGAGGCCCTCGAGCAATACATGTGCTTGTGAAGTGTTTCCAACTTTACTCAATGCCCAGATTGTCGTGATATCAAAAAGCCACTCTTGATACCACATTGCCTGAACATCAAAGTTGCACAAATCGTTTTTAAAAGACAAATTAATGTCTATGAACGCAAGGGAATCAGGTGCATTACTTACTTGATCAGTCAAACAGTTTGCCAGGATCTTCAGTCTGTCTATAAACTCATCTAGTTTATCTCGTGTGTCAAAGCGCAACAACAAACCGAGAGCATCCATATAAACCTGAAATTTAGTAGTACAAGTATAAGACATCAGATTGCTAATGGATGTTCATCTTTTCATTTAAAAAGGGAAAGAAAAATGATTAGGGAATTACGTCTTTAGCAACAGCATCGTCTTTCTCCAGCTCTTTACACATCTGATGATCATATATTTCTTGTACCTTACTTATGGGAGACCCTCCTTCCAAGTAACAAACAGCTACATGCCACCAATTATGCGAATACCTAAGTAAAATGGTTCAGGTATTTGGTTTTCTTTTATAGGTGATTCCAGAGATGATC
Source organism: Boechera stricta (assembly GCA_018361395.1). Taxonomy (NCBI): domain Eukaryota; kingdom Viridiplantae; phylum Streptophyta; class Magnoliopsida; order Brassicales; family Brassicaceae; genus Boechera; species Boechera stricta. Next base: position 5,363,972 of record CM031539.1, on the reverse strand, counting down.
AGAAGAGGTTTACACTTTGTTTGAAATTGCTGTTACCTTAAGGAAGAGCAAGAATCCCATGAAGCCGAGCATCCTTCCATGAACTCTACTGCTTCCTTGAAACGGCATTCAGTTTGAAGAACATGACACAACTGCCCAAAAATACAAACGAAAGCTTGCATATGGATAGAGGAAATATTACCAAGTAACAACAAAAGATGGGAATGATAGACATTCGACACTCACGCAGTGATGAGCCCAAGAGTCGTTTTTGTTGATCTCATAGCCTTTCCTAGCAGCTTTCTCAGCTTCTGCCAACTGTCCAAGCTCCATTAAGGGGAATGCAAGCATACCGTAAACATAATCTTGTTCCCGATTCTCCGGTAGAATCTGCCAAGTTTGCAAGGTCAGTGAGGTAAATCAAAGATAGCGATAATAAGATACCTGGTTTTTAATTATTAATTATGTGGCTTTTATCAATATGATCAAAAGTTGAAGTACCTTCTCAAACAGAGGCAAAGAAAGATCTGGTCGACCCATGCAGAAACACAAAATCTCTACTCTCTTCCAAGATAGCAAATCTTTCGGAAACTTTTCCAAGAGCTCCAAAAAATAAAGAGTTATGAGAGTTAGAATAACTGCTACAAAGGAAAGCTGGAAAGATATATCAAGTTATCCATCCTAGTATAAGGAGAGCAAGAAGAACTACTAAGAACCAGAAGTCAAGAAACATCCTAACCTTAAAGTGTAACTCCAAAGCCACATTGTCGTCCATACTCTCAGAGAATAAGTAATTAACAGCCTTGAAAACTGCCTTCTCATATGGCGTGGCTTCCCCCTAAAACCAATGAATTTCAGGGCTTAATGACACGAAACTCATCGAGTATCACGGATTATAGACATGTGATAAGTACAGAGCATCATTAATTCACTTAGAAAGATTCATAGACACTAAAAGAGAAAATCAAGGTTGAGAGCTTACAAGATGGGATTCTGCAGCTCGAACATAGGATTTGGCCCTAGCAAAGTCAGAAGAGCTAAGGTAATGCGCAGCCAAAATGTTTCCCAAAACACAATATTTATCATACAATGGCGCTTCTAGAATGATCTCCCTCTCTCTTCCATAGCCAAGGACCTTCATCAGACGAGGAACAATGTCACAAAAGGGTGAAACATAAAAATCATAACTTTTAGCATAATGAGCCATAAAAAACACAACTTGAAACCTAAAATTATCATCTTTTAGCAAAACAATTGTAAATGGAAGGCCTCAAATCGACACAACAATAATTCCTCTTCGATAATTACAAAAGGAGACAAATTTACAAAACCACAACTTCGAATCGTCAAAAAGAATCAAACCATGGAAACGGTGGAACAAAGACAAACCTTAATGTAAAAAAGAGAGAGGAGAACCTGGTGAGAATAGGAGTTAATAGCAGCAATGCAATCATCTGACGAGGTGTTGACCTCATAACCCCAGTAAACAAATCTGCTTCCTTTTCCCGTTTCATGAATTTGACTTTCGTCTTCTTTCTGAGATACCAGAGATACGAAACAGAGTTCGTCCGTGAGACTAATCGATGCAGAACAGAGTGATAATAATGCGCAAGGGATAAAATTTCTTATTTGCTACAGTAAATATTGGAGTAATATATTTTCTACTACACAGTCTCTATCATTTGGAAAAGAACACGACGGTCGAACATACCAAACCTGAGATAAAATATCATTTTTAGAAAATATTAAATAAATCATATTTTTTATTGTTAAATATTGCTAAGAAGTTCAATCCGAATTCAGGTTTTTGGTTTTAGGATGAATAATAGTATTCCAAATTAAACTTAAATCTAATATGAATGGTTTGGTTTGATTTTCGTTTCGAGTTTCAAACATATATATTCTTATTTTTGTAGAAAAAGTAGGTTTTAGATCAATTTTTTTCGTCGGTTTGGTTTTAATTTGGATTGGGTTTTTAGATATAGAAATATTAAATCCGTTTAAATTTGAATAAATAAACTTGAAAAAATAATTTTATCCAAATTATGTGAACCAAAGCTTACAAATGTAAGTACTTCGCCTCCAATTTGGTTGGACACAACCATTAGCTGAATGAATTTTAGTAGTAGACAAAAAAAGAAAGGATCAAAGTTATTGCCTCTTAACACACTCTAATTAGGCTAACCGTGAAAATAAAGATAAACCCCATACAAGATGTATTCATTGCATTTAATTTGTCATATGCATGCATCTATTATTTTCGTATAACCGAAGGTTAAAAGAATAAACGAGAAGGAAAATGAAATAGGCAAAAGACATGAACGTAACGTAACATATATCGCAACCGAAAAAAGATCACGTACCATGTATTTCAAAGACATGGACACGTCCTGAGTAACGCTAACACAACATGAAGCCTTCATTGATCAGTCGGGAAGAAAACCAAAATATGGATTTGATAGAAACTTTAGATGACCCGTTGAGTATCTATTAATTTAGAATGGGACAGAGGAAGGTGGTATATATAGGTTGTGGGATTTCGAAGGACCTAAATTCAAATTGCTTTTCTTTAGAAATTTCCTAAGTAATTGTGTAAGACTAATTAGGAATAAGGAGGAATATATCTGGCCTCACATGTGTCGGTCAAATTCTACATATGCTTTACAAATAAAAAAACAATTACTTGCAAAACGAAACCTTGAATCCTTACACTATCCAAACTCCAAAGCAACGCCATCTCCAGCACAGCATATGAAAATGTTAACTGGAGTTCCGATCCCTTTACATTTCATTCGTTTTATATAATTTTTAAATTATTTTGGTTTTTTATATAATATTAAATACAATCATATTACTCTTGTAAGAGTAAAATAAGTGGCTAAATTTATTATCTCCAAAAGAGCTTTCATTTTTATTTTGTTCCTTGTTTTTTCCCATTTTCCTTTCACATCTTCTTTATCGAGGTGAACATCTAATCTATTTAATATTATGGAGCATTCGACAAGATATTCATTCAATTGGCAAGCGGTCATGTACTTGTTCAAAATCAGTTTGTTGCTGCCAACCTTCTTTTTGGAAATTTTTAAAAACTCTCTTTTTCTTTGTAGTTTTGAGTTTTTAAAGGATTTTTTTACTCTATTAATTCATTACAATGGGAATAACAAAAATGATGTAACTTCTGCCACACTAATGTTATGTCCGTCAATATGGTCTAATCATAGGCCAAAACATATATATATATATATATACACACACAGGAAAATTGATTACTCTGTCTCATTTTTCAAATGATATCAAAGGTATTCTATTCTAGAAATGCAGAAAAATAGAACTCATAAATATATATATATATATATATAATTGTTAAGGAAAGTGTGTTTGATATATACCAAATTTCTTCAAAGTCTTATGGATTACAGTTGGATAAGTGTAACGTCAGATATACAGTTAACCTAATATTGTGGCCACAACAAAAGATCTTTAGGGTTTTAAAGTCACGTATCCTTATCTTTATTGAAGAAGTACATGCATGTTTTGCTATTATTATATTCTTTCTACACCTTCAGCAAAAAGGAAATCTTTTTGAAATTGGGTTATCATGGAAATGCCAGGTCTCCTCATTCTTATCTTATCAATGCCTGCTGCGTCAGATTGTTGCGTCCTCCTTTGTCTAGAAATATGGATAAACGACAAGATAATGACAATTTTATTGATTTCCAAGATAACGGTCATTGGTTAGAATTTTAAATTTTTCGAAAGCCATAATTTGGTCTAAAGATCTAATTGAAAGCAATCATATTTTGTAAATATTTGAATTGAAAACAATCGTATTTTATAAATATTTTCCAAAGCCAAAGTCACTTTTGTGATTTATTTTTTCTTTGAATAAAAGTCTAAATCCATAAATTTTGGGATTTGGAAAATTTTATTTGGTTTTTCATTGATACATGTAGTGTATTTGATAAAAAAATAAGAAAAAATTTATTATTTTTTTTAAAATTTTTTACTTAAAACAAATTGATAAATCATATTCATATATATTTTTTGTCAACAGCTTATAATATATTAAAGAGGCTCTGGGATGATAAATCATATATATATATACATAATTGTCGTGTAGTCACTAGAAAAAAAGAAAAATTTCATTATTTTTTTTAAATTTTTTACTTAAAACAAATTGATAAATCCTATATATACATGATTGTCGTGTTTTGCATTTTTAGTATTTTAATTTATTATTTATTTTAGTTAAATAAAATTTTAATAAATTTATTTTTACTTATTAATATAGACAAAATATTAATATATAATAGACATTAATATTCACCAAATATTTTGATATTTTAAAAGTAACAGCCATGTTTGCAATCATTTTCATTTAATTCTACAGCTCTAGCAGATAAACCTACAGCTCAAGCAAATAAACATAAAACTACAGCCTAAAAATTTATAGCCATAATTCTAAAGCTACAACAGAAAAACCTACAACCAAAATCTTAAATCTACAGCCACAACCAATCAGACCCTAAGTTTGATCTTTCTTTTACTTTCTTTTTTTGGAAGAATCCTAAATTATCATCCTAATAGTTTATTTCTCGGTTGACTTTTCTACGGGTCAAGACGTTCTCAAATGGTAACTTGCTTCTTCAAGGGGACCTCACCGGATACACAACTTGATATAGTAGCCGTATGTCAAAGCGGTTATGCAGAAAAAATGTCTTATAAATAAATACAGCTTAGTGTTCATTTCGAAGTCATATAAGATTAGTAAAGATAATTATATTCCCTTTTTACTCAGGCTCCATATGGTAATTAAATGCAAGAGGAACAAATGGCATGAAGATGAATTGGATAGTGATGAAGTTTGTTTTAGTGACGCTTCTTGGGCTTGAATTTTAGACTACTATAGACATTGTTTAATAGATACGTGCAACTGATAGTTAGGGGGAAGAAGAAATAACCTGCTCCCAACTACATCATATGCTGCATAAACCAAAGCACATGTAACACTATTTGCTTAGCAACATACGTACCTCATTTCTAAACTTTTTCATAGACTCTAAAAAGATTGAGAAGGATTACCATTATATTGGGCTGGATAGGCCCATTTTAAGTAACTCATATATAAATGGTCCTAGGTGAGTGCTGGCCAACTAGTAATACCGAGAAAGTGACAACAATATGGATCGAGAGACGATAGCCACGTGTCACTGTCTCAATTGAGTTTGACCCAGAACGGCTGCCGGAAGCTGGAGGGAGTAATAATGATCAACCTTTTCCCAATTCCGACGGAACTAAAAACACGAAAAATATTAAAAACAAATTCGAGAAAACAAAAGTGAAAAAAATTCGATCTTTTCACAGTTTTGCTGCTCTCAAAAACATTCTAAACGCAAAAAAAGTGACTTTTTTTTGTCATCCATCCGTGGACCTCGTCCATGTGAAAGTTCTACTTTTTCAATCTCGAATTGGAGAAAAAAATTGTGAAGCTTTTTGAGTTATGTTAGATAGATAGATTCGAATCCAGATACGAAGGAGGAGAGCATCGTTGTTAAGATGCCGGCGACCGGAGATATAGACCGTCAGATCGATCAGTTATTGGAATGTAAGCAGCTGACGGAGGCGGAGGTGAAGACCTTGTGTGACCAAGCGAGAGCGATTCTTGCGGAGGAATGGAATGTTCAACCGGTGAAATGTCCGGTCACTATCTGTGGTGATATTCATGGTCAATTTTACGATCTTATTGAGCTTTTTCGAATCGGTGGTTCTGCGCCTGATACTAATTATCTCTTCATAGGTGATTATGTAGGTTCGTTCTTTATTGCATTTTTCTGATTTCTACTTCAAAGTCTTATTCTGTCTGCATTGAGAGCTTTACTGTGTGTTTTCTTTAGAGGAAATGGTCATGAGTACTAAATTGACATATAGTTGTTGTCGTTATATATGTGCACAGATCGTGGGTACTATTCTGTGGAGACAGTAACGCTTTTGGTAGCTTTGAAAGTTCGATATAGAGATAGAATTACAATCTTGAGAGGGAATCATGAAAGTCGCCAAATTACTCAAGTGTAAGCATTTCTCTTTTAGGTATGGGTTTTATGATGAATGCTTGAGGAAGTATGGTAATGCAAATGTGTGGAAGTCATTTACAGACCTTTTGATTACCTTCCTCTTACAGCTCTCGTTGAGAGTCAGGTACAACCCATGAGTTTCACCTTATTCCACCTCATTATATGGTTTGTATCTGCTATATATGGCTCTTTTTGACTGGCTGCAACACTTTTTCATCCTGTAGATTTTCTGTTTACATGGCGGGCTTTCGCCTTCTTTAGACACGCTTGACAACATCCGAGCATTAGACCGCATTCAGGAGGTAACTTCTTTTCCTGGTTAACCAGACAAGCAACATTTTACTTTAGTGACTCTGGATTTAAGCATTATCTTTCTGTTGTTGAGAACTTATAGGTCCCACACGAAGGTCCAATGTGTGACCTCTTATGGTCTGATCCAGATGATCGCTGCGGTTGGGGTATATCTCCTCGTGGAGCTGGATACACTTTTGGACAAGATATCGCCACTCAGTTTAACCACACCAACGGACTAAATCTTATATCCCGCTCTCACCAGCTTGTCATGGAAGGATACAATTGGTGTCAGGTAAAGAACAAGCAAATACGAAATTTCTATAGCGTGGTGATCTCTTCTCTCTTATCCGTCTACTGACATCTTATTTTGATGTCTTCAGGAAAAAAACGTCGTGACTGTGTTTAGTGCTCCAGATTGGAGAGATGTGGGAACATGGCTGCGATTCTAGAGATTGGAGAGAACATGGAGCAGAATTTCCTTCAGTTTGATCCGGCACCACGTCAAGTCGAACCAGAAACGACTCGCAAGACCCCAGATTATTTTTTGTAAATTTTGTGAATACAATTCCACGCCAGTTGTTTCTATTCCTGGTTCAGTCTACTTCAAGTCATCTGGTGGGTTCCATTTTTTCTTTTCTTTTAATGTTTGTCGGTTTTATTTATAATTCAAAGAAGTAAGTATCCTCATCCTGAACACAAGATCCTGACCGTGTCTCAAATCATATTTGGATTCAAAACGAAAACGACGTAGTCAATTTAGTTAGGTCAACAAGATCTGTGCCGTGAGAGACAGAGAAGATCCTTTTCCTTGATCTGATGAAATTCTACAAGTTATCAATAATCGGTCAAAAAGAAAAAAAACGTAGTCAATTTTAAAAACAATTTAAAAAAATTGTTTGATTGTTAACTCAAAGTCTTACATTACCTATAGCTTGTAAAGTTTAATGTTCTCTTCTGACTTTTATCATATTCATATTTTTGAAACTATCATTTGAAGAACAATGAGCTCTCAATCTATAGATTCAGGTTCGGGTTCAAAAATCAGGAAATGCCCGCCACCTGTGTGACTTTGTGCACACGCACAACGTCTCTATACGATCGCTGATCATCTCTATGCTTCTCTTCGTGACAACATTTTGCAGATATATATATATATATATATATATATATATATATATATCTGATTCTCGGGTGAGGCTGAACAAGTGCGTATGGAAGTGAATTCATCATAGCCTCTTAGATCCGTTACAAGCAAAACCAACCATAAAAATCTATGGAATTACGCAATTGTATGTACTTCAAAGGAGCTTGGGCTGATCCATTTAATAAGTCCTGTAACAAATACAAAAGACTGTCACCTTTTTTTATTCACGAACCAGCTATAAGCACCAATACATAAAGGCTTATGATGGTTCAAGGTCCTCATGATCCCTTGTCGCAGCTTCTCAATGTATTTCTATCTCCCTTATGACAATGATGGAAGTGCTAATCTGGTGAAGACAATGTCATTTACTTCTCAGTTCTTGGATAATCACATTTTGAGTCACAAAGTTAAAAGTTGGTGAATTCAGCATTCCGACCTAATTTTTTTTACAAATTATCAAATATCAATTTATTGTAATTCATTTTATATTTTATATTTTAAAATCTTAAATGATAAATCATATTACACCAAGAATTAGTTTTCAACTTTTTAATATTCATAAAGATAAATAACTGAAATAAACCGAGACAAAACTTACACCCAACATCAAACGCAAAAACATGATTGGACATATATTGTCTCCATATATATACACGTTGTAAGCACTTTGACTAGTTCACTAGTTCACTATATGGGACCAGTAAGTATTACACAGTCAATTGGGGCTACCTTAAATTAGGGGTCAATTATTTCTTAGTTTCGTTTGGCAGTTTGATGGTAATCTTTTTCTGGATATAAAACTATGAAAATTCTACTAGGTATCAATAATCTGTCCCCAAAAAAAAACGTAGTCAACTTAAAAAATTTGGTTGTGTTGAAAATAATATAATAATAATTATATATTATATATATATATATATATATATATATATGTAGATGTATGACCTTTTGTATAAATGAAAGTTTAATTTCTTTTATTCTCAGAATGTATTCTTACAAACGATATATATATATAGATTAATTGATTTAGTTATGTGGTTAGAAAAATCTAACTTTATAATATTAAATAATTATACTTGAAGATTAAATTTCTAACACTCCCCTTAATTATTTAACTATCGCCTCGTTAAAAATCTTCATGTAAAAACCCAACGATAAAAACCACGATAAGTGAAAAAGAAAGATAACATATTCTTCCCCTGAAAATATTTTTCTTCATAAATTGTGACGACGCATCCCGATGCTATGAACATGCTAACATCGTGGTAAATACTTCAGAAGAGATTCGCAATCGCGATGAAACGATTCAATATCGATTTCACCATTCTTCTCGAAGGAAGAGAGAAAAATCAATATGTTTCGCTCGCCGCTTCGATATAACCTTCCTTAACTTCGGTAACACACGCAATTATCTTCATGGTCAGGCCTTTTATTTACTGCTATACCACTTGCCAATATGCCTGATCATGATCCGAGCCATACACATTCTCTACAAGCTTCATGGAAAGGCATCTCTCGCATAATCGACGAAAATGTTGTCATTCTCTAACGAATAAGCCCCTCCTATAAGAATATATATCCGCCTGATTCGCTTACGGATCCGATAGACTCCGTGATCCGCAAAACCAACTGTATTACCCATTTTGAATTTCTTGGTAATATAATCCTAAGTCTATCAGACTGAAGATAACTGAAAATATGTTTTATTCTCCAATGTTCGGCTGTTGGGAAGAATTATATCTCGCAGTTGCATTAGAAAGAAAAAGCTATATCCGGTCGCAAGATGCTACGAGTCCGCCATACGCTACATATGTCAGACCCAATATTTCTTCGTTATCCTCACATGGTCTAAATGGATCTTTTTCGACATCGAAGGTCTATTAACCATCGAGTCTCAATGGAGCTTTATCCATATTAAAACGCTTGAGGAGTTTTTCAGATAGATTGATACGAATATCCCATCTTCGAGTTTATCTCGTCAAGACAAAACTTTGTTCTTTCCAAGATCTTTCATTTCAAATTCGATTTCATATCATTTCGTGCTTCTTCAATCTCCTTTGAGTTCCAATTATATTCTGCCAACATACATAAACAATGATCACAAATGCTCAAGGATTTTTATAAAAACGCATGGACATATCGTATTATTCACATAACCTTTCTTTAAAAGATATTCGCTTAAACGATTATACACATGTCCGGATTGTTTTAATCCGTGATCGTAATTGACCGAACATATATCCGCATTTCAACTCAATGCTTCAGCATTTTCATCCCTCTCGATTTTCATATATATATTTCATTATCAACCGATCCATATAGATACGCTCACTACATCCATAAGATACATTTCCAAATTTGACGTCACAAACTCATTAAATATCGAATGTAATCAGATCCATTAGGAGAATATGTTTCTTCATAATCAATTTCCTGGTCGAAAAACCTCGAGCAACAAGTCGGGCTTTATATCTTGTAACTTCATTATTCTCATTTCGCTTTCTCACAAATACCCACTTCGCACTCCAACCTTTCACATCCTAGGTAGTGACAGTGTCCAAATACATTTCTCTTATTTAGGAGATTAATTCATTTTGCATGGCCATCCTCCATTTCTCCCAATGATCTTTTCCGACATTCCGATAGGACCTCTGCCTTCGATCATCATTTTCATTATCAATTTCGATACGTAAAATGAGAAAATTCCATCATCATCATCTATTTCATTTCTTTCCCATATCTTTTCATTTTGGGCATAATTTATGACATCTCATATTTTTCTCAGATTGTCCTCTTCGGATATTTTCTTTCGTAGCTTCTCCGAACTATTTCATTTAAATCTTCCGAACTTTCCTCATTTCGGGGTTTCTTCAGAACTTTTGTGTGAATTTGATTCTCCCATACTTTTTCTTCCGGGAGTTTTTTAACCCATGCCTTCTTTTACCGAACTTTGCTCATTTATTTTATTAAGACGATCTGTTCTCGCGAACTTCAATTTCGATGGAACATTCAAAATTCTAAGATATATGATTTTGTCACCTTTCAGATCTACGAACCCGTCTGGTAATTGCTTGCCATATTTTGTAAGTGTACTATTTTTTGTACTTCAAGTTCTCGCTTCTTCAGAGATCCGCAGATATCAACGATGGTGTATACCATGCAATATCCCTTGAATTTTAATTCTCCCCCTAACGATGGGAACTCGCTTTCATTAAAATGGCAATCAGCAAACGAGTCGAAACATATCACCGCTGAGGTTCGAGATAACGAATTATACTTGACGTATAACCAACGAATACCCAATCTCCGCGTCCCATTTCAGACGCTGGGAGTAATAAAGTGCACATACACCGCACATCCAAAAACACGAGATGATATTTCCGCCGACAGATGCTAATCAGAATAATATTTATTATACGCACTGGTCGAATTTGAATCAACGCTAAAGATGCTGGGATAAAGATGTCCCCATGCAGAAATTGGGAGTTTTGTTTCATTATTACGGCCTATCAATTAATCAAGAATCAAGTCAAAGATTCGCAAGCCATTTTGCATGAACGTGCAATCGGATGCTCAACATCGATCCCCATATGCAATATCATTAAAGGCTCTAAGTAAATTCACCAAAGATTATCAAGTCTTACTTTCGATAAGATAATCAGGAAATTGCTTTTAACTCGATTATTTGGAAATAACCTGCCATATTTCGTGTCAAAAGACACATGCACCATCTACTGACGCATCAATTAATACCATAAAATATCGAAATGGTCCACACGATGGGTGGATCGGTCCACATATGTCACCACGTATTCTTTCTAAAAAATTTTCGTGTGATTCATCTCACCTTATCAGGTTTTCTTAATTATAAGTTTTCCTCGAGAACAGATCACAAAAATTCATTTGATTCAAAGATCTTCCTCCTTTCAACTGACTTTACCATTAATTTTCCACAATTTTTTCATCACGACAACCAGATGACCTCAGTTCTTTCATACGCCATACTTAAATATATCTAAACTGGTTTACCGTGTGGCATATGATTCAATCATATTAATTTTTGTGGAATACAAATTCGTAAGAAAAGTTCTAGCTTCTTCTATATATATTTTCTCTCCGAAATTATTTTCGATACAAAGATATTCAATGCCATTTTTATTTTTGTTTCACGATATCCATTTCTTCTGATATTCAAACTTAACAAATTCTCGTAGACTTGGGGAATATAACGCCTCATTTATTTCAAACTTCCCTCTAAGAGAATCGCTCTTCCGAACCCATAATAATTTTTTCCGATAAGATTTACTCCACTTTCTTTTAATTTTGATCGAGAAATATTTTTTATCTTTTAATATCGCGCGTCTGCAGACTATCGCGACATATATCTCCATCTCCGCTCACAAATTTTGACATCTTCCTGGTTAAAATAAATAGAGATATATTAAAAACATGTTTAACAATATTTATCATATTTATTACAATAAAAATTTGAAAAAATTTATCCAAAACTTTTAAAATTCAACCGATCATATAAAATTTCAGATCGAATTTTAATACATCACTAACGGTTGATTTATGCCAACGGTCATGATGAATTTATTTTTATTAATTTTTCAAAAATTTTACACTTTTCCAACTAGAAAAAATTTCAATCTATAAATACACTCATTCATTCATTCATTTATTCACAAAAATCTCATTTCTTCTTATTCATTTAGTTTTAGTTTTGAAGATGTTTAGATTTTGTTTAATGATTTGTTTAGTTTTAATTATTGAGATTGCCTCTTCGTTAAAGATACCCATAGTTTATCATAACGCGCTTTTATTATTTTACGTGAATTGTTCAGTAATCGCAGATTATTAATAAAAATGGTTCATTTTAAATAATATTAAACATTATATTACAATATATAAAATATATTATACATTAAACTTTTTATTTTATAGCTTCTTCAGAAGACATTTATTATATTACATCACCATATATTACATTATATTACATTATCCTACTTATTTTATTACTCTAACATCACTTGCTCAACGAGAAAATTCGCTATATCAAGATGAGTTATCAAAGAAGGTCCGATCGTGAGACAAAATTTGTTTCGCCATTTTTCTTTTCGCTGGGATTCTTGTACAAATCGGCAAGATGTTTAGCGCATGTGTACGCGCCCAATGGCCTTTCATTCCGATCGAACATATATTTTCCTTTTGATACATCACAGATATCGCTTATTTTTGGCTCTTTCCGCAGAACTATTATTGAATCCCTTCCTGCCCACCCGCTCCACGCCCGCGACACTACCACGACCACGGCCTCTACCTCGCCCTTGTCTCGCCATTATCATGTTATATATTCGCCTGTGGAATGCCGATCCGGCGATTAATTTAACATCACGAAGTTCATTATTTTGCTCAGAACTGGAGTGTATTCATTAACTCCAATACCGAGTATAACTCATCCAGATTGTTGTTGTAGTGATACATTCGAGTGATGAAATGTTTGGAGTTTTTTCGATCATATCATTATCTGTTATTTTCTCTCCACATAACATCATCCTCAAGTAATTCGAACAACGAAATTATAATCACCTACACTTTTATAATCCATAAACCTGAGGTTTAACCACTCATTCACTTTGCAAGATCACATATTTTTGATCAAACCTATCTTTGAGGATGCCAAAGATCTCAGGATCTTCTTTCGTGATGTATTCAATTTTTAAGTTGTCATGGAGGTGACATAAAAAATATCATAACCTTCGCCTTTTATCTTCCCTCGTCGTCATTGATTCGTAGTTCTGCTCGCTTTTAAACGCATCGCATCTAACGCCTGTCATATAATTATTTATATATCATGAGCGATATCGAAATTTCGCAAATTGACATGTTATCTACACATATATAATAATATATATAAATATATATAGATATTAAATAATTTAAATCATAAGTTATAAAATAATAAAATAATTTAAATTTATTTAGATGCATCTTCCATATGAGTGAGAGAAATTACCATATATTGCGACGCATACCTTCCATAATATAAAAGTAACCTTCCATATAAATAATAATTTATAATTAAAATGATTTAACAATAAATTAAATCATACCAGATTATACCTTAAATCGATAGGATCTAATCTCGGATGATTTGACTTAAATCTGATAAAGTCGCTCGATAACTGTTGAAAATAATATAATAATAATATATATTATATATATATATAGAGAATGTAGGACCTTTAGAGAGAAAATGGTGATAAAAAGTTTTAATTTCTCTTTATTCTTCAGAATGTTTATTCTTACAAACGTATGTGACCATATATATAGATTAATTATTTTAGTTATGTAGTAAAAAATCTAACTTTATAATATTAAATAATTATATTTCTAGAAGATTAAATTTCTAACAGGTTGATTATTTTAACTCATAGTATTACATTTCCTTGTAAGTTTAATGTTTCCTTTTGACCTTTACCATATTCATAATTTTTTGAAACTATTCATTTGAAGACAAATGAGCTACCAAATTTACTAATCTAAATTCTACAAGCCTTAACTTTGTTTTTTTTTTGGGTTGTTCGGTCAACTGTTTCTTGGTTTAAAACCTCAAAAGCCTAACTTTCATCTCCAAGTAAAACTAAGCAACATGTCTAAATGACTTAATCTCACAATTTCTAATTTCCCTTAAAAGTATCTAAAAGATCATTAACTAAGCTGAATCTATTACCTATGTGTTTAAAAATTCGGACCCATTAATGTTATTAGTTACGCTTCGTATTATATAATTGAAAATTCAACTATAGCTAAAGCAAATACCTTTTAGCACATGCTACAGATCACAAATCATGGGTTATATCATTCTTACCCAATTTATTTTCCATAATTCCAGCAAAACAAAATCAGATTTAAAATATATCAAACACTCATTCGTTTTAGAGCATATGTAAAGTAAAACACAAGTTCGATATTTCATATAGCTGAAAATGCATTTTTTTGTATATTTCTGTGGTATATGGTCCCAGAAAAATGATTTTAAATTTTGAATGTGGAAAGTTAGTAGTGAAAGCGAAACTAAACGACATGGACAACGATTAAATGGATTGTAATTGGGCAACGAAGGTAACGTTTACACCGACACGACCGTAAACGACGTTGTCACTTGTCTTAATTGCAAACTGCATAAAATAATGGTTCATGTTAAACGAAATATGTAAATAACTTTCGAAAATTAAAATAATATATACTATATAAATAATTCTGAGAATGTGTGGTGGGTATCCCATTCGAAACCACCTGGCTGTCATTATTTTAATCATGAAAATATTATGATAAACTCAAGAAGGCTTTTACTTTTCTTGTGAACTTGGAATTTGGGCCAAGAAAAATCTAACCGAAAGTTATAATTAATAACGTTATTAGCGGTTATTTGTATTCTAATTTGGAGTTTTGCATACATACAATTACACCAATGTGAACGTCCAATGATCACCGTTTAAGTTTGGTGTGTTTTACGGTTCATAATTAGGAATTTAAAGATGTCAATTAAAATTTAATTTCAAAAATATCAAAGCGTCTCAGAGCTTATAAAAAGGAGGTAAGTTTATTTACACATAACAAACATAAACTCTAAATATATACTCTCTCAGTGATGAAAACGACGTAGTTTTAAGAGTAACTGGCTATCCATCTTCGTACACGCCGGTTACCAAACCTCCTAAAAGTACAGAATTATATCTCTGTTCTAAGCTTTTGTTTTGTTCCCACTGTGAAAATTCTGTTTTTTTTTTTTTGCTTTAAAGTTGGAAACACAATCAAGAATTTTCAATAAAGTTTCATCCTTTTTGAAATTTTCTTTCACTATCTTTCTATAATTCTTCTTAGTAAAAGTTTGCATTAATGGCTTACCCTAATTTGTAAGCTCTTTACTTAATCCTCCTTCTTCTTCTTATTATTCTTCTTCATTCTCCAAATTGTTTTCTAGGGGGTTTGTGATTTGGGTTTGATTGAAGCAATGAAGAAGTCTAAACTCGATAACTCTGCTTCACAGACTCGATTCGGGTTGGTTCAGTTCTTATTAGCTCTTCTGCTCTTTTACTTTCTCTGCATGAGCTTTGAGATCCCATTCATCTTTAGAACCGGGTCTGGGTCTGATGATGGGTCATCTTCCTCTTTTGCTGACGCATTACCGAGACAGATGGTTGTTGGTAGTAGGGAAGCAAATTTGGTTGTTGGAGAAGAAGAAGAAGAAGACCCACATCGACCATTCAAGGATCCGGGTCAGGTCAATCGGGTGGGTCGGGTCACGGAGCGGAGAATGCGAGAGTTTAAGTCCGTCTCTGAGATTTTCGTCAACGAGAGCTTCTTCGACAATGGCGGATTCAGCGATGAATTCTCAATCTTTCACAATACAGCGAAGCATGCGATTTCAATGGGGAGGAAAATGTGGGATGGTCTCGATTCGGGTTTAATCAAACCCGATGAAGCTCCGATTAAGACCCGAATTGAGAAATGTCCGGATAATGTTACGGTTACTGGGTCGGAGTTTGTGAACCGGAGCCGGATCTTGGTTTTGCCGTGTGGTTTAACGTTAGGATCTCATATTACCGTTGTGGCTACGCCGCATTGGGCACATGTTGAGAAGGAAAGAGATAAGACGGTGATGGTGACTCAGTTTATGATGGAGTTGCAGGGATTGAAGGCTGCTGATGGTGAAGATCCGCCTCGGATTCTTCATTTTAATCCGAGGATTAAAGGTGATTGGAGTGGAGGACCAGTGATTGAGCAGAACACTTGTTACCGTATGCAATGGGGTTCAAGTTTACGCTGTGATGGTCGTGAATCTAGTGATGAAGACGAATCTGGTATTGACTTGTTAACTTATTTTATGTTTCTTATATTATTTGATTTGTGATTTGTTGGACTAGAGTTGATTTAAAACTATTGTTTAATTTTGACTTGGATCGTTCAATGTTCAATTTGTTTATATTAAAGGTTCGTTTTTTTTAATCTTGATGAGAAAGATAAGAAATTTAATTGTTTTGTGGGGTTTTTGCGATAGTTGATGGAGAGGTGAAATGTGAGAGGTGGAAGAGGGATGATGATGGTGGTAAGGGTGATGGGTCTGATGAATCGAAGAAGACATGGTGGTTGAATAGGCTGATGGGTCGGAGGAAGAAGATGATAGCACATGATTGGCCTTATCCTTTTGCTGAAGGGAAGCTTTTTGTTCTTACACTTCGAGCTGGAATGGAAGGTTATCACATTAGTGTTAATGGAAGACATATAACGTCTTTCCCTTATAGAACCGTGAGTAAACTGATTAAAACAGCTCGATAATTTCCAGAATCGTTGATGGAATGATTTTAACATTGACTGGTATAATGTTTTTTTTTCTCAGGGGTTTGTTCTTGAGGATGCCACTGGATTAGCAGTTAAGGGAAATCTTGATGTGCATTCTGTATTTGCTGCCTCGTTACCCTCTACAAATCCGAGTTTTGCACCGCAAAAGCATCTCGAGATGCAAAGCATATGGAAAGCTCCTTCGTTACCTGAAAAGCCTGTAGAGTTGTTTATCGGAATTCTCTCTGCTGGTAACCATTTTGCAGAGAGAATGGCAGTGAGGAAGTCATGGATGCAGCAAAAGCTAGTCAGATCATCGAAAGTTGTTGCCCGGTTCTTTGTGGCATTGGTAAGCACAACTCTTGAAAGACGAAAATCACCTGAATATAGTCATTGGTTAACTCCATTTGTTTATTATGCTAATTCATCTTGCAGCATGCAAGAAAGGAAGTCAATGTAGATCTAAAGAAAGAAGCCGAGTACTTTGATGATATCGTCATAGTACCGTACATGGATCATTATGACCTTGTTGTGCTCAAGACGGTTGCTATCTGTGAATATGGGGTAATTTCTTCGACCCTGCTCTTTTGTGTTCTCCTTACCTTTTATTACTTTTCTGATTATTCATCTGGGAAATTGTAGGTTAACACAGTGGCAGCAAAGTATGTTATGAAATGTGATGATGATACATTTGTGCGAGTGGATGCCGTGATCCAGGAAGCAGAAAAGGTTAAGGGAAGAGAGAGCCTTTATATTGGAAACATTAATTTCTACCATAAGCCTCTGCGCACTGGGAAATGGGCTGTGACATACGAGGTATACGTTTTGTAGCAAACCCGAAAATCAGTTGAGCTGAAAAGGTAACAGGACTCATATGGTGTTTACACTTTATCTTGATTTTTCTTAATTGTGAAACCAGGAATGGCCAGAAGAGTATTATCCTCCATACGCAAATGGTCCGGGTTACATCTTGTCGTATGATATAGCTAAGTTCATCGTTGATGATTTTGAACTGAAGAGATTAAGAGTAAGTTATCTTTTACACATATACAAGATTTTGAGGTGACCCATCCAAGAAACATCAAAAAATGGTCTTGTACTTCTTGGTTATTGCAGTTATTCAAGATGGAAGATGTGAGCATGGGAATGTGGGTGGAGAAGTTCAACGAGACTAGACCGGTGGCTGTGGTTCACAGCCTCAAGTTCTGCCAGTTTGGCTGCATAGAAGACTACTTCACTGCTCATTATCAGTCGCCTCGCCAGATGATTTGCATGTGGGATAAGCTGCAGAGACTCGGGAAGCCCCAATGCTGCAACATGAGATGACATAACATTGTTTTTGCCGGGAGATTATGGAGCTAACTGTTTAGATCTCTGTATATATAGAAACAATATATAATGTATCTATATATATAATATAATGAAGGGCTCTTGAAAAGTTGACTGAAAAGTCAATACTTTTTGCAGTGTTTACAAAATATATAATCCAGCGGTACTGCAAGTAATCAGGGAAGAACGTAAATTCTCCTGTACTTTAAGTACTCTGTGTAACGCTAATGAGACAAGCCAAGATGGTCTGGTATCTCTCTAACATCCTTATCAAGATGAGGATTTTGAATCGTTTCAGGTACTGATTTCTAACATTGGAACTTCTTTTGTCAGGAGGCTATAAACGTGTCTGGCTAGGGTATTGTTTCTAAACTTGGCTAGTTAGGGGTATATCTTCTTGGAAGAAACTTGATTAGCCTGGTTCTGAGGGGAAAGACAGTGGAAAAGCTATAAAGGAAGGTTTGTAGTGTTGCTATTAGTAGATTGTTTGCTATATAAATTTACTAGTGCTTATGAACCGTATAGAAGTTGTTAGTTGGTGATTGGAAATAAGCATCTGCCCCCCAATAATATGCTGAATGCTAGATATTGTGTGACAGGATGCACAAAACACAGTTGCAGTATTTGCTCTTCACAAGTTTCTTTCATTTTGTGATTTACATGTTCACTTGGCGATTGCTGGAGGCTATTGACTCTTGTTTTGATCTGTAAACGAAGTGATTTAATGGTTGTCTCAGTTCCTGCTAATTGTTCCCTTTTCAATAAATTTTGCAGTCCCATTGTTTTTTTGCTTTTCAACATTGAAAACTCCTGATGCTGCTTTGTTAGTTCTCATGCTTTGTCATAATGATGAAGAAAGTTTTCCACTTCTGGCTTCCGGGAATTTCATTCAGCTCTTTCCAGTTTGGTCATTTCCCCCATCTCCCTAAGCTAGACTCTTATGTGGTGGACTTAGTTTTCACAATTTACAACAGTAACCAATGCCAGACCTCTCCTGATTATTTTCTAAATTAGCAATGTGACATATGATATAGCTACTTCGGGCTGAGCTTCTGAGGCGGAGTTTAAAGCCTTATGAATGTGCAAGTTCAGGCCTGATCATTTGATCAAGGTTCTGAATTTCTGATGATTAAGAGTGATTACAGGCTGGTTCAATTTCTTTGACGGTGTGGGTTACCGCAGCGACTCAAACCTTTGTGGCCCATTCTCTCATTTAAGTAGTTTTTGAGAGAGACCAAAGATAAACGGTACGGATACTTTCTTGCACACTTGTTGTGTAATGCAGAGACCGTCACATTTACACCGAAATGTCTGCCTAGTGTAAAGCAAGGGAGAAAACCTACTTGTCACTTTCAACGTCCTAATAAATGCCTTTTTGTTTGCATGGGATATTGGAAGATGATGAGAAGATTCTAAATTGGATGTTAGCAAAAGGTATAGCAGCACCTAATGCAATATAATTCTCTCATGCAACCAAAAATTGCAACCTGAAGGCGGCAACAGCAATCTTGGATTTGGTGAACAGTTCTTGGTTAATCACAATAAGTATTTGCTGCAGAGGTCAATATTGAACTCCTAGGACCACAGTAAAATAGAATATCCAAACATTAAAGCCATCGCTATTTGACAGTACTCGAGTACGTAAAGTATTAGAAATTTAGAATTATCAGCGTACACCACCTTTGACTCTTCTGCCACTTTCACTCTATTATATATACACACGCACTCACCTGAATAGGTTCAGATCTAAAACCAGGAGAAATCATGGCTCAGAACGATACAGTGAAGCTGATAGGTTCTTGGTCTAGCCCTTTTGCCCTTAGGGCACGAGTGGCTCTACACTTGAAATCTGTCAAGTACGAGTACTTGGACGAACCTGATGTTCTTAAGGCAAAGAGTGAACTCCTTATCAAGTCTAACCCAATCCACAAGAAAGTCCCTGTTCTCATCCATGGCGACGTCTCGATCTGTGAGTCCCTCAACATCGTTCAGTACGTCGACGAGACTTGGTCCTCCGATCCTTCTATCCTTCCTTCTCAACCTTACGATCGCGCTTCTGCCCGGTTCTGGGCTCAGTACGTCGACGACAAGGTAAACGAGTTTCACTCACTTCCATGTATCTCTGTTACACATGCTCTGTTTTGCTTGTCAAAGTTTGAAACTTTAGTTTGTGAAGTCGAACTAAAAGCTTAGATCTTGACACTCGAATATATATCTGATTGACTAATTCAAACAAATATGGGTATTCGATCAATCTGTTTTTGCTTGTCAAAGTTTGGATTTTTATTTCTCAAGTCGAACAAAGGTTCGATCTTGATATTCGAATAAAGATCTGATTGGCTGGAGATTTAATGACAAAACTCAATAGAGAAATCTCAAGATTAGAGACAGAAGAAATTAGATGTTTAGACAACTCAAGAGTTTTATGTTATGTGTATGAAACAGTGTTTCGAGTCGATAGATGCGGTGGCCGGAGCAAAAGACGACGAAGGGAGAATGGCGGCGGCGGGAAAGCTGATGGAGTGTTTGGCGATACTCGAAGAGACGTTTCAGAAGAGCAGCAAAGGATTAGGGTTCTTCGGAGGAGAAAACATCGGCTACCTCGACATTGCATGTGGGACACTTTTGGGTCCGATCTCTGTGATCGAGGCGTTTTCCGGCGTCAAGTTTCTCCGGGAAGAGACAACACCTCGGTTGATCCAATGGGCCGAAAGGTTTAGGGCCCATGAAGCTGTTAAGCCGTACATGCCAACTGTGGAAGAGTTCGTCGCATTCGCAAAGCAGAAGTTCAATGTCCAATGATGTGTATGCTTCCAAAGTAATGTGTGGGGAAATGAATAAATAAATGAAGGAATTAATGATATTTGTCTTCTTTGAGAGTTTTTGAAGTTCCCTGTATTTGCCAAAACATATGGCACTTGGATTCTTATTTGTTCTATCTCAATGTTAATATTTGTATTTGCTATAGACTATGATTAAATTAGATTACACAAGTTCTTTTCAATAGTAGACAAGTCCAAATTCCCAAAATAAATAAAGCATTGTAGAAGTTCAATCAGCCCTATATATTTACTTCGATCATCCATAAAGTAACTGAAAACCAAAGCCAAACCATACAAAGATTAAAACATAAATTGATGATTTTTGTGGGGGTAATGTTGAGGCGTTTACAAAATGTTACACTTATTTATTGGCTGAGCTAGGCACCCAAAAAAAAAAAATTAAATAAATTTTATAAAATCAAACTTAAAAGACCATGCAAATTTAGGTTTATGTAATTTGGATGTAGGATCATAATAATACACAATACCTTTTTATGCATTAAAGTATTAGGGATAAAACTGATCTAAAATATGCACTGAAAATACAAAACGACACTTATTTCGAAACAAATTTTAAATTCTAAAATGAAGTATTCAAATTCTTACATGCTTAAATGCCCTTTATTAATTTTATAATCATATTATATAAAATTAAATGCATTGTCATAATTATGGTAACACATATTAATTTTCTTTCTTCTTAAATAAACATTGCCATACCTATTTTGCAATGTTTTCATGACAAAAAGAAAGGAATTAAATTCTCTATTTGTGAAATGTGCGTTTGTGACTAAGAAATTGTCACACAAAAAGAAAGGAATTAAATTCTCTAACAAAAGTTCAAATATCAAAATCCCCTATATTTAAAACAGAAGATTAATGTGTAAATCATAGAGTTTTGAAGAACAATTAGTTTTATTTGATTAATTGTTTATCTACTAAAAAACAAATAAACAAAATTGTTTTATCCAAAAGGCGAGAAAAACCAAAGTGAGATGTCACTCGTATAACAAAGACACGAACTCGTGTTTTTTTTTTCCTTTGAAAATAATAACTTGAATAATGACGACGACAAGGAAACTGCAAAAAATCGCTGTCTATCTCAAATAATCCTCGAACCCAGAACAGAGACTAAAGTGTTGGTATAGATAGAAAGCTGCGATTTTTCTGCTAGAAGAAGCTCCTCTGTCTCTTGAAATGGAGAAAACACTTAGATGTGTTCGGTGGGGTTATGAAGTTAATGCCTCTTCTGATGATTGCATCGACGCTATTAACTCATATTTTCAACAGGTTAATCTTCGATTATCCCTCTTTAGTTACAGAAGTATCATGAAATTGATTAGAACATCCTATGATCGATTGGTTACAGGGCTTAAGATTCTCGATGCGAATTGAGGTTTTTTTTTTTTCTATGGTATTTAGATGCGGTTTCATGAAGAGAAGTTTCAATGGTGATTCTTTAATCGGATTTATTACTAGGGTTTGATCATTATATGAGTCTTGATACGTTTTGACCCATTATGTAGCTCACTTTTAGGGCTTTCTAATTAATATCCTGTGGGTAGCTTCTGCTGTTTTTTTTCCTTTTTTTCCTCTTAAAGTTTCCATCTTCGTAATTTATCTCAGTGATTCTTGTTGTTGATCATGTTCTGCGGTTGATGAAGGTTCTTAGCTATGGGAGGAATAGGAAAGTGATTCTAGAAGCACCACTCTACGATAAAGATTGTGTTTTGGGCAATATTTTAGCTGCTCATTACCTTTCCTCATCTGACCCTTCCAGAGCTAATTCCTACGTTGAAGCTGCGACATCCAATCTCGTGAGTCTTATTTCCACTGCCTTGTAGACTTGTAGTTCATATTCTACTTTGGGTTTGGGGTAATTTCTTAGTTTAATTCCTTTTACTTCAGGAACAATCTACACCTTATGAGAAAGCGATTTTCGAGGCTGTTACTTACCTGATCTCCGCGGACAGGGATGACGACTTGGCTTTTGAAATGCACACCGAGGTTGGTTCTCACTTTCATTGTTAGTTTATCTGGAATATTTTCTAGAGTCTAGTGTTATCCTTTTGAATCTGGCACCAATACAACGGTTCTGGTTTGGAATGTAAAATTCAATGGCTGTCTGATGATTCTCAGGTCCTAAGTACACATGCATATTCTCTGAAACTTGTTGTAGTTAGATTGCTATGTCATTTTTGAGTCCCTTGTTTGAATCCAAATTGTTGGTTGCAGCTACTTAAAAGATTCCCAAAGGATTTGGTCTCTCTGAAGAGAGCACAGCTTTTATGTTTCTACATGGGTCAACCTTATCCCTTTTTGGGTCTTGTTCAGCAGGTAATTTAGTTCTAATTGAATTGATGGTCAGTGAATGATTCACCATCTAAGGCTATTAATGTTGATTGTATCTGCTTAATATTGTAGGTTCTACCTGCGAATCAAGAAGAAAGTTACATACACGGTATACTTGCATTCCCATTGTTAGAACTTGGTCGAATGGAAGAAGCTGCTGCAGCTTCCAGAAAAGGCTATGAGATAAACAAAGAAGACGCCTGGGCACATCACTGTGTATGTTTCTCTAACAATTTTACATGACACTGAACACTTGCATCCTTTATTCTCAGTTTCCATTGGAACTTATCACTCAGTAGTTCTTTAATTATAATTTTTTGTTACAGTTATGTCATGTTCTTCAACATGAATGTCTTTTTAAAGAAGCAGTGGAGTTCATGGAAGAACGTTCAGAATCTTGGCCTCCTTGCTCATCTTTCATGTAAAGCATTTCCCACTTACCTGAAGGCCTTCACATATTATCAAGCTCTTCTCTTATCATTTAGAATACCTAATAAAATTTATTTAAACATGTCTAAAATTGTTAGGTATACACACAATTGGTGGCATGTTGCTCTTTGTTACTTGGAAGGAGGGGCACCATTGAGTAAAGTAGAGGAGATTTATGATCATCACATCTGGCAAGAATTGGAGAAAGACGATGTCGTTCCTCCTGAAGTAATCCTTTTTTATGATCAGAAATTTATGCTTTTGCTTCCTCTATCCAATATTCAACTGTCTGCAACTCTTAGGTTTATCTCAATGCATTGGGCTTGTTGCTGCGTTTAGATGTAAGAGATGCCCTTGATGGTTTTGAAGACCGTCTCAAAATTATTGCAGTTCGTTTAACTGATCAGGTAAGCCATGCACTAATGATATATCATCCCATGTCATTTGCAGTTCTAAGTTATCCTGTTCAATAGGTTTTTATTTCTCTGCCACTTGCTTTAACATGTCAGGCAAACTGGTATCTGGAGTGGCAACTCGATATATTGATAGTTTGGGCACTAGCAAAGGTTGGAGAGACTTCAAGAGCTCACGAATTACTTGAGGGTCTGAAGTCCCGGTTAGTGTGAATTTCTTTTCTTCTACTGTTTCTAATTGATACCGGATTTTTCGTGAACCTGTGTTCTTCTTCTTGCAGATTATCAAAGATGAATAAGAAGAAACAACAACTGATGCAGAAAGGGATTCAGGTTTGTTTAGTCCCCCTCTTTGATCATCTTTTTCCATTGTAACTACTAACTCAATATCAGTTTTCTTTTCATATCAGCTCGGGGAAGCTGTGTATGAATTCGGGAGGGGTAACTACAAAGAGGCTTTAGAACTACTCGGATCAGAGTTTAACGCAATTGGTTACAAGGTAAAATAATCCTCTAGCATCTAAGTCATGAACTTTTTTGGTCAAACACCTTTTGGATGGGTCTTTTTTTTTATAACTGTTTGATGGTTAATAGATCGTCGGGGCATCAGATGAACAAATAGATGTTTTCAACGAAATGTGGTGCCAGCTGCTGCTAAAGACAGGCCAATCCGCCACTGGTAAGGCTGTTGTAGATTCAATATAATTGGATATTCATCTTGTTTAGTATAACAATAAACGCTCTTGACTCTGATGTATGCAGCGAAAGAAGTGATCAGAAAGAGGATAAAAGTCAGAGATGGTGTTCCCTTCATGTGGCGTTTGCTGGTAAGTTAATATGCATTCTGAAGCAGGACCTCAATTTGTTTGATCATATGTCAACAATGGGTTTTGCAATGACAAAATAATGTCGTTTGTGGTGGCAGGAGGAGAGTTACACCATGGAAGGCAATGCAGAGGCTGGGAGTGCAGGAGAAAGAGCTAAGAAACTGGAATCTTCTTATTTCTAACTTTGCTTCAAAAAGGAAAATAAATGACTTTAGTGTACACAAGAATAAAATCTTTTGCAACTGGTGTGTAAAGATACATCTTTTTCAAAGTAAAGGAATAAATGTACTTTCCGAATTTTTTGAACATGTTGATAGGAAGATAAATTCTATAGTTTGATTATATCCCTTTAAATATAATAGCAAAAATTTCTTATTTATTTATGTTCAAAGATAAAATTCGATAGCTGGTAATTAATCCCCTATATATTATTTGGAGAGTACATTTATAAATAAACATTACAAAATGTTAATATTTACATCACATTGCCATTAACAAATTTTAATCTCTAAGATATTTCAGTCATTAGTTATTATGTGATCATTTAATTAATTAATTATATTTTTTGTTTTAATTAATTAATTTGTTTTAAATTTTTTGAAAAGTAGTTAAAAATAGATTTTAAGAAGATTTTATTGATTTAATTAAACACATTAATTAAATTAAATTAAATGTTAATTTAATTCTCCAAAAATAAGAGATTTTATGTAGATTGCGATTTTTTTTTAATGTTAATGTTAATGTTAATGTTAATATTAGTACTTCTTTATAATATCGAATCTATTAATAGATTTTTAGTAGATTTAAAAATATTAATTCATATCTGACTTAGTTTAACAATGTGTAAATTTTATTTTAAATTTTTTGAAAAGTAGTTAAAAATAGATTTTATGAAAATTTTGTTGATTTAATTAAACACACTAATTAAATTAAATTAAATGTTGATTTAATTTTTCAAAAATAAGAGATTTTATGTAGATTGTAATTTTTTATGAAAAATTTTAAAGAAGAATTTATGTAGATTGTCAAATTGTTTTACTTCTTTATATTATAATTTTTGGTTTAATTAATTAATTTATTTTAAATATTTTGAAAAGTAGTTTAAAATAAATTTTGCGAAGATTTTGTTGATTTAATTAAATACACTAATTAAATTAAATTAAATGTTGATTTTATTTTCATATATGAAAATCTTAACCCGTACTTATGGACGAGATAGATTCTAGTTAAAGTTGATTGGGTCTAGCAGTAAGAAGATGACAATGTGTGCCGTTCTGATTTTGTGTTACCCCATGGAACTCCGTAACGTTTCCTGCTTGGAGAATAGCCATGTCCATTGTTTTTAATATGACAGATTCCATCTTTTAAAAGTCAATGCGTAGAAAAGTAAAATAAGAACTGTTGTGTCTTGTGTGTGCTTTAGCACTAACTAGTAACTAAAGCTAATTAAGCTTTAGCCGACAAAAAAAAAGAAAAAGCTTTCTCTCCATTGTCACGAAAAGAATCCGTCTTTCAAAGTTAACCTAACACTGTATGCAGTTTAGAAATGGAAAATCTTGACATGTTCGGTTTGTAGAAGAGCCATGTCCGTTGTTTTGGCTATAATATAATCTTTCTCTCCGGATTCACGTAAAGAATTTATGCACTCTTTCCATCTTTCAAAACTTGATTTCGAAGAGGTAAGAATCGGAAATGAGGAAGACCGGTGATGTTTCCGATCCGCGTTCGAGGCTCAAGTGGGATGTATTCCTCAGTTTCCAAAGAGACACGCGCCACAAATTCACGGAGCGTCTCTATGAAGTGCTCTTCAAGGAACAGGTCCGGGTATGGAACGATGATGTGGAACGTGGGAATGATGAGCTCGGTCCAAGTCTCGTGGAGGCTATGGAGGACTCGGTCGCTTTAGTCGTCATCTTATCTCCTAACTATGCTAAATCTCACTTGTGCCTAGAAGAATTAGCCATGCTCTGCGATCTGAAATCATCGTTGGGTCGTCTGGTGTTACCGATCTTTTACGAGGTTGAGCCCTGTATTTTTCGGAAACTGCACGGTCCTTACGGGATGGATTTTGAAGAGCATTCAAAAAGATTTAGCGAGGAGAAGATGAGGCGATGGAGGAGAGCTATGAATATAATCGGAAATATTCCTGGATTTGTTTACAGGTACGACTCCAATATCTCCATCTCTAATCTTATTCCTCACGCAACCTCTACATATATAATCTTTTTGACATATACATCTCATCTAAAACTTTAATTATTCATTTCATGTGGCTATTCTTTGATAATCTTCCGTAAGACATGGTCTTCAACACTAAAGAAGATTGTTGACCTAGCTTATCTCTTCTTTTCTTCCAAAGCTTGTGTCTTTAGGTTTCTTGTGAATCATCTTCTCGTTTCATTTCCTAAGAATAATCGTCCTTTACTAGTTCCAACAAAAAAAAAAAAACAGAGTATGTAGTTGCCTTTGCTATCAAACCTCTTTGCATCTACCCAGTGTAGAAGACAAAGATTTTCGGGTTTAGTCACCCATGAACAGGTCCATAAGCTGAGTTCTTATGCCATTCTGTAAGAATTTAACCTCAAGCTTGCCATACAATAAAACTCACACCTCTCAGAAATGAACACACACAAAAAGAGATTAAAACGTAAATGAGACACAGAATTTTAGGACTTCAGGATAAACATATCGCCGAGATACATTGTAGAAATCCACTAAGAACTTTATTATTTTATTTATTTTTGCTAAGAATGTAAATATCATATAAAATGAAATGTTGAGGTATTACAAGAGAGTAATGACCTAAAGTTAAGTAATCTTGGCAAAAAAAAAAAAGAGAGGAAAAAACAAGGTTACAATAGAACTGATTTGGTATATTCTGAATTGGTGTAAACTGTGGTTACCGGATCCAGAGAAGCATGAGCTTTCGCCAACGCTTTCTATGCCTTGGTGCAGTGATTGTATTGCGGATCTCACAGATCGATGTTCCTGAAGATTGTCAAAGGTGGAATGGATTGGTGGTTGTGTAGCACATTGTTTCTCTGCTTCCAGATGTGAAAAACTGATGCTTGAGCTGCAACTTTCCTTAGGATAGATGGAGCTTGAGAAGATGACTGCTTAATCCAAAAGAGGAGTTCTGACCAATTGAAGATCAAGCTGAATCCACTAAGAACTTGTTTTACAACCTTTGAACACACTCTAGTACGTACTCTATAACAAATTAACTCTCTTAGCTTCTTCTTCTTCTTCTCTCTACTGTTTCTCAAATTGATTGATTTTACCCTTTAAAACAAATTGAAATTCTCAACACTCACTTGGTCTTGAGAAATGTCTTCAAAACACACTGATTCTTTTAGTCTCTTCGAAAGACTCTGGTTCTTTTACTGTGATTATAATCATAAAGCCATTTTTTCATTCAACAAAGATAACTTTCTATGGATATATTACTACTCAATAGTTTAAACTAGCTAATTAATTAAAACTTTACAGTAAAAGAAGAACAAAATGAACTAAGGAATTTGACACTGCGTGTCGTTATGATCGAACAAGGACATAAAAACTGTGTGACCTTTCAGAATTAGCGTTGTTGGTCCCCAGATCAATTGCTGGTTTGCCTCTAAAGATAGAAATCAATTCGCTCATGTTTCCTTCTATTCTACATACCCCTCACTTTAATGAAAACCCGAAAATATTTCTGGTCTGGATACAACAAGATATTCAGTTATACCCAGTTGTACTACTTTACCTATTTGTATCTAGTTATACCCAGTTGTACCGCTACTGCGCTGCACATAGTTGTACCCAGTTGTATAAAGGATCTGAGTTTCGAACCAAGACCTGAGTCGCGCGTACAGTATCTTACGATCTGTTGAAAGACAAATAGTAATTTTCCCCGAAGAAAGGCAGATGAGAAATACTTTAGCATTTAGTCTGTTGGTCCCCGCACTTTTGTTTTAACTAAAAATATCTAAAAGCCAAAGGACAAATTTCAAAGAGCTGA
Organism: Boechera stricta; assembly: GCA_018361395.1. Classification (NCBI taxonomy): domain Eukaryota; kingdom Viridiplantae; phylum Streptophyta; class Magnoliopsida; order Brassicales; family Brassicaceae; genus Boechera; species Boechera stricta. The sequence continues at coordinate 5,334,964 of CM031539.1, read as the reverse complement.
GCAAAAACAGCACCGACTTTACGGAGACTTTCAGCAACTTGTCGTCTTCTCAGAGTTGACTAAGGAATGAGGGAGATCGGAGATGGAATCTGGCGTTGTTTCTAAGCCGCATAGGCTCAATTTTGACGTCTTCCTTAGTTTCAGAGGCGAAGACACGCGCGATAACTTCGCAGGGCGTCTCTATGAAGCGCTCATGAAAAAGGTTCGGGTCTTCCTCGACAACGAAGATATAAAACGCGGGAATGAGATTTCTTCAAGCCTAATCGCAGGAATGGAGGACTCCGCGGCTTCCGTCATCGTCTTATCGCCTAAATATGCTGACTCTCACTGGTGCCTTGATGAATTAGCTATGCTCTGCGATCTGAAATCATCTTTGGATCGTCGGATGTTACCCATCTTCTTTAAGGTCGATCCCTCGCATGTCCGCAAACAGAGCGGTCATTTCGCCAAGGATTTTGAAAAACACGCGGAACGATTTAGCGAGGAGAAGTTACAGCGATGGAGAAGAGCTATGAAATTAGTAGGAAATCTCGCTGGATATGTTTGCGAGTAGGACTCCATATCTCATTTCTAGTTCTATTCGTCTTACAATCTCTGCATTTATAATCATCTAGACATAGAAGATGAATTGAATTTAGGATGTTAACTTTTTTTTTGGAATTTGGCAGAGAAGACTCGGATGAGGATGACATCATAGAGCGTGTGGTGAAAAGTGTTTTAGCTGAATTGAGCAATACACCAAAGAAAGTGGGAGAATACGTTGTTGGGCTGGAATCACGTATAGAGGATTTGATGAACCTGTTCGACGGTGAATCCAGTTCTGGCGTCCAAGTCTTGGGACTTTATGGTATGGGTGGTATTGGGAAGACTACCCTTGCAAAAGCCTTTTATAACAAGATTGTCGGAAACTACAAGCACCGAGCTTTCATCTCAAACGTTAGAGAAGGATCATCAGCCCAAGATGGCTTAGTCAATCTTCAAAAAACTCTCATCAAGGAACTTTTCCCTCAAATAACAGATGTTAGCAGAGGCCTGGAAAATATAAAAGAAAATGTTCATGAGAAGAAGATTATTGTGGTTTTAGATGATGTTGATCACATAGACCAGGTTAATGCGCTGGTTGGTGAAACAAGATGGTATGGTGAAGGAACTCTTATAGTCATCACTACCAGAGATGAAGAGATTCTAAGTAATCTCTCAGTGAACCAACAGTATGAGGTTAAGTGCTTGACTGAGATGCAGGCTTTGAAGCTGTTTAGTTATCATTCACTACGAAAAGAAAAGCCAACAGATAGTCTGTTGGAGTTATCCAAGAAGATTGTTCAGATATCGGGATTATTGCCGCTGGCACTTGAAGTGTTTGGATCTCTTTTGTATGACAAGAAGGAGGCAAAGGATTGGCAAACTCAACTGGATAAGCTGAAAAATACCCAACCAAGCAATCTTCTGGATGTTCTGGCACTGAGTTTCGATTCTTTAGACGATGAAGAAAAGATAGTATTCCTCGACATTGCGTGTCTCTTTCTTAAAATGAAGATAACAAAAGAAGAAGTTGTTGACGTACTGAAAGGTTGTGGGTTAAACGCTGAGGCTGCTCTCAGAGTCCTCAGACAGAAATCTCTTGTTAAGATCTTGGCAGACGATACTCTTTGGATGCATGATCAGATTAGAGACATGGGTAGGCAGATGGTCTTTAAAGAAAGCCGTGAGGATCCTGGAATGCGAAGTAGACTCTGGGATCGTGGTGAAATTATGACCGTATTGAACAATATGAAGGTATTTTATCTGCAGTTATATATCATTTGTATTTGACTTACATACTCATGATCGGTTTTTTTTTTTTCCTTTCCTGTAATGGAAGGACAGGGAACATCATCCATCCGAGGAATCGTATTTGACTTCGAAAAGAAGTTAACGTGGGATCCGACTGCAGATGAAATTGCGTCGAGGAATCTACACAACAATCCGGGCATCAACTCTCTATTTAATTACCTGAAGAATAAATTTGTAAGATTTCCAGCAGAGGAAAAGCCAAAAAGCTCTGAAATCACCATTCCCGTAGAACCTTTTGTACCAATGACGAAGTTGAGACTTCTTCAGATTAATAACGTGGAACTGGAAGGAAATCTTAAACTTCTCCCATCTGAACTCAAGTGGATTCAGTGGAAAGGTTGCCCCTTACAAAATCTCCCTCCGGATTTTCTTGCTAGGCAACTTGCTGTTCTTGATCTTTCAGAGAGTGGAATAAGACGAGTCCATACTTTGTGCAGCAAAAGGGCAAGCTTTCTTATTTCCTATAGCATGGGGAAGTATATAATTTTAAGTTAAAGTCTCGCTGCTAAAACATTTCTCTGTTTCTTTCAGGTGGATGAGAATTTGAAGGTTTTAATTTTGCGTGGTTGCCACAGCTTAGAAGCCATTCCTGATTTATCAAATCATAATGCCCTAGAGAAGCTTGTTTTCGAGCGATGCACGCTTCTGGTGAAGGTTCCTAGATCAGTTGGTAATCTGAGAAAATTGCTTCACCTGGACTTCAGAAGCTGTTCAAAGCTTGCTGAATTTCTTGTGGATGTTTCTGGACTGAAGCTTCTTGAAAAACTTTTCCTCTCTGGCTGTTCAGATCTGAGTGTGTTACCAGAAAACATTGGTGCCATGACAAGCTTGAAAAAGCTTCTTCTTGATGGAACTGCGATAAAGAACTTACCAGAATCTATTAATCGTCTCCAAAATCTTGAAAAGCTTAGTCTAAGAGGTTGCAGATCTATTCAAGAGCTACCTTTGTGCGTAGGAACATTGAAATCACTGGAGAAGCTATATCTTAATGATACTGCATTGAAAAATCTTCCGGGTTCTATTGGAGATCTAAAAAATCTCCAGAGGCTGCATTTGGTGCGCTGCACATCCCTTTCTAAGATTCCTGACACTATCAATGAGCTCAAATCATTGAAGACACTATTCATCAACGGAAGCGCAGTGGATGAGTTACCTCTAAAACCGAACTCACTGCCATGTTTGACTGACTTCTCAGCAGGAGATTGCAAATTTCTGAAACAGGTTCCGATTTCAATTGGTGGATTAAATTCTCTTCTCCAACTTCAGTTGGATAGTACCCCAATTGAAACTCTACCAAAAGAGATTGGTGACTTGCATTTTATACGCAAACTTGAGTTGAGGAACTGCAAATTTCTGAAGTTTCTGCCCAAGTCAATTGGAGATATGGACACACTCTATAGCTTAAACCTCACAGGCTCTAACATTGAGGAACTGCCGGAAGATTTTGGCAAGCTGGAAAACCTAGTTGTACTGCGAATGAACCACTGTAAAATGCTCAAGAGGCTTCCTGAATCGTTTGGAGACTTGAAATCTCTTCATCATCTGTACATGCAGGAAACTTTGGTCGCAGAGTTGCCAGAAAGTTTCGGAAACCTCTCAAATTTAATGGTACTGAAAATGTTCAAGAAGCCTCTTTTTAGAATTTCTGAGAGTGATGCTCCAGGTACAAGCAAAGAACCTCGTTTTGTAGAAGTACCAAACTCTTTCTCAAACCTCTTGTTGCTTGAGGAACTAGATGCTTGCAGCTGGAGAATATCGGGTAAAATCCCGGATGTTCTTGAGAAGCTTTCGTCTTTAAAGATACTGAATCTGAGGAATAATTACTTTCACAGTCTTCCGTCTCGCCTTGTGGGGTTATCAAATCTCAAAAAACTTTCATTATGTGACTGCCGAGAGCTCACGCACCTTCCCCCTCTTCCATGTAAACTGGAGCATCTAAACCTGGCAAACTGCTTCTCATTGGAGAGTGTATCCGACCTTTCAGAGCTAGCGATCTTGGAAGATCTCAATCTCACAAACTGTGAGAATGTGGTTGATATTCCAGGCCTAGAGCACTTGATGGCTCTGAAACGATTATACATGAGCGGATGTAACTCCAGCTACTCCCTTGCAGTAAAGAAAAGACTTTCCAAGGTGATTCCAAAAACTTCACAAAATCTCAGGGTCTGTTAAAAACTTGCTTACATCTCTTTTGAATTGTTACTGCAGGCTTCTTTGAAAATGCTGCGGAATCTGAGCTTGCCTGGAAACAGGGTCCCGGACTGGTTTTCACAAGGTCCTGTCACATTCTCAGCTCAACCGAACAGAGAGCTCAGAGGCATAATCCTTGCTGTTGTTGTGGCTCTTAACCATGAAACCGAAGATGACGACTACCAGCTGCCTGATGTGTTGGAGGTTCAAGCCCAAATTCTTAAACTTGGTCATTACACATACACCCACACATTGCACCTCTCTGGAGTGCCTAGAATAAGTAATGATCAACTCCACATCTGCCGATACTCAGCTTTTCACCCAATGGTTCCGATGTTGAAAGACGGGTACACCATACAAGTGATCAAACGAAACCCACCAATCAAACAAGGCGTTGAGCTAAAGATGCATGGGATTCATCTGGTTTACGAGGGTGATGATGATTTAGAAGGCGAAGAAAATACATTACCCGAGACCCAGCTTACCGTATCTCAGAAACTTGCCAATTTTTTCAGCTCTTTCGAAGAAGGTGAAACCAGCTCAGAAGTTGATTCTACTGTTACATGATCTGCTACCCCTGAGAAGTTAAGAAACTGCACACGAACTGTTGCTCAGATAGGAGACATGGTGATGTAGCGTGTCCAACTAGTTTATTTGTTTAAACGTATTGCTTCTACTTTATTTCTTTTTTGTTTACCTTTGCTTTTTATAATCAATAAAAAAACCAAAAAGAGGAAACTCTTGTTTCCCACAATTCCGCTCATTTTCTTAAACAATCAATGGATTTGTGAAGACTTGGTTAACATGCATCCAACGAATTCAGAGTTATCTTTGCGATATCAACACTTTAGCTTTGTCATATGGCGTCCCATTATTATCCTGACTTTTAAAATTAAGGTGTTTATTTACTCACATGTGCTCGTTCTGTTTCTCATGCTCCAATATACTTTCATGAATTTACTAATGCTATAACTGTTTTCGTGTAGCAGATAAAGCTTCACATAAAACGAGAGTCCAATTTTCCTGCTCGATACTGCAACAAACGGTACTGTCCGTCTCTTTCTTGTGTATACGGATCAGTATCCAACAATATTGCGTTTCTTTTCTCTACTTTGCAAAACAAATGTTGGTTCTTCACAAGGTGTGATCGGAATCAGTGAAAGATATATACGAGCACGTAAATGTATTTGCATCTCGAAATTGATAAATGTTAACCTATTTCATGTATCAGCTTCTGTAAGTCATGTAAGACAGAAAAAAGATGAATTGGAAACCAAATATATATATATTGTCATCTTCTTATCTATGTGTATTATTGAATAGACAGACCCCTTAAGTTTTGGATCGGATTCAATACTGACACTGCTTTCTTTGGATGAAGGAAAAGTTTCAATTAGATAATGAAAAACATTTGACTTTGGAGACTCTGAAGAGTGAAGAGAATCAATTGGATGTACTATATATGTTGATTTGAGATTTAAATCACTCAACACCAAAAAAATTGACTTTTACAGCTTGTCACAGTAACAAAGAGGAGAGTAAGAGATTGTCGAGGGAAAAATGGTGACAAGACGATAGCATTATTCAAAGATGAGAAGTGTGGGTCGAAGTTCATGTGTCTATGCTCAGGCGAGACGCAGACATCTCTAGATCTGCCTCCAACATAACGTTTCTTTTAACTCTCGTCTTTATTTTTAGACCAAACCCCACATCTCATCCAAAAGCTATATCATGACAACACAACAAATTATGCATTGACCCTTTTGACCTATCAAAGACATTACTTAAAAGATAAAACCAACGGTCATAATAACATTCTTCAATGATTCAACTCCCAAGGCATAGAGCCGTTTGGAACCTAAGAAATTAGGCCAAATGGCAAAGTAGGAGGGCAAGAAGAACTTGTTAGCTTTTGTACATAAAATTATGAAATAAGACAGAAAATCTTCTCACTTCATCAGAAGAAGTTACATTCCAAAGAGTACATTTGATGACCCAACGAATGTACATAATTATACGGTAGGAGGATACAAGACAAACACGAGCACTGACACAGGTTAAAAACTGAGAACAGTTGGGAAGGAACAAAGAATGAAATATAAAGTAAAAGAAGGCTTTTGATACAAAGTAGATTTCTCATACCTTCTGGCGCTTAAGCTGCCAAAAAAAAGACTACTTTCTGGTAAGTTACTCAAGCTTCTTGTTTGTTGAAGACCAGTGGAAATTCATCGTAATGCTCAGAAACACCGTGTTTATCGGCCATGTTCTTCAAAGATTCGTATACCTGAATCATCGTTGGCCTTTCCTTAGGCCTGGACACAACACAGCTACATGCGATTTTCAAGAACTGCAATATCTCCTCGTCGTGTCCTTTACCACATATGCTTCTATCAATAGCGTCTTTGCTTCTACCCGTACCCAAATACTGACTCACCCAGTCAACCAAACTCCCTTTAAATCCTTCCACGCTGTTAATAACAGACAAAGGCTTTTGCCCTGTAACCAATTCAAGAAGCACAATACCAAACCCATACACATCTCCTTTCAAAGATGCAACCATGGTGCTCGAATACTCAGGCGCCACATAACCAAACTCCCCCAAATCTCCATTATTGAACGAGCTATCGTTCGAATCGCGAGATCCAACTAGCCTTGCCAATCCGTAATCCGTTATCCGAGCATCAAAATCATCATCAAGAAGTATAACATTGGAACTAATGAACTGATGCAAATAAGGCGGTTGGCTCCCATGATGCAGCCAAGCTAAACCTTTAGCAGCTCCCACGCCAATCGCAAGCCGAGTTGGCCAATCCAAAACAGCATCACACAATCCACCATTGTGCAACTGAGAAAACAATGTGCCATTAGACATGTGCTTATACACCAACAGTCTCTCATCTTCCACAACACAATAACCTAAAAGCGGCACCAAATTCGGATGTCTAAGCTCTCCTAACCTATTCATCTCCGACCTGAACTGTTTCTCACCCAATCCACAAGCGCTAAGCCTCTTCACCGCAAGCGCAGACCCATCAGGTAAATCAGCTTTGTAGGAAACGCCAGTTCTTGACGAAACATCGATATTCCCTGAACTAAAATTGTTTGTAGCAGCCATTAAATCACCCAATTTGATCTTCACAATTGGTTTCTGAAACAAAGTCACCTGAACAAGCTTATGTGACCTCAACAAATCAATCCAATCACTATCATCCTTAGATTTTCCAGCACCATAACCTTTCTTCTTCCTACTACCTTCTCTAATAAAGAACCACCAGAAAATCACTAAACCAACACACAAAGATCCAACAGCACCAATAACTCCAGCCACAATGATAATACTTAGATTTCTCCCATTCAACGCGCCACATCTCGATAAAGGCTTCCCGCAAAGTCCGTTATTATCGCTAAAATCATCTTCTCCGAATCTCGAAAGCTCGGAAGGAATCGAACCAGAGAGATCGTTCCCAGCGAGTGAGAGACGTCTAAGCCGATCCAATCTACTCAATTGAGTAGGAATCGAACCAGAAAGCTTATTATCACTCAAAATCAAAGCGTTCAAGAACTTACACTCCACGATCTGAGTAGGAATCGATCCACCAAGCTTATTCCCAGACAGATCTAACGTAACAAGATACGGAAGCCAGGAACAGATTTGAGAAGGAATCGAACCAGATAGATCGTTTCCAGAGAGATCCAGTGACTGTAAACTACGACAAAGCTTAAGCGACTCAGGAATCTGACCAGCGAGCTGCATCGATTGAAGCTGAAGAGAAATAATCCGATTCTCTTTCTCGTTCCAGCAGGAAACACCAGTGAGTTTACAAATCGATGAAGCTGAAGAGTTTGGGAAAGACCAGCTACTAAGTCGAGATGAAGGATCTGTGAGTGAGTTTTTCAAACCTTGGAGACAAAGAACGTCGTCTTCAGCTGAAGAAGAACAGAGAAACGAGCTGATAAAGAGAAGCCATAAGAGTGTAATGACGATCTTCTTCATGATAAAGGTGGATCTACTTCTTTTAGGGTTAAAAGCAGAGAGAGCTTCTATGGCGGAAGAAGGTTCATTGACTGTGTGATACTGAGAGAAAAGAAGAGAAACTTTTTTTTTTTTTTTTGCTCTTTTGACAATATATATATATATACATATATATTTAGTAACTTAGTGGAAATTAGTATTCATCTTTTGTTTTTTTTTGTTTGTTTGGTATTTGATGGTTTGTTTTGTTTGGGGGAAAGAATCTTTTAACGACGCCGTTTGGAAAAAGCATGTCTGAGCGAAGATGAAGATTATATAAGTCAGTCTATTAGTCTCCATGTTGTAATTGAAAGGGAAAGCTAAATTTTTTTTCAAAAAAAGGGTAGAATGCAAACTACAATAACAATTTTTGGATGATGAATTTTATTCCTTGTATTGATAGTTTTGCCAATCAGCCATGTAATTTTACAACATATTAATTGACCAACTTTTGAATTTTCCTCTATTAATAATGTGACTTAAATGGGATTCTTTATTTGTGAAAGGTTGGCAGGTATTAAATAAGTCACAAGAGTATCGAACTTGTTATAAAGAACAAGACAATTATCTATAAATAAATAAATAAACTATATATATATATATATTAAAAAGGAGACATCACAAGACCAAAAATATGTTTTGGCCCATGGGCTTTTACACCATCTACTTACATTTAAGCCCATATAAAAAGCCAAGACACATGCGCATAATGCGTAAATCATCTTTTTTTAGTGGAGACTCGAATTCAGAAGCATGTACTCTAAACAAGTTTTGTTTTAAAAATCTCCCACACAACTTTTACGGACAAAAATAGCACGAATGTCAATCAACCAAACAAGGATCGAAAGACTTAAATTCATATAAGAACCAAAAAAAAGAAGGATTTTGCAGTGTTACCGAAATTTACATATGTGGTAAACTCTTGAAAAACAAAAGATTAGAAGCCATTTCAATTCTCCCCACCAACCCCCCAAAAAAAAAAACTAAAGTAACAAAAGAAGGAAATATTAATGTAGACTTCGTATGTATCCTCGTCAAATGTAAATGAATGTACACATGAAGTTATCTCAGAAACCAACCAACTAAAAGTCATTCCTGTTGTTGCCTCTGCCACGGCAAATAACCAGTCACTTGATCAGCAAAATTCGACAAAACCAAATCCTTCAATCCAGTATCCCACACTTCACAGAACCGCCGTTTCCAATCCGGCGGCTCAATCGCCTCTGTCCCGAGCCCTGGAGCTCGATCTTTAGACCCTTGATTCTGATTTTCTTGCCAGTCCACAACATAAGTAGCTACTCTTCTGTAAAACTTAGCTTTAAAAGTCTCCCAAACTTGGTACTTGTAATGGTTCACTACCGCGACACTCTCCACCAAACTCATATGCCCGATTCCTTCTTTCAAATGAAAATGATGAACTTCATTGAGCAATGAGCTTGTGAGCAATTCAGGTCGGATGATCGACTTATGCCTCTCGGGGTTCGCTTGTCTACAAGTGTACCCTACGGTCACGCCTTGTGATGGAACCGAGGTTAGACCGGATGGACCATAACTGTGACATTCTGTTCTGATCTCTCCAACAAGATCCCAGGAGGTGTAGTTCGATACAAGAGACTTCAAAGCGTTTTTGCTCGTTAAGCCTTGAGAGCGATGGGTAGGAAAGTAGTAGAACTCGTCGACATCAAAGAATCCGACCCAATTGCATTCTTCTTTCGCTCTAACCGCACAATGCGAAAAACCGGCTTCTTGAGTCTTGATCCAAGGCCAAACATGTCGACTCACATTGTAATTCTCCGAACTGAGCAATTCGATCTCATCTAGTATACCATCATCGCTGTTGTTGTCATATATAAACCAACGTTCGACACCCAGCCACGAGTGATACATTATCCATTCACGCAAGAACGGAGCTTGGTTCCATAGCATTGTACAAACACAAAGCTCATGCTTAACCCCACTCTTCTTCTTCTCAATCAAATCAGAACCGTAGATTCTCGCAACCGAAGGCAACGCAGGCGTAGATCTTCCTCTAGGATCGATATGGATTACACTCACTCGAAACATCATCTCTGTATTTAGCTTCAAACTATCAGGCAAAACACACCTCACAACTTCTTGCGCAGCAGCAACAGCTTGAGTCACCTCTTTCTCCTCCGAATCCCCAATCTCAAATTGACATTTGTAGTAAGAAGGATCTGATTCCTTGTGAGGCCTTCGAGTCAATCCTTTAACAAACACAACCACCGTTTCACCATCAATCACCGCCTCGTAACCAACTTTTTCCCAATTATGAACACGACGGCTCTGCCTCTGCTCATTCTTCATCTTCTTCACCAAATCTCCACGAAATTCCAAATCAACAGATGAAGAATAGTTCAAAGGAGCATTAGGGCACCGAACAATCGATCTAAACTCATCGAATTCATCACTAGAAATCGAGGGCAACGCCAAAGTCTCTTCCTTTACTCCACGATAAACACAAACTAGGTTTTTTTCACCTCTCCCAATTCTGTTCGAAAGAATCAGCAATAAATGGTCGGGGAATTGAACTCTGTCTTCAACTCTCAACTCAGGGAATCTACCACCGTGAAACGAACGATGAATCGAATCCATGGATGATAAAACGGAGAGAGCAGGAACACGAAGAGACGGTCTCAGAGAATCGGAACGAACAGAGAGTGTGGAGATTCGGCCGGAAGATAAGAAGAAGAGCAAGACGAAGAAACAACAAAAGCATAAGATAAGATACCTTTGAGACAAAAACTGTGCTTTTAGTTGTTGTTTGTTTCGTACTTTCCTCTTCTTCCCATTCTCATACTCCATCATCTTCTTGCTTAGCCACAAAAATTGAAACTTTTTTTTGCTTCTGGTTATTAGAAACAGAACAAGGTTCGTGCTTAATAAACTGATCTGGAGAAGGTTTTACTTAGGGAGAAGAGATCTGGTTTTTGCGCCGGCCGACAAAAGTACCTTCTTCTTGTTCCTTTTTTAAAAAGAGATTATAGAAAGAAAATATATAAGGAATCTAAATTACTTTATTTTCTGAGATAATTTGATTTTGATTTGTTAAGAAAAAGGAAATAATCGTTGTGATAAAGAAGGAAAGAAACAAGGAAGACGCGTTTGTAGTGTGAGTCGCATTAGGCGTCATGCTCATAATCTTGTAAGCCACCGATTAGTACTACATCATTTGCTCACTTTTGGGTTAATTAAAGTGATTAATTAAGGAGTTAAAGTCAATTTTTTATGGCTTTATGATTTGTGTTAGTTTAATAATTAAGGCGAGAAAGATGCCACTAGTTGTGCGACTTGTGTCCAAAGATGCGACGATGAGGTGGACCATATTCTCATCTTTTGTTTTTTCATTTATTTTTAATGTTTTGGGTTTTGCAAAAAAGAGAGACCTATGACTCTGTGACAGTTGTGTTGTTGCGTGGTCTTTTAGTCTTACGGCAAATAATTGCTGTTTTTAAAGATTCGCCGGAGGATGAGGACCAAACCTCTTGGTACAAAGCATGATTGGATTGAGTAATTAAGACTGCTAATGTGTGTAGCAACACGATTGGTTGGTGAGGGATAAGTATGGTTGTTGATTAGTTTAATTGACTCTACAAAAAACTTAACAATAATAATAAGGCGTTGAATGATGACATCAAAGATGAAATGAATTGAACCTAATTATATATTTAGATAAAACTGTTTATATCTATACAGTGTTCTTTAAAGAATTGTTGGCAATGACATCTTGCATAGTTCAATTGGTAAAACAAGATCTTGTGAACATCTTTTGTCATTAACAAGCATGTTTGACGAGTAACCATTTCCAATATTTAAATTTTCAATTAGTTATATTATTTTCTTTTTGAATGGTTAGTTATCTAACGTAAAATGATCTGTTATATTAGTAATCTTTAGCTCTTAAATTGATAATATCAGTTTCTTACAAGTTCGTCGTATTACAATGTGTAGGTCTTTGATCGATGTGACGCTGGAGGCGATTGCTCTTCATCCATAATGCGTTGCCGACCTCAAAAGTTTGTTCATTCAATTTGTGAGTTTGAAGAAGCACATAAAAATTGCTAGTGCCTAGGGCACTAAATATTAGTATCTTTAGATTTGAGATATTTTTATTGCTTACTTTGTCATCTATAACCGACTTCTAGTATTTCATTTCATTTCATTGTTAATCTATTATTGGGTTTGATACGTGTGTGTCTTTGGATTTGAGATATATGTATTTTTAATGAAATATTAGTATCTTTGGATTTGAGATATTTGTATTGCTTAGTTTGTCCTCTATAACCGACGTCTAGTATTTCATTTTCAATCTATTATTGGGTTTGATACATGTGTGTCTTGTGAAATTATTGTGATTGTTATGCATTTTGTAAGTTACACATATATAATAAGTTTTGAAAATTGACAAAAAAAAGAAGAGAGTGATGAATTATCTATTGAGGCCAACGAGATATGTAGTTTTTGGTAATTGGGGTTGTGGTGTTATTTTATATCGTATATGCATCGATTTGTAATAAGTCATACTAGGTGATTTCCGCGTATATAACGCGGGATAAGATATTTATAATATTTTTAGAAAATTAAAAAATTAAATAAATATTTCTAAATATTTTTATAGTATATTATTGTATAATAATTGAAATTTAAAATTAAAGTTTTTACATATTTATGTTACTAATTAATTATTTAGTTAAAACCATATATTTTTAAAATCAAATTTTAAAATCAAATTTAGGAAACAATAAAATCAACTATAATTTTATGGAATATTTAATTACTTGATTTTCTATAAATAATAAAACTAATTTAGGTAAGATTATAATCTTTAAAATAAATACAGTATATATATGATTGATCTAATGACATGTTATGTAATTAGTCTAGTAATCAATATCTTACAAAATATATTCCCTGATAATCATTTTAGCGACGACACATCAGCATGACAGTGATGTAATATTCTACGTAAATATAAGATTATTTTGTTAAAATGATTTTTAATTAATATATAGGAGATTTTAGTCTGTTAAAAAAAATGATTGTGTAACGAGTCATATTTTAGCTGTTGACAAAAAAAAAATGCTCGTATATTGATCAATTTTGTAGTGAGTCATGGTATAAAAAAGAAAATTAGCCAAAATTGGAAATGAGGAACGTGGAGATTAGGTATAGGGTTTAGGATAGTGGGAAGTTGTCTTGCACATTGCTTAAAATCGCTGGAATCATGTTCCTTTGTTCTCTCGCCCCCATTTTAATTTTAATTTTTTTATATAAACTATAACTAATGATTATAATGAATAAGAAAAATAGGAATGTGCCTTCCATTACAATTAACATCCATCATTTATTTATATATATATATATATATATTTATATATATTCCCTTAATCCCTTTATCATGTTTGTTATTCTTATTTGGCTCTTCTTTTCTGAATGATTACAATAAAACCAGCTACATTCTTCTTTCCGTTAATTGTCCATACTTTGTTTTTGTTGTTTATCGATTTCTTGTCTTCGTAGCATACAAAACTGATTTGTTCATCTACCATATACACATGCATGTTATTATCCACAATGATCAAACTACTCCTAACAAAATCAAAATACACTAGCTCTAGAATCCGCATATAAATGTTGAGGCAATTGTAATTATGTATGATGACTTCGAAAACGCTTAATTAAGTCTCTACGTAAAAATTTTAAATAAAATAGTTTTGGATTTGAACTCCCAAAATTTTTTATTTTATTTTGGATTAATTACTGAACTACAATTTCCAATTATATTTATAATGTTCTAAATCCATGGCTCTGTTATGGTTATTATGTAAAATCCAATAGGTTTCAGAAAATTTCCAATTATATGCATACTATGCAAATATACAATCAATTTGTTTTTTTGTTTTTTTTTCCCTTAAATTCCACTTGTTAAATACAAATCAGCGTAATTACTTAATTAGTTGAAAAACTTAGAAAACTGCATTAATCAAATTAAAAGCATCGTTGGTAGCTCCAAAACCTTAATTCGCGGAGATGAAGAAAGCAACGGAGAAGAGATAGTTAAGAAGATGCAATCTGCTGGCGATCACTATAAACACGAAAGAATGAAATTTTTGATTATACAACATTATGCAATATCGAAACTATACAAAACGTGTTTTAATGATTGATATCAAACGCGTATAATACATTTGTGTATAGTTATGAAAGAAACAAACCAACTCGTAGTTGTCAATGATAATTTTTTATAATATGCTATTATATCATGCTAAGATATGATACATTTTTTTTAATTAGTTTTGTATCTTATAATTAAATAATAACAAAAAAACTACTAAACCCGTTACAGTTTAAATGGAATAAAATTGAGCCGTAACGCCAAAAAAAAAAAAAAATGCCGATTTGTCTTCCGTTCCGAGTATGGAACAATTGGTTTTTGGTTCTTTTCCTTTTTTTTTTTTTTTTTCTGGACCTCATTGGCAAAACCCAATAAATGATTCCGGAATTCAAATGTCACAAAATTCCACAACAATTGGGTCACAAGTTACAACCAAAGTCTATCTTCAACTTTGGGCCCAACTGAGGCGGCCCTATAACTAAAGGAGCGAGACGATCGGATATTCTGACCTCAAACCACGTGCGCTAACTACTTGATTAGTTGCACATTTTGTTTTTTTTTGAATAATTGTTAAATTGTATTAGTTGCACATTGCATACAAACGAAAAGAAAAATCCAGCTGACTCTTAGTTTTGACTTATTCTGTTGTAACTTGAACGAGAAATATATCGAAAAATACTGAAAACTAACGGAAACCAAACCGAGTCTAAAAGAAAAAAGTTGAACCAAGTCCTACTTTATTCAATAAGTTAGGAAAAATTTGTCAGAAAAGCTCTTTGGCGGACAAAAACCTGCAGAAAATTTTAGTATCATGCGGTTTAATTCACCTTAGCATCTTAAACACAAACAAGATAATTAGGTCTAGTCAGATACGTCCATGATACTTATTCAAACTTTGCGGCCACCGGATTTGCCAACTGATTAATGATCCCACTAATGTTCTTGTATTTTGGTCTCTATTTTTTTCAAAATTAGGTTCGTCCATTGCAAGGCGGGCCCTGAACCTGAAACCAATGTAGGACTTTTATGGCAGTCATGTTTTTTCACCAACCTTATCTTATCATCCTTTCATTACTATGTAAAATCGTGTATTTGTATCAGACCGTCATATGAATAGGAATGGCATTCAATAATTTCTGACGCTGACATATTTGAGTAGTGAACTCATCTCTATTGTCCTCATTCTTATATAGCAAACCAATAATTCCTTTCTTTCCCAAAAGATTTACAGTACAGATCAGAGTAACACAAAACAGTCACACAAATCTTTACATCTCTCTATCCATTGTTTTGTCATAACTCTAATGCTCACATTACATAAATATCAGATCTATTCACATGCATTTTAATCTTTTGTAACTCTATTGATTCACTCAGCTGATTAAATTATTAGATTTGAAGCTTACACAAACATGTGCGAGAGATTTGAAAATTCAAACAAGGGGTTTGAAGCAAAGCATCGAATCTGAGATTTGGCTTTTCATTTTCAGCTTCTTGAGTCAGTGTCTGGTCAGCTTCTATTGTGCTTCAATCCTCACATCACTCTCTTCCCAAAAAATTGAACCACTCAAGTGCACTCTTTCTCTTTTGCTTCAAGTAGATAATCTGAATATGCAAAGCCAACTTTTAAAAGCATGCCTCTTAACTTTTAAGCAAAATCACTGTGTAAAGCAACTAAATGGTTTTACCTGGTTGTTGGTTTTTGTAATGTTGTATGCATAGAGTCTTGGAACTGCTCTCTTGGTGATCTCTTTTGAAAAACCGAGATTCCTCTTTGACCGTTGTTCGCATCTGTTGATTCTCGCATCCCGTGGTTTTGCGCACCCATTTCAATGCCTGTGTTTCTGATCCATGGTCTCTCCTCGGGTTTTCTCCAAAACTTGGGACTTAAGAACTCTGTACCCGGTAGTTTGGAACAACTGTCTCCCGCACAACTACTATTCTTAGGAGCTCTCCCGTTAGAAACCGCCAGATCGGATGATATTTCATCCAAAGCCATCTCTAGACCGCTGACACGAGACTCAAGAGACTGGATGCCACTCTGTGAGGTTCCCATGAATTTCTACATCCAAATGAAAAAATTTCAATGAGGATTGAGTCATCTATAACATTCATAACTAAACAATTTATCTACATTAAGGGAGACTAGAATTGTTAAGACCAATTGTATACCTGTAGTAAGTCTAAGAGACTGGACTGCTGGTTCTCAATCAGAGCAAGCTGCTCACGTATCAAAGACAGTTCCTCACTATCTTTTCTGCTCTCATCAACATCATCTTTACAATTCTTGGCTACAGAATCACAAGAATCACCATCATCACTACTGCAAGGTGCAACCCTTGAGTTAGACCTCAAACCACCAAAGTTGGATACTTTGTTATCTTCCCGGCTTTTCTCAGAGATAGTATATTTGATTATATCTGGTCCCCCTGAGTTCGCCTTCTCTTCCGATTCTACAGAAGATTGCTTTACCGGCGTACATTGTGGTCCCTTGCTATCCACACTAGAGGCTTCTGCTAACATGCTCATATTCCCTTCATTTCTTTTTGGAAGGTTCTCCTTTTGTCTAGTTGCTGCATATGATCTATTCACAGGCAAAGATGGGGACCTCTTCATTATAGGCGTTACTTTCTTTGGTCTAGCGGATTTAAAACCAACGTCAATGGTGGAACTTCTCGTGACAGAAGAGAAGCATCCAATGCCACCATCATCTAAAACCAAATTTGTAGAATTCAAGATATCAAATTAAAGTTAAATTTACAATTTCACTGTACAGAGACAACAAAGTCATGACTACGACATACCTGTTGAAGATCTTGATGGAGATAAAGAAGCTTCATCATCATTTGAAACTTCCTTCCACAGATTCAATGCTCGATTCATAGTTTCTCTCACACTTTTCACCTACATTGTGAATCCACGAAGCGTCAAAATCGGATTTTATATTGTCATTGAACACAGAAGCAAAACTTAAGTCTCTTTTTTTACCTTGTCAAATCTTCTGCTCTCAAGAGCCGTCGTGCAAGCTTTCTTGTATTGGGAAGCCAAATCTTCCGCCTTCGCAACTTTACCCAACGCCTCCGCAGCAGACTTCCTCGCCGCCCAATCTTCACTGCTCAAAAACTCAATCAAAACCGGAACTAACCAATCCAAAACTGGTTTAGTCCCCGCACCACCGGCGGTAATTATACTCCCCACGGCACTCAACAACGCAGCTTTAGCCTTAAAACCTTCACTCTTAAGCAATTTCCCAATCTTAGGCAACGATTTCCTCAATTGCTCCGATTCCGGATCCGTCGCCGCTTCAACAGACGCCGCTAAACACAACGCCGCTCCGATCTGCAAATTCGAATCACCTTCCTGAATCAACGTCTCAATCAACGGCTTCGCGACGGAAGCAAACGGCTGCCTCGTGACGTGAGCCGACATATCGGCCGTCGCGACGGCGCAAGCAGAGCGAACTGAGGAATCCGGATCTCGGAGACGGCGGATAACGGTTGAAACCATCTTCGCAAGGTGAGGCGTTAGAGAATCGCCGTGATAACGAGAGAGAAGCGATAAGAGAGCAACGCACTGTTTCCTCACCGGAGATTTAACGGAAGAGTCGGTATTGTGGATACAGTTAAGAAACGAAGAGAAGGAATCGTGAGTGAGGTTTCTAGCGATTGAGTCAAGCTCCGCTGAAGCGAGAGCCAACGTGTCTCTATCAGCGAGCTTGTTGAGACAAGCGATGACTCGTTGCTTTAGATCAGGAGGTGTTGACGGTGACTGCGACGGCGATGTGGAAGATGACGATGGAGATAATGAAATCGGTGGACTCGCCGGAAATCGTCCGTGAACCGACATTTTTTTTCCGATTTGAGTTTTTTTTTTTTTGGTGATAAAACGTGTTCACAATAAATGGCGGCAGAGAGACTTCTCCGACTCCGATTATGCGTAGACGGTTGGGTTATTGGGTTTTTAAATGCTTACAAAGAAGAGGGAGGGAGTTGTGTAAACATATTATAATAATGTTACTATTTTCATATAATCTTCATTTTGTTACGAAATAAAATGGCTTTTATTTAGCAACAAATAAATACACTACTTTTTAATATTTCTATAAAAAATAAAGTTGATGATACAGTTCATAGTGAACATTATTGCAATATTTTATCCAACTATAAAAGTAGATAAACTCTAACTAGTTTGTTCAAACATTCTATTTCATTTATTTACTCTATTTCTTTTACTACCAATATTAATTCGAAATCTGTGGTCCGTTTATTTTATATTTTTCAAAATGAAATTCGATTATTTTTTCGAAAACATAACATCACATTCAAAATTGAATTCCATTTAATATAGGTTTTTTTTTTTTTTTGCAGATTTCTCTAATTTACTGAACTTAATGTATTTTTGACTACATTTCTTTGCTTTCATTATTCTTCCCAATTGCTAAGTTACTTTTGTTAGATTAATTATCCATGGCCAAAAAAGTATATCAATAATGTTTATAAAAAAAATCTAAATTGGATTTGAAGAAATAGTCATAGTCATAGGTGAGTTTTCTTACAGATATAGTGTAGGTCAGAAAGATTCTGTCCTTTTTTTTGATGTCATGTTAAATCTCGCAGAATAAAGATATAATATATGATTTGAAATTCAAATAAAATGATGTATCATCACCATTACCAAATAATATGTTAGAATAGGACAAAAAAGAAAATTGAAACAAAATTAAAACTGACAGGTAATGGAATATATCCTAACTGGCGAACCTTAGAACAGTTCCAAATTTTACAGTACTTAATTAATTAATTAATAAACCGATTAAGACAAAATATGTTGTGTTTCTGATAATGATGCTGTATAATGTGTTTGACATTTGACTTGCTCAGAGTATCAATGATGCTTATCAGATTTAATCCTATTTTATGTTTATCGTATATAATTTCTGGGCCCAAAATGATTCTACTTGAAGTTTACATGATGTAAGAAATGGCAACTACCACATTTGAATTCCGTAATATATATATAGTGGATGGAGATATTATATTTGTTAATTGATGATTTTGATTATTTACGTGATTATATATAATTACGAAAAATCAAATTCGAGAAAGAAAAAAAATCATGGTAAAAACTAAAAAAAAAAAAGAGTGCCATAGAAGTAAATATGAAAAGAAAGAGGGAGAGAGAGACATTAAGGGAAATAATGCGAAAGCACGTGAAGTGGGAATGGAGAGAGCAGGCAA
Source organism: Boechera stricta (assembly GCA_018361395.1). Taxonomy (NCBI): domain Eukaryota; kingdom Viridiplantae; phylum Streptophyta; class Magnoliopsida; order Brassicales; family Brassicaceae; genus Boechera; species Boechera stricta. Next base: position 5,315,559 of record CM031539.1, on the reverse strand, counting down.
ATTGCGCAGACGAGCACGTGACTTGATTAACTCCTCTCCCTTCGATTCGATGTTACTGCTATATTTATTTCGGACCTTTAGTTCTTTTTTTGCATACATAAATCAGTTAATAATATATATATTATTATATAAGATTTCATATTCAAATTTATAGAACTAAGAAATAGTTGATTTAAAATCGACGGAGTCATCCGTGTTATATTTGTTTAGTTCGTATAAAATTATAAAAACATTTTGTTGATAACCCAAAAAAACTAGTAAAAAACATGTGGCGAATATTATGCAACAAGCAAAGATATTTGGAATGTAAAACATCTTAAAGCATTAATAGGGTATGGTTACTTGTATGTTATTACGCTTATACAATATACCATGTGTACCTTCTATTGTTCCAAACGAATATTGATTTAATCTGCACGAAAGACCAAAACAAAAACAAAAAACTTTAGAAGACATAATTGAAAAGTATTAGTCCTAACCAATTTGACGACATAGATTAAAAGAGGTTGAAAAGTAAGATGGACCAACGGTTCCATATTAAATAATTTAACGAAATTATTTCTTTCGGAAGGAACCCAAAAAATAGAAATTTTAAATTTGTAAAGACATGATTGGTTATCGTTTTAAAACCTTTTTATAACTATTTTTGGATATAAATCTCTAGATTCAAAGTAATCACGCTATATATATATATATATTTTTTTTTTTTTTTAAAGCTAAAACTACTTTTATTTTTATTTCCTTTTTTTGTTTTTTTTTGCTGTAGAAAACTAAAAACCTAAAGCCATAAATTTTGGTCTTTGAAAAATTATGGAAGGTTGGCTCTACAAACTATTTACTATGGAAAGTTCATTTTATAGCATACATTCTAAAATTACAACAAAAAAAAATCACAGATCAAATTTTACAGCAAAAATTCTAAATCTACCGCCGCAACCAATTAGACCCTAAGTCACCAAAATAAAAGGTAGAATTTTGCCTTTTTTACGTGTACAATAATATATCATAACTAGTTTCACCTATAACGTATGTGAAATATGATATGATAAAAATAAAAGAGTGTTTTAAATCATATAAGAGATTTAAAAAACAAACAAATTCACGACTCATCCTTCACTAAACTTCCAAATTAAGAAAAACAATAGAGAAAAGTATAGTAATCATAAACGATTAAGAGTCATGAATACTCGTTAAAAATATATATATAGAAGATTAAAAAACCGAGGTTATGGAGGAACAAAGGAATGATCACTTTCATAGACATTACAGTTATTGTCAAGACGGCGACGTTTGTAGCATGTTGGGAAATACCCTCCATGTGACTTTTGTTCGTCCGACCATTCTTTTATGGTTTCATTCTTTCTGGCATTTTCCTGCCCTCGTCTTGTTCTTTTCGTTTATAATTTAATTGGTACTCGAATGACCTTAACCGATCCGGTACAATATCATATTCGGTAGTATCAAACCGGTTTAATTTTAAACATCAAGATCATGTAAATAGTTCAACAATGAAGGCCCAGCTAATTAAGGTGGCATAGACTTTTTCCTCAAAAAAAAAAAAAGTGGCATGGATTATATTAAACACTTTTGTTTTTATTACGACATCTAATTAAGTTCAAATCAATTGCCTCCATCAATGCTAGAATGTCTTTTTTCTTCTTCTTGTATTCTTATGAGATGTAGACGACATGCTTATCATTAGGACACCGCCTACTTAGCTTGATGGGATACATCATACATGCATAACAAAGTTCTCTTGGTTTCGTTTTTGAAAGAAATATGAAGGAAACCATGGTACATTTGTAATATAACAACGTCTCATACATCTCCAAAACACCAATTAAATAACCATAATCCTCTGTCCTGAAAAGGAATTTATCATGCTAAATAAGATGCAAGAATTGAAAAATGGACAGAGGGGCAAAAGGGGATAACATTTGGAACGAGGACCAAAGGGTGGATGTTGATGTTAGTAATGTTGTTTGACTAAGTGGCAAAGCTAAACTACAAATATTAATACAAGTTGTGGAAAGATAAGAGAAGAGCTTTCACATGGACATACCTCAAATAGTGACAACAAATTCCCACATTTTTTAGTTATTTCTCATATTTTTGCATCTATGTTTTTCCTTGCAAGGGAACACTTGCACATGTTCTTATTTTCTTCTTGTTTTTTAAAATAAAATAAATAGAATTTTATCTTTTTTTTTGGATGAGATGAGAGATGCATCTACCAATGGAATTGTGTTGTCGTCTGTAGGCAATAGGCAATGTTAATAGAGTTAGGTTCATGTATAAGGAATCGTCCATGTGTGTCCCATTATGACCCCAAGACCAAATCTATATAGCTTGAATTCGCCCCAATAAACTTTTTTTTTTTGTTTTTATTAATTGATATATCTAATGTGATGTAATTACGTAAGAAGAATTACATCATATCAATTTTAAAAATTTAATACTGTTTGTCATCAAAATTAAATAAACTAGAATGAAAGTTATATAGCAAAGTTGATTGGAAATGGCCTCTTATAGAACCATTTTAGATCATGCAGAAGTAGTCGTAGAGAGACCAAATAAATTTTGATATATTAGTATTATGAAGTAATTATTATGTAACCTTCATCCATTTCTTTATACGTAGAAGTATATATAAAAGTTTAGGGTGGGCGACACATTCAATTACTATGTTTTTGTGGCTAAACCAATAATAGGGAGACTAACCCAAAATTACATTTGTTTAATTAAAAATGACATGTTCGATATCTGTGTTCATAATTTTTATTCTCAGGATGATTATTACCGTCAGATCACATGTTCAATCATTCTTTTGTGCAACAATTCAATTATTTGTTTTTCCACAACTAAAATCTAGTTATGTACGGTATACATTTGTTTTATTTATATGTTTTGGTGCAACAAAACGATTTCTTCTAACATCATAGCTAGTGAAAATTAAAAGGCACCGTTCTAATTCCTTTGATCTCCATACAATAATTATATAATGAATGACTGATATTAATGAGTCAGATGTAAGGTGTTTGTTTGTCTATTTGATCTCTACAAAATTTTGGTTAATTTACCACCAAAGTGTTATGTTATCAATAACTTTGTTGGTGAGAGAGTATTAAATTGGTAGAAATTCTAATGACTAATGAGTGTGGTTTTACAAATTACAAAGGACCGGGTCCAAGCCTTGCTTGGACTTTTGTTATTATCATTGCAAACATTAGCACAAGAACCAATCAATCATAAGCATTTTCCACATGGAAGCTGCTCCTCAATCATGGCTGATTTTTGGATTCATCTATGCATATATACATATCTTTTAAAAATACATTGATTTAACATCTCTGCAGTATGAACACATCATATTACGTAAATGCACATGCACTACTTTATTTCGTTAGTGCGGTTTTTGAAGCCTATTTTTTTTTTTTTTGGGCATGGCATTTTACTTTATACCCAATGTAATACTTTGTATCAAACGGATTGAATGAATTTTAGTAGCGCATATCTTGATAATGATACGTAAATTTACATAGGCGACATTCCTAATAGTACACCTTAAAGATGGTTTGGTTGAAGATTAAATATTAGAAATGCTGGCACTCAACTAAAAGTAGGTTTTATGTATATCAGTATTAGAATTTTCAACTTTTCCTATCAATTTTTGGATTTCTTTTTCAATTATTCTAACCAATCAATAAAACATCTATCGTATTAATTAATCATTGAGACATTAATTGATCATAATCATTACTAATCATAAGATTGGGTTCAAAAAGAAAAGAAAAAAAGGTTGGTAATGTAAGGAGAGGGCAATTAGGTAGGTCTTTATTGCAGACAATAACCAAGCTCACCAACTCAAGCCTCAAAGGAAAAGGAAGCGAAAAAGAGGATTGGGTTTGAATGTTGATTCCAAATGTTTTGGGTGAGAGATGCAATTAAGAGTACAAATTGAATCTCAAAAAGTTTGAGAAATCTATTAAATGATCCGATTCTCTATATATTAAAAGAGAGTCATTGGTGCTTACGTCACAAACCCACAATTATTTTCATCTATTTTTTTTTTAAATTCTACTATACTTATTGCCAAACACTATTAATTGTCTTATCTTATCCTTATTATTCTAAAATTAATAACCAAACACATATAAGTATTGTATATACGTCGACAAAAAAAAATATTGTATACACAAAAGTAAAAATAAAAATTTCATATATTTAAGCATATGTATAGAAAATTCTTTTGTATTAAAAGCATTGATTTTTTTTATTGGTAATCCATCAAAGATCAACATTTTATTTTTAGAATTTACAGTGTTTAATTAAATTGTCTTTGGGAAAAAAATTTAAAATAACTTACATATACATATTTTGCTAAAAAAGTTATATAAAATATATATGCCTATATATATATAAAACTTATATATATGTATATTTGTAAAAATTAATTCTACTACACATATATATACTTATATAAATTTTAAATAAAAACCTAGTAGATTCACCTACAATCACACATTAGACCAATTTGAATTGGAGATCTGGTGACTCAGAAAATAATCCAGTTTGCTTTTCAAGTTGTGTTTGGAACATAATATGAAACCAAACACAACTAGCAGTTGTTAAATATCGTGAATTTTTTTAATAAACTAATAAAATATATATTTGACTATAAATAATATTATTTATAAAATTAAATGGGATTATTATACAAAATGCCACTTTGACATTCTTTTACGTAATGTCACTTTTCCCGAACCTTTCACAAAATACCACAATTGCTTCTGTAGCAGCTGGAGCAAAAGACAAAAATACCTTCCTCCTTTTGGTGGTTCTTTCTTCTCCATTTTTCTTTCTCTCGCTCTCTTTATCTTTTTTTCTCTCTCTAGCTTCGAGATGACCCGATTACGCTCTTTTTCTCTAACTCAGTATCCACAATCTCAGCAGCCTGAAGTCGCTGAAGCTCGTGCCAGAGCCGCGTAATAAAAAACTTTATCTATCTCTACCGTTATCGTCACTTTCTCTCCGACGGAGGAAAAATACCCATCTTTTGAAGAAGAAATTTCCACCACTGAGCTCTGAATCTTGAAGCAGAACATGGTGAAGATCATTCCCATGGCTTCCTCAATCCGAACTTCACTCGGCTGTTTCTCCTCTACATCTCCTCGTTTCCCCATTTCCTACCTCTCGAGAAATCTCTCTCGCACTCTTCGTAATCAGCCTCCACCTTCATATATATCTTTGATTAAACGGTAGAGGTAAAATTGAGAATCAATCATTGTTCAATTGATTAGTGAGTTCTAGAATTAGGGTTGTGATGGGCTGATGCGATATCGTCTTTCAATTATCTGGTTATGTAATTTAGAACCGCGAATTATGTCCACGAAATGTGTCCACGAATTATGTCCACGACTTATGGTTAATTGTAAAACAATGTGATGTATGACACTTTTGTTTTACAATGTGATGGATTAACTGCAAAATAATGTGATGTATGGTAAGTGTATATACCACTATTGTTTTTAAATAGTATGTGCAAAAGACTGATGCAATGTAAGTTATGTCCACGATCTTCTAAAATTTATGTCCACGATTTTCTCGGAATTATGTCCTTGAGCTTCTGAAATTATGTCCATGACTTTCTCCGAATTATGTCCACGACGTAAACTTGCTTCAAGCAATGGATGCATCTCTTCAAGCACAGAAGTAATTATGTCCATGAATTATGTCTAGCGTAGACAAACAGCTCGCTAGAAATACTTATCGTGGACAAAAATTTTATGGACACATATTCCGTGATCAAACAATTCGTGGACAAGATTTGTGTGGACGTCTACTAAATTGCCTCATAGTCCATGTTCAAACATATCACATTTGTTATATATTATATTGCGTAATACCACCTATAGGCATCCAGTTGTTAACAAACAGGCTTTTGAAAAACAGGACGTCGACAAAAAAGTTGTTATACAAAAAAGGTCGGTGGACTTAAACTCCGATTTCGTTGAAACTGTGGACATAAACCATGGACATAATTGACCGTGGACAAATATGTCGTGGACGTATTATTGGCCTATGTCATGATGGTCGTCCTCTCTGTTCCAGCCTGCAGTGTCTCTCGCTGTCTCCGCCCGGTCTCTCTCTCTCGACTGAGAACTGCACATAACGTATAACTAGTTCATTCCTAAAACGATGCCCAGAGATTAAAGTGCAGAAAAACTAAACCCTATCTTTAACAAATAAAATTCATAAATTCTCTTATGGTTCTTACCGAATCTCTCGGCGGCGGGACTCCCCAACAAACTCTGCGTCGGTTGAGTCTTCGTCGTTGCTCATTATTTCTTCAACAGTCGCTTCGTCTGCCATGATTTTGCTATACTGTATCCCAAATTGACAACAAAACTCAACAGTTCCTCACTAAACCTTTGATCCACCGGAGCACGTCAATCTGATTTTGCTCGTTAGCGACAAATTTCCACTTGCTACGGTTCCCTTTACAAGATGTTTTTAAACTGTTCTAGGAGCAGCGCATCTCCTAGTGTCTGGCACATGCTGTTACCTAGTTAAACATTATATGAATGATTTGATTTGCTGATGATGATCAAAAAAGGAAATTAAAGTCAAGGCGTTTGTTCAACATAAAAATCTGAAGATGGGCTTGGATACATAAACTGTGTCACTACGATTTGCACGGGTTCGTGGTGGGAAGAAAATAAAATTGGGCCAAGTCCAGAGAATGCCAAACGATACCAAATCAATCCTAGTATGCCTGGGTCTAAGTTGATAAAGTTCGATAATATACTTTACAGGTAAAGTACTATGCATGTCTCAGGCGAGCTACGTATTAGTGTTGACTAAACGATTATTACTATGTTGTACGTGTACATTAGTTGGTTTCATGAAATGTGAAATCCATTGATGAATGAACAACTAAACAAAAATACATTAATAGTGGTGCGGCTGATTAAGAAAAGCAGAACTATAAACTATTTATCGACCAGTAGATGTATTAAGATTGATGACATTCATAGTTTTAACGTCGACACCTCCCCTACTCTCCGGCGGCGCGCGTCCGGCATTCGTCCATTTTTCTCTCTCGTTTTGCGGCGGCATCCTCTACGGCGGTGGAAAACTGGGGAAGCTCCGTCAGTTTTGGATTTACGGCGGCTCTTACTCCTCGGGAAGGGCTTGACTTCAGCGGCGGAGCAGCTCGCCAATCTGGCCGGTGCGATGGCCCATGGAAGAGGGCTCGCGGGTCTTCTTCCGTTGAGCTTCTTTGGAAGTCTCAGAACTTAGGTTCGATCCGTCCCGGTGACGCGTCTTCTTTCTGTCGGCATTCTGCGGCAGTCTCTGGCGGCGTATCTCGGCGAGCTCTACGGCGATGTAGCCAACGGAGGACATTGGTACAATTGCTTGGTGAGGCCAATCATGATTTCGCTCTGGATCTGAAGAGGAGCTGCTCGGATCTTTGCGTGTCCTCGGTTGCTCTGGTGACGGCCAAGTGGTGGAACCTTCCGGTAGCAGTAGGTGTTTCGGTGGATCGTGTAGTGGGTCAGTTGTCCTCTACCTCGGCAGCTTCTGGTTTATCACCGATGCTTCTGTGTTTTGCCTCTGTCGGAGATTTCGGGCAGTGAAGGAATAAGGAGGGCATTTGACTAGGGTTTCATTGACGAATATGCCTAGTAAATGGGTTGATGTTTGACCCTTGGCTGGTAGGGTGATGGTTTTAGGCTCTGCGCAGGCCTGGCGGGCTTCTCCAGGAATTGGGCTAAAAATGATTGGCTTCAGCTTTGCTGAATTTTCCTATTATTTTTCGTTATGTGGCTTTTCTCCCGGTGATGGAGTTTGATTTCAGTAGGAGGAAGCATTTATTTTTATTTTTTGTCAACGAAGAAGCATTTATTTTCTGAAAAGTTTGGTTGCCAGAGATTAGTGGGAGTGGTCTCTAGGTTTCTTCATTTTCTTTGCAGGTTTAGTACCAAGAGACTTTCCTGATGCTAGCTCCAGAGGTTGGAGGACGAACCTTCTTCGGGTAGGCCTCATGGTGACGTGGAGATCTCCAGTGTTCGAGGCCGAGCGAGGGTTTCAAGGTCTTCCGATATTTGTGGCTCGGGTTTTAGCGCTGTTTATTTGATGTATCGCTTTTTGTCATCTAGTTTTGGATGCCTAGTTGTTTAGTTTATTTTCTATATTTTTTTTCTGTATTAACTTCTGTCAAAAAATTTTAAAAATATAAATCTTAACATTTTACCAAAAAAAAAACATATCATCTTTCTTTTAATCAACTTGTGAATATATAAACCAATTAAAAAAATGTCATCTATTTGTTTGAATTTTTAAAATAATTGCCACAAATATTTGTTTGTGAGAAATGTAACTTTAAACTTTTAGGGTAAATACGTTTTGACAGATGCTTATTAAGCTTTAATTTTTTTTTTGATAATTAAATTATTAAACTTTAAATGTAGATTGGTTTTACTAAATATACATAAAATTCAGTAAATTAACTTTCTCTTAATTTTTTATAGTTATTTTTAGTGTAAAATTTACAACTGATCGACATGTCTTTATTTCATTATATTATTTCATCAAATATCAATATATATATATAGACACACATACATGATACAGCTCAAAGCCATTCGTGTGCTATTGCTACACAGGCGAAGCTTGTACTCGTAGTAAAAAAATTCTGGTCTGTTACTTTAAACTCTTTTCACAATTTTATCAATCTTCTCAAACAATGTAAAGTTGACTATTATCAAAATTAAAGACAGATAAGTTGATTATTGTCATGTTCTCGTGCTATGCATGGTTCAATGCATGCACGTATTTTAATTCTAGTAACTGTGAATTAAGACCCTTGATGCAAAATTATGTTTTTTTTTCTTCCAAACATTTAAAGTTACTTTTAAAGAAAAGTGGTATAGTGTTTGAGATGATAGAAAAAAATCAATAATTAATTTGCTTTAGTGCAAAAAAATAATTAAAAATTTACTCTATTTTTAGGGTAATTAACTTCAAATCATAGCGGGAGAAGGAAGTAAACCGAAGGCAACTATAGATGACGCGAAAGCATACCTTAGGACTGTGAAGAATACATTTCATAATGATCGTGATAAATATGACGATTTAATCGCGATATGAATAATTTTAAAGCTGGGAAGTATGTATATGTATAGTTTTTGCAAAATACAAAAATATTTGGTTTCTTTTTCATAGTTTAATTCATATTAGGGTAACACTCTAAAATATTTTAAAACCTAATTAATTTTGATTTATAATTTTATGTAGAGTTGATAGGAATGCTTGCATAGAAGAGGTAAAGGAACTGCTTAAAGGACATCGAGACTTGATTTCCGGTTTCAATTCATTTTTGCCTAAGTGTTTGGAGATCGCTGATGGTACAACTTAGAGGGTAGGTGATGTAGCCTCGTTCATAATACTCTTCTTAGTCGAATCTGCTTGTGATTCGTTCTCTTTCTTCATTTAGGAATCATGTTTTGGATTTAGCCTTTTTGTCTTATAAATAAGGCTAACAAATCGTTGTTATTTCCAACTTTTTAATATCAATCTTCTCTCAAGTCTTTACTCTTATAATTCAACAAAAAAATATTCTAGAATCTTGGGTATTATAAAAATATGAATTAAACAAATTTATCGTATACTAGATGTTATTATATCATCGTTCATCGAGTTTATCGTAGAATCACGCTTTCCATAATGGTTGAATGATAAAATTGAAATTATGATTGTATATTTTGCTATTTATTTTGTCTTATTATCATCATTTACGTACAAATTTTGCCTTTGACCTAATTTTTAACATCCCATCCATTCTTCAGGATATTAAAAAGGTTGTTTTAACTTTTAATTTTAATGTTTTAAAATTTTTGCTCAACTAACTAAAAGTAAGATTTTTCAACCTTTTCCTATCAATTCTTGTATTACTTTTTCAGTTATCCTAACCCATCAATAAACATATATCGTATTAATCATTGAATCATTAATTGATCATAATCATTACTAATGATAAGATTGGGTTCAAAGAAAAAGAAAAAAAAAAGTTGGTAGTGTAAAGAGAGAGCAATTAGGTAGGTCTTTATTGCAGAAAATAACCAAGCTCAAAAACTGAGGCTTCAAAAAAAGGAAAAGAGGATTGCGTTTGAATGTTGATTCCAAATGTTTTGGGCCAGGGATAAAATTAAGAGTACCAATTGTATTTCAAAAAATTTGAGAAATCTATTGTTTATTGGATTAAGCATTATATGAATAATTTGCTGATAACTTCTAGGTAAGTGGCTTTAACACATTAGCAGTTAGTGTTCGACCCTTCTCAAATGTTAGTTAAAATAGTCAAAAAAGGGAGATAAAAGTCGAGGGGTTATTAAAAGAACGAGTTGAACACAAACTTGATCTCATAAAAAATATGAAACCGAAAGATTTATACGAACATAAGAATAACTCTTTTATATTAATGTTTAGAAAATATATCTCAAAAACTAAACATATTTCTCATCTCTCTTGTGTTTGTGTTGATTAAAAGTGTATACAAGTCATGGTATTTATAGGAAGTTCATGAGGTTTGGTGGTGGAGAACTTTCAACATAAGCTGCACCTAACATCTCTTTATTGAAATTTGAAACCTCCATTTATGACTATTTGCAGTTTTTGTTGAATGGTGATATCTTGACTTTCAAAGGTTGGAATTAATCCAACATTCACCCCCTTAATTCCAACACTTGAATTATTTGCACTCCAAGCAATTCCTTCATCTCTTTAAACTTCACACGAGCTACTTCCGTTGCTGCGGCCATAAACTCGGCCTCACACGATGATAACGCCATCGTCTTCTTCGTCTCATCATCTGACTTGTAAAGCTCCCCCAATGTTCTCGTCTTCGTCACTGATCAAAATCTCCTAATCTCAAGTTTCTTAATCACACTAACGTCAGCTTGCTTGCAACGCAAGTCACTGTGATTTCTTTCTACAACGATCACACGAACAACACAAGTTACCTTGCTTGCCTCATTTTTCTTCTTTGTCTTGTGTTCAATTATCACCTTGGGCGTAACGAACACTTTCCGTCACATGTTCCTTGTGATAATTGAACACCACCAAATCACTTCTCACGATCACTTCAGATTTATCGTTGATAGAAACCCTTGACTCCTCTTCTAATCACGTGGATAAAGACCAACACATCTGGCCATTGTGTTTGAAGATGAAAGACCCTTCACTCGATCTTTCACGATCGTCTCTAACGAACGTTGAGTGTTTGTCATGCAAGTCTCTTCTCACCAACGTTGCTGTCTCTTCAAGACATTCTTACTTAACGCTCCTCCTCACGAACACGTTGCTTATTAACGTTCCACGATCACGTTTTGGTCGTGTCTCCTCCTCGAGCTCGACCCTTTCTTGTCACCCGACGAACACGTCTGCGTGTTCTTCAAGTTGAATGATCTCGACCTCACCATCGATCTTTGATGTTCTCTCCGCATTTGGATACGATCGTTATTTGATGAATACCTCACCGTGTTCATCATGCCACCAGAAAATCCCGACCTCAACGCCGAGTCGATCTTGTCTCCTTCACGAGATCAGATCATGTGTGGCTTTTGCCGCTTGTGTTTGGCCTCGTCTCCTCCTCGAGCTTGGCCGTGTCTTGCCTTCGCCACCGATTAGAAACCTCTCAACTCAGATTTCTGAATCACACGAACGTTTCTTCTCACCAACGTTGTTTCACCAATGCTGCTTCATAAGAACATTCATTTGGTCGTGACTCCTTCTCGAGCTCGACCTTCTAGCCTCCTTTGAATCACACAAGCTAAAATAGTGTCGGATCCGCCACTTGCGTATCTACTAAATTAGCTTCTTGTGTTTTATGAATTATCTCCGGGCATGTTGATGCGTAATGGCCCGCCTTGTCACAACGAAAACATATTACTTTTGATCGATCCTTCTTCTCCTTAGATCGATTATGATCGTCTTCGTTTAGGGCTTGATATTGAGAGCTGAACATACCTCGTCCTCTCCCACGGTTTCCTCGTCCTCCTCGACCACGACCGCGACCATATGAGCCATCAAAGCTTCCATGAAAGTTTTGTGACTCCGAGTTTGTGAACAGCAGCTTGCTTTCACCTTGGATTTCTTCTTGGATTTTTTCCCGTACACGTTCTTCATACACCTTTAGTCTCCCAACTATGTCCTTGAAACCTACCGTATTTAGGTCGAGTACTTGTTCAAGGGAAGCTACAATATGAATATATTTGCTTCTTGGAAGTCCCTTCAAGAATTTCTTCACCATCTTATTCTCTTCTATGTTTTCTCCCAACGAGACTGAATTTGATGCTAGGCTAGATATCTTCCCAGCAAAATCATCAACCGAGTCAGTGTCACTCATCTTCAAGCGTTCGAATTCCGCCATCAACGTTTGGAGTCTAGCCTCTCGCACACGATCCGCTCCTAGGTAACATGCCTTGACCGCTTCCCAGATCTCTTTAGATGCAGTTTTATCGCCAACTTGTAAGATTAGAGCTTCGGGAATAGATTGGAACAGAAGGGCTATGGCTACATCGTTCTTCTCGGGATTAGTTGAACCTGGATCAATCGTCTCCCATACCTTATGTACCCGTAGCGTCACCTTCATCCTCATTGACCACACCGTGTAATTTGTTGAAGTTAGCATAGGACATTGGATGGATGTTGATCCAATGTCTTTTGTTCGTGGCTGGGTATTAATCACGTCTCCCATGTCTTGGTGTCGTGAGTGTTCAATCGCAGTTTACTTTTGATCGAGTCTCCTCCTTGAGCTTGATAGTATTTAGCTTCTTTTCTTCTCTTGATCGTTTTTATTTAAGCATAAACCTTCTTGTGCACTGAATTTGCACGATTCTGGTTTAGTCCGAAAATCGCACGGACGCAGAAAAATAATGTGAGCTGTTACAAAAATTTGCACAAATCTGATTATGCCCGAAACTTGCACGATCCGAATTTTGCACAAACTTTGAACGAAAACAGCCCCAAAAATCTAAAGCTCTGCTACCAATTAAAAGAACGAGTTGAACACAAACTTGATCTCATAAAAAATATGAAACCGAAAGATTTATACGAACATAAGAATAACTCTCTTATATTAATGTTTAGAAAATATATCTCAAAAACTGAACATATTTCTCATCTCTCTTGTGTTTGTGTTGATTAAAAGTGTATACAAGTCATGGTATTTATAGGAAGTTCATGAGGTTTGGTGGTGGAGAGCTTTTAACATAAGCTGCACCTAACATCTCTTTATTGAAATTTGAAATTCCATTTATGACTATTTGCAGTTTTTGTTGAATGGTGATATCTTGACTTTCAAAGGTTGGAATTAATCTAACAGTTATTGGGATATATTATGTTGCAAACATTGATTACTTATATTGGAGATTGTCGAAGGAAGTTTAGATAACGAGTTTTCCTTGAATCATCTGGTATATTTGGAAAGTTCGGAATGATAAAGTTTTTGATAATCTAGATAGAGATTCATGTGAGATATTCAAATTGGCGGAGAGCTGAGCATCGTAATAATGCCAAAAGAAAACGTGTTAAGCCTGATTGGGAGAACTTTATGAAGAAGCTTAAGGTATAGAATGCTAAAATGGTAAACTAATCCTAAGAAAGTACCATTTTAATATTTCCTCTTTTGCTAACTTGTTATTTAAGTAACCATTTTTCGCTCTGCAGACAAGGTTTTTAGGAGCCTTGCTACTCATGTAGTTGAGACATTTCTCAAGATAATGAAAATGTATGACGAAGGAAAGATGTCCGAAGAGGAGGTAGGTTCTTTGTGGGCTATTTTGTGTTGCACTTTCGCTTGCTTATTTTCTTGGTCTCATTTAGTGGTAATATATCTTGCACGTTTTTGATCTTCTCTATTATCATGAAGATTTGATCGAGGATTTTTTATATATTTTAACACAAAGATGATCTTCTAGCTACTATCAACATCTCTACTAATAGTTTTATAATTAAGGAGATGAGAATGTACATATAGTTTTTTTTTTAATAGAATTTTCAGTTCAGTTCGATTCACATGTGTTTTATTATTATATTTTTCCTTTTTACCAAAGAAGACATGAAATTTGGATCGTGTCAGTTAGATTAGTGATAAAAAATTGAAGTATTACAACTAATTAAAATCTAAACAGTAACTCTAAAAACAAAACTTTGAACGTGAAATGAAATCCTAACTTTAACCCCAAAAGATAAATCTTATACTTTAAATACTAAATCCTAAACCAAAAGATGGTGAATTTTATTATTTTGAAAAATAGCCTTTTTGTTTCAAACTTTTTTTAGTCTTTTCTTTTACTAATAGTCTCTTTATAGGTATATACGTATTTACTAACGGTGGTGATACTGGTTGACTTTAAATAATTTTATGGAGTGAATCTTTTTGTTGGAATTTATAAAGTAAATTTACTAGTATTTGTTGACAATTAAAAAAGTAAATTTTGACAAAAAAAGTAAATTTACTAGATATATATATATATATATATATATCGAGTATTTAAAAATTAGGACATTATATTTAAAAGTTATCTATTTCTTATATCAATTATATAATTTAAAAGTTTTTTTAATTGCAATAACAAATGCCAAATTGTAACAAAAGTGATTTAAACTCTCAAATAAATCTAAGTTATAAATAAGTTTTGACAGATGCTTATTAATATTTACAATTTAAACTGTTTATTACTAAATTTACATAAAAATCTGTAAATTATAATTAATCTGAGATTTTATATACAACTGACATATGTTTATTTCATTTAATATTATAATACAATTATCTCTCATTGCTACAAATATGTTAATTGCAAATGGACTGATTTATCAAAGTTTATATTTATATAAATTAGACACCCATACAACTCAAAACCAGTCATCTGCTAGTGGTGAAGCTTGTACCCGTAGTAAATTTTCTGGTTTGTTACTTTGAAGTCTTCTCACAATTCTTCTTTGACCGTTCTATCAATCTAAAGTTAATTATTGTCATGTTCTAGTGCTTTGCAATCTGCATGGTTCATTGCATGTCCTTTATTTAATTCTAGTAATTGTTAATTAAGATCCCTGATGCAAAATTCTGTTTTTTTTTTCCCCAAAAATTTAAGGTACTTTTAAAGAAAAGAAGTAATGTGTTTGAGATGATAGAAATCAAAATTAAATAATTAATTGCTTTAATGAAACAAATAATTAGAATATCACTCTCTTTGTTTGGAAAATAAAGCTTCGACCAACTGTAAACCATGGCGGGAGGAGGAAGCAAACATGTGGGAGAAGGAAGCAAACCGAAGGCAACTAAAGATGATGCGTATGCATATGTTAGGGCTGTGAGGAATCATTTTCATAATGATAGTAAAAAATATGACGACTTTGTTGCGATCATGAATAGCTTTAAAGCTCGGAGGTATGTGAATATGTGATATATATAGTTTTTGGAAAATATGATAAAAGAAAATGTTTGGTTTTATTTTTAGTTCAATCTTTATTGGGGTAAACACTCTATTGTTCAAGAAGTAATTAATTTTGATTTATAATTTCATTTTAGAATTGATAGGGATGGTTGCATAAAAGAGGTGGAGAAACTGCTTAAAGGATAACGAAATTTGATTTCCGGTTTCAATGCATTCTTACCAAAGTGTTTGGAGATCACTAATTATTACTTTGGGGCAGAAGAGGGTAGGTGATGTTTTGGGATTTCTTCGTTCGTCTAAACCGAGTTCGGTTTAGATTTGTTATAAATCGAAGAATTTATTTTTGAGTCGTTCTCTTTCTTCATTTAGGAATCGTGATTTGGATTTAGCCATTTTGTTTTATAAATAAGGCTGTATAATCTTTGTTATTGTCAACTTTTTAATATCAATCTCCTTTCGACTCTTTACTCTTATTATTCAACAAATCTTAAATTGCTAGAATTTTATATATTATGAGAATCAACGTATACTAGGTGTTGTTATAAATTTATAGTAGAATCACGTTTTCCGTCATAGTTAACTTGCTGATAAAATTAGAATTAAAAAAATTATTATTAAAAAAAAAATCCTTTAACGCAAAAATGATAAAATTAAAATTGTGAAATATTATTTTTTAATCGTCATTTTACTTAATTTTTTTTGTCTTATTATTATCTAATTGATTCTTTGTTTAATTAATACCCAAAAGTACAATTAAGATTGGCTTTTGGACTCAATATTTACCATTTCTTTTATATAAATATTTTCAGAGAAAATCAAAATAATGATTGGAAAAAGCTTGAGCAAATGTTAAATAAATAAAAGTTACCAAAACATATAAAAAAGAAACGCTAATTCAAATACTGATATTCCGTACTATAAATACACTCAGTGAATACTCAAGACAGTTTGTTTCTTGAAATCTTGAAGTCCGTCACTCTGCTAAGACGAAGCTTCTTGCTCGTTCAGTAACTATACGATCATCTTCTTCTTCTTCTTCTTCTTCCTTTTAATTTATTTTTCGTTCATGAAATGTTAAATCATCTGACAATTATATGACTCTTTTCTAGTTTTCTTGATTTCGTATATATATGACTCTTTTCTAGTTGTTTTCTTGTTTTTTTTTTCTATCGAGATTGATTCTAGATGTTCTTCACGATCTTGTTCGATGAAATTTACATGAATATGTTGTATTCTAGAAGATGAACATTACAAGAAGCATCCATATCGACTAATATGTTCTAAGGTCTCTACAAAAAAAGTGTTCGCACAATTTTGAGTTTCTTATACCTCATTTTAGGATGATGAACCTGCAAAATATGACCAGTTTATCAAAATCTTGCGTGATCTTTATAAACGAGTCGTAGGCATGTTTGGTTTGCTCTTAAACAGTCTACACAAGAAACACACATGTGAATTGATTTTGATTTTATTATTCTCTTGTTAGAGTCGATTTTGCTAGTGGCATTGCAAGGGTGGTGGAACTCTTGAAAGATCACCAGACTCTGCTTCTTCCTTCCAGCTGAGGATCAGATAACCATCAATATGAATGGTGCTCTTTCATACTTCACTACTGTGAGGAAAGCATTTCATGATGAACCTGAAAAATTCGACGAGTTTATCAAGATAATGTGTGATTATAAAGCTCAAAGGTATGAATTGTTTTGTTCCTGTTATGTTTAGTTTGCTCTTAAATAATCTACAGCACACATATATGAATTGATTCTGATGTTATTATTCTCTCTGTAGAGTCGATACACCTACTGTCATTGCAAGGATGGAGGAACTCATGAAAGATCACATGAATCTGCTTCTTGGTTTTAATGCCTTCCTTCCAGCTCAGTTTCAGATAACCATCCCACCCGAGGCTAGCAATGTGGTTGGAAGAAGCGTACCACCGAAGCCAACTATGGATGATGCGACTTCATACCTCACTGCTGCGAAGGAAGCATTTCGTGATGAACCTGCAAAATATGTCGAACTTATTAAGCTCTTGAATGATTTTAGAGCTCGTAGGTATGAATTGTTTTCTCCATGTTATGTTTTGATTTTCTCAGTCTACTCAACAAACTCACATGTGAACTGATTCTGATGTTATTATTCTCTGTAGAGTCGATGCACCTACTGTCATTGCAAGGATGGAGAAACTCATGAAAGATCACTTGAATCTGCTTCTTGGTTTAAATGCCTTCCTTCCAGCTCAGTTTCAGATAACCATCCCACCCGAGGCTAGAAAAGAGCTCGGCCAATTTCAAAATGTGGTTGGAAGAAGCGTACCACCGAAGCCAACTAGGGATGATGCGATTTCATACCTCACTGCTGCGAAGGAAGCATTTCGTGATGAACCTGCAAAATATGTCGAACTTATTGAGCTCTTGAAAAATTTTAGAGCTCGTAGGTATGAATTGTTTTCTTCATGTTATGTTTTGATTTTCTCAGTCTACCCAACAAACTCACATGTGAATTGATTCTGATGTTACTAAGTCTCTTTTTAGAGTCGATACCGCTAGTGTTATTGCAAGGGTGGAGGAACTCATGAAAGATCACCAGAATCTGCTTCTTGGTTTCAGTGTCTTCCTTCCAGCTGAGGCTCAGAGAATCCTCCATCTCAAGATTGAGCAACAGGCCTCATCTGATGATGACAAAAGAAAACGTGTAGAGAATTTGATCGGCAAGCTTAAGTTATAGAATGCTTGTAAAACTAATCCTAAGCAAGTACCATTTTGATGTTTCATCTATGCTAACAAATCTGTCAATGTGCAGGCAAGGTTTCAGGGGGGTGATCGTCATGTATATGAGTCAACTCTCGAGATACTGAAAATGTACCAAGAAGGAAACAAGTCCATAATTGAGTTGTACCAGGAGGTTAGGGTTCTTGGTGGGACACTTTGGGTTGCACTTTCTTAGTTCTTTGGTTTAATTTGCTTTGTTATCTTTTGCAGGTCGTTGCACTTGCTCAGGGTCATGAAGATTTATTCATGGAGTTTACAGACATATTAAGTTGACCTAGTGATCCATTAGGTGGAGATATAATGTTTGGGGTATTAGATACATTTCTAACGAGAAGAGAGGAGTGTTATAGTTTTCTTTGTATAAACATCATTACATATATGCTTCTAGAATGATTGTATTGTTTCATATATTATAGAGTTTTGAATTCAGGTCGATTCTTCTGGCATATACATATGTTTTTTCATTAAATACGATTTTGGGGTCATCTTTTGTTAGAATCCAGAGGGTAAACACTCAAAATTCAAAACAGAGTTCAACGTAGAAACAAAAACAGAGCCTAAACTCAAACCTATAAACGGCCAAAAAATACAGAGCAAACCAAACAAAAACTAAGTAAATCTAATACCAAATATGTTTTATAATGGTATATCGGATAATTCTAGTAAATATATGATTTTTTTAAAGAAATTCATATAAGATTTTATGAAAATATTTTTAATTATTCACGCAGTTAATGAAAATATTTTTAATTATCTATTTAAATATGTTTTGTAATATAGCTACTAGAAAATTCTAGTTAAACATTGGTTTGGCCTAATATTTAAATAAAGACCAAAACAATGGAGTTAAAAGAGACTCTATTGAAATTAATTATTCTCTTAATGAAAAAATGGAGTTTGAAGAGACTCTACTAAAATTGTGAATTATCTAAACTATTACTGAATATTTTAGCTCGAAATATAAGATAGAAAATGGAAGCAGAAATTAGCCAAGCATGGGTAAAAGATTAATTACTGTAATACTAAAGCTTTTGAGGGTATATATAAGACATCATGTATCGATTGCATGCAAAATATTATACTCAAATCACAATTGACATATTATAGCTTCCATTATTGTTTTATTCTATATACCAATCATTTTACAAAAAACAATTTACGCAATTAATCAAATAACTAATGAAGTAAAAATGAAGTCAAAACTAGAATTAGTCCTCTGCTACATCACGAGTTAATGTATATTTTAAAATTCAAAATTATAAATTTATATTTATATTTATTCTGAAATCTTATACACGCTAAGATGAGTTTTCGTTAAGATTTTATTATAATGAGAGAATATATTATTTTGTTAAGATTAAATAATCGTAATCTACAGTATAAAGAATATTGATGACGTATAAGGTTTATACTCGTGATCTATAAATCAATAAATGAACAAAATCGTAATCTAATTTTCCTTATTAGTGGTTAGAATTTAAAATCTTAGCGTTTTAGGTTTTATTTTGATTTATTTTATTTTTTAAAAAAAAGATAAACATGTAATGTAGGTTTTAGGTTTTGCAAAATAAAATCTTTGACAATCTTTACATGTTTATTGATATTATCGATTATAATATTTTTTTTTAGAAAGATTTTGATTAATTTTAAAAACAAAAAATAGAAAGATATTTAAAAATTTATGCACTACATGTTATTTCAAAATTTGTTATTTATTAGAAGTGATTTTTTCTCCTAAAATCTCGATAATAATTATAGAAGTTTCAGTAAGTGATTTAGGTAAATAAATAATGAGATATTTAAAGAAATATCGATATTTAAGGATATTTAGGTAAATCTCGATATATTTGATTTAATTTCTTTAAATAATATTTGATTTTAATTAAATGATCACATAATAACTAATGACTAAAATACCCTTAATGAGATATTAAAATTTGTTCTTTAATGTAATAGTAATGTTATGTAAATATTTACACTTTTTAATGTTTATTTATAAGTGTAATTTCCAAATAATATATAGGAGATTTTTATAAATAATGACTTCATTTTTTATAAAAATTTGAAAAATATATTTAGAAGAAAATTCTGCTTGTATATGCAGGTACTCTCCTAATCAGCATAATGAGTGCAGTGAGGGCAAAAACTTGGGTTAAGAGTCGGATCAGTAAAATTTACAAAACAAATTAAAAATACGACTTTTTTTACAAAATAAATAAATGCGAATGAAAAATACTGATATTCCTTACTATAAATACACTCAGTGAATAGAAATTTCAAAATAGTCTCAGTGCGTTTGTTTCTTGAAATCTTGAAGTCGGTTACACTGCGAAGAGGAACCTTCTTGCTCGTTCGGTAACTATACGATCATCTTCTTCTTCTTCCGTTTACTTCCGTTTTCGTTCATGTGAAATGTGAAATCATCTGACGATTATATGACTCTTTTCTAGTTTCTTGATCGGGTTCTTGTTGTTTTCTTTCTATGGAGATTGATTCTAAATGTTCTTAAGGATCTTGTTCGATAAAATTTACATGATATTGTTGTACTCTAGAAGATGAACATTACAAGAATCATCCATATCGGCAAATATGTTCTAAGGTCTCTACAAAAAAAGTGTTCGCTCAATTTTGAGTTTCTTATACCTTACTGCTGTGAGGGACGCATTTCAGGATGATGAACCTGCAAAATATGACCAGTTTATCAAGCTCTTGCGTGATCTTTATAAACGAGTCGTAGGCATGTTTGGTTTGCTCTTAAACAGTCTACACAAGAAACACACATGTGAATTGATTTTGATTTTATTATTCTCTTGTTAATTAGAGTCGATTTTGCTAGTGGCACTGCAAGGGTGGTGGAACTCTTTAAGATCACCAGACTCTGCTTCTTCCTTCCAGCTGAGGATCAGATAACTATCAACTATGAATGGTGCTCTTTCATACCTCACTACTGTGAGGAAAGCATTTAATGATGAACCTGAAAAATTTGACGAGTTTATCAAGATAATGTGTGATTATAAAGCTCAAAGGTATGAATTGTTTTGTTCCTGTTATGTTTAGTTTGCTCTTAAATAATCTACAGCACACATATATGAATTGATTCTCATGTTATTATTCTTTCTGTAGAATCGATGCACCTACTGTCATTGCAAGGATGGAGGAACTCATGAAAGATCACTTGAATCTGCTTCTTGGTTTTAATGCCTTCCTTCCAGCTGAGTATCAGATAACCATCCCACCCGAGGCTAGCAAAGAGCTCTGCCAATTTCAAAATGTGGTTGGAAGAAGCGTACCACCGGAGCCAACTATGGATGATGCGACTATATACCTCACTGATGTGAAGGAAGCATTTCGTGATGAACCTGCAAAATATGTCGAACTTATTAAGCTCTTGAATAATTTTAGAGCTCGTAGGTATGAATTATTTTCTCCATGTTATGTTTTGATTTTCTCAGTCTACCTAACAAACTCACATGTGAATTGATTCTGATGTTACTAAGTCTCTTTTTAGAGTCGATGCCGCTAGTGTCATTGCAAGGGTGGAGGAACTCATGAAAGATCACCAGAATCTGCTTCTTGGTTTCAGTGTCTTCCTTTCAGATAAAATGAAATTTATTAGGAAGCTTAAGGTATAGAATGGTAAACTAAGCCTAAGGAAAACCATTTTGATGTTTCCTATATGTTAACTTGTGGTTTAAGTAACAAAATTATCGAGGTACAGGAAAGGTTTCAGGGCCATGGTAGTCATGTAGTTAACTCAGTTCTCCAGATATTGAGAATGTACAGAGAGGGAAACAAGTCCAAAAATGAGGCGTATCAGGAGGTAGGTTCTTGGTGGGCCACTTTGTGAGTTGCACTTTCTTAGTTCTTTGGTTTGATTTGCTTTGTTATCGTTGCAGGTCGTTGCACTTCTTCAGGGTCATGAAGATTTAGTCATGGAGCTTTCAGAGATTTTCAGTGGACTCACTGATCCATCAGGGTCAACCTCTACTAGTCTAGAGAGATAGCTAAGGACATTGGAAGACTGTCTCTGCTTTAAGAGACAAAAAAAGAGTAGAAGAGAGTGTTATAGTTTTCTATTGTAAACAATTGAGTTTAGTATGATTCTTATTGTATGCTATGCTTGATTACAATGATTGAGTATATAATAGTCTAAAAGAGAGTGTATCTTTTGTGAACAAAAAAGGGTTAAATTAAAATAAAATAATAAGTTAATAACCCTCGTAGGACAGCCACAATTAGAAACAAGAAAATATATAAATTGAGAAATCTCAAAAATATATTATTAATAAAACCGTAAATAATAAATATTGAAAGAAAAGTAGTATAAAAAAAGGAAGGAAAAACACCTATAAAAGCTTTTACCCAAAGCCCTCGAATAAGCGTCACATAAATAAATCCTTCAGAAATCTCTCTCAATTTGGTGAATCTCGTTTTAAAAACTGTTGTAGTTTCGTCTTCTAACGATTAGGTTACGATCGATTTTTTTGGTTAGTTGCTTTCAAATCCTTTCTCTATTTGCCCTTTGATTCGTTTCTAGTATCTTGATCAGCTGCTTGTTGTTTTCTTTCTATCGAATTTGATTTCCAGTGCTTCAAAGATGCTGATTGATGAAATTTATATGAATTTTTCGTCTACATACGAAATTGTTGTAGTTTGGTTTCGACATGAAGGTTGTTCTTTAGATATTGAGGCCTCGCATCCATTGTTTGGTTTGATTTGGTTTATGATTAGTTTTACAAAGTAAAGTTAATATGTCAAGTTCTCGTGCTTTATCGTTCAACGCATTGCTTTATACTAGGTTTTTGTTTCTCCAAGGATTCTAAAAGCGATTCATCATTTAGCTTTCTAGTTTCAATTAAATGTCTTTATATGAAAACGTTACCCTATTTTTTTAATGAAGCTGTAGCCAAACTTCAAACCATGCCTGGAGGAGGAGAAGATATACAAAACCTAACTACAGGTGACACTTTTTGAGGATGAGCGCATTATGATTGCTTAAGCTTTTTCTAATTGACGAAAAACTTGTATTGTAATGTTGTAAAACTTTCAATATATTTTGTAAAGTTATATATATTGCTAATGAAAATGTTACCTACTTTTTAATGAAGGTCTAGCCAAACTTCAAACTACATCAGGAGGAAGAGGAGATAGACAGAATCCACTTATAGATGCATATAGGTTTGTATCTAAAGTTAAGGTAATGTTATGTCCCTAAACCAAATCCAAGGAGATAATATATACTGCTTTTTGTGTTATTTCCTTATTCTCTTTTAAACTATTCCATATAACTTCAGGCAAAGTTTAATGGCAATAACGATGTATTCAATTCTTTTATCAACAATTTATTGATGTGGAAAAGTGGAAGCAAGTCGTTGACTGAGGTTTGCCATGAGGTTAGGTTCATTGTCTTACTATTTCCATTCGTATTATAAGTTTTTGCTATACTATTTTCTGAATTAGCTATTTTTGTTCTAAAAACATGTTTATTGTCTCAGGCTAGCATACAGTTTCGGGAGCATCCTGATTTGCTTCTAGAATTTGCTCCCTTTTTGTCTGGTTTTTCTCAAGAAAGTTTAGTTCGTGCCGCAGGGATGTCTATGTTACTTCAACCACTTAATATTTAACCAGGTGTGTATTAGAAAGTATATTATAGTTTTTCTTATAGTAACTTTTTTCTTTTCTTTTCGTGTGGATGAGTCGTTGTAATTAACTAGATTATAGTTAATTTCTTGTTTCTCTTCTTCAATGACCCATATATGTATGTATGGTGTGAAGGACTTATTGAAGTTTCTAAATCCTAACGATTAACCTCCAAATATGATGGTGTATAAGACTTATTGAAGTTGCTAAATTACATTAATCATATCAAATTAACAAGCGAATTGAAAATAAAGCAAGTCACCTGAAACTCGAGGAGTCTCTTTTTCCCATTCAACATCTTCTTTCTCTTCATCTTTATGTACGTTTTAACCAACCTGACGATCTGAGGATGTAGTAGCCAATTGAATGTCTCATACGGATTCTTGCTTATTCGGCTCAGTAGAGCGGCGTGGTAAGCTTTGCGATACTCATCCTCTAAGTCCTTAAATTCTGTTGTTGATTCTTCCTGTGTCATCTCTCCACTTTGTTCCCTGGTCAGATTCAATCCTTATTGATCATCCATAGGGGGAATCCTACACTAGAATCTCCACCTTCAGCCTGTGTCTCTATGAGAAATGGCATCGGTGTCAACGCATCATTTCGATTTATTTGATCCATTCGAGTTGAACCCCAGAGAGAGAGAGAGAGAGAGAGAGATATTAAAGATTAGGTTTTGAAAAAACTTTCTCTTAACATTAATCTTCGATATACAAACATATGTAAACCTAAACCGACAAAGAATTGGAATATATCCATTTCTCTAAGATGTTATATTTATTTCCTTTTCTCTACATTTCTAATTTTTTTTTCTGACTTTTTTATATTTTATTTGAGATATCTACATATGTAACGAATACTTATCTAAAATGGATTAACATATGAATTAACCATTAAAAACTTTTGTAAAAAGTAACCATAAAAAAATAAATTAAATAACATGGATTGAATGTACTATATATTTAACCCAAAATAAGGAAAATGTTATCGAAAATACACGATCTTCTATGCAGAAAATGCTCTCCAAGACAAGTTTTTCGATTTCTTCATTATATTCTAACCCAGGGCATTCGGTAGTTAACCGAACAAACCGAACAGAAGAACCCGATTTTTTAGGTTAACCGAACCGAGGAAAATTAGAAAGTAAACCTGATCGGACCGAAATCGATTACTATCCAAAGTCAAATCCGCTAATAACCTGGTGAACTAATTGTGCGCTTGTGAGATGGCTCATTTCGTCTCATTTATAAACAAATAGAAAATATGTAGAGTGACCGATGTGGGATAAATGAAAGACTTAAATTTGTTTTCATTTATGAATTATCTTTGATGTGGGCCAAAGCCCGATAAAAAATATTACAAATCCAGTTTTCATTCACGATTCTTTTTTTCTTTTCGCCAATTTTATTCTCGATTCCCCTAAATCAAACCCTAGATCCCCAAATCGGCAAATCCTCTCGATCCCCTTTCACTGAAGACGAATCGATTTTAGGTAACGGCTCTTCTTCCTTCGTCTTCTTCCTTCTGTTGATTTGGTTTTCGTCTTCTTCATTCTGAAAATAGAATTTGTAAAAGTAGTACATTTTTACTTTTTACCTTTTCTCATAATTTGAGTTAATTTAACTTTTCTCATAAAAATATTTTATTTTATTTTTGATTTTTTTTGTTATATCAAAAAGTCTTATATTATTATGGTTTAATTTTGTGTCGTAAACTAAACTAAACTAAACCCTAGAGAGATTTCTTCTAGTTCTATCTCCTTCTTCGTGATCGTGTGTTATAAGAGAGAGAGAGAGAGAAGCTTGTTCTCGAAGCCTTGTCCTTCGTCTCCGAGATTCGGTAACTATACGATTATCTTCTTCTCGTTTTGTTTTTTTTTTTCGTTTTGTTTTGTTTGAATTTTGTTTCGGCCACCTCAATTTTATATTGTTCTGGTTCATTGCTTTGGGAATTTTTCTTTCAGGCTTATAATTGCTTGATTTTGTAGTTTCTGGGATGGTTTCGAATTGGGTTCTTTGAATTTGTTTTCGTATCTGTGATGAATTTTACCGCAATATCATCAAATCCGACTAAAACCCTTATATTAGAGATGAAAAGGAAAAGCTCTTTATTAGTGAATTGAGTTCTTTTTTTTTTTGGTTGAGATTGAGATTTTAAGACTTTTAAGTGTTTGATTGGTTTGCTCTGTGTTGAATTGACTGCTTCACATGTGTAGGTTCTGTTCCATGTAGTTCTTAAGGGAATGAATTAGTTTTTGTTGATTTTGGTTGAGACAATTTTTAGATTTTGAGAATTAGCTTATGGCTTCCTTCAAGGATTCAAATTCAGTGTTGAGAAAAATCCATAGATTGAGGAATGAGATTAAGATTTCTGCACTAGGTTCTGTTTCTTCAAGAATTGTATGTTGTTGTTAAGAAAAAGTGGCAATAGCTTTATATAGTAGAGGGATTCAATGATGTAATCTGTTTTACTGAACAAAAAATTCTCTTTCTTTAGATACCAAAAGGTTTAACCAGATTCAAACCATGGTTGGAAGAAGAGTATCACCAGCTCTAACTATTGATGATGCGCATTCATACCTCATTGCTGTGAAGGAAGCATTTCATGATGAACCTACAAAATTTGAAGAGTTTATCAAGCTCTTGAATGATGTTCGGGATCATAGGTATGTATTCTTTTCTTCCTGTTATATTTGGTTTGGTCTTATTTTCAACTGTGAATCTACATAACAAAACACTTGTGTGAATTGATTCTGATGTTACTTGTCTCTTTTGTAGAGTCGATAAAGATAATGTCTTTGCTAGGGTGGAGGAACTCATGAAAGATCATCAGGATCTACTTCTTGGTTTCAATGTCTTCCTTCCAGCTGAGGCTAAGAGAATCATGCATCCTGTGGCTAAGAAAGCTGAGCAACGCGCTGAGTCTGCTGATACCAAAAAGAAACATGCTGATGCAGAGGATTTTATGAACAAGCTTATGGTACATAAATGCTAATATGACATATAATCCTAGGGAAATACCAAATTTGTCCTCTTCTGCTAACTATTACATATTCATCTATCTGCAGACAAGGTTTCGGAGCCTTGATACTCATGTAGTGGGGTCATTTCGCGGGATAATGAAGATGTTTAAAGAGGGAAAGATGTCGGTAAAGGAGTTGCACGAGGAGGTATGTTTGTTCTTGGTGGGCTATTTTGTACTTCTGTTTTTGTTCTCTTGGTTTGATTTGGTTATTATATATCTTTGCAGGTCATTGATATTCTCTATTATCATGAAGATTTGATCGAGGACTTTCTCAGATTTTTCAAAAAGAATGATCCTTTAGCATCAGCATCACTACTACTACATTTATAACGAGATGTATTTATAAACGAGAATGGAGTGTATAGTTTATTTAATAGAGGTTTTAGTTTAGTTCGATGCTTCTGACATATACTTGTGTTTTGTTATTGAATCTTTGCTTTTCACCAAGAGATGAGATTTGATCGTGTCGATTATATTCAATGATTAAAAAATCGAAGTATTACAAAACTCGAAAAAACTTTTCATAACCTTATTTTGTTTATGTTGAATTTAATTGATCAGTCGAATTTAACCTTCTTTTACCATTTATGTATTAACTAAACTAGATCTCGATCCACTACATTCGCGAAATTTTTTTGTTTTTAATAAATATCAAATAAATAAATAAAAGTTACTTTTATAGTTGAAAGTTGCTGATAGTAGTATCTAATTAAGAAAATTGGTGTTCAAAAATATATAAAAAGATCAAACATTTAGAATTCATTTTTAGTTTTGTTATATTTTTTTTAGTTTTGTTATTTTTAACCTAACATTTTATGTACTTAATTAATTGTTGTTAAAAAAAGAAGTACTTAATTAATTAAAATGCACCAAATCAAAAAAAAGAAGAAATCATAAAATAAATCAATAGAGTTTGGGTTCGGATTTCGGATTCAGATTTTTTGCCAAGGCTTAAAACAAACCATATCTAAAGATGTTAGGAAATATTCTTCCTGTAAAAACAGGAAATTAAGATATTATATTAACCAATTGTATCTTCGGAGATCTCCATACTGTTAGGTGTTCTATATAAGAAATATCTAGGCCTCTCTTCTTTCGTTCTCCATGCCTATTTGACAAAAGACATCACGAACATCGAGAGATTTCTTTTAGAAACTCGTCTCTCCTCCTTCGTGATCGTGATCGTGATCGTGAAGCCTTCTTCACTCGTCTCCGAAACTCGGTAACTATACACATATGGTCTTCTTCTTTTGTGTGATTTTCGTTTAATCCACTACAAGTTTTTCTGATTCATTACTTTTGTAGTTGCTGATCCGTTGCTTGGTTTATTCGTGGGATGTTTTCGAAATCTGACGTTGAATATATTTGTATCTGTGATGTCTCGAGTGATGAAGTTTAGGGGTTATTCAATTTTGTATTTTATAGATTCTATTAAATTCTAGTGTTATTCAATTGATTGATTTTTTAAATTCTATTAAATGTTAGTGTTATTCAATATTAGGATGATTTTGATTATATGTCTATAATCTCCCGTAAGTCAAACTGTTTGAATTTAAAGGGGGGGTTATTGGATGAAAGAATTCTTAAGAAAATAATAGAATGCTAAATTCTAGTGTTATTCAATTTTGTATTTTATAGATTCTATTAAATTCTAGTGTTATTCAATTGATTGATTTTTAAATTTTATTAAATTCTAGTGTTATTTAGAATGATCTATTTTTTTATTCAGTGAATTCTTTTTAAATATTTCGTTGAATACCCCCTCCTAATAGAAAAATAAACAAAAAACGTGAAGAACCAATTTTCACTTTTTAGTTCTCATCCGGATAGAATTCATTTTAATACTTTTTAACTCTATCTGGATGAAAACATAAAAGGTGGGAATTGGTTCTTTACTTTTTTGTTTATTTTTTTATTAAATTCATTTCAAAGGACAATATAATCAAAATCATCCTAATATTGAATAACACTAACATTTAATAGAATTTAAAAACCAATCAATTGAATAACACTAGAATTTAATAGAATCTATAAAATACAAAATTGAATAACACTAGAATTTAACATTCTATTATTTTCTCTCAGACTCTTTCATCTAATAACCCCCTTAATCAACTTGAACGCTCACATTAGAGATGATTTTTGTTTTGTTCCCAATAGAAGTATTAAGCTAATCTCTAAATCGCATCAGACTTAATACTCTTGCAGGCTCTTAATTGGTGAACTGAGTTCTTCTATCTTTTGTTAAGAATGAGATTAAGACATACCTAAATCCAGTGTTTGATTGGTTTCCCCTGTGTTTGAATTGACTGCTTCACATGTGTAGTCTATGTGTCATGTGGTTCATAAATAGACTAATATTGTGTGATTTATCTCTTAATCCCATCAGTTTGATGCTAATTTATCCTCGAGTAAAGTTGTATGATTACTGATAATGGTCCTTAAGGAATGAATTATTTTGTTGTTAAGACTTTGGGTTGTTCAAGGATCCAATCATTTTTTGAAGAAACTTTGTACCGTCTTTTGAGATGTTAAAATATTTTATATAATTTAGTTTGATTCTAATAATGTTTCACCTTTTTTTTTGTCTGCCTCTCTTTGGACAATGAAGCTTTGTTTAACTTCAAACCATGGTTAGAGAAGGAGGCGCACACAAGCCGTCTACAAAAGAAGCGCTTGCATACGTTATGGCTGTGAAGGATAAATTTCAGGATAAGCGTGAAATATATGACGACTTTCTTGCGCTCCTGAAGGTTTATAGATCTCAGAGGTATAGTTCTTTCTACTTTTATGTTTGGTTTTGGGTCTTGGTCCGGATAATACTCCATGGTTACTGAGAACTGATTGCCGAATTGTGTTTTTCAATGTAGATCTGTTGCACGTAGTGTCATAATAAGGATAAAAGAACTCTTCAAAGGGCATGAAGAGTTAATTTTGGGTTTCAATACCTTCTTGCCGAAGGGTTTTGAGATAACACTCCAAACCGAGGATGGACAACACCCACTAAAGAAACCCGTTGAGTTTGGGAAAGCACATAGTTTTGTTAACAAGGTTAAGGTTAAGGACAACACCCACTGAAAAATCTTTGTGCTAAACTGTCTAAGGAAAATACTTCCTTTCCCTTTCTTACTCTCTTAGATATTCATTCATTTGCAGATGAGGTTTCAGGGCGATGATTTTCATATATACAAATCATTTTTAGACATTTTAAACCTGTACAGAAAGAAAAAGAAGTCCCTCACCGAGGCCTACGAGGAGGTAGGCTCATTGATTGATACTAAGTGTTTTTTTTTTTGCTAATCTTTTACTTAGTTTTACACGTCTATGCATGTCAGGTTGCCATCTTATTACGGGATCATACCGATTTGCTTGTGGAGTTTTCTCACTTTCTGCCTGATACTCCAGCAACGGCCTCTTTTCGTTCTGTTATAACTCAGGTTCGTGACAGAGAACTTCTCTGCCTATGATGCATCAAATGAATTCTGACAAGGCTCAAAGTTTCCACTATTTTGCTGCAATGTTTTTTTTTTTTTTAAATATATTTTTTTTTTGGTGTGAAATCACAGATTGGTATACTGAGTAAGGAGTTGAATTGCATTCAGCCAGCTACTTCTCAAAGTTCAGTTTGTGACCAAGGGATTGCTATGTTATTTCAAGCGCTTCACATAAGAGTCAGAGATAAATAGTAGATGCTTTTTTTTTTTCGAATGATTAAATAGGCTTTCTTTTCACTATAAATTGTATTCATTATCAAAATTCAAATTTACCATCATTTAGTTATTTCTATGCTTACATATGAATTGACTATGTTGGAGGTAGATTTTCCGCCTATCAAATCCAAGAGCGACACGAGGATTAGTTTTATCGGAATTGTTCTACGGACAATGCGACATCTCGGTCTTTCGGAAAGTTCATTACGCCGATAAAAAAATATTCAAACTGAATTCGAAAGACTGAAAAATCTAGTCGGTCTTACCGCCTTTAACCAAGCTAGACTTTAAACTAATCTTTAACTAGAAATGCTAGCCAAAGGGATCTTAATATTGAAGCAAAACTAGCCTAAATTAGTAACTTGTGTAATTTATATTCAATTCAATTAATTGTTTTAGTTACAATTTTTGTCAACTCCTAAAATTAATAGTTTTGACAATTTTTCATTAAGTAAGTACTTAGAAAAAAAATCTACGTAAGTTACAAAATTATTTCCAACAAATATTAAAAAATTATTTTAGATCAAATATTTTCAGAAGTAAGTATGTCTCACGTGGGTAATAAAAGAAGGATAAAAAAAGTTTCGAAACGAAAATTATTAAAATAAATAATAAAAGAGAAGAGAAATATAATTATAACTCTCCAAAAAAAAGGAAGTAATATTAACGAGAAAGATACAATTTTCTCATCATCATAAAACATTAAAAAAAGGAAATGTTTTGTTTTTCAACAGAGAAAAAGGAAATAATAATAAATAATTTAGTATGCGTGACAAAATAATAATAATAATAATAATTTAGTATTTAATTTACTTAAGAAGACGTAAAACTCCTTAGAGAAAATCTCAATCTTGTTCAATAAAACATAAAACTCGTTTGTTTGCTCAGTGTCTTTCTGTCTGAAAATTGTTGAATAGTTTTGTCTTCTCGGTTGTTTCGTGGGATATAAGGAGGAAACTTGTGCTTGTAGACTTCGTCTTCGTCTTCTCTAAAACTCGGTAACTATAACAAGACGATGATCTTCTCTCGTTTTATCCTTTTTTTTTAATTTCATATTTGGGCATTACAATTTTAATCGTGAAGTGAATGTTGAAATACTCTAAGGGCTAAGTTAGGATCGAATTCTTTTGGTCCGTTTCTTTCAACTCCGTTCGCTTTTTCAAAAACTTGTTTTTGTCGTAGCTAGATCTGCAGGTGCTGCTTGTTGGGATGAATTCAAGTTCGATTCTTTTGATTTTTTTTTTTTGCATATGTGATTGATTTCGAGTCTTATTAGGATTTGATTTGTGGATGAAGAGGAATGAATATGTTTTGGGGTTGTTCTTTTGCTGTTTTTGTTGAGTGATGAAGAGGTCGAGAGAGACCATATTTACTTGAGTCCCTCCAATTAAAGACCTTTTTGTTCCGTCCTGAGGACAAGTGTAAGCTTATTGTCTTTTAATCCCATCAGTTTGATGCTAAATTTTTCATCGAGTAAATTGTTGTGATTTGAGGAATGAATTATTTTTTGTTAAGACTTTTACCACATGGGTAATGACTTTCAGTGATCTGTTTTTATGAAGCTCTGTTCAACTTCAAACCATGGTTGGAGGAGGAAGTGCGCAGAAGCTAACTACAAATGACGCCCTTGCATACCTTAAGGCTGTGAAGGATAAATTTCAGGATCAACGTGACAAATATGACGAATTTCTCGAGGTCATGAAGAATTTTAAATCTCAAAGGTATACTTCTTTTTCTCCTTGTTA
The DNA here is from genome assembly GCA_018361395.1 of Boechera stricta. Taxonomy (NCBI): domain Eukaryota; kingdom Viridiplantae; phylum Streptophyta; class Magnoliopsida; order Brassicales; family Brassicaceae; genus Boechera; species Boechera stricta. The sequence goes on along the minus strand of CM031539.1, from coordinate 5,283,208 downwards.
TGTTTAGTTTAAAAACCTTGTCCGGATGATACTTCATGGTGTCTGAGAACTGATTGCCGAATTGTGTTTTTCATTGTAGAGTTGATACAGCTGGTGTCATAACAAGGGTAAAAGAACTCTTCAAAGGGCACCAAGAGTTAATTTTGGGTTTCAATACCTTCTTGCCAAAGGGTTTTGAGATCACACTTCAACCCGAGGATGGACAACCTCCACTGAAGAAACGCGTTGAGTTTGAGGAAGCAATTAGTTTTGTTAACAAGATTAAGGTAGATATGTTTATTGATAAACTGTCCATGGAAAATACTGCTTTTCCCTTTCTACTCTCTTAGAATCTATTTTTATTTGCAGGCAAGGTTTCAGGGCGATGATCGTGTATACAAATCTTTTTTAGACATTTTAAACCTGTACAGAAAGGATAGCAAGTCCATCACTGAGGTCTACCAGGAGGTACGCTCATTGATACTGTTATGTGTAGCTTTATTTATTTTTCTTAAATTGCTATTCGTTACTTAGTTTTGCACGTCTATCTCAGGTTGCGATCCTTTTTCGGGATCATACAGATTTACTTGTGGAGTTTACTCATTTTCTACCTGATACTTCAGCAACAGCCTCTATTCATTCTGTTAAAACTTCAGTTCGTGAGAGAGGGATTTCTCTGCATGATAAGGTTCTTCTCAGACATTTATTTTCCTAGAAATACAATGTTCTATATGTCTAATTTTTTATTGAACATCATTTGTTTGGGCATTGTTGCAGAAGGACCAGATCATTACTCCACATCCTGACCATGACTATGGTACTGAACATATTGACCTGGACCGGGAGAGATCTATGAAGAAAGAAAATAAAGAATATGTGAGAGGTTATAACAAAGAAAATGAGCATAGGGATGCCAGTGCTTTCGAACCTGATAGCAAAAAAGAGCAGTTTCTCAACAACAAGCAAAAAGTACATATAAGAGGTGATGATTCTGCTGAAATTTCCAATCAAGTCAGGGAAGGAAAGAAAATTTCTGGAGAGGTTCCTAGTTCATTTATTTATGATAAAAAAGTTGCCATGAAAAGTGAGTTCTCGTTTATGACAACTTATTTGAAAGATGATAAGGAGTGAATTTGTTGTTAGCTATTAAGTGTGTACTTAAAAATTGTCTTATGTGATGTCAGGTTATAGTCAAGAGCTAGCTATTTTCGATAGAGTAAAGGAAAAGCTTAATGCCTCAGAGTACCAGGAGTTCTTACGTTGTCTTGATCTCTTTTCAAAAGAAATAATCAGCCGACCTGAATTGCAATCTTTGGTATGCATATATAAAATGCTTGAATTTTGACTGTGGCATTTGTTTGCAATGATTCATGAACATTTGTGCTTGTATCAGGTAGGAAATTTAATTGGAGTATATCCTGACCTCATGGATTCCTTTATAGAGTTTTTGGTGCAATGTGAAAAGAATGGTAACTACGAAATTCTCTCTTCCTACATTCTTTGATTTCAGATAAAAAGACAGATTCTTAACCTTTTCAATCTTCTTGCAGAAGGACTGCTTTCTGGTATTCTGACTAAGAGTAAGTCTACTTATCTTTTGCAAGGTTACGTGAATCTGATGCTGAGTGACCGAGCCTTTTTTCTATATATTTTAAGTATTCAGGAGTAGTGAACTACACAACTCCACTATTATGTCTGATCTTCTTTCCATATATATCTATTCCTAGTACTGAAAAGAAAGCAAATCCATTCTAAACTATACTGCAGAATCCTTGTGGTGTGAAGGCAAATATCCTCAACTGTCACTGGACAATGATAGAGACCAAGAACATAAGAGAGATGAAGGGTTTAGAGACAAAGATCATGATAAGGAGAGGCTTGAAAAAGCAGCAGCAAGTCAGAAATGGGCAAAGCCGATCAGTGAACTAGATCTCTCGAATTGTGAACAATGCACTCCTAGTTATCGGTTACTTCCAAAAAATGTATGCGGCTGCAGCTTGTCATGTGTGGATCTGCTTTTCTTGGGATCATCTTTGTTTCATTAGTCTAATATAAGATCTTTTGGTTTCTGCAGTACCCAATTTCCATTGCAAGCCAGAAGACAGAGCTCGGTAAACTGGTTCTTAACGATCACTGGGTCTCCGTCACATCAGGAAGTGAAGATTATTCATTTAGCCACATGCGCAAGAACCAGTATGAAGAGAGCCTCTTCAAATGTGAGGATGACAGGTTGGTTTATTTACTTCTAATGGTGGACAGTAACGGATAGGAAACCCTGTATTTCATACTTTTCATAAACTATGGTCACTGTCCTGTTATTGTGAGCCATTTTTTGGGTCAAGTTTTGAGTCATTATCTTCGGTTTTGTGAATATATCTCTCTCTTTTGATTTAGGTTTGAGCTAGACATGTTATTAGAGTCTGTGAATTCAACTACAAAGCATGTGGAAGAATTATTGGCAAAGATTAACAGTAATGAACTGAAAACCAACAGCCCCATCCGTGTCGAGGATCACCTCACAGGTAATATAAGCTGGTGTAAAAAAAAAAGCAGCATGGATGTTAAAACACTAGTAGCTGAGCTGTTTTTGTTTCTTTTTGATGATGGATTGCTTTGTTACTGTCTTTGTAGCTCTAAACATTAGATGCATAGAACGGTTATATGGTGATCACGGGCTAGATGTGATGGATGTGTTAAGGAAGAACGTGTCTCTTGCTTTACCTGTTATCCTAACACGTTTGAAACAGAAGCAAGAAGAGTGGGTAAGGTGTCGTTCTGATTTTGACAAAGTCTGGGCTGACATATATGCTAAGAACTACTACAAGTCCCTTGATCATCGAAGTTTCTACTTCAAACAGCAGGATTCAAAGAAGCTGAGCATGAAAGGTTTGTCCATAACCTATTACACACATTATTCTATTATATCAGGCTATGAAGTGATTTTGTGTACTATATTTTCTGCAGCATTGCTGGCAGAGATTAAAGAGACTAATGAAAAGAAGCGAGAGGATGATACACTTCTTGCACTTGCAGCCGGAAATAGACTATCCATTTCCCCAGATTTGGAGTTTGATTATCCAGATTTTGACCTTCATGAAGATCTTTACCAGCTGATCAAGTATTCATGTGCAGAAATGTGCTCTACCGAACAGTTAGATAAGGTAATGAAGATTTGGACAACCTTCGTGGAACAAATATTTGGTGTTCCTTCTCGCCCTCAAGGTGCTGAAGACCGAGAAGACGTTGTCAAGTCCACAAACCAGAATGTAAAAAGTGGTAGTGCAAGTGCTGGAGAGAATGAGGGAAGTCCTCACAAGTGCACCAGTGTTACTGACCCTAGACGCTCGAAGGCATCTCGAAAAATTAATGAACGTAATCAGTTGGGGCAAAGCAGTAATCCAGATAGGGATAGCACAGCTGGTAGGACCTCAGATGCCTTATGTGAGACTGCTCAGTATGAGAAAATGGAGAAGAATGTAGCTACACCTGATGAAAGGCCTGAAAGCAAACAAGCTGTTTCTATTGAACGTGAGCACGATTCAACTGCTCTCTCTGTCGATGGATTATTAGTACACATGGCTGGTAACACCTTGAAATCTTGCTTACAAGTTCTCTTGAAAATTTTCATTTTCTTTGTCCAAATGATGAATAATTTCCTCTTACTCTGTCAGGACATTGCAATAAAAATCTGAAGCCTAGTGGTATGACCCGTGGAATAGAGTTGGAGTTGAAGGTGAATGATGGAAATGGGCCAAAAGTAGAGGTGTAGTTGCATTAAAGCAGATTTGGCTCCATTCATCTTATAGATCTTGATCTGAAACTGTTTAAGTAGCTGATTCCATTTATAATTTATGAACGGTTTTTGTTGATATGGAACAATGTCCTCCATTGTTTACATTTGTGCTTAGGTATTTCATATGAAACAGGTTTAAAATTTTAAGTTAACACCCTTCGTCCTGTGTTTACCAAGAGGTGGTACTGATATACTATTTGTCCCACAGGTCGGTAACAAGAAAGTATTGACAAATGGGATCTCGGTAGAAATAACAAGTAATCAAGAGTTGGCGGGGAAATCGAAAGTTGAAAGAGAAGAAGGTGAACTTTCTCCTAATGGAGACTTTGAGGAAGATAATTTTGCAGTTTATGCAAAAAGTGGTTTGGAGGCCACCAGCAAAGCGAATGATAATGCTGGAAATAACTTAAGCCGAGAGAGAATTAGAGAAGATGAACCATGTTGTCTGGAGACAGGGGATGAGAATGATGCTGGAGGTGACGAAAACGGTGCAAGATCATCAGAGGACAGCAGAAATGCATATGAGAACGGTGATGTTTCTGGAACGGAGTCTGGTGGTGGTGAAGATCCAGAGGATGATATGGATCCCAATAACAAGGGAGAAAGTGAAGGCGAGGCTGAAGGTATGGCTGATGCACAAGATGCTGAAGAAGATGGATCTGCCTTACCCTTTTCAGCACGATTCCTGCTGCGTGTAAAGCCCTTAGCAAAGTATGTTCCTTCATCTTTAGCTTTGCACAACGAAGAGTCTCTGAAGAACTCCCAAGTCTTCTATGGGAATGATTCGTTTTACGTGCTTTTCAGGCTCCACCGGGTAAGAACCAAGGATCATATACAGTTTGAAAAGAAACAGTATTACCTAAAGTACAAAGAGTTTTCACTAGCTAACTTTAGGAAACTACTCATAACAGATGTTGTATGAGAGAATACTATCAGCAAAAGTTAACTCATCATCCCCGGAAGGAAAGTGGAGGACCTCAAATACCAAAAATCCTACCGATTCCTATGCCAGGTGAAGTTTGCTTACGTGGCAGAGATTGTTTTTGTCTTTGGCATTCATTTGTGTTCCTGCTTATAAAATTATTTTATGTGGATCAGATTCATTACTGCTCTCTACAACTTACTTGATGGTACATCTGAAAATGCCAAGTTTGAAGATGACTGCCGAGCCATAATCGGGACTCAGTCTTACGTTCTCTTCACATTGGACAAACTGATCCATAAATTCATCAAGCATGTGAGTTTTTGGTCTTTGGTGTCTTCTCTATGTATTCGCCTCTATATCTTTACTTGCTTTTTACTAACCTACGTGTGGTCATTCTTCAGCTCCAAGGAGTAGCTGCTGATGAGATGGACAACAAACTTCTTCAGCTTTATGCATATGAGAAATCCAGAAAGCCTGAAACGATTTTTGATGCTGTTTATTACGATAATGCCCGTGTCCTCTTCCCCGATGAGAATATTTACCGTATTCAATGTGTAAGCTTTTGCTCCATCTTACATAAACTACTTATATTCTGTCAAAGCACTGCTGATCAAGCTTTTGGACTCCAAAACTTCATGTGTATGCAGAAATTATCAACCCCAGCCAAACTCTCTATTCAGCTTATGTGCAACGGTCTTGATAAGCCCGATGTGACATCTGTATCCATTGACCCAACCTTTGCAGCTTATCTCCACAATGACTTCCTCTCCATACAATCGAATGCAAGGGAGAATCGCAGAATCTATTTAAATAGGTAACTGTAACATGAACAAATGACTATCCCTTGATCTCTATGACTATCCCTTGATCTCTAAAACCTAGTCGGTTACTCATCAGACGCAATGCCATTTTTTGTTTTCTCCAGGAACAAGCGCAAAATTGGTGGTGAAGATGAACAACTATACAGCACAGATGGAGTTAAGATTAAAAATGGGTTGGAGTGTAAGATAGCTTGCAGTTCTTCAAAGGTAACACTTTTATCTTCTTCCCTTCTTCACGCTTACAGCTTTTGAGTTTCCATGAGAGACCGGCACTTGAGTGTGTTTCCGAAATCTCCTGCAGGTCTCTTATGTATTGGAAACAGAAGATTTATTGGTGCGAGTTAAAAAGAGAAGAAAAGCGTTGAGCCAGAATCAGGATTCCATTTCCAATTGTTGTTTAATTAGGCAAAGGAGGTTACAAAGATACCAAAGACTGGTGACCAGCCTGTAACAATCTGGAAGAAGGATACACAAAGATACCAAAAGCAACTCAACCTGTTCATTTTCCAACCTAACAAAGACAAAACAAAAACAAAAAAAGTGGCTATTCTCCATTGTTGATTTCACCAGATAGAGCCAAATTACAACAGAGAATTGGCTCTTTGTTGTCTGATAGACAAAGAAACAAACACCAAAAAGGATGAAAATCTTTGCTACATGTGTAAAGCTTGTCTCTTTCACTCACTGTCGTTGTAAAGTTTTGTACGTTGTTGTAACATTCAATAAAAATTTCAGTTTTTTTTTTTTTGTATGTTAATGAGAAATGAGTCAAATGACCAAAATAGGTTTGACCTTTCTATAAACGACGCTTCGCCCTCTTGTAACTTTCCCTCACTTTACAAAAGATTCGATTTTTAATTGCAAATTTGCAAAAAGAGATATTTTAAAGCAAATAGGAGAGCTCCGGCGATGGCGCTATCACGACTCTCTTCGAGATCCAACACTTTTCTGAAGCCGGCGATCAGCGCCTTACCCTCTCCCATTCGCCGCCATGTTTCCACAGACACATCACCGATCACAATCGAAACCGCCGTCCCTTTCTCATCGCATCTATGTGAATCGCCGTCACGCTCCGTCGAGACTTCATCGGAGGAGATCCTCGCGTTTTTCCGTGACATGGCTCGGATGAGGAGGATGGAGATCGCAGCAGATTCTCTCTACAAGGCGAAGCTGATCCGTGGATTCTGCCATTTATACGATGGTCAAGAGGCTTTAGCGGTGGGAATGGAAGCGGCGATCACCAAAAAAGACGCGATTATCACATCGTATAGAGATCACTGTACTTTCATAGGTCGTGGTGGGAAGCTTGTTGATGCGTTCTCCGAGCTTATGGGAAGAAAAACTGGTTGTTCGCATGGTAAAGGAGGATCTATGCATTTCTATAAGAAAGATGCTTCCTTTTATGGTGGACATGGGATTGTTGGAGCTCAGATTCCATTGGGATGTGGTTTGGCTTTTGCGCAGAAATATAATAAGGATGAAGCTGTGACTTTTACCATGTATGGTGATGGTGCTGCGAACCAAGGACAGTTGTTTGAGGCTTTGAATATTGCGGCTTTGTGGGATTTGCCTGCGATTCTTGTTTGCGAGAATAACCATTGTGAGTTTTATTTGTTTTGTTAATTGTGTTTGTTTGATGGAATTTTTTAGTTTTGAGTGATTTTGTGTTAATTTGGATGGTTTGATGTTTAGATGGAATGGGAACGGCTACGTGGAGGTCGGCTAAGTCTCCGGCTTATTTCAAGCGTGGAGATTATGTTCCTGGCTTGAAGGTGAGGCTGAATTGTCTAATGTCATGATCTTGATCGTTGCAATGTTTTTTCTTAAGATTGAAGTTTATTGTCTCCTTCATTCCTTTGTATATAGCAATGGCGCGCTTTTAGTTGATATAGGGGTTTGTTGTGTGTTTTAGACTGATGGGTCGAATATGGAACAGTTAGGTAGTGAGGATAAGGGTTTAGACACAAATTGAATGAGAAAGGTCAAAGTTTTACCGTTATGCGTTAGGAAGTTATCGACAGTAACTTTATGAGAACTACCAATGGTATTGTCTTCAATGTCTCTATATTTTTTGTTTGAAAGATGTTGTTTCAGTGTTTTTATTACTTTAACCAGTAGAATTGTATCATTTGTTTTAATGATTGGTGAAAGTGCGACCGCAAAGCTGACTAGTGATCATCCTCTGCTTTGTGTTTTAGGTGGATGGTATGGATGCACTAGCTGTGAAACAGGCGTGTAAGTTTGCCAAGGAGCATGCGCTCAAGAATGGACCCATTGTGAGTTTACACAATACTTTTATCTGTCAACAAGTATTGCAGCTTTTTTGAAGTCTTCTTTTCTTTGCTTGCATTATTAGCTGATCCTATTATTTCTTTGAAATCGAACCTAATCAATATGACTCTCTGAGCATTTTATTTAAATTTAGAATTCATAGAATGGTTTCGGATTGGACGAGGTTTATTTGAGTGAATTGTTTGTATAAGTACCTTTGTTTCAGAAACTTGTTTGCTGATTTCGTGAGAGCGTGACAGGCCTAGAGTTTTTGGTGTGTACCTATTTTTGAAGTGAAACTACATGTTATCTTCAGCTTCCCACCAATTTTCCTTTATTGCATTTTTGTCATTAACACATATGGGACAGGCATTTTGGATCTTGTGAATTCAATCACATAGCATTGACATGTATTAGATTCTTATAAGCCATTCTCTACCTAGTGATATGACCAACACACCATTGCCATTATCTGTTCAGATCCTTGAAATGGACACTTACAGATACCACGGTCACTCTATGTCTGACCCAGGAAGCACCTACCGTACACGTGACGAAATCTCTGGCGTGAGACAGGTTAGTTCTTTGTTCAGTTGTAAGAATACTGCTCAAAACATTAGAAATTTGTAACTTATTAATCTGTAAAATTTTCATCGGTGTTACCTTTTTAGGTGCGTGACCCAATTGAAAGGGTGCGAAAGTTGCTCCTATCTCATGACATAGCTACAGAAAAAGAGCTTAAGGTACTTTGTTCTCTACCTTCCCATTCTCTTCAAGAAAAAAGCTTGAAAAATGATACTTACAAATTCAATCATCATATTTGCCTACGCAAATGACAATTTGCTCTTGACTATAAAGGACATGGAGAAAGAGATAAGGAAAGAAGTAGATGATGCCGTAGCTCAGGCTAAGGTAATCTTAATTATTTCTAGCTTTGTCTTTGTTATATTTATATATCGAAGCATTTACTAATTCCTTCCCGTTTAACTTGTTTCAGGAGAGCCCGGTACCAGATTCGTCTGAGCTTTTCACAAACATGTACGTGAAAGACTGCGGAGTTGAGGTACTATTAGATCCCACTCTTTCATATCCTTGTAACAGAACATCTATTAGTTTTTCTACAATCATGTGGCATTGTAATTCTTTGCATCTTTCGTAATACGATGAATCTAGAGATTTACGCAATTTCTCCCTTGCAATTTGCAGTCATTTGGAGCTGACAGAAAAGATCTCAAAGTAACACTTCCATAAATCTTTCTCGTCAGAAGATGACATTTGAATAAATCTAAGGGCAAGGCTACACAAATCTTTTTTTATCTTGCTACCAAATTATTTCTGGTCTTTTGACCTTCATTTCAAGTGTAAAGCCATTGCTTCAGTTTGCTTCAACATTGTTATTTGACACCAAGCAAGAAGCTTCGGATAACAAATCTTTCTATACGTGTGAGAAAGATAGAGAATCAATAACAAAACCTTCGAATTTTCAGAAGCAGAAGAGAGCAGTTAAGAAAAAGATCATCAGCTACTTTGTCTGAAGTAAAGAATGTCGACAAGAACCCGTGTTAAATTCGTTATCTACAAATGACACATTAAAAAATCAAAGTAAATAAAAAAGGCAAAACCAACTTCTGCCGTCGGTACCAATAAAACCACATGAATAGTTATGTCCCCACCACCTAACTTCAATTATCTTTGCTTCTACTCTACAAGTCCCTTTCTCATCCCCCACATTAACACCAAATCCTATTGAATAGGTAAACTCTATGACGCCACTCACTCTCTTTTTTTTTTTTTTTTAAATTATGCAATCTTATTAATACTTAATTTAGATTTCTTGTAACAACTAATCACTACTAAGAACATTGATTCCTTTTTTCCTTTGTTAACTAAACATTTGGTTCTCTATAAGCCAATAAAAACCAAACCATGCTTAGTTTTACTCTGTAAATAATTAGTTTGACTAGTTTATATATGTCTAACTTATCCAAAATATACTTCATATCAAATTAAACATCTTCAACGGAAATCTTAATCGTGTTTTCTTCTCATCTTCGAGAAAAAGTCCATTGTACATTACACATCGCATCACATAGAAACTGAATGTATATAAAACGGGTATTATTTAAAATGTTTTATTTATATAATATGTTACGTCTGAGCATGAACTGCACTACCCAACGGGAATATTCGAATTAATTGGGTGTAGTCGCTACCAACAGCTCAATAATATACTAACAAGACAACAAAAATTCAATTTAATATCCTAATGAAATTTGCCGACAACAAAAAAATATATGATAGTCACGACTCACGAGTCTTTTATTCGTCGGTGAAACGCATGAAACCTTTTTTTGGTCAACTTGTGAATTAATAAACCTTCAAGGTTAGAGTTACATAAACGATTACAGAGCCTATGTAAGCGCTCATGACAATGAAGCTCCTATACACATCACCAAAAAATACATTCTTTGATCTCCTACATCCATTTTATACAATGGAACCAAAAAATTATAACTCCCTGAACTCCTACAACCATTTTGCAACCTGAAATCTAAGCTTGCTGATACCATTTTACCTGGATGTAGTTTAAAAATATCCAGGTAACAATTTGAAACGCATGAAACCATATTCATAGTTTAAAAACTATAGTAACAATTGATACTGAATATACGATTTTTCCCTGAAAATTTGTACTGTTTCTATAAATTGTCTACGATGCATTAACATTATAAATCATTGTTAAATGATTGCGACATGTGAGTGAATCTATAGTTTCCTTGTTTGGTTGTACAAAATCCAGTGCTTTTACTCACCGTTTTGTTATTTATGTAAAAGGAATTATTTCATTTTTTTTCCCATAACATTCTTTGTAATTATTTTCTTTAGGAACTTTATACCTTGCTACTTTCTTTTGCTGCCAAAAAAAAAAAAAGGAATAACTTGCTTGCCTGTACAAAATCTGATATTTTTAGAATTTTGTAAAGCAAAAAGAATATTATTTTATTTTCTTTCCAAAAAACATTCCTGTGAAATATTTTTCTGGGGTATATAGCTTATGCTTGCCAGTACGAAAAACTAATATTTGTTCACAAAAATAAAAGGAAATATATTATTTTTTTCACTGGCAAACAATTAATAGCAAACATTTTCTGATTATTTCATAAAAACATTACAAGCAAATAGGTGTGCAGAGCACGTGACAAGTTGATTTCACAAACTTGTCATCCTTTAATCTGAACCGTCCAATCACCAAAAAGCGAATCATCCAGCTGTTTCCCTCGACCTTCAAAGCTGGCACTGCCTTACTGGGTCAAGACAAGTTCCAAAACCAACCTTTCATTTACTTTAATCTTACGCTACACCTTACCACAGACGAACTTAGCCTAAACTCACCTAAATCTTGAAATTACCTTTTTTGTTAATTACAGGTAATTAAGTTTAAGGGATTTGCTCCTGCAAAAGTTTCCCTTAACGACTAAGCCTAATAGTTATAGCCGTCTCACTCGCTTTTAATGCGCGCGTGTTTCGTAATCTCCCAAATAAGGAAAACAAAATCATGAAGAATCCAAAGTTAAAGAGCAATGACAATGAGAAAAAAAAAAAAAACATCTCTTTTTATAACCAATCTTTCTTCTTTCTTCCTCCTCTTTCCTTATCTCTCCATCTCTGTGGAGAGACAAAACTTCAAAAAAAGAACATTCTTTTAGATCTTTTACTTAATCTTGCACAATGCTATATCATTAGCCGATGATGAAGTTTAAATCTTTTCTTTATAATCTTTGATTCAAACGCGTTTTTTAGTAATGCCGTTGCGTTTCTCTTTAAACGCCGTCGTGTGTTTGATTGTTCTGTTACCGTTTGCCGTTGGAATACGGTTGATTCCGGGGAGGATCACGACCGTCGGTGGTGGCGGAGGAGGAGGTAATGGGTTTAATAAACTTGGTCCGTTCATGGAAGCTCCGGAGTACAGAAACGGCAAGGAGTGTGCATCGTCATCACTGAACAGAGAGAACTTCGTGTCGTCTTCTAATGATCCTTCGCTTGTTCACATAGCTATGACTTTGGACTCAGAGTATCTCCGTGGATCAATCGCAGCCGTTCATTCCGTTCTCCGCCACGCGTCGTGTCCAGAGAACGTCTTCTTTCATTTCATCGCGGCTGAGTTTGACTCGGCGAGTCCTCGTGTTCTGAGTCAACTCGTGAGGTCGACTTTTCCGTCGTTGAACTTTAAAGTCTACATTTTTAGGGAAGATACGGTGATCAATCTCATATCGTCGTCGATCAGACAAGCTTTGGAGAATCCGTTGAACTATGCTCGGAACTATCTCGGAGATATTCTTGATCGAAGCGTGGAACGAGTCATTTATCTTGACTCGGATGTTATAACTGTTGATGATATCACAAAGCTTTGGAACACGGTTTTGACCGGGTCACGGGTTATCGGAGCTCCGGAGTATTGTCACGCCAACTTCACTCAGTATTTCACTTCCGGGTTCTGGTCAGACCCGGCTTTACCGGGTCTAATCTCGGGTCAAAAACCTTGCTATTTCAACACGGGAGTGATGGTGATGGATCTTGTTAGATGGAGAGAAGGGAATTACAGAGAGAAGCTAGAGCAATGGATGCACTTGCAGAAGAAGAAAAGAATCTACGATCTTGGATCTTTACCACCGTTTCTTTTGGTGTTTGCGGGAAATGTGGAAGCTATTGATCATAGATGGAACCAGCATGGTTTAGGAGGGGACAATATACGAGGAAGTTGTCGGTCTTTGCATCCTGGTCCTGTGAGTTTGTTGCATTGGAGTGGTAAAGGGAAGCCATGGGTGAGACTTGATGAGAAGAGGGCTTGTCCGTTGGATCATCTTTGGGAGCCATATGATTTGTATAAGCATAAGATTGAGAGAGCTAAGGATCAGTCTCTGCTTGGGTTTGCTTCTTTGTCGGAGTTGACTGATGATTCAAGCTTCTGGTGAGAGCAAAAAAAAAAGTTACATTCTTTATCATATCTTCGTATTACAGATTTTATAAGTACCATTGTTCAGGTGAGTAATTCTTTGATTTTCTGGTGTACAAAATCGATTTAGTGAGGGGAGAGATATAGAGGCTGTGAAAAGCCATTGATGACCCTTTTTGTTAAGAATTCTTTTGTCATTTTGGTGCTCTTGTTTTCAATCTTTTCTTCTTAATAAAACTCATCTTGAAGTGCATATTGGATAGTGTTCAATCTAGTTTGATAGTTTGTTACTAGTTAAATTAAGAAGATCACAATCGTATATAACTAGTACATACTCTGTTCTCTCATTTTGAATCAATCCGTGGAAATATCCACAACAAACCCTATCAATCTCTCAGCAGAGCCTAAGTGTTCATTCGAGATACTTTTCGTTCAGACCATTCAAGTAGTATGGTTAGAAAAAAATTAGAATGTGTAACATTTCTAAAATGGCTAAGAAGATTATGAACAATGGCAAGGTTGTGCCGTTGTGGTGACATTAATGACTATGACTCTTTGCGAATCAAAGTTTTTGGTTTTTGAGAAGCAATTAATAGTCGTCCATTAATTAATCTCTAGCAAGTCTTCTCGCAGTTTGAATAAACCTGGTCAACGATCATAAATGTTTCGTTTCGATACCATGACTTATGAGTAAACATGACAAAACACCGTCGTTTCCAAAACTACTAATGGGCTAAATGTTAAAGCCCAAATACGTTTTCCTATGGCTATCAAATTGGATCAGGTTCAATAACAGTGTTCTCGTTTGTAGTTGAATTCACCGCTGAGAAGAATCTATGGGGTCCTTTACATCCACAGGTGTCCTGAGAAGAGGAGGCATAACACTTATTACACCAATTTTTGTTCTTTTAATTTACTACAATTAGTCCTTTTTTAATCAAATACTTTTAATAAGCAAGCTTGTAAATAGTACTTAGTACGCAAGTAGTACAGTGTTATTTGTCTCTTGATCTCTCTTCTTGATTGCTTTGAAGTTATCACTTCCATATGACTTACTAATGGTCCCACCGACTCCTGTCTTTATTGCCGATCTGAGTCTGATCTAATCTCTTCTTCTTCTTCTTCCTCTTCTTCCTCTTCTTTCTTTTGTGTTCACCTCTCTCTCTCTCACTCTTGTTAAATCTGCATTTAAGATTTTTTCAGTTGAGTGAACCAAAATTATTTAATTTTATTATTGACAAGTCTTCCCTTTTCTTTTTTCCAAGTCTTCAACTTTGAAAGACATTGGTTTTTTACTTTAGAGAACTATTTCAACTTTGTGTGTGTGTGTGTGTCCACTCAGAGCAGAAATCTAAACTCCAAAAAGGTGGATCATCATTGGGAATTAACAACAATTTTGTTTAGTGGGTTATCTTCACTTTTCTGGTAAGATTTGGATCCTCATTTCTCTTTCTCTTAGATTCTCTCTCCTTCAAAGTGAAGTTTGGTACTTTCAATCATTTGATGAAGATTTGGGTCTTTCTTTGTTACTTCAATTATTTGAAATTTGTTCTTTTTTAATAATTCCACAAGAATCTGAGTTTGCTCACTAAGAGGGTTAGAGAGTTACAAAAAAGCAAAAATAAAGTAGCAAGTAGATCCTTCTTTACTTCAGATTATGGTTGATGGGTCTTAAGTTGATACAAAATTTTCTGGATTTTGTGTGAATTAGGTTCTTGTGCTGAGCATTAATGGGGGATATGCAAGTTGGTGTTGCCACTATTGACGATAAGGTAATTCACCCATTTGACTAGTCTCTGTGTTTTCTTTTAGATTTCAGCTTAATTTGTCTCTGGTTTTGCGTGAGATCTTCCAAGTTCTGGACTTGATTCCCTATTTCTGATGATTTGGTGGTTCTTGAATTGTCCTTGGTTTAGGGATTCTACGGCTTGATGGAGGATACACGGGCAAAGGCGGTGGCTTCATCGAACCCGAGCCTACAAGTGTCAGTTTCATTTGGTAGGTTTGAGAATGATTCACTTTCATGGGAGAAATTTTCGGCTTTCTCTCCAAACAAGTACTTGGAGGAAGTTGGCAAGTGTGCAACTCCAGGATCAGTAGCTCAAAAGAAGGCTTATTTTGAAGCTCATTACAAGAAGATAGCTGAAAGGAAAGCTGAGATCATGGATCAGGAGAAACAAATGGACAAGAACGCATCTTTTAGATCGATCGTTTCAGATCAGGAGAGTGTGGAACGCCAAAATGGCGGGTTGGTGGCAGAGTCTGAGGTTGATGATGGGTCTAATGGGCAATTCACTTGTGATGAAGATAACCATGTGACTGACATTGCTGTTGAAGTGAATGAACTGAGTGTTGATGAGTTTAATGAAGAAACTATCATTGTCAAGAAATGTCAAAGATCGGTTGATCAGGTGAAAGAAGAAGTCAAGGACTGTGTGGATAGTCCAATATTGGAGAAATCAGAACAGATTGCTCTTGTGGAGGAGAAATCGGAAGTGGTCGTCCATGTGCAAGAGAAACCAGAAGAGGTTTTACAAGTGGAGGATGTTTCAGAGACAGGAGTAAGAGAAGAAGTGAGAGAGGAAATAATATCAAAAGATGGTACTAAGGATACAAATGAAACGCCAATGAAGGAGGTGAAGAAAGAGAAAAAGCATAATCTAATTAAGAAGAATGATAGAAATATGCGGATTAATGCTACAAGAAGCTCTCCCAAGGTAAAGTTTTCAAGTTCTTCAGATGTGTTTAAATAGGAAAAAAAGGGCTTAGTCTTGTGTATGATTGTGTCTTCATTTCGGTTTTCTGAACCGCTCTATCACTTTCTTGTCTCCAGCCTAATCAGGTGACGGAAAAACCGGAGACTGTAACAAGTAGGAAAACTCCACCAAGCAAGGAGATCAGAAACATGATGAAGGCAACAAAGAAACCAGCAGCACCAATCTCGAAAGCCCCACAGGGGTTTTCAACTTCAAGAGTGTACAAGCCAGAGTCACAAAACACTTCATTGTCTACATCCCACTCTTCGTTAAAGAAGGAAAATCCATCGGCTTTACTGAAAAAGAAACAAACCGCTCCAAAGTCATTGCATATCTCTATGAATCTGGATCCACCTGCTTCCGATACTACTGCTCTTACAAGCACTAGAAAATCATTGATTATGGAGCGAATGGGAGATAAAGACATTGTGAAACGTGCATTTAAAACATTTCAAAAGAGTTTTGACTTCAAAACTTCTGTCGACGGGGCAAACACGGCTCTAAAGCAGGTATATTAGTATTAAGTAATGTTTTGTATTTCGCCAATTGTGAAAGATTATCCACTGATTAGCTACTTAACACCAGAATACTGCGAAGGCAACTAGTATTCCATCAGTAGCGACTAGGCCGAAGGAAAAGGGCAGGTATATATACTCATGGGACTTGTGGTTTCTTGCTTGGTTTACTGAAACTCGTCATTGCATGTTTTGAGTCCTAAAGTCAATTCTTGTCTTCAAAACAGGCCTACAATAGCAAGTAGCATGGAGAAGAGAAGTGGTACTACCACATATCGTTCTCCATCTCATGGACTTAAAAGCAATGAGACTGCTGAGAAACAACAAAAGGAGGTAATATCTCTCTCATGACCAAACTAAACATGGAGGTTACATTTAACCATTTCTGCGCACTTGCGCTAATACTTTCTTCATGGTGTTCAGCTTTCCAAGTCTGGTGCAAGACCTGTAGAGAAGACACGCTTGCAGAAGAACCCAAAGGTTTACAAATTTTTTCACTTTTTTAAATCCCAGAAGATATATTGTGGTCTCATTACTTTCCGTGTTTAGCAGGCAGGAGTGATTGATGCCAACCCCGGGAGAGACTCTCTTAATCCGAAAGTAAAACCCAATGCAAAACACATGCAGGGTTCTCTTCCTGTGCGGACCTTACCAAAAGGCTCTTTAGGCAAGGTGTTATGATAGTTATCTCGGTCCGGTTTTAGTCTGATCTTCTGGCAAAGATCGCCACTAATGTTGTTCCATCAGTGTTGAGGTAAAGAGCCAATGATCTTGTTGTTATATAGAGAAGTCTTTAGTTGCCAGTATTTATTTGTGGAAGGAGTAGTAAGAGTAATAAGGAATAGTTATATTTTACAGTTTTCTGTGTATGTGTATAGACTCCAAGGATTATGTTGTTATCTAAACAGAAATGAATCGAATTAATCTTGTCTATGTTCAGCAGATAAGTACACAGTTATTCTACAACCCCATTATTTAGAATTATAAGTTATGCAGTTGCTTCTGAGGCTGACTCAGAGTCACCATCATGGGTTTGATCTTTGATCTCCCATTATTCTGTGATCGTCAATGGAGCGACAGAACTAGGCGCATGAAAATCAGCTGCGTCCAGGGTTTTAGTGGCTCCATTGATTTCTGGAACTTTCACAATGCCAAGCAAATTGTGAGAAAGCTGAGCTACATTGTCCAAGGATTGAATGATACTGGACATGTTTGTTCTGATGGCTGCAACCAGATATAAAGAAAGGAAGCCGAGCAAAGCTAATGCCAGTTGCTCCTCCGGGTACTTAGGCTTGAGCCTTTCATTAACCACCTTGCAGTATAATTCCTTTCGCCCAACTATCTAGTACCCGATCAATAAGAACTGTTTCGCTCAGCGATGATGCTCATGGCAATATCGGTCTTTCGATCTCAAATAATCTCCAGAATGAACACTAAAAATGCAAATTCATCAGAGCTTGTGCTTGCTTTCTCTGTTTTTAAGAGCTTTTGTGAGATGTTTCCAAACGTACCTTAACCAGGAAAGTAAGTAGAGCTCACCTAAGTTCTCGTGTCTAAGCCTCCCCTTGGTCGTAAATGGTATGTTAGATGCCGGTAATATGATTTCTTAGACCTCTCCAAACCCTCCTCTACCCCCACAAAAGCTCACTAGTTTTCAAACCTTTTGTGGCAATGTGTAGATATTTTGTAAGCAAACCTGTGAGGACCAGGCTGCACTTCCCAGTCCTCAAGAACTTCCATTAACATCTTCTTTGGGTGAATCCAAAATACTATCAATCAGGCATGATAAGTAGCATGGCACCTTATAAACTCAAACTGATAGCCAAGTTTCCTCATATAGTGAATACTAATGTTGTTGAACATGAGAAATCAGCAGATACATGACGGGTAATTTTTTTGTTTTCTTGTTTTGTTCTTTTTGATGTAAAATATTGGTTGTGAGATTGATTACCATATAAGAAATTAAAAGAACAGACATCTTTTTTTTTTTAGTGTATCAATAGTCAAATCAACAACCTTCACTGTCTAAGTTCAAACTCTTGACTTCTTCGTCTGTCTTAATCAACTCTAAACCTAAAAATTCAGGAATTTAAGACACGGAAAGAAAAGAACAGAATATCATGAATAA
Source organism: Boechera stricta (assembly GCA_018361395.1). Lineage (NCBI taxonomy): Eukaryota > Viridiplantae > Streptophyta > Magnoliopsida > Brassicales > Brassicaceae > Boechera > Boechera stricta. Next base: position 5,265,066 of record CM031539.1, on the reverse strand, counting down.
CAAATCCTTGACCTTGACTAAGTCTGAGAAATTTGTAAAAGTCTTGAATTTGTTTCCTCCACGAATTTTAGGTTTGGTGAAAATGTAACCAAAGTTTTATACAGGAGAAAAGATCATAGAAAGATCACTGATTCATAGTACGTAGTAGGGTCATCAAACTGCAAAACTCTGTTCTTATTATATGGGATGAACACTATGCAGAAAAAAGACCTCGGACTATTAATCTTATTAACACTTCAAAAAGTTCTTTAGGCAAAAAAATTTAATCAATAACCAAACGAATCTATTATTTACAACCAAGCAAATCATTTCTCCTCTAACAATATGATCATCAAGATTCAAGATGGCCTTTGCAAACTCACATATCGGAATCTGATCCACCAGAATCACTTTTAGATCTATCCGTCATGAAATTCGGAGGCAAAACAGGAAACTTCACTGCGTTCCTCTGCTGCGGACTCCCCATTGTCGCCCTCCTCTGCAAATTTCTTGCGATCTCTACGCATACTTTATCAACCATAGCGAGAAAATCCCTAACAATAACAAACAAATGAAGTGGATTCTTTCCTTTCACAGCTCCTGCTTGGTAATACTCTGTTGTTCGTTTCACAAGCTCCATCACTTTCTTCTCTTCTTCTCTCGCTAACTTCACTTCTTCCTCAACCGAATCAAGAAACTCATTCATCTTCTTCACAAACCTCTCTCCTTCTTTGTTATCTCCTTCGCTCTGCGCTAACACTCGTCTAGCGTCTTTCGCTCTAGCTGCAAGAGCCAAGCACGTTGCAGTAACCGTGTCATAGTCTATAGCTGCAGCATTCTTAACATTGGTGAACTCAGCGCTTAATCCTCCAACAACAGGCAAACCGAGTCTAAGATACTCCTTCTCTTGCTCTTCCTTTGATATAACCTCGGATATTGAACTGCTACTGCTACTGCTACGGCTAAAGCTACGGTTAGTCCTTCGGTTAAGCACGCATCGCTTCCCTTCGGACCTAACCACTTCTTCCACCACAAAGTTAAGCAGAGTCGTCTTCCCATCAACACTCTTCACATCAGAAAGTTTCAAAAGCGCAGTGAGATTAAAAGCTTGAGCATCTCCTCTAGCTGTTCCTGCATTCATTCTATTTCCAGATTTCAGTATCGCCTCCAATAACTTCACGAACAATCCACGTGATCTTAGCTCTGTACAAGCCAAGTCCAGCGTCTGAAGAGATTTCTTAAGGTTTGAGATCTCGGGATAGTAATTAGCTCTAAAGAGTAATGCATTTAGACGAGTAAACGCACAAGGCACAGCCTTTAGAAGATGAAACAAGAACGATTCAGCATCGGCGAGCATTTTCGTGTCGCCGTCGAATTGGAGAATCGCTGATTGTTCTTCTTTCGTCGGAGCAATTCTAGCGAGCCTCTCGAGTGTGTCTGGATGGAAATCGTGACCTTCCATTAACGATTCCACAAGCTCATCACGAGTCATACCTAAGGATTTGAGCACGATCGCTGTATTCTGAGATTTTCTCGGATCAAGTATGAAAATCTGGGTCGGTGAGGTTGAGTTCGGTTTTTTATCGCCGCCGTGGTCCGGAGATTTCTTTCCGACCGCCACGTAGCCGAAGAGAGCCTCCATTAGATCGCCATCGAAACTGGTGAAGGAGAAACCAAATTTGTGAAGTTTGGATTTTTACTGACCAACTCCTAAAAACGAATTGAGTTCATACGGATCTAAAGATTTATGTACCTGAATGAGCCACGGTCGATTTTGTCCCAAACCATGGAATGATCAGAATCAGGGTTGACTTTATCCCAATGTAAAGGTTTGAGCTTTACCTGACCATTTGAACCTTCCCCTGAAGATGATCCTCTAGGAGCTGGTGGTGGTTTTGAAGCTGATGACGATAAAGCCGCCGTCTTTTTCAACGGCGGAGGTGGCGGCGGAGATGGACCACTCTTAGGCTTAGGAGGAGGAGGAGGAGGTGGTGCACTCTGCTTCACCGGAACTGGTGGAGGCGGTGGTGGTGGAGACGGATCAGATTTGACGAATTCGAAAGAATCAGACTTGACATGAGGAGGATGAGCTATGGTGGTGGTGGTGGTATTCTTGTAATTATCGTTGTGAATTACACTTTGCGAAGTCGATGATCTTCCTCTAAGAAGAGGAATCTCCGATTTCTTCTTGTTCTTTGAATAAATCACATTCTTCTCTTCGTCGTCATCGTCGTTGTCTCCGTGAACGATCTCTTTCTTAAAGCTTCCACTTTTATTGTTTCTCTGACTCTGTGACTTTCTCCAATACAACACATCGAGACCATTCTCATCAAGAATCAAACCCTTTACGTTTCCACCAAATCGAGTAAACCCCTCACGGGCTAAAGCCGCTTCCGCCAACGGAGGAACCGGCGGAGGAAGGGTGTTCTCGACGCCACCGACTCTGTTCCTCCGTCGCCGCCGTGCGATAACGCACTTATGGAGGAAGAAGAAGAACACAGCTGCTACAAGTGAAGTACTTGCCGCTGTTATAAGCACAGCCCTTGTGATCTTACCTCTGTCTGATGAAGAGGAAGATGGTGGTGGGTTTTGCAGCGGCGACGGAACCGGAGATGGAGTTGGAGCGGTGAGGGTGTCATTTGGGAAAAATGTTTCGATGTTTTGAGGAGAGTCAGATTGAGAAAAGGAATGGTAAGGAAAAAAGAGGATTAAGGAGAACAAAATTAGGGTTAGATGAGGAAGAAACGGTGGCCATGGCTGCATCAACATGGCAGCCATGGAAAATTAACTCATTTGCAGAGAATTGAGAATCAATGACAAGGTAACGTCTTTTAGTTGCTTTGTTTCGTTTGTTTCAATATCGGGTTTTTACAAAATCTGGAAAAAAAAAGTAATTTACGAATCATTCAAATGTTGTTTCTTTAGTTGTGGGTTTTGTGTTTTCTTTGGGACTTTTGGGGGTTATTTCTATTATGGGTTGTTGACATCGTCGTCTGTAAGAGCAGAGTAGTTGTTGATCTGTTCTATAAGGAAATTTTGTGTGTGTATATGTTTACAATTACGAAAATACCCTTCGTGGTGGGATTAAAGGACACATAATAGAGAACGATGTTTTGGTCATTGCACTAGATTTTCAAAATTTTCCTTATAAAGACTCTTGTGCTTTAGGTCTTGTTGTGCCGTGAACTAAGTTTTGGCTGGTGGGGTTGACCTTATCTTTGACTTGGTCTTTTTGTTTTTCTTTTTTTTTCTGGTTAAATAAAAAGACTAACTTATAAAATGGGTTTTGGGGTTTTAATGTCAAATATTTTAGATTTTGTTTTCTTCATTGTGATTCTGTGTAAAAGTAATAATATGGATTCACATTTTATATCAAAGAAAAAAGGTATCTACGTTTTGAAACTTCGAATGTGTCAACAACTTCGGAATGTTGTTTTAAAGTCACGAAGTTAGGGGAACAAATAATCAAATTCCTTGCATCCTAACATCATAAAGAAAAAGACCAAGATCTATAAAATGTGGCGTGGAATAAATATGTGTATAGTGTTTCGGTTCCACAAATAATATAGTTTTACTATCTATTAGAATTGTCAAACTCAACCGCTACCGGATTTTTTGGGAAATGTATATAAATAGATTACCAAATTGAATTGGTATTATAAAAAAAAAAAAAAGTTGAAAATACTCCCACAAAACATATGAAATAGAAGAATATGAACGAGGTTTTTTTCTTGGAAAATGAGAAGGTGTGATTGTGTGAACGTGTGGGTGTGTAACCAAACGTATTACTATTAAGAATCAGAGAATTTTGACGTTTTCTTTTTATTTGATAAGTTGAAAACTTGAAATGATACAACCGCTAATGATATTCAATAGGCAATCAATGGCCCATCGTTCACTTTAATGCTCCACGCGGTATCACACTCGTCAAACGAAACTTTTTGTTTTTGTGGAAGTTATTTGATTTAACAAGTCTCCTATTTTATGAGACCGGATTTGTTTTGTTTTTTTGTTCTTCAACGAAACTTGTCTACCGGTCAACTCCACCATTCTCAACCAAACCGTTTTATTCGTCAAGGCAGATGTGCCTGTTTCTTGTTAGTCAAACTTGTAGACTTTTTGTTCCATTTCGATTCTCTGAAAAAATTTATTTCTAGAATTTGTGACTATATAAACTTTAATTTATTTATTTTTATATAAGCGAGATAACGTATCGTTTTTCGTCAATTATAATTTACACTTTAGGCTTACCAACTATATATTCGATTGGAAATTCCTAACGTAATTATTTCTAATCCTCTTTGTTTTTTTTTTGAAATTTTCTCTATGAAAAGAAAATGTTATGTAAAAGTTTCCGAAAATGGGATAATATCTTTTTCTCAAGTGTTAAATAATTAACAGGTCTGAAGTCGTTGAAAACTAGAATTGGTCATGATATAATTGGAGTCATGAGAGACCAAAAGTTTCAGAACCCTAATTGGAGTCATGGAAGGTTCCATACCGACAAGTTTCTTTTCCCCAGTTTCATTTTTAGTCAGTTTCTTTATTAATGTCTTCTTCTTGTATTGAAACGGACCACACATGGCCATTTAAATTTACACGACAACGACAAGCAAGACGACTCGTCCCACGTTCATATTGACATGTTTTTTTGAGGAGTAAGTGAAAAATTATTTAAATTGTGTACACTTGAATGATTGGGCCACAACAATATGCTTCAATTTGAGTTTAAGCCCATATTGATTCTACGTACTTTCATGAGAAAACAATCAAAGTTCCAAATTTTAATTTAAATTTATAGATTCCACTGTCCATTATTACTTTCCGACTCATGAGAAGATAAAGAATTTCAACAGTCCGATATCATTTAAGCATGGTTCAACTATAATTGATCACTCATACAAGCACACCATCACAAGAAAAAAAAAAAGAAAAAAAAAACTTATTCCCTCAGTTCCTAATTAATCCAATTTTTAAGCTTTTCACACATATTAAAAAAAACATATTAAAAGTTGATTATAAATACATCATTTTTGTAATTAACAATTTTTCATAACTCTAAACCAAGTATTCAATTTTTGTTTTTTTTTGAAGTTTACAATTCATCATCAATAACTAATAAAAATGAATAGAAAACTTTAAAAAATCTATCTTTTTGAAACAATTTTTTTTTCTTCTTCTAAAACTTGGATTACTTAGAAACATCAAGAGTATTTTATAATAATTTGTAGTTGAAGCTGATTTTATAAATATTGTGAAGTTGTTGGGATGTAGATGCGTCATGATGATTATATGTTGTGTCGTAATTACTAGTTTAGGCTGGCATTACCATTGCTTCTGCTTTAAGATATATTTAGGAGGTAAACATTGTTTACCCCCTAAATTTCTATCTGGATATATGAATTATCATATGCTATAATTGTAATTGATCGGGTTTATAAGTCAGATCTCACAATGGATTATTAAATAAATATTGCTTCTTATTTTCTTTATCTATTTACTTATTTTCATATATTTCTCTTTGTGATTGACGCCTTATACTACATTATGAATTATGTACGTTTTGTGTAATTGTTTTTTACGCTCTTCCAAACTTGAAAAGTTAAAACTATATATCGGATACTCCCCAATGCGTTCTGGTTTCTCTGTTTGCACATAGTGCTGAAAATTCAAAATTTAAGGAAAAAAACAACTACTGTCCTTAATCACATGGCATGGCATTGCTAAGCCGACTACTACATATATTGTAGTGAGTAATCACGTTGTGTACGCAATCTCTCAATTCCACTTGCTTAAGCATCTCAAGAGCTTCATTTAGCTTCCCTAATATAAAAAAATTCTGCTAACCTCGTATGTTTTTTGGTTTGTAATTACGAAAACAAATTCCCAAAATATACCACTTATGTCATCTTCCCACAAGGCCAACGTCCCCCATTACTACCATTAATTACTATTTAAGTCTTTGTCCCCAGATCATTGCTAAGTTTCAGTTACGGGCCTGTTCTTGTCTGTCGTCGGGGTGATAGCATCTGGAAAAGTGCCCTTTCTTTCTCTTTATTCCTTCGTAAAGTTTGAACTGTTCTTAATATATTATCCTTAAAACCACAGAGAGATTGGCCATGTATGGTCCGTGGAAAAACTGTTATAACATTATAAACATGTTTCCTACTCACCAAGGTAAGATATTATATGTTCAACAGATATATAGTACATTAATTATGTACATGTATTAATTTTACATCCGATAAATCTATAAAGAAATTATATGGCAACACACATTCATATGAAACGAAGACATATGGAAAAAGCAAACCAACTACGACGTTCGTACAAACATGCATATATATATATATATATATATAGATAGATGCATTCAAAGTTATAACCTGATCAATGGCCAGGTATGTTTTCACAGTGTTCCGAGATGGTAGTGCACGTGTACGTCTCGGGTGGCGCGCCTACGGCCCCTACACAGCGTTGGGTGGTAACGCACCTTAGACAGAGGGAGGACGAGTCGCCTCCTGGAAGTGGACTGAACTGATCATCATGACGATCAGTGGTCGCCATGTTCTTAAAACTTTTACCTCCCCCGCAATGTTTCGATGCGCTCGGTGTAGCATCTATTTTGAAGCTTCTGAGGCCATTGCCTTCCAAGTTCCTCCTCATCATCATCGTCTCTTCTGCATCACTTTCACACTTTAATTTATAGCCTCATGGCCATTGGAAATTTCACTGATATGTAACTATTTAATTTTATCTATATGTTGAACTAATTAACAAAGCGAAATAGTAAGTAACTCAAATAGTTACTAGTCTGAACCAGATCCGAATTTTAAAAATAACAAAGATACTTTGATATTCATAAAAAAATAATAATCTCTATTAATCTGGTAAACAAATGGGTAGTAAAAATGAATATGATTTTTTTTATAAAAGAGATGTAGAAAGATATGAATTTCTCAAATAATAGAATAATATATAAAGAAGAAAACTATGTGAAAAGATGTAATTGGATCAAATCTATTAATATCATCAAAATATCTTCTTCTTCTTTTTTTGTCAAACGTATTATCAACATATATTTTACTACTAATTGAACATGAATACATCGATAAGTAAAAGATTTTTATTAAAAGCTCACTGAGTTTGAGGATTTCAATTTGAGCACCAAGAGCTTCATCCATATGAAGCGAAAACACGAGGAGGAGAAGAATTTGCATGAAAGAAACTATAGATGACGACTGCATCTTAATAATTCTCTCTGTACACTTATCACTAATCACTGAATTGACCTAATTTAGGTTGCATGAATCTGAATCTGATGTAATATCGCTGAATCTGAGCTAATCAATTTTCTCTTATCTCTACTTAATGACTGTGACTCACGTTTATTGCATTTGTATGGAATATAGAGTTAGATATAAGAGAGAGTTTAAACTTTGTGGTAGAGATTAGAAAGAGAGAGATGACTCAGTTTGTCACTTGTGGATCTTGGGATCTAGTGGTCTCTGTACTGCACACCATGTTTTATTAAACTCTGTCAAGTGGTTTTCATTGCATTATTTTCCCGGGGCAGCTTTGTACATTCCCTTTCCCATGGTTTTTTTAATAAGGAAAAAAAAATAACGATTTGACCAACAAAAAACAGAAAAACAAAATAAAAGAGTTGACAATTTACTTTAGAATAAACGTAAAAATATAAACATATTCGTGTTTCTTTTATTTCAATAAAGAGATAGGTCTTTAGAGGATTTTTTTTTTAATAAGAGATTAGTCTTTTTAGAGAGAGGGAATTTTCTGCAGTCAAAACGAGTTTTAAAAATGTAGTTTTTTTTCATTTAGTATTTTTTTACTTTTAACATATATATTGAAAAATTTAAACCGATTGATTGTTAGGTGTTATTCGTTTGTGTATTTAGACACTATTGAAATTTTACGGTTTTCTAGAAATTTTACGATTTCTTACAGTTTTCCAGAAATTTTACGGTTTTCCGAAAATTTTACGATTTTTTAACGGTTTTTGAGAAATTTTACCGTTTCTGAAAATTTTACGATTTTTTTAATGTTTTACGGTTTGCTGAAAATTTTACGGTTTTCCAGAAATTTTATGGGTTTTTGGAAATTTTACGGTTTTTTTCGAAACTTTTAAGGTTTCCGGAAATTTTACGAGTTGGGATTAAATTTTCATTTTGATGTCACACGAGAGGTGGAGAAGGAGAAAAGAAAATCAGGGATATTTTAAACTTTTTAATTTTTAGATGCACTTTAAGTGTATCTAGACTCTTCTTCTAAAGGCATATGAAATATCTAATTTTTTTGGATACACTTTATAAAATGCATCTGATTACAGCATCTAGAACATACTTATAATTTGAACTAAATGAACATCATTTTATATCTGCATCTAGATGCTACTCTAGATACACAAACGAACAACACCTTAGTCTCAAGTTATTTTGCTACAAAGTTAACTATAAATACGAGTTTATAATACATTTTTTAATGTAAAAATAGTAGTTTAAAAGTAAACTATGAAACATTAATAATCAAATAATAGTAAGAAATTAACATTTGTGAAAATTGTAACTAACCAATTTTTTTTTTTATATCATAATTTTTATATCTTTTTCTCTCATATTTCTAGTTCTAGCATCTTAGACTCTCAATTTCTCTCTTTAAAAACAATGCATGACTCTCTTTCTCCCTCCTTTAAAAAAATTGCAACTCTTTCTCCTTTTAAAGATTTGGAATAAGCCAAAAACACAAATATATTTCCGCCAAATTGCATAATCAGATTTTGATGCAAAAGTTATGGAATTAAAATTTGGTGCAAAAGTGGCAGAATCCAAATATGGTGCCAAAAATTTTCATCTTCTTCTGGTTACCTAATTAATTTGGTAACAGCGACTATAATGAAAAACTACATGAAAGTGATTTTTATTTAACTACTGCCTAAAAATTGTAAGATCAGAGCCGATGTTGATGTTGATAAAGAGTTGTGCTAAGAGCAATGAAGTGGAACTGAGAAGAAAGACTAAGACACATCAGTGAAGTACTTATGTGGTTCTGGGAATGCAGACTTTACTTAGTATGAGAAAGATGCACGATGTTGCTGGAACAAGCTGGAAGCTGTTCTAGTCGGAAGAATTATCAGCGAATGATAGTAGCTGACGTGGATTCCAGAGCTAACTAAATTAGTGACATGGAGGTTACAACTGATGGGCTTTGGAAGGCTCGTGGATCTAAACTAGGGTTTTGATCTTGGATCTAGACAAGATGCGTTCTGTTGGTGGTAGTGGTGGAGCTACACTCGTTGGAAAAGACAATGAGTGGTAGTCTCCTTAATTCATCTAGATAAGAGTGATATGCACGGGTGTGTGCTGAGTATCATTGGCAATTGTATTTTGCGTTCTTATGCTAGTGAATTGTTTCTGGACTAGGTCACGAGGATGTAGGTTAACCGAACTCCGTAAACAAATCTCTGTGTCTTCTCTTTACTTTACGCACGTATCAATTTGTTATACTCTCTTAACATACAAACATATAGATCTAGGACAAATCTGGTTTTTCAAAAATAGCCCCTTTTTTCCATCACATTCATATTTCTTTGGTAACAGGAACAACTGAGTTATAGATTTTTCAAAGATACGTTTCTTAAGCTCTTTGGAATATCATACAAGTTCTAAGTCTTGTGCCTTGATTTGGTCTCAAAGATCTGAAGATCAAATCTATGTAAATAGCTCGACTTACCCCTTGTTACTTACAAATCAAGATTGGACATGTACATGGATAAAACGTGTTATACCACTATACATATTTTTATTTTATTTATTTTTGATAAAAGCAATATTATACAATTTATTCCAACTCACAAAGGTAAGATATAGAAATGTTCAACAGATTATCATATACGTATATATGTATTGATTTTGCATCCGATAAATCTTTAGCTATGAATATACTATAAGGCAACACATCTCGTTGACGATGCACCTCGGGGGTGAGCCATTGTACGATACGCACTTTCTGGTCTTGGTGCAACTATAACAGTAGACGTAGTTAATGTCGCACTTTACACAGGGGGAGGACGAATCATCAGGAAGATAAGTGGTGACGATCTCGATATAACTTTTGCTGTGGCATTGATTCGATACGCTCCCTGGAGCCCTCATTTTAGAGCTTCTGTAGTCATTGCCTTCCAAATTCCTCCTCATCTTGATCATGTCTTCTGCATCATCCATGCATACAATTCACACTTCAATTTATACAGTCACGCAGGTAATTTTAATGATATATAACTGATAAATATAACTATATATTGAACTAATTAATGAAGCGAAATAGTAAGTAACAGAATAGCATGTTTCAGCAAATCGGAATTAATTTAATAAATAACATAGATATTTATTATATTCTATAAAGATAATTTTCTTTATTAAACTTGTAATAATAAAATGAATATGAGTTATATATATATATGATTTCCTCAAATAATAGAATAAATATAAAATAAAGAAAACTACGTGAAAACATGAAATTGGGTCAAATCATTTAATATTATCAACATGAATATCAATATGTCAAAACAAATTATAAAAAAAATCTCACGGAGTTTGCGGATTTTATTTTGCGACTACACTGTTACGTACAGTGTTAGTCGCAAAATAATGGCAAACTTTTTGTGACTAAACTGCTACTACTGTGGAGTGTTATTTTTTGCAAAATATTTGCCACTAAACCTGTAATATAGTATCGCCGGAATTCGGTTGGGAACCTTTTGAATTAATTCTGAACATTGTATCTACTAGGATTCGAACTCAAGACCTTAGGGTTTAAACAAAATCTAATAACCACTAGACCGCTGTAATAATTGGTAAATTCTCTGCATAACAAATATATATATCTATTGAAGATGACGTCGTAAATTAGTTCCAGAGTAGTCCCAAATTAAGTGTAGTTGCAAAATAGTCTCAAACTTTGAGACTAATGAGCGACTCCACAAATTTTTTTAATGTAGTCGCAAAATAGTGACAAATTATTTATTAAATTATTTTTTAAAAAAGTTATTATCTGAAAATTATTCAAGTTTTATCGTCGTATCTGAAAATATTAACTAAGGTCTAAATAGTTCAATATAATGATGGATAAAACATTAATACAAAGAAAAAATTTGTTATAATGATTTTTATAATGTATCGTAAACTTCTTTAACAAAACAAAATGTATTGTAAACTTAGCATATTAGTGACTTGTTCGAACATAAATCGTAACTCCAAATAATTGTATCGATAAAAAAACATATGGAATCACAGGTTATTAATCAAAATCAATAATATTAATCAAATTGTATGTATTTTACTTTATATATATGGTATATACATGTATTGTTATATTGATGTAAGTAATTAAAGATTAGTTATATTTTTCTATACCAAACAAACAAAAGAAGATTACCAATCCTCAAAAAAAAAAAATTATTTAAATATTTATCTAAATAATTAATTTAATAATTATTTAAATGGTAGTCGTAAAACAGTAGCAAACTTTGCCACTAATTTGAGACTACCAATTAAATAATTATTAATATAATTATTTAAATGTTAGTAGCAAAACAGTCGCAAATTTGCTACTAATTTGTGACATATATTTTTACAAACGATTTTGCGACTAATTTGTGACTTTGCTTTTGTAGTCCCAGATTTGTCTCAAATTAGTCCCAAAACAGTAGCAAAATTTGAGACTAATTTTGTAATCTCAAATTTCAGTGGCAAAATGAATGTTTTCTTGTAGTGCAAGAGCTTCATCCATATGAAGCGAAAACACGAGGAGAAGAATAAATAGCATGGAAGAGAATGTCGAAGATGCCATCTTAATAATTCACTCTGTTATTTTTTTTTTTGCTTAATGGATTAATTGTATTAATGCAAAAACAGACCTACACAAATGATCACTTATCACAAATTTGACCTAATTTACTTTGCATGTGTCTGAATCCGACCTTATCAACTCTCTGGTATCTTTACTTAATCACTGTGACTGAATAGAGAGGTAGAGATAAGAGAGAGTTGAAACACATGGTAGAGACTTAAGCCACATAAATAAAACAGAAGAAGGTGGTCGAGATAAGAAAGAGAGAGAGAGCTAAAACTATGGATGACTTAGTTTGTCACTTGTTGGTTAAGATAGAGATAATAGACCATTATATTAGACCAAGACCCGAACACACAGCCATATATAAAAAGGAGTGAACCTTATGAACGTTGAAAATTCCACAGAAAAATCCCAATATTATTGGCTTCTGCTCAAGCATGGCACCGTCTTTTGGATTTTTAGTGGTCTCCGGTCGCCATGTTTTCGTTAACTCGGTCACGTGTGGTGAATTTGCACTATTTATCATCTGTCGTCCTCGTACCCCTTGAAAGGGATTCATTCTTTGTCGTCTGTGGAATAGATTCATTAGCCTTAGCCAAACATCGAGCTTCTCTTTATCTTGAGAATATATAGTTGAACATTCCAATGCAATATGTGTTGTGCTAAAGTTATATAAACTTCCATGTCTCAGTACAAATATTCATATCATGGAAAAACGTTTGCCAAACCAAATTTCTTACGAAATGTACAGTGATTGTTTCTTTCTACAGTCCAATGCAACATATGGAATCATGGATGTAAATGCACTAGATATTGTTCCTTAGCTCAAAAATAGTATGTACTTTTAGATGTTTCATTTGAATGAAAAATCATTTTTACCAAAGCATTCTCAATATTTGGAAGGTAAAAAGAGTGGTTTGAATGTAATTTATGCATAAATGTTGTTTACAAGACCAAAACCCTCAACTTATAACTTTTTCTCTTTTACGGCTAAACCCTCAATATAAAAAGACCAAGACTAAAACACACAGCCATAAATATAAAAAGGAGTGAACCATATGAACGTTGAAAATTCTATAGAAAATTCCCAATGTTTTTGGCTTCTGCACAAGGCTGCACTGTCTCTAGAGAAAACGACATCGTTATTATTATTTTCGTGGAATTTCCGTTTCTATTATCAATTCTTTTTGTAGTATATATATGGATAATATTTTTAGAAACTGAATCTGTTTGAATTTCCCTCCAAAAAAAAAATGCGGAATCCCCTATATATTATTTGGGGAGTACAATTATAAATAAACCTTACAAAATATTAATAATTACATCACATTGCCATTACATTTAAGAACAAATTAAAATCTCTCATTAAGGATATTTTAGTCAATTAATTATTATGTGATCATTTAATAAATATTAAATTAGTTATTTATAATTTTCGTTTTAAATAATTTATTTATTTTAAGTTTTTTTAAAAAAGTTAAAAAATATATTTTGTGAAGATTTTGTTGATTTAATTAAACACACTAATTAAATTAAATTATATGTTGATTTAATTTTCCAAAAATAAGAGATTTGATATAGATTGCGATTTTTGGAAGATTTTTAAGGAAGAATTTAAACCGATTTAATTCTGTTTTTAGGTGCTAACAAATGTTCAATATTATAAAATTTGATATTATAATTTCATAAATTTTTGGGAGAATTACAATTTTCTAATATCATGATTTTATATTTTTTAGATATTTTTCTATAATTGCAAGTGCTATAGCACGGGATATATTCTAATGCTTTTTAAGAGAAGTACCACACCTATTATCTTGGATTAGGATATAACGATGATAAATTAACAATTTACTTTTTGTCTTTGTAATTTACAAGTTGTCTCTATTTTGAACTACAAACATTTTCATTGGTGAGATATATAGATATTTATAAGATATCTTATCAATATAATATTAATATTTTTATATTATCTTAAATTAAAAAATATATATTAAATTTTATTTTTTATTAATATTTTTAAACATATCAAAATACATCTAAAATATATTCATTTATATTAATTAATTAATTATTAAAATAGCATAGTACATATTAAATAGTTATGTTACATAACTTATGTATATAGAATATCCTGGGTCTGCCTTGTTCCATTTGGGCGGCAAAAACGTTTTTGATCTATAAGGGACAAAAATATGAAAAATTTGAGAAGAAAGAAAATGATGGATAAGACAATAGACGACAAGATCTTGATAATTATGATTGCGAGTACTTACATGATGATGCATTTTTTTATAAAGTAAAGTTGAAGGTAAAAGACGACATAGTTTGTGTGTGTCTTCGGATAGTAATGGTCTCCTCTCTAGTCTTCCGTTTACCAATTCAAAATGGGTTAACCCTCTCTAGTCTCTTTTAATAGTCTTCGGATAGCATCCCTTACTAATATTTAGAGAGTACCTATTTGAAAATAATCTTAACATATGTTAATATTTAATTTTCTATGTCATTGATATTAAGACTATTTGCTAATATTTTTATTAAGATTATAATTGTAAATTTAATTAGCACCTAAAAAAGAGATTAAACCGTGATCTTTAAGGATATCAATATTTCAGGATAAAATCTTTGATAAATTGATTAAGATTATTTTAAATAAGTGCAACTCAATAGAATAAAATCTTAATTGTTCACGTCCGTATTAATAATTTAAATAGTTAACAAAATTTCTTATTAAGGGCATCTTTGATCAATCTTTCAGAATAAATTTTTTGATAAATTGATTAAGGTTATTTTAAATAAGTGCTACTCAGTATAATAAAATATTAATTGTTCACGTCCATAGAAATTGTTTAAATAGTCAACAATTTTTCTTATTAAGGGCATGTTCGGATTTCGTAAATGTGTTAAGGCTATTGTTCACTTCGGATATCAGTCTTTCAGAATAAAATCTTTGGATATGCATTAACAACTTCAAACAAAAAAATATATTCTAAAAATCAATCGTAATAGAAATAATAACTTTAACATATTTACGAAATCCAAAAAAATAATATATCATGAGTTTAAACTAAGGAATATTCGAATGTTCGTAATATCTTTTGGAAACGACTCTGTTAGCTCCAGCACCTAATTTATACTTCCATATAATACTTACTTTTCACGAACTGATTTAATTGTTTCCTCTCATTTCACCTCAGAAAATCTGACTATTTCTTTCTTCTTTTCACTCCAACAAAAAGAAAATGTCAATCTCGGCCAAGTACATTTCTGTCAAATATTTAAAACCATTTAAAACATCTTGGTGTATTAGAGTTAAGATACTTCATTCTTGGACACAATATGCCAAAAGAACTGGAGTATCCTTGGAAATGGTTTTATCAGATAATAGTGTAAGTTACAATGGCTATATAATATGGTTTAATATAATGTAATTATTATGAGAAAGGTTGATGTTGATTTGTGTCTTATGTTCAGGGTAACAAAATTCAAGCAGAAATTAAGAAAGAGCATATCTCAAGATTTTAAAGATTTGTGATAAAATGAGACTAGAAGATTATCGAAAGATTTAGAGTTACTAAGGCGACTAGACAATATAGATCAACAACTCATCAGTATAGAATGTCCAGTCACCTTAGTAACTCAAAATTATTTGATAATCTTCTAGTCTCTTTTTTCACAAATCTTTGAAATCTTGAGATATGCTCTTTCTTAATTTCTGCTTGAATTTTGTTACCCTGAACATATCACTATTATTATATTATTAGTACTAATGATTTATGTGAATGTTGGAGAAATGCAAATCATAGATTCTAAAGGCAAGTCTACTAAGAAGATTAATTTTGAGTTACGAGACACTAAGTAAGTGTTTTAATAAACGGTAGACCATATTAATTTTCAGAAAAAAGTTATAAAATAATTACTTTTCTATATCCAGTTATAACCATCTATGTACAATTTGTGGAAAATTTGCTGACCAAATTCACTAAGTTTCACAAGAATATGTTGGTCGGATGGTTATATGTTTGATAAGGTGGAACAAGTTAGGACTTTACAAAGGTATGTATAGGATTAGCTAATTTATATGTAAGATATGAGTACTTTTTAAAACATCGATTAATCTATAAGTAAATTTTGTATTTTGTATTTTGTATTACTAATAATATGTATTTTGTATTACTAATAATATAAAATAATTTTTTTTATAGAAATTAGAAGTGTCTCTAATGCTTTTGATGCTTCAAAAGTGTTGTTTAACCCAACCTTACCTGATGGTGATGAATTTAGAAAATGTGAGTATCAATCAAACTTTGTTTTTTTCTATTTACTTGATGTTTGTTTTACAAAAAAAAATTGATATGGCTCATTTTATACAACGAATATTGGCTTCCATCTGATGGACTTGCATTAAAATTTTGGAACCTAAACCAAAATTCAATTCTATCATTCTTAGAGAAGAAACGTCCATTCAATATCCAAAAAAATCTATTGCAGATCTTCTAGAAGCTGTTGAGGTATTTTAATAATATCCTGTATATTATAAATATGTTTGGTTAGATTTATGGAATTTATATTAAACTAATATGAGATTTTTTTATTTGCCAAGGTTGAAAAGGTTAGAATCATGTGTATGATGCACGTATTTTCTTTCGATTATCCCGTTCTCAGGTTTCACCCAAGTCTACCCATAGGGTATTCTCGAGAGTTTAACCCATAAGACGCAAGGCATCACGCATGATAGTAATTATCAATCTACAAGGACTCAGAATAACACACATAGAGTACAAGTCTAAATCTAATCTAAGCAAAACAGAGTTATGGGGGTTGGTTCCTAATCTAACATGCATAAAATAAAGTAAAAACCTAAACTAATATTTACAAGAAATTGGGTGACAATCAGATTTCAGGGATTCTAGATCTAGGGTTCATGTTCTACCTAACAAGTTTATGTTTGTCATTCTAGAGATTTTCCATGTCTCGCTAGTCCACTCTCGTGGTATGCTAGTCTCTACATCCAAATCCACTCTCGTGGCGAATGAACATGCATTTCATACAATCTCATCATCGAATACTAAGTATTCCTAGACTTTTGGAAAAGGCACACAAAGTGAATGATAGATCTATTTCCAGAATACATCCCACTCTCGTGGCGAAGCATCCATAAGATCTTAATCTAACTTGATCAGGGCTAGATCAATATTTACTCTATCAAACAACAAACTCGACCATAGCTAATACTCCCAACTATGCAGATCTGAGATCTCTACCCACTCTCGTGACGTAGAGAATCTCTAATAGTATAATCACACCTACTGGATTCGGTTATACACTTAAGCATCTCCCATAAGAGAATACTTAGCATTAAGATGCATAGAAAGGTACCTAGATCGATTAAGAACAAACAAACATATAATAAAACTGTAGATCCATCATCGACCACCACGCCTAAAAGATCTACTCTAAAAGAAAAGAAGAAGTGAAGAACTCTTTATTAGATATGAAAGGTGGCTACAAAGGATAAGAGATGTGTATGTGAACGTATCTTCTCTGAGATTACAAGTGATTATATAGTATTGTTTCTTAACCATCCATTTCGTCATTATCTTGTTTATGGAGGCTTAGAACTCGAAATGACAAGGTGCTCAAGTCATATCTTGCCACGTAGGAAATTTTCCAACTTTCTCGGAGGTCAGCATCGACCTTGATGGGTCGATTCTGGTTCCCTGGCTTGACTGGTCGATGCATCCTTTGAGAATTCTCTCTGGAAAATCTTTGGACTTAATATCGACCCCTATAGGTCGATATTAGGGTCGATTCTGCCTTCTTCGGATTCTGTGAAATCTTTCTCCGAATGTGCACGATCTAGGCGATGTCAGGAGTCTTCCTAGAGGCTTCAGTAAGCTCCAAAAATATCTATACTACTCATATTTAGCTCCAAGTATCTAAAAACATATAACCACATGCAAAAACACTAATTATACACTAAATATTAGTTATAAAAGCTAAAACTAACTTATTCTAATGCATAAAAACATGTAAAATATTATGCTATCAGTGTACCATTTGGTGATTGATATGGACTGGCCATGGTTCTACTTTAGTTGTAGTAAATGTAACAAAAAGGTTGTCAAAAGCAAAAAAAATATCGACTTCTGCTGTTGAAAGACTTTTATTCTGGTGTGATACGTGTACTAAAGACTTAAGCTTAGTTGTTGCAAAATGATTTTAAATAATAAGTTTTTAAATATCTAATATTTTTTTTATATCAACCATATTGTTTAATATTATAACTTTTGAATTTTGCTTTTTGTTTTAGATATTGGCTTCATATTTTTATAATGGATAATACCAAAGAGAGCAAACTAATGTTATTTACTTTGATACCAACCATACATTTATATCCCACGCTATAGCGCGAATAGATAAAGGATAAAATGATATCAACCATACAGTTACATCTACTTAGTAATGAACATGTACTTAGTAATGAACACTAATAAAATCACTTACTTTTAAAATGTTAATTTTATAATTTCGAATCTAAAAAACATCAATCCGTGCTATAGCACGGGTCATAATCTAGTCGTTATTATTATTTTTCCAACTGTACATAAACATATATAAACTATTTAAGAGACAACTTTATTAAAAAATTATTCAAAAATGATATTACATGTTAATTCAGGTATAATTTTAAAATATAAAAATATTTTTTAATAAATTAAACTGAATATGTACTTTTTAATTATTAGTGAAAGGTTAATTTGTATGATTTAAATCGATTTTAACTGCGAATAAATATTACATTATTATTAACTTTCATAGTAGACCCTTAGTAAATAAAAACTGTAATTATTAGTCTATAGTACTGTGTTAGAAACCTAACCAGTTAGTTGGATGTATTATCAAGTAAGTCTTTGTATTATAACGGATCAAACCAAAGCTTGCAGATATTTTGACAAAGGCACTACAGCGACCACAAATTCATTCCTTTCTTGTTCAAATATGTCTATTTAAATTCTATACTAACCTTCACATGATAAAGACTTGATGGGTGTCCGACGGATCAAACCGGTCCGGTTGGACACAATCAGTAATGGCTAGACTCGGTTAAGATGACAGTTAGGAGTTTGTTAAAGTAGCTAATTAATGTTTCAAGTTATACATACATTCTGATTTTTCTATTATTTTTTCTCCATTTCTTCTCGAGTTCTTCGTTTATCTCAATTTCCATTTAGAGATTTTGATAGAAATTTATCAAGAAGGATTAGGTTTAGGATATTCTTAAGGTTTTAAATCGTAATTGTATCGGATTGCGAGACCAATATAAAAGTTTCTAAGAGTTTGTTATTCATAATTCACAATTCACAATATTTCTCTAAATTTTGCCCAAAGTAAGCAAGTCTTCTAGCTAGTAAAACATGATCTATGGGTTGGGTTTTTTAAAACAAATTTCAATTCTTGTTATAGGTATAATGGAAATATCAACCAAGAAAGATTACAAGAGATATGATGATAAATTACATGACATATGATAAACTAAAAGGATCTAGTTTCCCAAGTTACGTACTCCATCAATGATAAACATTATCATAAGAATGAAGAAACCACATAAAAAGAAAACCCGCAAACAAGATGCAAAATTTGTATCCAAAGTTATAGCCAGTTCAATTACGGTAGTTCCCTCTTACATCGGCTGTAAATGGAACATCCTGAGAATTGCTTTCTTTTGACGGCTCCATAACTAACATAGCGACTTTGCCGTTGAGCCGTCGCTTGATTCGGACGGGTTTCGGACGGCTTGTTTTGAGTGGTTTTTTGTCCACCGTGCCCCGAGATGCTCCCCTGAGCTGCAATTTTGGAGCCTTGGCGCCCATTTGCTTCCAAGTTCCTCCTCATGGTCATTGTCTCTTTTGCTCAGCACATTACACATGGCATATAGAGCGTCAAACAATTAGTACTTTAAATGACAATTTGTCTCTAAGCTATATTTAACTGACAAATAAAATAAAAAATGTAAATGAGCTAAAACTAATCTATATATGTGTAGAAGACTCACCGAGTTTGCGGTTATCCATTTGGGCAGCAAAAACGTTTCTGTCTACAAAAAGTGAGAGTATGACAAAAAGAAGAAAAAAAATGATGGAAGGAACTATAGACGCGGCCATCTTAATAGTGAAGATGATGATCACTTTGATTACATTTCGACCATTTATATAGCATAGAGGAGAGAGAAATGTTGAAGCTATGGACGATAATGTTGTGTTTTGGGCTCAACTTGCCGTGTCTAACTAACGTTTACTCGGTCAAAAAGGGTTTGCGTCGATTATGTGGGGATACTTTGTAAAATTCTTTATTTTTTCATTCAATTAAAAAATAATACTAATAAAGTATCACTACAAAATAAAATTCACAACACCGATTGGTAAAAAAAAAAACTAAAACATGGGTAATAGAATTATATCCATAAACGGACTTGCTATGTTTTAACGACATTGAGAAGAAGGAAGTAGCGTGGAAGAAACTATAAAAGACACCATCTTAATTAGTCCTTGAAAAACAAGTGTTTATATTTTTCTTTTTTAACGGTTTTTATTGTATTATTTCCATTTAATATGTTTTTTGGTTAGCGGTTTCAATACATTATTGAAAGTGGGGAAGCTTTGTATAATTTTTTTCTTTTCATGGGATAGTATGATAACAAAATAATAAACTGATTTGTTGGTTTATATACTAGTGTCGATGTCTGTGTATGAGATGTAAACCTAAACTCAAAAAATAAAAATAATCAAAGCCATAGGCTACTTTTGCGTTTCGTTTTAAGATTCTGTATGAAATATATGGCTTGCATATCAATAAAAACACATGGAATAGCCTATAGTAGCTGGGCGCATATGTGGCTTGATTAGGGCGGTTTTGAACCTCCTCCCTCTAACTCTAGTTTTGGATTTGGAGTTTCCATTGCCATTTTAAAAAATTTCCTCCTTATAGACATTATTTCTTCTGCACCAGCTGCCAATATTACACATGACACATAGTCTCAACTCTCAAACCTTCAATTGGTAATTTGAATTATTTTTTTGTCTCGAAACTAAGTATTGAACTAATAAAGTAAAATATTAAACGAGTCAACAAATATGGACGTAGAAGACTCACCGAAGGACTTTGTAATCTATAAGGATCGAAAATATGAAAAGCAGAAGAAAGAAAATGATATGGAAGAGACAGTACGCTAAGACATCGTAATAATAATGAGTGTGACTAAATTTTGACGCATCTTATATAGAATGAAGGAGAGAGTTGAAGCTAGAGACGACTTTGTGGGTCGTCGGATAGTGGTCTCCTCTAGCTTTCCTTATATACAGTGTGTTGGTGAGTTCACTCACCAATGAAACAGCATCGTTTTTTAGGCGAAGCGAATTTCCAAAAACAAAAGTGCAGAAAGCGAAGAAGGATGATTTTGTCTTTGACTCTTTCCATATTATTTTAAGTGATGTTTTAGTTAAAAGTTTTGTATAAGTAATGTTTCGAATTTTTAATGCAAAATTAATTAATTTTAATGTTTCATGATTATTGGTATTGTGCAAATTATTTTATCATTGGTTGAATTATGTTTAAATAGATGGTAAATTATGTTTTGATTTAGAAAAAATAAAAATTAATAAAAATAAACTATTTAAGAAACAACTTTATAAAAAATTATTCAAAAATGATATTACATGTTAATTCAGGTATAATTTTAAAATATAAAAATATTTTTTAATAAATTAAACTGAATATGTACTTTTTAATTATTAGTGAAAGGTTAATTTGTATGATTTAAATCGATTTTAACTGCGAATAAATATTACATTATTATTAACTTTCATAGTAGACCCTTAGTAAATAAAAACTGTAATTATTAGTCTATAGTACTGTGTTAGAAACCTAACCAGTTAGTTGGATGTATTATCAAGTAAGTCTTTGTATTATAACGGATCAAACCAAAGCTTGCAGATATTTTGACAAAGGCTCTACAGGCACCACAAATTCATTCCTTTCTTATCCAAATATGTCCATTTATATTCTATATTAACCTTCACATGATAAAGACTTGATGGGTGTCCGACGGATCAAACCGGTCCGGTTGGATACAATCAGTAATGGCTAGAGTCGATTAAGATGGCAGTTAGGAATTTGTTAAAGTAGCTATTAATGTTTCAAGTTATACATACATTCTAATTTGCTTTATAATTTATTAATTTTTTCCATTTCTTCTCGAGTTCTTCGTTTATCTCAAGTTCGATTTAGAGGTTTTGATAGAAATTTATCAAGAAGGATTAGGTTTAGGACATTCTTAAGATTTTAATTCGTAATTGTATCGGATTGCGAGACCTATATAAAAGTGTTTAAGAGTTTGTTATTCATAACTCACAAGATTAACAAAATATAAATCTTAAAGGCAAAAGGATATTGGCCTCAAATACATTCGTTTATTCTTGGTTACGTTTTATAATATTTCTCTAATTTTTGCCCAAAGTAAGCAAGTCTTCTAGCTAGTAAAACATGATCTATGGGTTGGGTTTTTTAAATTTTCAATTCTTGTTATAAGTATAATGGAAATATCAACCAAGAAAGATTGCAAGAGATATGATGAAAAATTACAAGAGATATGATAAACTAAAAGGATCTAGTTTCCCCTCTTACATAGTTGGAAGACAGTACATTTCGAATCTGCTGGAATCACAGACGGCTTGTTTCGAGTGCTTTTTTGTCCACTTTTTTGCTTTTGGACCAAATTTGAACCGGCGTTAGCTTTCCTCTAACTCCGATTTTGGAAGGTCCTTCCCCATCGCCTTTCAAGTTCCTCCTCATTGTCATGGTCTCTTCTGTGTCATCAGCAAAATACACGTTATATATACATCAAGCTTCCCAATGATTCAGTGATAGTTTCTCTCCAAGTTGTACATTGAGTTACTAAAATAAAATAGTATACGAGATATAAAAGCTAAATTAGTTATCTTTGTATTTGAAATCGAATTACTTTTATTTAAAAATAAAATAAAAATAGTCTATAAATATTGATTTGCTATTACTATCATTCAATCTACATAGTAAATCTTAGATATCTCTCTAATATAATAAACAGTACATGATTAACAAAAATAGTTTTTAAAAGTAAACAATATGCACACGAGAGACATATTCTATTTTATAAAAATATCACTTACCTAAAAATTTAAAATGTTAATTTCCCTATCTGTAATCAAATTATTCTCTTTTATAAGGAAAATAGCAATCTTCAATAAAGATTGGTATCTTATTATTAATATATAATGTAAAACTTAAATATCTATAATATGATACATAGATACATAGATAATAATTAAAAATATCAATTTTTAATATATAAAAATATACAAGTTAAAAACAAATAAATATTTTTATAACAACAAAATAAGAGTTGTCTACGCACTACAAGAAAATAGCATGAATTGCAACGGCAAAAATGGTTGGAATGTCGATGGAAAGTTGGTGGTCGCTTACATATCGATGAAAATCTTGATTTGGATGGAATTTGGATGGAAAATTCCGTCCAAATAGCGACAACAAATATTGCGACCAAATAACGAGAATATAAGGACGAAAATACTTTCCATCCCCATTCCGAGGAATTAATTTCTGACCAAAATCCGTGGACGAATACCGACCACAAACCGACTAAAAACATAGGAATCATTCCAACAAAAAACTGATGGTTTTTTCCAACCATCAGTTTTTTGTTGGAATGATTCCTATGTTTTTTCCAACGAAAATCCGACGAAAACGATATTAAAAAAAAAAGAAAAATTATAACAATTTAAATAAGAAAACAATAATATTAAAAATCACAAAATCTTACAAATCAGAATAAAAGACAAATAATGTAAATCTTACATTTGCTATGAAATGTACTATATTTATATGTATTATAAATATGTAACAATACATAGAACCGGCCTAAGAATACAGAATGGATTAGATAACACCAGAGCTGCAAGCATACTCTTTCTCTTTGCAGTTGTATCAAAATCTTACATGATACTCAGATTATTCATAAATATTTCTGCATTCTTCTCAGAACATATTGAATAATGGTGTCTCAAGATACCTTCAAACTCCCGTCCAATAGCTGCAAGCATACTCTTTCTCTTTGCAGCTGTATCAAAGACACAAAATCAGTCACAAAATACTAAAATAGAGACAATGGGACAGACAAATCTAGAAAGGAAGAAGTTTACTGCATTGTTCTTCGTCAATTTTGTCCCCGGTGAAGTCATTAACCCTTAGTTGTTCAAGCTCTTTTGTAGCAGCTAATAAGAGCCAACACTCGGTTTAGAGCCAACACTCGGTTTAGAGCACCTAAACAAGTTATGTTCATATCAACGAGACAACCTCTAGTGCTACATTGAAGTTAATACAAACAGAAACCAAAGGAAACCAGCAAGAATTAGGAAACAATCAATAAGACACGAGTAGTACACTAAAAGAGTAGGAACATTGCGCCTTAATTTAGAAGTAATCCTTCTCCTGTCTCAAATATCTAAAGCACCATGGAGATACCCTCACTTCTACTATTATTGTTTGTTAGGAAACACAATGAAATCTTAAGACTGAATCAACCAAGATACATATATAATGTCAAAATTCAGTCTTTAACTTGAAAACATCAGCACATAACGGATCAAATGCTCAGATGCTCCTATACCTAAAAATTTATTCTCATCTAGTCTTCTCTATTCTACATAATCTCATCTTCTTCTTTTATGAAAACCAACATTACCCTTAATGAATCCCATATAAAATAACAATATTTAATAACAGAATAAATTAAATAGAAAAAGGAAAAAAATAAAAAGAGGTTGGACGATTAGCTGAAGTGGGCCTCCCTTCTTCCGGTAGTTGCGAAATTAACTTCTTTCTCTCTTCAGATTTCTTCCTTTTGCACTGCGATTTCTTAACTTCTTAGTAACTTTTCTTCCGGATCGGACGGATCGTGACTTCGTTTAGCATGTATAAATGTAGGATTTTATTATTGTGTTGTAGAAGTTTGTGGATCGTGTAGATTTTGTTTTTGAGGTTTTAATTTGAGAATTTTTATATACAACATTGAGATATTTAATCCAAAATTTGGAAAACCCATGCTTATATGTACCTATTAAACTTGTTTTAAGGACTAATCTATGGATTTTAGAGAATCAGTGAAATTAATGAAATCGGTAGTTTGGAGCAGTATATAATGTAACACTAGTCTGTAGTTCACATAACCACTGTGATATTATATGCACTAATGTTTAATGGGGTTTTTGCAGACGAAAATGAATAATATAGGAAGCACAGTTATTCATTTTGATTATGGGGGATATTTTTCAAATGACGGAGAAGACGTACATTAGAATCGGAAAGAAGCTCACATTTACACTTTAGTCATAAAGAGAAGTTTGCATGAGGTCACGTTTGATGTGCTGTTGATAAAATATGAGGCTACGAAAATGCACGATCTGAGCTTAACACTTACCTTCAGAATACAATGTGCTTTGGGGCGTGATGGTAAAATTATTTGGTTGATTTGAGAAAACTTTGCTCTTGCAAGCATTTTGATACAAATAAATATCAGCATCTGATAGCAGCCAGCAGTACTTCTGGCGAGCAGTGATGAAGTTCACTTACATGAGTTGTGTTCTAAATATTATTTTGTTGATTAGTGGTGTGCAGCGTATTGCAGGACACTTTATTTAGTGCCTCATAATTCTGATTGGGTTATTCCCGATGAAATACTAGCTCAATGTGTCTTACCTCCACATTACGTACCAAAAAAAAGAAAGACCACAAGTGACGAGATTTCTTTCAGCTGGCGAGTCTCGACGGAAGAGAATCTCAATGTGGTATACATTTACTGCTTAATTATATTATGTAATTTGGCTGAAACTTAATTATGTATTTTGCTATAATCATATTTTGTGTCATTTTGGATCAAACTTACGTGCATGTCTTAATTACATGCATGACTCTTTACGGGCATGTCTTATTTTTTGTATTTTAGTACAATCATTTTATTAAAATATTTTTAGAAAAAGAATATAACAGAAAACATGCATGTCTTATTTAGCAATAAAGAGACAAACATTTTTAAAAAATTTGAAAACAATATTTGATATGACATCTTCATTATCTACTTATATCTTCGTATGACTTTTTTTTGTTGACAACATATTTATGAAAATCATATAATACACAATTTGATACATATAATTATGTAAATATGAATTTATTGTAAATAAAATGACTATAATCATATGTTCCACTAAAAAAATGAATTTAAGAGACGGATTTACTAATTATACCATAAATTCAAAAAAAGTTTAACTACTCATTTTTGGGCCAATTGGTAACTTAGAACGCCATTTAATTATACTAGTCTGATATTTTATCAATGCGATAGACAGTAAAATAATATTATTTGCAAAAAACGGCGCCATGTAGAAATCAAGATAATATTATTTAAAAAATGACGGTCCCATGTGGACGACGAGGATTCCAGTTAAACCAATGAAAATTATAGTTGTACCAATGAAAATTCTAGTTGTACCAATGAAAATTGTAGTTGTACTAATGAAAATTCTAGTTGTACCAATGAAAATTCTAGTTAAACCAATAAAAAATCTAGTTAAACCAATAAAATATTCTAGTTAGACCAATGAAAAATATAGTTAAACCAATGAAATATTGTAGTTAAATCAATAAAAATTCTAGTTAAACCAATGGAAATTCTAGTTAAATCAATGAAAATTCTAGTTAAACCAATGAAAATTCTAGTTAAACGAATGAAAATTCTAGTTAAACCAATGGAAATTCTAGTTAAACCAATGAAAATTCTAGTTAAACCATTGAAAATTCTAGTTAAACCAATGAAAATTCTAGTTAACCAATAGAAATTCTAGTTAAACCAATAGAAATTCTAGTTAAACTAATAAAATTCTAGTTAAACCGTTGAAAAATCTATTTGTACCATTGAAATTTTTTAGTTAAACCATCGTACCAAACTAAATATTAAACCATCCTAATACAATTCCAAAACAGAACCATCAAACCATCCTAAAAACAAAACATAACCATTATTTTTTTCCCTTTTTCTCTTTTTTCCTTTGTTCTTCTCTTGTTCTTGCGTAAAAGGCGTCCGCATGACTTAGGCGTTTATGCGACCCTCTTCTACACATGTGAATCTCGGTTGAGCACCGGGAGGTACTATAACGGTGAGGTCCACAACTTTCTACGTAGAAATAACATCCCTGAAACACATTGTCAAATCTTATATCCTTCGTCTTCGTAAGGAAGGAGTTCCACCGTCTGAGGCATGTCTTCTGAGGTCCTTCATCTCAATTTAGGTCCCCGTCTATGCACTTGTCTGAGGTTCCTGATCTCATAAAACACGAAAAATATAATATGCAATTACATTTCGGTAAAAACCATTATTTTAAATTAGAAAATTAACCTCTTCGTGATGAGTCATGGAAATATGAATACTCACTTGAATTTCTTTTCTCCTGCCTTGCTTCCTATACTCTTCCACGGTTTTCATTGGTTACTACAAGTTGTGAGGTTCTTCAACAAGCTGACTCCCTTTCTGCCGATTCCACTAGCGATCCAGCGTTTCTTCATTATGAGCTTACATGTTTGTTGCCTCAGGTACGGACTGATGTGATGTCTCATGGGGCGCGAGGGGCTTCGAGGCTGCTGTGGGATGTCTCGCCTCATGGGATGTCTCGGGGGATCGCGAGGGCTGTCTCGGGGCTGCACAGGGGACTCGTGATTGATGATCTTTATTATCAAGTCCTCTAAAATATCTTACATAGATTGACTAATATTTGGTTCCATTAGTCAAATCGCATCAATGCCACCACTTCATTTGAAGATCACCAGCCAAAGCTCACCAGTAGCGTCATAATACATTTCTCAGAATCCTCAGGAGGCACAATACTATGAATATTCTGCGTGTATAGTCCAAATAAATTTACATAATACTCATGATGCATAATATGAAACTAAAAAAAATAAATCTGAAAGTAATTGATACTTTTGGGTCTCCAAACTTGTCATATATTTCCTTCAACCAATATCCTTTATAGCTTGTTTCTTTGTACCTCCCTTTGCACATCTTTGGACATAATGTGTCTGCGTTTGGAATAGGTACTCGAAAAGCTATCTTCAATGCTGGTATACATTCAAATGCCAACAACTACACATAAGAAATACACATAAGAAATACCAGTTAAACCATTTAAACCAAACCAGTTAAACCATTTAAACTGCTGCTTATTTAAAATATTACCTCCAACGGCAATACAAAACCGGGAAATGTCCAGCTCACTTGCACCTCTTTCACAGTGTCATCAAATGTAAAACTTTCCCACGGGAAGATTTTACAATATTCTAAATCATCCACCACCTTAAGAAGAAACGGGTCAATGTTTCCTTTATTCATCTTTGACCTTCCATAAATACCCGTCGAGAGTAAGTACAAAACAGTCATCTTCAACCTATCATTATCGGCAACCATATCCCCCAACTTAGCAAACACATCTCGTACTTGCACCTTAATCGTCCTCTTAAAATGTCTGCTGAAAAGTCATGCACTTCTTACTCATGTCATTCGGGTAATAATGCGATATAATATCGAGAGAGAGCATGTTCCTTAATAAGTACCTTATGGGGACACCATTGACGAACCAAATTTGGTTCTTCTATCCATTCTTGTCGTAGGAGCAACATCCATCACATCATCTTTCGGTTTTGTTAGTCCACCATGTGGAAGAGGTGTTTGAATTGCGGGTGCTCGGTAAAACAACCTCAGTTCACCATCAGTAAGGTATTAAGATATTTTAACACTCCGTCTTGATCGCATCTTGTTTCAAACTTACCTTTATTTATCTTCTCATTGAAGAAAAACTTCCTGAGGTTGCATTCTTGGAGCTCATGTACTCTGCAAAAACTCACAATAATCAAACATGATCGAAAACATTACCGATACAAAGTATAATAATACTAACATACTAAGTATACCCATATCTAAACACCATCATCTTAAATTTGAAATTTTCTTACGTTTTAGATCATTCGCCTTAGAGTTTGGCGCGCTTAGGAGAACTCGGCGGAGAATGTTGCGCCGGCGGAATAGTCTCCGGCGACGGAATAGGCTCCGGCTTCGGCGGCGGATTATGCTCTTTTTCTTCTCTTCTCGGTGACGATTCGATTCCGGTTCTTAGTTTTGGCCATTATTTAGCTGCTCTACGATTATCCAAAATCAAAGTCAAATAATATATATTTTCAAACAAACCCTATCAAAATTCACAAAAATTCTCGTCGGATCTCACCTTTAATTGACACGGAGATGGATTTCAAAGAGTTGGAAAGCGGCCTAAGATGGAGAATGGAAGATTAAATTAAGAAAATGGGAAATTTTCAAAAAAATCTTATCTTGGGATTTTCGGAATTGAGGAATGAATGAGAGACAAAATCGGAAAGAGGAAGGGGCGAAGTGATGCAGACGAGAAAGACAAAGATTTTGACTCGGTTTGGTGTCTTTGTTCACCGGAAAACGAAAAAGACCAGACGAAGAGTGTCTGTTTGTAGCGAAGGGGTGAGAATGGCGAAAATGGGGAAGGAGAGGGAAAGAAAAAATTGAAGAAGAAAGTGTTAAGTGGTGGATCGGGCTCTTCATTTTAGATGGGCTGTTTAAGAGGCCCAACAAATTTTCTAGATTATCCTATTAGGATCTGTTTACGATATGGATCCCCTGGGTTTGTTGTAAATATGTCAAACTATATGTTTTATTTGGTCTTTTACATCATTTTCGGCTAAAAAAATAAAGATAAAAGAAATTGTAAAATAGAGAAGATTATATGAGAATAACTTTTTGTGTAGATGAGTATCTGAGCATTTGTTCCACACAGAACACATAACATCAATTAGTAAACTATGCAAATTTTTATAGCTTCACAGCTTCTGAACTTTAGCCTTAGAAAACCAAATTAAGAAAATTTATGAAATTACTTGAGAAGACAAGTCGGCGGCTATGTAAATAGGCGAAGACGTGATGGATTTAGTCAGAATCGGCCGTGATTTCACTATACCCAAATACCATTCGATGAATCCAGCAGTAGAGACCGTCGAAGAAGACGAAGAAGAACAGAAACCAGAGACACCTATTTCCTTTGCTTTCCCGAGAAATTGAAGCAGCTAAAGAAGAAGAAAATATCACATAATTGAAGAAAACAAAGAGCTCACATGCAAGAAATTGAGCATAGAAACAAGTTCCCACATAGAATTCGAGCTTGATTCTGGAGAATTCCTCCATAATTAGGGGTTTCATTCGATAGTGATTTCAAATTACTGGGTTCCGAAACATAAAGCATCACAATAATTATTCAATTTCCCCAATATGAAATCTATAGAGTTAATTTTCGATACAAACCTTGGAGAAACCAGATGTGGAAGATCGAAGAGAAGCTTTGGTTCTTCGCTTAATCGAGAGGAAATGAGAGAAGCTTAGGTTTTCCGTAACGATCTTTGAGGAAAAAGGGTTAAGGTGAAGGTGAAGGTGAGGTGAAGGTGAATCGAAGAAGAAGAAGGTGAAAAAGAGTTTGGGGTTACACTGTTAAAGTGAAGCGAATCGAGTATTGTTCTTTTTTTTTAAGGGTAAAAACAATTCCGACCACAAATTTCGTTTATTTTTCCTCGGAAATTACCTTGGATGGAATTTCGTTACAAAAAGCGTCCGAACTGGATCGGATTTTTTTGGGACGTATTTTGGTCAGAATATTTGAATGTCGTCTTAATCTCGTTACCAAATTTCCATCCAAATTCTGACCAACACCCTTGTTTAGCTTTTTAGAGAAATGAATGGTTAGATAGTTTTAAAAAAAATGTAAATAACATTCAAACGTTTTAACTTATCATAATTCATAGGAGAACGTAAAAATAAGTTTTATTAAAATTTCTAAAAATAACATTACAAAATTTATTATATAAGCACGATATATTTCTACTACTCGGAATCGGATTCCAATGTAGACGGAATTGAATCTGAATCATTGTCAAACTCTCTGCCCTCATCTTCAGATACCTCAAGAACTTAATATGTAAACTACATAAAGTTTATTCGGGAACCTATTTAGTTTTTCGTACGCTAGATCGAGAGGATAAAAAAAAACGGGAAAAATGTCAATTAAATGTTCAACTTTCCGAGTTGGGACGTTTAACGCACGTACTATCGCGAAAACCAAAAAACACACCTATATTTTCCCGCGTTGCCGATTCAGACACGGCGTTAACGGCGGTTTAGCGGCGTTAATTAGAAATTTAACATCTGTTAAAGTCCTAGTCAAATTAAACGGAGTGTTTTATTTTTTTAACATTTCAAGATAAACTTTATAAATCTTAAAAGAAAAACCCAAATTGAAGAACCAATGTTAAATTCAATGTAATCCCCAATTTCAGAAACTCTCTTCACGATTCTCACACCTTCTTCTCCCTAATCTTCTTCGGAGGTATGACTTCGCTCCTTCATCTCTCCAACATTGAGTCTCTGTCGGATTGTTGACTGACTGAATCAACGTCGTCTTCGTCGAGATTGTTGGTTGAGATATGGCGGAGGGTAAACCCGACGAGCAGCTCTTCCAGCTTCTTCCGGTTCTTTTGCAACAGGTTTCGATTTTTAATTTCGTTCTCATTTCATTATGTTATGATCTGTGAAATTCGTTTCATTTTGATTGTGATTTTGGTTTCAGTTTCGAGTATCTTTTCCTTAGAATTTCAATCGCTCCCAAATTATGGCTTATTCGTTTGATTCGTTTTGATAAAATTAATTGTTTTTCAATCATTTATTTACTTGTGATTTGGTGCCTCCTGATGAATTTTCTTTCTCAGGTTGAATCATTGACAAATACAGAATTAATTGTTTTTCAATCATATAAAATTCTTAATATGTCTTCTCGTGTACGATGAAACCAAATTCATCTTTTGTCTTGTTTTGTTTGTGCAATTTCTTGTGGATTCTCAAAGATAATATTCAATTTTGTTGATTTGGTTTATGTGATCTTCTTTGACGTTGGTATTTTTTGTCTTTGCCTGTGGGTCTATGTGATTTTATCAATTCTTGTCTTTATAGTGTTTGTTGAAATGCCTCAATGGGTAAATGTAAGGTTTTTCTTCTCAATTCTTGTCTTTACAGTGTTTGGAACTTGCAACCATTTCTTATATGTCTGTGGATTATTAATGTATTTTCCATTTTCATTTGGGAAAGCGAACAAAGCAATTCTACCTGAAAGAAGAACCCAATGAAATTCGAGCGAACGAAGCAATTCTGACTTTGTGGCTGATGGAATTGCTGGAGGATTAGGGTTTTGAGTGGAATCGGACATTTTCAAGGAGGAATAATGAAGACGGCGGAGAGATTGTGGATAAGATCTTGAATTGAAGATGGGTTCAGTTGAAATTGAGAAATTAAAAGATTTGGGATCACTGCAATTAGGATTCTTTAATTTGGGGGTTTTTGGTAAGATTTATAAAGTTTATATCTTGAATTGTTAAAAAAACAAAACACACAGTTTTATTTGAAAATATTTCTAACGACGTTATAGTTTTCTCTTAACGCCGTTAAATCTCGGTTAGCGGCGTGTCTGAATCGGCAGCGCGGGAAATTGTATATGTGTTTTTTGGTCCTCGCGATAGTACGTGCGTTAAACGTCCCAACTCGGAAAGTTGGGTATTTAATTGACATTTTTCCCAAAAAAAAACCAATCACATTCCAACGACCAGTGTTTGGACGAATTTAGGTTGAAATTTTTTTCCATCCAAAATCCAACCATCAACAAAATTCAACAAGTTTCCGAGGAAAGCATTGTTTGGACGTTTCTGGGTTGGAAACTTTTCCATCGAAAATCCAACCATCAACAAAATGCAACGAGTTTCAGAGGGAAGCATTGTTTGGACGGATTTTGGTTGGAAATTTTTCCATCCAAATTCCAACCATCTGGAATTTCCAACCCCACTCCGAAGACCCAAATTTTTGTCACAATGGGGTCGGTAATCAACAGTAATTTTCGACGAAAATGATGTCGTTAGAAATTCTGGTTGGAAATCAACATTTTTCTGGTCGGTAACCCAAAATGTTGGTTTGCATCAAAAAAATTTCAAAAAAAAAAAAATTAAAATGTTGATTTAGTTATTTTAAATATTTCTTTGATATAATATAATGTTAGTAACTAAGGGTGTTTTAGATATCGGATAGATAGAATCATTGCCCAATTATTGTAGCTGCAAGAACTCCCTCGACGATACGTACTAACCTGAGGCCGGTTTGGGTAGGATTCCTACATAACTAAGATACGGCTTTTTCCCTTGGGCCGTCGCTTGATCAGGATAGGTTTGAGACGGCTCATTTTCAGTGTTTCTTTGTCCAAAGTGCGGTGACGTGCTCCCCGGAGTTGCCATTTTGGAGCCTTGGCGCCCATTTTTTTCCAAGTTCCTCCTCATGGTCGTTGTCTCTTTTGCTCCACCTGCACATTACACATGGCATATAGAGCGTCAAACAATTAGTACTTTGAATGACAATTTGTCTCTAAGTACGAGACGTCAAAATTGAATGGACAAATAAAATAAAAAATGTTTATGTAGAAGACTCACCGAGTTTGCGGTGTTCCATTTGGGCAGCAAAAACGTTTCCATCTACAAAAAGTGAGAATATGACAAAAAAGAAGAAAGAAAATGATGAAGAAACTAAAGACGCAGCCATCTTAATAGTGAAGATGATGATCACTTTGATTACATTTCGAGCATTTATATAGCATATAGGAGAGAGAAAAGTTGAAGCTATGAATGATTGCAGGTGTTTGTTTCTATCAGTATTATCCGAATGATTCATCAAAATCTGTTTGGATAGTCGTTGAATGTTGTTTATTTCATTTGAGTTTTATCAGATAATTAAATCGATGAACGTTTTTTGTTTGTTTAGTTTTTGTAAATCTTTATCTTCATCTAAATGATTTTAATAAGAAAATGACTAAAATATCCATATTTTACCTAATCATATTTTTAACTCAAACCTTAATCATATTAATTTTAATTCTTGATTTAAAATATATTTACAACTAAATACTTTTCAAATTATTATTTTGACATTTATAAATTGATTTAAAATATATTTACAATTTTAATTCTTGATTTAAAATCATTTTAATTCTTGATTTAAAATCATTTTAATTCTTGATTTAAAATCATATGATTTAAAATTCTCAATCACATTAATTTTAATTATTGATTTAAAATATATTTACAATGAAATACTTTTCAAATTATTATTTTTGAAATTTATAAATAACCTCTTTTTACTAACTTGACAAAACCCAAAGCCCAACGACAAGGTTCAAGTACAAATCTTGTTATAGGAAGAAGAGACTAACTACAGAGAACAAATGCATCTGATCTAGGTAACTGTGGTTATGGTTCTTCGTCTAGCTCTCATCCCCTTGATGGTGTTATCAGTGCTGGCATAACCATTCACACCAAATCAATCAATAAGAACTAAGAAAGCAAATCACAACTAGTTTCCTAAATAGCAGAAACAGCATTAACCCAATCACCCCTAATATAAAAGCAACTACAAATCAAAACAGCTAGAGCCTGCATCAGACCAATCACTTCTGGAATTCTACCCGTTATTTCCTTGAAGTGGCCTGCAAGAGAACCCATCATCACTTTAGAATTGGTTGTTAGAACTGCTTTAACAAACCAGACGAGATTTTTAGGGTCTTAAAAATACTTATTGTAACAACAGTAGACAAGAATTGAAATCACATACCTATTAATATGGAAGTCTTGTTCCTCTCTCCATCTCTATAGTGATAGAATCACGCATAGCCTCCATCATTCTATCATCAGTTGGTAAATATGGAACATGCTCAACATTTTCATCATCATGTTGTTTATACGCTTCCACTGTTTCCCAATATGCAAAATCACAATCCTCTTGCTTTAAATTTCGGATAAAATTATGGAGAACCATTGTTTATTAAGATCAAAGGACGAATTCAACAATTCCTGAACACAATAAGATCACGAGCTAGTTGCTCTGCATTGATTCCATTCAGGCGAGTAGTGATGTCCAAACAAATAAAGACAAATCATTGCTTGTCAGCACTGGCTATTCGTTTGAAAGTTGAGCAATGAAATATGAACCAATAATTGAAACTTTAAATTTGCTGTTATACTTCACATCATTAGCTATCATAATTAAACCAAAAGAAGTGGGAGAGGCTACGGTGTGCGAGAATAACATAGAAAGCAAAAAATAAAAGAAAAAACTAAGAAAGATAAACAAATCATTGGTTTTCAAGGCCAGATATCTTACACATTAAAAGCGTGATCCACTTTAGTCAGTGGAAGCTGAGGACATCACTGAGAGAAATCCATGTCACTCTTACTTTTGTTATCAAAGAGAAGAACCATCTTAAACCGTAAAAACTCGAAGCGTCATTCACTAACCGCTTTCTCATACATAAATACATCCTCCTTTGTAGTAGTGACATACATGAAAGCAAAAATCACATGATCAGCAACATATCACATGGTCAAATGAACATTGCAACATGAGAAAACACTAAACCAAAACGGAAGAGGAATATGAAGCAAAAACGGTGAATTGCTTCCCAGATAGTACAAGGGTTTATCTATTTTCAAAAGCTTCTTTCGGGAGGCGATACTTGGCAAGTGAAACCCAAACCCAAAGCTAAACAGGATGATCAACTCCTCTAAACCCACGAAGTGATTCCCCACAAACACAATATAAGAAAATCTCTGTATATGTAAACATAAGAGCATCCATATTTGACAGGAATTAGGAAATCAAACGAGAAGAGAAGAAGACGAAGAAACGAAACCTGAGAAGTTAAGGTTTATAAAACGAGATCGATATTCAACGCACAAGAGGAAGAAGAAGAATAAGAGGATTGATGTGGCTGAGTTCATCGTTGTCGATGAGATTAGGGATTTTTTAGGGCTGGGAGAGTTAGCGATTTTTGAGAGAAATCGTTGTTGGTATTTTTGTAATTTTTTAATTTAGTGAGGGGTATATTTGATATTTATTATTTTGACTGATTCATCTCCATTCAAATGATCCAATTTGGATCAGACAGATAAGTTTTAAATTTTTGCCTAAATTTTTATAACTCATTTAAATGGTTCATCTGGATGATGTTCATTTTAAACACTAAGCAAACAGCCCTATCTTGTGTTTGGGCTCAACGTGCCATGTCTAACTAACGTTTACTCGGTCAAAATTGAATGGACAATTAAAAAATAATGCTAAGAAAGTGTCACTACAAAATAAAATTCACAATACCGATTGCTAAAAAGTTTTTTTTTTTTTTAATTTTAAACATGGGTAATAGAATTATATACATAACGGACTTGCTACGTTTTAACGATTCAATAAGGAAGAAGCGTGGAAGAGACTATAAAAGACACCATCTTAATAAGTCCCTGAAAAAAGTGTTTAGATTTTTTTTTAACGGGTTTTTATTGCATTATTTGCATCTAATATGTTTTTGGTTAGCGCCTATTCAAGGTGGGAAGCTTTGTATTATTTTTTTTTGATGGGATAGTATGATAACAAAATAATAAACTGATTTATTGGTTTATATACTAGTGTCGATGTCTGTGTGTGAGATGTAAACCTAAACTCAAAAATAAAAATAATCAAAGCCATAGTCTACTTTTGCGTTTTGTTTGAAGGATCTATATGAAATATATGGCTTGCATATCAATAAAAACACATGGAATAGCCTAT
This sequence comes from Boechera stricta, assembly GCA_018361395.1. Classification (NCBI taxonomy): domain Eukaryota; kingdom Viridiplantae; phylum Streptophyta; class Magnoliopsida; order Brassicales; family Brassicaceae; genus Boechera; species Boechera stricta. Next base: position 5,228,357 of record CM031539.1, on the reverse strand, counting down.
AGTAGCTGGGCGCATATGTGGCTCGATTATGGCGGTTTTGAACCTCCTCCCTCTAACTCCAGTTTTGGATTGGGAGTTTCCATTGCCATTTTTATAAAATGGAAATTTGAATTACACAATAGTCTCAAACCTTCAATTGGTAATTTGAATTATTTTTTTTATCTCGAAACTAAGTATTGAACTAATAAATTAAAATATTAAACAAGTCAACGAATATGTACGTAGAAGACTCACCGAAGGACTTTGTAATCTATAAGGATCGAAAATATGAGAAGCAGAAGAAAGAAAATGATGGAAGAGACAGTCCGCTAAGACATCGTAATAATAATAAGTGTGACAAAATTTTGACGCTAGAGACGACTTAATTTCTGTGGGTCGTCGGATAGTGGTCTCCTCTAGCTTTCCTTGTATACAGCGTGTTGATGAAACAATATCGTTTTTTTAGCCGAAGCGGATTCCCAAAAACAAATGTGCAAAAAAAGCAAGAAGGATGATTTTGTCTTTTGACTCTTTCCATATCACATTAAGTGATGTTTTAGTTTTTAAAAAAAAATTGTTAAAATAATGTTTTAAATTTCTAATGCAAAATTAATTAATTATGTTATGTTTCATGATTATTGGTATTGTGCCGATTATTTTATCATTGGTTGAATTATGTTTAAATAGATGGTAAATGATGTTTTTATTTAGAAAAAAAAATTAATTAAAGTGAAATTTTAATCTGTGTGCAAATATTTTAAGCATTTTTAATTTTGATATAAAGAAAGTATAAATTGAGAAAATAATACAGAGAAAGAAAAATCATAAATAAAGACAGAAATTCAATCCTAGGAAATGTGATTAACCAAAATTTATAGCAAAGAAAAATTCTAATATCCCAGTTAATGCATGGGACACCAAAATTTGGAATGCGTTAAGAGATAATACCAGCCAATAATGAAACTATAAAAACCTAAAATTCCAAATAGAATATAGTCCAACACAGGAGAAAGACAACGTAACATCCAATAAATAAATATGTAAGAAAAGAATCATGATTAATTAAAGTCTCTTAAATTCCTCGGGTCGCACTTTGGTTTTAACTCGAATCCAAATACTGAAAATACATGAACTTGGATCAAACTAATACAAATTAAAAGATCCATATTCAACAGAAATTCATTACTCTACCGTATGCAGACATTCCGTACATGCAATATTGGTCACTGGACTTTAGTTCTTTCCCCATAGTGAACTTGACAGAGTGCTCATTTTTAAAATTAGTCGACTATAAGTAAAATATAATTGTATCAATTTGTGATCTTTTTTTTTTGGGAAAATAGTCAATTTGTGATCTAAGTTTACATTTCTCCGGTAACGTATGGTATAAACTCAAGGATTTATTAGAATAAGTAAAATATATAGCCATGCATGGAAAACCCTTCCGAAGAAAAGTTCTCTTAACTAATTTTTATTTATTATAATAACAGTAAGAATGTAAAATCCCACATATGACAAAATATGCATTGTTCTTATAATAACAGTCAACGGTCTTCGTAAACCCAAGAAAAAATATGCATTGGTCATATTTAGTGTGTCAAAATATGAACCGTGGCCAACTCAAACCGTTATGTTGATAATTTATTTACAAAATCGACGAATGAAAAATTTATATATAAGTTGATTCATTTATCACGCATGTTTTTAGAAATGGGATAAAATAAAATATGCATGTAGTCTTCACCAAAAAAAAAACTTTTTTTTTTATCCTATTACATAATATTGTACATGATATCACGTTATATGTTTAAATCACTCCAGAAAACTATAATGCTTATTCATGATTTGGCCACCACCTGTTTTTTTTTTTTTTCCAAATTTTGGCCTCCAATATATTCATGTACATCTTAACCAACCATTTTTTTTTATGATATCATGTATTTAAAATTATATACTCAAATCCAAAACTATTAAATCCATTGGTTCTAAGGACGACTAAATTAGTTTGTCACTTGTGGATTTTGGGTTTTTAGTGGTCCCCAGTCGTCATGTTTTCGTTTAATCGCTCAAGTGGGCTGCATAGCAAATTTTGTTATCATCTGTCCTCAAACCCCTCGAAAGGGATTCATTCTTTGTTGTTTGTGGATAGATTCTGTAGCCTTAGCCAAACATCTCGAACTCCGGTCTTCATCTTGAGATTATATAGTTCACCAAAATAAGAGTCAGTTATGGTCTCATACATCTACATCTTCATGAGGTTGTCACGCAGCTTCCATAACTAACCAGCTTTGATCAACGGTTTTAATGTGATCAGATCTCAAGATGACTGTGAATTCTCCAACAATTAAATGAATTTCAGAAAAACTCACACCACCACGCTGTAGTTGCGTTTATAAAAGAGTGAGTACGACAGTGACTTTTGATGTTCTAGACCCCAAATAGATTTTGACTTTCAATTGTAAGTTGAGACATAGTTATTCGTAGGTGGGTTGGGTTGATGGAGAAGAAATATTGGTGAAGAAGTGACGCCGATGAGGAATAAGAGGGATCACGAACAGAAAAGAAAACAAAGAAAAAAGTAAGCAAGTCTTCTAGCTAGTGAAACATGATCTATGGGTTGGGGTTTTTTAATTTTTAATTCTTGTTATAGGTATAATGGAAATATCAACCAAGAAAGATTACAAGAGATAAGATGAAAAATTACAAGAGATATGATTAACTAAAAGGATCTAGTTTCCGAAGTTACCTACAACACCAATGATAAACATTAGCATAAGAATGAAGAAACCACATAGAAAGAAACCCCGCAAACAACATGCAGAATTTGTATACAAAGTTATAGCCAGTTCATTTACGGTTCTCCCCTCTTACATCGCTGGGAGGCTTCACATCTCGAATACCCTCTCACCACTCCTGTGCAAATTTTAAATTAAAAATTAGTTTAATATTGCATTTAAATAAAACTCATATTTGGAAGGAGTGAATCCAGAGGCGACATGGTGCAACACCAACATCAGTGTCAATGATAGTTAGCATTGTTGATAAGTCTGTTCAGGATAAATTCATTTCAATCCGTGCTTAAGGAGACTGCCGCTATGCCGATTTTCTAATAGTTTGGTTTGGTACCCGAAACTAAACTTGGAAATATGTGCTCTTCTCTCACTCTTTCTCCTAACTTTTTCATTATTTCAATTTTTTAAATCTTTCAAAAATATTTCAGACTAGCCACATCTCATTTAAAAAAATCTTTTTGTTGCAATAAAGTAACATTACAATTACATTTTAAAAATAAAAAATAAAAAAACTCAGATTTTGTAGGGCTTCTTTGATAGATAACCATAAGAAAAGTCAAAACTGGCACACAAGAAAACACAATACCATTTCGTAAATAAGTGATGTATTTTATTGCGGTTAATTTGAAAACGTAATATTATGAACAATAATATGTCATTAGATAAAATAACATAATATTTTTTCTAAATTACACAAAAAAAATCCATGTTAATCGTTTAAAAAAATATATGCGCTAGAAATGTACCACTATATTTACAAAAATTCTATCCACTGATTTTGCGAATGAACCAAAATATAGTCATTTAGTGCTAATATTTAAAAATTCTCAGAAAGTTAAATTTAAAATTGTGTGCGAATGAGCCACTAGCACGCCCAATTAGACGGTCCTAGTTATAGTAGCTGAAGTAACTACCGAAATGACCATAACATAATCTGAGACCTTACCTGTACAATTGGAGTCTTTGCAGACTGGTACTCTATTACGTTTTAGGGCACCGTAACTATAATACACTTTCTTAGGATGAGATTGCACCGGCACGTTAGCAGTTTTGCCCCCGGCCGTTGGCGACGTGCTTCCTCTAACTCCCATTTTGGAAGGTCCTTTCCCATTGCCTCCTCTAACTCCGATTTTGGAAGGTCCTTCCCCATTGCCTCCTCTAACTCCGATTTTGGAAGGTCCTTCCCCATTGCCTTTCAAGTTCCTCCTCATTGTCATGGTATCTTATGTGTCATCAGCAAAATACACGTTATATATACATCAAGCTTCCCAATGATTCAGTGATAGTTTCTCTAAAAGTTGTACATTGAGTTACTAAAATAAAATAGTATACGAGATATAAAAGCTAAATTAGTTATCTTTGTATTTGAAATCGAATTAGTTTTATTTAAAAATAAAATAAAAATAGTCAATAAATATTGATTTTCTATTACTATCATTCAATCTACATAGTAAATCTTAGATATCTCTCTAATATAATAAACAGATACATGATTAACAAAAAATAGTTTTTAAAAGTAAACAATATGCACACGAGAGACATATTCTATTTTATAAAAATATCACTTACCTAAAAATTTAAAATGTTAATTTCTCTATCTGTAATCAAACTTTTCTCTTTTATAAGGAAAATAGCAATCTTTAATAAAGATTGGTATCTTATTATTAATCTATATAAAACATAAATATAATGTTAGTAACTAAGGGTGTTTTAGATATCGGATGGATAGAATCATTGCCTAATTATTGTAGCTGCAAGAACTCCCTCGACGATACGTACTAACCTGAGGCCGGTTTGGGTAGGATTCCTACATAACTAAGATACGGCTTTTTCCGTTGGGCCGTCGCTTGATCAGGATAGGTTTGAGACGGCTCATTTTCAGTGTTTCTTTGTCCACAGTGCGGTGACGTGCTCCCCGGAGTTGCCATTTTGGAGCCTTGGCGCCCATTTTCTTCCAAGTTCCTCCTCATGGTCGTTGTCTCTTTTGCTCCACCTGCTCATTACACATGGCAGATAGAGCGTCAAACAATTAGTACTTTCAATGACAATTTGTCTCTAAGCTATATTTAGCTGACAAATAAAATGAAAAATGTATATGTAGAAGACTCACCGAGTTTGCGGTGTTCCATTTGGGCAGCAAAAACGTTTCCATCTACAAAAAGTGAGAGCATGATAAAAAGAAGAACGAAAATGATGGAAGAAACTAAAGACGCAGCCATCTTAATAGTGAAGATGATGATCACTTTGATTACATTTCGAGCATTTATATAGCAAAGAGGAGAGAGAAAAGTTGAAGCTATGGACGATTATGCTGTGTTCGAGCTTGCCGTGTCTGACTAACGTTTACTCGGTCAAAAGGGTTTGCGTTACTTATGTGGGGAAACTTTGTATAATTCTTTATTTTTCCATTCAATTAATTTTTAAAAATAATTCTAATAAAGTATCACTACAAAATAAATTCACAATACCTATTTCCATAAACGGATTTGCTACGTTTCTCGACATTGAGAAGAAAAGACACCATCTTAATTAGTGTCTGGAAACAAAGTGTGTAGATTTTTTTTTTTTTTTGTTAACGGTTTTTATTGCATTATTTCCATCAAATATTTTTTTAGTTAGCGGTTTCATTGCATTATTGAAGTTGTGGAAGGTTTGTATAACTTTTTTTTTTCATGGGTTAGTATAATAACAAAATAATAAACTGATTTATTGGTTTATATACTAGGGTCTGTGCATGTGTGAAAATGTAAAAGTAAACTCAAAAAATAAAATTATATAATCAAAGCCATAGTCTACTTATGCATTTCGTTTCAAAAACAATACATGGAATATATAACAAATAGTAGCCGGGGGCATATGTGGCTCGATTAGGGCGGCTTTGATTGTTTTTCTGTCATTCTTGAGTCGACCTCCTCCCTCTAACTCCAAACTCCAGTTTTGGATTTGGAGTTTCCATTGCCATTTTCTTTCAAATTTAATGTTTTCATATATGTCCAGATAAGGTCGAATTAATAAATTTGGTGCTTTTATCACTAGTCCAGTTTGCTAAAACCCGCTAATTATAAATTCGGTAAAATTCGAATAAACCATGTATTCCACAATCCAGTATTAATTACTGGTTGAATCGGTCGTGTTTAAAAATTGCGATTAAATTTTTTTATTTTTCTTTTAATTGTATATAACATATTTAGTAAAAGTATGTTATTGGTCATTTTTTAGATTTTTATGGAAAATTCACTATACCGTTTGAAAAAATGAGCGGAATTAATATTTTTAAATTAATATTTGAAAAAATGAGCGGAATTAATAGTTTTTAAATTAATATTTTTTAAACATATCAAATTGCATCTTAAATATATTCAGTTATATTAATTAATTATTAAAATAACATAGTACATATTAAATAGTTATGTATATAGAATATTCGCTGGGTCTGCCGTGTTCGATTGGGCGGCAAAAAACGTTTTTGATCTATAAGGGATAAAAATAAGAGAAATGGGAGAAGAAAGAAAATGATGGATACGACAATAGACGACGAGATCTTGATAATTATGATTGCGAGTACTTACATTATGATGCATCTTTATATAATAGAAATTGTGTGTCTTCGGATAGTAATGGTCTTCTCTCTCTCTTTTTTTTTTTTTTTGGTCAACGTAATGGTCTCCTCTCTAGTCTTCCGTTTACGAAGTCAAAATGGGTTGCATGATCGTTATTATTATTTTTCCAATTATTTGATGCGGTTGCATTATTTATCTCCGCCAACTTTCTTGTATGGAATGTATAATGGTTTATACTTGAACTGTGTATAAACATACATAAACTATTTAAGAAACAACTTTATAAAAAAAAACTATTCAAAAATGATATTACATGTTAATTCAGGTATACTTTTAAAATATAAAAATATTTTTTAATAAATTAAACTGAATATGTACTTTTTAATTATTAGTGAAAGGTTAATTTGTATGATTTAAATCGATTTTAACTGCGAATAAATATTACATTATTATTAACTTTCATAGTAGATCCTTAGTAAATAAAAACTGTAATTATTAGTCTATAGTACTGTGTTAGTAACCTAACCATTTTGTTGGATGTATTATCAAGTAAGTCTTTGTATTATAACTGATCAAACCAAAGCTTGCAGATATTTTGACAAAGGCTCTACAGCCACCACAAATTCATTCCTTTCTTGTTCAAATATGTCTATTTAAATTCTATACTAACCTTCACATGATAAAGACTTGATGGGTGTCCGACGGATCAAACCGGTCCGGTTGGATACAATCAATAATGGCTAGAGTCGATTAAGATGGCAGTTAGGAATTTGTTAAAGGAGCTAATTAATGTTTCATGTTATACATACATTCTGATTTGTTTATTAATTATTATTTTTTTTCCATTTCTTCTCGAGTTCTTCGTTTATCTCAAGTTCGATTTAGAGGTTTTGATAGAAATTTATCAAGAAGGATTAGGTTTAGGACATTCTTAAGATTTTAATTCGTAATAGTATCGGATTGCGAGACCTATATAAAAGTGTCTAAGAGTTTGTTACTCATGACTCACAAGATTAACAAAATATCAATCTTAAAGGCAAAAGGATATTTTATAGAACTGATATATAAATCTTAAAGGCAAAAAGAATAAATTAAATTAAAGGCAAATGCATGGCTAATCTCAGTTGATTTACATACATATAGAACAATTAATGCGTTGATAGAACTGATATTTATATGGCTTCTTTGATAGATAACCATAAGAAGAGTCAAAATTGACAAAAACAAAAAAAAAAATTAAACACCATGCCATTCGTAAATACGTGATGCATTTTATCGAATGTAATTGCAAAAAACTTAATATTATATAAAATAGTGTGTTAGTAGATAAAATGATAGATAACATGATATCTTTTTTAATCACACATCAAATCCATGCTGACTTTTTTATATTAAAAAAAAGTATATGCGCTATAAATGTACCACTATATTTACAAAAATTCATCCACTAATTTTGCAAATGAAATATATATAATATATATTTTAACCCAAAAAAAAACAAAATATAGTCATTTAATGTTATTACTATATATATATATATTAAAATTTCCTCAATAAAGATAAATTTTAAATTGGGTGTTAACATACCACTAGCACGCCCAATTTGGGGATAACCACACGATGAGTTGGGGAATGCTCATTATTTTGTTGATAAGTGGGCGTCGACATGCTCGACGGAGTTGCAATTTTGGGGTCTTGCTCATTTTCTTCCAAGTTCCTCCTCATTGTCATTGTCTCTTTTGCTCCAACTGCACATTACACATAGCACACAGAGCGCTAAGCCTTTAATACTTTCATTTTGTGTGCTTCTTCGCGAAAGGGTTGCGTACTTGGGGTCTGAATGTCCCTCTATCATGTTTGCTTTGCAACTCGGGTGTGGAGAATGCAAAACATTTATTCTTCGATTATGACTACTCCAAGGCTGTGTGGTTATTCCTCTTTGCCAAATCAAATGTCTCCTCCAGTCTCATTTGTGGATTTTCTTGTCTGGATCAAATCTCCCTCTCCAAACAGAAAGTTGGTCATTATCTGCAAGCTACCGTCTATGAAGTGTGGAAAGAAAAGAATTCAAGATTACACTCTACGGTCTCCACAATTTATTCTCGGATCGTAAGCGAAATCCAGCAAATTCTAAGAAGTAAACTTGCAGACCTAGATCGCCTTAATGCTACTCCTCGGATCATACCCACTGCTCAACCTCATGTTCAAAATTAACATCAAGACACCTTCCTTACATTATGGTTGGAGCGCTTTCATGATTTCTCTCCTCGTTAGTCATATGCGTTGTATTGTCCTTTATTTGAGTTGTCAAACTCTATTGCTCTTACTTACCCTCTACTTGTAAAATGCTCAAAATGATGTCTCTATAAAAGAACACAAAAGATGGGGAATACTATCAAATGCCTATAATTCCATACATGAGAAAACAAAAATCGACTTATTTATGCAAAGTCCTAACTTAATTTTAAATTCTTTAAAAATATGAAAAATAATAAGTGTATCTATTTAACAGTAAAAAAATACATATATGATAATTTTTCAATAACATTAAGGTAATATCATGTTTATTTTCTTAATAACAAAAAAATAATAATAGGATTAGATCAAATATCTCTAATGATGATATAATAGACGACAAAAAAAAAATGTTTAATCCGATCACGGATCGACTCGGAGTCTCTGTTTTTAATTACCGGCCAGCCCTATGCTCTGTTTTTCATTAAGGGGTTGTCTCTGTTTTTGTTGATTTTTTATGACAATTGAAGTTTTGCTTCTTTAAATTAATAAATTCCGTTTGGGATTAAAAAAAATCCAATCTCGTTATCTCCTAGATTTTTCAATGATATAAGCTTAAATTCTAAAACGGGTAGGATTTTCACTTATTTTCAAAAATAAAAAAACAGACTAATCTGTGGGTTTATTAGCCTGTCTGAGATCCATCTCTACAGCCCAAGTGGTAAGAAAGGTATGAACGATCCATCTCGACTTCACCTTTTTCACTTGGGAATTATTGTTGACAGTTTTTTTTGTTTTCTGGATATATTTGTGACACATGTTTACGCATTAATATCGTTCTATGTATGTAAATCAATTGATATTAGCCATGCATGGTCCTTGGATACAATGTTATAACTCTCTACGCATTGTTCCAATTCACTAATGTAGTTATAAAATGTTCACCAGAAACTATCATGTATATTTCCATTCGATAAATATGTAAACTGTGCAAACACCTGCATCTGGATGACGAACCACAGAAATCGCAAACCAAACCACAACGTAAAAAACGTGCATGTACGTACATGTTGACGTATATACACACACACATATGTTGACGCATTCGAATCTATAGTGAGATCAGTGACCAAGTCCGTGTGTCCCTTAACCTTTAAGAGCTTGGAGGCGTAGGAGGTTGTGGAGCTGGGGATGAACGTGAACATCCGTTGCAGGGCTTTGTTCTTTTGAGGGCTTCATAACTAACATAGTGATTTTGCCGTTGGGCCGTCGCTTGATTCGGACGGGTTTCGGACGGCTTGTTTTGAGTATTTTTTTGTCCACCATGCCCCGACATGCTCCCCGGAGTTGCAATTTTGGAGCCTTGGCGCCCATTTCCTTCCAAGTTCCTCCTCATGGTCATTGTCTCTTTTGCTCCACCTGCACATTACACATGGCGTATATGTAGAGCGTCAAACTCTTAGTACTCTCAATGACAATTTGTCTCTAAGCTATATTTAACTGACAAAATTTTATAAAAAATGTAAATGAGCTAAAACTAATATATATATATATATATATATATATATGTATATAGAAGACTCACCGAGTTTGCGGTGTTCCATTTGGGCAGCAAAAACGTTTCTATCTACAAAAAGTGAGAGTATGATAAAGAGAAGAAAGAAAATGATGGAAGAAACTGTAGACGCCGCCATCTTAATAGTGAAGATGATGATCACTTTGATTACATTTCGAGCATTTATATAGCGGAGGAGAGAGAAAAGTTGAAGCTATGGACTCAACTTGCCGTGTCTAACTAACGTTTACTCGGTCAAAGGGTATGCGTTAATTTTGTTGAGATACATTGTATAATTCTTTAGTTTTCCATTCAATTAAAAAAATAATACTGATAAATTATCAATACAAAATAAAATTCACAATGCCGATTCGTAATATATATATATCACTACAAGAAAACATTCATTTTGCCACTAAAATTTGCGACTACAAAATTAGTTTCAAATTTTGTCACTGTTTTGTGACTAATCTGGGACTACAAAAACAAAATCACAAATTAGTTGCAAAATCGTTTGTAAAAATTTATGTCACAAATTTGTCACTGTTTTGCGACTACATTTAAATAAATTATTTAAATAAATTATTAAATTAATTATTTAACCACTGTTTTGCGACTACTATTTAAATGATTATTTAAATAATTATTTTTTTCTTTTTTTTTCTTTTTGAGGATTGGTAATCTTGTTTTTTTGTTTGGTATAGAAAAATATAACTAATCTTTAATTACTTACATCAATATAACAATACATGTATATACCATATATATAAAATAAAATACATAGAATTTGATTAATATTATTGATTTTGATTAATAACCTGTGATTCCATATGTTTTTTTATCGATACAATTATTTGGAGTTACGATTTATGTTCGAACAAGTCACTAATATGCTAAGTTTACAATACATTTTGTTTTGTTAAAGAAGTTTACGATACATTATAAAAATCATAACAATTTTTTTTCTTTGTATTAATGTTTTATCCATCATTAAATTGAACTCCTTAAACCTTAGTTAATATTTTCAGATACGACGATAAAACTTGAAGTTTATATATTTCAGTTTTCACTCTGAATAACTAATTGAGTCACTATAGATAATTTCTTAATGTTACCAATAATTATATCATATATAATTTGGTTCATTGAAATTGATTATGATAAATAGCCTAAAATTTTATAAATTAATATAAAATATCAAGTAGCAGTTTATTAATTTTCGTAGTTGCAGATTAGCAGCAAACTTATTTTTTTTAATTTTAGGGTAGTCGCAAATAGTGGCAAGCAAGTCGCAAAAATGTAAAATTTTATAACTTTTTTTAATAATTTAATAAAAATTTGCCACTGTTTTGCGACTAACACTGTATGTAACATTTTAGTCGCAAAATAGTAGCAAAATTTGATAAAATTCGAAGAAAACTCATATTCCACGATCCAATATTAATTATTGGTTGAATCGGCCGTATTTAAAAATTGTGATTAAATTTTTTTATTTTTCTTTTAGTTGTATATAACATATTTAGTAAAAGTATGTTATCTGTCATTTTTTAGATTTTGATGGAGAATTCACTATATTATTTTTTTCGTTTGAAAAAATGAGTGGAATAGTGATGAAAGAACTAATATTAGTTGATGTGATACATTACTAGTTTGTATCTATAATTGAGGAGATTGCCAATAATTTTATTCTTTTTCTTTTGGTTTAGTTTGGATTTAGAATGTTTAATTACTTTATGATTATTGTTAGACATCACATTTTAAAACATTGATTGAAACTTTTAATTTTTATAGTTATAATTTTTTATATGATAATATATTAAGTTCATTGTTAATTTATTGACCTACGGTTGATTTGGATCGATCCATTAACCCGAATTAATTTGTCCCTAATAGTATTACAAAAAAAAAAAAAAACAAATCCAAGTCCTTGAGAAACGTGTTTAGAGTTTTAAGGACTCTAGGCGAATGTAAAGTGGCGTTTTATGTAGTTTTTGGTAATAAATATAGTAGTATTATTATTTGCTATAAAAAATTATAATATAATTCATCTTAGCGATACAAAACACTGGACTAACAATATATTTATAAATTATAAACATAATCTGTTTATATTCAATCAAATCACATTGTTGAAAATTTTAACTAAAATATTTAAAATCGACATAATAGCCAAGTTTTTTTAACTTATTAATGTTTCATCTCTTACACTTATGAAATTCTTACAATCGACAAAATTTTGAAATTCATAATTTTCATATAATTTAATAGATCATTTTAAAAAATATGTTATAAATAAATTTAAAAGATAAAATGGAAGAAGAATGGATTAAGAAAAAATAATAATTAGCGTATGTGGTGAAATGGAAAAGTAAAATGTAGGATCACGAGTAAACAAATACAGTAAGTGTAAGAGATGAAACATGAACAAGTTAATTAGGCCTCCGCCTTTACAATATTGAGAAGCTTTACAGTATTGAGAAGCTGATTAAGGAAACATATTAAACCACTAGTAAAACTTCTATAAACTATTATTGTCGGATTAAAATATTTTATTAATTTTTAAAACTATGAATTGATCCAAAAAATAGTTTGAGACTTAAAATTTTTATTAGTAATATTAGTTTATAGAAGTTTTACTGTATTGGTTTTGGTTGTAGAACGTGATTAAAAGTTTTTTTATCTCTGGCGCTTCTTCCGAGTAGTTTTTTACCACCCTGGTTTTACTTTTTACCAGCTGCTATCTACCTGGTTTTCTCTTTACCCGTTAGCTCTTCCCTTTTTACCCAGCAAGTAAAGCCTTGGTCTGAAGGTCTGTCCTCTCCGTCGCTGGCCTCTCAGGCCGACGCCGGCGTGTTTCGCCTGATCGGAGTCCCTGTTTCTTCTTGCTGGACCGGGTTTCGACAATGAATCAAGAGAGGATAGCCGGGGGCATATGTGGCTCGATTAGGGCGGCTTTGATTGTTTTTCTGTCATTCTTGAGTCGACCTCCTCCCTCTAACTCCAAACTCGAGTTTTGGATTTGGAATTTCCATTGCCATTTTCTTTCAAATTTAATGTTTTCATATATGTCCAGATAAGGTCGAATTAATAAATTTGGTGCTTTTATCACTAGTCCAGTTCGCTAAAACCCGCTAATTATAAATTCGGTAAAATTCGAATAAACCATGTATTCCACGATCCAGTATTAATTACTGGTTGAATCGGTCGTGTTTAAAAATTGTGATTAAATTTTTTTATTTTTCTTTTAATTGTATATAACATATTTATTAAAAGTATGTTATTGGTCATTTTTTAGATTTTGACGGAAAATTCACTATACCATTTGAAAAAATGAGCGGAATTAATAGTTTTTAAATTAATATTTTTAAAACATATCAAATTACATCTTAAATATATTCAGTTATATTAATTAATTATTAAAATAACATAGTACATATTAAATAGTTATGTATATAGAATATTCGCTGGGTCTGCGGTGTTCGATTGGGCGGCAAAAAACGTTTTTGATCTATAAGGGATAAAAATAAGAGAAATGGGAGAAGAAAGAAAATGACGGATAAGACAATAGACGACGAGATCTTGATAATTATGATTGCGAGTACGTACATTATGATGCATCTTTATATAATAGAGTTTGTCTGTCTTCGGATAGTAATGGTCTCCTCTCTTTTTTTTCTTTTTTTTGGTCAACGTAATGGTCTCCTCTCTAGTCTTCCGTTTACCAAGTCAAAATGGGTTGCATGCTCGTTATTATTATTTTTCCAATTATTTGATGCGGTTGCATTATTTATCTCCGCAAACTTTCTTGTATGGTATAATGGTTTATACTTGAACTGTGTATAAACATATATAAACTATTCAAGAAACAACTTTATAAAAAAATTATTCAAAAATGATATTACATGTTAATTCAGGTATAATTTTAAAATATAAAAATATTTTTAATAAATTAAACTGAATATGTACTTTTTAATTATTAGTGAAAGGTTAATTTGTATGATTTAAATCGATTTTAACTGCGAATAAATATTACATTATTATTAACTTTCATAGTAGACCCTTAGTAAATAAAAACTGTAATTATTAGTCTATAGTACTGTGTTAGAAACCTAACCAGTTAGTTGGATGTATTATCAAGTAAGTCTTTGTATTATAACGGATCAAACCAAAGCTTGCAGATATTTTGACAAAGGCTCTACAGCCACCACAAATTCATTCCTTTCTTGTTCAAATATGTCCATTTAAATTCTATATTAACCTTCACATGATAAAGACTTGATGGGTGTCCGACGGATCAAACCGGTCCGGTTGGATACAATCAATAATGGCTAGAGTCGATTAAGATGCAGTTAGAATTTGTTAAAGTAGCTAATTAATGTTTCATGTTATACATACATTCTGATTTGTTTATTAATTATTATTTTTTCTCCCTTTCTTCTCGAGTTATTCAATTATCTCAAGTGAGGTTTTGATAGAAATTTACCAAGGAGTAGGTTTAGGATATTCTTAAGATTTTTGATAGGCAGGAGATTTGTTTCGATTTCTCCCGTTCTCAGGTTTCACTCAAATCTATCTATAGGATAACCTCGAGAGTTTAACCCATAAGACGGCAAGTACACAGTTATGCAATTGTAATAATACGAGATCGATTTACAGGAAAATGAAATAACACACAAAAAATGCAAATGCGGATCTAATCTAGACATGACAATTAAAGGTTGGGAATTTTCCTAATCTACTAAGCATGAAAATAAATAAAAGCAATAAATAACATAAATAAAGAAAATAATAAATCTAAACTATGAAAGCGATAAATAAATAAAACAATTAAATCTAAACTTAGCAATTGTAAATAAACTAAACTAATATTTACAGAGAATTGAGTGACGATCAGATTTCAGGGAATGTAAGTCTAGGGTTCATGTTCTACCTAACAATGTTTATGTTTTTCTTTCTAGGGATTTTCCATATCTCGCTAGTCCACTCTCGTGGTATGCTAGTCTCTACATCCAACCCTACTCTCGTGGCGAATGAACATGCATTTCATACAATCCTATCATCGAATACTTTCATGAGTGATAGACACATCGCAAGGGTTGTCATACCTCCAGGCGATCCAATAGGGTCAGTATTGGTGATAATGTGCCTAAGATACAAAGCAAATGATAAATCTATTTCTAGAATCCAACCCACTCTCGTGGTGAAGTCCTCCTGAGATCTTAACCTAACTTGGCCTTCGTTAGACTAAGTATAGAGATACTCTATTAATCTACAAATTCGATACTAACTAATACTCCCTAGTAAACATATCTGAATTTTTAATCCACTCTCATGGTGCTAAGAACTTCTAAACATATAACCACACCTACTAGATTCAGTTATACACTTAAGTACCTCCCATAAGAGAATACTCAGCAATAATATGTATACTAAAGTAGCTAGATTGATCTAGCACAATCGAACATGTTGAATCCCTAAACCTAGATCCCATTATCGACCACCACCCTCGTGGTCTAAAGGATCTAGACCCCTGTCTCTCCGTGGGTTACATCAGAGACAGAGTTTTGGATCTTAAAGCAATAAAACAATAAACTAAACTAAACTAGAACAATAATTAAATCAAAAGCATAAACATAAATCAAAGCATAAGAGAAGAAGTAAATCTAAAAAGAAGAAGCTTTATTAGATGTGAAGTGCAAAAAGTGTGGCTCTCCTTCATGAATGAGATTACATAAGTATTTATAGTCATAAGGTTTTTAGAATCAACGATCTCGAGTTATTACATTTCTAGAAATCTCCAAAACGAAATAACAAGTTGCCTTTATCATGATTCGCCACATCATCGAAGTTTCCTTTTTTCTCGGACAGCATCGACCCCATTTGGTCAATGCCCTTGGTTGATATTCGGCCTTCGTCTGCAAGCATCGACCCTAGCAGGTCGATACACACGTCCGACAAGTGGCACAGGAACACCATCGACCCCATTTGGTCGATACTCTGGTCGATACTCCCTTCTTCAGATTTTGCGAAATCTCTCTTCGAACGTATGTGATTCAATGGATGGCACCAGTTCTACCATAGGCTTCAGTAAGCTTCAGAAATGTTCCAAACACCAAGATTTAGCTTCAAGTACCTAAAAACACATAAACATATACAAACACACTAAAACTAGACTAAATGTTAGTTATAAAGCATAAAACTAACTTATTCTAATGCATAAAGACATGTAAAGGCAATTTTAATTCGTAGTTGTATCGGACTGCGAGATCTATATAAAAGTGTCTAAGAGTTTGTTACTCATGACTCACAAGATTAACAAAATTTAAATCTCAAAGGCAAAAGGATTTTTAACAGAACTCATATACAAATCTTAAAGGCAAAAACACTCTAATTGTGAACTCATATACAAATCTTAAAGGCAAAAACACTCTAAGGTGCAGTTCCTTTTTACACATCTATTGCATCTTTATTTCTCTATTTCAGAATCTATGTGTAACTTTCCCGACGTCGTTCGTTAGAGAACCTCGCGGTGCATCACCACCACTATCGCTGTGATCCGTCCAGCTTCACTTTCCGGATCTAGATCCGAGATTCCTCATGAGCTCCCCACCGTCTCGTCGTCGTGCAACCGCCAAAAAAAGATTTTGTGCGCGGCCGCAACGCCAGATCTAGGTCGAACTCATATGTTTAACGGACTTTGAGCCTTAATTCTATCTTCTGTTGTTTATTGGCCTCATGGGCTAAACCCTGTATTTTTGACATTAGAAAACTCTATCGGACCTCGGCCTTTAATTCCTTTTCAATTGGCTTGTATTTCGTTTATGGGATTTAGACCCGTTTTAATTATCAAATGAGTGAGAGTAACTGTTGGTAAAAAAAAATAATCTTAAAGGCAAAAAGGATAAATTAATTTAAAGACAAATGCATGGCTAATCTCAATTGATTTACAGACATATAAAACAATTAATGCGTTGATAGAACTGATATTTATATGGCTTCTTTGATAGATAACCATAAGAAGAGTCAAAATTGACAAAAACAAAAAATTAAACACAATGCCATTTCGTAAATAAGTGATGCGTTTTATCGAATGTAATTGCAAAAAAAAAAACATAATATTATATAAAATAGTGTCTCAGTAGATAAAATGATAAATAGCATGATATCTTTTTTAATCACACACCAAATCCAGGCTGACTTTTTTATTAAAAGAAAGTGTATGCGCTATAAATGTACCACTAGATTTACAAAAATTCTATCCACCAATTTTGCAAATAAAATATTTAAAATATAGTTTTGAATCCAAAAGAAAAAAAACAAAATATAGTCATTTAATGTTATTACTATATATATATATTAAAATTTCCTCAATAAAGTTAAATTTTAAATTGGGTTGTTAATATACCACTAGCACGCCCAATTTGGGGATAACCACACGATGAGTTGGGGAATGCTCATTATTTTGTTGATAAGTGGGCGTAGACATTGAATTAATTAATGTTAATAATTTGTAAGTTTCAAGAAATAATTAATGAAAATATTTGAATTTATGAATTGTTATTGGTTCATAATTAAATATTAATAATTTTTTGGTGAGAAAAAATAATGTATTTATATCTAGTAATCAATGTTTCTTAATTTGATTTTAATCAATTTTAATTGCTAATAAATATTAGATTATTAATAAATTTTATAGCAGACGTACCCTTAGTAAATAAAAACTGTAATTATTAGTCTATAGTACTGTGTTAGTAACCTAACCATTTAGTTGGATGTATTATCAAGTAAGTCTTTGTATTATAACGGATCAAACCAAAGCTTGCAGATATTTTGACAAAGGCTCTACAGCCACCTTTCTTGTTCGGATGTCCATTTAATTTCTATACTAACCTTCACATGATAAAGATTTGATGGGTGTCCGACGGATCAAACCGGTTCGGTTGGATACAATCAATAATGGCTAGAGTAGATTAAGACGGCAGTCAGGAATGTGTTAAAGTAGCTATTTAATGTTTCAAGTTATACATACATTCTGATTTGCTTTATAATTTATTATTTTTTTCCATTTCTTCTCGAGTTCTTCGTTTATCTCAAGTTAGATTTAGAGGTTTTGATAGAAATTTATCAAGAAAGATTACATTTAGGATATTCTTAAGATTTTAATTGTATCGGATTGCGACGCCTATATAAAAGTGTCTAAGAGTTTCTTATTCATAACACACAAAATTAACAAAATATAAATCTTAAAGGCAAAAGGATATTGGCCTCAAATACATTCGTTTATTCTTGGTTACGTTTTATAATATTTCTCTAAATTTTTCCCAAAGTAAGCAAGTATTCTAGCTAGTAAAACATGATCTATGGGTTGGGTTTTTTAATTTTCAATTCTTATTATAGGTATAATGGAAATAACAACCAAGAAAGATTACAAGAGATATGATAAACTAAAAGGATCTAGTTTCCCAAGTTACTTACTCCATCAATGATAAACATTAGCATAAGAACGAAGAAACCACATAAAAAGAAAACCCGCAAACAGATACCAGGTCCCCTCTTACATCGCTGGTCCAGGGGGCCTCTTACATCGCTGGTAGATTTTACATTTCGAAGGAATCGAAGCCGCCCCGGACGGCTTGCTTTGAGGTTTTTTTTGTCCACTGTGCTGTGACGTGATCCCCGAAGTTGCCATTTTGGAGCCTTGGCGCCCATTTTCTTCCAAGTTCCTCATGGTCATTGTCTCTTTTGCTCCACCTGCACATTACACATGGCATATAGAGCGTCAAACTCTTAGTACTTTCAATGGCAATTTGTCTCTAAGCTATATTTTACTGACAAATAAAATAAAAAATGTAAATGATCTAAAATTAATCTATATATATGTAGAAGACTCACCGAGTTTGCGGTGTTCCATTTGGGCAGCAAAAACGTTTCCATCTACAAAAAGTGAGAGTATGATAAAAAGAAGAAAGAAAATGATGGAAGGAACTATAGATGCGGCCATCTTAATAGTGAAGAATGAAGATGATGATCACTTTGATTACATTTCGAGCATTTATATAGCATAGAGGAGAGAGAAAAATTGAAGCTATGGATATGGACGATAATGCTGTCTTTGGGCTCAGCTTGTCGTGTCTATCTAACGTTTACTCGGTCAAAATTGAATAAAATATGTTATTCTTTATATTTCCATTCAATTAAAATAATAATACTAAGAAAGTGTCACTACAAAATAAAATTCACAATACCTATTGCTCAAGTTTTTAGTTTTAGTTTTTAGTAAGCGACGAAATGCTTCGGGGAGTTGAAAATAAGCGTAGATCCGGAGATTCCCGAATAAGTTAACCTTTTGAACTGCTGCTGAATCCATGGGCAGGCAAGAGATAACCTGGCGAACTGAAACATCTTAGTAGCCGGAAGAAAAGAAAGCAAAAGCGATTCCCATAGTAGCGGCGAAATAGCCTTAAACTAAACGTTGTGAGAAAGAATAAAACGTGCCTAAAGCAGCGGTGGAGTGCCGCACCCTAGATGGCGAGAGTCCATTGTTGGACACATTGCTTTGAAACATTTGAATTTTTAGGGTCCCCACAAAAAAATATTGAATTATATATACATATAAAGAAAAAAAATTATGTAGTTTATTTAAATGAGGTGACTTAACCTATTTTAACATTTTTGCTTGATTTCTCGACTTCTCTCGTATTGAGTAACCTTTCGACTTCTCTCATTTTTCATTTTTTTCTCTGTTTCTAGATTTATCAATTTTAATTTTTTTTTCATTGAGGAAGAGAAGATAACAGAGGTTTGATTTTAATTTAATTTAATTTAGTTTAACTTAGTTTTTTTACTTTACTAATTAATTCAGAATAAACTTTAAATATTATGAAAATTAGATATTATTTATTATTTTCTTTGGAGCCCCGAATATCTCAGAAATGGCTCTTGTGTTAGAATTATATCCATAAACGGACTTGCTACGTTTTAACAACATTGAGAAAAAAGAAGAAGCGGGGAGACTATAAAAGACACCATCTTAATATGTCCTTGAAAAAAAGTGTTTAGATTTTTTTTAACGGTTTTTATTGCATTATTTCCATATGATATGTTTTTGGTCAGCGGTTTCATTACATTATTGAAGGTGGGGAAGCTTTATATAATTTTTTTTACATGGGTTAGTATGATAACAAAATAATAAACTGATTTATTGATTTATATACTAGTGTCGATGTCTGTGTATGAGATGTAAACCTAAACTAAAAAAATAAAAATAATCAAAGCCATAGTCTACTTTTGCGTTTCGTTTTAAGAATCTATATGAAATATATGGCTTGCATATCAAGAAAAACACATGGAATATAATAGCCTAAAGTAGCTGGGCGCATATGTGGCTCGATTAGGGGGGTTTTGTAACTCCAGTTTTGGATTTGGAGTTTCCATTGCCATTTTTTTAAAAAATTCCTCCTTATAGACATTATTTCTTGCGCACCAGCTGCGCAATATTACACACCACACATAGTCTCAAACCTTCAATTGGTAATTTGAATTATTTTTTGTCTCGAAACTAAGTATTGAACTAATAAAGCAAAATATTAAACGAGTCAACAAATATGTAAGTAGAACACTCACCGAAGGACTTTGTAATCTATAAGGATCGAAAATATGAGATGCAGAAGAAAGAAAATGATGGAAGAGACAGTACGCTAAGACATCGTAATAATAATGAGTGTGACTAAACGCATCTATACAGAATGGAGGAGAGAGAGTTGAAGCTAGAGACGACTTAATTTGTGTGGGTCGTCGGATAGTGGTCTCCTCTAGCTTTCCTTGTATACAGCGTGTTGATGAGTTCACTCACCAATGAAACAACATCGTTTTTTTAGCCGAAGCGAAAATCCCAAAAACAAAAGTGCAAAAAAAGCAAGAAGGATGATTTTGTCTTTGACTCTTTCCATATCATAATAAGTGATGTTTAAGTTAAAAGTTTTTTGTTTAAGTAATGTTTCAAATTTTTAATGCAAAATAAAATAATTTTTTATGTTTCATGATTATTGGTATCGTGCAGTTTATTTCATCAATGGTTGAATTATGTTTAAATAGATGGTAAATGATGTTTTGATTTAGAAAAAATGAAAATTAATTAAAATGAAATTCTAATCTGTGTGCAAAAAGTTTAAGCCTTTTTAATTTTGATATAAAGAAAGTATGAATTGAAAAAATAATACAGAGAAAGAAAAATCATAAATAAGGCCAGAAACTCAATCCTAGGAAATGTGATTAACCAAAATTTATAGCAAAGAAATTTTCTAATATCCCGGTTAATGCATGGGACACCAAAAGTGGGAATGCGTTAAGAGATAATACCGGCCAATAATGAAACAATAAAAAAAAACTAAAATTCCAAATAGCATATAGTCCAACACTGGAGAAAGACAACGTAACATTTTGAACTACGAAAATTTTCATTGATGAGATATTTATAAGATATCTTATCAATATAATATTAATATTTTTAATTCAATTCAATTTAATTTCAATTTAAAGTTTTATTTTTATTGGTGAGAACCTATTAAGTATTTCACTAATATAATATTAATATTTGTATATTATCTTAATTAAAAATTAAATTAAATTTTGTTTTTTATTAATATTTTTTGAATACACCAAATTACATCTTAAAGATTCAGTTATATTAATTAAGTATTAAAATAACATAGTACATATTAAATTGTTATTATATGTAATATACTAATATTCGATGCGTCTGCCGTTCGATTGGGCGGCAAAAAACGTTTTTGACCTATAAGGGACAAACATATGAGAAATGGGAGAAGAAAAAAACTGATAATAAGACAATAGACGACGAGATCTTGATAATTATGATTGTGAGTACGTAAATTATGTGCATCTTTATATAATAGAGTTGAAGATAAAAGTCGGCATACTTTGTTTGTATCTTCGGATAGTAATGGTCTCCTCTCTAGTCTTCCGTTTACCAAGTCAAAATGGGTTAACCCTCTCTAGTCTATAGTAATGGTCTTCGGACAGCAACGTTGCATTATTGTTATTATTATTTTTCCAATTATTTGATGCGCACTACAAGAAAACAGTCCCATTTCCGACCGCAATTTCCGACCACCACTGAGGTCAGAAATTTCTGATGATTTTTCGATTTATTTCTGACCAATCTCCGACGACATTATTTTTGGTCAGAAATTGGTCGGAATTTTTTTGAAATTTCCGACCAACATGTTATCGTCGGAAGATGTCTGGACAAATCCGTCGGAAATATGAAAAAATCTCCAACAAAATATGTTGGTCAGTAAATGGTCGGAAACTTAGTCGGGACGTAGACTGAGAAAAAATTCCGAGAAAAATCTTAACTTTTTCGACAATTTTCCGACCACATTGGTTGGAAATTCGTTGGAAAAGTTTAGAATTTTTGAAAAATCAACTACTCGGAAGTTCGTCGGAATAATTTACTATGGTGGTCGGAATTTCGTCGGAAATCGAAATTTGTGTTCAGACGAATTTCCGACTGTGGTGGTCGAAAATGTGCATTTGTTATTACGATTTAATGATTCAAACAAAGATTGAATGAATTTACGTTCCTGGCGAAATTCCTACTACGATGGTCACAAATTTGTCAGAAATTGGAATTTGTTTTTCGACGAATTTTCGACCACGGTGGTCGGAAATGTGCCTTTGTTATTTTTTGATAATGCAAACGTAGATTGAATGAATTTTATGTTTTCAACAAAATTCCTACTACGGTGGTCGGAAATTTGTCGGAAGACAGTGGTCGAAAATTCGTTGGAAATGTGCATTATTTTTCGATAATCCAAACGTATAATGAATGAATTTACGTTTTCGACGAAATTCCTACCACAGTGGTCGGAAATTCGTCGGAAATCGGAAAATGTGGTCGGAAATTCGTCAAAAATGTGTCTTTCTTATTTTTTCCGGTAATGCAAACGCTGATTGAATGAATTTATGGGAAATTGAAATTCGTTTTCCGACGAATTTTTGACCACATTGTCGATATTCATCGGAATTTTTCCTATATAAGCGCCTCTCCTCCTCACAAATCACAAATCAACAAATCTATTCAAAAAAGCTCAAACTTCATTTCACCGGAATTCTAACAATCGCCGGAAAAAATGAACACTATAGAAAAACAATATGAACTTCTGAATATTTCGGTTTTGATTGTAGTTTTATTTTTGAAACAATATGAACTTTTTAATTTGTATTTTTTTAAAATATATTTTAGTTTATAATCCTAAAATATTATTAGTTTTTTAATTATAATTTGTATTAGTTTTTTAATTATAATTTTATTTTTTTGTTGTTGTTTTAATATAAATTTTCGACCAATTTCCGATCACATGCATCATTCTTATCGGAAATTGGTTGGAAATATTTTTTGACCAATTTTCGACAATAATTATTCCGCTGGTTTTCCGATGAATGTTTCCGACTAATTTTCCGAAGAAGCGTCCCGACCACTTTCCCAACCGCTCACTTTATCGAAAAAATTCCAAACAATTTCCGACCAAAATCAATTTCTGACCAAAGATTTTCGACTAATTTGAGTTACTCGGAATTTAGTCGGAAAATATGATTTCCGACCAAATTCCTACGAAAACAGCGGTTGGAAATGGGCATATTTACTTATAGTGGCAGTTGCAATAGTTATCTCCGTCAACTTTCTTGTATGGAATGTATAATGGTTTATACATGTACTGTGTATAAACACATATAAACTATTCAAGAAACAACTTTATAAAAAAAAAACTATTCAAAAATGATATTACATGATAATTCAGGTATAATTTTAAAATATAAAAAGTATTTTTTTTAATAAATTAAACTGAATTTGTACTTTAATTATTAGTGAAAGGTTAATTTGTATGATTTTAATCGATTTTAATTGCGAATAAATATTAGATTATTAATAATTTTATAATAGACGTACCCTTAGTAAATAAAAACTGTAATTATTAGTCTATAGTACTGTGTTAGTAACCTAACCATTTAGTTGGATGTATTATCAAGTAAGTCTTTGTATTATAACGGATCAAACCAAAGCTTGCAGATATTTTGACAAAGGCTCTACAGCCACCACAAATTCATTCCTTTCTTGTTCAAATATGTCCATTTAAGTTCTATATTAACCTTCACATGATAAAGACTTGATGGGTGTCCGACGGATCAAACCGGTCCGGTTGGATACAATCAATCATGCTAATTAATGTTTCATGTTATACATACATTCTGATTTGCTTTATTATTTTTTTTCTCCCTTTCTTCTCGAGTTCTTCAATTATCTCAAGTTCGATTTAGAGGTTTTGATAGAAATTTATCAAGAAGGATTAGGTTTAGGATATTCTTAAGATTTTAATTCGTAATTGTTACTCATGACTCACATGATTAACAAAATTTATATCTGAAAGGCAAAAGGATGTTTTATAGAACTGATATATAAATCTTAAAGGCATAAAGGATAGATTAATTTAAAGACAAATGCATGGCTAATCTCAATTGATTTACAGGCATATAAAACAATTAATGCGTTGATAGAACTGATATTTATATGGCTTCTTTGATAGATAACCATAAGAAGAGTCAAAATTGACAAAAACAAAAAATTAAACACAATGCCATTTCGTAAATAAGTGATGCGTTTTATCGAATGTAATTGCAAATAAAAAAAACATAATATTATATAAAATAGAGTGTCAGTAGATAAAATAATAAATAGCATGATATCTTTTTTAATCACACACCAAATCCAGGCTGACTTTTTTATTAAAGAAAGTGTATGCGCTATAAATGTACCACTAGATTTACAAAAATTCTATCCACCAATTTTGCATATAAAATATTTAAAATATAGATTTTAACCCAAAATAAAAAACCAAAATATAGTCATTTAATGTTATTACTATATACTAGAATATATCTCGTGATATAGCACGGACAAATAGCAACTATAGAAAAATATCTGAAATTTATAAAATCAGAATATTAAAAAATTGTAATTTTTCCAAAACTTTACGAAAATTATAATATCAATTTTATAATATCGAATATTTGTAATATCCGCGCAAACATTTTGTAATCAGAAATATAAAAACAATCTTTCATACTCGATGATATTGAAAATTTTCTGTTGAAAAAATTATATATAAAATCAGAATATTTTCTTTGAGTTAACCGAAGAAAGAAGTAAAGTTTTGGAAGATTGCGACATTCTAAGATATTAATTAAGATTTTTTGGAAAATATTAACCCAGGATATTATAAGATTGATTTCGTAGAATATATTTTCTGTTGAAAGATAGTATATCTATTAGCGATATTGGATATTGCGATATATTGTTCCCAACTGAAAATTTTCTGATATTTTTTATTTGAATTTTAATTATATTTTGTTCTATTTTAATTACCAAATTTTATAATTTAAATAGATTTGAAAATTAAATTACAATGTTACATTGTTATGTTAAATTGTACACCATGTTCAACTAAATCAGATATGAACCAGCATTTTTAAATCTACTAAAAATCTATTAATAGATTCGATATTATAAAGAGAAACTAACATTGACATTAACATTCCAAAAAAAAATTACTATCTACATCAAATCTTTTATTTTTGGAAAATTTAATCAACTCTTAATTTAATTTAATTCGTGTGTTTAATTAAAACAACAAAATTTTCACAAAATCTATTTTTAACTACTTTTTAAAGTAAATAAATTAATTAAAAACAAAAATTATAATCTATAAAAAAGTAAAAGAAAAATTGACAATCTATATAAATTCTTATTTAAAAATTTCAAAAAAAATCGCAATCTACATAAAATCTCTTATTTTTGGAAAACTAAATCAACATTTAATTTTATTTGATGTAATTTAATTTATGTGTTTAATTAAATCTTCGTAAAATCTACTTTTCAAAAAAAAAATTAATTAATTAAAACAAAAATTATAATAAATTAATTAATTAATCACATAATAACTAATGACTAAAATACCCTTAATGAGAGATTAAAATTTGTTCTTTGAAGTAATGACAATGTGATGTAAATATTAACACTTTTTAATGTTTATTTATAAATGTACTCTCCAAATAATATATAAAGGATATATATATATATATATTAAATTTTCTTCAATAAAATCCCCTATATATTATTTGGGGAGTACACTTATACTATTAACCTTACAAAATATTGATATTTACATCATATTACCATTACAAAAAAGAACAAATTATAATTTCTCTTTAAAGGTAGTTTAGTCATTAATCACTTTCTAATCACCAATAAAAATTATATTAATTATGAACTAAAAAATCTGAAATTATTAATTTAGGAAACTAAAAAATTGTTGAAACTAAAGAAATCTAATTTTTTGGAATATTAACTAATATTTTTGGAATATTAACAAATCTTTTTTGTTAATTTAGGATATTAAAATATCCAAAATTCATGATTGATATATTAACTTTAAAATTCTAAAATATTGTGTTATATTTGTTAATCGGATATAACAAAATATTGATATATTAAAATATTAAATATAATATTCCAAAAAAATCAGAATTTTTATTGGATATTTTGGTTAACAAAAAAATCGGATTTGTTAATATTAAAAAGAAACGTAATTGGATTTGTTAATAATCGAAATTTTTAGAATATTAACAAATCTGTTTTGTAATATTAACAAATCCTTTTTGTAGTTTAGGAAACTAAAAAATCCGAAATTCATGATTGATATATTAAAATATTAAATGTAATATTCCAAAAAATCGGAATTGTTAATCGGATTTGTTAATAATTGGATATTGTGGTTAATAAAAAAATTGGATTTGTTAATATTCCAAAAAAAACGGATTTTTAATAATCAAATTTTTTGGAATATTAGCAACTTTTTTTGTTAGTTTAGGAATCTAAAAAATCTGAAATTCATGATTGATATATTAATTTAAAATTTTCAAAATATTGTGTTATATTTGTTAATCAGATATAACAAAATATTGATATATTAAATATAATATTAAAAATAGTAAAAAAATATTTTAACGAAAAAACTTTGAGAACATTATATAATTTATTATACTATTTTTTTAATTATCTTCAAAATGCTACATGTGAAATATATAGATTTCATGTTACATTTACAATCATATTTATATCTTAAACTCTACTAATATGGATTAAATCAAATTTACACTAATAATAATATTCTATCAACAAAATTACCGAATTCACAATTACCAATATACTAGAAAACATCATATAATCGCCGATGATTTCATATTTGTAAATTATAGTACTTACACATGTTAATATCTTTTATAATATTACAATTGTAACTCTTTTAAAGAAATATTTAACATTACTTAAAAAAAACATATCATCCCGCGCTGTAGTGCGGGATAGTATCTAGTTAAATTTTAAATTGGGTGTGAATATACCACTAGCACGCCCAATTTGGGGATAACCACTCGATGAGTTGGGGAATGCTCATTATTTTGTTGATAAGTGGGCGTCGACATGCTCGACGGAGTTGCAATTTTGGGGTCTTGCTCATTTTCTTCCAAGTTCCTCCTCATTGTCATTGTCTCTTTTGCTCCAACTGCACATTACACATAGCACACAGAGCGCTAAGCCTTTAATACTTTCATTTTGGGTGGCTCCTTCGCTAAAGGGTTGCCTACTCGTGCTTGGGGTCTGAATGTCCCTTTATCATGTTTGCTTTGCAACTCGGGTGTGGAGAACGCAAAACATTTATTCTTCGATTATGACTACTCCAAAGCTGTGTGGTTATCCCTCTTTGCCAAATCAAATGTCTCCTCCGGTTTCATTTGTGGATTTTTTTGTATGGATCAAATCTTCCTCTCCAAACAGAAAGTTGGTCAATATCTGCAAGCTACTGTCTATGAAGTGTGGAAAGAAAATAATGCAAGATTACACTCTACGGTCTCCACAATTTATTCTCGGATCGTAAGCGAAATCCAGCAAATTCTAAGAACTAAACTTGTAGACCTAGATCATCCTAATGCTACTCCTCGGATCATATCCACTTCTCAACCTCATGTTCAAAATTAACATCAAGACACCTTCCTTACATTATGGTTGGGGCGCTTTCATGATTCCTCTCCTCGTTAGTCTTCTGCGTTGTATTGTCCTTTATTTGAGTTGTCAAACTCTATTGCTCTTGGGAATGGTAGTTCCTCTTGGGAAGATTGCCATTTTCTAACCTCCGCCATTGACCTTTGAAAAATCGGACGGATTTAGAACCATATTCTCCAAATACCCGACCACGTCAAGTATAACTTTTATTAGAAATCTCAATAAGTTTTTCTACAACACACAAGAATTCTCTCTTAGTTTGTATCTTTAAACACGATTTCTCTCACAGCAAAAGGCAAAGACAATACTTGATTTTCTATCTAGCTATTTCTCTCTTTTTGCACACACAAAAACGGCTAACCTTAGAAGATCGTATAAACACCCTTTTTATATTCATAGGGTTTTATTATCTTCTAAGTTGTTAGATGGGATAATGATTTCCCAAATATTCACTTCATCGTAATCTTGGTAATTACCAAATCTCCGATGAATATCTCCTTTGAATAATGGCTTTAATCGGTTATTATTTCCACGTAAGTTCAGTTGTCCACATCAGCTATTCTTCTTGGTGACTTATTCGACTAGAACAGCTTGCACCTTGTTCCAGCAACATGTGCAGTTTTCCTGCACTTACAATCTCCCCCTGTTTGTTTCAATTTGACAATTCAAGCTCACCTGCAAATATACCCTTCTAGATTTCACAAGCACACATCATATTACAGGAATAACAATTTCACCACGCAACAAAAAAATCAACTTGAGATTCAACTTATTCAAGAACATCCAGATCACAAAACACATAACATCCAGATCATAAACACATATATCATAAGGTTTTCATCCAATCAAAAAAAAAAAAACAAAAGTCTACAACAAAAAAAACTTATAACTACTCCCCCTGAGTTCTAAACTCCGCCAGAATTCTAAGCATCAGTATTTTCATATCCTTCCTCAGCATACTAAGGTTCAAACGTCCAATTCATAGGCACACGAAAGCGACTGTCTCTATTAAAGAAAGGCCAGACATTCTGAGTTCGAGGAGAATTTCCAGTTGCTTCAGGCTCATAACGGCGAGGCTCACTTTCAGCATTCTGAGTTTGATCATTTCCATTTGCATGGCCATAATCTCCCCCTGCCTGAGTGGCACAATTGAAGCAAACAATAAACACACAGCCTAAGCACCCTAAACACAACAACACAGAAGAGATACAGGAAGAAAGAAGTACCTTCAACACGGGCAGCAGCATCCATGAATAGAGAGCCAATGTATCTGAGATCATCTGCCAAGGATTTACCGAAATCAAAGTTACCCAGGCGTTTTCTCACATGATCAGTGCCTCCCCGGACATCTGTCTTAAAGCACTTAGGAATCTGATCAAGAGCCTCATGATCCAGTAGCTGAATGGTCCTCTGGAATAAAAGTACCCTGTAGATGATATTGGGAAATGGCAGGATATGCTGACGCTGTTTCGGATTTCTCGCTGCCTTCTCCACTTGATCATACACCAGCTTACCAAAATTGAAAGAAATGTGCTTATCAAGCAGGTACAGTAGCTTGGCTCTGTCAATCACATTAGAATTGTTCTTGGAGGAAATCCAGTTCAAGCAACAAATCAGGTACAATCCAGCCAAGTATGTGGGCATGGATGATATCTTCAAATCCTTCCAACTGAGTACTTTCCCTCATGACAGATAGCTCGCCAATGCATTCTTAGTGAGGTCTACACGATGAATTTCAGACTGCTCGTGCCACAGAATAGCAGGAGTACGGAACACTTTGTTGATCATCTGAGGAGTAAACTCATACATCTTGTTGCGAACATAGACGTTGGTTTGTTTCTTCTCATCATCATATATGAGAAAGTTAGAATAGAATTCCAAGACGACGTCTTTGACATAGGGATCAATATCAGTGACCGTATCTAGCAGGTGATTATTAGAGATCACCTCCATCATCTCAGCATTCTCAGCAGAACCAAAGGAAACATACGGTTGATCAAACAATTCACGCAGCTTAAACTCTTTATACCTGAATTCCCCCGGAGAAGTCTGAAAGTGGATATCCAAACCCTTGAAAGACGGTTTCCAAATTGATGGATGTGAAGCATCTTTCTTCGCCTGATTGTACCGATTTATACTATTCCGATCAGTTGGGTCATAGGGAAGATCACCGCGAGAGTCCAAATAAGCCTTTAGACGGTCTGGAGCAGGGTCATTGATCGGAACATACAGTGGTGGATTAACGAAACGATGGCGAACAAATTTCGACGAGGAAGAACTGTCACTGGCCGTGTGGGGAGCGTCAGGATGAGCAGCTGTCAGAGGCGGGGATTGTGTCGGAGACACGCGAGGGGCAGAATGGGGACCACGAGACGGCGCCCGAACACGCGGGTTAGAAGGACCAGCACGTGACGGAGGATTCGCCGGAGACACGGGAGGGGAAGAGTCAGTAGCACACGGCGGTGGGTTCGCCGGAGTCGTGCGAGATATAGAGCGAGTCGTGCGTGGGGGTGGCGCGGAGGGTGCGCAGAGGTGGCGGGGGAGATCTCTTCCATAGAGCTGTCGGAGTCTCGAAGCTCCAATCGATTGGGGTTGCGACGCTTGGATCGTCGGCGAGTTGTCGGCTTGATGGACGGAACGGCAGGACGGCTGCGATTGAATGGCAGGGGACGAGAGAGGAGCAAAATCGCTGATGGAGAAGAAAGGGATCATGGTTTCGTTTTTTATTATTTTTTTTATTACCCCTCCCCCCTCCTTTTTTACTTTCATTATTCCTGGGCCTTGGAGCAAAATGGGCCATATCTGCAAAGAAGAACTCAAAGAGAAAGATTAAATCCAAAACGGTTCATGACCGACATACAAGAAAAAAAAACTCAGATTAATTTAGCATCATTATCGTGTCAAGCATTCATCTTCTGCAACAACAAACAAAAAATTTACCAATATCAACAAGATAAAGATAGAGATACAAACGAGTGAGTTCAGCTCAAATTTTCTCACCCTTTTCTTGGACCACAATTCATGAAATTCTTTAATTTTTCTGTTTTCTCTCCTTGGCGTGCGTAAAGACAACCATCTCTTCTTTCTGAAACTTGAGCAGATCCAGGAGAGACTGTACATCCAGCCTTACTGATTTTTTTGGAGCTGAGGAAAAAATCAACCTTCTAATCCAACATGTTGATTCTCCAAGAGTAGTCTTCACACCTCCATATCCGAGATGACAAATGGGTCATTCAAGAAGAATGTGACAGACTATGTAGCAATCAATACCAAGACAAAATATCAACAAGGCTGGTAAGTGATTTCAGACCTTAAATGTGTGGGTCTTACTGCTCCTTTCTACACTAGGAGGAGACACTTTTCTTTAATTAGAGAGCAAAGAATTTTTTTTTTTTATGTTGATTATTAGCTCACACATTTTAGCTCCTCCCACAAGTTGGTAAACAGGTTTTCTCTTCTGTTCCAACGGTTTAATGACAGACTTTCTCTTCTGTCCCCCGTTACTTAGATAAGCTCATGCTTCATCTTATGAAGTAAAATGTATCTTACTGCTTCTTTCTGCATTTCACCCATTCTTTAGTAATCTACACACTTTTGTCTGTCACATTGGTTACTCATCTGCATCTCCAGGGCATGAAGGGTAGCTTTTTCTCATGAAGAAATTGACAGCCAGAGGTTTTGCAAACACGTTTATTATTCAGCCCTTTAGAAAAAAATTTGAAAGGAATACACCGAATTGTACAATCGCCCCTGTTTCTAGCACAAAACATTCATCAAGAAGATAGTCAGAGTTCACAAATACCCAGAGATTTTTGCAAATTAACAAATGTGGTATGGTCCAAGGGTTTAGTGAAAATGTCAGCAAGCTGAAACTCAGTAGGTACGTGTTCTATCTCTACTTGCTTTTGTTGAACTAGTTCTCTAACGAAGTGATGCCTAATGTCAATATTCTTAGTTTTGGAATGTTGCACCGGATTCTTAGAGATATCAATTGCACTTTTATTATCACATTTAACAAGTAAAGGTTCAAGAAAGGTAGTACCATAATCAGTTGCCATTTGTCTCATCCACAAGAGTTGTGTGCAACAGCTTCCCAAGGCAATGTACTTAGCTTTTGCAGTTGACAGTGATATGCAATTCTGTTTTTTGCTGTGCCACGAGATGAGATTGTTGCCAAGAAAGAAACAACCTCCGGTAGTACTCTTCCTGTCATCCACACAACCAGCCCAATCCGCATCGCAATATCCAGCTAAGTTCAGATTTGTATCTTTGGTGTAGTGAAGACCAAAACTGATTGTTCCTTTAACATACTTGATGATTCGTTTCACTGCTGCTAAATGAGACACCTTTGGATTTGCTTGATATCGAGCACATAAGCCAACATTAAGACATATATCTGGTCTGCTTGCAGTTAGATAGAGAAGACTTCTTATCATCCCTCGGTATAGCTTCTCATCAACCTTCTCCCTAGTATCATCCTTGGAAAGTTTGAGAGTGGTACTCATAGGTGTTTTTGCTGTTTTGTTGGAACACAGATCAAAGCGTTTTACGAGATTATGAGCATAGTTACTCTGTGAGATTGAAATTCCTTCCTCAGTCTGTGTTACTTGCAATTCCAGAAAATACTTCAGTTCTCCTACCATGCTCATCCTGAATTCGGTTTTCATAGCCTTCACAAAAGCTTTGACTACCCTGTCTAATGTTCCTAAGAAAACAATATCATCAACATAGATCTGTATGATGATCATCCCAGTTGTGTCTTCCTTTACAACCAAAGTCTGATCCACTCCACCTCTCGTGTACCTTTGATCAATCAGAAACGTGGTAATTCTTTCATACCATGCACGGGGTGCTTGCTTTAGTCCGTACAATGCCTTTTCAAGTTTATAGACATGATCTGAAAATTTTGGATTCTCAAATTCCTTAGGTTGTTCTACATACACCTCCTCTTGTATATAGCCATTCAGAAATGCGCTTTTAACATCCATTTGTGACAATTTGAATTTCTTTGCGCAGGCAGTTCCTAATAAGAAGCAAATGCACTCTAGCCTTGCAATCAGTGCAAATATTTCATCAAAATCAAGCCCTTCAATCTGTGTGTATCCTTGAGCAACGAGGGTTTATGGTGATGTATCCAGCTTTATCACTCATGTTTTTGAAAATCCACTTGGTACCAATGACATTGACATCAGCTGGACGTGCGACCAAATTCCAAACATTATTCCGTTCAAATTTTTCTAACTCTTCTTGCATGGCATTTATCCAGAAGTGATCACTCAATGCCTCCTTCACGTTTTTTGGTTCTACCAGAGACACAAAGCAAGAAAACATGACCGCTTCAAAGCAAGCAATCCTTGCAAAGTGTTTTTTTACCAGCAAGCTGTTTGAAATCAATTTTCTTCCCTCTAGTTATTCTGCAATCATCAAGATCTCCAATTACGTCACTTGAGGAGTGATTTCTGTGAAATTGAACTTGCTAGTGCTCTGATATATCCTCTGTTTCTTCATCTGACACACTGTCATCTTGCTGACGATGAATTTTAAGGTCTGAAGATTCTTTCATCATGGGATTGTCACTTGTCTCTGTTACGCCACTAACAGGTACAACATTCACAATCGGTGTACTTCCATCATCAAATACTACATTCATAGACTCCTCAATCCTTCCTCTTATCTTGTTGTAGACCCGATATGCCACACTATTTGGTGAGTATCCCAAAAAGAACCCGTCTTCACTTTGAGAATCAAACTTCCCAAGTTGATCCTTATCATTCAAAATGTAGCAGACACATCCAAAGGCCCTGAAATAACTGAAGTTTAGTTTCTTTCCTTTCCATATCTCATATGGAGTCTTCTCTGTGCCTATACTCAGATATACCTTGTTGATCACATAGCATGCTGTGATGATTACCTCAGCCTAAAATCTTTCAGAAACACCATTTTCATGGATCATAGCTCGAGCCATCTCCTAAGTGTTCTGTTTTTTTTTTCAACAACTCCATTTGACTGTGGTGTTCTAGGAGCTGAACACTGATGAACAATACCTTGAGTTTCACGGAACCCATTGAACAGTGAGTTTTGGAATTCTCCTCTGTGATCACTCCTAATCTGTTTGATGCCCATCTTTTTCTTGTTTTGCAGCTGAAGTGCCAGAATCTTAAACGAACCCAGGTAAATCCTGAAAAATCATTAACTAAAATAAAAATATACCTCTTTCCAGTGATGCTCTCAGTCTGCATTGGTGCCATTAAATTCATGTGTATTAGATCCAGAACTTGAGTAGTTTGAATCCCTTCCACCTTTTTGTGTTGAACTTTGATTTGTTTCCCTTGATTACAGGCTCCACAGACTATCTTGTCAACATGCTTCAGATCAGGTACTCCTCTGACAACTTCTTTACTCACTAGTTTGGATAGACTTTGAGCATTCATGTGTCCTAGACGCTGATGCCACAGAACAGGATCATCCTTTTCAGCTTTCATGCATGTTGCTCGTTCCTCCCACATATAGCAGTTTTTGCTTGTTCGCACACCAACCATGGTGATACGGTTTCTGTCATCAATTGCCCAACATTTTACTTTGTTAAAACTCACAGTCAAACCTTCATCACATAGCTGACTCACACTGATCAGATTTACTGTTAACCCTTCTACAAAATACACATTTGTGAGCTTAGGTTTTTCTGCTTCTGTCAGATCTCCCTTTCCCTTGATTATACCCTCTGCTTCTCCACCAAAGGTTACTTTGCTCTCTTTGACGTTTGTGCAGTTGTTGAGATTATCTTGACTTCCAGTCATGTGACGAGAGGCCCCACTATCAAAATAACATGGCTTGGTTGACACTGAATCAGCAGAGGTGTAGGGAACATGACAATATAGTTCTGATCTTGCAACATACATTTGTGAATCTCGTTTTTGATTTCGATAGAATTTACCTTGTCTGAGCAGTTTGTTCATGTGATCAGCATACCAGTAGTAGTTTCTTTTGATGATCATGACGTCCACAGTAGTAGCACTCGTATCCACTCACAATCTTGTAGACATTGTTCTGACGTCTCGCCAGAACAGGTCGTCTGCTGTTTTTTTAGGACCCTGAACTCTATCAAAAATTTTTGTCCTTCCTTTAACAAAGTTAGTCTTCCCATTGGTTTCTCCTCCATTATATCCCAGACCAAAGTTAGATTTTCCTACTCTCCCAGAAGCCAGGATGCTTTCCAAATCTTTTGTACTATTGTTCATCATATGAATCTCCTTCCTTGTTTCTGTCAGTTCTTGAGTGAGATCTCTGTTTTTCTCAACTTCTCCTGTCAGTTCCTCTTTCAGTCTTGCATTCATTTGTTGAAGTTGAGCAAGATCCTTTTCCTTCTCCAGCTCTCCTGTCAGCTCCATTTGCAGTTTCTTATTCTCTTCCTGAAACTCCAAATTTTCTTTCAGCAGTGACACTTTTTCTTTTCTGAGCAGCAGCCAACTATCATACAAGATTCGAAACTCACTGTCAACATTAATATCCTTCTCATCACTTGATTCTTCCGCAATTATTTCAAAGTCACTCTCGGTTGTTTAATCTTCATCCTCGATACTTCCCATGAATGCTACAAACCCTGTCACTTCATCTTGAGTTGTCTTCATCAGAATCGTTTTCACTTTCAGCAATGTAAGATTTATCTTTCCTTAGTGTGCTGCTAGTACATTCTGCTTTGGTATGCCCAATCCCTTTGCACCCAAAACACTTGAGTTGATCCCTCCTTTTAAAGTTTGGACAGTCAGCTTTCATATGACCATATCCTTGGCATTCGTGACATTGAACTTCAGCTTTCTTTCCACTTCTATCACGTTCACTTCCTTGTCCTTTCATGAAATTCTTATTGCCCCCTTTCTCTACCTTCTTCAGCGCACGGTTGAAATTCTTAGCCATTAGACTTATCTGATTTTCTAGTTCCTGAATTTTTAATCTGTCATCTGATGCAACTAGCGCCACTCCTTTAGACTCAATATTCTTCCCTAACGCTATTTCCATTTCATGTGCTTGGAGCATTCCTACGACTTCCTCAAATTCAATGGAATCTGTATCCAGAGATGTACTCATTGCAGTCATCTTGCTTTCAAACCTTGATGGAAGACATCTAAGTAGCTTCTTCACCAGTTTCTTGTCTTTGTATTTTTACCCAAGATTCTCTTTCACTTGCAATTGCACTCATTTTTTCACTGAATTCTTCAATTGATTTTGATTCCTCCACGGTGAGATTCTCAAAATTTGATGCAAGCATGTCGAGTCTGGACCTTTTTACAGTAGACGTTCCTTCATATGCCTTTGCAAGCTTGTCCCAAGCTTCTTTGGCTGACTCACAGTTTTGAACTCTCTTGAATTGGTTCTCGTTGATAGAATTAAAAATAGCTGAGAGTGCCTTTGAATTAGCAGTTGCTTAACTTTTTTCAGTGTCTGTCCACAGGTTTGCTAGTTTGAGGACATCCTTCCCATCTTCACCTCTTGCTATAGGATGACTCCATACAGCGGTTACCGCCATCCAAGCTTCCACATTTATACCCTGTATGGCTGCTCTCATCTTTACCTTCCAGTGTATGTAACTCTCTTTTTTCAGCATTATTGCCTTATCGGTCGAGTCACAGCGTAAAGCTCCTTGGAGTAATCCATCCCTTCCGCAGGATCCTCACCTGTTGTTATGATACAACTTGGTTCAGACGCTCGCTCTGATACCAATTGAAAAATCAGATGGATCTAGAACCGTATTCACGTCAAGTATAACTTTTATTAGAAATCTCAATAGGTTTTTATACAACACACAAGAATTCTCTCTTAGTTTGTATCCTAAAACACGATTTCTCTCACAGCAAAAAGCAAAGACAATACTCGATTTTCTATCTAGCTATTTCTCTCTTTTTGCACACACAAAAACAGCTAACTTCAGAAGATCCTATAAACACCCTTTTTATATTCATGGGGTTTTATTATCTTCTAGGTTGTTAGATCGGATAATGATTTCCCAAATCTTCACTTCATCGTAATCTTGGTAACTACCAAATCTCCGATGAATATCTCCTTTAAATAATGGCTTTAATCGGTTCTTATATCCACATCCCCAACTCAGTAAGTTCAGTTGTCCACGTCAGCTGTTTTTCTTAGTGACTTATTCGACTAGAATAGCTTGCAGCTTGTTCCAGCAACATGTGCAGTTTTCCTGCACTTACAACCTTGTGAGAATTTCAACAGCTGTGAGAGATTTATCCTGAAAGATAAGATTGTTCCTGTTTTTCCATAAGTTCTAAAGTATCGAGAGTGTGGGAGATGCTTTAACAACTCCGTATGGTGGAAGAGGGATCTGCATTTGATGAGCTATAAACGCTTTCTCTAGTGAACCGTAATCGGTGGATCAGAGAATTTGAGATTGGGACTTCCACTGCATCAATTGCCAGACCTGTTTAACAAAAGAGCAATCAAAGAGAATATGGAACGTAGTCTCAAGTTTTCCACATCAGAATTAACTGTAGGCCTCTTTTGTTGCTGTTTTCTCCCGTGGGAAGTGCTTCGTTTAGAGACTTCCAAGCGAAGGTTTTGATTTTGGGGACACATTGAGCCTTCCAAATCCATTTATACCAGCTGAAACCAGGCGAGACAGGGGATGAAACCGAGGAGATATCAGACTTCTCCGTTGAGCTGAAATAGCCAGACTTTGTAGTGGAATTTCCAGATTTAGTTTGTGCCCAGTGGTAAACATCTTCCTTCTTTACTATGCTGATCCTGATAAGAAGAATATCAGAGAGTAACTGCGGGAATAACTTCTCAATTCTTTCATTACACCACTCTTTCTAATTTGTGCTAACGAGATCAGAGACTTTCAGGTCTTGAGTTTCCTTTGTTGGTGGATCATATGGTCTCTTCTCCGATATTGAAGGTATCCACGGGTCGTACCAGACGCTGCCTTTTCTCACCGTCTTGATTAGATTCTGCAGGAGTAGGTCTCGTCCTAGAAGTATTCCTCTCCATTCGTGCGATGTAGAGGAAGGAGGTGTGCAACTTAAGAACGATGAAGAGTAGCAGTATTTGCTGAGGAGAAGTCTTCCTAGTAATGAGTTTGGTTGCTGATAAGTCTATTCAGGATAAACTCATCTCGATCCGTGCTTAAGGAGACCGCCGCTATGACGATTTTCTAATGGTTTGGTTTGGTATCCGAAACTAAATTTGGAAATCTGTGCTCTTCTCTCACTCTTTCTCATAACTTTTTCATTATTTCAATTCTTCAAATCTTTCAAAAATATTTCAGACTAGCCACATCTCATTTTAAAAATCTTTTTGTTGCAATAAAGTTTAACATTACAATTACTACCAAAAAAAAAAAAACTCATATTTTGTAGGTCTTCTTTGATAGATAACCATAAGAAGAGTCAAAACTGGCACACAACAAATGCAGTGCCATTGCGTAAATAGGTGATACATTTTACTGCGGGTAATTTAAAAACGTAATACTCCGTATTATGTAAAATAGTGTGTCCTTAGACAAAATAACATGATATCGTTCTATATTACATTAAAAAGTTCATGCTTATTGTTTAAAAAAATATATGCGCTAGAAATGTACCACTATATATGTGCTCCCGTCTTACATCGCGAGTAGTAAGTACATTTATTATAAACACGATTTACTGTCGCTTCAATCGAACGGGCTTCAATCTTTACCATCATCTTCTTCCTCGTCATCTTCATCTTCGTTTACTGGTAGGCATATATTTAGGGTTTTGCCATGAATAAAACGATGCTGAAGAAATTGAAGATTTCGCTGGTGAAAGGTTCGATTTTCAGAAACGTAATCGTCGATTTGGTCGCAAAGGAAGAGAAAGGAAAAAATCGAGGAAGAAGGAGAAGAAATATGTGTTTTAGTTTAGGGTTAATCGAGGGTATATCGATTTTATCGGTTAACCGGTT
Organism: Boechera stricta; assembly: GCA_018361395.1. Lineage (NCBI taxonomy): Eukaryota > Viridiplantae > Streptophyta > Magnoliopsida > Brassicales > Brassicaceae > Boechera > Boechera stricta. The sequence continues at coordinate 5,189,159 of CM031539.1, read as the reverse complement.
ACCGAACCGAACAAACCGAAAACCGAACTCAATTAATTCTGATTCTGATCGGTTTACTCATCTCATTTATGTCGGTTCGGTTCACAGAAAATTTTGGTTCGGTCGGTTCGGGGTAAACCGAAAGCCCACGCCTAAATTATATTCATCCCAATCCGCGCTTAAGGAGATCGACGATTTTCTAATGGTTTAATTTGGTACCCAAAATTAAACTTGGAAATATGTGCTATTCTCTAACTCCATCTCCTAAATTTTTCATTATTTCGGTTCTTTAAATCTTTCAAAAATATTTCAGATTAGCCACATCTCATTTTAAAAGAATTTTTTGTTGCAATAAAGTTTAACATTATATTACAAAAAAAAAAAATCATTTTTTGTAGAGCTTCTTTGATAGATAACCATAAGAAGAGTCAAAAGATAACCATAAGAAGAGTCAAAACTGGCACACACAAAAAAAAAAACACTATGTCATTTCGTAAATAAATGATGTATTATATTGCAGGTAATTTTAAAACGTAATATTATGTAAAATAATGTGTCATTAGATAAAATAACATGATATCTTTCTAGTTTCTAAATTACACAAAAAAAAAATCATGCTAATTGTTTTGATAAAATATATGCACTAGAGATGTACCACTATATTTTACAAAAATTCTCCACCGATTTTGCAAATGAACCAAAATATAGTCATTTAGTGCTATTACTCTATTATATATATTTAAAATTCTCAAAACGTTAAATTTAAAATTGTGTGCGAATGAGCCACTAGCACGCCCAATTAGACAGTCCTAGTTATAGTAGCTGTAACAAATAACAACTACCGAAATGACCATAATCTGAGACCTTACCTTCTTGCGTTTTCCCCCCGGCCGTTCGCGACCTGCTCCCCGGAGTTGCAATTTTGGAGCCTTGGCGCCCATTTTCTTCCAAGTTGCTCCTCAAGGTCATAATCTCTTTTGCTCCACCTGCACATTCCACATGGCATATATCTAGAGCGTCAAACTCTTAGTACTTTCAATGACAATTTGTCTCTAAGATATATTTAACTGACAAATAAAAAATGTAAATGAGCTAAAACTAATCTATATATGTATATAGAAGACTCACCGAGTTTGCGGTGCTCCATTTGGGCAGCAAAAACGTTTCTATCTACAAAAAGTGAGAGTATGATAAAAAGAAGAAAGAAAATGATGGAAGAAACTGTAGACGCCGCCATCTTAATAGTGAAGATGATGATCACTTTGATTACATTTCGAGCATTTATATAGCATAGAGGAGAGACAAAGTTGAAGCTATGGATATGGACGATAATGTTGTGTTTGGGCTTCAGGTTGCCGTGTCTAACTAACGTTTACTCGGTCAAAAAGGGTTTGCGTTGATTATGTGGGGATACTTTGTATAATTCTTTATTTTTCCATTCAATTTAAAAAATAATATAAATTATCACTACAAAATAAAATTCACAACGACTGCTAAAAAGTTGTTTTTTAAAAAAACTTTAAACATGACTAATTCACCTACATCCATAAACGGACTATCTACGTTTCACGACATTGAGAAGAAGGAAGAAGCCTAGAAGAGACTACAAAAGACACCATCTTTAATAAGTCTCTGAAAAAAGGTGTGTAGATTTTTTTTTTTTTTTAACAGTTTTTATTGCGTTATTTTCATCAAATATTTTTTCAGTTAGCGGTTTCATTGCATTATTGAAGATGTTGAAGCTTTGTATAATTTTATCTTTTCATGGTTTAGTATAATAACAAAATAATAAACTGATTTATTGGTTTATAGACTAGGGTATGTGCATGTGTGAAAATATAAAAGTCAACTAAAAAAAAAATTATATAATCAAAGCCATTGGCTACTTATGCGTTTCGTTTCAAAAACAACACATGGAATAGCCAATAGTAGCCGGGGGCATACGTGGCTCGATTAGGGCGGCTTTTATTGTTTTTTTGTCCTTCTTGAGTCTGACATCCTCCCTCTGACTCCAAACTCCAGTTTTGGATTTGGAGTTTCCATTGCCATTTTCTTTCAATTTAATGTTTTCAAATATGATCCAGACACGGTCGAATTAATAAATTCAGTGCCCTTATCACTAGACCAGTTCGACTCCAATGCTAAAATCCACTGATTATACATCCGGAAAAATTTGAATAAAACTCGTATTCCACGATCCAATATTAATTACTGGTTGAATCGGTCGTGTTTAAAAATATCGATTTTTTTTTTAATTGTATATAACATATTTAGTAAAAATATGTTATTATCATTTTTAGATTTTGATGGAGAATTCACTATACCGTTTTAAAAAAAGAGCGGAATAGTGATGAAAAAACTAATATTAGTTGATGTGATGCATTATTAGTTTATATTATTATTGACGAGATTGCGATAATTTTTAGTCTTTTTTTAGTACAGCTTGGATTTAGAATGTTTAATTATTTTATGATTATTGTTAGACATCACATTTTTAAAACATTGATTGAAACTTTTAATTTTTATAGTTATAATTTTTATATAATAATATATAAAAGTTCATAATTAATCTATTGATGTACAGTCGACTCGGATCGACCCAGTAACCCGATGATTCGAAAGATAATTCAGTTCATTGTCCAGGTCAAATTTAAAAACATTGTTCAAATTTATCTTCACACCAGCTGCGCAATATACAAATGAAACAGAGCGTCAAACCTTCAATTGGTAAGTTTAATTATATTTTGGATCTAAACTATATATTGAACTAATATAAAGTAATTAATATATTAAATGAGCCAACGAATATGTACGTAGAAGACTCACTGAGAGACATTGTCATCTATAAGGATCGAAAATATGAGAAGCAGGAGAAAGAAAATGATGGAAGAGACGCAATAAGACATCGCAATAGTGATGAGTGTGACTAAATTTTGACGCATCTACATAGAGCAGCTTTGATTGTTTTTTGTCCGTCTTGAGTCGACCGCTCCCTCAAACTCCAAAGTTGGGAGTTTTCATTGACATTTCCTTCAAATTCCTCATCATAGTCATCATTTCTTCTCCACCAATAGTAAAATAGTATTCTCAAAAAAATATTAAATGATACATATAGCCTCAATCCTTCGTTTAGTTATGTTAATTATTATTCGTTATAGATTAAACATTTTAAGCCAAATAATAGTAAAATAGTAAATAAGTCAATAAATCAAGGGCAAAGACTAAACCGTGTCATCTATAAGGATCGTAATAATGATGACTGTGACTAAAATTTGACGTATCTATATAGAGTAGAGGAGAGAGGTTGAAGCTAGTGACGACTTAGTTTGTGTGGGTCGTCGCCTCGTCGGCAAGTGGTCTCCTTTAGTCTTCTGTTTACTCGGTCTAATGGGTTGCGTTGCGTTATTATTATCTTTGAGAATTGTGTTGCATTATTTATGTTGGAATTCGAACAAGAGCGGATCCAAAAGGTTTATAGGGGACACAACCCAAGATAATTAAAGCAAAATAAAATAAAATAAGTGGATGCATTAGAAAAATTAATTAAAAATTACACTAAATAACTTTTTGAAAAAAAAGTTGGGTACCCCTCTCAATCTTGGCCGCGCCTTAGCAACTATATCACCGATGTCTTGGGCAAGAGTGTGGGAAAGGATTTCTCTTTTTCTCATTCTTCTAGACAAGCAAATCGCCTTAGCTAAGGATATTAATAGTTACCCTACTTATCATGCTTATTTCATGTTATTCCTTGTGTTTGGTTGACCCAACTTGTGGGAAAAGATCAAGCTTGTAATGCAACTCTTGACTAGTAATTGAAGTATTGATTCAAATGAAAAAAAAAAAAAGTTGGGTACCCCTTTTCAAAACCCTACATCCCCTTTGTGTTTCTGATAATTTATATTTAGGTTCTGAATAGTAAATTGCAGAACAAAAAATATATTATATAAGCATATATATAGATATATTTGGTTACTATTAGAACCATTATGTACACTTAGTATTCCCAATACATACATGTATTCTTAATATATTGGCCTGAAATGAAACGACAGTGTTTCCTAGTCGAAGCCAAACCCTTGAAATAAAAGTGTTAAAAGGCTAAAAGCAAGTGGCGTTTAGGAAGAAGCCTGGAAGAGACTACATAAGATACCATCTTAATTAGTCCCTGGTAAATGTTTTTAGAGTCTTAAGGTCTCTAGGCGAATGTAAAGTGGCGTTTTATGTACGTTTTGGTAATAAATATAGTATTATTATTTGTTATAACAAAAAAATTATAATATAATTCACCTTAGCGATACAAAACACTGGACTAACAATCTATTTATAAGTTATAAACATAATCTGTTTATATTTAATCAAATCACATTATTGAATTTTTTAACTAAAATTCTTACACCTCGACATAATAGCCAAGTTTTTTAACTTACTCATGTTTCATCTCTTACACTTATGAAATTCTTACAATCGACAAAACTTTGAAATTCATAATTTTCATATAATTTAATAGATCATTTAAAAAATATATGTTATATATAAATTTAAAATATAAAATTGAAGAAGAATGGATTAAGAAAAAATAATAATTAGCGTATGTGATGAAATGGAAAAGAAAAATCTAGGATCACGAGTAAACAAAATACAGTAAGTGTAAGAGATGAAACATGAACAAGTTAATTAGGCCTCAGCCTTTACAATATTGAGAAGCTGTTTAACGTAGGGGTGGACAAAATATCCGGGATCCGGATGAAACGGATCCGGATAGCAAAATCTCAAAACGGATCCGGATCTAGATATCCTGATTTTAGGATCCGATATCCGGATCCAGATCCATTTTTCATAGGAAATTTTTAAATTATATTAATAAAATTTCGAATATATTAAAAATATATCTATAAATTAAATGAAATAAATTTAAATATTATTATAATATCAATTTTTAAAAAAAATATATAATTTTTTAAAAAAGTTATTATTTTATTTAATTTTTTATTATTTTTAAAGGTATCCACGAATATCTTGATATTTGGACGGAACCGGATAGTAAAATGTCGGATCCGGATATCTTTAAAACTCTCGGATATGCGGATCCGTCCACCCCTAGTTTAAAGAAACATATTAAACCACTAGTCAAACTTTCGGAATTAAAATATTTTATTAATTTGTAGAAATATTAATTGATCCAAAAATAATAGTTAGAGACTTGAAAATTTGTAAGTCTCTTGGGATCAATTAATATTTCTACAAATCAATAAAATATTTTAATTCCGACAATAATAATTTATAGAAGTTTTACTGTATTAATAACAGGGTCAGAAAAATTATTTTGTTTTCTTTATTAAACACTGCGACTGAGACTCAAATTTTACCATTCATATAGAAAATGGAGATATGGTAGAGATGCCAAACAAAAAGAGGAAGAGACAAGAGAGAGAGAGAGTCGAAGCAATTAATGGAAGTTTGTTACTTGTGATTTTTGGGCTTTAGTGGTGCCTGCTTTTCATGTTTTAGTTACTCCGTCAAGTAGGTTGCATTGCATTAATTTGTATTAAAGATTAGCATTGATTGATTGTATGAGCATCATATATTAGGATTTACTCGAGTCGATTATCTTACCCGAAGTTCGTCTGTTTAATCACTCATTACTTGTTTATTTGCTTTGTTTGAGTTTGAAACGTTTTAGTCTTTTGCATGCTTAGTTCACTTGTTCCAATCTTGTTAAGTAGTATACTTTAAGTTACTTTTAGTTCGTTTCGATTTTAAAGAAAACCAAAACAAATCTTTCTTGCTTAGCTTTAACAGTTTCATGGATTCTTAGTGAGCTATGTTAATTGTATACTAAGTACTAACAATGTTTTGTTTAGAGCCGGATGGAAACCGGCTTCAAACTTCAAACTTTTGGCCCAAACTTTTAATTGTATACTAAGTACTAATAATGTTTTGACTATGGTGTTATTGGTGTAGTCGCAGGGAGAGAGAGAGAAGGAGAGAAGATTTTCAATTGGAGAGAGTGTTACTCTAGATATATATATTTTTTATTTAACTAATATCTCTTAAAATCACACCGCTAGAGGTGTAATTTTTTTTTTTTTTACCTCAACGATATAATTTTCATTCATAATTATGGCCTCAGCCCCATTACATTAAAAGAAGCAGAAGCAAGGATTTGGGTCGCAGCCCGTAATAACTGAAAGCAGAATCAAATGCAAATGGGCCACAAAAGATGCCCAAATTTCAGCAGATTGATACAATAGGGCCTCACTGTCTTCGCCCTAAGATTACTGTTGCGGCTGCGCGCGGTGTCCTTTGCCGGCGATGTAGCGGTGGCGAAGCAACGGGTAACTCATGAAAGATCGCGGATCTGGATCCAGGAAGGTTCGCTGGAAGGGTCTCAGCAGGTTTAGCGGTATACAGCCGCAGTGTTCTCCGGCTCACGGTGCCGGGATTGATTAACGAAAACTCTGAAACAGTTAGATTTAAAATCAAGTTTAGAAAGCTCGTGAAGAAGACCATACCCTGTGCACTAAACGACTCGAAAAGTTGAGATCGACGGTGAACGATCGGGATCTTGAAAGTTCCCGAGACATGCATTCGGAGAGAAAAGCAACAGGAGAGGGTGAAATAACGACGGCTTACAGCCGCGGATAGAGGTGAGAATGGAGCAACGACATCTCCAGGCAGCAGCTGCGGAGTCACCCGTGCGGCGGCGAGAAGAAGAGAATCGGTGGAGAAGCGTTCTTCTACCGGAGCGAAGACGGAGCCCGACCGAGGCCTTCCGGTGGTGAGTGGTCTATACTGGGAGCGTGACCAGGAGAAAGCAGAGGAATCGTCTGGGACGACAACGGCGGTGGCCGCCGCCGCCCAGCGACGGTGGAAGCAGATCTGTATTCGCTATTGGGAAGCGCGCATGGGAGCTTCTATTAGACAAAAGTGAGGTGTGATTTCTTTACCTCTGTTTTTAACTAGAAATGTACGTGAAGTCTCGTAAAATCTTTCTCAAAATTCTTTCTTAAAAACTTGTTAATTTTTGAATAACAGTGGATTTGGTATGAGTTTCACAAATTGTTGATTGAATAACAAGAGATTTTAAATGATTTTGAATTATTTTACATAAACTTCATATTCAATAACATAGGATTTGGAAAAACATTTACAAATCAAAATAGGTAATTTATAAAATAAAATAAAAAAAAACCAAAACTCTTATAAAATTCCTAATCTAATACACCACTATATGGCGCCATAAATGTGGTAACACGTTTTGACATTAAATTTAAAATTATGGAATTGCATTTTGACAATATTTTGGGATCATGTCTTTGGCGCCAAACCGAAAACTTAGGATTGGAATTAAGAAATCACATTATGGCGCGAAAATTATATAATATCATTTTAGTGTCAAAACCAAAGATTTGAGATTTTTTTTTATCCGACAAAGAATTTCGCTACCATAAGACCGTTATAGTTACGGCCACTACAACGGAGAGTTGTATGCTGCGTTCGGGAAGGATGAATCGTTCCCGCTGATTACGTCAATGAAGATAATGAAAAATTATTACCAGAAAAGTTTGGGTAAAGCCGAATCGAAATGTTGGCTAAGATGGTTCTATTTCTCAATCTTTCGGACCTACGKAACCAAGGTCGAAAAGAYTGAGAAAAGACTTGTTATATATATTGCATTATCGGATTTTGACAAAAGAAATTACGGAATCCAATGGTGTAAAAATCGCAGAATCCAAATATAGTGACTTATGGTAACATGTTACTGTAGTTGCTGTACAAGAAACTACATTAAACTGATTTTAAATTTGCCGACAAAAAAAAAACTGATTTTAAATTTAACTGCTTGTAGATTCTTTAAAGGTACGTTTCTTATGCTCTTTAAAATATTATACGATTTTTAAGTCTTGTGATTGGATTCGCTCTCCATGATCTGAAGAACCAGCCTATATATATATAGTTCCACTCACCCCTCGTTACGTGGGAAGAAAACAATACTAGGATATTATATATATATACAGCGTTTTATATATGGAGATTGGCCATGTATGGTTATGGATAAAAAATGTTATAACATTATACATATTGTTCCAACTCACAAAGCTAAGATATACAAATGTTCAACAGATAGTATATCATATATATACATAATACATGTAATAAATTTTACATTCGATATATCTATAAACATCTACATAAATGATATATGGCAAAACAAATGAATATGAAAAGAAGATCAATAGAAAAAGCAAAGCAATCACGATTTATATAGATGTATTTAAAATTGTAATTCGATCAAGGGCCAGATATGCGTGTACACTCTTCGGAGGGGTGCGTATCATTGGTGATCCTTGGAACCCTTCGCAGCGTCTGGTGATGACGCAACTAGCAGTATAACAGAAGGCGGAGAACGAGGTGCAGCTTTCACAGAGGGAGGACGAGTATCCTCCTGGAAGAGGATTGAAGTGACCATGATCAGGACGATAAGTGGTCGCCATGTTTTTCAAACTTTTGGGTCCCTGGGAGCGTTATGCTCGGTTCGACCCACATTTTGGAGCTTCTGTGGTCACCTTCTTCCAAATTTCTCCTCATCTGGATCACCCTTCACCCATACAATTCACACTCAGTTAATAGCGTCACCTTTGGTAAATTCAATGGTATATAACTAGTTAATTTATCGACATATTGAACTAATTAATGAAGAAAATAGTAAATAACTGAAAAATGAATATGATAACGTAGATACTTAAGAGTATTATAAAGACAGTTTTCTTTGTTTATCTGGGAAATAAATGACTAATAAAATGAATATGATTTTTTGATTTAAAAAAAGATATATAAGACTACTGAAATAATTATAATAAATATAAAATAAGAAAACTCTGTGCAACATGTAATTGGATCAAATCATTTAATATTATCAACGTACATATTTTACTTGTAATTCAACATGAATATTGATACGTGAAAGATAAAAATAAAATAAAAAAAATCTCACTGAGTTTGCGGATTTCAGTTTGAGCACCAAGAGCTTCATCCATATGAAGCGAAAACACGAGGAGGAGAATAAATAGCATGGAAGAGAATGTCTAAGATGCCATCGTACTAATTCTCTATGTTACTTATGCTTAATCACAAATGTGACCTAATTTACTCTTTGCATGGTCTGAATCTGACCTAATCAACTCTCTCGTATGTCTATTTAATCACTGTGACTCACGTTATTGCATTTATATAGAGTAGAGATCGAGATAAGAGAGAGTTGAAACATATGGTAGATACTTAAGCCGCACACAAAAAAACAAAACAGAAGAAGGTGGTCTAGATAAGAAAGAGAGAGAGCTGAAGCTGTGGACGACTTAGTTTTTCACTTGTGGGTTTTGGGTTTTAGTGGTCTCCGCACACCATGTTTCCGTACACCTCGTCAAGTGGATTTCATTCCATTATTTACGCTGGGCAGCTTTGTAATTGGACACTCCTTTTTGGGTAATCGATCTTCAGGTGCAGATGAAGTTTTGATTCTTTTTTCAACCACATAGATTATAGGCCTCTATATGAAATTGTACAAAACTAAATTTTTCAACGCAGAACCACACAAAGATTAATTTTCGATCTAAAACTACATGACGTTTTAATTTTGAAATCGTTCATCCAAATTCAGTTAAGTTACAAACGCGTTCTAAAATCAAAATTAAAATAAACCAATTTGGTAACCAAATCTTGATTCTTATGTTTTTTTTTCTTTCTCAATAACAAAATAAAGGAGCTGACAATTGACTTGAGAGTTTTTACGTGAAAATATAAATTATATTCGTGTTTCTTTTCATTTCAATAAAGAGATCAGTCTTTAGAGAGAGGGATTCCTACGAGTTTTCAAATGTACGTACTATCTTTTATTTAAATATTATTTTCCATATATAACGTATCTAATGACGTACATGTTAAACCGATTTATTCTTAATTTGTTATGCTATAAAATCAAATATTAATACGATCTGTTTTACATACTTTCTTATTCTAATTTTTGTTGTAAAACTAATAGGTTTAAAGTAAAATTGAAGTATTAACAAAATTATAGTGAGCAATAAACATTTGTAAAAGTTGTAACTAACAAAGAAGCAAATATAGTTTTATATAACAATGCATAATTGTACGAAGTTGGGAAAGTAAAACAAATTCTAGCTTTTACAATTCTAGAGTACCCGTTTGAAAATCATATATATATATATATATATTTTTTATTCAACAACTTAATATATTAATTAAGTTAAGTTTTAAGTACCCAAAAGTGATACAATTAAGCTGATACACAAGCTTTGATAGAGTGGGCTCACAGGCCTCAGTTTAAAATCTGGAGAGCTCGCAGGCCCAATGAAAAATCCTTTCAAATCGAAAGAGCAGGTGGGCTGGGCCACGAAAGCCCACCCAAACCCTAACAAATTAAAGTCCAAAGGTCCAAAATCCAAGAGAATCAGGCGAGTTCGCTCTAGCTTCCATCGGTTGACGGCGGCATCGTCGGAAGCTCGGCAGCGAACGCGAGACTTTCACAGCAGATCGACGAGACTGACTTCAGTAGGATTCTCGGCGAGACGTAAACTTGGAAGGCGAAGGATTTGACCGGGATCTTATCCCATCAGAAGAGCTAGAGACGTCACGGCGGAGCTTTGCCTGATGGCTGAAATGTCCGTCTGTGAGGAAAGGTTGGGATCACGGTGGCTTCGGAGCCTCACCGTGCCCGGGGATTCATCGCGGCCAAGGCCCGAGAAGGTTGATAACGTGAAATTGCCGGAGAAAATTCCGAGAGGTTCTCCGTCAGCTCGTCCAAGGCGGCGGCTGCGGGAAGTTTCTGACGGTGATATCTTGGTAGTCGGATATGGTTTCTCGACCCCAGATTTGGTGAGAAGGATTGCCGATTAAAGCGGTGTTGGATTCCGATTATCTCCATGAAAGTAACCCGGATCTGGCTTGTGAAAGAGTGAGGAGGAGTAGATCTGGCCAGGTATAAACGATGTTCCTCTTCGGCTTGTCACCAAGAAAGAGGATGGGATGAAGTGAAGTTTTCGGTGGTTGAAAGAGGAGTAGCTCCGTCTACAACCTCCGGCGGTGGGTGATGTGCATGTTCTTCCTCCGGACCTTGACGAGGCGCCGCGACCGACAGCGGTAACCGGGGAGAGTGGTCGACGAGATAGATCAGCGAACACTAGGAGAAACGCGAGAAGGAGACGGCGAACGATGGGGAGCCCAGGGCGACGCCGGCGAAAGCCGTCGCCACCGAGAGCCGGTGGCCGGGGAAGCTTGATCAGATTTAGCCTCGGGAGAAGTGCCTGCTCCTGTCTATCTTTATAAATAAAACTCACAGCTTTTGAAAATCACATTTAAATCGTTAAAATTTACATACAATACCATTAGTCTCAAAAACAAATAAAAAATATTCATTAAGAGTAAAAATATCTTAACAATTATTATTTTAATTATAAATAGATATATTTAAAAACAAAATTTTCACAAAATCTATTTTTTAATTTCATTCAAAAATTTTGAAAATAAATTATTTATTAAAACAAAAATTATTATTTAAAAAGAATTAAATATGTTAACTATTATTAACTAAATTATAATTTCAAAAATAAAATAAAAAAAACTATTTTTAATTTACTAAAAATCATTTCATCTAATATATATTATCATATTTTACTATAAAATAAAATTGATTTATATATATTAAACTAGAAGTTTACGTAAATAACATAATAATTTAATAAATTATTTAAATAAAATTATTAAATGTTTATATATAATGTTTTAAAAAATTATCCCTTTAATAATATTACGGAAATAGTTTTAAGAATCTAACCATAAAATATTTTAAAATTATATGATACTATCATTTAAAGAACAAAATTAATTGATCATTAAGAACAACATAATATCTTAATTAAAAATATTTATATAATTTTAAAATATTATTTAATATCAACTAAAATATATTTAATTTTGATATAGCTAATCAAAAATATTAAACTTGATTGAATATATTTTTGTTGATAACTATCCATATATATTTAGCACTTATCTTATTAATTTATAATATATAAATATAAATTTATAATATCGAATTTTTTAAAAAATATTAATTCATGCAAAAGTATGGGACATAATCTAGTATACTTTAAAATAGGTGGACGTTCAAAATGATAAGATACTTTAATAATTTTAAGAGAGAGACAAAAGACCAAGACTAAAACACAGCCATAAAATATAAAAAGGAGTGAACCATATGCACGTTGAAAACTCCCAATGTTTTTGGCTTCTGCTCAAGGCTGGCACTGCCTCTAGAGAAAACGACACCGTTATTTTTATTTTCGTGAAATTTCCGTTTCTATTATCAATTCTTTTTGTAGTATATATATATCGATAATATTTTTATTGGTAAGATACCTATTAAGTATTTCACTAATATAATTTTTATTATCTTAATTACATTTTTATTAATATTTTTTGAACATATCAATTACATCTTAAATATATTCAGTTATATTAATTAATTATTTAAATAACATAGTACATAATAAATAGTTATGTATATATAATATTCGCTGGGTCTGCCGTGTTCCATTTCGGCGGCAAAAACGTTTTTGATCTATAAGGGACAAAAATATGAGAAATGGGATAAGAAAGAAATTAATGATGGATAAGATAATAGACGACGAGATCTTGATAATTATGATTGCGAGAACGTACAGTATGATGCTTCTTTTTATAATAGAGTTGAAGGTAAAAGACGACATAGTTTGTGTGTGTCTTCGGACAGTAATGGTCTCCTCTCTAGTCGTCCGTTTACCAAGTCAAAATGGGTTTAACCCTCTCTAGTCTCGAGTAATGGTCTTCGGATGGCAACGTTGCATCATCGTTATTATTATTTTTCCAATTATTTGATGCGGTTGTTTTATTTATCTCCGCCAACTTTCTTGTATGGAATGTATAATGAAAATATATAAACTATTCAAGAAACAACTTTATAAAATAAATAAAAAAACTATTCAAAAATGATAGTACGTGATAATTCAGGTATAATTTTAAATATAAAAAGTATTTTTTTAATAAATTAAACTGAATATATACTTTAATTATTAGTGAAAGGTTAATTTGTACTACCTTTTTCATAAAATAATGATTTTCTACAATTTTTTCTTGATTCACAAAATTGATTTTTTATACACATTGAATTAATTAATGTTAATAATTTGTAAGTTTCAAGAAATAATTAATGAAAATATTTGAATTTATAAATTGTTATTAGTTAATAATTAAATAGTAATAATCTTTTGGTGAGAGAAAATAATGTATTTATAGTTAGTAATCAATGTTTTTTAATTTGTGTGAAAACTCTTAAACATCAATCTTTTAGGAATGGAGAGAGTATGATTTTAATCGATTTTAACTGCGATTAAATATTAGATTATTAATAACTTTCATAGTAGACGTTACCTTAGTAAATAAAAACTGTAATTATTAGTCTATAGTACTGTGTTAGTAACCTAACCATTTAGTTGGATGTATTATCAAGTAAGTCTTTGTATTATAACGGATCAAACCAAAGCTTGCAGATATTTTGACAAAGGCTCTACAGCCACCACAAATTCATTCCTTTCTTATCCAAATATGTCCATTTAAATTCTATATTAACCTTCACATGATAAAGACTTGATGGGTGTCCGACGGATCAAACCGGTCCGGTTGGATACAATCAATAATGGCTAGAGTCGATTAAGATGGCAGTTAGGAATTTGTTAAAGTAGCTAATTAATGTTTCAAGTTATACATACATTCTGATTTGCTTTATAATTTATTATTTTTTTCCATTTCTTCTCGAGTTCTTCGTTTATATCAGAGGTTTTGATAGAAATTTATCAAGAAGGATTAGGTTTAGGATATTCTTAAGATTTTAATTCGTAATTGTATCGGATTGCGAGACATATATAAAAGTGTCTAAGAGTTTATTATTCATAACTCACAAGATTAACAAAATATAAATCTTAAGGGCAAAAAGGATATTGGCCTCAAATACGTTCGTTTATTCTTGGTTACGTTTTATAATATTTCTCTAAATTTTGCCGAAATTTTTCCCTAAGTAAGCAAGTATTCTAGCTAGTAAAACATGATCTATGGATTGGGTTTTTTAATTTTCAATTCTTGTTATAGGTATAATGGATATATCAACCAAGAAAGATTACAAGAGATATGATAAACTAATAGGATCTAGTTTCCCAAGTTACCTCCATCAATGATAAACATTAGCATAAGAACGAAGAAACCACATAAAAAGAAAACCCGCAAACAACATGCAAAGTTTGTATCCAAAGTTATAGCCAGTTCAGTTACCAGGTCCCCTCTTACATCGCTCGTAGATTTTACATTTCGAAGCTGCCACTTGATTCAGACGGGTTTCGGACGGCTTGCTTTGTGGGGTTTTTTGTCCACTGTGCTGTGACGTGCTCCCCGGAGTTGCCATTTTGGAGCCTTGGCGCCCATTTTCTTCCAAGTTCCTCCTCATGGTCATTGTCTTTTGCTCCACCTGCACAATACACATGGCATATAGAGCGTCAAACTCTTAGTACTTTCAATGGCAATTTGTCTCTAAGCTATATTTTACTGACAAATAAAATAAAAAATGTAAATGATCTAAAATTAATCTATATATATGTAGAAGACTCACCGAGTTTGCGGTGTTCCATTTGGGCAGCAAAAACGTTTCCATCTACAAAAAGTTAAAGAAAATGATAGAAGAAACTAAAGACACGGCCATCTTAATTGTGAAGATGATGGTCACTTTGCTTACATTTGGAGCATTTATATAGATAAGAGGAGAGAAAAGTTGAAGCTATGACGATTATGTTGTGTTTGGGCTCAGCTTGCCGTGTCTAACTAACGTTTACTCGGTCAAAATTGAATAAAATATGTTATTCTTTATTTTTCCATTCAATTAAAATAATAATACTAAGAAAGTGTCACTACAAAATAAAATTCACAATACCGATTGCTAAAAAGTTTTTAATTTTTTATTTTAAACATGGGTAATAGAATTATATCCATAAACGGACTTGCTACGTTTTAACAACATTGAGAAAAGGGAAGAAGCGTGGAAGAGACTATAAAACACACCATCTTAATAAGTCCTTGAAAAAAAGTGTTTAGATTTTTTTTAACGGTTTTTATTGCATTATTTCCATCTAATATGTTTTTGGTTAGCGGTTTCATTGCATTATTGAAGGTGGGGAAGCTTTGTATAATTTTTTCTTTTCATTGGTTAGTATATATGATAACAAAATAATAAACTGAATTTATTGGTTTATATACTAGTGTCGATGTCTGTGTATGAGATGTAAACCTAAACTCAAAAAAATAAAAATAATCAAAGCCATAGTCTACTTTGCGTTTCGTTTTAAAAATCTATATGAAATATATGGCTTGCATATCAATAAAAACACATGGAATAGCCTATAGTAGCTAGGCGCATATATGGCTCGAGTAGGGCGGTTTTTAACCTCCTCCCTCTAACTCCAGTTTTGGATTTGGAGTTTCCATTGCCATTTAAAAAAAAATTCCTCCTTATAGACATTATTTCTTCCGCACCAGCTGCACAATATTACACATGACACATAGTCTCAAACCTTCAATTGGTGATTTGAATTATTATTTGTCTCGAAACTAAGTATCGAACTAATAAAGTAAAATATTAAACGAGTCAACAAATATGTACGTAGAAGACTCACTGAAGGACTTTGTAATCTATAAGGATCGAAAATATGAGAAGCAGAAGAAAGAAAATGATGGAAGAGACAGTACGCTAAGACATCGTAATAATAATGAGTGTGACTAAATTTTGACGCATCTATATAGAATGGAGGAGAGAGAGTTGAAGCTAGAGACGACTTAATTTGTGTGGGTCGTCGGATATGTAAAGAGATTTGTAAAGGATGATCTTATTCACTTGAATTACATGTGTATTTATACAAAGAAGATTGCCTAAAATATATACAAAGGAGAGTGATCACAGGGATCTAATTTAGGTAAAGAAATAAGTGTAATGGGCAATGATCTTCGCCATGATTCTATCAATCAAAGACTGATTGATATCTCCTTAATACGCCCCCTCAAGATGGAGGTATATCAAGGACTCCAAGCTTGGATATGATGTCTGTAAAGCGAGGTCTTGGAAGTGCTTTTGTGAGAGCGTCAGCAAGTTGATCTTTGGTTGAGACATGGGAAACACGTAGAGCTCCGGATTGAACATTGTCTCGGATGAAGTAATAGTCCAAGGCCAAATGTTTCATCCGAGAATGAAAAACCGGATTTGCAGAGAGATATGTTGCACCCATGTTGTCACGATAAATAACGGTGTTGTGCGAGTATACCAAGTTCGAGATAGGGTGAGCATATCCATCTCTCAGATGCAGTGTTTGCTACTATATTCAGCGGTAGAAGAGCGTGCCACCACGTTGTTTCTTCGCGGACCATGAAATCGGGTTACCACCAATGTAGATTATGTAGGCATTGGTTGAGACAAAATCATCACTATCCCGGCGTCGGGTAAGCATGTAGAGTCGGAGATGTTTTACAGCCAAGAAAAACACCTTTTGAAGAGGACCCAGCTAGATAGCGGAGCACCCGTTTTGCAGCATGCCAGTGTGCATCGGTCCGTTTATGCATGAATTGAGATAATGTTGGTGGCGAATGTCGGTCGAGTGAAACCAGTACTGCAGCTGCCAACGACACTCCGAAACTCTGTTGGATCATCTAGAGGAGTGCACTTGCGAGACAATTTTGGTGTTGGCGGCATTGGGTGGAGACAGGTTTTGCGTCAAGCATGTTGTTCTTCGATACGATCATGGATATACTTTCTTTGAGTGAGATGAATACCAGAGATGTTCTTGTAAGATTCCCAAAAAGTAAGTCGTTGGGTGTTTGAGAAGAAACGTGCTCTAATTGATGGATAGTCTTGGCTATGAGAGTGCTGCTTCACATTGCAAAATATCGTCGACATAGACCAAGACATATGTCGGTTCACGGCCAGCTTTTAGGATGAACAAAGGCGTATCCGCTAGAGAACCAATAAAACCGAGATATGAGATGAGACTTAAGCTCATACCAAGCCTGGTGCTTGTTTTGTCCATATAAGGCTTTCTTTAGGCGACAAGCGTGATGCGGCCGATCCTTATCCACAAAGCCGGTGGTTCGAACATAAACTTTATCCGTTAAGGTCCCCTATAAGAAAGCGTTGTTTACATCTAGCTGTTTGATTGGCCATGATCTTCTGACGGTAATATCGAGGACGAGCCGAATGGTGGTAGACTTGATCACCGGACTAAACGTCTCAACATAGTCAATGCCTTGTTGTTGTTTGAACCCTTGCGCGAATCTCGCTTTATGCTTAATTGAACCATTGGAATTATACTTTAAAGTAAAAATCCATTTACCTCCAATAAGATTCTGATGTGGAGTTGGGGGCACGTTCATACGTATTGTTGTTAAGAATAGCATTAATCTCATCATTCATGGCCTTGCGATCGGATCCTTGACTTCTGGGAATCGTTGGTGTTTTTGTTTTGGTAATGGTGAGGGTCAGTTTTTTTTTGTGGTTTATGGATTTGGTTTTTAGCTCGGGTGGTCATGGGATGATTTGTGGTAAGGATGATGATCGGAGTTCGGAGGCGGAGGATTGAGTTTGTGTTTGGTCGTGTGATTGAGGCGGATCGTGGTGGATCACGAGGTGATGATGTTTGGAGTTGAGGGTGTCTTTGTGGGCTAACAATTGTTGGGCTTGTATTGATAATTCCTTAGTTATTGTTATGTGGGTTTGTGGAAATAGGAAGCGTTGAGACCCGACTGGTGTGAAGAGTAGGCGATAGCGGCAGATATCGCTTGCGGCAGGATTCTGCGAGATGGCGGAGAAGGCGCTTCCGGCTGGAGATCGGCGGGGTTCGCGGCGATGAGCTATACAAGTGCTTCGTCGAGGGTGGAACGGCAATGGTGAGCTGGGTACTATGACGGTGGCTCGTTACGCGGTATAGATACAAGCTCGGTGTTGGCATGCAGCTGGGTTCCGAAGATCGAAACGGAACACATTCTCGAGGTGGACATAGAGGCGCCATTCTTGATGGAGACAAAGGTAAGCGCTTTGATTTTGAGCATATCCGAGAAAGACACATCTATTTTGAATGTCATGTATGGGCGAAGCCAAGGAAAACAAGAGCATCCAAAATTCGCGTTTGAGATAGTTGGGAGCTTGATTGAAGAGTTGTTGATATGGAATTTTGTTGGAGAGTACTGGTGTTGGCATTCGATTAATGAGATAGACTGCGGTTGCGAATGCAAAAGGCCAATACGCTTTTGGAACTGCAGCGTGGGACAGCAAGGTTAGTCCGGTTTCAACAATATTGTGGTGTTTTCTTTCGGAGATACCATTAAGCTCGGGGGTATGAGGAGGGKGGTGAGGTGGTGATACCATTTGCTTGAAGGTATGGCCGCAAGGCGATGAACTCCCGCATCTGAATATAATACCTTGATGGCGTGATTCCATCGTTTTTCTACCAACGTTTTAAAGGCCATGAAGGTTTCTTTCACTTGAGATTTTTTTTGTAATGGATAGAACCAAGTGTAGCGAGTATGGTGATCAACTAGGATTATGTAACATCTGTGATTTGCGAGGGAGGTAATTGGTGAGGTCCATAAGTCTGAATAGAGATATTCAAAAGGATGAGACGAGGAAATGGTGTTTGTTGAGAAAGATAGTTTATGGCTTTTATTAGTGAGACAATCCATACAAGAAAAATCTCTTTTTAGAGAGTGTGAAAGAGGTAAATGAAATTATGAAATAATGTTTTTGAAGGTAGAAAGATTTGGGTGCCCGAGGCGAGAGTGCCATGAACTCATATCTGTTTTTGGGGTTGGTGTTGCATAGAGAGATGTCACAGAAAACGAACTGGCAGGCCACTCGTACAACTCTTGTCTAGTCCTCCCTTGGATTAATGGAACCCCCGAATTGAGATCCTTCACCTGAAAATGAGAGGGAAAGAACTCAACTGAGACCCCATTGTTGTTACATAAACGATAGACCGATAAGAGATTTTTATGACTTTCAGGAACATATAATATATCGTTTAATGAAGTGCAGTAGGAGTGAGAAGAGTGGCGAGAACCAGTGCGTTGGATTGGTATGGTAGTACCATCAGCAATGGTGACTTCTTCACTGCCAGCGTAGGGTTGATGGAGAGCCAAATTGTTGAGGTCAGTGGTGATATGATGAGTGGCACCACTGTCTAGCAGCCAAGGGTTTGTGGACGGCATGTTAAGAGTGGCTGCGTTTGCCTGAGGCTGCCAAGGAGTAGTAGGAGATTGTTGATGATGAGAGGTGCCTTGTAGCTGAGAACAGCGTCTTGCATGTCCAAAAACTCCACATAGTTGGCATTGCCATTGTAAGGACGAGTGTATTGCGATGGGTTGTTTTGGTGAGAGCTTTTGTGGTAGCGATTGTTGTTCTTCTTTTGAGAATGAGTGGAGTGAGTCCCTTTCGTGTGAGCTACGTTTGCAGTGACCGGAAGATGTGGTGGAAAGCTTGCAGCCGTCTGGAGTTTTGCTTCAAAATTGATAAACTTTTCATGCACTTCAGTGAGAGCGGTGTGGTCTCTCGTCCCTCGTCTGTTGAGCCATTGATATTGATGTCGTCGGGAGGCCTTCAAGGATAAAGTCAATCTGCTCATCGAGATCATACGCTTTGCCCAACAATGCCAATTGATCAAAGCGAATGTGGAAACCTTGTAGGTACTCATCAATTGTCTTCGTACCCTTTTTCCATTGTTTGACTTGTTGTCTAAGTTGATTGATGTGACCTTTGCTTGGTTTAGCATAGGTGGAAGCGAGTTTGGACCAAATGTCAGCAGCGGTTGTCGCGGTGGAGAGCAATTGTTGAATGGTGTTGGATATCGCACGAAGTGAGCTGTAAATGAATCTTGGCGTTTCCACGATGTAAACTTCGGGGTTGGTGGAGGCAGTGGTGGCTCGTCACCGTCGAAGATGGTGGAGGAGTAGACTCGTCCAAAGGTGGCGAGGTCGTAGCCACCGAGGGCATGAAGCTCTGCTCCACATCGAAAGTTAGTGGAGGTAAGCTTCGTAACGTTCGACATATTCACGTTGAGAAGCTGAGGACGATCAGAGACATTGATTGTCTCAGCAGACGTGGCTGGAGGGTTGTTGTCGGCCATTGTTGAAGAAGAAGAGAAGATGAAAGAGAGGATACGTTCGTAGAGAGAAATGAAAAAAAAAAAAATTTTTTGTAAATTTGGATCTAATGCTCTGATACCATGTAAAGAGATTTGTAAAGGATGATCTTATTCACTTGAATTACATGTGTATTTATACAAAGAAGATTGCCTAAAATATATACAAAGGAGAGTGATCACAGGGATCTAATTTATGTAATGAAATAAGTGTAATGGGCAATGATCTTCGCCATGATTCTATCAATGAAAGACTGATTGATATCTCCTTAATAGGATAGTGGTCTCCTCTAGCTTTCCTTGTATACAGCGTGTTGATGAGTTCACTCTTTAATAAAACATCGTATTTTAGCCGAAGCGGAATCCCAAAAACAAATGTGCAAAAAAAGCAAGAAGGATGATTGTGTCTTTGACTCTTTCCATATCATATTAAGTGATGTTTTAGTTAAAAAAATTTGTTTAAGTAATGTTTTAAATTTCTAATGCAAAATTAATTAATTATTTTATGTTTGATGATTATTGGTATTGTGCAGATTATTTTATCATTGGTTGAATTATGTTTAAATAGACGGTAAATGATGTTTTTATTTTAAAAAAAATAATAATAATTAAAGTGAACTTTTAATCTGTGTGCAAAAAGTTTGAGCATTTTTAATTTTGATATAAAGAAAGTATGAATTGAGAAAATAATACAGAGAAAGAAAAATCATAAAGAAGGACAGAAACTCAATCCTAGGAAATGTGATTAACCAAAATTTATAGCAAAGAAATTTTCTAATATCCCGGTTAATGCATGGGACACCAAAATTGGGAATGCGTTAAGAGATAATACCGGCCAATAATGAAACTATAAAAACCTAAAATTCCAAATAGCATATAGTCCAACACAGGAGAAAGACAACGAAAAATCCAATAAATAAATAAATATGTAAGAAAAAAAATCATGAGAAAGATCAATTGTATAACAACCTCCCAGGCCCGAGTACCAAGATAGTTTTAACCAACCTGGTTTTCTCCTTTTCAAGATGTTCAACCACCCGGTTTAAGCTTGGTCTGCTGGATAAAGCAACACTCTTCCCATTTCGGGAAAGAAACTGTTGGATATTCTGAGACACCAAGGAGATCCGATGAGTTTTCCGGCGAGTTTCCATGCTAGGGTGACCAAAACCTCTTCTCAGGTATCATCTTCTTCTCAGGTATCATCAAAACCTCCTTGGATCTGTGTCTACGTTTTCACCGTTCAAGAACCCATCCGCTTCCTAAGCGAGAACATTTGCAAAATACTCTCCTTCTAGTTTCAACAGGAAATTAGTAAGGAAGAACCAGTTACTTATTCTCAGCTAAACCTCTTCATCAAAAAGAACAGATCTATAAAAAGCTATTCCAGAAGATAATAGTTTCTCTACCTTAACCGCTCAAAAACTCATAACATGGTGAATAGATACTCAGCCGCTGATAAAGGAAAGCAAGTTGCTTTTACCTCTAGGGATATTCCAAGGATCCGCATTCAAGCTCCCGTTCTCGATACCTCAGATCTGATCAGTGAGAATGCTCTCACTCTAATAGGGAGACTAACCAACCCGAAAGCTCAAAGACTCTGGTCTATGATTCCTTTTTTGTCCCAAAACTGGAAACTAAAGGGTAACGCCATTGGCTCAGATCTAGGAAGTGGAAAGTTTCAGTTCCGCTTTGACTTGGAAGAGGACCTCATTAAGGTGTTGGAGAATAGACCATATCATTTTGCTCAGTTTATGGTGATTATACAGAAATGGGATCCTACAATCTCAGAAGACTTCCCATCTGAGATACCTTTCTGGGTTCGGATAAATGGTCTTCCGCTTCATTACTGGAAGAAGGATTTGCTTCTCAGTATAGGGAAGGAACTTGGGGTCATAGAAAACCATGAAATAACAAAAACTACTGCAAGAATCCGAGTCGTAATCAACGGCTTGAAACCGTTGATCAAGGGAACAATAATGGGTTTTGAAGGAGGCTCTGAAGCATTGATCGACCTGGAATATGAGAATCTGAAAACGTGCTGCAACGTTTGCCAAAGGTTAACCCATGGAGATAACAATTGCCCAAATTTAAAAGTTAGCCCTAGAAAGCAGAGGAGTCCAAGTCAACAGGTGAAAACATCATATCAGAATAATTCTAGCTGGGTAGAAAGAAGATCTGCAAAGGATAAATATCACCATCAAAGCAATCAATTTACTAGGAATGACGAGTATAGAAGCAGGGGATCTGTTGATAGAAAGCGTAGTTATGAAATCTACTCAGCTGAAAGAAGATCTGATGCAGAGAGAAGGTATTCTCAGCGAAGTGTCACGCCTGATCAGCAAAGACAACATTATAATCAGAGTAGATCTCCATCGGCAGGAGTACAGAGATCAAGTTACAGAGAAAAAGAACATGATAATCGCTATGACAATAGAGGATACCTCAGAACTAAATCTTCCAATCAGCATAGTCCTAACCAGCAAATCTGGAGAAAGAAACAAAAAATATCGGAAGCGAGCAGCCCAATTGAATCTGAAACCTCAAAAACTCGGCGTCCTCCTCTGGAGAGAGAACCAGCTACTCAAGACTTCATACCTCCACCTGCAATAAGAATGGAAGAAATTTTAGAGGATCTACGAGAAGTCACTATTCAATATACTAATGTTGCTGACCCGACTGAGAATGCAGCACGTAAAAGAAGGGTAATACATGGGGAGACAAGGGGCTTAATGCAGGAAACAGCTAATCGTATTTGAGCAGACTCTTCTCAGGTAGATGAAAATAGGGATCAACCTGGTATCATCGAAAATGAAAAACCACTGGAGAAAGTAGGACAACTTGCTCAAAATGACCAAAAAGAAGGAGTTTCCCTCCCTGACTCTCAGCCTCAAAGGCCTAAAAGAGGAAGACCCCCTATAGCAAGCAGGCTTACATTTGGTAGCTCTAAAACCTTATCAGGAACTAGTGGAAAAAAGCAAAAGCTACAGCGGGTAGCAAGATCTCCTAGAAAGTCAAATGGGAAGTCAAGTGTCCCAGAAAAAAATAAGTCCAAGGATAAAAATATCAGTTCAAGGTAAAGCTCAAGTTCCCGCTTCATCCCGAGATATTTCAAGTGAAAAAGAGGATAATGGGCCACCAATCAAACTCATTCCAGCAACGAGTAAGACCAAACCGGTTTTTCAAAAACCGGAGACTCCTCTTCCTTAAAGATATTAAGCTGAAATTGTTGCGGTTTGGGAAGTCCCGCAACAATTCGTCGTCTAAAGGGAATCATGAAGAGATTATCCCCAGACATAATGTTCCTAATGGAGACTAAAAATCAGGATCATGTTGTACTTAAGAAGCTGGAGCCTTTACATTTTGATATTCAGTTTATTGTTTCCCCTCATGGTATTTGTGGTGGGGGGCTGATCCTGCTGTGAAAAAAAGACATCGAGTTGGAAGTGAAGAGCTCATCTCATAATTTTATCGATATAGTTATCCAACACAAAAAGAAGCAATTTGCAGCTACTTTCCTCTATGGAGAACCGGATCAAACGAAAAGAAAAGAAGTTTGGGCAAAACTGGAAGATATTGGTTCTACTAGACAAACTTCTTGGTTTATTACGGGAGATTTCAACGACATTTTGGATAATTCTGAAAAAGTAGGAGGGCCGGGAAGAGCAGAATCTTCCTTCTATTCATTCCGCAATTTCACCCTGAGTTGTGATCTCTATGACCTTAAGTATGCAGGGAATTGCCTCTCTTGGAAAGGAAAGAGACACGAGCACACAATTTTGAGCAGATTAGACAGAGCAATGGCAAATAGTGAGTGGGCGGAGATGTTCCCTTATAGCTGGAGTGAATACCTGAAGTTTGAAGCATCAGACCACCGACCGATAATCTCTTATTTGGATACAGGGAGAAAAAGAGGAAAAAGACTGTTTAGATTTGACAGAAATCTCAGCAAAAATCCAGAAATCAAGGCAATGATTGACACAATATGGAATAGATCTTCACAGACCTCTATGGAGACAAAATTAGCAGATTGTCGAGCTAAGATAGCTGAGTGGAGTAAGCAAAAAATTCTTAACAGTCAGAAACGGATTGAGGAAGCAAAAGCTAAGCTGGAAAAATGTATGACTGATCCGAGCTGCAAAGAGAATCAAATCAGTAGCATAAACTCAGAGCTAAATCAAGCATATCTGGATGAGGAAGTGTATTGGAGGTAACGTAGTCGTCAAATGTGGCTCTCCCTTGGCGATAAGAATACAAGTTATTTTCATGCTGTCACAAAAAGTCGTAGGACGTTAAACCGATTTTCAGTCTTAGAAGATGAAAAAGGACAGATTTTTCACGAGGAGGAGGCAATCTCAAAGATTATATCTGAATTTTACAGTGACTTGTTCACAACTTCATCCCCAGATTGTTCTGAGATAGTCAAAGAAGCCATTACAAACAAGATTCCGGTCGAAGTAAGCACCAAATTAATAGCAATCCCTCAGGAAGCTGAGATCAAGAGAGCCCTTTATAATATTCACAGAGATAGTGAACAGGATAAGGCAGAAAGCTATATCTTGGTCTTCTCGACACCTGTCAGGGGCAGGCAAATTTACTATGCTAAAGTCGGTCCTTTCTGCAATTCCTACTTATACAATGATGTGCTTCAAACTTCCAGGGAGTTTAACCAAAAGGATTCAGTCGGCCCTAACGAGATTTTGGTGGGATGCAAACCCGGAAAATAAGAAGATGTGTTGGATCTCTTGGAAAGTGTTAGCAAAGCCTAAAAGCGTTGGAGGGTTAGGATTTCGCGAAATCCAGGATTTCAATAAAGCCCTACTGGCCAAGCTCAGTTGGAGAATCCTAAACTCACCAAAGTGTCTTCTAAGTAAAGTGTTAAAGGGAAAGTATTTCAGGAAAACTTCTATTCTAGAAGCAAAAGTACCAAAGAATTGTTCTCATGGATGGAGGAGTATTATGGTAGGAAGGGATCTGCTAAAGGAAGAGGTGGTTAAAGTGGTGGGAAATGGTAGGTCCATAAGCATTTGGCAAGACCCGTGGCTACCTTATGGTGAGATCAAAACCCCATATGGACCAGCCAATATAGGCACTGAAACATTGACGGTTGCAGATCTAATCACCAGAGATACAAAAGAATGGAATATCAACAAGATAAAGCAATTCTTACCTCAGTTTGTAGATGAAATCCAATGTATCAAGCCAAGCCGTTCGGGAGCAGAAGACTCCTTCAACTGGAAGCCTTCCAGTAGCGGCCTTTATACAACAAAATCCGGTTATGCTAGTCTAGCCATTAATCGAGAAAAGAAGCAAAACTTAACCAGAGGAGAGGAAGGTAATACCAGTTTTAACTGGATTCAGGATCTGTGGCGAAAAAACTTCTCTCCTAAACTGAAAATATTTGTCTGGAAAGTTTTGCAAAATGCGTTACCAACAGGAGAAAACCTGCAGTCAAGAGGAATTAACCAGCTAGCAAAATGTCCAAGATGTGAATCCCTAGAATCAATACAACATTTGTTGTTCGAATGTGATTTTGCAAGGAAAGTATGGGAAGAAGCTCCATTTAAGAACTTACCCTGGAGTGAGGCAACTCCTTCCTTTGAATAAGCTCTTCTCTCAGCAGCAACAGTTGTATCTTTACCTCCAACGGGGGTAAGCAAAGGGTTCTTGTTCCCTTGGATTTGCTGGAATATCTGGACAGCCAGAAATCTGTTGATTTTCCAAAACAGAAATTCAGAAGTTAGAGATTGTATAACCATGGCTACCAGATCGGCTAGAGAATGGGAAATAGCTCAAGAGGTAGTAGTTACAATTACAAAACCTGGTCCAGCTAACAATCGAGAATCAGAATCGGACCGATTTGTCACTCTTGTCACAGATGCTGCGTGGAGCAAGACCTTCAATTGGGCAAGTGTAGGCTGGTATCTGCAAAAAGCAAACAAAGATTTGATAGATCAAGGAGCGAAGGAATTGGTATTTGTTAATTCCCCCCTAATGGCAGAAGCTTTAGGTATTCTACACGGTCTATCGGAAGCGAAGAAGAAAGGATTGTGTACCGTACGTCTTTGCTCGGACTCTCTGGTTCTTATCCAGAAATTGAAGACTACAGATCAGATCAGGAATCTCCATGGAATTCTCTCTGAGATTGTTAATCTCGCCAAAGACTTTTCAGAAATTGATTTTGTCTACCTTCCTAGAAAGGAAATCGCTATGGCCGACAGCCTAGCAAAGAGGCAACTTGTTTTGTCTCTAGCTAATCGTGTGAACGATAGCACATCTATCCCTGTACTGAACTCTTTGTTATTTTAATGAAATTGGTTTCTGTCGATCAAAAAAAAAAAAAAAGAATCATGATAAATTAAAATCTCTTCAATTCCTCGGGTCGCGCTTTGGTTTTAACTCAAATCCAATTACTGAAAATACATGAACTTGGATCAAACTAATACAAATTAAAAGATCCATATTCAAGAGAAATTCATTACAAAATGTCATTTTTTTAGGATCTACTCCAACATTTGAAAATTGGTTATTCAAAAAGATATAATGCTGATTCGACTCTACCGTATGCAGACATTCCGTACATGCTAATTGGTCACTGGACTTTAGTTCTTTCCCCATAGTGAACTTCAGAGTGCTCAAGAAGGTAATAGAGAACATCTGTTGAATATACGAAATATAGCCCCTGTTGTTGTTATTCTAGCAGATGGTTCTGAACGTCTAGCTATACAAGAAGGAACCGTTTGTTTAAGCTCGCATCTTATCTTGAAATCTGTGTATCTGGTTGATGAGTTACAAACGGAATTGATCTTGGTTGGTCAGTTACTTGATGAGAATCGATGCGTTGTTCAGATGTCTGATCGATTTCTTGTCATTCAGGACCGTGCTTCAAGGATGGTGACTGGAGTAGGTAAAAGAGAAAATGGTACGTTCGTGTTCAGAGGAATGGAAATAGCGGCTGCATCTACGACCCGGCGGCAAGGGTCTTATGATTTGTGGCACAACCGATATGGTCATCCCTCTGACAAGTGTTGAATTCAGTTTCTGATATTTTTCTTTCAAGTACGAATAGAACGTGTGAAATCTGTATCCGTGCAAAGAAAACTCGAAATTCGTTCCCATTAAGTTCAAATAAAGCTGAAACGCCATTTGATTTGATTCATGTTGATGTTTGGGGGTCTTATCGTACGGAAAGTTCGAGTGGGGCTCGTTTTTTTCTCACTATTGTTGAGATTATATAGTTCACCAAAATAAGAGTCAGTTATGGTCTCATACATCTACATCTTCATGAGGTTGTCACGCAGCTTCCATAACTAACCAGCTTTGATCAACGGTTTTAATGTGATCAGATCTCAAGATGACTGTGAACTCTCCAACAATTAAATGAATTTCAGAAAAACTCACACCACCACGCTGTAGTTGCGTTTATAAAAGAGTGACTACGACAGTGACTTTTGATGTTCTAGACCCCAAATAGATTTTGACTTTCAATTGTAAGTTGAGACATAGTTATTCGTAGGTGGGTTGGGTTGATGGAGAAGAAATATTGGTGAAGAAGTGAAGCCGATGAGGAATAAGAGGGATCACGAACAGAAAAGAAAACAAAGAAAAAAGTAAGCAAGTCTTCTAGCTAGTAAAACATGATCTATGGGTTGGGTTTTTTAAATCTTTAATTCTTGTTATATGTATAATGGAAATATCAACCAAGAAAGATTACAAGAGATATGATGAAAAATTACAAGATCTAGTTTCCCAAGTTACTTACTCCATCAATGATAAATATTAGCATAAGAACGAAGGACATAAAAAGAAAACCAGCAAACAACATACAGAGTTTGTATCCAGAGTTCAGTTACCAGTTTCCCTATGACATCGCATGTAGGAAGGACATTTCGGATACGGTCCTGTGCAAATTTTAAATTAAAAATTAGTTTAATATTGCATTTAAATAAAACTCATATTTGGAAGGAGTGAATCCAGAGGCGACATGGTGCAACACCAACATCAGTGTCAATGATAGATAGCATTATTGATAAGTCTGTTCAGGATAAATTCATTTCAATCCGTGCTTAAGGAGACTGCCGCTATGCCGATTTTCTAATAGTTTGGTTTGGTACCCGAAACTAAACTTGGAAATCTGTGCTCTTCTCTCACTCTTTCTCCTAACTTTTTCATTATTTCAATTTTTTAAATCTTTCAAAAATATTTCAGACTAGCCACATCTCATTTTAAAAAATCTTTTTGTTGCAATAAAGTAACATTACAATTACATATTAAAAAAAAAAACTCAGATTTTGTAGGGCTTCTTTGATAGATAACCATAAGAAAAGTCAAAACTGGCACACAAGAAAACACAATACCATTTCGTAAATAAGTGATGTATTTTATTGCGGTTAATTTGAAAACGTAATATTATATACAATAATATGTCATTAGATAAAATAACATAATATTTATTTCTAAATTACACACAAAAAATCCATGTTAATCGTTTAAAAAAATATATGCGCTAGAAATGTATCACTATATTTACAAAAATTCTATCCACCGATTTTTGCAAACGAACCAAAATATAGTCATTTCTTGCTATTACTCTATTATATATATTTTTTTTAAGAAATCTCAAAAAAGTTAAATTTAAAATTGTGTGCGAATGAGCCACTAGCACGCACAATTAGACGGTCCTAGTTATAGTAGCTGAAGTAACTACCGAAATGACCATAATCTGATACCTTACCTGTACTATTACGTTTAATTAGGGCATCGTAACTAATATACGCTGTCTTAGGATGAGATTGCACCGGCACGTTAGCAGTTTTCCCCCCGGCCGTTGGCGACGTGCTTCCTCTAACTCCCATTTTGGAAGGTCCTTCCCCATCGCCTTTCAAGTTCCTCCTCATTGTCATGGTCTCTTCTGTGTCATCAGCAAAATACACGTTATATATACATCAAGCTCCCAATGATTCAGTGATAGTTTCTCTCCAAGTTGTACATTGAGTTACTAAAATAAAATAGTATACGAGATATCAAAGCTAAATTAGTTATCTTTGTATTTGAAATCGAATTACTTTTATTTAAAAATAAAATAAAAATAGTCAATAAATATTGATTTTCTATTACTATCATGCATTCAATCTACATATTAAATCTTAGATATCTCTAATATAATAAACAGATACATGATTAACAAAAAATAGTTTTTAAAAGTAAACAATATGCACACGAGAGACATATTTTATTTTATAAAAATATCACTTACCTAAAAATTTAAAATGTTAATTTCTCTATCTGTAATCAAATTATTCTCTTTTATAAGGAAAATAGCAATCTTCAATAAAGATTGGTATCTTATTATTAATCTATATAAAACTGAAATACCTATAATATGATACATAGATACATAGATAATAAAAAATATCAATTTTTAATATATGAAAATATATAAGTTAAAAACATATAAATATTTTTATAACAATAAAATAAGAGTTGTCTACGTACGTAACCCAAAATGTTGATTTGCATCAAAAATTTCAAAAAAAAAAAAAGAAACAAAATGTTGATTTATTTATTTTAAATAAAAATTAATTTCTTTGATATATAATGTTAGTAACTAAGGGTGTTTTAGATATCGGATAAATAGAATCATTGCCCAATTATTGTAGCTGCAAGAACTCCCTCGACGATACTAACCTGAGGCCGGTTTGTGTAGGATTCCTACGTAACTAAGATACGGCTGTTTCCCTTGGGCCGTCGCTTGATCAGGATAGGTTTGGGACGGCTCAATTTCAGTGTTTCTTTGTCCACTGTGCGGTGACGTGCTCCCCGGAGTTGCCATTTTGGAGCCTTGGCTCCCATTTTCTTCCAAGTTCCTCCTCATGGTCTTTGTCTCTTTTGCTCCACCTGCACATTACACATGGCATCTAGAGCGTCAAACAATTAGTACTTTCAATGACAATTTGTCTCTAAGCTATATTTAACTGACAAATAAAATAAAAAAATGTAAATGAGCTAAAACTAATCTATATGTAGAAGGCTCACCGAGTTTGCGGTGTTCCGTTTGGGCAGCAAAAACGTTTCCATCTACAAAAAGTGAGAGTATAATAAAAAGAAGAAAGAAAATGATGGAAGGAACTATAGACGCGGCCATCTTAATAGTGAAGATGATGATCACTTTGATTACATTTCGAGCATTTATATAGTACACAGGAGAGAGAAAAGTTGAAGCTATGGACGATAATGTTGTGTTTGGGCTCAGCTTGCCGTGTCTAACTAACGTTTACTCGGTCAAAAGGGTTTGTGTTAATTATGTGGGGATACTTTGTATAATTCTTTATTTTTCCATTCAATAAAAAAAATTATAAATTATCACTTCAAAATAAAATTCACAATAGCGATTGCTAAAATGTTGTTTTTTAAAAAATTTTAAACATTACTAATTCACCTATATCCATAAACGGACTTGCTACGTTTCACGACATTGAGAAGAAGGAAGAAGCCTGGAAGAGACTACAAAAGACACCATCTTAATACGTCTCTGAAAACAAAGTGTGTAGATTTTTTTTCTTTTTTGTTAAAGGTTTTTATTGCATTATTTCCATCTAATATTTTTTCAGTTAGCGGTTTCATTGCATTATTGAAGATGTGGAAGGTTTGTATAATTTTTTCTTTCATGGGTTATTATTATAATAACAAAATTATAAACTGATTTATTGGTTTATATACTAGGATCTGTGCATGTGTGAAAATGTAAAAGTAAACTCAAAAAATAAAATTATATAATCAAAGCCATAGTCTACTTATGCGTTTCGTTTCAAAAATCTATATGAAATATATGCCCTGCAAATCAATAACAACACATGGAATAGCCAATAGTAGCCGGGGGCATATGTGGCTCGATTAGGGCGACTTTGATTGTTTTTCTGTCCTTCTTGACTCGACCTCCTCCCTCTAACTCCAAACTCCAGTTTTGGATTTGGAGTTTCCATTGCCATTGCCATTTTTCAAATTTGCCAGTTTCCATTGTCATATCTCCGGCCTTGGTTCCACGAGCTCCACGATCTAAGATTTCTCCTTACCTGCACCAACAAAGGCGTGTAAGCATTGATAATGCTTAGTGAGGCGGTCGTCCCGTCCCCACGGCTATACACATATGATTCAAGAATTTAACGAGAATGAATGCACTTACAAACAACCAAACGCATACCATGAAAGAGCTCAATCACACACAATCATCACACAATATGGCCAAGCCATAAGTCACACCCATATTGCCTAGTCCCTAAGCACGCA
Organism: Boechera stricta; assembly: GCA_018361395.1. NCBI lineage: Eukaryota > Viridiplantae > Streptophyta > Magnoliopsida > Brassicales > Brassicaceae > Boechera > Boechera stricta. The sequence goes on along the minus strand of CM031539.1, from coordinate 5,157,624 downwards.
TCAAAACAAAAATTCAAGAATCACATAGTTAAGCCGACGGTCACGCACTCACCTCAGTTATTCGAGAAGAATACACTTGCTTCGCGATAGCTTAACGTCTTAAGCTTACTCTCTTCTTGGCTCTTACTCAACCTACACCAAGGTATCACCAAATCCCTAACACCAGATCACCAAAACACTTCTCAAAAGATGATCACAAGCTCTCAATTCAAATACTTAGCCTTTGATTCTCGGATTCCCTTCTCCAAAAACAAGCCTTACTAACTTAGATATATCTCTTGCCCTAGGTAGAATTTGGCTAATTCCTTCAGTGAAACTCAAGATAAAACTCCCAACAACCTATCTACCAAATTTAAGCCCAAACAAACAAGATTCGAGTGTCCAAACACTCCATCAAACTCAATTCGTTGCTACAGCCCGAAAACAGGGCAGTCTAGGGAGAAAAATCGTATCTCCCAAACCACTCAACATAACCCCACGAAATTTGGTAGATAATTAGGCAAGAGATTGAAGAACTTATCCACAAAATTTCAGCTCAATCCTTGCTCGTTTGATACCCCGATCGAAGCTCACAAGTTCACCCAAAAACTCTGTTTTTCACCAAGCTCTTCTCTTCTCTCTTCTTCTCCCCCTCTTCCCCTTCTTCCTTCTTCTTCTTTCTTTCTCTCCTTTTCTTTCTTCCTCTCTCTCTATTTCAGCCAAAATATCTTCCCCACTTCAAAGGAAGAAGAGTGTAGAACCTTTTAGAAGAGAGAGGGAGATATATATACATGTCTGTATATATAATCATTGGTTTAATCACAATTAAACCCAACTAAACCAAATTTACTAAACCGCAACAATTAATTCTTCCACTTAACCTTTTCCGCTCGGTTTAGTAACTCCGTCTAATTACTCGAAATATTTGAGACATCACTCCATCTCAAAATATTTTTCTCACTCCCGTCAAACCCCGGAATTACCACTTAATTCCGTATAAACCGAACCGCTCGGGATTACACCTCAACGATCAATCCTTGATCGAATCAACCCAATCACCGCCCCTAGGGCCACCAATCAAGCTCCGTATTGTTCCATACTCGGTCCAATAACACCCCGGTCTAACATCACAAGATCCTACGTGGTCACCCAACAACTAACTCGTCGAATCCAATATCCCCGGATTCAAACGAGTCGAAATCCAATATCCCTGGATTCGAACGAGTCGAAATCCAATGTCCCCGGATTCGAACGAGTTAAGTCCGTCAAACGACCTAGTACATTAGAATCCAATAACACCGGACCCTAATATACTAAGTCCCCGTGAGATCCAATATCATAGGACCCCACCCCGGTCTACTGATGTATTAGGATCAATACCACATGATCCCAATCGGTAAACCCCCCGGTTAGGATTAAATACCACATAATCCTAACCAACGTCATTAGAGCTAAATACCACATAACTCTAATGACCCCTCATTAGGGTTAAATATCGTATAACCCCAATGACCAGTCAATAGGATTAAATATCACATAATCTTACCGACCCCAACCACGTATTAGGATCGAATGACATAAACCCAAAAATCTCGGACCAAGACGGAACGATACTTCGCTCTCAACTCCGCAACACATGAATTACCACATCATGTGTCAAACCCGTCGATACATGAAATACCACATTATGTACTCGACATCCCTAATACATGAAATACCACATCATGTATTAATCATTCTCGACAAATTCGATAAACATCCATATATTAAAAATTTCTCGTCAAAAACATCAATCCCGAGGGTTCATTACAATAGCACCAAATACAATAAATCTCGAGAGGATGACTAAGGAATACAGATGTTACAATAAATTTGGTGACCTTATCACTAGTCTAGTTCGACTCCAATGCTAAAATCCGCTAGTTATAAATCCGGTAAAATTCGAATAAAACCCATATTCCACGATCCAATATTAATGGTTGAAACGGCCGTGTTTGAAAATGTTGATTAAAATTTTTTATTTTTCTTTAAATTATATATAACATATTTAGTAAAAGTATGTTATTTGTCATTGTTTAGATCTTGATGGAGAATTCACTATACCGTTTGAAAGAATGAATGGAATAATGATGAAAAACTAATATTAGTTAATGTGATGTATTATTATTTTATATTTATTATTGACGAGATTGCCGATAATTTATTCTTTTTTTTTTTTTTAGTTTAGTTTGGATCTAGAATGTTCAATTATTTTATGATTATTGTTAGACATCACGTTTTAAAATATTGATTGATTTAATTTTTATAGTTATAATTTTTTATATGATAATATATAAAAGTTCATTATTAATCTATTGATCTACGGTCGACTCGGATCGACCAGGCCAGTAACCCGATGATTCCGAAGATAATTCAGTTCATTGTCCGGGTCAAATGTAAAAACATTGTTCAAATTCATCTTCACACCCGCTGCGCAATATTACAAATGAAACAGAGCGTCAAACCTTCAATTGGTTATTTTAATTATATTTTGGCTCTAAACTATACATTGAACTAATATAAAGTAATTAATATATTAAATGAGCCAACGAGTATGTACGTAGAAGACTCACTGAGAGACATTGTCATCTATAAGGATCGAAAATATGAGAAGCAGAAGAAAGAAAATGATGGAAGAGACACACTAAGATATCGCAATAGTGATGAGTGTGAATAAATTTTGACGCATCTACATAGAGCAGCTTTGATTGTTTTTTTGTCCGTCTTGAGTTGACCGCTCCCTCTAACTCCAAATTTGGAGTTTTCATTGCCATTTCCTTCAAATTCCTCATCACAGTCATCATTTCTTCTCCACCAACAGTAAAATAGTATTCTCAAAAAAATATTAAACATGATACATAGAACCTCAATCCTTCGTATAGTTATGTTAATTATTATTCGTCTCTAAACTATAGATTGAACTTTTTAGCCAAATAATAGTAAATTAGTAAATGAGTCAATAAATCAAGGGCAAAAACTAAACCTTGTCATCTATAAGGATCGTAATAATGATGACTGTGACTAAATTTTGACGTATCTATATAGAGTAGAGGAGAGGTTGAAGATAGAGACGACATAGTTTGTGTGGGTCGTCGCCTCGTCGGCAAGTGGTCTTGTAAGACCCGTCCTTCGGGCAGCCATTTTGTCGATTCGGTCAGTTTATCGAGCAAGTCCCGAATCATCGGTGTTTTGTGTACTGGACGTACGTGTGAGATCGGATTTACCGATGCTTGGGCTGGCCGAACAATCGGTGTTGCATGGTCGAGGATTCATCGATGACATCGTCAGGTCATCGATGAACCGGTCGAGGTTACCGAGTGCCTATCGACGGATTTTTGGGTCGAGCCAGACGAGCGGACGGAACCGCTATGTCGGTGTTTTGTGCGAGCCGGAAGTGCGGATGGATCCGTTATCATCGGCGTTTGGGCTGTCGGCTATGGCTGAGGATTGTGTACCGCATTACGTCCAGATGGCCGGGACGAATGTCCGGATGAGAGGTTACGGACGGACGGTGCAGACGTACGGACAGGACGTCCGGATGGTGTCTGCGGACGTATGGACAGGACGTCCTGATGCTGTCTTGCGGACGGACGATACGGACGTGGACTGCATCCTGCGGACGGACGGATAGCGTCCGTACGGACGCGATACGGATGATGGTTGGTGACTTGGCAAACTTTCCTTATTTGAATCCGTTGTTTTTGGCAAGTTGTCTAGTCACCTAAGGCTGGTCGAAATTAACTTAATGGGCTGGAAAACTTAAGGAAAAAGTTGGGGCTTTTTGTAAAAAGGACTAGGCCCGTGGTCCTTAACCCTAAGGTCCCCTATATAAGCTCCTCCTTTGCAACCCTAGCCATGTTTTCGTCCTTGCAAACAGAGAGAGAGCTCGAGCTTGAGAGAGAACAGCCGCCGTTTGAGAGAGAAAACGAGAGAGAAACTCGCCGCCGTAGAAGGAGCTTGGTCGTGGTCTCTTTGGTGTTGTGGTAAGTGTTCTCCTTCGTCGTGGCTGGTGTTTTCGTTTTGTTGCTGGGTTGTTTGACGTGTTCTTCATTCTGGTCAGTGGAGAATTCGAGCTTGTTCAGAGTTTGAAGGAAACGTTCCTTTGGTGCCGCGTGTGACTCGTGTAAGGTACCGTTTTGTCATCGTTTGCATTCTATTTTGGGGCGAGTGGTATGAACGTTTTGTATTGATGATTCTAGGCTGTTTCGTGTGCTGCTGTGGCTGTGTTGAACTCGTGAGCTTGCTGGACAGAAACGTTGCTTCAAAACGTACGGTAAGGAAACCGTTTTGGACCCGTTTTGGTGAGTAACGTGTGGACTGTTTTGTATGATCGATTTGTAATCGATTTCTTTGTGTGTTTTTATGTTCAGCATGTGTTGTGTGAGCTGCTGTGGTGAGTCCGAGCCGCTTGTCTGCTTTGGCAATCGCTGGGGTAAGTGATCCGTGTCGCCATTTTGAGATCGCTTTTGATGTTTGTTTCGCGAATCGATTTGGTGGCATTTTGTGTTCGTGAGGTGTTTGGTTGCTGTGAGAAGTTGAATAAGTGTGTAACCTCAGCTCTATCATCGCTTGGTAAGGGACCTGCTTGTAGGACCTCACCGTGGACCAAGAGCCGGGAAGTTTTATCGCAGAATGGTCAAGTAGCTTTGTCGTGCTTCCATAAGCAAACAAGTCGGGCAGCGGCGCGACGCATGTGTCCGGTAGTTGGCAGCTTAGGGCGCTGCTCGTAGTAGGCAGCGAGTGGCACGCAGCGCGCCCGTAAAAGTGCGCCGCTGCCTCAGCCGCGTCACGCCCGGCGCTGCTGAGTAACCTCGACCAAGTCTCGTCCGTCTATAAATATGAGACCCCTCTCACTTTTTTCGAGTTGAATGAGCACTGAAATACCGAGAGAGAGAAGAGAAAATCCCAGAAAAATCCGTGAGAAATCGAAAGAAAAACGCAGAAGGAGTTCGAAAGTTATTAATGAAGTTTAAGCGACCGTTGAACTGGTGTCATCATCCGAACCTCAGCTACCCGCATCGTGAGTTCGGATTTAATATTTTCGTTGCAAGGATGACTTCTTAAGTCGGATTGATTATTATTTCGTTGTCAGGTCGATGTTTTCACCTGCTATTTATACGAAATTATGTTTGACGGATCGAATTTTAGAATTACATACGGCTCGTTAGTTACCACCGGCCGTATGTCGATGACGCGCCGATCGACCGTTAACCGTAAAGTCCAGCTGATCATTGTTCGGTCACTCGTTTAAATTGGCGACCGAGTGGCAAGACGAACGCTCGATCCCTGTACTTAGCCTTAGTGGCTGGGACCGAGTGAAGTAAGATGGGAACCCTAAGAATGCCAATGCCAGGAAATTATTACATAACCTCGAGGAAACTATTGATCATGTAATGAGATTATTTATTTGTGAGTTTTTGAGTGATTTTGATGATGTTTTCATGTAATGTTGTTAGCACTGCTCTCACTCAGCAAAATAGTTGCTTACTTAACTCATTCACAGAAAAACGTAGTAGCAGGGAAGAACATTTTTACGAAGACTACAGATGTAGTTTATGGCCAGAAAATATATGTTCTTGAATAATTTTATGTATTTTCCGCTGCACTTTGTTTTGCAAAATATGGATCCACTCAGAATCGGTTTGTATGAACTTAAGTTTTATAAATAAAGAAAGTTTTATGTAAAATCTTAAGTCTCGTTAATGGTATTACTTTGTCCGAATACTAACAACGAAGTTTTTATTCTGTAAAAGCTAATGAAGACAAGTAGGAAATATGGCCCGATGTTCGGCTAAGATCTCTATTCGGGAACCTCTGGACGATGTCCGCCATAAGTGATGCTTCCGCTCTGTACGAATGGGTGTTACACTTGGTCCGCTTGTTGTGAACGCAGGATTTCGAGGATCGAAGTTTTTAATTGGGTCAGCGCTTTGTATGCAGTATGGCGATAGCTTAAGTGTTTTTACTCAATTCGTGAACATTCGAAATGATCGTACTATGATTAGCTTCGCTGAGATTTGGTTTGATCTATTTAAGGGTGGTAGTTTTCAGCCATCATGACAAGTTTGGTTCAATCGAGAGTCATGATTTTGAATTTGTTTCATCAGCATTCACGCAGCTCGGGAACCGCGCATCACATTAACCAAGCATGATATATCTCGCACTCAGATTCGATCGCCGCAAGCCTGCTACGATACCACCTCACTAAGCAATTTTTTTGCTTACGCATTCATAACGAACGCAGTAGATGATCGAGGAGCACTCGTGACAAGGTGTCAGAGGATGATGGTTTTAGTCTAATGAGATCGCTATTAAGTTTTCAAGATATCGTGACTATTCTACGAATTGCGTGATTCCTGACCGCTGCAGCTGTCATGGTTTTGCACCTTCGTTTCGAGAGTTGTAATCGCTAGACGAATTATTTGGGAATTATTGGAATTATTGTTGAATAATTGTGGAATATTTATGGATGAATTTTGAGGATTAATTTGTTGTGCTTTAGTTGTGTATTTGTCGAATTGTTATCGGATTTCGTAAGTCGATGAGGAGATTGTCTAAATAAATTGGAATTTGCGTTTCTTCCGCTTTTCAGAAAATCTTAAGATTCAAAAGAACACATAAGACGTAAAAATTTTAAAATTTGCGAAATTAGCATGCCTCCTTCAGCTGTTTACTCTGCTAACTAACAAGGTCATGCTATTATTATCTTTGAGAATTATGTTGCATTATTTATGCTGGATTTCGAACAAGAGCAGATCAAAAAGGTTTATAGGAGACAATACAACCCAAGAGAATTAGAGCAAAAAAAAAAAAAAAGTGGATGCATTAGAAAAATTAATTAAAAATTACACCAAATAACTTTTTAGTCGGGATTAAAATATTTTATTAATTTGTAGAAATATTAATTGATCCAAAAAAAATAGTTTAAGCCTTAAAATTTTTATTAGTAATATTAGTTTATAGATGTTTTACTGTTTTAATTACAAGGTCCAAAAAATGATTTTGTTTTCTTTATTAAACACGGCGACTGAGACTCAAATTTTAGCATTCATATAGAAAATGGAGAGGTGGGGGTCTTGAAGATATGGTAGAGATGCCAAACAAAAAGATGAAGAGATAAGAGAGAGAGAGAGTCGAACCAATTAATGGAAGTTTGTTACTTGTAATTTTTGGGCTTTAGTGGTGTCCGCTTTTCATGTTTTAGTTTACTCCGTCAAGTGGGTTGCATTCCATTAATTTGTATTAAAGATTAGCAATTAACATAGATTGATTGTATGAGCATCATATATTAGGATTTACTCGAGCCGATTATCTTACCCGAAGTTCGTTTGTCTAATCTTGATTTCGATCGTTTAATCACTCATTACTTGTTTATTTGCTTTTTTGAGTTTGAAACGTTTTAGTCTTTTGCATGAATAGGCCATCTACGATGATGCACCAAAACATCAAATTTGATGTTGATTCTTCTCCAATGATGCACCAAATTTTTTTTTTGGTGTTTTGTGAATAGTGTTGCACCAAATTTGGTTCAACACTTCACCAAACATTAAAATATATATTTTTTATTTATTAATATAATATAATTGTCATTAACTAGTTAATTAAATTTTATAGTTTGGCTATTTGGGTACCGTTTGGATTCATCTTTTTAGTAGTTTTATAGTTTGGCTATTTGACCGGAACAAAAGCTAACAACGATATTAACTGCATTGTATGCTGCCTCATTTTTTTCACCCTAATTGAAAGCACTGCTCCACCCGCTAATTATGTTATTAATAAAAATTGTAATAGCTATTATTCAAATTGCATATATCCGAAATTGCCCACTTTCTCAAACAATTTACGATCCACACTGCCCAAAAAAAGAAATTATTCGCAAGCGACAGCAAGACGTAAGACGCTAACGCCAGACAAGATTCAGCCAAGATTTGCAATCACTACGACCATCACGCTGAAGAGAGCTTTTATACGATATAACGACAACACGTATCGTAACGCATAATATATCATATGAGACACGATGCTGATACAACAATCGTTAATCAAGTTCCATCCGCAGTGAAATGATTTCAGAATAACGAAGACGCCTCGATTTCAAGCACTTACCTAAGACAAAAATCAAAGACCTGAAAGTTCATTTCAACTTCGAAACGCATTAATCAACACTCAGCCTAATACGTTAATTTCGGTAATTAAGACAACGTAATTTATTTTTCCTAAGATTTTATTTTATCGATTGTAATTTTTTATCGAATGTAATTTTATATCGAATTTCAAGTCAATTTATTTATTTAATAATTAGTATTTATCATAATTATTAAAAATAAAGAAAATTTTAAATTTAATAATATAATAATAAAAGTTATTTTTATAGATTTTTTGCTGGTATTTAAAAAAATACTATTCACTTTTACACTAAATTTGATACTATTCACCGTACCAAATTTGGTGCTATGGTTGGAGATGGCCTAAGTTAACTTGTTCCAATCTTGTTAATTAGTATACTTTAAGTTTTACTTAGTTTCGTTTCGATTTTAAAGAAAACCAAAACAAATCTTTCTTTCTTAGCTTTAACAGTTTCATGGATTCTTAGTGAGCTATTTTAATTGTATACTAACAATGTTTTGTTTAGAGCCGGATGGAAACGGTTTTATCTGCATGTATGATATATCAAAAAAATTTACCAATGAAGACTTACATATTATTGTTAACCCACTAGGAAAAAATTAGACGCTAACCCACTAGGAAAAAATTAGATAGCCTAACAAACAAGTTATGTCATTACTCGTGTAAGGTGGAGATTGTACGTTGATTTTTCGACCAAGAACAAATACCTTAGGAAAGGTTATAATAATAAAAAAAAGACTAATTCAAACCTTCAACCAATTTAGTTGATTCTGCCGCCTTCAACCATTTTTGTTTGCATGTTTCTTTTTCCAACTTTGAATTTAACCGGTCCTCTACCGTCGGTCAATCGCAATTTCTAGTCACCCAAGACTAAACCAGAGCCTAATTTACGCACCAAGGAAATTTAATTATCCAGAAAATGACACTATTTATTGGTAGAATCTTCTTTAGTCTTTTTCTTCGTAAGACCTTTGAACGTCCCGAGGACGGTGGAAGTTTCCATTTGAATAATTCAGCTTTTTCAACAAAGAAAATTCGCCAAAAGCAAACGACTGCTAACGTTGAAATGACCTCAGCTTTCCCCAACGCAAACCTCTTCTTCTCAAAATTACAAACAAGCTTCAACGAGTCGTCTACTTGTTTTATCTTTATCTATGTCCTCTCTTTAATTCTCTCGTAAATCTCTGTATTACCTCTGCATTTATTTTATCTTTCTTTCTTTTTTTTTCTTTTTTTGGTAGCTATAATCACGACCATGATGAGGTTTTGCGTATTCGGGGTATTCTTGTTGGTCCTCATTCCTTCTCCAGTCTCCGCCAGTTTCTATCCTAATTCCTCAGCCATTCCGCCGGAGCTCATCCGTAACGCCACTGGAAACCTCTGGAACTCATTCTTGAATTTCACCGGATGTCATGCCGGCCAGAAATACGATGGTCTCTACAAGCTTAAACAATATTTCCAACATTTTGGCTACATCCCCGAAACTCTCTCCGGAAACTTCACCGACGATTTCGATGATATTCTCAAGAACGCCGTCGAGATGTACCAGAGAAACTTCCGGCTAAACATCACCGGAGTACTCGACGAGCTCACTCTCAAACACGTAGTGATCCCACGTTGCGGTAACCCCGACGTAGTCAACGGCACATCAACTATGCATAGCGGTAGAAGAACCTACGAGGTCTCCTTCTCCGGGCGGGGTCAACGTTTCCACGCCGTCAAACACTACTCTTTCTTCCCCGGAGAGCCGCGGTGGCCACTCCATCGTCGTGATCTAACCTACGCGTTCGACCCCCGAAACGCGTTGACCGAAGAGGTCAAGAGCGTGTTCTCACGCGCGTTCGCTCGTTGGGCGGAGGTGACTCCACTAACGTTCACTCGCGTGGAGAGGTTCTCCACCTCCGACATCAGCATCGGGTTCTACTCTGGCGAGCACGGTGACGGAGAGCCGTTCGACGGCCCAATGAGAACGCTGGCTCACGCGTTCTCGCCCCCGACCGGACACTTTCACCTCGACGGAGAAGAGAACTGGATCATCGCCGGCGAAGGAGGCGACGGTGTTCTCTCCGTCACGGAGGCTATTGATCTGGAATCGGTGGCTGTTCACGAGATCGGACATCTCCTAGGGTTAGGCCATTCTTCGGTCGAAGGTTCGATCATGTATCCAACCATCACGACGGGGAGGCGTAAAGTTGATTTAACGACCGATGACGTGGAAGGAGTCCAATATTTGTACGGTGCGAATCCTAACTTTAACGGTTCTAGATTTCCACCACCGTCCACTCAACAGCGTGACACTGGCGATTCCGGTGCTGCTGGTAGAATCGACGGGTCTAGATCGGTTTTGACTAGTCAACTTCTCTCGACCGTTGGATTGTTTTTGTATTTAGTGTAGATAGTCAGATGAGATTATGACCCGATTAATTCTTTCGGTTTATTTTGTAACTCTCTTTCTTATATTGATTCTTCATTCATGCATAGTTTCTATTTTTTATACATAGAATACAATTTTGTTACCACTTATGAATTTTGAGATGAAATTCATGACTCATGAGTTCAAACTATTGTTTTTTACAGTAAAGTTGAAACTATTATTTTAACTAATTAACTATCGATGGGGGACCATTATAACTACAAATAATGATGACAATTTGACCCGTGGTGAAGGAATTTATCATAACTTTAGAAGCATCGGGTTTGATCTCTCAACTCAAGGAAATACAATTTAATACTTTCTTTCTTTTTTGTCAACAAGTACAATTTAATACTATTATGTCAAAACAGATAGATTATAAAGAAAATACAATAATTACAAAAAGGTAAGTTAGGAACACAAAGATATGTTAATTTAATTTAAACACAGCGTCACGCTATCACACGAACGACACATGGGTCAATCAGTCCCCCCCACCCTACACTACCCTAAACTTTTCTTTTAATTATGTTTCATCTTTTCCATTAACTTCCATTTTTTAATATGTTTATGCTTAAATCAAAATATTATAAACCCTCCAAATCTTCCCTACCTCGGGATACGACTCATCGTATAAAGCAAAGCATCTCCACGATTATTCCCGACAACACCAAAACAAACAAATAGAAACTCTCTCTAGCTCGCTCAAGAAGTAAGTACAATGGGTTTGCTCCCATGCTCTTGTCCCCTGCCTTGCAATAAAAACAGATCAGAATGTGAAACGAAATCTACTCATCTCCAATCAGAATCCTCCACGTCATCATCTCTGTTGTCTCAGCCAAGTCTCCCACTGGTTCCTTCGCTGTCTTTTCAGCCGCAGAGCTCCAGCGTCGATCACCAGTGCTTAGCCACGCTCAAAGGTCACTCCTCGTACATCTCTTCTCTCGCCTTCTCCGATAAATTACTCTACACAGGTTCTTCCAACAGCGAGATACGTGTATGGCCCCGTAAACCTCCGTTCTCGCCGGAATATTCCACCGGCAATGACCGTAACATAGTTTCCACCGGAAACGGAGGGGTTAAATCGCTGGTGATTCTCGGAGACAAGCTAATAAGCGCTCATCAGGATCACAAGATTCGTGTATGGAAGATCATCGACGAGAGCATTCGCAGAGATCGGAAGTACAAGTGCGTGACGACTCTTCCGACGATGAACGACCGTTTCAAGAATCTCTTCAGTAGCAAAAGCTACGTGGAAGTCCGACGGCACAAGAAGTGCACGTGGGTTCACCACGTGGACGCCGTGTCATCTCTCGCTTTATCACAAGACGGTTCTATGCTTTACTCTGCTTCGTGGGACCGAAGTTTCAAGATATGGAGAACCTCCAATTTCAAATGCTTAGAGTCTATTGAAAAGGCTCACGACGATGCCATCAACGCCATCGTGGTGTCTCCTGACGGGTTTGTCTACACGGGATCGGCAGATAAGAAGATCAAAGTGTGGAACAGGAAGGACAAGAAACACTCTCTGGTCGCTACTCTGACTAAACATCTCTCGGCAGTGAACGCGTTGGCGGTTAGTGAAGATGGGAAGGTTCTTTACTCAGGAGCGTGTGATAGGTCGATTCTTGTGTGGGAGAGATTAAGCAAAGAAGATGATGGTGTTGATGATGAATTACTACATATGTCTGTGGTGGGAGCTTTAAGGGGACACACTAAGGCGATTATGTGTTTAGCGGTTGCGTCTGATTTGGTGTTGAGTGGATCAGCGGATAAGAGCTTGAGGATTTGGAGGAGAGGATTAATGGAGAAAGAGGGTTATTCTTGTTTGGCGGTTTTGGAAGGACATACCAAGCCTGTTAAGTGTTTGGCCGTCGCAGTTTCTGATTCCGATTATTCCGATTATTCTTGTATGGTTTATAGTGGGAGTCTTGATCTTTCTGTTAAGGTTTGGAACTTAAGGGTCACATCTATTTAACTACTTATTTACAAATTACAGTCTATGTCGTGACCACTGGTTAATCTCTCTTAATTAGTCTATATATTTGTGAATATGTTATATAATATTGGAGCTAGCTAGGGTTAGTCATAAACCTATCACACTCGGGTATTATTGGAGTACACTTTCATATTTACATGTTCGTTCTACTCCGTAGACCATATTCATATATTACAAATCCAAATATATGAGATTTTTCTGTTTTGATTGTAGGCTATGATGATATTCAAAATGACCTTCACGGCTTCACACGAACTTATGTATACACACTGTTTTAGCAAATACTTCTATTTTTTCTTTCTTAAATATAGAGTTAAAGTAAACAAAGAATGATGACAGAGAATTATAAAACTTATTTCGACAACGTCGAAGTTGAGCACCAAGACCATGTGGTCTGGTGGTTTTGTGATTTGTGTTTGGTAGAAGTTATTAATCTGGACTTTGTATGTGAAAATTGACAAGATAAAAAAAAATGACCAAAGAAGTCTGGAACTTTTTAATAACGAATCACGTAGTTTTGTCTTCCACTATGACTGGATATGTGTTATAATATAATGATAGAAATGTATATCGCATCATACACGTGAAGTATGGGGAAACAAAAACTTCCATACTTTAAGTGCAGATGATTGAATTTTACATTGAATAATAGCACTCTTTTTGTGCAGATATTCTACATTGAAGTTTAAATATTCTGTGCCTTACACATGTGCAAGTGCAATAACTAAAATATGTCCTTTCTTATTGCTTGCTAAAATGCGCTCGGAGGTTTAACATTTTGGGCCGTTATGATCCAATTATTGGGCTTCCAGTTGTAAGGCCTATAAATAATCCATAGATTTTATAGTACGATGATATAAACCCCATCAACAAGTCAACAATTCTAACCATATGACGTTTTGTTGTGACCGTAAGGGGTCCAGTTCCAATCATTTTCGTAGTAGGAATCTGGTGATAATTTTAATTATAATGTATACGTTTCGATCTCGTGAAGTGAAAGTAATATTTTGAAAACTGCAAATATCTCGTTCTCCAATGTTTTTTTTCTGTCTAAAATAATCAAAGACGGTAAAGTATTTCTTAGACATTGTTTTTTTAAAAAACCTTAGTTACAAACTAATCTTTAATTGCACATTAGTTTAAAATGATCCTCGATAAAGCCCAACAAAAGATTTGGTAAGGTTTATTAGAAAATGAAACCAACATGATGATGAGCCTCTGATTGTGTTGAAATGTCCTCGTCGTTGTATTTTAATTTTTAAATATTCAATTAATAAACTCATGTGGACCATTTTTAATGAATATTTGGTAAAATATTCCTGAAAAGTTGTACACTGATGCAAGCCAGCATCACAGCCTTTTTGTGAAGATAGGACAGAAAATAAAATAAAAAAACTTAACAATTTGATGTTTAATGAGATAGTCCTTCTTTTACTCATTGGCTAATTAAATTCGATAATACTCTCAAACTTATAGACGCATCAAATCAATATTATACTGTTTATATTTATAAAGAATAATTAATTATATAGTATAGTCAACAACACTGTTACTATTCAACCCTACCTATATAGTAAAATTCTTTTCTATTCTTGTTTTTACTATATAAGGTTAATTATTTCTCATATATGTCACATCCATTTTTTAGAAAACAAATCTTAAACGTAAAATCACAACTTGTCTTTTTTGCTATGTTATAATATCAAAAATTAGCAATATATAAATTTCTTATGGTTAAACTTGAACCACTCATATAAGTCGGTTAACAGATACTGTTGAAAATCATATTGTAAGTTGTGTATAACTAAACCAATCCAAACAGAAACCATACATTTTGATAAATGATTATTAATTAAAAAAAGAGGGTCATAAATAACTCATATGAGTTGGATTATTAATGTTAATTAAAACATAATTATAAAATATTAATTAATTAATTGTTATCTGGAAACCTACTGTCTTGCTCAGCGTGAATTCTACGCGCCTCCCAAAAATAAAGATGCCGAAACAAGAAACAACCTGCGGTTCTCAAATCTGAATATACCACGCGCCGAGATCACGCGCCGAACCAGCGCACTGTAGTGTGAAATATATCCATAGTTTTAAAATTTCTTCTTCTTCTTCTCTCTCTATCAAACTATTTCTCTCACCTTCCTCCTCCGATTTCTCCTTTGACAGTTCAGTCTTATCTCTCAAAGAACCAGAGAGAAAGAGAGAGAGGACTAGACTCGTAGCTCGCTACCGCTGTCAATTTTGCATTTTCCGGTGAAAGATTGCAGAAATGAAGGAATAATCGAGAAGATTATTATCGCCCCGCTGAGATTCTTTTGATTGAAGTGGGATTGATTCTTAGGGTTTCTGGTGAGAATTTTTTGTTTTTGTTTTTGGTTTTGAAGAGAAGAAATGCCAGGTCATAGATCCAAGTCCGAGAAGAAGGATGCTGAGAAGCAGCTCCGTCGAGACCCTTACGAGGTTTTAGGAGTTTTAAGGAACTCTACGGATCAGGAAATTAAGGGCGCTTATCGGAAATTGGCTCTCAAGTAAGTTTTATTTGGTTTCTCGTGGTTCTTTAGTTTGAACATTTGAAACTTGTAATTCGAAAAGCTGTGTTAATCTAGGGTTTAGGCTATGAAGAAGAACCTTGAATTGAATCAATTTAGGTTACAGAGAAGACTCTTCAACTGAATTTACTGATATGTCTGGGAATCAGGTAATCTGTGATTTATTTAGCTAAGCCTTAATCTGGATTATCATAAGGGAGTGTGATGGTTTGGTCTAGGCTAATTCTCTTTGGAGAAGACAAATTCTCTGCACAAGCATTTAGTACTCGTCCTGCTATCTCTGTCTTGTTCCTAAACTTATATTTGGTGTGTCAGGTACCATCCTGATAAGACTGCTAATGACCCGATTGCAGCCGATATGTTTAAGGAGGTCACGTTTTCCTACAACATCTTGTCTGATCCGGAGAAACGCCGCCAGTATGATTCAGCAGGTTTTGAGGTGAGATTCGTTTGTGTTATGGGATTGGAGATTTACTCTGAACTCTACCTGAGGCAGGAGTTATGTTGTTTGTTTTCTGTGTAATTATAGTTATCATGCTGTTAATTAAGGTTAAGATGCTGTTAAGGCTTGAACTCAAGATTTTCTAGGATCCTTGTCTCTAGTAATACTGCTATTCTTTACGAATGTTCTTGATGTGTTATGTGCTTCAGAATTCTTCTAGCAGCTAATGCTGTGCCAGCATCAACTTTCAGACTTTGCTAATTGCAAAGAGCTTCTTTTTCACAGGCTGTTGAAGCTGAAAGCCAAGAGCTGGAGCTAGATCTCTCAAGTTTAGGAGCTGTGAATACTGTGTTTGCAGCTTTGTTTAGGTTTGTTTTTTTTTTGACGTGGACTTCTGTTCGTTTTTCCAAGTCCCCTTTTGTAGTTGAACACAGATTTATTAAATGCAAGCTAAGTTTGTGTTCTGAAACTTCTGATGAAATAGCAAACTTGGTGTGCCGATAAAAACATCTGTATCTGCAACTATTTTGGAGGAGGCTCTTAATGGCAGAGTTTCAGTTGATCCTCTTGTACTTGGACAAGCTGTGTCTAAAAAGGTGTGTTCTGATAGTCAATGCCTGGTTATGATCTCATTTGTGTGTGTAATGAGTGTCTATCTCCATATAAGTCTCATATGTGCCACGGTTCTTATAGGTTGAAAAGCAATGTGCACACTTTTATGCTGTCACAATAACAGAAGAGGAAGTAAGCGCTGGTCTGGTCTGCAGAGTAGAATCATCTAGCAAAAGCAAATTCAAGGTTGGCTCGACGGAGTCTTTCCTGTCAAACTGATATTGAAATACCGAAGTATTGATAAACTAACGTGTGCATCTGCTTGTGCAGTTGCTGTATTTTGATCAAGAGGCCAACAGCGGATTGAGCCTAGCCCTGCAGGTATTGTTATTAATTGAAGTGAAAACCGTCTTTTTCAAAGAGTTTTCATATATCCATGGAATGAATGTGGTGTTACATGTTATATTTCATGTAATTAAAATGGTTGTTTTCTTCTTGTACTCTGACTCCCTCGTGGAAACAGGAGGACAGCAGAAGAACGGGTAAGATAACATCTGCTGGAATGTACTTTCTCGGTTTCCCTGTCTACCGGTTGGATCACACAGTTAATTCGGTAGGTTCATTTCCCTGTGTTGTAAATATACTGCCGAATGAGTTTCTTTTGGTTATTACTCTTTTTCCCCAACATGACTTTATTTTTATTGCTCTAGATGGCTCAAGCAAAGGATCCAGAATCTGCCTTCTTTAAAAAGCTTGATGGATTTCAGCAATGTGAAGTTACCGAGCTAAAGGCCGGTACTCATGTCTTTGCTGTCTATGGTCAGTTTTCCCGGCTTGTAATCTGATTACAAAATCACTTCTCGTCCCCCTTTTATATCTTTCTGGATTCAGTATTCGGCTGATCCAACTTGGTGGTCATTTAATGACATGTTCCTATTTCAGGTGATAACTTTTTTAAAAGCGTGAGCTACACAATTCAAGTTCTTTGTGCTGCCGCTTTTACACAAGAAAAAGAAGACCTCAGGTCTGTAGAAGCTCAGATCCTCACTAAAAGAGCAGAACTGGCAAAGTTTGAGACAGAGTACAGGGAAGTACTTGTGCAGTTCACCGATATGACCAGTAGATACGCTCAGGAAATGCAATCGGTTAGTCTTTTTTTATCATGAAAAAATTCCATACAACCATTCACAGGAAATAAGATTAAGATTTGTCATGACTTTAGAGCAGATATTTTGGAATGGTGAGCTTAGTTTGATTTTCTTATGTGTTTTCTTACAGATCGATGAGCTTTTAAAGCAGAGAAATGAAATTCACTCAGCCTACACAACGATTCCATTGATGAAGCGGAGCTCGAGCAAGAACAGGCTGAGAAAGAGCTCATTCAAGAAGGCAGCGGCTAAGGCGCCTGCTCCAACTGAACAGGAAGAAGATGAAGAGGAAGAGGAAGAGGAAGAGGAAGAGGAAGAAAGCAGTAGACAGAAGAACAGGAAACCAAGTACTTGTGATAGGTCCGAGACACTAAAGAAGAAGAGCAAATGGTTCAATTTACATTTGAAATTGGACAAGAAAAAACCTTGTTAGTTCTTCATCTCTTTTATAAAAAAAAAAAATGATTTTTATCCATTATTTTTCTCCCTTATCTTAGGGATCGGTTTCTCTGTAAATCTTTTGCTATTTTTCTCCAACTTATCATTAGTAATTAGTCAACAATTTATTTTGATAATTATTACCGTGTTATACTGAACCCGGAATCAAATATGACAAATGGACAATTCACAAGTATGAAAATTTTGTGCTATCAGATTTTGTAACACATATCATTAGACTTTGATAGATTCACAAATAAAAAATTAGAAAACACGTTTCCATGGCACAAAATTTTTCACAAAATAAATTTTAACACCCAAGGAGTGATCGATACATTTTCAATTTTTATAGACGTTAGCAACTCAACAATCACAAGACCACTTGGTGAAAAAATAAAATCACACTACCAAAATAATAGGAAAGTTAATGTTTTGAATGTGCGAGTTAAAAACGGTAATTCCTAATTTATCCCTTGTAGTCATTGTATTGATCACACCGCCTTCTTACTTCTCCAAGCTTCCCCGACTTCACATTCTTCTCGCTAACTTTCTCCATGGCCTTGGCAAACGCATCAAAAAACGCGGTTTCGTTAGCCGCATAAAGATCCACCAGCGACCGCGTCCTGTTATCAAACGCAATCGCGTGATCCGACTGGAGCAACCCGTAACCATGCTTCAAATTCTTGTAATACATATTATCAAATTTCCCAGGGGTAAAAACGTCATTAAACGCCGACATCTCTTCGTCATTTGTGTAATTAGCGCACAGCTTCCTCAGCTCCGCCGCGTATTTCGGATTCATCCCCACGGGAGCGTTTTGGTCGGACTTGTTAAAGATGCGACTCGCGAACTCTTTGCAATGAGAGAAACCAATTGTGTGAGCACCAACAAGAGCAACCATCTCTTGAACGGTCAAACCAGTGGACTCAAAAATCGAAATGATATGATCCATAGTCATGTTAGGACGAGCTAGCTTTCCTTCAACACGGTTCATATCTGAGACAAGACTATCTTTCCGACCAAACTTGACGTTAATTCTCGGACCACCGACCATTGTGATCAAGCTACGTGTTGCACCAACGAGAATATCCGAGCAAGAAACGACGTTGGGGCATTTTAGCTCGACGGCGGTTTTGATACGTGTGATTACGTCGAATGCGTCACCGGGGAGAGAACGGTTGATGTCAGCGTCACGTTCTGAGGTTTTACGTGGAGTTGAAGCGACGAGAATTGAAGCGTCACAACCATCGACCATACAATCGTGGAAAAAGAGACGGAGTGTTCCGGCGGCTGTTGTTGGAGCAGCGATTTGTTTATCGGTGACGATTTGGACGAGTGTTTGCTCGAATTCAGGGCATGTTTTGCTGTAATAATCAGACGAGAGATTTGCTTGAAGGAGATATGGAAAAGATAGGAGAATGAACACAGGTAACCCAAAATATTTCATTGAATAAAAGATATATGTTTTTGTTGATTTTTGTAATTTTTCTCCTGGTTTTAATTCTCTTTTTTTTTAGTTGAATTGTTGTGTGTTGTTCTTTCTTATCTGTTTGTGTCGATGTTATTTTGATATCAAGAGTTGTTTTGTTTAGAAAAACCCAAGGAAGAGAGAGTTTCAAGGAGAAACAGAAAACAATATTTTACCAAATTGTAAAACCCTTTTTTTAGTCTCCACGATTATTAGAAAAACGACGGATAATATAAGTCACAATGTGGCTCCAAAGTCACAAACCAAGTTGTTATCGCATATTATGCATACAATTTTGGGGAGAGAAAACAAAAAATATCTTATACTTTTAACAAAAAAAAAAATATTATATTATTCCACTCACAAAAGTAATCTCACTAGTCACTAACGTCAAAGGGGGTATGAGTTTCACTCTTCCATATACTGGAAACTTAGGTTCACACTTCATAACATTGATAAACTATAAGCAAAAAGCCCTAGACTACTTAAAACAAAATCAAATTACTTTACCAAAACATTAAAAAAAGATTGTTACAATTATTACACCAAAAAGTCAATATTAAATTCGTTATGTTCTACTATATTTCATTGTTATTTACTAAGTACTTATTTTCACTTTTGAATTTAACATATATAGGCTAGTCTAAAAGAGAATATTCCAACTAGATTTTATTAGTTAGGTTGGTGCCACCAACGCAAAACGTGAATAACGCGAAATTTAATTTGACCTTATATAAACCAAAATCAAATGTCTTCAACAACACATTGACATATTAATTCACCCCTTCTGTATTATCTTCACTAAAGAAAAAATAATAGAATCAAAAGCTCTTCAATGGCGGAAACCACTCCCAAACTCAAAGGCCACGTCGTAATCTTACCTTACCCAGTTCAAGGCCACCTTAACCCAATGGTTCAATTCGCTAAACGTCTAGTCTCCAAAAACGTCAAAGTCACAATCGCCACCACTACCTACACCGCGTCCTCAATCACAACTCCATCAGTCTCCGTCGAACCAATCTCCGACGGATGCGATTTCATCCCCATAGGTATTCCTGGTTTCAGCGTCGATACTTACTCAGAATCCTTCAAGCTCCACGGATCCGAAACCCTAACTCGCGTAATCGAGAAATTCAAATCTACAGATTTACCAATCGATTGTTTAGTTTACGATTCGTTTCTTCCTTGGGGACTTGAAGTTGCTAGATCTATGGATGTTTCAGCTGCTGCTTTCTTTACTAACAATCTCACTGTTTGTTCTGTGATGCGTAAATTCTCAAAAGGTGAGTTTCCTCTTCCCGCCGATCCTAATTCGGCGCCGTTTCGAATCCGTGGCTTGCCTTCGTTGAGTTACGACGAGTTACCTTCGTTTGTGGGACGTCACTGGTTAACTCATCCGGAGCATGGGCGAGTTCTCCTGAATCAGTTTCCTAACCATGAAAATGCTGATTGGTTATTCGTTAATGGCTTTGAAGGGTTAGAAACACAAGTAAGAGTTTCAATCATACTCTAAAGTTTGAAGATTTATGTGAAATTGTTTCAGTTGAAACTAGAATTGATGTTTTTGGCTATGTGTTGGGTTGTGTTTTGATTAGGATTGTGAAATTGGTGAATCAGAGGCAATGAGGGCAACGTTGATCGGACCAATGATTCCATCGGCGTATCTTGATAATCGGATGAAAGACGATAAAGACTACGGTGCGAGTCTGTTGAAACCGATATCAGATGAATGTATGGAGTGGCTTGGGACTAAGCCGGCTCAGTCGGTAGCGTTCGTCTCGTTTGGTTCGTTTGGGATTATCTTTGAGAAGCAACTCGCAGAGGTAGCTATTGCTTTACAACAATCGAACTTGAACTTTTTGTGGGTGATTAAAGAAGCTCATATTGCGAAATTGCCAGAAGGGTTTGTGGAATCGACTAAAGACAGAGCCTTGCTGGTTTCTTGGTGTAACCAGCTTGAGGTTTTAGCTCATGAATCGATTGGTTGCTTTTTGACTCATTGTGGTTGGAACTCGACATTGGAAGGGTTGAGTTTGGGCGTTCCAATGGTGGGTGTGCCTCAGTGGAGTGATCAGATGAATGATGCTAAGTTTGTGGAGGACGTTTGGAAAGTTGGGTATAGAGCGAAAGAGGAAGCTGGTGAAGCAATCGTGAAGAGCAGAGAGGTGGTGAGGTGTTTGAAAGGAGTGATGGAGGGAGAGAGTAGTGTGAAGATTAGAGAGAGTTCCAAGAAGTGGAAAGATTTGGCTGTGAAGGCAATGAGTGAAGGAGGAAGCTCTGATCGGAGCATTAACGAGTTTGTAGAGAGTTTAGGGAAGAAACATTGATCCAACTCTGTAAATGACGGAATGTATGTGTTTGTTGTTGTATAAGAGCATTGTACCAAGATGATTGTGATTCAATAAACCAATTGTGATTGTGAACAAGTATGTAAAAGAACTGAATAACTTAGATGAAGTTGTCAACACTAGA
Source organism: Boechera stricta (assembly GCA_018361395.1). Classification (NCBI taxonomy): domain Eukaryota; kingdom Viridiplantae; phylum Streptophyta; class Magnoliopsida; order Brassicales; family Brassicaceae; genus Boechera; species Boechera stricta. The sequence goes on along the minus strand of CM031539.1, from coordinate 5,135,986 downwards.
AAAAATATTAGTGAGATTAGTAGATTTAACTTGGGAGATGTACCAAAGGAAAAGAAAACGAAAAAAAAAAGGTTGAATTCAAACTAGTAAAATATTGGGCCTTTAATACCCAAAAGGGCCAAAACCACGAAAGCCTTTTAACAAGTAGCTTCACGTATCCCACATCGGAAGACTGAGAGAGTTTGATAGTTGAGACTTCAATATAAATACACTTCACTCTCCTAGTTGTAAATCACGCAGCCATGTGGTGAGCACATAGCGAACTATTCTTTCGCCTTTTACTAAAGAATACCGTGTGCTCTCCACGCTAAGTGGCATACGCCTATTTTTGGAGGGTTCTGCCTTACGGTGGACCCAACATAAACTAGTCTTAAATTTTATAGTCTCTCAAAAATGAGAGATAATACTCGTAAATTTCAGTTTTAAAGTTGACTCTCGATTTCCTCGTTAAAAAGCTAATGGAAAATTGAATCCTCTATTTGTTTTCCAGATCTCTTTAGTTTGATTAAAAGTTGGGTTACCAAAATTCTAAATATTATTTATATTTTTTAAATTTAATTTTGGTTTTTGAATAGATGTTCAGAATTTGAATTAATTACTTTGAAGCGTGAAGTACTAGTTTGTCCGAAGTGGTTATAGAAGCAACAACGAATATTATGCTAAATTAGCTTTGGAAAGTGGTTAGTCCTTTGTGATTACTGTTCAGCAACCTAACACAAACCTAATAAGCTTCGATTCTTGGACAATTACCTCTCGTTACATTCTCTTGGACAATTACCTCTCGTTACATTCCCTTATATCTATATGCAAACTCTAATCGTTCAAAAGGTCGTCATTAGCTTCGATCAATGAGTTCATCCCGGTCTATAAACCGCTCCAACAGCTCTTTGTCTCTCAGAACCAAGCAATCCTCAGCCTTTCCAAACCAGTCATACCGATGCTTCGCCACATAGTCATACACTGAGTCTCTCAGAGGAGTGGGAACTATGGAGAAAACTTTCAATGCAGAATAAGGCAGAGGTAAGTATGATACCACTCGAAGTGCAGCTGCAGAGTCGAAAGATGCAGATTCAAAAGGTCAAATCCATGATTTGGTCACTATAATAACTTGTTACTCATGAAATCAACTCCTTATTTACACTGCTATTGCTTAAAACTTATATAACATGAAATCCATCTACCAAAACTAACCAGCCGGGCATACTTAAACTAGGCGGAGTTCATCTCAGTAACTTAAAAGACCTACTTCTCACTGCAGATGTTTTCAGCTAAATCTTACCAAACTCTTAACTGTGAAATTGAAAGCATTTGTGTCAAAAGAAGATTTACATACCGGTCGATGCTTGATGGTAAGACCCGAGACCTTCAATGAAGAGAAAACGCTTCTGAACATCCTCTTTAGTGACACCACTCACTTCTAGATAAGGCTCAGCTGCTTTAGACTGAAGACAACAGAACTTTATCTTTCTGTACTTATCTGCTTTGATTATCCATTTCACACCTACATTGAACAAATTACTCAAATACAAATAAACAATTCAATCTAGAACACAATCCTTCTTAGAGTACTAAAATCGTTAGCACAATCACTCCAACCAATGCTAATTACAAAAAGCAATTCCCACAATTTCTCTTCAAGATGTTCAAATTTCCTACTACAATATATCTGGTTCAAGTCAAATCAATGTGACAAGAAAGACATATTACGAAATCTGCATAACCATCTTCTTCCAGAACTCGAAATCAAAAGCATTTCAACTCAGGTTAACCAATTGGATCGAAGGAACAAAAAACCCAGACCTATTTTTCCCCATTTCGTAGAACAAAACTTAAAATCAACTAGAACCGAATCGTTTTATCAGAATGAGACCAGATCAATACTTCAATAGACGGAGTCGATCAATAAACCTCTAAGCAATCCTTGAGAAAACGGCTTTGTTCTACGCTAAAGAGAGAAACAGAAAAGCATTGTACCTCCATGGCAAAGATGACAGACTCCGTCGTATACAACGACACGTGGCTGAAGGCTACCAGGCATAATCACCGGAATCGGAGTCGGCGATTCGGTTGGGTCCGAGTACGAAATAGATTCATCGGCGTCAATCTCAGCCGTTGTACGGGAAAAAGCTCCGGAAGACAACGTCGGCGACGGAGTCGAGATGTAAACCGATGAATTAACCGATCGACGCTGAAGAAAACTTCCCAGAATAGACCTGGGTTTCAAAATCCGAGGTGCCTTCGTCAACATTCTAGAAATCTTCTTCGCATTTTGTTCAAAAAAAGTATCAATTGCTTTTTTAGTTGTCTGAGTAAAGAAAGAAACAGTCGAGGCTTTCAACGAAGAACTGTACTTTGCTTGAGCTCCAAGTCGGGCGAAAGGTTCGATGCAAATAACTATGGGCTCATATTATCGTATATTGGGCCTAACGGATGGCAATTTAAGCCCACTTAACTAAAAAGAAACTGTTCAACTCCTAAAGTGTGTTATTTAACTTCTAAAGTTACAAAAGAATCTCAATAGAACTGTTCTTGAAAGAATGAGAGAGCAAGCAAAGAAAAAAGTTAGAACGACGGCAAAAATCATCAACAGAGAGATTTTCTGGGTGATCCGAAACTGTTTGCATTCATTGTCTGAGAATTCTCTGTGCTCATTCGGGCTCTTCACCAGTTTCTAGTGGTTTCGTTTTACTGCAAGAAAACAGAGAGATTTTAACCCAAAATTTGTTGTGACAAAAAATGAATCCTTTTTCCAGGCTATTCAGATTTTGATATAGCGTGGTTGCAACGAACCAAAATCTCTCTATATTCGTTCACTGATCATAAGTATATAGCCTTCATGCCACTTCAACTTCTCCTTCTGTATATAAGCAGCACAAGATTTGGTTAGCTTTCTGTATTTCGATGACCCAAAATTATCAAATGCAGAGAAAAGGGAGACTAGGTTGTCTAACCGGAAAGACGGACAGCCAAGTTTGCCTGTTCATCTGCATCAGCGTTTAATTTCTATAAAGAAAAATGCCAATAATGGCAGAAACTCGCATTAGAAAAAGGCCATGTTGGAATCTCGCTCTCAAGCACTAGACGAGAACTATGAGAGATATCATTCATTTACAGAGCGAGAGAGACAGAGAAAGATGCACATAGATACATACCCTTAGTACATGACTGATTTCGAAAGAGACACATTTGTTGCAAAGTTGTTTTGCTTCCTTGTGTAGCTTCGCGAGTACCTCGTGGTGTACCTTCCATTTACCTTTAATCTGTTGTTTCTCAGAAAATGTTGAGAAGGTGAGGAGCGAGAATCATATATGATTCATTAAATTAACTAATTGCACAGATATATAAATTTAATTGACAAACCTGCATACAGACTAGCTTGGAGTCACCTTTCACTTTTATTTTCTTGTAACCTTTCTCGGTAGCATATTTCAATCCTAGGATTAACGCGTGGTATTCTGCTGAATTGCTTGTGGCAATTCCCAAACCTTGACGCAGTTTACAAATCTGTTTTCGGAGAAAATTGATATTTTGATTAAAAAAACCGCATTCTTAATTAGTAACAGTGATTCAAACGGATTCATACCAAGCTTCCGTCCTTAGTTTTCAGTACCGCTGCTGCGCCAGAGAGACCAGGATTTCCCTTTGATGCACCGTCAAACTCGATAAAGCAAGTTTCCTACCACAAGAGGGGAAAGAGAAACCGACCAACTTGAGCAAAAAATTATGCATCCAGTTCAATAATGATAAATACGAACATAATCACAACTCACATCTAACGTATTAGCAGATGACTCCAGCTTAGCAAGCTTTTCCAAAGGATCAACTGACAAGGAAGCTGAAGGAAGTTGAACCTGGAAAAATGAATACTTAAGCAAATAGCTTAATCGCTTTGTCTGATAATCACTAAACTTCAGCTATTTCTTATAACTACAATCAAAGAGTCCAAAAAACACTTGTTATTGTAGCTTACTTTTTTGTTATCTTTTGACTTCGTCTCTGAGGTAGCCTCCTCTTCAGATACTTTGATTGTACAAGAATCTGGCTCCTAGAGAAGCAATTTAAGGACATACATTTAGTAAGTAATAACCACTCAGTTCAAAATTCCACATCACAAATCATGGCAGTTGCAGATATTCTCCAAAGAAAACATTATAAAAAGAAGAAAATACTGTAAAGACCACAGTACATATCTTACCTGAAAAAGACATGGTGTGAGAGCGCCAAACATATCATCTTTCAAGTCTGCAGCTCTAATACTGTAGAGTGGTTGCTTCAGCCCAACAGAAGAAAGATACTCCTCCGCGTCTTTAGGCAATGAGTATCCCTTATAAACACTAACCGGAGGATCAAATACCTGCCATTAAAAAGAAAGCAGCAATTTCTATTATATCCTCAATCCCAAATAAAATTTATTCAACAACAGATTGTAAGGGAAGATGTATTCACCGAATATCCAACTTGAGCTTGACAATCACTCAAATCCTTATAAATTCCAATCACATCACCCTTCCGAACTACGAAAAAGGCGTCCTTCTCTTTATCCGCAACAGAAACAACGGTTGACGACATCCTTGATTTACCAGCCTTTGATCTCGAGGAATAAGGGTGAACACTACACATTCCAAACGCACTACTCACACCAGCAGGCTTTAAACATGATTTTGAAGGCATATAGAAGCATTGATTCCATGGAATGTGAGTGGAACTGACATAGCTAGATCTCTTAAGAAGCACCAAGGAAATGTATGAACGCGCATGAGAGAGGCAGTTCATTACAATGTAGTTAACACACTGTGATTTTAAAAAAAGAAAAAGCACACAACTTTAGTTAAACTCCACAGAGACAAGAACAAATGTAAGATTATAAAACGCGAAATCAAAGTTGAAAAAATCAACAGTTCTCGTGAGTAGGTACACTATGGAATCTTCATTTGGATACAACACTTCAACCCAAAAAAAAAAAGTTAATCCACCTGCAATTCAAAAATTCTTAATCTGGGTATCTATAATTGAAGCGGATAAAATGAAATTTCTCCACGAGAGCTTCCGGCGAACCATAACAGAAATTGAAAACCCGAGAATGTATCGAAATCAGATAGTGAGATAGAGAAAGCATGAACCGGAGCAGGATTGAGTAGAAAACTAATTCGTAGAGTCAAACTAACATCTTACCAAGCACAGGGACTCGAATCTCTCGATTAATTGCTCGGTCTAATGCGAAACTGTCACTGAGCTCATTCCGATGAAGAAGGAAGATGAACTGGGTGGGTTTAATACTTTAATGGGTTTTGGTCTCCAACTTCTCAAAGTTAGGGTCAATAGGCGTTTATCACTGTACTAATATAAGGTTATAAATTTTATTAACATTACAAATGTGCAAACAGGTTTCGTGGTGTAGTTGGTTATCACGTCAGTCTAACACACTGAAGGTCTCCGGTTCGAACCCGGGCGAAGCCATTCTTTTATTTTTTGGATCTTAATATTCTTACAATAATCAAAAGGGCTTAATGGACTTAAATAAGACGGACCCAATAAAAAGACAATTCCATGAGACCCTACGTTAGTAAGTATTTCTTCTGATACTAATTTTTCCGGGCATTGTTAATTTGTTATCATTGTCGACGTCAACAAAAGCCGGTACAATTGCAAAATTCATCACGTGATAATTACGGGGAAAAAAATAGTGACAAGAGTTACAATACCATTTTGTTCTTTTACTTTTGTGTGGTTTCAAGTTGCTATACTGCTTGCTTAAAGATTAGTTAATTTGTTATCATTGTCGACGTCAACAAAAGCCAGTACGATTGCAAAATTCATCACGTGATAATTACAGGAAAAAGAATAGTAGATAGGAGTTTAACGACCATTTTGTTCTTATTTGATAATAATTCAAAAATAAAAACCCTATTTTTTTGTTCTTTTACTTTTGTGTGGTTTCAAGTTGCTATATTGCTCGTGAGTCATCAGCATCTTCTCCAAACAACCAGCAACGCACATTACATTATTAGTGTAAACGAGAAGTCTAGGGACAAACCAAAATAAATCAATGTGCTAGCTTAAAAATGCAATGCACCATTGAATCAGAATATTCTCTCCTGAAGTAAGTCTCTGATGAGCTTAATTAAACTAGAGACAAAGAAAATGAATACGTTTCTGAAGTCACTCATCTTCTTACAAGATTCATGTCTTGCCTTCCTCTCTCTACTGGTAATTAAGACCTTCATATCTTTCTTTATGATCACTCGCTCTGTTTCTCTGCTTTACGTACGGATAGTTTCTTATTTTGTCCATCTATATATGCATGAGAAGTTCCATGGAGGGAGTTCTGAAGATGCAGCTGAAGCTGCCAAGATGCCTGAAGCATCCACTAATGGTGTGAGGATAAGCACCGAAACAACATGGATACGACAATTGAGGAGTTTGCTCATAGTTCCCATATTCAAGTGTTTGGTGGCGTTGTTTTTGATAATATCCCTCTTAGTTTTCATAGAAGGTATATACATGAACCTTGTAGTGCTCTACGTCAAGCTGTTTAAGCGAAAACCCGAAAAGGTCTACAAATGGGAGCCGATGCCGGAGGACATCGAGCTCGGACATGAATCCTACCCCATGGTCCTTGTCCAAATCCCAATGTACAACGAAAAGGAGGTATATCTACATGTATTTTATATATTATATTATGGGCGGACTCATTAAGTTTTTCACAAAACTAATTGATAATAATATAACGATTCAGGGTTTTTATATACTACATTAATGTATTTGAACATTTATAGATGTAAGAGTCCTAACATGTTGTTAACTCGCAGGTCCTTCAATTATCTATAGGTGCTGCATGTAGACTAATATGGCCGATGGACCGCCTAATTGTTCAAGTTTTAGATGATTCCACTGATCAAACCATCAAGGTCTTGCTGCTAACCAAGTCTAGTCAATTTATTGAACATATTACATATATGTATTGTAAGATAATTAAATGTGAAGGGAACTGAATTTCAGGAGCTGGTGAACGCAGAGTGTGCAAAATGGGAAAGTAAAGGTGTAAATATAAAGTGTGAGAGGAGAGATAACAGAAATGGCTACAAAGCCGGAGCTCTTAAACAAGGCATGAAGCACAACTACGTGAAGCTATGCAACTATGTCGTCATCTTCGATGCAGACTTCCAACCGGAGCCTGATTATCTCCAACGCTCTGTCCCCTTCCTCATTCACAACACCGAGGTCGCCCTCGTTCAAGCCCGATGGAGATTCAGTACGTAGACTATGGTAGAAATTTGACATACCTAAAACTTAACAATTATTAATAACTATTTTAAGACTAGAAATTTTAAGAAATTTGACATACCTAAAAATTAACAATTTGAATAGTACTATCAATATTTGTAATTAAGTTTTCAACTCAAAACCAATTGGAAATTACTACAGTAATTTTTATCTCATAACCAATTTAGAGTGAGTGGGATGACTGATGCTCCATCACAATAAAAATCTTCTATCCCATTCATTTAGACCAAAATCCACTCTAAGATCGAATACTAATTTTGGATCAACGGATCTCTGAAACTATGTTAAAATTCATAAAATTTTGCCTCAAAACTAGTTGGTGATAAACTGAATGACTTACATTTGGTGCCTTACATTTTTCGGCATAATTAAGAATCCTAACGAAGTCTATTTTCAAACTGAGTGATTGTGTGTGTGTGTGGGGTTCATCACAGTTAACGCAAACAAGTGCTTGATGACGAGGATGCAAGAGATGTCCCTCAACTACCACTTCATGGCAGAGCAAGAATCTGGATCCACTAGACATGCCTTCTTTAGCTTCAATGGTGCATTTCCTTATCATCACATGTTTTAAATATTTTAGGTACACTTTAACTTTATTTCATAAATATGGTTTTGGTATATTTCTTTCAGGAACTGCGGGTGTATGGAGAATGGCAGCGATGGAAGAAGCTGGAGGATGGCATGACCGGACCACTGTAGAGGACATGGACTTGGCTGTTCGTGCTGGTCTTCTCGGCTGGAAATTTGTCTTCCTCAATGACCTCACGGTACTTGATTTTATCCCTACCTATTAATTGTATTAAAATAAGCCCTACAAAAATTAAAAACACTCATCGCATCTTGTATACATTATGTAACTGTTAGATACCCCACATCGGTTAGATATCCAACAATTCGTAGTGCTTTGTAAAGCTACATAGACACTCCCACCTTTCTGAAGTATAGTTTTTGTGGTAGATTTTATTGAATTTGGTTATGGACCTAGTTTGTGCTATTGTTCATACTTCATACCAGTGACAATCTCGTAGTGATGCATTCACATGTGTTGCTATCAAAATAATTATTAGCATATAATCGTTACATTATGTATATGAATGCTGACTTTGTAGGTGAAAAGCGAGCTACCAAGCAAATTTAAGGCCTTTAGATTCCAGCAACATCGATGGTCTTGTGGTCCAGCTAATCTCTTCAGGAAATTGATTATGGAGATTATTCGCAATAAGGTCCTTTATTCAATTTATATTATTTCATCTTGACAAAAACGTGCCCACAACTTTTTTTTGTCTCACGTGCCAACTACTTCGTTTTTTTTTTTGGTTTAATAACTACTTTGTTTTTTGTCCATCGTGTTACTATAGAGAGACAAACAGGCCATGTGATGTGAGGCTGACGTACATTTTTCTGTTTTGACTGGTCACTCATCGATGGGGATTGGTTTCTTCATTTGTTTTGTTTTGTTCGGTTATTTGGCGATTAGTTATTTGTTCGGTTCTTTTTTCTTTTATGCTTTAAGAACACACACAAAAAAAAGATTTGATGCTGCACTTGATGTCTTGATTTGCTAATCTTATGGGTTAGAAGACCGGTTTGGTTCAGTCTAGTGTTATGTGGTTCGGGTTAGTTAAACCAAGTCTTATAAATATTGATTATTTCCTTTGTGCCTTTAAGCAAATAATTAACAGGAGTAGACATCTAACCTTGAGCTACAAATCTATGTAATAATGAGCAGAGAGTGACGATTTGGAAGAAGTTATATCTGATCTACAGCTTCTTTTTGTTACGGAAGATCATAGTCCACTGCTTCACTTTTTGTTTCTACTGCGTTATTCTTCCTACAAGTGTCTTCTTCCCCGAAGTCAACATTCCAGCTTGGTCAACTTTCTACGTTCCCTCTTTGATCACTCTCTGCGTCGTCATTGCGACACCAAGGTTCGTGCTACTTCGTAATTCATCTTGATCGATAAATATATCACCTAATTGTATAAATCATTTACTATGAATTATCAACTTTTGCAGATCATTCTACCTCGTGATATTTTGGATCTTGTTTGAAAACGTAATGTCTATGCACCGGACAAAGGGAACTTTCATCGGCATACTCGAAGGAGAAAGAGTGAACGAATGGGTTGTCACTGAGAAGTTAGGAGATGCTCTTAAGACTAAACTACTTCCTCGGATAGGAAAACCTTGTAACGGGTTTTTCAAAAGGTAACTAATTAATTTAAGTAATAAAAGCAAAGTGAATAAATACTAATGGGTTATGAAGAGTTTGGTTGGTTGCAGAGTAAACTCCAAGGAGATAATGGTGGGGATATACATCTTGTGTTGTGCCTGCTATGACCTTATCTTTGGGAACACCTTGTTATATATCTATCTCTTCATGCAAGCGGTTGCCTTTCTCATATCAGGAGTTGACTTTGTCGGAACCCAAGATATCGATCACATTTAGACATCAATGCTAGTTTCTAATCAATAAGATAATTCATGCTTGATTACCATTTTAAGTTAACTGTGTAAATTAGTTTGATAATATCTTTTATCTAGCTACGTTAGTTGTATATCTTGTGTATCGAATAAGATGGTGTTATACATCACTTTACATTCCAATCACGGTAAACATGCATCACAATTTTTTTCTATCCCTGCTTTGATAATTTAACATATAAATGTAAAAGCGTAAATATTATATATCATATGGAGTAGTTTCTTTCGATTTTATTTTGTTGTTGGTTGTTATGGATTTGTTCTATGTGAATAGTTTGTACAAACTTAACGCGTTTCTATTTCTCATCGGTATGAATTATTTTCAACTCCCAATCTACACAACAAACACACATGCAAGATGATTCTGATGTTACTAAGTCTCTTTGTAGTGTATAAAGATAGTGGCATTGCAAGGATGACTGAACTCATTAAAGGGCACCCAAAGCTTCTTCTTGGTCTCAGTGTCTTCCTTCCCGAGGCTAAGATAACCATCCCTGCCAAGGCTAACAAAGGGTTAGGCCAATCTCAAACTATAGTTTGCATAAGAGTATCTACGGAGCTAAGTAGGGTTAATGTGCCTGTTTACGTGGCTTCTGTAAGGGGCATTTCATAATGAATCTGCAAAATATAAAGAATGGATCAAGATATGGAATTATTTCTCCTTTTATGTTTGCTTTGCTCTTACTTTTAACTCCCATTCTACAACAGAAAAAAACACACATTCTGAATTAACTCTGACGTTACTAGTCTCTTTGTAGAATCGATGAAGCTAGTGTCATTGCAAGGGTGGTGGAACTCATGAAAGACCACCGGAATCTTCTTCTGGGTTTCAGAGTCTTCCTTTCAGCTGGGGCTAAGGTATGTTAGACATTAATTCCTAAAGAGTCAAGATTTCACCTAACAAGATGGTTGGTGAATGTCACCTAACAAGATGGTTGGTGAATGTCACCTAACAAGATGGTTGGTGAAGATGAATTATCACCTAACAAGTTGGTTAAGTGGTGATAGTTGGTGAAGTTCTAACCTTATGGAGTAGGTGAATCTTTCACTATAAATAGAAGTGTATGGAGAGTTGTTCCAAATCACCAAAAAAAAAAAAACTTAAGAGAGAAAGACATTTGGTCTTGAGAGAGTTTCCAAATCAATAAGAAGAGTTGTTCTTATATTTCTTTTCTTGAGTTAAACACATATATAACCTCATTTGGTATCAGAGCTTGAGAGATTGAGAGAGATCGTGAGAGATAGTTCTAAATCGAAGAAGCTTGCGACACAAGAAACGTGTTATAACGTTAATCAACACCTAAGATCAAAGGGGTTTTGATTCGTCTTAAAGATAAGAGATGGAGGAAGCTATTGTTGTGCCACAACGTACAAAGGAGCTTGGTTCTACTTCAATACAATGTCCAATGCTCACCACCACCAATTACACCGTATGGTCAATGCGGATGAAGGTTACACTTCGGTGTCACAAAATTTGGGAGATGATCGAGCCGGGATCTAATGATGAAGACAAGAACAACTTAGCTATAGCTTTGTTGTTTCAATCCATACCCGAAAATCTAATTCTACAAATCGGAGACCACAACAAAGCAAAAGACATGTGGGAGGCGATTAAAAGTCGATATTTGGGAGCGGATCGAGTGAGAGAAGCTCGCCTACAAACGCTTTCTTCTGAGTTCGAGAGGTTAACTATGAAGGAGTCAGAAAATATCGAAGATTTTGCGGGAAGAATGTCAAGTATAGCCTCAAGATCGACGGCTTTGGGACAAAGCATTGAAGAACACAAGTTGGTGAAGAAGTTTCTAAATGGTTTGCCTAGAAACAAATATATCCAACTTGTTGCATCTCTAGAACAAGTTTTGGATCTCAACACTACGGGATTTGAAGATATTGTTGGGAGGTTGAAAGCATACGAAGAACGTATAGAAGAAGAAGATCACAACGATGACAAAGGAAAACTCTTATTCACTTCGTATGACACTCAAAACTCACGGGGAGGCTTCCGTGGCTTTCAAGGAAGAGGACGTGGGGGTCGTGGTCGAGGTCGAGGTAGAGGATGCTTTAACTCGCAACAACAATCAAACAACAACACGGGGCAAAATCAAACCAAAGAAAAATCAAAGAAAGATCGATCGAAGCTTGTTTGTTGGAGATGTGACAAACCCGGACATTTTGCGTCATCGTGTCATGAGAAAGCTCAACGTGATCAAGAAACAAACTTAGTGGAGACTGAGGAGGCCGATGCAGTTCTCTACACGCATGAAGTTGTTTTCTTGAACGAGAAAAATATTGTTCCAAGAAAATACGAAGAAGAGAAAGACGAGCCAAGTATTTGGTACTTGGATAATGGAGCTTCCAATCATATGACGGGAAATAAATCTTATTTTTCGGAGTTGAATGAAAACATCAAAGGGAAGGTGAAGTTTGGAGATGAGTCATGCATCGACATCAAAGGAAAAGGCTCATAATATTTCAAGCAGGCGGAGAACAAAGATTGATTACTGATATCTATTGGATTCCGGATCTTAAGAGCAATATCATTAGCCTTGGATAAGCAACTGAAGTCTGTTGTGATGTGAGATTGAAGGGTAATTATCTCACCATGCATGATCATGAAGGAAAGCTCTTGATGGAGGTACTTCGAACTCCTAATCGAATGTACAAAATTCGTTTAGTTATTGGGATGCCTATTTGCTTGCTCGCTAAGCTAGACGATGAGACATGGCGTTGGCATGCAAGATTAGGGCATGTTAACTTTGATTCTATGAAAATGATGTCTAAGAAGGAGCTGGTTCGTGGCTTGCCTAGCTTTGGAGAAGAGAAAAGAATTTGTGAGTGTTGCCTTGTTGGTAAATAAACACGTTTATCATTCCCACAAGCAACAAAGTTTCGATCAACTCAAAAATTGGAGTTGATACATGGAGATCTATGCGGCCCTATCACACCATCAACCACTGCAAATAATCGATACATACTTGTGTTGATTGATGATTTTTCAAGGTACATGTGGACTATCTTGTTAAAGGAGAAGAGTGATGCTTTTGATAGGTTCAAGAAGTTCAAAACCATGGTAGAAAGCGAGACGGGAGAAAATATCAAAATGTTTCGAACTGATAGGGGGGGAGAGTTTACTTCTATCGAGTTTCAAACATTTTGTGAAGACAATGGGATCTCTAGACAACTCACGGCTCCTTATACACCTCAACAAAATGGCGTTGTTGAGAGACGGAATCGAACCTTGATGGAGATGACTCGGAGTATGCTCAAGACAATGGAGATTCCAAATTTTATGTGGGGAGAAGCGGTAAGACATGCTACTTACTTAATCAATAGAGTAACCACGAAGGCATTAAATGATCAAACACCATACGAGTTATTCAAATGTCACAAACCGAACCTTGAGCACCTAAGAGTCTTTGGGTGTATGGCATATGCAAGAGTGGAGTCAATCAACATGAAAAAACTTGATGATCGGTCTCGGCCTCTAGTGTATCTTGGAACGGAACCTGGTTCCAAAGCCTATCGTCTCTACAATCCACAAACCAAAAAGATTTATGTAAGTCGTGACGTGATTTTTAATGAATCAATTGGTTGGAAATGGATTGGTTCAAATGAAGGAGGAGATGGTAATCCGGGTATGTTTACTATGACTTGGGAAAAGAGCATAGATAATGGAACCGGACAATACATAATCGAGGAAGAGTCTTCTAACGGATCTAATGGAGAAAGCAGAGAAGTTGGAACACATGACGGGCTGTTCCCGACTGAAGAAAACAGAGAAGTTGCCGAAACACGTGACGGGCTATTCCATGAACCTGACGAGCCCATTCTAAGAAGATCTAACCGAGAGACAAGTAAGCCTAAACGTCTTGAAGATTATGTTTTGTTGGCAGATATAGAAGGAGAAGAGTTACTCTTAAGCATCAATGGAGAGCCAAACTCATATCAAGAAGCCAAAGACTCAAAGGAATGGATGGAAGCCATGAAATCCGAGATAGAGTCTATCAACAAAAACAAAACGTGGGAGCTAGTGGACAAGCCAGTCAACTCTAAACCCATTGGAGTAAAGTGGGTGTACAAGATCAAGAATAATGCTGATGGAAGTATTAACAAACACAAAGCMCGACTTGTAGCGAAGGGATATGTTCAAAAACATGGAGTTGATTTCGATGAAGTCTTTGCACCAGTCGCTCGTCTTGAAACCATTCGGTTTCTGTTTGCTTTAGCCGCGACTAGTGGATGGGAGATCCACCATCTTGATGTTAAAACCGCGTTCTTACATGGAGAGCTAAAGGAGATGGTCCATGTTTACCAACCGGACGAGTTTGTAAAGAAGGGAGAAGAACATAAAGTTTATAAACTTTATAAAGCATTGTACGGTCTTAGACAAGCACTAAGAGCTTGGAACACCAAACTTGATCAGATCTTAAAGAGTATGAGCTTTAACAAGTGTTCTAAGGAGCAATCAGTTTACCGCAAGACGGAGAATGATCAAGATCTCATCGTAGCGGTTTATGTTGATGATTTATTTGTGACGGGAACAACATTAAAGATCATACAAGAATTCAAGCAAGGAATATCAAGAAAGTTCGAAATGTCTGATCTTGGCAAGCTTACATACTATCTTGGGATTGAAGTGTCACAAAACAACAATGGAATAACTCTAAAGCAAGAGAGTTATGCAGAAAAGATAATCAAAGAAGCTACCATGGAATCATGCAATCGAGCTCATATTCCCATGGAATCGAGTGTAAAGTTGAACAAGGCTGAAGATGAAGAAGAAATCAATGCCACAAACTATCGGAAAATTATCGGTTGTTTGAGATACTTGTTACACACGCGACCCGATCTTTCTTATGCCGTTGGAGTACTAAGTCGATATATGCAAAGTCCTAGAACTTCACATGGAGCAGCAATGAAACATGTTTTGAGGTACTTGCAAGGAACAAAGAGCTATTGTCTTAACTTTAAGAGAAAAGGAGATAAGAAGCTCGTCGGATACAGTGACAATAGCCATGATATAAACCAAGATGATGGGAAGAGCACGGCTGGTCACATTTTCTACTTCGGAACATCTCCTATTACATGGTGTTCTCAAAAGCAACCTACCGTAGCTTTATCATCATGTGAAGCGAGTTTATGGCGGCAACAACTGCATGGTCAAGCTATATGGCAAGATCTTCTACGAAGTAACAGGATGGAATCGAGAGAGCATCACTTTGCGTGTTGACAACAAATCGGCAATAGCTCTCACGAAGAATCCAGTCTTTCATGGAAGGAGCAAACACATCCACAAGAGATACCACTTCATTCGAGAATGTGTCGAGAATGAACAAATCAATGTCGAGCATGTTTCGCGAGAGGAGCAACGAGCGGACATCTTGACTAAGCCTTTAGCTCGGATCAAGTTTGCGGAAATGAGAAGTCAAATTGGAGTGCAAGATCTTCTTAATTCAAGTTTAGGAATTAAGGGGGACAATGTTAGACATTAATTCCTAAAGAGTCAAGATTTCACCTAACAAGATGGTTGGTGAATGTCACCTAACAAGATGGTTGGTGAAGATGAATTATCACCTAACAAGTTGGTTAAGTGGTGATAGTTGGTGAAGTTCTAACCTTATGGAGTAGGTGAAGCTTTCACTATAAATAGAAATGTATGGAGAGTTGTTCCAAATCACCAAAAAAAAAAAACTTAAGAGAGAAAGACATTTGGTCTTGAGAGAGTTTCCAAATCAATAAGAAGAGTTGTTCTTATATTTCTTTTCTTGAGTTAAACACATATATAACCTCAAGGTAACCATCCCTCCCGAGGCCGAGCAACATAATGCGCCTGATTTTAACAAAAGAAAATGTGCTAAGTCTGATGATCCAGATTATGATCCGGATTTTATGAACAAGCTTAATGTATAGAATGCTCAAATTATAAACTATCATTCTTGTTTTGCTAACATGTTAGTCTCCATCGAAGAAGCGAAAGAGAAAAGGAAAGAATGTGTCTCCACCTAAGAAAAAGGTGAAACTTAGCAAGCGCACAATGAATTGTAAAAAATGTGGTCAAGCGGGGCACAATTCTCGTTCATGTGGTAAGAGAGCTCGTCAGGTTAGTCCCTTTTCATCTTGAGTTCAGTTTTGTGTGGAAAATTGCTCATAGTCATAGCCTTGTTTAACCTGGTGCTGTAAATGTGTGAGATTGTATCTTCTGTTTTCAAATGCCTGTGTTTCAGGCTTGTGGAAGTAGTGGATCGCAAATGAAATCATCTCAATCTCAGTGAAATACTCAACAAGTAGAAGATTAGAAGCAAGTGTGTGGACTGCTTTTTTGGCCTTCTTAGTAGGGTTTTTTTTTGCCTTCTTAGAGCATCCTTAATGGTAGAACTCCTTTAATATTTATTGTAAGTAAGAAACGTTTCTTTAGTTTCTTAAATAAGAAACCCATTTCACTTTGTGTCATACGTTTCTATTATTTTATTATTATTATTATAAGAAACTCTTCTAAAATATCTGCATTGAAGATGGTCTTAGTCGTATAAAAAGGTTTTGTGGCTCATATTTTAGCGGTTTTTTGCACTGAAGATGGGTTAAGGTTTTTGTGTTAAGAATTGTTTTTTTTTTTGGATTCATTTACAACATTCTTGAAGCTTGATTCAAATGATATCAAGCAACCTCAGTGATCATTGTTATATATCTATCTCTTCATGCAAGCGGTCTTGTATCCGAAGTTGGCTTTGTCAGAACTTCAAATTTCGATCACGTTTAGAAATCAATGTTGGTTTCAATCATAAGTTAGTTCATGCTTGATTACCCAATCTCAAGTAGTTGTGTAAGTTAGTTTGATAATATCTCGATGGTGTTATACATCACACTGTCTAATTGTTGAATTTATGATCATTACAATCATTAGAATCTATAAGTAGTTAAATACTAATGCATACTCCTATCATTTTCAATAAATTCCAATCACACGAAGCCTCCTTTATTTATCCTTAGCTGTAAAAATTCTATCAGAGAGGTCACTAAAAAGTTGTTTCTGAGTTCAACATTTTAGAATAGTTTACAGTTCCAGGCGATAAATTAACCAAGACCTGGTAAAAAGTGGACAAGACCTCACTGTTCTTGTCAGTAACAGGGTGAAATTAGTCCAAATTTCAATCCCTGCAACTCAAGAAATCTCTAATCTGCTTACAAGGACAAGCAGATTCTAAGTAAAGACAACAACAAGCGAAAAGCAAACATATCCACTTTTCGCTGGTCGATCAGATCTAGACGCTTTTCGGGTTAGTAGCAACAAACCCTATATCGGCATTTCACTGACCGACTCCTTTCACTGGCCTCATGTGCCAAAGAGTTGCAACCTTCGTCTCTCCAGCTCAAGCTGCGATAAAGGCAAAATTGCATTACTATCACACCCAAGGCTTGATCAACATTACACGATTGAATGCTAGTGACTAATATAACACTAGAGGCTTAATTGACATTACACAATGAACTGAAAGTGACGCTTACCACTTTCTTGACTCGGTTGTTGGCAGCATCAGTTCCTCCAAAGACACAATCTGAAAGATACGGGCTACGAACGCGTACTTCCTTCATCACCAGAATGTCAGAGTTTTCCCATTGCACAGGAAGCCTAGAAGGAAAATAATTCACATGTGATTCATTTGCAAGAGAAAAAGCAAATTCTGCTGTCTCCTCTCAACTAATATTAGGAATGATTTATGTAGTCTAAAACTCTGTAACTAGACAGCTTCTTAATTGTATCACAGAGAAGACTAAAGATACTTGACACTAGAGCACGCAACATATGTAATCTACAACAAAATGAAAAAATAGAAACTTTGCATAAGTTGGAAAGCTAGCATCACAGGAAACCTAGACCAATACAACACTAAATCATATCCAGATTCTAACAATTTATCCACACATTAGAAGCTCAAACAAATTCCTCCAAATCAAGCAGTTGTTTACAAAGAACTAATAGTTCAACTACACAAACATCTAATTAAGATCTCATCCCATCTCTCTACCGTAGCTAAAACGGAGTAAAAAGTTGTATAAACAGTCGCAGCCAAAATAGAGTCATGATCACTCTAACTGTGTTTCCTTCTCAGAAATTAGCTATTTCTCATTTCGAAAAAGAATAAAAAGAGAAGATCCTTACGTCTTAGACAACGCGTCGAAGATGCTCTGGGCCTCTGCGGTAACACCAACTCCCATTCTCTCAGCATCTGCTTCTGCTTGCCTGCTCTCAATACGTTTTCACAAGTAAGCTATAAGCAAATCAGAAAATAATGAATTTTGAAAGGATTCAACAACAATAAATCACCTGATAGCAAGTGCCTCTTTAGCTCGGAGACCATGAAGATCAACAGAACACTTGTCTGTATCAAGCGGATCTTCAGTTTTCCCTAAATACGAAAGCCCTGTAATAAAATTCGCATTCACCATCCGAGTGTTCTTCAAATGCCCAGGTCTAGGTTTCGAACCCTCTTGTAATAACCAATAATTCATCAAGGATTCCGCAAATTGAGGTCATGATATGATAAAGCCCTAAATATACAATTTTGATGAAACAATAGAAATAACAAATTTAAGAAACTGGTGAGGTCACATCGAAGGATATCAAAAAAGACGAAGTTGGGAATGGGGTCGTAAGCCATGACGATCCCTCGGAACTCATCTCCGGTGATCACCTTGACTGAATAAATATTCCCCACCGCGAATTTCTCTCCTTCTCCTCCGACATCACTGGCCACCGATGCTCCTGCTGGATCCATGGCGGCCGCCTGAATCTCTCCTCCTCCGGCTTCTGTATCGCCGAAGTACGGAAAAATTGAAATATATATTATCACAATCTAGGCCGTAAGCCCAAATACTTAATGGGCTTATGGTGGATTTCAAAACTCTGCGTTTTATATATATTAATACTTGGGTTAATCTGGATAAACCGGTTCAATCCAAACGGAAATGAAGTACTCGATCTGAAAGTCGAACCACTCCTTAATACGGTTCAAATGGGTTTACGAAACCGAATCCGAATCTTAACCGAACCAAAAGAAAGAAAATAATATGAACTGAACTGAAACCAAAACCAAAACCAAAACCGTACTAAACCATTCACTATAAATTAGTTTTAGATGAGATACCAATTATTTATAAACCAAAAAATTCGAAAATTCCAAACCAAAATCCCGATAGATCACATCTGGATCCAATTTAACATTTGTAGTTAAATAAACAATATGGGCCACAGGGCCAGTATAAGCTTATGGTATTGGTAAATTCGAAGCGCAACGTTTTAGAGATTAGTAGAGATCACCAATATGTCGTCAGTTATTTTATCCATTTTATTTCGTTATAACAGATTAGCGAATACTGAAGCACCACCAAATCGGAGATAATCGAATCGTGTGTGTGTGTGTCAATGGCGGCCGTAAGCATCTCACTCGCTTTCTCTGTTGATTCCCTCAAACCAAGCCAATCAACGAAGTTTGGTTTCTCGTCTTCTTCACCTAGATATCCTTTACTCTACTCTTGTAGATCTCACCGCTCCAATCTCAGATTCGCCTTCCCTCCTTCACCTTCTCCAGTTTCGACAGCTACAGTTTCGGGAGATGAAGCTACGAAATCGACCGGAAACTACGCTTTTCTAGAGGAATCGTTTCGTACTGGGAGATTTTTGAGTAACGAGGAGTTAGAGAAGTTGAAAACTCTTGAAGGATTTGCGTATTTTCAAGAGCTTGAATCTGGATCGATGTGTGTTCGGGTTATGAGACCTGAAGAGATGGATTCGACGGTGCATCTCTTGGCTGAGTCATTTGGTGAATCGATGTTATTGCCTTCTGGTTATCAGTCTGTGTTACGGTTTTTGGTTAAGCAGTATTTGATTGAGAGGAGAGAAGTGTTGCCACACGCAGTAACTTTAGTTGGGTTCTATAGAAAAAAAACTGATGGGGGTAGTGATGTAGAGGAGGTTGAGATGGCTGGAACTGTAGAGGTGTGCTTGGATAAACGAGGCGCTAATGCTTCACCTCCTTCTCCAACTCCTCCTAAGGAATCACCTTATATATGTAATATGACTGTGAAAGAAGAACTTAGAAGGTATTTGGCACAGCTCTCTGTATGATTCCAAGTAGCATTATGTAGTTATTCTTGTTGATTTGCTTTATAAGAGAGTTTGTGTTGTGTTTGTGTTATGACTTGTTAGGAGGGGAATTGGATGGCATTTGTTGAAGGCGAGTGAGGAACTGATATCTCAGATTAGTCCATCAAAGGATGCCTACTTGCATTGTAGGATGGTCGATGAGGCTCCTTTCAATATGTACAAGAAAGCAGGATATGAGGTTGTTAAGACAGATACCGTTTTGGTCCTTTTGATGTTACAGCGGCGTAAGCATTTGATGCGCAAAAAGCTTCCACCTTGCACCAGTCCTTCACATACGGTAGATATAGAGAGGTCTGATAATGAGCTGACCTCATCTGCTAATGCGTGAACACGGGTACGGTTTTATCTATCAATGTACCATTTAGTTTGGTATTTGTCTACCTTGTTTGAATTCATAACAAAAATTCGATGTAAACCAAATAACTCAGAACTTGCTGTGATTCATCATGTAGGAGGTAAATGTGACTTGACCAAGGACACGGGTTCATACCCTGTTTGCTTCAACTTGCTGTTTATAAAATCTTAGTTGAGGTACTCTACACACGCTCTTATATTTATCGATTCAAGCTTTACCTGCTGTTATCTGCTTCATGCTTCCAGTATTGGCAGTGATTGTGTTGTTGTTCATATATATATATATATATATATATATGGTCCAATCTTTAAGCATAAGGCAAAAGGAAACAGAAAAGCCTGAATATATATACTCGTTTCTCTTCATAAAGCAAATGATATATGTATGACAATATTGACATACTCCATGATCAAAGTTTAGCAGCTGGAAGTTGAATTCAAATTTTCCCATATATATATAATTAGGATTGCTTTGTTTTATGTTATCAAGTTTCATCAGTGGCCTCTCATTTTAGGAAAAATGACAGTAATCCATATTACTGGTTTCAAAGAATTTGGTGTCTAGAGCCTTCTGAATGTAGGAATCGTCCCACCCAAACCACCCTTCGAGTTTGTGTAGATAATTAGTTGCAGTTCCTTCACACAATCCATCACTGAAGGTCGCTCTTTACTCTCTATACGGATGCACCGTGACGCCAGATCAGCAAACATAGCTATAGCTTCCATGCTGTATGAATTCCGAGGCAGCTCGGCATCTATAACCTTTCGCAATTTCTTTCTATCATTCAGTATATTTCTAACCTGAAACATAGAGAAAATTGAGCAGTTTATTCCCTTGTTAAGTTTCCTGGTCAGTGAACTTTTTGTGTCTGTGAATCGTAGAACCTAGAAGGTCCATTTTACCTGTAGCACCAGGTTCTGTTCATTTGGGCCCTGAGTTAAGTCAACTGCTCTGCGTCCAGTAAGTAGTTCTAGCAGCACAACCCCAAATGCATAAATGTCGCTTTGTAGAGTAAGTTTACCTGTCTGCCCCAGGAAAAATGGAAACAAAATTATTCTAAAAACTGCCCTTCCTTGCTTTGGGGTTCTGATATGTGAGTGAGATAAAATTCCTTTTCCTAGCAATTTCATGTCATTACTAGCGAGTTTTAAATTTAATAAGTAGCGTCTAGTGAACCCTTTGCCATCTCATCCTCATTTACAGGATGAGAATCATGTGAAGATATAAGTAAGAATCTTTACCGATGTATATTCTGGATCGAAATAGCCGAATGTTCCTAGAACTCTTGCTGTCACACAAGTATCCTTCCCTTCTGGCATCAGCTTTGCTAGTCCAAAGTCGGATATCTGCAAGGATTATACGCACGTCCTAGTTTTAGAGTATGCTTGATATTAATGCTGCATAAACCATCCATATGTCTTTTTAACTTTATAAGCACCTTGGCGTTATAATTGGAGTCTAGTAGCACGTTGGTGGATTTGAAATCTCTGTGAACAATTGGAATCCCAACAGAAGAACTTGAATGGAGATATGCGAGTCCTTTTGCTGCCCCAAGTGCAATCCTGAGCCTTATTGGCCAGCTTATTTTGGCTTCTTTTATTCCTGTGATAAAGACGCTGATTAGTGGCCAATTGCTTTTTGTGGATAGGACTTTTCTTTCATTGACTTACCATTCAAATGATCTTGCAGGTTTCCATTTTGCATAAATTCATATACTAGGAACCGGTGTTTTCCATCTGCACAATAGCCGATCAAAGAGACCAGATTTGGATGGTCAAGTCTGCTCAAGATATCCACCTCCACACGAAATTCTCTTTCTCCGTCAGCCTTTTTAAAAGGAGGTAAGTCCATCTTCTTGATTGCAACAACCTTTAAAAAGCGAGGGATCAAGATAACATGTATGTTTTTCTAATAGGTCATCTTTCTCAGTATTTACTTGTAAAAAATGTTTCTAACATTACAAAGCCTGTAAATCACATAAATGAAGCTATATAGTTCCTACCTCTCCTGTTTTTAGAGTGCCTTTGTAAACTCGGCCAAAGCCTCCTTTACCGAGGAGATTCTCATCACTGAAGGAACTTGTGGCCTCCTCCATTTCCTTGAGGGTATAAACTGATGACCCGTATCTTCGTTTCCTTGGCTGAGACGCCTGATCTTCGATTTGCCAGCACTCTGCTGTTCTGTAGACCCCTGAGAAGAAGGTTAGTTTCACACAGATGATTCAGTTCACCTAAACCCTTTTTATTCAGTAATAGTGATGTCGAAAAACAAAAAAAGGTAACATACGTTTATGCCATCTGGCGAAGATGATGGAGAAAAGGAACGTACATGGATCCGTATCATAAGATTTGCTTCTCCTTCTCTTGTTCCAAGCCGAAACAAGAGGAAAATGCATAGCGTTAGCTTGGGTTTGGCTTTTCTTATGCTTTGTAGATGCGAGAGACCAGTCCAAAGCCAAGAGAAGAAGCTTCTGGTATGTCTTTTGTAGTGGTGAATCCTTTGTAAGTTAGTTACTTCCAAAGAAACAGAAAAGATTGTTGTGGTTGAAGATGATAGATATAGAGAGTGTTTGGAGTTAACTGATTTTGAAGGTTAGATTTCTGAAATACTCAACAGCAGTATTTCAACTACCGAAGTTCAAGAGAGAGAAAGAGAAAGAGACGGTAGAGCTGAAAAGAATACGTAGATTACATGTACGTGAAGCAAAAGAAATTGAGAGCATCTTGAGAAAGACTTGATGTTTCTTACACTCTTAGGGTCAAATTCTGGCTTCGGTTCTCTTGTCTGAATCTATCAGAACATGCGTACGTATGCATCTGTGTCGATCAAGAAGAGAGATGGGAAGCTGCTTTCAGAGTGTTTCCTTCCCTTTCTCGTTTCAATTCTTTTCCTATATATATTAATTAATAATGTTGTTTTCATGTGTCCGTTGAGAGATAGAGATATAATAAGTATATTTGGAAGAAAACCTATAATTTTCTTGAAAGCAATCTTAGTATTATAATTAGCTTGTCGAATCCTAGGATACTGTAACTTTAACGTATGCAATTATATATTCAAAATTTGGGTTCGGATGAACTTTTGCATCAAATAGACATGATGACTCATCATCTGTAGAACCTTGTCTTTCGTTTCTATTTGAGGATTACAGAGTGACTGCCGTTTTATACCTATGGAAGACAACAACGTGCTGTTTTTCCTCGCACAATGGGGAAATAAAAAGTACCTAACGATGATGAGATTGTTTTGGCTTATATTGCACCTAACCATCATTTAGATAGTTAATAGCAAACATTCAGATCTTTATCAATTAAAAGTTTTTATTCTTATGAAAACAAATTTGCAATCAAGTTGTTATGTTTGTATAATTGTGTGACGTGAGCATTTACTGATTTATTTAATAATACATTATTTAAAACCAATTCAATCTCATCAGGTTTCACATTGGTCCACAGTTATTATGAGAGGTCATAATGGAGAACCAATTATGTAAAATGTGCTACTTCACTTACTTGGATCTTTTGTTGAACGACACAAAAGAAAGTTGGGGGCAATGGTAATCACACACAATCGACGTCATATATACTTCCTACCCGATCAAGTGAAAATGAGATCATAGAATTTTTTGTTCGAATATTCCTTCAGATATTGAACCATTTTCATCAGTAATCCAGATGTTGCATGAACGAAGATAACAAATCAATATAATACCATAAAAGATCTAAGGGTGTAACTGAAAATACACAAGTCTACCGACAAATCTTCTATATATGATTCTTGGGATCTATTAAGATGCAACCAGTAGCACATGCTAGTCGGTTACTCTAAATCTCTAATCAACATAGACATTCCAATTGGTTTGAAACCAAATGGCAACCTTCTTTAGGCATTAAAACAAAAAAAACTCTCTATGATAAATAGTCTTTCAGATATATCAAATTAATCGAAAGACTAATTATCATCATGTTTGCTAGCAAATCTGTTAAACTTTTATCTTCAAACCTTGGAAGAGGAGAAACCAATTAAAGGTCCTCAACTTCATATATATATATATATTTTGTAATTAATCAAGTGCTACAAAGGGTAGATATAATAATGTAAAAATATGAAAATGATGAAATATTTTTGTTTTCTCAAAATATAAATCCTTGATAAAAAAAAAAAACTATCTAGATGAGTGTAACCATAAAAATAAAACGTATATGAATATATATTAAAAAAATTAGAGATTAATCGAATGAACTTTTTTGGTCAATACTATTTTTTTCTTAAAACATAAATCACCGTCAAAAATACTTTTTTAAAATAGTACAGAAATAATTTTATATATAACCAATTTTAAAAAAATCTATTTCATATACTGAAAATTAAATCATGCACCAATTTATTGATTCACGTCCTTGAGTGGTTGGGATAGCGATGAAAAATGGCAAATGCTGAAATGCATAAGCTTTGGGTTAATTTTAAAAGGACCCATAGGATGAAAAGTTAGTTGTATGGGTTGCTCCAAATAGTAAATGCAATTTATCATATCACTAAAGGCTTCAAAACTTCTCTATATGTAGACACGTTCATTGACAAGTTATATAAACAAATCATTCAAAGACATACAAATAATACTTGAGTTTTTTTTTTAACTAGAAAAATGGGATTGAGTGGTGTTCTTCATGTGGAGGTTGAGGTTAAGTCTCCGGCTGAAAAGTTCTGGGTAGCCCTCGGCGACGGTGTCAATCTCTTTCCCAAAGCTTTCCCTAATGACTACAAAACCATTCAAGTTCTTGTTGGCGATGGCAACGCTCCTGGCTCCATTCGCCTCATTACTTATGGAGAAGGTACATTGTCTCATTCTATCTTTAATTTGTAACCATTAATAATTCATGTTTCGAATAATCACCTAAATGGCTAAATTGATTGGAGAGAACCATATAAATCTTATCGCACCCATGATTGAGTATACGACATTCAGAAAGACATTTACTTATTCAGAAAACCGTGTGGTTCTAGATCGGAAGAGATGTATGTATTAAAGATTTTAATAAGAGAACCATTCATGTCCCTTAATGGGATACTCTGTATAATTAAACCCTAGATGCTCTATGTTTTCACTGACTATGTTTCACTCTCTCACCATAAAATTATTCAAAATATGTTAATTGTTTCTATTCTTAACCGTATATATAGGATCTTCACTGGTGAAGATATCGGCGGAGAGGATCGAAGCGGTGGATTTGGAGAAGAAAAGCATGTCGTACAGCATCATCGGCGGCGAAATGTTGGAGTACTACAAAACGTTCAAAGGAACAATCACCGTTGTTCCTAAGGACGGTGGCAGTCTTTTGAAATGGTCCGGTGAGTTTGAGAAGACTGGCCATGAGGTCGCTGACCCACACGTCATCAAGGACTTTGCTGTCAAGAACTTCAAGGAGATAGATGAGTATCTACTTAAGCAATCTAGCGTCTAATTAAACTAAAATCTTTAAAATATCTAAGAGGGTTCGATCGTCTCTATAAGATTTATCTCATTAAGAAGTTAAATAAAGTGGAACCTCTTTATGGATTATCCACGTTTATGATTAAGGAGTTTGATTTGTGTGAGTATAGCACGTGTCTTTCAAGTTACATATATGCCCATGAATAATATTTCAGTAGTACACTATTTGACCGATTTGACCGATTTGACAGAGGTTTATAATAGATAAACTGTATTTTTAAAGATGAGAGAAGACAAAATATATGCAGCCTAGTAGGCCATAAGCTTTTTACAAATGCCCAAATATAAAGAGAAGCCAACTTCGAATATTTTTGAAAAATAGAATCAGGTGGTAGAGTAAATTCGTTGTTGGACCGGATTGGTTGGTAGATGTAAAAAGACAACAATTAAAGAGTCGTTAATGTGGTTTGACGACGATCTAGCACGAATGTAGCCAAACTGAAACATATTTAAGTAAGGACATACTCACATACAACTCGATGAAAACTAATTGCCATGCAATGACCAAAAACATTACACCAAAAAAAATTATGTTGCTTTGCTCCTTGGACTCGGAGAATCGATTTGGTGAAGGAAGCTCAAGATCCAGTAGCAATTCTGTTTGACATGAAATTTGCGGAAAATAGTGACGGATCCGGCGAAAGATAGTCAATTGCTAATTACAAATTTATGGATTTGCTAAATTATGTTTGCGAAATCTATATTTAATTTCATGTAGTAGGTACAATCAAACAAATTCATTTTATAGAAAAGCAATACTTGCTGGCGAGACAAGAAATGGGGACATATAGATGTTTCATAAACGAGTCATCATCACACCTCATGTATTGCCATTTCAAGTTAGGGGATTAAACAAAATTCTCGACTCCAACGGAACAATTACGCAACTCATTGTGTAAGTAAGAAACTCCGAATATCTCCACCATTTACAAAATATTAAATAAAAATAATTATGGACAAGGCAATTCCTAAACTATCCAATTTGGTTGTTAGTTTATAAAGAAACGAATTGAATTATCAATAATAGATTGAAATTTTTAAAAATATAAGAATTCATTGAATCTCCATGACATAAACAATGGACAATTCTAGACAGTTCAATATGTATACCTGCAAAGACTTTCATACCAAAATGTTATTATTAGCAAATCAGACGTACTCTTTCAGTAATTACTTTTTCCAAAGAGACTATAAAATCTTTCTTCTGATTTATAAAAATTTAATATATGATCATTTTATCTATTGTTATGAAAAATTAAGTTACTCATGATATTAATAATTAAAGCCTTGAATATATGTTTAAATAATCAAGCACAGTATAACTTATGCATGTTACTCAATTTTTAGGTTTTTTTTTTCCGAAATGTAATGTATAGTAATTGAAATTAAAGTTGGTTATTCGAAGTAACTTGAGCATTTACTGACATTTATTTGACGATATTCGTTAGTCAAAATTACTTTCTTTTTATCAAATACCCATTGGTCCACAAATTAGATTTTTCTTCTTGAATGTGTTTGGTTTTAGTTACTTGCTAAATTAAGCAGATGAAATAAATTAGCATTGCACAACATATGTATTCTTCTTCCACGTAGAGATCCACTCTACTTTAAAAGACTCATTATGAACAAATATCAATTAATTAGTCAGTCATAAAGTAGAAATAGATAGATGTTGTCATGGACGATTCACCACACGCTCATGCATTGCTATTTTTTTGTTAAGAAATTGCTGAACACAAACTGCCATATCCAACGGAGAATCACATTTTTTTAGATTCATACATAAATGATTTTGGTTACTCTTCATAAACTTTTGAGAGCCCTTTATAAATTTCAATATCTTTTGAATTTTGTGTTTTTAATTTTTAATTTTAGTTCATTAGTCTTTTAACATATCGTCGTGACACTGTTGGGAATTTTTATTTTTTTAAAAGGTTAGTTCATTAGTCTTCACCATATCTAGTCTTGAATCATTTTTAAAAAAATATCAAGTACAACTTAAGTTACACAAATTTTAATATTTAAATATAATGTATTTGAAATTAAACCTCGTTACTCGAGTAAGTTGAGTGGCTTGAATATTTATTTGATGGCATTCATTAGTCAAAAGTAACAAATAGGAACCATGGTTCCCGTTAATTGCAAAATTAAGCAGATATAAAATTAATTATCTCTTGCAGAGTTTATATATTCTTCCACGTATATATCCGCTTTAATTTAACAGACTCGTTATGAACAAAATAACAATTTGTAAGTCATAAAGCAGAAATGATAGATGTTGTCATGGACAATTAACCAACCACACGCTCATGCAGTGCCATTTTGACCTAAGAAATTGGTGAACACAAGTAGATTTGGCAAGCCCGAGTGACATTCTCATCAGCTCTCACATACTTTTTCTCAAAAAGGGTGATAAAGAAGAATCAATAGCTTAACACGATTAACCAACAGGCAACAAAAATACATAACACGCTTTGTTTCTTAGTTCACGTTAAGGATTTGTTTAAAAAAAGTCTAGGGTTAATTTTGTGTGTGTTGAATGCTGTATTTAATTGAAACAGCTAGATATATTTAAAATTAATTAGTCAAATTCATTATAAATTAATCGCATTCACATTGGTTTATGCTCACATTTGATCTTTATAATAATGTATTTTGTAAAAATCAGTAACATAAAATACTTGCTTGTTGTGGAGTTAATTGGTATTTGATACATTAGGTAGACGAAGTTATTTTTTTTTTTTACTTCACAATGTACTACATTGGCAACTAAGTGGGTAAAACAAAATGCAATTACCGAAACTCTTGGTTAATTTTAGAAAGATTCCATGTGGTGTTGAAGTTGGGTGGTGGGGTTAGGTAAAGATAATAACTAATGTAATTTTCACTATATAAACACCTTCATTGAGAAGATTATTATCAAACGCACACAACATATAATATACTTAAAAAAAAAAAACAAAGAAAAACACTTATTAGAGAATGGCTGAAAAACATTAAATTTGACGGAGTTCCGTATAATAAATTAACCAGGATTAAATGGTTATTCAAATATAATTTTTCTGTTTCTTTTTGGACAAATATAAAGTTTTCTGTTAAAAAACTACTTGTTGGGAAATTACATATATAAAGTTAGGGGGTCAAACGTATAAAAATAAACAAACAGGGATCAGAATGAAAACAAAACAAAACTTTCCTGCCCTACGGCGAACACAGCTAATTTCATGCCCTAAAAACAATCGATCGAAAACAATTACGGCCTTGTTCCTCTCTCTCTCTTTCTCAGATTCGACATTATAAGCGAGGTCGGTGATTTAACCGTGTCAATCTATCTCTCCGAATGCTTATCTGATGTTTGATTTCCGTTCTAGATCGAAGACCTTACTGAGATTTGCTTTCCCAATTTTGAATTTGATTTTCTTTAGGTTTAAAGTCTTGAATGATGACGGCGACGCATTAACAACACCGAAGCTTCAATTATCGCCAGTAAGCTTTTATTCGCTATCTTCTTCGATTGATTTCAGTTTTCCTTCTTTTTTCGTTGTTATGGTTCATTCGCTTTTTCTTGGTTCTATGGAAAATTTCCTTCTTCTTTTGTTTTACCTTCAAGCTGCTACCGCCTTTTCTCTGAGTCATTAACAACACCGAAGCTTACATTATCGCCAGTAAGCTTTCTTTCGCTATCTTCTTCAACGATTGATTTCAGTTTTCCTTCTTTTTTGTTGTTATGGTTCTTCTTTTTTACTTGGTTCTTAGAACTCTCATCGGAATCCATTTCAAATGCTACTTTTTCTCCAAAAAAATCTGCCGCTTTCTTGAATCATGAGTCTCTGTCTATGGGACATTGAGAGTGTAATAATTCCTTAAGTGTTTGATCCACCGAAAATAGTGTCTTGTTTATTGCATTTCTTCGGTATTCATAATTTGGGACCAGTCCTTCCTTGTCTGGCGATAACGGTCACAAATTATGAATACCTAAGAAATGCCGTAAACAAGGCACTATTTTCCGTGGATCAAACACTTGAGGAATTATTACATTCTCAATGTCCCATAGACAGAGACTCATGATTCAAGGAAGCGGCAGATTTTTTTGGAGAAGAAGTAGCGTTTGAAATGGATTCCGATGAGAGTTCTAAGAACCAAGAAAAAAAGAAGAACCATAACAACAGGAAAACTGAAATCAATCGAAGAAGATAGCGAAAGAAAGCTTACTAGCAATAATGGAAGCTTCGGTGTTGCCTTTGGTCGACTAACAGATGTCCCTGATGAAGTCCAGCGAGCGGTCTCTTCCACTGAATCGTTCTTGATGCCGTCCCCTTTGGTTAATATCTTCTCATCCTTATTATGCCTTTCTACAGTTTTCCTTGATGAATAGAGAGAGTCTCAAGTCTTTAGTTTCTGAAACAGGTTCCAATAGCCTTACGTCTCTTTTGTTTCGTTGGGTCATTATGAATCCACCTCCAGCTAACTTAATGATGATCATATCCGATTCAACAAATGAATCTCTTTGTGATTACTTGTACATGCTACAACATGATATGGGATACAACATTCTTAACCCGTATCCATATGGTCCTCCTCAAGAAGCCGGCTACTCCACTAAGTACCTCTGAGAAAGCTTTCTTCTGGCAGGTGTGTGTTTGTCCTCTCTCACAGTGTTGCTGAAATAACCATCAAATCTGTTGCTGAACCTAGCTACTTTTTTTTTTTCCATAGAGTCAGGGGCACTTGAGGAGGATAAGTGCATTGAAACTGGTGAATCTGTCTGCTGCTGGGTTTGCTCAGTATGCGACGGTTATCCTTCTGGCCAAGGCTTTGATAAATTGACCACGCATCTCTCTAGTCAAGAACATGCACGGCAGGTAATTAAGCATCCTAGCCAAACCGGACGGACTTGTTGTTTCAATACATTTTGTCATTGTCTTAACTATTTTTGAGTTAAACAACCTCTTACCACAAGTAGTTTCCCTTTCTCACTTCTTCTAGTTTTGTTTGCCTAAATTACAAGCAGAAGTTGGACATGTTACCTTCTAGACTTGATTTACCAAGTGATGATGAGTACGAGTATGAGGATGAGGAGGAGGAGCTCCTCCTCGAGGCGGTTGAAGCCGGAGTTAAGCCTCAACCAAATGCAAGAAACTGAGGACGTGAAGAAGAAGAAGAAGAAGATGAAGAAGAAGAAGAGTACATGGCCCTCTAAGGCATTTCGTATGGTGAATGGTTTGTTCTACTTCTAGCAGCAAATGGTGGGTTAACTTAATACCTATACTTATTTTCAAGTCTCGTTTTATTTTATTTTTATGAACTATGCTTCTTAATTATGTTAGTGTGGCAGCGATGTTTTTATCGACAGTAAAATTAAAAATGATGAAGTAAAACAGTAAACTTTGAATGTTTGATAGTAATGCCGGCTTATAGCTCTTTCTACAACAGTAAAACATTTTTAAAAATTGTTTTAGTAGGCAAATAAATTAAATAACAGAGATGCCTTCAAGAGCATTTTAGTGAAGAACAGTTTATGTTTCGTCTTAATTATCGGAAACTGCATCAAACCCACCAAGTTTAGAAACAAATATAGAATTATACCTTTCTACGGCGGGTTCATCCTCAATCTTTATTGTGGTCACCACATCTACAACTCCAAGACTTTGAGGGAAGGAATATGCTTTATGCTTGGTCGTGGAAGCATCAGAATCTGCTATGTTCAGTTCCCTCAGAGATTTGAAGGTATCGGCCCAAATAATCGCTATGCAAACCACAACACTGTCTTCTTTGATGTTAGTGTGAGAGCTTTGGATGGACTTTAAGGTCCAACGTACGTTGGGACTGGCTGCATCTTCCGCTGAGAGCAACAAAGCATCATGGTTGGCTTGGAACAAGAAAGGTCAAGAAATCTCTAAGAAAACCAAAATCTATGATCAAGAAAGATGATGATAAGAAAACCAAAATCTATGATGAAGAAAGATGATGAGATCTCTTTGCCTATGGATGAAGAGGATAATGATGATGGAGATATTTAATCTCTGCTTCTCCCAAAGAGATTTGGTAACTCAAACTCTGTCGTTGCTTCGATTCCGGTAGCTGATGGTCTAGTACATGTGTTGTGCAGAGAAGAAGCAAAGAGGAAAAGAGTTTTGGTGATTAAAAGTGCAGTGGGAAGGATTGGCATGGGTTGTTCTTATACGAGATTGTGTATATTTGGCTATTATGTCTCCTGTTGAAGAGCCCATCTTCTTTGGAGTGTTCGTGTTTGGTTCTGTTCTTCTGTTGATCTGTGTCTATGTAATCACACAAGATTTAGCCTATAAACTTTATGCAAAAAAAAAAAAAGATCATTCTAATTTTGTTAAACTCTTTCTGAACCAATGAAAAACCCAACGAACCATAAGAAGAACCTTGTGATGATTTAGTAACACCCAACAAACAGACAAAAAAGTTCAAATGATCCAAACTGATTCTCTGTAGAATTTAACTTAATAAGATATATAGAAACATTAAACAGAAGCCAAAGACAGGAGGAGACAGCTTATGGTTAATTCAGACTTGAGCTGTGCCTTCAGTAAACTTGGGGTCCAATTCCAAACCCTTTTGGATCAGCAAACACATTCTCTAGCAACTGACTGCGACCGGGCTGTGGACTCGCGTCTGCAAACTCAATGGCTTCCTCCACTAACTCGTCTATCTTCTTCTCTATCGACTTTAGCTCCGCTTCTTTCGCAAGCTTGTTCTCTATCAAATACTTCTTCAGTGCTGTTATCGGGTCTCTAGCTGCGTATTTGGCTTTCTCAGCTACCAAAAAATACGATATAACCAAATTCAAATGTAACCCATCAAAAATGCTTTAAACTTAAAGGTTGGTTCAATTCTAAGATAAACACTAGAAGCTTCAAGAAGCAGTAAAGTATAAGGAAGGAGAGATTTACCAGCATCAAGGAGCTCATCGGGATCAGCCAACGAGTGTCCTCTGAATCTGTAAGTCTCACATTCTACCAAGGTTGGACCTTCTCCTCTTCTAGCTCTAGTGACTGCCTCTTTAGCCACTTCCCTCACCTTCAACACATCCATACCGTCAACATGAACACCCGGCATCCCAAATGCAGGACCTTTCTTCCATATCTCGGGGTCAGAAGTCGCTCTCAAGTGAGACATTCCAATCGCCCACAAGTTATTCTCCACAACAAAGATGATAGGCAATTTCCACAGAGCAGCCATGTTCAGACACTAGTAGAACTGTCCGTAATTACAAGTTCCATCACTGAAAAACGCGTCTTCACAATTTTGTTTCAAGACTTCCCTTGTGTACTTGGAGCTAAACGCAGCACCAGTCGCCACAGGAATCCCTTCACCTATAAAAGCAAACCCACCAAGCATGTTGTGTTCTTTAGAGAACATGTGCATGGATCCACCTTGACCTCTGCAGCATCCAGTGACCTTCCCAAAGAGCTCACTCATCACGGCACGAGCTGAGACACCTTTGCTGAGCGCGTGAACATAGTCACAGTATGTGCTGACCACTGAATCAGTCTTGATCAAGAGCTTGATAGAACCAGTCGATACTGCTTCTTGCCCATTGTACAAGTGAACAAAACCAAACATCTTTCCTCTGTAATACATTTGATGAGCATCGAAAGATCTACCTAGTATCATGTCTTCATACAACTCTAATCCTTCCTCTTTGGCCATCAACTATTTCAAAACAAATCTCCGACTTCAATTCCTTAATCAATACAACAAATCAAGGCACATAGAAATTTACAGTTCCTCAATCGATACAACGAATCAAGGCACAAAGAAATTTAAAAGCTTGGAACTTTAATTCGTTGAATCAATACTAAGAATAAGCAACTCCATCACAGATTTCGATAAATACTAGTTAGGATCAGTAGATTGAACACGAATTCGGTAATTACGTATAAAATTACTCCACCTAATACTTAAAGATTAACAAAGTTTAAGTCTTTAGGACAATGAGAGACGAGGTAATGGAAGCATACCAGGCTATTGGTGGATTTCTTCTCCTTGACAACTTCATGGACTCCGACGACGGGTGGCGTAGGCGTGATTGAGCCTGCGAGAAGAATGAACGTTGAGAGAGCGGGTGGATCCGAGGAAAAAAGAATGAGGAGCCAATCGGATCGGGAGCAAGAGACGATTCTCTTGAGATCCATGGAGAGGGAGGGTAGCAGTGAGCTTGATGGGAGCGATTCTCTGAAAAGCACGTAAAACGAGTCATTCCCATAGAAGACTTGGGAGTGGGAGTTCTTCAGAGACTCTTCGTCGTGCAAAGCTAAAGATGAAGGAACATACTTTGCTAAGGGCTTTACATGCAGCAGGAATCGTGCTCAAAAGGGTAAGGCAGATCCATCTTCTTCAGCATCTTGTGCATCAGCCATACCTTCAGCTTCGCCTTCACTTTCTCCCTTGTTATTGGGATCCATATCATCCTCTGGATCTTCACCACCACCAGACTCCGTTCCAGAAACATCACCGTTCTCATATGCATTTCTGCTGTCCTCTGATGATCTTGCACCGTTTTCGTCACCTTCAGCATCATTCTCATCCCCTGTCTCCAGACAACATGGTTCATCTTCTCTAATTCTCTCTCGGCTTAAGTTATTTCCAGCATTATCATTCGCTTTGCTGGTGGCCTCCAAACCACTTTTTGCATAAACTGCAAAATTATCTTCCTCAAAGTCTCCATTAGGAGAAAGTTCACCTTCTTCTCTTTCAACTTTCGATTTCCCCGCCAACTCTTGATTACTTGTTATTTCTACCGAGATCCCATTTGTCAATACTTTCTTGTTACCGACCTGTGGGACAAATAGTATATCAGTACCACCTCTTGGTAAACACAGGACGAAGGGTGTTAACTTAAAATTTTAAACCTGTTTCATATGAAATACCTAAGCACAAATGTAAACAATGGAGGACATTGTTCCATATCAACAAAAACCGTTCATAAATTATAAATGGAATCAGCTACTTAAACAGTTTCAGATCAAGATCTATAAGATGAATGGAGCCAAATCTGCTTTAATGCAACTACACCTCTACTTTTGGCCCATTTCCATCATTCATCTTCAACTCCAACTCTATTCCACGGGTCATACCACTAGGCTTCAGATTTTTATTGCAATGTCCTGACAGAGTAAGAGGAAATTATTCATCAATTGGACAAAGAAAATGAAAATTTTCAAGAGAACTTGTAAGCAAGATTTCAAGGTGTTACCAGCCATGTGTACTAATAATCCATCGACAGAGAGAGCAGTTGAATCGTGTTCACGTTCAATAGAAACAGCTTGTTTGCTTTCAGGCCTTTCATCAGGTGTAGCTACATTCTTCTCCATTTTCTCATACTGAGCAGTCTCACATAAGGCATCTGAGGCCCCAACTGATTACGTTCATTAATTTTTCGAGATGCCTTCGAGCGTCTAGGGTCAGTAACACTGGTGCACTTGTGAGGACTTCCCTCATTCTCTCCAGCACTTGCACTACCACTTTTTACATTCTGGTTTGTGGACTTGACAACGTCTTCTCGGTCTTCAGCACCTTGAGGGCGAGAAGGAACACCAAATATTTGTTCCACGAAGGTTGTCCAAATCTTCATTACCTTATCTAACTGTTCGGTAGAGCACATTTCTGCACATGAATACTTGATCAGCTGGTAAAGATCTTCATGAAGGTCAGAATCTGGATAATCAAACTCCAAATCTGGGGAAATGGATAGTCTATTTCCGGCTGCAAGTGCAAGAAGTGTATCATCCTCTCGCTTCTTTTCATTAGTCTCTTTAATCTCTGCCAGCAATGCTGCAGAAAATATAGTACACAAAATCACTTCATAGCCTGATATAATAGAATAATGTGTGTAATAGGTTATGGACAAACCTTTCTTGCTCAGCTTCTTTGAATCCTGCTGTTTTGAAGTAGAAACTTCGATGATCAAGGGACTTGTAGTAGTTCTTAGCATATATGTCAGCCCAGACTTTGTCAAAATCAGAACGACACCTTACCCACTCTTCTTGCTTCTGTTTCAAACGTGTTAGGATAACAGGTAAAGCAAGAGACACGTTCTTCCTTAACACATCCATCACATCTAGCCCATGATCACCATATAACCGTTCTATGCATCAAATGTTTAGAGCTACAAAGACAGTAACAAGGCAATCCATCATCAAAAAGAAACAAAAACAGCTCAGCTACTAGTGTTTTAACATCCATGCTGCTTTTTTATTTACACCAACTTATATTACCTGTGAGGTGATCCTCGACACGGATGGGGCTGTTGGTTTTCAGTTCATTACTGTTAATCTTTGCCAATAATTCTTCCACATGCTTTGTAGTTGAATTCACAGACTCTAATAACATGTCTAGCTCAAACCTAAATCAAAAGAGAGATATATTCACAAAAACCGAAGATAATGACTCATGACCCAAAAAATGGCTCACAATAACAGGACAGTGACCATAGTTTATGAGAAGTATGAAATACAGGGTTTCCTATCCGTTACTGTCCACCATTAGAAGTAAATAAACCAACCTGTCATCCTCACATTTGAAGAGGCTCTCTTCATACTGGTTCTTGCGCATGTGGCTAAATGAATAATCTTCACTTCCGGATGTGACGGAGACCCAGTGATCGTTAAGAACCAGTTTACCAAAAGATCTTATATTAGACTAATGAAACAAAGATAATCCCAAGAAAAGCAGATCAACACATGACAAGCTGCAGCCGCATACATTTTTTGGAAGTAACCGATAACTAGGAGTGCATTGTTCACAATTCGAGAAATCTAGTTCACTGATCGGCTTTGCCCATTTCTGACTTGCTGCTGCTTTTTCAAGCCCTCCTTATCATGATCTTTGTCTCTAAACCCTTCATCTCTCTTATGTTCTTGGTCTCTATCATTGTCCAGAGACAGTTGAGGATATTTGCCTTCACTCCACAAGGATTCTGCAGTATAGTTTAGAATGGATTTGTTTTCTTTTCAGTACTAGGAATAGATATATATGGAAAGAAGATCAGACATAATAGTGGAGTTGTGTAGTTCACTACTCGTTAATACTTAAAATATATAGAAAAAAGGCTCGGTCACTCAGCATCAGATTCACGTGACCTTGCAAAAGATAAGTAGACTTACTCTTAGTCAGAATACCAGAAAGCAGTCCTTCTGCAAGAAGATTGAAAAGGTTAAGAATCTGTCTTTTATCTGAAATCAAAGAATGTAGGAAGAGAGAATTTCGTAGTTACCATTCTTTTCACATTGCACCAAAAACTCTATAAAGGAATCCATGAGGTCAGGATATACTCCAATTAAATTTCCTACCTGATACAAGCACAAATGTTCATGAATCATTGCAAACAAATGCCACAGTCAAAATTCAAGCATTTTATATGCATACCAAAGATTGCAATTCAGGTCGGCTGATTATTTCTTTTGAAAAGAGATCAAGACAACGTAAGAACTCCTGGTACTCTGAGGCATTAAGCTTTTCCTTAATCTATCGAAAATAGCTAGCTCTTGACTATAACCTGACATCACATAAGACAATTTTAAGTACACACTTAATAGTTAACAACAAATTCACTCCTTATCATCTTTCAAATAAGTTTTCATAAACGAGAACTCACTTTTCATGGCAAATTTTTTATCATAAATAAATGAACTAGGAACCTCTCCAGAAATTTCTTCCCTTCCCTGACTTGATTGGAAATTTCAGCAGAATCATCACCTCTAATATGTACTTTTTGCTTGTTGTTGAGAAACTCTCTTTTTTGCTATCAGGTTCGAAAGCACTGGCATCCCTATGCTCATTTTCTTTGTTATAACCTCTCACATATTCTTTATTTTCTTTCTTCATAGATCTCTCCCTGTCCAGGTCAATATGTTCAGTACCATAGTCATGGTCAGGATGTGGAGTAATGATCCGGTCCTTCTGCAACAATGCCCAAACAAATGATGTTCAATAAAAGATTAGACATATAGAACATTGTATTTCTAGGAAAATAAATGTCTGAGAAGAACCTTATCATGCAGAGAAATCCCTCTCTCACGAACTGAAGTTTTAACAGAATGAATAGAGGCTGTTGCTGAAGTATCAGGTAGAAAATGAGTAAACTCCACAAGTAAATCTGTATGATCCCGAAAAAGGATCGCAACCTGAGATAGACGTGCAAAACTAAGTAACGAATAGCAATTTAAGAAAAATAAAATAAAGCTACACATAACAGTATCAATGAGCGTACCTCCTGGTAGACCTCAGTGATGGACTTGCTATCCTTTCTGTACAGGTTTAAAATGTCTAAAAAAGATTTGCATACACGATCATCGCCCTGAAACCTTGCCTGCAAATAAAAATAGATTCTAAGAGAGTAGAAAGGGAAAAGCAGTATTTTCCATGGACAATTTATCAATAAACATATCTACCTTAATCTTGTTAACAAAACTAATTGCTTCCTCAAACTCAACGCATTTCTTCAGTGGAGGTTGTCCATCCTCGGATTGAAGTGTGATCTCAAAACCCTTTGGGCAAGAAGGTATTGAAACCCAAAATTAACTCTTGGTGCCCTTTGAAGAGTTCTTTTACCCTTGTTATGACACCAGCTGTATCAACTCTACAATGAAAAACACAATTACGCAATTAGTTCTCAGACACCATGAAGTATCATCCAGACAAGGTTTTTAAACTAAACATAACAAGGAGAAAAAGAAGTATACCTTTGAGATTTAAAATTCTTCATGACCTCGAGAAATTCGTCATATTTGTCACGTTGATCCTGAAATTTATCCTTCACAGCCTTAAGGTATGCAAGGGCGTCATTTGTAGTTAGCTTCTGCGCACTTCCTCCTCCAACCATGGTTTGAAGTTGAACAGAGCTTCATAACCATGTGGTTAAAGTCATTACAAAAAATAATTCATTCCTCAAATCACACAAATTTACTCGATGAAAAAATTAGCATCAAACTGATGGGTTTCAGAGACAATAAGCTTACACTTCTCCTCAAGACGGAACAAAAAGGTCTTTAATTGGAGGGACTCAAGTAAATTTGGTCTCTCTCGACCTCTTCATCACTCAACAAAAACAGCAAAAGAACAACCCCAAAACATATTCATTCCTCTTCATCCACAAATCAAATCCTAATAAGACTCGAAATCAATCACATATGCAAAAAAAAAATCAAAAAATCAAAAGAATCAAACTTGAATTCATCCCAACAAGCAGCACCTGCAGATCTAGCTACTACAAAAACAAGTTTTTGAAAAAGCGAACGGAGTTGAAAGAAACGGACCAGAAGAATTCGATCCTAACTTAGCCCTTAGAGTATTTCAACATTCACTTCACGATTAAAATTGTAATGCCCAAATATGAAATTAAAAAAAGGATAAAACGAAAGAAGATCATCGTCTTGTAATAGTTACCGAGTTTTAGAGAAGACGAAGAAGAAGTCTACAAGCACAAGCTTCCTCCTTATATCCCACGAAACAACCGAGAAGACAAAACTATTCAACAATTTTCAGACAGAAAGACACACTGAGCAAACAGACGTGTTTTAGGTCTTCACACTTTATATTTCCTACCGTGGTAGGTGTTCACTTTATAATTGCTAGATGGTTGCTAAAAATAATTGCAATTATAGGTAGCTCAATTTGTGTAAGTTGAGTAACTTGTGACTACATTAATTTTAGGGAATTTATTTTATAATATTCATTAGTCAAAGATATTTTAAATTCATCACATTTCTTTAATTCCTATTTCTTGATAAAACCCTAATTGATTGCTATGTTTCTCGAGGTAATATACTTTGCTAGCGTAGTTGGAGTGAATTGATAAATTGATAAATTAGGCAGATAATGTATTTAAATTAAGTAATTGCGTAAACTACTTGCTTCATTGGAGTTAATTGATACACTAGGCCGATGATATCATATTGGTCCGTTCGTTTTATTTATTTTCCCGTGTGTCACATTAATTTACTGAGTGGGTGAAGTAAAATGCAGGTGCTGAAGCTTTGGTAATATTTAGAAAGATTCGAATAGTGAAAAAAGTTAATTGGGTGGGGTTAGGTAAAAATAGTTAATGCAATTCTCATAAAACTCTCTATAAATAAACGCCTTCGTAGAAAATATTACATAATCAAACCAAAGCATAAACTGCAAAACAAAAAAGATTCAGAAAATGGCACTACATGGATCTTGTTCTGGGAAGCTTGACATTAAGTCTCCGGCGGACAGATTCTTTAAATCTTTCACCGACGACATAATTTCCACTACTGACAGAATAAGTAAATAATCAACTCTTCCACATTTCATTTATACTTCTTGATCATCGATCAACACCTTAATCAATTTATATGTTTCATCCTAGCCGAGGAGGAGTTTGAGTCGATAGATTGGGAGAAGAGAACAATGACTATCAAAATGAGTGGCTGTGTGATCTCAGGATTATACAAGTCGGTCAAAGCAACCATTACCGTTACACCTAAGGAAGACGGAGACGGTAGCCAGGTGGTGTGGACCGTCCAATGCGAGAAGATTAGCTTTGACATCGACGATCCACTATTCATCATCGACACTCTTGTTAATTGCTTAAAGGAGACTGATGAGAATCTTCTTCTATAATCTTTTCTAAATCACAAGGTTCGTCTTTATATAGAATAATCTAACAATTTAAAATAAAATGGAACCTATATACGTGTGTCTAAGTTTTATTTCAGTATCTTTGTTTACGTTTCGCATTTTGGGGTGTATAAACTGGTATGGATTTCAAGATGAATAATATATCGATTTGCATATTATTGTTGGATTGATGATTATGACAATTTCGTAAAAGTGTTAAACTAATCTGCATTCGATTAAATGAATAAATGAGACACATGGATGGATTATGCAACTCATTATTTGAATAGCTATTACATAAGAAACTAAGCCTGGACTTTCGGTTTATTCGGTTTTTTTGTTTTTTCGGCGATGGAAATTCTAGCCGAATAAACCGAAATAGTAATTCGGTTCGGTTCGGTTTTATTTCGGTTCGGTTTTCGGTTTTTAAATAAACACTAAAAATCCAAAATTTTCATTAAAAAAATCGAAACTCGGAAACCGAAAAAACCGAAATAAAATCGAAAAAACTGAAAAAACATATGTCTAAACCGAGTTAAACCGAGAGTCATGCCTTATAATTTAAACCGGGAGCAATGCCTTATAATGTAAACCAGGATTTCGGTTAACCGAAAATAAACCGAATGAACCGAAAACCGAAAACCGAATAAAATCTCGCCAAAAAAACCAAATACTATTGAGTTCGGATAACCGAAAACCAAAAAAATCGAACCGTAACCGAACGAACCGAACCGAAAGTCCAGGCCTATAAAAAACTATGGACGAATCTAGACCGCTACAAGACCTTTAGGACCAAAAGCTTATATTACCAAATCGCACATACGTTTTTACTAATATAAGGGACCATCAAAGTTTTATTTTATTCCGTCAAAAATAACATTCTATAAAATTTATCAGATTTTAATTTCATATATTTGAAATTAACAAAAAAATTGAAAATGTTTCAATAATCAAATAGTATAATTCATTTGACAACTTGGTTCGGGTTAACAAAAATTGCAATTTATTTTGAGCAATTCGAACTTTGATCATGTTCCTAATTTATATTACATAAATAAATATAAGTTGTTAACTGAGACATACATAACTAGAGAGTCTGTCGAAGACATGTATGATGTACCTACACGGCCTTTGCCTTTTGACTAAAACTTCACACCTCCTCTTGCAGTTTTCCCATCCAAGTCCAGAGTTTTCATACCGTGGTCATTTCTTTTGACTTTGAACCATTGAACTTAATTAGGTCTATGGATCCAATTAAAAAATTTGGTTGGCCCATTATATTTATAGATTTAGGCTCTCTCGTATAGAACGGAAACTGAAGTGGCAATTACGTTTTTGTGGTTTTGAAACGACGTGAAAATATGCAGAGTCATCGGTTTCTGAACAAAACATTTTGAAGGAGTCTCATACGGTGGTGGAACTGAGACTACTGGTAATTTTCTCTCAAAGGATTATCTATGACATTACTGGTATAACTGAGTATTTTTGTCATTTTGCTAGTACAAGTTTTTGTTGTCATTTAGGCTCCTTATCATTCGACAACCAAATTAATGTGGATGGGTTATCGAATTTTCTTGTAGAGAGAAACACGGGAAGTTCATCGATGTAGTTGTCGCGGAGATGAGGGCTGTCTTTGGTAAGTGTCGGAGTCGGTGAATTCTGAGATGAAATACAAAATTTTATGTTACTCCATAAAAAAAAATCATTCTATAAATTTTATCATAGTTTAATTTCATATATTTGAAAGAAAAAAAAAATTGAAATGTTCAAATAATCAAGT
Source organism: Boechera stricta (assembly GCA_018361395.1). Taxonomy (NCBI): domain Eukaryota; kingdom Viridiplantae; phylum Streptophyta; class Magnoliopsida; order Brassicales; family Brassicaceae; genus Boechera; species Boechera stricta. The sequence continues at coordinate 5,093,811 of CM031539.1, read as the reverse complement.
ATAATTCATTTGATAACTTGGTTCAAGTTAACAAAAGTTGCAATTTATTTTGAGCAATTCGAACTTTTATTATTTGGCTAATTTTGTGATATATCTAAATATTCGTAGTGGTTGACAAAGGGGCTAAGCATTTAACAAATGTTTAAGTGAGACACACAGATAACTAGAGACAGCTTATCGAAGACATGCATGTATCTATTCGGCCTTTGCCTTTTGGACCAAAAGGTCCAAAACCATGCACACTTCTCTTGCAGTTTCCCATCCGAGTGTAGAGTTTTCATACCGTGGACATTTCTTTTGACATTGAATTATTAAACATAGGCCTATGGGTCCAATTTAATTTTGGTTGGTCCATATATGTCTCGATTTAGGCTCTCTCGTAGGACTAGGCCTAACAGAAACTAAAGTGGCAACTACATTTTCGTGGTTTTGAAACGACGTGATGTTGAAACGAAAATGTTAAAACGTATCTATTAATTAGACCAAAAAAAAAAAACAGCCAACGCTCATGTCTCTTTGAAGACTGAAGAGCCACGGTGGATGAGTTGGCAAAACACATGCAAGTTATGGGTTGCACTTGCATGCGTTTCCAATTAATTTTGGATGATATGACTAATCAAATAAACAACTGTTTGCAACAAATCCATGCCTAATGTGCTATCTTATCATATATATATATATATATTTATATATTATAGTCGTGTTTCTTAACCCATCCATATAATTATTGCTTCACTTATAACTAAACAAAAACCCTTTAGTATTGTTCTACCAGGTGTGAGTGTGCCATGTATACATTACGTATATATATAGCAGCAAGTTCGTTTTATGATAAAATGGGAAATGAAGTGGGGGAAATGATCACGATAGTTTGATAAGAATATATGCAAATTACTTTGGAAGTACATAAACAAGTTGAGGTTTAATAGCAAATAGTCCGACTCACACATAAGCTGACAGATTGGATCGTGTAAGCATCAATAAATTATTTTCTTTTCTAATGATTGGGATCTATACCGAAATGTGGTGAAACTAATACTATATTTTGTGCTTCGACCAGAACGATGATCTTATCACTTGATTATATTCTTCTCATGATACTTTGAGAAACAAATGTCTTAGAATCAAATGTTTTGAGATTTATTGAGTGAAACAAATCACGTGGTTCTCGACTGATACTGCTGAGTGCTGACGAAGTAATATAATTAGAGGAAAAAAGAGAGCCATGCAGATTCATAGCAAAGGAACGTAAAGTGTATATATAGGCAATGATCGGACAAATCGGAAAAGGTTCGTTGACACAACGAAGCCTAAGGCTAGATGGAACCCACATGGGCCACGTGGATTAGGCCACGTCACAACAAAACGAACTTGATATACTGGAACCACTGTTTCTCAGAAGTCACAGCAAAAGGACAAAGAGATCGAGCGTGTGGACATAAACTAAAACGATCATCGACGACAACAGCAAAAAAATATATATTAAAAAATCTTATTTTTCTTTTCAAAATGAACAGAAAATATAAGTTATATTTTGCCGACAAAAAAAAAATGAAAAATATAAGTTATATTTTGCCGACAAAAAAAATATGAATAGAAAATAAGAACGAAAAATGAAAAAAAAAAAAAAACAATAAGGAAGATAAAATAAGAAGCCTTGGGAGTATTTAAATATGGACCACCCTTCACGTCCATTGCATCACAACGTTTCATAAGCAAAAAAGGCAATGGAAGAGTCACCATCGTACAGAAGGGAGAGGAAGCAGACGAAGAAGTTAACGGGTCGTTGGTCAGGATCCGGATCCGGGTCGATCCAGATGAAGTTGGGGAAGCTCCGAGTGCTGATACCGGGCGGACGAAGATTGAACCAACCGGATCTGCTTCTATCAAAGACTGCTGATTATATCATGCATTTGGAATTGAGGCTTAAGTTTCTTAAAGCCCTTTCTGATAACTACTCACTCTCTTAAAATTGAATTATTTTTTAGTTTCTTCATCTTCTTTGATTATGGTTACTGTAAACCAAATTATGTATGTTTTATCACAAACAGTACGTAGAAAATTAATTACTCTGTATGGAGTTTTTTTTTTAATAATGATTTAGTTGTAAAAAGGGTTAGTTGGGCCTCCATTAGCAAAAGATTATCATATTTGGGCCCTTACAGCCCATGAATTGTCACGTAGATTCTCTCAAAGTGATAATGACAGGCTTTTTCTTTATTTCACCGATTCCAATTTCCAATGTTCACAGACTCGAAATTTTAAAAAAGGACTATTAGTAGTTGACATTACCACGTGATTAATGAATAATGGTTACCTCTAAATTCAAAAAAAAAAAAAAATTTTTGTTGCTTCTGTTTGTTTAAACGAGTCCCTAGAATTGAACTGACACTACTAGTACTATTTAACTCTACCTTAGTTGAGTGATTCTTTTCAGAAATTAATGGCAACAAATGTTGAACGATTATTATGGATTAATCTCGTTTTTCGTTACTATTATTTAACGACCTCGTAATGACTTGATACCTACCATTGGATAATTAAATGTGACTTGATACCTACCATCGGATAATTAAATGTGGTATTAAGCTTTAAGCTACTGAATAATCACAATAAATTAAGGCAGCCATAACATATTCAGAAAAACTTTTCTATATTTTTCGAAACTGCTAGGCACCAGATCCCTGAATCAAGCATTGGGCTCCACACCAAAAATTATCATTTTTCCAATAAAATTTTCAATTTTTTTTTGAAAATGTTGGTGACCTAATAAGAGATTAGCAATCATTTCAGATTCCAAAAATTCTTGCTACATTTTTTTGACTCTAAATCGATTGCAAATTTTTGTGGTTCCATGTAAAAAAAAATTAAGGGTGTATGATTAAAAATCAAGAGTGTCTAAACTTAAATGGTGTGTCTTTGTTCTTCTTCATCAAAACAAAGATATGTCTGAGAGGAGGTATCATCATTTCCAGCTCAAAAACGAGAATTTGAATCAAATCTCGCCTTCTTCTTCATCTGCTCCTTCTCCAATTACTTTGAATCAATCAAACGATTCATCATCTTCCGGTGGTAATCGAATAAGCCCCATCGTTCTGTTCATCATCGTTCTCTTATCCGTCATCTTCTTCATATGTAGCATTCTACATTTGGTGGTGAGATATTACTTAAAGAAGAAAAGATCGAGTCTTTCGTCATCACCGAATGAATCTGATCGAAACCCAGAATTTTCTGACTCCGATACTTACCAAAGACAGCTTCAACAGCTCTTTCATCTCCACGATTCAGGTCTAGATCAAGCTTTAATCGATGCTCTTCCTGTGTTTCTTTACAAGGAGATCAAAGGTACGAAAGAACCGTTCGATTGTGCAGTGTGTCTCTGTGAATTCTCAGAAGATGATAAGCTTAGATTGCTTCCGAATTGTAGTCACGCTTTTCACATAGATTGTATCGATACATGGCTTCTCTCGAATTCGACTTGTCCACTTTGTAGAGGAACCCTTTTCTCTATAGGGCATCAATTTGAATACCCGGATTTCAATTTCGGGTTTTTCGCCGGAGATGATGGAGTTACTAGGGTTTCTCCGGTGCAGAAACCGGCTGAGAATGAGATTGGGAAGAGAGTATTTTCAGTGAGACTTGGGAAGTTTAGGAGCAGCAATATTAACAATGATGAAGTAGGAGGAGGAGGAGAGACAAGTGGTGGTTGTGTGAGTAGTAGTAGTGTGAACAGTAATCTTGATAACAGAAGATGTTTCTCAATGGGGTCTTATCAGTACATAGTGGCTGAATCAGATCTGGTTGTGGCTTTGTGTCCTAATAATGAAGGTTTGAAGAATGTGAAAGAAGGAGAGAGTAATAACAGTAATGTGGAAGGGAAGAAGATTAACATGAGAAGTAAAGGTGAGAGCTTTTCTGTGTCAAAGATTTGGCAATGGTCTAATAAGAGATCAAAGTTTGCAAATCCATCAGAAACCAATCTTGTGGGTACTTCTTCTTCTTCTTATGCTTGTTCTGGATCTGGTAGTACAGTTTCTGCTGGATTAGCATTGAATGGAAGGAGATTTCAGGGTCCATGATGAGAAGGGTTAGGTACATAATCAAAGGGTAGCTAATTTCTGCCATTGATTTGATTGAATCATTGATTCTGAGTTTTGAATTCATTTTGATTTAACACGATACTGTAGTGTTTCTTTTGTGTCTTAGTAGCTGAATCTCTCTCTTTGTGTGTTGAGGGGAATACGCTTTGTTCTTTGATGATGTTATAGTGGTACCGTTATATGGGATGTTTCTAGTTCTAATCAAACTATGTTCATAATAGTCACAATTTGAGAAACCTAATCTGAGTTTGTCTGTTTAAACTTTGAAGTAGATGAGATCCTGAGATGGCTCACGAACCTCTAGTTCGCACAACTTTTGATGATTTTTAAAGCTGTATGTTGTAAGTTTAAAGATTAAATTAGTTCAAAACTTTTCAGATAAAAGACGATTATATGTGGGACAGATATTTAGAAAATTAAAAATTTAAAAAGTGAAGTCAAATATATTATTTCTTTGGTGGGGTTTTAGACTTTTAAAGAGTATCCAAAATTGGGATGGAATCATTATTGGTAGGGGAAAATAATGATGACCCATAATTTGTATAATTCTCCCAAAAGAGCATTCGAGTGAGTTAGGTGAGGAAATCTCACGATGATATCCATAGTTGTCTTCATAATAATTAATTACGTCACAATGATCGCTCAAGTCACAAGTTGTCTTCAAATTCATATCCAACCAAATCAAATGAACATCCACTATTTGGTAAAATCATATACAACACATGTTCTAATGTCTCTATGTCGGTACTGAGCAGTTTCTATCAGAAAATTAGAATTGGCTTCAAATAAGAGAAATGTGTTGATCAAGCAAGACTTGTAATAAATGCAAACTAAGACATGATCCAATATCCAAAATTCAAAACTTTTTTTTGCAAGACGAAGCTGTAACTGTAGTAGATACATCATGGGTTATGAATCACATCTCTTTTCAAGTCTCAGACACAAGAGAGACAAACTCTGCTTCCTTGATCACTTTCCGATTCCAAACATCGGAACTTTTGTACAAAAAAGAAACCCCAAGAACCTCAAATCCCAAACAAAGGCCAAAGAGTACTTGTTTCAGGAAACGGATGAAAAAAAATTGGAAGGAGAAAGCTGCTTTTGCTGCATCAACGGCTTGGGCAAGACTTGTCTTTCTTTTTTAGTCGGGTTGATGAAAATAAACACTCAAGTCCTTATGCTGAAAACACAATGGCTGATCGATTAGTTCACAGCCCACGAGGGAAGTTGCTGACTTGTCCTTCCTCTAATACATCTTTTCCGTTCAGTTTGTACCCAATCCTCATGCGCATCACAAGGGATTTCTGCCATAAACATTAAACCCTTTGAGTGCTAAGTCACTGAGTCCACAGGCTCAGCCTATCTTTATTTGAGCATAGATTATGCTGTGGATCATGAAGTGCTATACTTCAATGCGGAGCACGGAATGTTGAAGACATAAATTTAGATAGGAAGACGAACAAAGAATGTGCATACCTTCCCATGCTGGCTGTTAGTGACTCTTAGATTTTGCATAATGGCACCATTACCGCTTGCCGGGAGTGTGTTACTGCTAGCTGGATCCAAGTGTAGCTGGAGGAACTGGAAGTTACCCAAAAGAAAGAGAAGGTTAAAGAAAAATTTGAAAACTGGACAGTTGTCAAGACAGATCCATTATCAATTGGGGAAAAGAGGAATAAAAAGGGAGAAAAAAAAGCAAAAAAGAAGTTAGATGAAATGACCTTTGGAACAGCAGCCTGGAAGATAAAATCTGTGAAAGTATTGGGAGATAAATTAATAAAAGTAGCCTGGACATTGGTCGTTTGCGGATTCCCTGGTGGCTTTGAGAAAGTGAACTCAATCTTCAAGGAGCTACTCTCGTATGCAACAATAGATGGATATGCTGGACCATTGGTTGCTGCAATAATGAGGAAAGCTTGTTATTGATCTTTGTAAAAGAGTTTCAGTGATTATATAGATTTTTTAAGGTCAAGACTTTTTCTTACCTTCCTTCGATGGGATTGGAGAAAGACCATCTAATAAATCAAACATACCGGTGGACGCAGTCGTTGCTATGTGAGGTGGAGCTGGTGAAGAAAGTGTGTCTAGCGCATTTGAGGGATTATTGTTAACGTCAGCTGTTGATAATAAATCAATAGATGATGTGCTATTTTGGGCAGGAGAAGGTGTTCCAATTGATAGAATATCCAGTAACAGATCTGTGCCGGCTTTTGGAGCCTGGGTTACACCTGAAACATTGCATAAAAAAAGGGAAGACCAAACGTAAGTTATCGTCTTGCAAGGAAAATAACTTTAAAAAAAGATTGCTCATTCAGAGACAAATAGCAAGTGAGCACGCCATAAAAAGAAAGCAACAGTTGTAGAAACGCCAAAGAACTAACCAGATTGTGATGACGATGATCCTAAGTCAACACCGAGAAGATCCTGAAGGAAATCTGCACCAGATGAACTAGGTGCAGCCAGGATATCGTCAGAATCCAGGTCTAGCAAGTCCACAAGAGGAGCTACAGCAGGTTTCTCAACACCATTTGGAAGACTAACTGAAGGCTTGGCCACTGTTGAAGCTGATGCAGGAAAAGAGCCGGCCCTCCTCACATTGAAAGTAGCCTCATCCAGTACCGGCATTCTCTCAACCAGAGAAGACCTATATGCACACATACCTCGGTCATGAGCCTTGAGGAAGAGTGAACATGAAAAATTACTTTAGAAAATAGATGAGGAAGAGAGGAACAAGGGATTTCATAAACCACCTGATATTTTTATGCCTGTCAACTATAGAATTGTACTCAATAGCTCTCTGCTGCATTTCAAGGAGAAGGCTTCCTTTCTGCTTCACAATTATGTCTTTAATTCTCCTGCCATTGAATTTTAGAGAACTGTTTAATTACCAAAGGAGAGTTGAGGACAGGATGTGCAGGTATAATAAATTTATAATCCTTTTTCAGAAGGTAACGCGCTACAGTTTCTGCTAGACAGCCAAAATTCATTATTCATATACTTGATGCGCATATGCATCTTGTGTATAGATGAAAACGGATAAGTGCAGATATCAGATGAACGAGTTGAGATAAAAACAGATAGCACAACGAGGTAAACAAACTTGAACATACTCTGAAATAGAAGGAAAGCGGGATGACAGCTTCAGTAGAGCAACCAATGCCATTGCTTTTGTAGTCGAATCTGAGTTATGGCGAGTAATGGCATCCTCGATAACGTCCACTGCATCAGATTCCGTTACCTGCTCAAGGCAGTCAAATACTCATTGCACATTTTTTAAAGCCAACAAGAAATCCCAAGAAGCAAAAGCATCTGCATATTAATCATGGAGCAAAAAATGAATTAAGATTGCCATTGTGATGCTCACCGTTATAGGATCTTCAATACCAAGCATCCCCACATTGTTTACCAACAGATCACCATATTCCCCAATGCACCATACCGCCACTCGAACAAGGGTCTCCTGGTTATAATCTCAACAAAACCATATTAGGAAGGGTTACGACTGATTGAGGACTGAACACAATCTAACATTAGAAAGTAGCTACCTGTTCCGAATATGTCAAGACTGCTTTGTATAATGCCCTAACTGTATATCCATGAAGCTCTGATGCATTGCTTATGACAACAATAAGTGCATACCACACATCATCTTTCACAAACTTTCCAGCCTACTAACAAGGAATAGATGACATTAGGTTACGACAGATACAAAAAATGCATTAGAAATTAGCTTAAGCAGATATAAACTCTCAAAGAACGATTTCAAAGAGTGCCATAAACTGGTAACACGTTAAAAAACAGAGCATAAAATGTCTCGCGTTTGAATCCATACCTCACACAGAACCTTTAGCATCTGATCAATGTACCATAGTTTTTCTGGAGAAAACCTGCATTATCAAAATTGTTAACAAGTCAACAAAAATTACAATCAACTTGACATTCACAGTAAACTTCCAATCCTCCTCAAAAACCCCCATGAAAAGAGTCAGAGTAAGTAGTTCTTTACTTTCTTAAATAGAATACTTACTTTTCAACGATAAAACAAATTTTTGCACTAAGATCTTCCTTAAAATCTTCGTCGCTGATTTCCAAATAATCAGTTAGCTCCTTCGTCAGTTGTGTGACATTATTCTCATTCACCAAAAGAGTGACAAGCTCAAGAGCTCTTTTCCGGATAGAAGCATCTGGGTCCTAAATTGTTGATGGAAGCAGAAACCAAGTGAGCATTTTTTATTTCTCTAAGACATCTATTACTTAGCAGTTAACATTGTATAATATATTTTCCTGGTAGTACGAAACACAGTACCTTTACACATTCCAAAATTGTAACTCTGTGCCTTTGCACTGCTTGATCATCGAAAGTGATTGCTTTCATCAGCATGTTTAATGCAACATATCTGAGAGAACGAAAGCATGAATTTCATAAGGGAATGCAGCATGTTAAAGAGAAACAAAACCAAGATTAAAAAAGGAAACACTGGCTGGTAACAAAAGCATTGTGTGCTTCATAGAATTAAGCAAATCCAATGAAAGATGATAGACGGAAGAAAAAAAAAAAGCAAGCTATTTCTATTATAAACATATAATACCATATGATTATATCCAATAAAAATTGAGGTGAAGGGGGTTGAACCTGATGTTATTGTCGCGGTTAGATAAGAATCTTCCCAAGATATTGATAGCCAGCACACGCAAGCTACTGGTGTCTTCAATGGCCATGATTGTTTCAACACACTCATAGAGTACGGCATTCCCTGCGTTTTTGTTTGATTCAGTTTTTGTTGCCACCTACAATAGAATGAAATCAACTAGAATAAAGATATCTCTCAGCATAACAGCAAGGATCAAAGAACCATGATAACAAAGTAACCCACAGTAGATCCCTGACTCTGAACTCAAAAGATTTCCACAACAAAGCATGTAACAGAAGCGGGATGCATTCATCATGGTGAGATAAAAAAGGATTGGCCTACAGACTTATATAGCCACACATAAACACTCGCTATGACAACCAAGACCATCAAAAGAGGGAGAATTCAGAATTCTAGCCAGCGGAAAGTACGGGAAAACTCAGTACCCAATAAGTCTTGTATCTACCAAAGAGAATGATAGCCCATCACCCCAATCAACTAAACAAAATTATTTCTCCCTTATTCTATAATTTAACAGAATCAATTCCAGCACATGAGAGAGCATAATTATCTTACAATATTTTTTTTCTCGCTACAACATTTTTTTGAAAAAGTATATGTAAGGCAACTGAAAACAAAAACCATAAAACTTTGTTGTTCAACAAAGGAATTACATCGCAAATGTGAAGATGGTCAACCATATCCAGAATCACTTGCTAAACTATGACTTACCTGGGCAAGTATATCAGTCATCAAATCACTCGCATCAGCGTCACCCTGGCCTAAAACACGGAGGAGTCTGAGCAACCGTATGTGAAGAAAAGGGTCTGTGATCCCTGCAACATCATACTCAGGCTGATATGCGCTATTAGTAATATCCCTCAAAGTTTTTATCACTCCCTCCGTGCATTTCTGCAGAGACAAAACAAAGACAAGGGTTTGTCAAAACTGACTGTCTGATAAAACAAAAAAAAAAAGACAACCTGACTGTCAGCCTCATTTTAGCATAATGCTCTATTTATAAGTGAATACCACATATATCGAACTTTAATGCAGGAGAAATATAGTACACAAAAGCATCAGGTAATATATCAGGCACATGTACGCATGTTCAACGAAGCATATTCAATTACATTACGCCGATGCTCCTGTATGCATAAGTAGAGTTGTCTTTATAATTTTATTGACCTACCTTTCTGAAGTACTCTAAGGCTTCATCATTAATCGCGCATAATTCATAACAAAGTTGAACTCCTGTTATAAGAACCCCATGATGCTTTTCTTTAAGCAAGGAAGCAGCAGCGTTTACAAAGTTTTCTGCAAGATCTGGAACTTTTCTTACTATTCTAGTAGAGCAAAGTGCTGCCTGCATATAATACACATAAATGGTAAAAGCAATGAAGGAACAAAAACAACGGCGACTAAACTCCAGCAGACCCTGTATATGAACTAGAAAACACTTCACCTTCTTTCGGATATTAGGGTCACGAAACTGGATTAATCTTTCTACTTCTGGTGCAAGATCACGGGCCATTTCCGCTGAACAAATGTTCCCTAAAGCACAGAGCGCGAGTCCTACAACATACTGGTTCGAGTGGTTAAGATCTCTGCACATGACTTAAGGTTAAACAGGAACAAATCTATTACGATATTTTCCCTCCTAAATTCCCATCACAGCATGCAACCTAAAATCAACTGTTCTATCTTTCTCCGCTGACATTGAAAAATAATCCATGCAAAGGACTAGGTATTAAGATTAATACTAAGAGTTAGTAAGGATACTGTTTTAATGAATTTGTGACAAGCATCAACACTTCTTGTCTCTCATCAAGAAGCAACATTAGCCCAAGATATCCAATCCTCTTCTCTGGAAACCCAGGAGATGCAATTAGTTTCAAGCATTCCATCTGCCCAAAGTGTGTCGGGTACCCCAGCATGTGTATGAACATGAGTTTTGCAAGGTTCCTGTGCCTATCATGTGGATCATCTTCATTAATTAATTGTCGGATATCGGCACACTCTTTTCTCACAACAGCACGCTCCTCCGCAGCTGTTTTGCATGCTCTTATGGCACGGATCATGTCCCTGAATCATATTCACATATCCCCCATAACTTCAGAATCATACACAAGTAATTCAATCTAATCAGACCTCCACTATAAAACCCCAACAGCAACATGACCAATCCAATACTAAATTAAGCAAAAGGATTACCAAAAATCCTTGGTTTGATCATGTTCTTAGCCTAAAATCAAATTTCTAAAGGAATCAGAAAGACCTATACCAAAATCATCTTCGATACAGGCCAATCAAAAAAACTTAAATCAGAATTCAATCCTCAAATGAACGAGCTCAATCCTTCTTTCACTCATATATGGTATATCAAATTTCACCTGTAAGCTGATCAACCACTAAGCACCTGAAAGAGAAACGAGAAAAGGAAAGAGGAGAATCCAATTTACCTTAGACGAGTACCAGAAGAAAAGGGATTCATGATTGGGATGTTCAAGAGTTGGACCTTGGTCCACCGGCAACTTTGAGAGGAATCTGAAGAAAATAAAAACTTAGCCTGGCAGGAGAATTTCGCCGCCGGGATTGTACGAATCCGTTACCGGAGTTCGGAGTAGCTGATCAATACGAGAGAGATGAAAAAGAAACTGAGGATTTGGATCTCGATGGCACGATGCTTATTCTTTTTTTTTTTTTTTTTCAGTCCTCGCAAGGCAAATTGCCAAATTAAATGCGTTGTATAACATGACTTCCATTTACATCCAAACGGTAACGTTTTTGTCAGCAATACTAAAACATATACTGGGCTGAGTTTGGGCCGTTTCTATGTCCAACTTAAATTTGCGTTTTTTTTTTTTCTTTCTTTTTTTGCTTGAAGCATGCTTATTGCTCTGAACCATAATATGACGCCATGCAGGCATGCAGCGTTCGTGTTGGTGTTCAATCCGAATGAACCAATCTGATCTCAACTGAACCAAAATATTTGATAAAAAAAATTGAACATATTTTAATGTGGTATAAAATGGATTTATCTTCTTATATCCGAGAAATAGAAACTGGATTTGAACCGAATCGAAATATATATATATATATATATATATATATATATATAAAACAAAATTTTCTTAAAGATTTAAGGGTATAACTAAACCTTGACGCTTAAGTGAAATCAAAATCGCACCAAACCATTCATTGTAAATTAAGTTTTTGGTATGGATACTACTATAACCAGAAAACCCCAAACGATCTGAAACCATGATTAAAGACCCATATAACGATAAGTGTTTACTAGTTTTTGCAGTGGCTCCTGCACTCAACCACTAATTCCACCATGAAGCTTATCTATCACCTCCGCTTCCAAGATGTTGCTTACCTGCTTTGGTGGGAGAGGAATGCACGTATCCACACTGCGACGTCAAGACCTCCTTCACAACTCCTCAAGGAGATTTTCACTACCATCAAGACCAAACTCCTTGTTCTTTCACATTCCACTCCGCCGCGAGATCCTACTCTTCTCCAAGTTTGGTTCCGTCACCAGTCCTCCTCCATCTCCACCACGAGCACGACCATCATTGCCTCCAATTCATCCATTTCACCATTCATACTTCATACTAGCTGTACTCTTTTTTTCACCCGGTTTTCTCCTAATTGGATTTTTCGTGGCAATGTTTTAACGAGACAGCTATTCTTCATCCATTGTTTTTTTTTTCCCTTCATTATATATTTTATTCCCATATTCTTTCATTTGTAAACTCTTTTTTTTTTAATAAAAGTTAACTCGTTAAGACGAAAAAAAAAGTGTTTACTAGTTTTTCCCTTCTTAAATTCTAACATGCCAACTTTCTCTTTCAATTGTTTCTTGTTTTTATTGGTTCCTACAAACTTGAAAGCATTAAACATCTAATGGAAAATAGCACTAAAGAGTAGTCACTTGTTCTACGTTCTAGGAACATATGAGTGTTCTCTAATATTAAGCAAAATAGAAAATAAACACCAAGACTTAGTCACAAATCACAATATTATTATGTGTTTAGTTTGGCTTAGCCCTATTATTTTGACTTATCGAAAAAGCCGTGGAACTTATCGTTTAGGCACTTTTCCTTCTAGCTTTAATCTTTGATATTACTCTCTAATATGGCATGGTCTAATAGGTTCTGATTCTTTCTTTTTCCCCATAACAACTCGAGCTGTTTCCACAAGTTCTCCAACAAACATCTTTGCGAGACCACACACAACTATATTCATAGTGTCGTCAATCTTTAGACTCCCTGTGATACTCTATAATAACATCTTCATGTTTGATTTATGCAGAGCAGATCTTCTGAAAAATTCATATCTACTCATTTGTTCCTCTGTGAATTGCGATAAAATGGTCTGCATCTCGGTTATCTTCACAAGATTAGCACCCGTTTGGTATGTGGTTTCCATATTCTCTTCATCTTCGTTATTCCCTTCAGCAACAATGGAGGTTTTAGGTTTATTCACAGATCTCTCATCTTCTTCAAGTGATTCTGGTGGCGATTCCTCTTGCTTCTCCTCAATAGCTGCTTCAAACGGATCCTTTGAACGCTTAATTCCTGATGAAACCTAAACAAAAATCACATAAATCGGATCTTAAAATCCAAATTCAGCCAATTTTTTTTTGGTTGCACAACAACGATCACACTTGAAAATATCGGACATAAACTGTAAGTGTTGATCGAATAATTGAGTTTAGTTTATTAATTATACAAATAGTTACACATGTTAGAATCAAAGGATGTGTGTGTTAAGAGTCGTGTCTTGTTAGTGTGACGGTTATGTCTAAGTAGAAGAGTTGTATCTCTTGGTTTAGTGTCTGTTGTTTTCATTTATAAACACAACGATGTCGTGATGTAAGAACACAAGATTGATATTCAATAAAATCTCTGTTTTTCTTCATACTCTATTTTATCAAACGATCAACATGGTATCAGAGCCCTACTGACTCAAGGGCCAAATTCAAGTAAAAAAAAAAACAGAGAGTGATGGAGATAATGTCACATATCGTGACACCAATCTTCAATGGTGAAGATGAAGACAATCTTCCAGACAGAAAGCGTGGGGAGTTGTTGAAGGAGGAGTTCCAAATCCCCACGAGGTGATCATAGTCTGGCAGTTCGAAGAATCGATGTGATGAAGCATTCTTAACTACAGCATTAAATCCTTTAAACAGCAGTCTCGATTCCATATTTCGAAATTGCTCTGCATCAATGAAAAGGTTTGTAATGCTTTGGATATAAAAGTGCTGAGAAGAGATTATGAAATCTTGAAGATGAATGATGATAACGTCAAGGTTTTCACGGGAAAATTAATTGATTTGGGAAATCAATTGAGAGTCCATGGAGAAGAGAAAACATTATCAAATTGTTCAAAAATATTCATCTCTCGTCCTGCAAAATTTAATAGTATCGTGGCTGTATTAGACCAGACAAAGGATCTATAAACGTTGGCTATGACGGATTTGATCAGCACACTTCAAGCACAAGAAAATCGGTTCTCCTTACGATATGAGAATTCGACGAAGGAGGCGTTGATCTGCTCAAAGGGAAAACAGATTTGGTGAACATCAAGTAAAAAAAAATGGTGTGATATCTGCGAAAGACAATCACAGGCGATTGTTGGAGGAATCAAAATTCAAATGTTGAGGGTTCGAAGAAGAAGAAGAAATGTTACTATGACAAGGCAGGACATTTCTCGATTGCCCTCAAAGAAACATGAGCGAGCACACATGAGTCTTGAGGAAGAAGGCGAAGAGGCGAAGTTCACATGCTTTTCAAGTGAACAAACACCAACAATCACAAAGAAGTATGGTTGGTAGAAATGGTTGCACCAATCACATGACAAAGGAGAATACTTCATCAAGTTGGATAGAAGTATCAAAGTTCCAATCAAGGTTGGAACGGATTGTAATGACGAGCAAAATCGACATTGCTATCATGACCAACAAAGGAAAACGAGTCATCAAAGATGTTTTCCTTGTGCTTGGATTGGAGAAGAATCTACTAAGTGTCCCACAAATAATATCTTATGGATACCGTGTCATGTTTGAAGACAAGCGATGTATAATCTTAGATCCTATGGGGAAAAAGATTATGGAGATTAAGATGGTTCATAAGAGTTTTCCAATAAAATGGAATTCTTCTCAAGAAAGTGTCATGACTGCTCGTGAAGAAGAAGAAATGGAGTTATGGCATAGGAGATTGGGTCACGTGGGTAACTCCAGAATACAACAAATGCCAAAGAAGAAAATGGTGGTTGGTTTACCAAGTTTTCAAGTGAACCGAGAAGTATGTGGAGCATGTAAGCGTGGAAAGCAAACAAGAGATGCATTTCTAAAGGAATCTCTGACAAAGACAAAGGAGAAACTCGAGATTGTTTACACTGATGTTTGTGGACCGATGCAAACAGAGTCACTCAATGGAAGCTGGTACTTCTTATTATTTGTTGATGATTATACTCATATGTCTTGGGTATAAATTCTTAAACACAAATCCGAAGCCTTTGTGATGTTTAAGAAACATAAAGCCTTGGTGGAGACTCAATCAAGAAACAAGATAAAGATGCTTCGATCTGATGGTGGTGGTGAATTCACATCAAGTGAATTCAATGAGTTCTATCATGAATGGGGAATCAAGAGACAAGTAACGGTTCCATACTCGCCACAGCAAAACGGCGTTACAGAACGTAAGAACCGGTCTCTAGTGGAGATGGCACGAACCATGATCGCTGATCAACGTCTTCCTCATAAGTTGTGGGCTGAGGCAGTGTATACGTCTACATACCTGCAAAATCGTTTACCTACTAAAGCTATAGAGGAAGACATCACGCCGATTGAGAAGTGGAGTGGTCATAAACCAACATTTGACCACTTGAAGATTTTTGGGAGTCTATGTTTCGTTCATGTGCCAAAGGAGAAACGAAGCAAGTTAGATGAGAAGGTAAAACGTGGAATTTTCATCGGTTATAGCAGCACATCAAAAGGATACATAGTACTCATTCTGGATAATGAGAAGGTGATGATATCAAGAGATGTAGCATTCGAAGAAGGGAAGAAGTGGGATTGGGAAAGAAAAATAGAAGTGAAGAAGAACTTCTGTCTTCCTCTCAATGTTCTTGAAGATCAAGGAAATGAAGAAAATCAAGAATAAAATATCCACAGCCCTGTTTTGTCTCTCAAGATCAAGATGATGAAGAAGATGCTCCAACATCTTCTCAGCCGCCAAAAAAATACAAGTCCATGACAGAAATCATGCAAGTCGCACCTATGGTGGATCTTGAAGAAGCGACTCCAACCTATGAAGCATGTTTTCTTGTAACAGTGGAACCACAAACCTATGATAAAGCCTCAGAGATCGCATAATGGAGGCAAGCCATGGAAGAAGAAATCAACATGATTGAGAAAAACAGAACATGGCTACTAGTGGAGAGACCAAAGGAAAAGAATATCATTAGCGTGAAGTGGATATATCGTCTCAAGACAAAAACTAATGGTGATCCACTCAAGTACAAGGTGAGGTTAGTTGCAAGAGGTTTCTCTTAAGAATATGGTGTTGATTACCTTGAAACTTTTGCACCAGTTTTAAGACATGACACAATCCGAGCAATCCTTGCTCTCACGGCACAAATGAAGTAGAAACTCTATCAAATGGACGTGAAGTCGGCGTTTCTCAATGGAGAATTTGAGGAGGAGATTTGTGTTGCACAACCTCCTGGATTTGTGATCGAAGGCGAAGAAAGCAAAGTGTTAAGGCTGAAAAAGGCTTTATACGGCTTAAAACAAGCCCCTAGGGCTTGGTATGGAAGGATCGATTCATACTTTCTTCAACATGGATTTCAAAGGAGTATGAATGATGCGGCTCTATACGTGATGAAGAAAGGAAAAGAGATATTGATCGTGAGTCTGTACGTAGACGATATCATCATCACGAGTAACAATTCTCAACTCATTGAAAAATTCAAAGAAGATATGAAGATGGAGTTTGAGATGACCGTTTTGGGGTTGCTAAATTATTTCCTGGGAATGGAGATAATTCAAGATGATCATAGAGTTTTTCTGTCACAAGAAAAATATGCCAATAAAATTGTTGAGAAGTTTGGAATGAAAGGATGCAAGAGTGTAAGCACCCCACTTACACCAAACGGCAAGAAGATTGAAGATAATGAAGAATATGGTGAACCAACAAAATTCAGAAGCATTGTTGGTGGGCTGTTATATCTTTGTGCATCAAGGGCAGACTTAATGTTTGCAAGTTCGTATCTCTCACGTTACATGTCAAAGCCGCTAAACAAGCACTATTAAGAAGCCAAAAGGGTTCTAAGGTATGTCAATGACACGTCTCACTTTGGAGTTCAGTTTTCAAATGTGGAGAATCCAGAACTGCAGGGATACTCAGATAGCGATTGGGGAGGATCAAATGAAGATAAAAAAAGTACATTCGGGTATGTTTTCTCTCTAGGATCTTTTGTTTTCTGTTGGCAATCTAGCAAACAACAAACAGTGGCAATCAACGGCGGAAGCGGAGTATATTGCAGTGTGTTCAACAACAAATCAAGCAATTTGTTACAAAGACTTATGGAAGATATAGGCTTTGATTCTCAAGAAGGAGTTCCAATCTACTGCGACAACAAATCGGCAATTGCTATTGGGAAGAATCCGGTGCAACATCGAAGAACAAAGCATATTGAGATTAAGTATCATTTTGTTCGAGAAGCTGAATACAAAGGTCTTATTAAACTCAAGTATTGCGAAGGTGAAATTCAACTTGCTGATTTGCTTACCAAAGCACTTAGCAACAGAAGGTTTGAAGAACTAAGGAGCAAGCTTGGCGTAAGACCGAAACTCAATTAAAGAGGAGTGTTGGTCGAATAATTGAATTTAGTTTATTAATTATACAAACAGTTACACATGTTATAGTCAAATGATGTGTGTGTCAAGAGTCGTGTCTTGTTAGTGTGACGGTTATGTCTAAATAGAAGAGTTGTATCTCTTGATTTAATGTCTGTTGTTTTTATTTATAAACACAACGATGTAAGAACACAAGATTGATATTCAATAAAGTCTCTGTTTTTCTTCAGTTTTATCAAACGATCAATACTAAACAATCAACTAGCTAGGGTTTCAAGACATGCCAACCTTTTAAAAAGTGATTAATTAGCACAAATATGACGTGTTATTTAATAAATATCATCAAATAACAAAACGAAAAGAATCAGTAAGGGTATCAAGATACTTTTCATTCACCATTCATAAATTTGGTTCGATCGTACCTCTCAATAGTATACCATGAAAGCAGAGGAAGTAATCTTTTGTCAAATTAATGAGTTAGCTACTTATTTAGTAGTAGTATATACCACGGCTTTCGTTTATATTGAAACGGCACCGTATAGTCAGAAAACAAAGACTCAAAAACTGGGCCCGATTTGGGCCGTTTCTATCAGTCAAATTTGAAAGAGCGTCAATCATATGCGCTTTTTTGATTGGTTATTCCACAAATTCTCCCATACACTTGAACACAGCGTAGTGTCTCTTAGGCCCTAGTATCTATCAATTCCTCATTACTTAAGTCAAGTCTACTTTAGAAGCTTTAAAGATGCTATGCAGCAAAAGTAAGTAACACATACAGTCGCTTTCGCTTCCTTCCCTCGATTCTGACATGGCTTGGGGATCTTTGTCCGTGTCTCTCATCTTGTTCGTCGTTTTCAATCTGGGTAAGTTTTCAAATCTGTTTATTCAGTTGAAAATCCGAACCCAAAATTCTGATTTTTAATTTTCCTGGTTTTTTTTTTCTCATGATTTTGTTACAGTGAGTGCTAAGATAGTTTTAGAAGATGGGTACGAAGTTACGACGGTGGTCGACGGCCACAAGTCTGGTCTGAATCCATACACGATTCATGCTTTACCAGGATCTTCTAGTCTGATCGTCCTTGATTCTTCCAGCAGTATATTCTACACTACTTCCTTTCCTTTGTCCGTTGGTAAACACACTCAAAGCCACTCTTTTGTAGAATCGATGAATCGGATCATTATAATTGTTTTTGTATATGAGTAGTGAAATGAAATCATATATGCTGCACCACTCTTGACTTCAATTTGCTTTCCCTGTATATTTATGCGTGTGAAAGTTCTAAACTTTACTATCTTTAAGTGAAAATTTTCGAATTCTGTTTATTGTTCTTTCAATTGAAGTTTGAGCTCATTTGGAGTATATGTGTGGGTGTTTGTGCAGATAGTGTGATACGGTTTGCTGGGGATGGGAATCCCGGTTATTTTGATGGTAAAGCTGCTAATAGCCGGTTCAACAAGCCCCGTGGTTTCGCTGTGGATGGTAAAGGGAATGTCTATGTTGCTGATAAGAACAATAAAGCTATACGCAAGATCAGTTCTTCAGGTGTTTCATCCATTTCTCGCATCCTTTGCCTTAATGCATATTGTTACTGTCTAATCTTGGTTGGCGGAAGAACCTCTTAGTTATTTTGATTATGCATGTTTTTATTGACTTTTTAGGTTATGTAACCACCATTGCTGGTGGAATCTCAAAGGAACTTGGACACAGAGATGGACCTGCACAAAATGCAACTTTCTCTAACGAGTTCGAGATAACTTTTGTTTCGCAAAGATGTTGTTTGCTTGTTTCTGATCGTGGAAACGAAATGGTTCGCCAGATAAATCTAAAGGAGGAGGATTGTCTCGAAAGCTCTCATTCTAGTATGTCTTTTTATAAGTAATCATTTTTTATATCTGATACACTCTGCTTTAGAAAGTAGAAACTTCAACGATTCTTCTTTTGCTGTTTCAGATTTAGGGACATACTCTCTTTGGTCAATAGGGATTGTCCTTTCATGCTTTCTCGGGGTAGCCATTGGATTTGCTGTTCGCCCTTATATCATTCGTCATGTAAGTTGTTATATCTGTCGTCACATTTAGTGTATAATCAACATATCAGATCTCTTAACCAAATCGTTATAGACAGGAAGAAGTGAACCACCTCTCGTTCATCATGACATGGAAGCTTCTCCTAACCAAGGTAGGGGAACAAGTTCTGACCTTCTTCTCCTACATTAGTCACCGAGTTGCTGAATCAACCGGTTATTTGGTACTAAGTAGACTAGTTATGATGGTCATGTCTCACCTTTCCCTCATGTATTCTGCCCTAAGTAGACTAGTTAGTTCGATGCTATCTAGCCTTTTCTTCATGTGTCAATCCAATAATGTAGCTATTTTAGACAAGACAGGCTCTGTGTCTGATCTCGATAGTCCAAGTTGCAGTAACTCAAAGCCGTCGCTTTCACTGAAACCCTCTGATGATCTTATGGACCTGATAAGCTTTGATGATGCACAAGAAACTAACAATGACAAAGATTGTAGTAATGAAGAGACAGACACTGGTTTGTCTCTTCCTCGTGCAACCATAGATGACATTATAAAGGTTCAGGTCGAAGGATTTTCAAAGATGGCTGAAGAAGATGATGCAGCTCGTGGTTCTTTCTCTGCTGAGTAGGTTTCTGTTAAAATCACATGAAGCAGAGGAAGTATGTATCTTTTGTAAATGTAATGTTTGAAACATTATAACTTTGGTTGTGTTGTAGGATCTTTTTTTATTGAAGTGCTTATCTTTTTCTTTATACCACGGAAGAATAGTTAAAAGGTTGCTACTTTTCTTACAAGGAGATCTAAAAACCCAAATCCCCAATGTACCTTCTCAACAAATCTCAAAACAGCTATACCTGAATTCCCAATTGCTACGACTATCATATCAAGCAACTTCTCATGTATACGAATAGTATCCATATGGGTAACTCACAGATTGGTGAGCTCTGTAGTGAATATTCTGATGAGCAGTAGTATTCATCTGTTCTCCAAACTCCGACGACTTAGCAGTAGCTGCCACACGCCTGTGGTCTTGCTCCTGGCCCGGCCCAAACACAATTTCATTAGTCTTCTCGCAGCTTCGCTCATAAACAGTGTGTGGGATCGTTGAGTGATGCCTACGGTGATGCTGCTGCTGCTTCTGTTGCTGCTGCTCCTGGAGGAATTCGGCGTCCAAGCTTCTGTACAAGGCACGGCTTTGGCGCAGCTGTTGCATTTTCTCTGTTGCATCTTTGGACATGAAAGGATAAATTTTTCTGGGAGTGGGGTTCCTGGACTCGACAGGAGGTGGTTCATCTTTATTGTGTATTACAAAGCTCTCTTGAATTGGCCATGAAGTTGTGCTAAAAGCAGAATGCATTGTTTCTTGATGGTTGAAGTTGAAGCTGACTGTCTGCTTCTTTCTGAGACCAGGAAACATTCCACTGAACAGCTCCACAGAAAACACCCAAGCATTCGAAATGAATATCTGCAACGTTCCAAGGAAGCTTTCTTCTTGTTTTTCTTGCTCGTCTCCTGTTTGAATCAGAGGTGGTCTGACCGGTTTTATAGGCTCTTGATCAGGAGCAACTTCAATTACTTCTTGATCCTAATATATACACAACAGGCAGAAATGTCGGTTATAGCTATTATAGGGTAGGCAGAAGAGAAAGATGTTAGAATGTGACTGTACACTCACAGTATGATAAACGATAGAACTGAGCCTACGTTGCAACAGAGCCAGCATATAGCCAAAGAAACCTGCCGCTACAAGAACTGCAATCCCTGCAATATTAAGCAATTGAATCAGAGATACACATTAAAGAGATAACAAACTGAGATAGAGGTGACTAAGAATGAAAGAAGCAACAAACCGAAGATTTTGGTATGTAAAATATTACCAAGAGGAAAGCCATTTCCATACTGATCAGCACAGTTGTCGAAATGGAGTTGAATCTCTCTGATGGCTTGGTTTCCTCGGTCAATGACTAGCAAGGAACAACTGCTTCCGAGATAAACAACATCAAAATCATTTGAAAACTTTGCATCTTCACTCGGACCATCCACATGACCTCCCCCACGAACCATTTTTCCTCCAGCAATGGTTGTGACTCCTGCCATTGCATTGTTTTTTCTTTCTCAATACTAATTATTACCTCAAAATATAAACAAACAACATTTGTCCAAATGGCAAAACCATAAAATTTACCTGCTTCACTGATCTTCCTGATAGCATTATTCACAGTATCTGCAACATAGATATTTCCTCTATCATCTACAGTGATTCCCTTAGGATTGTTCAACCTCGCGTCTCTTAATCTACCGTCCACATGACCTGGATATCCTTCAGGGGAGCCAGTAACCAGCCTCGGTCTGCTATCTGCCATTGTTCCAAGAGTTTCAATTTGCTGTTCAAGAATTCATCCACTACTTGGTTTCTATGAATATAAAAAATCCACAATCAATTTACAACATGAGTGTAATGTTAAATGCTGCATTTAAGACATTGATTGTATTCTTGACCACTTTCATTGAACCAAAATTCTCAAACAAAGAAAAACGTCAGAAAATCTCCTGATTTTCAAAACTTTTTTTTACCTAAAATTTCTGTATTTCCATATACAGCAAACTGTACAGACTACAGTCCATGTGCACTCCAATTAGGTAAGCAAATAGTTTCTTAATCACGTGAAAGCAGAGAGAAAAAAAAAAAAAAAACTGATTTCATCATCCGTATTCAAAATCCTTAAAGGATCAGCAAATTTTGGAATCCACGATGTCTGACGCGAAATCAATAGTACCATACACTACAATGAACACAAACCCAAGAGAGGGTATTTGAAAATTTGAAAGTCTGATAGTATAGTGATGGTGGCACTTACATAGGGAAAGAGATGAGGAAATCTTGTAAATGTTACTATTCTGAGAATCCAGAATTAGCAATTCACCATTGGGCAAAACCTCGAGAGAATAGGGTTCGATACCGAGTTTGCTTCCGTCTAACACCGTCTCCACTGAATACCCACTTTCAAATTTCACCATCGATTTCGTAAAGACAGCTGATTAGAACCAAAAATCCAGAAATCAAAAACCCAGGAATCAAACTGTTACAACCTTAATCAGCGAAGAGAGGATACAAAAAAAAAACTCAAAACCTGTTTCAGTGGTGGTTTTGAAGGACCATAACCATTTCATTAAGGAAGTGCCATGATTCGAGATGAAACTATTAACAATCTCTGCAAGAAGAATGAAATATAAGCTCGTTAAAATTATAGAAATATCAAAAACCCAGGAAAAAAAAAAAAGCGTCATCGCAAAAACAGGATGAAACTAACTCGCTGGTGAAGTTGAGGAAGGAGCTGAAGCTACAAACCCAGAGAAGAGGAGAATGATAATACCCAGAAACAGAAAATGCCTACACATTACTTAGATTGTTCAGGAGAGACGAATAGCGAAGTGAGAAAGATGAATGGGGGAAAAACGGAAAAAACAAAAAAACCCTATTTCATATCTAAAAAGAAGCAGAGAAATGGCGAAGAATGTGAAGATAAAAAAAATAAAATGGTGGAGATTCTGGTTGCAGGAAACAGAGGTGGTTTAAAATGTTGAAAGAAGTAGTGACAATCTGTTGTGAAAAAGGAAGGAGAAAGGTTGAAGAAGAGAAAGCAACAAAAAACACAAAAAGGAGAGGCGTAGAAAAGTGACACATTTGTCATGCCATAAACGTCGGCGCAACAATAAAAAAAAAGATTATTAAGGTTTTGGTGATTAATTTATGATTTTAATCAGGGTATAATTATGTATTAACTCTTTAAAAATATTTACACATATAATTGTTACTGGATTATCTGTGTCAAACATTCGAGATATATAATTGTTACTGGAAATTAAAATAGAATAATAGTAAATAATTCATCTTTGTTCCGTTTACACAAAATATTTGTTTTATGTGTTAAAAACCTTAAAACTAAATAAGAGAAAATCAAAAGATAAATAAAATAATGAACGCCATTTTCATTTTTAAGATTAATCTCGATCAGGGCCGGTCCAACTAAAATAGTGCCCCGAAGCGAAAAAAAATTTGGGACCCCTTAAGGTGTCAAAAAAAAATCATAAAGAAAAACCTACTTGCCGTTTTAAGTTTTAAACAAATATCAACAAAAAAAAAGACTAAAAAAAAAAAAAAAACCTATGTAGTAAATTTACCCCTCCTCGGTTTCTTTCCTGCATAATTGTTCAACAAACTCACATAGTCTATTTCTTCAACCATAGTTCTCTCGATTGATAATAAAACTAATTCGTTCAATCGTTCTTGCGACATAGTAGACCGCATATAATTCTTGATAAGCTTTAGTTTGGAAAAACTTCGTTCGGCCGATGCAACTGACACTGGAGTGGTCAATATTATCCTGTAAACAATTGAGGTATTTGGATAACAACCTTCCATTTTTCTTAGAAAGTCCAACACATCAATAGGCTTTCTTAAATCTGATAGTAATACTTCTCGAAGTACTTTTAATTCTGAAAATAAATCGTCACCATCTATATCAGATTGTGCACCATTTCTCAGAGAAACTTCAAGGTTCATGCACGATTCTCTCAAATTTTCTTCACCTGTTGATATTATCTTCCTAATATCAAACAAAAAACCAAAAGTTTTTTCATAATTTTGGAATTGTTCTAACCTTGACTGAAGAGAACTTGAAGCTTGATCCATGAGGGCGATAAAATAATCAATTCTGAAATGCTCTTCTAGCGGTAACTCAAGATTTTCATAATCTTTCTCAGGATTCTCATCAAACTGCTTTTTTCTTCTTATGATGCGCCTTTTTTTCTCAAGAAATTTGGCTTCAATCTCCATACCTTCTGCAATTTTTGTAGCTTCAGATTTTGCTGAATCAAAACCAGCTTCCCGATACTTCTAAAAAAACGAAACCAACCCTTTCAACTGTTCAATGGCGACATTCATATCAATGTTTTCTGACTGTAAGGCTTTGCTCACGGCATTGACAACAGATAACCATGCCAAACAAAAACTCGAAATTTCTAATACTGTGTGTTTCACTCAGTGCTAGAGATTCTGCTTCATTTTATGTTTTTGGATCATCACAATCTTCTGCCAAGGAAAGTAAATCATCTCTTATTGCAGGAGCTTGGAACTGTATCGCTTTGACACTTTCAACACGACTCTCTCAACGAGTTTGAGATAAAGACTTAAGTGTTAGGCCTTTTACCATCTCTTTGAATGTATACCACCTGTTTGTTGAAGATGAAAACAAACAATATATTTGTTGAATAATACCAAAAAACGACACTGCCCTTTTTGAAGAAGAAGCTATATCGCAAAGCACAAGATTCGAGCTATGACAACCACAAGGTGTGTAAAATGCCCTTGGATTAATATCAAGCAACCTCTTTTGCACTCCTTTATTTTTTCCTTTCATATTAGATCCATTGTCATAACCTTGACCTCTGACATCATCAATGTCCAACCCCAAATTAATCAGTGTCTCTTGAAGTTTAGAGAAAAGTCCCTCTCCAGATTTATCATTCACTATAAGGTATGTCAAGAAAAATTCTTCGATTTTAGTTGACGTTGAAGACACATCGACACATCGAATAACCAAAGTCATCTGTTCTTTGTGACTAATATTTGGAGTACAATCAATAATCACTGAAAAATATTTAGAAACCTGAATCTTCTTTACGATCTTACTTCTGATATCATTGGCCAATAGTTCTATCAACTCATTTTGTATTCTATGACTAAGATAATGAGAATATATTTCTCCTTTTTCAATCCGTTTGACATGCTCCCTCATAACTGAATCAAAATCTGCAATCATTTCAATAAAACTCAAAAAATTCTCATTATTATCTTCCCCAATCTTATCACTATCTCCTTGGAATGCTAAATTATTTTTAGCAAGCGTCTTCACCACAGCAACAATTCTCAATAATACTTCCCTCCAATGATTCTTCTCTTTCATTCTTTCTTGTTGAGCATACTTATCAAACGTTTGATCTCTCTTTAGCCTGACTTCTAATTCCGTCCAAAGAGTCATACAAGTAATGTGATCATGACTACTTTCGTGTTCTTTAAGCCTCTTTGAAAGATTTCTCCAATCACTATACCCAGTGGTCCCTAATAGGATAACCTTGTTCTCACGTCTAAACAACTTGCAACAAAAGCAAAAAGCTTTATCTAAAGAATTTGAGTAAACCAACCATCTTCTATCTTGCTTCTCTCCGTTGACCATAACTCTTGTATAGAATACATGAGAGAAGTGTCTTCCAATATCATCCTTAGGAAATCGATAATCTGATGGTAACCTTATCGTAGGTCCTTTTTCAACTAATAGATCTCTCATTCTCATACCAATGTTTTTCCAATTCCCAGGATCTGAAATATATAACACTGGCTCTTCTCCTTTTTTACTTTCATCTTCATTCTCAGCAATATCATCAACGTCTTCTTTGTTTCTTTCAGTATCAGAATATACTTCACAATCATCAACGTCTTCTTTATCAGAATATACTTCACAATCACTACCA
Organism: Boechera stricta; assembly: GCA_018361395.1. Taxonomy (NCBI): domain Eukaryota; kingdom Viridiplantae; phylum Streptophyta; class Magnoliopsida; order Brassicales; family Brassicaceae; genus Boechera; species Boechera stricta. Next base: position 5,067,649 of record CM031539.1, on the reverse strand, counting down.
CTAGTGGTAGGTTTTCCAGGTTCTTTTAAAAACCTTAGAAGAGAATTTTCTTGAGATTCTATAGAATCTTTTCTTCTCTTCTTCTCTTTTCTTTTAGACACCCAGGTTTATGTGATCTTTTACCAAGAGTCATTATCTAAAGATTAACATATAACAAGAGAAGCAAAATTGCAAACATTAACAAATTGAAATTTTAAAACATTAAATAAAATCCTGTTTAAATCCCGTTTAAATTGAAAGAAGAAAATTGAAATAGAACAATTAACCTCAACTGTGTAAATCCCTTGTGATTTTGGAACTCTGAAGGCTGTTCTTAAGTTCCTGAAATAGATAAACTCTTAAAACTTGTGAAATTTTCCCACTCGTGGTATGATAATTCCTTTGATGAGAAGAAACTAAGAAAGCTTTGATCGGTGAGATGAGCTCATTCAGCTTGATGCTACTATGGATTTTAATTTTAGGGGGTGCTTCATCAGAAAGACTAAACTCGTTTCTTTCGATGTTTAGAGATGGAATAGACTCTTTGTCTTTCGTCAAAAAAAACTAGTTATATTTATTTTTAAGAGGTGCTAATCAATGTGGTTCGTTTAGAGATATTTTGGTAGGCCAAAGCCCACATCAACTTCACCTAGCTTCGTCAATAGCAGGCCAGATTGACTATTGTTTTTTCTTTTTAGTTTAATGTTTTGATTTTCTTTATTTGGTTTCTTCGAATGTTTATTTTTTCTTTTAAGAAAATAGAAATAAATGTTTTTCTACTCAACTTTTTTAAAACTAAAAAAATTAGGGACCCTTTTAAAACTAAAAATTTTGGGACCTTAAACGTGGGCTTATCTTGCTTATGATATGGGCCGGACCTGATCCCGATTCAACAAATATGAAAAATGTAAAAGGAAAAAGTAATAGAAAGTAGAAAACACACATTTACCACAAGATTCGTCTTCACTATAAAGTAAAAACTTAAGATCCCAATACTTTATTGAGTGCTCACAAGATTAGTCTGTTTTTAACATTATGTCACTTGTGCTTAAAGAATTACAAAGCCAACTTGTCTATTTGGTTACTCCGTGTAAATATACAAACCACCAGAGACTTTCTATACAAAGAGATAAAAACTGCAATCTAAAGAAACAAGAAAACAGCAGTGAGAGGAGATAGAAGAAAATACCCTCGCAAGCTTTTGAAAATAAATAAATCACACAGACCAGTCCCATTATGTTAACCTTCATATACAACCCTTTCCCATGTTGGTTATGGTTACTCACACTGACACACATGAAGAGATCATTTTTTTGTTATCAGATGATGCTCTCAAACGCCACTTGCGTGTGCAAGGAGGATGATTCTTGTTGATACTCAGGCTTCGAGCTGCTTGATGCAGCAGCTAATCCCCCTAGGAGCTTCAATACATCAGAGACATCATCTAAGAAGTACTTGGCTTTGCTTGGTTTTCTTCCCACCGTGCAGGCAAAGATCTCTGGTGGCATTGGGAGGTCCGGGTTTGTCACTGTGCTCAATATGCTCTCAAACATGTCCTCGTCTGATCTGTCATCTCCTATACACATCACCATGTCCGGTGGGTTTCCGTCCTCTACCATTCGGTGTATCACCTTTTCCACGGCTAGGCCTTTGCTTACTCCCTGAATCAATCCAAAGAACAGATTCGATTATATAAGAAGGTACAAGTCTTATGCATCTGATTGGCACGAATATCGGTTATTGGTTCACTCACGAGTTCTTAACAGATTCTCAGATGCGAGTAAAAGAATAATATTAAATCTATCTCTGATTTTACCTGTGGTTTGACCTCTACGATGTGTTGGCCTCTCTTGACGACAACGGGCTCGTTTGCAAGTACGCTCTCAAGATGATCCAGCAGCTCTTTTGCTTGGCAGGATCCAAAGTCTGGATCAGCGTCTTGATGATGCCAAACCAAAGCGCTCTCTTTGAACTCTATACTAGAACCATCGGTTGCGTCCATGTATGATCTCATTACCGGTTCTACCATCGTCTTCCACTCCGCGTCAGCCGACGAGTAACAAGTCTCCCACTCTTTCTTGCTACTCCACCTGAATCCAAATATAGAATGGGTCTTAGTTTGTTCAAATTCTTGTTAGAAACTGTAACTGAGAGAAACAGTAATTATTAGCATTTTGTACCTTATGAAGTATCCGTGTTCAGCTGCTATTCCAAGATTTTCGCATGGAGATAGCCAGTCACTCAAAGACTCCCATCCTCTTCCACTGACGACAAACACGGTGTTTTTAGGATCTCTACACAGAGATTTCAGAACAGAGAGGACTTCAGCATTAGGGGTTTTGATAATGGAGCTCTCAGGAACGAGAGTGCCGTCATAGTCCAAGAATATTGCCCTTCTCTCTGTAGTTCTGTATGTCGAGACAATGTGATCGATAGATAACTTCCTAAAACTCGGAGACAGGGACAAAACTCTGAAACTTAAGCCAAAACCAATACCCCAACAACGTTTATTATAATGTTCCCGGCATGCCCTCTCCAGATCCTGCATAAAGCTCTTTGCCCAATAACCCACATCATGAGTACTAACATAGTGATAGTGCTTCTCGTGCCTTAATCGCTTCTCAGTCTCACCCATGGTGAGGGCTAAATTTACCGCTTCTGCAACAGCATCTACATCCCATGGGTTCACCCTGATCGCACCACTCAATGAAGGAGAGCAGCCGATAAACTCAGAGACGACAAGCATGCTTGTCCGTGGTGAGTCATGGCTAATACCCATGGCCTTATCCATTCCTGGTGTCCCTTGCCTGCAAATGATATATTTATATGGAACTAAGTTCATGCCGTCTCTTACTGCATTCACCAGGCAGCAGTCTGCCATAGCATAATAGGCAGTCTTTTCATAGCGGGGAACCAAACGATCAATCAAGATCACTGGCTGATAGCCAGCGGAACCATAGCGCTCATTGATCCTTTTTGCAGTTGAATAGGTCTCCCTCTTTGCTTCTTCCACATCCTTACCTGAGGCCCGTGCTGGGTTCACTATCTGAATCAAGACAAGTTTTCCTCGCATATGCCAATACGTCTGAAAGAGATGTTCCATGGCTATAAACTTGAGGCTTATGCCTTTAAAGATGTCCATGTCATCCACACCGAGAATCAACTTTTTCCCCTTAAACTGGTCTTGTATCTCTTTCATTTTCGCTGCAGTAGACGGCAGATTCAAAACCGATTCCAGCCTACCCATATGGATGCCAACAGGAAGAATCTTAATAAACACCGTTCGACCAAAGTAATCAAGCCCAATGTGCCCACGCTTAGATTCATAATCAAGGCCAAGCATTCTACTGCAGCATGACAAAAAATGACGTGCATAATCAAATGTGTGAAAACCAATGAGATCACAGTTCAACAATCCTCTCAGAAGATCATCCCGGACTGGCAAAGTACGGTAGATTTCTGACGATGGAAAGGGACTGTGAAGGAAAAACCCGAGCTTAATCCGGTTAAACCGCTTCCTCAAGAATGTGGGAAGAACCATCAGATGATAATCCTGAATCCAAACATAATCTTCCTCAGGGTTGATAACTTCCATCACCCTGTCTGAAAATATCTTGTTTGCAGAAACATATGCTTGCCAGAGACGCCGGTCAAAACGATCACCGTGGTCAGGGAACATGGGAAGCATATAGTGAAAAAGCGGCCACAGGTGGTGTTTACAGAAACCAAGATAGAACTTTTCTTGCATCTCCTTCGGTAAAAACGTAGGAACGCAATTGAAATCCAACAGAAGCTTTTGCGAAACTTCTTCTTGTTCACTCGTACCAATATCAGCATTAAGTGATCCTATATAAACAAACTCCGTATCCGAAGAAAACCCATCTCTGAGTTGCAAGAGGAGAGAATCTTCATCCCAGCTAAAACACCATTGTCCAGTTTCTGTATCTCTCTTAGCTTGTAGTGGTAACATGTTAGCCACTATAATCTTCCGCTCATGGAAGCTGTTGGAAGAATTAACATCGGAGGATCCATCACCGTAGCCTCCATCCAACTCAGAGATGATACCAGGAACAGTCATGACACGAGGAAGAGCTCTTTGAGTTTGAGGAAAGTCCAATAAGTCCCAAGATGCTAAGTCTAGAAAATTTGCACAAGATCTTGACACCATAGAGAGAAGCAAGCCAAAGAATGGATTTTGACAGATCCAACACGCGTCAAAACCCTTCCAAACGTCGAATACCTGAAAAAAAGCAAACCCATTTTCTTGAAATTTACTTTGACATCACCAAAAACTGATGAAACAATGATCTTACAACACGAGTCTATATAAATCACCAAAACAAACAATGCCAGCAAAAAGATGATTCAGAAACAAACAAACAAAACGATTGACTGAATCTGAAAGTGAAGATATCGATTACTAAGCTACACAAACCAAATAAACTAATCATCTGAGAACAAATCAAACCCAAAATTGAGATTCTTGCCACATATCGATCCCGAAACAAACACCACAAAACAGGTCAAGAACACGTTTTCACACCAATCAAATCAGTACCCATGAATGAAACAGTTAAAAACTCAACGAAAATCAAAATCTTTTCCACAAAACCCAAAGAAAAATCCAACAGACAAAAAAAGAAAAAAATTCACACTTTTGCTACTCACCTTCTCCAAAAAAACACCAAATCGCCGGCGAGAAAACTTAAACGGAAACCTTCAAATTGTCTTCTTCGTGGAACCGATGAATGAACAAAAAAAAAAGTTGACGATAAGGACTCGAGACTCTTTGGGACATTCGCTATAGAGAGTTTGGATAAAGAGAGAGCATCGAAAAGAAAAATTAAATGCGAGACAAGAAAAAAATATATATAAGAAATTAAGAACCGATAACATATATCCAAATTAACATATCCACGTTTTCTAACGATCTATTTTTCTAATTTTGGCAATAAAATAATAATAAGGGAAATGACATTATTACCCTTAATCCTCTTATCATCATCTTATTATAGGGTTTGGTAGATGAGATGATGACTAGATAATGTGGTGGACCATTTTCTTTTTAGGCTGAAACAAATGAATATAATAAAATCCTTAATCCAATCCGAAGGTAATGCCATTTGTTTAATGTTTAATATTTAATTTATACGATTATGAGATCTCATCAAACCTACTACTGTCTAGGTCGTATATTGGCACGGGTCTACTTTTTATAACTTTTTTAAAAATGATATTTTTGGTTAGTTTTAAATTGAGCTATTGTTTACGAGTTTATCCAAACTGAACAAGAGCAAATCCAAATCGATGTACTTGCGGTAAACATGACTCTAAGCAAAACCTAATCCCGGTACCACATTTTTTTTTCACAATATAATATGCAAATGGTATAAATAAATGCACTATATACATTTTTTAACTATGCATGCAGCATGCTCAAAGTTATATATACTTTACCCATGAAACATATATTAGACAATCAAAAAACATTCCATTAATTTGTGTTATGGTTCGGTATTTCTTTAAGTCTAGTTTATGTATTTTTTTTCTTATAACTATTGAAATATAAAATGTATATTTCAATTGACTATATTGAATATATATATGATTTGGTAAGATATGAAAGAAAAAAAACTATAAAGAGTAGTCACAGCTCTACAAAGTGCATGTAACGTTTTAAGAAACAATAATCATAATCCGTTGGCAAAAAATAAAACAATTGTAATGCATTATTCAAAAAAAAAAAAACCAAAAACTTCTACACACGATCTGTAAGACTATATCCATATAGGTGAGATGAATTGAATCAATCTTCTTATCTTAATAAAAGAAAAAGATCACAAGAATTATATTATCTTTGTCTTGCTAAAAAGTCTTAGATAAAGACATAAAATGGAACAAAGATCATTGGGAATGCAACATGCATGTACATATTAGATATAGTAAATATTTATTATAGTTAAAGAAGAAGTCATTATTAAATTAAAATCTTGACCAAACAAAGATAATTAAAACATGTAATTGCACATATTATCGTAATGTATTTGATTATAAAAGGGCACCACGCGGGCCAGGGTGGCCTCTCAAACTCCCAAGGGACAAAGCAACATTAGGATTGTCACTAAAGTACTAACCATGTGTTAATTGACGATAATATCCCCATTTGGTCTTAATGCCTTGGTTCGAATGTAATAACGTTGACATCTAAGTCGTGTTTTGTTTTCACGTTGTTTAGGAAGCCAACGAGGATTGGGTGGGTGATTGGATCCGAATCAGATAGATGTCTACTTTTTCTTCTTCTTCGTTGCTACTTTTCCTTCCTTTTTATAAGAAATAAAAAGGTTGCTTTCTAAAAATCCTCCAATAATATCAACCCAACACTCAAACTCCCCGAACTTATTTTTTTGCTAAATTTCACCCGTATAAATTAATCTTTGTCCAATTCCACCCAAATTCAAAATTGCCGGTAATCTGTACAGATTACGTTTCTAAATCGCGTTTAATTAAACTGATTTCGGTTTATTACTCACTAAACCAGAACCCAAACCATTTTTTCCAAAATCTTTTTCTTCTTCTTCTTGAGCTCTTTCTAACCCCAGGAATCGATTGAATCAACAAGAAACTGAAAGCAACAGATCTAATCTTGATTAATTTGAAGTTTGATTTGCTTCTACTTCCTTTTCACAATTAATTTCTGGATTTCACCATTGATGAGTTTAAAGCTCACGTCAATAAAGGGAAAGAGAAATTGATTTGGGAATTTTGGTTCTTCAATCGGGTTAGTGGGTAATAAACCGAAAGTTTGATTAAACGCAATTTAGAAATTACCAGCAAATTTAAAAAATTACCGGCAATTTTGAAATTATGTGCAATTGGACAAAAATTAATTAATACGGGTGGTTGGTTGATATTATAAGAGTAGGTTTTAGCAGGCAACCTGAAATAAAACAATTTATGACACCTACTTTTTCTCCTCCTCCACTCGATAAGACCAATTAGGGTTTGACCGGATACAAATACTTTGTTATCTGTCTTGAATCCGTTATCCGATTCAATTTGTTATTCGAGTTTCAGAAAATGGTATGTTTAGTTTTAAAGTATGATATAATCTATTACAAATCTATTATCCATGTATCGATAAAAAGTCGAATATTTGTATTGATATTTTCCAATTACATGCATAGTATTTTATTATTATCCAATTCATAAAATTAAATGCATTTTTGAATTAGAGCCGATTCTAGACCAACGAGATGAACATTAGTTTAGAATTCCTATACTTTTTAACCCATTAATATATAAATAATTTTTTTTTATTTTTTATAGTAATAATAGGCTCCTAATTATCTAAGTCTTGAAAATTTGTTCTCGTTTTAAGAAAATTGTCTAAATCTCCCTTTCATCCAATTTTTTTTTTTTTTTTGGGTTACACCCCTTAAATTTCAGGGTCGTTTTGAATATTTAAATTGTTGGTTACATATTTCAAAAAAAAAATATGATGACATAAATAGTTCAATGTTATAGAAATTTGGATATCAACCAAAATATAATTACTTGAATTTAGACTTGGACAAGTCGGCCATTTTTTTTGAGTCATATAATAGGCATCCAAAAATCAAGTTATGCCTTACTTAGGGACAAGCCGAGCGCATGGTATAGCTGACACGTGTAAATCAACGCTGTGATTTGAAATTTTTTTGTAGCTTTTGTAAAGGGTGGCATGTGGGGTCTACATGTGTGGGTTGTAGATAAGCGAATGATAATTAGACACGTCATCAGGCTCAGTCTTAGAGACCCTGATGTATGTGGGACCTAGAATGACTTATCATGGTTCAGAATGTTTCCGAAATGGATAAGTGTCATTGCCTCATTGGGGATGATGCTATTTTATCGTAACTACTATTCCATTTACGTCGATACAATTTGACCAGTGATATGGTGACACGTTGTAAAAGACTTTACAAATGAATAGCATTCTGTTTTATCATTTTATGCTCTTATCTAGTGCTTTAAAAAAGCAGAGAGTCCAAGACAATGAATCAATTAATTAATCCAAAAACCAAATCATATAGGCCATTGGGCATTGATCTATAGTTCAGATCTACACTAAAGCAATTGATACTTATTAGTACTTTTTAATCTTAACCAAATGGTTTTGAACCCTAGATCCATAGATCTTTTGGATCACATCAAGTTAATTTAATTACATTTCCTACAATGAAATTCGAACTTTAGTACTTTATTTGGTCAGGAATTAATGGAACAATACTAGTATAGAGTAATTTAATCGATAGTTATGTTATTTTTCACATTTTATAGTATTTATGTTTAGATTTATCAGTCACTAAATGTTTACCCACAATAGAAAACATTTATATTTGTATATTAAACAAAAATAAGTTGTTGATAAAATTCCAGAATAAACCTTATAATCAAACTCTAAAAGCATGTTTTTTTTTTAATGAATGTAAAATTTATTCAACCAAAAAACTCTAAAAACATGTTTGTATTGTTTTAAAATTCGTTTTTACGTCAAATTGTTGACTACGGGAGACTTGCATCTTGGATGTCCTCCATCCAGTCTCTAAAATCATGGGTCCATAAAACTTTTAGAACGCATTGCTCATAAAAATAAAAAGCGATGAAAAAATACCAACAAAATGACTAGCAAGAATTAGTTTCTTTTTTTCTCGCCAAAAGCGATCTGCAATACTCACAAGACCAACAAATTTAACCGAAAAAATAGAGTTTTTTATGAAAAAGAATTACCGAAAAGAGATTTAGTATAGATTTTGTTTAAAATGTGAGAAAAATAGTAATCATGTTAAAAAAAAAAAACTAATAAATGACCAAAAGATGATTAAGTATTTGGTGTAAAAAAAGTAATTAAGGGGTGAGTGGTAACGACGGTTACTTTTGGTTGTAGAGATTTTGACAGTAATTTTTTTTAACGATTTTGGTTGTAAAAATTTTAGAGCCGATTGGTAAGAACTTTGACCGTAGAAGTTGTGACTTCAAAATCTAAATTTTTTTTAAAATATCCGATTTTTTCGAATACATCCCCATATATGAAATTCTCGTCCCTTATTTTATCGAAAATAGTTATATAATGTTTTTATTCTCCGAATTATCTATTCCTGATATTTATCCACTATTTTCCATTCCGATATCTAAATTAAACACATTTATTTTCAGTAATAGATGTTTCGCTTATTAATTTCTTTTATGTAGTTGCAGACTTAAATAATAATGATTTTTTTTCTTGGTAAAATTATATCGGAATTTATATATCCAGTTTAAATTCATTTTATAACATAAAAATGAAACTAAAGTTTAGATATAAGAAAACATTAATTTTATTTTAATACAAAAACTTACGTTTTTTTCTTAACCATATATATATAGTTTACTGGTTAGAATATATATAAATATATATATATATCTCTAATTCTAAAATACTGCTTAGTCACCCCAAAAAAAGTTTAACAGCCATTTAGAAGTTTTACGGTCACAAACTCACAATTACGTGACTTTAAGAAAATAATGAAAAACAAGAAGGAGAAAAAAAAAAGTATGACTTGGGCCTTGGCTGTAAGAAACTTATTTACAGCCTACAGCCGTAAAAGCCTAGTTCCAATCGGCACTCTTTCCTCGCCGTAGTCTGAGTCTGAACCCTAAAACATCCCCGCTTCTTGCTCAAGACCTAGGAATCTCAGGTACCGTGTTTGCTACTTGCTGTAACTGTTGTCGGTATCTATATTTCTTTACAATATTCGATTCACGATTTGACGATTTCCTCTTCAAGTCACGATATTTCGTATTCTTGATACTAAGAGTCGCAGCAAGTTGCTGAAACTGGTAATTTGTTTTTGTTTTTTCCTTAGGTTGTCTCGTTCGTTCAGATTTGGCTGATTCTGCGACATGACGAGGGTTTATGTCGGGAATTTGGACCCACGGGTCACCGAAAGGGAACTCGAAGATGAATTCAGGATCTTTGGTGTTCTTCGCAAGTAATTTGATCTCTTAGCTGTATACTTATAGTCAATTTTGTTTCTGGCCATACGAATTTTGAATCTGATCTTAAAATCGCAGTGTTTGGGTAGCTCGTAGGCCTCCAGGCTACGCTTTCCTCGAGTTCGATGACGAAAGGGATGCTTTGGATGCAATCAGGGCATTGGATAGTCAGTTTTCTTCTCATTAGAATTATCCTAATTTCATGTGTTTTAATCAATTTTTACCCTAATTTCATCTTGTTGCCATGAATTATCATGTAACGCGTGTCCGCAAATTGTAACTCTTGAGGCATATTCTTCAGGAAAGAATGGGTGGCGTGTTGAGCTTTCTCACAAAGATAAGGGAGGTCGTGGAGGTGGTGGCCGTCGTGGTGGGATTGAGGACTCCAAGTGCTATGAGTGTGGTGAACTTGGACATTTTGCTCGGGAGTGTCGCCGTGGTCGAGGCTCTTTGAGGCGTAGAAGCCCTAGTCCTCGTCGTCGTAGGAGTCCAGATTATGGGTATTCACGCAGGTGTGTCCAACTGAAACATTCTTATATAGCTGCTTATGTCATATAGCGATAGAATTTAGATGATATATTATGTCATTTGGTCCATTGTGGTAAGAGTCTGATTTTCATGTATAAACAAAGATGTGACTTATAGAGTTCTTGTCCTGTATTTTAAAATAGCTGCGTGAAGTGTTAACATTTCCACAGAAATCGCATTTATCGGATTTGATTTTGTAATCAAATATAGGGGCTGAGTTGTTAATGTTAATCGTATCTTTCTTGAGGATATAATCACTTGTGACATACATTTTTGTCCATGGAAATCGATTTTGTTCAGGAGTATAAGCCCGCGTGGAAGAAGATCTCCTCCAAGGCGTCGCAGTGTTACTCCACCTCGCCGTGGGCGGAGCTACAGCAGATCCCCTCCTTATCGTGGTTCACGCCGTGATTCTCCTCGCCGCCGAGACTCACCTTATGGTCGACGTTCGCCATATGCCATTGGGTAAAAGTTCTTTTCTCTTCTTGATATTAGGTTTACACTTTCCTCAATCTGCATAAATCAACTTCCACATTCTCCATCTAAATCTGAATAATTTGAAGTATTTTGATATAAGGTATATATTCTTTGCGCTTCTTGCAGGGTGTGAAAGTGGACCCTGAAGCGAAAGAAGTTATTAGTTCTTCTATGCTATGATGCTATATCTGCTATGTGTGGCTCCTTTAGGATAAATCTATATGTCTGCTGTGCTGTTAGTTCTTCTAGGATTGGTTGTTGAGCATGGACATGTCATGGTGTGTTCGTATTTTATTAGAGAATTGGATTTGGTGTTCTCCTTCAAGCTCTTTTCCAACAGCCGTCTTGACTTGTTCTCATTAACACGCACTAGCGTGGCACGCGCTGGCTTGCTGTCTTAACTCAGCGTGCTTGAACCCCTACACTCGAGGTTGTTTTTTCGTATCCATAAATGTTTTGTGTGTCTTGTTGAATGCACTTTCCTTATTATATAATATGTGTGACATATCTAAAAGGCTCAATTGTTTTCACTGTTTTTCCCTTGTGAGGTATGATTTATCGGGATCTCTTGGCAGCTGCGCTGCATCTTACACTCCCCACAACTTAGTTTTATCATGAATCTGCATCATCAACTCGACCATCATCAGCTAGATTTGCTTGTTACATTGGGTGACTTTTAGATTGCCCTATTCTTTACTCACCACTCTTACCCCAATCTGCAACCAAGCTTCTAATGAGAAAGACGAAGCTGTTTCTTCGCCCCGCCCCTTCCCCTTCCTCACCTCGGCTGCTTTATCACCACTTGGGTTCGTAACTCACTTTTGGTCGTAGCAGTTTTCGGTCATCTTTGTCACACATCTGTTGGTGGATCACACACTTACATCTAACCCTTTTGTGGATGCTTTTTTGTATTTCTTGTGAAAAGGTGTTAGCTTAGTATTTTGTGATCATGATTTGGATTTCCACTTACGCTCTTCTTTTCCATAGTCATACATACTAATGAAATTTTGCCTTTTCTTTTAATCTGCTCTTTGGCCGCAACATCCTTTCATGTGAATGCTTTTCTAAATTGCGTTTTGAGGCAATTTGGTTCGAAGGCTTACTTGCATCTAACTTTACATGAAAGTGAAATGTAGTCGGGTCTGAAATCAAATTTGTGGGTGTATGGGGCCTATGAAGTATGAACCAAGTCTTAAGTCAACGTCAACGTCAATGAAGAACAACTACATATGTACGAATAACAAACGGTAGATCTGTAATCTCCTTTCTTCTTTAGTGATAAGAAGAGAACTGCAAAAGGAGATGAAGATCGAGGAGGATCTAGATTACATCAACCTACTCAAACGAGCAACAAAGCTTCTATGCGGTAATATTAATCTCGTTCTCTTCCTCTTCCTTTGCTCTCTCCCTCTCTTTTGTTTCTTGATCTTCTTCGAGCTCTCCCTCCAAACTACTGTCTCACTCGCTTCTCAATACCTCGTTGGACAACTCAGTAACTGGAATTACTACTATGTTCATCAAGATGATGCCTTGTCGGAGAATCTGATTCCATTGCTTATCCAGACATTTTTACTCTACTTGTTCCCGTACAGCCTTCTAGACCTCCTCACCACCAGCACAATAGTCTCCGCATCTTGGATTGTTCACACGTCCGAGGAGGAACCGTTAAGGTTCGGTCAATTGGTTCGGAGAACCGTAGAGTTATGTCAAAACAGAATTGAAGGTTGTTTGATCACCTATCTATACGTCCTTCTCTTGTCAACCTCTGTTCTCTTTGGTTTCTTCTTTGTGGCAACGAACTATTTCTACATCATTTCTCTGATCGGGTTTGGCGACTACTCATACTACTATTACAGAAGCAGCAGCTTCCACGATCCGGTAAGGATGTTGCTTGATGCGGTTATGGCTATGTTTCACGGTGCTATCTTTCTAGTTTTGCTGGCGAAGTTTAGCAAGTGGAGTTCAGGATGGAACATGGGTTTGGTTGTTTCGGCGTTAGAAGAAGAAGAAGATGGTCAAGCCATCTATGGACCCGATGCCCTGACTCTGTCTGCTTACTATGGAAGAGGACATGATAAGCGTGGTCTCCGAGTGATGCTGGTGTTCTTGGTCTTCGCTAGTGCGATGAGGATGCCGTGTTTTTGTTTCAAATGCACTGCGAGTTCGAATGGAATTAGAGTGTTGTACACGAGTTTCTATGTGGGTTTGATCTGTGTTGGGAATATGATCAAATGGGTGGCTTGTGTAGTGTTTTATGAAGATTGTAGAACTAGGGTTTTGGAGAAGAAAGGTGATTTGGAGATTGGATCAAAAGCTAAGGCTTTTGTTGCATAGATAAATTATCCGAGATCAAACCAACTCGAATCTTAAACAATTTCTACATGACCAATTGCATTGCCCTCTTCTTTTGGTCAGATTACATTTGCTTTCCTTATATTAGCTTATAGTTGCTCCGTTTAAGCCCTTAATGTATTGTTGTGTGACCTATCTGTGTTTATGGCTTGGCCAAGTATTTTACGGTTTAGTGATAGATCTTATGAAAGATATATTATTGTTTTTGATACTAGAATTTAATGTACACTTATATAATGTAAGGTTTTCTTATCTCTCTCTAACATAAAGAAAAATAAAACCAAACTAGAAATATGTTTCATAGTTGGACATCTAAAAAATATTATTTCATAGTTGGACATCACTTCATACTTAGGCTTCCACAGTTATCTCCAATACTTATATCGATGTTTTTGCTCATTTTCACATAATTTAATTACAAAGTGAAGTGTAAATATTTCTAAACTGAAAATTCTGGGGATAACTGGACTTGTGGACCAAACCAGAAGTCGCCATCTGTTAAGACTTGAAGCTAATCTACTAAAACCATACTACTAGTCAAACATTACATACGGTGACTTGTAGACAAAGTCAAGAAGTCAACGTCAATGAAGGACGACCATTAAATTACTCGAAGTCTATTATCAATTACATGTTCTACTACACATACAGATCTGTGACTTCCCTTCTTCTAGTGTGAGAAAGAGATCAACAAATGGAGACGAAGAGCGAGGAGAAGCTAAGTGTCATCGAACTACTAAAACGAGCTGCGAAGCTACTCTTTGGTAACATCAATCTCGCTCTTTCTCTTCCTCTGCTCTCTCCCACTGTTTTGTTTCTTGATCTTCTTCGAGCTCTCCCTCCAAACCACTGTCTCACTCGCTTCTCAATACCTCTCCAAACTACTCAATTCTGCGGAGGACTTGTCGGAGAATGATCACTATGAGTACCTAACATCTCCATTAGTCTTGAGTGTTAAGTTGGTGTTTACTTTTATCTCTTTGGCCTACCCTAAACCACCTCTTTGATTTAGTAGCTCCTTAGGCACCATCATAGTTGGAATTATCCAACAATTTCCCCCTTAATTCCAACTTGAATTTGGGGCATTTGAAATGTTTCTACTCCAATGAGTCTTCTCATTTCTTTGAACTTTATCCTTGCTAAAGGCTAGTGAGTATGTCCGCCTTTTGTTCCACATCGGGTATGTGCTCTACTTCAATGTGTCCATCCTCTACACATTCTCGTATAAAGTGATATTTAGAGAGTATATGCTTGCTTCTACCGTGGAACACCGAGTTCTTTGTAAGAGCTATAGCTGACTTGTTATCGATCCTTAATAAAACCTTCTCGCTTGTTATATTAAGTATCTCACTCAACATTTCTTTGAGCCAAATTGCTTGCTTCGCTGCTTCGGTTGCGGCCATAAACTCGGCTTCACATGAAGATAATGCAACAGTTGGTTGCTTTTGTGAGGTCCATGTTATCGGTGATGAGCCATAATAAAAGACATGTCTCGTGGTGCTCCTTCCATCATCAACATCGATATTGTGACTACTATCACTATATCATATGATCCTCTTTGACCCGTTTCTCTTGAAAAATAGACCAAGATTAGTAGTTCCTTTCACATACCTTAACACATGCTTGATTCCTTGCCCGTGAGAGTTTCTTGGACTTTGCATATATCGGCTTAAAACCCCAACGACAAAGGACAAGTTCGGTCTTGTATGAAGAAGATACCTTAGACATCCGATGGTTCTTCTATACTCCGTAGCTTCAATTTCAGGTTCATCTTCAGCTTTCGAGAGCTTCAAACCCGACTCCATGGGAACATGAGTCAAGTTACAAGAATCCATACTAGTGTTGACAAGTATTCCTTGAGCGTAACCTTCTTGCTTTATCCATATCCATTCTGCTCCTTGAGTTACTTCTATGCCAAGATAGTATGCTAACTTACCAAGATCCGACATCTCAAATCTCCGTGCCATATCTTCCTTGAATTGTTTAATGACCATTAATGAAGATCCCGTCACAAACAAATCATCGACGTATATAACAACAATTAAGATCTCGATCTTGTGATTCTTGCGATATACCGAAGGCTCTTTTTGACATCTCTTAAAGCCTATCTCTTTTATCACATGATCAAGCTTAATGTTCCGTGCCCTCGGTGCTTGCCGTAGTCCATATAGTGCTTTAAAAAGCTTATACACTCGACTTTCTTCTCCCTTCTTCTCAAAGCCTTTGGGTTGAGTTACATACACTAACTCTTTAAGATCTCCATGTAAGAAAGTGGTCTTTCCGTCTAAGTGATGTATCTCCCAACCATTGTTCGCGGCAAGAGCTATGAGAAGGCGTATAGTCTCCAACCGAGCTACCAGAGCAAATACTTCTTCAAAGTCTATGCCTTGTTGTTGCACATAACCTTTAGCCACGAGTCTTGCTTTATATTTATTCACCGAACCATCAGCTTTTCTTTTGATTTTAAAAATCCATTTCACCCTAATAGGTTTGACACCATTCGGTAAATCAACAAGTTCCCAAGTCTTGTTTTTTGTGATAGAATCCAACTCAGCTTTCATTGCCTCTACCCATTCACGTGTGTCTTTGGCTTCATGAAAGTTTTCCGGTTCACCATCAGTTGTAAACAACAATCTTTTCACTTTCTTGATCAGCAAGTAACACATAATCTTCAAGATACTTTGGTTGTGTTATTGTACGTCCGGATCTCCTTACGATTGGTTGAATTTCTTCTTCTTGATTCACACCATCGTTCACGTTTCCAATTTCTTCTTCGTCATGATTTGAGCCTTCATTATCGGAGTCTTGATTATTGTTTTGTTCTTGTTAATGTTCGCCTCCATACTCTATAAAACCACCATGAGAGAGCTTAAACATACCAGGTTTTCCATCTTCTTCTCTTGTTGATGATGTCCAATCCCATGCTTTCTTCTCGTCAAACACCACGTCTCTACTAATGATCACTCTTCTTGCGACCAGATCGTAGAGTCTATAAGCTTTGGAACCAGGTTCTGTTTCAAGGTTAATCACACTTTTTGATCTCTCATCTAACTTCTTAAGATGTGTACCATTGATCTTTGCATAAGCAACGCATCCAAAAACACGTAAGTGTTCTATGTTTGGTTTCTTGGTTGTGAACCTTTCGTATGGGGTTTGTCCGATCAAAGCCTTCGTAGGAACTCTATTAATGAGGTAGGTTGCATGACGAACAGCTTCTCCCTACATAAAGTTCGGAATCTCCATCACCTTTAGTAAGCTCCTTGTCATCTCCATCAAGGTTCGGTTTCTCCTTTCAACCACACCATTTTGCTGAGGCGTATAAGGTGCTGTTAGGTGACGTTTAATTCTATTTTCTTCACAAAAAAATTGAACTCAGTTGAAGTGAACTCTCCTCCTCTATCGGTGCGAAACGTTTTGATAGGTTCTCCACTTTGTGTCTCGACCATGGATTTGAATCTTTTGAACCGATCAAACGCTTCACTTTTCTCCTTCATGAGTATAGTCCACATGTAGCGTGTGTAATCGTCAATTAGTACGAACACATAACGATTTCCAGTCGGTGTTGATGGTGTTATCGGTCCGCATAAATCTCCATGGACCAACTCAAGAACGTGTGATGCTCGAAAATTTGCTTGTGATGGGAATGGAGTTCTTGTTTGTTTCCGGCTAGACACACATTGCATACTTCTTTCTCATGCAACGTATATGGCATCCCTATGACCATCTCCTTTTTCACCATATTATTTATGGCATCAAAGTTCACAT
Organism: Boechera stricta; assembly: GCA_018361395.1. Taxonomy (NCBI): domain Eukaryota; kingdom Viridiplantae; phylum Streptophyta; class Magnoliopsida; order Brassicales; family Brassicaceae; genus Boechera; species Boechera stricta. The sequence goes on along the minus strand of CM031539.1, from coordinate 5,050,534 downwards.
GCCCTAGACGTGAGTGCCATCTCCATGTAGCCTCCTTGTCTTGTATATGAAAGCATTTAGAAATGCCTATCTTCATTGATGTTTTGTAGAGCCGGTTTGGTGATCTTTGGATTTGTACAAGGAGTCTTCCACACGGATCTCTTAGCGTTAAGTAGTCATTTCTCATAACCACTTCACACCCATTTTCCGTTGCTTGTCCAAGACTCAATATATTGTGATTAAGATTGGGAATGTAATAGATATCTTTAAGTGCTTTTTGTTCCACTTTCCCTTTAACACCTTCGTTTAATTCCGAGAAAAACGTCTTATTTCCCGTCATGTGATTACTCGCTCCATTGTCCAAATACCAAACACTTTCATTTCCGATGTTGATATTGAACCTCTTTGGAATAACCTTTTCTTCATTCAAAAACACCACCTCATGAACATAAAGAGCCGCGTCAACTTCTTGCGTCTCATTTAGATTCACCTCTTCTTGTTTATGTTTCTCTGGACACGTTGTTGCGAAGTGGCCGAGTTTATCACAACGCCAACACACCACTTTGGATAGATCCTTTTTTTGTTTTTGGGTGTTGTTGGTGTTGTCTACGTTATCTTCTGATTGGTTGTGATAGTTTGATATTCCTCGACCTCTTCCTCTACCACGTCTCCCTCTTCCTCTTCCTCGAAAACCTCCAAATCCTCCACGGTTACTTTGTTCACCGGTTGAAAACATGAGCTTTCCTTGGTCTTCTCCTTGGGTCTCCTCCCCTACACGTTCTTCATACGCCTTTAACCTCCCAACAATGTCTTCAAAGCTTGTTTTGCTCAAGTCTAGAACTTGTTCAAGAAAGGCTACGATATGAATGAATTTGTTTCGAGGAAGTCCCTTCAAAAATTTCTTCACCATCTTCGTCTCTTCTATGTTTTCTCCCAACGAGGCTGATTTTGAAGCTAGGCTTGATATCTTTCCCAGAAAAGTCATCAACCGAGTCGGTATCGTTCATCTTCAACCTATCAAACTCCATCATCAAAGTTTGAAGTCTCGCCTCTCTCACACGGTCCGCTCCAACGTAACGTGATTTGATGGCCTCCCAAATATCCTTTGATGCGGTTTGTTCTCCAACTTGTAGGATTAGAGTCTCGGGAATTGATTGAAATAAGAGAACAATAGCCACGTCGTTCTTCTCTTGATCGGTTGACCCCGGATCTATGGTCTCCCAAACCTTGTGTACTCGTAGCAACACTTTCATTCTCATCGACCAAACTGTATAGTTTGTCGACGTTAGCATAGGACATTGAATAGATGATGATCCAATGTCTTTCGTTCGTGGCTGAGCATTAATCACGTCTCCCATGTCTTGGTGGCGTGAGTCTTCAATCGCCGTTTACGTCTTGATCGTGTCTCCCTCTTGAGTTTGATCGTAAGTAGCTTCTTCTTTCTTCTCTTGATCGGATCGTATGAGCTCGTGTTTGTAACCTTAGCTCTTATACCAATTCAAAACAAATAACGATTGACAAAGAGATTTAAGAACGTCATTTCTTATTATTTGGAAAACTCACTAAAAAACCAAATATTTCTCTTAAGTCATAATCATGATCACTCTCTACTTCTTATAAGTTTTCTTTTACTACATAATGGAATTACACATATCTCATATGAGTCTCTTCTTAGTCTTGAGTGTTAAGTTGGTGTTTCTTTTATCTCTTTACTCTAAACCATTGATTTAGTATTTCTTTAACATATGTAGTTGGAATTATCCAACATACTTTTGGTTAGATCCGCATTTGCTTTAAGGTCATTCAGTGTTCATAGCTTGGCCAAGCAATTAAAGACATCCCTATATATTAATATCAATCAAAGTTTTTTGCTCATTTCCATTTAATTTAATAACAAAATGAAGTCGAATAGTGCTTAAATCAAATTTCTTGGAATAACTTGACTTGTGGATTGATTAAGTCGTCATCTGATCTGATAGACACTTTAGTCAAACATTACAAACAGTGACATGTAGAAGAAGTCAAGAAGTCAACGTCAATAAAGGACGCCGACCATTAATTAATTCGAAGATTAATTAGTACTTACATGTCCTAATACACATACAGATCTGTGATGCGATTTCATCTGTGAGAAAGAGATCGACAAATGGAGACAAAGAACGAGGAGAAGCTAAGTGTCATCGAACTACTAAAACGAGCTGCAAAGCTACTCTTTGGTAACATCAATCTCGCTCTCTTCCTCTTCCTCTGCTCTCTCCCACTGTTTTGTTTCTTGATCTTCTTCGAGCTCTCCCTCCAAACCACTGTCTCACTCGCTTCTCAATATCTCTCCAAACTACTCACTCTTGGGGAGGACTTGCCGGAGAATGATGTAATTCTCCTATCAGAAAAAAAGAATGGTCTGATTCCATGGCTGATCCAGACTTCTCTGCTTTACTTCTTTCCCTAAACCATTCTCGACCTTCTTACCACCACCACGATCGTTGCAGCATCTTCGATTGTTTACACGTACGAGGAAGAACCGTTGGGGCTGCTTTATTTGGTACGGAGATCTGTCAAAATATGTCAGAACAGAGTAGGAGGTTGTTTGATCACATCTCTCTATGTCCTCCTTTGGTCAACCTCTGTTTTTCTTTTCTTTTTCTTGTTCTTCTTTCTTCAGTTTCTCTCTGGTTCAACAAACTACTTATTCATTCCTTATCTCTCACGCGAATATGTAAGGTTCCACTACCAACCAACAGGGCTGTTCGACGTGGTGGTGGTTCTGACTCTTCTGATGCAATGTACTCTCTTTATAGTTCTGACTGCAAAGTTCAGCAAGTGGAGCGCAGGATGGAACATGGGTTTGGTTGTTTCGGTCTTAGACGAAGACGAAGATGGTCAAGGCATCTATGGAGGCGATGCTCTGTCTCTTTCAGCTTGGTATAGAAGAGGACATGAGAAGCGTGACCTCTGGTTGATGTTGATGTTCTTGGTCTTCGCTCTTGCGATGAGGATGCCATGTTTATACTCTACATGCAGTGAGAGTTCGAGTGGATATGGAGTGATGTACACTGGTCTCTACGTGGGTTTGATTTCTGTTGGCAATTTGCTTAAATGGGCAACTTGTCTTGTTTGTTACCATGATTGTAAAAGTAGGGTTTTGAGGAAGAAGTGTGATGTAAAACAAGCTAAACCTCCTGCTACTTAGAGAGTTTGGCTGAGATCAAATCAACTTGTAATCTTTAAATAAATGGTTAAAAGGCTGAAACCTTATTAATTTTTCCAGCATAATGGCATAAGCAAGAAAACATGTTGTAAATAGGATTTGCTAATATGTAATGTGTACTGCTATTATGCTAAAAGAAGACATAGTCGCTTTTGCAGCTGTTGCAGAAACATGCGCGAAACAACAGAACATTCTAAAAACTGTAAAAAGCTTTTATTTTGATAAATTCAACGATCCTCCAGATTAGTTTTCTTTCCCTTTTCAATTGGATTTTGACTCGATTACCTTCTTGGCGAAAGAAGGCAAGCAGAACGCGGCGGAATGAATCTGAAACCCAAAGAAATGAGAGCATAAGCTAAGAAATGCGGCTTAAGTGTCTAGACGGCATGAAATGGTGTATCGAGAGATTTTTTTCTTACCTCGGCATTGTAAAACTTCAAGGGTCCATTTGATTTGCTGGAGCTCTCGTCAATTGGGTTCAGTGGATGTTTGAAGTCAACATCAGGTCCCTCCGTTGAACAGAGCATAAATCCAATAACCCCACTGCAAAAATAAGTATGAAACGATACACATTCAGGTTAAGTTATAATCACGGAAAATGTGAGACATTGAATGTTAAAGGTCATTAAACATGCCTGGGGTATGTTGGAACGCTGGTCCACGCATAGTTCACAGAACCCTTGAAGATCTCACGGCAGTTGGAAACAATGTCTTCGATGATGTCCATGTGAAGCCACAAGCTTTCAGCCTGAGTACACACAACTCCACCAGGACGAAGAGCTCTAGCCACGGATTGGAAGAAGGGTTTCTCAAACAGCTCCTTTGCAGGACCTGACATACATCAGCACGCATAATCATAATTAAGGCCTACTTCTTTAGCTTTGTTCAAAATAACAGCAAGGGTTAATATGATTGATGATGACATGTGATGGTAGTAGTTACCGATTGGATCTGATGAGTCAACAATAACGGCATCATATGATCCTTCAGCAGCATTCTTCAAGAAAGCAACACCTGCAATGATTCACCAATCGATCAGTTTGAATAATATTTGATTTACAAATGGCAAAATGTGTTCAACGTAACTACATAGTGTTTCAGAAAGAGAGATAAAACACGGCAGTATTGTACCATCGCCAATGACGAGGTTCACGCGAGGATCCTCATATCCAATTGCTACATCAGGGAAAAATTGCTTAGACACCTGAAAATTACCAGTAGGTGGAAACAAATTAAACTAAAATACATCAAAAAGTTCGTATACTCTGATAAAAGGCACTAATCAAAATAAATATGCAGGAAAGGTGAAAAGTAGGTGACCACTCACGTCAACCACCATTTTATCAATTTCACACATGTCAATCTGCTCAACAGAAGCATGGCGTGCAACTTCCCGCAGGACACCTCCATCTCCTCCTCCAATGACCAATACCTATGGAAGAACTAGAAGGGCATCGATCAGATACACTCTGGCTTAAAGCTTTACTGGCTAAAAGCACAAAACAACAATTTTTAGCTGCTCCACTTTACCATAACCCAAAATAGTTATATTACACACAATTCTAATATTTGGGGGCAAAAGCAATTTTGGATATAAGAAGCTTTGATTACCTACCTTTTCTCAAACAAATCCCCAATAACAATCTAGAGGATAATCATTTAAGCCACTTATAAGAATTTCTATCATATTATGATTACACAATAAAGTTACTTGGGTTCTCTAACTTTGCCAGATGAGAACGTGGGACAATGTACCTTTTTCTGAGGAGGCCATCAAAGTTTGTACATCTAAAAAGCAAAAAAATGTTGATCATCTATCTACCTTTTCTCTAGTGGACATTCCTATCACCACCCTGTAGTGTAATCATTTACGCCAGCTCAATTAGTTTCTATATTCACATCTAATAAAAGGAACTCTGGTTGCTCTATTTCTCCATAAGTAATGATTTCGTCATCCTACTTTACCGGAGAAGAAACATGTAGACTTAAAAACCCTTTCATTGCATTCCAAAGCAATAGACTTTTGATTACCCAAACCGCAATAAAGGTTACTATGTGGCAAAGGAATTGAGTTAAAATGGTTGTAAAAGGATTGATTTATACCTTCTTAGGGTTAGGGATAGAGCACAATGGAAGATGAGTGATCATTTCTTGATAGGCGCATTCATCTCTTTCCGTAAGTTGGATTACTCCATCCAAAACCAAAACTTTTCCATAAGTCGCAGACTAAGGAAACAAAAAATACAATCAAAAATCACAGACAATTTAGCAAAGAAACAACAACAAAAAAAAACAGAGAAAACGATTGTTTTTGTTACCTGGAAAACAATCACATCCTGGTAATCTGATTTCCCCTGAAACAAAACTTTTTCAACCTTCAAAGAGTGTGCTTCTCCTGCATCTCATATAATATATAAAAAAAATCAGCTCCTTATGCTAAATTAGTAAACAGAGCAGCTTAGGAATGACAAGAAAGAGACGATTTGGAAAACTCAGAATTTGAGTTTTCCCTTTTAGAGAAAGGAAACAAGACCTGGCCACATGGGACTCATTTCGGAGAACCACCCAGGAATCACAGTGGAGAAACAAGCAGGCTCCTTTGTCTGATCTCCATTCTCCGTCTCCATGGAAGCGACGGCTGCGGCGGCGGCGGAGCCATTATCATCCTCTTCTCTAGGTCTCTTCAAATCGGTGGCGGAGGATTCTTTAGCATCCATGGCTGTTGCTCTGCCGAATCTCTCCAAGAAACTTCGAGAGAAAGAGAAATGAGAGAGAGAGGAATTAGGGTTTTTGTGAGGTGATTATGATGTGAAGTGAAGCTGAAGATATAAGGAAGAGGAGGGCGTAGAAGTGTAAATATCATTTTAATTTATTATTATTAATTTATTCTTCAACGTAGCAAAATTGAGAAATTATTATGCCATGATAATACTTAACTTTTGCCTCGAATATATCGTTTCTTTAGCTTTTTGGCTTTTTATGTCTGTTTTTTATTCTTGTCTAATAATATGCTCACTTGACTTGTAGGACGTTTACTCTACGCGCTACCTCTAACCTCACGTGCAAAAATACGATCTCTTATGAACCGGTTTAGTCATCAATTCCAAATTTTTTAAGTCTATTTTCAACTTCGTTAACTATTTGGTTTCATTCTTTTCTACAATGTGAACCTTTGTAGTGTGATAAAAAGATTTGGCATATCTTCTAGTAGAGGAAGCAATTGTTCCATATGTATACTAGCTAGCAAAAGCCTGGCTCTACTAGAAGATATGTAACGCGTGATATATATATGGGTTCAAACTCAATTTAAAGCATATAGAAAGGACTAGCAAAAGAGTATGTATTTGATGTATCCATTGTTTTTTTTCATGCCATATAGTTGAACAGTATTTGCCATTTGGGAACAAGTTGGGCTATAAAGACGCCGAATGCATCACTATACCACAGCCTATACTGCCATCAGAGAATTGGATCGCGAGGTTTAGCCCACTATAATATTAGGCCCAGTATAATGGAACATATAACCCTTTTGTTTGTTTGCTTTGCAACTAACAAATACTTTTTCTCTGGCCAAAAAAGAAAAATACATTACTTTTGTAGAAATATATATTAGAATGAAGGCTTAGAGACAGACTAAACAATATTTCTTATGTTAAACTCTATTTTGTCGATCACAGTTGTGGAGTATATGAGGAATTTTGGATCAGCCTAGCTGCCTAGGATTGATAAAGTACGTAGTAAAAGAAAAACTTATGGCTTAAAGTTGTTCGAATCTCAGTATAGCGGTTCCAAAAACTTGTGGAATTAGTATTTCGAGAAAAAAAATTAATGGCCAAACGCGACGTGATCCGCCTATATTGATTACATGTGATATTAAACTATTCGTTAAATTGGACTTAAATTGGACATAACGCTAAGTGAGTCGTAAGAATCATGAATGACTCGAAACATATGAACATGTACTAGCGATTAGAAACGTAATCTCATAATTCTCAAAAAGTTATCTTAATCTTTAGTGCCAACTGCCACACATTGTGGTCCACCCTAATGATATTTGGGAATAACGATATAACTAAAATAATCACCACTTTTTAGTGTGGTAGGTGAACCACTCAAATCCCTTCAAAAATAATGGGAGAAGTAACACACTTCTCTTATTTCTCTTTTTTTTTTTTGGGTCATACACACTTCTCCTACTCCTTCTTTCGAGGTTAAAGTAAGTGGTGATAGGTTCAAGAATTAGAAAAGAGTGAATGGTAAAATACGGTTGGTTTAGATGAACCTTAGTACCGTACCACAGTTTCCAAGTCCATTATTCATAACTTTAAAATATAGTTAAAATGATGTCAAAGAAAAAAAAAATCTGATTTTTTATATATTTTATTATGTAATACAACAATTGTCAAAGTTTAAAACGTATTAACCAGTGTTGATAGCATAACGCTGTAAAAATTTGATTCGAATTTTTCGGTAGTTAAAATATGGTCAAATATATAAAAAGAAAACTTAATTTTTCACTAAAAGGAACATTTGAAAACATATACCAAAAAAAGATTAAAATGATAATATATATTTTAATGTTGAAGATAAATATTGTATGTATAATGTTGAGGCGAGTTTTTGATTTGACAATTGCGTGGACATGTCCACACACACAAATGGAAAAATGCACTATTATCTTAAATTGGTTCTTTCTATGTTTGTTAAATGTGAAATCATTTACTCGTGTTTAGCCTACCAGAGACAGAGCTCACCAAATACAAATAGAAGTGCATCACCGTAGAGAAGAAGAAACAAAGTAGCCATGGCGTCAAGAAGAGTTTCTTCGTTTCTCTCTCGATCCTTCATGTCCTCGCCTTCTCTTTTATCTCCTAGAGGTATATATCTGATGTGATCCATTGTGTAAAATAATCGCTTCTTAGCTCCGATCGGACTCTGTGGCTCTGTTTTTATGTGTTCATATGTGAATCTCGATGATCACTAAGACGATCGTGATAGTTCTGTTTTGTGTGAAGTTGTACGTGGTTTATTGATTTTCATTTTTCTCTCTTCGGATCGATGATCTCCGAGTTTTTTGGATTCTGTTTAATTGAAGATCGCTCGTTTTTGAATGATCTTTTTTTGTTAATTCTTGATAGATTTGATGATCGTGGTCTCAGTCGGATCGAATCGATTGATTCTTGTTTGTTTCTTCAGGCATGAACAGAGGAGTTCAGAGATACAGTAACCTCGCTGCTACAGCTGCTGCTCTTGAAAACACTATTACTCCACCTGTGAAAGTTGAACATACACAGCTCTTAATCGGAGGAAGATTCGTTGCTGCAGCCTCAGGTAAGAAATGTTTTAGCCTAGTCAATATCTTAAGCTCATAAATGCTGAGACTTTATTGTTTGAAATTACAGGAAAAACTTTCCCTACTCTGGATCCAAGGAATGGTGAAGTGATAGCTCAGGTGGCTGAAGGTGATGCAGAAGACGTGAACCGTGCGGTTGCAGCTGCACGCAAGGCTTTTGATGAAGGACCATGGCCTAGAATGACAGCTTATGTAAAAACAAATTCTTTTCTTTCCTATCTTTGTGTTTATTTGTGCTTTTGAAATGATACTCTTAGCTTGGCTAATTTCTTCAGGAGAGATCAAGGATACTGTTTCGTTTCGCTGACTTAATCGACAAACATAATGATGAGATTGCTGCTCTTGAGACTTGGGATAATGGGAAACCTTATGAACAATCTGCTAAAATTGAAGTGCCAATGCTTGCTAGGGTGTTCCGGTACTATGCTGGTGAGTGAAACCACTAATGCATATTGTGTACCTTAAGATTTTTACTCATTACTTCACAAATTTTGTGCTTTATCTTTCAATGAATTTCTCAGGTTGGGCAGACAAGATCCACGGAATGACAGTTCCAGGAGATGGTTCACACCATGTGCAGACCTTGCATGAGCCCATAGGAGTCGCTGGACAGATCATCCCATGGAATTTCCCTCTTCTCATGCTTTCTTGGAAACTTGGACCAGCTTTAGCTTGCGGAAACACCATTGTTCTCAAGACGGCTGAGCAAACTCCTCTATCTGCTCTCCTTGTTGGAAAACTACTTCATGAGGTAACAATGTGCTCTTGTGTTTGCTATATCATCTGTCTACTTGACAACTTATAGGCTTTTTGCTTATAGGCTTTAGGCTTTCATTGAAGCTATTATTTTACTTCAGTGAGATTGTTTTAGTTGAATTAAATACCATACAAATAGTATCTGCTTCATTTAACATATGTTATGCTTTGCTTAAGTAACTGATATTTATGACAGGCTGGACTTCCTGAAGGAGTTGTAAATATAGTTTCTGGGTTTGGTGCTACAGCTGGTGCAGCCATAGCTAGTCACATGGACATTGATAAGGTTTAAAAGACAAACCTTGAAAAATTCTTCTTATTTCACCGCGTTCTGCAATTGTTATATATATCTTGTTCCACAGATCTTTTCCTAGTTTCTTGGAACAGTTTCTGCAAGCATAAAAATACACACCAGGCAGTTTAGTAACATTTTGTTGCTGAAAAGCTACAGTCACGACCATGAGATCAAAAAGTTCAATAGTTCAAAGATTTGCCTTCTATAGATTTTCTGATAATTCTTCTGCACTCTACAGGTTGCTTTCACCGGGTCTACTGATGTTGGGAAGATTATTCTTGAGTTGGCTTCAAAAAGCAACCTTAAGGCAGTAACTCTTGAGCTTGGAGGTAAGTCACCATTTATTGTATGTGAAGATGCTGATGTAGATCAGGCCGTTGAGCTTGCACATTTCGCTTTGTTCTTTAACCAGGTAACATCACTTGAAACACCTCAATGTATGAGTTATATGGTTTCCATGGATTTAGAGTCTTAAGAATCCAGCCCTTTTTGAAAAGTATAACCTGTTCTGCTTAAATTGTAGGGACAATGCTGCTGTGCTGGCTCGCGTACATTTGTACATGAGAACGTGTATGATGAGTTTGTAGAGAAAGCTAAAGCGCGTGCAGTCAATCGCGCTGTTGGAGATCCCTTCCAGTCAGGCATTGAGCAAGGTCCCCAGGTACACAGAACAACATTTAGAAACCGTAATCTAACCACGTTCTTGGTGAAAAACAGAACAGCATTTCAAAATTCCTAAACTTGTTTTGGAAAAAAAAAAAACAGGTTGACTCAGAGCAATTCAAGAAAATCCTGAAGTACATCAAATATGGAGTTGAGGCTGGAGCCACATTACAAGCTGGAGGTGACCGGCTTGGTTCCAAGGGTTACTACATTCAACCCACCGTCTTCTCAGACGTGAAAGTAAGTAAACAGAATATTATCCTTAAACAAAACTCAATTGTCATCACAGTTTCTTGCGAAAATTGAGTTATATGGACCGTATTAAACTTGGCAGGATGACATGCTCATAGCCACAGACGAGATTTTCGGGCCGGTTCAAACCATACTGAAATTCAAGTACAAATCTAATGCTAAACCAAATATTTCCTCTTTGTTGACATTTTCTGATTAAACTTTACTTTACTGATGGCTTTTTATGTTTCTTAGGGACCTGGATGAGGTGATTGCAAGGGCAAACAACTCGAGGTACGGTTTAGCTTCGGGAGTGTTCACACAGAATCTGGACACAGCGAACCGGCTGATGCGAGCGCTCAGGGTTGGGACCGTTTGGATTAACTGTTTCGATGTACTTGATGCCACAATTCCATTTGGAGGGTATAAAATGAGTGGCATTGGAAGAGAGAAGGGTCTTTACAGTCTTAGCAATTACTTGCAAGTCAAGGCTGTTGTCACTGCCCTCAAGAATCCGGCCTGGCTCTAAACCGAACCAGGTATCTCGTCCTTAATTAGCTGAACTTATGCTTATTTCTCGATGTTGGTTTATTATTGATTTGCACTTTTGCTTTGGAAAACCTGGAATTGTACTGTCTCTAGGTTTTCTAGATTTTGAGAGTAATTTATCTTCAACACATTTTACAAATAAAGCTAATGTGTGACATACTCTTATTAGTTTCATTGATGTGTATATGAACGTGACTAATACAATAGAATCCATGAATAATCTCTCTGTAAGCAAGCAGTGGAAACTGAAAGCCTTTTCACAGTAAGAGTAGAAGTGGGAACAACATAAAAATCTCGATATCACGCTTATGGTTCAAGGATTCTTCAGTTTGATTCTGAGTTTTCTAGTGATATGTGATGCTTTTGGATGAACTGGTCGTCTCGTGTTATCAGCAGACTGTTCTGCTCCCACCCAGTTTACAACTTTGAGAATCAGAGACTGTGGAACCTTCTTAACATCTGCATCACCTGAGCCTTTACACTTCTTCATCCCTTTCTCCAAAGCCTTTTCTATAAACTCCATGAACCAATTTGCAGCTTCTTTCTCTATCTCTTTAACCAACCTCGCCGTGTTTCCTACCCCGGAAGACGGAGCTGCTGGGTTCTTGTTCTCATCGTTTGATCTCAATTGCTTGAGATTTTGCTGCTGCTTCAATACAGTTCTTCTCTTTGATGTGGTTTTCTCCTGATCATTGGAGTTATGCTGGATTTCTTGTAGAATCAACGACGATCCATTCTCAGATTTGTTCTCAGTAGTAGCAGATGAAGCAGCTGCTTCAATGGACGCGATTTCGTTCATGGTTTCAGATATATGGCTGTGAAACTCCAAGAACTTGTCGAAGCATGCAGCCGGACAATCAGCTTTTGCTGATTTGCTTAGATTGGCAAATGTCCTGTTTAGTCCCCAAAAAGATTCACAAGAACTTTACCACATTTCAGACTCAAAAACACATTAATCGTACTATGAAAACGACTAAATTCAGCTGTGTACTTGAGATGACGAACGACTGTTTCTGTGGCTGTAGCTTCTCTCAATGCCTGAAGAGCTATCTTCTGAGCCGTCTCTCGCTGCTGCATAGCTTCCTGTTCAGATACAAAGACATCTCTTAGTATCACCAAACAATTCTTAAAAGAATCTAACATTAGAAATTTATGCAAACCTTGCTCAGTGTGGTAAGTCTTCCCGGAAGACTCAAACTCTTCTCTGGTTTTTCCAACTTACTGTACTTAGATTCATGCTTTGGAGAAATCATCTTAGAGGTAGATTTTGGAGCATCTCTTTCATCTTCCAACATAGCAGCTGCTGTTGCTCTCCTAGTACGCATACTCGGAGGCGGTGAATCGCTTTTCTTTGCCTGCAAAATCAAGATTTAAGCCATTGTTAACTCTCTCCAAAAAAACCCTTTATGCTTAAGCCAATAGAGAAAACACAGAGCAAAATGTACCTACAGAGGTTTTAAAAGGACTAAGAAGAACAGAAGAAACAGAGTTCTTGGCCACCATCTCTCTATCGCAAACACTTCTGCTTCTCGGAAACTTTGAAGTCGGCGGAACAGCACAGCTCTTCCTCATCATTGCAACAGGACTCTCTCCTTTAAGATCCGCCATTTTCGACAAAAGCCCTCCACCATAAGAGCACCTAACTCCACCTGGTGATCTCCCTCTTGTCATAACCACTGGAGACGCCGCCGTGAATCTCCCCGTCCCAAGCCTATGTTTCGCCGGCGTACACTGATCAAAATCCAAAGGCGCAGGCTTTAACACAAACGGAGACGAAACATCACCATTTTGACCCCAAGAACCTCTTCTCGGTTTCGAACCAGACTCTTTCTCAATCTTTCCTCTTGTACTCATCAATGGCTCAGGAGTTCCAAGCAGAGGATGCCGTCCCGGAATAGGTCTAGCGCCTTTGATTATCGGAACAGGGGTCCCTGGATCGAGCCGATCAACGTAGATAAACTGACCTAACTGCATCTTGTTGCTGAGAACTACGTCGTCTTGATCCGAAGGAAGGCTAACGTAGATTGAGTGAGAAGAATCAGAGACTTTTATGAAGAAGCCTTGTTTGGGTAAAAGATTCTTCTCATCAAGATCGACGGGGACGATATCTGTGACCTGTAATAAAGAGCTTCTGTGTTCTCCGGTCGGTTTAACTCCGGTTTTCATACCGTTGATTAGCTTTTGAAGGATTCCAGGGGCTAAAGCCGCCATTGTTGTTGAATTCAAGATCGAGAATTTGTGATTCAGAAGAGAAATTTACAGAAATTTAAGAAATGGGTATAGATCGCAAATATTGAACAATTTAGGGTTTTTACTTAGCCAACGGTAAGTGAGTACTTGTAGAAGAAAGAGGATGAGGAAGATTATTATAAAAAAAATTGCAACTTTTTTTGAATAAAGAAGAAAAAATTGGGGATTTTTTATGGAACGTTGTGAGCAACGGTCGAATTTGGTGGTGGGTCTTTGTATTCTAATGATTTCTATACTTTGTATTTTAATCTGTAGGGATCTTCTTGTTGTTATTATACGCTTTACACGCTAATCCAATAACAGTCATTATTAGGCTACCATCTAATACCGAATTACTTACCATACCAATGGGTTTGACAACATATAATTCTGACTTTTTCTTCTTTTTAGCATTTGAGTTGACTGGTTCTTTTTTTCCTAATTTAAGGGTGCACTAAGTAATATTTATACATTTAATACGCTTTCAAATTGTTCATGAAGAAATTTAGATAAAAACTCTCTCGATGAGACAATAAACCATCCATATGTTTGTTTTCTAGTTTTTTCTATTAGTCAACTATATCTAAAACATTTAATTTCGTTATTAGTATCAGTCAAAATCTCCCAAATAATGTTTAAATGTGAAATTGTGTTGTTTTATGTCTATGTGGATTCGCCACCTCACTTTTAAAATGGTAGGTAAGCAATATGGTGAGTATTTATGATCCATTTTTTCAAAAATAGTTGCCATTTGTAACTTGTAAGGAACAAAAATATATTTTAAAAAATGTCCCCAGCTATTTCTCATATTTATTACTATTTTCTAAGATTTATAGGACTTCATTTCTAATCTTTAAAGATATGAATTTTTGTTAAAAAGTTGATCATTTTGAGAAGCTTGATGATTCCAATTTCCAGCAAGGGATTAAATAGAGTAAGGTCCATTCAACTCATTCTATACTTTAGTTCATGCTTATTTCTCATAAGTAACTATTTGGACTTGATGAGATCTTGTCGTGATTGATGAATATGCCGCCAAAGAAAGAGAGTACCTATTTGTCACCAAAGTTAAGTTCTTGTAGGAACTTTGATTCTTTCTCCCTAATAATTTCATCCGTCAATTAACCAATCGAAGAACTAAAACAATGTATGGAAAGTTAATGTTTAAAAATTAGTAACTACTGGTTGATTAACTTTTTTGGTTGTATACATGTATATATATTAGTAACGGAAACATAAATTTAGAGGGGTAGTTCATACAGTTTACAAGTGAAATTTATGCTGACCAAACCTCAACAGAGGTTGGACTTTTATGTCCAAAACATACTATTAGTTGGAACCAATCAACTAAGCAAAGTTGAGGTACTTTATTTGATCGCAAATGTAAAATTTTATTTCTATGGCAAAAGGGCGGCACAAGAAGGCATTGTTCTTGATTTTTTTTTTCCGGGATCTAATATTTCCATCTCTCATAATCAGAAGCAAGCAAACATACAAAAACAAACTACAAAATGGCGATGAACCAATATGGTTTTTTTTGGTTCGGGCTAGTAATATCAATGTTTAATATTGAAGCTATGTATTATCTTTCGAAAAAGAAAGAAATGTGCTAATCTCTCTCTCTAGATCTGAAAGTCCCCGAGTTATCTCCGCCGGCCTTGGGCGGCGGCGGCCGTCGCCCCAAACGTTTCCTGCTCTGCTTTCTAGTCTCATTTCTGCTCTGCTACTCGGCTAGACCACTCACCACCGAAAGGCCTTGGTCGGGCTCAGTCTCCTTTTCCGGTGGAAGAACTCTATTCAGCTCCTCCAAATTGCTTCATCATCTCGCTTTTACAGAGCATCCTTTTATCTGTCCCGGAGTCGAACGTCGGAGAACCCTGCGGTTCACCACCGCTTCTGTTGCTGGATCCGTTTCAGCCATCTTATCCGGGTTAGATCCCGGGAACTTTCACGCCGTTTTTCCTTCTGTCTCGTCTTTATTCTGTCGCAGGTTGAGGACCCTGTACCTAGATGCCGTGCGAGAATTAGGTCAATTTTCCGAGAAGGTTCGAATCTATCAGTCTTCCTTCGCCGATGCAGTCTCCTCCGAGTGACATATCCAAGTCATCAAACGGCTTAGTCTCTCAGATCTGCTTACCGCTGCCGCTCATCCCGCTGTCTGGATCAAGATGTCACGCCTTCGCCGGCGTTACTCTTCCGTCGATGCAACTTCTGGGATGCGGCTAGGGCGAACTGAAGATAGAAACTGTGCCCTGGGTCTTTTGTGTTTTTAAAGCTTGCAATCGGATGAGCCTCTGAAACCCAAACCATTTTAATGCTTCACGGGCCTGCGAGCCCAAAACTATCATTTCATAATTTTATCCACAAGTTGTGTAACTCTACGGAACCTGCGTGCCCAGAACCAGTTTGTAGTTCTTTGGACCTTTTCATTTTACCTTAATATAATTAAGGGGTTGACAAAAAAAAAAGTATTGAAGCTATGTTACAACGGTCTTGCAAATGCTAGAGCCGGATTTGGTTAGTGGTTGTGCAATTGGTAACCATATATGAAAGAGACTCGAACCATTTGGTCCACTGACTTCATGTTTTTCTAGATGTCCTAGTCATTGGTGAATTCGAGTGTAGTTGAAGTTCTATGTTTTTTCAGTTACCAAGTGATCGTTTACCCACCAAAAGCCCATATAATATAAGAAGTTATTTATGGGCCCAAAGACGCCCCATAACCGGTAACCGCCTCAGCCTTTCTCGACAATTTTCATTTTTCAGGTACTTTCTATCTTTTCTTGTCGAAGAAGATCATCATAAGTTCATAACAGTCTGAGAATGAAGCTACGGTTGAGACGTCACGAGACGAGAGAAACCCTAAAACTTGAATTGGCCGATACAGATACTCTCCATGATCTCCGGCGACGGATCAATCCAACGGCGCCTTCATCCGTTCATCTATCGCTTAATCGTAAAGACGAGCTCCTCGCGCCTTCGCCGGATGATACGCTCCGATCTCTTGGTGTAACATCCGGTGACCTTATTTACTACTATCTTGAGGCTGGCGAATCTTCGGGTTGGAAATTGGGAGATTATGAAACTCCTCAATCGGATAGTAATCAGGCGATTGTTCATGATTCGATGGGTATTGGATTCGCAGAGGTTGATGTTGTCCCCGATCAAGCGAAATCTAATCCGAATTCCGGCGTTGAAGATCCAGGCGAAGAATCTACGGGGGGAGATTCGGGTATGGAGGGTCCAGAGCCGATGGATGTGGAGCAGCGTGACATGGAGCTCGCTGCCGCTGAAAGCAAAAGGTTAAGTGAACCATTCTTCTTGAAAAAGATATTGCTTGAGAAATCTGGTGATACCAGTGAATTGACTACTTTGGCTTCGTCAGTTCATGCCGTTATGTTAGAATCTGGATTCGTGCTTTTCGATTCTGGGTCTGATAAGTTTAGCTTTTCAGAGGTGTTACTTACGGTATCCCTAAGGTATACTCTACCTGAGCTAATTAAGTCTAAGGATACCAATACAATTGAGTCCGTTACTGTGAAGTTTCAGAACTTAGGCCCTTGGGTTGTAGTTTACGGAGCTGTAGGTGGGTCTAGTGGGGGAATGCACATGAATCTTGATAAGTGTAGGTTTGTGCCCGTTATTGATTTGGTTATGGATACTTTGAAATCTAACAAAGAAGGCTCTTCTAGCATCTACCGTGAAGTGTTCATGTTCTGGAGTATGGTAAAAGATGGTCTTGTTATCCCGTTGTTGATTGGTATTTGCGATAAAGCTGGCTTGGAACCTCCACCATGCTTGATGCGCTTACCAACAGAGCTAAAAATGAAGATACTAGAGTTGCTTCCTGGCGTGAGTATTGCAAAGATGTCTTGCGTTTGTACAGAGATGCGGTATCTGGCTTCAGACAATGACTTGTGGAAAAAGAAATGCTTGGAAGAAGCTAATAATCTTGTTGGGACAGAAGTGGGTGATTTGGTTAATTGGAAGGCGAGATTTACTGCTTTTTGGAGGCATAACCAGCATGCTGCTGTTTGGTGGCAAAATCAGCTTGCAAGACGGAACATTTCCACGGGAAGAAGCACCATGCGATTCCCTCGGATCATTGGAGACCCCCCTTTCACATGGTTTAATGGGAATCGCTTGCATGGATCCATCGGTATTCACCCGGGACAACCGGCACGTGGGCTTGGCGGACGAACATGGGGTCAGCGCTTTACTCCCAGATGCAACCTTGGGGGACTCAACTAGCAAACATCCCGGGTGAGAATATGGAACCTGTGAATCTTTTGAAGGTAGGAGAAGTAGGTGTATATGGCTTTTCCGATATCAGCAGATAAATCGGGAGGATACTAATATGTTTGATCTTTAAATGTTTCTTTGGTTTTGAATAATGTTCTCTTTCTTTTTGCCATGTATATGCTACCTGGTTGCTCTTTTATGAGTTTTCTTTTGTAAAGCTTTTGACTACCCGATATATATAACATGGCTTCTTATTTTATCAAAAACATAGCTTCTGTTATAATATTCAATATTTCTAGAATGTTGAATTAAGGCAGTAATTATTTATTATTATGGTAGTAGATAAAGTTAAAAATTTACTATTTTTATCTTGACTAATTTACACTCTTTATCCCTATAAATATGAGATTGATTCATTTGTAAGCAATTTCATCATAAATAATTCGTTATACAAAGCGTTGTCTTAAGTTTTTACCGATATTTTCGAGTGTTTAGTTACTGTCATTTCATTTATAACGTTCGTGATCGTCCGATCAGTTGAGCAGATTCATGAAGTGGTCGCACAGGAAGTCAGCATTCGCTGGGAATCAGCATTCACGACTAGAAACCACTTATTCCTTAGGAAATTATTTTTCATCCGATTTCATCAAATCAAACGGTAAGATGTTCGGTTACAGGTGGTAAGTTCTTTGTTGTCTGATAAATAAATATATTGTGCGAACGCGCCTCTAAAAATAATCTTGACAGTGGCGTTTAACGCTATTAGCGGCCAGCTTCGCCTTACACTTTATTTAATGTTATTGGCCGGCCATACCGCCTTATATTATTTATCTTACACTTTATTCAATGTTATCGGGACAGCCAATCCGCCAAATAATTTATTTTTATGTTTCGGTATTACTGGATGGCTGAGCCGCTGTACAATCCGCATATTAATTAAATCATGCCATCATAATATTATTGTTAATATTATTATGTTAATAATAAACCGCTTATCTGAATCTGGTAAATTAATTGATCGCATGTTAAACAATTTCTGATTGATTTTTTAAAATCATAGCGTCATCGCATTTCCAACGTTAGACATGTTTTTCAATCTATAGATATACTCTCTCATTCACTCATTGATTCACATCTCATCTCATTCCTATAAAAAATTTGCTTAGATTTCATTTGTAAAATGATTCTCATATTTATAATGCTTTGTTTAGTTTTAATTATTGTTTGTATTTATGCCATCTTCGTTGGAGAATTTATCCCCCAGAGAATTTGTCTTTAGTTTTTGTTTAATTTTTTATGGAATATTTTTTCTTATAATCGCTTTGTTTATTAATATGTAATCGATTTAAAAATCGTTTTAATAAAAAATTATATTTGGTTTTGTTTTTAGATAAATGACAAACATTGAGAAGCTTAAATGCCCGACTCTCAAGTCCTTTGGAGCAAATTACATGCATGGACCATAGATGTGGAACTCCATCAGAATCGGAAAAATTTGTCTACAATAGAAGAAGGAAATAAAACTTACGCCCAGAAAAGGCGAAGTCAATTATATTCCTGAAAACATATATATGAGAATGTGGCGCATGATTGCGCATAAAAGATCAACGAGTTGTGGTCCGCTCTAAAGGCAAGGTTTGATAACCAAAAAGAGATTACTCTACCTCATGCTTTAGAGGAATGGAAAAACTTGAAGTTTCAAGATTTTGAAAAGGTTGAGCAATAGAATTCGGCTATATTGCGGATTGTATCTTAATTAAAATATTGTGATAAGCCAGTTTCTGAGTAAGAAATGCTCGAGAAAACATACCTGATATTTCATAAAGAACATAGTGTCCTCCTTGAAATGCACGAAGTCGGGGATCTGAGAGGTTTTCAGAATTAATAGCATTAATTATGGCTGAGAATAATGAACTTCTCATTAAAAACCACAATTCCTGACCCACGGGAACGAGGCATTTCTGAAGTGAATCTATGGAAAGTCAAAATCTGAAAGAACGAGTCGAGACAATCGGGTCGTGGTCGTCGAAATAATCGTGGAAGAGGAAAAATTATAATCCTCGAGGAGGAGATCGTTGAAATGGGTGAAATGAGCGATCTCGAAAAAAAGATCAAAATGGATCACTCCCAGAAACGTAAAGATATATGTTTCRGATGTGGAACGAAAGGGCATTTTGCCAATGATTGTCGTACCCCTCCACATCTGTGTAGACTATATCAAGRGTCCAYGAAAGGWAAAGGGAAGGAAGTGAACCTAACGAAACACTCCGAAGGAACAACGTACCTCGATTCTTTCGACTTTGAGAACGATTTCGACGAGACCAATTACTGAAAATRCTTGTAATGAGRTAAAAAKAATAAGTCTCCAGTTATGCATGAAAATGCTTGTAATGAAACAAAAGAATAAGCYTYGTGTTGTACCATGTAAAATTATTATGTATTTTCAATTATTTTTYYGAGTAAAATGTTTTGYAAATAAAATCATTATATRTTTTATTTATGAAATTCGCTAACGATTATTGATGTTGATTACAGAAATGGATATTGCAAGTGGATCAAAATCCAAAGAAAAAAATATATATACTAGATAGTTGAACAACGCATACTATTCTAAATAATGAGATATATTTCTCAAATATAAAGAGGACAAAAATTATTGTCAATATATCGCCCTCGACACGATTGAAGGAACTGGTAAAGCCAGATTTTCRTTGCCAAATGGAACGAAATTTTTCATCGATAACGCCTTATATGCTCCAAATTCAAAAAGRAATTTGTTGAGTTTTAAAGATATCTACCTTCAAGGGTATGATACTCAGTCAGTGACTGAGAATRAAAAGAAGGTTATGTATATAACTTCTGAAAAAAATTAAAAAAGGGTTATCTTGGAAAAATTACCAAGACTTCCTTCTAAATTGTACCATACATATATATGGGCAAAATAACCAAATCTCGTGGTTAAAAAAAATCAAGATGATTTCATATCATGGCATGAAAGACTCGGTCATGATGGCACCACGATGATGCAGAGAATCATTGAAACTTCACATGGTCATGGACTGAAAATCCAAGGGATTAATCAGGGAAATAAAGTGACATGTGAAGCATGTTCTCTGGAAAAATTGGTAATAAGGYCATCACCAACCAAAGTTGATAAAGAATCACCAAAATTCCTTGAACGTATTCAAGGTGATGTATGTGGACCAATTCATCCACCATGTGGACCATTCCACTATTTTATGGTGTTGATAGATGTTTCTAGCAAATGGTCACATGTTTGTCTATTATCATCTCGAAATATGGCATTTGCGAGAGTTCTAACTGAGATAATCAAAATGAGGGCATAATTGGCTAATTATCCTATTAAAAGAGTTAGATTAGACAATGGTGGTGAATTCACTTCCCGATCATTTAATGATTATTGTATGGTCTCGGGAATTGAGGTTGAACATCTTGTGACTCATGTTCATACTCAAAATGGGTTGGCTGAATTATTAATTAAACATATGCAATTAATTGCAAGACCGTTGATCATGAGATCAAAATTTCCAACATATGTATGGTGGCATGCCATATTACATTCAGAAGCACTGATTCAGATAAGGTCGAGTGCGTATCAAAAATATTCTCCATTACAGTTAGCATTTGGTCGAGAACCAAATGTTTTCCATTTAAGAATTTTTGGTTCTGTTGTATATGTGTCGATAACACCCCCACAACGTACAAAAATAGGACCTCAGAGGAKGTTGAGAATTTATGTTGGATGTGATTCTCCATCAATTATAAGATACCTAGAACCAAAGACTGGTGATGTCTTTACGGCAAAGTTTGCCGATTGTCATTTTGACGAAAAAGTATTCCCGGTTCTAGGGATAAAAAATAAGCAAGTAGGGAAGAGATATCATGTGGTTTGTACCAACGTTGTTACACTTTGATCCTCCTACTAAGCAGTSAGAACTAGAAGTTCRAYRCATTATKCATTTGCAAAGTATTGCAAATCAGCTATCTGATGCATTTGCAGATACCAAAACGGTAACAAAATCTCATATACCAGCTGCAAATGTTCCTGCTAGAATCGAGATTCCAYAARAAWGTGGAMTAGCAGATGATACACGGGAATCTAGAACCCGCTTGAAGCATGGTAGACCCATTGGTTCTAAGGATAAAAATCCTAGAAAAAGAAAGGAAGCTGAAATACATAATTCTCCCAAAATGGTTAAAAATATTTTGAAAAATGAGATTCATGAGAATAATGATGATATAGATCATCATGAGAATAAGGATGATGCAAAGCATCATGAGCCTAATGAAAATCATGAGATATCTATCAACTATATCCATAATGGAAAGATATGGAATAGAAATGAGATAATTGATATTGATGATGTTTTCTCATACCTCGTATCAAAAGAAATAAATGAGGAAAATGAGGATCCAGAGCCAAAGTCGGTATATGAGTGTCAAAAGAGACATGACTGGCTAAAACGGGAAAAGGCAATAAAAGTCGAGATTGATTCGCTTAATAAGCGAAAAGTATTCGGACCCATTGTACTCCCACCAGAGGGTGTAAGACCGGTTGGATACAAATGGGTATTCGTTCGAAAACGAAATGAGAAAAATGAAATTATGAGATATAAAGCTCGCCTTGTTGCACAAGGTTTCTCCCAAAGACCTGGGATTGATTATGAGGAAACATATTCCCCCGTGATGGATGACATCACGTTTAGATTCCTGATGAGCCTAACAGCTAATGAGAGTCTAGAAATGCGTCTAATGGATGTCGTTACGGCATATTTATATGGCTCTTTAGATACAGATATTTATATGAGAATACCCGATGGGTTTAAAATGCCAGACGCATTGAGTTCCAAAACCAAAGAGTTGTGTGCAATAAAATTGCAAAGATCTTTATATGGGTTAAAGAAATCTGGGCGAATGTGGTATAATCGCCTCAGTGATCACTTGATAAAGAAATGATATGTGAATGATCCTATTTGCCCATGTGTTTTTATCAAGAAAACAATATCCGGATTTGTGATAATCGATATGTTGATGATCTGAATATAATCGGAACTCAAAAAAAGATGCAAGAAGCATCAGATTATTTAAAMGGGGAATTTGAGATGAAAGATCTCGGACAGACAAAATATTGTCTTGGTCTCCAAATTGATAGATTTCAAAAGGGTATATTTGTGCATCAATCCACATATATCAAAAGAGTGTTAAAAAGATTTAATATAGATAAGGCTACTCCTCTCAGCACYCCTATGGTCGTGAGAACGTTGAATGTTGATAATGATCCATTCCGACCATCTGAGAAAAATGAATAGATATTTGGCCGAGAAGTGTCATATCTAAGTGCAATTGGAGCCCTTATATATCTGGTCAATTGTACTAGACCAGATATATCATTTGCCATTAATCTTTTAGCAAGACTTAGTTCATCCCCTACTCGAAGACATTGGAATGGGATTAAACATGTCTTTCGATATCTTCAAGGGTCGATTGATTTAGGGTTATTTTATCCTAACAATTCAAATGGTCAAATGATTGGTTTTGCAGATGCAGGATATTTATYGGATCCTCACAAAGYCCGATCACAGATAGGATACGTATTTACGATCGGAGGCACCGCAATATCTTGGCKTTCGCAGAAACAGACGCTTGTAGCTAATTCTTCAAATCATGCCGAGATCATCGCATTCCATGAAGCAAGTAGAAAATGTGTTTGGTTGAGATCGATCAGGCAACACATTCAATCAAGCAGCGGAATCCACGTTAACACGGAGCYAACAATTCTTTACGAAGACAATGYTGCATGTGTCGCTCAGACGAAAGAAGGATATATCAAAAGTGATAGAACCAAACATATCCCTCCGAAGTTCTTCGCATACACTCAAGAGCTTGAGAAGAATAAGGACATTGAAGTAAGATATRTCAGATCATGCGACAACGCTGCAGATCTTTTCACAAAGTCACTACCCACCTCGATGTTCAAGAAACATGTTCATAACATTGGAATGCGTCATCAACGAGACGTATGAAGATCACTCTTTTCGAGGAGGAGAATATGTTACTGCATTCTTTTTTTTTCCATGGTTTTCATCCCATTGAGTTTTTTCATGAAAAAGATTTTTAACGAGGTAGTACATAATAAATAATTAAGGGGGAATGTTATAATATTCAATATTTCTAGAATGTTGAATTAAGGCAGTAATTATTTATTATTATGGTAGTAGATAAAGTTAAAAATTTACTATTTTTATCTTGACTAATTTACACTCTTTATCCCTATAAATATGAGATTGATTCATTTGTAAAAACACACTCATACATACAAAATACATTCATTATACAAAACACATTGTACTAAGTTTTTCTCAATATTTTCAGTGTTTTCTAGTTCTAAAATCATTTCATTTATAACACGTTATCAGCACGATCGCTCCGATCGAAGTTGAACGATTTCCGCGAAGTCACTGTTCACACCGGAAGTCACTGTTCACTGCCAGAATCACTGTTCACGGCTAGAAACCACTATTCACTACCGGGAAATTATTTTTCATCCGATTTCATCAAATCAAACGGTAAGATGTTCGGTTAACACCGGTGGTAAGTTACTTTGTTCAATACAATAAATATATTGTAGGCGAACTGACGCCTCTAAAAAATAATACTGACAAGTGGCTGTTTAACGCACCACTATTTATTCCGAAGGACGGCCAAGCCGCCTTACACTTTATTTAATGTTATTGGCCGGCCATACCGCCTTATATTATTTATCTTACACTTTATTCAATATTATCGGGACGGCTAAGCCGCCAAATAATTTATTTTTATGTTTCGGTATTACTGGATGGCTGAGCCACCGTATAATCCGCATATTAATTTAATCATGTCATCATAATATTATTGTTAATATTATTATGTTAATAATAAACCGCTTATCTGAATCTGGTAAATTAATTGATCGCATGTTAAACAATTTCTGATTGATTTTTTAAAATCACCAACGGTCATATCGCATTTCCAACGGTCCGGAACAGTGTTTTTCAATCTATAGATATACTCTCTCATTCACTCATTGATTCACATCTCATCTCATTCCTATAAGAAATTTGCTTAGATTTTATTTGTAAAATGATTCGCATATTTATAATGCTTTGTTTAATTTTAATTATTGTTGTATTTATGGCATCTTCGTTGGAGAATTTACCCCCCAGAGAATTTGTCTTTAGTTTTGGTTTAGTTTTTTATGGGATGTTTTTTCTTGTAATCGCTTTGTTTATTAATATGTAATCGATTTAAAAATCGTTCTAATAAAAAATTATATTTGGTTTTGTTTTTAGATAAATGACAAACATTGAGAAGCTTAAATGCCCAGCTCTCAAAGTCACTGGAGCAAATTACATAGCATGGACCACCGATGTGGAACTCCATCTAGAATCGGAAAATTTGTCTGATACAATAGAAGAAGGAAATAAAACTTCTGCCCAAGAAAAGGCGAAGTCAATTATATTCCTACGAAAACATATATATGAGAATGTGACGCATGATTATGCGCACATAAAAGATCCAACAGAGTTGTGGTCCGCTCTAAAGGCAAGGTTTGATAACCAAAAAGAGATTACTCTACCTCATGCTTTAGAGGAATGGAAAAACTTGAAGTTTCAAGATTTTGAAAAGGTTGAGCAATAGAATTCGGCTATATTGCGGATTGTATCTTAATTAAAATATTGTGATAAGCCAGTTTCTGAGTAAGAAATGCTCGAGAAAACATACCTGATATTTCATAAAGAACATAGTGTCCTCCTTGAAATGCACAGAAGTCGGGGATACAAGAGGTTTTCCGAATTAATTGTAGCATTAATTATGGCTGAGAAGAATAATGAACTTCTCATTAAAAACCACAATTCCTGACCCACGGGAACGAGAGCATTTCCTGAAGTGAATGCTATGGAAAGTCAAAATCCTGAAAGAACAGGTCAGACCAATCAGGGTCGTGGTCGTCGAAATAATCGTGGAAGAGGAAAAAATTATAATCCTCAAGGGAGGAGATCGTTCAAATGGGTACGAAATGAACGATCTCAAAAAGGAAAAAAGATCAAAATGGATCACTCCCAGAAACGTAAAGATATATGTTTCAGATGTGGAACGAAAGAGCATTTTGCCAATGATTGTCGTACCCCTCCACATCTGTGTAGACTATATCAAGATTTCACGAAAGGTAAAGGGAAGGAAGTGAACCTAACGGAACACTTCGAGGGAACAACGTACCTCGATTCTTTCGACTTTGAGAACGATTTCGGCGAGACCAATTACTGAAAATACTTGTAATGAGATAAAAATAATAAGTCTCCAGTTATGCATGAAAATGCTTGTAATGAAACAAAAGAATAAGCTTCGTGTTGTACCATGTAAAATTATTATGTATTTTCAATTATTTTTTCGAATAAAATGTTTTGTAAATAAAATCATTATATGTTTTATTTATGAAATTCGCTAACGATTATTGATGTTGATTACAGAAATKGATATTGCAAGTGGATCAAAATCCAAAGAAAAAGAAAAAGAAAAAAAAATATGTATACCAGATAGTGGAACAACGCACACTATTCTGAAGAATGAGATATATTTCTCAAATATAAAGAGGACAAAAATTATTGTCAATACAATATCAGCCCCTGCAGACCTGATTGAAGGAACTGGTAAAGCCAGTTTTTCGTTGCCAAATGGAACGAAATTTTCCATCGATAACACCTTATATGCTCCAAATTCAGAAAGGAATTTGTTGAGTTTTAAAGATATCTACCTTCAAGGGTATGATACTCAGTCAGTGACTGAGAATGAAAAGAAGGTTATGTATATAACTTCTGAAAAAAATAGAAAAAGGATTATTTTGGAAAAATTACCAAAGCTTCCTTCTGGATTGCACCATACATATATATGAGCAATAGAATCAAATCTCATGGTTAAAAAAATCAAGATGATTTCATATCATGGCATGAAAGACTCGGTCATGATGGCACCACGATAATGCGGAGAATCATTGAAACTTCACATGGTCATGGACTAACAATCCAAGGGATTAATCAGGAAAATAAAATGACATGTGAAGCATGTTCTCTGGGAAAATTGGTAATAAGGCCATCACCAACCAAAGTTGATAAAGAATCACCAAAATTCCTTGAACGTATTCAAGGTGATGTATGTGGACCAGTTCATCCACCATGTGGACCATTCCACTATTTTATGGTGTTGATAGATGTTTCTAGCAGATGGTCACATGTTTGTCTATTATCATCTCGAAATATGGCATTTGCGAGATTTTTAGCTCAGATAATCAATCTGAGGGCACAATTTGTTGATTATCCTATTAAAAGAGTTAGATTAGACAATTCTGGTGAATTTACTTCCCGATCATTTAATGATTATTGTATGGTATCGGGAATTGAGGTTGAACATCCTGTGGTTCATGTTCATACTCAAAATGGGTTGGCTGAATCATTAATTAAACGTGTGCAATTAATTGCAAGACCGTTGATCATGAGATCAAAACTCCCAACATCTGTATGGGGGCATACCATATTGCATGCAGAAGCACTGATTCAGATAAGGTTGAGTGCGTATCAAAAATATTCTCCATTACATTTAGCATTTGGTCGAGAACCAAATGTTTTCCATTTAAGAATTTTTGGTTGTGCAGCGTATGTGCCGATAGCACCCCTACAACGTACAAAAATGGGACCTCAGAGGAGGTTGGGATATTATGTTGGATGTGATTCTCCATCAATTATAAGATACCTAGAACCAAAGACTGGTGATGTCTTTACGGCTAGGTTTGCCGATTGTCATTTTGCCAAAAAAGTATTCCCGGTTCTAAGGAGAGAAAATAAGCAAGTAGGGAAGGATATCAAGTTGTTTGTACCAATGTTGTTACACCTTGATCCTCCTACTAAACAGTCAGAACTAAAAGTTCGACACATTATGCATTTGCAAAGTATTGCAAATCAGCTATCTGATGCATTTGCAGATACCAAAACGGTAACAAAATCTCATATACCAGCTGCAAATGTTCCTGCTAGAATCGAGATTCCATAAGAAAGTGGAATAGCAGATGATACACGGGAATCTAGAACCCGCTTGAAGCATGGTAGACCCATTGGTTCTAAGGATAAAAATCCTAGAAAAAGAAAGGAAGCTGAAATACATAATTCTCCCAAAATGGTTAAAAATATTTTGAAAAATGAGATTCATGAGAATAATGATGATATAGATCATCATGAGAATAAGGATGATGCAAAGCATCATGAGCCTAATGAAAATCATGAGATATCTATCAACTATATCCATAATGGAAAGATATGGAATAGAAATGAGATAATTGATATTGATGATGTTTTCTCATACCTCGTATCAAAAGAAATAAATGAGGAAAATGAGGATCCAGAGCCAAAGTCGGTATATGAGTGTCAAAAGAGACATGACTGGCTAAAACGGGAAAAGGCAATAAAAGTCGAGATTGATTCGCTTAATAAGCGAAAAGTATTCGGACCCATTGTACTCCCACCAGAGGGTGTAAGACCGGTTGGATACAAATGGGTATTCGTTCGAAAACGAAATGAGAAAAATGAAATTATGAGATATAAAGCTCGCCTTGTTGCACAAGGTTTCTCCCAAAGACCTGGGATTGATTATGAGGAAACATATTCCCCCGTGATGGATGACATCACGTTTAGATTCCTGATGAGCCTAACAGCTAATG
This sequence comes from Boechera stricta, assembly GCA_018361395.1. Lineage (NCBI taxonomy): Eukaryota > Viridiplantae > Streptophyta > Magnoliopsida > Brassicales > Brassicaceae > Boechera > Boechera stricta. Next base: position 5,022,264 of record CM031539.1, on the reverse strand, counting down.
AGAGTCTAGAAATGCGTCTAATGGATGTCGTTACGGCATATTTATATGGCTCTTTAGATACAGATATTTATATGAGAATACCCGATGGGTTTAAAATGCCAGACGCATTGAGTTCCAAAACCAAAGAGTTGTGTGCAATAAAATTGCAAAGATCTTTATATGGGTTAAAGAAATCTGGGCGAATGTGGTATAATCGCCTCAGTGATCACTTGATAAAGAAATGATATGTGAATGATCCTATTTGCCCATGTGTTTTTATCAAGAAAACAATATCCGGATTTGTGATAATCGATATGTTGATGATCTGAATATAATCGGAACTCAAAAAAAGATGCAAGAAGCATCAGATTATTTAAACGGGGAATTTGAGATGAAAGATCTCGGACAGACAAAATATTGTCTTGGTCTCCAAATTGATAGATTTCAAAAGGGTATATTTGTGCATCAATCCACATATATCAAAAGAGTGTTAAAAAGATTTAATATAGATAAGGCTACTCCTCTCAGCACCCCTATGGTCGTGAGAACGTTGAATGTTGATAATGATCCATTCCGACCATCTGAGGAAAATGAAGAGATACTTGACCTAGAAGTGTCATATCTAAGTGCAATTGGAGCCCTTATGTATCTGGCCAATTGTACTAGACCAGATATATCATTTGCCATTAATCTTTTAGCAAGATATAGTTCTTCCCTTACTCGAAGACATTGGAATGGGATTAAACATGTCTTTCGATATCTTCAAGGGTCGATTGATTTAGGATTATTTTATCCTAACAATTCAAATGGTCAAATGATTGGTTTTGCAGATGCRGGATATTTATCGGATCCTCACAAAGCCCGATCACAGACAGGATACGTATTTACGATCGGAGGCACCGCAATATCTTGGCGTTCGCAGAAACAGACGCTTGTATCTACTTTTTCAAATCATGCCGAGATCATCGCATTCCATGAAGCAAGTAGAGAATGTGTATGGTTGAGATCGATCAGGCAACTCATTCACTCAAGCAGCGGAATCCACGTTAACACGGAGCCAACAATTCTATACGAAGACAATGATGCATGTGTCGCTTAGACGAAAGAAGGATATATCAAAAGTGATAGAACCAAACATATCCCTCCGAAGTTCTTCGCAGACACTCAAGAGCTTGAGAAGAATAAGGACATTAAAGTAAGATATGTCACATCATGCGACAACGCTGCAGATCTTTTCACAAAGTCACTACCCACCTTGATGTTCAAAAAACATGTTCATAACATTGGAATGCATCATCAACGAGACGTATGAAGATAACTCTTTTCGAGGGGGAGAATATGTTACTGCATTCTTTTTTTTTCCATGGTTTTCATCCCATTGAGTTTTTTCATGAAAAAGATTTTTAACGAGGTAGTACATAATAAATAATTAAGGGGGAATGTTATAATATTCAATATTTCTAGAATGTTGAATTAAGGGTGTGATTATTTATTATTATGGTAGTAGATAAATTCAAAAATTTACTACTCTTATCTTGACTAATTTACACTTTTCATCCCTATAAATATGAGATTGATTCATTTGTAAAAACACACTCATACATACAAAATACATTCATTATACAAAACACATTGTTCTAAATTTCTCTCCGTGTTTTCCAATTCTAAAATCCTTTCATTTATAACAGCTTCTTATAATTTGCTATTATTGCTCTTAGATTTCATATTTGCAAGCCGAATGTGATGTTGCATATGGGACATGTTTACGAAACTTTATGATAATGCAATTTAATTTTGTCAGAGATTCAAGTGCTGGTTTATAAAGAGATTGAAACGAATTTCTTATGAACTTCATATCTAGGATTTATAGCTTTGCCATTAAATTTGTCTCAATTAATATACCATCTTGTCTTGTTTATACAGTATCACAACGACTGCTTCACCTTCAAAGCAATATATTATTTTGAACTATTAGAATAAAGTTTAAAATAAATCTATCATTGGTTCTCTCAGTAAAAGTTGAGAGATGTAATTTAATCACAGTTGTTGCAACACAGACATTCATATATTTTCCACAAAACACCATCATCTTAAAAGATGCAGTCACATCCATTACAACAAATATAAAATGATGAATATTTCTAAAAGTCAAATTGGAGAAGGACCTCCCTAGTCACTAAGCTACATGTCTTTATAGACTCACATAACATTTTAAAGGTAATCCGGGAACGTCTAAGTTGCCAAAAGCCCATGTAGTTCAATTTTTCATTAATCGACCTAAATTATCGCCCACAAATAAGTAACCACCTTTTCTCTTTATATATATATATATATATATATATATATATATGTAGTCGACACATTTAATGATTTTTTAATAGAATCTATTTTGTTGTCGACGAAGAAGATCGTAACAGAGTCCGAGAATGAAGCTACTACGGTTGAGACTTCACGAGACGAGAGAAATCCTAAAACTTGAATTGGCCGATACAGATACTCTCCATGATCTCCGGCGGCGTATCAATCCAACGGCCCCTTCTTCCGCTCATCTATCGTTTAATCGGAAAAACGAGCTCCTCGCGTGTTCGGGTATGGAGGGTCAAGAGCCGATGAATGTGGAAATCTCTCCCGCTGTAAGCAAAAGGTTAAGTATACCATTCTTTTTGAAAAAGATATTACTTGAGAAATCTGGTGATACCAGTGAATTGACGACCTTGGCTTTGTCAGTTCATGCCGTTATGTTAGAATCTGGATTTTTGCTGTTGGATCATGGCTCTGATAAGTTTAGCTTTTCAAAGGAGTTACTTTCTGTATCTCTAAGGTATTCTATGCTTGAGCTAATTACCCGTAAGGATACCAATACAGTCGAGTCTATTACTGTGCGGTTTCAGAACATAGGCCCTGGGGTTGTAGTTTACGGAACTCTAGGTGGGTCTTGTGAGCAAGTGCACATGACTTATCTTGATAAGCGTAGGTTTGTGCCCGTTATCGAGTTGGTTTTGGATACTTTGAAGTTTGAGAAAGAAAGCTTTTCGAGATTCTACCGTGAGGTGTTCATGTTCTGGAGAATGGTAAAAGATGATCTTGTTATCCCGTTGTTGAGTGGTCTTTGTGATAAGGCTGGCTTGGAATATTCACCATGTTTGATGCGCCTACCAACAGAGCTAAAGCTGAAGATACTAGAGTCGCTTCCTGGTGTGAGTATTGGAAATATGGCTTGTGTTTGTACAGAAATGCGGTATTTGGCATCAGACAATGATTTGTGGAAACAGAAATGCTTGGAAGAAGCGAAGGATCATATTTGGACATTAACAGGTGAGGTTAATTGGAAGCGTAATTTTGCTGCTTTTCGGAGGCAACAGAAACGACTCATTTTTCTAGCAAGACGAAACCTTCCCACAAGAAGAAGCGACCCTCGATTTCCTCTGATAATTCGAGACCCTTTGGACCCTTTCGACTCTAGAGGTCCTAGAGACCCTTTCGACCCTAGAGGCCAAAGAGACCATTTTGACCGTAGAGGCCCTTTCAAGCGTAGAGGCCCTTTCGACCCTTTCGGCCGTAAAGCCCCTTTCAAAACTAGAGACCCTAGTGAGTAGTGACCCTTTCGACCCTAAAGACCCTAGAGGCCCTTTCGGTATTTATTTGGGAGGGGGCTTTGGCGGACGAGCATATGGGGACAGAGCTTTTATTCCAGGAAGCAATCTTGGAATACGCGATTAGCAAACTTGCGGAGTGATCAGATGGAACCAGTGAAGGTAGGAGAAGTATATGGTTTTTGATTCCTGCAAATAAAATCACTTGATACTAATATTTTTGAGTTTTAAATATTTCTTTGCTTTTGGATTTTGTTCTCTTATTCTGGCAATGATTATGCTATATATTTGGTTGCTCTTTTATAAGCTTTTAATTAAAAGCTTCTGACCATCCGATAACATGGCATCTTATATTTTGCTGTTGCTCTTAGATTCCATATTTGCAAAGCCGATTCTGAGTGAAATTATGTTGCATATGGGAAATGTTTACGCAATTTTAGTACATATCAAAATATGTTGGTTAATTAATCGTTGTTGTGATGATAAATGCTATTCAATTTATGTCAGAAGTTGAAGTGGCGGTTTCTAACGAGATCGAGACGATTTATTTTTCACTCTAAAATGTTCACCGATTGAATAGGTCTTTGTGGTGCTTGATGGAGCTTTTCATAATTGGTCACCCATGATTCCGGCAGCTTCTGGATTAAAATATATATATTCATAAGTTACTGCGACGCGCATTCATATAGTTTTTAACACCCCATCATCATAAAAATGCAGTCACATCCATTACTAAAAAAGTAACAAATATAAAATGATGTAAATGACTACAAGTCAAATTGGAGAGGAGGACCTTGCTAGTCACTAGGCTACCTAACTTGTTGTTAGTCCCCAAAAACAATCTCACTAAGTTATGGTTTGAGTCAATCTTTATTAACTAAGCTTTGGTCTTCCCCATATTCCATTACACCACTGATCACTTCTCCTTTACTTCATTGAGATATTCTCGTATCAATAACATCTCCCTGAATGTTGGAACTGTGTTTCAGCAAGGTCAGTCTTACACTTCCAGGCAAAGAAACATCAAACACGTTCAGAGTAACTAGGATGATATGATCGGTTGGACCGGACTGATTCTCGTAGAACTGATTTGAAATGTATCCTGATTTCTTAAGGTATCGCTTAGATATGTGGTTTACGGACTAATACGCGTTTGCGACGAACTAAATAGTGGATGCTTGCTAAACCAAACAATAATATCATGAAACATAAAATGACATGTGAATGTCGTCGGCTCATTGATCATTCCAACAAATTCCAAATATGTCTGGTTTCACTTTGCATAACAAATATGTTGGGAAGCTTTACATTCATAAAGTTTCAATAAGAGAGTTGCATTGTCCCTTTTAAACAACCCCTACCTCGTGACTCCTCCCTTTTATCGTTATTGTGTTGTTTTTAGTTCTCTCTGTTTGTATTCGATGTTTTATATAATAGTTAATTATAAAATTTCAAATTTGGGTGGTCCTCTTTCTAACACGAATCATCTAGGATTACAACTTATGAATATTAAAAATGTAATCATTTGTTATTAATATATGATTTTCCATTTGTTTGATTTGATATATCCACATGAATTCATTATTACCGAACTTAACACCCACACCTTAAATTGCTTAGGTTGATCATTAGTTTTTAGAAAAGATACATTCGACCGCAATTTTTTTTTTCTTTTTAACTTACCTTTAGAAGGTTTACATAATCCTAATACTCATACAACATATTTATTCAGAATCGGAGGAAAATAAAAAGTTTTTTTTTTATCGTTACTGATATATAAAGATACAAAAAATTAACATTCATTATTCATGTTGCTACGACATGGTTAATCGGCGATGTCCCAATTCATATCATTCTCAAAGATCCAATGGCAGACCTCGATCTGACCCGGCCTGGATCCAAGCGACACGAAAGCTCCATGGCTCGCACCCCAAGCTGACGTGTCCATGTGGCATATGGCAATACCGTGGTTGATCTTGGCTTTACTCTTGGGGTCTAAAAGATCCGATTCATAGACTCGAACTTTAGGCACAGAGTGACAGTAGTAGAGTAAGTAAGGGTACAAACTCTGATGACAAGACACTGATTTAGTCACTTTTCCACCGTTGATTCCTTTGACATTCCCAATCATAACTTTCTGCTTCGATCCAGCTACACTCTCTGTCGTACGGAGTACCACGCTTCTACCTAGCACCGATGTGGCGAAATCGATCATATCTTCCGCTGATCCGACGCATCGCTTCGTCTCGCCGACTGTAGGTGATCTCTCGCATTCGGTTACCGCATCAGTAATTATCATTTCCATCGTCGAGTTATCTTTAGCGTGAAAAACACGCTTGATTTCCGCGATTTTCGATGTCGAAAACGGTAATTTCGAGATAATGCTACGGGGCAGAAACGACCTTTTCGGCATTTTATCCTTAATGTCAGGCATCCAAATCAATGTACCTTCTTTAAGCATCGATTCTCTAAAGAACTTGCCAGGCTCCACCCACTTATTTACGGTTTTACCATGGCGGAGTCTACTCTGATTATATTTTGCGAATTCGATCCCGGTTTTCGCGTAATCCTTGAACGTTGAGTTCTTCGTATAGCTCTTGAAATCAATTTTGTTTCCCTCAGCTCCTTTACCATAACCCGTAAACGATTCCGAACCGGGATTAAAAGATTTACCGTAATTCACAAAATCAACCTTGTCTGAATTCGAGTTCTTGGCATACGACGAGAACGAATCGTCCCCGACGTTTGCCTTGTCTCTATAATTCAAGAATGTGTCGACGGCAGCGTTCCCTGAGGCACTGTAGCTTTTGAAGTTGCTCCGAGGAACATTGCCGTCGCCGCCGTAGCCTTTAAAAGCGTCATTGGCTGCGTTAGCGTTCTCACCGTAGTTAGAGAAATCCGATCCGATTACATTGGAGGAGACGCCATAGGAAGAGAACTCGTTCGGAGCTCCGTTACTGTTTTTGCCGTAACTGGTGAAAGATTGACCCGGTCCAGCGTTGGCTTCGTGAGTGTACGTTTTGAACGTCTGAGCCCGGCCGTTTCCGTCGTCGGAATACGCCGTGAAACGACTAGTCGGATTGTTCACACCGGACTGATAGGTTTTAAAATCGCCGGAGCCACCGGTGGCTGATGTGCCGTAGGAATTAAAGTTTTCATCGACAACGTTGTTTTTATCGGCGTAGCCTGTAAACGTATCGTCGTGACCGGCGGCGTCGCGGCTATACCGCCTGAAAGAGTCGGTTACTACGTTACCGTTTTGTGAATATTTCTTGAACGTATCGGAACCGCCGACGCGAATCGTGCCGTAGTTGGTGAAGTTTCGTTGGTCGTAGACAGAGAATTTGACGTCGTCGCTGTGTTTTTCGAGGGATGGACCCAGATCGGGGAAACAGAAGAGGTTAGCGGCGGAGCAGAAGTCAGGGAGGCGATCGGGAAGTGAGTTTTGGGAGGCTAGTTTGGCGAAAGTGGCGGAGGCTACGGCGGTTAATGGTGAAGCCTTGGAGAGGAGAAAGGCTGATCCTGGTGATTTGTGTTGGATCTGTTTGTTCCAGTAACGAACCAAAGATGCTTTGGGTGTGAACGGATTCATCTCCGGTGAAAAACCGCCGTTAGTTAACCGTTCTCCTCCGGCCATAACTACCTGCATTGTGTAAGTTACCAAAAATGTTCAAATGATCAAAATGAATTAACGGAAACAAATCCAATAAAGCGAATCAGTTTTAGAGAAATCAGACAATGGATTCAAATTGGCGCAAAGTAATCAACGATTTGAGTTTGACTTACATGGAAGATACACGACAAGAAGGGTAGGAGAAAAACAAACTGTTTGAGCATTTTGTTTAGAGAGAGAGAGAGAGAGAGGAAACATTCGATTGGGGCAGAGAAAATGTTGGTGGGTTGTCGATGCAAATGTGTGTGTATATATACAGTAATATATTTTCAAGCTCGAACCAAGATTTAGTATATATAGTTTTAATAGTGTGTAGAATGTGAATAATTAAGGCATTGATTAGAAGTGATTTTTCTGTTTTAGATTTGTCAACAACATGTATCCTACCGATGGTTACAAACAACAACACATCCGTAGACAATGTAGACTAACCTTCCATACTCGGTGTAACTTGAAACAAGTTTTTTTACTCGTCTTTTTAATATATTTTTCTTGTTTTGACAAAATCGTGTGATCTATTTACTGAAAATTTTCGAAAACACCACACCAATTATTTGAGACTACAATTTTTCTTTTTACTATTCTAGGATTTTACTCTCCAATAAAACCCAACTCGAAAATATTTTCCCCGCAACACAATTCATATAATAATTCACACGTTATAACAATGATTAAGTTTATAAGAGGTGAGCGTTCAATGTCCAATTTTCTAAAAGTGAAAAACTTAAGTGTTCAATGCACCTTAAGTGGTCCACGCATTACTCATAAATAGAACACAGTTTAGTCTAATACTTGAAAAAAAAAATGTGTTATCGATATTCACCAACTTAAGTTCAATCTGTCATACGTTCTGTGGATTTTAATTTGGATAGTTTGCAATAACATCACTATTACAAACCCCTATACCGGTTGCATTTTTTCTTATATCAAATGTCACAATTTCTCCATTAATATCTCTGAATAACGTATTAATCCAAAATTTCTCCTATCAAATTTTTGATTAGGAGGAGGATAAGGAAACTACTCTAAAAGGATTAAACGCACTAAACATTGCCCACTTAACACTCATGAAAATATACTTTAATTTTTGTTGGCACAAACGTTTTCTTTACTAACTATGAGTATCCATATTAATGTTCATTTCTTATATCAAGTTTCATAACCGATACGTGACGACGACAAATTTATATAAAATGTGAGAAGATTAAAAACGTAAGACAATAAACAAATTAAAAGACAAAGTTAACCAAGAAGCCATCAGTCATGACGCAATGATGACACTCCAGCCTCCTCTTACACAATCGAAGTCCCATCACTTACGACAACATTTCTTCCCCAGTCATTGACGAAGTGATTCAAGCCCATCCCTAAGTTGCATTTTGGTCAAACTTCTACTTTTATATATATATAACCCAAAATGGAAAGAAATCATTATGGGGGTTGATCTATAGACTATAGAGACTTGCAGTTTCTGTTTTCTTCAATAGGAATATGCATTTTTGAAACGAGGCAAAGATAAAGAGAGCATTAATGTAGCCCAAAAGCCTTAACAGTTATGATGACATTACAAAACAAAAGGTGTCACAAAGTCGTAACCTAAGCCAAAGCTCTGCATTCACTTTTAGAGCCATCACTCTTACATAGCTTAGTGCAGGATATCATGTTTACTCTTTCTTGATGCCAACATTAACGGTTACGGTTGACTGGTTTATTATTGAGGCGTTTCTCTAGGGGTATTTCGAGGATTGTGTCACTTATTCAACGACGTTGACGAGCTCATACTCGATAAGGGACATGTTGGTGTCTTCTTTCACTTTGAAGCTCGCAGGCTCTGTAACTTCAATACGACCCCACTTGTCTACAGCTAGCCTCATTGATCCTTTATACATGTCGATTTTGGCATTGCGTATAGTTACAGTGGATCCCTCTTTCATTAGGTCCACTACACACATAACCAAATCAAAGATAACATGTTAAAATTCTATTATTCACTAGCCTGTGGATAAAAAAAATTAACACGGAGAGTTATGACAGTCTATATTCTATACTTTTTCATTGATTGATTGATAGAAATAAGTAAGTACCTTGGTCATTTCTTGCGGTAAAGACGATAACTCCTGTCTCGTCTCCAACAATGCATTCAGAAATCCGCAACTGGCGAGCCTGAGGACCATCTGCACGACCTTTCTGTAACACCATCTTCGTGCTAATGATCTTCACGGTGACATTGTGTCCGCTAGTCCCAGGACGCAGCTGATCAACCTTTGTGAAAACTGGCTTTTTCAATCCGGCTTTGATGGTATCTGCCATTTTCAATAACAAGAGAGCCTGCAATCACAATATCATGATTTTTAACCAATTCAAATGGTCAAGTTGGATTATAAGATTTAGATCATAAATTGAGCAACAGGACACAAAAGTTAGGAAACAGATCAATGAAGGCACATTCCCAGAGATACGAAAAGTTTCTAAATCCAATTAGCTTTTGATCATACCATATAGTCTTAACAACAACACAAATTTCACAGTTTGCTCGTAAAGGAGATCACTTCCGCCAGATTATATCATTGAAACTTGAAAGCACATGCACAGGGCAAAAGATAGAGCAGTGGATACCAAAAAACGTTTCTAAATCCACTTAGCCTTATTTCATTACATACCATATAATCTTAACAAGGACAAAAAGTTTCAAAATTGTTCATACGCTTAGAAAAACAAGAAACAAAGAGAAATCGAATTCAAACATTAAACATAGTACATGCAATAATTACAACAAACATGAATCGAAGCTGACAGTTTTTAAATCCAGAGAATTTCAATTTTATATAATAATAAGAACGAACAAATTCTCAGAGAATTGGGGTTTTTTATTCGGAGCTTACCTTTGGATAATCGAAGGTGGAGACGAACGAAAGATCTGATTGACGTTTCTAAAAAACAGTCGAGCTCAGAGAAAGCTTTCTCTTTTTTTTTGTTCTTCTAGTTCTGGGGAAACGAACGGTGGATCTATTAGCTCGATCGATAAACCAATCAGAATTTGGCACGTGTACAAATCGTGCTTCGTTGTGCGCGGTTCCTATGGTCAATCTCATCGTGCCTAGATGAATGATATTGCGTCTACTGTTGGGCCTATTCATAAACACCAATTAAAAATTTAGGCCCATTAGTGTAGATCGTGTCTATACTTTGTCACTTAAAAAGTGCACATTGTCAAATGTCAATGTTGGAAAACCAAAGTAACGGTTCCATGGATGAGACCATGTTTAATCGAAGTGGTTCCAAATTTTTTTGAGGAAAAAACGATAGCGGTAGGGGAAAAAAAATATTGTAGTGCCCATGTAGTGACATATATATTATAAAGTGAGTTTTGGGCTAGTGATTTTTTTTTAAGAACCCTTTTAAGTATTGCGGTTTTTACAATTTCAAGTTCAATTCTCGTCGATTTCTTTGATCCATAACCAAGAGTGTTTGTGATTGTTCCAGAAGAAATGAAACAAAAGATGAATCACAAATTAGCCCACCAAAAGTCATTGGAACTTACTCGATGACTAAAAAAAAAAGGAGAAAAATTATGCATATTGGCAAGATTCTTTTCGCCACAAATTTTGTTTTGTTTTGGTGATATAAACATTAACAACAACCACAAAAAAATAGCGACCAATCAAAGAAAGCCACGAAACAGAGTGTTTTAAAACAGAAAGAAAGCGAAAGAGATAAGCCGTTTAGACAAAATTAGTGGCTCACTGAAAAATGAACACTGCACTTGCAACAACCACCGCCACAACTCCTGTGCTCCGCCGTGCGACGCCTCTTCTTCATCATTGCTATCTCACAGCAAAATCGCCGGTTTTCCGATTAAACGGAGTTAGATTCGGATCCTGTGTGCAAACAGTCAGCAAGAAATTCTTGAAAATCTCGGCGAGCTCTCAGAGCACTTCAGCATCGGTCAATGTCACGGCGGATTCGTTGATTCCGAAAGATATGAAGGCGTGGGTGTACGGTGAGTACGGCGGAGTTGATGTTCTGAAGCTTGAGAATAACATTGCTGTGCCGGAGATTAAAGAAGATCAGGTTCTGATTAAGGTTGTTGCGGCGGCTCTTAATCCCGTTGACGCTAAGAGACGGCAAGGGAAATTTAAAGCCACCGATTCGCCTCTCCCGGTAAATTCAAATTCAAATCCCTCTCTCTCTCTCTTTGAAGGTTTCGGATTCTTTAACACCTTAAAATCTTTCGTCGGAGCAGACTGTTCCGGGATACGACGTCGCCGGAGTTGTGGTGAAGGTTGGGAGTGCGGTGAAAGATTTCAAAGAAAGAGACGAAGTTTACGCGAACGTGAGCGAGAAAGCATTGGAAGGTCCGAAGCAATTCGGTTCTTTAGCAGAGTACACGGCCGTGGAAGAGAAGCTATTGGGGTTAAAACCTAAAAACATCGATTTCGCGCAAGCTGCGGGGCTTCCATTGGCTATAGAAACTGCTGATGAAGGTCTTGTTAGGACTGAATTTTCCGCCGGGAAGTCGATTCTTGTTCTTAACGGCGCCGGAGGAGTAGGGAGCCTTGTGATTCAGGTTAACATTATTGGTTCCTTGTTATCTAAGAATCAGGGATTGATGGTTGTTGATTGATTCCTAATACTCGTATTCGATACAGTTGGCGAAGCAAGTGTATGGAGCTTCGAAAGTGGCTGCAACAGCGAGTACAGGGAAGCTAGAGCTAGTGCGAAGCTTAGGTGCTGATTTAGCTATTGATTACACAAAGGAGAATATAGAAGACTTGCCTGACAAGTACGATGTCGTCTTTGACGCCATTGGTAAACAAACAAAACAGAACACCATTAACACATATCTAATTTCTTGGAACAAAACGTTTTTGATTAAATCATCTTTTGTGTTGTCTAAAGGGATGTGTGATAAGGCAGTGAAGGTAATTAAGGAAGGAGGGAAAGTTGTGGCCTTGACCGGAGCTGTCACGCCGCCTGGTTTCAGATTCGTTGTGACATCTAACGGCGATGTTTTGAAGAAACTGAACCCATACATTGAGAGTGGGAAGGTAAAGCCTGTGGTTGATCCCAAAGGGCCGTTCCCATTCTCACGCGTTGCTGAGGCTTTTTCATACTTAGAAACGAACCATGCCACTGGGAAGGTCGTTGTTTATCCCATCTCTTGAGGGGTTAGCTTAAGTGTAGCCTTATCTATGTGTATAAGCTAAGCAAGTGTCAAAAGTGTTATCTTCTCTTTGTATCAATGAGGGTGGAAATAAAAGAATGCTCTTTAGAAGCTTATTCATTTCTTTTGAAACAGAAGTAGCAAAGATGAAATTACAGAAGCAACAGAAGAAGATTATAAGAACACACTTAAAAGAAACATAGAGAAAAGATTGAGTAGGAATCTTTTAAGACAAGGCAAGGGCAGGGGTGGTCCTGAAGTCGAGTTCCCAGAGATCAAACGTTCCTTTGACGAAATCGTAGTGAGCTCCTCTTATGGCAAGTTTGTTCTTCACCACTCTTTCTCTCACGAATGGGTAAGACAACAGATTCCCCAAGGACACGTTCACGGCTTCCTGCTCACACAGGAGAGACAATTTCAGTTTTCTACTTACGTAAAAGTGTAAAACAGAAAACAGAGCAAAGAGTGTATCTTGTCTTTGTTACGTACCTTCTCACAGTTGGTGCACTGATCTTCAAAGCTTAGGTCTTTACATTCCTGCTTGATTCTATTCTTGGCCGGTGCACAGATCTGGATCCAGTTTTCTATGAAGTCGCTGCCATTTCAATAATTTCAATCAAGTTAGTGAACTAGTCGCCAAGAAACTCATGGTTGCTTAAATTATCTTTTGAGATAAATACGTCTTAGTGGGAGCTGTATCATCGTCAATGGCCATGAGTCCCTTTATTCCACCACAGCAGCTGTGACCAATCACCAGAATGTTCTCCACCTGATTATTACAACATTATCCTCTTAGGGTTTGATAGATAAAGAGTAGCCGAAGACTTGCAAGCAACTAGGTCACAACAGCATTTTACTAAGAATCTAACCATGTACAGTCAAAGGAGCAAAGAAAAGATAAATCATCTCTAATGATCGATCATAGATGCTAACGAAAAGGGCTATTAATTAATTGTTACGTACGTTGAGGACTGTAATTGGATATTCAAGGGCGGCACCAACATTAGAGTGTTTCGTCTGCAAGATTCCAAAGACAAAAGCTTATATTAGTTAGTTGTTTAATCACAAACAACAACTTGGGATGTTTGACTAAGGATAATAAGAGTGACTTGAAATTCATTTTTGTTGGACGAACCTTGCAATAAGGTGGCACCATGTTTGCAATGTTTCTAACGATAAAGGCTTCCCCAGGTTGGAAATTCAAGATGTGAGAAGGGCAAACTCGTGAATCCGCACAAGCAAACACCAAAAACTGAAAGAAAAAAAAATTCACATTGAATAAAAGGATCTCTTTTCAAGTCTTAATCCTCGTTTCTAATTTTAGGGTTTCTCTTGCTTGCCTATAAAGTTACTATATTCATTACTAAATCAAAAGCATTTTCTACTGTCTTATACCCTTTTTGGGCAACTAGAGAAAAGTCAAACTAGAAAAGTAATAGCTCTAAGAGGAGATAAAAGAATGAAGTGATTGGCAGAATCAAAACCTTGGGGCTCTGGCTTTTAGCAAGTGCATTGTACAAAGTAGGATTCTTCCTGGAAATTGATAAAACCAATAATACAATGAGCAAACATCGAATTCAAAAAAACTCAATTCTTTTATTTAACCAAGACACATTTAAAATGATCCATAATTAATAAAAAAGACATTTTCTGTCTTATGCTCCTTTGATTAACTAATTAACTAAGATTAAATAAGTTCAATTAACTTTATAAGCACAATCGTTTATATGAGTAGGTGAAACATGTGGTGGATATATATCAATATAAAATGCATTGAAATGGACGGATCCATACGGAAGGAAAAAATAAGCGAATAAGGAATAAAATTTTACGTACTCATAATTATTTGTCTTGAAATGGATAAATCCAGATTTGATTCGTTCTACGGCATCTAACCTGTTGGAATCAAGTTCATCTAACTCATCCGTTAGCTTATTGATTTTTGCGGCCGCCACGTTCCCGAGATCCGCATTTTTACTGCAGAATTGACCATTTCATGTTAAACAAAATTTAAAAGACGAATTATATGATCTTATATTAAAAACAAATTCACAGGGTACGAGGTAGGGTATATGTGGCTAAATGATCTACGGCTGTGATCATCCCACAACCTGCAAAATCCAATATGTCGGATCTGACTGGGAGAGAAGGAGAGAGTGTGTACCTGAGAAGGTCCCCGAGTCTTTTAATGGCATCTTCGTACGACATTTCTTTTTGTTCCAATTACACAAGAAAAAAAAAAGAAGAATTTAGATAAGATGTCAGATTCCTAGAAGACTCGTTACCAAAGAGATCGCACAACAAGAAACTAAGAAAATACATGAAACTGGTCGAGATATTCCGGTTTAACAAAAAAAGAATCAAGCGTTGAGATATTGAAAACTATAATAACAGTTTCATTTAGACGAGTGAAAAGAAAAAGAGATCGAGATCATGATAATCCGAATCTATGCAACAAAAACGAAATGATGATTTAGTTTTCTAGACGGACCTTGGGAGGTGTATTCGAAAACAGACGATTTAGAGAGTGATACTTGGAAATGAATACAATTTTACTTGATACAAGAAGATGCTCTCTATTCCACTATTTATAGCTGAAGATCTATGACATTACTCTTTACCCGGAATTGTTCATATGCTTGTCTTTTTAGGGGAAAAAGTGCTTAACAAATTGGAGGATTTTATTTAATTATTTTTCAACTAAAAAGAAGAAGGTTTGCTATTTAAAGAAAAAAAAAAGCCTCCAAAATTAGAATATTTTGGGGGTGGGTGAACAAAGGAAAATAGATACCAACGATTGATTCATCATCTTTCTTCTGTGTGTCTCCATGTTCTGTACCGGTCTTGATTTTGATTTCAGGTGCATTTGTTTTTTCGTTAATGAATACTAGATGAAACCCTGACTTACGTCGGAATATAGATAATGATACCTTAAAAAATATATATATATATATAATAATATAATGATATTATAAAAACAAGAAAAATATAAAGTTATTTTTCATATCATTTTAACGATTCCATGTTTCTTAAATTAAGACATCATTACATGGCCTAATTTTAAAATTTATTTGGTTGATATTTTTGAAGTAAAAACATTGTTATTAAATAATGGTGAATGAGTTCTTTTGAATTATAAACTATGAGAGGGTTTTATTGGATTATAAATTCTAAAATTAGGTGCGTTTCTTTACGTAACTTATTTATTATTATTATTATTTTAATGTAGACTCCTAATTTATTAATTTTCAAATGGACTTCTATTTTTCGTCACTTATTATCTTAGTTGTAGAATATTACTTTTTAGTATGTTAATTATAGAATAAAGTGATCAATTTTACCTTAACTTTTGCTTAGAATTTTTGTCATTGGTTCTACATAGTTGTAACTCATACATTATCTTCAGAAACCACTATTTTGTCATTTTATTCTTGTTTTTATTTTCTCTAATAGTACTATTGCTGCTGTTAAATGTTGATTTTTATTTATATATTTTCAAATTTGTCGGGCATTGTATTGTTTTCTTCCACCATCAATTGGAATTTGAGGAACAACGTTGCACGTTTCATTGTCATGTACCTCGTCACTAATCAAGGCCCGATTCAGAAGCAGTTGAATGTAGCAATGATATTGATAATTAAAAATAATTAAATACAGCAGCAATAATAAAATTTCATAACGAGTTATTCCATCTATACTTTAATACTATAGTGTAGTTGCTTCGGATAAAAGACAGCCTGCGGATTGAACGAAACTCAAGCGAATTAAATAAACACGTCGCAAATTAAATAGACAAATAGATAGACTTGTTTGATATGAATATGTGACCTTTTTGGAGTTTTTGATTAGGTTTATAGTCACATTTTTTTAATTTGAATAAATATTAAATTATATTCACTAAAAAAAGACTTTTTGTACAACTAGTGCTATAGTTTTTGAAACAGAAAAATTGAAACAGAGGGAAAAACTTATATGTTTTTTTATAGATCGGAAGCACTCCTTCGTATCTCTTGTCGCTTTGCTCTCATATTGAAGATATGACGTTGCGAACTTGTTTGTCAATCTGCTTGATTAGAATTGTCGATGTTGTCGGAGATTGTTCATGCTTTCTTGAGTTTCTCTCTCGCCATAGATAATAGATAATTGTTTAGAATACGAGAAAAAGCTTCAGTCGTGGTATGGACGAGTTGTTGAGGATCGCCAGAAGTTGAAACCAATTGGAGGTGAACTCAGATTCAAGTAAACCGCAACTTAATTTGGCCCATACTTCAGTTGAGAACCTGCAGTTGAAAAGAACCTGCATAACCACGTCAAGCGTATCTTCAAGTGGGATACCAAGATCAATTACTCCTCTGCTTCTCGTTAAATCAACTAGTCTGCCCAAATCACACCATGAAACGAACCAAAAAGATGTTGTAGTCCATTCCTTACCTCGACTTTGTGTAATGATTTGGCCATATTTCTGTAGTTGAGGAGCTTTTTCCACATCCATGAACCCATTGTTGTATTCTCCTTCATAGACCAAAAAGGTTACTATATGTATATCCAGTTCACCTGTTTCTGAGTTCAGGCACGATAAGATGTCATATGCAAAAACTGACTATGTCAAAACACGTTTATGAAGTTTCAAAAATTATCAGTGTGTTCACTATAGGTTCAACAAAATCTTATATTAGAAGGCCGGAGTTATAAGCAAACTGCATATATTCAAAGTCTTATTGATTCTGTGAAGAAATTAACATGTTTAAAGCTAACTCGATGATGGTCCTCATAGTGCGGGAAATAATTAATTATCAAATAAATTAGTGAAGATATTCTATGGATTATTTAGTACATAATAGGAAAAAAGATTTAGCTATGTAATTAATAACGAGATACTATATGTGTTTAACACATTGGAATGAATTTGATGATATTTTGGGGGTGAATTTCCGCGAGCAAATAAGAGCACAAGGCGCTTTCCACACATGAAACAATCCTGGGGAAGGCTTTCTCGGAATCTTCTGCTTCCTAGAGCTAAAAGTATATGGCTCTCTCTAGTGGGCGGTCCCGTAGAATAGATCCCCTGGAAGCCAGAGGATGAGGTCATGCCCCATACGCTTTCGACAAATATGCCACTTCACTAAAGCACGGTCTCAAACCAAGCAAGACTGATCAAATATTAAATGTCCAACAACTATGTCAGCAACAACTGCACACACCTCTCCACTAACAAAACGTCCCATCCTAGCAAAGTAGGTCAACCAATGTAGTTGAGTGTCATCGCCACAGCAAGTGGGGCACAACACCATAGCCTCCATGCCTAGAATAACCCAACCTAAGGGACATTCACAAATACAACACTTTCTTAGCCTGGTCAAACAAAAACACTATACAAACCTCCATTCTCACCAAGAGATGGAAGGAGGATGGAGAACGGATAATGGAAAATTATAGAAGGATCATACCTTCTCTAAAACTTGACTCCCATAAACACACCACCTCTCACACTCAAGAGATTGATCGATGAAGGGATCCCTCCAAAATTCCTCTTCTATCCATTTCCTGAATAACCGGATTCCTCATTATTAAAATCATCTCCCATTTTGTTTCAATCTCACTCTGGGAAGTGAATTTTATTCTTTTTAACTTTTCCACTGACCAACATATTAGGCTTTCGATCACTTCAACTAAGTGCCACAACCTTAACCCCCACATTACTCTCCGAAACTCAACTCCCGACTAGTCACATTGACCCATTTTTATTAAGGCATGAGAAAGTTTTCGGAAGAAATTTTTTTGCCTCCCAAAAACGATCTTGACTATGTTCTTGTGTTAGGTCATTGTCCTCTCAAAACATGGTTAAAGGAACAAACCTTCATCAGACATCGCAATGAGCCTTGTTTAGTTCTTCCTCTAGTGGAAGAACCACCTACCCTGACTTAGTGGGCGTGATTGGTTGTGGCTTTGAAACCTTTCTATACCAATATTTGGATATAAAATTTTGAATTCAAAACAATCACGCTTTACATATATTTTTCAAAGCTAAAACCATTTTTATTTTTGTTTCTTTCTTAGGTTTTTTTTTTGCTGTAGAAAGATAAAAACCTAAACCCATAAATTTTGGTCTTTGGAAAATTATGGAAGGTTGGCTATGCAACTATTTATTATGGAAAGTTGGTTCTACAATCTAAATTTTAAACATAAAGCAAAAAAATCCACAAATCAAATTCTACAGCAAAAATCTTAAATCTACAGCAATAACCAATCAGGCCCACTATCTCATCATATTAAATATTACACGATAAGAGCATCACCAATGGTAGAACCCCTCATGGGGTTCTTACCAATATTTAATTCTAAGAACCCCATGCTAAAAACCCCTAAAATGGTTCTTAAATAAGAACTTTTAGATCTCCTTTCTCCTCATGCTAAGAACCCCTATAATATTTATCATTATTTGTCATTATAAAATTTTAAGAACCCCTCCTCTAAGAACCCCCATTGAAGATGGTCTAAGTCAATTCCGTATTTATATCACTTAGTAAACTTGTCTTTTCTTTTCAGGAGTCCCCCTTGAAAACTTTTTTGAGTTGGAGTGCTATTTCATGATGGATGGCCATTCAAGTGAAGTTAAATGATAAAAGAAATATCGTCTTAGTTAACATTAGACTAAGATTTCCGAAATTTCCGAAATAACAAACCAGCAATACGATTATCATTGGACTCACGAATCGAGAATGAGTCGAGACACGTGAAGCAACAAACCAAGGGCTGCGGGAGCGATACAAATTGTTATCGGTGTCAAACTAAGAAAAGTGTTGTTCACTAGAAGCTCACATTAACCGAAGCTCTGCGTCAAGTTTTCCAAATGGTAATATTTGTAGTCACTTTCAAATATCAGATTTTTTAATTTATTTATAGTTTCTATTTTATTTTAAATAGGTAAAGTCATATCCTTTAGATAAAGAAACAATATATAGAATTGTAACAGATACATATAAAGATTGAGACAACTTTTACACAATGTAAAGAAAAACAAACATAAATCCAAATGAAATTTCAATAAGAAAATCCAAATTAAAGAATTCATCTGACATCAAATAAAACGGACAAGCCCAAGAAGAATAAAAAAGAAGGGACATCAAATGAGAGTTGGTATCTTATTTATGAGTTCATAACGATTTAGTAATATGAAGGTGGGGGAGGAGATTTGTATTCAGCCTTTGGAGAAGGAGAGTATGATGGTGGTTGTGGCGATTGGTAGACATATGGTGGTGGAGGAGATTTGTACTCAACCTTTGGAGACGGAGAGTAATACGCCGGTGGAGGTGGAGAGTTGTAAACATATGGAGGTGGTGGAGATTTGTATTCAACCTTTGGAGAAGGAGAATAATACGTGGGTGGAGGTGGAGAGTTGTAGACATATGGTGGTGGAGGAGATTTGTACTCAACCTTTGGAGAAGGAGAGTAATATGGTGGTGGCGGTGGAGAACTGTAGACATAAGGTGGTGGAGGAGATTTGTACTCAACCTTTGGAGAAGGAGAGTAATATGGTGGTGGAGGTGGAGAACTGTAGACATATGGTGGTGGTGGAGATTTGTACTCAACCTTTGGAGAAGGAGAGTAATAAGGTGGTGGAGGTGGAGAACTATACACATATGGTGGTGGTGGGGATTTGTATGTAGGCTTAGCGGAAGGCGAGTAATATGGTGGTGGTGGGGAGCTGTAGACGTATGGTGGAGGTGGAGATTTGTAGGTGGGCTTAGGAGCAGGTGAGTAGTATGGTGGTGGTGGTGAGCTGTAAACGTATGGTGGAGGTGGAGATTTGTAGGTGGCCTTAGGAGCAGGTGAGTAGTATGGTGGTGGTGGGGAGCTGTAGACGTATGGTGGTGGTGGAGATTTGTATGTAGGTTTAGGGGAAGGGGAGACGTATGGTGGTGGTGGAGAGCTGTAGACGTATGGTGGTGGTGGAGATTTGTATGCAGGCTTAGGAGCAGGAGAGTAGTATGGTGGTGGTGGGGAGCTGTAGACGTATGGTGGAGGTGGAGATTTGTAGGTGGGCTTAGGAGCAGGTGAGTAGTATGGTGGTGGTGGGGAGCTATAGACGTATGGTGGTGGTGGGGAGCTATAGATGTATGGTGGTGGTGGAGATTTGTATGTAGGTTTAGGGGAAGGTGAGTAGTATGGTGGTGGTGGAGAGCTGTAGACGTATGGTGGTGGTGGAGATTTGTATGCAGGCTTAGGAGCAGGAGAGTAATATGGTGGGGGAGGTGGAGAATGGTAAATATATGGAGTTGGAGGAGATTTGTACTCAATCTTTGGAGAAGGAGAGTAGCATGGAGGAGGTGGTGGACAAACACATACATGTGGGTGTGGTGGTGATTTGTATATGACCTTAGGTGAAGGAGAGTAATAAGGTGGAGGTGGTGAGCTGTAGACGTACGGTGGTGGTGGAGATTTGTATGATGGTTTAGGTGAAGGGGAGTAATATGGTGGAGGTGGGGAGCTGTAGACGTATGGTGGTGGTGGAGATTTGTATGTTGGTTTTGGTGTAGGGGAGTAGTATGGTGGTGGTGGAGAACTGTAGACGTATGGTGGTGGTGGAGATTTGTATGCAGGTTTAGGAGAAGGCGAATAATATGGTGGTGGTGGGGAGCTGTAGACATATGGTGGTGGTGGAGATTTGTATACAACCTTAGGTGAAGGAGAATAATATGGTGGTGGTGGAGAGCTATACACGTACGGGGGTGGTGGAGATTTGTATACGTGTTTTGGGGAAGGAGAGTAGTATGGTGGTGGTGGAGAGCTGTAGACATATGGTGGTGGTGGAGACTTGTAATCTACTTTAGGTGAGGGTGAGTAGTATGGTGGTGGTGGAGAACTGTAAACATATGGAGGTGGTGGAGATTTGTATGCGGGCTTTGGAGAAGGTGAATAGTATGGTGGTGGTGGGGAGTTGTAAACATATGGTGGTGGTGGGGAGTTGTAAACATATGGTGGTGGTGGAGACTTGTAGTCTACTTTAGGAGAAGGTGAGTAGTATGGTGGTGGTGGAGAGCTGTAAACATACGGTGGTGGTGGAGATTTGTAATCTACTTTAGGAGAAGGTGAGTAGTATGGTGGTGGTGGAGAGCTGTAAACATACGGTGGTGGTGGAGATTTGTAATCTACTTTAGGAGAAGGTGAGTAGTAGGGTGGTGGTGGAGAACTGTAGACGTAAGGGGGTGGTGGAGATTTGTAGTCCACTTTAGGTGAAGGTGAGTAGTATGGTGGTGGAGGAGAACTGTAAACATATGGAGGTGGTGGAGATTTGTATGCGGGCTTTGGAGAAGGTGAATAGTATGGTGGTGGTGGGGAGCTGTAAACATATGGTGGTGGTGGAGATTTGTATGCGGGCTTTGGAGAAGGTGAATAGTATGGTGGTGGTGGGGAGCTGTAAACATATGGTGGTGGTGGAGACTTGTAGTCTACTTTAGGAGAAGGTGAGTAGTATGGTGGTGGTGGAGAGCTGTAAACATACGGTGGTGGTGGAGATTTGTAATCTACTTTAGGAGAAGGTGAGTAGTATGGTGGTGGTGAGAACTGTAGACGAAGGGGGTGGTGGAGATTTGTAGTCCACTTTAGGTGAAGGTGAGTATGGTGGAGGAGGAAAGATTTGTATGCTTTGGAGAAGGTGAATAGTATGGTGGTGGTGGGGAGTAAACATGGTGGTGGTGAGATTTGTAATCTACTTTAGGAGAAGGTGAGTAGTATGGTGGTGGTGGAGAGCTGTAAACATACGGTGGTGGTGGAGATTTGTAATCTACTTTAGGAGAAGGTGAGTAGTATGGTGGTGGTGGAGAACTGTAGACGTAAGGCGGTGGTGGAGATTTGTAGTCCACTTTAGGTGAAGGTGAGTAGTATGGTGGTGGAGGAGAACTGTAAACATATGGAGGTGGTGGAGATTTGTATGCGGGCTTTGGAGAAGGTGAATAGTATGGTGGTGGTGGGGAGCTGTAAACATATGGTGGTGGTGGAGACTTGTAATCTACTTTAGGTGAAGGTGAGTAGTATGGTGGTGGTGGAGAACTGTAGACGTAAGACGGTGGTGGAGACTTGTATTCTACCTTAGGTGATGGTGAATATGATGGTGGAGATGGTGGAGAACTGTAAACGTAAGGAGGTGGTGGAGACTTATAGTCAACTTTTGGTGCAGGAGAGTTGTATACTGGTGGTGGGGGAGAGCTATACGTGTAGGGCTCATAAGAAGCAGCAACCATTGTTGCCATGATAACAAAACCAAGAGCATAAACGAGATGGGCGGAGCGCCCCATCCCGGGAGAAGACACCATTCTTATTTTGGTTGCTTTGAATTTGTTTTTTTGTTTTGTTTTGTCATTCTACATTACTTGTGCATGCCTTTATATAGCATATGGTTTTACAATCTTCTTCTTTTTGTTTCGCTTGCATCTCAGTAATCATGGAAGCATGTCTGCGCCAAACTATCACGAAACGTGCAAGAACGTGCATCAAATGTCAACGATCCAATTTCCTCTTTTATATTCTCTAGTTCGTGAAGAAAGATGCCTATCATTGTTCATTTATTTTGTCAACGACTCAATTAATTTGTTTCTTCTTCTTCTTCTTCTTCTAGTTTTTTTGTTGGAGAAAGTAGCTAGTGGAAATTTTCAAATTTAGAACCAATTCCAAATATTCGATGCTCGTATTTCTAAAATATCTTATTGGTTCTCTATGATTGATTACCCAAGTCATAAAGTTTCTACTTGCATAAATCAAATGTGACGCCTTTTCTTGTTCAGTTTTGCTTTTTTTTTGGGTTGTGTGAAAGAATTTGTTAAATAGCATTAGGGAAGATAGTTAAGAAAATGATAATTTCATAAGTTGCTGCTATACAATATAACAAAAAAATACCAACAAAATTTTGGAAGAAATTTAGCGCATTATTTTAATTACCTTACTTTTAAAAATATATTCATTTTTGTATATTTTATAAATGGATTTGAAAATATTGAAAATGGTACATAATAATTTAGAACCCTCCCCCTCCACCCTCCCCAAAAAAAAAAAAAAATTAAAAATAGATTGTACGCTTATTATATGGAAATAAAAGTCCATTTGATAAATTTGTTTGCATAGAAGAATAATATGTCACGGAAAGAAAGAATAATTGAACCAAATGTCAAAAATTTGAAGAATAATTAGAAAAAATGACAATGCATGTTTACCCAAGTGAACAAATGTATATTTTGAGCAGTTACGACACTTTTACCTCAATCGTTTTATCTATTGCGAGGCAAATTTCTATAGCATGTTGTTTTTCTATGTGGATTAAAAATTTACAAATAGAGTCTTTATATGGTTTGCTTACATAGTTTAAATGTTAAGTTTAAGTGTTAAGAACGTATGATTTTTCATGTATCACATACTATTTTTATGTAGACATCTATTTTATGGAATGGATTTATATTTCTTTCATATTTGGGTGTGCTTTATCATTTTTGGGGTTCTATATAATTATTAGCACATTAAATTTTGGTTTATCAAAGTACGAGAATACTACATAAATTATTTTAGAGGATTTTTTTAAAACAAAACTTGTTTTTTCACAAATATTTTTACTTGCACCCTGTTGGGTTTTCAAAAACAACTCTGACATTTATCATTTGCCTAAAAATAACTCCTTATCTTTTGCTATTCACATGATGTACTCAAAAAAATCACTACTAGAAAAAAGTATTATACCCACGAAATACCCACGAATAATTTCTTGGGTATGACAAAAATGCGTGGGTACCTAGACCCCCGAAGATATTCGTGGTACTTCTTGTGTATTTCTTCATACCCACTATATAAATTGTGGTAAATCGTGAGAAGTATATAGTTTTAAAAAATATATTTATTATGTCTCTAACTATAAGATAACTAATAAATAAATATAAGATAGTTTTATAACTATAAAATTATAATAGACAATTAGTAATATATTTATTATTCAGTGAAATACATACAATAAAATATATTTTATTACAAATCTTTTTCAAATAAGATAGAAAAAACGATACATTACAAAATATAATATATTGTTCAGAGACATATTGTAATAAATTACATAAGTTTTTTCTCTCTCTTATTACTTCCGATATCAAAAATTTTAATTTTGAAAACAAAATTTTGATTAAAATTATACACTTATATTTGTTTAATATATACTGCTTAACTATTGATTTAATTTTTTACTATTATTTTATATTAAGTTATTTTTAATTTTACATATAACTTACGTTTTCGATTTTGTCCTAACTTTTAAATCATTTTTTTATAGGCACCGGGTATTTATTAGTCTGCGAGCTAATTAACATTACACAATAGTATATTATTTTTAAAAAATTATAAAACACAATTTTTAAAAATTATAATTAGTACAATACATTACTATAACACATATAGAATTATACTAAAAGACACACATTTATTCAATATAACAACCCACATTATTTATTATAGATTATTTAATAAAAACTTAAAATTACTTATAAGTAATTGAAAATTAGATATACCCACATTATAAATTATTTAATAAAAACTTAAAACATTTACATATATAATTTACATAAAATTAAAACTATTTACTTATAATTTTTTTAATCTAGTAAGTTTTTTAACCGTGAATCTAAAATCCAGAAAATTTTAGGTACACATATATATTTGATGTGTAGCAAGTTAACCAAATGTTCATGTAGCTGTATCATCCTGCTTAATTTATATTTCAGTGCTCGAAAGTCCTACTAGATAAAGATTTTTGTGAATTAATTCAGATCGCGCGCCGCCACCGGCCGTTGGTCGCTGCCTGCTGCCGCCACCCGCCCGCCACGCTATTAGCCCTGGCATAATAATGACCCAAAACCCGACGAACCCGACCAAAAAATCCGAACCAACCCGAACACAAGAGAATCGAACGGGTAATGTTTTAAAGTATTTCAAAACCCGACCCGAACCCGAACTGAACCCGAAACCCGCGGGTACCCAAAAATACCCGATATATAAATGTATATATATAAAAATATATTAGATATATTAGGTTTTGGGGTGTTTTTGGATAGATTAGGATAAAAATATCCAATGTTTTCGTTTTCTCTGGATATTTTGGTTATTTTTGGGTAATTCAGGTAGATTTGGATTAAAACTAACCGATGTTTTAGTTTTTTTTTCCGATTATTTCGGATATTTTTGGATAATTCGAGTAGATTTGGGTACATTTAGATAAAAATATCCGAACCCGAACTAGGAACCGAAAATTTTTGGGTATTTATCGGATATCAATATTAAGTATATATCCGATCCGAACCCGCAAAGAACCGAACCGAACCCGACCCGATTTTTTTAAATACCCGAATGGGTCCTCAACCCCTAAACCCGAAAACCTGAAACCCGAATGGACCCGACCCGAACCCGAACGGGACCCCGAACGCCCAGGGCTAACTGCTATCGTCGACTATGAGACAAATATATATTTTTTAATTTATTTGGATTACCCACGGAATCCCACGAATATTTTCGTGGGTATTGCCACGAATAAAAACGTGGCAAATCGTGGCATTTACCACGAAAATTCACGAATGTTGTGAACAAATATCCACGAATTTTCCGTGGATATAGCATTTTTTTCTAGTAGTGAATTATGTGTTTCGCAATAGTTAATAATAGGATTAAAATGGTCAAAGAAAACCAATTAGTAAATTAGATGTCGTCCACGTAAACAAACAACATGATATGAAAACATGTTCTTAACCGTTTTGTTCATTGGATAAATATACTCCATTGACATTGGAATACTTATATTCGTGTGTACTAGTGAATACATATATAAATATACTAAAGATATACAATAGTAAAAGTTATAAATTGAAGAAGGTTGTAAAATTAGTCATTGAACTTTTTGTCTTGCCATTTTACAATCATGTTTTTAATGAGTTTAGATACAATTAATTTAGAATATACCAACTAATGGTATGAATATAAGAAAGACATCATTGAAAATTTCCAAAAAAAAAAAAATTATTTTCATATAATGTAGGAACTACAATATTTAGTTATTCACTGTTACAAATTTACTTTTGATTTATCTATTTTAACACTTAGTTTTAAAATATCATCTTACAAATATTTTGTATTGTTCAAATTAACCGAAAAAACTGTGGTGCATTAAAAAGATTTAAAATTAATATAATTACTTATATCACTTAGTGAACTTGTGAATTTTGGAGTCTCTCATGAATTTTTTTTTGTGAAGTTTGCGAGCTTAACTTGTAGTTATTTCATGATGGAAGCCTGTTCGGGTGAGGGTAAATCATAGAAAAAAAAAAAACGTTTTAGTTATATAGAGAACCACTAAACAGGTTTTACAAGATTCCTGGAATAGCGAACCAGCAATACGAAGAGCATTGGAGTGACGAGCCGAGAATTGGCCGAGACAAGTGGAACCACAAGCCTAGGGCTGTGAGAGCGATACAAATTACCGGTCTGGCCAAACTTTGTTCACTAGAAGCTCAAATAAACGGGGGGAGCCGCGCTTTAAAATGTAAGAAAAAATTTTGGTTTATAGATTATTTTTATTTTAAACAGGTAAAGCCGTATCCTTTTTACATATGAGGATCGAGACAATTTTAACGCAACTGGGAGAAAAACAAACATTAATTTCAAATGAAATTTCAATAGCCAAAGAATTCATATGAACCTTGGAAATTAGAACGGACTATGCCCAAAAAAAAAAAAAAAAAGACGGGACATCAAATGAGAGTTGGTATCTTATTTATGAGTTCATAACGATTTAGTAATATGAAGGTGGGGGAGGAGATTTGTATTCAGCCTTTGGAGAAAGAGAGTATGATGGTGGTGGTGGCGATTGGTAGATATATGGTGGTGGAGGAGATTTGTACTCAACCTTTGGAGATGGAGAGTTGTAAACATATGGAGGTGGTGGAGATTTGTATTCAACCGTGGGTGGAGGTGGAGAGTTGTAAACATATGGTGGTGGAGGAGATTTGTATTCAACCTTTGGAGAAGGAGAGTAATATGGTGGTGGAGGTGGAGAGCTATACACATATGGTGGTGGTGGGGATTTGTATGCAGGTTTAGGGGAAGGCGAGTAATATGGTGGTGGTGGAGAACTGTAGACGTATGGTGGAGGTGGGGATTTGTATGCAGGTTTAGGGGAAGGCGAGTAATATGGTGGTGGTGGGGAACTGTACACGTATGGTGGAGGTGGAGATTTGTAGGTGGGCTTAGGAGCAGGTGAGTAGTATGGTGGTGGTGGGGAGCTGTAGACGTATGGTGGTGGTGGAGATTTGTATGTAGGTTTAGGAGAAGGCGAGTAGTATGGTGGTGGTGGAGAGCTGTAGACGTATGGTAGGTGGAGATTGTATGTAGCTTAGGCGATGGCAGTAATATGGTGGTGGTGGGGAGTCGACGATGGTGGGTGGTGAGATTAGATGCGGCTAGGAGCAGAATAGTATGGTATGTGGAGAGTGAGACGAAGGTGGTGGTGAGATTGTATGTAGGTTTAGGGAAGGCGAGTAGTATGGTGGTGGTGAGAGTCAGTAGACGTGGTGGTGGTGGAGATTTGTATGGTAGCAGTAGGTATGGTGGTGGTGAGAGCTAGACGATGGTGGTGGTGGAGATTGTAGAGGCTTAGAGGGAGAGTATATGGTGGTGCCATAGACGATGGTGGTGGTGGTTTGTACTCAATCTTTGGAGAAGGAGAATAGCATGGAGGAGATGGTGGACAAACACATACATGTGGGTGTGGTGGTGATTTGTATACGACCTTAGGTGAAGGAGAGTAGTAAGGTGGAGGTGGTGAGCTGTAGACGTACGGTGATTGTGGAGATTTGTATGATGGTTTAGGTGAAGGGGAGTAGTATGGTGGAGGTGAGGAGCTGTAAACGTACGGTGATGGTGGAGATTTATATGATGGTTTTGGTGTAGGGGAGTAGTATGGTGATGGTGGAGAACTGTAGACGTATGGTGGTGGTGGAGATTTGTATGTAGGTTTAGGGGAAGGCGAGTAGTATGGTGGTGGTGGAGAGCTGTAGACGTATGGTGGTGGTGGAGATTTGTATGTAGGCTTAGGGGATGGCGAGTAATATGGTGGTGGTGGGGAGTTGTACACGTATGGTGGTGGTGGAGATTTGTATACGTGTTTTGGGGAAGGAGAGTAGTATGGTGGTGGTGGAGAGCTATAGACATATGGTGGTGGTGGAGACTTGTAATCTACTTTAGGTGAGGGTAAGTAGTATGGTGGTGGTGGAGAACTGTAAACATATGGAGGTGGTGGAGATTTGTATGCGAGTTTTGGAGAAGGTGAATAGTATGGTGGTGGTGGAGAGCTGTAAACATATGGTGGTGGTGGAGACTTGTAATCTACTTTAGGTGAAGGTGAGTAGTATGGTGGTGGTGGAGAACTGTAGACGTAAGGGGGTGGTGGAGATTTATATTCCACTTTAGGAGATGGTGAGTAGTATGGTGGTGGTGGAGAGCTGTAAACATACGGTGGTGGTGGAGATTTGTAATCTACTTTAGGTGAAGGTGAGTAGTAAGGTGGTGGTGGTGGAGAACTGTAGACGTAAGGAGGTGGTGGGGATTTGTAATCCACCTTAGGAGAAGGTGAGTAGTATGGTGGTGGTGGAGAGCTGTAAACATACGGTGGTGGTGGAGATTTGTAATCTACTTTAGGTGAAGGTGAGTAGTAAGGTGGTGGTGGTGGAGAAGTGTAGACGTAAGGAGGTGGTGGGGATTTGTAATCCACCTTAGGAGAAGGTGAGTAGTATGGTGGTGGTGGAGAGCTGTAAACATACGGTGGTGGTGGAGATTTGTAATCTACTTTAGGTGAAGGTGAGTAGTAAGGTGGTGGTGGTGGAGAAGTGTAGACGTAAGGAGGTGGTGGGGATTTGTAATCCACCTTAGGAGAAGGTGAGTAGTAGGGTGGTGGTGGTGGAGAACTGTACACGTATGGGGGTGGTGGAGATTTGTAATCCACCTTAGGAGACGGTGAATAGTATGGTGGTGGTGGTGGAGAGTTGTAGACGTATGGGGGTGGTGGAGATTTGTAATCCACCTTAGGAGACGGTGAATTGTATGGTGGTGGTGGTGGAGAGTTGTAGACGTATGGGGGTGGTGGAGATTTGTAATCCACCTTAGGAGACGGTGAATAGTATGGTGGTGGTGGTGGAGAGTTGTAGACGTATGGGGGTGGTGGTGGAGAACTATAGACGTAAGGCGGTGGTGGAGACTTGTAGTCTACCTTAGGTGATGGTGAATATGATGGTGGAGGTGGTGGAGAACTGTAAACGTAAGGAGGTGGTGGAGACTTATAGTCAACTTTTGGTGCAGGAGAGTTGTATACTGGTGGTGGGGGAGAGCTATACGTGTAGGGTTCATAAGAAGCAGCAACCATTGTTGCCATGATAACAAAACCAAGAGCATAAACGAGATGGGCGGAGCGCCCCATCCCGGGAGAAGACACCATTTTTATTTTGGTTGCGTTGAATTTGTTTTTTTTGTTTTGTTTTGTCATTCTCCGTTACTTGTGCATGCCTTTATATAGCCTCAGTAATCGTGGAATCATGTCTGCGCCAAACTATCATGAAAGGTGTAAGAACGTGCCTCATATGTCAACGACCCGCTGTTCTTTTTTATATTCGCAAGTTCGTGAAGAAATATGCATATCATTGTTCAATTATTTTGTCAACGGCCCAATTATTTTGTTTCTTCTTCTTCTTCTTTTTTTTTTTACTTCCAGTTTGTCTTTTTTATTTTTGTTGGAGAAACTAGTGGATATTTAAAAGTAAAAACCAATTTATGATATTTGATTTTTAATTATTTTGTGAAGGACCCAGTTAACTTTTTCTTTTATAAATTATTACTTCCAACCTGTCTCTTTTTTTTTTTTTGTTGTTGGAAATTTTAAAACTTAGAACCAACTTTAGATATTCGATGCTCCTATTTCTAATTCCCACTGGTTCTCTATGATTGATAGTTTGATACTAATAGATGAAGTAAATGTGGCTCCTTCTCTCCTTCGCATTTGTTTCTTTTTTCTTCTGTTCGCACTATCTAGTTAAATCAATTATATCTATATATTATAGTTAATTTGGTAAATAGCATTAGGGAATATCTTATTTAACAAAATGATATTTTCTTATATCGTTGTGACGAAATAATAAATGGGTACTAAAAAAATTTGGGATTAAATTTATCAAGGTTAAATTATTGAATTTCTTTTAATTAGTATAGTCATTTGATGTTTTTATAAATAAATATGTCAATATTTAAACTAGAAACTTCCTAAAGATACTCCGGGATGAGCGGATTTGGCTAACGAAATCGTGATTCTTTGGCACGAAGCCGAGATTGTGATGAAGGCGGACGAACGACAACCCCATATCCCGCCAGTCGAACGGCGGTATGAGGAGGTGAAGGATGGCGGCGAACTTTGGCACGGAGCCGGGAGAGAAATGGAGATGGAGAGGCGACAACCACTGGCGTCGGAGGGACGGCGGAAAGCGGAAGTGGAGAGTGGTAGAGATCTCCGGTCAAGACCGGGAGGGGCGGCGGCGGAGAGGCGACATCCACTGACGTCGAAGGGACGGCGGAAAGCAGAAGTGGATCGTGGTAAAGATCTCCGGTCAAGACCAGAAAGGGTAAAGGTGGAGAAGACTGGAACGAGGACGGACGAGAGCAGGAGGAACAGAAGCTCGAGGAGTCGACGGAGGAGACGCCTGGGGCGGCGACATCGGTGGCCGCTGCCGCCCAGCGCCGGGGGAGCAGAAGAGCTTCTCAATTTTGGAGAGTGCCTGGGAGCGTCTAGGGCGAACTGTTTTAATTACTCCCTCTTTTTATGTTATCAGTTAAGTCCATTTAATCTATTATATGTTCACATAAAAAAATAACATGTCACCTCAAAAAAAAGAATTAGGCGTTATACAACTGTTAATGGATAGAACTACAACCATCAACGACTTCCAATTGATAGATTATATATCCACATATAAAAATAATATGTTACATATGGAGAAATTATAGTATTGATGGGAAATTAGCGAACATAACTATCATATAGAAAAATCCAATGAAGTTTTTAACATATAGTCAATCTGATACCATTGAGAAAATGACAATTTCATCGTTTTTTCTTTTGCTTACCAAATTTTATTTAGCTATTATAATGTGACATAATATAATCACGTTTTTATGTATAGAAAAATAGAAATAGTTAATTACGTTTAAATATGAATTGATATGCCATCACGAACATAAAATTATCAAAAATAAATAATCATATTAGAAATTGTTGTTTTGCTTTCGAATATAGGCAAATGTATTAGCAAATAACGTTTTTGATAATAAGTTGAAAATTAGAATGATAAACTCATTCAAAATTATTTCAAAGTTATGCAATCAAATTTCCAAATATACAACTTTATTTAAAATATTCATTGATTTTACGTTAAAAATTAGAATGAAACTATCTTTGATTACTAGTTACTAGTTAATATTCATTGATTTTACGTTACTAATGAATTTATTTGGCTGCAACAGATAGTGGAGGTGAAGCAGCCAATGCCCATTTCGGCTAATATTATTGGCAGCACAAAGATTTTCGTTAGGTTAAACATGGCTTATCACGATCTCATTTAATCTCATCTTTACTACTTAAGCTGGCCACCAATCTTATTGAATTTGATTTAATTGAACTTAACAATGCAGCTAACTGTCTTCTCAGGGCTCTCCCAACAAAGTTTAAGGCGTGTTAGTAAGTTGAAGATAGGCCCTAAATTTTATTATCCATTGCCGTCAAACAAAAAAAGAAAATCTTGATAATTCTCGGCCTATAGAAACCAGATATTTAGTAATCTTTTTCATATTTTCGAGATTTTAATAAATAAGTTAAGGAATTTAACACTAATATTATATATGCCTTTTGAATTATGTTCTTTTCATAAATATTGCACATGACCTGATATATTGATGAACCGAGCCTGGATACATGTGAGGCGATATTTGCTCTGGCGTTAGATATTTTTCTTTCTGCGTGCCACAAAGGACAAATAAGGTTTTTTCTTCTTTTCTTTTTTTTTTGTTAATTTCTGAAACAACTTTTTTTTTTTTGTGAAGTAAAAATGCAAATACAAAACTTTTGAACTACCCATCGCTTTGCTTAAACCATTTAAAAATGTAATTGTGTATCGGCAGAATCGAACTTTTGATCTCTTGGATAAATTGACATGCTATTGAATTTTCTTACTACATTACAATCAACTATAATTATAGATCCACCACAGTCCGAGAAAAATATCAGCTGTCACAATTATCATCACCCCCACTTCTATATTATCTTATATTGGGCTCTCTCTTTTATTTTTAGTTGTTGGGCTTTGTCTTTCGTTTGGGTTTTCTTTTGTTGTCGGTGTGCTTTGAGTTGGAGCCTTGGAGGTTTGTTCACATTATAGAGGATTTAAATTTATCATTAGAAGTAGTATGAATAGGGGTGTCTTGTTTCATTGATCGTTGGCTTTGGAACTAATGAGAATATGATATATTCCTCTTTATCCCCTGTAAATTAATTGAGAATCATTTTAACAAAATAATTTTATGTTTACGCGCAATATTACATCAGTGTCATACTTACGTATCATCGCCAGAGTGATTCTCAGAAAATATATTTTATAGAACATTAATTACTAAATTAATTACATAATATGGCAGCATATCAATCACATATAAACTTTATTTATTTTAAAGATTATAATTTTACCTAAATTAGCTGTATTTATTTATAGAAAATCGAATAAGTAAATATTCCATAAAATTATAGCTGATTTTATTGTTTCCTAAATTTGATTAAATCGAGTAAGTAAATATTCCACAAAATTATAACTGATTTTATTGTTTCCTAAATTTGGTTTTTAAAATTTTATTTTAAAAAGATATTGTTTTAACTAAATAATTAATTAGTAACATAAATATGTAAAAACATTAATTTTAAATTTCAATTATTTATACAATAATATACTATTAAAATATTTAGAAATTTTTATTTAATTTATTAATTTTGAAAAAAAAATATTATAAACATCTTATACCACGTATAACGCGAGAATCACCTAGTTGTTCTTTGTTTATTCTTGGAAGCATCAACGAAGTCAAGAAGACAAGTTGTTCGGCTATCCTCTCGGATCAACAAACATCTTGTGTCCTCAAACAATTCAGCTATCCTCTCGGATCAGTTAACTTCTTGTGTGCTCTATCACTTAGCTGATATACCAATTGCAAAGAAAGAAGAACGCAACTATTGTTAACATGTTACCAAAAAAAATAAAGAACGCAACTATTGTAAAACCATTCAACAAAAACATATGTATATGGTTAGTTTTCGCTTGAAAACCACTTTGAAAGTGACTAAAGGATATTAGATATTACATTGTTTTTATTCAAGTTCTAACTGCCAAATGACAGATTCAACAAACTAAATGATAATTATATTATAGCAATAAAAAAAACAACGCAAGAAAGAACACAATTCTTGGAACGCGTAACTAAATAACATGTAATGATATAACGAACTACTTTCAGCTAATTTTTCAGCAATTCAATGTGTCTTTAGATAATTACATATTACAAATCTAACTAATTAGTAATTTAAATACAAAATGGTTTAATACAAGCCAAGCTTTTCACATAACACCAGAAAATAGTGAGAAAAACAGTACACCTTTCTGCTATCATTTAAATCCAATCTACCAACCCCATACGAAATAATTACTAATTTGATTTTTTTTTTAATAAAACAAACAAAAAAATCACCCAAAATACAAACTTAATTTTTTTTTTTTTTCATGTCAAATAATGTTAGAAAGGATGAATATTTCTGCTAAGACCATTCACATTAGTGAAGAAACCAACTTGTTTGTACGGAAGGTACGATCTGTGTTTAACTTCTTCCTTCATCGCTCTGTTTCTCATGTAAAGCTTCTCATGCGCCGATTTCGTCATCGTCTTCTTCTTCTTCTCTCCCGACGTTGACGTTTTCTCCTTCCCCTTTTTCTTCTCTGCCACCGTAGAAGACGGCGCCGACGACTGAGTTCGAGTCTTGTCACCGACGTTGTTATTATGCAAGAAAACAAACGCGTCTCTTCCATCACTATTACTTCTCAAAACAAGATCTCTAAATCTCCAAAGCTTCGAGAATCCCGTCGAGTTACTTTTCCGGCAAGTCTCCGGCGACGCTTCCGCAACCGTTTCACCTGACCACGAACAATACGGTCCTAACGGTTCTTTCTCCGAATCCTCCGTCTCCTCGCCGTCACCGTTACGATCCTCAACAAATAATTTTCTAAGACGAGGTCTGTTCTCGTCGGTGACCGAAACGTCGTCGTTTTGATCGGCGTTTCCGTAATCGAAGAGAAGATCACGGTTAAACAGAGGAAACACAGGACGGATCTGACCATCTTCAAAAGCTTCATCTGGAGTTATTGGAGATCCTTGTGCGTTTCCACAAGCAAACGAGAACTCTTCTTCATCTTCTTCACCGTCGTCAAATTCGACGGATTCTTCAAGTTTACTCCATGATCTCTCCAATTTTTTAATTTCTTCTCCTTCTTCTGAGAATCCTAATTTGGTGAAATCCATGGAAATCTCTGTTAATCTTTCATCACCGTGGCATTTCGCCGGCGGTGAAGATGGGAAAGCGACCTCCATCGTTGATCGATTAGATCCAAACCTCACCGTAACTCTTCTCTCTCTGTCTCTCTCCAAGCAGAAATCTGAAACGACGGCTCTATGAAAATAAGAATTGAGGAAGGGGAATTTAATTTTTTTAATAAAGACTGACCAATATATATATATGGCTGGTGCTTCATGAAGATAAGTCACCCAAGTGTGAACCGTACTTTAAAAAAAAAAATTATCTTTTAATTGGGCAATAATATGCAGAAATCAATAATACTGGTAAAACTAAGAATTAAATTATATAGAATTATTTAGGTTGATAGCAAAATGTCAAAATTGGTAAATTTATTAATATTAGGCAGCCCTCTAATTTATGAAATTGGCTTTAAACTATAATCTTTACTTTCATAATAATAATAAAAAATCTATATTAATTTCCTTTTTCCTAAATAAAATTTTTCTTTATCTCCTCTAAGTGTCATTATTCTTAATAAAATTGGTAAACCTGATATGTTTATTTTGTAAAAGTTAGATGAATTATAATATGAAATATCACTTCTCTTTTTGTTGTTATACACTTTACAAGTTAAAGCGCGTGATGGGCAGTGGGAAATAGTGGGTGGCCTGCTTCTGTGATTGTCGCCTACGTGTCAGCGTTCCCAAACGGAAGGATAAAACCGTAATTTAACATATCAA
Organism: Boechera stricta; assembly: GCA_018361395.1. Lineage (NCBI taxonomy): Eukaryota > Viridiplantae > Streptophyta > Magnoliopsida > Brassicales > Brassicaceae > Boechera > Boechera stricta. The sequence continues at coordinate 4,986,452 of CM031539.1, read as the reverse complement.
AAACTTGTTGAGAAAGCAAAAACGGGACTGACATGTGGTGTGACGTGGAAGCGTTCCTTGATATCCACGTGTCATCTCGATAACGTAGGATTTTGTGAAGATCACCGTTGTGTTCTGTCTGAAGTTGACCCAACGCGCCAAGGGTGACGTTGACTAATTCAAGCCGTCGTCAAAAGTCAAAACTAACGGTGGAATACCTTGAACTTACGCGTGATTTTAACGGTTCTGTTATTTCTAGATAATTTACATAACTATGTTTAGCCCACGTGATCAAAAATATTAATAAGACTAGTCCAGTCCCCCACATGTTTTATTACATATTTAATGTTTTCCGTATTACTCAAGAAAATGCCTCCTTGAAATAATACTAGTCCCACGTTTGTTTAACTATACTTTAACGCTTCTAATTTGGTCAATCAATCTTGTATTTGTTAAATTAAGTTGTATGTACCAACACAACTCCACAAGTATATGCTCTGAGCTAAGCTCTGAGCCAAATCTAATTTGGCTTTCCAAATTTCTATATAGGTTGGTGACTTTTGGGCGTTACAGCTAAATGTTGAAGACTTCTTTATTGTCGTCGATTATTGTTGGAAGACTTCCAATAAAAAAAATGCTACAAATATTTTTTATAAACATTATTAAAGAATAAAACGAAGCTGGAAAAAAATAAAGAGATATGAAAACAAATTTGAAGTAAAAAATGTTTAGTTGTTGTCTTGTTGACCAACATATGCAGAGATATTGATCAAAGATAGGGTTCTTTTTGTCCTCAGATAGATTTTTTTTTTAACGACTTTAGATATATATTTTTTTGTCGACTTCATAATATCCCCTATAAATTATTTGAGGATTACATTTATAAATAAATATTAAAAATTATTAATATTTACATCACATGCCATTACTTCAAAAAACAAATTTTAATCTCTCATTAAAAATATTTTAGTCATTAGTTATTATGTGATCATTTAATTAAATCATGGCCATCGATTTATTTTCTACTAATCATAGCCATCGATTTATTTTCTACTAATCATAGCCATCGATTTGTTAATATTACCAAAGAATCGGATTTGTTAATATTCCAAAAAGGATTTCTTAATATGGTAAGTTCACATTTTTTTTTAATTGTATAAAAACTTCACATTTTAATATTATAAAAATGGTAACTTCATCAATACATTTATAGAAATAACATTTAATTTTTTGAATGACAAATAATGACATAACTCAAAATTATTATTTAAATATTAAAATCATTGCAATATTATAATCAAAACTTTTGGATAAACCTTAAATCTAAAAAATTTAATCCGCGCTATAGCGCGGGATAGATTCTAGTTACCATTAAAAATCCAAACGGACACCATACAAAGATACCAAGCCTAACTCTAATTTGCCCCAACAAAATAAACAGTGAGGTTACCGTACATTATACATGACTAGGTCTGAGCATTCTGATATTCGGTTCGGATTTAATATATCTTTTGGACCGATCATAACTAGAACTAGCCAATCTTATTCGGATTTTTCGGTTCGGTTCGGGTTTTTTAGGTTTTCGGATCTTTGGATATAGACCTCTAGACCCATTCAGATATTTTTCAATAACGGATTTAGGTTCGAGTGTTTTGTTCCGGCCATTCCAATTGAATTCGTAACCGTTCGGCCTTATCCACTCTTTTGGCCGATACATCCATTGGCCCTCGAGCTACCACAGTCCACCAGCTCGAGTGTTAGCTGATCGGTCCATCCAGCTAGGTCAATACTTGATCAGCTGACCGGCAGCTCAACCTAGCTGAGCTAGCTAGTTCATCCTGTTTGTCCAGCTTACCTAGTTGATTCAGCTCTTCGTGAAGCTGGTCCAGCTAGTAGCTTAGCTATTTTATCTCGTCCAACTTGACATTTCTTCCTAACTATTTGTTCCTCTATCCAGAGCCGGCCCTTAGGCCAAGGAAATGAAACATTTGCTTTCGGCCTTTCATATCATAAATTAATTTCGGCTCTATTTTGTAATTGTTGCCGTGGTTCAGTGGTTTAGGTGATATTGCCCAAGAGCCAAGTGTCTACAGTTCAACTCCCCTCCCCTGGATGAAATTTTTTTTTTCTAATTAAAAACTGCAGCTTTTGTTTATTACATAATACGTTTTAGTTTTTTTGTTAAGTTTCAATATTTTTTAATACAAAGCGGTCTTTTTTTTTATTTTTTGCTTGCGGCCTTGGAAATCTTAGGACCGGCTCTGCCTCTATCCCGACCGCGGGATAAGGATGTTACAAAGACGCAACAAAGTGAGATGTCAAATTCGTCGCACAACACGCTCTTCTAATCTGTTTTTCACCAGCCACCGAGTTCCTGATGAGACTGCAGAGGACACACCATTGGTTTGCGCAAGACCGGTTCGTACGAGATGACCAAACCTGAAGTACGTTGGTTAAGGATTCGTTGGTTTACTTTTCAATAAGTGGACAAAGTCAATAGACTAAGTCTCACGCTTTATTAGTTGCTTAATAATAGGTCACTTCTCCGATTGTTATGTGAGGAGGAAGTGTTCCACGTTTGTTTCCCACTTCTAGTTTTGTAGGAACGTATAGTTCCATTTTGCTTCCTATATAAATGAAAAACCAAAAAGAAAAAGGCAGAGAAATTTGCCTGAAAAACACTTGTGTTCTTGTTTACTTTTGATCAACATTGGTGAGGATCTATCAATTACTCTCGTCACGATTCAAAACCTAAGAAGAAACCATCATCCACAACCGACCCTACGGCCCCAATAGGGGATATGAAGGATTTACTATCCTCATGAATAGAATCGAGCAACCGATGATCCGGAAACTCCGAACAGCCACTTGGCTTCTATCCTCCTCTTACTCAAAGAAGATCTACCAATTTTTGCAAAAGGAGAAGAAAGAAAAAACAAAAATTAAAAACTTAAGAAAAAAGCCACAAAGACTAAGATAAACTCACACTTTGGCGAAAATAGACAAAACCAGACTTAGCCGGAGACAAATTCCGACATCAACTTAGTCGGAAAAATAAAAAAATATTAGTTTTCTCTCTTTGAAAGATTTTAGAGAGAGAAAACGGAGTATTTGTGATTTTAGATATATAACAAAAACAATTCTTAAAATATGAAACGATGAGATTATGTCAACTGAACTCATGTTTTACCGCATTTTTTTGAAGAAAAAAATATCAAATCAGTTGCTAATTAATGGGATTAATATCATAATTTTAATTTCTTTTTTGGTAAAAATATGAAAAGTCATTAGAAAATATTATATTTCGTGGTGGAGAGGAAAATTAGAAGAAAATTTAGACATCAGTGATGTATTTGACCATCTGAATTTTATAATCAAATAAGATAAAGAAAAAGTATTCACACATTTATTTCATTATATATGGTCCCACGATTCCACTTGATGATGCGGGTTATCTAGTTCACAACATTTGACTACCACAAAATTTGCCTAATGAAAAATTCAGATTTAATCATTGCTATTAGAAAAAAAAAACATTTACTCGGCCGACAAAAACAAAAATACAAAAATACAAAACATTTACTCGATTTGTCTATAGACAGTATGTTAACATTTGGCGGCTGCCGCGCATATATCCAATGAAAATATCTTGAAAATGAAATTTAAAAATGAACAATTATCCCGTCTAATCGAAGATCAACTGAACTCTCTGACTGGTAAACAAATCAGAAGAAAAAATGAAATTTATTTTTAGAAGGAAACAAGAACCAAAAAAAAAAAGAGAAGAAAATAGATTTTAGAGGAATATATTTTCCTCCATTTGCTTCATGAATTATAGAGTAAAAATTTATTTTTCAACTATTTCAACAAAAGTAAGCTATAAAAATTTTCAAATTTTCTTTTAATTGGTGAAAACAAAACACAACATAGAGAGGAAAAAAAGCTCAAATTTAATTAAAAAAAATACTCTAACCATCTAAACTCAATTGAATTTGGATTTGAATTCATTTACCAAAACAACTAACGCAAATTTGCTATAATCTTTAAAAAATCATTAAAAAGGGTCGGATCCGGGTCCGAAACTGATATTCAATAGAACAAGCATGTCAGAAGAAATTAAATTCCAAAGTTTCACTGCAGTCACACGTACGGTTGTTTGGATCTTTCACTAAACAAGCTGCGACTAACTCTCTTTAGATGGTACTCCGATCAACATGTGTTTGTGTTGTTTGGCCTTTGTAACCTAATTTTAATGAATGGTTATGTAACATGTTATTTGTAGATGAAAAATACTAAGAAATTCTGTCATGGAAATTGTGTCATGGATAGATTTATGTGGACATATTATCATGACACGATTTAAAGATAAATCTAGTTTTGTCCGATTTAGTTTGTTCACGATGGACAATCCATGACAGTATATCCAAGATGTATGATCCACAAAAATATGTCCATGGCCTCACAAATTTTTTTGGTTGAGTGAGTCTTTGTTTCATGATCTCTCAAATTGTAAGAACTTTGTTTGTTTTGCAAACTCATCGTATCCAGAGACCTTCAAATACAGTGAGCAGAAATAAGATTTAAGGAGGTTAAAGAAGTAGCAATGGCGTCAACGCCATACTCACTCGAAGCATTTACCATTTCCGATACAAGTTAAGTTATCATCACACAAAATATATAAACTCAACACTCGCCAAGCTAAATTCCATGCATATGGCCCATTTTTTCTCCTCGTGATTTTCAACAAAGCTATCGCATTTTACTAAAGAAGCTTACATATTTGGATGTTTCATCCAGCAATGGCAGCTTATAAGAGCCAAATCATTCCATATCCTGACTGTTCTGATTCTACCTTTTACAAAGGCAACCAAAGCAAATTATGAGCTAATTAACCTCATTCCACATCTTAGACTCATCGCATTCAATTTTTTTTCTAGCTATAAACCACGAAGAGCGTAAGAAAACGAAAACCCAACAAGTATCTATGTTTTGGATAGATCTGACTGTGATCTGAATTAATCACGGTAATTGAACGAAGAAACAAAATAAGCCCTACGATTAATCTACTAACTATGAAACCTCAAACCAACGGCCACGATTCAATACTCTCACTTTAGCAAATGATATTAAATCTTACCGCCCGATGCTAAGTCTATACTAAACAGCCTAGATTAAATCGCGTGTAAACATATTTTTATCTTGTTTCCTTCTCCTAGTTCGATTAATCACTCAAAAGAATGCATTTAAGCCACACTTTAAGGTGCAAAATGAATTGATAATTGTATTTATCTAACCATACAAAAACCAAAGAAATATAGTCAACTCAACAACGAAATATAAGATGAGCAACACAAACATGAGATAATTAATTAGACTTATGTGTTGACAAAAAAAAATAATTAGACTATGAAAATTAATGAGGTGTGGTGTGAGGATGATCAGACGTGTGGTGTAAGATGGATACTCAGAAATAGTGAAGGCAATGTCAGGAGCAAAATCCTACTCAAAGCTCACTTCGTCTTTACAGGCGGAAGCAGCAGCACTCACTTGGACCCTCTCATGCCTTCATAATCTCCAAATTAATGAGGTAGCAATAGAGAGTGACTGCGAGCTATTTATTAAGGCACTAAAACGGCCCAATGATTGGCAATGTCTTCGGCAATCAGCTTTGGAGGCACAAGTGTACGAAGAGAGAAGAGGTCACACTTTTGGGTTTGCACACGGAGGAGCCAATACATGTGCGGATGCGATTGCTAAAATTATCAAATTATGACTCATGTATTTTGTAATTTTGGATAACGATATCCCTTCTGGGTTACTCCACAACGTGAAAACCGATAGGCCTCAAATGGTTATTTGAACTAATTTGTAAGTGGTGGAACAACTTGGAAGTTGGATTTTCAATCGAATTAGATGACAGATTAAAAAATAAAAATGACTATGAAAATTATTTAAACTCTGAATCTTTCACTTACAAGTCCGAGAAAACATCGAATTCTTCTCTTAGACGGCGATTCGTTCTCGGAAAATTTCCTCCGCCGCTACTTCTACGTCTCTCTCTCGTAGCGCGCTCTCTCACGCTCTTCAGGTGTTCTCCGGCCGTATCACTGCTCGTAACTCGCCGGCTTGTGTTTCGCATTGTCAACAACTGAAGAAAATCTAGCTTAGATTCGTTTGCTTCTTTCTCTGATTTGATAGAAAGATTTGGGAGTTTTTTGTTTCTTGGAATTGGATTAAGCATTCCGTAACTGTATAATATGAAGTTGAGATAGTGTTTTGATCCGAGAAAACTGTTGATTTCGTATTGATTTCTGCATGAATTAGGAAAATGGCGAGTTCGTCGGGAACGAGATTTCCTCTGGATGCGAAAGATTACGAGTTTTTAGAGGAGATTGGCGATGGTGGTTACAGAGCCCGATGCATTCTACCTGATGAGATTGTGGCCATCGAGATCTGGAACCTTGGAAAATGCACCAACTAAATGGTTGGTATCTTCATCTGTGTTCTTGTTATATTCAGAATCTATCATTGGAGATTGATATTTAGTCTGTTGTAGGAGATAAATTCAGGAAACCATAAGGAAACAAGTTCATAAATTGAGCTTACTTGATCATCAAAATCTATTGAGGCCGCATAGCTCTTTCCTAGATGGTAGCAGCTTATGGATTGTGATGCCTTATATGTCGCGTGGCTCCTGCTTTAACATAATGAAATCAGTCTATCCACAAGGTCTTGAGGAACCTGTGATTGCTATTTTTTTGCGGGAGATTCTAAAAGCTCTTGTTTATCTTCATGGACTAGGACACACGTCACACACCCATCGAAATGTTAAGGTACTTTAATCCCAATTCACATTTTGTACTTCCTTTTTTTTTCCATCATGTTTTGATAGCACAATGTATCCTTCTTTCTAGGCTGGGAATATACTGGTTGACTCAGAAGGAACAGTAAAGCTCGGTGACTTTGAAGTTTCAGCATGCATGTTAGATAGTGTGGAAAGGATGCATACTAGTTCTGGGAATACTTTTGTTGGAACTTCATGCTGGTGTGTGCTTAATCCAACTATAGGCTTTCTAAATTCTACGCTGTTTTCTTAGCTTGAGGATATCTTTGCTCTTTCTAGCATGGCACCTGAGGAGGATATGCAACAAGTTGATGGCTATGGTTTCAAGTACGTCTGCCGTTTTCTAGTTTACCTGTACTGCCATCTTAAAGGAGTAACTTGTCTAGGACTTACTAGTTTTCTATTCAACTTACTAGAGTGGATACCTGGTCGTTTGGCATGACTGACCTGGAACTTGCCCATGGTCATTCCCCATTTTCCAAATATCCACCAATGGCAGTGAGTCTTACCTTACAGAATCAAAGTTCCATCATGCACTGTTTTTCTCCTTTCTTTTCAGTCTGTTTTATTGTTTACTTGAACCCTACTCTAGTTTCTTTTACTAGAATGCTCTGTTTTTTATGATTGTTTCAGGTGCTACCATTGATCTCACAAAATTCTCCTCGTTCTGACTATGAAGAAGACATGAAATTCTCTAAGGTTAGTGGACTTGAATGATTACACCTGAGAAATGTAGATTTCATCTCACTCATCAAGAAAGATACTATATATTATTGCAGTCTTTTAGAGAGTTGGTCGCAGCTTGCTTGATAGAAGATCCAGAAAAACGTCCGACCGCTGCAAAACTACTGGAATATCCATTCTTTTAACATGCTCATTCTACTGAATACTTGGCTAGTACAATTCTTGATGGCATCTCTCCGCTTGGTGAGCGTTATAGAAAGCTGAAGGTTAGCTGAAGAGTTTCCTTCTCTGTTGGTATCATCATTACTTACCATTCATATTTTGGACTGTGTAATTGAACCTGTGTAACACTGCAGGAGGAAGAAGCCAAGTTGGTTAAAGGTATAGATGGTAACAAGGAGAAATTAGCTCAGGTATACGTCTGAACATACAAAGATAACTTTTGTTTCCAACCATTTTAGTGTAACAAGCCATAATCAACCCAGTTATTGTTATTTTATATAAATGACCTGCCAACCCAGTAATCTGGATTAGTGGAAGATAACTTTCTATGATCCTTCAACTTCTGACTCTTATTGCAATCCTTCTGAAGTTAGATAAGGTGAATTTTCAGGATAAACAGAAAAACGACGAACAGCTGCTGACCTCTGGGCAACTTGCTAGTCCTGTGAACCCTGTTTCTTGCGATGCTGCTCAAATCCTCCCATTGTTACAGAATCTCCTGATCCATAATGATATCCAAAGGGTTATTGCCATTTAAAAACGCTTCTTGTTGATATTTCACTCATAAATGTCGTTTGGATTTCCATCTTCTGGTAGTTTCATACTATTTTTCTTTGCTTGGCAGGAAAGGTTAATCGGCTTAATTCAACTCTATGATACAACTGCTGGTAAGTTTAGTGTTCTGTCAGCAGATTTTGCATCTTCTCTGTTTTACAAGTTCCATGATCTGATCTTGATTTTTGTACAGAAATCAGAATTCCAGTTGTCTATACAGAAGGCGGGCAGGTTGGGTTTGCTTCTCATACTTGCTAATGACATATGCATAGAGAGGACGTTGTGTGAGGCCAGGAACTTAAAACCAAAAGTTCTGAAATCACAGATATCAACAACAGAGACAGATGTATTGTCTGAGGTTCACGTTTTGCAGCAGAGGTAATGAAATAACTCAACAAGCTTATACTTTTGTATGAACAAAAATGAAAAGAAATGCTTGATTGTTTCATTGGTTTCAAATGCTACAGCGTTAAGAAGCTTGAAAAGGAGGTTGAGAAACAAAAAACAGAAAACGCTCAGGTATGTAAAGATAGCCCACACTCACACACATCTTCTCCTTCATCTATTAGATCATAATGACCATTCATGAAGATTCATAAATTTGTTGCAGCTAGAAGAACTGATCAACCGCTTGATGAGGAGCAGTAATCCTTAAAAGAAGAATTGCTTTGTGCTCCAGCTTGAAGGAGGCACTTCGTTTGTGAATATTCAATACTTTTTTTATACAGAAGAATCTAGACTTAGTGGGTCTAAATCACCATTATCCATTCTTTTACACAGTTCATCATTCATGTAAAGTTTCAGTGAACAGCTACAAACCATAAGAGAGGGCTCTTTACAAAGTTTCACAAAGTCGTATAAAAGAATCCCTTGTTTGTATAAAAGTACCTTACTGCAAAATCATATAGAAACTGTACCCTTTTATACAAAAAGGAAGAAGACATGGTTTCGAGACTCTCATTTTTGCTTGACCTGCCTAAACAAATCAAACTGAAATTGAGGGACAGGTAAAACAAACAGATAATAAGTACCTTCTGTCTCCTCTCACTTGATGTAGCTCTCGCCAGTACGTTAAGAACTCATGAGAATTGAGCTGCCCATTCCTCTGTTCTTGGGTACGTAAAATCTAACGTACACTATTCTCTCATTTTCATTTTGAAAATTGGTTAAATCTGTGAATCAAGCTTTTATCTAAGATTCCTCAAAGCAGTTCATATACAAGCTTTAGATCGTCATTTTCTCTTTCTTTCATCAGGTAGTTATTGTTTGGACTAAAATTTCATAGAGAAATGAGTGAATTTCCTAGATTTGTTGGCTGGATCAACCAGAACATACAAGAGAGCCTCTTATTAAAATCTCTTTAAATTCGATTATTTACGATCAAAACTTTGTCAAAAACATATTTCGTTAAAATAATTATTTACAATCAATGCCACTAACAATTTAATTCTTTAGGAATATATTGATGAAAATATTCTTAATTTATTTTCCAAATTATTTTTTGGGAGAGATATTACTTAAATTACAATAGGCAAACACTAATGTCTTTTCCATATTATTATTTTGCAAGATAATTTTTTAAAAAAATATATATGTTGCAAGATATTGATGTAAGAATTTAGTATATTTGGCACAAACTCAGCCAATAATATAACATCCTAATATCTTTCACCATCCTTAAACTCCTATATATATATATGAGCAACATCGGCGGCCAAATACTAGGCTAAATGAATATACATATATATATTTTTTTTTGTCAGCTAGCTTAGTGGCTATAATAATCTTTTAACACCGTAGGGAGTAGGATTCGAACCCCGAACCTGCAATTTAATGTGATGAATTTTCAAAGGTGGTCATCATTGTGCCACTTGACTCCCACGAATATACACAAATATATGTTGTAAATTTAATATATTCTATATATGAATTCACTCATTTCATTTTTATAAAGAAAATTCTAATCGACTTTAGGTTGTCAGTTATGGGTTTCCAACTCAAAACCAATTGACAATAAGTTGATTGATCCATATCCCTTGTATACTTTCCTTCCATTTTTCCTCGGTAGATATGCTTCACATTTTTCTTTTTCTGTCGTCATCTTAATTCTTATTCAACAAACACATTTACAGATTTTTGACTCCTTTGTGCACTTACTTTTTGATATAGGCTTGGAGAGGGAAAAAAAAAACAAGGATCAATTATTGGGTCTGGATTGCAAACTAGAGTCAATTTTTTTTATCGTGTGGTAGAGGAGAGAGGTAAGAGTATCACGATCACGAGTTCAACTGCGAAAATGAAACACGAGTTGAAAGCAATGTGCCAATGTCCGGCCGATTTTACGCACATGCTTTAACGTCGAAAGAGAGAACTCACGAGAATGTAACTTGTCCCAGATCTTTAGTTCTCGGTGCGTAAGGTATACTCAACCTCCACCTAACTGATTCTTGATATTATTTTCATATTATTTCCAATTTCATTTATAATCTTAATTAATCAAATCTTTCTCTATGTGTTTTTCCCCTCAAACCACATCGTTGACTTTGATCTCTCAATTTCATCTTGCTCTGTTTTTGTGACCTAATTTTACAGAAACAAAATGGGTGGATCTGAAGTTTCAAGATCAGAGGAGAAGAGCGGTATATGTTTTGTTAAATTGTTCGAAAATAATGTTGTATTTCCTGGATTTTTGGTATGGTTCAATCAAACAATTCAAGAGCCTCTCAAGGTCAAAATTTCGTTTCCATCTCAAGAAGCTTATTCAAATATAGAAATTTAGTTAGATTATGATTCTTGTTGTTGTAGGCTGAGTTCAAGAGATTAAGGAATGTTAAAGAACTACGCTTGATTAAGTCAGTGTCAGAGATAGAGACTATTTATGATGAGCACAGAGATGAAGAGAAGTTAGAGAAGCAATTACAGGCTTGGAGAGATAATCCTTCATGGATCGATCAACCTCCTAAAGTGGTGGTAAGATTAGATCTAAAAACAAATCTCAAAACTTAGACTTGGTAGAATTTAGACAAAAAAGATTATTGTTAAATTTTTATTTTTGCAGGTGAAGTCACAGAATGGTTTGTTCTGCCATTTGAACGTTGAAGTAAACGTAGGATTGCCTCCTGGATCAGTCTACAACATTTTCACTCATCCAGACAACAAAAGATACTTCAAAAACATCAAGGTGCTTTTGCACGGTCTTGTTTTATTTGATTTGAATTGAGTATTACAGCAAATACTTGAGACAGAGATCTTAATCATAAACAGGAAAACATATCAAGAAAAGTTTTGATCGACGAAGGGCTAAAGCAGACCGTGGAGGTGAAGCAAGCCGCGGCCTGGAAGTTCCTTTGGTGGGATGGAACTTTCCCTATACATCTAATTGTCGAAGAAAACCGAGAAAACCTCACTGTAAGATATATTTTATATCCCTCGAAAGAATCAATCTTTTCGTTCTGCCTTCATAAACTCAATTTGGGTTTTTTTTTCTTTCTCTTGCTTATTGAGGCCAGTCAAATTATAAGCAAGAGAAAACAATGTTCATGAAAGTATTCGAGGGCTGTTGGAAAGTTGAGCCATTGTTTATAGACGAGCATTTATGTGAACGCTCGAAGCCAAAAACTCAAGAAGATTACCACAGTTGTAGCAACGGACGAGGAAGGATTGGGTCGAAGGTGACAATGGATCAGATGTTTCAACCTTCTGCTCTTCTTACTCCACCACCGCTTTCTTGGTATATACGTGGGATAACCATTAAAACAACAGAGAGTATGATCGAAGATCTTCTGGCTGAAGCTGCTAGACTCCGGGGAGGAGGAGGAGGAGGAGGCCATATTAATAATCAAGGAGAAAACAGTGTCGTATTGGAGAACACCAAATCTGTGGACATTAAGGAAAGATGGAGATCGCGTAGGAGGAATAAAGGAATGAGATTTACAAATGCTAGGACAACGTGATTAAAGAGACTATAATTTTTGGAATTTCTTGATTGTTCTGGAAATTTGGATTGTTTCACATCGAAACAAGCTCTTTACAAGTTTCCCAAAGTCCAATATCAAAAGGGATCCTCTGTTTTTACCACTAACAGAAACTGTACCTTCCAATAGGAAAAAAATGCTTAAAAACTCTCATATAGTTCCTTCCACCTTTTGATTGAAGCTCTCTATGTACGTTTAAAACGTGTTTGTTCTTCAATTGATTTTTCTTTCTTGTCGTCTTTCACACGTGTGAAACTTCTCTGCAAGGAATATAGAAGAAAAAAAAAAAGGGTCAATAATATTCTAGAAAGTAAAAGACATTTCTTAAAATTCCATATGTTTAATGAAAGCAAATGAATGGTCTCAAACATTTGCATGAGTTGGATCAACAATCAACACACGTCTAAAGGTATATAAGGCTGATGTGGAGTTTGACAAGAAAAGGTCACTTTTTCTTATATACCCCAATAAAAGAAAACTAAGTTATTCTTTTTGTGATAAAAAATGCATTCATTTCATTTCAAGATTACAATCCTTGCTCCATAAGTAAGAATAAGAACTATCACTTTACATTATAATTTGATTAGTTGAGAATAAAGACTTGCTTACCTCATGTGTGTTTTTTAATTCTTGACCTTGTTTCTGTCTCTCTGATTCTTAATTATCTCAGCCAAAAGATTGTCTCCAGCCACTTCTCTCATCTTCCTAACCAATTGGTCTCTCCGGATCTTCCGTTTCTGCAATAAACCCACATTGGATCTAAGTAATAAATATCAAGAATTGTAGACTATATACAATGGGGAAATTGGATTCCATACCCGAAAATCATCGTAAGTTCGGATGATCAAGTTCATCCTTGAAGGTTCCATTGATTTAGACAGCATTGACATCAGGGCGGCAAAACTAACCCACGGCGAGCTTGGTCTTGCAGCAAAAACACCTCTACATACTGAGACAACATACAAACCGATCCTTTAGCACTATGAAATCACAAATACCAATTCATAAAAGAAGAGACCTTGAAGAAAGAAAACGTTTATAACCTCTGAGACGCGGAGACCTAAAACTGACGATATAACTCGGAAGGATATACGAATTCATGTTACAGCTCCAAATGACATAGTTTCTAGGATTATGGAGATCATCAACACCAGAATCAAACTCAGCTGAGCTAGGATACGATTGTTTAGAGCCGGAGATGGTTAGCTCAGGTTTCCCCAAGATTAAACGGCATAAGAGAAGATACCTTAAACCTTCCTCATCTGGCTCTGTAGCTGAAGCCCTACAAAAATAAATTTCACTGTTACATCAAACCACTATATTCCCAATTCAATCTTCCCCAGAAAAAAAATCTTCTGAAGAAACCAAACCTAATTAGACGATTCTGAATCAAAATCTAATTAGAACACCAAGGATCAAATCAAATCATACTTCCCATGACATCGTTTTCTCAGTAAATCAAACTAGCTATAACCCGAATTCGCAGATCATGTTCATGCTTCTAAACTAATTAGCCGAAAATTATGTAGAAACCAGTGGAAAGATCTCAGACTTACGCAAGAAGAGAACACTTAGAAGGAGCCAAATGGATTCCAATTCCATGAGAAGCATTATCATTCTCAAATTTCCCAACCTCGCGATTGCTAAATCCGTAAGAGATGATACATTCAATCTCCTCTTTAGAACCAGCGTACCAGCCGTATTTGACATTCGCATATCCGCCGTGTTTCCTCGCCACAGCTTCAGTAAAAATCCTAAACGAAAGAAACTTCGCTCTCGTCGTGATCCCTTCCGAAGAGTTTTTACGAATCGTCACGATCGTCGTGTCGCTAGAAACAGAACCCATTCCCGAGAGTAAACACGTTTTAATAACGTCGTGCTCTGGGTTTCCTTCGTTGAGAAGAATCAGTGAGGAAGAGAAAGATGCAGCGTGAGAAGAAACAGATGAATCTGCATCGTCGGAGAGTGAATCGAAGATTTCGCCATTATCAAGTTTGGTGACGGACGCTTGATCCTCAATTTCGACCTGCGCCGCCATACCGCCAAAAAAAACACAAGAGTAGAGAAGAAAGTGCGAGAAAAACAAAAGAGAGAGAAATGAATGAAGAAGTTTTAAGGAGACGTTAAAGGGTTCAGAGTCGTGGTTCTCCGTATAAACGGTTTTTTGTAAGCGGTGCCGTTACTTTTCTGCTTGCACGACAAGATTTTGTTTGTTTTCACCTCAATCCCAATGTGTACAATGACCATATTACCCCTATTGTAAAATTACGTTACTTGCCACACTAAGGAATAATGGCTTTGTCTTTGTTTTTAATGACGTCATCTTGTTCTCATCTGATTTAGGATTAGTTGTGGTTTTAAAAAAAAATTATAGCTATATTTGGATCTAAAACTCTAAATTCAAAGCAATCATGTTTTACATGTATTTTTCAAAGCTAAAACTATTTTTTTTTCTATTTTTTTTACAGTAAAAATCTAAAATCATAAATTTTGGTCTTTAGAAAATTATTGAAAATTAGCTTTACAACCTATTTATTAGAAAAAGTTTGGTTCTATAGTATAAATTCTAAAACTAAAGTAAAAAAAAAATTCGCATATTAAATTCTACCGTGAAAATCCTAAATCTACCGCTACAACTAATCAAACCTATTGAATCTTAATTGTGCTTAAGCTTAAATTGACTAAAAATATCTTCGTATGGATTTTAATCTACATAGCAATGCATTAAGATTTTTTTTTTGTTTCCATAAGATATAAATACATTTATGACGACGAGAAAAAAATGTAAACACGTTTATGACGAGAAAAAATAAATATAAATACATTATTGAATTTGATAGGAGGAGATAGTAATATGAGATTAGATTTAGCAATTTAGGTAATAAATTTGGTAATACTGATAGGTCTTCCATTTAAAGCAATGCCTTGCTCGGGTTGTCAAAGTTTGGTTTTACTTGGTTATTTGATAGAAAAAAATATCTAAAATGAGAAATACGTATGTAGACCTCTTATACAAAAGACGCTATTTATTAAAAAAAATTAGGACGATGAATATAAGAAATTTAATTAAATAAAATAAGTAAGTAATGGGCTTTAGTATCGTGTCTCTAATAAAAGCCCAAATATATTTACTAATTAAAAGGCCCGCTAAAAGATTCACCCCAATCATCTTCTCTTTGACATCGTGCTAGAGAAAGTTCCTCAACGAAGATACCGGGTCGGGTCGAAAAGGTCCGATTAAACTTCAAATTTTCCGTTTTAATTTACGCGGTAACCCGGGAATCAAGGCGTGACATCCCAAAAGAAACAATACGATGAAAAAAAAAAAAAACACAGAGACGACGACGTGCCTTCGACTTATCATCATCACTAAAAATATGATCATGGCGATTTGTTAATTTTCTATTCCTATTCTATATTTTTTTTCCGGGTAAAGCAAGTGAGGGAGAGAGAGAGAGAAGCAAAAAAAAAACAGAGTTTCTCCCTCCATTAACGTCATAACTCTGCATTGGCTCTGCATTTTCTCCTCTCTCTCCACCTTATTTCAATTAAGGTCCTGCAAATTTATAAACCCTGGTTATATATATATATATTTTGATTTAATCATTATTCGATTCAATTGTTTCTGGGAATTTTTTTTCACAAAGTAGGGATTTTGAAGACTTGAGATTGTTGGGTTCTTCGTGAATTGAGATAATCTCTGGCCAAAATTGAAACTTTTTTTTGGGGTTTTATTGATCAATTTGAGTGTTTGATTAGAAACAAAAAATGTCAGACTCAGGCAATTCGCCGAGTTCTTCACCACCAGCTGATTCCGCTCCTCCGCCGGATACTTCATCCGGAAAATCTTCTCCTCCACCTGTTGATTCCTCTCCTCCTAGCCCACCGGCTGATTCATCACCACCGCCACCGTCAGAACCATCACCTCCTCCTCCCGATTCACAGCTTCCTCCTTTACCTTCTATTCTGCCTCCAATAAGAGCTTCTCCACCTCTACCTTCTGATTCTTCTCCACCGTCTGATTCAACCCCTTCTCCGCCACCACCGACCTCAACCAAATCTCCTTCTCCTCCGGCGAATTCAGAAACACCACCGGCTCCACCAAATCAATCAGATAACAATCCTCCTCCTTCGTCTACGGACGTTCAATCGCCACCTCCTTCATCATCTTCGCCGAATGTAGATCCCGCAAAACCGGAATCACCACCGTTACAACCTCCTCCGGTTCCACCATCTTCAGATCTTACCAATTCACCTCCAGCTCCACCATCAGACCCTACCAAACCTCCCCCAATTCAACCATCAGGACCAGCCAATTCTCCTCCGGTTAATCCCAACGCGCCGCCGACCCCATTCCACACGGCACCACCCAAAACTGCTTCCGATGGACCTATTGTGTCTCCATCTCTCACAGCCCCTAACAAAGGAACACCTTCACCAAACCAAGGCAATGGAGATGGCGGCTATCAAGGGAAGACTATGGTCGGTATGGCTGTGGCAGGTTTCGCGATCATGGCGCTGATAGCCGTTGTGTTCTTAGTGAGAAGAAAGAAAAAGAGAAACTCTGATAGCTATAATCACTCACAGTACTTGCCACACCCCAATTTCTCTGTAAAATCAGGTTAAACATCTTTGCTTTCTCTCTGATTCATCTCTGTTGCTTGGCTTTTAATCAGGATTTAGAAATGATAAGCATTGTTTTCTTTGCTTTGATGTTAGATGGATTCTTATACAGTCAAGATCCTGGTAAGGGATACTCTTCTGGTCCTGGTGGTTCAATGTTCAATTCACAGCAACAACATTCCTCTATGGGAAACAGCTTCGGCACACCTGGTGGTTATCCTCATCATCAAATGCAATCCAGTGGCACACCTGACTCTGCAATCCTCGGAAGTGGCCAGACTCATTTCAGTTACGAAGAGCTTGCGGAGATAACACAAGGCTTTTCTCATCAAAACATTCTTGGAGAAGGTGGATTTGGATGTGTCTATAAAGGTACATTACAGGATGGTAAAGTTGTTGCAGTTAAGCAGCTTAAAGCTGGAAGCGGACAAGGTGACCGTGAATTCAAGGCAGAAGTTGAGATCATCAGCCGTGTTCACCATCGCCATTTGGTCTCTCTGGTTGGTTACTGCATTTCTGACCAACATAGATTGCTTATCTATGAGTATGTTTCTAATCAAACGTTAGAGCATCATTTGCACGGTGCGTTGCTTTTACCATTTTCGTTATAGATTAGACTTTTTAGCTTTATGTGTTAGACTAACTCACTTTACGCTTTAGGAAAGGGAATGCCGGTTTTAGAGTGGTCTAAGAGAGTCCGGATCGCTATAGGATCAGCCAAAGGTTTGGCATATCTGCACGAAGATTGTAAGTAATTCCTCATCCATTTGTTAAGAAACTGCTAATAGTTTACAGCAAACAGAATCTCAGCCTTCACATTGGTTTTGGTTGTGTGTTTTGGTTAAGCACTTCGTAGTTCATAATATAAGCCAGAATCACAATCTTTTTTTGTTTTACAGGTCATCCAAAAATCATTCACAGAGACATAAAGTCAGCAAACATTCTGCTGGACGATGAATATGAAGCTCAGGTACTAAAGAAATCCCCCTTTTCTTTATAACCCCCTGTAAAGTTTTAGCTGATGAGACTTGTTCTTGGTTTTATGTTTTTTTGTTTTCGGGTGTTTAGGTTGCTGATTTTGGACTTGCTAGACTCAATGATACAACGCAAACTCACGTATCAACTCGCGTTATGGGGACCTTTGGGTAAGCATACATCACAAACTCTTCTTCAACTGGACCTTTAGTGATTCATGCTTGAAGACAAGTTTCTTTTATGTGGAATGAGAAAATACTTTTGCTAGTATCCCATTGTCAAAACTAACATGTTTGTGTTCAGGTATCTAGCCCCGGAATATGCATCTAGTGGAAAATTGACTGATAGATCCGATGTTTTCTCGTTTGGGGTTGTTCTCTTAGAGCTTGTTACTGGACGGAAACCAGTTGACCAAAGTCAGCCTCTAGGAGAAGAGAGTTTGGTTGAATGGGTAAAGAACCAATCTTCAACATTCTTCAATTACAGTAAAACATTGGCTCTAGTTTACTCATGCAGTACTTATACATGAACTCACAGGCACGCCCACTTCTTCTCAAAGCAATTGAGACCGGAGATTTTAGCGAACTGATTGATATACGGCTCGAAAAACATTATGTGGAGCATGAAGTCTTCAGAATGATTGAGACGGCCGCTGCATGTGTTAGACATTCTGGTCCAAAACGTCCACGCATGGTTCAGGTAATTCTGACTAACCAAAAGTCCAAAGCTCCCATTTATAGCAATAAGTGATTGCTCTATACAATTCTTGATTCTAATCTCATCACATCTGAAAACTTATCTACTCTTTAAAATAAGGTTGTGAGAGCATTGGACTGCGACGGAGACTCGGGAGATATTAGCAACGGAATCAAAGTTGGGCAAAGCATAGCTTATGACTCAGGGCAATACAATGAAGACATCATGAAATTCAGAAAAATGGCGTTTGGTTTTGATAACAGCGGAGAGTCAGGATTGTACAGTGGAGACTACTCTGCCAAAAGCTCTTCTGATTTCTCAGGGAATGAATCTGAGACTCGACCTTTCAATAACCGACGGTTCTGAAAATACAATAGGTGAAAGTAACACATACCTCTGCATCCTTGAGCGTTGTAAAGCCATTCTTTTCGTATATTGTGTGAGATGCATTTCTTGATAGGTGCCTTTAGTTTTTGTTCTCTAATGGCTAAATTCCTCAGAAAAAGAAAATAGAACCCAGATAAGTTGTGAAAGAGTTATTTGTATCTTGTTTTACTTTTTCTCCGTTCTGTGTTCCTAATTTTTTTTTTTTTTGAGTTAAGAGGATAGTGAAGAACTCTGTATTCTGATAAAAACGTTCTTCCATAAATTTGTTGATTCTTTTACCATGATTCTTACAAAATTTACATAGAAATGCTACATATATTGGATTTATTCAGTACCTTAGATACGTAGAGAGTATCTACAGTATATTAATCACACCAAGGGATTATAAGAAGTTTGATAGCTTCAGCTCTAAGTTTCATACCCATAAGAAGGAGAACAAATCAACCCAGAAAAGCAAAAGCACAAAAGAAATAAAAGTTAGGAAGCAATTAAGGCATAAACATAATAGTAGTTTGTTCTTATACAAACTAAGATCATTAGTGTCCTGGTCGGAACTCGAACCCAGGACCTCCACGTCTGATCTCGCCGTTAGAATGATGGTCTCCATTTTCCGGTAGCTTGAACCTCACTGCATGTTTGATACTCGGTGGAGGTGGTCCGCCTCCGCCTCCGCCTCCGCCTCCGCCTCCGCCTCCGCCTCCGCCTCTTTCTCCTCTCTTGTTATCAAATCCGAATTCTATGTCCTCTCCTCCGTCTCTTCCAGAGGGTTTCTCAATTGGCTCAGGCCGTTTCATATCAAACCCAAACTCCATATCACCTCTCTCCCTTGGCTCACGCTCCACAGGCCGAATCTCACGGCTCTTCTTGGAAGAAGCTTTCTCATGCTTTGGATGCTTGCTATGTTGCTGCTTAGCCGCACGGCTTTCACGGTTACATAGCCTCCCAAAGACACAAGCCAGAGCCGACAAGACAAAGATCACGGCTAGGACTATGAAGACTGGCCCAAAGTTTCCGCTTGAGCCGGAGGAAGAAGAAGATTTTGAAGAAGAAGATGGGTCTGGATACTGTTTAGTGTATGTGTTTGGATACACAACAATTGGCTGTTGCATTTGTTGTACTCCTTGATCTCCCATTTTCTCTCCTAGGTCGTTTTGGTTTTTGTTTGGTTCTTAAAGATAAATCAAGAAGTGTTATAAGAAGATGTCGGAGTTGTGAGATGTCGGGGAAGTCTTGTTTTTGGAGTTCCTTGAGTAAAGATCAAGGAGGGTTATAGAGAAGGTACTTGTGGAACAAGAAATGTGAATATGCTTCATTCCATGTGAGATCAGGGGTAATGTATTAATAGTTGCATACTTGCATTTGTGGGTTGAAATAAAGGTACTAATTAATATGTATCATACAAAAGTGACAGGTAATGAAAGGAATAAGAGTAATGCGTCTGAACCCAACATTTTAAATTGAGAGAACATTCTTTGTTATTTTTCTTTCTTTTCTTTCTATAAAGAAAGAACACTAAAGTGATTCTTTGTGATGTATAAGTGCATGGAGAGACATGCACTTTAAGAACAAATCTGTTTTCTTTGTGAGGAGATAAAGTGGGATTTTGTACAATATTAATAAATTCCCATTACTCACTATTTTACACACAGACACAACGTTCAAAGTTTTAAATGAAACAAAATAGTAATATACATATTGGAGATAAGTATATTACGCAATATAAATGCTGATAGGTGATTGTTGATTGGTGAGTGATCTAAATTTGAAATTGAATACCAAAACAGAACTACTTTACATAAAAAAAATAACGAAAGATGGACAATGATATAGTGGCTTTAAATGGTGTGCCTATTCGTGTGTATCGTACTGTAGATTATGATTGGTGATTTGGTGAGTGATATACATAAAATACAAATTGAATAACCTAACAATTGAATATTAAATTAATGTGATATCAATCATGTTGATCATTTTATATGGACGTTTCATATAACAAGAGTAAATGGATAAAGGGGTCTAATGTTGTGGGGCTCCACGAGAGGAAATGGTTTAAAGTTTAAACAGCATAGGGATTAGCGTAAAGCTTATTTTTGTGTTCTTTCATGCCATTCATTTTTTTTTTCACTAAATCGTGTCTCTTTAAAATTTAATTAGTTGAATGTTGTGTTTCTGGTGCATAATTGTGTCTCTTTAAACTTTCATTCTCTCAACAAATCCAGCACGCCAAAAAAAAAAATCAAAGAATTTGGACCAAAATACAACTCAAACTTGAATAATCACCAATCCCAATGGGCTTGTAGGCCCATTAACATTCCTCATGCAGCTCGCTTGTACGTCAAGAAAGAAGTCACGAGAATTGAGCTCCCTAGTTTATCTTCTTCGCGGTAAGTTAACGTATCCTAGACTCCACCTTCGCTATTCTTTCATTTTTCTTACTATATATTGTCTAAATCTGAATCCATCTTTTATCTAAGGTCCCTGAAACGTTATATTTTGCTGTTCTTTTCATCAGTAAGTCAACTATCTCGTTGTCTCTCTATTCGGACACTCTATTTTGATCCTTATTTTCTCTTTGTGGACTAAAGTTTCAGAGAGGTAATGGGTATATTTCCTGGATTTGGTGGCTGGATCAATCAGAACACTCAACAGCCTCCTAAAGTCAGTTTCATTTCCACCAATTAGAGAACCCCGATAATTCAAATCACATAAACTTTTATTGAATAGATGATGATTATGTTTGTTGTTGTAGGCTGAGTCCAAGAGATCTGATAATGGGAAATCAAAGTCAAGGTCAGAGATTACTCACGAGGAGAGAGATGAGATGAAGGAGCAATTAAAACTTTGGAGACATGCAAAGAAGAAAAGACAATGGGAAGATGTCCCTCCTAAGGCGGAGGTAAGACCAAATCAGCTAACAAAAATGTAGCGGTGGACAAGGATAGATTGCGTCGGAGGTGTCAATGAGTCTGATCTTTCAGCCCTCTTCTCTTTTTAATCTGCCACCGCTTTCTTGGTACATTCTCGGATCATCATCAAGACCATGAAAACCCTGATCCAAGATCTTCAAATTACAAGTGCCGTGATCCGAGGTGTTTGAAACGCCTCAAATCCTATATCAATGGATAAAACAATAGCATAATACTAATTTTTAAAATTCATAATTTGATATTTTTCATTTAATAAACAAATGTAAAATATAATTAGTTGTTTATTTTTTTTTCGTCACTCATACCCTCTGGATATCCGACTTTTTTTAGGGTTCTGTTAAAAAACCATCTTATGATACCAACCAATACTCAAATACGCCCCCCAATTTTTTAGTTATGCTCAATTCCATCCCTGTTAATCAATCTATGTTCAATTCCACCAAATTGCAAAATTACGATTAATTTTTCAAATTTACGGTGAATTTTGTACGGATTACGTTTTGAAATTGCGTTTAATCAATCTGATTTCGGTTTATTATCCACTAAACCAAGACACAAGCTTCTTCATTCACTAAACAAAATCCCCAAATCTGCCCAAAATCACAAACCCTAAGATTTGGGGATTTTGTTTTTTACCAGATCTATTTTGTGTTGAAGAAGAAGAAACATCATGAGAGGCAAATTTACCCATTGATTTTGTGTTTCTTACCAAGAGAGGCTCGGATTGTCGTGTGACATAGATGTGAATCTCAAGGTTTAGTTTCTTAGAGAAGGAAGGGCAAATGGAAGGTATGTCAATTGCTGAGAGAAGAGAGAGATCGTCTGAGTTTTTAATGGCCCAGATAACTAAAACCTTTTTCGGTAAACAAGCTTTCCCATCTCTTTTATTTTATGGTGTAGGATATCACTTAAGATGGCAAAAAAAAGGTGTAATCCCGATTCTTCCTGCTACTAAGACCAGGTTCTCGTACCTGCACTTTAATCAAGAGGTAGCTGAAAATTAATGGCGGCTGCTTCTGCTATTAATGGCGGCGAAGGAGGTGGAGGAGGGAGAAGAGTCGGTGCCGGTGGTTGTGGTCGTCGGACTATTCTTGGTTACAGACAAATATACTGATTTCGTTTCTAAAGCTTTTGATTTTTTCACGATTTCTTGGTTTTTTTTTTGTTGGATTTGATTGTTGATTTGGGATTTTTGTTTTGCTTATTGGTGTGTTAGTGATGATTTGATTTGTTTGTAAAAATAAACATACAATATTGATATAAAACTTGTGTGGTTCTTTCAAACTAAACAAACGAAAAAAGGTTTTGAAAGCGCTTGAGATGGTTTCAATGGGCGCCGGAGTTTTACCGGAGACAGATGAGACAGGCGGCGACGGTGGTGGTGGTGGAGGAGGAGATGTGATCGACCACGAATCGAAGAAGATGACCAAAGCCTCTTCTTCTTCAAAGAGGGTTTAAGGTTAAGGAAGATTTTCTGGTTTAATTACTTAATTAGTCGGTTAAGTGCTTTAGTGGGTAATAAACCGAAATTGGATCGATTAAACACGATTTCAAAACGTAATCCGTACAAAATTCACCGCAAATTTGAGAAATTAATCGCAATTTTGCAATTGGGTGGAATTGGGCATAGATTGATTAATACGAATAGAATTGTACATAGATTAATATGGATGAAATTAGACAGAAGTCAAAAGTCTGGGAGATTTGAATGTTGGTTGGTATTTCAGACAACCCGACTTCTTTTATTGAAACTCAAAAGTGAGTGGCACTGGATTAGCATACATCTCTTACAAACTATTTTTGGGTTTTTCTAACTTTAGAAGTGAGATTCAACTGATAGTTCTTGGAGTTCAGAGATCGGTGAACTCTCTACAATCCGTATTCAATACCATAAATAATTCTTATAGGAACTTCAAGAACCAAACAAGACAAATACTAGCAAAATTATCAAACACAAGCATAGATTGTAAGTTTGTAACTTGAATTCATACAATTCTCAAAAGCCAGTTCATGACAAATAATTCTTATCAAGTTTCGTGAAGGTCTCAACGAAACCGCAGTTGAATTAAAGTGCAAAAGTAAAATGTGACAAAAACCACGAAAGCAGTAGATAAAAATCTTCGATTACAGTTTTACCAAAAACTATATAAAAGGTAGTTTTTCTAAGTTCTACGTACAAAGACCCCTCCTTACACAATCAGAACAACGATCAGAACAACAATCACAAAATCCATCCACAAATCCAAAAAAAAAAACAGAACAACAAAAGCGGAAACCAGAAAAAAAATTCAGATAATGTTTGCCCCTGCATCCAGATTTGCTCAGCAAATGCAAATCAACTCGACCATAAACTTTCCCTCTACGCCTGCACAACCAACAACAAGAACAGAGAAGATAGAATCACAATTTGCTCAAAGATACTGTAACAAAATAAACTGTAGTTTGTGACATTTTACCTTCCCGGCAATGTTGTTGGACAACCAGTCAAGACCTTCGTAAAGCCCCTCACCTGAAGTGGCACATGTGCTCTGGATGTACCTGGAGAGAGTTCATAGACATAAATCGATCAGAGAGCTTATCAATATTTGAAATTATACCATAAGAAACGTTCTATGCAGGAGAACAAATCAACATGAGGGGAAGCAGGGGAGATTATATGTATTATTTACCAGTGACGCTGACGGAGAGAGTGGAGACCAAGCTTATCAGTGATTTCAGCCGCATTCATAGCATTTGGAAGATCCTGCTTGTTAGCAAACACGAGCAGAACAGCATCACGCAGCTCGTCCTGTAAAAACCCGACAAGTGTTTGGTAAGTATACTAGTGCGGTCAAGAAACGCTGGAATCATCTGGACATGAATGAATTTAGTACAACAGACAGATAACACTGGAAACAGACCTCATTCAGCATTCTGTGCAATTCATCTCTAGCCTCAACAACACGGTCTCTGTCATTGCTGTCCACCACGAAGATAAGACCTTGAGTGTTCTGGAAGTAGTGCCTCCACAAGGGACGGATCTGACAACAAGAAGTGCAGGTTATATGCCATGTCAGTGTATGTGGTACTAAGTTCATCAACAGTAATACCAAGACACAGTCGGAAAAAAATCCCCGGGTTGTGATGCAAAAAAAGAACTTCTTACTACTTTAAAGTTGGATAATCATACCTTGTCCTGACCCCCGACATCCCACACTGTGAAACTGATGTTCTTGTACTCCACAGTTTCCACATTGAACCCTGTCCACAATTTGTAGTTTAATCAGGGTCGGTGGAAGCAAACATTGTATGCTAAGATAGTCTATATCAGAAACCTCTTTGTCACCATGTTGGAACTAAGCTTCTGAAACTGAATTATGAAATGATGTTTAAACTCACCAATAGTAGGAATGGTGGTTACAATCTCTCCGAGCTTGAGCTTGTACAAAATAGTGGTCTTACCAGCAGCATCAAGACCAACCATCAGAATTCGCATTTCCTTCTTGGCAAAAAGCCGGCTAAAAAGCTTGGCGAAAGACAAACCCATCCTGCTTCACTGTATCACACATAATACATTAGCAATTACGAAAGTACATATAGATCACAAGAGAAAATCCAATATGTTAACAACAAAACTCTATGAACAAAATCAGAAGTACAATTAGATAAACGCAGATCCAAACAGATTCCAAAACGTTCCAAAACCTAATGCTCTCAGCGTATAGATCGTCGAGAATTCAGAATCTATACAAAGGAATTATAGCGAGAAGAGGTGAAATGTTCATAGATCCAGACTTAAACGCTGCAACAGCGGATCGAGTCACAATTTCTAACCAAAACATCGAAGATGCGGATCATCATAAACCTAAATCGAAGAGAGATATCCAATTCCCAAACATCAAATCGAAAACGAGAATGCAACCTAAGAACACAATGAACAACCTGCAAATGCATTCGAATTTATAAAATTGAGAATGTATTAGCTCAGATCTAGATCAATCGTACCTCTGCGTGAAAGTTTCGGAGCTATTTGAGAAAGAGAGAGATCGCGAGAGTCGAACAGAATTTGAAAGAGAGAGAGAGAGAGAGAGAGAAAGCTTCAGAACAACGCTAAATGCGCGACGCCGTAATTACAGAAACGGAAGAAGATCTTTATAGAGGCAAAGGATAAAAACGTCAATTCACATAAATATCACTGAAATACCGAAAATACCCTTCGAAGACCCAATGCAGAATGCTTTTAAGAACTTACGCGGTTTACATGCGTGATAGCCGAGGATGGCATCTAACCAATCACAAAACGCCACGTCATTTTCAACATCTTAAATCATTGACGTTGACTAATTTTGTATCATTCTCCCAATTTTATTTCCAGAACACAATTGGCAAAAAAAAAAAAAAAAATCATAAAATGTTTACGTATATGATTTCTGAGAAGTTCATTTGTATAAATGATCATATAGCCACATTTTTAGATCATAACAACATTAAGAAAATATTTTGAGTATGAAGATTACAAGAGTTACATTGGTCTGATCAAATAGCAAACACATTTTGCTCTCAAATACAAAAGTCTAGTCTAAACGGTTGGAACAAAAGTGCCAATATAACCAACTCCAGCAACAAAAAATGCACAAGATTGTAAAAACAGATAAACATAGAAGTATGATCCTCCATAGGCGAAATCGTAGCATCCGCATAAGAATATATATAGCCCAACAATGAGTTCTCTCCAATTGAGTCTGCAAAATGTTAAACTAAATTAGTTACAACATTTCAAAATGCTTAAAAGGTTAAGAAATTGTAACTGTGTGTAGTATGTACCTTTGTCCAAATCTTGTAAAAAGCTTAGTTGTAGCTTTAGCTATTAACTTAGACTTGAGAGTGTCACCTAATTTTTCAGTAACAACCCATTCGTTAACCCGTCCTGCCTCTAGTAAGCCGATGAAAGTCGCCTTTGTGCGATGCATTGACATTACATTCTCGAATAAGATCCAGAAGACGAGAAGATGGAATGATCTGCACTTGACATACTAAGAAATGAGAAAACGGAGTTTTAAGCAAGTAGAGAGAGTAGAGAAAAATGTTACCGAGGTGTAGCTATTGCGTTAAGGAGAGTGATTGTAGTAGGAAAATAAACAGTTGCCCATTTAGGAACTTGGAGCTCAGGGAATAGCACAGTTGTTGGTAAAATCAGACAGTAGAAGACAAATGTGAAGATGTGTACTACAATCTTCCTTATGAAGAAGAAATTGTATATGAGATACAATTTCTTCCACGCCGACACTTTCTTGTTCTGTAAGATTTCCATTGTCATCTTCCTCCACAAATTAGCTGGTCCACAAGACCATCTATGTTGCTGAAACCGGTATGCTTTGAATGTACTTGGCAATTCATTTTTCACCTGAATTTTTAGAAAATAATGTCTTGAATGAAATATTTAAAGTCTTTAGATATATAGTGATTGAGTTTAAAAGGGTTATAGTAGCACCTCGACGTCATGGACATATACAAATTTCCAACCATGAAGACAAGCTCTAACAGCTAAATCCATGTCTTCAACTGTCGTTCGATCTTTCCATCCTCCAGCTTCGTTTAAAGCTGCAATTCTCCAAACACCCGCGGTTCCATTGAATCCAAAGAAAGCATGGATTGAAGAACCCGATTCTTGCTCAGCCACAAAATGGTAGTTTAGTGACATCTCTTGCATTCTTGTCATTAAGCACTCGTTCGCATTCACTATATGTAACACATTCCCTCCATTAGCCAATTTGACTTAACATAATAACCATTATTTTCCAAACGAGATATGACTTTACCAAACTTCCAACGGGTTTGAACAAGGGAGATATTATGGTTGTGAACAAGAAAAGGAATGGTCCGTTCTAGAAAGTCAGGATCAGGCTGAAAATCAGCATCGAAAATGGCGACAAACTCGCATTGTTTCACATAGTTGTGCATCATTCCTGCCTTTAATGCTCCAGCTTTGTATCCGATTCTGTTGTCTCTAATCTCTGACATTATGTTTATACCTTTTCTCGCCCATTTATCGCATTCCGCATTCACCAATTCCTGTCTTTTCCAAATCATTTCATATCTCAAAACTTGATCATTTGAGCGTAACCAAATCATATATAAACCAAAGGTATTTGGGGAAAGAAATTGAACAAAGGACCTTACTAGCTGGATCTGTGGAATCATCAAGAACTTGAATTATCATTCGATCCAACGGCCAAGATAGCCTGCAGGCTGCTCCTATAGATAACTGACAAACCTGTGACAAACAAAAATATGATTCCTTTCAGTAGGATTGTATAATATATGTATATTAATTTAATTTAGTTGGTTACAAAAAAAATGAACCTCTTTTTCATTGTACATTGGGATCTGAATGAGAACCATGGGGTAGTTTGTGTTGGCGAGCTCAAGATCATCATCGTTTATAGCTTCCCATTTGTGTACTTTCTCAGGTGTTCTTCTAAGTAATTTCACAAACACTACAACTATGCTCATATAAACTCTTTCTATGAACAACAAAAGGGACATCACCAAACATATTGTCACTAAGCATTTCAAGATTGGTATAAACACAAAGATTCTTGTCTGCTTCCAAATGTATATAATTTCTCCAATAATGCCACTTCTTACAACCCCATCTGTATCTGATGATGCTGTTAAGTTGTGTCGTTGGACCTTAAAACCCACAAACCAAAAAAGACAAGATTACATATAATGTAAACATAAGAATTCAAAGTAAGTGAAACAGAGAGATAAAAAATGATTTACCAGAAACCAAGAGGAAGGTGAAAGAGATTCATAGAGAAAGAGAAAGAACTTCATAAATGGTGACATTTTTCTCCACAGGACTTGAATCTCTGCAGAAGCTCAAAACCTGAACATGGAGGAAAAGGGTTTTTCTCCTCGACCAGAGATCTTGGGTTGTGTCCTGAGTTTGAAGATTCATAACAATGTCAGGACCAGATCTTGTTTTTATTCCTCATTTAAATAATACTAACTAGCATCACATTCTCTTCATCTCCTATTATTGTAATCTAAACTAAACAAGTTTAAGAGAAAAGGAAAAGGATTAGTCTTATATATTATTATAATTTGATAACTATGTGCTATGATTTGGGTTGTGAATTGGGATGCATCTTTAGTCAATTACATCCCACTTGTTCAATCCCCCTGGTAGATAAAGTCGAAGTAAATATTCCAGTTGTAATTGTCTTTTTTTTTTTGTAAAAGGGATGTCGACTTTTTGGTCCTATTTTTCTAATATTGAACATTCCTCCTTTGCTTCAAAACTTTGTTAATTCTCTAATGTCGTTATTTTCTCAACATTGTTAAATCAAATTTGTTTTTTTCTTTCTTCAGACTGAAAATTTTGCAGATAAAGCTTCTTTATACTTTTATTACTCGAAGAACATATGGAAAACCAAAAAAAAATGTTGTTCATTAATCTAAAGGAAAAAAGATATGTCACCAGGAATATAATGTAGGGTTGGATTTGTGAATGTTCAGTTTCAAAAGCTAATTATAAAAAAAATGATTTGAGTTCCATGGCAGGATATGGATCTGCATTATCAATTGAACAATGTGCTTAAATATCAAAAAGAGTAATTCTAAAAGTCATAAACCTTTAGAGACTTACCAGAACTTGAAAGCAAATGCAATATGAGTCAATCAGATTTTGACAAATGAAAATTCTGAAAAATGGAGAGTTTGTGATTTTACCTCAGAAGCTTTTTCTCTGCCACAACTTAGAGATCTCCTCAGTTTGGTTTTTAGAGAGAATAGCCAAAAACTTTGTGATTCTTCACAACTTGCACTCTCTCTCTCTTTTTGGTTCACAATAATTTGCAATAAGTTGGAGTCTTGGAGATGGAATGAAGATGAACATTATTTGTTTTAAATGGTAAACAAAGTCATTATTCTCGCACGTCTTAGATTCCCGGGTCCATGTACCATATAGTTTGGTTATTTCGTCGTTTTAAGGAAATCATTTCTTGTTGACCAAAAAAAAAAAGGAAATCATTTCTTTACTTATTTGCATTCTTCTGTATATGGAGTATGGACAAACCAAATTTACCTTATAATTCTATACCACATGAAAGAAACAAAAAAAAATATTTGTTAAAAAGAAATATATTATCATATACAATATACATTGTCATATAAATTGGTCATTTCATTTCACTACAAGCAAATTGCAAGCCAAGACTAGATCTTTAGGTGATGTAGCTGTTGAGTTGTTATTGAAAGAGTAAGTAAATGGGTTGGCATTGGTCATTGATGTTTACAGCTAGCTACACACAAAATGGGAATATTAATTAGAAAATAATATTTGTGAAAAAATAGGGATGAGTTTCGCACGTGCCAAACATATCAAATAATTCAATCTAGCAATTGCGACCTTTGGAGTTTCCATGTGCCTCTCTAATCCTAAAGTCAAATCTTTTGTTTCTTTTTCTATTTTCATGTGTGGGTTTCATTCACAAAAAAGTGAAACTTTCACACCGAAATGTTATTAAAGCATTTTAAATCTCAATCATTTAACAATTATAATATGTTTTAGTTGATCATGATACACAATTATAATGTTTCCATAAGGAAACGTATTTCGATTTAGATATCAACTATTAAATTTTGATTTTATATGCTCTTATGCAGTTAAATAAAATTAAAAACTCTTACAGCTAATTGAAAATAAATTTTAATTAATTCTTAGATACATTTTTAATCATTCAATGTATTTAAATTGTTTAAATTATATTAAAATACATTTAATGATAGAAGTCGGACTTAAATATCTTCCTATTGGTTCATTTGCATCTGCTAACTTGAAAAAAAAGGGCTTAAATATGTTTTAGTTTGAATAGTTAAAGTTCAAATTAAATATAACTTTTTATATGCAAGAAATGAGCAAATTAAAGAAGACATTTATAAATTTCAGTAAAACTAAATTTTACTGTTAAAAAACGGGTATATGATTTGTATGAAATTAAAAAATAGAAACATGTGATACAAAAGGGGCAGAAATGCTGTTAAGAACAACCTTATGGTTGATAAAAATACAATTCTTATTTACTATATCATATGCTTCAGAAAACTATTTTACATATCATCCCTCACTACAACACTTTAGAACATCAGAGCTCGTCGTGGCCAGTCTCTGACTTGTAACTTTGGTCCAAGCCCTTGTCGTCGTGCGAGTAGAGACAATCCGCCGACGGATGAACCACTCCATACCCAAAACCTTCCGCTGAGTTACAGTACGCTTCAACTTGACCGTCTTTGCCTTCAAGATTCACATTGTTGAGGACAATGTGGCTGCAAGGGACTGTGTCGCTGCACGCAAATTTGATGGCTTTCGCACTTTTGGTTGTCCCGGTTATGTTCCGGTACATTATCTGGCTGATTTCAACCGCTGAGGTCTGCATTTATACAACAACCAAAAAAAAAAAAAAGATATCAGTTTTCATCTTTGAGTTTCGTTTTAATAGAATAATCACAATCATGAGGTTGTATTGCTATTGAAAGGAAACCTGATTTTGACATGTAGTTGGAGAATCGCAGTAGAACTGATCAATGAGTATTGGGTTTGCGACATCTTGCATCTCTACGTTTGAGAACCGAATACCCTGAACATAACCAGAACCTCCCTGTTCGAAAGAGAAACAATGAAATAAGATTGTTGTGGATCTAGCCAAATCGAAGTTTTATTAAAGATTGAAGCTTTTTTTTTTGTTTACCTGATATGTTTTGATTCTGAGTCCATTAGTTGTCTCTCTCAATAAGGCAGTGTCCAACACAACTTGTGTTACAATGCCTGTCGTGTTATCCTTCCCAAGACTTCCAATGCTACGAGAAATTCCAAATAGTTATAATTTGATTTGAAACAGACGTTATCTAGAAATTTGATGATATACCTGATTCCATGTCCAGGTCCACAATAGATGTTCTTCATCTTTATATTCGAGCTCGCATTCACAATGGAGACACAATCATCCCCTGTTTAATTCAATCTTAAGAGGTTATTACATCCGTATTTGAAGTTTAAATATTTCATTTCGGTAAAGCTTTGGTTAAGTTTACCTGTGCCGATTTTACAGTCTTGAAGGATAACATTGGTAGATCCAGTGATATGGATTCCATCAGTGTTGGGACTATCTCCTGGAGAAGAGACCATAACCTTGGAGACTCGAACTGAATTTGACCTTGCTATAATGAAATTCATCTGCTGGCTGTTCTGGATCGTCAAGCCACTTACTTTCACACCTGAACTAGATTCTATAGTTAGTGCCTGCAGGGGAAAACAAAAACAGAATGTTGAACCAAGCTAAATAAGCAGCCATTTGTAAGGAATAACTGGTAAATGATGAAGGAATGGTTTCTTACCGTTGGTGCGCTTTTGCAAGGCTGTAAGAGAGCAAGAAAAATGTGTAAGAATCTATTCGGAAATTCGAGACATTTACTTTTTTGAGTTAAAGAAAGCAAAATTTGGGTATAGAAGATTTTACATTAGACTTGTTTTTCTTGCAAGAAGCAGCCCACCATTTGCTGCCAGAACCATCTATGACTCCTTTCCCTTGAAACACGACCCCTTTGAGTTTCGAAAACTCAAGCCAAATTCTTTGGAACTTTGAGTCCCAATTGCTGGGCTCATCTGGTGCCACTATTGTTCCGTCAATCTGTAAACAAAGACAAGTTTCTGAATTCTATAAGACATGTATATATATAATAATGGTCTAGTTTCTGTTTTCCTGCTGAAGATAACAAAATTCAGGACTTAAAATGTCAAACTTTACCTGAATAATCAACTTTTGTTTACATGGACCAATGAACTTTGTTGCATTTACTAAATATCGCCGTCCTTCTGGAACCAGAAACACGGATTTTGATGTACCGCAGGCCTTGCTCCATGCGCTTATGAATGCCTAATTTGAGAAGAGCATTGCACAGATCAGTCACGCAAAAATATTGAATTAAACCATGTAAAATCAATAGGTCAAATTTACAATGCACACAATTTGTTTATAAATTTTCTCCATGATTTCAAGTTTAAGCATATGTTTTATTCCAGACATAGAACCGATAGCGTTTTAGGTATCTAGATAACCTGTGATTTTCATGCAATAAGCAAAATTATCTCAAATGTACCTGAGTATCATCAGAAACTCCATCTCCCGCTGCACCAAATGTATCCACATTCACCAGATTTTTACCAGAATTCCGGCTTGTGAATGACGACAAATCAAAGAGCTTTGTATCATCATCATCATCTAGCAGTACATCAAAGTTCTCAAGATCCTCAAGGATGTCAAGATCGGTGTACACCATTTTCCCTGCAGCTCCATAAGCAGTAACCAGTAACAAACCTATAAGATAAAGAATGAAGAGCTTATCCATCATACGCCTCAATCAAAACGCCAAGAGAAGATTCCTGTTCGATTATTAAATTTGTGCCCACTAATGAGATTTCTTTGCTAAAAATGATTGGTTTTGGGTTGAATTTATATGCAGAGTAATTAATGGGGTTTGTGGGGTTTATTGGCTTGGCTTAAAAGCACATGAAGATAAGGCCTTGTTTTTCTATATATCTATGCTTAAAGCACAAGTCATGTGCTTTTCCACTTCTTTGCTTTACTCCAAAACCTCTATACAAAACCTTCGTGGTCAACTTGTTCTTAATGAAAATGTTGGTCCCATGAGATCTGAAATTAAAACAAAACGAGAAAGAAGGCCCTGAAGATCTCTCAACTTTTTTTTACCTGAAGATGCTATTTTTAGATTTTTAGACATGATGTGGTTTTGAAGAACGAAGAACAGACATTCTATAGTATATTAAAAGACAAAAACAGAAGAGGTCAATGAGTTTGTTGCACCAACCTGGCAAATAAAGAATCTCATCCTCGTGTTGTCTCTGTAGAGTGTCAATCATGTGTTATGGCTTCAAGCGAAAGAACCCATTTCAGATATGTAGAGAAAAGGTGTGAACTTTGCAATTGGATTCGTTCTTCTTTTTCATGAAGCTGAAGCAAAAACACTGTCTTGCAATTTTGGGTTATCAGTTTTCCACAATGACTGAACTGTAACCGATCTCCCTCATGAGCTCTCGTGAAGCAGCAATCTCTCTGATTCGTCTGGAAATTTCAAAGTCACCGATCTCAAAGTAAAATTTCGAAACTTGAATGTAAACAGCAAAATTCTCAGGTTCAAGATCCATCAAGACTTCCGCTGCTCTTCTTCCTACTGTTTCGTTTCTATGAATCCTGCAGCTCTGCAGTAATGAACTCCACGCAATGCAGTCTGCATCTCCATGTGCCTGAAGAAGCAGCCTTTCAGCTTTTTCCACCAAACCAGCACGCCCTAGCAAATCCACCACGCACACATAGAGTTTCCTTCCTGGAGAAATTCCATATTTCGATTCCAGTGAGTCGAAAATCTGCTCGCCTTCTTCAACAAGCCCAGAATGACTGCAACCTGATAGTACAGACAAGATTGTAACTTCGTCTGGTATGAGATTCTTTTTCAGCATCTCAACACACTCTCTTCCCATGCCATTTCGAGCATAGCCATTGATTATTGAAGTCCAGCAGAAAATGTTAGGTGAATCAAGCTCATCAAACACCTTCCGAGATAATTCATTCTTACCGCTCTTTGAATATGCATCAATTAGGGAGCACGAGACTGCAACATCAGATGCATAACCAGATTTGATGGCACAGCAATGTACAAGCGTGCAGCTATGCAAACTTGCTGGTACAGAGAGTGATAAAGCCTTGAGGACAGTAGAAAGAGTGACTTCGTCAATTCCAGTTCCTTCATCAATCATCAAACCAAACATCTCGATAATATCTTTCGTGACGCCACAGTGCATTAGAGAAGTCATTAGCGAATTACAGCACTCCAGAGTCATGCCAGGTAAACTCTGGTAAACCAACACAGAACTATCAATGTCATTGCATTTACCATACATGTCAATTAGAGCAGACTGAACATGAAGATTTGAAACATCGAAACCCATTTTGAGGACATAGCAATGGATCTGCTTCCCGGACTGAATATAGCTGTTTCTGCTACAGAAATTCAAAAATGACACGAATGACCGTATCGAAGGTCTCTTCCCCCAAAACTGCATTTTTCTAAACAAATTCAGAGAATCAAGCACAGACCCGTAAGCTGCACATACAGAAACAATCGAATTCCAAGAAATTACATCCTTTTCTGGGACAGCATTGAATGATTTCATAGAACCGGATAAATCGTCGCAAGCAGAGTAAAAGTCCACAAGCGCATTTGCCACAAATGTATTAGAAATAACCCATCCAGATTTAATCACTAGGGAATGCAATTGCTTCCCTTCATACAACAACCGATCATTAGAGCAACCACGGATCATATAACAATAAGTTAACCCATTTTCAGTAACACCTTCAAGTTCTATCCTACGGTACACTCCAAACAATCGCCTGGAAGCTCCAGTCTCGCAAAAACATCTCAACAGCAAATTACAAACTGCTAAATTTCTCTCAGGCATTTCATCAAACAATTTCAAAGCAACATCAACAAGCCGCAACGACGCATAAAGACCCACAAGTGCAGATCTAACAAACAAATTACATCCAAACCCGAGTGAAATCACCCTACAATGAACTTGAATTCCTTCTCTACCAACCAATTCATCACTACATACACTCAGAACCGAAGGAAACGTGGAAGCGCTTTCTCTAAGACCACAAGAGACCATCTCCGCATAGAGTTCAATAGCTCTTAAAGAACACCCATTTCGACTATTCCCAGAAATAAGAAGATTATAAGTAACAACATCTCGTACAGACATTCCATCGAACACTTCGTGTGCAGACATCAAGTTCCCGGACTTAATCAATTCATCAATCTTGCGGTTATGGGTATAAACGAGATCGCTAGGGTTTTCTTCAAGAAACGAACTAAACTCCAAACGATGCGTCGCAATAAGCGGTGCAGGAGGACACAAATGTTGAGCTAACATCGTTGTTGTTCTTCGAAGAAAGTATAAAGCTTGAGCCCCTCGCATGTCTCCGACACTTTGAATGAAGATTAAAATACAAAAGTATAAAGAAAGTTATATCTCTCCAAACCGTAGTTCGCATTTGAATCAAGCTTAAAAGACAAAAAAAAAACTGAATGCGTTCTTGCTCCTTGCACAGCAAGTATCAGTGTGTTCACAAGAAACCGGCTTATTATACAAGCCTGGGCACTCGGACCGAACTGAATTGGACGAACCAAACCGAACAGAGGTTAGGCCAATTTGGTTTGGTTTCGGTTTTGAGCTGAAAACCGATCGGCAATAGGAAGCAAGGAACTTCAGTAACCGGTTTGGTTCGGACCCACCAAACCGAGCTTACAAAGAAAATATTGTTAAATTAAATCGAAATTACCAATATTACAATAAGATTATCAAAATTTATGCTAAATTAAATCTAAATTACCAAAATAAACCGAAATGTAGCAAATTTAACCAAAAATTTGTTAACTTAGGAAACATCCAAAGATAATAATAACATAGAAATCCAAACTTTCACATTTTCAATAAGAGATCCTTTTTTTATTACACAGAAGATCACAAAGGCTCTTTCAGAGCCAAAAGCAATCGTCTTTTTTATCCCCAAACCTTCCAACAAAAGAACACAAAGAGCTTCGTAGAGAGACAAGTGGATCATATACATAAAATACTTACAATATTTGGCTTTAGTGGATTATAAACACTAGCAAGTAGCTGCAATTGCCTCCAAGAGAGAAGCCACAAACTGCATTTGTGTATCTTCATCGATTTTGGAGAAAAGAGGAACGTGAACGAACAGAGACTTGTGTCCCTTTTGCTCTGCGAACCTCAGAGAGTGATAGTACACGTAGTTGCAAACAAAACGCCCTGCGTCGTCTGATTGAACAACGTCAAACCCTTTCTTCTTTAATAACTGGAGAATGGACTCCGTCGAGCATGAGGTCTTCAAGATACCCAAAAACACATTCAAATATTCAAATCCAATTACAATGTATAAAAAACCATGATTTTTGCGGTGAAGAATGTATATATATATATATATATATACCTCTTTTGCCTTTGAAATGCCTCCATCTTCAACAACTATAGGAAGCCGCTGTGTAAAGAAACGTTAAAGAGAGGCGCAATTAGTGTCTTTCTTGGATTGCATAGCGGATCGTATTGAAGTGAATTCATACGCATATGTTGTCGTTTTTTACCTGTGGTTGCCATCCCAATTCATCAGGACAACGGAAATGAGCTTCGTTCACTGCTTGTCTTTCAATGGCAAATTTTGTTGCTCCACTATTCACCCCTAAATGAAGCTATAAAGAAGCACCAGAATCAAGAGAAAAGTTGTGTTTTTAGATCTTTAAACCATCAGAAGAACACTCAAATCACAAGAAGAAAACAAGTTTTTTTTTTTTCGAAGTTAGAAGTTCTTACAAAACCTAAACTTTCTACGACATTAACAACCAAATTTAACCCAAAAAAAAAAAAAATCAAGAACCATGAATATAGTCAATCCTTAGTCTTATATTTTCTCTTTAGTATATAGACACAACTCCAACACAAACACGAAGACCGACTCATCACTGAAGATGGAAAAGGAAACACAGCTGAATCACACTCCATCAACGGTCTAAGTCTATAAATTGTCTCACACAGTCCATAACCAAGCGCAGTGATCAACTTCATGCAATTTTTCAGGTCCACGAGCTGAGATTTCTGAGCTAGCTAACGGAGGGTCACCATTCAATCGTACATTGCGGCCATCTCGAGTGAAGCTTAAAAACATGCTTTTCCAGTTTGCAATCACATCTCCGAGGGAAGCCAACCATTGAACACCAAATATGATGTCGACTCCTCTCAATGGAGATAAGAAACAATCAACAGAGAGATTTTCTGATCCAATTGTGATAGGCAAGTTGGAGTACTTCCCTTGGACATCTTCAATACGTCCATCACCTAAACGAACACTTAAACGGGGTGTCGGTTCAATAGGTCTGTCAAGCTTAGCAGTCAGCCAAGAAGCTATGAAGTTCTTACTTGCTCCACTATCCACCTAGAATTATGACTTCCAGTCCATCCACTGTTCCTTTGAATTTCAAAATGTTTGGCATATCAATGCTTCCCAAAGCTAAATGTGGTAACTCTAGGAATGTAGCAGATGTGTTTTGAGGGAAATTCAAGGCTGATCCTTGATGATCGGTCACCAAGGTAGTGAGTCGTGATACCCAAACCAACGATAATAGTCTCTTTAGTACATTCTTGGTTCTTCTCTAATGCGTCCAAACGTCCCTCCTTTCGCGTAGTTACTGTTGACGTCATCTCTTATAGATTGTTCGTTGCAGGTTGGACCAATAGTTAAGAGTTGAAAAACACAATTCAAAAACCAAAAACAGAGCACAGCTCCCAAAGAGATAACTCTCTTTCCCTCGGTTAAACCGATTACACTAAAGCTCTTTAAATTTCCAGATGATGATCACCAACGAGAACTTCAACCCTATATATATGAAAATACAATTCCCAAACTAAAAAGGAAAAGAACACAAAAACACAAAATCCTACTGCAAGAAGAAAATGTAAATTCTAGTTAGACTTGGAGTTAAGCTATCAGTCTAAGTCTAAAAAACAGAATACAAAATTGAAGGATCATCAGTTAAATAGAGAAAATTAATTAGACTGAGACACTAGAGTAAAAACTGATGACCTCAAGTAACAGATGAAAATGATCATTAAGAAATGAGTATTAAGTCTTACCCAGACAACAGTTCCATTGCTGTTTTTATCACCAGAGACAACACTAGACTCCAAAACCTCATAAAGCTTAGATTTTGCTCCTTCCCCTGCAGTGTCAAGAACAGTGCAGCTACCAAGACTCAATCCAGAAGACAACCCTTGTTTCTCGACATACGATTTCAGATTATTAGCTATTTTCTCAGTAGGATTTTCAGAAACCCCAAGAAATTTCTTGAACCCAGTCACATGAATCGTAATTGCTTTTGGTCCTTCAGAACCCATCTCCCACCTTCATAGTAAATAACATATACAAATCAATAGAACAATAATACCAATCAAAGTTACGATAAGCAAAACCAAATCAATTCATCAGTTCAACGAAATTTATCGATTGATCATGAATACACATAAGGATAAGAGTCGACTCAGTTCGTGATTTGATGATTAAAGATCGGATCTTTTTTTTTTTCTTACCTGAATTTTTCTAGAAATTGCGATTGAAGATAATCAAAAAACCCAAAATTAAAAAAAAAAATCGAGCTTTTTTAGTTATATTTTGACTTTTGGATTGAGGAAAGAGGTAACAAAATTGGGTTTTGGTTTCTTGTTGTGGAGAAGAATAATAGAGAGAATGAGAGTTTTCGCGGTGGACTTATTATAAATAAGCACACCACTGATTATGAATTTATTTACGAAAAAATGCCACTTGGTACGGGAGAAATGATGAAACGTCCCCGACACCGTCTGAGGTAATCGATGACAGGGGTGGATCATGACGTGGCGTGTTTTTATTGGGTGATGTTTTTAAAAGTTGTCTTTAAAGAAGTTGCGATTCCGGGCACATTAATAAGTTGTTGAGAGCCACTCATATTTACGAAATTGCCCCTGTTATCAGATTGGGAAAACGTGCACATATACTAACTCTATTTGTTAAAATAATTCTTTTTATTGAAATATAATAAGAGGAAAGTATCTTGGACGTCAAAAATATATATACAAATATATAGACACGAAATATTTACCCTATTTTATTTTAAAATAACTTATATTTTTTTATCAAAAAAAAATTAGAGAATTAATCATTTTTTAAGTTGTAAAATCATGAATAAAAAAGTAATCAATATTAAAAAAATATTTCAAATACCCAAGGAAATATCATTTTGACTAAAAAATATACTTTAAAAGGCTGTTATTGAAAGAAAAAAAACCTTGCGTATATATAAACGCAAGTACTCACTATCATCTTTTTTTGACATCATACTCACTATCATCTTTAGATGGGTAAAATGTTTCACTATGGAATGGTAAACATGTATAAAGAAAATTTTCATTAAGTGTTAGAGAAAAAGATACCAATATCTAAAATGCAATATATATATCAATCTTCTTCGATTATTTTTAATGTATTATTCCCAATTTTTGGGGATTATACATTAACGAGTTTTGTTATGTGATTCGGTTCAGGTTTAAGTTTAACCATGGTTTTTAAATTCATGCAGACCCAATGGCAGTTAATTGCCAAAATGACACGTTTATTTTGGTCGGGCCAACTCTATTAAGATTGTCGTACCGTATAGAAAGTAGATCGGACTTGAATTATTTATTGACATGTTCAAGGCTTCAAGCTACATATAACATTAAGCAAAGTCAAGAAGTATATCTGATAGCTTATAAAGATATATTTGTTAATTAACAAAGATTCTTACTAAAGTATACAAAAGTAGGATTTGGTATAGAGTCAATGTCTTTTCAAATTAAGTTCAAAGTTGAGAAGTACGAAATCACTGAACAAACTCGTTCATTCCCAAGACTCTTCTCGAACACACAAATCCTACGTACGTTTCAGATTCTTTTTCTCTCTATCTCTCTCCAACAACAGAAACCCTAAAGCAACATAATCAAACCCTAAAAGAAAATGGTCACCGTCACATGTCGTACGCCATTATTTTTTTTGTCAAACTTCATAAGCCAAATTGTTATTACTCAAATGGAGATTTTCCCCAAATGGAATGCCTCTGAGCCTTTCTCTCTCGGAACCCATTATTGTTTTCTTCATGGTCCTGCATCCCAAACATTTCAATAATTAATTAGTATATTAATTGAAAATATACATATTCAGCTGGAATGCTTTAATTAGTTGAATGGGTTTCTATAAAAGTAAACTGTGTGCAGTGTAAGCTTCAATACTATAAAAGGGTTTAGGTCATAAATTTCACACATTGTAGTAGTTGAGGATCAATGATTCTCATTACCCCTCTCCTTGCATTCACTCCAATAATCAGTAAATAATTACTCTAGCTAGGGTTCTGAAATTTTTACTGAAAGTGATGCTATTTGGATTAATGCTTATTTTGTTTGCTTTGGAAACAACACTTTTTGTTGATTTTATTTGTCAAGTATATGATAACGTAACTGATCTTGAAGCAAGTTAACAGCAAGGATAAAACATTTACTGAAATTACCTCGAGAGCATTGCATGGTGGTATTGCATTGTTATCTTCCTCACAAAAACAATGATCTGAAGCAGCTCTCTTGTTGTGCACTGGAGGGAAATGGGCCCACTTCACCATCCCCAAATCAAAGAAATTGAAATCACAAAATGTTATAAGCTAGCTTGATTTCTCAATTAAACTGACTAAAATAAAGATGAATACTAAATTAGGGTTTTTATTTTAGATTAATAAAGCTTTAAGTACATTTTTAGCAGCTAAGCTGAAAGCTTCCTTGTGAGCCATGCTTGGATTCTGAGCCTTTAACCTCCTGATCTCTTCCCTACTCCAATTCAAGCTTGGATTAGCTCAAAAGCTTGTTAAAATTTTGTAAAAATACACATACACATGTAATTATATGTGAAGATAGTGAGTTGGATTGATTTCTTACTTGATGAAGCAATTGTAAGCTGAAGGAGCTCTTTGTCGTTTCTCAGGTGCTGTTTACAAACTCAAAACATTAATTAGACTGATCAAAAACCGAGAAACCACAAAACAAAACTTTTAAATTGAATATATATACTCAAACGTACGTTTATTGACAACTTGGTAAACACGAGACACATCTTCATCTTCATTGTCTGAAGATGAAACCAAAGTCGTTGGACTGTTCTCCTTCTCCAGAGAATTCACCTTCCATGCTTCTTCTTCCACTCCATCTGTTGCTACAACCTCCTCTTTTCCCGCCTGCACACATATGCATATACATATAATCAAGAGAAGTAAATTCGTCATATATACACAATAGACGCATATGTTTTTCTAAATATAGATGTTATGGGAACCTCATCGAGATGGGACAAAGAAGCTAGGAGATGAAGAGGAACGAAGGAAGCCTTCATCAAATTTACAGAGAGTAGGCTTGTGCAATGCCCACATCTCACAGTCACCACCATTGACAAGGTTGTGAACGGTACACTCACCTGCAACACATATATATTCATCAAATTCATGATCATAAACATAAAGAGAGGGATGGAAAGATGAAGAGAGAGTGAGAGAATAAGTTAAAGCTATACC
The DNA here is from genome assembly GCA_018361395.1 of Boechera stricta. Taxonomy (NCBI): domain Eukaryota; kingdom Viridiplantae; phylum Streptophyta; class Magnoliopsida; order Brassicales; family Brassicaceae; genus Boechera; species Boechera stricta. The sequence goes on along the minus strand of CM031539.1, from coordinate 4,944,327 downwards.
AGCAAAATAGTGGTGCAAAAACCACACTGGACATGGCAAATCTGCCCCGGCAGATCAAACAGATGGTTGAGTGTTGTCGTCATGTTGGGGATTTTTGTCATAGAGAGAGAGAGAGTGTGTATACGATGACTGATAGGAGATATATGTGTGTGTGTATATATATATATAGATAGAGAGATAGGTATTGTTAATCATTAATGCAAATACATAATTAAATATTTCATGTGGAATGCTTTGGTTATATGCTAAAATGCACTACTCAATTCATCTTATGTGCGTCTCTATCTCACTTATAATAATTGGAATCTTCATCGTCTCGATGAGCTGTAAGCAGTAAATGATTCTCATTCTTTCTATTAATCACATTCCTAACTCCTTATTATTAAACTATGCTTCTCTAAAATAAAACAAAATGGTGTATATAATATTTTGTTGATGATGGAGTTCTAGAGACCATACACTTGAATTCCTTTAATTATGATCCGGTTCCCGTTATATAAAAGCATTAGCTAAGATTTTTGCAGCTATATATATTCTTATGTCACACTCACACACACATATGAAAATTATACATAACTTTATGAGGGTTTACCATTAGAGGAGAGATTTTGTTGTCAAAACATTTTAAAACACACAAATATATATATATATATATATATATATAAGCTCCCTTGAAAACCATTTCACATTCCTTTTTCTATTTTATGTACATTATATCAACAATTCATGACAAATAAAGGGTACATATATATACCGTAAAAGAGATGATTTGATTGTAACATTGTTTGAGCAATAGAATAACAAAATATAAAATAATGGTAAAAGTGTAGTGTTAAAATGAACATGTAAAAATGGAAAGCCACGTTGCACAAAAGTTGATAGACAGTAGATCGAAGAGAGACATTTAATAAATGATGTGGTGTGGTTTGGTTTGCAAGTTAGCAAAGAAAAAAACAAGTGAGGTTGAGAAAGAAATGCCTCTTTGTCTCATGTGTAGTTGTCTCTTTAAATGGGAGTTATTAAATCTCTCACAAACTCAACAGTCTTTGGAGTTTAGGTTGAAGTGAGAGTGAAAATGAAAGTGCAGTGAGTTGAGACCAGTGCGGGTGTTTCTAGGAGACTCATCACTTTTAGTAACTCGGAATCTTAGGATTTTGTCTTTCTTCTCTCACAATTTGCTAACTGTTTTTTGACCATTTTACCCAAAGTCTTCTCACTCTCTCAATCTTTCTTCAAGTTTCAGTGCGCCATCTCTCTCTCTCTCTCATGTTATTTCTACTGTCTCTCTCTTTATTGCTCTCTCTGTCTCACTTACTCTCATCTCCTATATTGTGTTCAACACAAGGAAAAGACTTTACATAATATTTTTACTCAATTTTCCTACCCGTTTGTAATTTGTGTGTGGAGAATCCAATGCAATTACCCAAGCCCGAACTGGACACTTTTCGACCCATTTTGAAATTTTGATTGAGCACACTTTCAATCAATCAAAACACAAAGTCAAAAATTTCGATCCGTTTTGACAAGCCTTTTGATGAGTAGTAAGAGATTTGAGAGATTTGGTTGAGATTTCACAAAACAGGTTCATAGTAAAGATAGTTATGGATTTTTGGTTTAACGCTCTTCTTCTCCATATATACTTCTCATTTCTAAATTCCACCAAACTCAAACTTTACATGACAGCTTATTAAATAGAAAATCTTTCGACTAAAACACAAGTTCGATACATTGGCCAAATCTCACTGTAACTAAACATAGAAGCGAAGCTTTGAAATCAAGATAAAACGTGCAAAGACAACACACGTCAAGGTCTAATTCACATGATATAATTATCTGCGAGAATCTAAAACCGGTCTTAGCAAACAAGTTATCAGAGCCGACAACAACAAAACCTAAGACATTTGGTGTAAATGATATTTTCAAACTGTGAGTATTCAACATAATGGGTACATTTTGCCTTGCAAAAGTCAATCCACCATGCAGAAGAGCCAGGCCAAAACTAAATAGCAAAACAAGACGATCAACCAAAACATTGATTCAGCCCAAAACACAATTCACCATTTCCAGATCAGTCGAAGCATATAATGAAACAAACAAAAATGAGGACATTTCTAATCAGAGATAATATAATGTATTGATGCAACGATTTAAAAAGTATCCCTTAATAGAACAAAACCCATCTCAAATATCAGAAATACCCAATCTAAATTCCGAAATCAAAAACTGAAAAATTTGAAGAAAAAAAAGAGACAAAACAAAACATAACCTAATCAATCATCACTCTTCATCAGGCTTCTTGAACACGTAAGTAGTTCCACACTTGCCACAGTAATGCCTATCAAAATGACTCGCCATAAACGTTCCAGGACCACAACTAGCAGAAGGACACTCTTTCCTCAACCTCTGAACCTTACCACTCCCATCAACCTTGTAAAACTGCAAAACCGCGAGCTTCACTTTCTTGTGCTTATGCTTGATCTTCTTAGGTTTCGTGTACGTCTTCTTCTTCCTCTTCTTCGCACCTCCTCTAAGACGAAGCACCAAATGAAGAGTTGATTCTTTCTGGATGTTGTAATCGGCGAGTGTTCTTCCGTCTTCCAATTGTTTTCCGGCGAAGATTAAACGTTGCTGATCCGGTGGGATTCCTTCCTTGTCTTGGATCTTGGCTTTCACATTGTCGATTGTGTCGGATGATTCAACCTCTAGGGTTATTGTCTTCCCCGTTAGGGTTTTCACGAAGATCTGCATTTTTGGCTTCTCTCTTCTTTGCTCTTGGAGAGACGCAGAGTTTTAGCAAATGACTTTTATATGACAGAGAAATTAGGGCTTCGAGGTCATGGATTAGTACACTTCTTAAATATATGGGCCTTAGGCCCAAATTAAGATGTAAAGCATGGACCTTGAGCCCAATTTAAGATGTAAGCCCCTAATGATTAAAACGATGTTGGTTAAGGCATAAAGTTTGAAAAATACGTAACTCTCATCTTCTCCAAGAACTAAAACAGATTTTTTATCCTTTTGGTTTGACTCATTATCTATCAATGGCGATTATAGCATCACTACGAGACATTAATCTCTTCTCTTCACTCCCTTCAACGCCTCCAACGCCGGATTCATCATCAGGTACTTTCCGGCCACCTCCGCCGATACCAATTCCCAAATACTCACCATCTCGTAATAGAAAAACTAACCATCAAACCGACACAAAGCCGAAACCACAATCAAATCCAGCTCTAAAGCTTCCACATCACCGAACCAGATACTACAAACCGGTTAAAGAAGGAGTCATCTCCTCAGACGGCGAACGCACAATCGTAATCGGCGATTCCGGTGTCTCGTACCAGCTTCCCGGGGCGCCATTCGAGTTTCAATTCAGCTACTCTGAGACTCCCAAGGCTAAACCGGTTGGGATTCGTGAACCGGCGTTTATGCCGTTCGCACCGCCGACGATGCCGAGACCGTGGACAGGGAAAGCACCGTTGAAGAAATCGAAGAAGAAGATTCCGTTGTTCGATTCATTCAATCCACCACCGGCGGGAAAATCTGGTGTTAAGTATGTTGAAATGCCTGGGCCGTTACCGTTTGGGAGATATCCTAAGGAAGGGATGAATAGAGAAGAGATTTTAGGAGAGCCATTGAAGAGATGGGAGAAAGGGATGTTGATTAAGCCTCATATGCATGATAATCGTCAGGTTAATTTGGGTGAGTGTTGTTTGTCTTCACGTTGTGAATTTAGGAGTTTTGAGATTTCAGTTTTCACTTATTGGATTTGATTGATTATGTGTGTTTATTATAGGAAGAGATGGATTTACACATAATATGTTGGAATTGATACATTCGCATTGGAAGAGACGACGTGTTTGTAAGGTTCGATGTAAAGGAGTTCCTACTGTTGATATGGATAACGTGTGTCGTGTTCTTGAGGTATCTGTTTGGATTCTTGGTTGAAGTTTTTTTGGTAACTATTAGTTTCTTGATTAGCAGTTTTTGTAGAGCTAGAACGTTTGTTTAAGTGGAGATATACAGGAGACTTGAGGGAAATATCAATATCTGTAGAAAGAATTGGGTTGTTTGATATCTTATTTCAATCTAAGATCTTTGATGCTTGATGTTTTGTGACTTGAGAGAGTTACAAAAGATGTCTACTTTCGAACTGTTGGATTAGTGATGATGGACCGACTCTTCCAGCTTTCTGTTCTCTTTCGTTTCTTCTTATCTAGGAAAAGACAGGTGGAGAGATTATTCACAGAGTTGGAGGTGTGGTGTACCTTTTCAGGGGTAGAAATTACAACTACCGCACACGTCCACAGTACCCATTGATGCTGTGGAAGCCAGCAGCTCCTGTTTATCCAAAGCTTATTCAAGAAGTTCCTGAAGGATTGACCAAAGAGGAAGCTCATGAGTTCAGGGTGAAGGGCAAGTCTCTTAGGCCCATATGCAAGTTGTGTAAGTATATCTTATTGTTAAAGCTTTAGTTCTGCCTTTTGCTCTTTTGTTACTTTCGGCATTCATTGAAGTCAATTGGCACGTAGTGTGTAAGAAGAGGTTAGACACTTGGTTATATATTTACTATTCTGTTTTGCATTGCAGCTAAAAATGGAGTCTATGTGTCGCTGGTCAAAGATGTTAGAGATGCCTTCGAACTGAGTTCCTTGGTGAAAGTTGATTGCCCAGGACTTGAACCAAGCGATTATAAGAAAATAGGCGCTAAGCTTAAGGTCTATGAATCCTTCAGGTTTTTCTTTTATTTGCATCTATACTTTGCACAGCTCTCCATCTTCAGTGGAATCACTTTTGGTCGATCTCAAATGTCAAAATTGGAAGCATTTTAATTATAAACAATTTGAAATTTCTCTTTCACTTAGCTTAGGAATTCTATAGTTTCATAACCTTCGAGCGCTGCTTGTCAGGAAGACAAAAGTTCCTTATACTCTTTATTTTCTATGCTGATCAATTTCTCTCTGGTTTCTCATAAAAAGTTTGTATTGGAGTATTTTTCAACATGAAACTTGGTTTCATGTTCTATCTCATAATTTTGGTTTTCATATTCAGTTGCCAAGGCTTCATCATCCAACATTTCTCTATATATCTGAAAAAATTTCTCTTCATTTACCAGGAGTTAGTTCCGTGCGTGCTTCTGTCTTTCGATGATGAGCAAATACTCATGTGGAGAGGACGAGAGTGGAAGTCGCGATTTCTGGACAATCCTTTAATTCCAAACCTTTCTGAGACCAACATAGCGAACGAACTTGATCCCTCAGGAGGTATTAAATTCTTGAGTACTCATAAACCTCTTATGTGTTTTCAGCTTTCGTACTATCTGAAGAAAACAACCTCCTTTGTCGAAAACAAATTCCAAAAAAATGCTTCTCATATACTTATTATCTGTTCTTTGCTTTTCAGACAAACCCAGTAGAGAAGAAACTGTGTCTGATCCAAATACAATGATCTCAAGCCCCAAAATGATCGCTCTCTGGAAACGAGCGTTGGAATCATCCAAGGCGGTGATTCTTGAAGAGCTTGACCTAGGTCCGGACGATCTATTGAAGAAGGTGGAAGAGTTAGAAGGCACTTCACTGGCTGCAGAACACACTTGCACAGCCTTGGTCTTGTCGAATGGTGATGGTGCAGCCGAGGATTACGTGGAAGACAAGGATCGGTCCGAAGAGTATTATAGTGACATAGACGATGACTTTGACGACGAGTGTTCCGATGATGAATCGCTTGATCCGGTGGGTCCAGTGGGATCTTTGCCCGTTGATAAGATAGTTAGGAAGCTGAGGGAGAGACTAAAATAGAGCAAAACTGTTACTGTTATTTCATCTTTGTTTTATGTAAATGTTGTAAACATGCTAAAAACCCAAGTGCCATAAGGAAGTTCTTATAGATTAATTCTTCATCCCTCCAATCAAATGTTGACGCGCACCCGTGAAAGGAACGGATTAGATCATCAACTTCCTCAACATGAATCTTCTGATTCGTCGAATGGTAATTGAAGCTCTGCCTTTGCTAATCGCATATTCCCTCTTCTATATTTTTCGGCCTTGTAGAAGAGACGAGATACTTAAATACAATTGTGAAGGCTCCTTTAGATTTACAACGTATAGATCACATATCTTTTTGAACTGTCAAATTGCAGGTAGTTCTTATAGTTTGTAGCAAAGTTTTCTTGTGTATTTCTCACATTAAGAGTGGTGTTTATGTTGAAAATCTTTTTGCCCATGAAATTTTCAAAGTGTTAATGACATCTCACATCTCATTCTCGTTATCATGTAGATATTGGTCTAATCAATTATTCTTCCCCTATTATTATTCTTTTTGCATAAATATCTTTTCTCCTGGTCATTTGTGGTTTATGCTCATTGTTCTTGATATCTGCTTATCTGTTACCTTAAATAGAGAATTTGGAGCCACAGATATCAAACAGAGAGAGTAATTGGGATATGATCCCAGGGGAGCTAGCCAAGGGTACAGGCTTGACATTTATTTTTCAGGTTGTATTTTTTAATTCATTTATTTCTTCGAAATTGAAAGAGAAGATGAGACTCATTAACAATATACGTTACATAACTGACAAGAACAAAAAAAAACATACATTACAAAATATTCAAGCATTGTAACTGTTTCTAGTATCGCATATTACCATGATTTGGAACTCTTTCTGAGCATTAACTTAGTAATGGTATGAAGATGAGTTACAGTGAGAAGGATCTGAACTAAGGTTATGGTCCTGCTCGGATAATTCATTGATACCGGGACAGATAGGTCATTATAAGTAGCTGTACATTGGTCAACGTACATTTATGATTTGAGTTGTTGGATATATAAGATTACCCGTTTGGATAAGATATATATATATATATATATCCGGTTTGATGTTATGTACATTCGTATGATTTCTACTTATGTTGCTAAGCATGAGCCCATCGGGTGAAAAAATCTTGGAGTTTACAAGCTATGGGATTCATAATCTTGAATTAGGTCCCTTCCTATGTAATTTTTCATAATCTTGTAATTGTCACAAATCAAATGGTCTTTATTACTATGCTATGTAAACACAAACCTGGATTTTTTTTTTGTGTTGTTGCGACTTTGCTTTTTTTTTTGCTTGCCTTTATTATGAATTTATTTTGAGATAGTACTATGGTTCATTGACTTGACTTGAAGTTATGCTTCATTGAGCTGACTTAAAATTTATTTGCACAATTTACCCCATATATTTTTGGCGGGTTTTGCGGGTTTTGCGGGTTTTTGGCGGGTTATGCGGGTTTTTTGCGGTTTTTACGGATTTATTCATCGCGGGTTTATATGTTGCGGTTATCCGCGGGCTCCGCGGATATTTTGTGGGGCGGGTGCGGGTTTGGTTTAGGAAAAAAAATTCCTATGCGGGACGGGTTCGGGTTAAGTAAAAAACGCAAAAACCCGCGGGTTTTTATGCGGGGCGGGGCGGATCGACCCACTTCCCAGCACTAGGATGCGAGAGGCCGTCCTAATCCCCGACACATATCTCTCAATTTTGGTGGAGTAGGGTGGCTAGCTAATATGTCTATTTCCAATTGTTCACTGACAAATTTAATCAAATTGCAAGAACCACTATAGTTATATATATATATTATATTGTTTGATTTGTTGCAAAATATTTCAAAAATCGTCTAAGTTGCAAAGTAAAGGACAGTAATTTGTCACCTTAAAGAATGACAACTAAAATTTGTGGTTGAAGGTTATAGGGAATGAACTCTGAACCATGCATGAGTTGTAAGAAAAAAAGGAAAACATATGTTAACCAAAGTCCTTAGATCTTGTACGTATTGTGAAAGCTCTAGGCAACGGCTAAAATCTGAATTAGGTTTTTGAATCATGATGACAATATCGATGTTAATTCAATTCTCAATTATTAGTTATGTACTAACATTAAGACTTAATTTTCTTTTTGTTGGAAATAAGTGGGGCACGTCAAAAAACCAATCAATGGATTATATGATACACTTTAACTTTAAACTTAGCTTTCAAAAGCATAGCTAACGTTATTACAACACCAAAGTGATCACTATACCACTCATCTTAAACAGGCTCACAAGGTCGGCCCACTAAATGTTTCATATGTTAACCCATAATTAATTGGAAATTTGTTTCATATGTTAACCCATAATTAATTGGATATTGCCTAATGGATCTACAATCGTAACAATTTATTGCCTAATGGGTTGATTGGTTTTCCGCAACTGCTTGCAAACTTTATTACTGCCTACGGTTGAGATTCTAAACATTTGACATTATTAATCATTGAACACCATGAGGCACGAGCGAGCGGTAGTGGTTATAGCCTTGTTCGATCGAGATTTGTAATACAGGTGAATGTTAAATTTATTTGGGATGAATGTTAAATTTATTTCACACCAAAAAGACTAATTACATATAGAGTTTCTCTATTGTTTTACGAAGAACTGGAAAGCAATTAACAGGAAAGAGCAAATTAAGTAATTCGAGAGGCAAACCAAATCGTTAAACCGTCATGTAGAAGATTTGATGATTCTTGAATTGAGCTGATGCGGTTTCTAACCGTCTTGTCGATGAGCCTTGTGAGCCGGTGAGGTGGTGATTGAGAATTGCCATGGTTTCGATCATTTCTTTCGCGCCAAATGGTGTGTAGAGCCGCTTGGAAAGTGTATCTAAGGAGGAAAAGTCGAGTATTATGCTGACCTTGTTTGTGGAGGAGAAGGATAATTGAATCCCAGTTTTCAGTGTAGTCGTTTCGTAGTAGACCAGCTGTAAGTTGCCGCCATATTTGAGACGAGTAGGAACATGAGAAGAACAAATGCTGAGTTATTTCTTCACTTGCATTACACAGCTTACATCGAGCATCATGAGAGGAGTTCCAGCGTTGGATTTTGGAACTTGTTGGAAGACGATGATGAATTGCGGTCCACGTAAGGAAGGCATATTTAGGTGTGTGGTTCCGAAACCAAAACCCTTTTGTCCACTAGATCAGAGGAAGGGTGCTGGCGTATGAGGTCCCATGTATCCTTAGTTGTGAAACGTTGCTTGTGTTTATTATTTTTGTGTAACCACACGTGACGATCAGCTGCGTTATTGCTTCCTTGGTTTTGAAGGCGTTCCTTTGTTGTTGATATTTCCTGCTCAATCTGAATCAAAGAGTGAGTTCTGTGTTTTCGTACCCGGGGAGCTTGTAAGACAGAATGTAATGAAGCTGTTTTTTGGATTCCCATGTCAATGATGCCTCTGTCGCCTGTAATGTCTATAATTCTGCCCAAGTCGGACCAATTGTCAAACCAAAATGAGATGTCTTTGCCATTTGTCACTTCCACCCTATGAAACTTCCTTGCCAGCTCACGATATTTGATTAATTTTTTCCACATCCAGGATCCCAAGGAAGAAGTTTCCTTCACTGTCCAAAAAGAGCCATTGCGAATGTTATGCTTCCAAGTCCAATCAACCCATAATGATTTATGTTGAGATACCAGTCGCCAAATCAGTTTTAGGCAGGAAGTCTTATTTGCATCCACAAGAGATTTAATCCCTAAACCCCCTTCTTGTTTCGGTTTACAGATTTCGTGCCATGATATTTTTGCTTTCCTTGAGTTTAGATCCGGTTCAGACCAGAGGAAAGCAGAGCATAGACCTTCTATATCCTTTAAACATGCACTCGGTAAGCGATAAGCCGCCATCCAGAAGTTCATTAAGCTCATGATAACTGAGGATATTAATTGCAGTCTACCAGCATAAGACAGGAATCTACCTGTCCAAGAGGAGAAGCGATGGCGGATCTTCTCCACTAAAGGCATGTAATCTGAGGTTGTCATTCTTTTTGTGAGTAGAGGGAGTCCTAAATATGTGACTGGAAGGGCTCCGAAAGCCGGCGGATATGATGCAGCATAAGCGGACCACACCACCTAAGTATACAGTGGATTTCTCCAGACTTATTTTCAAACCTGAAAATTTTTCAAAATCACCAAAAACTGCCAGGATTCCATCAATAGAGCGCTTTCTACCATCCACAAATACCATCAAATCATCAGCAAAACACAAGTGTGTGAGCCCAATTTTCTGACATTTGGGATGATAGCCAATTTCTCGTTTTTCAGCTGCCATATCAATCATCTTCGAGAAGACGTTCATACAAATGACAAAAAGATAAGGTGAGAGAGAACAACCTTGCCTTAGTCCTCGTGAACTTCCAAAATAACCCGCTAATTCTCCATTGACTTGGACCGAGAAAGAATCTGTTGTAATATAAAGTTTAAGCCAATATATGAAATTATCTGGAAAATTCATAGCAGCCAGGGTGTTCAGTGAAAAATAGTTATAATATAATGTTCTGTTGTAATATAATGTTCTGCATTATGTGACTTAATAAATATTAACACAATAAAATGACATAAATAAAATTGAGGATCTCATCCACGATTATGACCACCAAAGCAGCGTCATCCATGCACATCCAACTCGAGAAGCATGGTTAGTGTTCAACGTTAATCTTCGTTGACTTAAAAAGAGAGAAGAGACTGATCACAGAATGTTAGAAAGAGCTACTGATCATGTACCTTCTTTGTTTTCTTTACGCTATATGTATGTTATTTTTATTTCATCCAAACAATTAACTGCTACCTAAAATTAGATCGATTATCATATATCTAGATAATTTATAGTTGTGTTTGAATAAATAATTAGATAAATGGTAATAAACGAGCAAAATGGATACTAGCACAAACATTTGTGCGTTCGACTTTAAACGATCACACGAGGTGTTGAAAACAAGCATGCGTGGAACTGTGGAAGTATCTGTCTTCTTATATATACGTTATAAACTTATAATAGAACCAACCCGTGGCCGTGGAAGAGTCAAAAGTAGAATTATATTCTTCGTAAGATAATGAATATATTGTAATGCACTAAAGCGTACAAATGTTTGTCGGGTTACTACATTAATTAGTTCCTTACAGAACCTGAGAGTGAGGCAAAGATCCACGCAATCCAATTTAAATTCGATATAACATAATTAATTAATTGATAAGTAGTTAATTATATCTCTTGCTTATAAAAGACATCATGAAAGATAGCATCATGTTCACTGGAATGTTTTGAAACTACTATTTTTTTTCTCGAATTTAATCTCCATAAACATATTTTGTTCAGATAAGCAAAATAATCATATCTTTGTCGAAAATGGAATAATTTTGTTTGCTTTTAAGCTTTCGCTTTTGAGATTATAAAAAAGTAGGTTATATAGGCTGATACGGCTTTGATACTTTTAAAAAGAAAGAATAATCTAAAACTCTGTATACACGGTTAATGGTTCAAGTAAATATACGCGGAAGAGTTTTTTCTCGGCAGAGTTTGATTACAATTAGATCATAAACGGTTGCGATTTTTTTGGTGGAATGTTATATTCATTAGATGATGAAATATTTACAAAATGGGAATAAGTAGATTACGAAAGAGAAGAGAGGATACATAAGGACAAAGAAAACACAGGAAGATGCAGCTAATTTGGTAAAAAAGAGATGTTAGCGTGAAACATTGACGAAAAGCCAACGGTCTAACAATGTATTTGCTTCCTCAGATCGAGAACTCCTGCGAGATCGAATGCGGTCTGATATAGTTTTGAGTATCCTTTGTGATAGCTGGGAGAGGGATTGTGGAGCAACGCCATGGATTCTGTTGTTCCGTTCTCGCCATATTAGATAGATAGTGGTTTGAAAGAGCATGCGATACAGAATATTTACCAATCGAGGTTTTCTATTTGAGATCAAAGAGTTGACATTGTGATACCAATCGATTGGAGGTTGCTTGTCCAGGAGCTTAGAGCAAAATGAGGACCAGATACGGAAGACATAAGGGCAAGCGAAGAAGAAGTGGTCTCTGGTCTCGATCAGTTCGCCACAAAGAGGACAAGAAGTGTAATTACCCCAGATTGCGATTTTAAAGAGGACAAACGGTTGCGATTTTAGAAACCGACACACTTAAATAAAGGTGGTGTATATTATAATGAAAGATTACTAGAATTTATTCCGTGCTATAGCACAGATTGATGTTTTTTTTAATATTTGATATTATAAATTTTTTATTTAAAGATTATAAATTAATAAAATAAATGATAAATATATAAAAAAATATTATTTATCAATAAAATATGTTCAATTAAGTTTGATATTTGAGATTAGATATATCAATATTATGTATAATAGGATATATTCCGTGCTATACCACGTGCAAATTACAATTATAGAAAATATCCAAAATTTATAAAATCGGAATATTAAATTTTTTTAATTCTTATAAAACTTTATGAAAATTATAATATCAGTTTTTATAATATCGAATCTTTGTAATATCCGTGTAAACATTTTGTAATCAGAAATATAAAACAAATATTTCATACTCGACGATATTGGAAATTTTCTGTAGTAAAAATTATATACCAAATCAATATTTTTTTTTATTTAAAGAAAGAAGTAAAGTTTTGAAAGATTGCGACATTCTAAGATATTAATTAAGTTTTTTTTTTGCAAAATATTAACCCAGGATATTTTACGATAGATTTCGTAGAATATATTTTTTTTGTTGAAAGATAGTATATCTACTCGATATTGGATTGTTCCCAGCAGAAAATTTTCGGATATTTTTTATTTGAATTTTAATTATATCTTGTTCTGTTTTAATTACAAAATTTTACAATTTAAATAGATTTGAAAACTAAATTACAATGTTACATTGTTATGTTAAATTGTACGTCATGTTAAATTAAATCAAATATGAACTAACATTTTTAAATCTACTAAAAATCTATTAATATATTCGATATTATAAAGAGAAACTAACATTAACATTAACATTAACACTTAATTTAATTTAATTTATGTGTTTAATTAAGTCAACAAAATCTTCAAAAAATCTGTTTTTAATTAATTTTCAAAAAATTTAAATAAATTAATTAATTAAAACAAAAATTATAATATATAAAGAAGAAGAAAAATTGACAATCTACTTAAATTCTTGTTTAAAAATTTCCACAAAAAAAATCGCAATCTACACAAAATTTTTTTATTTTTGGAAAAATAAATCATTATTTAATTTAATTTCATTAGTGTGTTTAACTAAATCAACAAAGTCTTCGTAAAATCTATTTTTAACTACTTTTCAAAAAAATTAATTAAATAAATCAATTAAAATAGAAATTATAATTAATTAATTAAATGATCACATAATAACTAATGACTAAAATACTCTTAATGAGATATTAAAATTTGTTCTTTGAAGTAATGACAATGTGATATAAATATTAACACTTTTTAATGTTTATTTATAAATGTACACCCCAAATAATATATAAGAGATTTTAGTTGATGTTAAACAAAAATTTAAAATTTGATAAATAATTTTTATTCAGATATTCCGTAGTTTTTACCCATTGAAAATTACAATAATACTCTTAATGGAACATTTAATTTTGTTCTTTAAATGATTTATTCCAATAATATTATTATATAATTTTTAAAAACTTTAAAGTTAGATTCTAAAAAGTATTTCCATAATATTATTAAGAGGATAATGTTTTAAAAAACAATCAATTATATAAATATTAAATATTTATTTAAATAATTTATTAAATTATAATATTAATTTATCAAAAAATTTAGTTTAATATTTTTATATCAATTTTATTTTTTAGTAAAATATGATAATATACTTTTGATGAATGGTTTTAGTATGTAAATTAAAAATAGTTTAAAAAAAATATATAATTTAGTTAATAATTGTTAACATATTTACTTCTTTCTAGATTATAATTTTCGTTTTAATAAATTTATTTATTTTTAATTTTTTGAATAAAAAATAGATTTTGTGAAGATTTGATTGATTTAATTAAACAAAGTAATTAAACTAAATTAAATATTGATTTAATTTTCAAAAAATAAGAGATTTGATGTATATTGCGATTTTGTTTGGAAGATTTTTATGAAGTATTTAAACCATAATCTAGATATATATATTTTTTTTAAGGAAATCTTAAAATAATTAATGACTAAAATATCCTTAATGAGAGATTTTCATTTGTTATTTGATATAATGACAATGTAATGTAATTATTAATATTTTGTAAGGTTTATTTATAAATGTATTCTCCAAATAATATATAGGACATGTTAAAATATATTTTATGACATAATGAAAGAAAAAATACCAGTTATCTCATTTTGGTACAAATTAGTCAATTTTCTTTTAATTAGTCAGATGATACATAAGGGTTTAGTTGAAAGCTAATTAGTTAAACTGAGAAATCTCCTATATATTAATTGAGAATTATTTTAACAAAATAACCTTATGTTTACGTGGAATATTACATCAATGTCAGGCTTTTGTGCCGTCGCCAGAGTAATTCTCAGGAAATATATGTTATAAGACATTAATTATTAGACTAATTACATATTATGCCATAGATCAATCATATATAAACTGTCTTTATTTTAAAGATTATAATCTTACCTAAATTAGCTGTATTTATTTATGAAAAATCGAATAAGTAAATATTCCATAAAATTATAATTGATTTTATTGTTTCTTAAATTTGATTAAATCGAGTAAGTAAATATTCTATAAAATTATAGCTGATTTTATTGTTTCCTAAAGTTGGTTTAAAATTTTTATTTTAAAAATATATTTTTTTAACTAAATAATTTATTAGTAACATAAATATGTAAAAACCTTAATTTAAAGTTTCAATTATTTATACAATAATATACTATTAAAATATTTATAAATGTTTATTGAATTTATTAATTTTCAAAAAAATATTATAAACATCTTATCTCACGTATAACGCGGGAGTTACCTAATTATGTTATTATTGGAACTCAGAAAAATATTTATTGATAAAGTCAATTTGTCAAAGATAGAGCACTCGCCCGTCACCATTTGGAAAGTGATTTGGCTATTTAGTTAGCCATTGTCGATATTTAAAATAAATCGAAAAATAAACGTTGATTAACGTGGAACTAATTCATTTAATTTGGAGTTTGATTCATTACTTTTTTTTTTACTTTTATATGCACTGAACTTTTTGTTCGATGAACTAGATGAGAGAAACCTAACTCTTATTCCAAGAAAATAGAACTAGGTGATTCCCGCATGCATAATAAGATGTTTATAATATTTTTTAAAAAATTAATAAATTAAATAAACATTTCTAAATATTTAATAGTATATTATTGTATAAATAATTGAAATTTAAAAATTAACTTTTTTACATATTTATGTTACTAGTTAATTATTTTGTTAAAAAAAATCTTTTTTAAAAAAAATTTTAAAAACCAAATTTAAGAAATGATAAACTCAGCTATAATTTTATGAAATATTTACTTATTCGATTTTCCATAAATAAATACAGCTAATTTAGGTAATATTATAATTTTTAAAATAATGATAATTTAAATATGATTGATTTAATGGTAATTTATGAAATTAGTCTAGTAATTAATGTCCTATAAAATATATTTCCTCAAAATCACTCTGGCAACGACACGCAAATATGACACTAATGTAATATTCTACGTAAACATAAGGTTATTTTGTTAAAATGATTCTCAATTAATATATTAGGGATAACATTTGGCTTGCATAGCGGGGAGCTCACAAACCATGATCACAATTAGGCCATGTTTAAAAGGAGAGATTAGACCACACAAATAGTTAAATCGCAAATAAAGCATAAATTAAAGAAATCTTTTTGAAGATAATTTTTAAAATTATCATATATATATTTCTCAAATGTAGGTCGATCTTTGTGAGTAAGTCAGCTGATATTACATAAGTTAACAAAAAGTATATTTTCTGTTTATTAAAATTATATCATTCAACAATCTCTTATATATTATTTGGGTAGTGCATTTATAAATAAACATTAAAAAGTGTTAATATTTATATCACATTACCATTACATCAAATAAAAAATTTTAATATCTTATTAAGGGTATTTTAGTCATTAGTTATTATGTGATCATTTTTTTTACTCATTTCTTGATTATAATTTCGTTTTAATTTATTTAATTATTTTAAATTTTTTGAAAAGTAGTTAAAAATAGATTTTATGAAGATTTTGTTGGTTTAATTAAACACACTAATTAAATTAAATTAAATATTGATTTAATTTACTAAAAATAAGTGATTTTATGTAGATTCTGATTTTTTTTTTGAAACATTTTGAGGTAAAATTTATGTAGATTGACGATTGTTTTACTTCTTTCTATATTATAATTTTCCTTTTTAATTAATTAATTAATTTTACATTTTTTAAAAAATAATTAAAAATATAGTTTTTACTTCTTTCTAGATTATAATTTTTTTTTAGTTAATTACTTTATTTTAAATTATTTGCAAAGTAGTTAAAATTGATTTTGTTAACTTCTTTCTAAATTATAATTTTCGTTTTAATTAATTAATTTATTTTAAATTTTTGAAAAATAGTTAAAATAGATTTTACGAAGATTTTGTTGATTATCAAACACACTAATTAAATTAAATAAAATGTTGATTAATTTTCCAAATATAAGATATTTTATGTATATTGCGATTTGTTTTTGAAATTTTAATGAAGAATTTATATAGATTTTTGATTATTTTTTACTTATTTATAGATTATAATTTTCATTTTTATTAATTAATTTATTTTAAATTTTTTGAAAAGTAGTTAAAAATAGATTTTGTTAAGATTTTATTAATTTAATTAAACACACTAATTAAATTAAATTAAATGTTGATTTAATTTTTCAGAATTAAGAGATTTGATGTAGATTGTGATTTTTTAAAAATGTTAATGTTAGTTCCTGTTTATAAAATAAAAGTTATTTTATTTTTTTAAATGTAGTTAAAAATAGTTTTTTTTACTTCTTTGTATTATAATTTTCGTTTCAGAAAAAAATACTTTTAAAAAAACAAAAAATTATTCCGCGTTGTAGTGCGGGATAGTATCTAGTATGATATTATAATGTTAAACTTTTCTGCAAAATAAATTTAAATCTCTACTATTTAAATTTTATCAACTGCAAAAACTTGGACAAAAAATCTAACAGTTTATGGTAATATCGTCGTTGAGTCCGCTTGTGTTGAAATTCGTATAACTAAAAAATATAATAGCTTAAATTACATTACATAACAAAAATATATTCTTTGACACAAAAAAAAAGAAGTAAATTATATTTTCAAAAAATTGTTATTGAGCTTATAATAATCAGATTTTCTATTGAAATCATATTTGATAATCGGAATTTTTGTTTTTCCTTGAAGACTCATAAATGCTTTGTTTCATTTTGGTAAAGTAAGGACCACAAGGAAAGAAGTAACGTGGCTTGAATCATTCCCGCCATGAAGATGGCCGATTTTGCCATATTCCTGATGCTGCAGCAAAAGTATTAAGGACAGTCATGATAGAAGTGAGAGATTTTTCTGCTCCGTCGAAGAACACCATAATATCGTCGGCGAAACTCAAGTGCCTAATCTTAACCTCTTTGCATAAGGGATGTACCCAATTTGTCCTTCCTGGGCTGATCTGTTGAGCAACAAGGATAGAACATTATTCACAATGTCGTAAAGATATGGAGAAAGTGCACAACCCTGACGGATTCCTCTCGAGCTTTGGAAAAAACCATCTAGTTCACCATTGACACAAACCGAGAATGAGGTTGTTGAAATGCAGCCATGAATCCAGTGGATAAAAAGGTCCAGTAACCCCATGGCTTGAAGAGTAGCAATTAGTTAGCTCAACAAAAAAAAAACAAAAAAAAGGAGAATGGTCATCTATTAAATAAATGATCGCGAAGAATTGCAGTTTGATGAAAAAGTCCCATCGGATAGTATCGAAAGCCTTTTTTATGTCGAGTTTGAGGCAGCATCGAGGGGAGATTGCAGTTTTGTGATAATCTTTGACTAGCTTCGTTGCTAAGAGGACGTTTTAAGAAGGAGATGGCCTTTGATGAAAGTAGATTGAATGGGTTCAATAGCTTCAGGGAGGATCTTTGAGATGCGATTAGCTAGGATCTTCGATATTGTTTTGTAAAGAACGTTGCAGTAAGCAATGGGTCAATAATCACGAATTGTTTGGGGATCCTCTTTTTTAGGTAAGAGAGTAATTGTTGTCGCATTAACACCATGAGGCATGAAACCAAAGAAGAAAAAGGATTGTACCGCTATTACGAAGTCAGTGCCTGTTGTTCCCCAAGTAGGTTAAAAGAATTCTGAAGTAAACCCATCAGAATCCGAAGCTTTATTTGAGGGCATGTTAAAGACGACTCGCTTTATCTCTTCAGGAGTGATCTCAGCTGTAAGCTTCTCTGCCAAGATGACCATCGAAAAGGAATTAAGTCATCAAGGAAGCGGCTATTAATCTCTTGCTGGTTGCCTTGTTCTTGAAGGAAGCTTATGTAATAATCAATGACCTCTTTTTTTATTTCTGATGGGTCATTAACCACACTGCCATCCAGTGTCATGATGCAGAGGTTTTTACACCTCTTCACAGGTTTCACTCGAGAAGTTAATCTAGAGAGTTTAACCCACAAAATCGCAATTGCACAGTTAAATGCAATTGTAGTAATACGAGATCGATCAGAAATATTAGTAATTGGAGAATTTTTATAGTAATACGTTTAAATTTTTGTAAAACAAAATTGGTTTTTCAAAGTAATTGGAGACATATGTCAAATTAATTTATTGATAAAAATTTTGAAAATATTAGAAAAAATAAAAGAAATTTTTTTTTGACATAATGTTAACATAAATATATAAAAGTTTTAATCTAAATACTTCAAATTAAAATAAAATGGAAAAAAGAGAGTAAATACGTTGATTTCATGGGTTAAAATTTAGGTTCAGAAGGCCCAACTGAAGCCCATAAAATCAATTCGTCGAATGGGATATATTAACCCTAAATCGCAAAGGAGAAGGAAAAAAAGCAGCCCCCGAAGCACAACGCCGGTGGAGAAGAGTAATAAAGACCATATTGATTTGTGATAATTACAAGATTATGAAAAATTACATAGAAAGGGAACTAATTCAAGATTATGAATCCCATAGCTTGTAAACTCCAAGATTTTTTTCACCCGATGGGCTCATGGTTAGTCAACATAAGTAGAAATATCTAAAAGAGCAAAATAAGTAGGGCACAACGAAATGTGCTTTGCCATTTGATCCCCACATATGTTTCCTTCACGATAAACAAACCGGAACGAGTAGTTGCTTTCTTCTTTACACAAGCTTAAAATTTCCGAAGTGAAACTTTGTAATCTTGGCCATAGTGAAGGGGACTTGATCGCCTCTATCAAATCCCTGCAATCAGATTCAAAAATCATAATGTGAATACCTTGGGTACTGAGACAAGATACTGCCCAAGAAAGAGCAGCCGCTTCAGTTTCAAGAGGAGACGCCAGTTTTGGATAGCATTTAACTCCTAGTTGTCTAACACAACCCAGATGATTTCTCAAAATCCATCCAATACCTGATTTATCAGAGTTTTCTTTCCAAGCTCCATCGACATTGCATTTGTAATAGTTGTCTGGGGAGGAGTCCGCTTTCTACACTGTCTCGTTGGAGCGACATGAGGTAAAGACGGATTAAGAGATGAATTACCCTGCTTCCATTCCTCTGCTTCGTCCATGGCCTGTTGGAGAAGGTTATCCGGGGAACAATCCATAGCATTGTAAACTAAGTCATTACGTTTCTTCCAAATTAACCATAGAATCCAGGGCCAGCAGTGGTACATGTGGTCTGTCGTGGCTCTATTTTCACTGTTCTCTGGAGGAATAAGAAGCACACTTAAGTTCTCATATATTGAGAGACTAGATGAAGGGTAGAAACAGTCTGCTAGAGGGGAGAGAGCCCAGACAAGGCGAGCATACAAGAATAACATATGGTCCAGAAAACCCTTATTCTATATACATAACCTCCCTAATTTTTTGTTTTTTAAAAAAAAATAAAAAATGACAAAATTACTATTTTACACTTAATGATGTTTGAATTTGGGCAAAATTAGTTTATATAGTTTTATCTGAGAGCTATACCAACAAAACACATCAGTTCAGATGGTTCAGACCCGTTATTTCTGTGGGACGCGTCATGGGTTCGAGTGGAGAGAAGTACGGTACAACTAGTATTACTAGTGGTATTACTAGTAATACTAGGTACAACTGGCCGAAGTATATCTTAGTTGTACCACAATTATACTAAATGTCATCTGAAAGCTATACCAACAAAACACAGTAGCTCAGATGGTTTAGACCCATTATTTCTGTGGGGACTTAATATATGTGTCGGTTATGGGTAGTTAACATGCAAATAGACACGTTTCATTTGTATAACTTGTAACTCTTCGTATAAAGACACGTTCTTATAGGTTGTGTCTATGTGTGTTGTAAGCTGTAGTACGATTTCATAAAAAGCAATAAGTTGATCGATTACATCTAAGTTCTCTGTAAAATTAGTAGCTAGCTCCGGAAATTAGATAGGAAACTCTTGTCTCCGTCAATGTAAACAGCAATCGAATTAGGATTTGCAGCAGAGGCTCCAACGGCAGTGGAGAGTCCAAAATCCAATGCTGTGTTGCCTTCTCCATTTCATTTTGATGGACCCGTAAGAAATGATAATAAATTTTTTCTCAGTACATTCACCAGTCAGACTCTTATACCACGTAAATGAGATTAAAAGTTGCTAAGAGTATCGTTATAAGCATGTGAGGTAATGTGCAATATCTTTGCGTTTGAAAACACTTTTAACAAGTTTGCAGTGCCATAACTTTCTTTGTACATACATATAAGCAGCAACCTCTAATTTACAATAATAAGCAACCTCTCATATATAATAACAAGAAAAATTGTATGATTTCACAAAACGGTGTTGATAAAACAATGTTTACTTGGTGACCAAAAAAAAAAAACAATGTTTACTTAGTGGATGAATATGAAAAAGTGATGAATATCATGTTCTATTTTTATATTGTTCTTATGGCATAACATATATAAAAAAATGAACAAAAAGAATGCAAGGTTTTACCATCTATAAAATGATTAAATAAGATGGAAGTGGGTAAATTTAAATAAACGTTTTGGTGGGAGAATGGATAATTTGGTCAGGGTAATTGCATGGCAGGTAGTCCATTCATGCAGATGTGGATGGCTCATCAAAGTCCAGAGCGGGGATGAACGGAAGAAAGTTTTGGAGGAAACCAAGTGGTGGCTGTGTATTACCCCGAAGACAAGTATCGCAAGGCGACTACGAAGTCTAAGCTATCTATCGTCTTCTTCTTAAGCTTTAATTTGGATCTCTTAGCAACAAGTTTGGATCTTTTTTGTTATTTTACATGTTAAGGTCTCTCATAGAGACATTTGTTTGTCTAGAATCATACTTCGATAGTATGAATGATTGTAAGTTGAAAAATCTACCAAGTCGAAAGATGTTTTTAGTTATGGTACTATAAAAAAAAAAACTAAGTTGAAAGATGCTCTTACTTATGGTACATTAGTACCATATCTAGATATAATTGTCAGTTAACACAATGCAGGCATTACCAACAGATTTGGTATTGACCTCAAATTCGTGGCTTACCAGAGTCCCACAGAATGAACAGCGGGCAAGATCAACACATTTTCAAAGTCTTATTACACGAAACGTTATTGTAATCAGATGGCAGTACACTTTCAAAAATATTATTTCACGGCATAAAAATCCAAAACAACTTAATCCGATCTACATTATACGGCCATGAATAAGCCTAAACGACGCGTAAGCTTTGAAAAGGATTTTGGTCCAACTCGGCATCCAACTCGGCGTCTAAGCTTTGAATCTGTTGCTTAATGATTTCTTCCCAACTAGGAAGAGTCAAATCTTCTTCTCCCCTGCACAAGTGACCCTCGAGATACAAGTATCCTGTACGCTCATTGAGGATTCTTTTAATGATAGCTTTGCGTTCAACATGCTCGCCAATACCACCAGTGGCCAATCCCTTAAAAGCTATGTAGACGATTGCAGTTTTGGCGTTGAGCGGCGCCTCCTCAGTAGTTTCTATGGCCACTTTCACAATGCTCAACTTGCAGAGATCCTCCTGCAACAACAACAGTTTTGAAACCAAAACCACATGTTAATAAATAGTACCAACAGTCATGAAACTCATGGTATGTGCATTTAGACTTAGAAAAACAAAGAAGAAAAGAACAATATAGACTTACCTCTAAAATCATCCTATCATTTGTATAAACTGCAAGCTCCAGATAAATACGAATCCAATCAGTGTCTAGCAACGCTGATTTCTCCACCTGCATGATAAAAGAAAGAAAAACAAAAACATATATCACACTTGTTAAATGATGATCATAATTAAGCAAAAAAAAAACTGATGATGCTGTGTAAGTAGAGACCATTCTTACCACGTAAAATCTTTCTTTATCATTGAAAGCATCATCATCTGAGGGCCAATCAGGCAATCCATTATCCACCGCACTGCAATCATACGGCTCACTGGTGCCCTCGCCTATGAAACATTATTTAATCAACAAAGTGAGATTTATGCTCGACTCTCAAGTTGTAAATATTAAAAAAAAAAAAAAAATGAACAATGCACCACAATTCAGTCACTCTTAGGTACCTTTAACTCTAGCAACAGAACAAGTCACATCCAAAAGGCCATAACGCTCTTCATCAACTTGAACCTGAAAGGTTTGCATCGAATCTTTATCGCATGCAGCCAAAGTTATGAAGAAGGAGTTCGCACAATTCATCGTCATGTTAAATTTGATTAGGGCAGAGAGCTTGAAGTTTGTCCCCTGTAAAAAGAAACTGAATGTGTTATTATAACAGTGACAGCATGTTTGTCAAGAGATAGAAAATGTTTGTCATTTTGTACCTCCAACATATTGTAACGATGAAGACCCACCATAGCATAACGTTTGACCAAGGGACCGTAAGGATACGCACGGTGGAAACCTTGACAGGACACGGGTATCAATGCACCAGCCATACCTTGCGGTCCTATGATACCTTCGATGTCGAAACCCTGTCAACGAAAATTGACAAAAAGAACATCGATCGATCAAATAATTAAGGAGATGAAAGAATTTCATTCATCAGATTCAATTCTACATACATCGGAGTCATCTCCCCCAAATCCACGATCATCGATCAAACTCTAAACAAATAATTTAAGAAGGTGAAAGAATTACATACATCGGATTCATTCACTTGACGAAAGTACTCATCCTGCCGACGGTAAAAGTCGGCGTCACGTACAATCCCGAACGTCGACATATTCTCCACCGGCGTTGTGCTTCGGGGGCTGCTTTTTTTATTGGCTTCAGTTGGGCCTTCTGAACCTAAATTTTAACCCCTACTTTAATGAAATCAACTTATTTACTCTTTTTTTCCATTTTATTTTAATTTGAAGTATTTAGATTAAAACTTTTATATATTTATGTTAACATTATGTCAAAATTTCTTTTTCTTTTTTTTTTTTAAATATTTTCAAAAATTTTTATCAATAAATTAATTTGACATATGTCTCCAATTACTTTGAAAAACCATTTTGTTTTACAAAAATTTAAACGATCTATCCTGAACAAACGGTTGTGCTTCGTTGCAAAATCATTATTCTTCGCTATAATCTTATTTATTTTATACTCGAAACACTAGTATGCTTTCAAATCGCTAAACCGAAAATCCCGTGAAAGTGTCTTTAGACAAGTGTTAAAGTCCACATCTGCGACATTTTCCACCAAAATTCGATTTCATGTAACTACATATTTGCATTTGTTGCCAAAAAAAACAAAAACCTAAAATCCCATGACTTTTTTACAATTCTTCGCGATCATTTATTTAATACATGACCATTCTCCTTTTTTTTGTTGAGCTAACTAATTGATCACTCGTGATTTTATTTAATGTCACTCTACTGACAACTTTGTTTAATTAAAAAAACCTAGAAGAAGATTGTCGATAAGTCATTAACTCTTTTCCGTAAAAAATTATAAACAATCTTTATTACCAAAAACAAGAACAAAAACAAAACAAAAACCCATCATTTTTTTCTTCTTCTAAATAAAAATAGAAAATAGAATAAAATTCAAAGACTCAATTTTTTTTAAAAGAGTAAAACGTTGCTTTATGTTTTTTGGTCATCTACTAAATCAATATAATTTCTGAAATTAATTTTCCAGAAAACTTGATTTTATTGATTTTGATACTTGAAAAAAGAGACAGTCTTGTTCATTTAAATTTTACTTTGGTTGCTTATCTCTGATGGTGAAAAAAAATTGGCTAACATAATGAGTTGTGACGGTGTTTAGGTAAAATAAAAGTATCAGTTATCTCATGTCAAAATCACTGAAAATGTGTTGTTACGAAGAAATAGTTCTGAAACACAAAGTATCTCTTGATCTAGTGCTTTTTGAATGAGGAGAATCCGCGAACGACGCTCAATCTGTTCAAAGACATCAAGACAATCATTAAAACCAAGTTCCTCACCCTATCCCTATTTTTGGAGCCGAAGAACCCACATTTTCTCCAAGTTTGGTTCGGTTTTCTATAAAATAACCAAACCTTCCGTTTTCATCGCTAATCCTAGTCAAGAT
The DNA here is from genome assembly GCA_018361395.1 of Boechera stricta. Taxonomy (NCBI): domain Eukaryota; kingdom Viridiplantae; phylum Streptophyta; class Magnoliopsida; order Brassicales; family Brassicaceae; genus Boechera; species Boechera stricta. The sequence goes on along the minus strand of CM031539.1, from coordinate 4,919,707 downwards.
CTCATTTGCATGTTATACTCTTTTTCCTTCGCTCGGATTATCACAAAAAGATTTACTAGTAAGATTTTAATGAGACAACATTTTCTCTTTTTCTCTTTTTCACTCTAGTTCACTAGTAACGTCTTACCTTTGTAATTCCTTTTATTTTCTATCTCTCCTTCTCCCTTTCTTCGCTTATATTGGCATTTTTTATTTTAGAAAATTAAACTTTTAAACTAAAAAAATAAATCTATTACTATCCTTGCATATATATATATATATATACGTATTTATGAAGCTTGCGAGTATAATATAAGGTAAGTAGGATAAAAATTAGACCATCACTGTAAAAATACTATGGCATGTTGATGAAAAGTGGTAGAGGTTTATGAAAAGAATCGCCTGACTGATTCGCAAAAACTAATATAAAACGTGTCACGAACTGTAGCGAAGTAATTGGAAACGTAAGATTTTTTTTATCACAAGTTGAATTTAGCCACGCAAACTTCTTGATCCATGGTTAACATACGAATCGTTACAGATGAGGACTAAAAGATATTTGGTTAACAACAATGCTTAATAACCTTTTATGGCCATCCGTTGTAAACTGGCCACAAATTGGCAACGGTAGATGTATGTGACTAAAAGTCCTAATTAAGTCATCTAAATATTGGTGCCAACAAGCCGCGATATAATTACATACGTTTAGTGGCTATTACAAGCTACAAATATGTAAAGGCAGCAAAACATAGGCCAACGACTTTAGAAATGCTAAGTGGTGACAAAAATTACCACTAAAAAATAGTTTGGATGGTCACCACCCGATCACAGTAAACATACACATTACTAATCACTGACATGCTATTTTGAAATGGTGTAAATATAAACTTGTTGAAATGTCGTGTCTATGAAAAAGATCGATATCATTCTAAAAAGACATATACAAATAAAATTCCAAACAGAGGATGTTTTAGTTATTTCTCAGTTAATTAATTGGATCGATTATATTAATAAACGAAAATAACATCACATATAAGATGGCACATCGAACATATAACTCTCAACGTAAGATGCAAAATCATTAAGAAGTATTGCATGTAATTAGGCATTTTCAACAAATATATCATATTTTGCTTCAAGTTATTTATCATTCCATATAATCTAATCTGCCTCTGAGGCTCCGATCCAAGTATGTGCATAAACAGAAAATCTATTTCTATCGATTTAAGCACCCAATTATAAACATCCGAAGAAAAATTTAAACATTTATTTGCAACTGTTGATTGAAGAATTGAAGGATTTGTGGAGTAACAATGCTTTACGATATGTTGAAGAGGCAAAATTCTTCCAAGGTGCCATCTATTTTCTGGTCTATGCTATGGTATCCAAGTGGATGATGTACGGATTATGAAATCAGGTGGTTCATCTAAGAAGTGGTTTATACCAAACACTTCGATCGCGAATGTAAAAACTCCGTAGAGAATAGAGATGTTTGAGTAGGCGGTAGACCCATATGTTATTCGAATCTAAATGCAAATAGAGCGATCTCTCACAGTAGTGGAACTAGCCACATCGACACAATTGACGGTAATTTCAACAAACGTTTCGTCAAAGAGGAGTTTAGCCCTTTTTGCAAACACTAGTGTTAGTCTCTGTAAAGTTTTAAATCCTAGTCCAAATAAAGGAAGAGAAAGAAGATCATGCCTTATTATCTTAGTTTTAGATGATAAATTTTTCATTAGCTAGCAATCAAATTTGCTAAATAAATTTCTGATTTGCACTCATGTCTTACTTTAGTTTCAGATGATAAAATCCTTTGTAATCAAATTTGCTACATACACGAGAGATAGAGTCATCAGTTTGAGATGAACTATGTCAAAGTGAACTTAATATTATTGTAGCAGCATTATTGCAAATTTATATGAATGACGAACAAACTAAACATTTTTAAGTAAAAAATAAATAAATTATTTCTATAGGAAATAATATAGGAAGGTGGTGAGGTTACTTGGAAAAGAAGTTAAAAGCCCCCATGAATTTAAATGAAAAGATCTTAAAATAGAGAGAGGCATGGCGTAAAAAAAGGCTTAAACAAAACAGCAAAGCCCTTTATATTTTCAATCTAACTCTCTCTCATCTATTTAAAAAAAAACTTAAGCCTCAAGAAATCAACCAACAAAAATCAATTTAACAAAACATCTTCTGCTTGTTAGGGATTGAAAACCTTAAGCAATTTTTTTTTGATAGTTAAAAAAGAAAATATGAGATCGACGGGAATCATGAATTGAAACTTTGTTTTAGAAAAACATAGAGAGTGAGGACTAAAACAGAGAAAAATAGAGAGAAAAATAAATCTTGTTTGCTTGAGAGGAAAACTGGAAGTTGGTCTATGAGTTTGTGAGAGAGAGATGAAAACAAGTGAAACTTTTAAAAAAATCTTTTCTACTCACGTTCGAGAACATATAGGGATTTCTACTAAAAGTAGATATCATTGTAGACTTAGCTAACAAACAATTTACAGATACACATCATGAAATCTCGAAATCAATTATGCATTAAAATAAGTGTTGGTCCAATTATGCATCGCACGGGTTAAATATATGATATATATATAACTCGGCTGGATAAACCTAAATCGATAAAGGAGAAGGACAAAAGCAGGCAACAGAACATCGAAGCACAACCGTTTGTGTTTGACGAGGAAGAGGAGAATATGTCGACGTAATATTTTGTCATGTTATATTTCTTTGAGAGGTAATATATGAAATATTTATAATTGTTTTTTAAAAAATCTCGAAATTAATATTACGGAAGTGTGATTTTAAAATAAACATTTGATTGGTTTAAAATTACATATAATGCCATTGATTTTATGAACAAATTAAAAAAATCCATTAAGGATAAAAATTTCTTAACAATTATCATTTTAATTAAAAATAGATATATCTATAAATAAAATCTTAACAAAATCAATTTTTCTACTTCATTCAAATTTTTTTAAAAAAAAATAAATTAATTAATTAAAATGAATATTATAATCTAGAAAAAAATAAATATGTTAATTATTATTGACAATTTTATCATTTCAAAAATAGGAAAATAAAAAAACTATTTTTAATTTACATATTAAAAATCATTTCATCTAAAGTATATTATCATATTTTACTAAATTAAAATAAAATAGTAAAGAGATGTACTTGAGCTAGGTCTTTGGGACCTTGTCGTTTATAGAAAATGTATATTATAATTTTTAAGTTACTCATTTCCATATCGTTCTTTTTCAATTTTGTGAATTATTTTTTTGTAAATTTCACTATTTTTGGTAGTTACATTTTCTTCTAAAAATTGTTAACTTTTTGTTTTTGTTTGTTAATAAAATATATTCGTGCGATCTAGATCTTTGATCGGGAAAATTGATTTTTTAATTGTATTTTAAATTCAATTTTGTTTTGGCTTATTAGGAGGAGTAGGTGCATTGAAGAGGGATAGGGGAAAAAATAGTAGACTAACTAAATTTAAATTAAAAAAAAAAATCAGAAACATTAGCTTTCACAATAGGTCGTTTAAATTTTTGTAAAACAAAATTGGTTTTTCAAAGTAATTGGAGACATATGTCAAACTAATTTATTGATAAAATTTTGAAAATATTAAAAAAAAACAGAAAAATAAATTTTGACATAATGTTAACAGAAATATATAAAAGTTTTAATCTAAATACTTCAAATTAAAATAAAATGGAAAAAAAAAAAGAGTAAATAAGTTGATTTCATGGGCTAAAATTTAGGTTCAGAAGGCCCAACTGAAGCCCATAAAATCAATTCGTCGAATGGGATATATTAAACCTAAATCGCGTAGGAGAAGGAAATAAACCAGCCCCCGAAGCACAACGCCGGTGGAGAATATGTCGACCGTCGGCATGATCGATCCCTGTTTTAAAAACCCAAAGTGTTGTTTTGTAATTGGTTGTGTGTAGTAGCTTGGGTAGCAAGTAGGAGTCTTATTAATATTGTATTAAGTCGTTTGGAGCAAAGTTTTAAAAATTCTGTATTTTCTCGTTTCTACGTCTTTGTTTTCGATCGTTTTCGGGGTAGGTCGTTTCATAACCATGGATCAAGAAGTTTGCGTGGCTAAATTCAACTTGTGATAAAAAAAAATCTTACGTTTTGAATTACTTCGCTATAGTTCGTGACACGTTTTATATTAGTTTTTACGAATCAGTCAGGCGATTCTTTTCATAAAACTCTACCACTTTTCATCAACATGCCATAGTCTTTTTATAGTGATGGTCTAATTTTTATCTTACTTACCTTATATTATACTCGCAAGCTTCATAAATATGTATATATATATCTATATGCAAGGATAGTAACAGAATTTTTTTTAGTTTAAAAGTTTAATTTTCTAAAACAAAAAAATGCCAATATAAGCGAAGAAAGGGAGAAGGAGAGATAGAAAAATAAAGGAATTACAAAGGTGACACGTTACAAGTGAACTAGAGCGAAAAAGAAAAAATGTTGTCTCATTAAAAACTTACTAGTAAATTCTTTTGTGATAATCCGAGCGAAGGAAAAAGAGTACAACATGCAAAGGGGATCTTGACTAGGATTAGCGATGAAAACGGAAGGTTTGATTATTTTATAGAAAACCGAACCAAACTTGGAGAAAATGTGGGTTCTTCGGCTCCAAAAATAGGGATAGGGCGAGGAACTTGACTTTAATGATTGTCTTGATGTCTTTGAACAGATTGAGCGTCGTTCGCGGAGTATTGTTGTGGATTCGGTTGTTCCTTCCGCGCCAGATTGTGTACGTTGTAGGTTGGAATAGAAGGTGGGATATAAGGCTAAGTTGGGGAGACGGAAAAGCTCGAGGAAGCCATTGTATTAAAGAAGGAAAAACATGTTTACATCATTTTCTTCGGCAAGAGAAAAGAAGATGCTCCTTGAATTCTATGGAAGATGCACAGTGGGAGTAGATATATACATGTTTACATGTCTGTTTACTTTCTGCAATTCTTTTGTGATTTTCATCTCTTACAGATGACGCACTATATATTGATTAGTATGAAACGGAGGGAGTATATTCCATTACTTTTCTTTCTCGTCTAAATTTTTGTTTCCATGAGTCCTTAGATAGTCTTTAGTATATTTCATTTGAGAATAATCCTCTTCCTAAGTAGATTCAAATCAGGATTCTCCTCATTCAAAAAGCACTAGATCAAGAGATACTTTGTGTTTCAGAACTATTTCTTCGTAACAACACATTTTCAGTGATTTTGACATGAGATAACTGATACTTTTATTTTACCTAAACACCGTCACAACTCATTATGTTAGCCAATTTTTTTTCACCATCAGAGATAAGCAACCAAAGTAAAATTTAAATGAACAAGACTGTCTCTTTTTTCAAGTATCAAAATCAATAAAATCAAGTTTTCTGGAAAATTAATTTCAGAAATTATATTGATTTAGTAGATGACCAAAAAACATAAAGCAACGTTGTACTCTTTTAAAAAAAATTGAGTCTTTGAATTTTATTCTATTTTCTATTTTTATTTAGAAGAAGTAAAAAATGATGGGTTTTTGTTTTGTTTTTGTTCTTGTTGTTGGTAATAAAGGTTGTTTATATTTTTTTACGGAAAAGAGTTAATGACTTATCGACAATCTTCTTCTAGGTTTTTTTAATTAAACAAAGTTGTCAGTAGAGTGACATTAAATAAAACGATCTCTTAGCAACAAGTTTGGATCTTTTTTGTTATTTTACATGTTAAGGTCTCGCATAGAGACATTTGTTTGTCTAGAATCATACTTCGATAGTATGAATGATTGTAAGTTGAAAAATCTACCAAGTCTAAAGATGTTTTTAGTTATGGTACTATAAAAAAAAAAACTAAGTTGAAAGATGCTCTTACTTACCATCTCTAGATATAATTGTCAGTTAACACAATGCAGGCATTACCAACAGATTTGGAATAGACCTCAAATTCGTGGCTTACCAGAGTCCCACAGAATGAACAGCGGGCAAGATCAACACATTTTCAAAGTCATTACACGAAACGTTATTGTAATCAGATGGCAGTACACTTTCAAATATTATTTCACGGCATAAAAATCCAAAACAACTTAATCCGATCTACATTATACGGCCATGAATAAGCCTAAACGACGCGTAAGCTTTGAAAAGGATTTTGGTCCAACTCGGCATCCAACTCGGCGTCTAAGCTTTGAATCTGTTGCTTAATGATTTCTTCCCAACTAGGAAGAGTCAAATCTTCTTCTCCCCTGCACAAGTGACCCTCGAGATACAAGTATCCTGTACGCTCATTGAGGATTCTTTTAATGATAGCTTTGCGTTCAACATGCTCGCCAATACCACCAGTGGCCAATCCCTTAAAAGCTATGTAGACGATTGCAGTTTTGGCGTTGAGCGGCGCCTCCTCAGTAGTTTCTATGGCCACTTTCACAATGCTCAACTTGCAGAGATCCTCCTGCAACAACAACAGTTTTGAAACCAAAACCACATGTTAATAAATAGTACCAACAGTCATGAAACTCATGGTATGTGCATTTAGACTTAGAAAAACAAAGAAGAAAAGAACAATATAGACTTACCTCTAAAATCATCCTATCATTTGTATAAACTGCAAGCTCCAGATAAATACGAATCCAATCAGTGTCTAGCAACGCTGATTTCTCCACCTGCATGATAAAAGAAAGAAAAACAAAAACATATATCACACTTGTTAAATGATGATCATAATTAAGCAAAAAAAAAACTGATGATGCTGTGTAAGTAGAGACCATTCTTACCACGTAAAATCTTTCTTTATCATTGAAAGCATCATCATCTGAGGGCCAATCAGGCAATCCATTATCCACCGCACTGCAATCATACGGCTCACTGGTGCCCTCGCCTATGAAACATTATTTAATCAACAAAGTGAGATTTATGCTCGACTCTCAAGTTGTAAATATTAAAAAAAAAAAAAAAATGAACAATGCACCACAATTCAGTCACTCTTAGGTACCTTTAACTCTAGCAACAGAACAAGTCACATCCAAAAGGCCATAACGCTCTTCATCAACTTGAACCTGAAAGGTTTGCATCGAATCTTTATCGCATGCAGCCAAAGTTATGAAGAAGGAGTTCGCACAATTCATCGTCATGTTAAATTTGATTAGGGCAGAGAGCTTGAAGTTTGTCCCCTGTAAAAAGAAACTGAATGTGTTATTATAACAGTGACAGCATGTTTGTCAAGAGATAGAAAATGTTTGTCATTTTGTACCTCCAACATATTGTAACGATGAAGACCCACCATAGCATAACGTTTGACCAAGGGACCGTAAGGATACGCACGGTGGAAACCTTGACAGGACACGGGTATCAATGCACCAGCCATACCTTGCGGTCCTATGATACCTTCGATGTCGAAACCCTGTCAACGAAAATTGACAAAAAGAACATCGATCGATCAAATAATTAAGGAGATGAAAGAATTTCATTCATCAGATTCAATTCTACATACATCGGAGTCATCTCCCCCAAATCCACGATCATCGATCAAACTCTAAACAAATAATTTAAGAAGGTGAAAGAATTACATACATCGGATTCATTCACTTGACGAAAGTACTCATCCTGCCGACGGTAAAAGTCGGCGTCACGTACAATCCTTCGCGACATATTCTCCACCGGCGTTGTGCTTCGGGGGCTGCTTTTTTTCCTTCTCCTTTGCGATTTAGGGTTAATATATCCCATTCGACGAATTGATTTTATGGGCTTCAGTTGGGCCTTCTGAACCTAAATTTTAACCCATACTTTAATGAAATCAACTTATTTACTCTTTTTTTTTTCCATTTTATTTTAATTTGAAGTATTTAGATTAAAACTTTTATATATTTATGTTAACATTATGTCAAAAAAAAATTTTATTTTTTTTATTTTTATATTTCCAATTTTCATCAATAAATTAATTTGACATATGTCTCCAATTACTTTGAAAAACCATTTTGTTTTACAAAAATTTAAACGATCTATCCTGAGGCTTCGTTGCAAAATTATCACAAAACTGCAATCTCCCCTCGATGCTGCCTCAAACTCGACATAAAAAAGGCTTTCGATACTATCCGATGGGACTTTATCATCAAACTGCAATTCTTCGCGATCATTTATTTAATACATGACCATTCTCCTTTTTTTTGTTTTTTTTTTGTTGAGCTAACTAATTGTCACTCGTGATTTTATTTAATGTCACTCTACTGACAACTTTGTTTAATTAAAAAAACCTAGAAGAAGATTGTCGATAAGTCATTAACTCTTTTCCGTAAAAAATTATAAACAATCTTTATTACCAAAAACAAGAACAAAAACAAAACAAAAACCCATCATCTTTTTCTTCTTCTAAATAAAACTTGAAAATAGAATAAAATTCAAAGACTCAATTTTTTTAAAAAGAGTACAACGTTGCTTTATGTTTTTTGGTCATCTACTAAATCAATATAATTTCTGAAATTAGTTTTCCAGAAAACTTGATTTTATTGATTTTGATACTTGAAAAAAAAGACAGTCTTGTTCATTTAAATTTTACTTTGGTTGCTTGTCTCTGATGGTGAAAAAAAATTGGCTAACATAATGAGTTGTGACGGTGTTTAGGTAAAATAAAAATATCAGTTATCTCATGTCAAAGTCACTGAAAATGTGTTGTTACGAATAAATAGTTCTGAAACACTAAGCATCTCTTAATCTAGTGGTTTTTGAATGAGGAGAATCCTGATTTGAATCTACTTAGGAAGAGGATTCTTCTCAAATGAAATATACTAAAGACTATCTAAGGACTCATGGAAACAAAAATTTAGACGAGAAATAAAAGTAATGGAATATTAAAGATTGCCATATACTCCCTCCGTTTCATACTAATCAATATATAGTGGGTCATCTATAAGAGTTGAAAATCACAAAAGAATTGCAGAAAGTAAACAGACATGTAAACATGTATATATCTGCTCCCACTGTGCATCTTCCATAGAATTCAAGGAGCATCTTCTTTTCTCTTGCCGAAGAAAATGATGTAAACATGTTTTTCCTTCTTTAATACAATGGCTTCCTCGAGCTTTTCCGTCTCCCCAACTTAGCCTTATATCCCACCTTCTATTCCAACCTACAACGTACACGATCTGGCGCGAAAGGAACAACTGAATCCACAACAATACTCCACGAACGATGCTCAATCTGTTCAAAGACATCAAGACAACCATCAAAGCCAAGCTCCTCGCTCTATCCCAATTTTCGGAGTCGAAGAACCCACATTTTCTCCAAGTTTGGTTCGGTTTTCTGAATACACAAACTTTAGTTAATAGATTGATGAATAATACTGAATACACAAACTCTAATCTCAAACAGAACAATCACTTTTCCTCTCATTGGTTCTTTGATCATACATATACTTTCATAACAAAGGTAATAAAGACGAATCAATTACGTAACATACTTTACTTAGTTCGAGTCAGAGATTTTTTTTTTTGACCCCTGTTTATTTATTTTTATACGTTTGAAGTATATGCTTCATATCCAAAACTACCAAAAAACTCCTCGATTTTCAAAACTACCACAAAAGTTTTAAAAAATTAGTAAGAGTTGGTTAAATTTTAACAACGGTTTAAAATTACAAATTTCTGGTAGTTTGAAATATACAAAGTTATGGTAATTTGTTTTAATACAATAATGACTTGAGCAGATATTTAATTCATGGTACTATTAATCGAAACCACTTTCAATCTACACCATAGTTTATGTTTTTATGTGTTTTCAATCTATCGTCATAGTTAATGATAATTAAATATGTTTACTTACTCTCTTTTTTATGGTAATAAAATGTATTTTTAGAAAAATAATTTGAATTAAGTTGGTCTGTTGAAATTACCTTTAATATTAACCACTATCGAAACCATATGTTTATGATGGTTAGCACAGTTTTGTTTTTTAATCCTTCCACAGCCTTGATTCAGAGAAGTAGAATGCAAATACTGAAACTTTGACTTTTTTTTGTTACACTACTCGATACGGTGTAACTTCATTATGACTACTTCTGATCACAAAACGTTTGTTGATCATATGCGTTTTTGGCTGTAATCTCTTTCATATGCTGGTACATTTTGTAAAAAGAACACTCTTTTGATTACTAATATAATTAACATTAAACCAAAGAAAGAAAAACAATTTAGTTTTTTGTAAGCACCTAAAATTTAGTTTGGTACTAAAAGCGCAATTATATATTATTCCAAGTAGTTAGTGGTATAATATATTTATATATATATATATATTTAATATTAAGCCTCAACTAAAATTTTGAAGAAATCTCATATTTTTTCTTGCAACAATCACAGTTAAAAGCGCAATTTTTAGTTTCTGTAAATTAAGTGACTGGAGTGTTTATTTTATTTTATGATATTCATTAGTCAAAACTATTCTAACTTCATCACATTCATATTGGTTTATACAGTCATCTTTATATAAACACCTTTATAAGTAGAATGTAAATGCTAAAGCTTTTGGTTATATTTAGAAAGATTCGATATGCATGGTGAAAAAATAAGTAGATGAGTGGGGTTAAGTGAAAAAAGTTAATGCAAATTTCATAAAGCTCTCTTTATATAAACACCTTCATCGAAAGAATTATAATCAAACCCACGAAACAAAAAAAAAAAAAAATCAGAGAATGGCACTAGAGGAACTTCTTCACGGGTGATCGGCATTGCGTCTCCGGGGGACAAATTCAAGGTGACGGTGTGATTCTCTTACAGTAATTGAAATCAAGGTTGGTAATTCTAATTTGAGTGAATCTTGCATTCACTCATATTTATTACATGATATATTCATCAAATTTGTAACATACAGTCCATATTATCATTTAGTTTTATTTTTTCGGAAAATAATAATAATGGTTTTCTCAAGATACACGTATCATTTTATGATCATGAAAATAAAAATAAAAATACATGTGTCCTGAATACACGCATGATATAATGATACGAATCTTACGGAGATGTACGTAGACAAATTAATAGGTTATGCTTATCATCACCAAATAAGAATTTCGTTAATAAAAATCTCCATGACATATTATAAACTATATATGGATTGACCATAAAAAAAAATTCATTGGCAAATCCATACAGTTTTTTTTTTTTTTTTTTGTGTGCACAAATCTATGCAGATAAATATCACTCCCTACAAAAGCTTTCTGGCCAAAAGGTTTGTAGTAACAAATCTCACAGTACATCCAAAGGGACCATCGGTTTTTAAAAAAAAATAATGAAAATTCATATTCGATAATTTTTACATACAACTAAGGTTTTTTTTTATTATTTCTCTTATTATTATTTTCTTTTTATTATTATTAAAATTTCATACAACTAAGGTTTTTTTTTGTATTGATAATTTGTTTTATTATCTCACGAGTTAGCCGCTATAACACGAAATAATTAAACTCGGATTGCTAGATTATAGGTTGTTCAATTTGTGTCAGTTGATCAGCTTATTTCATAATATTCACTAGTCAAGAACCATTTTAAACTCATATCGATCGTTCACAAGTTTCTAATAATGTATTTAAATTAAGTATCTGCGTAAACTACTTGCTTCATTGGAGTTAATTGATACACTAGGGCCGATAATATCATTTTGGCCATTCGTTTTATTTATTTTCCCACGTACCACATTAATTTACTGAGTGGGTGAAGTAAAATGCATGTGCTGAAGCTTTGGTAATATTTAGAAAGATTCGAATAGTGAAAAAAAGTTAATTGGGTGGGGTTAGGTAAAGATAGTAAATGCAATTCTCATAAAACTCTCTATAAATAAACGCCTTCGTAGAAAATATTACATAATCAAACCCACAAAACATATACTGCAAAACAAAAAAGATTCAAGAGAGTTTCTTGCCGCCGTTTCCTTCACCATGGCTTCCTCACGAAGCTCATGAAAATTCTAATACCATCTTTCTTCTTCCTCTTCTCCTCAGTTTTCTTTTGTTCGTTTTTGATAGGCCTTTAAGGGTTTACATAAGAAGGAACAAGCAGCCCTAAGGTAAGAAACAGGGAAACAGAGCATTGTAGAGGAATTAACTGACTCAAGGAGACCTCTTGGCATCAGTGACGTGGATTATGAGTTGAGAAAAGCTGCTGAGCTGTCCAAGAAAGTTCTAGAAGCGGTGGATAAGGACAAGAATGAGGCAGTCAGCAACGGTAGCAGTCAAATGAATGAGCTGTCAAGAATCTGTACGGGAAAAAGCATAAAGGTATAACGGCTCACGTGGTGTGATTTTTCATGAAGGCTGCGTCACCTTCTGCTTATATATATGGGAATAATGGCGTTAGGGTTTTGGGGGGGGGTCATGCTTCTGGTGAGGTGTCGCTTAGAGTGATCTGTGGATAGTTTGCAGGGTTTTCTTCTCTATCGTTATCTCATCTGTTTACTGTTAATTTCTCTGTTTTGGGTGAGTGCTGCATAGTGTTGACGATCTGTGTCAAATACTAAGCTGGGATTGAGTTTTGTTCCCCCTTGTTTTATAAATAAGAAATCTCGTGTCATTCAGAAATTCCAGAGTTGAATACAAGTTCTCATCGTCTCTGATTTATATAAGAGAGATTACAGGTCTGTTATTAGGAAGGGATAGGCAAGGAATCTATCAGTTTTCTCCTCCTTTCTCTCAGCTTTCTCGAAACCCTGAATCTAGGTCTGAAAATTCTTGCTTCTTCGCCCTGATCAAGATACTCAAAGGTTACCGGAAGAATAGAAAACAACCATTGATCTATCTTGAAAGGGTAGGCTTTCTCAGCAAGTACAAAATTCAGGTTTATTCTCATTCTTATCCTCATCGTTTCAAGTGTCTTCTATGTATGCTATTAGCCTATTATAGACCTGTGTTAATTTCTATGAAGGCACTGTACTAGACCCCATCTATAGCTTTTGTTTGGTAAAATTATTGCATGCGCGTTATCATGTATCCAATGTTCATCAATTGTAACCCATTTATCATTTATATATAGAAATTTCATCAAAATGATAATAAAATCAAAGTTGATGTCTTTTTATAAGAACTTGGTCTTCATATAAAGTATTGTCAATGTATGCTATTATAAACCTGTGTGATGGTTTGATTATGATCGTCTAGAGGTCATGAAAGTTTTTTTTTTTTGTGACTGATTGTAATGGCAACAGTTGTTTCTCTCAGATCTCTTTTCTCTCGTTACTCTCTTCGCTTGGTAGGATCTTACGCGGCGGAGGTAGGTAAAGACGGCGGAGGTGAGGGAGAAAGAGAACCTGTTGGAGGTGTAGAAATCGGAGGAGAAAGAAAAAGAAGATTCTGAAGAAAAATCGGAGACAGATGGATACTTACCGGCGTCTATGCAATGAACTGCCACTCCATTTATCGTTAGAGCTAAGGAATGCAGGTATAGTTGAGGTCAACATGAGAAGCGTCTTTGGTATCTTGGGTCCGCATCCATCCGTGGGGATACCTTGCTCAGGTAGATACAGGGTTGTATCAAATGAGCATTATACTGCAGTCTTTTGGGAAAATATTTTTCCATCTAGTTGCCTGACTCCTCGGATGCTAAGGTGTTGTTGGTATCGTGAACTTGGCTCTATAAGAGACCAAAGAAATCACATATTGTGCTGGGGCTATGTTGCCACCGATTTGATTAGTGCACATCTTATGATCCGACGGGTCACTGAAGATCATCTCCGTTTCTCTGTCTGGAATCTATGTATGAGATGCAGGCCGGATCTTCTAGGACATGATGTATTGGCTCCGACTGGACATATATGTTACAGGGTTTTCGTAGATGAGGCTTTGGAATTTATAAGGCATAATGGTATTGCTAGAGAGATTCCTGGTGAAGAGCACATGAGATATTTTTGTCGCCAAGAATTTCCAGCGTCTCCAAACCTTTACATCCCCAGAATGTCAGTTAGGGTTGTTGAATCGCTTTGGGAAGCTTTAGAGTATTTACATTTGGGCCCTATAACAGCAGATATCATCACATTTTCTGAGCTGTTCAGGACAGGATTTCAAGTCTATAGAGGCCCAACCACATATGGGTCTATGTTTATTGGGTATCACTCCTGTACTATAGCAGCTGTTTCATTTTTTGAAGGAGAACCTGTTGCTATCTGTAAACTCAGTAATGGCACTTTGGTGGGCAGCAATGGTTATGTTCCTGTGTCCTTGTCCACATTTCACTTTGTGTATGCTTCTGATTGGACTACTCATGCTATTCCGGCTACCGATTTACCTACACCTCTTCTTTCACATTTCATTATACTGGATATTGAAGGTAAACTTGTTGTGTCTTCTCAGCTATATTTTAGCTAGTGGGTTTAATAGTTAAGTAGTTTATGGTGCTTATCTGTTTTTACCAATTTTTAACGCAGCTTGAGTATTTGGAGACTTAGACTGGATCCATATTTGACGCACGATGCAACCGAATCTCTGAAGTCTCTGCAAGCGGCTGAGTTGAAGATGGTCTAAAAGTTAAAATTTAATTACTAGTATTGTTTAAAAGTTTAAAATAAACACTTTAATATTTCTATCCAATAAAAAAAGTTTAAGCAGCTGAGTATAAAATTTAATTACTAGTATTGTTTAAAAGTTTTGGTCTCTTCTGTGATTAGATGGTCGGCTCTCTTGGTGGTTTTTCTTTTCGAGTTTTGATGCTCTTCCTTGTCTCCTACGTCAGATGATTAACTAATTCAACTGCATTATTTGGATTTTATATTACAGAGAAATTAGGGTTTCGAGCTCATGGATTAGTACAATTCTTAAATATATGGGCCTTAGGACCAAATGAAGATGTAAAACATGGACCTTGAGCCCAATTCAAGATGTAAGCCCCTAATGATTAAAACGATGTCGGTTAAGGGATAAAGTTTGAAAAATACGAAACTCTCATATTCTCTTGAGAGAGAAATATATATCTCCAAGATTTTTTTATCCTTTTGGTTTGATTCATTATCTATCAATATCAATGGCGATTATAGCATCACTAGAATAATATTAATCTCTTCTCTTCACTCCCTTCAACGCCTCCAACGCCGGATTCATCATCAGGTATTTTCCGGCCACCTCCGCCGATACCAATTCCCAAATACTCACCATCTCGTAATAGAAAAACTAACCATCAAACCGACACAAAGCCGAAACCACAATCAAATCCAGCTCTAAAGCTTCCACATCAACGAACCAGATACTACAAACCGGTTAAAGAAGGAGTCATCTCCTCAGACGGCGTACGCACAATCGTAATCAGCGATTCCGGTGTCTCGTACCAGCTTCCCGGGGCGCCATTCGAGTTTCAATTCAGCTACTCTGAGACTCCCAAGGCTAAACCGGTTGGGATTCGTGAACCGGCGTTTATG
Organism: Boechera stricta; assembly: GCA_018361395.1. Lineage (NCBI taxonomy): Eukaryota > Viridiplantae > Streptophyta > Magnoliopsida > Brassicales > Brassicaceae > Boechera > Boechera stricta. The sequence goes on along the minus strand of CM031539.1, from coordinate 4,904,314 downwards.
CCGTTCGCACCGCCGACGATGCCGAGACCGTGGACAGGGAAAGCACCGTTGAAGAAATCGAAGAAGAAGATTCCGTTGTTCGATTCATTCAATCCACCACCGGCGGGAAAATCTGGTGTTAAGTATGTTGAAATGCCTGGGCCGTTACCGTTTGGGAGATATCCTAAGGAAGGGATGAATAGAGAAGAGATTTTAGGAGAGCCATTGAAGAGATGGGAGAAAGGGATGTTGATTAAGCCTCATATGCATGATAATCGTCAGGTTAATTTAGGTGAGTGTTGTTTGTCTCACGTTTAGAATTTAGGAGTTTTGAGATTTCAGTTTTCACTTATTGGATTTGATTGATTATGTGTGTTTATTATAGGAAGAGATGGATTTACACATAATATGTTGGAATTGATACATTCGCATTGGAAGAGACGACGTGTTTGTAAGGTTCGATGTAAAGGAGTTCCTACTGTTGATATGGATAACGTGTCTCGTGTTCTTGAGGTATCTGTTTGGATTCTTGGTTGAAGTTTTTTTGGTAACTATTAGTTTCTTGATTAGCAGTTTTTGTAGAGCTAGAACGTTTGTTTAAGTGGAGATATACAGGAGACTTGAGGGAAATATCAATATCTGTAGAAAGAATTGGGTTGTTTGATATCTTATTTCAATCTAAGATCTTTGATGCTTGATGTTTTGTGACTTGAGAGAGTTACAAAAGATGTCTACTTTCGAACTGTTGGATTAGTGATGATGGACCGACTCTTCCAGCTTTCTGTTCTCTTTCTTTTCCTCTTATCTAGGAAAAGACCGGTGGAGAGATTATTCACAGAGTTGGAGGTGTGGTGTACCTTTTCAGGGGTAGAAATTACAACTATCGCACACGTCCGCAGTACTCATTGATGCTGTGGAAGCCAGCAGCTCCTGTTTATCCAAAGCTTATTCAAGAAGTTCCTGAAGGATTGACCAAAGAGGAAGCTCATGAGTTCAGGGTGAAGGGCAAGTCTCTTAGGCCCATATGCAAGTTGTGTAAGTATATCTTATTGTTAAAGCTCTAGTTCTGCCTTTTGCTCTTTTGTTACTTCGGCATTCTTTGAAGTCAATTGGCACATAGTGTGTAAGAAGAGGTTAGACACTTGGTTATATATTGACTATTATTGTCTCTGTTTTGCATTGCAGCTAAAAATGGAGTCTACGTGTCGCTGGTCAAAGATGTTAGAGATGCCTTTGAACTGAGTTCCTTGGTGAAAATTGATTGCCCAGGACTTGAACCAAGCGATTATAAGAAAATAGGCGCTAAGCTTAAGTCTATGAATCCTTCAGGTTTTTCTTTTATTTGCATCTATACTTTGCACAGCTCTCCATCTTCAGTGGAATCACTTTTGGTCGATCTCAAATGTCAAAATTGGAAGCATTTTAATTATAAACAATTTGAAATTTCTCTTTCACTTAGCTTAGGAATTCATTAGTTTCATAACCTTCAAGCGCTGCTTGTCAGGAAGCCAAAAGTTCCTTATACTCTTTATTTTCCATGCTGATCAATTTCTCTATGGTTTCTCATAAAAAGTTTGTATTGGAGTATTTTTCAACATGAAACTTGGTTTCATGTTCTATCTCATAATTTTGGTTTTCATATTCAGTTGCCAAGGCTTCATCAGCCAACATTTCTCTATATATCTGAAAAAGTTTCTCTTCATTTACCAGGAGTTAGTTCCGTGCGTGCTTCTGTCTTTCGATGATGAGCAAATACTCTGGAGAGGACGAGAGTGGAAGTCGCGATTTCTGGACAATCCTTTAATTCCAAACCTTTCTGAGACCAACATAGCGAACGAACTTGATCAGGTATTACATTCTTGAGTACTCATAAACCTCTTACGTGTTTTCAGCTTTCGTACTATCTGAAGAAAACAACAACCTTTGTCGAAAACAAATTCCAAAAAAAATGCTTCTCATATACTTATTATCTGTTCTGTTCTCATATACGCGCACCCTTAAAAGGAACGGATTAGATCATCAACTTACTCGACATGAATCTTCTGATTCGTCGATGGTAGCTGAATCTCTGCCTTTGCTAATCGCATATTCCTCCCTCTTCTACATTTTTCGGCCTTGTAGAAGAGACGAGATACTTAAATACAACTGTGAAGGCTCCTTTAGATTTACAACGAAAGCGGTTAATCCGGATCCATTTCATAAGTGGATTCTGATCTAAGTAGCTAGGCTAAGAGTCAGACAGTAGAGAAGAGGAAAAAAATGAGTATCGACCGGGAGGTTGAGACATGACTCTTTTCGGTTAAGTGGCAAGCTCAATGTTCAGGCCTTCTGTGATAGTGACCTGGCAGGATGTACATCCGGCGCCAACATTCATAAATAATTCTTATATATGATACGAAGAGATCACATATCTTTTTGAGCTGTCATCAACAAAGTTGCAGGTAGTTCTTATAGTTTGTAGGCAAAGTTTTCTTGTGTATTTCTCACATTAAGAGTGGTGTTTATGTTGAAAATCTTATTGCCCATGAAATTTTCAAAGTGTTAATGACATCTCACATTTCATTCTCAAGTCTTATCATGTTGTAGGTTATGAGTAGCTATTGGTCTAATCAATTATTCTTCTCCTATTATCATTCTTTTTGCATAAATATATTTTCTCCTGGTCATTTGTGGTTTATGCTCATTGTTCTTGATATCTGCTTATCTGTACCTTAAATAGAGAATTTGGAGCCACAGATATCAAAAAGAGAGAGTAATTGGGATATGGTCCCAGGGGAGCTAGCCAATGCTAGGCTTTACATTTATTCCTCAGGTTGTATTTTTTTTAATTCATTTATTTCTTCGGAATTGAAAGAGAAGATGAGACTCATAAACAAGTATACGTTACATAATTGACAAAAAAAAAAAAATACATTACATAATAATCAAGCATTGTAACTGTTTCTAGTATCGCATATTACCACGATTTGGGAACTCCTTCTGAGCATGAACTTAGTAATGGTATGAAGATGAGTTACACTGAGAAGGAATTTGGCTCCACTCTGAACTAAGGTTATGGTCCTGCTCGGACAATTCATTGATACCGGGAAAGAAAGTTCATTATAAGTAGCTGTGCGTTGGTCAACGTACATTTATGATTGGAGTTGTTGGATAGATAAGATTACTCGTTTGGATAAGATTACTCGTTTGGATAAGATAATATATATTCGGTTTGATGTTATGTACATTCGTATGATTCTACTTATGTTGACTAACCATGAGCCCATCGGGTGAAAAAAATCTTGGAGTTTATAAGCAATGGTATTCATAATCTTGAATTAGTTCCCTTTCTATGTAATTTTTCATAATCTTGTAATTATCACAAATCAATATGGTCTTTATTACTCTTCTATATAAACACAAACCTGGATTTTTTTTTTTGTGTTGTTGCGACTTAGGCATTTTTTTTTGTTGCTTGCCTTTATTATGAACTTATTTTGAGATAGTACTATGGTTCATTGACTTAACTTGAAGTTATGGTTCATTGAGTTAACTTGAAGAAATACATCTTAGTCGAGTATTTGAGTTTATCATTTGAATTTTACTAGGATGTGATCTAAAATGGTAAAATGTACTCTTAACTTTCACATCCTTTGTGTTTTTTTTTCACTTCTTCCTTTCTTTTTTTAATGCTTTTAGTTCCTTTGGAGCTCTGTATATTAACTTAAGCAATTTGAATTAAACCTAAAACTTCAATTTCAAAGTGAAAGAGATTATTAGAATTATATAAATGAATAATAAGACTTTATATTATGTGAAAATAAATAAAACAAATGGCCCCGTGCAATTATTCACTGCATCTCTCTCGATTTAAAGACTTTTCCCTCCTTTCACGTCTGCCTTATCCAAAAACGTTACAAAAAATGAAGAAGAATAACAATAATGGAGGAGAAGAAGGTTCCATTGACGGAGACATACTCGAATCAATCCTCTCTTATCTACCACTTCTTGACCTCGATTCCGCTTGCCAAGTCTCCAAATCCTGGAACCGCGCCGCCTTCTTCTCCCTCCGCCGCCTTAAAACCATGCCGTGGTTGTTCGTCTACAGTCAGAAGAGTTATCCGCCGTACATCATGGCGGCGACGGCGATGGTTTACGATCCGAAGTCCGATGCATGGATCGAGCTTAAATCCGCATCACCATCTCCCGTCGAACACGTATCCGTCGCTCGATCCTCTCACTCCACGTTGCTCTACGCTTTATCTCCGGCGAGATTCTCTTTCTCAATCGACGCGTTTCATCTCACTTGGCGACACGTAGCACCACCGAGGGTTTGGAGGATAGATCCAATCGTGGCTGTAGTCGGACGGAGCTTGATTATAGCCGGCGGCGTGTGCGATTTCGAAGAGGATAGTTTCGCCGTAGAGTTGTTAGATATCGAATCCGGCGACAGCGCGTGGGTGAGATGCGAATCGATGCCGGATTTTCTCTACGGATCCGCGTCCGCCATGTGGCTTTCCGTTACGGCGAGTTCGAAGAAGATGTACGTGACGGAGAAGAGATCAGGCGTTGCGTGTAGTTTCGATCCAGAAACTAGATCGTGGACGAAGCTTCTCGATCTTTGTCCCGGCGATGGCAGATTATATTCGCGTTCGATTGGATTCGCCGGTAACCGTCTAATCATGGCTGGGATCACCGGAGATGAGGATAATCCGACGGGAATCGAACTTTGGGAAGTTAAAGATTCCGACGAATCGCCGATGAATTTGAAATTCGAATCGATTGGATCTATGCCTAAGGCGTGTTTGGATAAACTCAGAGGAGTTGATTCTGATTGGCCGTTAACGTCGATAGTATTTAACGCGGTTGGAGATATGGTTTATATACATGATGCGGCAAAGAACGGCGGAGAGATTGTGGCGGCGGAGGTTGAAGGAGGAAAGCTTTGTAAGTGGAGGACTCTGCCAAACGCAGACGCTATTTGGAATAAAAGTCATGTGGCGGAGAGGGTTATCGTTGCGTGTTCAAACGTGACTTTTAGCGATTTGAAACTTGCGTTTAGGAATAACTTAAGTTTCTCAACGTAAAATATCGAATATCTAATCGTGTCCGTTAAATTTCAAAATTTCAAGTCAATTTTATTGTTAATTGTATTATATAAACCGAAATAGCTGGTCAAGTTCTAATATATCTAGGCAAATCAAATTCTCATTTGTCTTCCCCGTAGAACAAATTACGAATTATATAATTGTAATTATGAATAATATCAACAAAAACACAGTAGCAAAGATGGTAATACTCTACCCGCGTGACCCAAATGTTCAGGATACGAAACTCAAATATGTCGTATAACTGGATATTTAATTACTAGTTGTATCGGGTCTTACCCAAATTAATAGTTTGAAATGGGTTACGCGGATAATATTCCAAAGAAGCTATAGAGGCGTAAAAAGGGTGAGGGAAGCTATTGAGAGATTATTTTGTTAGGTGAAGAGTTGTTGTCCATTACGTACGCTATAAGTGAGTGTCACATGTTCGCACTTAAAAGGATTACAATAAATCAGGCCACATTGCCCAAAATTGTAGCCCATTAACAACCCCTTGGCACATCTGCTTTGATTACTTGCAGAGTTTAGCCGTCTCATAATTTTCGCATTCGCATTACTGAAATTCCTTAAATTTGGTAAATCCAGTTGGACCAAATCCAATGATTTAATTGAAAAATCCCTCGTAACGTTGACAAAGAGAATCTGAGCAATTGTCTACATCAACACCTAATACAACAACTCAATTCTTTACAGTTTCTTACAGACAATACCAAGTAATCTTTACGAATTATTGAAGAAATATTTATTGGAAATTAATTATTTTCAAGTTTAATTAAGTTAAAAAATTTCATTTCGAAATATATGACAATCATCACGTTCATGAAATAGAGAGGGGAAACAAATAAACTTAGTGATCTGTAACTCCTTAAAGCATAAACAAACATAAACGAACAGAATCCACAACAAAAACATCAAGGCACTGAGAACACATGAACACGGACATTAATGGTAAAAAAAAAAAGAACCAAAATTCTTGAGAGTAGAGAGAGGTAGCCGATAGTAATATAAAACACATTGGTAGACTCGAAAAGGATCGAGCCCATCCGCCATTCCATGACTTGCCGGTTCAAACCCGCTGGCTTAAAACCGCATCGATTTATCCAGTTAACCGCAGGGAGTGAACATTAACTTTCTTAGTTGGTGGTGGACTAGCTAGGCAGAGTGAAACCCTCCCGTCCACCTAGAAGCTCCCGAGGAAGCTCAAGCTCCATATTTGGTATCAGCCAATTCCCTTATGAATTTGACACATAAATGGGGAGAGAGTGTTTGTCTCTCTCTTTATTGTTTATAAATAGCAATTTGCCCTTAACTGTTTTGACGGTGAAGAGAACTTCTTGTGAAATTAGGTGATTAAGATTTAATACACATAAACATGTTTTTAACTACTTAAATCCAAATAATATGCATACGTATATTAAGAGAGTATCCTTTTGGCTCTATAGTTGGTAATTGATATATCGCATGGTCCGTATTAAACCATAATCACCATATTATTTGTTCGATCTTTTTTTTATTAGTTATATTTAATAGACTATAGGATGCGAGAGGCCATCCTAATCCCCGACACCTGTCTCTCTATTTTTGGTGGAGTAGGGTGGCTAGCTAATATGTCTATTTCCAATTGGTCATACCTTGTTCACTGACCAGTATATTCAAATTGCAAGAACCACTATAGTTATATATTGTTTTATTTGTTGCAAAGACAAAATATTTCAAAAATCGTCTAAGTTGCAAAGTAAAAGACAGTAATTTGTCACCTTAAAAAATATTCAAAAAAACAATTTGTCACCTTAAAGAATGACAACTAAAATTTGTGGTTGAAGATTATAGGGAATGAACTTTGAACCATGCATAAGTGGTAAGAAAAAAGGAAAACATATGTTAACCAAAGTCCTTATATCTTGTACGTATTGTGAAAGCTCAAGGCAACGGCCAAAATGGCAAAATCTGAATTAGGTTTTGAATCATGATGACAAGATCGATGTTAATTCAATTCTCAATTATTAGTTATGTACTAACATTAAGACTTAATTTTCTTTTTGTTGGAAATAAGTGGGGCACGTCAAGAAAACAATCAATGGATTATATGATACACTTTAACTCTTGTAGTTAAAAGAAAAAAGCTTTGACTCTTCATCCTCTGTAATTTAGACAGTTGTCTTAAGCATCATCGCCCATAAGATGTGGGGGTTTCAATATTTTAACACTTTTATTATATTCTAGACACAATCAATTCATCTTGTTAGACACGATCGTTACACTATTTATTTATGTATTTGAAAAGTACTGAATACTAAACTTTAACTTTAAACCTAGCTTTCAAAAGCATAGCTACGTTACTACAACACGAAAGTGATCACTATACCACTCATCTTAAACAGGCTCACAAGGCCGGCCCACTAAATGTTTCATATGTTATCCCATAATTAATTGGATTGGTTTAATGGATCATCTACAGTCGTAACAACTTATTGCCTAATGGGTTGATTGGTTTTCCGCAACTGCTTGCAAACTTTATTTCTGCCTATGGTTGAGATTCTAAACATTTGACATTATTAATCAATAACATTTTGTACTCCACGAGGCACGAGCTAGCGGTAGTGGTTGCAGCCTTGTTCGATCGAGATTATTAATACAGGTTAGTTATAGCAGTGAAAATTAGTTATCGTTAAAAAAAAAGTGTCTAGGGATTTAATGTTCTGCAATATGTGACTTAAATATTAACAAAATAAAATTGAGGATCTCATCCACGGTTGTGACCACCAAAGCAGCGTCATCCATGCACATCCAACTCGAGAAGCATGGTTAGCTAGAAAACTAATGTTCAACATTTTCCAGTCAGCTTCTTTATTTTTGGATGGAGCGTTAATCTCCGTTGACTTAAAAAAAGAGAAGAGACTGATCACAGAATGTGAGAAAGAGCTACTGATCATGCATATTCTTCGTTTTCTTTACGGTATATATATATTAATATATGTTATTTTTATTTCATCCAAACAATTAACTGGTACCTAAAATTAGATCGATTATCATTTATCTAGATAATATATAGTTGTGTCTGAATAAGTAATTAGATAAATGGTAATAAAAGAGCAAATGGATACCAGGACAAACATTTGTGCGTTCGACTTTAAACGATCACATGAGGTGTTGAAAACAAGCATGCGTGGAAGATCTGTCTTCTTATATATACGTTAAAAACTTATAATAGAACCAACCCGTGGCCGTGGAAGAGTCAAAAGTAGAATTATATTCTTCGTAAGATAATGAATATATAATGCACTAATGCGTACAAATGTTTGTCGGGTTACTAAATTAATTATTTCCTTACAGAACCGGAGAGTGAGTCCACACAATCTAATTTAAATTCGATATAACATAATTAATTGATTGATTAAGTAGTTAATTATATCTCTTGCTTATAAAAGACATCATGAAAGATAGCATCATGTTCACTGGAATGTTTTGAAACTACTTTTTTTTTTTTTGGGTCAACAGAAACACATTTTGTTCAGATAAGCAAAAGAATGATATCTTTGTCGAGGATGGAAAATGGAATAATTTCGTCTGCTTTTAAGCTTTCGCTTTTGACATTATAAAAAGTAGGTTATATGGGCTGATACGGGCCCATTTATCTTTGATACTTTTGAACAGAAAAAATAATAATCTAAAACTCTGTATACACGGTAAGGGTATCTAATCAAATGATTTTATTTCGTTGTGAATTTCCATCACGCCTCAAAGTTGTATGGTGATTATGAAGAAAATATGATGCTTGGCTAGATGTACAGCCACCGGTCCTCGAGAGTGAATGTTCTGTTAATGGTTCAAGAAAATATACGCGGAAGAGTTTTTTTTTTTTTTTTAAAGCTAGAGTTTTAGTACAATTAGATTATAAATGGTTGCGATATTAGAAAGCGACACACTTAAGTAAAGGTGGTGCATATTATAAACTATTCGGCGTAGTTGTTGACAACCAAAAAGAATACTTAAGGTTACGTTTTCGAACACCAACGATATAAAAATATGTATATACAATTATTTCATCCGGTTTGTCCCGTTCGGAAAAGACCAGGGGCCGAAGAGAATAATGTCCACAGATCAACGAAAGCAGTTGCGGATGACTTGCAATATGTTATGCCAAAAAGAAAGAAAGTTAAAGATAGCAACTTAGAAATCAAGACACCTGAGAAGTATACTAGGGGTGATTGGTTGTTGTTTTGAAACTTTTCTACTGACATATTTGGATATAAAACTTTAAATTTAAAGCAATCACGTTTTACATATTTTTTTTAAAGCTAAAATTAACTTTTATTTTTGTTTCCTTTTTAGATTTTTTAGCCATAGAAAGCTAAAAACCTAAAACCATAATTTTTAGTCTTTGGAAAATTATGTAAGGTTGATTCTGCAAAATATTTATTATGGAAAGTTGTATCTACAGCCTAAATTCTAAAGTTACAGCAAAAAAATCTACATATCAAATTCTACAACAAAAATTCTAAATCTACATTTACAACCAATTAGATCCATCATAACTTATAATTATTATTTCAATATTGCTATCGTGAGATACTTAAACTATCGTTTTGGGAATAAATTTTGAACCACTCCTCTATAATTATCGAATCAGCTTTCAATAATTAGATGCCATAAACAGTTTTTCAAGATTATGGGCGTGATTGGTTGTGTCTTTGAAACCTGTCTACAACCATATTTGAATCTAAACCTCTAAATTCAAAACAAGCATGCTTTACATCTATTTTTCAAACTTAAAGCCACTTTATTTTTGTTTACCTTTTTTGGTTTTTTTTTGCTATAGAAAGCTAAAAACCTTAAGTCATAAATTTTGGTCTTTGAAAAATTATGGAATATTGGCTCTATAAACTATTTATTATGGAAAGTTGATTTTACAGCCTAAATTCTAAAGTTACAGTCAAAAAATCCATAGATCAAATTCTACAGCAAAAATTCTAAATCTACAGCCACAACTAATCAGACTCTATGTTAAAATATATTTTATGACATGAAGAACAATACCACTTATCTCATTTTTGTACAAATTAGTCAATTTTCTTTTAATTAGTCAGATGTTACATAAGGGTTTAGTTAAAAGCTTATTAATTAAACTAAGAAGTTATGTTATTATTGGAACTCAGAAAAATATTTCTTGATAAGTCAAACTGTCAAAGATAGAGCACTCGCCCGTCGCCATTTGGAAAGTGAGTTGGCTATTTAATTAGTCACGGTCGATAATTAAAAAAAATAACGACAAATCAACGTTGATTAACGTGGAACTAATTCATTTAATTTGGAGTTTGACTCATTACTTATTTTTATTATTTAGATGCACTGAACTTTTGTTCGATGATCTTAGATCAGAGAAACCTAACTCTTATTCCAAGAAAATAGAATAACATTTGACTTTGCATAGCGGGGAGCTCACAAACCACGATCACAATTAGGCCACGTTTAACAGGAGATATTAGACCACACAAATAGTTAAAACGCAAGTAAAGCATAAATTAAATAAATCGTTTTGAAGATAATTTTAAAAATTATCATATATATTTCTCAAATGTAGGTCGATCTTTGTGAGTAAGTCAGCTGGTATTACATAAGTTAACAAAAAAGTATATAAGTCAACCGTTTATTAAAATTCAACCATAATATTATATCATTCAGATATTATAATGTTAAACTATCTTGCAAAATATATTTAAATCGACAGTTTAAATTTTATCAACAGCAAAAACTAGGACAAAAAATCTAATAGTTTATGGTAATGTCGTCGCTGCGTCCACAGGAATTGAAATTCGTATAACTAAAAAATATGATAGCCTAAACTACATTACATAACAAAAATAAACTATCTATTAAAAAAAAAAAAAGTAAATTATACCTACGTACTGTTTTTTTTTTAACTGTTATTGAGCTTATAATAGTCAGATCTTCTATCGAAATCATATTTGATAATTGGAATTTTTTCTCCCTTAAAGACTCATAAATTTCTTATATATTGATGATATGTTCAATTATTCGGTCTAAATTGCACCCACAAGGAATCACCAAAGTCGAAGCTTTTACCGGGTCAGGCCCACATCAACTGCAAGAGGGTTTAAAAAAAAAAATTGTTGGGTTTCGTTTCTCTTCTATTTTTTTTGTTTTTTTTTTTACCTGTGTTGCTCTTCTATCTTTCTTTGTTTCATTTTGGTAAAGTAAGGACCACAGGGAAAGAAGTAACGTGAAGGAATGATTCAGAGACAACTTTCTTGTTTCTGTTGAATCGAAACCTTAATTAGTTAACTTTCGAGACATTTTAAGATGATGTAACAAAATTAAAGACAAAGTTTGTATATCATTTGATGGACCACAGACACGAAACTAAGGACCACTTCCAACAAAAGAGAATATTATTAACTCAACAACCATTTAACACTTTGCATCATATGATGACGATGATGTTTCGATCTTCTTTCTGTTTCAATGCATGCCCACAAAATCACCAGATTTTTGGGGTTTATACTTTATACACAAGCACGCACGTGGCAGTTCTGTCTGTAAGAAATATATTAGTAGTATACACCAAATAGAACTTTTATTTTTAAAATAAGAGAACTCGGTTATTAGTGTAATAGTGATTATGGACGTACAATAGTAAAGTGAAAGCCAATTCTGACTAAAAAATATGGGACGCATATATTCTCCGACCGCAGTGGGCATAACACTATAACAGTGCTGATGCAGTTTTTTATTATATAATTAAAAGCACCTTTGTGCAATGGCCAATGGTTAGTTTGACATATTCTAAGCTTTCTTATTTATTTTCTTATTAAAAAAGAAGATTTCCTTTTGTATCTTAATTTGTTTATATGCTCTAGATTTAGACCAGATCTCGCCTTAAAATTGAAAAACATTTTACATCAAACTTGAAATCTTGAAGTATTAATATTTTAGAAGTAGTTCTGATCAATCGAACTCTAATAAAAGTGATTTTGACCCTACATATTTTTATAGAATTTTCTTATTATTGTTTGGTTTTATACTAGATCGTCATTAATACTAAACTAGTTCAATTCGTGATCTTTTACATCTTAGATGATAGTTAGAGATTTTGTGTGTAATATATACAAAAAGAATAAATTCCACGAGTACTAGACCAGACTGAATAAATTAAAATTTTGACCCCAAAAATATTATATTTTAACAACCAACGCTTCGTATGATTACTAACTCAATAAGCATAACAGTATAACACTATGTTTCGTGCTACTTAAGCTGCATTTCACTAGGTTTATTCCCCCATATATTTTATGAAAACATATCTCATTAGTCATTACTACTTATCTTTTACAGCTAATAAAACCACAATCAAAATGTATACAAATTGTTTGTCAGACTCTGTCCACGTACTGCATTTGGATTGGTTTTTTCTTGTCACGTTTGGATTGGCTAAAGGTGATATTTTATAATTTGGTTGAAAATGGGAAATTTATTATTTAAAAATATAGTTAGAAAACAAAATTTGTCTTGCGTCCATCAAGAGGTGATGGGAGTATATCAGTGTATATATAAGGCTTGATTAGGAACAATAAAGACCGAGATATTAGGTGCTCTAATCAGATTTTTAATCCAGAAGTTTTCGGTCCATCGTAGTCCACAAATATATCGATTCTGGGTTACTTTGTCCCTTTCCAATAATAGCAGGTATGTTCACATTTAACTTTGTTGAATGTGAGGTTTTTGTTTTTACATTAATGAGATCAATTATTAATCTGTTATGCTCAATCATGTTCAAGTGGTAATATAGAATTCTTTCAAATAAACCCGTAATCTCTCTATATGATAAAACTAATTATAATAACATCGATCAAAGAAGAGATTAACACTGATTCCGAACTTTTATACCAAAAGATTTTCAAATGATTCTTATAGTTTTACCACACAAAAAAAAAACACAGATTCTTATTAGGTAGGAATGGGCATATACAACCATTGCTGGAATCATATCAATTATATATCTTGTACACATTGCTCGAATCATATCAATTATTTGTTCTACATCATATTCCAAAACTAAGATATCACTACAAAAGAAGAAGAAGAAGGTGCTTTGTATCACTTGTTTTATATATTTACATTACTTATAATTGCTACAAATGAATTTTAATAATGCATGAGAGTAAAAATCGACTAATGTTATCATATTTGAATATAAACATGATATACCATTAGGTCTAAGATAACCGAAATAGTCAGCCAAAATAACAATACCCACATAAATATTAAAATTCCAAAAATAATAGCTTAAAATACCGACATACCTAACCTAAATTACTCCGTTATTTGATGTAAAATACTTGACTAGTCGGCTATACGCCTATAACCATTGCTACACTAGGACCAGATATAACTATCAATTCAAATATTAAAGTGTAACAAATGGTCAAGCTGATGGTATGGGTATAAATTAGTAATCCTAACATCTATAAAATTTGGGTGAGGATCAACGGCCGAGATCCAAAGGAGTGGGATGGAGGGATCAAAGCTGTGTTTGTTTTTTATATGGATTCATACGAAACCGTAGCTTTGTGTCAGATAATTTTCGAACAAACATGGCCCGAAAATGGATGGGTCAATCAACCTGTCCATCAGCGAAAAGACCCTTTTTAACACTTTTTTTTGAAGAAATAAAGAAACAAATTCGATAAAATATACTGGTCATCGGGTAGGAGTTTATAAATCCTGTTATTTGTTTTCTGCGTTGATGATTTACATTACTGAAAAAAGTTTCGAAGCGTTGAACAAAAAAAGAAAAAAGAAAAAAAAAAACGTTTCGAAGCATTAAAATAGATAAATATGGTTTAATGTTACTAGTCCACTAACTGGAGTAGACCTATAAACATTGCATTAACTTAAATATAGTTATATACCAAAATTTGTGGATGTCATGCTTTAATAATCAAAACCTTGAAACTACTAATGAGCTCAAACTTATAAACTATTGTTTTGTCTACAACATTATTTGTGAAAGTCATAAAACGGTGAGGAGTTGATCGTTAATAACATATGTAATTACCAAATGATGTACTAATATTTTCCCAAGTTGTTTAACAAAAATCTTATAGAAGAAAAAAAATACTAAACTATTTTTTATGTCAATAAATTGACAATATATATATATATATATATATATATATTTTGCTATGGCAATGGATTGGATGAAATTAAGTAATTCATGGTGATCTAGTGGTTAAAAACAATTATAATAGAATTAGAGAATTTTCTTCAATAATTAATTAAAAGGAAAAAAAATCCACAATAATTTATTTTTCTGATCCTAGGTCACAAATAGAATGGACCACGAACCGAATTATACGTTCAGCACGTTAGCTGCATGTGTATGCCGTAGGCATAGACGAATTTGATGATAGGGTTACATATATTTATGTCGTATTGCATTATTTGGTGATAAATTATTGCAATTATATAGACAGGTAGGGAGATAGGTACAGAAAATTGAAAAGAATAGATCAAATCACAATGCCTACACAACTGTTGATGGGAAATAATAGAAGAAACCTAGCTAGGTGAACAACCAATTATAAGAACTCTAGTAAAACATCGCATGTAGTTCCGAGAGCTCAATACTTAACATGCAGCATAAGTGGCGCATCGCATGGATAACCAGCGAAATTGATAAAGAAATTATCTCTGCTTTTGTTTTATTTTCACGTTATATTGAACATTTAGATTTATAACGAATCATACACTTTATTAAAATCCAAATATACATTCACTATTTAGAAGAAAAAAAAATCCGAAACTTTTTCTTAAATTGAAAATTTTAATATATTTTTTCAACAAATTTCAATATACAAATTTAAGACAATACTAACAAAAACTATTTTTTTGTCAACATTTTATAAAGTTAAAAAAGTTTGGAGATCCAAACTGGAAGTACAAAATTTATATAACCTACGTTTTGAGCATAAACTCTAGCACTACGCGTCATATTATCTATTTTTATATTTAGATCGCGAAAAATGAGATTAATGGAAAAAACGCAAAAACTTTCTTGGTCTTCTTCATTTTTTCTAATATCACTTCAAAAACTGGCCAATCTTCTGGTGTTGTTACCATTTTCAATAATTCGGAACTACTTGTACAAAGACCTACCGATTTTTTATATATATCCTATTTCATATTTCGTGTTTTATTTTTTTGTTATCGATTTTGTCATTTTTATAATTGAGTAAAACACTAAAATAGAATACCATAATGCAAAAACTACTTGTCTAATGACTTCGGCTTCGTCTTATTTTCAAACCTCCTTTCTTTCTTTAACCTAATTTCTCCCTTGATTATTTATGATACGTTAGGTGATTTAAAGCAACCAATAGTTCCCAACTACCTTTAAAATGAAAATGACTTTCTCTAGTCTTTGAAAGAAGAAAAAAACAGAAACAAAGTTTATATTAAAAGTAGTATGATATAGAACATGCCACTTCCTAATTGAAAATTATTTGATAGACTTAAAAAGCTGTCGACAAAACTAAAAGAATGGTTCCATTTAAATATTATAGATGCTCCGATCCTCTTTGTTTTTTCCCCTTTTGTATTAAAGTGCTCGTTTCCTTCTTGATACTCTCTTTAAATTACGGCCAATTTCAAACTTAATACATATAGAATAATAAAATCAGGAAATATACCAAATTGCTTATGTCTATTTTTGTTGATAATGACTTGATTCATGTTCATTAGCTAAAGTCATCATGTACATATATCAGAAAAATCAATTTTGGCATAAATCATTAACCACATTCATATTTAATGATATACTAGATATAACGCGGGATAAGATATTTATAATATTTTATAAAAAATAATAAATTAAAGAAACATTTCTAAATATTTCAATAGTATATTATTGTATAAATAATTGAAATCTAAAGTTAAAGTTTTTACATATTTAAGTTACTAATTAATTATTTAGTTAAAATAATATCTTTTAAAATAAAAATTTAAAAATCAAATTTAGGAAACAATAAAACCAGCAATAATTTTATAGAATATTTACTTATTCGATTAAATAAATAAAACTAATTTAGGTAAGATTATAATCTTTAAAATAAAGACAGTTTATATATGATTGATCTAATGATATATTATGTAATTAGTATAATAATTAATGTCTTATAAAATATATTCTCTAAAAATTATTTTGGTGACGACTGTAATATTCTACGTAAATTTATTTTGTTAAAATAATTTTTAATTAATATATAAGAGATATAGAATATCATAAATATATATATATATATATATAAATCTGCTAAGACCACTTATTTTGTAGCTCCTACAGCTTACTAGACCTACTTTTATCTTATTCTTGGTTTTATCCACAAACTTGCTTTACTCAGAGATTAACAATTCTAAAGTAAATACTAGTAGATACTAGATACTAATTTAGTTTTAATTACAACAAAAGAAGAACAATTTTCCTTCCATAGGGTCTTATCTAGGAACGGACCTTCGCTTCTTGAAACCCGTTTTGTTCCGTACAATCAAAACGTCCAACATCAGAGGTATATATATCCAAACTCTATGATATATTTAATGTCACATGCTAAAAGCATCACTAATCTTATCCATATGCTCTTCACATTTGATATCAACCACTCATCAATATTTCATATCATCATTTAAATTTAAACTATTAAGGGAAATCGCAATATATACGTTACACACTATATATTACCATTTTGTTAGTAGTTATGTTTGATTATTGTTCTGTATCTAGTAACAAATTTACAATGACAACATTGACAAGTGTTAAAATATTAACACTCTTTAACTATCTAGTGATAAGAATCGCACAACATTTATCATGTTTGTATTTCAATATCTTCAGTGTGATATTTTCGGTTCAACATACCCAAAACATCTCTCAGATACTCAACTCATATCTACTACTAATCGGATTTTTCCTGATTCAGTATCATTAATACTACAGTATTTTCTGATATATGACATCGTTCTTTTTCATTTTTCTCTATTGATTCTTCTACTTGATCTTTAACATTTTCATGAAGCCTTATTTCATAATTTGCAATCAAATAAACGATCTTTGTCATTAGGCGTGTGTATAAGATGTCTGAAATTCCTTTAGAGATGGTTTAGACTCTAAAGAGGTAGAAATTTGGATTTACGACATAAAAGAAACTATATCAAATTGTTATGCCCAGCATTTTTTTATAGTGATAGGATTGTTGTTAATTTATGGGTTTTCCATTTTCTCATATTTTCTTCACGGGACGACAAATTATTCTATTAAACAGTAGTCCCGATCATGATGTTTTCATCTAAACAATAACACTTTTGGAAAATGATTATAACGACCAGCACAAAAAGTAAATGATTAAATCTATAACAAATTTGATTTTGAAAATAAGATTTAAATAAAAGCATATAGTCAAAAGACATATATACGTAACGTTTTGTGCAAAGATATATAAGCCTTAAAAATTAGTTATTCATAAAAATCTCTTTTTAGTATTTTTCATTTGTGCATTAAAATAAAATCATAAATTTAAAAATTGTTAACTATATAACTTTATGGGGAAATTATATACACTGGGTATCCAATTTTTTAAAAAAACACTTATTTTTTTGTCGTCTATAACTTACACACGCATATCTCCAGTAGCGGATGCAGGTGAAAGGGTGTGAAAACACGGGCCCACACTTTTTTTCCTATATATTTTACAAAAATTATGGAAGTTATACAAAATATAAGATAATATGGGTTCCACACTCTTACTTTTTTTTAAAATTGAAAACTTACAATTTTCCTTTTCTTTCATAATTTAGTTTATTTTATTTTTTAAAAGTTATATTTTCTTTTTATTTACAATCTTACAAATATAAATACGTGGCTTGATATCTTGTAAAATATACGATTGATTTTTATTGATTAAAAGTTTTCTTTGAGAATAGTATTCTCAGTTTTTTTTTAGAATAGGAGAAGCACGATTTTGATTTTTTATTCAAAATGATCATTACCATTATTGGAATATTACAAAAACTTCAAATTTAAAGACGTTTAAAATCACATAGGTAAAATACAACTGAATAAGTGATCAATTTCTAAACGATTGTTTAGTTTATTTTGTTGAAAGAAAATTGTTTGATAAAGTGACAAATGCAACCGTTCCAAGATATGGAAGAACGTATTATAATGTTTTAAAAAATAATTTTGTCATAAAACTTATTTTTATATTAATACTATATTTTTAGAATAAAATTATTTTATATTGTACCCAAGTTAAATTTTGTTCTGGATCCGCCACTGCATATCCCACGACAAAAACACTAATACAAATCACCACATTACATGCTCACATTTTTAGATCTTATAATACATCAAATATATGTTGGTAAAACATAGCAAATTCTGGCATAACAGTGGCTTGGACCTTTGGTAGATTTATATGTTAGGATAGAGGGCCTTATCTCGAACTGTGAAGCCTGAAGCTCAATCGAGCCTTATAGCGTATGTCCTTTTTCGTAATTATCATTTTTCTCCATTAACTTTTATTATTCGCAAAAGAGAAAATAAAATATGATCCTTGCCTCCACTCTCCTTCACCGTATCTCTCTCTACACAAACACTCCTATAGAGATATCGTAGAATCACAAAAGTTTGCGGTTTCATATTCTTCTTCTTCTGCTTCATCGATTCTTGTTTCTTGCAGAAGAAAGATTGAATAAGAAGACGATTGAGGTCGGTCGGTCACACCGACGATCTTTATACTTATGGATGGAATGTACAATTTCCATTCGGCCGGTGATTACTCAGATAAGGCGGTGCGGATGATGTCACCGGAGAGTCTCATGTTTCATTCCGATTACCAAGCCTTACTATGTTCCTCCGCCGGTGAAAATCGTGTCTCTGATGTTTTCGGATCCGACGAGTTACTCTCAGCAGCCGCCTCCGCTTTATCGTCGGAGGCGGCTTCGATCGCTCCGGAGATCCGAAGAAATGATGAAAACGTTTCTCTCAGTGTCATCAAGGCTAAAATCGCTTGTCATCCTTCGTATCCTCGCTTAGTTCAAGCCTACATCGATTGCCAAAAGGTTGTAGTTAACTTTGAATCCTTTAGAAAACTTTAGGTTTCACTTTTTTTGTAAGAATAAAGATATGATTGAGAAGCTTTGAAAACTGTTTAAACGGTATTGATTTGTTTTATAATTTTATGGTTTAACAATTTCATAATTTAAAAATAGGTCGGAGCACCACCGGAGATAGCGTGTTTACTAGAGGAGATTCAACGGGAGAGTGACGTGTATAAGCGAGACGTTGTTCCGTTGTCTTGCTACGGAGCTGATCCTGAGCTTGATGAATTCATGGTTCCTTTCTCTCTCTCTCCCTCTCTCTCTTTTTCTCGATATTTGCGGATTTTATGTTTTTTTTTTGTTTTACTTAGCAAAAAAAATAATTCAGGAAACGTACTGTGATATATTGGTGAAATACAAATCGGATCTCGCAAGGCCGTTTGACGAGGCTACGAGTTTCTTGAACAAGATCGAGATGCAGCTACGGAACCTATGTACTGGTGTGGATTCTGCCAGGGGAGTTTCGGGTATGTCTTCAATAATAAACCCCCTCTGGTTCAGTAGTTCGATTTGGTGTTTATGGTTTTTGATCTTTTGTGATTTGTACTTTAATATATGCTGTCCTCGATCTTTCTATCTCAGTTACACTAATTTTCCACACCAACCTGGAGGATATAAAATTCGTTACATAAGTTTGATTCATATTACCAGTTTTTGAAAAATGATTGGGAGCTTAGTGATAGAAGAACCCTAGGTTTTTATGTGATAAAGCAAACTAGAAAAAATGATAAACCCTAAGTTTGCTGTCTGAGCCACATCTTTCATCGCCATAGCTACTTTCCTTTATGGGTTTTGTGTTTGTGTCTGCTTTTCTTTTGGCCACGGTGAAACTCAGGAGAAAAAGGTCTGTTTTAAGGTGTTGTGCAATTATTTTTCTCGTTCATTCAATGTTTTAGCCAAGGGATTAGATTAGGGTGGTGTTGGAGTGGGGTGGGCTTTCCTATTCTTCTTGATGATAGTATTTTTTTTTCTTTTTTTCTTGTTGATCTTTGTGCTAATCATACATTTTTTACTTTATATCTTTTTCTCTTCTTTCTCTGTCAGAAAGAAAATGGTGTAGAAAGCAATAAACTTTTGCGGTAGAGATTCTGATTTTGACGTTTCAGAGGCTTGTTGCGTACTGAATGTTATTTCAACTTGTTGCTTTTTTCCAGTGAAAAAAAACCCCAATTGACAGAAAAACCTAGTCATAACTTTTTAACAATAAGTGTAGTTGATTTTCATGAACTTATTTTACTTCACTTCTCATTTAACAAGAAGTAAGTGTAAGTGGTCATTAGTTTTTAAAGATATTGCTCTTGTTTACCTTGTGTTCCCTCTGGATTAGAACTTAGTTACGGGTAACAACCTTATTAAATTACCAGCTTCTAGGACTCCAATTTCTCTTGCTGAAATATTTTATAACCAACAAACTAAACGAGTAATTAGAAATAAAGTAAGTTTTCATTATAAGAGTGATTAAAGATTCTCACTATAAAAATTTCTATAATACATCTACTAAAAGAATAAGGATAAGACTGAAATTTTAATTTAATAAAGAAGATATACAACGACATTCTTTGTCAAATAAAAATTAAATCCTTAATACGACATTATTAGAAGAACTTAACTTTGGTATATTTCAAGTTCCAATGATCTGAGAAAGATTTTTGTTGATCATCGGAAATAGTATCATTGCCAAGTGGCTGCTCTTATCTGCATGTCCTTGTTGGAGTCTTGTTGGACTTACATGTGAGTAATAAACCAACACTGACTCAGTTTTATGGGGTTTAGAGGTGTCTAGTTTTTATGCTTACGCATGAATGAAATGCTTCAAAAAACTACCTTCCTTTGTGGGTTTGCTGATAATATCTCTTTAGACAACACAGTGGTTCTAAAACTAGCAAAAACATTGTGGCCATAACAAATCAACTGATCACGTTAGCTAGAAATACTGATAATGCCTTAGCAAGTTTTATAATTAATAAACTAGTCCAAAAATCTCCACCTGATAGAACTAGCTGTAAAGAAATGGAAACTCCATAGAATGGTGGACTTTGTTCAGCTTTGCAGAGTTTTCCCTTATCGTGCTAGATCTCAAATGCAGCTTCCACTTGTACTTTAGTAATATTGTTTATTGCGGAAAAAAGCTGCTGTATATAAAAACATATCAGCTTATTTTTATTAACTAATCGAGAGTTAGCATAGAGAATCAACTGGAAAAGGTTGAAAATAGATCATTGCAGGTTGTCCATAATGGACGAATGTTTATGATTAATTATTTTTAAATTTGTTCAAAGTACAATTTGCCTTTTTGAATGATCTCATCTGGGTTTTTTTTTAATTGGTTGTGAGCTTTAACCATCTTTTTCTTTCTGACTGGAGTTTCTTTCACCTGAATGAATCTTAAACTAATAAAGAAAAAATAAGCTTACAATTGTTAGACAAGATTCACATGGAATGTGATGTGTGATGTGATCTACTAGTTTCTCAGCTCAATCACATGCTTTGGTTTCTTTCATGTTAATCTGCTTTAGTAATACAGTACTTCCACCCAAGTTGATCGTATAGATTGTTGATTTCCCGCTTCTTGATTCTTGTGACGCGGTATGCCCATTTAGCACAAGCCCGTATTGTGCTTTCTTTGAACTAACCGAACACATTCTTTTCTTCTAATGTTTAGCTAATATAGTCAGCATTAGGATGGTTCCTTGTTGACTTTTTTAGTCAACTTTTATCTTCTCTGTCTGAACCAATTTTCCCAGATTCCTGTCATATAAGTTATGCTGCATGCAACCTCGGAGATGTTTGCATATTTGATCTAGAAGATAAGAATATTTCAATGAGAAGAATAGGAACATAATGCATGATAAGCTTGAATTAGAGGTCCTTATAGATTTTGTTAGAAAGTTAAAGGTGGAAAGTCACATGGACTCCCGCGGATTCCGCTAGTGACCCTACCAACTTTTCTCTCCTAAGATTTATTTTTGATTTGGTTAAAAGAAAAAAAAGGGAGACATAGGGTTCTCTACACACCACACTCAAATCATCTATAAGACTGTGACTATGCTTCTATATCTTTCTCAACTCTTTTGAATATAGTGGTTGTTGCCATGCCCTCTTGTTGCGTTGTTCCCTTAGTGGGTCGTATTGTGTCTCTCTGCGGCACGCTACTAGCACGTGTCTACTTGCATGTTACGTTCTTTGGTCAACCCTATTTTCCAAGCAGTCAATGCATAGCTGAAAATATAATCCCAAACACATACAAACTATCGGTTTTTTGCCATTAAACTATTAACCTAACGACTCATATCTGTAATGTATATACAACTTGAACGTAATGGTCTCTCTGATATTTGATCAACTCATGTTTTATGCATTTTAGTATATTTTGTTAATTTGTATTGGCCTGTTTGATCTCTCTAGTGATGTGTGGATTTAATTTAAGAGATTGTTACTATCTCTATTTCCTTCATGATGGCCATGGCTGTTGTAGAAATCTTTGACTTTCATATAGTGTTATATATTATGTGTGTCCATTATTTTTGTATGACTGACTCTATCTTTTAATTCGGACTAACCACGGTTGCTTGGTCCGACTATAATTTCTGTCACATTGTCAAAACTATTGTAATATCAGGTAATGTTCTTGAATCATCTTTGGGTTGAGTTTTGGTGTCAGAGAAGCTGGGTAAGTGGGTCAGTAGAGTCGTTGGGGCATATATATAAATGCGCAATTCATTTACGAAAGAGAGAGAGTGAAAAGGAAATTGGGTTTTGGGGTGTTGTGGAAAACATAAATGTGAGGTGTAGCGTTATTTCCGGGGGTTCACACAACCTCTATGTGGTATTCACAGGTGTCATAGTGAGATTGGGTAATGAGTAGGCCAAGGGGGATGTCTCCTCATGGGGACAAGACTATTAGTCCTCTCCTGACAAATGACAATGGAGGTAACTATTCACTGCGGCGGTTTTTTTGACTGCTGCACTCAATCGTGTGCGTCTTTGATAATTCTATCCCCTTCGCAATCTTTCTTCTTTTCCATTTTTGCCCTCTCTCGCTTCTCTTTAGCCACTTAGCCGTTTAGCCGAGATAAGCCCATTTTCACCTTTTTGAGTAAGTTACAAATAGTTGACTGTTTCTATTTTCTTTTACTTGCTATAAACCGTTCTCTTGACTGTTTATCTACGTGCATGCGACATATGCTTAAAAAACTAAAACGTTACTGGTTTTTGTTTTTTTTTTTTTGTTTTTTGTTAATTAATTGATTAATTTGTGTAACAGAGGATGGTGCAATATCATCAGACGAGGAACTAAGTGGAGGTGATCATGAGGTAGCAGAGGATGGGAAACAAAGGTGTGAGGACCGTGATCTCAAGGATAGGTTGCTACGCAAATTTGGAAGCCGTATCAGTTCTCTAAAGCTGGAGTTTTCGAAGAAGAAGAAGAAAGGAAAGCTACCTAGAGAAGCAAGACAAGCTCTTCTTGATTGGTGGAATCTCCATTATAAGTGGCCTTACCCTACTGTAAGCAAAAACACACTTATCTTCTTCTGCGAGCAAATATCTAACCATTACACTTATATTTACATGGGTGATATGAATGTGTTACACAGGAAGGAGATAAGATAGCTTTAGCTGATGCAACGGGGTTAGACCAGAAACAAATTAACAATTGGTTCATAAACCAAAGGAAACGCCATTGGAAGCCATCAGAGAATATGCCTTTCGCTATGATGGATGATTCTAGTGGATCATTCTTTACCGAGGAATGAATTTATTTATGGTATTTATTTAACGTTAAAAAAATTGGGTGTATTGATTGACATGTATAATTCTGCTTTGCTTTGCCGACAAAGAAAAAAAGGAAAGAGTGAAGCTCGGACGACACATGATTGAATATTACACTCACTCACATGTAGGAAGGAACAAGTCAACGAGTCAAATGCTTTGTAACTATTACTATCGATGATAAAAATAACTTATCTGGTCCTCTTTCTAATCTTTGTCCTCTCGTGATTTTAAAGTTTCAGGATTTGCAATTGGGCAGAAGAACCAAACGAAATTTCATAAGTTTGAACCAAACCAAATTTTATTATAACTGCACCGCACATAAATTTCTATATTGAATTGTCCAAACCTAAACCGAAAATTAACCAAAATTTATTAAACCTTAATATTTTAATAAAAAATATAGGATAATTTATTTAAATAAATCAAAACCCTATAATACCAATTAAATTTATCATTATTATTATTTTTTCTATTTTTTTTAATGAACGTAATTAAACAAAAAAAAGAAACGTCAATGCAAATTGGAGACTTCTGGCATGATCCAACGTTTACAATATTATCTACCATCTTTGTTTTAATTTTGGGTGGGTTTTAAATTATTAATATTGGGCCTAAAATCAGCCCATTATCTAACCGAACCCAGTTTTTACCCGAGTAATCGGAATAAAACAAAATGATCGTTAATCAACGGCCAAGAAATGGCGGCTCTACTTGGTATCGTCTCCCCGGTGACCTTCACCGGCAACCTCCCTGTAAATTCCCGATCACGACGGAGAACGGTGGTCAAATGCTCGAACGAACGCCGAATTCTCTTCAACCGTATTGCTCCCGTTTACGATAACGTTTGAGTCAATCCCTTCCTTTGTCTTATCTCCTTATCTTTAAGCTTTCGCCGACAAAAATCATCGTGTTCTTATATGGTTTTTGTAGTTGAACGATCTCTTAAGCTTAGGCCAGCATCGAATTTGGAAGAACATGGCTATCTCATGGAGCGGGTGGGAGTCCTTTATCTCTTTTGTCTATGTTCTGTGTTTAATTACTCTTCTCTATTTCCTGATTTTTGTTGTTTAATTTGAAAATTAGAGCAAAAACTGGAGATTACGTTCTTGATTTGTGTTGTGGAAGTGGTGATTTAGCGTTTCTCCTGTCTGAGAAAGTTGGTTCAACCGGCAAGGTTTGTGTTCTTGAAATGTGGTCTTGGCTTAATTGTGAAATTCTTGTTTTGATAACTTGGTAATATTATAGGTGATGGGTTTGGATTTCTCATCTGAACAACTAGCTTTTGCATCATCTAGACAGAATCTTAAAGCAAGGTCTTGTTACAAGTGCATAGAGTGAGCACTGGTAAAATCATGCTTGTTGTTTGTGTTCTAACATCTCTTGAAGAAAGACTCAAAACTAATATACGTTTTCATTTGTTGTTAGGTGGATTGAAGGTGATGCTCTTGATTTGCCATTTGGTGATTGTAAATTCGATGCTATTACGATGGGTTATGGTCTTAGAAACGTTGTTGATAGACATAGAGCCATGAGGGAGATGTATCGGGTTTTGAAACCAGGTCTGTGTTTTTTGTATATTTGATTTTTAGCCAAGGCTTTTGTGCTATGCTTAGTTGTCTCCTGTTGGTTTTCAGGTTCAAGAGCGTCTATACTTGATTTCAATAAGACCAACCAATCCGTTACTACGTTTATGCAGGTGCTTGTTTTTCTATACAGACTGTGATGTGTGATTTTGTTTGATTTGCTAATTTTATTTTGAGGAAATAATTTGGTTGGTGGTTTGGTTTTGTTAGGATTGGATAATTGACAATGTAGTTGTCCCTGTGGCTACTGTTTATGGTCTTTCAAAGGAGTATGAATATCTGAAATATTCAATCAATGGGTACCTAACAGGTTCGTTCTCCATCAATAGATATATGCCATTTCATTACATGGCACAGCTGATATTTGTGTTTTTATCGGATTTGCGACATTTTCACCTACTTTTAATTCCCCTCAGATTCCAAATCATCTAACTGTATTAAAGATCCAAACTTGAAGGGCTTATACTATATCTATGTTTTGATTATCTTATTGGAATGTCAAATGTCCTTTTTCAGGAGAAGAGCTAGAGACCCTTGCTCTAGAAGCTGGCTTCTCAAGTGCCCACCATTATGAGATAAGCGGTGGTTTCATGGGGAATTTGGTCGCTGTGAGGTAAACAAATAACGTTTGACCGCACTTTTACACCAGATAGATTCACACTATCTTTATCTGGATTTTTATAAGAAAAGAGAAATGCTTCGCCTTAGGATGATGCAAATTGATCTATAAATGTAGAGGAATTGTTTTGATCTGTATAACTTACTTCTGTGATCCAACTGTCAGTGTAATCTGTTTCTGGTACACTACACTCTTAGCGATCCCAACGATGATCATGAATCTTTTCTCCCAGTTTAAGCATTTTGCCTGTGTGTATATCGACCTAGAGTAAAAAAGATTTCAATAAGAGCAACATATCTGATCCAGGGATCGATATCCATCATTTGTATAGTTTGGTTAGGTTCACTTGATTCGATTACATTATGTTCAGAACAAATAACTTAAACTTTCAAATATGATTAATTATCCACACAAATTATGCTAGATTACGTACTTAGAATAAAACCTCCCATTTTTTATCTTCGAAATGGGAGGTTTTATACTATAAGTAACTAGCATAAATTTTTATGGATGATTAATCGGGCTAGGGACTTGCCCTGTAACGGTGACGAGAGGGAAACAACAACTAACCACTAAATCACTCCAGCTACAATGCATCGATGGCAATACACCAGTCACTTAATCACTCCACAATCCGCAAAGCCCTCCCTCGACATGAACATGGAGGCATTGAGCAAATCTCGTCACCGGTTTAGGCGACGTAATGCTCAATGCCTCCCTGTTTGTCTCGTATTGTGGAATGATTCAGTGCTTGGTGATCGCCATCAATGCGCTTCCTGAGTAGGCGAAGATGGTCTCGTAGGCTTCAACGAGGAAGCAGTTGAGACATTGGCGGGAGGAAGATTTGTGGGGTTTAGGAAGAATAGGTAAGGAAGATTCAGAGGAGGAATAAACAAGGTTTTGTGGAGAAGGAGATGGAAGATGTTACTGCCATTGATTGGTTGAGGAGAAGATGCAAGAGAGACCATACACAAGGAATTGTGAACATGAATTATTAATTTTTTAAGATAAAATAATAAATGCGGAAGCATCGCAACATTTAATTATACAGCTACGGATTGTAATGGTGCCCTACTTTGATTAGTAATTTCAGACATTTCATGAATTAGTAACTTCATAATTCATATCCAAACTTGCAACAGCCCTTACGTATCACGTTTTCAAAAGTACAATTAGGTCCCCGCATCTTCAATTTTGATACAAACATTGAAATTTAATGACATAAACCAAAGTACTAAGTAGGCAATCTATTCTGTCAAGTAATTAGGTCTCCGCATCTTCAAATTTGATACACAGTATATCTGATTCAAAGAGTTTACTATTGCATAATTCTTGCAATCTTTGTTTGTTAGCCGTTTGATCCAAAAAGATCCACCTTTTATCTTATCAATTACCACTTGGTTAAAACTTTAAAAGTAAAACTAGATCATTCTTAGCTATATATGCTGTCATAATACTGTACATATGTAACTGAAGTTCAACTCAATTTCACAGAAAAATCCCATATATGTTAGAACAGATCTAGTTTTGCCCCCAAAATAGAACAACAAAATAAGTTCAAAAATAAATAAATAAATAACAAGAAAACGATAACCCATTATAATACCTAATTAACAAACATACCAAAATAGTTATGTCCGGTCTAATTCACCGGTGGCAAATTAGTCAGAAACTTACTAAATATAACCATTTTATTGCATAAGCATATATAAAACTCACCTCCCTCCTCCTCATCAAAACTAATCCACCACCCGGTGTTCAAATCACAAACACAATAACGTAATACATACACACAATATATATACGTTTCCGTGTATATATTATACACACGATGTCTATCAATCCCTATATGACCTTCCTCGGGACGATCTTCTTCGTCCTTATCACCACCTCAAGCCAAAGTGTGGCAGCGTTGAGGCTTTCTCTCGTCGACCCATGCACGGTGGCGGAATTTCCAGCATTGTGCAGAGGCACCATTAAGGGTCAAACTAATGTGGATACAGCAACAGATGTGGCTATTAGAGAGCTGATGAAGCGGACGAGGCAAGCCAAAGAAATAGCCGAGAAAGAGCTGAAACGTGATGGAGGAGTCGCGACTTGTTTGTCCAACTTCAATAGCGCGTTTGACAATTTGGACAAGGCCCTTAAGAACATTAAGGAAAATGATGGTTTTAGCCTTAACATTAACCTTAGCGCCGCGTTGACAGACTACGATTCTTGTAGCGATGCGATGAAGGAAACTCGTGAGGTCAACGTCGTTTATAAATCCGCAGGAGTTTTGTACCAAATGGCTGATAATTGCTTGGCGCTCTCAACCCTCGTTAAACAATGATAAAGAATTCGGGATTTCGAAGAATAAAAAAAAAATGTTTTTATGGGTTTATTTCTTTGTTATTTTATTTCTTTAATTTGATTAAGTTCACTTAAAAAAATAAGAAAACGTACAAGGAAAAAAAAGGAGGGAGATCATGTGTGTGTGTGTGTGTGTGTATCTATATGGAAAATGTTTGGATACCGGGTTCTAATTTCAAACATGTCAATTTCTGTTCATGTCTTAAATGTTTTTATTCGTAATGTAATATAGTTAGATATACTGATCTACTTCTCTTTTTATCTCTTTTTCTCTCTTTTCATTTGAGGTTCTGATTCTGTAGGTTTATTTGGGGAGGAAGTAAGCATTCAACCTCAGGCATTGTAAATAACTTCTCCGATTAATAGGTTTTCTTTATTTGGAGGGAGATCATATTTAAATTCAGATTTGACGATGCGAGTAAAAAAATTGTCATTTTTAATTATTCATTCAAGTTTTGAAAGAGAGTTAATAACTTTTTTTTTTTTTTTAATCAAGGAAGCTATCTTAAAAATATTACTTTTATGATAACAGGGGGATTTAAGACTGAAGCAGTAAAACTCATACCTCACCCAGATTTATTTCCCCTTCTTATTAAAAAATCCTTAAAATGGTAGATATCGCATGTTCAATGTGTAATCTTGAAATATTAAGTACGTGTATTTGAATCTGTGCAGCCTGTAATAATTTCGTGGTTACATCAATGGACAACTCACAATTGATATCCATGATGATGTACCCTAAACAAAAGTTTATGCATGTTCCGAACATTAACGTCCAACCTTTCACGCCGCTTTGTAAATCATGTCTCATCATATCATAGTTAATAACTCCAACGCCGAATCGTACTTTGTTTTAAACTGTATACACAATAGTCCTTAATTATCTTAATTAACTAAGATACTTACTGGTATGGATCGAGATATAATTGGAAAAAGCTGAGCTCTCGAGGCTGCTTTAGAGACACTATCATTGCTCTCACATCAAACTGTTTCCATTCTTCTTTTGTTATAGCTTTAATATTCATCTTTAATTCTCTTCGCCTTTTTTTTTCTCTCTCCCTATCAACTATATATATATTTTTTTAAACTACCAATTAATTTCATTGAAAATAAAAGCGAGATTACAAAGGTTCTCAAAACATGTTTCCAAGAGAATCAGCAATTGAGTTTTCTAGTCTAGGAAAAAAAGAAAAAAAGCATAAGAGGCCGAAGCTAATCGAGATTCAATTAATTATTAAAATGTTATTTTGATGCACAGTTGATATTCTATCGTTCACTCCCTAGAGTCTAAAATCAAGTTGGTTTCGATTCTTTTGAAGGCAATGCTAAGTTAAACATAATCGTCGTCTCGTCAACTTTGCTCTGTAATTTTTTTGTTTTGTTTTTTTTTTTTTTCGTTTGGTAAAAATGGAAGTTAATGAGAAATAACAAAAACATGATTGGTAAGACATTCATAATCGCAGCCAATCATGTTTCTCTTAAATAATGAAATTAAATATTTAATATACAGAAATCCAAAGGCAACATTACATGTTTGCATGCTTTGGGTCTCAATCATTCCCTCGATTTAAAAGACTGGACAATATCATTCGAACAAATACACTCTCGAGGTCCATTCCACACTTTGTACTTTACTACTTGCTTTATTATGAACGATTCTTCTAAGCCAAATTATATAAGTTTAAATAGTGAATTCTAAAAATTTAAGGTGACTAAATATGTACGTAGTAAAAATTGGTCCACTGTTTTGACCAACACGCACGATAATCAAACCACTTGATTTTATATGTTTATCTAATGGAAATATCCAAGCGGACGATCAACTTCCATAGATAATGACTCGGAGCCAAATTAATATCTAACATATCAGCTATGCATCTCAAGTAGTACTATCTTTTTGTGTTATATAATTGAATATACTCAAATTGACCATTGTTTTAAATGTTATTAGCAAACTAATGTGGATAATTATATTTTTAAAAATTGAGTTTAAAATAATATTTAACGAACGTGCTCTTGGAGTTTGGATGTTGGAGCCTAAAAGTATGCAACTATGCATGCATCCTTGTAGGTTTGTATAGTCTGAAAATTCATGGTTTGCAAATCATTATGCCCAATTGCAAGAGATTTATGAGAAAATTATATAATAGTTAGAATAATTTGGGACAAAGGACAACGTACCCTTTGGTATATTAAAGACAAATCGAACAACACATACGTACAAAATTTTTTGACGAATTGTTAACCAAATGAGAGTTAATTTTCTTTGACACGATGGAATAAATAATGGATTGTTAAAGTAGCTGGATATTCAAAGATGTGGAAAGTGGAAACAGAATTTAAAGTTTGAGAATAACTGAGAAAATCAATATTTAAAGTTTTCAACTTTCATCTTTCAAACCAAATCCAAGTTTTACCACAAAAATACCGTTTTCACATAACGATAAAGCTGCATCAAAATCTCTTCTCTTCCTTTATAAATATATAATTCCTCCCAAAACCCAAATTAATAAATATCAAACACCATTCCATGATTTCATCACTACCCAGTATTTATATCACCTTATGTGTAAACCCACATGCTCCAAAACTTTCTCAACACAGAACTCTATTAATTTACGCTACTTATTATATACTATAATTCATTTATTTTCGAGGGGTGAGTTGATTCATTAATTCTTGGATCTTTGGGGCTCTAGGTTTTCTTAGAGAAGTGACTTATGTCTTTAATGGGTTTGTTGAAAGATGTGTCAGTGACATGAAGAAGACGAACAACAACAATAAGCTTGCAATAAATGTTTTGCCTTCATCTTCAGTACACAACACCACACAAAACAGTGCTTTCATACTCTTCTGAAAAGTCAGTACCGTGAAAAAGAGGAGATTCCTCAGCCATTACAATGTCTTCTTCTTGCTTGATGATCTTCACTTTCATTCTCTTACTCTGTCTCTTATCCTCTGCTTCTCCACCGAATTCGACATCCGAAACTGTGACTCTCCGGGCTCAAAGTGAGATTCAGAAGCTGAAACTCATCAGAAAACACCTCGAAAAAATCAATAAACCAGCCATCAAGACCATTCAGGCAAATCCAAACTCTATTTCTTAAACTGTTTATTTCTTTATTCATAAACTAAGTTAATAATGTTCTTGTGATGTTTGCAGAGTTCAGATGGAGATACGATAGATTGTGTTCCATCTCATCACCAGCCTGCTTTTGATCATCCCTTGTTACAGGGACAAAGACCAATGGTACTCACATTTCTTTGTTCTTCTCATAATTCTTTCTATATCAAAAAGTCACTAAAGTTGCTGAAAAAAACATGTTTAGGATCCACCGGAGATGCCCATAGGGTATAGCCAAGAAAATGAATCCCATGAAAATTTTCAGCTTTGGAGTTTATCCGGTGAGTCTTGTCCGGAAGGTACGATTCCGATCAGAAGAACGACGGAGCAAGACATGTTAAGAGCAAGTTCTGTCCGTAGATTTGGTCGGAAAATCAGGCGCGTGAGAAGGGATTCGAGCAGTAACGGCCACGAGGTACGTATCATTATGTTAATTAACTTTATCAAAAAGTCAGACGTTTATATACTTTTCTTAATTAATTTATTTTTAAAACATATAGATACATAATAATACCAAAAACCACCTTTCTCGCAAATCTTTGCAATGCCATAAACAGAATTTTACTTGTCAGAGTGAATATTATTTTTTGCTCAAATCGAAAAAGAACAAAAAAAACAAAGAAAATGAAAGATAATTATCACATGTTCCACTTTTCTTCTCGATTTACAAATTATAATCTTTTAGCATATGGAAATAAAATGTAGCATGCGGTTGGATACGTATCGGGAAGTCAATATTACGGAGCAAAAGCAAGTATAAACGTGTGGACGCCGCGTGTCACAAGCAAATACGAGTTTAGTCTATCTCAGATTTGGGTCATCGCCGGTTCTTTCGCCGACGATCTTAATACCATCGAAGCTGGTTGGCAGGCACGTGCCATCCATCACCTCTTTTTTTTTTTGGAATATTTATTTTCATATTACTATTTTATTGTAATGTTATTTGTATCTCTTACTTACTTGAATAAATATTTCTAAATGCTTAGTATTTTGATTTTGTCGGACAGATTAGCCCGGAGCTGTACGGAGACACTAACCCAAGATTCTTCACCTATTGGACGGTATAAATTTTCATCCAACTTCAAAACTTTCTTTTATCGATTAGTTAGATTTTAAGCGTTTTCTTTTCTTATAACTTATTAAAATGCTACATTTGTTTTCTTGCAGTCGGATGCCTACCAGGCAACAGGATGCTATAACCTATTGTGTTCTGGTTTTGTTCAAACGAACAATAGAATCGCAATTGGAGCGGCGATTTCACCCGTTTCCTCGTATAAAGGCGGTCAATTCGATATAAGTTTATTGATATGGAAGGTAATGATCCTCATCAATATATCTTTACTGATTTAATTTCATCCTATACGTGGTAAAACTTAGATTTCTCTTTTTTATAACCACTTGATTAAGTTTACATTAAGCCTTTATCTAGATTCTAATCACATTTGGTGGGGCATAAAGAAGGGCTTTAACTTGAGTTTTGAGCACTCAAGTGACTACCAAATAATTATTGCACGTCATACTAATTTAATAGAATTGTCTCTTAACAATTTAAACCCTATTGACTTTGGCACTAATTTAGTGTCTCCCTTAAATCATTCTACTATTCTTGATTAAAACCATGCACATGGCTTATCCGTCAAATGCTTTACACGGTCAACACAGCTCACTCAACTTTTACATGTGTATATATGAATTTCATCTTTGATATTCCAATAACGCAACTAACTCGTCAAAATCCCACGTGTAGGACCCAAAGCATGGACACTGGTGGCTCCA
This sequence comes from Boechera stricta, assembly GCA_018361395.1. Taxonomy (NCBI): domain Eukaryota; kingdom Viridiplantae; phylum Streptophyta; class Magnoliopsida; order Brassicales; family Brassicaceae; genus Boechera; species Boechera stricta. The sequence goes on along the minus strand of CM031539.1, from coordinate 4,870,846 downwards.
ATTCGGGTCGGGTACACTAGTCGGGTATTGGCCCGTATCTTTGTTCACACACCTGAGGGAGCATGGGAACATGGTCCAGTTCGGTGGCGAGATTGTGAACACACGACCTGGTGGTTCACATACTTCGACCCAAATGGGCAGTGGTCATTTTGCCGGTGAAGGTTTTGGAAAAGCGTCTTATTTTAGGAATCTTCAAATGGTAGATTGGGACAATACTCTTATTCCAATATCTAATCTTAAAGTTCTTGCGGATCATCCGAATTGTTATGACATAAGAGGAGGAGTAAACCGGGTTTGGGGTAACTATTTTTACTACGGAGGACCGGGTAAAAACTCAAAATGTCCATAGAGAAAAAAAGTCAATAGTGTTTTTGAGCATACGTAGATGAGATTTTTTGGAATTGAGGGCTCTGGACAAAGATCCGGAGATTTTTCTGTCTGTAAGAAAATTATCGATTGATTAAATATGTTATCCAATGTGTAAAGTTATAATGTGAAATGTTAAATGGAAGTGGGGGGGTTTATATTTTTTCCTACGTCTTTCTTTGTCTGTAGATGCATGACTGAAAGAATTTATGACACATAATATACAAACTGACTATTGGCTCAAGTAAACTCTCACATTCCATCAATAATATCATTTCTGAATTATATACGTCTACACTACTTAACACGACATAATATAGGTAAGGAGAACATATAAACAATGTATCAACATCCCAAATAATTTGACGATCGGAAAAATGAGAAAAGTATATCATTGGTTTGTAGACCAGATGACTTAGAAACACTATGAAGCTATTGTCTATCCATTTTTAAATAGGAATTATATAGAATCCTATTGATAACACAAAGTGGTATAAGTTTTTTAACAGGTAAAGAAAACGGTAACCAATACCAATCTAGTTTAAACCGGTACAAAATAGCGGTAAAATAAAACGGTAAAAAAACCAAAGAATAACGTTGTTGGTAACTTTTGATATTATTTTTGTGATTGACAATTGTTAAAGCGCTACATCCCGATACTGCAGCGGTACAATGTTACCGGTCAAACCTATAGTTATTATTCGTCTACATTGAATTAACTAAACAGACAAAAGGAATCTAAAAGAAATTTAATATAATATTTATGAAATTAAATATCTCCCCGAGTCTTGTTCGTTTGATTCGATTTGGTTTCTTTTCTTTATGTTCAAAGAGTCTTGTAACAGTGCCGGAATCGGAGCTAAAATCATGTGGACCGAACAAGATGATGAACTTCTAACACCTAAAATTGTAGGGAATATAATAATAACTGGATGCTCATTGCCCATAGAGTTTTCCTTGGAAATGTAACGGTCATTTTTTGAAAGAACGATACTACTATCTTGAGCGGTTTGAAAAGAACAGGGGTGGTCGATAGCAGGAAATTAACCCCCGTCAACCTATCTACTTATTGTTGAAGCGCTTTCATCGCTCATCGAGGTTTCTGACTTGGCCGCGACAGCGCGTTCATTAGACCACTGTTGCACTCTGCTAAACGAGGGTGACAGCCAAGAAACCAAAGATGCCATTTGGGATGTAGTTCTTCCTAGGGCCTTAACTCTTGTGCATTGTTTGGGCTTTTCCAGGTTTATTTTTTGATGTGGAGTCTCTGATGACTGCTAACTCCTATACGAAAAGCAACATCTTGCCCTTTTGTGTCTTGGCAAGATAGGGAGAACTAGAGGCCTAATTGCTGCCAACATTGAAACAGTTGTTACGAAGTTTTTCCAATCTGATGTTCGTAGAGAGTGTGCAGCCTCCTATGCACTGGGAAACCTTGCTGTTGGCAGTCTGCCCAAATTTTTGCCTTTTATCTTGGACCTGATTGAAAATCAAGATAAACAAAGATATCGACTCCTTCAGTCACTAAAGGAGGTGTTAGTTAGGCATGATATAGCTTGCTTCCAAAATTCGACTGTGGTTCAAATACTTGTTTCACTATTGAAGTGCTGTGAAAGCAAGGACATGCGTGCAAGGATTGATCTAAATATATTATGCGAAAGATTTTCATAAAAAATAAAAATAAAATAATTACCAAACACACTAAACCAACAATAAAATGAAAATAATTCGATTTCAATTTTGATTAATAGTCAAAAACATTTAAATATACAGTTTTATGACTTTATCAACGATGCATCATTTATTGAACCGTTTGTGGAAAAAAAATTATAACTAAAAAAAAAAACAATGCATCATCTATTGCGGCTCTGAGCTAATATGCCATATACTTATATATGAGTTCGAAGCAAAAATCACGTGGACAGTTAAAGTAATAATTACCGGAAATAAAATTTGGGACATTTCATCTGCACGAGTCATCTTGTTAGTTGAATCTTAAACGCATTAGTTTCTCGAAAGTTCTCGCCTAATCTTACCGGTAGACTAATTTTGAACCGGTAGACTATAGTACTCAAAAAATCTACCAAGAAGGTTCTAGGCAAGTCTTGGCACACGCTGAAGTTGACTACTTTGAATAGAGAGAGATTTTAAACTAATTGAAAGAAACATGCTTAATTATAAATTCAAAATTAAGAATACACAAATAATAATCCATTTAAATTGTCGACATAATCTAAAATAATCAAAATCATTCATAATTTTTGTTTTTTGTTTTTTGTTTTTTGTTTTTTGTTTTTTGGACATCATCATGCATAAAATTTAAAGCGTGGACGAGTGTAACTGTGTACGACGTGATTAATGTTGTCCACAAAAAAAGCTTATTGGAAAGTTCACGAAACAATGAAAGAAGAATTCTCCGGACACTTGTATGTATATGTGACAGTTCAGCAACTGCTCCTACTTATACCAACCATACGTTACTTTTTATTTCTTTAATTTTCATTATAAAATTACGTTTAAAACAGTTCACCATATCTCAATGGAACCCACTTTATTTTCCCCCAAAATATACACGTTGCACATCCACAGACACGTTACAGAAGAAAGCATCAGTTTTGAGTCTTCTTCTTTCGAGCTCCTTCCCTCAGAGGCTCAGACGCGTCTTTAATATAATTTAACCAAAAAAAAGTTAAATTGGGAAACAAAAGTTGAAGTGTGCGTCTTTCATTGGTCCGTACACAGAGCTCGTTTCATGCGTGAGGCCAAAAAACGAACGAGAAAGTTGTGTGTTTGTGAGCTAAAAAGAACCATTTTTCACAGAGAGAAGCAAACCAAGAAGTAGAGCAATGATTCATAATTTGATTTTTCATCTTGATTCAATGTTGACACAGAGCATCCTCTGTTGACTCGTTTCTTCTTTCTTTCTTTCTTTCACAGTAGTTTCCTATTTGGGTATCTGAAGAACCAGGATTAGAATTTGGTTCATCGTCTTTGTGAAAAATCAGATTTTGATTACTGGATTTTTTTTTTTTTTAAATAAAAAATTTGATTCTCTTCAGGGTATTGTTAAAGAGACAAAAGATTTGAGCTTTGGGTTTTGGTTAAGAAGGATGATTCCATGGTTGATGGTAACAGCTCTACAGGTAGCAGAGCTATCAGTGAGCGCTGTTGTTCATATGCTATATGGGCTATATCTATTCAGCTCCGCCGTCGCCGGAGATCTTACTCAGACGTTGAGTGAATCAATCTTCAAGCCCAAAGCCACCATTGAAGTCAAACATATCGACCAAGAAAAGACAACATACGTCAATGATTTGCCTCCCATTGTTTTGGTCCATGGGATTTTCGGATTTGGCAAAGGAGTAAGTTAAAAGCATTCTTTTCTCCTTCGCATTAAAAGGTGTTTTTTTGGTTCGTTAATTGGATTTGCCATTGCAGAGATTATTTGGTTCGTTAATTGGATTTGGCATTGCAGAGATTAGGTGGTTTATCATACTTTGCTGGAGCAGAGAAGAAGGATGAGAGAGTGTTAGTGCCTGATTTGGGATCTTTGACGAGTGTACACGATAGGTGAAATAGAAAGTTCCAATCTTTTTTTTTTTTGTGGATTTTGTTATGAGATTTTAGTCTCAGGGTGAATTTTTCTGATAACGGATGTGTTAGTGTTTTTGTAGGGCAAGAGAATTGTTTTATTACTTGAAAGGTGGATTAGTTGATTATGGAGAAGATCACAGTAAAGCTTGTGGGCATTCTCAATTTGGTCGTTTTTATGCAAAAGGTTTAATCTTTATATCTTCCCTTTATTCGTGTTTCTTGAGTATCCTTTAGATTCACTCTTTTGCTGATGAATTGTTGATTTTACTTCAGGGGAATACCAAGAATGGGATGAAGATCATCCTATTCACTTTGTTGGTCACTCTGCTGGTGCTCAAGTTGTTCGTGTGTTGCAGCAAATGCTTGCTGACAAGGTAATTTGCGTAATATAACTAAACATCTAATCGATCGGTTGAGCAGTATTTGGTTGTGTTGTAAAACTTCTTTGCTTGTGTTGTGTTGCTATCAGATGTTTGAGGGTTATGAGAACACGAATGAGAACTGGGTGTTGAGTTTAACATCGTTGTCTGGAGCATTAAACGGGACTACCCGAACCTACATTGATGGAATACAGTGAGTTTGCTCTTCCTTCTAGTCACCTCATAGCTAAATATCGAAGAACTTATAATCCAAAATGTATATATATCATTGTCAGGCCGGAGGACGGGAAGTCCCTGAAACCCATATCTCTGCTTCAGATATGCAAACTTGGAGTCATAATGTATGACTGGATCGACATTCCTTGGCTCAAATCCTATTACAACTTCGGGTTCGATCATTTCAACATGTCGAGAAAAAAGATAGGTTTACGCGGCCTAGTCGATTGCCTTCTTGGAAACGCAGGCCCATTTGCATCATCTGCAGATTGGATCTTGCCTGACCTCTCAATCCAGGGATCAATGAAGCTCAATGCTCATTTGCAGACTTTCCCAAACACGTTCTACTTCAGCTACGCGACTAAGCGTACTAGAAAACCTCTTGGGTTGATGACTGTTCCTTCAGGTGTGATGGGAATTCATCCTCTGCTTTTCATCCGTGTGTTGCAGATAAGTCAGTGGCGATTTCCTCGTGACATTCCTCTGCCTTATAAAGGCTACATGTAAATTTCATTGGACTTTGTATCACCAGCTAAGCTATACCAAACAATATACAGATATCTGATTAAATTGGGTATTGCAGAGATGAAGATTGGCAGGACAACGATGGAGCACTGAACACAATATCCATGACTCACCCACGAATTCCCATTGAACATCCTAGTCTCATTCTTCGTAGTGACTCAGACTGCCTCCCTCTCCAACCGGGCATTTGGTTAGTCCTCTTCTTGCTGTAACCATTACATTTGACCTGGATTAGAGTTTCTTGGAGATTCAGTGAAAGATATATAGACTTACAGGGTTTCCTTGAATGTTTCAGGTACTACAAGATCGTGGAGGCAGATCATATTATGTTCATTATAAACCGAGAGCGAGCAGGTGTAGAGTTCGATTTGATCTACGACAGTATCTTTGAGCGGTGCAGGAAACATGTATTCAGGAAGGTTCCTCAGACATTGCCAAACGAAGCTCAACACCTGTAAAGAGGAAGAAGACTAGAGAGACCAAAATGTGATCAACAAATGTATAGCTTTGTTTGTAACAACAAGAAGCCCCAAACAAGCTCAAAATTGATGTCATGGGCTTAGTCCTGACTCTGACCAGCGTCTTAAGATCCGAACCAAAAAATTATTGGATTAGGATTTGTAATCGACAGTTTTCACTATTGATGATAATATCCTATCCTAAGATAAAAATTCCATGTTGCCTTGAATTCTGTTAGAAATCTCTAATATAGTATAGCACGAGACTAAAGTAGTGTATAGAAAAATATGAATTCATCTAACTATTGCCAACTGGATTTAAGTTATAAGTCAATAATTTTAGACAAAATATTTAAGAATTTACGTCTTAAAATTCAATGAATCCGAGTCCTTCAAGGAAGAAGGAATGGAGAGTGAATGCTTAAGAATCCGTCAAATGGAAAAATTGATGAAAATTTGTAGGCTTAGGATATTGGATTGTCACTTTGTCGGATCAAAGTTTCACCAAGGGACATGTCAAACATCTGTTTTCCTATGCTTTAATATTGGTCCATCTAAATCGCATGTGTAAAGCTAGTTTTGACGTTTAACTACTCGTTTGACACGCAATAAAGGATGTGCATGTAAAGTGAGTGACGTTTAAATTTCAAATAATTATTATCAAAACTTATACAATCTCTTTGGATATATTAAATATCCATAGATTCATTTTTAATTTATTCTTTGATTCGAAAAATAATGTTACTTTATATCACTATAAACATTGTAAATGCAATGTTATTATGATCATAAGAATTTGATAATTTGCTTCTTTTTTGTTTGTCCACATAGTAATAGTTGCAATTTTTATGATATACTATCAATTATATTTTGAATAGCATGAGATTTTTATGAATCACTTACATATGTTTGAATTAATAAGTGAAATTAAATTTTACATATTTAATTAACAACAATTTATTCCCGTTCTATTATTTAAACATTTCTATGTGACACAATAACGGCGCTAACAAAAAGAAATGACGGCGCTAATATATTTTTAAATATGGTTTAATATAAAAAATTTATGTGACACAGTGACGACGCCTATACATTTTAAAATATGGTTTACTATAAAATAAATCAAGTCATTATTATTTTAGTACATCATTTATAATTTAAATAACTGAATGATAATTGATTTTGTTGTTGCACTTTATAATAGCTAAACTAAAATAGTACTAGAATCTATAGCGCGGATTGAATTTTTTAGATTTAAGTTTTATTCAAAATTTTTGATTATAGTATTGCAATGATTTTAATATTGAAATAATAATTTTGAGTTATGTTATTATTTGTCATTCAACAAATTAAATGTTATTTTTATAAATGTATTCTCCAACAGATATTGCGAATCTTTGAATATTTCTTAGTCAAAAGATTGATATTCTGAAATATCACGATTTAATTCTGTTTTTAAAGTACGAATTAAATTTACAAATATAACCTTAATAAGAAATTAGCAAATGGTTTTAATACCAATGACATAAGAAAGTAAATATTAACATATATTAAAGTTATTTTTTATTTGTATTTTCTAAATAATAGTAAGGAGATAGAAAGATCAATATTACATGGTAGATATATAAATCTATTTGAATACAAAAAAAATAATGTTTTAAGTTACAGTGGTTTTTGTCGAATTGAAGAATATATACGACTATACGAGAGGTTTAAATTTTAGAATTACTAACGCTAAATTCTAAACCTTAACTTCAAAATTTTGAAAAATTCTGTCAATCCACATTGACGGATATAAGTCGATACACGTACACTCCACAATTTTATCAAGTTTGTATTCTTAAAAAAAAAAACTCCTTGCGCGATTAATTAAATTACATAATTCTACATATCTTAAATACATCACAAAATATCTTAACTAATTTGTTCCAAATTCACTGTAAGAACAAATAAAGGGAAATGAAAGTAGAAAGATATAACTCAACACGTGGGGACATAATGCTGAAGTTCTTATCTTTTACGTGAAATGTATTTGACTTCGAATTCTATTAAATACAAATAACTCTGTAAATAGTAACTAAATAAAATAAAGTATCTAGATAACATTCTATATATTGACCACATTTCCCCCTGCCTAAATTGGTTTTCTACACAACTACGATAGATTCGTTATGACATTTGGCTTAATTAGGAGAATGAACATAATTATTAGATACATAGATGATTGGTTGGAGCTTTAAACTTTTCTAAAACTATATTTTGGTCTAAAGATCTAAATTGAAAACAATCATGTTTTATAAATATTTGAACTTAAAGCAATCATGCTTTATAAATATTTTCCAAAACCAAAGTCACTTTTATGTTTTTTTTTCCTTTTTTGGAATAAAAGTCTAAAGCTATAAATTTTGGGCTTTTGAAAATTTTCTTTAACTTTTCATTTATACATGTCCTGTATTTGATAAAAAATAGGAAATAAAAAACAAATTATTATTTTTTATTATCGTGTGTTTCCTTTATTATTTTTTTAAAGAAATTATTAAATAAATTGATAAATCCTATATATATGTACATAATTGTCGTGTAGTCACTAAAAAGTACGAAAATTTTCATTATTTTTTAAAAGAAATTTTACTTAAAACAAATTAATAAATTCTATATATATATATATATACATAATTGTCGTGTAGTCACTAGAAAATAGAAAAATTTTCATTATTTTTTTATTGAAATTTTACTTTAAAAAATTGATAAATTATATATATATATATATATGTATGTATGATAGTGTAGTTTATAGGGATACCAAAAAACAAGTTTGCACTTCTTTATCTGGAAAATCTAATTGATCGTAAACATGACGAGTAATCATAAAAATATATAGATTTTTGTCATCTATATTTATTTTATTTAAGTTTTAGATGGTGTGTTTGCATTTTTTGTAATTTAATTTATTATTTATTTTAGCTAAATGAATTTTAATAAATTTATTTTTTAGTTATTAATGTATAGACAAAATATTAATATATAATAGACACTAATATTCACCAAATATTTTGATATTTTAAAAATCACATCTATGTTTACCAATAATTTTTCATTTAATTCTACAGCTCCAGCAGATAAACCTACAACTCCCGCAGATAAACCTAAAACTACATATCAAAAATCTACAGCCAAAATTCTACAGCCATAATCCTAAAGGTACAACAGAAAAATTTACAGTCATAATCCTAAAGATACAGCAGAAAAATCTATTGCCATAATCCTACAGCCAAAATCTTAAATCTACAGTCACAACCAATCAGAACCATTGACCCAAAGTTTTTAATAAGTAAATATTGACCACAAAATTGGAGCATATGTTTCTATGGCTGACAAGATACAACAAAAATCTTTTACCTTTTCCATTTCTTGGAGTTGGCTTTTACCTTTTCATATGTTATTTTGTTTTTATGACTCCTTATAAATTGACTCCATACGATTTTCCAATCATTAACATTCTTACACAATGTTACAATAGCCAGAAACAGCGTAAACAAGGACACGAATAAGATGATTGGGTTTGACAACTCGAAGAAATCAGACAGCGATTCGAACAAGGACAAGTGCTTGTCAGATGACGTCATCAATCTTGATCAGTATGTGTTCTATTTCTACCAAAAACTCACTTTTGTTGCATAATAATCCACTCAAAATCAAATTTTTGTTAATTTCGTTTTAATTTTTAACAAACAATCATACATAAACTGTTTTCTTTACTTTGTATTTGTTTTAAGACTTTTATGATCGACAAATACATTTAAATGAAAATGCTAGCTAAACGTTGTGATTTCATATTTGAAAAATGAATACTCTATTATTATAACATCTAAATGCCAAAGCAAAACGTCTTGACGTAGAGATTCATGATGGATTTTAAAAGAGATTAATTTGCTTGTGTTCATTTTTTGCAGTGGAGATTCGACGGCGTTCCAAGAGTATTGGATGAAGATGCAGATGAAGAACAGGTGTACGGTGGTGATACCAGCATGGGATCTGATGAGTTACTTCAGCGATACGACGAATGTGTGTTGGTTCCTAGAGCTAGAGCTTGAGAAGGCGATAAAGGCGTTGCATGGTGCGATCGGTAACGTAGCGACTGAGGAACGCTACATCGTAGTGGGGACTGGCTCTTCACAGCTTTGTCAGGCAGCTTATTTGCACTTTCGTCGCTCTCTGAGGTCAAACCTGTAAGCATCGTCGCAGCGGTTCCTTATTACTCCGTAAGCCCTCACTCACTAAATCTCTCCTTGTATCTTCGACTCTCCGTAAGCATCAAGATGGTTTGGTGTATATATTTAAGATATTCACAAGCATTCTTGTTTTGGGGTTGTGAAATAAGACATGTTTCTTGAGCATAACACATGAGACATCGTCCCAAATAAAATACAGAAACTGACCTTTAGTTTAATGCTTATATGTCCTACTTTTATGGTTCTAACAAAAACTTTCTTCCGTTAAAGTACGTTCAATATTTTTGTTTTTATGTTTTGTTATAGACATGTGGAAGAGGCATCGTATCTTGAATCGACGCTGTACAAATGGAAAGGAGACGCAAGGACGTTCGACAAAAAGGGACCGTACATAGAGATGGTGACGTCACCGAACAACCCTGATGGGACCATGAGAGAGCCGGTGGTGAACCGTAGGGAGGGTGGGAAAGTGATCCACGACTTCGCGTATTACTGGCCACACTACACTCCCACCACTCGCCGTCAAGACCATGACCTTATGCTCTTCACCTTCTCCAAGATCACCGGCCACGCAGGGTCACGCATTGAGTGAGACTAACTAACCACTTTATAACAATATGTGTGAGAAACTAATCATTTAAGCAAACGCCTTTTTTGTATATTTGTAATTATTTGAAAGAAACTAAACACTTAAAGGACGTCGCTGCCTTGTTTGTGTTGTAGTCAACAACTAAATCAGTTTCGTTTTTGCAGACTTGCAGTAACTAATGATATGTTGCAATGAACAAATCATGTTTGTTTTGACACGGCCATAGTTTTAAGCGACTGATCACTAACTCAAAATTTAGTTGTCCCCAAATCAGTTTTTTTATGTAAGTTTTCTTTTAAAATTTTGTTATAGAATTGTTGAATATGTTTCGTTTTGGGGGTGAAGGTGGGCGTTGGTGAAGGACATAGAGGTGGCTAAGAAGATGGTGCAGTACTTAACAATAAACTCCATTGGTGTGTCGAAGGAGTCACAAACTCGAGCCACCACAATTCTCAACGAACTGACTAAAACCTGTCGGACACAATCGGAGAGCTTCTTCGAGTAAGGCTACGAGAAGATGAAGTCACGGTGGGAGAGGCTACGTGAGGTCGTCGAATCCGGTGACTCATTCACTCTCCCTAATTACCATCAAGCCTTCTGCAACTTCTTTGGCAAAACCATCTCCGCTTCTCCTGGTACGTACTTAAAACCATAAACCCATATCTGTGATGATCGGGTCGTTAACGGTTTTGGTTGTTGTTGCAGCGTTTGCGTGGTTGGGTTTAAAGAGGAAAGAGATCTCGGAAGTCTCTTGAAAGAGAAGAAGATTTTGACGAGAGGAGGCGACCGATGTGGCTGTGACAAGAAGTACGTCCCTGTCAGCATGCTTAGCCGGGACGACGAGTTTGACGTCTTTCTCCACAGGCTCACCACCATCAAGGATCTCAAATGCATCGAGCCTTGAGTTTTTATTTAATATTTTGGTAATGTGTTTTAAATATTTTATTTAGTAATGTTAAACATTATATTTTAATTTATCTTATAAGAAATTTGATGTTGGTTCTAATCGTCAACTATAAAACAAAAAGAAATTTTTTTGGTTCGAGAGAAACCCATCAACAAGGATCAGAAGATCGGTAAGTTTGGTTCTGTTTCTTTTTTATTATCTACGACCTATAGTCAGATCTGAAGGGATGTTCTATGTTGGGAGAACAAGGGGTATTGACAAAATAAAGCTTTTATGTGAAGGATATTCGCTGTAACATATTCTTAGAATGATAATTTCTGTACGAATAATTACATACTAACTTAACCAATTTTTTTATTTTTTCAACAAACAGGAATAAATTCTTGGAAAATTCAAAAGAATCACCTCAAAATCATGGAAAAATTAGCCGGATCTAGATTTTGACCCGAATTGTTATCGGACTCCAAGCTCATATTATGTTGTTTATGTCTTCCCTTCGTTTGGGAGATGAGGTACTATAATCCCATTTTAAGACGCTAATCTTATTCCGGATTTTTAATCCTTCGCAGCCAGAATCGCTGAAGTCACATGACACTTATTGGTTCTGATAAAAAGAAATTAAGGCACAATATTGACGAATGACAAACTCATAATTCTGATTTTACGCCTCCCTCGCCTTTAATTTTCCTATGATGTCTAATTTTTGAGGGGTAATATCGGAATTGTAAGTTTGTCATTAGTCAATTGGTTATGTCTTTATTTTTTTTCTTTAGAGTCAATAACCGTCCAGTAACTCCAATGGTTCTGGTGGTAGAGGATTGTGAATCCGGTATAATGTCTGAAAATGGGACTACAATACTCATTCTCCCAATGAAAGAAAGATATAAACAACACAACCTATGCTTCGAGTTAAGATTATTCGGGTTCAGATTTAAATCTGGCCTTAGGGTTTTTTTTTTCCATGTTTTCGAGGTGGTTCTCTCATTTTTTTCCAAGAACTTGTTCCTGTTTGCTAGAAAAAAAAGAATAAAAATTGGTTAAGTTAGTATGTAAGTATTTGTACAATACGCAAAGATGATAACTAAAAATGATGTCACAACGAATTTACCTCACAAAAAGCTTCATTTTGTCATAATAACCTTTGTATTTTCAACATAGAAAATTCATGGACATTCATTCAGATTTGTAGATAACAAAAAAACATACAGAAACCAAACTTACCGATCTAGTTCTAACTCTTGTTATTTGGTATGTCTTGAATGTCACAACACTAGCTCCTAAACCTGAGACATGGAACACCATCTTTCTAGCCGCTACCGCTAGTATTTTTTTTTCCACACTTCGTTTTATGGAAAACACATTATTTATAAATTGTTTTTTTCCGTATTGATTCTTATAATACGAAAACTTATTGAATAAAAAAGTATAAATAATTACAAATTTTTGTCGAAAAAAATAATCTACTCATATCGAATTATCGATTCACTTATGAGGTCTTGAGTTGGAGGCAGGTTTAGCAGACTTATCATGTAAAAACAATATGAGTTCTCAAAATTCGTGTTGAATCCACTATCGAGCACAACTAAGCCCTTTGAGAGTACGAGGAGCCAGAGCCAAAGAGGCCCAAAACAGAAGTAAACACAAACCTGCGTCTAAAAGAGGATGAAACAGGTTGATAACAAAAAAAAGAAAAAAGAAAAAAAAAAGGTGAAACAAAAACGAAGGACACGTGGGTCGACCCTATAGGTCGTGTCCCAAAAGCATAATTTTCTCTGAAGAACTGACAAATTTTACAATCTTTTCGTCTGGAATCTCCACCACATTTTTATTCTCTTCCAATTATCTGTTTCATTTTAAAAAATTCCAAGAACGGTCTTCGACTTTTCGTAGCATAAAAACGAGACACGGAATGATATTGTGAATTGACTTTTGTCTGATATAATCGTCTTCGTTGATTTTCAGTGGCTATGCTGCTTCCTTTGTTGTGAAGCCACATGATTGGATTGAGGAATGATCCAAATTCATGTCAGACACACAATTGTAATCTGCTAGACAAATATTTTTAAAATCACACACACTAATAGTTTAACTCTCCCCCACTCTTTTCTTGCCTTGGCTCTGGAACAGAACGTGACTCTCCAGTCTCTCCCCAGATAGACTTTTGGGGTCACAACATTGAGTTTGAAGGTTTGTGATTTGGTTTTTCTTTCTGATTGATTGATCATTGATTAAATTCTTCTTCTTTTGAATGATTTAGAAAAACCCTTTTGAAAAGGCGTTACCTTTTTTCCTGAGATTACGAAGTTGTTCTGGAAAATGAGCTTGAGATTTTGTGTTTTGGGGTTCATCGAAACCCATAAAATAGGGATTTTTAGCTACGTCTTACTATTTGCTATTTGATATCCCATAAATTAGGGATTTTTATCTACATCTTGCTATTTAGTTATGATTTCGATTATTCATCCAATCTGGCTCTCTGGTTCCAATTGCTGATGTAGACTTGATGAACCCTGTCTGACACAAATTCCAATTGTAGAGGAGGGTGTTGATAAGGTTGAAGTTGAGCTAGTGTTTGCTTTAGAGTGAAAATAAAATGGCTCTCAAGGCATTAGACTACGATTCTCTGAATGAAAACGTCAAGAAGTGTCAGTATGCCGTCAGAGGTGAACTCTATCTCCGAGCTTCTGAGCTTCAAAAAGAAGGCAAAAAGGTAAACAGTTTTGACTTATCTTCTGCCTTTACATATCGGCTTTACCCTCAAAAAGTGTTATCAATGTGTCCTTTACACCCAGCTTCAACTATGAAACCTTATGAAAACTTAACAATGAGCTTTAGATAGACATGTGGTTCCTTGTTGGTTTTAGCCTTTGATATGCATTTGCAATTATGATCTTAGCACTTGATTTTTCCATAGTTATTGGCAATTCCTAACTTGGGCTAAATATTACATAACAGATTATTTTCACAAACGTTGGGAACCCTCATGCTTTAGGACAGAAGCCGTTGACATTTCCGCGCCAGGTATGTGTATATATAATTCTCATACAACCAGACTTCAATCTAGGTTGAGCTTAAATAGTAAAAAAACAAACAATTGCAGGTGGTTGCGCTTTGTCAAGCCCCGTTTCTACTTGATGACCCAAATGTTGGAATGCTATTTCCAGCTGATGCTATTGCAAGAGCCAAACATTATCTTTCCTTGACTTCAGGCGGTTTAGGTATGACCTTATGAGCCCATCTATGATTTGTAGATTAGTGTTGACAATCAGAAAAGTTAGTTATATTGCCTTTTCTGTTTCGTTAGGTGCTTACAGTGACTCAAGAGGCATTCCAGGAGTTAGGAAAGAGGTTGCTGAGTTCATTCAACGGCGTGATGGGTATCCAAGGTGATTGCTTTCATTTCGGTTTTTCCTGCACAATGAAATATATTTTGTTGTAGAAACAAACTCAGCTTAGGCTTTCTGCTTCTTTATTTTCAGTGACCCAGAACTCATATTTCTCACTGATGGAGCTAGCAAAGGTGTGATGCAAATCTTGAATTGTGTTATTCGCGGTGATGGAGACGGGGTAATGCTCTGTCCCAGGAGTTCTGTCTACTATGATTTACCCCAGACATTTCATTTATAAGTTTTTATTTTTTTCCGTTTGGCAGATTCTAGTTCCGGTTCCACAGTATCCACTCTACTCAGCTACCATATCACTGTTAGGTGGTACCCTTGTTCCTTACTATCTTGATGAGTCTGAAAACTGGGGACTTGATGTTAACAACCTTCGACAATCTGTTGCTCAGGCTCGTTCTCAAGGGATAACAGTGAGCACTCTTTTTCCTTCTTCTCTTACAATTATCAATGATGCAGTTAGCGTAGAAACGCATGTCTTTCTTTCCCCAGTTACAAATTGTCTTGAATGGGTATACAGGTACGGGCAATGGTGATCATTAACCCTGGGAACCCGACTGGTCAGTGTCTAAGCGAAGCTAACTTAAGAGAGATATTGAAGTTCTGTTATAACGAGAAATTAGTTCTTCTGGGAGACGAAGTTTATCAGCAGAACATATACCAGGATGAGCGTCCCTTTATCAGCTCCAAGAAGGTCAGCTTCTATATTCGCTTTCATGTTTCTGAAACTTGTGCCTGATTTGTGATCCTTCTTTTAACTTGATCATTCTTAAAAAATACAAAGGTTTTGATGGATATGGGTTCGCCATTCAGCAAGGAAGTTCAGCTTGTATCCTTCCACACCGTCTCTAAAGGATATTGGGGCGAATGTGGACAGCGAGGTGGATACTTTGAGATGACCAATATCCCTCCCAGGGTTTGTCTTAACGCTCTGTTTAAACCTTTGTTTAGTTACTTCTGTTATGTGCTAGTGTCAACCATAACATAATCATAATATAATTTCTGATTTTTGCAGGTTGTTGAGGAGATATACAAGGTTGCATCAATTGCCCTCAGCCCCAATGTCTCTGCGCAGATCTTTGTAAGTCGAAAGTGTTAATGTAATGTGGATTTTCTTTTGTAGTAATCATCAGTATGTTCTGAGAGTGATTTGACCTGTGCAGATGGGTTTGATGGTTAGTCCTCCAAAGCCTGGAGACATTTCATATGATCAGTTCGCCCGGGAAAGGTATATACATAAAGCTTAAACACTTGTGATCACTGATCATCATCCCCGATTGAATCATTAATTCCCCTTTTGCACGTTTCTCTAGCAAGGGGATTCTTGAGTCTTTGAGAAGAAGAGCAAGGATCATGACTGATGGATTCAACAGCTGCAAAAACGTTGTCTGCAATTTCACAGAAGGTAAACAAAACAAAGCAATAAAAACCGTACCGTGTAGAAATTTGGATATTGTTGTTTTTGATTCTTGTGTAAAATGTTAGGTGCAATGTACTCGTTTCCTCAAATACGGTTACCACCGGGAGCTATCCAAGCTGCAAAACAAGCCGGAAAAGTCCCAGACGTTTTCTACTGTCTCAAGCTCCTAGAAGCCACAGGAATCTCCACAGTCCCTGGCTCTGGATTTGGACAGAAAGAAGGGTAAAGAATCTCCAAATACTATTTCGTTCATGCTCTTTTGATCTCTTCTTATAAACTCATTCGCCTTGTGGATTTTGACAGCGTATTCCATCTGAGGACAACGATCCTTCCTGCGGAAGAAGAGATGCCAGAGATCATGGATAGTTTCAAGAAGTTCAACGACGAGTTCATGACTCAGTACGAAAATAACTTTGGTTATTCCAGAATGTGATTACTTCTTCCTCTTCTGATGAACATCTATTGTGTTCTGCTATACACTCTTTTAAAGCTAAATCTCTGTAGTACACTTCTCTTTGTCTCTCATATTCTCTAAACTCTCTCTGTCTCTACTTATATTTTCAATTGGAAACTGATTATGGTCTTTTATCTCAATGGAATGAAGTTAGGCAATAGCCTTTTTTGGTCTGGTAATATGAAACTTGTAATTAAAGAAAAAAATATGGAATCCTTGTCCGAGTTAGTTTTTGACTATGATAGAAGAATCCAACTTAAATCTTTAATTTTAAATAATGTAATCATCCAAAGATGATAAAGTCGTATAAAAGAAACCTTTTTAAGATCAAAGTCCAAAGCTTTTTCTATATGTCCCCCTGTTTATTCTTAATCCTTGCTGCTCTGTTTCTATATTTTGGTCAAGGCATGGAGAGGTGCATAGTAATAAGAAGGGTAGAGAAGAAGAAGAAGACAATTTGTAATGGAGAGCAACTGATCAAGATTCTGTCTCCGGTTACGACGATTGAGAAGCCAGAGAAGGTGGAGGAAGAGGAGTGCACTACGCCTAAAGCAGAGCAATTCAAGATTCCGCCGTCGTTACAGTGTCCGCCGGAGATTATTCTTCTCTGGCGGCACCAACTATTAGTTTCAAACTTTATGATTATAATAGTTTTGTTTGGATTCATTAATTTGATATCTATACCATCAAAACCGGCAAAACTCTCTCTCTTTCATACATTGTTTGATTTTTTTTTATCGTTTTGTGTTTTAATGTTTTGAGTTTCGTTAATATGAATGAAAACAACAACTGCAAATTTAGAGAAGAAACAATAACATGTTCCAAAGTCCAAACTTTTACACTCATGTTAAGCTTATGGATTTTAGGTATTTGATTAGTTAGGACTTGGGACAAATCTTACTTTGTTTTTATTAAAAGAAATTTATTGTTTTATCTAGCACCGAATCAAAAACATATTTAGATTTAGTGACTAAACCAGTAATCAAAATTTAAGTTAAAGGTATTTTTTGTAATAAGAAAATTAATTAAATTGTCATAATTCTCTGCATGTTAGTTCATGAGATGCATAAACCAATTATAATTTTCCGCTTGCATTTTCGTTCAAGATGATATTAGTAATTAATATTTATAATAATGCTCATTGTTGAATGATAGATACCAAATGACTTGAGTCATTCAGAAAGTAAAATTGGGTAATAAAGTTCACTAAAGGTTTGGAGAATACATAACAATAGTTAGACCAATTTGTCATCGTACTCTCCACTGCATCTCTAAATTATGCATGCAACAATACTAAAATTTTGAGCAGTCTTAATTAACTAATGGTTATAGAACCTAACCTATATATATAAATTCATACTAATAAAACTCTATAGTTTTCTATACGCTATTATATATAGACATAAATATATACATTATGCATGCATTTCTAAGAAATTATATATAATCTCTTTAGCTCGTAGGACTTTATGGAAACTCTCAACGTTGATCATGAAGATGCTGTCTATTAGAGAACGATCTAAATAAATCTCTTTCTCATAGATTATAAAAGTTTGTTACATGGTGAATTATATACATGATGATCTATACAAACACTAAAAGAAGCTACACATAACAATATACAGAGTAATACACAAAGAAAAGTTGTTACAAGTCGTTATCATGATGTCAATTAATTAACTCCGTTAACTTCACTCTAATACTTCCTCTCAAGATGAGGATGGGGCAAAAATGTTGGATAGACTCATCTTGGATATGAGATTTTGAAATTACGCAGGAAACAAAACCTTAGTATTTCAGCGACCTGAAACATCAATTTTGACGTGAAGCAATTTCAAAATGCCTTCCTCAATCCGATCTCGTGTAGAATGACAATCCAACTCCACATGTTTTGTACGCTCATGGAAAACCGGATTGTGTGTAATGTGAATAGCTGCAGTATTATCACAGAATAGCACAGAAGGTTTGGATGTATCAACCTGAAAATCTTGAAGTAGTCCTCTTAACCAAACAATCTGCCTAGTAGCAAGAGCTAAACTTCTGTACTCTGCTTCAGCGGAAGAAGCAGAAACAATCTTTTGGCGCTTAGATTTCCAAGACACAAGAGAATCACCAAGGAAGATACAATAACCACTCACAAATCTTCTAGTATCAGGACAAGCCCCCCAATCAGCATCTGCAAACCCTTTTATCTGAAGTGTAGAATCTGCATACAAAAACAATCCATGGCTTGCGGTTCCTTTAATGTATCGAAGAACCTTCATCAAAGCTTGATTATGAGATTCACGGGGAGCAAAGGTGAATTTAGCCAATTTCTGTACTGCAAAACAAAGATCCGGGCGTGTGATGGTGAGGTATATCAGTTTTCCAATAATTCTTCTGTAGAGCTCAACATCATCAAGTAAATCCCCATCGTCCTTATTTAACTTCTGATTAGGTTCCATAGGAATAAAAGAAGGTTTACATCCCAACATCCCCGTATTATTCAATAGCTCCAAAGCATATTTTCTTTAACATACAGAAATGCCTTTTGAAGTTCTTGCAATTTTCAAGCCAAGAAAGTATTGTAAGGGACCTAAATCACGAAGTTTGAAATGTGATTTGAGCTCTGACTTGACCAAAGTAGCCGCTGCATCATCATTGCTGGCAAATAAAATGTCATCCACATATACTAAAACAGCCACAAAAGTCTCCAAAGTAGACTTAATGAACAATGTGTGATCATGACCTGTTTTAGTAAAACCCATCACTTGCAGAGTGTCAACAAACTTGATATACCATTGTCTTGATGCCTGTTTGAGGCCATAAATTGATTTTCATAATCTGAAAACAGCCTGATTTGGTAATTTCTCCCCCTTAAGGGTAGCATAAGTAGGAGGCAGCTTCATGTAGATCTCTTCAGACAAATCACCATTAAGAAAAACGTTAGAAATATCAAACTAATGCAGAGACCAACCACGAGCTGCTGCTACACCAAGTAATAACATCACAGAAGAAAGTATCTATGTAATCCAACCCTTCTTTCTGTGTATAACCTTTAACAACCAAATGAGCTCGATATCTCTCCACAGTTCCATCAGCCAAATATTTCACTTTATAAATCCATTTGCAGCCAACTGCTTCTTTATCTGGAGGTAAAGAACAAATAGACCAAGTCTTGGTATCCTTCATGTAATTGATCTCTTCCATCATAGTTCCATTCCAATTACTGCAATGTTTAGCCTCTGTATAACAAGTAGGCTCATGCTCTTTAGTAATATCATTAATGAAAGCTTGATACGACAGAGATAGGTATTTATCAGTCAAAAAGTGAGATATAGGATATGGAGTTGTTCCTCTGATGGAATAACAATGATAATCCTGTAGATGCTTAGGAACTACAACTCTCCTTGGGCGTGTGGATCCATGAGATACAGGAATTACTGCATCACTTGCAAACTCTGTATGATCATAAAGGATAGGAATTATTGCATCACTTGCAAACTCTGTATACTCCATATCAGGGGATTTAATTTCATCCATCACTACATTAGACTCCTCCAACGGCACATTAGCATCAAAGAGGTGCTCAACATCATGAGAAACTTCATTCTCTGCAAATGGAAATAAAAGCTCATAGAAAATCACATTCCTTAAGATGAAAACTGTGTTAGTTTCGAGGTCCAACAATTTGTAACCCTTATAACCCAAAGGATATCCAAGGAAGACAAATGCTTTAGCTCTAGGAGAGAACTTGTGTCTCAAGCCACTGATGTGGAGTAATAACATAGGCAACCAAACACTTTTAATGATGAATAATCTGTAGCCTTGTTTTTAAATACTTCATATGGTGTCTTATCAAAGAGAACAGGTGATGAAGTTCTATTGATCAAAAACACTACTATCACAATACAATCACTCCAATAAGCAATGAGGATACCTGATTGAAACATAAGAGCTCTTGCAATATTCAAGATATGCTGATGTTTCCTTTCTACCACTGAATTCTGTTGTGGAGTCTCTGGACAAGAATGATAATTCACTATACCCTTCTCCTTATAGAACTGTGTGAAATTGAATTCAGGAGCATTGTCAGACCGTACTCCCTTGATACGAGCATTATACTGATTTTCAATCATTGCAACAAAATCCTGGAAGATAGTGAGAGCCTCAGATTTATTTTTCATGAGTTACAACCAGGTGGCTCGAGAGCAATCATCAACTATAGTGAGGAAATATATGTATCCATCATAAGAAGTTTCAGCAAAAAGACCCCAAGTATAAGCAAATCAAAGACTTTATCGCTTATATTGTTATGAGATATGAAGGACAACTGTTTCTGCTTTGCTAAATGACAGACTTTACAATGTTCTTGACTAGTGTTTTTAATTTTCTGCAGAGACAGAGGAATGCTAGCTGCTAGAACTTCTAGTCTATGATGGCAAGGATGCCCTAACCTCTAATGCCATAACTCTGGATCCACTGAAGTTGCGCAAACTGAAGATTAAAACTTTGATGATAGGGAATCAACTTCAAGTATGTACAGCTTGTTATGCTGTCTACCTCTCCCAATCGTCCAATCCCTTGTAATGTCCTGTATTTCACAAGCTTTACTGTCAAACCAAACACCACATGGCAGACTCTTCGTTAAGGCACTAACACTAAGCAAATGAAACCGGAATTGAGGGATATACAAGACATTCTTCAACTCTAGTGTGTTATTCAACACAATATTGCCCAAACCTGCTATATTAACTACCACTCCATTTGGTAATTCGACATGTGTATTTTCCAGTGAATGAAAATTAACAAAGAGTGATTTATCCAGAGACACATGATGAGTAGCTCATGTGTCTATCACCCATTCATTCTTGAAAATAACATCACGTGAGACAGAATAAAAGTAGGACTCATTCATTCCATTGTTGCAGCAATAGATGGGAGGATAGGATTTACAAGATACATTATAAATGGTAGGCCTATCTCCATTTGATGTTAATGCTGCATTCAAAGAAGCCGCAGGAGTCTAAGGTTGCAGTTTTGAACTGAAGTAACTGATGATCTGTTGGAGTTGATCTTTTGAAAAATCCTCACTCATTTCACTAAAATCATTGAGAGAATCAGAAGTAGCCATATTTGCAGATGCTGACTACACAATAGATTTTTGTTTGGGTTTTCAATATGGGGGAAATCCATGTACATGATAACATTTATCCACAGTATGACCTTGTTTATTGCAATGGGAACAAACTGCTCTTGGTTTTTCTGATATCCATTCACATTCATTCCCGTCTGTGATGAATTATTGTTGTTATTACCAGGATTTGCAGAGGTTTGAACAACGAATGCAGAATGGTTAATGATCTGTTTAGACTCGACTCTCTGGCTTTCATCTTCCTCTAACATATTGTAGATATCTGACAAAGATGGTCTTGGTCTAGTGTTCAATATAGTACTCATATAGATCCAAACTCATCATTTAATCCCATAAGAAATTGCACTATCTTACTAGTTTCTTGATCCGCTAATAGCATTTTCACTTTTGGATTGTCACCATCTTCAGCAACTATGATTGGTCTAGTACTGGCCAATTGCTCCCATAATGTAACTTTTGCTGTATAGTACGAAGCTAAATCCATAGAGCCTTGTTTCAGTAAGACAATCTCAGTTTCCAATCGATATATCAATGATAAATTGGTCTTGTGAAAGCGCTTAGCTAAATCCTTCTAGATTTCATGTGCATCTTGAAAGTAAAGGATGCTTGCATAGATCTGTTTAGAGACGATACTGAGAATCCAAGCCTTAACCATACTATTGCATCGACACCTAATGTGATATAGAGGATCACTAGCATCTGGTCTAGGCAAGGTTCCATCAATAAAACGAAGTTTGTTCTTAGCCTCTATACTAACAGTCATTGCTATGATCCAAGTGTTATAGTTATCTTCATTCAGAATCTCAGAGACGATGGACATACCAGGATGATCTCCAGAGTGAAGATGATAGGGACTGTGTACACTGTCTATTGATTCTGTATTGAAGACATGTTGTGTTTTGCGAGCTTCGGGACCAGAATTTCGAGAAACCTGACCAATCAGAGCTATCAGAGACTGCTCATACTCATCCGGATCAGAGATTGAACGCCGATTCTCTATGGAAGCTTCTCCGAGACCAAGAGACGCTACTATATTTCCACGACGAGCTTTAGTTGCTTTCTTCGGCATTTTTGAGCAGATTTTCAAAAATGTACTGTC
Organism: Boechera stricta; assembly: GCA_018361395.1. Lineage (NCBI taxonomy): Eukaryota > Viridiplantae > Streptophyta > Magnoliopsida > Brassicales > Brassicaceae > Boechera > Boechera stricta. The sequence continues at coordinate 4,848,074 of CM031539.1, read as the reverse complement.
GAATTGAAGCTAATCAATCAGAGAAGAAGATTAATCGGAAGATTCCGACGAATCAAAGATGAAAATGATGAAAAAATGATCGAATTTGAAAGAAACAGAGATGAGCAATCGGATTGTTATTGCTCTGATACCATATTAGAGAACGATCTAAATAAATCTCTTTCTCATAGATTATAAAAGTTTGTTACATGGTGAATTATATACATGATGATCCATACAAACACTAAAGAAGCTACACAGAGCAATATACAGAGTAATACACAAAGAAAGGTTGTTACGAGTCGTTATCATGATGTTAGTTAGTTAACTCCGTTAACCTCACTCTAACACTGTCTCCTCAGAACAGGAAAATCGAGCACATACCAAATCGGACACCGACATGCCTCCGATCTTCGGAGGTAGAGACTTCCTCCGGCAGTTTGCGGCTGAGTCAAGGAAACTATGGTGGCTCACAGATCCCGCGATATTCACATCCTTCTGTCAATACTCTCTTGGCGCCGTCACGCAGATCCTCGCCGGACATGTCAACACGCTGGCTCTAGCTGCGGTCTCCATACAGAACTCCGTCATCGCCGGCTTCTCTGTCGGCGTTATGGTGATTAAGTGTCATTACATTTATAAACTTTTAACGCATATATATTTTATGATATAAATCAATTTTAAAAGTTAAATTTGCCATAAAATTTTTATTGATCCGTTGAAAAAGAAATAAGGTTGACATGGTAATTCACGAATGAATAAAGTAAAAGTTAAATCATGATAATTTTTGCTTGTAATAAATCTTGGTTTGCTGTTTTTGTTCTAAAAATAAATTATTCAAACATATTTTTAAGACTATGCAAGTAATGTAGATCCAAAACATTGCTTAATCCATTTTGAAATATATATACAAGCTTGGCATGAATAGTCTCTTATAAAAATACTTTTTTGTCAACAATGAAAACCCTTATTTGTTTAGTTAATTATCTGAACAGAAGGTATGAAGTTTACAATATCCATATTTTATCTCCCTATTTTTATTTGTTTTGAATTGATAAATTAAGGAGTATAAGAGTTTCTTTGTAATATAAGGTTAAACTGTAAAATGAAAACAACACATGTCGACACCTAAAGAATGAAGACACTGTTGTTTTATATCAGACCGAATGTGACTTTAGTCTTTACAACACCATGATTGTAAAGATATCTCAATTTCAAATTCAGTATTATATTCTCTGATCAATCAACACATGAATAGTCATGAAATGTCGTTTATTTTCATAACTAAATTTTAGTCACTTTAACTTGATATAAACTTGGGATGGGGAGTGCACTAGCAACGCTTTGTGGGCAAGCGTACGGAGCAGGGCAGCTAGAGATGATGGGAATATATCTAGAGGTCATGGATCATCCTTAACTCTTGTGCCCTTCTTCTTTGCCTTTTCTATGTTTTTGCCACTCCACTTTTGAGTCTCCTCGGACAGTCGCCGGAGATCTCTAAAGCCGCCGGAAAATTCTCCCTATGGATGATCCCTCAGCTCTTTGCTTACGCCGTCAACTTCGCCACCGCCAAGTTCTTGCAGGTAACAATAATCAAAATAACCTTACTTTAAGATATATTCAACTAGTTTAATTAGGAGATTGTTTAATTATTATAGGCACAAAGCAAGGTGATTGCAATGGCGATTATAGCAGCAACCGCGCTGTTTCAGCACTCTCTATTGAGTTGGTTGCTGATGCTGAAACTCGGTTGGGGAATGGCTGGAGGAGCCGCTGTACTGAATGTCTCGTGGTGGTTAATAGATGGAGCTCAAATAGTTTATATTTGTGGAGGTTCTTGTGGCAGAGCTCTCATGGAAGGCTTTCAAGAATCTCAGAGGCTTTGCAAGATTGTCTCTTGCCTCTGCAGTCATGGTTTAGTGAGATATCGAAACATTTTGGAATCAGATCGATACATAATGCTTCATCGATGGGTACACCTAGTGACCTTGATGTTTGTTGGTTTCAGCCTAGAGGTTTGGTACTTCATGGCGTTGGTTCTGTTTGCGGGTTACCTCAAGAACCCTCAAGTCTCTGTGGCTGCTCTTTAGATTTGGTGAGTTCTAAGTCCCTATGAAGCTTGTGTTTTGTTTAGGAACGGAATTAACGGTTTGGTTATAGCATGAACATATTGGGATGGCCGATCATGGTGGCCTTTGGCTTCAGTGCGGCTGTGAGGTACATCACAAAGACTCTATGAGAAAAACGCTTAATGATTGGATGATGAAAAAGATGTGTCAAATGTGCAGTGTAAGAATGTCGAATGAGCTTGGAGCTGAACACCCAAGAAGGGCGAAATTCTTATTGATAGTGGCTATGATAACTTCTGTATCGATCAGAGCTGTGATATCGATGACTCATCGTGTTACGAGACAAGTATCCAGAAATGTTCTCTAATGATGAAGAAGTGAGAGGACTCGTGAAACAGCTGACTCCGTTGCTGGCTCTCACAATCGTCAGCAACAACGTTCAGCCTGTTCTTTCTGGTAGTTCTCTTGCAACATTAGAAGCCTAAACTTGAATCCATTTTAAGGCCACAGTGATCAAGTTAATTTTGCTATTGTATGGTACAAAAGGTGTAGCTGTTGGAGCTGGATGGCAAGGCATAGTTGCATATGTGAACATTGGGTGTTACTATTTATGTGGTATACCTATTGGTCTTGTGCTCGGTTACAAGATGGAACTTGGTGTAAAGGTATGTAATAATCTTGAGTTCTAATCCTGCCTGATAAAGAACTTGCAAAAACATGATAAGTTAATGTCGATACACATAATTACAGGGGATATGGACGGGGATGCTAACAGGAACAGTTGTTTAAACCTGTGTTCTGCTTTTGATGATCTACAGGACCAACTGGAACAGAGAGGTGAAGAAACACCTCTTGTTTTTTTGAGTATCAGTTTCAGTTTTTGTGTATTAACGTTGCTAAATGTTCAGGCTTCATTAGCAGAGGCTAGAATAAGAAAATGGGGAGGCGAGACAGGTCAAGGAGAAGAGATTGAAGAGACCAAATGTGAAGAAAATGATACTATTCAGATTGTGAAAACAATCAAAGGAAATGGTCATTGAACAAGTCATCGTAGATTCGTAATAAACAGAATGGACTACACCAAAACAATCATGACAGAAGAAGAAACAGTGATTCCCAGATTGATCAAGATAAAACTTTGTTATAACTTATAAGAATCTAAACACTTTTGTGACATCTGGGTTTTAAGGTTTAAACATACATCATCCAAAACTTGCATTTCAAAATGAGATTGATTTTATGTTAATAAAAAGCCCAAATTTTTCGAATTAACAGGCAATGATCTCGAAGAACGCGACACAATTGTAAATGCAGAGATGAATCAAATCAACAAATCAAATAAACCAGTGAAAATCTAAGGCAACAATTAAAAATTCCCAATAACACAGAGCAATTATATAAACCATTACGATTGATTAAAAGATCTCTCATTCCAAAATCCAACAAAGCTGAGTTCAAAAACTTGAAAATAATAATTAAAAAGAGAAGAGACTTTAAAATTTAAAAACCTAAGCAGTGAGCACAACAGCACCACCAGCTTCCTTAATCTTCTTCTCAGCAGTCTTAGAGATAAGCTTAGCCTTCACGACGAAAGGCTTGTTCTCAGGCAAATGACCTTTCCCCAAAACCTTGAAGAAACCATGCTGCGTCACATCGATCAACGGAACATTGTCCTTGGTGGATTTCGCCTTCACATCTTCAGGTACGAGTGACCAGAGCTTGTCGAGGTTAACGATTGGGCAGAAGAACTTGTTACGAAGCTTGTGGAAGTACCTCATACCAACTTTGCCGAAGTAACCTGGATGGTACTTGTCGAAGAGGATACGGTGGTGATGCATACCTCCGGCGTTACCACGACCTCCGGGATGCTTGCGATGTTTCCCGATACGTCCATGACCGGCGCTGACGTGACCTCTCTTCTTCCTGTTCTTCTTCAACGCCGTCGCCATTTTTGAATCAGATCTAGGGATTCGATGACAAATCGAGTAGAATGGTTTTTATATAAGAGAAGCAGCTAGGGTTTTTTCGGAGAAGCAAAGAAAGGGTCTTGTATTTTGGGCTTTTTAATAAGTTGGGCCTTATGGAGTTTAGGCCTCTGGCCCAATGATACCGCATGAATTTAATTTTTGTTTAATGTTTGTGATATTTCACGTTACAATGATTTCAATTAAAGTGTTTTGTGTGTAACACAGTGTGTTTCTTAACTATTTTTTTTGGTTATGAAATACTGTTGAACACGATAGTTTCTAGTATTTTATGAATTTGTTTGATTTAGGATTGTGCTTCAAAATTTATGTTTCTTTGGCAATCTTTTATGATGATGATGATATAGTATATAAGATGTAACAAGCACATTAATTTTTTGAGTGTCATGTTGTGTTAATGTTTGAAGAATAGGTTTTAATTAATAACTTTTTCATAATTTGTTTGTGTCATCTTTAAATATGGTCATCTAATATTGTAACGTTGATGTATAAAATGATTTTTAGTATATGAAATTTTTTTGCACTATATATGTAGAAGTATCATTTGGGCTTTCTTAAATTGGGCTATGAGGCCCATAAGATGAATCCCTAATATCAAATTTAGTTAACCACTTCCAATCTAGCTCCTTCGATTTTTTCGACGACAGTTGATCGCCGCCGTCCTTCACAGCCTCTTCTTCTTCTCTCATAAACCCTAAAATCTCGCCGAACCCTAAACCCTTTACGAGATTTCAAACATCACTGTGAAAGATGCAACACGATGAGGTTATATGGCAGGTCATCAGACACAAGCACTGCAGTTACATGGCTAAGTATGTCTTCAATCCTCACTTCTCATCTTTCAATTTCATCTGTATCTCAATTTGTTAATGGGTTTTTTTCTATTTTGCTTTTGTAGAATCGAAACTGGAATCTTCTGCAGAAACCAATATAATGTAACCGGAATCTGTAATCGAAGTTCTTGCCCTCTTGCCAATAGCCGATACGCCACCATCAGAGACCATGATGGTAATTTTTCAAAATCTGCAAATTGAATTCAAAAAGAGTCAATCTTTTGAGCTGATTTTGTGTGTTTTAATAGATAGGATTGGGTTAGTGTTGTGGTCTCTTACAATCTTGTGTTGATGTTGTCTCAGGAGTGTTTTATTTATATATGAAGACTATTGAGAGAGCTCACATGCCAAAGAACTTGTGGGAGAGAATTAAGCTGCCTAGAAACTATGAGAAGGCTCTTGAAATGATTGACAAACACTTGGTGAGCTTGAGATTTATTGCCACAGTTTATCTCTTCACTCTTCTTTTTCTTCTTCACCTTTTAGCTATGTCAATGTATTATGATCTGGTGGGGTTTAAATCTTTTTCTTATTTGTGGTAGTTGTACTGGCCCAAGTTGTTGCAGCATAAGGTTAAACAAAGACTGACCAAAATGACTCAGATGCGTATTCGTATGAGAAAACTTGCTCTGAAAACAAGGTCTTGTTCTCTTCTGAGTTTTGTTTTATGGAGATTGATATCTTAGTTGATTTACAGATGTGTTGTTTTTTCTTGTTCTGATTGATTATTTGGTGCTTTTGTTTTTGAATTACAGAGAGACAATACGGACTACGCCTAGGAGGGAAATAAAGAGGGAAGCGAGAAGAGAGGAAAAGGCTCTAAAAGCAGCTGTGTTGGATAAGGTCACGATTTGTTGTTTTTGGGTTTTGATTTTACTTGCTTCACTTTAGTTCTGAGGTTCTCAAGATACTGCTGGTTCTTCTACAGGCCATTGAAAACGAGTTGTTGGAACGTTTGAAGACAGGCATATACCCTACTGACATATATAATTTCTCAGAGCGTGTGTGGAACAAACTTCTTGATGATGGAAAGAATGTTGAAGAGGAGGTTGAGGAAGAAGAGGAGGTACTTTTGTATAAGCGTGTAATTTTGGTAGTCCATCTAGATGCAACCTCTTTCTACTTATCTTCATCCGTTAAATTAAATCTCAGGAAGGAGTGATTGAATATGTTGAAGGTGATGATGAACTCGAAGCGGAGGAAGAAGAAGACATGGAAGACTTCTCTGGTCTTCCATCTAAGGAGTCTTACCTTGAAGGTGATGATCATGGTAATATTCATTTCCCTCCTGTTTCTTACTTTTTCACTATTTTAACTCAATAATTGAATCTATGCATTTAAATTTTGAGAAACTATTTAACCCTTGTAATAGGTTTGAATGCATATGAGTTGTTGATGATCTCTTATAGGTTTTCATCACTGCATGTATAGTTTCGTTTCTTTATAAAAAATAATTCCAATCATGAACTCTCTACAGACTCAGATGACGAGGATGACGATGATGCTGAGGAGCAAGTTGTGATTCATAAAAAGGGAAGAGCATTAAAGAGGTCGGATGATAATGCAAAATCAAAGAAGAAATCAAGAGTAGTTGTCGAGGTGAGATTCCACAAGCTGGCTTTAATAATTCCCAAGCATACTTTGTCTCTGCGATCTCGATCTTTTCTTACATATGTATGTCTTTCAGGTTGATCAAGAAGATGGAGACACAAGGAGATCCCTGAAAAGCCTTAAACTTTGAGAAAGAAAGTGAAAAGTTTTGATACTTTTGATTAAAAAGGGTAAAACTTCTTCAGTTGAGAGGCCTTTGGTTTTGTAGAATTTCTACTTTTATCTTGTAAAAGCTTAACCATTTATAAACCATTTATTTTCATGTTACAATTTAGTTTTTGATATTGTTATTGAGAAACCGGAAAACAAGAGGCCTTGTATGAATTATTTATTGAAAGTTTGAAACTCGATGAATTTTTGAACAAAGGTAATAAATGGATAAAACGATGATTGGTTTGTTTAACCATTGGAAGAAAATTATTAAAAGCTTTCAAAAATGAATATGTATATAGGTCAATTTTACAATGATCCTACATAGCAAAATAAAAAAAACGATTAAGATATATTCCGTGTTATACCACGGACAAATTGTTATAGAAAAATATCCAAAATTTATAAAATCATAGTATTAGAAAATTGTAATTCTTTCAAAACTTTACAAAAATTATAATATCAGTTTTTATAATATCGAATCTTTGTAATATCCGCATAAATATTTTGTAATAAGAAATATAAAACCAATCTTTCATACTCGACGATATTAGAAATTTTCTGTTGAAAAATTATATATAAAATCAGGATATTTTCTTTGATTTAGCCGAAGAAAGAAGTAAAGTTTTGGAAGATTGCGACATTCTAAGATATTAATTAAATTTTTTTGGAAAATATTAACCCAGGATATTCTAAGATTGATTTCGTATAATATATTTTTCTTTTGAAAGATAGTATGTCTATTACTGATATTGGATATTGCGATATATTGTTCCCAGCAAAAAATTTTCGGATATTTTTTATTTTAATTTTAATTATATCTTGTTCTGTTTTAATTACCAAATTTTACAATCTATATAGATTTAAAAATTAAATTACAATGTTACATTGTTATGTTAAATTGTACACATGTTAAACTAAATCAGATATGAACTAACATTTTTAAATCTACTAAAAAGCTATTAATAGATTCGATATTATAAAGAGAAACTAACATTAACATTAACATTCCAAAAAAAAATCGCTATCTACATCAAATCTTTTATTTTTGGAAAATTAAATTAACACTTAATTTAATTTAATTCTTGTGTTTAATTAAATCAATAAAATCTTCACAAAGTTTATTTTTAACTAATTTTCAAAAAAATTAAAATAATTTAATTAATTAAAACGAAAATTATAATCTATAAGAATTTAAAAAATGATAATCTGTATTAATTCTTATTTAAAATTTTCTAAAAAAAATCGAGATCCTCATAAAATCTCTTATTTTTGGAAAATTAAATCAACATTTAATTTAATTTAATTAGTGTGTTTAATTAAATCAACAAAATCTTCGTAAAATCTATTTTGAACTACTTTTCAAAAAAATTAAAATAAATTAATTAATTAAAACAAAAATTATAATTAATTAATTAATTAAATGATCACATAATAACTAATGACTAAAATACTTTTAGTGAAAGTTGTTCCTTGAAGTAACAGCAATGTGATGTAAATATTAATATTTTTTAATGTTTGTTTATAAATGTACTCCTTAAATAATATATAGGGGATATATATCTACAGTAAATTACTCACTTAATATATGCGTTCGTACAAATTATGAAAATGGACAATTAACATTTTTGTAACGGAGGAAAAAAAAAGGACATTTAGTAGACAAAAATAGAAGAATCTATAGACAGTAATTATTATAAATGCATGGTTTTTACCACTGCAACGACGACACAAGCATGAATTAGCCCTTGTGTGGAAGAAGAATCATAATTTCATCGTTCTCCTTCAGCAAAAAATAACTGCAAAACCCTAAACCAAATCGACGAAGATGTCAAGATTTATCTCTGGTAAAGACGAGGCAGCTGTAGAGAATCTGCTTTCACAAGCCAAAGATCTCTACGTTCTTGAACAAGTCGCAAAAATCAACTGCTCTGGCTTCACCGACGAAACTGCTCTTCCCACTAATCTCGAAACCCGTTTCCGTCGTCTCAAATCTCTTCCGGTTTCTCGACCTGAACCGGTTTCTTCTTCCTCAAGGAAGCTTCTCTCTCACTCCAAGAGCATGGCAAGTTACCCAGACAAGAAGAATCGTGGAAACGTTTCCTCTGTTTCTGCTTTTTCCAACATAGCTGGTAAGTCTTGTCCTCTAGATTCATCTGTTGAGGAAAATCGGATTTTCTCAGGAATCAAAGGCAATGCAAGTGTAAAATCACGAGGAGATTTCTCAGATTCTGTGAAAATCGGTTGGAGTTCGTCAAGATTTTCTCGAGAGAGTAAGGTTTTGACTCCAACAACACAAACCCTAAAGCTTCTTCCCAAAGAGAAATCAAGAATCAGTCCATCTTCATCTACCTCCAGTGATTTAGCTTCACCATCATCTGATCAAGACCAAAAAGAAAGATCGAACCAAAAATCGAAATCGAAACCAAAGTTTTTACATTCATGGTTTGATAAATTATCTCCAGCACAAGCCATGGGTTGCTTAAGACTGTTCTCCAGACAAATCATTACCAAACAGCAAAAAGACAACGAAGAGCAGCAGAAAAAAAGTGTATTGGGAAGAAAATTTGAAAAAGGCCAAAGGGTCATTCAAAGAAACGGAGCGGCTGATAAGAAAAGCAAATAAAGCCGTCAAAAGGTCAAGGAGGTTGAGGTCTGAATCAACATTTGAGCAACTATTAGGAATGTTGTTTTGACGACCAGTAGTACTAGTTGCAGTTTTCTCATGATCCTTTCTTAGTTACAACTACAAATTTATATGATATTATAATCCAAAAGCTTTATTTTGCATTCTTGTGTTAGATACGCTAAAGTTACTATTTTGGTTTACAGATTTAGTAATAGGGATCTTCAATTCGGCTGAATGGTTCAATTGCGTTAAAGTTAAATAGGAATTTATTTTATTTATTATTAACAAAATAAAATGTTTGTAATATGGATATTTTCAACTTCCTTTTTGTTAACATGATTTGTTTACCTTCATAAAATTTACAATTTCATTAGATTAACATTTTATTCAACATTAAGGTAATGGAACGTTGGTTAGGTATTGTTAATTAGGATATATATTATTTAGGTATATTATTTTCATGCTCATGCATCACATCAGCAATATCAACACATTCATATTATAGTAAATGACTAGTAGGATAATAAACACCAGATAATAAATATGTCGCATCATTATAATAATTTTTAATATGTAACTACAATCAACCCAATGAATTAATTAGCCACAGTGTTGTAGAACTACAATTTTGTTGAATAGAGATTATATGTATGAAACTACATATGTATGAAAAACAAATCTCTCAAGTAAGTCAGCATCTAAGAGGTCGTCCCGTATTTTTGTATTATTTTAGTTACAAAAAGGTACCAACCAAATTAAACAAGTTTCTTGGACTGTCTTTCCATCTTTAGGGTTTATTCCGAAATTTAGCCATTATTCATGGTTCCTCTAACTAGCAGAACATGACCCACATGTTGGCTGTGGAGAAATGATGGAGAAACTGTTTAAAATTTTGGGGGAGGATAAAGAATTTAGAAAATGGAAGGTTTTAATATTTAGATTTTAACTTGGTTACAAATTAAAGGAGGATGAGGTATTTATATTTTATAGCCTCCAAAACTAAAAATTATCTAAATTGATATCTAAAAATTATTTATATTTAACACCTAAATCTAGATTGTTTAACCATAATATCTAAATTTTTATATCACAATTATCTAGATACCTTTATGAAAATATCTAGACAGTTATTTCTAGAAAGTTTTAAGAAGGTGGAGAGAAGTGAAGATGTTCTAAACTTAAGGAGTTTCGATTATAAGAACTTTTTCTGGTATTTATTCACATGGATTTGTTATGGTATCAAAACTTTCTAGGCCATGCTCATGGGATTCAATGACCATGACAGGTTTAATTAGTCCAATTTTTTTATGTTGATACTCGGATTCGTCACTTTTAGATAACCAACTAGTACAACATGACCTATCATGTATCACTAGGAAGAGATGTTATCTAAGCGTTACTAGATTAATCTATGTCTGTATGTGGTGTTATTACGCTTGGAATACTTTTAACCGGTTAAATTGTATAGTGATCCCTTTTTTTTTGGTATGAATGTTAAGTTGTATAGTGATCCCTCTTAATATTGGTCTACATACTATTCGTGTTTAAAAATACAGTTTTCAGTTTCACCGAGAAAATTTTTTTTAAAAAAAACCAACTCGTTAAGTTGTAGTGTACAAGATTTTAGATTTAAGGGATTGTGTGCGTTTAAGAAGACCCTGGGTTTTTGGGGAGCGGAGAGATTATAAAACCAAGGGAAGAAGAGAGAAGACAAAAGAAAACCAAGATAAGAAGAGCTGTTTTTTTTTTTAAACATTCATGGTTTGATAAATTATCTCCAGCACAAGCCATGAGTTGCTTAAAACATTTTCTAGACATTTATTTCTAGAAAATTTTAAGAAGGTGGAGAGATGTGAAGATGTTTCTCTAGAATTTTTGATCTAAGTTAATATTTCAACACTTTTTCTTAAACTTGATTTTGCTACAAGTAAATTTTTCATCTTGATAAAGTTTTTGCGTTTGGGAGGTTTTATGAAAATATCGACTATTTGATCATGCATCTTTGCGTACTTCAACTGTACAGTTCAAACTAGCGTACTTTGTTTTTCCTAAATTCAGCGATTCACGATTTATATTTCTATGAGATTAATCAATAAGGAACATCTTTTCAAAAAATCCAACTCAAAAAAAAAGAAGAGAATTGAACAAAACCATTGAAAAAATATCACAATCCACTCGAATAACACCAATGGCCATTTTGTTTCTTTTCCCTTTCTTGTTTTAGTAGCTCATGAGGATCAATATGAAATGAAAAATATCTAGCACTTAAAAGGGAACCGCTCTTTCTGCAATCCATTAATTACCAGCCAAGAACTTACCATATCATAGTTATGTAAGTCAAGCAAATAGCTACAAAAACAGACAACAAACTAGTTAAACTAGGTGACCACCAACATAATAAAATCTGTGCTTTTTTTTGGTCTTACCATATTACATAGCATGTTAAACAAATAGTTATACACTAAAATCACAAAATATTTTATGATATCCGATGATGAATAGTGTCGTCAATTTCAGATGAACAGTGTTATCGAGCGGTTGATGAACAATGTCGCCGTCGAAAAAGAGTTTTCCATATCAATGAAGCCAGTTTGTAAAATTAAGCTAAATGAAAAAGATATTTATGGTTTACCTTTTTAATTTCTATTTCCTATTTACTTAATTTTCAAGTTACTATTGCTATAAAACTGATAAACTAGTCTACCATGTATATTGAGCTATATAGATAGCCCTATTATTTTCCTTATTCTTAAGAGTCTCTTAATATCCCAATTAGCCTTATGGTAAAACAGTACTTGAATAGTCTCTCTTTCTCTTTCTTTTTCTCACAGATTGCTTCTTTGCTATTGCTCTGATTTTTTTTTTCTCTCTCTCTCACCTAACCCTAATTATTATTCCTGAGATTCATCTACGATCCGGCGATGAGTTCGGAGGAAGCCAAGGTCGTTGGTAAGTTGGGTCGATTTCTCTTCAGTTTTGTCAATTTCATCAATCGTTCACGTCAATTGAATTTTGAGATCTAGGGCTTTTTGTATTGATTCGATTTACAATAGTTTTGTTTCCGAGCTTTTTACTCAGAATGTGACCGGATCCATGCTCTCGATTAGGTATCTGTTCTGTATAATGATTGATTTGGGCGATCTGTAGAGTTTATCTTAAGGATTGATTTTGGCTTGTAGTTCCGAGGAATTTTAGATTGTTGGAAGAGCTTGAACGAGGTGAGAAAGGTATTGGAGATGGTACTGTAAGCTATGGAATGGATGATGCTGATGATATTTATATGCAATCTTGGACTGGCACCATTCTTGGCCCTCCTAATGTATGCATCTTTTTCTCTCTTTCTCTGTATCTCACCTGGTTTGGTTTAGATTTATCTGTGTTTGATAGAGTAAAGATGCATTTTTTGAACACTTTTAGGAGAGAATTCGTTAGATAGGATTTTAGTGTTCTAACATTTTTGGATATGCTTTGGAGTTTTCTTCTACTTTTTGTCCCTCTGTTTTGGGTAATAGTGCTGTCTGTTTCTGAAGTAACTAGTAGTTGTGTGGCCTATACCCGAATTGATATATAACTGTTAGCTTTGTTATCTAAAGACCCTTTACTCCAAATGGTCTGTAGTTACATTTCTTGATTACTATTGATTAGAGTGGACAAAAAAGAAGGAAATTGTTGGTTTGTATTTAAGATTGATGTTTTTTTTTGGTTGATGAACGAATATCAGACTGCATATGAAGGGAAAATCTTTCAGCTGAAGCTGTTCTGTGGTAAGGAATACCCAGAAAGTCCACCGAGTGTGAGGTTCCAGACCCGGATAAACATGGCTTGTGTTAACCCAGAAAGTGGAGTGGTAATAACCTTTGACATCATTGCTGGTATGTGTGTGTGTGTGGCTATGGATATATGCTTATTCTAACAAGTTGTATCAAAATATAAAATCAGGTTGAACCGAGTCTCTTCCCTATGCTCACTAACTGGCGGCGAGAATATACAATGGAGGACATACTGGTTAAGCTGAAAAAAGAAATGATGACTTCTCATAACCGGAAGTTAGCTCAACCCCCGGAAGGTAATTTCTGTAGTGCAAACCCCAAATGCGGTTTACAAATACTGTCACGGATTGATGAGGATGACTGGATGAGATATTGCTTTCTGTTTTGAACCCCTTTGATAGACAAACTTGGACAATTCCTGGATTACTTGGATTGAGAATGTTTGCTTTTGACCAGTCTTAAGACCATCGGGCTCTAATCAAAGTCTTGTTTCTCCAGGTAACGAGGAAGCTAGGGCAGATCCAAAGGGACCAACTAAATGTTGTGTGATGTGAAGAGAGGTTGGGCAAATCAGAAATTTGTATTAATAGAAGGAACAGTGTATATAAACACCATTTGAAGCTTTGAAATTTCCTACAACTTCCTGATGTTATAGTCTTGTTTGAGAATATATATGTCCGCCAAAAACAGGTGATGATTATCTTAATAAACCTTATCTCTTCTTTCTCTTCTTAGTTCGTAGTTGAGTTCTAAGTTGTTCTTTGGATGCCCCAATTTGCTGTGAAAAAAGAAGGTTAGTTTTTACTGCTGTTAGTGAGACACTGATGAAGACAGAGGAAATAATATATTATCCAGATGATTAGCTATTATTATCCAGATGAATGCAAAAGTAGTAATGATATATCCTAATGAAAAACAAAGACGAGAAACTGAAAAATCCTGGATTAATCAGAATTTCTAACTATTTCATGCAAATAACATTAAGAGAAGATTTAATGTCAGATTGATGAATGAACAAGGAGACTTTGAGTAGATTGGTACCGTGTAAGCGAAGAAATGGATGATAGTGATTAAAGATGGAAAGTAACAAGAAATTAAAAAAAACTGTAAGAGCATCTCCAAAAAGGACTTCATTTTTGAGGTTGAAGGGTGTTGTTCTCCAAAACAAAATCTTAAATTTTACTTCAAAATTATTTGTAGTTTGCATTAGAGTCCTTACTATTGATTACAACTAATTAAGATCATAAAACTTTTGAAAATACATTAAAAATCTTAGAAGCAATTTTAATTAATAAAACGTTACATTATATATATTATTCATAAATAAAATAAAATAAAAACACAAAAACTAAATCATAAATTACAAATAAATTACCAAATTGTTGAACAAGACTATTTCCGTAATGCTCCCATATATAATCAACCAATGCATTTTGAAATGATAGATGAGTCTTTTTATTTTTAATATTTTGATGTATTCATTTTAAAAGTGTTTAGTTAATTTTAGATGTGAAAATTATATTTATATTTATGAGATATATAATTGTTGGGACTAATATGAGTAAAAAAGACTTAGTAAAATGACTTATGAGATATATATATATATATATATATAAATGTAAGGACTAAATGTAAAAGAATAGATGAAATCTCAAATTTGAGGTTTTGAGGTTGCTTTTGGAGTGCACAAAACCTCATATTTGAAGATTTGAGGTTGCTTTTGGAGATGCTCTAAGAGTCTCACACTTTCTGATCCTTTTGTAATAAATGAGGAATGCGTCTACGCATGACAATACATGTCCAAGACACATAAATAAAGAGACACACACAAATGCCTCTATCCACACTTTATTTTCGGATTGAATCTTTGTTTATGTATAACTAACACCTAACACAAAGAATTTACTTGTAAAAAAAGGACTAACAGCTTCTTCGATCATTTATTTATTTATATAAACCCAAAGAATGATCCTAAGCTAATAAGAAAGCTTATGTGTTAATTTCAGTGTTCTGTGATCTCACTCATCTCCATCTCTGATATATTTCTCATGTCTCATCATGCTGTAGCGCCTTCCTCTGTTTCCCCCAAGTCCAAAGGTAATGTATTCATGACCGTTTTAGCATATGCAACTAGAGCATTTGAACATGATTCCAAATTCTCTTAAAAATTGCTATATTTTCTTTTAAAATGTATTATTAGGTCTAATTTTTCTTAACACATCAACTATAGATTAATTAAAATAATTTTTTCGCACAAGATCTCCAAAATAGGTTAAATGGTCCTTATATATTGTTTCTTTTAATCTCTTAATTTTTGGGAAAAGTTAAACGTTGTTTTCTTTTTCTTTTTGTAAGTCGAAAGAAAGGGTCTATGGAAACATATTTTTGGGGTTATGTTGTTATGAAGGAGAAAAATCAGTTCAGGAAGGTAGGACTGCATTGGAGAAACATGTGGCCTTCTTCGACAGGAACGAAGACGGCGTCGTATATCCCTGGGAAACCTACCAAGGTAACATACACAGCAAATTAAGTGAGAAAATTTTGACCAAAATGTATGAAGTAATAAAATATGAATAAGATTTTAATGTGTTGCTTATTCTTATGTTTAACATAAAAACAAATTTCAATCGTTGATGTAAGGATTTAGAGCGCTCGGGACTGGGCGTCTCACGTCGGCTTTTGTTGCTATCTTCATCAACATAGGACTCAGCAAGAAAACTCGTCCGGTACTAATTAATAGCACTTCCCTTTTTTTGTACTTTACTCTTGGTTTTGCAATGCGATCAACCATACTATAAGTTTAAAAAGGTAACGGCTAAATCGAATCTACTAACAAAATAGAAGGGAATGGGAATGAGCATTTGATTAGTTTCTAGGTTTGATTAAGCAAACAATCTATGTTAAACTATTCAGATATGAGTTAGTGTTACTATTGTGTTTTGAAGCCATTGTGTGAATGATAAGTAGGGAAAGGGATTCTCGCCGTTGTTTCCAATAGAAGTGAAGAATAGTCGTTTTGGCATTCATGGTAGTGACACCGACGTCTACGACAAGGATGGAAGGTTTTTGTCAATTCTTCCTTGACATCTTTTGTTAAAACCTTATAGATGCTATGTGTGCGTGTGTGTGTTTAACATTTATTAATTATCCGTGCGTGTGTGTGTTTTTGTGCGTATTTAAACTTAAATATTTTACAACATATAACTTTACAAATGTCATTACTTCCTAAATTTTACAGATTTGTGGAATCGAAATTCGAGGAGATATTCAAGAAGCATGCTCATACACATAAAGATGCTCTTACTTCAAAGGAAATTAAACAATTGCTTGAGACTAACAGAGAACCTAACGATTTCATAGGATGGTTCGTTCGTTGTTTCTATCTTGCTAAATTTTTCCTACCAAATTAAATTATAGTCACAACGTACCGTGGCGCGATGCTTATACCTGAGAATATATATATATATATATATATATATATATATATATGAACAGGTTTTCAGCTTTTTTGGAATGGAAAATATTACATGACTTAGCCAAAGACAAAAATGGTTTGTTGACGAAAGATACAGTAAGGGGCGTCTACGATGGTAGCCTTTTCCTACAATTGGAGAAACAAAGATCATCATCTTCTTCTCGTGGCAAGAAACAAAAGCTACCTTAAAATTTTACAACCAATTCATTATATGTTTATGTGAATCTTTTTACATTATTATATGAGTATTTATATAATTTGGAGATCAAATAATATTTATATAATTATTGTGTTATATTGTACAATACCGGTTGATATTACGTTAAAACCAATGAGATTGACAAAAAAAAACAAAATCATTACAACACTTATCATTTTAATATACTTCGTTTAAAATACCTAAGCCCGCCTTATCATCTAACAGATAATTTTAAATTCTAAATTTCATAAATAAGAGTACCAAAATGTTATCGTTGACATATATACACAATATAAACAAAAGAAGTTGTAACCATGAACCAAATTTACCAGAATAAGTTGTAGACTAAACAATCTTCTGTGCTTCTATTGCTCTACGATTTTACCTCCACCACGGACACACATTATCATCTGAGTGTATATTAAGAGGTGTTGGTCTTTGCAGTATTCTGATGAGCAGCTGCATATATCGAAGAATTGGGGTCGGTTTTGAGGTGAGCGAGAAGGTGTTGTACATCTGGTCGAAGAGAATCTGCTGCTCTTCCGATTAACACCAAGATGTCTGGTCTCGGCTTGCTGCTAGTTTGAACAGCTCCTCCTTGTCCCTCGTAGTGTATAATATGGTGTCTGCAATAATTGACATCTAATCATCCAAACAAATCCTCACAAGAAAATGAAAATTTTGAACGGCTTGGGATAAAGAAAACAGTTATATGATTGTTAATCCATAAAGACAATAGTGAATCCATGTTTTGCTATGGTAATATAGAAGCTTACAGGAAGTCAATAAGATCTGCAATCTGGGATGCTTCAACAGGGGCTGTTGTCTGTGCGTTCTTTCCAAAAACATCGACCAGTGCGGTTAAGAGAAGGGTTAGCGTCTGTTGAGAAACAAAAAATGAATACCAAAGTCAAGTTACAAGAAACCTTTAGTCGAGTTTTGTGATGAACATGATCTGGAAATGGAAGATCGTTCCATTTATGTTGTTTACTCGAGAGACTATGTATTAACATGCTAGAAGACGGCAACTACATAATATTCAAATTCTATCCAGCCATTGATATAACATTTAATCTGAACACAATGTTACATAGTAACTCTCACAAGCATATACTTGAAAAGACTGACCACTTCATATGGGTACAAGCCATAAGAGTACCTTGTTAAAGAGCGTATGTGTGTTGGCAAGCCTCGGAAGCAGTGGCCCCATAATACGGAATACAACTCTGAGCATTGCGACAGATGTCACAGGCCGGAGGTTCTTGATGATGGCATTCGTGCCATCAAGCCATTCTTGTGGGAGATTGCTAAAGAAAGCATGAAGCAAGGCGACTATATTTCCTGAAGGAAGAAGATACAACGATACGCATGTAAAAACAAATCCAAACAAACATTCACTTATAGATCCAGAAGCTATAGCGTACCTATGGCAGTCGAGGTGTTGTCCTGAGCAGCCCATGTAGGATCCATCAAAGCGTATACAACAGCCGAGTCTAGTTCACCTTGTGATCTCTTCCCGTCCTTAAGCCACCATGTTTCCCTTGTCACACGTGATGCCTCCAAGTAAAGCTGCATGTGAAAATCTGGAGGGAGCTGAGCCAGCAAAAGCCCACAAGCTTGAATTAACAGACACGACAGTTGCTGACATGTATAACCGCTTCTAGAGACAAAGCTCGCCGTGTTGATACCAGGAATCAGACCAGTGGACCGGCTAGCGCTCATGGAGTCTGTGCTCCCTCCTGAAGGAGACGTTGGCAGTACCGAACCTTGCCCCACCCCGTTTGCAGCGCCATGGAACCCGTTTCCAGATTGAATGAGAGTCGATTGTATGTTGACAATTATCTGGACAAGCGAAGAGACAATCTGAGCAGCGGAGACGGGAAGCGAGAGGATCTCGATCACGGCCGTCTCAAGAACCAATTGAGTGTAAGTTCCTGGGTCCTGGATCTGATAGAATGCTTTCTGTCCCTCAGAGGCGTTTGCTGGTCCAGGCTGAGATGTTCCTGGAGTTTTTCCATGAGGAGGTCTCGCTGAGCTGTTTAAGATGTCTGCCATTGAGCCAGACCTCGAGCTGCAGTTGCTGCTGCTGCTAAGTGGAGGTATAACGTTGTTTACGAGATTAAGCAGAAGAGTGGCGAAGTAATCTAGAGGTGGGCATACAGCGGCACCGGCAGGGCTAATGTACTGCGGGAATGATTCAGAGAAAGGAATCTGTGGGAATGTCAAAAGAGTTGTTACGTTCTGTTTAATCGAATGTGGAAACAGTTACGCCCATACGGTCAAAGGTATCTAGATAAAATGGTGAAAAACAACACAGAACATTTTCTTTCTTAGGTATTACTACCGAATATATGAAGACAATGAAATGGACAATTGATAAGAAAATGGAAAATGGCATCTAGTTTGTATGTATTTATCGTGGAAAAATCCAGAGACTCAAATATATAAGAAGTTTATCATATAAAGAATTATATTACAAACCCTACTAGAAAATCTTCAAAGTGGAACTTAAATGAAAATATCTCAGTCAGAATACGAGAAAACAAAGACTCGTGTGTATGAGTGTATTATTGCTCTAGAAAGAAGTAAGATAACAAGAAAAGTAGTAAAAATCTCTCTGAAATTTTATGAGTTGAAAGTTTATGTGGTGATTGTATTTTGATAAAGAACCAAATTAAATAAAGGAGTTTTCAACAATATCTTTAAACTGAAATCCAGAAGCAGCATCAACATGAGGTTAATTTCAGAATCAAAGTAAGATCGGGATTTTTTTTTTAATTACCTTGCTGAGATCAAGTACTTTGAGCATGCGCAGAACAAGTTTCCCAGGAAGATGACCATAGAAATAGGCGAGTATGTCACGGACAAACGTGAATCTGAGAGGATGATAAGCTAGAAAATGCGAGTGTGCAAGCAAAAGATTATCAGCTTGCTCCATCGCATTGTTCTCGATAAGCCTGTACACCACTAGAGGGATAACTGGAAGCAAACGCGCCGCAATATCATCAAAGAACGTTGGATACCTGCGTTTAACACAATGAAAAGGTAAAACATTTCCCAGTATTAACAGAATGCAACACAAATTTGCCAAAAAAAAAAAAAATCACACAATTCCTGGTCATACACAAGTTTGCCAAGTTTTCATGGAAGGTTCCATCACACATTCATGGTTGAATGCCAACAAAACCCATCAAACAATCAAAGCCATGTGATTAAGTCAATTTTTGTTAGGAATCAGTTATATTGACGTTGAAATGGGCTAGATATATTACCTGTCCTTCCAAGAAAGATGGTTACCAAGGGCCTTCTGGAGTTCATTGCGTTTGAACACCTGTGTGACAAGCCAGTGCTCAGGAGACCCACGGTTTTGGCAGTAGTTTTTAATCCTCAGCAGAAGGTCTGGCGTTTTAAGTAGGTTCATCTGTAAATAAATTGAAAACAACATTGTATAATTTCTATGATCTTAAGCTTCTTTCACGTAAAAGCATGAACGTACTGCAATTATCAAGGCGTGCGGATCATCATCACGGTCAATGAGGGCCAGAAGAAAAATGTCCAGTGGAAGCATTTCATGAGTCCAGAAGAAAAATGCAAGATTTGCGCCTGCCTTGTCTAGAACTGCCTAAAAAATATTAGGATGCAATGTAAGAAGATGGATCAAGCAAAAGTGAGGTCAATCTCTTCTGGCAGACAGAAACCTCTAAAGATTGTCCTTGCTGAAGGTCTACATGAATGTGGTGAAGCAAAACATCGACCAAAGTGTATATGTTAAGAGTGACTTCATCAGGAGAAACTTCTCTCAGAACCCGTGCCTGATAATTGTTTAGAAGAGAAAATCATACCACTATCAACTAACAATCAGTTCTAAATATGAAGAGACTAAGCAAAGCAAACCAGATTTGCGCTGTTGATGTTATCAGCGTGGCCTTGCATCAGCAGACAAGCTCCAGCACATAGATACTGACGGTGTTGAAGAAAACTGTGACCGAGGTATGTCACAACGTACGCGGGTTCAGCAGATGGTGAGAGAAGCTGAGTGCACTGTTTCATCACAGTTGTTTCAGCCTGTTGCCACGTCTGAATTGACAGGCCCCTCTTGTCTACCCGTCCAATCAAAGTGTCACGGAGAAGGGATGGGAAATGTCGCAGCGTCTTCTCTGACCATGTATGGTGACTCGTCGCGAGTATTTGTTCCAACATGGTTTGCAGATAAACCAAATGATCAGCGTCTGCGATACCACGTGTTTTGATTGTGATAGCAAGAGTCATGATGGTTATGCGGTTTAATGTTTCAGTGAATTCAGTTGGCCCCTGGTGATAATAACAGAAGAACAATTATTTACACCTGAATCATCCTGGCACAGAATAAGAAGGAGACAGTGAGTAATTCGAAAAAAACCACTTACTTTTCCCTCCCGTTTCACAGAAAAAAAGTCTCTGAGTGATAAAATGAGATTCATGCATAAGTTTTCAGCTAGTCTGAATATACGGTGGTCACCACGTTTTTCTTTCAATGCAGAGATTATTTTAGTAACATCATACATTAAAGTTTTACTCTTTCCTTGGTATCTGCAAAAGGTGAATCAATAGGATCAGTAATTTTGTGTAATCGGGTCAAACAGCCAATATGGGAAAGGCCCTAAACAATTGTCATCTAACTAAGAGGATGATCCAGTTAAAAAGTATAGAAGGATTGACTCCAATTTGAGAACTTTTTGCTCGTTTTACCTGTAGAGCGGAAGCAAACGATAATTCAGAATCTCAAGAACAAGCAACGTCACCCCAGGCTTGCTTAGCAGAGAAGCATTTCGCTGGGCCAATTGCTACAGAAAGTTAGCTAATCTCATGAATCGCTTTGATCAACAGACAACAGTAATAAAACATAGGATAATGAAAGTCAAAAGACAACAGAAGGAACCAAATAGCTTACACTGAAATGCGAACGGAACATCGAGTGAGGGGAAATCAGCAGCAATCTTGTGTATGTCTCAACCATTGCAATGCTAGGAACAGCCTGCACTCAGATGATTTACTACGACACCAAATTCATTATCTCAGGATTTTAAAATCTACTATTAACACTTTTGAACAATTAAAACGCTAAAGTTGTTTCTAAACCGT
This sequence comes from Boechera stricta, assembly GCA_018361395.1. Taxonomy (NCBI): domain Eukaryota; kingdom Viridiplantae; phylum Streptophyta; class Magnoliopsida; order Brassicales; family Brassicaceae; genus Boechera; species Boechera stricta. The sequence goes on along the minus strand of CM031539.1, from coordinate 4,826,253 downwards.
GGAGAAAACAGGTCAATAAGTAAATCTGGCCAAAGAAGATGTTCTTCATAGATCAGTGCATCACTTAACATATATAATATCTTTGTGAGACAAAGGAAACAAACCTGGCTAACAAACAAAGCTTCTTCCATCTGAAGGGCCAATTTTAAGCACAAATTCATTGAAAAGCCAGATAGCAATGACATAGGTAACGGTGTCACTTCCTGCGTCATCATTACTCTGTCGTTTGGCTGTAATCCCGGCAACTCAGCCATGCCAGCTGAAGTTAACCAATTTAGAACTGTTTCACATGCTGGTTGTGCCATGGTGTAGGAAACAACCCAAAACATGCCAATCGACCTATCATCCATATTCATATAATCCATCATGCGTTCTCCTAAGAACCCCAAACAAGAAACAGAATGAGAGGACGGTTATTATAATCGGGAATTCTCTGCTTCCTACACCAAGCCCTGCAATTGAAACCTTATGTACCTTTGCTTCTCCACCACTCATCGATCTGTTTTCCCTTCAACAGCTGTTCATTGTTTAGGTATGCCCTAGTTGTTGAGCTTAGTGACCAAATCCGTAGATTCTGACAACTGCTTACGAAGTCAAGCAACACACTCTGAGGATTATTGGGATCAGAATTTATGTCTTCCCTGTGAAATGATAAGATCTTCCTAGTAGTCTCCACCTGATAGAAAACCCAAATAGAGCACAAGTTGTGATGTCAAGTTCAACAAAAAAGAAGTACAAATAATCGCATTGCAGCTGCAAACACATCATTGCAATTGAAAAACGACCTTTTTAGCATCTGAGTTCAAAGCAGTCATCACAAGCTCCACGCGTATTATTTGTGCAAGCAGCCACGTCACATGATTCGTCCGAAGAATATGGTTATCAACACCGTTAAGGCGTGAAACCAACTTATCAATGAAATCAACAAAATCAGTACACCCACTTTTGATTAGAAAGAAGAAAATATCCGAGAAAACCAGCCACTCCTGCCAGCAATTTGCATCTGCATAGAGAGGGGGAAAAAGCAACAGCTACCAAATCAATACCAAAGCAGTCATAGTATAGTGGTATCTCAACTCTTACTTTTATCTTTTTCTATCTAAGCCTAACGAATGAACCATTATAGAACTTCCAAACTTAATCAAGAATATAACGTAAAGAATGAAGGTTCTTTACATTGTGACGATTAGCAAAACCACTTCCTATTTCAAAATCTTTTCCATAGATTTAAAAGGAAGTGACAGATCAAAGACATGAGAAATAGGGAAAGACAAACATTGCCTGAGTTGGTTAGCTTAAGAAGCTCAACAATCCTTTCAATGATTGCCTCACAAATCATGTCAGAAGTGAAAACAGCACCAGGGATGGGCCCTGCTTGTGCAGGTGGTCTATAACAAGGGGCCACAACAAGAACACGCTTCCACCAGTCCGGTGATGGCGTAGTGCGAATAGCATGTCTAATGCAACGCACTGCTCTCTCCCAATCCAGGCTTCCTTTTGGAATAGACATCGCCAGATCCTGCCAGTATCGAAAAAAAAGAAGAGATGATTGAAGTTCACAAATTGTCTGCCTAATGCAAAGCATGTACATTGCACAATAACACCAAGAGCCAACTAAGCTATGAAACTAATCTCCGCAATTTCATGGGAATCACCTCTCCATACAAAGGTTCCCCAAGCACACTTGGATACGTAATTGGTGAATATCGAAAGTGTGCCACAGCTTCGGCTGAAATATTGGCAGTTGTTTGGGACACTATACGATGGGTACCAAATGTTGGACAGTGAAGATGTTGGTCCAACATGAGCATGTGCATGGCCATCGCATCTCGCCTCCGATGTATCTCCATGATAAGAGTGAACAAGGCTTCATCATCAGGTATGTTCTCTATAAACTGTAGACCACTGCGCAATAACTCATAAAACGGAATTCGAGATTCACCCTCTTCTACCAACAGCCAGATCACATCCAAACAACTCCGTAACCATTCAGCTAAAGTCTTCTCAGATCTCCACGACTTTCCTGCAGAGTCGTCAGTTCCCAGATCTCTCCGGTCCCAGTTCACAAGCCAATTCATCATGTACTGGAAAATCTCGGCATGAGTAACGGGTTTGAGATTAAATTCAACGCCAATCAAGATAATCTTGCAACTGAGCTGGCGCAGACTGTTTATAGCAGCAGCTCTTATCCGTTGACTATTTCTCATAGCTTTCTCTCTTACAGTCTGGCCTGCCCTTGCAATCTGCTGCCCGTTCTCCAAAGATTTAACCTGTGCGAAAGTAGTTACAGAACCCGGCTCATTCCCTGAAGCTGATGGAGAACCAATACCATGAGCTGAAGGCAACAATGACGTTGGATTGGTGGAATGATAATTGGACGAGCTAGGGATAGGATTGGCAGATAGAGGAACTAAAGACTGTGAAGAAGTAGCAGAAGAACCAGCCGTTGCCGCTGCTTGAGCACCTTGGCTTATCGACGCCTCAGCAGCAGAAACCGAAGAGAGAAGGGATGGTAAAAAAGTATCCCAATTGATATAACTAATCCTACACAATGTACGCAATGCAAAGAGTAGAAACTCAGCACGAGGTGCATGATTGCTACATTGCACAACCAACGATATCAAAATTGACTCCGTAATCGTCCTCAATTGCTCTGGGTCCTAATAAAGAGTTCGAAAATAAACAAACTTTTATGTTACGAAAATCACAAGAGAAGATACAAGAGATAGTAAAAAACGAGACTTTACATTGAATTGGCTCTGAAGCTGCTCAAAATCCAAAATGAATTGCTCGTTTCTTGGTGGTAGGTCTCTGTTTGGAGGATGAACACGCTTCTGTGATTTGTTCCTAATCAAAAGTATCGACATCGACAAGAGTTATTCAGAATGAATAGGTTTTTTTTTATGTCAAACTCGATGCTCAAGTTGAGCTTGAACCAAAAGAATTGAAGCAAGAAGGATCGTGGAAACCTACGGAGGATCTCGGAGGGACTCATCGGGCTTTTGACGGATTCCTCTCTGTGAAAGAGAAAGCAAAATCAGTAGAGAAATTGGAACAAATTCGAAGAAAAATTGAGAGATTGGAAACGAGATTAACCCCTAAGTAGAGATTGAAGAGATCGATAATTGCAGCACGCGCAGGGTGGAATTGGTAAGATCGAGAAGACGAAGGCGTAGCACCGACTGTTCGCTGAGATTGAGCCATTTTTTGTTTCCTCTGCAACTTCACTGTTTCTTTTTTGTGTTTCTTGATTCTATTGAACCGGAGGTGCGAAATTGGTATTTGAGGTTTTGGGTTTAAAGCCTCTTTTAAGCCTCTTTTAAGGAGACGAAATGCCAATAAGAAACAAAGAAACAAACTCTTTATTTCCCAATTTTTTAACAAGTCCATAAAGAAAGAAAAAAATTTACTAGTTTAACATTAATGGATAATTAATCCGATAATTAAGATTTTGAAAATTAACTAAAATTGTTTGAATAACAAATGTCTAATCCTAATACGAACATCTGTTAGGTACTTAAACTATTTACTCTGATATATCCCGTTATAGCAGGGACAAATTGTAATTATAGAAAAATTTCTAAAAATTATAAAATGAGGATATTAAAAAATTGTAATTCTTCCAAAACTTTATGAAAATTATGATATCAATTTTTATAATATCGAATCTTTGTTAGCACCTAAAACAGAATTAAATCGGTTTAAATTATTCCTTAAAATCTTCCAAAAATTGCAATCTACATCAAATCTCTTATTTTTAAAAAATTAAATCAACATTTAATTTAATTTAATTAGTGTGTTTAATTAAATCAACAAAATCTTCACAAAATCTATTTTTAACTTTTTTCAAAAAATTTAAAATAAATAAATTATTTAAAACAAAAATTATAAATAATTAATTTAATATTTAATTAAATGATCACATAATAATTAATTGACTAAAATACGCTTAATGAGAGATTTTAATTTGTTCTTAGATATAATGGCTATAATTATTAATATTTTGTAAAGTTTATTTATAAGTGTACTTCCCAAATAATATATAAGAGATTCTCAACTCTATATCCGAAATAAACAGGTCTATTAGTAAGTTTATAGCAAAAACAGAGATCGAAAAGAGAAGTTGGAAGAAAAACAATATCTTGAATTGTGAAGTCAGAAATAAATCATTGGAGATAAGTCACTTCTAATTACACAATAGGAGCCACAAAGATTTTGTCTAAGCGGAGATTAACACAGGGAGCTCAAGAATTACATAGTGTCAAATACAAGACGGAGAAATCGAAAGGGAGGATTAATTCGAAGATGCTCTTTTTTTTTATGGATCATCAACTTTTTCTCATTTGTGATCTAACGGCTCCACTGTAGTCTTGAAGAGAAGAACGTAAACCTTGTCGATCTGAAAGTATATGAATCCTCCAATGGAATGAGTGACGTATGAACCAAAGCTTGTCCCAACAATGCAGTGCCATGCCGGACCATAGGCCGAATCAAAGTCCTGAAACGTAAGAAAGATGGAAAACTGTTTGATGAATAAAGTTTCAAATCAGCTGCAACAAGCCGTGAGACAAATGGGAGTAAGATTCACTTCAGTGGCTAACATAGAAGCTGAACTTAAGAGATAAGAAACATATGAAGGTCAATTTCGAGATAAGAGATCCAATATCAAACAAGAAGATAAAACAAGACAAACAGCAGAAACTGACTCAGTATGTCAACCATAAAAGCTAAGGGTGGTAGCAATTATTAAGAGATTAATGAACACTGAGACAAACAGTAATCTGCACACAGATAAGTGAAACACTAAAGTTTTTTACTCAACCACTTCATAAAACCAATTTATGAATCAACCAATGCCTCTACCAATCTAATATGAGAAATTGAGGGATTCACAAATTCTTAGCATAAAAAACTGCTCCATTTCCCTCCATAAGTTCAAATCAGAAGCTAATTATCAAAGCCCTCTAAGAGGGAACACTATCCTCACATTTTAAAGTGTTGATCATCAGCCATATGCACACTGTGCAAAAACTGCATAAATGGACAACTCTATATATGGGGTAGTAAAACTGGTTTATCCTAAGACAATCGAGTCCTTTATAGAAGGTTGTATTTGGGCAACGCTCAGTTCCTAAAGCAAACATGCTCCAGAGTTATCATCAGGAAGGAGCTAACTCTATCAGCACATTTAAAGAAGCTTAACAGATGGTGGATGCTAGGTCTAATAAGAAAGCTCCAATTTCTTCTCAATAAGCAACAAGAACATCCAGCTTCAAGACTTCTCACATAGAGACTCATACTAGAGGTATCCTCACAATACAAAAACGACCAAGTCAAGTAGACTAACCAAAGCTACAAATAGAAAAGACAACAACAATGGAACAAGGTATAATGCAACCGAATGAAAGTAAAAACAAATTTGGGACCATCTATGAATTTCAACAATATGCAAGTACACAAAACGAAAATCCAAATTCAAGATTCGTCACATAATTACACACATCTTCAAACCAATCAAGAACGAGAAGACAATAACTACAGTGTACAAAAAGCATGCGACTTGAGACTTAGCCCTAGAACCACAAAGCAGCACACTACTTTGATTCTGTATCAAATTTCAAAACTCACTCCACAGTACTAAGACTTCGGAGACTCCATTTCAACCCAGATACAGAGAAATCAGAAGAGAGAGACAAAAGATCTACCTTTTTTAGGGCAAGAGCGAGTCGTTTATTGTCAGCCTTTCCAGGAGTAGCATTCAAAATCTCACGCGACAAACTAAAGGCCCTGTTCTGTTGAGCCAAAGTCATATCTGAAGCCCTAACTCGAACATTGAACTCATCTTTCTGATCTTGCTGTTCTTTTGCCTTCTTCTTCTGTATCAAGCTGTTCAAGAACTTGCTTCTTCTCTCTAGTTCTAGCTCAACCCCTTCCATCTCTATCACATCACTCAGCTAAGCCCTCGTTTTCTCTTTTTCCCCCCTTCTAATCGGAGAAAACCAAGCTAAACCCCTACTTAGTTCGTTAACTGTTTCGGAGTGAACAACATCTGTTTGACGAAATGTCTGAGAGATGAGAGGTAAGGGCGTGGACGAGACAAAATAGCGTTCTTGTGTTAAGCGGAAAGAAGCCGCCCAAAGACAAATTCCTAACTTTAATGATTTTTCACAAACTTTATTTTAGTTTGGTCATTAAACATTAATTACTCTTGTCTCCCCTTTCTCCCATTATTACTCTTGTTTTCCCTTACTCCCATGATTAACAATTGATGATCATTGTAATAATTACTCGATAATAAAACGACCAACTAATTTAAACAATTTTTTTGTTTATTCATTTAGAAAACCTATTTAATGCAATATCAAATTGATTCTTCGGTGACAATTAACTAATGTTGCTTTAGTTAAATATACTCCATAGATATACAAAAAAAAAAACTCCATATGTTTCATAATAAGTGTCGTTTTGATACTTTTCACACAAATTAAAAAAAAACATATTAAAATTTCTTATATCTTTTAACTTCAAATTAACTTTTGATTCTTCTATGGACTTGAGGTTAAATTAGATATTTTATATTTACATTGAAAATCTAAAATGACACTTATTTTAAACCAAAAAAATAATTCTAAAACGGCATTTGTTTTTAAACGGAGAGAGTATGTGGTAAAAATAATGCTTTGTGAATATATTCTTTCCCTTTAGCTTTTCCAAGGATTTTTTGTCATAAAATTCTTGTTGCTTAAAAAAATAAACTAACTCATGTTCAATAAATTCATGGTGTTGTGGCACCATTCTGTTAACATGTTTGAGCAGTTTAATTCTTGTTTCATATTATTTGATTCTATTGTTATTCTGTGCAACATTTAAATTTGTTTCAATTAGATACTTCTTTGATATAAAAACAAAAATGTAGAGATCATTTCTATCATTTTTTAATTTATGCGCATTTGTTAAAAAACATCTTATACAACAAAACTGAAAAAATATAGAAAAGGACGTGAAGTGAAATAACTTATGTTAAATTAAAAGAAAATTCACATTGACTGATTGAAAAAAAAATGTTGATTCGTTTAACTATAGATTAAGAACATTTAACATCAGCAGAGAAATAAAGAAAAGCATTCCATTCAGAGTAAAAAAATTTCTTCCAAACTAAGATGGACTATTTGTGTTTACACAAATATATCTAGTACAACAACAATGGTTTGTGAATAATTTTCTTGTCATCGACTAATTCTTGTGGTGTAAAAGTAAAACTAGTTAAGAATTTCAATATCTGCTAGGGCGGTCTAGTAATCAGCACACCTCTAGACTTAACGAGCTACCAGCCAATCAATCAATCATCATGTTTGTATACCTCATTGTTTTGAGTTGTGAAATCAAGAATGGGCCGAAAAGTAACCAAGAAGGCCCAAAAGAGGTGCGTTGATGTAAGTCGTTGGCTCAGTCAGCTGAAAATAAGGTCTCGAATCAGGAAAATCGTCAGTGACATTGGGGCCACCAACGACGGCACCAATTAGCAAGTTAGGGTTAGGATTCGGGCTGAGGAAGTAACGAGAACCGTCTTTGCACCCTATACGACCAGGATGGTCCACGACTGAAGGGACCGAGCTGCCACGATGGTGAATCATCTGTGGAAACCTCAGACCATATCCAACCATGTACGACATTTTCATCGGATTATCTCCTAGTATGTAGTCCACCTATGTTAACGTACGCCACCAAATAACATTAACACTTACGTTGATTAACGTCTCAATGGTGAAACAGAGTTATGATGGTTATTGGTTAGTTTAGTTACCTGACGCTTGGCGACTTGACGGAGAAGAGCAGGCGAAGCTGTGAAATCGCCACATGGCACCACCTTATTGGCGTGACTTAGATAATTAGAATATGTAAGTAACAAAAAAGACAAAGATGTTACATGCTGCATATTACTTCCTCCACTCTTCACTAATAGTCCTCCTGTGTTTACACAATAAAATCCAACATGAGCAATACAAAATTTAATAAAGAAACTTTATATTAGTTAATTAAAACTCTTTTTGAATTTTAACACCTTGTGAGTATTGGACTTGAGGGTGAGAGATTCCAGGCAATAAAGAACAGATAAACTCATCAGCGTTTTGCTTAAAACTCTGAAAATAATCTGCTTTTCCCATTAATACCATTTTGGAGATTAAGACATTAATCCCAGCATGTTTGTTATCCCAACCAAACTCGTGGATCGTATCTCCAGCTCTTAAAATAACTTGGTTCTTCACAATGAACTCTCTATACACACGTTTCTTTGAAGCTTTGTGTAGCCATGCCGCTCCCCAAAGCAACTCATCCTACACAAGTGCACAACTTCATCATCCAGTGTACGTACGTACGATGAAATTAGAAATATCAAACTGTGTGTAAAATCTTAATTAAATTTACCTCGTAACCGTTGAAATTGCAGTAAAAAGGACACACTGCTTGGTAAAGACTATCACTGTACGCACCTCGGTACTTTTGAGCAAACGCAAACACCTGTTTATACATTTTCCATAAAATTAGTTTTATTTTCGTAGATATCAAAAATACATAAGTCAAAAGTATAATTTGTTTCTTTAATTAAGTAATGTGAAATGGTTCGTACGTTTCTAACAAAAACAAATTAGTTCATACTTCATAGTAGGTCTAATGCATGTGGGTCAAAAATGTACGGAAAAACATTATTAGAAACCAATAAAGAGAATATTTATCACTCACAAGCAAAGTATATAACCAGTTGTTAAAACTTTTTTTGACAAAATCACGATTTTTTTTTCCCTATCATAACAAAAACAAAAAAGACGAATTAAAAAGAAACGTTAAAGTAAAAGTACCCTTGCTGCTCGGTCCAGGAGCATTTTGGAGTATGTTGGATCGCGTTTTTCAAACAAGATCGACGCGGCGGCTAGTGCGGCGGCGGTTTCCCCGGCGACTTCCGAACCAGGATGGTCTTTATCGATTTTATAAACCGTTCGAAGCGTGTCCATGTCCTCGGGACGTTCCCAGCAATTATGATCGGAATAAGCGTCTCCGACTTGAACAAAGACGACTCCAGGAATCTGAGTGGCTTTCATGAGATAATCCGTTCCCCATTTAATGGCTTTCACGGCGTTTTCAAGCTCCGGTCCCATTGTTTTACCAAAATCTATGACGCTCCACGACATCATTGTCGTCGTGAACGCCATCGGGAATCCGAATTTTACGTTATCTCCGGCGTCGTAGTAGCCTCCCGTTAAATCCACGCCGGCGGAAGAACCGTCTCGCAAGGCGGAGTCACGGCGCCATTTAAGGCGTTGATCTGGTGGAAGCTTGCCGGAGCGTTGACCTTCGAAGAAGAGGATGCTTTTCCGGAGAGCGTCGCGGTAGTCGTGTCCGGCGTAGATCTCCGGTGAAATAAGGAGAAGCATGAAGAGCATAATCGCCGGAGCGATAAGGTATTTTCCCGCCATTTTACCTCTCTCGGACTTGGCTCTCTGTTTTTAATATAATGAGATGAGATGAGACTATTTTTATAGTCGGAAAAGAGTCGCCACGTGGATTTAATGGATTGGACTAAGCTCCATGTTGGGTAAATATTAATAAGCGTGATTGACGAATGATTTTTACATTTTTTAGTATTTCCTCAATAATTTAGGCTTTTTAGGACGTACGTAAAGACTCATGTCTAGTAAACCAATAGTATATATTTTTTATTTTATAGTATTTTAAAGCAGTTCTAACAAACATATTTTGGTTATAATTAACATTCGATGTTAATGAACTAGTGCCTAGATTGACTATGTTAATCAACCAAATAAAATTTAATCAAAAAAACTAATTCAAACTCCAAATCGGATTGTTCAATTTTTTTCCTTTTTTCTAATATACATAATTCTTCGAAATTCGAATTAGTTTTTAATTAACTCCATAATATGGTCAAACAATAATTTATATTAAAATTGTATTGTTCTTCGACTTTAATTATCGTTTACAACTCGTACACATATCAATATTCGAATTTAGATTAAACATTTTGTGCATAGAGGACAAATCTTAGCTCAAGGCATTCGATTTTAAAACCAAAATGTTTAAAATCTTATTGAATTTCATATGTATAAACAAAATCTTATTGAAATCCATATGTGTAAAACAACAAAATTGACAATATTACAATTACACCATTAATACGAAACTGTTTCAATGGGATAAACAATAAGCAATACCACGGGAAAAAATTGGAATTTTATAAACTTTGGTTATGCCTAAACCAAACATGTAATCCTTTTTATTATGGTCGATAGGAGAATCTTCAGCCCCATGTTCAATCTTTTCTAGGAGAGAGCAGATGCAACACCATTAGATTCAAATGGTCTTCGAACACGAGACCGAAACAAAATATCATATGGACGTGACTGGTTGTGGTTTTAAAACTTTTCTACAGTCATATTTGGATCTAAAACTCTAAATTCAAAGCAATCACGTTTTACATATATTTTTTAAAACTAAATCCACTTTTATTTTGGTTACTTTTTTTTGTTTTTTTTTGCTGTAGAAAGATAAAAACTAAAACCATAAATTTTGGTTTTTGAAAAATTATGGAAAGTTGGCTCTGCAAACTATTTATAATGAAAAGTTGATTTTACAGCCTTAATTCTAAAGCTATAGTAAAAATATCTACAGATCAAATTCTACAGCAAAAATCATAAATCTACAGGCATAACCAATCAGACTATTAGAATTAGACGGTTTATCACACAACCAATCAGACTATTAGAATTAGACCGTTTATCACACGCTGCACAAATATATCACTATGACAATTTTTATAATAAAAATATGATGCAAACAGTCTGTTTTCTCATTTGTATTAGTGGCTATAGTCATAAGTAAAATCAAGTGATCGCCAATTACACAATAATAGGTAAAAGAAATGTTTAGAGAGCTTAGAACAGAACCGTAAATAACCAAATTACCTGGGTATATATAGCTCCAGTTAGGTTATTTCTCCCGAGAGTCGAAGCTGAGCTATGTAAGTTCAGCACCTACACAAATATGAGCCAGAAAAAGGTCAAAAGAAACTATTCATGAAAAGCGCATTACATGAATATAAATTTTCAAATAGATGTAATTTTCTCACCATGTAATCAAAGTTGATCAACTCATTCGACATTTCATTTGTCAGCAAGGATAAAGAGATTAAGAAAACACATTATTCAAAAAAAAGATACACCATAAACACAAACACATTATCTCTAGTTGCAGCCTTTATCTTAGCATTTGCCTTCTAGTCATCAACCTATCGGTTATAATAGTTTTCACTCTTTGAGCTAGTCTTTAATCAGCCATAACCTTTCCAATAAGCACCAGGTGCAAGAGAAACAGTTTTTTCTTTTGATTTCCACATAACAAAGAACAAGAAGAAAAAAAATTGGTAGAAATTCATATGTTGAGAAATGAAATTCATATTTACAATTAAACCCAAGATATGAAGCCGTTTTAATGGGACAAGTGATAACTAATAAGCAATACGATATGGAAAAATGGAATTTTATAAACTTAGGATATACGATATGAAACATTGACAATTGTATACAATCATGTTAACCATATGATACTATTGTGGGAAATACGAGGTTGACTTATAAAGCGAGGGATGTTGCAACTTGCACACAGCTGACGGCTGACGCATCTAATCTTCCTGGTTCAATGCGCCAGACCATTTTTTTTGGGATTCTTTTTATTTTCTTAAAGAAACGAAAAGCCAAAATTATAGGGAAACAAACAAATAAATTGAAAAAAAGGCCAAAGAATCCATAGAGATTTGACCAATATAGTTACATTCTATAGAGATAATGTTCCATTCCATGGAAGTAAAAAACGCATGCCTTAAATTTATACTGTTTGTATGCCATAATTATGTTTTCAACAAACACATTTTGGAAAAAATAAAATTTCAGCTAAATAAGTTGGACAAATAGTTATTTGGAAGTCCCAACTCCCAAGTTATGAAGACCAATTAATATCATATAGATACCAAATACTTTTGGGCCTAAATCCTTAAATACCTAAGATGACAACAAGTTAAATCATCCATTTTCAGTCTTAAAGCTTCTTTTTTTTAGATAGCCAACTAGTATATAGATAAACCTACCAACGCTCTTAAATTTGATTTCACTTTACGTAGATGTTAAAGAGTTTGCATTATTATTTCACCAAATGTTCATAAATCATTCCGGCCCAGATCGGCCCATTAGACGAGTGGTTACAGGTCAACATTTTCCCCCAACCCATCAAAATTGTTGTTTGTTTGGATTAATCCTAATCTATATTCATTCTCTATATAAATTTATAAAGTTGAGCTCACAAATACCAGAACCATCCATAACACAAAAAGAGTCACTTCCGTGTCACAAAAAACCAAAGCACATAGAACAGAAGAAACCATGAAACCTTCTCTTCATCAACCAATTCTCTTCTTCTCCTTAGCCACCGTCCTCCCATTATTCCTGACCGTCCATTCCCAAGCAGACGACTCAGATTTCATCCGTACGAGCTGCAACACCACATTATACCCTGACCTATGCTTCTCCTCTCTCTCCTCCTTCTCTAGCTCCGTCCAAAACGACCCAGCTCTCTTGGCTCGAGCCGCAATCTCTGTCACTCTCACCAAGACTCGAGACTTAGCCTCATACCTCGCCAACGTCACCACTCTCCAGCCGGAGAGCAACGACGATGGTTCCCACCACCCAACTGCAGCCGCCGTTTTTCATGACTGCTTCGATAATCTTAAAGACGCGGTCGAGGAAATGAGAGGCTCGATGAAACAGATGAGGGAGCTGGTCTCGACTGGCTCGCTTGAGTCGTTCAGGTTCCAAATGAGTAACGTGCAGACGTGGCTCAGTGCGGCTTTAACAGATGAGGAGACTTGTACGGACGGGTTTAAAGACATTCACGATGAGCCGAGGAAGGATGACGTATGCGCACGGGTCGATATAGTCAAAAAGATGACTAGTAATGCGTTGGCTCTAGTTAATCGATGTGTTGATAAGGCAATACATTGATCATTTTATCATTATTCACCAAATATTCTTCTTCTTCTTCTTTTTTTTTTCACTTGAAATAAATTATTGTTTTTTTTTTTGGTTCTCACGCGTGCATGATAGATATATAATAAGACAAGCCTATTTGTTATTGGCTGTAATGAATTAGTGATATTATATATGTAGTTGTTGACGCTTTTTGTAAGTCGAAATTACGAAAAGAATCAAGTGTGTGTGGAAATAATTAGTAGTCTATTCTTTCTTATATTTTATTTGTCCTTTTTACTATAAATCGTTTTAGAAGGTTTCATACAAATTAGAAAATCATTATGAAGGTACCAAACTGTATGAGCTGCTTTTAGCTTTTTGATCGAAAACAACAAGAAATAAGATGACTTTATTTGAATTTTAAATTTAGTGGTAGACAAAATAAGTTTGTTGTCGTTGTATGGTTTAAGTGGTGATAAAAGTGTTGAAAAAAAATCAGAAGAATCTGGGCAAAGGATTTTAAATAATGCAAGAAAGTGAGATTATAAACGTCTTAAAAATACAATGGATTGGTTTAAAACGCAAATTACTAATTACAACCTAAATGACACGCTTTATATAAGCATTGCCTCTTTCGGTAATTCGGTTTAATATACATTCTACCAATAAGTAATATCTAATCTTTATTCTGACTTCTAAAGTGATGAATGAAGCACATTATATATTATTGATATCTAATGGCGGCTAATGGTGGTACATAAAAATGTATATAATGGCTAATGTATGCATGCGCTGTAACTCCACCACTATTACACGGACGTTATATGTTAATGCCCGACAAGTTATATATAGCGCTAATTCAAAGGGGTTGCAACATGTATAATTAAGCGCATACATATGCATACACTTATCTTTTTGTACCCATTTTCGAATATATATGTTATATGTGCGTATGTCGGTATGTGTGTGTCACTATTGTCCTCCAAGAGCGAGAATATAATATAAATTATAGTGTTTGGTTCACCAGACGTAGATGCGGATACATGTGATTTATTCATATCTAATACACCAACCGTAAATGTTTATGATTATGAGAAAATCTTCGTTAATATGATGACAGATTCAGAGTCAAAACCAATTATTGCTTCACATGAGTTTCAAAAATCTACTCGGTTCAGAATACCTAGGCATTCGGGTATTCAGTTCGGTTCCGGATAGTATCTATTCGGTTTTGGATATTTTGGATAGAGGGATTTAGGATCCATTCAAGTATTTTAAAAATTTGGTTCGGATTTAGTTCGGTTCTGATCCGGTTTCGGTTCGGTTCCGAATACCCGAAATCGAAAAAAAAAACTAAAAATGATTAAATTTAAATAAGTTTGATTAATTTTTGACAAATATAACTAAGAACTTGCGGATATTATGGTTATATTGAGTATTTTGGTTATTTCGGCATAAAAATAATTGATATCTTTAGGGTTTTAATTGTAATTTTGGATAATTGAGTTATATCAAATTTAAATATAATTAATATTTTGAGTATATAATTATATTTGAGATATTTCGGTTTTTCATTCGGTTCTCGGTTCTTCGGGTATAGGAGTTTAGAATCCATTCGGGTATTTTGTCGGTTCCGAGTTCGGTTCGATTCATTTTTTTCAGGTCAGTTTTGGTTCGGTTTTTCGGTTTCGGGTATTTTGCGAAGTACATTCAAGGCTAACCCAACCTCCGTGTTTCACTATGGTCAGTAATTAACTAATTATATTGCTTCACATGAGTTCCGAAAATCTACTTTTAGCTTTATTTCATCCTTGTAATTCGAATGTAATCTTTTTAAAAAATGCTCTTTTTGGGGAAGATGAATAAAGTAAAATATTTTTTTTTAAAAAGTCAAACTAATTAATAATAAGGGAATTAATTTATGTTTTCTATATACTAATTTAAGTTTTATCTTACTTTGTATGTGAGAATTCTAAGATTTACGAGTCTAGTTAGTAATAAAAAAAACTTTAAAAATCGTTCGTTTAACTGTTCGAACATTAATCGTTTAGATGACTATACGTCCAACACAATTATTTTTAAACAAGAAAAATAAAATTTTATTAATTAATTGGTTTATGCGGCCGTCTAATATCTTAATAAATATTTTATGAATATAAAGCTACTTAAAAACTAATTTAAATTGAAAATAAATTGGTGTTTAGACATATTCGATGCTAGCCAGATTCCGAACAACTAATTAATGTTTAAGAATTAAAACTTTGGCAACATGATATCTAAAACAAACACTATTTTGGACTTGAAAGTATTATAAAATTTTGTTTGATGCATTGTAAATTTGATACATCTTTAAAGAATGGATGGAGTTTAGTTGTCATTTGATGCCTTGTAAATTTGATACGATCCACATAACAGATTACATAATTATAGCATTTGATCAATGCTTACTAAAAATTTAAACTGCAAGGTTTGGTAGGATGCGTGAAGAAAAATGATGTTTGATTTGTAGTTTACAAAAAAGTGATGAAAATTTATAAATGGTTTGGAAGTATATGTTTGAGAAATATGATCCCGTGATCCCTTTGGAAAGGACCACAGTCCCATTTAATTGCCATAACACACAAAGGAGATAATAGAAACTATCCGTCTCACATGCCTTCTTACGCCTTATACTTTCCTAAGGTATAAGATAATGATTAATCTATTATACAATCACATAAGTTTTGTCCATTGTAAGGTATTCATACCTAACTAAGTCATTGAAAATGTTTTGTTTGGTAGAATATGCCATCAAATTGCTTTCAACTATCACGAATACAATTTTCAAAGATTCTAAGAGATTAACGTTAAAACCATATGCAAATTAATTATAAGAATTTATTCTAATAAGAACTTTTGTGCATAGCTTTTGTTGGCTCGAGATTTCTCTAAGATTACAGAATATGATAAGTTTTGAATGGTTTTAAGAAGTCAAAGTGTCTTCGTAGTATTTACTAAGGAGGGAAAATCAAAAGGACGAAAAAGGAGAAAGCCTCATAAAATTAAATATGTATCAGAATTGGGTAAGAGAGGATTCACGAGACGCAATGAAACAAGAGTCCTTTTTGTTTTCTAGTCACAATCCCAAGGGATATATCTCTGTTGTATCTACCTGTAACTTATTGCTTACTTTTTGACACGTACTCATTTTCTGAACATGTTTTTTCCTTACTAATAAGTTAGGAACTCTTTAAAAATTTAAAACACACCGACGGTACTTAAAGCCCACGTTCCGGTTTCAAGGAAGATAAGCCAACGGATGTGCGGATCTTATAGCATCCAAAGGCCTCTTCCCTTTCTCTTTATGATGCGTTTTTAGTTTGTAGTACTCCATCTTGGTTACATCCAAGTGTGGAACTTGAGAAACATGGTTGATGTTCTTGAGTATTTTTAATAGAAGTAGTATGATTTGAGGGGGGAAATTTTTTTGCCAGCCATATCCATTAATTCATGATGTTAATGTCAAATAACGTTTTAATTTCGTTATGTTACACTGTTTCGTTAAAAACGTAGAAATCACTACAAACAAATCTCTGTCAAAAAGTACTACTCATTATAAACAAATCTTTCCAATGAGTACCTTTTGACAGAAATTGTTCACTTTTTTCTTATTTTAATATTTCCAGTGTCTTGAATCTTTTTAGATAAAATGATTAGTGAACGGGCTTAGACTAAAATGTCTGGGTTGGCGACATCGCCGGATCATTTTAAGGGCTTCCAGAGCCCAAATTGTAAACCGAGTCCAAGTAGCCCATCGGTACTCTAATTGATTCCTATTCTTCTTTTTTTGTTTGTTTCTTTTGGGACATTAGACAACGGACACTCTTTGAACACACACAAAAAAAAAAAAAAGTTGACAACGGACACTCCAAAAATCATCCGTAAAATTTAAATAAAGAAAACATTTAAGCCTAGCATGGTAATTGGTAAGTTAATAGGAGCGTTTTAGGGTTAATTCGGGTTTAGGGTTTTAGTCAAAGACTCAAAAAGCTTTGTGTATTTTTCTTATACACAAGCCAAACATATATATATATATATATGGTTGTGTGTGTGTGGAAATATAATATAGGATTTGAATTTGGTGTGCAAGGCTTTTAACGTAAGAGAGAAAAGGAAATATACAGTGAAAAAAGGAAATATAGACTAAAAGTGTGGAGAGAAAGAAAGATTTACAAGAATTATATATTTAACCAATATTACATTGAATTTTCTTATTGTATTATATTCAAGACAATAGATCCATTACATAGGAATTGGAAAACAAAACTTATATATAACAAGCACACGCCAACAAACAAAAACATAAAATCAACAGAGACCACACCAATCATATAGACTCAAAACGAAGTCAAAGTCCAACGTTGACCGGTACTCCCGCAGCCGTAATCCAATAGTTTCCGTCCAAGAAATTCTCCACCGTGAATTTTCCCGCCTCCGTCGCCGTCTTTAAAACATGATAACCCGGCCACTTAACTCTACGGGAGACACTTGCTCCGGCGCCGGTATTAGCATACTCACCGTAATAAAGAGTACTCAAAGCAAACTCGCCGTTCCAAGGCAACCATCCCGCCGGATTCACCAACGCTCCAAGACTACATTTCATGAAAACCGTCCTTGAATACGATCTCCACGGCCGTCCTAAGTAAGTATCAGACGCTGTAGCCACCGTAGAGCCATGGACGACGAAACCTGTGTTCTCGTTCGGGTCTTTGCGAGATTGAGCGGTGATCGTGTTTTTTTGGCCGCTCATCGGCTTAATAGCGTAGATGTTGCAGTTTTGGAGGATTGCGGTTGCGTCTCCGAAGATGAAATCTATGGTGCCGTGGATATTGCAGTTTCTCAAGAACTGACGGCGAGAGTGAAGGTAGAGAGTGTCTTGGTAGCCTATGAAAGAGCATTCGTAGAAGACGGAGAAGTCTGAACCTGATCGGAGAGCCACCGCCTGATGTTTCTCCGGTCCCGCCGTGTTCTCGAATGTTATGCCTCGTGCGATAAAACCGTTGCCGGAAACAGCTGTTAGCGGATAAAACAAAATTTTAATTTGTTAAATATTAGTCCGAAAGTTATATTTCAAGAGTACATCGTTTGTTTTTGTCAACAAATCATAAATGTTTCGACGTTAAAAGAGAGAGAGAGAGTAATGTATACATGTTGAGACACCAAACAAACGAGTAAATTAATTTTCTTTACCCCCAAAACGTAAATCATATTGGAATAAAACTGAAAAAAATAGTTTTTAGCAAAAAAGTTTATATAGTAACTAGCATCCAGATATTAAATTTAGCAAACTTATATCAGAGTACTTTTTGTTTTGATAATTAAAAAATTCTATAAACTAAAATCTTATTACAATCGAATGGCTATTATAAGTGTTTATTTTAATGTCTTTATATAAGCAATCTTTTATGTAAATATGCGCAAACGGTGATATTGTTTATTTGTTTTAAATAAATATCACTTTTAGAAAGTATTTTTGATATATCTCTATCTATAGAGCACGGACGACATACCAAAAGTAGCCGACCGAAACGTCGTCGTGCCATCTTTAACGTTCTTATTACCGCTGACAATGGTAGAATCAATGCCGTCTCCGATAACCATCACGTTCTTGATCGATTTCTTGATCACCACGTTTTCTCGGTAAACGCCGGCTTTAACGTATATCACAAGTCTCTTGTTTCTCCGAGGAAGTTTGGCTGCTGCGTTTACTGCTTGTTGAATACTTGTGTAATGACCTGAACCGTCCTTAGCCACCACAAGATCGGCTTTCGTCGTGGTTTCGGTACTTTCCAGAAGTTTACGGTCGGAAAGAGGGAACCACGATGGATATTTCTCGTCGGAAAACATCAATAATCTCCGGTGGCCACCACCCCCACCGCTATTTCTTTGTTTGTTAAACTTGGTGAACCCCATCGATGGATATTTCTCGGCAACTGCCTCAGCCGCAGCCTTAGTAACTGCCAAAGAGTTGCTTAGAGACTTAGTGAGATTCCGGTGAATGTGTATTGGGAAATATTTTGAATACGAAGAGGTCAACTTAAAATCTTTAAATCCGTTTCTGCAAGTGTCTTGATTAGCTATGGCTGCGCTTAAGGAGGTTTGTCTATCATGCATGGAAGAATATTGACGGTAGGAACTCCGAGTGTGATTGAGTTGGTCTATGGTGTCTTCGTAGAGCTCCAAGCAGTCGAGCAAAGCTGACGTGGCATGTTTGTGGAGAGAACGACGCTGTTTTACGGTAGAGACGAGGCGGTGTAGTTGCACGGCCTGGTCCATGCTGGAGCTGACCACAAGGTCGTGGAAAGTCAACCCATCGGTTTGGTCGTCTAAAGTTTTGAGAGGTGAATTGGACATGTGGTGGGCGCAGACGCTAGGGTATGGGGTTTGTTTGCATGAAGTTATGAAATGGGCATTGAGATGAGAGATTGATACGAAGTAAATGATGATTATGATACATTTGAGAGATGTTCGTAGGATTTTGTGATCCATTTGGGAATTTGAGAAGTACCAACTAGAGATTTTTGACTAATTTGGATGAGGAGAGATGTGGGGTATTGTTTTCTTAGGGAAGTATAGAGTTATATATAAATTTAAGTAACAAATGTATGGATACTCTCTCAGTCTCATAAATGAATGTTTACACGTATGCAGCCACGTAAGAGCGTCTGTTTTATGTTTGATGTAAATAAAATTAAGAAGAAAATATGTTATAGATCTAAGTTAGCAATGACCATTGGTTCGAACTTATGGCATAAACACTGAACATAACATTACGAGGTTTATGTGAGTTAAAACAACTACGTACGAAAGGAACTCAATACTCAAACTATGTGCAGCAACTAAAATGTGATTTGGCTAATGGCCTGCCACATGTGTAAGACGTTTGAGAGACATGGACCTTTCCCGTAGTGCCACATGTCACAAAGCCTGAGACTCCAAATAGTGGTAGATGGAAAAAATATAAACAGATCAAAAGGAACGTAACGATCCACGTAAAGAAAAGCCGAAGAGTGGTTATTCACTATATAATAAAATTCTTCATGTAGGAGATATTAGCATATATAAATTTTTGAAAAGTCTTGTTATTTTTCTGTGTTTGTTCCAAGGCCAATAGTTTACATATATATTGGTTTTTTTTTTCTAAAAGAACACATAAGTATACTGGTAACAATACATAAATTTATGAATGATGATTAAATAAATTTATTACAACTATGCCGCTCCAACCACAAAACTACATATCAGTATTAAAGATCTAAATTTTGTTCTGATGTGAAATCTACCAACCAAGCGTTAGGGAGTTTCTCAGAAAGAGTTTTAAGTAAATATCAAAACCAAAGGTCAAAAGGGTTTCACATGAGTTTCGTGTGAGCTTGACCAAATTAAACTTTTTGATGAAAAGTTTAATTAAGCCCGTCTTTTGTGGAAATTAACATGTTTTCTCGCTGAACAAGTTTTCTTACTTTATCCTGTAATTAATGGTTTAGGTCTACAAAAACGACATTTTCTGAAATTTCTGTCACGTAGCTAGATCATAACAATTAATCATGAGTTTAACCAAAAAATAAAGTATGTAAATCTTACTACTAACTTTTAACCATTGTTGTTGACAACAGGAAGAAAAAATATATACAGTCACGAAGATGCATTTACACAGTTTTTAAGCATTTTCACATGCAAATTTCTATTTCATTTGCATGTAAATAAACGATAATTCTAAATTTGGTATACAGCTTACGAACATTTAGTGCCAATAAAAACAGCTATATTTTATATCTAATTATGGAAATACTACAAAAGAAGAAAAATGCCACGCTAATGGAATTAATCCATGTCGCTAGTAAAGTACAAGCTAAGTGATAGATGGCGGTAGAACTAATATATCTCTCGTTAATATTTTTGTCGACATCGATGAAGAAATTTACATCTTTTTTTGTCATCAACGTGTTACTATATTTTGGTACTAATTATTTGGTCGTCCATCAATTTTTCTGTACCAGAAGAAATTTACGTAATCTGTGAAATATTGGGTGATTTATTAAAAAAAAAAATCAATTCAATTGTAATACGAATGTGAGTGTTGGAAATAGAAGTGAATGAGCTATATTTTCATAGATGTTACGAAAGACTTGTCTTGAATTCATATTGACAAGGAAACTTTGCGGTTTTAAGAAAAAAATGTATAACATATCTCAAAAAAATAATATTTACCGACACTATGCATATGTAATCCGCTAAGTACAAGCTAAGACCACTAGTTGAAATTTAGAGATGATATATCGGGTGGGTACTATTGGGAGTGGGAGTTTGTCTTCCATCGATTCGAGTTTTTTTTTTGGCTACTTTATATATGATTCACTAGAATCAGTTTTAAGTCAATATATAGGCTTTGTTTTGCTTATTGGGTGTTATGAGTGTGATAGACCGTAGTAGTGCGGGTAGTGGTAGTGGTAGTTCGTTAAGATGAGTTTGGTGTTTTTGGACATATCAACAAAACATGCTAACTCTCTCACTAGCTAGTTTTTCTCATATGCATAGCTTTTTCGAGAAAAATATATTATACGATTGTACAATCCTATACTTTTTGTTTCTCACGCTCGTATTATTCACACATGGCATCTGATATATTCGACCACTCAATTATTCACATGGTCTTGATAGAACTCAAGATGTCTGAATTTGGATCAGAAATATCAGATAGTTTCAATTATGTATATATATGATACTAAAAATTAAAAGAGAAAGATATGGAGCATAAGAAAGAGATACTTACACGAAATAAAGGATGGTGTGGTTTAAGTGGAGTCGAAAGTTGAATGGAGCTTCGTTCTAAATATGGAAGGTCCGGTAGGAGAATCAGGGTTGTCTACGACTCTAACCAAATCTTCGAGTTTCCTTATTCCAGTTTTCTATATTCATTACGAAAGCTACTCTGATATGTTGAAGGGTCACCTTCTCCTTTCATTTATTCCCTTTCGATTTCAAGATCGACATCTCTCCCTACCTTTTTTTAAAAAAATGAAGTAAAATTATGGTTTTTGTCTAATGGCATAATTATATAAATCATGCAATAATCAATATACAACATCTCAGTACAGTGAAACTCGAGACGGTGAACCCATTCACAATTACCAATTGAATTACAGTACCCGATTCTGATTGTGTTCTATGTATTCTTCTTGGTTACACTAAATATTTTATGTATAACAAAAATTTTGAGATTTTTGTCAATGGATGTTGTTGAGGTATCAATAGACCAAACTTGCAAACTCTTAGAACTGCAATAAGAATACAAATTCTCATGACAAGATGGAAGCAAAAGAAAACAAAACCAAAACCGAGTAAAGCCAAATCCGTATAAGTATAAGCCTCATGACAACTCAAGATATTGGTCCGGGTTGTTCAGAATTCCGATAAGAATACAAATTCTCCCTGAGACTACTTATTCATATAATGTAAGTAACTTGGAACAAGAAATTGTATAAGAAGAAAGCATCCCATTGGCACAGAAAAAGTGTATGATTTGAGTCGTTGAACTTGACCGTCTGTTCTTATGTTATGACAGTTGGAGCAGATCGGCCGGTGAACTCCTCCATCTTGGACAGCTTCAGAGCTATGTCAACCTGTGAAACACACATCAACAACAGTTCCGCATTCAATGAGAGAAAACCTTTTTGGTATTTGTTAAGTAAGGATGAGTCGGAAAACAATTTATGGATTTGATGTTTTATATTAAGCATCTGACCAGAGGAGACAAAGCTTCTTGGGATTCTCGTCCGGTTTTTGAAGAATCCTTCTCGTACTGTTCAATGTAGAGCCGGATGGTTGCTCCTTCTGAGCCAGTTCCAGAGAGACGGAAAACCTTCATATGGACAGAACCAGAGAGGATTCATAAGTTTTGGTTTTCTTATACATAAAGCTAAACCTTGACAACGTTTGATGCTTAAAGATCTATGGCTATGCAACTTTTATCTTATAATTTCTATCACTATGTTCTAGCTGATATGCCTAAAGGCTCAAAACCGAAGAAAAAAATAACTTACAAGTCGAGATCCGTCCTCAAACAAGTAGCGGATTCCCTGGTGCTTCGAGATGGAGCCATCAACTGGATCTTTGTACTCGAATTCATCAGCACTAGCGACATTCGCCACATCTGAACGAATTCCTTTCACAATCCTGAATAAAATTGAGAGAGGAAGAGGTTAGGAAAACAGAGTACCAAGCTGACGAGTATATGTTCAAGTTAAAAAGGAATGGATTTCAGAGAAGTAGACGTGTGTGTACTTGTTGACTTCAGGAATTGAAGATTGCAGTTTGACCAAATGCTCCATCAGTTCCTTAGCTTTACCTGCGTCTACATTCTATGGAGACAAATTTCAAGCTATCAATAATTGTACTACTTGTTACACATAATATGGTATAATTCAATCACCAAACTTAGCAACTTTTACCTCATAGTCGTAACGAGTGTAATAGTGACGACCATAGGTAGCCCAGTGCTGGCGGACAATGTCTTCAACCGTCACCAGTTTACCGTCACCGTCAATATTTCCCTTGTTTTTGTGAGCAAGTATTGACATCCACGCAAGAACTGCCCAAATCCCGTCTTTCTCGCGGATATGATCCGATCCTGTGAAAGATCATCTTCCCTTCAGAACCGTACACATTGATTTTAAGTTATTCAAAGATGTGTGAGTGTGGAAATAGAAACTAACCAGTTCCAAAACTCTCTTCTCCACATACAGAACACATCCCGGCATCCATCAGATTACCAAAAAACTTCCAGCCCGTTGGAACCTGATATGTGATTTTATTAGAGATGTAAATTAATTTACGGAGGACGGAGGTAGGAAAATAAAAAGAAGCTGGATAGAAGTTGCAAGCTGACATGTACCTCAAAGAACTTCAAATTCAAATTTTTTGCAACGACATCAAGAGCAGCTGAGGTTGGCATGCTCCTAAAAGGAGAAGTGGAAGTTAAAAGTAAGCGAAAAAGATAGATTAAAAGAGTTGCATACACGTAATTCTTCTAGAAATAAAGAAATCCCGAGTGTATGATACCTTGCAACACCTTTCAAACCAGATTTAAAGTACGGTATGGCCCCAATAGCATTTGCAGCAATTATAGCAACTGAATCCGAGGGAGTTACAAAGAACCTAGAAAAGAAGAGATACTTTAAGTTTAAAAGTACTTGGTTAACCCGTTCCATGTATAAATCTCACTTAAAAGAACATTAGTAAGCTACCTTTTACCAAGAATCATGTTACGGTCTGCATCACCATCAGCAGCGGCGCCAAACTCTGGAGGTTCACCTCCGGTGTCGGATTTACCTAATCCCATTCGTGCCACAAGCTCCTTAGCATAGGTCAAATTGGGATCCGGGTGCCCTCCTCCAAAGTCCTCCTACAAATGTTGTATTGAGGTAAATAGTGAGCCTGGAGGTGTATTTGTAATCATTTAAGGATTAACATTTCTTGGTTAGACAAAAATAAGACCTTGGGTGTGCAGTTCAATAATGCGCTTTCTTGCGCACCGAGTTCTTCGACAAAGATGCGATGTGCATAGGCTCCAGCAACTCCATGCAATGCATCATAGCTTCATGAAACAAAGTAAATATAACATTGAAGCGATGAAACATATATTACAAAACTTAAACTCAAATGGAAATGGTTCGGGAACCAATGCAAGTTACATACCAGAATGTAAACTTTGGAGATGAAAGCAATTTCCGGATGGATTCAAAGTCGAAGATTGACCTTAAAGGAACGAGAAAATATTTTTAGATAGATCATAGAGACTGTATATAGACCATAAGAGGGAGCAGATTCTGGAATATTGAGGGAGAGCACTCACTTCATTAATTTAACGTAGTCATCCGCGGAATCAAAAACTTCAACATCGAATTTTCCTTCAGGTCCTTCAAAACTGGTTACACCAATGGCAGAGATATCAACCTGTAGAGACCAAATCAACTATGATTTAACAAAAGACAGATGATGGAAAATATGCTGCCAAATAAGAGGATTCTTCAGAATGTTTAGATACATTAGGTAGATCTTGTGCTATTGGGTACTCCTTGATTGTCTTAGTGTTCTCGTAAATCTTATCAGTGATTGATTCAGGAGCAGGTCCTCCGTTTTCCATATTGTATTTGATTCCAAAATCCTGTATAACGGGTATGGAATCAACTCTTAGTCTTATCGATCTATATATCTGATTTATGGAAATGAAACGATAACGTGATACAAAACGAGTATCTCTATCAAAAGGGGGCAGAGCACAATAGAGACAGAACAATAACGGAACAAACCTCAGTAGGGCCACCAGGATTGTGACTTGCTGTTAAGATAAATGCTCCTGTTGCTTTTGATTCCTGTAACCAGAGACTGGGGTTAAGTCTCTCATAAACATCATACATTTTGTGCTCAAGCACGAACATAGTGAACAAACAAAAAAACAAATCCAAAGATAACTACAACCATGAGCTTAGAGAAGGATATCTCACATCAGCTCCTGATCTTTCACGAATCACAGCTGATACAGCAGGAGTTGATAACAGAGTGTTTTTACCAACCCACACGCGTCGTACACCATTAGCTGCTGCCATCTTAATTATGATCTGTCAATATAGGAAAAAATTGTATGAAAAGCTGGTAACCATAACTAAATGAAATAGCAGGAACTTGGAGCAGGTCAAACAAACTTAGTCAACGGAACTTGCATGCAAGTCATATAGATCATCTTCAAAGATAACAAAAAACCTTAACCTCTAATCTCTCTATAGCTGTTCTAATTCAAATTTCCGAGATAGAAACAAAGATAAATATGTGAGGCATTAATCATAATAGCAGGATTTCCTAAATAAGCTTATTACCATATCACCAATGTAACGACATAACACATGAGTCTCTCAAAATATTGTAACTACATGAGCACTAATTCTGTAATACATAATTACGTTCAGTCAGATTCAGAAGACAAGGAATCACATTGGTATTACCTGAACAGCATCCTTTGAGTAATAACGACCATCACCAGAGACCACGAGTGTGGCACCTACAAAGATGAACAAATACTCATGAATTTTTCGAATGAGCAAATATCTGCCTGGCAACTGTTATGTCAATAAGCATCCACTTAAATAGTAACCATGATGGGTAAGACAGATCTCACCTTTAACTTTCTCCGCGGTAAGAGCATTAAATGTTGCTTGGACAAAATTCTCTAGATAATTGGGTTGCTTGAACACTTTCACCTACACAGTTAGATAAACCAAAATCTAATGAGAGACACCAAAAGATGCTATTTTGATATCTGCAGAGTGGACCAAACAATGAACACTGGATTCATAGGATAAAATGATCCAACCCAAATTTATTTTACAGAATAGTGTAAGATTTCGGTGTACCACATCTTTTGAAACAGATCCGACATCGCTGAATAGTGAGTCTTAATTAAAGTCATTGACACTCATATATGATTTACATATCCATCCAAAGATCATTTATACTCGAAAATTTATGAAAAATAAAGATCTGAAAATTAGCAACTAGGCCTAGTTTAGAGTACAAGATTATACACAAATCCAATCCATATAGTCTCCATTTCGCCACATCAATTCAAAACACGTAATGTATCCATGTGTATATAATTGTATCAAATCAACATCCACCGCATAGCAGCGTCCCAAACATATACTCAGATCAAAGATTATAACGTGATCTCGAAATTGATCCAAATAAATCATTTAACATAAAACAAAAACCCGATCCAAAGTCGAAAATTGAGAGAAGATTAACGCAAATTTGTCATCATTCACTAATCTCTTAATCAATATAGATCATTGCATAGATCAAATCGGATGCGATTAGATGGTTAATCTCAATTAGAAGTTCAGTCAAGAAAATCAAAACAGATCTGATCCAGATGCAACAATTCGAGTTCGCTCGATTCAGAAGACAGAGATCGATCGACGAACCTTCTTACGGAGACCAGAAGTTCCCGGTTTCTGGCCATCAATAGGAGATGTTGAGACGATAGAAACCTTGAAAACCATATCCGTCTTGAGAAGAACAAAGATCAGAATTGAATGTTAGAGAGAAACGAGAGAGGAGAGTGATGATGATGCTCTTAAACAATGTGTGGGAGAGAGAGAGAGAGAGAGTATTACTTACGCAAAGGAAGTTATACGAGACCGCGACACCTGTGGTTCGTCGTTTTTTAACCTTTTGACAAGTGAGTGAAGTGGAACGTTTCTCTCGTTTTTTTTCACTTTTTACAGACGCCGTAAGAAAATCTCGACCGTTAGATTGGGTTTTTGGATTTTAATTTGTTTTGCTAGTCTAACATTTCAAAGAGTTATTAATATTTGATTAATCGTGTGGATCTTGCTAGAATATGCTGATACGTTACGTGCTACGTAATCCCATTATCTTAATGTAATTAACTTATCGTATATTCGTCCCACAGAACAATCATACTATAGTCTTCCAAAAGAAAAAAATATATATTTTATTATTCTAATTGATTCCCAAATTTACATGACACAATCTGAAAAGTTTTAAGTCACAAGTGTTGTGATTTCAAGATGTTGTAACTTGTCTTAAACGGGTAAACTTCTGAGTAACCGAAGAGCTTTCTCCCATTGTGGTCTTTGAGACATAACGATACGTCTCAATACTGGCACAGCTCCTGCTCTTATGATGGCAGTGTGGTTCTCACTGTCCATGCTCAGGTTATACAATACTGATAAACTCGATTCAACGCACCGCTCGTTCCTTTCTTCAAGAAGCTTTACCAGCGGCTCGATACCACCGTGTGAAGCAAGAGTTTGGGACGACTCTGGAACTCCCTCGGAGATTATCCTGTTCAGTTCCAAAACTGCTGCTTCTTTCGCTTCTGGAGATGAGGAAAAGCTCAGTTGTTCCACAAGACTCGGGATCGTTTTGTAGAGAGTTACCTTTTGATACAAAAGAAAGATGATTCATTAAAATTGGTAAATTTTTTTGTAATCGAGATCCAAACTAATACCACTGACATACCTCAACGTTGATCGGATTGTTGAGGGATTGAGAGAGAGAGGGAGTGTTGAGTTTGACAAGACAAGCGGCAACCCAGTCTTTGTAGTGTAGAGGTAGGCTTGATCTTAGGATCTTCCTTAGTAATTCCGTGTAGTGCGTCATATCCACACTTTGGCGAAAACACTCAGAGTCAAGAAGTCTGGTCAGTAGCCTTGAAGCAGCAGTAATGGTTAAACCAGCTTCTTCTAACTCAATCAGCTGTTTCTCTAACTCCGCAGCTTCATTCTCAGGTTCTGCATTTCCAAAAAGTAGTCTCGTATGTTGTCATGAATATCACAATTGCTTGGTGTGAAATCATAAGAGGAACCTATTTCCATTTCAAACAGCTTTAGCTAATGATATAAGTCTTGTACCTTCCAGGACTTTCTGTCGGAGAGCGACATCCAGAACAGTTGTGATATCCTCGGAGATGATCTTGTCCATGTTTGGATTAATGACTATACCAAACTCGATGATAGAGATTGCCTTTCTTAGCAGGTTAGGAGAGGCTGTTTTCGCAATCTGGACAAGCCGAGCAAAAACAGCAGCATCCAGAACTTCCTTTCTGTTCATTCCCACCAAATATTAAGTATCTGATACTTCTAAAACAACAAAAGAATGAGCTGAAAATAGGAAATCGAGAAGAAGACTGACCTGGAGTCTGCTTTTGATCCATTCACCGCCCCTTCATAAAACTGGAGCATATAGAGAAATAGTTTAAGCCAAATGAAAATAGATTTAGTGTAAAATAATAAAACTTGGAAAATAAACACACCTTGGATTCCATTTCCTTGATAGGATCTAAGATATGAGCAAGTATATCCAGAATCTGCATAACGTTGTTCACAAATGACCATTCCACATCCAGTTATTCCATTATAGCCTAGACAAAGATATCAAAGTACAAAGGAGGAAGAAAGTGAAGTCAGACCTGTTCCGTAACGGTAAGTGAGACCTCTGGCTGCTTCAGAAGATTAATAAGAAACCACACTGCACCTTCAGCTTCAATTCTCTGGCAAACAGTGCGGCTGCATTTTATCAGGTATAAATAATTACAACCTCTGATGAGAAACTGCTTAGTAAAAAAATAGATAATACTCAAAAATAAGCACCTAAGAGATAAATTTTTCAAAGCACGGATGACAGGTAATTTAACAGCCTCTTTGTTGTTGTTGGCTAAAAGCTGAACCAAAGGCTTTACAGCTCCGGCTTCCATGAACGAAATCCGCATATCCTCGTTGATACATGCATCAGCAATTGACTCTGCAGCTCTTGTAACTGCCAATTCGTCTGCCAATCCAAGAATCAAGACTAAACGAGCCACACCATCTACACAAGGAAGAAGAGTAAGCTGCTGAGATTTCCCAGCCCCTTCGGATTTAATTTCCTTCTCAAATTCAATTGCTCCAATACGGGCAAGGAACTGCTGATTTGTCCTCCCAACAATTGCTTTCATTTTGGCTTCGTCTACGTCATCAACGTTCTTATCAACATTTAAACCAAGGAGCAGCTCAGAGGCACCAAATCTGGATGGAGCTTTTGTTGTCTGCTCGATCTTTATACCATCTGGTAAACTAGGCCAAGAATACAGATCCGGTCTGAAAGACTTGTAAGCGTCTGCACCAATTATGGGAATGGGTACGACACCCTCCTCAATGACGAGAATTCTGTAGTACTCGTCTTTGGCGAGCTCCAAAAGCACATTTCTTGCTTCTTTTCGAATAACTTTAGACCCGTTGTTATCTGTATTATCGCCTTTCAATAGTTTTGCCTGGATTCCAATCGCGAAGGTAATGAGCAAACCGAAGCATAACTAACTAATAGACAGTTTTCATAATGCCATTCCCCTAAGCGATGCTCAGCCAATTTCGCATCCTTTCGGTCATTTCAATTCTCAACTTGACTATTAGCAATCACTTCAAACTAACGTGACACAGATAAGCTGTAATAGATGGATATTTGGATGGAAAGCTAATGATCACTAGATCAGTTGATTCTATTAGGAACAGAAAGCAAAGGTCTTACCAGTTTGGGTATGACTCCTACTTCAACCAGAATCTTGTGGTTTGAGTGGCTAAGGGCTATATTGGCCAAGACGCCACCAGCTGCTTCCTTTACGTTTACATCATCATCTTCAAGGAAACTAATGAGTAGCCTAAGGATATCAAAGTTAGCAACCTTTTCCCTAATTTTTTCGTCCACAGTCAGATTCCACAGAGCACATATGCATTGTTCTTTCACCTGAAAAAACAAAACTATCAAATAATCAACCTCAAAAATTTGAATCCAACAAACAGAAGTATACTACTTTGGAATCATAACCTTTCATACCACTGTAGCTAACGAAGGCTGGCTCAATAGAGTGGTAATCTCTTCCAACGCTGCACTCTCAGCAACGGATTCTCTGTACAGATTCACGGAAGCTATAGACCGTATCAACCCAGCAGCAGCTTCACAGGCGGAGCTGGACTCTGACTTAAGAAGATTGACAATAAGATTCAAACAACCATGAAATTGCATTATTGCATCAACACATTTCTTTCCACCCAAAGAGTACTTCCATAGCGCCTCTATGGCCTGCTCTCTGTCAAGAGGGTCGTTGTCCAAACCAAGCATTCGAACAAACAAGGCCACATAGCTATCACCAACAGTTGAAGAGCTTTTATTCCTCACTTCTTCACCATCTTCAAACTAAGTTTATACGCCAACAAACAAATACCATCATCGTTCAATATCTTAACCAGGAGACACAAAACATTAACCTTTAACCTATAATCAATGTTATTTTTCTGACACTACACAATCTGAGAAATCAGAGCTTATAAGAGGGACTTACAGAAGCGAAGGAACTTCTTTCTGTGGTATCGGAGTGTCCAGTTTCTCCACC
The DNA here is from genome assembly GCA_018361395.1 of Boechera stricta. Classification (NCBI taxonomy): domain Eukaryota; kingdom Viridiplantae; phylum Streptophyta; class Magnoliopsida; order Brassicales; family Brassicaceae; genus Boechera; species Boechera stricta. The sequence goes on along the minus strand of CM031539.1, from coordinate 4,795,236 downwards.
GAGGGAACTATCAAAACTTGAATTGAGCTCGGAGAAACCGTGACGAAGATGACGATTCGAGTGAATAAGTACCGGCAAGTGGCTGAAGGAGAGCTCGCGTCTTCTTCTAGGCTGTTTTCTAGCTTCGACAGTGAGAAACTGGGTTTGGGTGCTTGAGATTGGTAACAGACGCAAACATGGGAGTTCGAAAACGCCGACACCGGAGGATACTGTAGAGAGTGACATAATAAGCTAATGAGTTCGAACGTTCGTTCTCTATGATTCTTCAAAGTTCTAATCTTTTCTCCTCCAGTGTTCGCTTGGTGATCGATACACTGAGACGAATTACTCGATCTTTTCTCTCTGATTCTTCAAAGGTCTAATCTTTTCTCTTTTATTGTTTTTTCTGTCCCAAAAAGTTTATACTTACCAAAAAGATGTGGTCTAGAAGGGAATTGAACTCGCAACCTCACTGGTTTATGAGAACCTACAAGCTTCACACTTGCTACTGTCTTTGTAAAGCTTTTTGTAGGTTTACTTTTGTGGGCACTGCTTCTCAACTGCAGAAGATACAAATCACAGAAGAGTTTTGGCATGTAGATATAGATGAACAAACGAGTTATGAGGTTAACATAAGAGCAAATCGAAATATAACTTTATTGTTCCCGAAAAGAAGAAAAACAAAGAACATCTTAAATTAGAAACAGTCTCAACACCTTCTACAACTTTTGAACTTTGAACAAACTCCTCAAAAGTACATGATTATAAGACAGAAACCTCCTCTCTCTTCACTCATTAGCCTCCTAACCTCCCCCTAATGCAGATTTCAAAACTTTGTAATCAGAGAGCATAAAAAGGCGGTTTTTTCAAGCACTTCTCTACACCAACGATAAGGAGACTTGCTTCTCTTGCTTATCGTCCCCCTCAGGTGTATTCACTTCAGTTCTTCAACGCTGTCATTACTGTCTCGGTGAATTTTTTGAGGTCCAACGACTCCACTAGGTTCTTGATGTAGGCTATAGCCTCGGGGTTGGCAGACACAGCAGCAGCACCAGCAAAACCAGTAGCAGCCAGAAGTGCAGCAGTGGTAGCTATACTTTTGATGCAGCCACCACTGGAGAGTTTCCCGGAGATCACCTTGCAGCATTTGTCTGCATCTTTGTAAATGGACTGGCTTGCACCATTGGCTCCTCCCTCGGCAAGAGCTTCCTCGTTCTGTAGTTTAGCAAAATATCATTGGATCAGAATCGGTATTTAACAGTTGATAGGGTAGTGAATTATTGACAAAGAGGTATAAAAGATGGAACATTGTTTTGGAACCTTTTGCCTCAAGCTCTTCATTGTTTGGTTGAGAGTGAGGGTTTCAGCAGGAGTCAGCTTGACAGAACGCTCCTTCCACTCGTCAATGAGCATTTTAAGAACAGCAACACTGGCTTCCAAATTTTCGCTATAGAGATTCTCCTGTTAACCCAATCCACAAAGCAATAAGTAAAATCCAGTCACGAATAACTCATATGTGGGAAAAGAAAGAGTGAATCCTACCCAGTGCTTGCAGCAATCAACGTTTTGGGTGAGAGCCCAGATAGTGATTGCAGCTGCTTCCTTGGCTAATACGGCATTTCCTGTACCAAAACATATTACAAATTTTAATTGCAAGTCTTCTAGAGGACGTGTAGGTGGGAATATAGAGACAAAGTTTAGCATACCTTCCCCGGCTGCTTTCAGGGCAAACGTGAATATTTGCTGTGTGACTTGCTTCATTGCCTTGCTTCCAGGTGCACCAGCAAGAGACACCTCCTTCAGCAAGGGATATATTGCCTCAAACCTCTCTGTAGCCTGCATTTCAAACCATTTTAGAGTTCAAAATCAACCCTCATTCAATTATTTTGGAATCCCAATATTACTTTACCTTCACTCTTGCAGACGATGTAGGGAATGTAAGTCGAACCAAGATCTCAAACGAAGGAGGTGGAATCAATCGCTCTCCCTTCCTAACAGCCCCATTTACAAGTATTGTCCGGGCCTTCGGGTTGGATAAGATCCTGAAAGAAAAACACAATAACCAAGATTAGATAATCATCACACATAAACAGGATACCATACGAAAAAACTTAACTCACCTCTCAACCAACTGAAGGATGAAATCCCTTGACTGAGGATTGCAACTCTTGCTACTGACCACCGGTAACAAGTTGTGCGCCCACGAGTACAAGCCTACTGATATATCACCGTGGGAGGCCTGTGCATAGTTATCAGGTAAGAGAATGCGAATTCCAGAATCTCTATCATAAAGAAAAACACACGTTCTGGTAATTTGGGGTCTTTGTTATATCAAGAATAAAAGTTCACACACCTGAGCCATCATCCAAACTGTAACTGGAAGCTTATCTTGTCCCTGATACTTGGGATTCTCCCTCAAAGTTGGCAATATATTGGTTAGAGCATCAGGTTTCTTGCGCAATACCATTGCTACCGTCACAAATATCGCAACCTATTCATCAAAAGAATCGCAAAATGATGACATTAGTAATGCAATGGTAAATTAATAACAAGTTCAACCAGACCGATGCATCCACAAAACTAAAGCCATGTAATTGGTATAATTCAGACCAACAAGACAATAACATTCAGCTACCATAGTACCTGAGATTTTGAAGAAGCATGTTGTGCGCCCTTCTTACCGCCCTTGGCGCCTCCTTGTTGTACAGCCAAGTCAGTAAGTATGCAATCCAAGCCCCACAATACAAAGGCTCCAAGTGCCTCAATGGGACGTTGGCTAATCCAATCAGCTGATGTCTTATAGACAGCTTCAGGAATATGAGAGAGTGGAATCTATTGAAGAAGAAGATATCAGCTCTATGAAAAGAAAGAACCCAACAGCAAACTATAATATATGATTAGACAAGACACAAAACACACAATGCAACTATTGGGAACTGTGTCTAATGACGTCAAACAAATTACATTTCCGTAGCTACACCATTACGAAAGTTAAATCTTTGACTTAATTACAATGTCAAAATAGTCGATTGAAAAGATGACTTGATGCATGACCAAAATTGAAACTTTTTAACGAACAGAGAGATATTGCTCACATCGATCAGCTTGGATAAAGGAGACTCCTTGAATGTTTTCACCCATGGAAAATGCGCTAATGATACTTGAGAGAGTGCTCTTCCATAGTAATCAGCATATCTCATTAGCTGAATCTCTGGTTGAGTCGCATATGATTCCTATGAAAGATTTAATTTTTCCTTAGCAAGAAGATCAAAACTTCGACTAAAACTAAACAGATCAAAGTGAATTATACATCCACGCACATACCGAAGCTTCAACGAGGAAAGCTGCGAGATTAGATACATCAATTTTAGCAGCAGCTTCAGCTAAAGTCACCTTAGGCTTCTTCTCCTTCTTAACCTTCGGTTTCTTAACTTCCTCCGCCTTCAAATTCTCCTTCCCCACCGCGATTTCACTGTCGCTATCATCAAAATCATACCCTTCATCACCGTAACCATTAGATCTCCGTTTAGATCTCCCCCCGTACGACGCATCCGCCGCATCAGAAGCCTTCTTCGCCGCGAGGATCCGTCGATGACGATCTTCAGCTTGCTCCTCAAGAGAACGGAAGACGTTGTCTCCTCCGTTGGATAAATTTCCATTGGGAATTAGATTTCCGGAGACACCATTCGCCGCCGCCGCTTGATCCGCCGGTTTTTGCGATTGCGTTCCGATTACCATGCCAATTTGAATTCAAATTTTCTTCTTTCTGGAAAATAAAAATGACGACGACGACGACAAAGGACGACGTGATGACTGGACGGAGAGGTATAAATAGGTTCAAGGTAGATTTTTTTTTTTTTTTTAAGCCCTTAATTTTTCGATTTTTTCCGGCGAGAAATAAAAATGACGACGACGACGACAAAGAGACGACGTGATGACTGGACGGAGAGGTATAAATAGGTTCAAGGTAGATTTTTTTTCTTTTTTTTTAAGCCCTTAATTTTTCGATTCTATTTTATAATTTTCATTTCGTCGTCGATAATATCACATTCATTATTCTTAGTATTATCTTTTTTTGGCAACGATACACTATGACATTTAATTTATTTTGACCAAAATAAAATAAACATTTACTATAATCGAAACACGAAACTATATGATGCTTCTATTCGATAAGCTATAGTACTTGGCTACTAGCCAACAATAACTGTGTTCTTTATATATATATATATATATATTATCTAATCCAAAGATGAGATATATGGATAGTTTAGATTAGAATCTGGATATTCCAATATAAAAATCAAGATATCCAGATTTCATCATGATATAAAATTTTAGTAAAATTTATATAATAAATAAAAAATATCTTAAATTATATGTTTGTTTTGGAACATTTATGAGAATATCCCAAATAAACATTCTATTTTTTTTAATGAAAATCAATTTAATTGTTTATAGTTTTTTCTTTGGTGATATTACATAGTAATTCATATCATTATTATTATTTTTAATTATTTTAGCTATATTTTACGGATCTATATATTTTACAAGTAGTAACATATTTATGTAATTATTTTTCAGATCTAAATATAAATATTCTAAATTTTATTTCTTAAGGTTTTTGATTCGCGTTCACTCCTCAATTAGCCACATCAAATTTCGTATTGTGCAAAAATGCAAAAAAGAAAAGTTTAGTAAAAGTCAGATTTTGAAAAACTGTTTCTTAAAATACTTCCACCGCTGTAAACTGAAATATTTGTCAAGCAGTTCCCACTCATATTCACATTTAGTAAATGTAGTCTATAAATATACTCATTTAATATCTACCTGTATTTTTTTCCGTAGCCAGATCTAGAAAATTAAAGCTTTCAATGTGCAGGTTACACTTAAACTTTTCACTAAAGTTTTATTTTCTTTAAATACGAGTGACTAATGACAATCAAATGCATAAATTATGAATCAATATTTTTCAAATATTTTTAACTAAAATTTTTTTTCAAATATTTTTAACTAAAAATATTTTTGAATTACTTTTATTTTCAAAAATGACTTTTAATGATAAAGAGAAAAATGAAAAGTGGTGCCGGTGGTGGTGATCGGTGAAGAAGTTCGTGACTTCGTGCAATAATAATTTGAGTCAAACAAATAATCTCTCAATAAAGTCAACGAAATTGTCTATCTCCATAACTACTTACGTTTTGTGACAAATTAATTAAAATTAATTAGTACGTGAACGCAACGTGACAATAACTATGCAAATTGCGATCATACTTACGTGATTGCATGTTGGAAATTTGAATATTTGTCTTTCATAGCCATACTCCAACCTCAAAGAAAAGACATGTTCCGTGAGGTCTTTTTTAGTTCATCAATCATCATATTGCTTATAGCCTTATACCAATATTTTTGTTCAAATTAGGCCCAGAATTGGCTGTATGGCCCATTAGATTGAGGGTTTAATATAGCCTTATACAACATCAATCTGAGTAGAGAAACAATTCTGTTCTTGTTCATCCTTTAAAATATGATATTCACAGACAATAATCAACAAAAGTGACACGTAAGAAACGACACTTACATATGATAACTTAAACAAAACATAGAGAGTGTATAGGAAAATGTAAGTCAAGACTAACTTAAAAACTGCCAATGTATCATCCTTGCAAATTAAAAAATGTAAGTCTTAAAGAGAACAAATTAGAAAACGTCAATTGTCAATGTATGATCCTTGCAAATTCACTGTAATGATTTTACATACAGTTGCAACTGCCATTGCATTTGGAAAAAAATATCCAATCATTCTTCATCACCACTTTCTTTTACCTGATGAACTTGGTTCTGATATTCTTAGTCCAATGTCTCTGATGTTGCAGAAAAAAACTAATATGAGAATGGAAGTAGAACAATCATCAATTTGTTCTTCACATATTGGTCATTCACTTGAACTGGTTAGAGCAAATGAATCGCTCAGCAGTTGGGAAGAACAAATTGATTCCCAATTAATAGTATAGATATTAATTGTCAATATTTGCATTCCAATTTTGTCCTTAAATTGTTTTTTTTTTGGGTCTAGTTTACAAACAAAACCAATGGTATAAGCTGTAAATAAGTGGAAACGGTTTAATTGGCTCGGACAAAAAGTAGTCATTATCGATTCCTAATTATATTATAGATATTCATACAAAATTCCATCTAGAATTTTTTACATTTATATCGGTAGAATGGATAAACTCGTTGGATACAATTAAGCACTATGTAAACCACTAGGCTGAAGGAATCGAGCCCAACACCACCATACTAGTGGAGAGCAAGCGTAAACTCCTAACAAGAATATAGTCATTGCACTTTGTTCGCAAGAGAATTGAAAATAGAATCTTTGCGAGTTATGCCTTCAATACCGTAACCTTCAACTCCTGCGTCACCACTACTCGGTGATGAAATCTTATATTTATTACGTTGTATACACCACTTTTACATATTATTAACTATCGACAAAAACCGCAAACACAAAATCTAACATGCAAGATACAAAAGCCGTAGACGGTTGCAAAACGATTCAACAAACAATAAAAATCGCATCACTTCGCTTGACTGTTAGCCTGTTACTCTAGACTCTAGATGGTGAATGACGCTTCTTTTTCCTTTTTCAAGATTATGCGATGCAATCTTAATATATAATCTCTAGCTAATAAACATTGTATAAATGTGCATCTAACCTATTAAGATGTCGAGATCCAATATTTTTAAGGGAGGAAGATTTATATATAGTTCACGTACATGTATTTGTATACACCTTTTTGATTCCGGTTTAAATCTAGAATTAGCCGATCTTTTTTGATAAATAGTCATATAGATTTTTCTCTTTCTCTTATATATAGTACTCCATGATTATAAAACGATACGAGATTTGCGTACGGAACCACTCATTTAAAACAGATTAATAAGAAAATCCAACAATTAAGAAAACTAATACGCAGCTAGCATAAGCACATGCATATTTATTGGCAACTAAGCAACATTATCTATCCAGTACCAAAGAATGTGGCTACCACACTTTTCTCTAATATCTCTAAGGCTTTCCCAGATTTAATGCACCTTGGGGTCTTGTATTGACCAATAGAAGCACCTTGTGAGATGAAGAAATCCATAAGAGAGTCAAATGTCCCATGACGCACCACCTTTATCTCCAATGGTCCAACAGATTCTTCTTTAAACCGACAGATCTTGTAAACATTGTCCAATGAATCCTCCATTAGTAAACAACACTTGGAGAATGTCTCTTGTTTGAGCTCCATGTGCGTCTTGATCTTCTTGTCTTCGTTTTTGTCTTTTACTTCCCAATAAACAACGTAGTGACCCGGGACAGCGGAGATATCAGCATAGCTAGTGAAGTCTATTAGCATGAGATCTGATGAGTCAAGAGTGAGTTTTGCACGATTAACCGCCTTAAACAGATCATCTTCGTTAGTTTTGTCCAAGTCAATGCTTAAAACCACGTTGTCTCTTCTTATAAACCTAAACTGAGGTGCTTTGTTGTGGAAACCAGTCACCACTAGAATATCTCCAATTCTTATTCTATACAAGCCTGAAGGAAAGTAAAAAAGAGAGAGAAAACTTTCACAATCACAACATCAAAAAAAAAAAAATCATAGTTTTTGAAATTCATAATGTTTTATTATTTAGCTCACCTGAGAAATTTGTGACCACAGCTTCATAAGAACATCCGAGTTTCACATCTGCAAGGTCAACAACATCATTCTTATCTCCATCCACTGGTATGAACTCGAAGTAGGACACATTGGGCATGAAAGTGTACGATACATCTTCAGGCTTGCACATAGGACTGAGATTTAACCCGAATTGAGTCTCCGAAGAAGCATAGATCGTTGAAATGAGAGGCAACATATCATTAGAGTAATAGTTTAAGGTGGGAACATACTGCACCATCGAACCTGTTACAATAGTTTCAATATATTTAGCTTTTGGCCAAAGTCTTGTAATTATACCTTTCCAACACTTTTGGTTGCAAATTTTTTCAATGGTGTTTGCCATTTCAGGCTGAGCCCCACCAAGAACTATAGAAACGGAATCTCGACAACCAATGTCCGCGATCCACTCGCTGATCTGCCCCAGTCGGATGTCTGAACACAACTCCTCCCATGAATCTTCAAGAAACTTGATTGCTCGGACCATGACTGAAGCAAAGATAGAACCCATTCTTGTAACCTCGTTTCTTTGAACCAGACCACAAAGCAAATGGCAGTAGAGATTCTGTTTATAGTCTGGACATAATATGACTTCATCAGGACTGGTGTACGTGTAATACCAGTTCGATGGACGGTTCTTGAAATAGTTGCTCTTTAAATAGCAACTGCTTGCGACCCGAGCAGGCAAGCCAGAGGGTGTGACGGATTCGAGTTTAGTGAAGTAAAACATCATCGCCTTTCCTTTCTCCACACCTTTCACATTACTAGAATGAACAAGAATCAATGATTAATTTATTAATTTTATGAGTAATTCAATATTGTTCACGATTTTTCGTTTAAAGCTAATGGACTTACTTGCTTATAACGTGCATCCGAAGATCATACATGAAGGTCAAGTGGTCTAAATATTTTTCATTCCATGGCATCATTTTTTGTGCTCCCCCTGAAGTTCCCGAACTACAACCAACATTTTAGAATTAAGGCATGATATTTTCACATTTGGAATTTACAAAACAATAACATAATATTTAATAACATGCAAACGTAAGACAGTCATGATCTTAGATCTTATACTCGCAATACATATGTAAGAAAGAAACCAGGAAAACCTCTTATTTTTACCTTATTACGAAACCGGTGATAGGCCGGGCCGAAATGACATTCGAGGGCTCTCCATTCACGACACGTTCGATATATGGCTTAACATCTTCATAAGTTACCACCGGTACGTTCTTCTTGAAAATCTCTTTATCAAATCTTCCATTGAAGAAGTGTTGGAGATATTTTGTGTCTGCATTTAGTGTGATTATCTCCTCCAATACATCGTCTTGTATCTGCTTTATATTTGATGTTAAATCCTCCAGAACCTTCAGTTTATCAACTGGTTTTTCGGTGAGATCAGCGATTATACTCATATTTGATTACCTCTAATTCACCTGAAATTAAGAACTGCACACTTGCTTCTATAAGTAGAGCAAGAAAAAAAATGATTAATAAATCACGAAGCACCTGAATTGATTAAACAAGTCAGAAATATCGGTAAATGTGTGAAACGATTTTTGGATAGATCTTAAGCTACCAAAAGATTCTTCATGTTTGTACCTTAAGAACTTGAGATATTCTAATATATGCTTGACAAAGTTAGGTTTCTGAAAACAATTAATTGTTTATATATATATATATATGGACTCAACTTCCTCGTATCCTCCGAATCACATGCGTAGCATATCAGTAAAGTTTGAATGTAAGCTTAAACTTCACTTTAACTTACTAATTTTGTCTTGAACTTACAAATCACATGCATATCAGTAAATTATGAATAAAATACTTTGAGTGTATCGGTAATGCATGTTTCATTAATATTTTCCGTCTTTTATAAACCCTAGTTTGAGTATATCAGTTTATATTAGTCATAAGCATTGTATTTGAGGTATATATGGTTTGTTAAGCTTAGTTGAATTTAGTTGTTCTTGAAATCTTCTAGTTAACTTCGATATTCATTTCTATTAATTTATTCCGATACCTACGTCCAAAAATGAAAGGGTCATCGTTCGTTTATGAAATCGTCATTAATTTGCTACACCCTACAACAACTTGTCTTATATGTTGATTCTTTATATGTTAGTCGGGGCATACATACATTTTCAGAACTAACAATACCAGAGAAACGTTAATAAGAGACGTGGATAATTTAATGTTAGAAGATAAATTTTGGATCATTTGGAGTTGATGCCCCATGAGGTTTTTAGGGGTTAAAGATCGACTCCTCACGCCATCTACCGACCAAATCTACTTGGATAATGTATTCATTCACATGTAAGGTTACATACGACTTCAATATATTTGCTAATATAGTTTGATTACTTCTATATATATAACCAAATGTGAGATTTCTAATTGTAAATTTGTATTAGAAGAAGAGAAACCGGATAATTTTAAATTAGGATACATCATGTTTATGACTTTATGTAATAGACTTTACTTAACAATTCTTTATAAAATGAAAGTAGTTGATTGATGATTCCAAGAGATACATTAACTAACTGTCTACAGATAATATAGAAAAACAGTGAACATATTAAAAGAATTCAAAATTCAAATCCCTTTTTATCTGATATTTTTAATATCTCGTCTCAATAACCAATAAAGTTTACCCCTGGAGAAGAAAAATAACAAATTTCCCTAACAATTCCACAAATTGCGCCCACATCAAAGTTGTGATTTTCTTATTAAAATTCTGATTTTTGTGGGTCCTGTCATCTCTGAACCACTTGCATAGTCGAATATACTAAAAAAACGCAATGCAATTTTCACATTTCTTCTAATCTAAATTTCTAAATTAACTTTTGCCAAAAAGGAAAAACACATTGAGAAAACAAACTAAAGAACTTGAAACTTTTTATTTCCTGAAACATCATAAGAAACAAAACAAATCAAAAGTTCAAACATGACAAAATCAAAGAACAAAACACAAACCAATCTGAGCACATTCAAAAGAGCTATTAAGTTGTGACTTTAAGACTAAAAGACTTGTTAATCCATGCCTTAAATCTTCTTCCACCAGCTCCTTTTCTAGCACCATTAATGGGAAAATTTGATCTTCCATTGTCTTCCTCCACCTTCTTCTCCTCTGGTTTCTTACACAACATAAAGTTCCTCACTCCCAACGACCCAATTGCTTCCCATGGACTCAAAGCTACAACAAAAGAACCAACCTTTATAATATATAATCACAAACCATAGAAACAAAAAAAAATCAAACTCGGGTATTTGAGAATTCACCTCCAGGTCCAACCATTGGAAAATAGAAAACAAAATCGTTGAAATCAGATCCAAGAATTGGAAGACGACCTTCTCTAGCATAACATTTCAAAGCAGTATCAATCACAGCTGCAACAAGATCACCTTCGTTAGCTACGAACCGGATCGGACCAGCACTACCAAGAAACGTAACGCTGATCAAGATTCTGTTTCCTTTAACGATCTGATTCTTCTTCTTGTAAAGCAACATCTTTTTCAAATCTCAAAATTCAAACCCAGAAATTAAAATAGATCTACGATGATTGACGGGTCGAGGCCGATGCAACGGTAGTACCAGCCTTCTTTGCAAGAACCGAATGCGAAAACAGAGTCTGAAGAGAGAGGGATGATGAAAAAGCTCGCCCTTTTTGTTGAAAGGGTGATCCTAAGATTAACACCGATCGGATTAGTTTCCACCATTCACAAACGCCACCGAAGATAAAAGATTACAGAGAGATGAAATTTCCCGACGAAATTTGCCGGAATGTTGAAAAAAGGTGAGAGATTTGGGTTTTCTCTTCGGTGGCGAAAGGTGGAAACTTTAGGAGGTATCGGAGAGGAGGAAGATGAAGAAGAGAAGGGGAAAATCGAATTTGTGAATTTGTGATTTTGATGAGAAGAGGTGTGTCGAGGTATTTAAATCAAGATTAGGTATTTAGGATTCTTTTGCAATTTTTTAAAAACTTTTTGAGAAATTTGAGGATTTTGGAATTGTGTGTATTCTGTTGTCGTTTCGATTGTTCTTAAACGCGTTTTTATTTTGTTTCCGTATTTTAATATTTTAGTTCATTCTTGTTGCATGCATAAACCGAAATAAAATTTTCGGAAGAAAATATCAAAAGAGTACCAAAAATTAAAAATATGTCAAAATTCCAAACAGATTTTTTTTTTGGAGATTCAATATTAAATTTCTAACTACTAGACTATCTTAAGAAAAATATTATATGAATGAATTAGGGATGCACTCTTTTTTTTTTGTCACATATTATTCATACTAAAAAAATAATTGGTAAAACTGAAAATCTAAAAACCATGATTCGTTAATAGATGATTTATTATAATTTTGATGAAAAGGGAAAAATTCATCCACCAATAAAATGTAAATCAACATTTCGACGACCTTTTTTTTTGTTGATGCAAATTTATATCCAGACTGAAGAAAATTATGATGATTTATATATTTGCATGCATTATTAAAGATTGACTTTTAACTTAAAAATAATAGACCATAGTTTGTATTCTGTGCAGGCCTTGAGGCTAAGCAAGACAAGCTTGTGCTTGTGGCCCTAATTCTATTAAATATTTTGTTTTTTCTAATTAATCAGTTTTTTTAACTTTTATTGTTTGTAGCCCTAAAATTCTTAGGGCCGGCTCTGTTTGTATTGCGACGACGAAGATCAATTATTACAGATATACATTTCTTGATTTTAGCGGTGCTTCAAAATAAAATAAATGTTTAATGCTATACATATTCTTTTTTTTGCAACATATATACATATATATGGGAGAATAATATAAATTAAAGAAATGCAAACCATATAGTTATTCATTTAATGATCGGTGTAATGAAATATTTTGTTACATATAGTCCGAAAAGGCTTATGGATCGCCACGGTGACATCTTGTAATTTTTGAACATCCTCGTCGGTACGGATTCGCCGGTTGTTTTGGTAGACACGTTTGTGGATATTTAGGATCACATCCTGGTGTTATTGGTGTGTACGGATTCGTTCGGTCTTCACCAAGTCCTTTTTTTGGATATCCAATTTCTTTTCCAGCTTCAACATTCATGATGCTTATAAACACAAATGATACGAGTATTGCCACGAGAATCAACCTATTCGTTCCTCTCAAGTTGCTCATGATTTATACTTTTGTTTTTTTGTGAAGAACTTGTATTTGTGAATTGAACAACAAAAAGGTTCAATCCGTTATATTTATAATGAATCAATTTTTATGAAGGATTATCTATACATATTAGTGATTAAGTACATTTTGTTTGTTTAGAAGTGAATTTACATGTCTTAAATCTTTAATCTTTAATCTTTAGTTGTATATGTGTCTTAAATATATTGGATGGTCTATTAAAAAAATTCATGTGTCATTCTTTATTTTTCTTTAAAAAGGACAAGGGTTCCAAATTCCAATCCTTAATATTCATAGTGAATAAAAATCCATACATATTAGCGTTTGTATGTATATATTTTAAATCAGTGTTTTTTTAGGTGAACTTACAAAATGGATTTACTTTGTCTACATGTTTTTGGGAAAAAAAGATGTATTTTATGCCATGAAATTATTGGTTTGTCTATCGGAAAAAAAACCATTTGTCTTTATTTATCCCATATATATTAATTTAAAAGCAAAATAAATCTAAAAAAATATTTATTCTAAGTCATTCATTATATATATATATATACATATTTTATATTTTATTCAAGGAGAAGTTTTATACAGCAATTACCTTTTCATATCGATTATAACATGAATTATTGTTTTTACAAAAGAAAACAACACAAACTGTAACAATTAGACAAAATTTACATTGATCTAAATGTTGTGAGTCCACTCGGTAATAAATGCTGACTCGGATACCCCGTCTAGATAAAACAATATCAATTTATAATTAATTTTAAGTATATATGGCGACGAAAGCTATGTTTATTTTTTGGACCAACGGTGTGATAGGTCAGTGGTAAAGCGCATGACTGTATCCTGTTGCGTTTCGGATTCGATTCTCCGTTAGAAGGGGTCTCTCTCCGAAGGATAGCAATTTAATCTGGTTTGGGCTCCGTCCTAGAGGACGTACGGGCCTACGAGCCCTGAACCTCCTAATATTTAAAAAAAAAGCTATGTTTTTCGGTTATGCATTTTTTGATTATAACAGTAGATATAAGGAAATCAAAGTGAATTAAAGAAATACAAAATCATAGATTTATCCATTAATGATTGTTTAGTTTCCTATGATTTCGTATATCTTTTTTTGGACAACAGAACTTCATTATTGATGATTTTGTATATCTATAATCTTTTATTATATATCGTTTGGAAGAGCTGCTTGGCCATTGCCATTGCCATCACTGCGACATCTTGTACTTTTCTCACATCCTCGATCGTACGGATTCGCCGTTTTTTTTGGTCCACATGTTGAAGGATCTTTAGGACGACATCCAGGTATACCATCATGTCGTATTGCTGGATATCCAATTTTTTGAGCTTCCACCTTCATGATGTTCATAAACACACATGATAACACGAGTATTGCCACGAGTACTATAAATGTTCTTTCTTGCAAGTTTCTCATGATTTATGTTTTTGATTTTGTGAAGAAATTTGTATTTCTATTAGAACAACATATTGGAGTATATAATTATGTGCATATTAATGTTGTCCTTTTTGGTCTTTTAATATATAGTTTAGAAGCCTAATCTAGGTTAGATCTCCTTGTATAAATATTGGCTCATTGAGCTCGAGATATACAGAGAAAATATTCACAAAAATGTGCTTCTCTGACATGGTATCAGAGCCAAAATAGGCTATCTGTTTGATTCTGAAACTCGACCATGGCAGAAGAGGGTGGTGCGGCGAGGAACGTGGTGGCTAGAGTAGCTGAAGATCCCGTTCAGAAGAGGCGTACAATTCATCCTTATGATCTGTCGGCGAGTGACAATCCAGGGATTCTGATATCCCAGGTGCTTCTTAATGGAGATAATTTTGAAGATTGGGCTAGAGAATTGCGGACTGCCTTACGTGCTCGCAAGAAGTTCGGGTTTGTTGATGGTTCAATAAAGAAACCAATGAAGAGGATGAAGAAATCGATGACTGGTGGACAATAAATTCACTTTTGGTTTCATGGATTCGTAACACAATTGATCCGTCTTTGCGAAGGGATATCTCACACTTTGAGAATGCAAAGGATCTGTGGGACGATATTACAGAACAATATGGAGTGGTTTCAAGGCCGAGAATTCAACAATTGAAGCATGAGTTGGTAACCTGCAAGCAAAGGGGGTTGAGTATCAAGGCGTATTACGGAAAATTGAAAAAACTATGGGAAGATTTGGCCGATTATGATAAGGAGGATCAATGTACCTGTAATAACTGCACTTGTGATTCTAAGGGGAGAGGAGCAAAGAAGAGAGAAAAAGATAAGGTGCATCAATTTCTGATGGGACTTGATGAATCAATCTTTGGAGCTCTTAAATCGAATCTTCTCACCAGAGATCCTTTACCGTCATTGAACCAAGCCTTCGCCTTAGTTCACCGTGATGAGACAATGAGACATGGGAACATGGAGACTGAGAATCGACCTGAAGTTGTGAGCTTTGCAGTACAAACTAGTTCGCGTGGGCGTGGAGAATACCGAGATAAAATCTGTCCATTTTGTGGGAAGAAGGGACACGGTGAAGAGCGTTGCTATGCGAGGAATGGATATCCCGTCTGGTGGAAAGGATCACGTGTAGACTCCGCTTCGACAACGCTGAATCCACCTCCGCCTGTTTCACGGGGAAAACTGCAGCGGCTGGAAATAAAGCCGTGATGATGGCTCCTCTGTCGGCTCCTGGTGGATTCACTGATGAGCAATGGAAGGTGCTCCTCAATACATTCCACAGTGGAAAGATAACAGCTGCAGAAACTCTTTCGGGTAAGACTTTTCTTGTTCCTTGGATCTTAGATACTGGTGCGTCGAATCATATGACGGGTTGTTTAGAAGTCTTGAAAGATGTTATGTGTATTTCACTGTGTCTGGTGGAACTTCCTGATGGTAGACACTCTGTTGCCACGAAACAAGGGACTGTGAGACTTGGTCAGCATTTTTGTTTGCGCAATATGTTGTATGTTGAAGGGTTAAGTTGTCATCTAGTATCCGTCTCTCAGATGATTTGACAGAATAAGTGCTTTGCTCACTTTGGTGTTGGTTTTTGTGCTATCCAGGACCATTCAAGGATGCTGATTGGGGCAGGTGAGGAACGAGATGGTCTCTATTATTTTCGAGAGGTGAAGGTTTTAGGGGCTGTTAGCTTGCATGTGAATGTGACGTTCGATGTTTGGCACAAGCGTCTAGGGCATCCATCATCTAAAATTATTTCTTTGATTCCTGGTGTTAGTAGTACTAGTACTGTTTCTGAGTCGGTGTGTGAAGTATGTTTCCACGCCAAACAAACAAGAGATTGTTTTCCAACAAGTATTAATAAAACGACTGAGATTTTTCAGCTTATTCACTGCGATGTTTGGGGACCGTATCGAACTCCGGCATCTTCTGGAGCTAGATATTTTCTTACGATTGTAGATGATTTTTCTCGTTGTGTTTGGTTATTTTTGATGACTGAGAAAAGGGAGACATCGACACATTTGAAACAGTTCCTGGCAATGGCAAAACGCCAGTTTAATGCGGTGGTAAAAGTCATTCGTAGTGACAATGGCACTGAGTTTATATGCATGAAAGATTTTTTTCTCGAACATGGAATTGTTCATGAGACATCATGCGTGGGGACTCCACAACAAAATGGGCGAGTTGAGCGTAAGCATCGTCATATTTTGAATATTGCAAGGGCTCTTCGATTTCAAGCTCACCTTCCTATTGATTTTTGGGGTGAGTGTATTCTAGCGGCTGGATATCTGATTAATCGGACACCATCGTTAGTTCTTAATGGCAAAACACCCTATGAGATTCTTCATGGAAAAACACCAAGTTTTGATCATCTTAAAGTTTTTGGGTCTCTATGCTTTACACATAATCAACATCATGCGGGGGATAAATTTGCGAGTAGATCACGGAGATGTGTTTTCTTGGGTTACCCTTATGCGAAGAAAGGATGGCTTGTTTATGATTTGGAAGAATAAAAATTCCTTATCTCTCGTGATGTGGTTTTTTGTGAAACATCTTTTCCATTCGAAGACATGATGGTTCAGCCGGCTGTTGAAACTATTTCGGATGGGCTTCCATCGATATATCCTGACTCGACTGATGGAGTTTTAGCGGAGGTTGTTGCTTCTTCGAGTGACAATGGTAGCCCTCTTGCGACTGATAATGAGCTGGTGATCCCTGGCGTCGCTGATCTTTCGGGTACACTACCAGCTGTCGCAGAACGAGTTCTACCAGCTGGTGTTGAGGAGACGGTGGCTGTGGCGCCTCAGGAGACTGAACAACTTGGTCGCAGCTGTAGGCAGAAAATACCATCGGTCCTTCTAAAGGAATATGTGGTTGATTTACCAGCCCAGTCTCGCTCTAATTCTACAAAGGTTGCTTATCCGATTACCGAATATGATGATTGTCACAGATTTTTGATCTCACATCAAGCTTTTCTTGCGGCTATCCTTGATAATGTGGAACCAACATCGTTTGCAGAGGCAATAAAAGATGAGAGGTGGCGCATGGCTTTAGAAAATGAGGTAGTGGCTCTACAAGACAATGATACATGGGACTTGGAAGAGTTACCTCCCGGTAAGAAAGCTCTTGGATGTAAGTGGGTCTTTACAATCAAATATAGGTCTGATGGTTCTATTGAACGATTTAAAGCTCGGCTAGTTGTTTTTGGTAATCAACAAATTGAGGGTTTGGACTACAAAGAAACCTTTGCTCCGGTTGCGAAGATGGTCTCAGTTCGTATTTTTCTTCAAGTTGCTGCTGCACGGAACTGGCAACTCCACCAGATGGATGTACACAATGCGTTTCTTCATGGTGATCTTGATGAAGAGGTCTATATGAAGCTTCCTCCGGGGTTTTGTACGTCTTCTCCTTCTAGTGTGTGTAGACTTCGGAAATCGCTTTACGGGTTAAAACAAGCACCGCGTTGTTGGTTCGCAAAGTTAACGGATGCTCTTCTTAGCTATGGATTTCGTCAGTCCTCATCTGATTACTCCCTGTTCTCATACATTCTGATGGAATTCAGCTATATATCTTGGTGTATGTCGATGATCTTGCAATCACGGGTAATGATAATGCAGCTATACAGCGGTTTAAAGCATATATGTGCTCTAGATTTCGAATGAAGGATCTAGGCGCATTGAAGTATTCTTGGGTCTGGAAGTGGCTCGAAATTCGGAGGGTCTCTATTTATCGCAGAGGAAGTATGCATTGGATATAATAATATCGGAGATGGGTCTTCTTGAAGCAAAACCAGTTGCTTTTCCCTTAGACCAGAATCATACGTTGGTGGCATCAAAGAGTGAATTTCTACCTGATCCTGAGAGATATCGACGCCTAGTTGGTCGTTTGATATACCTTGCTGTTACTCGTCCCGATTTGGCATATTGTGTCCATATATTGTCTCAATTCATGCAGCTTCCTCGTGGAGATCATTGGGAAGCAGCTGTAAGAGTAGTACGGTATATAAAAGGGACATTGGGACAAGGTATTCTTCTCAGCTCAGATTGTGATCTACATATTCGAGGTTGGTGTGACTCTGACTATACTGGTTGTCCATTAACTCGACGTTCCTTATTTGGCTGGTTCATTCAATTCGGCTCATCACCTATCTCATGGCGGACGAAGAAGCAACGGACTGTGTCAATGTCTTCGGCGGAGGCCGAATATAGAGCCATGGCCGATATTACTAAGGAGCTGAAATGGATCAAGGCTTGTCTACTTGACTTTGGTATTGATCATTCTTCTCCAATGTCCTTATTTTGTGATAGTCAAGCGGCTCTTCATATTGCATCCAATCCGGTGTTTCATGAGCGCACGAAACACATTGAAAAAGATTGTCATTTTGTTCGAGACGAGATTCAACGTGGAGTTCTTGCTACACAACATGTTTCCACTACTTCACAACTTGCGGACATCCTTACCAAGGCGTTAGGGACCAAACAGTTTTCGACATTTCTTGGCAAGTTGGGCATTTTGAATCTTCATGCTCCAACTTGAGGGAGGGTATTGGAGTATATAATTATGTGCATATTAATGTTGTCCTTTTTGGTCTTTTAATATATAGTTTAGAAGCCTAATCTAGGTTAAATCTCCTTGTATAAATATTGGCTCATTGAGCTCGAGATATACAGAGAAAATATTCATAAAATTGTGCTTCTCTGACACAACAAAAATGTTTAATCCATGATATATATAGTGAATCGATTTATGAAGGATTATCCACACATATTAAGGTTTAAGTAAATTTATTAATTTTTGTTAATCAATATGAGGTGAATTTAAGTTTTTTTTCTTAATTTTTAGATGTATTTGTGTCATAAAATTATTGGCGGGTTTACTCAAGAAAATCCTGTGTCTTTATCTACATTTCTTAAATAGAGAAAAAGCTTAAATTTCGTGATATCTATAGTGAACAAATTTTATTATGGATATATACAAATTAGTAGTTATTGTAATGTGATTTTTGATAAACAAATATACAATGAATTTACTTTATCTAGATCTAGATGTATTTATGTCATAATTTATTGGGTGATCTATTAAAATGATTTTTTGTATATTCATTTATTTATCTTCAAAAGGACAAAGGGTGCAATCCTTGATATTTAAGTATTTATACTGACTATATTATGTTATAGTGACATAATAAGTCTGATTTTTTTTTTTTTTAAATTCCGAAGTTCAAACCCATGCGGGTCTTACATCTCTAGGGTGGGAACCACACCATTTTAAATTCATCCCTTTTGGAGAGAGATCCCTCCGAACGGAAATCGAACCGTGGCACTTCAAGTTCCTAGCAAAGATTTTTTCCATTAGCCCAACTGATTTTTTGAATATATATGACATGAATCTACTTTGTCATAAAATTACTGGTTGGCCTATTGAAAAAAAAACACAGCTCTTACTATACATGTGTTGGCCTGAGACTATGAAGATGTGGATGCATTTTATTTCCCTGTAAATGAAAAAGAGAAATGCTACACACGTCCAGCTTTGATCTAAAACAGATATTTTTACCACTTGTTGATACCAGAGCCGGTCCGTTAATTTAGAAGGTCACAAGCAAAAATAAAAGGGGATATTACCTAAAATACCACTTCGACTAAAAAACTTTCAAGAAATACCACAATTGACTAAAAGTTCAAAAAATGCCATATTTTGACACTGTAGCGGCTACTGTAGCGGGATAAAAAGATAAATTTGTCCTCTGTATAAAATAGCTGAAAAACAAGTTTGTACACAAAGCATGGTCGTCCACAAGATTGGATGGTCGTCCACAGGTATTGCATGGTCGTCCACGGGCATTGCATGATGTCGGCATTGCGGTCCAGTCCGCGATGTCACATGCATTGCAGGGTCGTCCACAGACATTGCGATGCGTCCGCATGCATTGCGTGATCACGACATTACGCGTGTCCACATGCATTGCACGGTCGTCCACAAGCATTGCACGTTCGTCCATAGGCATTGCACGTTCGTCCCAGGCATTGCACGTTCGTCCACAGACATTGCACGTTCGTCCACAAGCGAAATGAGAGAATTTTAAAATGAAGGAGAGAATAAGAAAGAGAACGAAGGGTAGGTTGGGTTTTTTAATCTTTTGGCTACAGTAATTTGTGGTATTTTTGGAGGGTTTGTAGGAAAGTGGCATTTTTGAAAGAAAGTTTTGAGAAAGTGGTATTCTGGGTAATAAACTCTATATGGGGAAATTATATAATATATATAGACCAGGGAAATTCAGCGGTGAGAAAGTGATTAGTTTGATTAATTATTGGTATTTATTAATGAGAGTAACAGCTTTAAATTTTTTGCACATTTTGATTTGTTAGATTTAACGTTTTTATGTAAATTTACAATTTAATATTTGTTTTTTCTTTTCCCCATAACCCTCATTTCAAAACTAATTAATATACTCCTTTCGTCTTTTTACGAACCCTAATTTGAAAACACCTTAGAGAAACTTTTAATTTTCTGAGTGTTGTCATATGTTAGTGATAGCTCGTAGATGGTGTAAACCTAGCTAAGTGGGAATTTTAGACATTTTACTACGAACAAATATATTTTGAAATTAGATGCCGTATGAAGATTAAGTATGCTATAATCTCTCTCTTTTTTTTTTTTTTTTAATTATAATTATTATTATATGCTATAGTCTCATTTTATAGTAGTTTTAGAAACGTTAATGGATTTATATATAATCTTCTCTGCAGAGGAACATGCCATAGACTATGTTTGAGCTAAGACTGGTCGTGGCGTTGCAATTGCTCCGAGGGAGGAACGGTTGCGGAGGTGGAGAGAAGGATTTCGGGGTTTGATCCATAAGAGTTGTTTCTAGTGACGTTATCGGATAATTGGCTGCAATCGGTAGGATTGGGACATGGTTCGAGAGAGAATAAGAAGAAAAATAGCAGAGAAACTGCAAAGTATGTAATTATTCTTGTCATTTTGTGTTCTTTATTGATTATTATGGTTTATAAGAAAGAACAAAACATAACACATAAATTTATATAAATGCTGATGCTGGGATCCAACAAATATTTTTATATATTTAAAAGTGTGATGATATGGGCCCTATTTTTCTCGAGTCTAATATCCATCTCCAAAGCCTATAAGAGAAAAAGAAAATTAGGAAGTTAATTTTCTATGTAAGTACCGCATCCCTCATTAGGGTTTTGTATCCGAAAAAAATATACACACAAGATAACTTAGGTTAAATTCTATTTATAAAGCCTAAGGTTTGAGTTGTATTCTAGTATTCACTAAAAGTTCTAGTGGAAGTTGTGGAAGGCGGTTTCAAGCATCAGGTTAGAGGCAGGAAGCTGATCGGTTCTCTTGACAAATTAGCATGCATGAATTTATCGGGATTACATGTCTGTTTAAGATAGCTGAACTAATTGATAGGAGACGAGAGTCTAAGGATTGAACTAAAATGCCGAGTTGATTGATTGATTATAGAACTGAGAAGCCGAGCTGATTATTAGTTCTCTCTGGTCCTTTGTTAGTGAAATCCAGAATCTCCCTTATGGTGGTATACTTCCTCTATTTATAGGGGAAGGTGGTGATCTAGGACTGGCCTTATCTCTCGTAAATTTCTCATTTTGTCCTTCTCCAAAGTCGGTGGTGACTCTTTGGGCCGAGTTGATGGTGATGTGGACCGAACTCTTTGTCTCGTAGAGATGAATTATGTTAACCTTCAATTTAGACCAGGCTAATTAGAAGGACGCAGCCCATATCCAAAAAATAAGGAAAGAACAAAACAGAGCACATAAATGTATTTTTCTTAATTCATTCAAATCAGTAATGTCCACATATAACGTGGTAGACCAATTCAGAAGTAAAAGTTTATATATAATAATTATTGTTTAAGTTGTATTCCAAAATATTGTGTATAACAAATATTGATCATCGTTGTAAGTTCTTTATTTAAGCTGAATTCAAAGGCAAAACATAGAGTTGACACATTGGTTTTGTTAAGGACCTGAAGCAAAATAGAAGACTTGTTCCTACAATCTTGGAAGATAGATTTTAATGATGAGATAGGAAGCTAGGGGTTTTGATAATTCTCTAGTCATACTCTTTAGATAAGATGAAGGCAAAGACAAAAGATAAAGTTGAAAGATTGGTTTTGTGAAAGATTCTGAAGCAAAACACCAAGACTTATTCCTAGGACAATTTGTAAAATCTCGTTTAATTTGTAGAATAATATTTCATAAACTTTTCACATAAATATTATATTAAAAATAGATACTTAAATATGAAATTTTTACAACTTTTATTCGGAAAACTCTAATAAAAAAGGTCAACCAAATGATATTTATGTAAACTAGTGACGTCAATATATGTTATTTCACCAAAAGTATTTTGAATCATAAATGTAAAATTATTTTTAATCTACAATGTAATTTCTTCCACTATTTCATTTTAGATTTTTTAGAGGTATTTTTGAGTTAAAAATTGTTCAAGACCTATATAATTAATAGCTTCAAAGCATTCCTTTAGATATCTCTAAAAGGTCATGATTTAGTTCTCCCTTTCTTTATTTCTACCCTACTTAAAACAAAATTTTGGTCATGATATTTTTCATGTAAAATTTATTAATAAAATTAACATATTGATCTTGTTTTGTTTGGTGCTCTAAACCATAATTTTAAAAACTTTTTAGAATTTTTTTTTTTTTGTTAAAGAACACCTTAGAAATTATGGAGTTAACTAACCATTTAGTCACTGATTTTCTCTCCTGAACCCTATTTCAAAAATAATTTAAAATTTTCTCTTTTTAACTCTGAAAATAAAGTCAACATGATTTTTTTGGATGAAGATAATTCAATTGCCTCAAGTTCCATGAAAACGACGTGGATCATGCAATTTCGTTGACTTCGATCAAGAACAACCATATATTGATTATGTTAGATTAGTTTTACCATCTTTTGCTAAATTTTAGTAATTTTATAATTCGTCAAGTAGTTTGAATAGTAGTACATGAAATAATATATTTTGGACTATTTCCCTTGACGTTGTTGTTTGTTTCTTTTGTTAGCAAGCAAATCAAGTTAAATTTCTGTAAACGGAATTTTCCAAATAGCATAATTCAAAGTGGGAATAACAAGTAAGAATTAAATTTTAATAACAGAGATCGATAACCATGTCGAATTTTCAAAGTTTAATTAGTATTTTTAGTCTGTTTAAAAAACTGAAAGTGTTGACAAATTCAACTTTAAATCTAGGATATATCCCGTGCTATAGCACGGACAAATTACAATTATAGAAAAATATCTAAAAATTATAAAATCAGAATATTAGAAAATTGTTATTCTTCCAAAACTTTATGAAAATTATAATATCAATTTTTATAATATCGAATATTTGTTAGCACCTAAAAACAGAATTAAATCGATTTAAATTCTTCCTTAAAATCTTCAAAAAAAATCGCAATCTACATCAAATCTCTTACTTTTAAAAAATTAAATCAACATTTAATTTAATTTAATTAGTGTGTTTAATTAAATTAACAAAATCTTCATGAAATCTATTGTTAACTTCTTTTCAAAACAAAAAAAAAAATTATTTAAAACAAAAATTATAAATAATTAGTTTAATATTTAATTAAATGATCACATAATAATTAATTGACTAAAATACCCTTAATGAGATATTTTAATTTGTTGTAAGATGTAATGACAAATGATGTAATTATTAACATTTTGTAAGATTTATTTATAAGCGTATTCTCCAAATAATATATAGGGGATACTTTAACTAGGATCACATAATAGGATAAACTAAAGTAATACTCTACCAAAATAAAGGAGAAATTAAATTACAGCAACAATGAAAAATTGAAAACATACTAGACTCAGGTCACTCCGCTAAAACATCCGATGCGAGTATTTATGTAAAAGTTGCGCTTGTAAACTGTTAACTGAGTTGATAACCCTAAGAACAGGTTTATACCTTTTTCGTTTTATTCTTAATCGACTTTCAATTTCACGATAGATCATCAGACATCATATATTAATTATGATCACATCAATTTTTTTAAGAGTGATAACAATGTCTTTAAAATGTCATTTATGATTGAACAGTTTACAGAGACGGAACCACTAGATTTGATGTATCATGTTTCAATGTAGTGTAAAATTAGAAAATATAGCCGTTGTAAATCAATCGATCTACTCTGATTTTTATAATTCCTTTTAGAAGTAGATATTACCGGAGAATTTTGTGTGTTTCTACCATAATGTAAGGAGGACCTTCCGTCATCTACCATAAACGGGTATTATGCTAAGTGTGTATGGAGGCCGGAAATTGGCATTATGCTAAGTGTGTAGATGTGAGGGAAGAAGATAAATTCGAGGAAGTAGTAGACAAAGTGGCAAAGTTTTTTTTATATTCCAGGTAATACGCGGTATGTACACGACTAATCCTGGAGGCGGAAACAAGACCATGTTGTTTTCCTCCGAAGAGAATAACTCCCCTTCCAACATGGATCGAACCCGGGGCGCAACCGACTACATCGTTAGCGCTTTACCACTGACCCAACACCACGTTGGTGTGGCAAAGTTATATGAGTTGAATCTTAAGAAATAGAAACCATATCTAAGCTTATGGTGCGAAGGAGAAGGAAAAAGTGTTCACTCAAATGAAGATGTCTCCGTCGTAGACTCCGAGAGCGGATTGACGATATTCAAAAACAAGAGGAAAGAAATATGGGGACTAAACATGTTTTAACAGTGACAAATGTAGAGCTGGGAGTATCATGTGATGGAAAAGAGACAGAGGAACATGGATTTATGTTTAGAAAGTATTGACTCAGGGAGTATAGAAAATGACACTTTTTTTTTTCTTTGCTAAAAGGTTAATTTTATTAATAGCAAAAAGTAAATAATAATTATAGAATTGGAAGAGAAAACAATAAGAAAATCAGAGGAGGGTAGAATAGTAGTTGTTTCGTTAAAACAGTGCTCGAAATATCCAAATGAGACAAAACCGATCGAAGGGAAAAGAGACTATGAATGGGGGAGAGAATCTAATGTGTGAAATTGTTGATGGTGGAGGGATTGGATCGAAGAGCGAACCAAATTTGGAGGAGTGATGGATCCCTTGGTAGAGAGGAGTGAGTAATGGCAAGGAGCTTGACTTTGATGATTGTATTGATCTCCATGAGAAGCTGAGATGGGGGTCTTGAGATATCGGTGTGGATAGAGCATTCTGTTCTCGCCAGATCATAATGTTGTGGCTTGGAACAGGAGGTGGAGGATCAGCTTCAGGGACGGACATGTACTCCACTGTAAGATGGAATAGAAATCCAAATCAGGAAGCTGTCTACGAAGCGAGTAGTGAGAAAGGATTGGAGGAAAACTGCGAAATGGAGGAACATCGTGGACGATGTGGTGGACGATGTGGTGGACACAAGTTTGATGGTTTATTTGATGCACCCCTGACCTTTGAGGATGAAGACTTTCTACGAGCTGTGGACGAGATCGATAATGTTTATTTGTATGCTGTGTTAATTCCTAAATAGCCAAAAATAATTTAAAAGAAAAATATTGGATATGTATCAAACTCCAATTTCTTCTTCTTTTAATAATCAATTAATCCATACAAACATCAGAATCAACATAACTTTTCTTTTCAAAAAAC
This sequence comes from Boechera stricta, assembly GCA_018361395.1. Taxonomy (NCBI): domain Eukaryota; kingdom Viridiplantae; phylum Streptophyta; class Magnoliopsida; order Brassicales; family Brassicaceae; genus Boechera; species Boechera stricta. The sequence goes on along the minus strand of CM031539.1, from coordinate 4,769,238 downwards.
CATATTAACATCTTTTGTAGTTTTGGATGTTAAGAATTATTAAGAATCAATACTTATGATCCATAAATCATAAAATCTGATCACAGATCTACAAATGCGAACACCAAAGATGTCACTGTAACAACAATTCTCCCAAATATTTCGTTTCCTGCCACACACACACACAAACAGGATATAATTCGAGCCAATCCTATCAATAATATGTCTGATTAGATACCATAATTAAGTATTGGAAAAAGGATGATTATATGATCAAAACTATACATTAAATTAATTGGCTCACCTTTTAATTGGCTCACCTTTTAATTGGCTCAACTATACATTAAAGGATGATTATATGATCTAAAGTCTTCAAGGTTATTAGAAGATATGGCCTTAAACATCACGTAAATCTTAATGGCGGAAATGTTTGACATTGGTGACAACATACTTGAAATTGGAACCAAATTTTACTTTTGACATGACTTTGAGTTACGACTTTTGTGAAGTCACAAAGTTGTTATTTGTGTACGACGTGCAGTATATATGACAAGGGATGCTGATCGGTTTAATGCCTTTAAACCGAAATCAAACCGAATAAACCAAACCCTGATTTGGTTCGGAAGAAATGCCCTAGGCCCCGAACTCTCTATATATTGGAGTCTCTTCGTCCGATCAGCAAATGCAACAATACAACGATCATGAATATAGAAAAAACTATAGATTCCATCCCAATCGATCTCTTACTCGAGATCTTCTCGAGTTTGCCTGCAAAGTCTGTCGGGAGGTGTCGTTGTGTGTCGAAGCTATGGGCGTCCATACTTGGTCGTCAAGATTTCACCGAGTTGTTTCTGACCAGATCCTCGACTCGTCCACGTCTCTTATTCTCCCTCGAACAAGCCAATGGTGAGTCGATCTTCTATTCGTCGCCCCAGCCGCAGAATCCATTGGAGAAGTCTATTGTAGTAGCCGCCGATTCTCATACGAAGTTCCCTAGAAGCCGATATAATTGTAGCTATGCCTCTGGTTTGATCTGTTTTCCTGAAATTCGGATCTCAAAAAGGAAGGGTGGGGATAAAGCGCTTGTGATATGTAACCCTATCACAGGACAATATGCGATCTTACCTAAACTTAGAAAGTACGGAGAGCCGAAAAGCTTTTTAGGGTTTGATCCGATTGACAAGCAATTCAAGGTATTATTGTTATTGAACAAGAGATTTTATAATTATAACGATTATATTTTGACACTAGGAACTGGAGAAATGAGGTGGAGGAAGATCCAATTTAGTTGTCCATTATTTAATGATTACTTAGCTTTAGGTAAAGGGGTATGCATCAATGGGGTTTTGTATTACTTAACTGAACCAATTTACAATAATGGTTCTTATGTGATAGTTTGCTTTGATGTTAGGTCTGAGAAATTCAAGTTTATGGAAGTAGAATTCTCTTATAGTCAATTGATAAACTGTAAGGGTAAATTATGTGCGATTGCTTTGGTTTATTATCATGATGAGTTGAGTATGTGGGTTCTAGAAGATGTTGAGAAACAGAAATGGTCTAAATATGTCTATCCTTTTCCGAAGAATGAAAATGGCAAATATCTTTCCGTTGTTGGGATGACTGCTACTGGTGAAATTGCTTTGTTAGAAAAGTGCTTGACATCTAAGCCTTATGTTTTCTACTTCAATCTCGAGAGGAACATTCTCCAACGTGTTGAAATTGAAGGGGTTGACCTTACAGAGCTTAAGCGTGGTGGTACAGTTTATGCCTTTGTAGACCATGTCGAGGATCTTAGTGTTAACGATGCAAAGAAACTCAAGTCAAGCATCTTTAATCTTAGAGCTAACAATGCAAAGGAACTCAAGTCAAGAATCTTTGATCGTTGGATAGGATCGTTTAAGAGCATTAACAAATTTGATGTTTTGCGTCGATTAGATGATGATTAATTTCCAGGTGTGAAAACGTGATTGCTTCCCTTGCTCCTCAAGTCAGTTAAAAAGCTCTCTATATGATACAAATTGTATTCTCTCTCTGTAAACAAAGAAGTTCTTAATAAATTAAGTTTTTATTCAAGTCAGAGCGATGGCTGAAGTTGTCCAGAGTGAGCGAGAATCTCCGCCCGCCGGCCTTGGGCGGCGACGGCTTTCGTTGATGATATTCAGTTTAAGGCAAACGGTACAGTTTAAGAGATCAAGATCAGCACTACACTGAACCATTGACTCTAACTCATAAGAACCCTCTGATTGAGTTACACGTTCTTGATCCTCCATGAAATATGGAATCGAAGAGGACGAAGATACATTAAGAATTAGTTGGTTAATTTTATCAGATAATGTTTGATTGAACCGATTCAAGTTTGGAGCAGGACGAGAATAAACCAGACCATTTCTTGGTGTGAGTTCCAATTCAGAGAAGAAGGAAACACTGGAGTATCGAACCATACACTTTTGGTAGTACATAATCGCTGCTTTGTTGAGACTACACTTTTGGTAGTACATAATCACTGGGTTTAAATATACGTAGACGAGAACACAACACATCGCACGTCACCCAAATTAAGTGAACATAAATATAAACGAGTGCATGCTTATTTGATATTTCCATTTTTTCATACAAAAAAAAAAAAAAATCAGTGGTCACAATCCTTAAATCAGCACTACATTTGATCATAAACCCATTAGTAGTGGTAACACCAAAGCTGTCATGATCGCAATTAACGTTCTCCCAAATATTTCATTTCCTGCAAAACCAAAATATGGAGAGCCAAAACATATGTTTTAGTTGTTTATTCTTGATAATTGGATTGTAGGCAGATAAGTGGTTACGGTGGACCAAAACATCTTCAGGTCAACCCGGTTTAATTCGGTCGATGATGGACCATACCGATTTTCATAATTTGAAAAAAAACAGGGACAACTCTGGTCCGGTCCATATAGAACCGATTTCATCATTTCTCTTTGGTATATGTCAGATAACTACAGACTTATCAGCATGACCTCAAGAACGGACCGCAACTGACTGGGTTAGTCCATCCCAAAATCTCAAATCGTAGTACAAAAAATCCAATGGTGATAAACTGTAAATTAAATGATATATAGTGTGACTCACCTTTTGTAACGCCAAGACTCGTTACGTTCGGTTGCAAAGCGGAGATTTCATACTTGATGAGACATTTAGTAAAGAGGATCTGAGCAAACTGAGCATGGCTGCAACAGTCCGAGAGTCCTTGGATCGCAAGTCTCAAGCAGACGGTGCAGTTTCTTGGATCAAGATCAGGACTACACTGGACCATTGCATGTAAATCATAGGAACCTTCCAATTGAGTCACATGTTCTCTATCCTCCACAAAATATGGAACTGGTAACGACGAAGACAAGGATGCTCTGAGTGTAAGTTCGTCTAATTTTTCAGGAAGTGTTCGATTGAAAAATTTCGGAGAATCCAAAGATCTGTCCGGAGAGTATCTAGCGGTACTAGGTACATCCTCTACGAGAGTGAAGAAAGAAGAGTTCGAGTACCGAACTATACACTCGTTAGAGATTACCAAAGCTGCTTTACGATAAAAGCAGGAATTATAGATTTCTAAAGTTGTGACATTGACGCAGTCTGAACAAGATGTTCTGTTTAGGTCTCCTCTGCAAAGGAACATGCCATTGATTGTGTTTGGGCTAAGACCGGCTGTGGCGTTGGAATAGCTTCCGATGGAGGAACCGTTGCGAAGTGTGGAGAGGACGGTGTCGCAATTTGAAAGATAAGAGCTAGTTCGAGTGACGTTGTCGAATTGGGTGCAATCAATAAACATTTGAGTTTGGGACATGGCTCGGAGAGAGAATGAGAAGAAGCAAAACAAAGCAGCAGCAAAGTGTGTATTGATTCTTGTCATTTTTTGTGTTCTTTCTTAATTATTTTGATTGCTGAGAAAGAACAAAACAGAGCATATATATTTTTATAGAGAATAGAATTGTCTCTCTTTGTTAAAAAGGAAAAATCAAAATGGCCACGTATAACGTTGTTGTGGGTAAGGAGAAATTCTGAGTTCTTAGGTCAATAATCTTTTTGGACCATATATTATAGACCGCGGTGGGAAAGTGATTAGCAGTTTTTAATGAGAGTAACAGTTTTTAATGAGAGTAACAGTTTTTAATTTCTTGCATATTTTGATTTGTTAGATTTAACGTTTTTATGTAAATTTACAATTTAATATTTGTTTTTTTTTTCCCCCATAACCCTCATTTCAAAACTAATTAATATACTCCTTTCGTCTTTTTACGAACCCTAATTTGAAAACACCTTAGAGAAACTTTTAATTTAATTTCTGAGTGTTGTCATATGTTAGTGATAGCTCGTAGATTGTGTAAACCTAGCTAAGTAGGAATTTTGGACATTTTACTACGAACAAAAATATTTTGAAATTAGATGCCGTATGATTGTATGAAGATTAAGTATGCTATATATAGTCTCTTTTTTGCTATAGTCTCATTCTATAGTAGTTTTAGAAACGTTGATGGATTTATATATAATCTTCTCTGCAGAGGAACATGCCATAGACTATGCTTGAGCTAAGACTGGTCGTGGCGTTGCAATCGCTCTGATAGGATACGATGGATCTCACAATTACTTCGATATCACAATTACTTCCATAATCATCTCAATCAAGTTTATTATCTTTCTTTATTGTTGTTGATTCACAATCTCGTGTAAGAAAAATACCTTACTGAAATATTTTCATTTTCTGATCGTTGTCAAATTTGGTAAGCCCTTATAGATGGTAAACCAGCTATATAGGAGTTTTAAATATTTTACAACTTAACAGAAATAATTTGAAGTTACAAGACGTATGACGATTAACTATGCATTTAATTAGAGAATTGATTTGGGAGGAATTGATTATGTCTTCAATGAGGTAAGTTTCTAAATGTCTTCAATCTTAACGGACAAATTGCAATTATAGAAAATATCCAAAAATTAGAAAATAAAGATATTAGAAAATTGTAATTCTTCCAAAACTTTACGAAAATTATAATATCAGTTTTTATAATATCGAATATTTGTTAGCACCCAAAAACATGATTAAATCGGTTCAAATGTTTTCTTAAAATCTTTCAAAAATCGAAATCTACATCAAATCTTTTATTGTTAAAAAATTAAATCAACATTTAATTTAATTTAATTAGTGTGTTTAATTAAATCAACAAAATCTTCAGAAAATCTATTTTAAACTTCTTTTCAAAAAGAAAAAAATTATCTAAAACAAAAATTATAATCTAGAAAGAAATAAATATGTTAATTATGATTAACTAAATTATAATTTCAAAATAAGAAATATAAAAAATATTTTTAATTTACATACTATAAATCATTTCATCAAAAGTATATTATCATATTTTACTAAAAATAAAATTGATACACATATATTAAACTAAATGTTTTACTTAAATAACATTATAATTTTATAAATTATTTAAATAAAATTATTTAATGTTTACATATTTGATTGTTTTTAAAAACTTAAGACCATTTGCAAATTTCTTATTAAGGTTATAATTGTAAATTTAATTAGCACCTAAAAATAGAATTAAATGGCTTGAAATCCTTACTTAAAATTTTCAAAAAAATCGCAATCTACATAAATTCTCTTATTTTTGGAAAATTAAATCAAAATTTAATTTAATTTAATTTGTGTGTTTAATTAAATCAACAAAATCTTCACAAATTCTATTTTTAACTAATTTTTTTTTAAAAATATAATAAATAAATTACTTAATTAAAACAAAAATTATAATATAAAAAGAAGTTAAAAATTTTGATTAACAAAATAATGGATAACTAAACTTCCCTTAATGAGAAATTATAATTTGTTCTTTTTTGTAATGGCAATGTGATGTAAATATTAATATCTTATAAAGTTAATTGTATAATTGTAATTCCCAAATAATATATAAGAGATTTTTCTTCAAACGGTAAACTATGTAACCCATTTTTTTATTTCATTAGACAAGAACACAACAAATCACACGTAACACATATCATAGGAACAAAAATATGAAGCAGCATATACCGATCCTTAAATCATTATATGTGATCATAGTTCTAGAAATGTTAACATTGAAGTTGTCAGGACTCCAATAAAAATCCTCCCAAGTATTTTGTTTCCTGTAAAATAAATAAAAATGAGAACTAAACATATAAACATGTATAATTGATGAATTCATACTCAACAAAATAATCATAACAAAAAATTTGAACATGTATACGTTAGACCCAAATTATTTTGACACATCAAATATTAATATACGTTTAACAAAAAGTTAAAACAAAACTTTCAAACAGTTGAAACGGTCCACGAATTAGTACAGTTTTATGTGTTATTTTATTCTTTTGGTCATAGTTAGACCATCTTTAACGGGGTCTTTTCAAAGAATTTCTTATAATTATAATAATAAAATAATATTAACTTATGACACAAAGTAAAATAGGTTTCTTATTTAAAAAACCCAAGAAACGTTTTTTAGTTAAAAAATAAATATTATAAAAATGGTTAAGAACTCCTCTAGAGGTTCTACCATTTAATCATGCTTTTAGATTCTAGTTAGAAATTTTACGGTGGACAAAAACCCGCCAGGTCATATATATATTTCCGTTTCAGTTATATAAAACCGGCTGATCGTGCAAGAACGCTTAAAAACAAGACAAGACCATATCACAGCACTCTAAAGAACAAGACAAGAATACAAGGTCAAATCACAAAACAGGCCACATGCTTATATGGGCATCGGTTATTCGGTGTGGTTGAAAGTTTTGGTTATTCGGTTTGGTTCGGTTCGGTTTTTTTTGTTTTTGGTTTTTCGGTTTCAAAAATAGTAATTCATGGAACCGAATGAGAATTCGGTTTGGTTCGTTTCGGTTTCGGTTTCGGTTTGGTTCGAATTTTGGAATAAAAAATACCGAAAATACCTAAAAATAATCACAAAAATCCAAAATACCCAGATTTTTCGGTTTTTTCGGTTTTTGGTTCGGTTCGGTTAAAAACAAAAACCGATCGGTTATCAAATTTGGAACCGTTCGGTTTCTGCATAGAAACCGAAACCGAACCAATGTCCATATTTTGGTTCGGTTCAGTTTGGTTTTCCGGTTTTGGTTTATATTCCCGGGGCTCCATATAAGGATGAACCGGAGTGATCTTATTAGTCCATCGCAACATCCCTAATAATACTATAAAATCTATTAATGAGAAAAATGTATATAAATGATATATATATATATATATAAATTATACTGATATAATATATATATAGCACCAAGACTTGGGACGTTCACTGGCAAAGAGGTGGTGTCATACTTCACGAGACATTTAGGAAGGAAGATATGTGCCTCACGAGACCGGCTGCAACAGCCCAAAAGTTCTTGGACCGCAAGTCTTAAGCAGACGGTACAGTTTGTTGGATCAAGATCAGGACTACACTGAACAACTGAGTCAAATCTATACGTGCTACCGAATTCCGTCACACGCTCCCTATCTAGCACGAAATATGGTTTCGGCGCCAAAGACATCGACGCTGCTCTCAAGATATTTGTTTCCATCTTACGAGAAAATCTTTGTTTGAAAGAACTCGTAATAGAAAAATTACTGGGAGAGATTATGATGGCGGCAGGTCCATCTAGGAGTCCGAAGAAGGAATAATCCGAGACACGAACCATACATTCCTCGTAGAATGTAAAAGCTTCTTTTTGATAGGTGCAGTTTTGAGCAATTTGTCGGGTTGCCGTCCTGACACAGACCGAGCAGGTTGTTTCTGTTAAAATATAATTGAGTTTAAAATTATATTGTACAGTACTTAATAAGTGTGTACGTGTGTTAAGAGATGTGTGTGTTTAGTTTAACAAGTTGTGTCTGTTTAGTTAAGTTGCGTTGGTTCTTACGAACGGTTACTTTACGGTTACGTAAGATACTATAAATATGTAAGTGTGTTGTCTTAATAAAACATGAGAGAAGTTCCACTGCTTTTCTTCTCTCGTCTCTCTGTTTATTAAGTTCCAGAATAACAAGTTATTCTGCTTTGAACAAGTAGAAATAATCCAACAGTTTCGGAGATGTCTCCTCTGCAGAAATACATGCCATACACTATGTCGGGGCCACGATCGTTCGTGATGCCCGCATAGGTTCTTGTTAAGACAGAGGAACGTGTGCGAAGAGAGGTGAGGAGGGAATTACGGTTTGAATAGTAAGAGCTGTTTCGAGTGAAATTGTTAGATTCGTTGCAGATGGTGCGCAAGTGCAGATTGACTTGAGGTTGGGACATAGTTTGGAGAGATAAGAAACAGAAGAAGAAGAAGTAGAAGAAGAAAATAGAGCTGAAAAGAATAGGGATAATGCTTGTTGCCATTTTTGTATTATCTCTGGCTTATTATGAAGACATAACGAAGCATAGAACAGATCAGAGAATTTATAGAAGGAAATATTTATATTTTGATTCATTCAAATATAATGCTCAATAGAACGTCGTATACCAATTCAGAGGGTGAACGTGTATATATAGATATACGTTATTAATAATCATTGTTTCAGGGCGAACATGATCTGTGATTTTATCAATGACAATTGAAGGCATATACTTGTACATAAAATTGCATACTTTAATTAGTTTACTTTTTCTTTAGACCAAATGAAACTAAGACAAAAAAAAAAACATATAAAGTTAACATAATATCGGTTTTGTTAGCGCATGGAGCAAAACATAGGCGTGTTCTATATCATTTTGGAAGACAAGATTTCGATGCAGGAAATAGAAGAATGTAATAAATTAATCCGTAATTATTACGGGAAAAAAAGATTTGCGCCTTCAAGGTCCTAGCTTCCAAATATCGTTGCTAAAGAAGAGATGATTAACAATTTAACATGCGTTTACTCTGGTACTTAGACCGAAAGACTATGAGCCTAAAACCCGAAACCTCTTGGTTCCTAAAAAAAGGGAAAACAATTATAGTTGAAGATAAGTGACCATAGTTAATTAAGTTGTCCAAATACTAAAATTACTTATGAACAAAATGTCACCGTAAGATATTAGCTTTTTTTTTTTCTTTTCATTTTGGCTTTAAATCTGATTTAGATATATTTTTAGTTAACAACTTAACTCTTCTATAGATTGTATTAGATTTTCCCTCTAATCTTATTAATAATCTTGTAACTTCACGATCGGTTGTTCTAGTTCTAGTCAGATCCTCACTATTTTAATTTTTTTAAAAGAAAATGTCGTTTAATTTGTAGAACAATATTTTATAAAAAAATTTAAAAAGTTTTAGGACAATTTGTAATATCTCGTTTAATTTGTAGAATAATATTTCATAAACTTTTCACATAAATATTATATTAAAAATAGAAACTTAAATATGAATTTTTACAACTTTTATTCGGAAAACTTTAATAAAAAAGGTCAACCAAGTGATATTTATGTAAACTAGTGACGTCAATATATGTAATTTCACCAAAAGTATTTTGAATCATAAATGTAAAATTATTTTTAATCTACAATGTAATTTCTTCGACTATTTCGTTTTAGATTTTTAGAGGTATTTTTGAGTTAAAAATTGTTCAAGACCTATATAATTAATAGCTTCAAAGCATTCCTTTAGATATCTCTAAAAGATCATGATTTAGTTCTCCCTTTCTTTATTTCTATCCTACTTAAAACAAAATTTTGGTCATGATATTTTTCATGTAAAATTTATTAATAAAATTAACATATTGATCTTGTTTTGTTTGGTGCTATAAACCATAATTTTAAAAACGTTTTAGAATTTTTTTTTTTTTTGTTAAAGAACACCTTAGAAATTATGGACTTAACTAACCATTTAGTCACTGATTTTCTTTCTCCTGAACCCTATTTCAAAAACAATTTAAAATTTTCTCTTTTTAACTCTGAAAATAAAGTCAACATGATTTTTTTGGATGAGGATAATTCAATTGCCTCAAGGTCCAAGAAAACGACGTGGATCATGCAACTTCGTTGACTTCGATCAAGAACAACCATATATTGATTATGTTAGATTAGTTTTACCATCTTTTGCTAAATTTTAGTAATTTTATAATTCGTCAAGTAGTTTGAATAGTAGTACATGAAATAATATATTTTGGACTATTTCTCTTGACGTTGTTGGTTGTTTCTTTTGTTAGCAAGCAAATCAAGTTAAATTTCTGTAAACGGTATTTTCCAAATAGCGTAATTCAAAGTGGGAATAACAAGTAAGAATTAAATTTTAATAACAGAGATCGATAACCATGTCGAATTTTCAAAATTTAATTAGTATTTTTGGTCAGTTTTAAAAATTAAAAGTGTTGACAAATTCAACTTTAAATCTAGGATATATTCCGTGCTATAGCACGGACAAATTGCAACTATAGAAAAATATCCAAAAATTATAAAATCAGAATATTAGAAAATTGTAATTTTTCCAAAACGTTATGAAAATTATAATATCAATTTTTATAATATCGAATATTTGTTAGCACCTAAAAACAGAATTAAATCGATTTGAATTCTTCCTTAAAATCTTTTAAAAAATTCGCAATCTACATCAAATCTCTTATTTTTGAAAAATTAAATCAACATTTAATTTAATTTAATTAGACAGGTTTATACCTTTTTCGTTTTATTCTTAAACGACTTTCAATTTCACGATAGATTATCAGACATCATATATTAATTATGATCACGTCAATTTTTTTTAGAGTTTATTACCCAGAATACCACTTTCTCAAAACTTTCTTTCAAAAATGCCACTTTCCTACAAACCCTCCAAAAATACCACAAATTACTGTAGCTAAAGGATTAAAAAACCCAACCTACCCTTCTTTCTCTTTCTTATTCTCTCCTTCATTCTAAAATTCTCTCATTTAGCTTGTGGACGAACGTGCAATGTATGTGGACGAACGTACAATGCCTGGGACGAACATGCAATGCATGTGGATGAACGTGCAATGCCTATGGACGAACGTGCAATGCTTGTGGACGACCGTGCAATGCATGTGGACGACCGTGCAATGCATGTGGACGGCCATGCAATGCATGTGGACGACCTTGCAATGCCTGTGGACGACTATGCAATGCCTGTGGACGACCCTGCAATGCATGTGGACGACCTTGCAATGCCTGTGGACGACCATGCAATGCCTGTGGACGACCATGCAATGCCTGTGGACGACCATGCAATACCTGTGGACGACCATGCTTTGTGTACAAACTTGTTTTTCAGCCATTTTATACAGAGGACAAATTTGTCTTTTTTATCCCGCTACAGCAGCCGCTACAGTGTCAAAATATGGCATTTTTTAAACTTTTAGTCAATTGTGGTATTTCTCGAAAGTTTTTTAGTCAAAGTGGTAATGGTATAAATGAAAGACGGTGATTCGAAACCCCCACCTAGAGAAGCATATTAACCAACTCAGCTAGTAGCTGATAAAATATTGGGCCGAACATTTACTTATTATATTGAAAGCCGCAAACATGGGCTTAGCCCACTTGTACTCAAGGCCGGCCCTGCCTATACAACAAAAAGAAAACAAATTAACTATTACGAATTAAATCCAAAGGATATAAAGATTCTCCAGAAGATGCTTACGTAGACAAAAGTCAGAGACTTTAAAGAGGCCTTCAACATCATCCTGTTCAATTATTCTTCTGCAACTCGTTCTCTTTTTGATAATCCAAGGACAAGACAAAAGACAAGAGGTAAGTGAATTTGTCGGAGGAGACATGGAGAATCTGGTTGGACTTCTTAGAATCAGAGTGAAAAGAGGGATTAATCTTGTTAGTCGTGATTCTCATACCAGCGACCCTTTCGTCGTCATAACCATGGGTTCTCAGGTAATGTTCTCTGTTTTCTGGGTTGTAGAGATCGTGTTTTGATCATCTGAGAGATAAGATTGATTAGCCCATTATATTCTGTAGATTTCCAAATTTCGAAAAATGGAACCTTTAGAAGATTTGGAAACTAATCTGATTGTGATGGAACTTATTATAATGGGTTTTAAGAGATTTCTGAGGATTTCAATAAATTTGTCTCAGAAACTGAAGACTCGTGGTGTGGAAAATAGCTGTAACCCTGAGTGGAACGATGAATTGACGCTTGCAATCAATGATCCTAATCAACATGTGAATCTCGTGAGTTAGTTCTTGATCTTCTTGAAATATGCTTTTTTGTTGTGGGATTCGTGATCTTAATTAAAGGAGTCTTTTGGTTTTGTTTATTCGAGGTTCGGTGAGAAGATTATGTTTCTGATTGTTTTTGTTGTTTCACTGTAGGAAGTCTATGATAAGGATACGTTCACCTCGCATGACACGATGGGAGATGCGGAAATAGACATTACGCCGTTCTTTGAGGCTCAAGGAATGGATGTTCAAGAAGTCTCTGATGGAACCGAGATCCGTAGGGTGAAGCCGAGTGGAGACAACTGTTTGGCTGAAGAGAGCAGAATCATCTTCAGTAATGGAAAGATTGTCCAAGATATGATTCTCAAGCTGAGAAATGTAGAAAGCGGTGAGGTTGAGATTCAAATCGAGTGGATCGATATTCCTGGTTCAAGCGATCTTTGAAGGAGAAATGTAAAGAGCAAATTTCTAAAATTGTTTTTGATTGTATAATAAGGCAGTGACGATGTCAATATGTTCATACCTAACTCAAAATGTTACAACTTGCATATGCGCACACACATAGAGTAAGAGTCTGTTTATGCCTCGGACAAGAGGTGTTCTTTGAACTCTTTGGACATTGATTTAAAGAACTAGCGTAAGCCACCTTCTCAAACTCAATGTGCCACTTCGTAACACTTCCAAACCCTTCTTGCTTCTGCCTTACATGTATAGTGGATCATGAAGCTCTTGAACTCTTTCATCACATCTCCTTAGATTATCTTAAATGCTATTAGTTTCAGGGTGAACCATATAGTTATTCAAAGATTTTTTGCAGATCTTTTTTAATTAGTTATCTCTATTTTATGATTACTATTGTCTCCTTAATGAATTTATTAAAATAGCCTATTTTTCCAATGACATATAATGTAATATCAATCAACTTTGAAAATGTAAACTTAAAAATGCTCTTCAATTAATAGTATTAATTAATTCATAAAAATGCAAAATTTAAACTAGAATAGAGAATATAAATACAGCTTCACCCAGCTGTTATAGACAGATCTCAAGGTAAGTCTTTTTTTTTTTTTTTTGGGTTTTTGGCTGCAAAATTGTTCATAGTAAGTAGCCTTCTGAGTTAATGATTCTGTAACCCTTATTTCCAATATTTTTGTTGTTGTTGAATGTATTCAATTAAGGAAAAAAAACTTATTTACAAACTATTGGTGCCTTGTGAGTTGAAAGGGTATGAGAAAGGGATTGAAAACAGAGGGTTCTAATAACCGAAAACCCTAATTTAAATGTATATCTGAACAAATCAAGCTCTATTATATTAACAGGGACTCTATCATGAATGCTTTTAGTTTGAACGGAGATGATGGGGGAATATAGCTATGCTAAGGATGCGTTCAGAAGAGATAGTGCCTAATGGACGTATGGTTCTTTCTCTCACTGGTAGAGAAACGCTTCTGATCCTTTATATAGAGACTGTTATATATGTGGTCAGTGTTATCTGATTCTCTCCTCGGCCTCGTCTCCGAGGTACCGACTTATAACTCCTTTTATTTTTTTATTTTTTTAAGCAACATACAACTTAACACAGTATTATAGTCCTATTAACTGACTTAAGTAGAGAAGTTCAAGCAGAAATTATTGCCGTTTCAAGTTGAATTAATAAGAGTCATCATCCCGTATGAAACGTGTTAGGGTTCCACATTTATACTTAAAAAAAAAAGACATCAAATAATAAATATAGGATATAAACCAATTCACTAATTTTCAATAGATTTTGAGTAGGTTTGGGCATTCGGATTTCGGTTTCGGTTTCGGGTATGTACCGATTGGTATCGGTTATTCGGTTACTGAAATTTCGGTTCGGTATCAATCGGTTTTGGTTCGGTTCGGTTATGAATTTAAAGAACCGAAAAATACCATAAATAATCGGGTAACTTTTGGTTCGGTACCGGTTTCAGTATTCATTGGTTATTTTAGTAACCAATACCCGAAATAAATAAAATAAATATCGATTCAAAAACAATCAAGTTGAAAAAAACTTAAAATATCACAAACTTGAAACTTGAAAGTATCACAAGTAACAAACAACAACATAAGTAGCTCTAAGGCTTTTTTGAAATTCTTGTTTTTGACAAACTATTTACCCGAGAAACACTAAGAAACAGATATCTCTTCCATGTCGCAAAAAAAGTTTCAGATTGATTCCTTTAAATCTTAATAGCTCCCCAGTTCCCAAAACTAAAAAAGTTTCAACCTTTAAAAAAACTATAAATCACGAGACACACAACAATCAAAGAGATCAAAGAAATCACGACACACAACAATCAAAGAAATCAAGAGACACACAACAATCTCGAAGAATCACGAGAAATCACTTATGAAACAGAAATCAAAGCAAATTACCTCGGAATGATTTCTCGACAAAGCAACTGAAGGAAACGTTGGCAAGGTTTCTTGATCTTCTAGATCTCGACAGATATTAGGATGAGTTAGAGATTCCAGCTTTAGATTTGGGGATTTTGTTTTATGAAGTGAATGAAAGAATAGATATAGGGATTTCGATTTTCGTAGTTTTAGGAAATAGGGTGAAACTGAATCGATGCACAAATGTATAAATGTAAAACAATATATTCATATATGATATATATATATATATATATGTAATGTGTATCTTTCGGTTTTTCGGTGTACCGAATGGATATCGGTTCGGTTTCGGTTAGTAACCGATATCCATGGTACCAGAGAAAAAGAACCATCGGATATTTTAGAACTAGAACCAAAACCGTTTTTTCGGTTCGGTTCGGTTCGATTTTTCGGTCCCAATTATTTTTGCCCAGACCTAGTTTTGAGTTAAAAACACATCAAATTAACTTGATAATAGAAAAAAAATGTTTGGGAAAATATACGAAAAGGGATTAGTAAAGAACCAGAGGTGGATGCATTCAACATGCCGTTCTATGTTCCAAACAAAGGTTTCTTTCACTTATTCTCCTCGCGATATATTTCACTGAGATGGTTCTATTCCATATCCATTGTTAAATTGAAATGAATGTGGATATACATATTTCAGTGAGTCAAGATGGTCTACTATTACAAGTGTCATCGATCTCGGAAAGCTTGCCGGTAACATTTGCAGATGGAGTAACTGAAACAATCCCAGTTATTATTATCAATAATAACCATCATGAGAGATAATATATATGCCTAAGTAATTGTCACTTCACAGTAAAATAATAACACAAAGATATCGCAAATACACATCAGACATGAAAGGATTACACACAAACACAAATACACAAATTTGACATACTTATTCGAGCAAGACAAGTCTATTTCTAGAATTTTGTTGTGAAACGGGTGCTTTCCATTACGTGGTTGGCGCTATCGAGTTCAAAGGCTTCACGTCTATGAAATTCTTTAACCTGCATCACAGCGGCAATGAAAAAATGTTGAATAATAAAATAATGCAAGTAATGTCAATCGTTAATTAACAAAAAAAAAACAAGTAATGTGAATCATTTCTTTCTTTCTTTACATTACCTCATCATGGGGGACATCTTTGAGATCGAGACAGATGAATTTCTTGTTCTTAATGCAAGTAGAGAAGATGTTGTATACGAAATTACGAATCATCAGATCAATTCAAAGACTGGCAAGAGATCGCAAACAGCGTAAGATGATGTATCAGTGAATCAATTCTTGTTCCTCATTTTGGAGAAGCTGTTATGGATCGATTGTTTTATAGGTACGCAATCCATATTGCCAGGCATTTTAGTGTTTCAACTCGCCCCCACAAAACGACAGTCAGCCTCGTCGTTTCTTTGACTAGAAAATCAAGGTTCTGAGTTGTTGTTATATGTCTTCCGCTGTTAATTAAGACTTATAATTTATGTATTTTATTATATCCAGTTTTATTATGCTATCACAACTATGGATTGCAAATTGCAATTGCTAGTTTATGGTTCAATTCAGTTTTTCTTTCTGGTTTCATAAGAGAGATTTTATTATATCGACTAAGATAATATAGAAAACAAGAGAAATCGATCGAATACCAAACAGATATAGTTTATCTAGTATTACTTGGAGTGTTAACAAAAAGGTCTTGTACTCCTTCATCAAATCTCCCTCTAAAACCCTGAATCTTATCAGACTCTGTTAAGAGACCAGCTACCTCTCAATATATTTTCTCACTTGTGTTTCTCTATGTAACTTTAGATGATCCTTGTTCACTCAAACTCTCAATGTAACAGTTGATTTCAATAAGAAAGTCCCTTCTTTTCATAAACCAAAATTAGTACAGAGGATTATTTAAGAAACAAAGACAGATAGAAATGAAAAACTAAAACAAAATCAGTGAGTTTCTCCCAGAGAAACCTCACTGCCTCTAACTCCCAGAGTTAGCCACAATCCACCCAAAAGCTGCCTTTCTTCACTCATGTACCACTCCTTATATACACCAGTGCCTCCCACGCTCCTTTAGGGTTGTGCCACAGATGCACCCCAACGCTTCTCCGTCAGCCACGTCACTGTCCTTGTTCTGCACCCAATTTGCTTTAAGCGCCTCCAACTTCTGTGTCTCCTCTTGTTTGTCTCTATCCTCAGCTTTATATTTAATGAAACGTGGCTCCAAACACTTGCTTTTCTGCTCCACCCCCTCGTTTTCCTTCCCTTTCTTCCTGAAATAAACCTTTAAGGGCTTGACAGATTCTTCTCTGGATCCACCGCTTTGATCCTATCCTTTGCTACTTTTGGCACTCCATCTACAACAAAAATAGTGTTATGTGGATTCATCTCCAAAGTTAAAGACGAAATTTTTTTTGATACGTCTTAATTTTCAAAACAAAGAGATTCAACTTTCGTTTACTGATCAACAGAATGGTACATGTATTGGAAGAGCTAGAGTTTATCTTCTTTGAAGAATTTTATTTACGTAAAAAAAAGTTGACATTACCATGAATGTAGTTCCACAAGACTATACTGCCAACTTTGTCCCACTCTCCCTCGTGCAGCTCAACCTCCCCAATGAATCCAGGGGAGGCTTTAGACACATGGTGTGGTCTTTTGACAAACATATGGTGGAACTGCTCCGTGGTAGATTTTATCTCAATATCTATCTCAAGCTCTCCAACCAGAGATGATGCCTTAGTCTCAGCCTTTATCTCAGCCTCAGTCTCTGGATTAGTCTTTGCCTTAATCTCGGACTTCGTCTCTGGCGCATGATTCACGTGTTTTGTATTTCCTTTTGACGTTAAGTTTCTCTTACCATTCATTTTAGTTTCCACTTACTCCATATAATCGTCTAGCTCCTCCCATCGTTGTTGACTCGCTTACTCTTTTACAATTATCTCAAATTCTTTTTAATTAAAGGGTTCAATCCGAGTTTCAGTTTGAGTTTTTCCCATTTTTTTTTGTTTGTGTTTAGTTTGAAAATTTTAGATTTTTTTTTGTTTGTGTTTAGTTTGAAAATTTTCGTAACCAATGTAAAACTAAATTTACTATACATATATATATATATATATACAAGTTCGGTTCAGATTTTCTTTAGGTTTGTTTCGGACTTGGTTCTGATTCTTCGGAAATCTATATAATAAAACTGTTTGAAACGAATGAAAACGTACGTACGTATTTGGTTTTGGGATCGGATCAGTTTATTTCATCCGAATTCAATACTCTTAATTATTATATTATCAAGCACACGATTTTATGTTGTGGTTCCTTATCAACCTCAAGTTTTCTGATGGCAATCATTTATTATTATCCCAACTAATCTTCCACGAATTGACCAGTTTTACTGTCATGTAATATGGTTCTGTAAACCAACCAGGACTATGTTTCTATCTCAATTATAAACATCGAAACATGCCTTTCTTATTGAATATCACTATAAAAATTTACGTTATATATGGAAATAAACATTACAGAGGCCAAACTTTTTAGCTGTCAAATTTTATGATGATACAATTAAATACTATAACTAGTATTATGCAATGTTTTTATGTTAAACTTCGTAGCTTTTTGGTTTGATTATTTTTTTATTATTTATGGAATATCAAGTAATTGAATGTTAAGTCTAGTTAAATACATATTTCTGAATTTATAGAATCTTATAGATTCAAATTTCAAACAGAATACAGATATACAGCCTTTACGTTTTTACACAACTCTTAAACTATCAACGCTTACACAACTCTTAAACTATCAACGCTACGACATATGGCCTCACCGACGTCTTTTTATATCGAAGGTAAAGGCTGTATAAAAGGTCCCATTACTTAAACAAACCCTATACGCTGCTGAAAATAATGTGTCGGCCCTCACGAGTTAAATAGGCCAACAGACTTAGACAGCTAGTGCGATATGGAGAAAAACCCTTAATTGTTCATTTGTTATTGCTGAGTTTCTACCCTTTAAACAAATGACATGCTTGGTTTCTAGTAATTTTTTTATTCTCTCCCTTTCGTGTCATTTAAAGTTTTTTTCATATAAATTAATAAAACAATTAAATTTTATGGTTTACCCCTTATTAATACATTGTATAATTTTTTATTGGTCAATGCATTAAAACAGTAAGGATAAAACTGGAATTTTCATCAAACATTTGGATTGAAAATCTAAAAGGACACTTATTTTGAACAAATTTTAAATTTTAAAATGACACTTAATTTGAAACGGAGGGAATAATTAAATTTTTTTGAGAAATAACAGTATATTATAGGATTGAATTGACAATTAACTGGAAGAACACCAAACGGAGTTTGGGTATTTTCAAAAGTGGAATTTTGTTCCAAAAAGAATGAATTAACCTCTTGGCCAAATATTAATTTTCGTCGCATAAATTATTAATATTTTTAAACGGTGTGTTATTTGTTAATTTATATATATATATTGGTTATCATGCCATAACATAACATAATGTTTATACAAAAAACACAAAAAATAGACAATGTTTTAATTTTTATAATAATATAAAAAATATCATACATAAAAAAAAAATAGAAGAAAACTTGAGTAGTATATAAAAAATATGAATCAATTCACTCATTGCTAATTGGTTTTGAATTGGAAGCGCATAAACTTTAACATGATATGAGAGCCCTCAATTCACACTGCCCTATCGAACCAAAATTGATTGGACCCAAAAGTGATCCAATCGATCTGATTTGAAATCGGACATACCCAGATTTGATTCGACCAATTTCATCTGAAATAATCCCAAACTCGGATTTGTCGAGATTAATGGCTAGACATGCCATTATCTCGGAAGAAGGGAGTGTGAAGAATATCCCACAACGGAAATGGAAGAGATCTTGAAATGTATATAAGGCATATGGGCTAACACTACAAGAAAGCAGGTCTGATTCCGACCAACACGGGTTGGTTGGTAAAGTCTGGTCGGAAATTCGGGTTCGTCGGAATTTTGCCGACGAAGTGAGTGGTCGGAAAAATAGTCGGGATGCTTCGTCGGAGAAGTAGTCGGTAACATTCGTCGGAAAATCCTCGGAATAAATATCGTCGAAAATTGGTCGGAAAAAAATTTCGACCAATTTCCGACTAAATATTAAAAAAACAAAATAAATACAAATTATAATTAAAAAACTAATAATATTTTAGGATTTAAAACTAAAAATATATTTTAAAAAACTACAAATTAAAAAGTTCATATTATTTTGAAAATAAAAACTACAAATCAAAACCGAGATCTTCGGAAATTCATATTGTATTTTCTATATTGTACATTTTTTTTCCGGCCACTAGTTAGAATTCCGGAAAGAAGGAAGTTTGAGTTTTTTTTTTGAATCAATTTGTTGATTTGTGATTTGTGAGGAGTATGGGGGCTTATATAGAAAAATTCCAACGAATTTCCGACCAATTTTCGATTTCCGACGAATTTTCGACCACAGAAACATAAATTCATTTGAACTATGGTTAAATAATTGCATCGAAACAACAAAAGACATATTTCCGACGAATTTCCGACCACGGTGGCCGAAAATTCGTCGGAAAACGCATTTTGATTTCGACGAATTTCCAACTAATTCCGATTTGTGACGAATTTTCGACCAATTTCCATTTCCGACCACCGTGGTCGGAAATTCGTCGGAAACATAAATTCATTGAAACTATGGTTGAATCATTGAATCGAAACAATAAAGGCACATTTCCGACCAATTTCCGACCACACGCATTTTGATTTCCGACCAATTTCCGACCACACGCATTTTGATTTTCGACGAACCTCCGACACCTAATTTCAGACGAAATTCCGACCACATTGGTCAGAATTTTGTCGAAAATATTGATATATTTTATCGAAAACTCGTCGGCAAGTTTTAAATTATTTTCCCGACTAATATCCGACAGATTTTCCGATCATTTTCCGACCATTTACTTTAGTCGGGAAAATTTCCGTTTTTCCGATGGATTTTTCCGGCGACCTTCCGACGATTAAATTTTAGTCGGAAAATATTTGAAATTTCCGACCAATTTCCTACCAAAATTTATTTCGTCGGAATTTGGTCAGAAATTCATCGGAATTGCATTGGAATTTTTTCGACCACTGTTGTGGTCGGAAATAGTCCTGTTTTCTTGTAGTGTAATCCACTCATTGTCGATTGGTTTTGAGTAGAAACTATTATCCTTAACAAATAAATAATGTTATGTTTCATTTAATTACGTAGACCTTTTTTTAACATCTACGTAACGTTTTTGTCTATCGTTTAAACGTTTACTTAGTATATAATTATTTTCACAATATTGTAGAATGTCACATATTCATTTCCATATTTCTTCTATAATTACGCCCCCAGTAAAATAGTTCTTTAGATCCGACACTGCTCTGAGGTATATATATGTGTCAATGAGTGTGTAACTAAAGGAGAAGTGAGAAGAAAGATACAACTTATGAAAGAAGAAAGATAAACTTCGAATAACGTGGAAACTTTTGCATGTAAAGTTGACTAATAGAAAGTGTGTATATTTTATAGCGAAAAAGAATACATTTAAGAACAAGGAATTCAATATTGAGAAATGAAATCTAAATGTGAACAGAGACCACAAGAAGAATAAGAACATAAAACTGAGGGAAAAAAAGAGAGAGGAATAGTTTCAAATGAAATCTAAATGTGAGAAATGTATATTATCCAAATAGAGTAAAAAAGGAATCATGTTAGAAAATATCTTATAATTATTTATTATTTTAGTAACTCACACATGTTAAATATTTAATAACTACTTGTAACTAATTAATATTTTATTTACTAATCACCGACTACAAACCCCTATATAAAGAGTGGTTTGGTTCATTGGTCGGATAAAAGAAAAAGAAAAGAAGATCACTTATTTACCTCTCTTTCTCCTCACTTAAAGCATTACACCACTTATATAATACTATATCATAATTAAAATCATCAATCGCTCATTTCCTGTTTTCTCTCTTTATAACAGTCAAAAATATTATTATATTTATAACACGTTATCAGCACGACCGCTTATCCGTTTTAAGTCCGAGCTAATCTCTATCCGAGATTCCGATCCTTATCCAATTTAAGGTATAATCTAAGGTATGATTTAATTTATTATTGTTAAATCATTTTAATTCATAAATAATTATTTATATGGAAGTCTATGTCTCCTCAAGTATATGGTAGGCTCTGCCTCCTCACTTATATGGAAGGCTATACCTCCTAAAATAATATCTTATAATTTATGATTTAAATTATTTTACTATATAATTTACGGTTTAAATTATTTTGTTATTTACATAAATTTATATATTATTATATATTTGTAGATATATGTATTCGAATTTAATAGCAAACATGGGCATTAGATGCAAAATGCGCAACGAGCTTCGGACACCATTGACCAGACAAAGGGCCTCGAAGAGAAAAGGCAAAGGCCATGATATTTTTCGTCACCTCCATGACAATTTAAAAATTGAATACATCACGAAAGAAGATCCTGATCTTTGGAATCACTCAAAGATAGGTTTGATCACCAAAAATATGTGATCTTACCAAAAGCTAGACATGAGTGGTTAAACCTCCGGTTTATGGATTATAAAAGTGTAGGTGATTATAATTCCGCGTTGTTCGGAATTACTTCCAGGATGATGTTATGTGGAGAAAAAATAACCGATAATGATATGATCGAGAAGACTCTCCAAACATTTCATCCTGTGAATGTATCACTACAACAACAATACCGGACAAAAGGTTATACTCGGTATTCGGAGTTAATGAATACACTCCTAGTTGCCGAGCAAAATAATGAACTCGTGATGTTGAATTATAAGACTCTCGTCGGATCGCACATTCCCGCGAATGTTGCCCTCATCCAGACGTGATAATTGGCAAGGACATGGAYGAGGTAGAGGCCGTGGTCGCGGTCGCGGACGTGGAGGCAGAGGTGGACAAGGAAGGGGATTCAACAATAATAGTTACAACGCGGGAAAAGCCAACAAAAATAACAAGAAAAACGATAATACAAGCGTGGTAACTACTCAGAAGGAAAATATATGTTACAGATGCGGTATGAAAGGTCATTGGGCACGTACCTGTCGTACGCCTAAACATCTTGCCGATCTGTACCAAGAATCCCAAAAGGCGAAAGAGAAAACTGGCGAAACCAATTTTGTCTCTAATGAGCCTGAACCTTCTTTTGATAACACTCATCTTGATATAGCGGATTTTCTCGTTGAACCAAATGATGTTAACGAGTAATAAGATGAGTAGGATAATTTAATATAATGTACTATATGGTCAATGTAATATAATTTAATAAATGTCTTCCTGAAGAAGACTATAAAATAAAAGTTTAATGTATAATATATTGTAATATAATGTTTAATATTATAATTAAAATGAACCATTTTTATTAATAATACAAGCGATTACAAGGAGAATTATTACATAAAATAATAAAACGACATTAACAATAAACTCTCCGTGGGTATACTCCCCAACGAAGAGACCATAAATACAAACAATAATTAAAACAAAACAAAGCATTAAACAAAATCTAAACATCTTCAAAACTAAAACTAAATGAATGAGAAGGGATGAGATTTTTGTGTGAATAAATGAATGGATGAATGAGTGAATTTATAGATTGAAAAATACTATTACTAACCGTTTGAAAAGTGTAAAATTTTTTGAAAAAATTAAAATTAAAATTCATCATAGCCGTTGGTGAATCCGACCGTTGGTGATGATGTATTAAAATCGATCTGAAATTTTATCAGTTGAATTTTAAAAGTTTTAGAAAATAATAAGATTTTTTTCAAAATTTTATCAATATTTTTGGATAAATATAAGACATATTGTTTTAATATTTTTAACATGTTTTTAATATATCTCCTTTTATTTTGACCCAGAAGATGTCAAAATTTGTAAATGAAGATGGAGATATATGTCTGGCAGATAGTGCGACCACGCACACGATATTAAAGGAYAAAAAATATTTCTCCGATCTTAAATTAAGAGAAACAGGAGTGAATACTATATCAGGAAATGCAAAAATTATTATGGGCTCGGAAGCCGATTCTGCTGAGGAACAAAGTTTGAAATAAATGATGCATTATATTCTCCCAAGTCTTATAGAAATTTGTTAAGTTTCAAAGATATCCGAAGAAATGGATATCATGTGGAAACCAAGAATAAAAATGGCATTGAATATCTTTGCATTACAAAAATGATTTCGGAGAGAAAATATATATTAGAAGAACTGCCAGATTTTTCTTCTGGATTATATTCCACAAGAATTAATATGATTGAATCATATGCTACCGATGAATATTAAAGTATGACATGATAGGCGGGTCATCGTTTCATGATGAGAAAAATTGTGGAAAACTCTAATGGCCATCCATTGAAAGACCAGAAGATCTTTCAATCAAATGAATTTTTATGTGATGCATGTTTTCGGGGAAAACTCATAATTCGGCCATCACCAGCTAAAATTGGAAATGAATCACCAAAATTTTTAGAAAGAATACATGGTGAAATATGTGGACCAATTCACCCATCATGTGGACCATTTCAATATTTTATGGTATTAATTGATGCA
The DNA here is from genome assembly GCA_018361395.1 of Boechera stricta. Lineage (NCBI taxonomy): Eukaryota > Viridiplantae > Streptophyta > Magnoliopsida > Brassicales > Brassicaceae > Boechera > Boechera stricta. Next base: position 4,745,053 of record CM031539.1, on the reverse strand, counting down.
TCAAGTAGATGGTCACATGTGTGTCTTTTGACAACACGAAATATGGCATTTGCCAGATTTATTTTCCAAATAATCAGGCTAAGAGCGCAATTTCCTGATTATACTATCAAGAAAGTAAGACTTGATAACGCTGGTGAGTTTACTTCACAAGCCTTTAATGATTATTGTATGTCACTGGGGATCGATGTTGAATACACAAAATGGCTTGGCCGAATCTTTGATCAAACGGTTGCAATTAATTGCTAGACCGTTAATAATGAGAACAAAACTCCCAATTTCGGTATGGGGACATGCTATCTTACATGCTGCAGCGTTGATCCAAATTCGACCAAGCGCATATAATAAGTATTCTCCATTACAATTAGCATCTGGTCAGCAGCCAAATATATCGCATCTCCGTGTTTTTGGATGTGCAGTATATGTACCCATTGCACCTCCCCAACGTACAAAAATGGGGCCTCAACGGAGATTGGGTATTTATATTGGTTTTACGTCACCAAGTATAATTCGTTATCTTGAGCCACAAACTGGTGACTTGTTTACAGCTCGTTTTGCTAATTGTCATTTTAATGAAAACGAGTTCCTATCGTTAGGGGGAGGAATTCAAGAAATTCCAAGGGATATTGCATGGTATACACCATCGTTGATATCTCTGGATCCTCCTACAAAACAACGTGAACTCGAAGTGCAAAAAATTGTGCATTTACAAAATATGGCAAACGAGTTACCAGACGGGTTCGTAGATACAAGAAAAGTGACAAAATCACATATACCGGCTGCAAATGTTCCATCAAGAATTGAAATCCAACGGGAACAGATTGATGCTAATAAAATAAATGAGCCTAAAGTTCAGTTAAAGAGAGAGAGACCTATGGGTTCTAAAGACAAAACTCCCCGGAAGAAAAAGGCTATGGGAGAATTAAATTCACATAAAGAGGTTCCTGAAGAAACCCAAAATAAGAAAACTCCAGAAGACTTAAATGAAGTAGTTCCCGAAGAACTACCAAAAGAAATACCCCTGAAAAGGGACATGATACAGAAAAATATGAGATTTTCATAAATTATGCTCAAAATGAAAAAGTATGGGTAAGAAATGAGATAAATGATGATGATGGAATTTTCTCATTTTCTATATCCAAAGAAATTGATAATGAAAATGATGATCCAGAACCAAGGTCTATATCAGAATGTCGGAAAAGATCTGACTGGGAGAAATGGAGGATGGCCATGCAGAATGAATTAATCTCCCTTAATAAAAGAAATGTGTTTGGACCTGTAGTTACTACACCTAAAGATGTGAAACCTGTAGGATGCAAGTGGGTATTCGTGAGAAAACGAAATGAAAATAATGAAGTCACAAGATATAAAGCCCGACTTGTTGCCCAAGGTTTTTCTCAAAGACCGGGAATTGATTATGAAGAAACATATTCTCCGGTAATGGATCTGATGCGTTGATATTTAATGAGTTTGATAGCATCCCAAAATTTAGAAATGTATCTTATGGATGTAGTGACAGCTTATCTATATGGATCACTTGATAATGAAATATATATGAAAATCCCAGAAGGGATGAAAATGCCTGATGCATTGAGCTCAAAGTCTACGGATATATGTTCGGTCAATTACGCGATCACTGCGTTAAAACAATCCGGACGCGTATGGTACAATCGCGAATACCTTTTAAAGAAAGGTTATGTAAATAATACGATATGTCCATGTGTTTTTATAAAGAAATCCTTGAGCAGTTTGTGATCATCGCTATTTGTTGGCTTGAATATAATTGGAACTCAAAGGAGATTGAGGAAGCACGAAATCATATGAAATCAGTTTGAAATGAAAGATCTTGGAAAAACAAAATTTTGTCTTGGCTCGATAGAGCACCTCCAAGATGGAATATTCGTGCATCAATCAAATTATACCAGAAAACTTCTTAAACGCTTTAATATGGATAAAGCAACTCCATTGAGTACTCCAATGATTAATAGACCGCTCAATRTTGAAAAAGATCCATTTAGACCATGTGAGGATAACGAAGAAATATTGGGTCCTGAAGTACCCTATATGAGCGYTATTGGTGGACTCATGTATCTTCAAATTACACTGAATATAGCTTTTCTTCTAATCTAACTGCGATATAACTCGTCTCCCACACGAAGACATTGGAACGGAATAAAACATATGTTCCGTTATCTTCAAGGCACAATTGACTTAGGATTATATTATCCTAGAAACTCGAAATCTTGCCTTGTTGGTTTTGCAGATGCAGGATATTTATCGGATCCACATAAGGCAAGATCTCAAACCGGGTACATATTCACAATAGGAGGGACTGCAATCTCATGGCGTTCTCAGAAACAAACACTAGTCGCTACCTCATCCAACTATGCAGAAATTATCGCACTCCATGAAGCTTGTAGAGAATGTGTGTGGCTCAGATCGATGATCCAACACATTCGAAGATAATTCTGCATGTGTTACACAAGTTAAGGAAGGTTATATTAAGAGCGACAGAACGAAGCATATTCCACCAAGATTTTTCTCTTATACTCAAGAACTCGARAAGAATGGTGAARTCAATATTGAATACGTTCGCTCCTGCGACAATTCAGCAGATCTTCTTACAAAGGCGTTACCCACCACAATGTTCAAAAAGCATGTTCATAGCATCGGGATGCGTCATCTAYGAGATTTATAAGGAGAATATGTTACTGTACTTTTTTTCYTCGTCATGGTTTTTATCCCATTGGGTTTTTCCATGACAAGGTTTTTAACGAGWCAGTACATATTAAATAATTAAGGGGGAGTGTTAGAAAATATCTTATAATTATTTATTATTTTAGTAACTCACACATGTTAAATATTTAATAACTACTTGTAACTAATTAATATTTTATTTACTAATCACCGACTACAAACCCCTATATAAAAAGTGGTTTGGTTCATTGGTCGGATAAAAGAAAAAGAAAAGAAGATCACTTATTTACCTCTCTTTCTCCTCACTTAAAGCATTACACCTTATATAATACAATCATCAATCGCTCATTTCCTGTTTTCTCTCTTTATAACAGTCAAAAATATTATTATATTTATAACAAATCACTCTTTTCTTGCCAACTTTCTTTTGATAAATTTGGTGGAATTCGTGGAACTTACTTTTAGCTTGAGGAATCTAAATTCCTTACAATGTTTGTATATCAGTTGTATATTTCAATTTCTACTACGCGGGTAATGCTATTTGTTGAGTCAAATCTTAAAAGAGAAAGATCGCAGAATTAAAATATTAACCACTTGACTAAAGACATTTTCGCCTATATATATATATATATTTTATCATTGATGAATTCATAATAATATACATTAACAGATGCAATATATAATGAAGAAAATAAACTATGTATAGAGTTATCCAATAAGTATAATCATGTTTATGAGGGGAAAAAAATAGGTTTGAAAAGATTATGTAAACATTTTAGAATGCAAATGGTAGGCGTATCGGTATCACATCTATCCTTGTGAGTAAAATATTTCATTTTTTTTATAATATATATCCACAAAATATTTCATATTAGTTTAATGCAATATGTTTCACGTCATCATTTCTATGTAAACCATTTCTCGCCGGTGTAATTTGTTGGTTTTGCCGTTTGTAGATGTATATTAAAACGGTATATTAAAACGGGCGTAGCTTTTTTCTTTTTTTGTTCAACAGTAAACTTACTTCGATTAATAGTGGATGGGTTCAGGGCCCAATACATAAAGCGATTCAAACAACAATGAAGCAATTAAATGGGTCACAGCCCAGTAGATATAATCTGATGCAACAAGAAAGATGGGCCAGCTCGTGAGTCCAAATTCTAGCAAAAGAGAGATTAAAGCCCAAAGCCCGTAAAGAACTTGAATTCGTCCTAGCTTTTATGCACGTCAGCTGCGCACGGAGTCCTCTTTGGTGACTCGGGATGATCCGCGGCGGTGAAGCCCGGTGAAAACTCCATCGGTGGTCCGATTATTAGCCTCTTGGTGAACAAAATAATAACTAAAATAAGATAATTTAATACTATGTTGAAGAACTGTGAACAAGTCCCGAGGTGGACCAAAACAGGGGACTATAGACTCTTCTTGTGTTTTTCTATTTTTTTCGCCTAACCAGATTTGATTTATTTAAGAAGGAACTCGGAGACATTGATAATACTTTTATGATTCAGACAACAACCTAGTCTCGAGGTCACGCGTGTAATCTGCAACGAATGCAGTATATCTGGTAGGAGGAGGAACGTCGTCGTTTAGCTTCTCGTATTCCCATGTCCACTTGGCAATACAAACTTGATCATCTTTAGGAACAACGTTAAGTGTTATCTTATAGCTCTGGTATTGCTTCAACACATCTCCTTCAAGAGCTAAGAAAGACACTGACTTGTTCTGTTCATCTACCTCTATCTTCTCTTTGATTTGCTCCATCTTTCCATCTATAATAAATCCAAAGTACTCGATGTAATTCAAGAACTAGGAAGAAAGAAGAGAAAAAACAAACTTTTTTCAAGAATCCGAAAAGACAATTAGTTCTAGTACATACCAACGATGAATTTCCAGATCTGAATAGAGGTGTTGGATGTGGGATCATCACGATGAATAAAAACTGCCTCTGTCTTATCCGTGAAATTTCCTTCTTTCTTCTTGAAAGTCTTGAAGAATCTATCGGCCGTCATGTTCACTTGGATCTCCAGTTCAAGAGTCTGGACACCAGCCATGGCTTCACGATTCGCTAGTCTCTCACTCTGACTCTTGTGCCATCTATCATTACCATAACAAAAAGAATAGATTAAAACCAAAAAGAAAAAGAAAGAGAGGTGGCTTCTTACGTAACAGTTTCTTGATAAGCACAACACGTGTTGTTGACTTTGAAAGCCTTGTCGAATACTATACGATGGTTGTTGGTTCGACCATTTCCCATACATTACACACACAGCACCAATATAATAATGAGTATTAGCATCCAATGACAAAATTCGAGAGAGTAGTTAAAAAATGGCAATGCAAATATTAAAGTATTTGTCTAAAACTCCAAGTGTTTTGTAGACTAGCCCAATTTTATTTTGCATTTAACAAGTAACAGGAAGTATAATTTGGTGTACATGTTTATTCTTTACATGAGAATCTAATTTATTAACTGGTGACTAATGTTTTAATTTCGGGTTTAGAATTTGGTTTTATTAGAACGCAATATGATAAATTGCACGTATGCATTAATATATATCATGTTATACAAAAACTAAACATGTAACACAAAAATTTATAGTTTTCATAATTGTTAAATGAACGAAAAAAAATATGATGGTTAAATATTTATTTTGTTTTATTGTCATTTACTTAATTTGTTTTTTGGTTAGTATTCATTACCTAAATTTTCTCTCAAATCTTGTCATGGAACAAATTGACCCTAAAAACTGCTACCATTCAAAGCCTAAATTATTATCTTCTCTTAAACAAAATGTTGAGATATGTAACAAAAAGAAATAGAGATGAGATCTTCTTTTGTCTACAAACATATGAAAATATTACTCTTTATGGAAATTTTGAATGGGTAAAATAATGAAATTTCCGAAAACAAAAACCAATTTCTGTTCTACAAGATACGAAAACTCATGGCCTTAAATGTTTCACCATCTCAAAAGAGGACATTTCATCAGAATATATTTCCACACACTAGACGTTGGGCTTAGCCTATATCCAGCCCACACCTATAAAACCATACATGACGCTGACTCTGAGATACGTTCTGGGTTCAGACCAAACCGGTATATAACCGGGCCGGCTAACTGCAGTGAGAATATTGTTGAAGAGAATATGCCGTGGAGTAGAGAGAGTTAAGGAAGAAGATTCGTGAGTCATTCGCATCTCTCTGACTCTGATTCTCTCTGCTTCTACTTGCTCCTTCTCTCTCCATTTATACATTTCTTCTCCAACCCTTCTTCTCGAGTTTTTACGGCCATTCCTCCAGGTTCGATCTCTCTCTCTCTCTCTCTCTTTGTTCGAACTGTGTTTATAGTTTTGTACGTTTCTATGCAATCATTTCCTGCAATAGCTATGTATGTTTGCTTCTTCTTAACTTTGCCGTTGAATTTGTTCAAAACGTTATATGTTTGGTGGGTTATGATAATGTATGTATTCATTAGTCTCAATCGTGGATCATTTGGTTCTGCATTTTTTCAAAATTGATGCCAGAATATGGAATTCTTAATTCACATAATATTCATTACAAAATGGAAGAAAACGCAGAGACAATTCTGGTTATTGAGAATTGAGCAATCAAATTTTTGGTATCGACTTGTAGACAATTTCTCTCTGGCAAAGCATGGATGACCAATTATCATGGGTTACTTTATGAATATTTTTGTTTTGTCATCATAACAGAACAAGCAAGGCCAGCAAGTAGTTTGCTCTGCTGGCGTATAGAGATTTTGCTTACAAACCACACTACTTCCTCAAGGGCGTTAGGAAGCTTCCATGAGCCTACAAAATGTATCAAAGTCAAGCAATGCCCTTGAGGGTATCCATGGGGTTCATGTCGTGTCTCATTCGCCCTTCTCATTTGAGAAGACAACTCAAGTTGGTGACTTTCAGACCAACACCAGATCCTCTGTCATGGAATCAAATCAGAGACTGTCCATTGAGTATGTTACTTAACATTAAATTGTGACATTCTCTTCGAAACGGTTCCCCAGTTCCTGACTTTGTTTCCCTTTTACAGACGTTTTTGGCAACAACGACCTCCATGTCTAAGGCCAATCTGTTGCAGCATCCGCGGTATAAATCCTTCCTTCTTGCTTTTGGTCTTTATCTTTCCATTCTCAAGATGGTTAATCATTCGATAATTATGCAAACGAAAACATATGACAGGTGACCAGAGTGTCTTCGAAACAGCTGCTAATGTGGCTACTTCACTCCCTTTTATATTCCTCGGAATGCAGGCACCAAGGTAAATGTTCTCTCTTTGCAAAAATCATTTCAAGTAGAGTATCTCTGACAATATTAGATACTATGCAATGTAGGAAGAATCTGAACACAAAGGTGTACGCAAACTCCCTAATTGGAGTAGGAATAGCATCGAGTATGTATCATGCCTCTCGGGGGAAGTTGAGGAAGTACCTGAGATGGGTAGATTACACAATGATCGCCACAACAACAATAGTAAATCCCACTCTTCTTAACCCATCTCCATATTCTTCTTCAGCCAATTTAACCGATTAAATCTGGTTGTGTGGACAGTGTCTCACAAGGGCTCTAAGGAATGAGAACCCAAAGTTTTTGATGGCTGCATCAGCTTTAGTTCTACCTTTTCAGCCTCTCATGGTCACTGCCGTTCACACCGGAATGATGGAGGTCGCTTTTGCTAAAAGAAGCTTAAAGGATCCAGACCTCAAAACAGCTCATAACGTACACAAGATGTCTTCATTGCTAGGAGGTGCCTTGTTTATAGCTGATGATTTCTTCCCCGAGACACCTTTCCTTCACGCAGGTTGGCACCTCGCTGCAGCCATTGGAGTTGGAACATGCAATAAGCTACTTGAGTAGATCAAGATTTCCAAAATTGCTATGGAAGTTCTCTATTCTTGGAACAGAAAAAACCAATGGTTTCTCTGTTTTCTCCTAATCAGCCGACATAACTAAGAGGCATTCTAGACTTATAGTCAATAAAATCTGAGGCTTTCTCAATCATAAGAAATTATTGAATTATAAGAACTTGTTGTCAACAGTGAAGAACAATCATAACAATTGATCCAAAAGTCGGAATCAATAGACAAATTGCGGACAACGAAAATGAAGAGCAATCACCAATTCTATCTCTTCAACACATCAATCGTGAAGTGTAGCCATGATATCTTCATCCCTATACAATAGGAACCTGCAAAGAGACGAAACACACGGTGAAATGAGACAAAATTGGAAAAGACGATAAACTTATTCTCAGAGGAATTACATCGAACAGGTTAAGAATATACTCTTTCTCTCCAAGCTTAACTTGAGTACCACCAAATTCAGGCAAAAGGACATTGTCTCCTTTCTTAACCGAAACAGGAATCAGATTCCCAGATCTGTCTCTAGCTCCAGGACCAACTGCTATCACCTTCCCCGAATTCAACTGCGTTTGATCAAATCCAAACAAATTATGGTTCGCCCAATCGAAGAAACGGGTAAAGATGAGAGTTTTCAAGAAACCCGTTTACCTGAGATGATTTCTCCGGTAAGAGAATCCCGGAGACAGTCTTCGATGGTGGAAGAATCTTCTCCACCAATACACGGTTAAGGGTCGGGATCAAACGCTTCGCCATTTCTCTCTGATTCGACGACGGAGATCGGATCACCAAAATGTTGCTCTGCTCTCGAGTTTCGCTAGATTTAGCTGGTAGAAGAATATTCCAGGGTCTAGGGTTTAAGCAGAAGAGATGTTTTCTATGGTTACTTGGACTTTACGCGGCCCAGGCCCATTAACAATAAGTTTTTAAAGTATAAATTAAACCTAATGCATCACTCAAATAATCATTGGCAAGAGAACTATAATATATTTTATTTGTGCGCCACCAAATATTAATTTTTTCACTTTGAGCTCTCAAATTATACAAAGTTCTCAAACCAATCCTCTCAAAAAAATACTTATTTTTTTATATTACTTTTCAAACTGCTTATTTTTATTTTTGCAAATAATCTACATAATATATCTCTGTATTTAAGTACCTATGTAATATTTACAAAACAACGAGAATCAAGACAGAATCCACGCAGCATCATGATGGGACCCACACAAAGACTTATGCAATAAAAGAAGCCAACAAGATGCACCACAAACTTGTCGGTACCAATCAAGATTCAACACGAAAAAGACTCCAAGCACCAATCAAGATTCAACACGAAAAAGACTCCAAGCACCAATCAAGATTCGACACAAAAAAGACTCCAAACACCAATTAAAATTTAACACGAAAAAGATTTCAATTATTCAACATCGCTCTTCACCCCTATATAAATACCCTTCTCAGGACTCAGAAGGGGCAGAGCGACATTCTCAGCAACCTTCTCTCCCTAAAATTCTCCAAGTTTTCAAAAGTTGTAATTTTGCGAGTTTTTATCAAGTTTTGTAATTTCTTAAAATTAAATAAAATATCCAAGTTTTATTCATATCAAAGTTATTTGAGATACAAAGAACCTGGGTTTCATCCTCGATCTCTAACGCGATCTTAGCCACATCGGATTACGTTAATACCTTAAAAAATTAATACAAAACCCGGAGATCTCACCAAATCCATAGGATTTGTTGAAAATAACTTTTAATAAAAGTAAAGAGAATGGTATCAGAGCCAAAATCCTGTATTCAAGTAATGCGTTTTCTGTAATGGTTTATTTAAAAGGTTTTTTAAAGATCTTCCTGTTTCAACCCAGTTTAAAACTCCAGTTAGACTTATACCCTTCTTCAAGCACCTATCAGAGGTGCCAGCAGTCCCGGTTCAGCAGTAAGACTTGCAGCTGGTCAAATGTTACCTAACCTAGTTTAAACTGCAAATCATGGCTTCCTTATTAATTTTTTTAAATAAAAAAGATCCGATCTCAAGTACAATTAATTCAAGAAAAATTATATCAAAAATAACCTCTTTAAATAATGAACTATCAAAAAACTAATTACCACATATAAATCCAGATAACATATATCAAATCGGTACTTTTGATTTTAAAACATCCTATGCAATAAAAGAACACGAACAAACTTTATCATTACAGAATAAATTTGAAGAAATAAAATTATTATCTTCAATTGCTTTAGATAAATACAAACAAAAGGGATTTAATTATATTCATTTTGAACTTGTTCAAATAGCTATTAAACCATTATCAAGAACTGGTATTGATTCACCTATACTAATGCTATTAAGGGATAAAACCTTACTAAAATTTGAAGATTCACTCTAGAGCACAATTTATAATCAACAATCTACTTTAATTGTGAACCCAATTTTCAAGTAAGTTTATATGATCCAACAATACTCAACACTTTAGTTTTAAATGTTCATTTACCAGAAATTAAATTTCAAAATGAACGGCATGGATATTTATTACTATACCGAATATATTTTAAACAATCAACATCTGAATTTAATCCTAGATGTTTATTACAAGATGACAAGGAAGAAACTACAATATTATCAGTACATAGTAAAAACACACCAACTGCTACTTATGCTCCTCAACAATTAAAATGGAATGAAATAACTATTCCAGACCAATGAAAAATAGAAATAACACAGCCTCCCAAAAATTTTGAACAGAAAAATATTTCAAGAATTATTGAACAAAATGATGGAAAAATACTATTACAATTTGGCTCATTTAGAGATCCATTACCACCTAGAATAAGTTTTTATCACTCACAGCTTTCGAATATCGTAGCCCATCTAAGACGGAATCGAAAGTATAAACCAAAAAATTAAGCAAGACAATTCAATCAAATTCAAAGCACCTATAGCTGAACCTGAATAAGACATGTATCCCACATCTACTACACCATCCGATTTTAAATCAATAAATGTTATAAATAAAAATTTCGAAATCAACAAACAATATCTTAAAGAAGACTTTTACTCAATAGAAAAAAAAAAAGTGATATTTCAAAACATTTTCCAAACACCAAACAACTAATTTTAGAAAAATTTGGTACAAAATCATAACAATAAAAGAAATAACTATTCCATTTTTTATATGGTTTGAAACCTATTCAACTGAATATAATATTGATTACCCGTTCAAATCAATAAAGACTAGTTCAACCCTAAGTCAAGTATGGGAACAGGTCGATGGTAACAAAGTTAAAACAATCCATCCACCATTGAAAGATTTAAAAATAAATACAACAAACCGGCAAATTATTGCGACTCCTTTTAAAACTGGGGCTAATAGAGAAGATAAATAACCAGTAATTATAAGTGATATCAAACCTATATATCAACAAAATAATTTTCAAAGCCAACTACTCTATACAACATCCAAACAAGTAGATCATATAGATAATAAACTAAACACCAACGAATCTAAAGGAACAGATCAATATAATAAAAATATCCAACATCTCTTTTCATCTACTTCCACGCCAATATTTAAACCAATAACTAGACAAGTAAAATTTTCAGATAACAAAATTCTAAAATCAATAGCATCAAAATTAGACAAATTAGATAAAGGAAAAGAAATAAATAATATAGACGAAAATGATAATGAATCTATTCAATCACTCACGCAATCTGAAAATTAAATTCAAGAAGTAAATCACATTAAAAATAAAATGATGAAATCTAAATACTACCATTCACCTGACTTATTATTTGAAGAACACCATAATTATTCCAATAATATATACGGTGATGGTATATATGAATGGAATATATGGATTTCGAATATGAAATAATGAATTTAATTCAAGAAATGGATATGGCGGCAATAGCCTATAAAGCTAAAGGTAATACTGATAAGCAAGCATGCGTGTTATTAATTACTGGGTTTAATGGAGCATTGAAATATTGGTGGGATAATTCGTTAGATCTAATTACGCAAGATTCAATTATAAATCACGTTGAAACAATAAGAGTAGAAAATGAAGATGGCCTTTATGAAGAACAAGAAAAACAAAATGGTGTAGAAGTATTAATTCATACTATAACTATGCATTTTATAGGATATCCAATGGAAGAATTAGAAAGCAAAAAAATTATATTAACAAACTTAAGATGCCCAACATTAGGCGACTTTAAATGGTATAAAGATATATTTGTTACCAATATATTCCAAAAGCATGATTGTAATCAACCTTTCTGGCAGATGAAGTGCAAGGTTAAAATGCCATGAACAAATCCAAGGAATACCCATGTCAATGTGGAAAGAGATTTTGGATAGTGGACCGCTGGGTTGTGGAGGTAAGTGTTTGATGTAGTGAGGGAAAGATGTTTTGAGTACGTCTTGTGGATAAATAGGGTCGGAAGGTCCGAACCAATACCACCATTCGTTAAACCATCCTGGGATTGATTTAGACAGTCCGATCAAGGATATGAACCAGGAGTGGTCGTAAGGTCGAAGATAGAAGGTTCGGAAGAAGGCGTTTTGGTAATCAACATAGGTATAACCTGGAATATGGTAGCCGGGGGTGGAAAATGGTTTTTGGGTATGGTGGTGAATAAAGCCAAGGTCTTGGATATAACCGATTTTAAGGATTTTGCAGGTAGAGTAGAAAATGAGGTTAGGGTTGGTTTTGTCTGGATAATGAGTAATTTCGACTGATTTAGAGTCTACTAAAATATACTCATAAAAGGTATGATTGAGGTTGTCAAGAAGTGACATCATCATATAAAAGATTCTTTTGGTAAATTGTTGGAGTTCTTTGAGGGTAATGGATTTGGTGAATTATGTGGTTATAAGGTGTTGTTTTTGCTGTTTTGAATAATATGTTGACTTGTTGATTGTAGCAGTTGATGAAGGTGACTGCCTGCTGCCGCTTGGAATAAGATACAGGAAATTCGCGCCAAAAAGGGTTTTGAATAGTAAGTGGTTTGCCCTGGAGATGGAGCTGATTTTTGATGTAATTCGATGCCGTCATCGGTTTTTTATTCTTTGACTCACTCATCTTGAATACTTTGTTGAATATCACTTATTTTGCCCTGTAAATATTCCCTAGTTAGAAAATCTGGTAAAGAATTATTTTCTCCTTTAATGTATTGAATATCAAAATCGAAAACAGATAAAATAGCTTGCCATCTAGCAAAAATTTGTTTTGAAACTAAATTTTTGACATCTTTTTGTAAAAAAAATTTTGCTGACTTACAGCCAACGCGTAATAAAAATTTTTTATTTATTAAATCATCTTGAAATTTTGAAATGCAGTTGACAATCGAAAGAACTTCCTTTTTAACGGTTGAATAATTTTTTTGGGATCCTAGACAGATACTAGAATGAAACCTAACTATAGACTCTTGGGTAAAGGCTGGTAGTTTTTGTTTTAGTATACCATCGTAACCCTTTTCAGAGGCATCGGTTTCTACTATCATACTGGCTTCTGGATGTGGTATTGCTAGACATGGTAAGGTTTTGACCTTTTGTTTAACTTGTTGAACTAGACTTGTATGGATATCGGTCCAAGGTTTAGGATCTTTCTATAATCGCTGAAATAAGGGTTGGATAGTTTTCCTAAAGTTTGGAAAGAAATCCGAAACATAGTTTAGACATCCTAAAAATCTTTGTAATTGTGATTTTTCTCTTAATTCGTCTGGAAATTTATCTGCAAATTCTATAGATCTTGCTATTGGTATGATTGTTCTTTGATATATGTTATGGCCTAAAAACCTTATTTTTGTTTGGAATAAACTCATTTTTTTAGCGGATAAAACTAATCCATGATTTTTTATTATGTTTAAGAATGTATATAAATGGTTAATATGTTGATCTATAGATTGTGAGTATACTAACACATCATCGATATAAACGATATTAAATTTTGAATAATTATTGAATATATCATTCATTATATGTTGGAATTCTGAAGGAGCATTTTTAAGTCCTAATGACATTACGTTCCATTCATAATGTCCGAATGGGACAGTGAATGCCGTTTTATATTTATCTTGTTCATCAATTTGTATTTGCCAGAATTCACTCTTCATATCGAATTTTGAATAGATTTTAGCATCATAAAGTCTTTTTAGTAAATCCTTTTTATTAGGTATTGGGTATCTAATCCATTGTAAGACATCATTAAGTGGTTTGTAGTTGATTACTAATCGTGGTACTCCTCGCTCTTTTTCAGCTTGGTTGTTTACATAAAAGGCCGAACAACTCCAAGGGGATTTGGAAGGCCTGATAAGTTTTTTTTTATTAAATCATTTATTTCTTGTTTACAGTGTTCTAATAATTCTTTATTCATTTGAATAGGTAGTGCTTTGGTTGATATAAGTTTTTCATTAAAGTCTTTTATGTATGGGAGTTGAACACAATATTGTTTTCTTTCCCAAAATGCATTTGGTAATTCTGAGCATACCTAGTTTAATAAATCTTTTTCTATTGTTTTTATTTTTTCTTGAATACGGGATGTTTTTAGTTGTTCTTCTATTTTTTTGTACGTTATTTCATCTTGTAGATATTGAACATGCTGTTGTTTTCCATTTATTAAATTTATTACCTTTCGAATAGTATTTGTTGGAGATATAAAATTTCTTTAGATTTCATAGGTGATAAAAAATTAAATGATAATTTTGTCCTCACTACTTCTGTTATTATGCCTAATTTTGTTACTTTGAATGAATAAATTTGAGTGAGAAAAGGGGTTCCTAATATAACTTGTTGGGTTAAATTTTTGACTAAGATAAATTGGTTTTTAAAACAGTATCCTTGATTGCATATTTTTGCACTTGGTAATTTATATTGTACTTTTAAATTACTTCCGTTGGCACCACTTAATCGTTCAGTTGTTTTTTCATAATATTTATTTGGTATTAAACCTTCACGAATGCAGTTATAATCTGCTCCGGAATCTATTAAGGCTAATGTATTTATTTGAAAATCATGTCCTATATGTAGAGTAATATTTGTATACCATTTTTGATAATTTATTTTATTAATGTTTTGGATATAATTGTTATCTTCTTCTAAATTTTTATGACTTGTAGAGGCTTGAGAATTCGTTGTTTCTACTAGTTTTAGTCTTGCATCTATTTGTAATTGATTTAATTCTTGCTGATTAACCGCAAGCTGTAATTCTTTGATTTGTGTTTTTAAACTTTTAATTTCATTTTGTAATTCTCTTGTAGTTACTTGCTTAAATAAACTTTGAGTTGGATATTTTTCAATTATTTTATTTAGACTAAAAGGCTGTGGGTTTTGCAATTGATTTTCTTGATACACTATTTTCTTTAGCTTCAATAAATATATTTTTTTAATTTCTGGATTATCTATTTTATCTATTATGTCTAATAGAAATTGCTTATCACCATTTCTAGTTATGAGATTAATTGTTTTACAGTTACATAGGTTATCTGATAATTCTTGAGATTCAGTAGAAGAATCACTTGAATTTTCTATATCATTTATTGAGTAATTGATTTCTGTTTCGCTAGAGGATTCTAATGCGGATAATAATAATTTAGTTAACTTTTCTTGTATATCAGGTTGATCTTGAAATATTTCATTAATTTTCTTTTTCATTCGACATTCTTTAGATGTATGGCCTGGTCTTTTACAATTCCAGCATACTATCTTTTGTTTTGGTTTGTAATTCTTTGTATTTTTTGAATAGTTTTTTGTTTTAGAATAATGTTTATGTTTTTTATAGTATCTATTATGTATTTTTCTTTGTTTGTATTGTATACGTTTTATTCTGGAGGGTGGATTAAGTCTATTATAACCATATTGCTCACAGAACAAACCCATAGTTAAATTAAATTTAAATTTTTCGTTTCGTTTTTTATCCTTATGTTCTTGACATATTGATAATCCTTCTTTTTTAATAAATGCAAATAATTGTCCATATTGTATCGGATCTCATTCACTGGAATAGTCTTTTAATTTGTTAATTATTCTTTCTGCAAAGAAAGACGGTAATCCGGAGATAAATTGTTCTTTCCAAAAAGGTTGATTACAGTTATGCCTTTGGAATATATTGGTAACAAATATATCTTTATACCATTTAAAGTCGCCTAATGTTGGACATCTTAAGTTTGTTAATATAATTTTTTTGCTTTCTAATTCTTCCATTGGATATCCTATAAAATGCATAGTTATAATATGAATTAAAACTTCTACAACATTTTGTTTTTCTTGTTCTTCATAAAGGTCATCTTCATTTTGTACTCTTATTGTTTCAACGTGATTTATAATTGAATCTTGCGTAATTAGAGCTAACGAATTATCCCACCAATATTTCAATGCTCCATTAAACCCAGTAATTAATAACACGCATGTTTGCTTATCAGTATTATCTTTAGCTTTATTGGATATCCTAGAAGATGCCGGAAAATACGAAAAGATGCGGGAAAAGACGCCGAAGAGTAGTTTAAAAGCCGCCCGAAAGACGAGAAGCCGGCCATGAAGACTAGAAGATGCCGGAGAAGACGGCGGAGAGTCCGCCCGAGATTCACAAGAATGCAGAATCGCCGGCAGAGAATTTCAGAAAAGTAAAAATTTTTATTCTGAAACCCCAAATATAGATGAAGACATCTTATCATCAACTTCCCCCCAAATTTTCTCTAACCGTAACAGTAACTGTCCTAAGTCTTCCGCGTCGTTGTCTAAAGTCTACCGTGTCTTTAATAAAACCCTAGTAATCCAACCGGGAAAGTGAACCGTTTTTTTTTGTTTTCCCTCCAAATGTCATAAACTCTACCGTATCGCTATCTATAAGTCTACCGTAATTATATATCCTAAAGTCTACCGTAATAATATTACTCAAGTCTACCGTAATTATATATCCAAAGTCTACCGTCTCAAACTCTCCTAAGTCTACCATCTCGATATTAGCAACGAAAGTCACGACGACGAATACAAAGAGTCAACTTCATCTTCCTCGTCATTCTTTCTGGTCAATGGTCTTTCGTCGTTGTCCTCCACCATCTGTATCGTCGGCGACGTCAGCTGCGCCGTCGATATTCTCCACGGCGTTTTCGAATCGCCGTTTTCGCCTTTTCAAAAAAAAAAAAAAATTTATAACAATGGCATTTGTGTAATAAAAAATCAAATGATTGGTTTTTGTGTTTTTTTACCCAAATCTCAAACTTTATGAATCAAAAAAATTGGTCTAGTAATAAAAAGATGAAAGTTATTTTAAGCAATTGTATCATTAATTTATTACAAAGTGATGTCTCTAAGTCAGCTCAAAATTAAATGAATTGACAACGAATTGGAATATTGATTCAAAATATTGAATTCAACGAAGAAATCCAAACCGTGTTGAACTAATTATCCTAAAGTAGATCAACTTTATTTCCATTCTTAAATTTTCAAAAATGAAAAGCTTAAACGAAAATTGAACTAAAAATTGTATTGGATGGTCCCTAACGTGGGCAAATTATAATTTAAAAGAAAAATATGGAAAAGAATAAAACTGACACTTGGAGCTAGGTCCCTAAAGTGGGCAAGGATGATAACAAAGCAACACGGGATCAAAAGCTTAATGTGTCTTTTAGGAGGTCCCTAATGTATAATACGTATGGGTTTTAGATCTCATGACAATGATGAAGAAATGGATAGGCACTATAGCATAAAGATTCACCTCAATTATCATCCAAGCAAGAGTCTAAAAGAAAAGAAAAAGTCTTGACACTAACATCGTATCGAATCTCACCATAAATAAAAAGAGAACATTACAAGCCTTGCATCGTGCACCGACCTTCATATTGGGAAAATTATGAAACCTAATAAGACAAGGACCAAGTTTCAACCATTGGCAGGTTGAAGTTCTTTCTTGATGTGCCACGTTATAATATAAATTTCTTTGATAAGAACAAAAAAAAAAAAAAACTTGTGTCACATCGATGTTTGATTTAGGAAGCTTTAATCAGAATTTATCTAACAAACGAATGGCACACGAGTTACTGTGAATTTTTTGTGTTTTATTTTTATGAGTGCTATTTCCTTCTTTTCTTATTGTTAATTGCGTCAATAACTTGCATTCGTATGAGTTTAAATATGAGTGTGACAGAGCGACAATAATAACATTAAACATTAGGTTTATGTCCTTGTTAACATACGAAGGTTTTAAAAGAATCCAAAAAGTTAATCCGTGTTCTAGTCTTCGTTTATGCCATGTTTTACTAAAAACCGTTTGAGTTGGTGCTTATTGGTTAAGATTGTGGGTAGTAGATTGGTTTGAAGATGTAAGTTGTATCCGTACAGTTTATATATATGAAAAAAATATAGCATCTAAACTCAGTATATTTTTCGTACGTACAAAAGAAAAAACTGTAAGGGCTTCATATTTTGGAAGAAATCCATCTATAGTATATAAAATCTTATTGAATATAACTAAAACTTTTTTTTTTTTGTCAACCACATTTCTATTAAAATAATAATAAACTAAACCAACAGAGTTCATTCTTTCACCACCATAAACGCAGCGAAAAATTGTTTAGCAATAAGATCTGCAGAACAATTTGCAGAACGAGGAATAAATTCGAAAAAACTCAACTCGATATGTTCAGAAAAATGGTAGATATCGCTAAGAATACCATATAAACCATAGTGATCTGAAGATTTTAGAAACGTATACAGCTCTTTTTGGTCACAACTACATATATATATTCTTGAAGATAAGAACGTGATGCTAACAAACAAAATCTAAAATTGCATCATAATATCACGATAATGAAAAAAACAAAAAAAAAACATATCAAAGACAAATCCGTATAAGTTGTTTGATGTGCAATCAAGTTGGTTCAAAATAGGGGTTGAAAGAAGGTTGAAATAATAAAACCAAAGGACCCATCTTGTCAGTTGTCACTGTCTCAAGCCGCATTACTATTGGACGATTTGGTCACCGGTCAGATTGTATGGCAGCAACTTGCAAGGAAATGGACATTGACCTCTTCATTTTCACCCCACAAAAAAATTTATTTGAATATTTGCTAATAGAATTAATCCAGATTTGAGATACTTCATTGCAGTTCCAAGCTGGTTGTGTCATTTGACATTTTCCGCCTTTGTCCCACCTTCTTATTATCCTTCTAATTTTTAGTACAACATTTCAATTATCTTCTTGCATATGTCAAGCAAATTATCAATATCATATTTTCTTGCTCGAGAAAGACCAAAACATCATTGGCTATACAAAAAAATATGATCTACTAGTGTTATTTTAGAAAACCTACCCAAACTACAAAGGAACCTCTCGGCTGACAAATTTTGTGGCTGCACTTATGCATATAAACCCAATTGAACTGATCATTCAAAAATGGTTACCCTATCGTTACAATATTCTTCCTTTAGTGATTTGTTTCTTTTCATTGAGAAGATTGACTTTGATTGGTTGTGAAACTCAATCCATTATTTATTTTATAATTAAACTGTTAATTATAAACTTCTATCTATTAGTCAAATTTATTCCATTAATTATTGCTACTTTTATGTTAAATGCATACAGTAATCAGGTTTTAAGCTTATCTTCTATAGTCTACCAGTCAATAATAAATAAGTAATATATAAAAACCCTTCAACATTTATTTATTATATAAGATACGACAATATATCAAATAAATTAGTTATATATCTTTTGAAAAAGATATTAGAATCTATTTCATTAAATGGCATGGTGTGCATGCGTATATTTTTTTATTCAATGGTCTTTCGATAAATTTAGAGCTTAGATTAGCTACGAAACTCAAAAATCGATAAAATGCAACTTATTACATACCTAAAATAAAATTTTCAGCTAAAAAACAAATCGTTTGATAACAAAATATTTTTTCCTCTAAATATGGTGTGCCCAAAATGATATTTTTCCAATTATTTACTCTCAATCTCTCATTTACTCTAAATATAGTGTGCCTAAAATAAAATTTTCAGCTAAAATTTTACCAATCACATTCATTGTGCTGCAGCCAAAGACGTGCCTGAATAAAAGCAATACAAACATGAGCTTCCGATTCTTTAAATTCCTTTGGTCTTATTTTTAAGTGAAAATTTCATTTGGTCTAGTGGTAACTCAAAATTCTCATTCTACCTCACAATTTGAAAAAAATTGTATTCTTAGGAGAATAAGACGAAGAGAGAAATGAACACACACGATTTTAACGAGTTAAACATCAAACCGGTGTCTACGTCTCATAATGGATTGTGATTGCAAGAATTTACGATCAAGAGAGACATAAAAGGTTCCCCTAACAATGCCACAATCCGGTGAATCTTATATCTCCATTCTACATAGATAGAATAAAAAGACATAAGGTTCCTCTAAAACTACTTACAATGGGCATGTTGAATTTTTGTTGAATCTTTTCAACATGTTGAATACGTGAAGGTGAAACCTATAAAAACCACGTGGCACACATTGATTGGATGAAAAAATCATGTTGTGGATTAAAATATGGATTAGGATGCGTGTTGTGTTTTTATTGGTGACTGAGATTTTTGATATTTCTTTTTCACCCGAATTATTTGAGATCATATATTTCATAGTAAATTATTTATTTTAAATTGAAATTATATAAAAATTCATCATTTTTCATATTTTATAAATAGATAATTGTTTCATCTGATTTGGACACAGAAAAAAAAATTGTGAAATAGATCCCAACAATAATTTTTTTAACACCCAAAATTCTACTAATTATTCTTTTAACTACCTAAATCTAAATAATTACCAATTTCAAACCAATCTTCCAACCATCCCCAAAATATGTTTGTTTTAATAAAAATTATATGTGTTTTAATAAAATTATATGTTGTAATAAAAAATTAGGGTAAGGTGTTGAATTTTATTAAACAAAATTATTGTAGAGTGTAAAAATAAAATGGATGTTGAATTATTAGGTGGAAGACAAAGTTGATAATTGTTGTTCCAAAAAAAAAGAAGATGATGTGGAGTAAAAAGTAGAATTTTGAAGATGAAAACCAATATACATAAGAAAACACGTGCGAGGCACATGACTTCTCGCTTGATACCACAAGCTCGAAGCCTTTGTTGTTTCGAGCAGAGAATTACCAAGACTTAGACCCGGATTCTCTTTGACACCATCACCAAGAAGAAGAATTAATTTTGTGGATGAAATCATCCATATATGTGGATATTTAAGCATTTTTTCGTGATGATAATAATGTGGAAGATGGCTAAAGAAAAGTAGTAGTCAATTAGAGAGACAATGACTGGATAATTACGATACTGGCAATTCCACACGTGGAGGTGAGGCCCGCTTTAGTTTCATACCTATCAATCTACTATTTTGGTGATAATGTTTTCCTGAGGGAAGCTTGAATAATAATACTCAGCGCAATTTTCAATAAATGATACTTTGTGGATCAAGTAACGAGTGTGTTATTAAAGATCCATCGACCACAATTCAAAATTTCACTTTTCCACAAGAACAAAAAGAGTAAGAAAAACCAAGTTTAAATTTTGAACCAACTCCTTTTATTTCATTTTCGACAGAAACACATTTTTAGTTTATGGAAATCTCTTTTAATCCAAATTTAGGATTTTGGTTGCTAGTATGTTGGAGTTTCTTTTAATGGTAGGTCTTGAATGGATCCAACGATGCGGTACGGTTTCTAAGGTGGTTTTTACGTTTTTTGAGCGTTGCCATTCAACAAGTATTTGTATAACGCGATTCATCTTTTAAACAAAACATAAAGAAATATTCATTGGGTCTACACGCGGTAAAACAACATGATAATTTTTCATTTTCGGCTTCTTTTATTCATTGGAGATATGTTGTGTAAATTTTTTTTTTTTTTTTTGTTCTGCACCACACATTCCCATATGACCATGTGAACCCTGAATTTTACAGTTTTTTTTATAGATATAGATCCTTTTTATAGTGATTTAAATTTTGGGTAATCTGTGACCATTAAAATAACTTTATTGATTATACTATACAAGATGATCTCCTTAGTTCTCTATATTTTTATTAAATACGAATACGATAGATTCCTAAAAAGTCTATGACTTGTCTAGAGGAGGAAGCCAAGAGATTCATGTGTCATGTTTGAAACATGGGTTGTTTTATGCAATTCTGTTTATTCATTACATACATGAATATTTCTGTTTTTTTAAGCTAATCTTTATATATATATATTTTTGATAAACTATTAATCTTTATATCTTTAACAACGATTTCATAATGGTTTAACTCGTAGCTTATAAAACTAGGAAAAACTACTCATTTCCTAAATATAAATTTTTATAATCTAACCTATAATATATCCAGCAAATTTAAACTAAAAATGTGTGGATATATGGGTCAACAATAGAAGAGTCACGCGAATACATTCACAAGTGCGCAATGTGCATACCATTCCAAAAGAGTTGGGCATCAGATCCTTTTTCTATGAATGCTCCATTCACGTCCCGTTACTTTTCCCTTTTGTTTCTTTCTTCTGCTTTCTTTTTATTAATTCGATTTGGCCTACCAATATCCATACCATTTATAATATTCATTTACTTGTATTATTTGACTTCGTTTCATTGCCCTCCCATGTGACGTGGCACACTTTTTCATAGATCATCCTCATTGTTCAATTATTCTCTCTTTTACTCACTGATTTTTTTGGCACCAACCGAAACAACGTTATAAGAAGAATAAATCATAAACATAATTAGTTAAGGTTTTTGACGATGACAAGAAAGGAGGGGTAAGAAAAGAACTGTGCATAAAGAATATAGAAAACAAATGGAATAAATGCTATTAATAGTAGTATAAGATATTTTTAAAACGGGTGAAACTAAACATAAATATGATTTTAAATGGATATAATAATATTAAGTTTGATCAAATTGCCAAAACATTTTTGTTGATATACAAAACGAAAAAAGGATCTTCAAAAAATACATTTTTATAGCTAATGTTTCTGAGATAAATCGTCTTCCGTATCATGAACAGATATGTTTTACCATTAAACTGCAGCCAGTGACAAATATTGTTGACTAGCATTAGCAACCAAAGGCATTATTTGATACGGTTATCCCATTTCAACCGCAAAAAGAAAAAAATGAAAAAAAAAAACAATCAGAATTCATAATGAATCTACAACACCAATGCTCACTTTTTATTCCACCATTTTTAGATGGACCCATTAAAAATTAGTGTGTCTAGAATCTTCCAGTTTGGATTATAACTTATCGAAAACAGTTTGGTATTTTGACTCAATTTTGTACATTGGAACCAAACTGTGAACAAATTGCATTAACTATTTATTTTTATATTTTTTGGTTCTCCCAAACTGGGCATCATTTGAAAAATACAGATGAAGTTTTGGAGATGAGCGAAAGATACAAAAATACAAAGCAGGTTATATGTTCGAACCAGATGTGAAGCAGGTGAACAGCATTAACCAATTAGTTCATCTTATCCTTCTTAATTTGTGTTCCGACAGAAAAAAACTGCGTTGGCTAATGTTTGGTTAAATTTTAGATCTAAGCCCACCATAGAAACCGAACTATCTTTAGTTAGCATTCACTTCTTATTGACAAAATAGTGTGAACCACAATAAATATGTCTAACGGTGATTTTTATTCATATAATTATGATATTAGCCGGCTGGATTAATTCAAATATGTAGGTTAAAGTTGAAGATTTTTTTCCGTCTATATTCTCGACGTAGATAGGTTTGGTTGGAAACATTTCTATTTCTTTTATACGTTTGGTTAGATTCTTCATGTTATATGATTATTCCAATAATTCTTTTAATTTGGTCCCTTTCGTTTCTTTCACCGGAAACAAGGAATGTCCGAGATTCATTAATTAAACTAATCTCGATCTGATTCACGCGAGAAGACAATCTTCCAGTATCAAACTATATATAATATCACTAATTTCTTTTCTTTTTTCGAAATTTATAATATCACTTATATACAATAACTATTTATCACTTATTAGTTAAACTTTACGATACTTATATTACCTTATTCTGTCAGCAGTTAAACTGTGAAGTATCTTCATCTCATATATGTTATTTTCAAAGAGAACGATTGGCAAGAAATAACAAATCAGTGATAAAATTGTTCCATAATAAATCCACAGTAATGCAAAGTTGAATAGTCGATATTATTATACTCTGGAAAGTGAAAGCCAAACGTTCCTTTTATCTAGTGAAACCTAATATTGTAGTAATATATGTATAAGCGTTATTAAAAACAAAATTGATAACCAGAAATTCTATATCAAAATCAAGACTAGTTCTCGAAATCTCTGACAAATCGAATATTATTGTCACTTAATATGAGTCCAAAAATATAAATAGTGTTATAATCAGTTCTCGTATAATTAAATATCGTTTTACAAATTTTAGATAGATATGTATTAATATCTTCAACTATAGTTTTTATCCTTTTTATTTTGTGGGCTCGGTTTATTGACCCAGAACCGATAAGTCTAAAACTCATCAACTTTCTCTTTGTCCGTATTAATGTAACAACAACTCCAAGTAGGCTAGTTGGTCGTCTCTCTGTTTTTTACGATCTCAACGGGTAACAGAGCAGATCGATATATTTATGCATTATTATTACTCAAATTTTAGAGATTATATTTTTCTTATTCTTGTTTTCAAAATGTAATTCAGCCATTTATTTATATTATTCATAGTATTAGTTAACTTTTTACATTTTAAAATTTTGAACACTAATAGTGTTATAAATTATCGTTACAATTCTAAAAGTGTTATAAGTAGTTATTGTACTTACCAAAAAAAATAGTTATCATTTTATAATTTTCTACAAAAATAAATTCATGCAACTAAACTAGTTATATTGTTCTTGTGTAAGAAAATTATCCATCTAGCATATCTATATATCAATGATCATTACTACTATATAATTCTGTTTTTTTTACATCATTAATTAAACCATTTTTACAACCAGTTAAATACGTCAGAGCTGTATATGCATCATTACAAGCTCGCAAGGTGGCGGATGTTTTATTATATAAATAAGATTTTGTTTTTTGTATTCAACGGTACATAGAATTTTGGAAGATTTGGAGCATAGAGTAAATAATAAAACACCAAAAAAAAAGACAAACAAAAAGGAATATCGGCTCAAATTACAAAATTACTGTTTATACAGAAATAATACTAGTACGTGTAAATTTTCCAAAATAATTTTTTTAATATACCCAAAAAAAAAAGAGGCCAAGATAAGATATATACCATTATAAATGTTAAAGATCGACCCGAAATAATAATACTCATGGTTACATTATCAGCGAAGAGCCAAGAGAGGAAGAGTCACAAACATAGTGGTGACAAGAGTTCTTAACAAAATAACTAATGGAGGTGCACAAGGTGGTTGCTCCGCCGCATAAGAGCACGGCGACGAAGCTGAAGACAAGACTGAAGGAAACTTTCTTCCCGGACGATCCCTTAAGACAGTTCAGGGGACAACCGAACCGTACCAAACTCATTCGAGCCGCTCAATACATTTTCCCAATCCTTCAATGGTGTCCTGAGTACAACTTCAGACTCCTCAAATCCGACGTCGTTTCAGGCCTCACCATCGCCAGTTTAGCTATTCCTCAGGTATAAGCACTTTGCAAAATCTGGCGACGGCCCATTTCACTTTCCGGTCAATCACCACTACCCTTTTAATCCAATTCTTGATATTTTTTTTTTCTTCTTCTTGGTTTCTATGAAAACAGGGGATAAGTTACGCGAAGCTAGCAAATTTGCCTCCAATCGTTGGTCTGTGTAAGAATCTAAAGTGAAATTAAATCGAATTATCCTTTGATATACAGGAATCAATATATAGAGTTAACAATTTAACATAAACACGTGTGTGTTGATGTATGTGTAGACTCGAGCTTCGTGCCACCGTTGGTTTATGCTGTATTGGGAAGCTCAAGAGATCTAGCGGTGGGACCAGTCTCGATAGCGTCGTTGATCTTAGGATCCATGCTAAGGCAACAAGTGTCTCCTGTAGACGATCCTGTCCTCTTTCTACAGCTTGCTTTCTCTTCTACCTTCTTTGCTGGTCTCTTTCAAGCCTCTCTTGGAATCCTCAGGTTACATATATAGTATTTATATATTCACAAAGTTTTTTAGCTTTGCATGAAACATGATTTATATCTGTTGAAATATCTGTGTTATGAGGTCAATATTTGGCCTGGTTTAGGCTAGTGGCAGTCTGTAGGGTTACATGCAGGCAGAGTTGTATCACTAAATGTTAAATGTCGTCGGTGCTCGTGCTTGTGCGCGTTAATAGCATTTGAAGATTACAAAACAAATTTAAGATTACTTTTAGAAGTTTATTTATGATTGGAAGACAATTATCACTATTGACCTTTAGAAGTTTAATCATGATTAGAAGACAATTATCATTATTGACCTATTCCAAAATATAACAAAATTTGTAGAAGAAAGTGGTAACTAGTAAATCATATATTATTATTTAGTTCAGTCTTATATATATCACTAGATTAAAAGAAATATGGTAATTACAGTAAAAGAGCTTACTATACTTTTTTTTTTTGAAATGGTTTCGACCTTACTATACTTGATATTTGAAATCTGATTTTGAAACTTTTTAAGAAGTAAACAATTTTTGGTTGATTACCATTTAACTCTCGAATTAGTATGTGTTTTTTCGTGGCACGTTTTAAACAAAACAAAAAAAAAGTTATTGTGCACGTTTTCATGATATATGATCGCTATATATTTAAATAACACGTTATTTTACCAGATTTCTACGTTATTTTATAAAATCACACAATTTCACAAAAGTGCAGAAGAAAATTTTCGTCAATCTGCGCAAAATTTGTTTTCTTTTTATATACCATATTGTCATCATAGTTATTTACTTAATGTATGTTCGAAAATAAGTTATTTAACTGATTAACCCAAAACTATTGATTTTCATATAATGTTCGAAAAATTAATTACGTGTATTATGTAGATTAAATGTTTTTTTAAAAAATCCATGAAAGAAAAAAAGACTTAAACAGCCACATCAAGACCATATTTTATATTAAATATCTAGTTTTCTACATAAGAAACATTATGCCAACTTATTTTAAACTTTTTAACTTGCAGGCTGGGATTTATAATAGACTTTCTATCAAAAGCGACACTAATAGGGTTTATGGGTGGAGCAGCCATAATAGTATCACTGCAACAGCTAAAAGCTCTGCTTGGGATAACTCATTTCACAAAGCAAATGAGTGTAGTCCCTGTTCTCTCCTCTGTTTTCCACCACACCAACGAGGTTTCTCTCTTCTTCTTTCTTCTTCTTCCTAATTCCTCTGTTTTGCTCAAATTGTATTTACAATGTTATTAATGGTACCACTGTGCGCAGTGGTCATGGCAAACAATTGTGATGGGAGTTTGCTTCTTGCTCTTCTTGCTCGCGACACGTCACCTCGTATGTTTCTTACCTCTCACTATTCATTTATCATTTTAATTCTCCCTTAGTATGCATGTAGAACATTTGTTATGATTGACCGTCATTGTTTCTCTAAACCTTCTTTCCGCCATAAATAACGAACTAATTGTTTTGGAGTAGAAATATGAATAACGATTTGCTCTGGTTTTGTTCTTGTTCCCCTGTTTCTCGCGAATATTATGCAGTCGAGACAACAAAAAGGGGAAAAAAAAGAGTCAAATTTTTTTTTAGTATTTTGATATAAATAATTCACATTTATTCACAAATTAAAAAACGTATAAAATGTCATTCAAAATTTCAAATGTAATATTAATTAATTTTTATAAACAGAAAACATCAAAGATATTTCTTACTGATTTTTGCTTCTCGTTGCTACATCACCACTTCGAACCTACATAATGCATGTTATTTTTTTTAGAAAATTAATGCATGGGATGTTTTTTTTTTTTGGATAATTACTGCATGAGGATGTTAAATATATTTGAAGTAATAATAAGAAAGGAATTTGAATGCAGAGCATGAAGAAGCCGAAGCTGTTCTGGGTCTCAGCCGGAGCTCCACTTATTTCCGTTATCTTCTCTACGCTTCTTGTCTTTGTTTTCAAAGCCGACCGTCACGGAATCAGCGTCGTAAGCGTCTTTCTTATTCTATAAACCAATCCTCTGGTTTTATTTTATTTTTGGCAGAATTTTGAAAACTTTAATTTGTTGACAGATCGGGAAATTACAAGAAGGTTTGAATCCACCGTCTTGGAACATGCTTCAGTTTCACGGAAGCCATCTCGGACTCGTTGCCAAAACCGGACTCATCACCGGAATCGTTTCCCTCACAGTAAAGTTTCTTTCAACTCGGATCATCCAACTCACTTCAATCATTTATGGCCTCGATTTTATTTAGTTTGCGTTTACAGTTACGTGTTATTATAGTTTTGATTTTTTTTTTTCAAATGCAATTTTACGTTGGCAAATAAAAATTAAAAAATATATATTACGTTGGCCTTTTACGTCAAAAATAAAGAAATCATATTTTCGATATATAAACAATTTTTACTTTTTCAGTTTTTTTTTTAAAAAAATATGACTACTGCAAAATCTTTGGCGTTATCATTTACGTAGTTAACAAATTTTTAATAATTAAAATGTTGACAATTGTGGGTTCACTTCAGAAAAATATTCACTAAACGTAAACGTAAACGAAATCCAGTGAGGTAATAATGTGTTTTCTTTTAAATAGAACTAATCTTTACTCTTTTGATCAAAATTCTTCAGTTGTATAACGCATATGCGGAACGCAAACTAGAAATAAGAAATTCTAGCTAGTTGAATATATTGGTTTAAAGAAATATGAAAAGATTATCTTACCGTAAAAAAGTAGATCGAGTTTGAAACAATCCTCACCTGACTTAGTAACTTGATTGAACAGGAAGGAATCGCAGTGGGAAGAACATTCGCAGCGCTAAAGAACTACCACGTAGATGGAAACAAAGAGATGATCGCCATTGGTCTAATGAACGTAGTAGGCTCTGCCACATCTTGTTACGTCACAACTGGAGCATTCTCTAGATCAGCAGTTAATAGCAATGCGGGAGCTAAAACGGCGGTTTCAAACATCGTGATGTCGGTCACGGTTATGGTTACGCTCCTCTTCTTAATGCCGCTATTCGAATACACTCCTACCGTAGTCCTCGGTGCCATCATCGTGACCGCTGTCATCGGTCTCATCGACCTTCCTGCGGCCAGTCAGATATGGAGGATCGATAAATTTGATTTCTTGGTGATGCTTTGCGCGTTCTTTGGTGTCATTTTCCTATCCGTTCAAAACGGTCTAGCCATTGCGGTGGGGCTATCGTTGTTTAAGCTATTAATGCAGGTAACGAGGCCGAAAATGGTTATAATGGGGAATTTTCCGGGGACGGATATATACCGGAATCTTCATCATTACAAAGAAGCACAAAGGATCCCGGGATTCCTTATCTTAAGCATCGAATCTCCTGTCAATTTCGCCAATTCTAACTACCTCACTGAAAGGTTCGTTATAACCAACGATTTTTCCTATATCTAATTTGGAAGTTCGGATCCATTAGACATAATCTCTTGAAATCTCCAAAAAACTACGAACCACTATGTTAATTTTATTGTAACGGTTTAGTAGAATCCCAATTCGGGTCTGTTTTGCATTATTACCTAACTAGTTGAGCTACAGTAAATAACCAAATTTCTTAAATAGCTATGTTGCATTGACGTATATTATATAATATACTAAGAGCACCTCCATTAGTAAGATACCCATAATATTAGTATATTTATTATAATTTAAAGAGACATGTGTCTTATGTTGAAGAGATAGATTTCTTATGGGTTCTTTAATAAGAACCGATTCTAAAGATTTTTAGTTAAAAAAAAATTTGAATTATTATAAATAGAAATCTCTAGTTTAGATACTTCAATGGAGGTGTTCTAACATTTTTGTTTTGTCTGTCTTGTTTACAAACTTTGTAGAACGTCTCGTTGGATCGAAGAATGCGAAGAAGAGGAAGCCCAAGAGAAGCATTCTAACCTTCGGTTCTTGATACTTGAAATGTCAGGTTAGTCTTAATAATAGACCTTGTTAGAATCTCATGTAGAAAGTGTTATTAGACCTAAAGTAATGTATATATTATTATTGTCAATTGGTTAACGTAACAAAACCGATCTATTTTAACCATGTCATCATCTCCAAAGATTTGAAAAAAACTTACTTTTCTTAGCTAACTCTGTTTTTATTACTATATATGTTAAAGCCGTGAGCGGTGTGGACACAAACGGAGTCACCTTCTTTAAGGAATTGAAGAAAACAACCGCGAAGAAGGACATCGAGGTAAAAAGTTGTTTTGCAAACCGGTTTTTTGTCATTGAACCAAGAAACCTAACTAGATTTTGATCTAAACAGTATGTTTATTTTCTGTGTGCAGCTTGTTTTTGTGAACCCTTTAAGTGAAGTGATGGAGAAACTACAAAGAGCTGACGAAGAAAAAGAGTTCATGAGGCCCGAGTGTCTCTTCTTAACCGTCGCTGAGGCCGTTGCGTCGCTCTCTACTAAAGGCCCATCTCTCAATAACGTCTAACCATAAAAAGAATTTGTTTATCCAAAAATATGAAATTACACCGACGGTTAAAATTTTCCTTTTTTGCTCTTTTCATCTTTTAATTTCAGTACAGGTGTAATGTTACGTTTCTCAATCTCTTTCTCCGTAATTGATTTTTGGTCAAGATGTATGTTTAATAGGAGCTTTCACCGTTTTGCAGTGTTTTTTGACATGTTTAATCTCAAAAATAAAATCGACCTAATAAATCGAATTGAAAAAATCTTACGTAGATCAGAAGGATTTTAAATTGTTTTATTTCTACATCTAAAATAACAAAATCGATTATGAAATGAAATGAAAAATAAAAATAACATTTTGTTACAAAATAAATTACAATTGTGACTTCCAACTGAAACATTTCGAATAAATAAAGACGTTAACACATTGATACTCTCGCGTGAAGATCTTTTAGATTTCATATCCCATAAGATATGCTTTTAAACTCCTACTTTCCCGACAACAACAAAAAGAAAAATTCGACTTTCGAACAAAATGGGCAGATAGAATGTATGAGAGGCCTTATGAAAATGGACAGGGTGGTTACCGTGGCTTAAAAGTTAAAACCAATTTCTTGGAAGTGCATAGAAAATATTGATCTATAATCACGTGTTTAAATCACCACTACGACATTATTTTATGCTTATATTTTGTGTTTACGCTTTATTGTTTTTTTCTGTCTGGGCCAAAATGCCCACTCTTATTTTATCCCCACAATGAGCCTATGAGAAACCAAGCATAGTAATAAGTCAGTAGCCCAAGAAGTTTTGGACCGGTATCTAGTTATCTACGTGTATATATTATGTTTATTTTAAGATGAAACCACAATATCTTAGTCTTTGTTTTGATCAAGGATTCAGAGAAAATTCGAAACAGATAGGTCAAAAGCAACATTTTCATTTACGTGTGACATATATAACTCTATATGGTATATATACACTAAGAATTTTAAAAGAAATAATTGGTAGTTTTATACAATATGAACATAATCTTTTGACATGTAAACACTATATTGAATACAAATATTCATGACGTCAAGAAAAAAAATGTCAGTTTAAATATGATGCCTAATCTGATATAGTATTTCATTATATTATCTTAAAATAAATGATACAGAAATTAGGGGAAAGCTCAGAAATAGATAGTTAAATAAAAGGTAAAAAAACAGATAAACATTTATAAAATATGTTAAAAGAAGTAAAATAAAATATGTTAGGTCGTCATGTGTTGGCTGTATAAAAAGCTGTAAAGGGACATCTCTCGTAAAACTAAAAATCATCAAATCTTCTTCTTCTCCTGTCTCTCTCTCTTTAACTCATTACCTTGTCTGTTAAAGCTTCCGTCATCACACAGAGTACAAACACTGACACTAACTCGCTTCCTAACGGTTTCAACACATAAAATTTTACACTTTTGCCACTCCGGCGAACAACAATGATCACATGGCACGACCTCTACACCGTCCTCACGGCGGTGATACCACTTTACGTGGCTATGATCCTCGCTTACGGCTCAGTCCGATGGTGGAAAATCTTCTCACCAGACCAATGCTCCGGCATAAACCGCTTCGTCGCCATTTTCGCTGTTCCTCTCCTCTCTTTCCACTTCATCTCCTCAAACAACCCTTACGCCATGAATCTCCGGTTTATCGCCGCCGACACACTCCAAAAACTAATCATGCTCACTCTCCTAATCATCTGGGCTAACTTCACTCGCTCCGGTAGTCTTGAATGGAGCATCACGATCTTTTCTCTCTCAACACTTCCCAATACTCTCGTTATGGGAATACCTCTCTTGATCGCCATGTACGGCGAGTACTCCGGCTCACTCATGGTTCAGATCGTCGTACTCCAATGTATAATCTGGTACACGCTTCTTCTCTTTCTCTTTGAATACAGAGGAGCTAAGATCTTGATCATGGAACAGTTTCCAGAGACTGGTGCTTCGATCGTTTCATTCAAAGTTGAGTCCGATGTTGTTTCTTTAGACGGACATGATTTTCTTGAAACTGATGCTCAAATCGGAGACGATGGTAAGCTTCATGTTACGGTGAGGAAATCAAACGCTTCACGGAGATCTTTATGTGGTGGTACTAATATGACTCCTCGCCCGTCTAATCTCACCGGAGCTGAGATTTACAGTCTTAACACTACTCCGAGAGGTTCCAATTTCAATCACTCTGATTTTTATTCAATGATGGGATTTCCCGGTGGCCGGCTTTCGAACTTTGGTCCGGCGGATATGTATTCTGTTCAGTCCTCGAGAGGACCAACTCCTAGACCTTCGAATTTTGAGGAAGGTTGTGCTATGGCTTCGTCGCCTAGATTTGGGTATTACCCGGGAGGAGCTCCCGGGTCGTACCCAGCTCCGAATCCAGAGTTTTCTACCGGTAATAAAACCGGTAGTAAAGTTCAGAAAGAGAATCATCATCCTGTCGGAAAATCCAATAGTCATGATGCGAAGGAGTTACATATGTTTGTTTGGGGATCCAACGGGTCACCCGTTTCGGACCGAGCGGGTCCCCAAGTTAATAATGGAGCCAACGAACAAACCGATCAAGGCGGTGCAAAAGAGATTCGAATGATGATCTCTGATCCTCCTCAGAACGGTGAAAGCAAAGGATTTTTAACTTAATTTTTATTTCTTTGTAACAAATTGACACAAATCTCAAACACAAATCTTAATTTCTGCAGCTGGTCGGATGAACGGAGACTTTGACGTCGAAGAAGAGTCGGAGAGAGTCAAGGAAGTGCCTAACGGACTACACAAGCTTCGGTGTAACTCAACGGCGGAGCTAAACCCTAAAGAAGCTATAGAAACAGGTGAAACCGCACCGGTAACACATATGCCGCCTGCTAGTGTGATGACTCGGCTGATATTGATAATGGTGTGGAGGAAACTCATAAGGAACCCGAACACTTACTCTAGTCTCATTGGTCTCATCTACGCTCTTGTCGCTTTCAGGTAATCAAAAGTTAAACATTAGTAGAAACTAAATATCATTACTATGAGATTTTAGATCCGAGTGATGATTATAGTAATTTGGGTTACGAAGGTGGGATGTGGCAATGCCTAAAATCATTCAACAGTCAATCTCAATTCTCTCTGATGCTGGTCTTGGTATGGCAATGTTCAGTTTGGGTGAGTCATTCTTATTACTCTGTTTTCCCCTTAACTCAATTACTTTCTTTCTATTTTTACGCCAATCAAAGGTCCAGAATACACAATCGTACGGAAAATTTTGTAATTTTTTGGTTGAGGATTCCAATAGTCGAAAATAGTTGGTATTTTTCTAAGATTTTTTGGGGTGACCCGTTACGGTATGGACCATCCGACAGGTAGGGTCATTGATGCGACATCGTATTTTATAAATGGTCGTGGTGGGAGGACATAGCTCGTGTTTTTGATTGTTGTCGTGGTCCCCATATTAAGTGGAAGTTGATTGGACTTACAATGTACATGTATGCATCATCATCATTTATTGGATTTTGTTTATGTTTACATGTATGCATCATTCATCACTTATTGTTTTGAGTGGAAATGAATTAACTGAAATGTGAAAATTGTGAAGGGTTGTTCATGGCATTGCAACCCAAATTAATCGCTTGCGGAAATTCCACCGCGACTTTTGCAATGGCGGTGAGATTCTTCACAGGACCAGCGGTGATGGCCGTAGCAGCAATGGCTATTGGATTACGCGGAGACCTATTGCGTGTGGCCATTGTTCAAGTAAATTACAATGATTTTCGTTAGTAGTTAATAATCTCTTCTAATTTTTTTGCAAGAAGTAACTTAACCAAATCTTGTGGTAACGTTGTAGGCTGCATTGCCTCAAGGGATCGTGCCGTTCGTGTTTGCAAAGGAGTACAATGTTCATCCCGCAATCTTGAGTACAGGGTAAGTACATTATATCGAATCAAGAGTAAAACTTTTCATATATGAGATGAGATTACTAATATTATTGATGTCTTATTGGTATTGCAGGGTAATATTCGGAATGCTTATCGCCCTACCGATTACACTTGTTTACTACATTTTACTCGGGCTATAAGCTATGTAATGGAGAAGTTTTGCTTGAGTGAAGAGAATAAAGAGAAACAAGATAATTCCCAGTGGAACGCAACTAAAGAATGTAATGTAACACAAGAGGTTTAGTAAAAATTTATAGGGACCAAGATTAGATTTGAGGATCCAAAAACCCTTTTCTTGTCAATATATATTGGGACACATATTCTAGAGATTATATGAGAAAGAAGGGGATGGGAATGCGAGGGACAAGAGGAGCAAAACAAGGGAAAGCGGACAAAACAGAGGACTAAGATTTGATTTGATTATATTTGATTTTGCAATATCTTCTTTTACTTTCAGTGTGTTTAAAATTAGGTAGGTTTTCAGTTTTTTTTTTCTTTGTTGTGTAGGTTATTTCTTTTGCGGAAAGCGTACGTTTTGTATATTTTCCTTTCTCATATTGCATTGTTCTCACAAAAGGAAAGACTGTTTTACTAACCATAATCAATTAAATAGAAACATGACCTCTTAGGTAGCGATTAGGCGCGAAATATATTAAATGCTTTTATTAAATTTTTGCTGTTGTTTCATGACGTGTATGACTAAATTTTATATTTTATTACATGAAAATATAAAATGAAGAAAATCATAATCACAGAATTCGAATAAGACCAGGAAAAAATGGACTATTTTCTTACAATTCGGCTCTTCATTAAAATAATAAGGGGAAAGTGAGTCCAAAACATCTCAACCCATTGAACATAAATATCAAAACTAACCGTTTTACCAATTGAGAGTCACTTTAAATTTATGTTAGACATGTACTAACTTGGACTTTGAGAAAGTTTGTTTTTTTTTCTCAAAAGGAATTTGTCCACTAGAACTTTAGATGTGGTTCCTCCATTTTGGCTTGTCTCTATGGTTGAACAAGATAGAGTTTGTAATGAACTTTTAAGTAACATTTAATGGAAGTTGTTTTAAGGTGAAAAAAAAAACAAGTACACCACTTGACAAAGCTCTAGTTACCATTTAGAGCATTGGTTTTAGTTTGCCATAATGAGATTGGTTTCATTGGTGAGGAAGAAGTGGGTTAAGCGCTTTTGCACTCAGAACGCTTTGTGTCGTCGTTTTAGTAAAGCTGTGTGATAAAGTTACAAGTTACATATAGAAAAATAAAAACATAAAATTAATAAATAACAGGCAGAAAGTTACTTAAAAGTCAAAAGCAAAAATATCGAAGAAAGTAATACTAATAGCTTTTTTGGTGTGTGTAAAGTGCTTTACTGCTTTTTATTGTTTTCATACTCTTTTTTTCCGTATTTCTAGGTATGTTCTCAAATATAGGAAAACGATTGAAAGTGACCCAATTTTAGGTGACGTGAGATCGTAATATGTTGCGGTGAACGAAGGACCAACCCAATCTATTTTAAAACTCTGTTAACATATTATTGATCGCTTTCTTTATCTCTTTCAAGATTCAAGTTGTAATCGAACTAGAGGTGAATCCATGTGTCTATGTTCAACCGGTTATGGCGTGGAACACCAACATTAACTGTATTTGGTTTTCTAATTTAATTTTATTATGAAAATCAATAATTTTCGGTTGAAATAGAAACAAGTAATGGTAGTATGGTAGATAAAGAATATATTGTGGTACAACCCTAAGTTTATATATTGGTGGGTGAACGATCGTTGGGTTCCGAAAATTTGTGACCAATTTAAAGATCCATTGAATTAGATGTCGAAGTGGAAGGGAACATATTATATACCCAGCCATTATAAATCGAAAAAAGTCTTCCAACAAATAATCTTCAATCACGGATTTAACGAGCCATTGAAAAGGTAACTAATTTGGTTAATCATCGACAATAGCATATTAGGTCATCTTAAGACCAACATGCGTCGCACAAAAGCTGTAATGAACTCCGTGCACCATCAATTTTAACACGGCGTATGAAGATATTTATTTATTGTTATTATCGAGAAAGCCTTACCGAATCAGAAATATTTTATCGGTATCGTCGTCACATAAACGGATGGAAGGGGTTTATCTTAATGATGTGGGTCGGAAATTCTGTAAAGGATGGAAAGGGATTGCCTTAATAATTTTATTTTAGATATATAGATTTTGTTCGTAGTTCTTACTAATGAACTAATTCTGTGATTCTACAGGTTTTTAATCATTCACAATTTTACATAATAATTTTATATTTGATCATTCCGTCATTCCATAAAATTAATGAATAAAGTTTTTATCCCGATAAGTTTTACTATATATTTTAATGATTTTGAAATTCCACTTCTTAATATTTTATATTTTTTCCTCTATTATCTGGTTCCGCAAAGCAACAAAGCATAGCCATACATGATATATGTTGAAGTTGAAGTGTGAGTGAGTAGCTAGTGTACTAATGAGTAAAAAGAAAGAGCCAATGTCTAAAAATGTCGGCTTCTTGCTTGTTAGCTTCTTCTTCTTCTTTTTCTGTCTATTGCCTCTATTATTCTTTCGGCCCACTCCCTCATCTCATGTGCTCTCTATAGCTATAGGCCTTCGTCTCATTGTCTCTTTGTGAGTTGTGACTCCCTCTTCATTGGACTTTACCCAAGTCATATACACATTTGTATATCATTACATGTTCTTATATCAAAAATTGATTTAGGCTTCAAAAAGATTTACTTAAAATTGATGTAACCATCACATCGATCGGGCCATACACTCCCCTAAACCTTCTCTTCACGCTGCGACAGTCAACGGGTTTCATGGGGTGGACCGTGGACAGCACGGACGATACACAGCTCCTTGATAATTAAATTGAATAATTGAGAGATGTATGCATCTACAATGGATCGTGTGCATGCATTTGAAATCGAGTAGTACCAAAGATATGGACCCAAAAGAGGAAAGCAACGTTGTAGTTGTTTTGAAGTACAATCCATTTCGTCTGTAATTTTTTTAACGAATATTCCACACTTCATATCCTTAAATAACGTGCATATCATCTATACATAGTAAAAAGGAAAATCTTTATATATAATTTCTGTAAACAAACAACTAACAAGTTATCTACGACCATATTTAGAATTTGAAATTTTTTAAATTTTTATCATCAGAATTTGGAGTTTTTAATTTTTTTTATATCATCTTTTTCCTTTTTAAACTTTTTCCTTTTTGGGATATTGTATTTGAGTTTTTGTTTGAACAGAAAATAGGGATTCTTGCACACATGAGATCCAACAAGAACAAGATAATAGTAGAAAAAGCTGGTAGAACAATAGATCTCAATGAGTACTATAAGTGGAGGAGTTAAGTTAGATAAATAAATGGTTACATAAAAAAAAAGTTAGATAAATCAATGACATAAGAATGATTAGGATTGATAGGGAATGGTGGTGTCCTCCTGTGCGTGGCTGCATTCTCTGGTGGTACACCACCATAAGTAATTATTGCTATTCTAATATACATCATTTTATGCTTTCTATTAGCAAAAAGAGAAAATATAATATGTTTTCATAAGTATTAAAGAGAGAAATGACAGGTGATGGGTGTCGGCGAAACCACGGACCAATGGTTCGAAATGTCCGACAAGCGAACTGTTGGTTAATGGGACTTACACACTCTTTTTCCGTATTATACATTTTACACCCATGCCAACGCCATTCTTCTTCGCTTGGTTAAAACTTAAAAGCCCTTCATCGTTCTTTTTTCTTTGTCGAAAACAAACAAATAAAAAATATGAATAATAAATCACCAAAAACATCTTAGATTTATGTCAGACGTTTCTTTCACATGGGAATGTGTTTGACAAATTTAGGTTTCTAACCCCCATTCGAAAATTTGACAAATTCGGTTCGGGATCGGATTCGGATTCGGTTTCGATTCGGGTTTCAAGTTCGGGTTCAATCGGGTTCGGTTTGGGTATTTTACACCCAAAGTAACCGAACCAAAACATACACATCATAATGATGTGTCTAAACTCTAAAGGTTAAATAATTGAAATCAAAATATTATCTAGTCTTCATCTAGAAAAATAAACAATTACGTTCCAAACACTTAAAATAACATCCTAATAAACAGATAAAAATAGAAACAACACAAAATGTTAGAATATAAATAATAACAACGTTATAAAACCAATAGATAAAAGCACGAATTCATTCTAAATTAGACAAAAATTACTGAGCAATTAATTCTAAACTTGCAAGAAAGAAAACAGAGAAGACGAACCATGTAAAGATTTAAGCTTTCAACCCAAACGAATCATGTAAAACCAGTGTTGATAAGTTGAAGGGAAAGAGAATTCATACTTCTGAGCGATTTCTAGAAATCTGAGAAGGAAGAGAGTAACAATTTTGAAGATTTAATTGATCCAGCTTTAGAATTAGATTTAGGAAGTTCTATCGTCGTGCTTTACTTTTTTTTTCGCAACCGCCGAAGGAAGGAAAGGAAAGAAAGGAACTAGGGTTACAGGTTAGGTTTATATACTTTCGGTTCTTTCGGATGTACTTCAGGTGTTCGGATATATCCGAACCCGAACCCGAACCCGAACCACCATAAACATAAGACCCATTCGGATATTTTGCAAAAATCGGATTCAGGTCGGGTTCAGGTTTTTTGGTCCGGGTTCGGATTCTGGTTTCGGGTTCAGATATTTTGCCCGTCTCTAGTTTCTCACTCAAAAGTGTAAATGTTGTGTTGTCACAACAAATATGCTTCGTATTTGATATTTTAATAGGAAACTTGAGAGAAAAATTATAGTTAATTTTACAATGCAGTCACTATATACATGTTTGGGGCTGACTTTCAGTTTTTAGATATTCACTAATTACGACGACATGACTTGTGGGTTTTGGATTTGGGAATTTCTAGACTCACCTTCCGCATCTATCATTTTAAGGAAACCTCGAACCAGCAAACGCAAGAGAAGCTAACGCATAACACCCTCTATGTGAGGCCAACGAATGATGAGAGACATCATGCAACATTCTCCAGACAGTACGTACATAAAATATTATTACTTCTATCTAACATGCATGCGTGCTCTGATGAGAACGCTAAACATATTCTTCATGTGGTTCCTATGAAAGATCTACAAGTGAACAACTTACCCGCCTCACAAAGTCTTGATCCGATATCCGAACTCTGTTGAGGTAAAAGAAAAACATAGTCTAAATACTTAAATCTATCATCTCATGTGGTTGCTTCTCTTTCTTAAACTCTTTTTAATATTTTTTTAGACTTAAGTATGAGAAAGTCATAAGAAGACACCACCATAGTATTCCAAGTTCGTTATTCTGATGTTTTCTTCATTACACGATTATATATAGTTTAAATTACGTCTATGATCAATTTCAATTTATCTTTTAGTTTTCAGTTTATATATCCCTTCAACATATTTCACAGCACAACTTTGTCGAGGTAAATTACGTTTGGTCATTGAGTCCTTGGAATTGCAACATTTTCTTCATCACGTATATGATCTCCTATATATTATTTGGGGACTACATTTATAAATAAACATTGAAAGTGTTAATATTTACATCACATTGCCATTACTTCAAAGAACAAATTTTAATCTTTCATTAAAGGTATTTTAGTCATTAGTTATTATGTGATCATTTAATTAATTAATAAATTATAATTTTTGTTTTAATTAATTAATTTATTTTTATTTTTTTGAAAAGTAGTTAAAATAGATTTTATGAAAATTTTGTTGATTTAATTAAACACAATAATTAAATTAAATTAAATGTTGATTTAATTTTCCAAAAATAAGAGATTTTATGTAGATCGTGATTTTTTTGAAAATTTTTAAGTAAAAATTTATGTAGATTGTTGATTTTTTTTCTTTATAGATTATAATTTTCGTTTTAATTAATTAATTTATTTTATATTTTTTCAAAATTAGTTAAAAATAGATTTTGTGAAGATTTTGATGATTTAATTAAATACACTAATTATAGTAAATTTAATGTTGATTTAGTTTTCTTAAAATAAGAGATTTGATGTATATTGCTATTTGTTTTGGAATGTTAATGTTAATGTTAGTTTCTCTTTATAATATCGAATCTATTAATAGATTTTTAGTATATTTAAAAATATTTGTTCATATCTTTAGTTTAACATGGTGTACAATTTAACATAACAATGTAACATTGTAATTTAATTTTTAAATCTATTTAAATTGTAAAATTTGGTAATTAAAACAAAACAAGATATAATTAGAATTTAAATAAAAAATATCAGGAAATTTTCTGTTGGAACAATATATCGCAATATCCAATATCGTTAATAGACATATTATCTTTCAACAGAAAAATATATTCTACGAAATCAATTTTAGAATATCCTGGGTTAATATTTTCCAAAATATATTAATTAATATCTTAGAATGTCGCAATCTTCCAAAACTTTATTTATTTATTCGGTTAAATCAAAAAAAATATTCTGATTTTATATATAATTTTTCTAACATAAAATTTCCAATATCGTCGAGTATGAAAGATTAGTTTTATATTTTTGATTACAAAATATTTACGCAGATATTACAAAGATTCGATATTATAAAAACTGATATTATAATTTTCGTAAAGTTTCGGCAGAATTATAATTTTCTAATATCCTTATTTTATAATTTTTAAATATTTTTTTATAATTGTAATTTGTCCGTGCTATATTTATAATTGTAATTTGCCCGTGCTATAGCATGAAATATATCCTAGTTAAATATAATTTAAATTACGTTTGTAATAAAATTTGATTCATTTTTTACTAATCAGTTTATATATTATCCTCAAAACATATCTCATGACCATATATATCCAACACCCTAATTTTCCCGACTTGACGATTTGTTACGCATTGGGCCGTTATTTTGTTTGGGCTGTCTAACCAATTCTTTCATATATGACTTAAATACGTAGGCCGATATACAACCAAATCTTATTATATAAAATTTGATTTCAAAATTAGTAATTTACATAATCATATCACATCGACATGACCCGTGTTAAGTCTATTTTAATACATATCATAAAAATTTAATATTTTTATCTTTAACGAAACAAGAAAAATATATTTTTTTAAAACATATTTATATATACTACTTTATATAACTATACTAAAAAAATTAACTTTTATTTTCCTTAACCAAAAAAAAAAATTGTATATTTACATATGCTAATTTTACGTGTGTTATTGGTCAGTTAGATTTTGACATGTATTTTAAAAAAATTAATTCATTTACCATGGATATTAATCAATAAACAATGAATATTGAAGTTTAAAATAATAATATAAGTGATTTAATATTAATTTAATTGGATAAAAATTGAATTTATTTTTGTATTATTGTGTTTTTATTCATAGTTAAAAACAATATAAAAAATGTTGACTAGTTATGATATAACGACGACAATATAAATATAATATTCTCTCCGTTTCATAAAATGTTGTTTTAAAGTTTTATTTTTGTTTCATTAAAAATTATTATTGTGTGTTTTTAATGAGTTTTAAAAAGTAAATTTTTTGTTGACAAAAAAATATAAATTTCTTTTTTATTTTTTATTATGTAAACTTATTGATTAGAAAAAAATTATTTAAAATATTTATAAAAACATAGTAGATATTTATATAATATTTTTTATATAAATATTATATAAGTTAGAGATGAACATTGTGGTTTACGGTTTACATTTATTTTTTCAAGTTATTTCATTTGCTGTACCAATTTTGTCTATTTCCTTTCGACTCTATCAATATCTTCGAGACGGCGAGACACACGTGTCAGAGAACGCAAACTGTGGTATATGGGAGCGTTAGCCACGTGGAATTTACAACCTTAAAACAAAGTTAAGATAGAAGCCGAAAAAACAAATACAAAATGATAATGTTGTCTGATCTATATCAAAATGGGTGTATGATTTTGAAAGAATGAGAGTAACGGAGACAAGTACGTACAGAGATCTACATTTACCGTCTTTGATCATCGGAGGATCCTTCGCCGCCGTTGCCATTTGTGTCTCCGTTTTCTCTATTCTCCTACATCTCCGTTTCTACACCAATCCCGCTGTACGTCCAAAACCAAATCTGCACTCTATATTTTCTTATGCGTATAGCTTCAATTTACGTTGAATATATCCGCGTGACCGATTCTTAATGAGTTGAGTATAATTGTAGGAGCAAAAATGGATTGTTTCTGTTTTGTTTATGGTGCCAGTTTATGCAGCTGAATCGGTAAGCCTCTCCTTCCCTTTCCGGAGTTTGTGAATCTCTTGTTGTGTTTTTATTAATCTGGTTTTGGTTTTAGATCATTTCCTTGTCCAATTCGAAATTCTCGCTGCCTTGTGACATTCTGAGAAACTGCTATGAAGCTTTTGCTTTGTATTCCTTTGGAAGCTATTTGGTTGCATGTCTAGGTGAGCTATGTGTACTCTCTCTCTCTTTCTCGTCTCGTTTAGTAATTGTTTTGCTTTTTTAAACCAAGATGCAATATGAATGCTCAGGTGGTGAAAGAAGAGTTGTTGAATTCCTCGAAAATGAATCGAAGAAACCATTATTAGAAAGAGGAGACAATGAGAGCAAAAAGAAGAAGAAATCATGTTTGAAATTCTTGTGTGATCCATATGTCTTGGGAAGAGAGCTCTTTGTGATAGAGAAGTTTGGTCTCGTTCAGTATGTAAGTCAAGTGAATGGCTTTCTTCTTACAACCCAATTGCATGTTTTTTAAGTTTTTGTGATATTGTCTCAGATGATCCTCAAAACCTTTTGTGCCTTCTTGACATTTTTGTTGGAGCTTCTTGGTGTTTATGGTGATGGTGAATTCAAATGGTATTACGGGTATGTGAACCATTATATCATATTTCTTTTTCATTAGATGGAAAGGCAAGTGATGAATCTTTGATTTTGTAGATACCCATACATAGTGGTGGTGCTAAACTTCAGCCAGATGTGGGCTCTGTTTTGCTTGGTGCAGTTCTATAACGTGACTCATGAACGGCTTAAAGAAATAAAACCGTTGGCCAAGTTCATTAGCTTTAAGGCTATTGTGTTTGCCACTTGGTGGCAAGGCTTCGGGATCGCGTTGCTTTGTTATTATGGTATACTCCCAAAAGAAGGAAGATTCCAGAACGGGTTGCAAGATTTCCTCATTTGCATTGAGGTAACTAAATGCCCCTCCGCCACAATTTACATATGCTATATGAGATCCTTTTAAAAATAATTATGTTTCTAAGGATTCTACTACTTGTTGGTGTACGTACATTGGCAGATGGCGATTGCAGCTGTGGCTCATCTCTTTGTTTTCCCAGCTGAACCTTACCACTACATTCCTATATCAATGTGTGGTAAAATCACATCCGAAACGAGCAAGACGGAAGTGAAACTAGACGAAGGTGGTCTTGTCGAGACGACAGAGACTCAGGTTGAAGCATCTGGCACAAGCATTAAGGAGAGTGTACAGGACATAGTTATTGACGGTGGCCAGCACGTCGTGAAAGATGTGGTTCTTACGATAAACCAAGCAATGGGACCGGTGGAGAAGGGTGTAACAAAGATCCAGGATACGATTCATCAGAAGCTTTTGGATTCAGACGGTAAAGAAGAAACAGAAGTGACTGAAGAAGTGACAGTTGAGACTTCGGTGCCGCAAGAAAAGTGATGAGGTCATAGTCATTACGATAAAAAGATACAAGAAACTTCCACATGTATATGACACCCTCCGTTGACTTCTCTTAGTGAAATATTTCGGACTATGGGCTTTCGTTTTTTGTACACTGCCGTAATTAGCCTCATCAAGAGAAGTTAAAATACTATCCGTTATATTTTAGGATTTA
This sequence comes from Boechera stricta, assembly GCA_018361395.1. NCBI lineage: Eukaryota > Viridiplantae > Streptophyta > Magnoliopsida > Brassicales > Brassicaceae > Boechera > Boechera stricta. The sequence continues at coordinate 4,700,996 of CM031539.1, read as the reverse complement.
TTTAAAGATACTAGAAAACAAACTCACGCGGAGAGCCGGAGAGGTTAAGTTTGTTTTCAACTTTTCAACTATTACATCTTTAGTAGACATAGTCTCACTTTCTTTGTGTATCATTCTCTTTCTTTCTTCTAAAATCTTTTGGTTGCGCCTCTTCTATGTATGACGAGGAAGACAATCAGGGCCGGCTCTGGTTTAAAGCCCATGAAGCAAGGGTTTCTTGGCTATTAACAATTTTAGACGCATCATTTTCGAAGTGTTGCGGTGGTGAAATGGTTGACTCCCCAACTAATGTCATGCTTCACATAAACCATGGATCAGAACAAAAGGACTAAATCTAAAAGTCTAAAATGAGCATGCATCCCATTGAGAACTTGTTCACGATGAATATATTTATCGTTAACACATTCCACATGATCTCACGTCTAACGAGCCTACATGCACTCTTTTGGAGCCTGAAAATCTTCAATAAATTTCTCTCCTTAATCTGCATAATTCACATTATTTTTATATTAAACATCATATTTGGTATATCAAATTCCATTGGACTTCCACAAATTTTATATGAAAATGAGTTAAATATGGTATTCGACTTACGACTTATTGCTGCAACCGCTGGAGAAGTCACATGCAAATTGCCATGCTATGGTCTCTTACCAAAACGACATTTCTTATTAATGTTATCACATGCTTGGATTGTGAGGTCTCAATTATTATGTTTCCTTGTTCACTCTCCATGGTATTGGTATACGACCTAATCCTAAATGGTTTTATATTTCCATTTTTGTAAAATTTCATCTTTTTTTTTATCAAACCTCTATATAAAAAAATAAAACATGGTAGAAATATATGTGTATTAACCTTAAAGTCATATAGCATTAGTACTAATTTGACCAATATCTCAATCTCGTGCATATATATATATATACATATATATATATTTTTTATATGAGAGTATATGACCGATCGACACATAATATACTGGTTTGTATTGCTAATATTATCATGTCACCCAAATTCAAATTGACATTATTAATGTTGTTAGAATTTTTTTTTATATACATTAACGAGATCTAATGGTCCGTTAGATTTGGCAATACTTGAAACATGGCGAAAGCATCTTCTAATTACCCACGTGGAGGTACTCACGTTCCGCGCTTTGTTAAACTATCCATACGATCAATGATCATACAATGATCGAACGGTTACGAATAATCGTCATTACATTCGAAACTCTCGACCGTCGATCATGACCATCCGAATTAAAAGGCCGTGATAACGGAGAACGTGAGAAGCGTCCGTTCGAGAACAAGACAAAACAAATAAGAAGAGAAAGCGCATGTGACATGACATGACATGAACGTGATTATTTGATTAGTCAGCTTTCTTTTCCAAATCTGAATTCGACGTTTTATTTACAGACTTCTCTTGTCCAAGTTCCTCATTCGTGCTCCAAAGTTACTTCATCAAATTTCGTATACTACTCTCTGTTTCTCATGCTCTTTGTTCCAAAATATAGAATCTTTTAGCCTTAGGTGTCCTTTGATTTTGTGTTTTTATTTATTTTCTTTGACATAAAATTATTAAACTCTGCGGACATTAATCTCGTCTCGTCGAATACGTTACTAGATTATATGATGGCGGGAGAGGTTCAAGAGCCGTTTAACCTAAGCCTTTTGGTAACTTTTGCAACTTTATTCTTCTTCTCATTTTCAGATAATATATGTTCAATTTAATCAAAAATCTTTTTCCTGGACATGATTTCGTTTTCATGGACCCATAGATCCTCCTTAAGATACTGGCTTGTATGTTTGGTTCGTCGTACTGAAATCTAGGCCACCTCCGAGTCCTATTTATGTGTTAAGTGTGTAGAATTTTTCTTTCTTGCGCTTTGCCAAAATATATCATGAAACGCTGATAAAGTTATATATATATATATATATCATAAATAGGGTTTTTTTCAAAAAAATATTTGTGTAAACAGAAACGCAAAAATTGTGTTTGAAAGTATAGAAACATTAATTTGTTTCCGAATGGGCTGTACAGGAGAATTCTATCCACTCGGGATCAGTATCATTTGGAAGATTCGAGAAAGAATCTTTATCATGGGAGAGGAGATCATCCTTTTCTCACAATAGATATCTTGAAGAGGCAGAGAGATTATCTAAAACTGGCTCTGTTACTCAGATGAGAGCTCATTTCGAGGTGCATTTTAAGAAGAAAGGGATCCGGTTTCCGAGTTCTGTTGAAGCTCAAACATGGGGAGAAGTTCTTCATCATCAAACTTGTACTCAGAAAGATGAGAATTTGTGGGAGAACACGAGTCAATTTAGTGATTCTTGTGTGAGTTATGATGAGATTCTTGTGAATTCTGATGATGATGATCACCCTTCTCTTTCTGTTGCTTTGGAGAAAACTAAAACTAGTCGCAGTGAGGACGAAAAAGAAACAACATCATCTTCCTCTGCAACTAGATTGAAGCCTTTGAAAAATGTCCACAAAACTGTTCCTTGTTCCACGACCAAAGCTTCTACGAAGAAGCATGTTGTCATAACAAAGGGATCTTCTCCAAGTTGTAATACTAAAACCAGTATTGACACTAAGAGGTAGCATTATAACTTAATTTTCATGTAACTTTATGTCTATGTGTTTCACCACTCTTAAGGGTCTATTTGGTTTTGAATGGCAGACAAAAGGATTTGAAACCTAAGAGGATTGTTAAAACTGTTGCATCTCAATCTCCAACAACATCAAAGAAAACTGAGAGCCTAACTCCTTTGGTGGCTACAAGAGAAAAGAGAACAACTACTAATGGTTTCAGTTTCAGAAGTAACGAACGAGCTGAGAAGAGGAAAGAGGTATACTCTGTTTTTTTTTGGTATGAAGTATACTCTGTTTTACTCTGTTCACAGTTAGAATTTTGAGCTTATGATGGAACATTGTCTGATGCTGTAGGAAAAGGTAAAAGCCGTAGTGCCTAAGGATCTTAACTTTAAAGCAAGACCATTGCCTAAAAGCACACAAGCTAGACCTCAAGACACGTCAACAGGTCAGGCAAAGGAAAAAGCAAGAGATGATCACTCATCTATAGCTGGTTGTGATCGGTCACTGGTTAATGGAATTGCCAAGAGTAAGCTCAATATTAACAAACACAAGGCGGATACACATAGGAGTCTAAATGAAATTCGGCCAAAGACCAGCGATCAGAGCGCCAGAAACAACACGAACAGAAGGATTTTAGCGGTTAGACGTTCTGCGGTTGAGGTTGCTTTGTGAGCAAAATTCACCGTCTCTCCTTTTGTTCTTTAGATTCTGTAATTAGTACTATGCCCTCAATTGTGTAACTTGTGTTTGCGTTTGAGTATTTGTGTTTATATGTTATAGAATCATTATAACATAGAAACGCAAATACGAATAAACAATGATCACCCATGTAACCTTATGTTAGAATTATCGTTCCCCTAATAAATTTCTAAACGCTTATAACTAGTTACTATCCGATCATTGTCGAGGGCGGCTTCTATTTAGATGTGTAATTGCAGCATACACTATTCAATATTTTTTTTTCCTTTTAAATTACAATCTCCGTTTCAATCGGTTTGACACATTTTACAATATTATAAAATATTTTAAATATACAAATATACGTATATACAATAAATCACTAATTAAAAATAACTTAAAATTCCAATATTACTAGCTTTGGTAATATGACTTGAGACAAACTTTAGAGTGACAGTTGATGTAGAAGGTCTGTTTTTCTTATAACATTAACTTTAATTTTGATTTCAAATAATTTAATTCGAGCCGCCCTATAAATCCTTTTCATTTTCTGCTTACATGAGTTTCCACACAATAAAAGAGAAAATCTAATACTATTATTATTAGTCTTTTTGTCCATTCGTTAACCTCCACATTGTTGTCACTTGTCCACTCTCTATGAAGTCACCCACGAAAACGTTATCGACATTGTTCGTGCTTATCCTACTTCAAGGATCGCGACAAATAATTATATGATGTAACTTTTAAAATGCATATATATCTTACCGTATCAAAAAATGAGTAATAATAAAAGAAATAGTACGGATAATGTTCTTAGCCTCCTAAATCAACATTTCTTTTTTATTCAATAGTTACGCTGCAGTATATTCTAAAATATTACATAACATACGAAAAACTTCCAAGAGTTACTTACGAACTATGTTATAGACAAAATGTTACCGAGAACCACCACAAAATTTGCCACGGCTACGATCCTCGCCGTCAGTTTCCCTGGAACCACCACGAGTGAAGACGACAACGTTTGATCCGTTTGGTGAGGAGGTTTTCTGAAGTAGTAAGGGAAGTACGGCAAGATAGCGTCTGGCGGTGGAGGACCATAGAAAGTGCTGCTACTACCATCTCCGCCACCGTACGGTGGAGAAGGGTAGTTTGGTATATTCCCAGCCGGAGGAGGGTAATTTGGTAAATTCCCAGCTGGAGATCGGCTGGAGGAGGATATGGTGGTGGTTGAGTCATGGAGGGTGTGGAGGAGCCACCACCAATAGGTGGCGTTGGATAACACGGATACGGACACGGCGCTCGGATATGGCCAAGTACGGGAAGTAAAGAAGAGAAAAGATGAAGAATAAGCTCAAGAGGAGAAGGCCATGATCGTTTGTGTTCATGTTTTATTTTTGTTATGTTTTACCTTTCTTGATGAAAGAATGGTTTATTTATTTTATTTGAATGATAAACAAATATTTTTGGGTAATACAACCGCGAGAAAGTAAATTAAGATAAGTTTTTTGGAAAAAGATTAGTTGGAAGGTGTGGACTCTAGCTAGAAGACACTTGTCTTGGTTCTTGTGAATTATTGGAATCAATGGTTTGCTTACTAGTCTTCTTCCTTAATCACATTAATTATTGGTGTTAATTTGTAGCTAATTATTCGATGTTAGTCCGTCTTAATCATCGTCTGTTAATGGAATATCTTTTGTTAATTGTGGATTAACATTGAACTAGTGTAGACTTCTTAAGCATGTTTTAATTATGTAAATAATTGATGAAGTTTAGATAAATTTGGCCGTATCTTACAGTACTGTATGTAATATGTAATTTTCTTGGATCTTGGTTTGATTATACTTGTATAAACGGGCTTTCCGGCGCTCTGTGTACACTGTACAGATGTTTAGGTTGATTATTCGTCTATTATATTGACCCATAATAGTTTCGACGAACATGCATGCTTTGTTATTAAAAAGAGAGAGATATACTACAATCATTTTATAAAATAAATAAAAGTCATTTGTTAAACGACAAATTTTAGATGAATATTCTACACATCAACCACTAAATTACCTAATTATGTCCTCTAAAGAAACCATTGCGTCATAGAGGCTTAAAGTGGTCGATATATGTATAATATTTTAACCATCCCACAGAAAGATGGATACATTCTAGCATCTGTTTCCAGAAGCCTTATTGATGCTTCAAGTAAAATTTTCTCATTAATAAATAATTAAATATTTTTTCTATCTAAAATTATAAGAAAATGGTACTTGTGATTATAATTTTGAGGACAATTTGTGAGCATGTCTGTAAAGGGCTAAGACGTTGAGTGATCTTGAAGGTTTTAAAGGTGTACATCATAGCTATTTCATTTTTTCCGAGGTATTAGTAGATAGCATCGATAAGTAACCTTTGTAACTGAAAATTAATTAAAGCCTAAAGTCATTTTATTTATACAAACCTAGAGTCATAAAATGAAAAAAAAATTTAAAAAAATATATATTAATTTTAAATGATATTTATATGAAAGGGATAGACTATCAAATAGAAGATAGTTTAATCGAAAATAGGAAAATAAAGTAATGGCAAAATGGATTTCCTCAAAAATGTAAAGAGGGTGCGGTAGTTATAGCTACCAACTCGCGACTTTCCACTTAACAAAATAAGTTAAAAGTGATAATGACAATCAGACGTTAAGTAAAAGTAAAACCACTAAAAAAAACAGAATATACATTATCTATGTGTATATATACTAAGTGAGATTGCATAAAATGATGAAGGAGTTTGTGTTGTGTTTTTGCCTCTTTGAGACAATAAAAGCATTATCACAGCTGTGTGGTGCACAATTATTTCATACCTTTTAAAGTCTATATCAACTGCAACCTCTAAGAAAGAAAAAAAATGAGCTAATAACTCCTTTCATTGATTCCATGTCTTTTTTTCGTTACTAATTTGGCAAATTTTATCTTTCTTTCATTTTGCTTTATAAAGCAAGGTAAATCATGAAAAGAAGATCGGTATTGGGTTTTAAGCCGAATATGAATATCTCATTTTGCATAGTAGAAGATTTAAAATAACAGAAAAGTAAATGTAATAGTAGATGTTTTCAGAAACTAATTCTAGGTCGACGTTTAACAAAGAAAAAACAAATGTTTAAAGTATATAATCCAAATACATTAATTTTCCTTTATATAGCAAAAAAAAGTCAAATTGTTTTAGTTTTATCAGGTCTAAATTTGAATACCACACTTGGTTTAGTAAAGTGATGTAAGTAAATACGCGGTATGTATTAGTAAGCGTTGAAGAAAAGTAAAAACTAAAAACGTAGGTGAGATGGAGATTTGGTAGAAAATAAGCGTTAGGCGAAACAGATTCACATGTCATGTCTAAGGTCGGCTTCACGGGACCCATTTTTGTTGAAACCCAAGTTGATCTCCATTTCTTCATCTCTCTCTTACCATCAACACGAGTCTTTCTACCTTAAAATTATTCTCGACTTACAAAAAGTTAGTATTCAAAACAAAATCTAATATAATGTTAATTCAAGTATACATTTTTATTTTCAAAATAATTAGATTTTAGGTAGTTTTTTGTTTAATACGAAGTTATCTAATCTATCTAGTTTCTACGCGTAAGCGGTCCTTAGGCTCCGTATACAAAAAAAAAAAAAGGGTCCTTAGACTATTCTCATTAGGGGTTATTACACTCTTGGTAGCTCCACACATAGTCTCTATATATATTTGAATTGAAATTCAATTTTTCTATATATAAACTATAAATTTAAACTATATCAAAATATGGTTGTATTTCGGATCGTATCAATTTATTTAGATTAAACATCTCTTAACTATATATTGATTATAAATTTATAATAGTTTATCAATTCATCAACTCTCTATAGTTTATTAACTTCATCTACAATATACTTTTGTCAGCTCATGTCTTTTAAAATTACTTTACTTAATAAGTTAAAACATATGGACTTTTCATAAATTGCTTATACATATAAATAACAATTAATCAGAAGCGTAAAGTAGGAAAGCCAAAAAGGACATAATATTTTCGAAAACTCGCCTTTTTAACTTTATATTTCTTGTCGCTTTTTTCTTTTTGAGAAAAACTATCTTTACGTTTATTAAAAACAATATGCTTTTCTATAAAATTATTCCGCACAAAGAAAACTTTCCAATTTCGAGAATCAATTCAATGGCAAGTTGAAGAGAGAACATATCACATAAAGAGAATAAATTTCTAGAATTTACATATTTCCCTGAACACAATTGTGGTCTACGTACCTTATTAATTTGGTTAAAAAAACCATTAGAAAATTTTGGATATAGATGAAAACATATATAATCCTAGCTAGTAAATTTATTAATCAACGATCAATAACGTTCTTGAACAACTAATTAAAAAGTATCTGACAACAAACCAATCGCAGATCTTCAAATATTTCTTCTCCGATCATGTTAATTTCAAAGAATCAAGAACCCCAGAATTCCAAACGCGATTAGACCGGAGAGCTTCACCACCATATAACTTTTTCCGGCGGCCGCTCCGAATTGCTCATCAACGGGATAGAGATTTCCCGGCGGACCCGTGATGTACAAGAAATTAGCCGGCGGTGGCGGTGGCGGTGGACAGTTGGGACTGACTTTCTTCGGCGGAGGCGGTGAGAGAGCTGGCGGAGGAGGACACGCCGGCGGTGGAGGAGACGGTGGTGGAGGAGACGGCGGAGGAGGGTTTTGGATGCAGCTTGGAGAACACTTTATGGGATCAACCTCATCTAGCTTTCTTGCTTCTAAAGAAGCATCTGATGGTGATGAAGCGTTGATGATTGTTGGACACGGCAGCAACGAGATAATCACCGTGAAAATGACAACGGATCCCCGGCGGTGAAAATTTCCCGGCATGTTGTGATCGGAGAGTTTTCTTTATATGATCAAAGCAAAATCTAACAAAAGAGAGTTTTGTATATATTGAGACTAAGCTTAAAGAGTTGAAAGTTAAGAGGAGACGTGAAAATGAGGGGTGATGATGGATGCGTTCTCGTTACGTAAGCTAAGTGCATGGGAGTCATAGACTTATTAAATAGTGTATATATAATTTTCTGTAAGCTTCTAGACTTATTAAATAAAAGATACTCTATTGTCTGAAACTAATGAGAAATTAGGAACACGGTTATATAACGAGTACTCGTCGGTCCACTAAGTAATCGTATTTTTTCATGTGAGGTGGAGCCCTCGTGACCTATTTTGGTCTTGCTCGTCATTAAAATTTTCTTTAGTTGTGGAATTTTTAATTAGCGATTAAAATCCCACCGTCGTCCACCATAACAAAAGTATAAACTATACATTAATATATACATGTCTTTCAGATAAATAGTGGTCCATTTTAACTGTATGTATTTCCTTCTATATTTGTTACCTATAGTTAGTTAGGTTTGCGGCACTAAATGGTTTATCTGGAGAAGATATGTTAATTAATGCTTTTTTCAACCAATTTTGAATAAAAGTTAAAGAAGTATAAGCATATATATATAAAAAGAGAGTATAATCGTATATATACGAGTGCGTGTAGTTGCTTAATGCGTAAGTGAGTGCTTTTTTAAAGGAACATTGCTTTAGTTGTTCAATTACATAAATGATAAATGAGAAGGTAGCAGGAAACTATCTCTTATGGTATCGTATTAAAGAAAAAAGGAAAAATGGATAAATGCTTTCGTATGATTGAAGAATAATTCAGGACAGAAAATTTAACAGCGTCGACTATTTTCATAAAAAAGTATGTCACCCAAAAAATGGTTTTGGTGGTCATAGAACATGCAAAGGAGAATCTAAGTCCATATTGGTCTTAAATATCGATTATAAAATTCAGTAATCATACTAAACAGTACATTATTTAGATGCTGGTTCATAGAGTCATAGAATATAACAAAGTTGGATAATATTCCAAAGGCGAAAAGTTAGACTTGCACAACCGGGAAGGATCCGGGTTATGCGAATAGCATTTTGAGGCCTTGGCCCATAAGATTAACCCTGTAGAATTTATACGGGACTACAAGATTAACCATAAAATGTCGGCTATAAAATGGCTGGGCATATGAATTATGGATAACCATTTAACGTTTGTTATTATTTTGGTTCAAGTATAACTTATTAGATTAATAATTAATATATAACCTTCAAGTATAACTTTCTTAAAATTATGTGTGAAGCTAGATATTTTTGTCATTTAACCAATTACAATAATCGAACATGAATAAAATCGATGTGAAAGGATTCAAACTTAGTCTTCCAATTCCGAAATGAATCTTCCAAGATGATTTTGGCAACGTTGTATCATATGCTCTCAGTTCCAAATAATACAAGGACTGGGTTGCTAGCAGATCGAGTTCAATGGGATCTAGAGATGTTGATTATTTCACCCAATGGTGTTTAGGTCTAAAGATGATAAACAATACCCACATTTCACTATTTCTTTAAATGATGACTTATCTTCAGTCGCAAAATAGTTCTCTTTGATATGTTATTATGCAACTTAGTTTGACACTATGGGAAAAATATCTTATCCAAGCGAACTAGATTTTGTGAGATTTTTAAGCCTCTGTAAGAGGTGGTATGCCGATGAGTACTTTGCCAAATATTTGGATGAGAGATTAAACAGAAAGGAAGTTGTCAAGGCATAATTAAAATCTCTTGAGAAGTTTGGTATGAAATGTTTCAAATATCTTGTAGAGTCATTCTCTTGAAAACCCCGACTTGCATTGCCAAGATTCTTGGCATTATAATTTGGTCTCTAGGGAACTTATACGTTTAATTTGAAAATGTTAGATTATGGTTATGATTGATTCTACTGTTATCCATTTCGTTGGTTACATATCTCTATTAAACATCTAAAAAACAGTAAAGATATGAAAGCAAACTACATGGTGATGAAAAATCTTTTCTACAGAAAACAATATCATTGGAAGCAAGACCAAGAGAAGACTTGAGAGAGTTATATAGATTGATACTTCCTTTTACCAAACTAATTACCCAATTCAAAGTAAATAAGAATGATTTTTTTTTGTACAATTTTCGTTGTACCGATTAAAATTTTAGACAAGTATTGATGAAAGGAAAAACAAACAAGAAAGAATAAATGTTCTTGAGAGAAATAATACTGATGTTTTGAAATTCTTCAGCATATGAAGTTTGAAATTCTTCTTGGCATGCCTCTTCTTCAAAGTCTCATGGTCCATATGAATGAGACACTCCTTGAATATGAAAATAGTGTTGCCACGCTTGCATGTCCCTCACCAACGCATAGAGCTCGTTGAACTCCTCCTCTGAACTTCCCACATATTTAATTCATCGTTGGATCTGGTTTTTGAAACGTGACCAATCCTTTATCCCGTCTATATATTTTTTCTGCACAAAATACCATCTAAATATGAGTTGATAATGTCTAGACTAGAGATAATTGCTCCTTCGTACCACACATACCAAATTCATAAAAAAACTTGTCATCTTCATCCCACAGTGTTGCACAAAAAAGTCACGCAATGATGATATAAAAACTGACAAAAAACTTAAAAACTAACTTTCAGTTTTTGTACCGCTTACCAAGTGGGAAGAGACCATCAAGAATTGTACTAGACAAATATTCAGTAGAGCAAGCATGTTGGAAGAACGAATAATTAGCGAAGAGAAGGGATATTATAAGCACATATGCTATTTTACACCTTCAAGTTTACGCTACTACACTGCTCTCTCTTTTCCTTGTTCATTATCGAGTGATGATATAAGATACAACATTAGATTCTCGATTATCTCACTTTGATATTGTTAGTTGCAAACCATTTACACTCTTGTTCATGGTAAGATGCAAAATGATATTGCTTAACTATCAAATAAAGCCATTGCGATTCCAAAGTTGATGCGAGGCTCAAAGTGTTTGGTTTTGATCTCCAAATGCTTCCCTGCTTTAGACCGAAGTCGATGACCATCGCCTTATTGGTGTCTTCAGGAGACTTTTATGATTTCTTGCTTACCAAGCTAACTACCACCCACTAAAAAAGTGGGATTTATGGGTGGTTGGAGATGATAATTAAACCATTTTTGTCAACAACAACTCATATAAATGAGAAGACTAATATGACTCATTTCGCTTTCGGTCTTGAAGAAACTTTCAAACAAACCAAAAAAATATAATTTTCATTTCAATCACTGAATGAATTTGGAATCTGTCATTTTCTTCACTTGATGAACATTATGTGAAATACCAAAATATATGATGAGGTATTGATACCTCCAGCGAAGAATTTGATTTTTGCGGCAATCACGCAGGTTTATTAGGACATGTGGTCTCCCGAAGCAAGTGGAATTTTGACATTTAACGAATAATGTAGCCAATCATTTATTTATTTTCAACTGTTGCTTCTCTTCTAAGGAACGTTGATCAGGAGCTTTGAGAGTTGAGATTGAGCGATAATGGAAATTCATGTACCACAAACAGAAGATCAATTCAATGCTTATTATTCATCCCCAATATTATTACAAATGTTACAAATAAATACACAGCGAGTAAAAACAGAGTTCGATTTTCGAACGCCCTTTTGGCTCACCATCTCCAAATTCGATTCCACAAATGGAACTAGTATCCCAAAAAATCAAATCAATTGAACAAGAATATTAACATAATTTAATAAACTCAATAAAAATGAGAGCTTGATGAACCTTTTTGTTTTGTCAGAAGACTAATTATTATTGGCATGCTTTACGGAGAAGCTCTAACAAAGATATGGCTTTTCTTTTGCCTCTGTCTGTCCCATTGTTCGATAGATCCATCAATGGCACAACCGCGCCAAGCCTACCGATAGTGATTAGTTTCTCGGTGTCTCTCTTACACAGCGAAAGCAATATCGCCGCTGCGTTTTCTCGGTTTCTGGCTTGATCCGTTTGGAGAATACCTATCAATGCAGGTAAAGTATTCGCTTTCACTATCGCGGATTTCGCGTCTACGTTACTTGCAAGGACGGAGAGTATTGTCAAAGCTTCATCAACCATCCTGTGGCTGCTCGAGTCACTTAGCATCTTAACCAATGCAGTTACTATTCCGGCTCTAACTGCTCGACCTTTGTTTCCCTGATAAATGCAAAGATTGAACAATGCCGTGGCTGCATCTTTCTTCCCTCTCGGGGTCCCGTTCTCGAGCAGATCCACTAAGGCAGGTATCGCACCCGATCCGCCTATTATGATCTTGTTTTCATCAGCTAACGAAAGGCTAAAGAGTGTTGCTGCTGCGTTTTCTCTTGCTTCCATGGTTCCGGCTCTAAGGACTTGAACGATTGAGGTGACTGCACCAGCAAACATTATCAGCTCTTTGTTGTTTTCATAAATAGAGAGGTTGAGAACACATGTGATTGCGTTTTCCTGCGTTGCAACGTCCTCAGAGGTTAAAAGGTTCACCAAAACAGGGATTGCTCCTGCTTCTGCAATCAAAATGCGATTGTCTGTGCTTCTCTTTGACAGAGACCGGATTTCAGAAACCGCATTTCTTCGATCTTCCGTGGACCGACTTGAGAGTCTCTGAACCAATGCCCGGATCACTGACATGTCTCCACCGTTTTTTGTCCTGCCGTTGATGTAACCTGCGGGTTGCTCAATGTTGTGTTCAGTGCACCACCGAGAGATGAGGCTTCTGAGAACATAGTTTGGCGTAAGTGTAAAGTTTTCGAGTTTCTGCTGAGTCTTTGGACACGTTAGATTTCCACAATCGATCCATCTCTGTATGTACGCCCTCTCGTAAGTCTGCCATTGTAGAGAGACAATATCAATAACCAAGCAACAGACAGTAAAATTCAGAAAAAGTTCTATAAATCTTAAAACTAGACCTGTCCTGTGGCGACAATAACAGGATCCTTCATCAGTTCCAGCGACACCGGACAAAGAAAATCAACCGGAATCGTGAGTTTATCAGATTTCTTCGATTCGTCAGCGTTCTTGGTAACCATTTTGTCTAATCTATCGGTATCAGCATCTTTCGATAGATAATAGGCCAAAGAAATGGAAGAGCTTCTCCGCAGAGGAGGCGAATCTTGTTTCTCCTCCTCAGCAAAATGAAGTGTTTCTGAAACACTCTCAAGCTTTTCCTCAACTTTGATTTTTACATTACTAAAACCATCTCTCTCCATTGGCTCAGATAAAGCACTAGAGAACTTGTTCGAATTCAGCGATCCATATCTCTGCATTGCTCTTCTCAACTGCGATCTCGCCAATTCCACCTGTTCTCCAACTTCGTCAGAGATATCATAAAGATCATATGGAAGATTTCTCAATGCTTTCTCAAGCTTCCATGTAACGCATTGGAACTGGAATGAGATTCTCTTCGCAGCACCATCCTTGAATCAACAAAATCAATCTTTCAGACAAACCGGAGATAACCGTACTATAATCAACGGTCTAACTACATTTAACTAAACCAGTAATTCTAGTAGCAACTATGAATCTGCGATATTCATGAGATCGAAGAACAGCAAATCGTAATTTGAATTTTTTAAGGAGTTAGATTGTGCTTACAGAGGAGTCACGAGCTTGGAATCGAGCTGTGGAGAGAAGACGCTTCGCGGCTTGAAGCCCCACCACAAGATCAGACCACCAATCGTTATCCGACGACGACGAAGCGGCGGAATTGATCGGAGTTGAGTCTCTAATCTCCTCTACCAAATGCGTCAAGAGAGAGACTCGGCGAGTGAGATCCGCGCAATCCTGCTTAAACACGCCGGCGTTGAGTGGAATCTCGACTATATCAGCAATTAGGTCGAGTAGAGAGGCGGGTGAGACGATTCCTCCGGCCATTACGCCGATCAACCTCCGTCGATCGGAAAAAAAATATGTAAAAAAGAATAAATCAGCTTTGGGATTCGCTCTTTACTCAGAAGCAAGCGAGACTAATAACATTGCTTTTATTTATCCACGCGACCATTTTGTCAAGAGAGAGGTCGTTGTTACGGCACCGTTTTGCAGGACCTACGTCTTGGTCCACTCCTTTCTTTTCTACTCTTTAAAATATAGTTTATTATATATATACCAAAATGAAAATATTAGTCTTGAGTCTAAACTTTTTTTCAGATAACTTAGTCTATATTTTAACAAAATAAAAAAATTAACCCAAATTTAAAATTTAAACCATCAAAATCAGATGAGTTTTTTTTTTGGTGCATTAAAGATAATAATTACTAGAGACTTCTTAAATAGTGTATGTAAAGTTATATATTGTGGTCGGAGGTATTAAAGATATAATTATTTATTATAAAAGTGATATAAATAAAACCGTATTATGTGTTTTGGTAATGCATACATAATTATTTATTTTTCAAATGTTGTAAGAATTTAGACTTGCTTGTATCCTCACTTACAATAGAACTAAAATTTGACCCGAAATCCTAAATTCTAATTCCACAAAACAGTTATAACTTTATAAACTAAAATCTAATCTGAAATTGGTGTATATATTTCTTAAATTTTGAGATATATAATTTTTTTTAATGATAACTTATTTTAGATTTTTTTTCTTTTCTTAGTTGTCTTTGCTAGTCCAACGATGATTTATTATTATGAAAATAAAGGAATGAGTAGATAAATAACTAAATGAAGTAAAAATAAATAAATAAATACAGAAAGAAAGAAAGCGAGATTGGCGGTGGTGGATAGAGGAGAAGAGAACAAAACAAGGAGGATACAGTTGGCTTTGGAATATTATGGTTTATAATGCAACCAAACACATATAATTGAAATGAACCACACACACGCTTTAATTATTATACATAAGAGTGATCGAGCACCATTACATTTTCTTTGCTTGCTTCGTTGTAAAGCATATCATCTCTTTTTTTTAATTAAAAAGTTGTAATGGGTTTTGATAATATATATAAACATAATGGGTCAATCTAATAAATATTCGGACCACAATGTTAAAATTAGTTATCTGTTTTTTCCTTCCGGCCGGAAGCAATTATGAAGTTTTAAAAGATTATCATCATCAATTATTTATTGGTATATAACTATATATTCTTCTACGGTTTCTGTAAATTTATTTTTGCTCATAATATACGTACTTACAACAATTTATTCCAAATACGCTGCGTTTTGCGTCCTGTGAAATTCTTTAGTATACTATTATTAATATGAAGAAAAATAATCGTCGACGTTTAGTATACGGCATCATCAGCAAAACCATTCAAAATTGTTTTTCGTTTAATTCATTGGACCAGACCAAATCAGGTATATCACGACTCAGAGCAATGTTTGTTCGAATTCTTTTAAAAGAAAAAACTTTATATTTCTTTGAACTCTAATCACTAGATTCTCTACGAACTCTCTGTTAGTTATTTACTTTTGTATTTTTACTTGATCTTTCCGACCTTTTTAAGTAAAATAAACGAGTACCACACTATGTTTTATGTATTTTGTAAATTCTTTTAGCAATAGATATAGTACTAGCTAGCTAGGTATGTACTAGCTACTTATTGCTATTTTTCCCCGTTAAGATATGTTTAGAAAAAATTAACTAAGTGTTACTGTTGTGTACGCGTGTATATAAGAGTCAAGTCAATGATCAATACACTAAATGGTGGTTCTAACTTAACATGGCCTCGAAGCCTCTCTGAAATCAAAACCTAATTCGTTATTATGAGCTCGTCCGATGGGGAGATAGAAATCACCACCAAGTTGGTGGAATCATCAAAATCCAAAGTGATTGTGGTTCTTCCAGCTCTTCGGTGCAATTGACTTGTGAAAATTACATGGAATGGGTTAAGAATAAGAGAATGGTCTCCGATTAATAGTTTTTCCAGAATCAAAGTGGATCACAAAGAGAACTCACCTCAAACTCCATATCCGTGACAAGGCGGGCGTGAACGAGGACATCAATTTAGGCCGTAGTACTGTACCGTATTAAACGCAATAATACAACCGTACCCTGATAGCTACAAGAAATAAAAGAGAGTAGTGAACAATTGACAAATGACAACAAGAAACATTTAATGAAATGAAAACATCTCTGCTCCAGACACATAGATAACCCAAAGCAGCCAATGAAACACTCCGCGTACAAAGTTGCAATAGACCCTACTTGACAATTAGTAAATCAACCATATCGTGTATATCTAATATTTTAAGTTCGTGTAATGTAGAATACGTAGAATTATTTTGTGCAATAAAAAGAGAAATGTTGATTTCTAGTTGATTTTGTTTTCTTAGCTCGTGTATATATAAGATTTAAATAGTTGAATTCGTGGAATTGTAGTAAGAAAATGTGTGCTTCAACTTAGTGTATGGTGGGCTGGTGACATTACTTCGGTTTTTCCGAAGGAATTTGAACCTTGCACTGCCAGTTCGATCTCGTTCGAGAGAATGAGTCCAATAAATATATTATTAAAGTCTGTTCCGGGTTTCAAGAGACTCAAACATAATTTTTATATATTCATACTCCACTGCAACTTAATTGTTCATTTCTCTCAACAAATTGGTATTAACTAACTAGGCAAATTCAGAAAAATGTTTCCTTCAATATAAATTTTGAAATTGTTACAAAGTATTAATAAAAGTAAAGATTACATTACATTCTCAATGGATTTCATTTTATAATATCTGATTAGTTTTTATCTTTTGAAGATTTATCTTGAACCATCGAAAAAAACTTGCGGAGAGCATTAGACCTTGACATATCACTTGATGACCTTAAGCGGCTTTATCATCATATTGTTCTCATGGTCCAATATCTGCAACGCAAAATATTAGTATGTTGTTTTAAAAAGAATTAATTGTAATTATCCGTTTTAGATTATTTAAAATTCCGACACTTACGTGACAACGGTAGATGTAGCCAGGCTCAGGGGCGGATCTAGTAAAGAAGATATGGGTGCACTTGCCCCCAAAAATTTTTAAAAAAATTTTAATTTTATAATGTAAAATTGGGATGATTGAAGACTTTATATGGAAATTCCTTTTGTTGCAGCCATTAAATTTATCCATGTTGCCCCCACTCATTCTATATTTGTTCTTAATTTTTTTTTTTTTGGATCAACTTATATATTACTTAACCAAAGGTTAACGGTTACAACTGATACTAAAAAATCAATACAACAACATAACCCAACTAATGAAATCTATGTTTCTAATTTGAAACATAAGATCATTAAACCAAAATCCTCCTTCTCACCAAGGCCAAAAGATAAGCTCCAACTTATCAAACTTCATCAACTAGTCAACCTCTTTTCTCTTTCAAAGATTGTATTCAACCAAAGAGGAGAACCCATAGCCACATAGAAATTCAATCTAAGATCTGAAGTTGCACTCTTTGCAATGAGAAAAGCCGTCACATTTTTTGAAACTCCAACACACACCACCTTCTTAATCCTAATCTGATTCATCACTTCCTTCAAAATATTCGATTGATCAATAAAAGCAGCCCATGCTTTTGGTCTACTGATCAAACTAACAACCAATGAATTCTGAATCTCAAAAATCACATTGTTCAGTCTATGACTACTCACACTATCCATGGCCCAAAGTAATGACAAAACATAACCTTGGTCTTTAGATTTTACCTTGGTGAAAGTCCTCTTACTGTGAGCAGAACCTCTCCACATTCATCTATGATCCAGGAACTCCCTACTAACTCTTTTCTACCTGACCAAGAGACACTCACATTACATTTGATCCAATGATTCTCTGGCCTAGTCCAAATCTTTTTCTTATCTATCAAACACTGGATTCTTGATTGCTGATTCATTTGCGTATGAACTTTGATCATTACTCGGTTTTTGAGTCTTTTCTTGTGCCTTAAACCATTCTTAATTATTTATTTCCTGTTTTTTTGTTACAATAACTTTTTGTTTCCTTTAATTTAAATATATATTTGCTTTTATATTTTCTTATTTACCTCCCCAAATCCCCAAATTAAATATATTTCTAAATGTGTTTTGCATTAATAGAACTTTCCTTTATCCATATTTAACTAAAGTTATGTCCACTTTGTTTTATTTTCTCCAAAAAAAAAACATTATATATCATTTACAATATAATAATATTTTTTTAATGTATACTAAATTTTAAATATTTTCCCACATACCTCCAACTTTTATGCATTAAATTTTATAATATAAACATATATATTAAAGAATTTTAGATACATTTATCTATTAATGATTTTACTTATTTGCTACTTAAGTGTAAGAAAGTAATGAATATAATATTAGAAACAAACAAAAAACGTTTACATGTTTAAAAAAATAAAATTAAAAACTGTTTCTTACATACTTTTATAATAAAAATTTGTGTTATAAAACTGTTTGGTGTTCTCAGTAAAATATATTGCTGGATCCGCCTCCTGGGTCGGGTCAAAGGGGTAAGAAGCATTAGTGTTGATATAAGAAAAGCTGACGAGTAGTCTATTCATTAGATAATAATCAGTTGTCTATGAGTAAAATCGTTTCAAGGAGATTGTCTATTCATTAGTTAATTATTTTATTTATTAGAGGGATAGAGAGCGACGAATAGTTAGGTTGATGACGTGGCGAAGGAACGACGGAGTGGGAACCACAAGCCGTTGTAGATATTAAACGTGGTTGGCTCATGGTGGCGCGTGGTTGGCTCGTGGTGGCGCTTGGTTGCAGAAGCTTTCCATCTCTAGTCAGAAAATCTAAACAAACTCCGAAATATTCATTGAAAAGTCCATTTCGCTTTGTTTTGTTCTTCTTATTTCTTGCAATTTCATCATCTTTTTTTTTTTTTGATAAAGGTGCAACTTCATCTCTTGTAATATGGTATTCGGAGAAATGAATAAGGAAGTGATTCAGAATGTGGTTATGCTCTTAACGATGGTGATTTTGATGGGGACTATGGTAATTTGGATTATGATGCCAACGTCTACTTACAAGAAAATCTGGTTGAAATCCATGCGTGCCAAGCTCGGCAAATCGATTTCTTTTGGGAAACCAGGTAAATTCACATCAATTTTCTTTATAAGTCGTCATAGATCTAATTATCTAATATTTTAATTAGTTTATACAAATATCATTTATATATACGTACTGGATTTTCTTTTATTAGGAGTAAACCTTCTGGTTTACATGTTCCCAATGATTCTACTGGCTTTTCTTGGATCTATTTACCTTCACTTGAAGAAGCAAACGACAGTTAACCAATTTAATAGGTAATTAAACAGTTAAATTGCCAACTGATTCTTATCTAATTAACCGCTTTTTTATATCAATATTATATTTGTTTTCTGTTAATTAAAAGTGGAGTGAAGAGGATGAAGAGAGACAAGTTTGGTGCATTGAAAAGACCAATGTTAGTGAAAGGATTAGGAATAGTGACAGTGACTGAGGTTATGTTCTTGACGATGTTCATGGCTCTTCTTCTTTGGTGCTTAGCCAATTACTTTTACTATACCTTTGTCACCATCACTCCTCAATCAGTTCCAACCGACGGAGATAACTTGTAAGTTTTATAGATGGATTTTTTTTTTTGCGATTAACGTTTATTTTGTATGTATCGCGAAATATACATACACGATATAGTTTAAAATAATCATGCAGATTCAATTAACACTTTGGCTTATTATTTAATTGAATGCCTATTTGCAGGGATGCTTTTCATAATATGATGGAAAATAAGTTGAAATTTAGATTTTATTGAATGAAACTATATTTGTGGGTCTTAAAATTTGAGTTAGTCAAAATTCAATAAGAAACTCAAATAAATAAATTAAGAAATAATAAAATTGATTGACCTGTAATTCTCTGATCATTCATATCATATATACCTTTAACAATTTGGCCTTTTTATAAACAAATTATGAGATATGTTTTTGTATATTTTAATATGAAATGACATTTAATATAAATGGTTGACTTTTGTGTTTGTTTATATATGGCAAAACTCAAAAGATGGCAAGCGAGGCTGAATTCAATAGCCGTAAGGTTAGGTCTAACAGGAAACATATGCTTGGGGTCTTGTTCTATCCGGTGGCGCGTGGCTCATCGTTGCTGGCTGCAGTTGGGCTTACGTCGGAGTCAAGCACCAAGTACCATATATGGCTCGGTCACTTGGTAATGACATTATTCACCAGCCACGGTCTTTGTTTTTGTACCTACTGGATATCCACAAATTAAGTCTCTCAGGTTCGTCTATGTGGGCTATCATAAGTTTGTTAAAATTTTGGTTAAATTTGGTTTTGGCTATATAACAATAACTTAACAGACGAATACATTTATATATAACTCTAAGGGTAATATATACACATATAGTTAAAATTACGAAATTTTAACGAATATTGATTAATTGAAGCTACTTTTTTTTTGGGGGGTCAAAAAAGCTACTTTTGTTATTTTACTTTAAATTCGACTGAGATTTTAGCTTGTTTGGTACGAACATAATCAACCGGTTTGGTTCAAAGTAAATTTGTGTTTGATTCTAATGCTCTGTGCTAACCCTTACGTGTGAATAGATGTTGGAGTGGCATAGGACCGGTATCTCGCATTTAGCCGGAGAGATAGCTCTGGTGGCCGGACTTGTGATGTGGGCGACCACATTCCCGGCGATTAGAAGGAGATTTTTCGAAGTCTTCTTCTATACTCATTATCTCTACATGGTCTTCATGCTCTTCTTTATCTTCCACGTTGGCATCTCTTACTCGTTGATCTCATTTCCCGGTTTCTACATCTTCACCATCGATCGTTTTTTGAGATGTCTCCAGTCGCGCAACAATGTCAAGCTAGTCTATGCGCGTGTTCTTCCTTGTGAAACCGTCGAGCTCAATTTCTCCAAAAACCCTAGGGAGTTTTAACAACGATCCTTCTATCATTTTTCTTCTTCAATTGATTATCTATTCAAGAATCATATGCTAAACATGTTAATACAGTGCTGATGTATAGCCCGACGAGTATATTGTTCGTGAACATACCGAGTATTTCGAAGCTGCAATGGCATCCATTTACGATAACTTCGAGTAGCAAACTCGAACCAAAGAAGCTAAGTGTTATGATCAAGAGCCAAGGCAAATGGTCTACTAAGCTTTACCATATGCTTTCTTCTTCTGATCAGATCGATCACCTAGTTGTTTCCGTCGAGGGACCCTACGGCCCTGCTTCCACTGATTATCTACGGTAATTAATCTAAATCTCCATTATGTTGTGCAACCAAAAGATTTATTATAAGGAAAAATATCAAAACGTCGACGTATTGTCTCCTTTGATGATTGAGAGCTCGCCAGATCAGTTGCTATCGGAATTCACCAACATTCATTATGGAGAAAGGCCTAATTTTAACAGTAAGTCTATTTAAGATTATATATAACATTTTCCTACATATATTAGACTGTAGAGTATATTGCTTTTTCTAAGTTCTCACTCTGTTCATTGTGTGAAAGCAGAGCTCCTAGTTGGTTTAAAGGGTTCGAGAGTCGGAGTTCTTGTGTGTGGTCCAAGGAAGATGAGAGAAGAGGTTGCAAAGATTTGTTCCTTTGATTCGGCTGAGAATCTTCAATTTGAATCTATCAGTTTCAGCTGGTGATTTTTTTGACTGGTGTAAAAGAAAATGATTTGGGAGTAACCATTTTTACATTTTTATTTGTTTAGTCTAACTTGTAGAACCAATCATAGCCGTAATAACCAAATAAAACAACTTTATTGCCCTTTAATGTTGCAAGTAATTACAAACCAAACCAGATATATTGTATCGGAGCAAGCAGCATCACCTCTTCGTCTCGCTACCCTCTTCAATTTCCCAAAAAATATCGGAAAATTTCTCAAAAGGGAACAAAAATGAGTGTATTTTTATTTGCCAGAAAACTAAACAGCCCTTTTAAGTGAAGAAACCAAAAATCCAATAAGGAATTGTATCTACCAAAATCTTCTCACCAAAAGAAGTAAAGAGAATCAACATCTTTCGAAATCAAGATCAACTTTCGATTATCTTCTGCACTACAAAACAACAACAATAAGTTGGTTGATATCCTCACTTCAACTCCACAATATATTCTAAGAATATACAGAGTTTGTGTAGTGAATGAAGAAGCTCAAGAGAAATATTGGTTCACAGTTTACAGAAAATAAAGAATGTTGTTTACTGCAGCTCTGTTTTACATAATCAACAAGCTGGTTGAATCATCATTCCATAACCGGCTTGTTGATTCTGCAAAAAAAGTTGTGGTAAACAACAATGTATTATTTTCTGTAAACTAACTTTATATATATTTTGAAACAACTAAAACAACAGGATCAGAGCCAAAGAGGGGCGGCTAATGGAATTGCTATGACTGCTATATCTCTTTAAGATCACTCTAGTCTACTATAACTGCCTTTACAAGGCAAGTTTGATCCTCTTTCATTATAATGTTATCGTTTGTGTTTGTTTTCTCTTAGTCGATGATAATATTAGGTTTGTACAAACTTCTTCTCCAACATTTTTTTAATAATGTTTTCCTTGATCTAAGTTTTACTCTTCTCTAACAATTTCTTTGTAGATTTGTCTTTTTATTTGTATTTTTCTAATCTAAGAATTACTAAACTATTAGAACGCAAAGATTATGCCATAATTTATCTTTTTAAAAATAAAAAAATCTTTCGTTTGAATTTTGTTTTGCGTCTATGGATTTAGTTCAATTCACTTAGATCGAAAAATGTATCACTAATTGGAAAAAAAATCTGTCATTGCTTTAGACGTTTCCAATTCCAGGGCCTACCCTTAACCATAACATAGGCCGTAATTATAAATGGGCATAAAATTTAAATTCTTTCTAGACATTTTCCCATAATAATGTGATGCCTTAAGTACGGGATGTGGCATCTTTAGGCCAAGATTGGTCTTCGATATGGCGACAAAAAATTCTCCAATCAAAACTAGCTTTAAATTATGGGGTTGTTGGTTTTTTTCTTAATGTAATTTCCCTACATTATATTATTTAGGGAGACGTCCTTAAATAGTTACTCGTTAGCAAAGAGTCAATCATCAGAGAATTGGGTTTATCTCTAGACGGCTACGCCGTTGGACAAAGATTCACCTTGTTTGGAGAAGGAGATAAAACAGACACTAACCCACAACCATGTGGGAAACCTGCATCCAAACAGTAAGTACTCCATATATAGAGGAGGAATAAAAAAAGTAAAAGACACTCCATACCGGGGAAATTGGTAAATGATACATCACGGACAAAGGGAGATATGGTAGAATCGGTGCCTCCGACGAGGTGAAGCTAACGGCGCCGATCAGGGTAGAGGTCAAGGAGAGGCGAGCTTCAAGGGAAAGAGATCAAATCAGAGGAGCCCGAGATCCAGAGGGAAAAGAACCGGCAGCAGAAACAGATCTGTCGACGATAACTCAACGGAATTCAATTTAGAAAATACTTATTATTTCTGAATTTGGATTCATAAGTCGAACAAATTCAGGAAAGAGTGGTTCTTTCAACGTAGCCAGTACTCATTTTTGGATTTATTACAAGGGATTGATAGAGTAAAGATTATATTATATTATATTCTCAATGCGTATCAATTAATGATATCCGATTGAAGAGTTATATTGCACCATCAAAAACTTGGCAGAGATCATTAGACCTTGACATATCAATTGATGACCTTAAGCGGCCTCATCATCATATTGTCCTCATGGTCCAATATCTGCAATGTAAAATATTTACGTTCATTTTTAAAAAACAATTATGTAATAGCCATTACCAATTTAAAAAAATTCTGAAATCCTACTTACGTGACAATGGTAGACGTAGCCGGGTTCCTGAGTCGGATCAAATGGGTAAGATTCGTTAGTGTGGATATAAGAAAAGCGAACGAGTATCCTCGTAACATGTCCCGGCATCATCTTGAACACGTTCTTCCAACCCCTCTCGTGTGCCGTCACCGCCGTCATTTTCCCACGTGCATGCTTGCTGATCTTGCACTTGACTGCGTCGTTGTGTTTCGTCATACACTCCTTGAACTCCTCCAACCCCGCCGCCAGTAACGCCGTTTGCTCAACCACTTTGAAAAGTCCGAGATGAATGTGTAACGGATGGTTATCCTCCGTCAAATTTATCACTTCCCACACCTGATTAATTTCACAGTTTTTAGTATTAAATTTTGCATAATCAATTTCATATTCAACCGTTAATTAACTAACAGCGTACCTCGGTGGTCCCAATTTTCGGAGTTTCCGTCACGAGAGCGTCATAGGGCAAGCCGTTGACTAACAAATGAGTTGGCTCATCAGAGTTGCTCACGTACTCGTACATAGAGATGTAACGCGTGAGGACTGCGTGTGACACATCAGCATACGGATAATCTATGAGCTTCTTGGGAATTGTACATGTGTCATCCTCTAGTTCAGTTTTGACGATAAATTTCATTACTTTGCTGTTTTCTTTGTTGACGGGATCTCCGTTAGGGTAAGGATACGGCGCGTCGTTAGCGAGCACCACCGTTCTCGACGGTGATTTCGAGAAATCAACGACGACATCTGCGATTTCTGACGGAGATAATAGAATCCATTTGGTCACCACCGGTTTTGAGAGATACGCAGAATCAGAACCCACGACAATGAAATCGAGACCGTTGGAGAAGAAGAATTTGAAGAATCTGGCGTTGCTTGCGTTTATGATGCGGAATCTATATTTCCTACGTCGGACGTTTAACCGCGGCCACGCTTTTCCATTAACGATGATCACATCGCCGAAATATTCCGGTTGCCATTGCGGGTGAATCGATGGGTTGTTCCCAGTTGCGTTCATGTAGATTGACCCGTCTTTACGAAAGCTTCGGTCAAAAATGATCAACGGCCGGTCAAATTCCTCGCTGGTGGGTAGCCGAAAAGGAGATTCGACGGCGTGGTGGCGAAGAACGTAGGCGCCTACCAAACCGGCGAGGAGGTTGATTCGGGTCAAACCCATGGCATGGTCGTGGTACCACATGTTACCAGGTTGTTGCTTATTCTCGTAATGCGACGTCGTTTTGGTCCATTTTGGTCCCGTCTCTCTGAAACCGGCAGTGAACCATGCATCAGCGTTTCCATCACTGGCTGGTTCGTGGATTCCGCCGTGTAAGTGAACCACCGTAGGAATCCCACCGTGTTTCGGGGTTGCAGGAGAGATTGTGGGATCCCAAGGAAGAATGTGAGATGAAGGAAGGTGATTTCGCCACGTAACATATGTGTCTACTCCATACACGGCTTCGATCGTCGGACCAGGAACTGTTGCCTTGCTACGTGATGTCCCGTATGCGAACACTTGTGTCTCAGGCAAATCTCTATGGAATTTCTGTCACCATAAATTTAAGTAATCTATCATCCTCTGTTTTTTTTTTGGACATCATCTCTTATATCATAATCTGTTTATCCAGTAAATGTTATAAGTGTGCTAATTACTATTTAGGAAAGACATTTGTAATTGGGCCTAGGAGAAGATGGGCCGAAGCTCGTTATGTCTTTTATCACCAAGAGGAATAATAAGATAGGTAAGAGTAAACGCATAACATATCTCATCATTTTTCTCTAACGACTAGACGTAAACAAGTGATATACGATTATTCTCACTCACCAATCCAGAAGAATCTGATTCTGGAAAAAATAAATGAATGAGGAAAAGAAGAATACCCATTTAGTGGAGAACATGCCGATTTGAAGAGAAGTGGGCTTGAGGATGCCATGAACAGAGTTAAATCCATGGAGTCTAGGCATATCTGGGAGGTCATCAACGAACATCTTAAGCTTTCCCACTTCGAATAGCTGTTCATCGAGCTCCCCCCCACACGTGCCACGGAGCGTCGTCAATGTTACTATTAGCACCATCACTCTCTTCATCTTCCCCTGACACAATAGAGATTCCATTTCTGACAACTCAAGTCAATTGTGTGTTTGTGTGTGTGACAGAGTGAATAATTAACTTCGGATGAGAGAAATTAAGTTCTTGATCATTAAATTATATCATATTTATAGGAGTGTGTGTGTGTGTTAGAGAACGTGGTGGTCTCTGGTTCACACCCTTGAGTCTACGAAGTATAGGATCTTTACATTTTTATTCTATCGCTAATCTAATTTTGTAAAACGTGTTTTTTTATTCAAATGGTTGCATGATGTGCAGATGGCATTTTGCTTTTTAATATTCAGTGACCTTTCTTTTCAAAGTGTTTATTTTGGGATTTTTTGTTTGTCTTTTTATTATTTTATGAGATTTCATTCTTCAGTCTCTTTTCTTGTCACACACCCTTTAGTACCGGATTTATCGAAGTATGCATTTAATGAAAAGTTGCCTATACTGTTCAACGCGTAATGACTAGTGAAAAAAAAAAAGAAGCTTAATGACAGATGAGAGCCCAACTCGGATGATTCATCCTTTTAGCTTAGCATAGTCTTCGAGGTAGATAGGTAGGTAGGTTGATTAGTACGTATAACTATGGGTCTGTGATCGAGAATAGATCTTAAACTCCTTAATTTGATTGTTGGTACGAAATCAGTTCCGAGTCTTTAAGAGTCTTTAGAAATCATATAGTTTTCTTTAATATATGTAAAAATAAAATAATATGTTCGTGTGGGCTTCACAGGTGAAAAAGCTAGTAAGCGACGAATATATAATTACAAATTAAATGGCACACGTAGAAAAGCAGAAAACGCGAACACAATTATGAAAAAATACAAAAGAAAGGCAATAATAAAAAGTAGCTATAATAACATAAGCAAAATTCATATATGTGTCCAGATACCACCTTCTGACGTGGCAAACTAACTTTAGATTCTTGCTTTAAACCTCGTAATATTTATAAATTAATACAACAATGTCACATTAATATTCTTGATTAGTGTGATACGAAAGCTCTAGTCTAGACGCGTTAGCATTTAGCAAAGCACCTAATTTACCTTAGGGGGCCGGAAAATAACTGTATATTCGAGAAGCTCAACTTTTTTTATAACCACTGTATCAGAAACTAACACACAAGCAAGTCTCTCGATAGTTTTGAAATGCATAAGATAAAAATAATATTCGATGATAAAAAAAACAAAGGCAAACATCCTACGGCTCGTATCGCAAAAAGTAAGGAACTCAAGTGTGAAAAGAATTTGAGAGATTAGGTCCACTATCCTAACCTCGACCCTTCTTACGTCTAACTCTTAAGTGTCCATTTGGTAATCCATTATTATGCACAAACCACATTATTATATAAAATTAGTATAGTATGCAAACGGACCCAACATCAAAGTTAGTGTACCAAATGTTATTTAGTTACCTATAATTTCAGTGTCCAGCCTTGCTACTAATTTGTGGTAGAGAGTTTTCATATATTGACTGTATATATTATTTCAGGTACAATTAAAATCACAATTGATAAATAAGATTATTTCATATGTATAAATTTGGACAAACGATTGTGGTGAGAAATCATAACTAAACCAGATCAAACACGGAGCACCGCTGAGAATTCTTTTGCAGTTTAGTGGTGAATGCGGATCGAGCATTCGAAACCAATGTTCAAAACCTCAAACTTAGGATAAGATTTTAAAATCGTTTATAATGAGAAAACGTCTTCTCATTCCGTCAAAAAATAAACAGCCAAAATGTTTTGCTTTTTTGTTTGCATGTTTTTGTCACCTGGTTGGGGAATCTTGTGTGGGCTATCAAGAATTTAAAATAGGTATTTTCTATGAAAACTAACTTGGGCATCTATCTTTAGCCCAAAAACATTATCTGAAATTCATGTGGCCCAAAACATGGTTCGAATCAGATCAGAATGTTTTCGATTTGCAATCTCCAAAACAAAAAAAAAAATCAGCAAATTATAAAACATACTTATCTTGTAGGTATCAAATTATAAAACAGAGAATTGATTGATGCATGACCGGCTAAAGACATTGTTTTTACTAGTCCAATTTAAAACTCGAACTATGTCGCATTAAATAACATAGGGGACGCGTATAACGAGACACCTACCGAGAGGCAGCGAGCAGGTGGAATAACTTTTGAGTGGATAGAGAGAATTATCTTTTCGAGAGATACACACAAACCACGTTGTGACAAAACCAACCGCTCTAAACGCTCTTCTACAAATGTTTGCAACGCACCAACCGCGTTTCATGAATGTCATTCCACTAGTGTTAAAAACAAAAGAACCTAGATAAAGCAAAGCATCTCACAAGAAACATCAATAACATTCTGGGATTTATATATTAACCAACACAGCTTCATGTCAGTCCAAAACAGCAAACATGCCACACAAAAAAAAACCCAGTCGAAAAAGAAAAGATAAACCAAACACTAATATATCACTAACATGAAAAAGATTTAACTTTTTAGGTCTTGTTTCCAGAAGCAGAAAGGAACCTTCCATAGTAAGCAACTACACTTTACATGATGTTGCAGCTATTGTTATGGCTAGTGTCTTCATCACTAGACATGTTTGTTGGAGATGGGAGAATACTTTGCTGCTGCTGCTGCTCGGCTGGGTAAGGGTAGTAAGGATAATAACTGTAGGGATTAGGGGTATAATTGTAATGATACCCATTGCTTGATGCTGGAACGAAAGTTGATCTTTGGTACATCATTTGCTGAGTCTGAGGATGATGATGCATCATTTGCCTACTCTGCATGTTCATTGGATGATGATTGTTGTATCCATTCATGTTCATCATCATGCCTCCATTACCATTGTTTAGGCTGTGATTAGTGACACCGTTAATGTTGTTAAATGGTGGAGCTTGAAGCTGTTGTTGAATCCCATTTATTGGATGATTCACGCCGTTTGTTGCGCCGTTAAATCCAGCAAGACCCATGAGAGCTCCAATCTCGTTGGTTTCAACACCAGAGCTCATTTTTCCAATGTTTCTCATTCTCAAACCCGCCATTGCTTGTTGAGTGTTCTGGCTTTGGTTGCTCTGTTTTTGGTTGACTTTCTTCGATGCTGCGTTGACTCCGTTGTTTCCATTGTTCATGGTAACTCCTCCACCGTTTTTCTTGGAGTTGACGACGGTTTGTTGCTGTTGATTCGCCGGTTTTGGAAACTGGACCTCTCCGTGTTCTTCCTCGCCGCCGTCTTCTTCTTCCGCCGTGGCAAAGGCTGCACCTTTAGTGCTGTTCTTGGCTGAGCCTTGCTTCTGACCCTTCTGAGTGGTGTTCTTGATGACGTCATTAGTCTTGGGCTTTTGAGGTTGGTTTTGGTTTAAGTTAGGAGACCAGAGCTCGGCGTGTTTGCCGGCTTTAACAAGCTTGTTGATGAGTGTGGCTGAGTCAACGGACCCTGAAACAGTCACCTTTTGATGTTCTGCTTCTATCTTCACGAGGCAAACTCCTGTTTAAGTCAAAACCAGACAATGTACTCATCAAGAATCCAAGATGAGTAAAGTAGAAATGTTTGCATGATGTAAACTAAAGGTTGAGAGAAAGGAGAAGAAAAACCTTCGATTCTCTGAAGAAGTTTCTTGACTTTCTGATTACAGCCCTCGCAATGGATGTTGACCCTGAGGGAAAATGTCTGTGTTGCTCGATAGACAGAAGTCACAGAACCATTAACATAATGGAGAGATCAATGCAACACTAAAAAGAAAGAAAAGAAAAAAGTGGGGAAAGTGTTTAAACTACCTGGATCTTTAGGAGCTTAAAGTCTTCATCTTTAGTCATGGCTTATGAAGAAAGAAGAAAAGAGATGAGTAAAGCGTTTGGGTTTTTGATAACTTTTAAGCTTTAAAAGAAGAAGCTCGGTTTTTGAAGTAGGCAATTGAGTGGAGGGCTTTGGGTTTAGAGACTTTTGCTCTGAAATTTGAAACGATGTTGAGTGAGTGAGTGAGACTGACACTTAAAAGTAACAGCGACCTGACCACTTTCCTCATTAAATTCTGAATTTTTTGGAGTTTAAATTGCATTCGAACAAAACATTCAAGAAGCATTTTGAATTGTACGTTATCATTATTTAAGGCGTATACTTTTATTTTAGTACCTCCAACAAGAATAGTATTCCTAAAGTATATATCAATGAAATTAAAAAAAATTGCAAACAATTTGTATATTTAGAGAAATTGAAAATGCCAGAAGAGTCGGGCCCAACGGTCTGTGTCTAGTCAGTGTTTGGTTGGGGTTTGCCTTCTCCCACACTCTTCTCGAGCTTCTCTCTCTCTTTTACCCCAACTTTTTCTATGTTTTTGTTCTTCCATTTTTCTTAGAATAATAGTAACATATGATGATATGCCAATGAAATGACATAAGTATATAAAATTGAAAAATTTGAACGATTTTTTTAAAATTCTAGGGTTCCATATTATTACTATGTAGGTGCGTTTAATATTAATGTATCAATTTAGGAGAACAAATGTATATATTTTAAACAATACATGGAAAAAAAATCTTACAAATATATAAAATCAAAATTAAAGTTTATACTATTTGATAACAAGCAATTTACATTTCAATCTTCTTTGCTATCATAACCTAATTAACACTTATTTTTTTTATTAAATGTATCCCGCGTGCAACTTTTTTTTTGTTTTCTCTCTTTCCAGTGTACATTTATTTTCTTTGAAGAAAAAAAGGTACATGCAATGTTACGACTTGGCGACATATATGTACAGGCTGGCCTTTCAGAGCAATCTAGTATGGGCCGAAAATAAAAAACAAGGCCCATTCTATATCTCCTCGTGAATGAATAATTGTCTCTTCCATGTTGGTCCTTTGATCCCACTTCACTTAAACTTCTTTCCTAATCTAATATTGAAAAATTTGAACGATTTTTTTTTAAATTATAGGGTTCCATATTATTACTATGTAGGTGCGTTTAATATTAATGTATCAATTTCGGAGAACAAATGTATATATTTTAAACAATACATGGAAAAAAAAATCTATGACCGGAGTGACTTTAAACAATACATGGTAACGCTTCTACTTGATCATGTGTGACTTTAAATATGATGTGATTATATTATATTTTGTTATTTTGAATATGTTTATTTTTCTGTAACCGGAGTAAATCTTATACTGAAACTCATACTAATCTCCAGATTTGTAGTGATATATTATTATCACTTAAAACGTCTACAGTGGTTAAGAAAAAATCACAATAATAACTATAGATAATGAGACTTATTAATTAACTTTGATCCACATAATGAATTTTCTGTTATTTGAACAACACCAGCGAATCATATACCATCTTCATTGATAATGTAATTTGGGAATGTAAATTTTTACAGCACAAAAAATAATCTTAAGCGACTAATAAACAATATACAACAGCAAAACAAATATTCTAAAAAATTTTAAATATCAAAACTATATGTGATAGATGCACTTTAGATTTGGGAGTTGCCACAATCAATAGTACAATATATGTATGTTCCTTTCACGATAAATCTAGTTACCAACATTCGTATTGATCACATGATCTGTTAGATCCATAGCCAACACTACATTATGGTATTAACTCTTGATGTAAACTGCAGATTTCAATATTATCCTCTGTTTCCTTTCCGGCCGCGATTACTATTTCAAATCGAATGATATAACCGTTCATGTCCCAAACACCGTACACGTGACAATAAAACAGAAGCTCCAAAACCCTGGGCCTCACAGCATCAACGGAACGTTGACTCCTACTTACAGAGTCTTCAAGTCTCGACGCCACGCGTTTGCTGTGTTACTCCTCATCTGTCCATTAGTTTTGTGTCTTTTCACATTTTCACATGCCATAATAGACTTTCAGAATATGCTTTTTTTTTATTGGGGCCGTAATTAATAATTAGTCATGTCATTACCCGACAATCTACTTACATGTCCTCTGATCGATTATCAAATGATTCATATTTAGTTCCTTTTTTTGTTAGAGGTATATCTGTTCTTGTTGATAACAACTGTAATTAAATTGTTTCTAATATACGTGTTCGGTGCTACATCGAATATGATTTTGGGTTTTAAGTCAGGTACTCACAGCAACAGGTGTTACTAATACTCTGTTTCTGAATATAGGGAATTGTAGAGATTTATTTTTGTTTTAAAATATAAAGTTTTCTCAATTTTATATACAATTTTATTAATTACTCTTTAAATATATAGTCAAAAAACTATTCTAAAAATAGATAGTCAACATTAATGTTTTAGAAACCCATGTACTCATTCTTCTCATTTTGTTTCTTTAAAAGTTTAAATGACTATTAATATTTCTTTAACAAATTATGTTTTTATAAAAATAATTATAAAAATAATTTTTTTCTAAATCCCCTTATATTCTTCTGAAACAGAGGGAGTCACGCAAAGTTTTTTATTAGTTTAAATTGAAAGTTCGAGGTATTATTTTCTTAAGGCTTTCCTTAACCAACCACGTTATGTATATATATATTACAGGAACACAATTAATAAATTTTATTAACAAGAAAACTTGTCCCTTTGCTGGTGGTCGGCAAACTATGCTCCAAAATTCAATAAATTGTTTTGGAAAATTTGAGCATATAACAGATAAGCAATTGCATATTGAATTATTTACTTTCCATTATATATATATATATATTGATTACAAGTATGTTATATATATATATTGACTAACTCTTATCTTATCCAAAGACATCATCGTCGACATATCTACTTCCACCGAGGAACAATACCATTAATTACGTAGAGATACAATAGGACCCATGCGAATAAAATGTTTACCGTCGGATCTTACACTTGTCATAGGTGTACAACAGAAGGGCAGAGATGGCATATAACTGTTTAATGTTTGGCTTTTCACTTGCCAAGGATTTCTTCAGCGTCATAGAATCTTTCAACTTTTTATTAACCAACCACTGCCTCCACAAAACTCTTTTACTAGTGTCGAGTGAATACAAACAAAAATATTGCCTAAGATAGTTATTAGAATACTTATTTTATTCGATATAGGATATGAGTTGGATACTATTATATATTTAATGTATGATATCTTGGAAAAAACCAAATTTTTAATTTTTAATACTTCACCGCCATGCTAATCCTTTAATCACGGAATGTTTAAAGAAGAATGTCACCGTGAACGACATCTCAACCGAAGGAATTAAACACTCACAGTTCATGTGTATAATATGGTGGTCTTTTTTGCTTAAGGTATTAGTATTCCAAATAAAACCAAATAGAATGTATAAACTAGGTTGGTACCATTTCGGTTTAATTTTTAGATCCGGTTTTTAATCGACTTTATCTTTGATTATTAAATAAATGAAAATTCCATCTATTATTATCTTTCATTTTTCAATTTAAGTTTAGATTGATCAGATTGGAAAAACAAAACCATTTTAACTAACTTTAAACTTGGTTTTTTTTCTTCCTTCTAACTCTCATCCACATGAGCTTTGGTTTATCCAAATTAAACACCCAATAATTATATAAACTATTTTGAGGCGTATATAAGGTTAAATCTCATTAGAATGCTTCCGGCAAAAACTAAGACAAAACCTTAGTTTTTGTCTTAGTTTTTGCATGAAAGTATGAAACACAATTTAAACATGTTAAATTATTCATACAGAAAGCAAGTAAAACTATATTATTACGCGATAAAAAAGCCACTACTAGTTAAACGCAGAGTAATTACTATATGTTGCTTTGCTTCTGACTTAATACAGTAACAAAAAAAGGTTCCACTATAAACTTTATAAAACGTTATACATTACTAATTATCTATAACATCGGCTGCTATTCATACTTATTCACATAACGGTGCAGGCGTTAGGGTTCTCGTCGCTGAAAAGGGACATGAGCTTATCGTCTGTACCTCCCGGCTGCGCCTGAGCCTGCTCCGACTTCCTCACAAAACCCGGCGGGGCCTTCTTGTCGTAAGCTCCGGCGGCGTACGGATAAGCCACCATTGTGTACGGAACATACGGCCACAACTCAGCTTTCTTCCCGGTGCTCTGCACTTTCTTCAGCACTTTCTTGGGCTCCACGTAACCACTCACCGTCACTTTGTTCATCTTTCTGTTCACATCCACCGATTTTGCTCCTAAGAAAAAAAAACGAGTGGTGTATATATTAGTAAGGCCGTGTTTGGCTGATTTGGAAGGGAATTGTATTTTTTGATATATGACGTGTTCGATTACATAATCATAGTTATTATTAAGGTAAAGAGTCAAAGTTTAGAGTTTTCTTATAGTTGGTATGCATAGTTTCGTGTGGGTGATATATTACTTGTAGAACAATTATTTTTTGCACTAATTAATTGCTACGAGAAGCAAGTAGTGTTCTGAGTCAAGGGAACTTGAGAGTTCAGGATCGAACCTTTCATAGAGGAAACAGCGTTCTTGATTTTGCGTTCGCATCCGTCACAGTCCATCTTCACCTTTATATTCACCGTCTGCTCATTATCAAAATTTTAAAAAGAGTAAGCAATTAATAAGCAAAAGAAACAAGAGCTAAACGGCATCGTTTAGGAATTTTTATTACCTGCATGACTTTGCGCTTCTTCCGTCTTCTTATTGAGACGTAGAAATGGTTAGACAGATACTCAGAGAGAGAATCAAGAGCTCCCATGTTTACTGTCACAAACTAGCAGAGAGAGATAGAGAGAGAGAGAGAGAGAGAGAGAGAGAGCTAGTGATGAATAGAATGGGTGTCGTTTGTTATATAGGAAAGTTTGGGGTGGTGAATATAATGTTCCGAGTATTAGGAAACACACAATGATTTATTTATTGATGACTTGAGCATTTATTTAATATCATTAGGTGTGTAACGATATAATTACTTAAACTTAGAGGTGTCCCTCTAATCTATTGATTAACTGATGTGCTCCTCCAAACTATTTTCTGGCGGACAACGAGGACGGTAAGTTTCTAATGTTCCTTTCGCTCATCAGGTCATTTTCTTCTTTTCTTAATGGGTTAGTTATTTGTGTTATATATAATTAAAATTGACTATAGAAAAACTTTATAATAGACTTACGTACTACTGCTTCAACGTATGTATTTTATCTAGCGAAGAATGCTACAAAATGGAAAAATTGTTTCTAATTGGCGGAAAAAGTCCAACAATAATTTAGGTCGGTGATATCAAAAGCAAAAGGTAAAATAAAATAAACCATTAACTAAATCAGGCGATTTAAAAGAATTGCAAAACATCCGACTATTTTTACATTTTTTTTCTATTTTTCTGTCAACTAATTAGCTGGTAGTTTTAAATTACGAATTGAAACCTATACAAAATGGAAAAGAGTAAATTTTAATTGGAACTAAAGACAGGCTAGGATGCGTATTACTTTCTGACAAAATTCTTTTGGTTGGTTGGTTATGAATTTTTAATTATCATGCAAACGTGCAATGAGACTATATGAAGTGTACAAATATACTATTGCGTTAGCATTTGGTTTTGTACATTTTAAATTATAAATGTTAATTAGTATGCATGGGATATCTGCAAAGGGGATTACTGGCTTACTGCACTTTGACTTTAATTTTCTCTTAGGATCGATAGTATTATTTTGTGTACCACGCAAGCGGCATTTGCGACCCACACGGCCACACGTATACAAAATCATTGAAACATAACATATACGGTAAACAAAATGGAGCCCACCTCCCGAAATTAAAAATTGAATTACATATCTAGAAATTTAGCAACCAATGCAGGCGATGCATGCATTTTACATTTTTTTCCTTTTCTATCGCGATTGCTTTTGTCATAGTAATTCATCTAAAGATCTTATTGCATTTTAAAATGGATAGGTTTTTTTTTTATTGTAACAAGAAGTATTCTTAGATTTTTAATCTGGACCATGCCACCATGGTCAGCCCCTAATTTTTCTTTCTTAGGTTTAACAAGAGCACCGATGTTAATGTATAACACACACGTACATATAGAGAAACATGCAAGTACAAAAGTTAATATCTTCTCTATATTTTCGTCGGCTAATTAAAGAACAAAAACAATCTGAAAATACATAAAATAAGAAGAAAATTAAACAAAGCAAAATGAATAAGGACAAGAACGAGAAAGTACGTTGGGGATTGTTCCGCTCAAAATTAGTGTGGTTATATGGAAACTTTGATACCAATTGATCCTATAGATAACAATTCTAAGATGGAAATGGACGTTTTATACAATATAATATGGTAGCCACCTAGCTAGACTTTTAAATTTTGGAAAGTTTCTCTAAAGAAATGTATATATGGTGGCTTAATCTTTATCCAATCTAAGCTGATATTTGATCAGAGAACTGGGCGATCATGGTCGTAGAATATTAATTCATGCATGTCCACATAGTCAATTGCATATATTTTTTTAAAAATGTTCATCAAGGTTTATTCTTTCACTGCTGTGACCTGTGGAACTCAGGATATTTTATAGATGTCAAATTATCAATTTTTTGTAAAAATCTTGGATTAATTTATCAAAATTAAGTAATTAAACCGTTTACCAAAAGTGCCGTGTCAAGTAATATGACTCTCATATGTTCTGATATTTTGTGGTATATATTAAATTATATACCAACAAAAACAATCAGCGGTCACGAGTATAATTTAAATTAACAGAGTTGATTGTGCTTAATAATAAACTTAATTGGAAAAATGGGGTTTGGGGCAGATTAGGTTGATATTTTGGTAAACGTCCCTTTTACCCGTTCGGTTTTATCTTCTCTTCATATTTCGTGGTGCAACGCAACTTCTGGAGACGAATTGTTAACAGTAGTCCAGTAACTTGTGGTAACGAATAATAAATAAGTCAGTCATATCATATGCATATAATATATAAGAAAACGATATGATAATAATATAATATTGTTGTAAGTGCGTCGTCGTATTGAAATTATACGAAAGATATCGCAATGAAACATTGCTTGAAGAGAAAACGTCGTATTTGAAAAAAAATTCAAAGCTGACCAGCTTTCATGTGTTTTACGTATTTGAAATTATATAAACATGATCTCATGTGTTTTACGTTAATTGGTTGATAGTTTCATCAGCGTGTGGATATTACGTTTTCTTGTTGATTAAGATTTAGGGTTAAGAAAGTAAGCAACTATTAGATACCAATATCATCTTAATAAAATAAGCATATATAGGTTTTGATAGAGTTCATGAAAATGGTCATAAGAGCTCGATCCATAAAACTTTGATAAATGGCCATACATATTTAAATGGTCCTCATCAGAGAAAATATTGCAAATATACTAAATTTGAGTATTAGAAAAGTTATCACAATCATACACGCTCTAATTATGTGGATTTAAATTGTCATTGATGGATGGTCATTTAATCCAAATGTCAATCTTATGACATATGTTACTTTTGATGAATGAAAATTTACAATCTAGAAAATATATAACTCAACTCAAAAACCTTGGTAGAGAGTAAGTTATAAGTATTCCCTAAAATAAGCCTAACCTCTATAGTCGCTATATCTTCGAAATAGTCATGGGATCACTAAAGCCTTAAAGAAGTTTTAAGGCCCAAAAGAAGTAGGTTTCGCGGACCCTGAAGTCCAGACTAGTGCAGCTTACGTTGGGTTTTTTCGTAATTGGGCTTGAAAACTAGCCTAATTGAGCCGGAACCAAATTAACTGAATTTTTTTCAAATAAAAACCGACTCGAATATTGTTCTAACCAGAATTCTTTAATTTTTTTTTCTTGTACCAGTTTCTAAACAAAAATATTTTCACAATGGTAAAAATAAATTTTTACTCTAAACAACTTTAAAACTTATTTGCAGAAAACTAGAAATGGTCTTTGCAATACTGCGTAAAAAACGAAAGAAAAAAGTAATGATCTTTGCTATAAATATCAAAATCCCTATTTAATTCTTCATGATTTTACTTTTTACCCACGACTTGACATTAATTTTCCCAGAACAAAAATTTCAAATATTTTGTGGTCATCATTTTGAATTTGATATTTGAAAACCGACTTAATGAAGAAACATCATCAATATACTCATGACTCATCGATTATAAAAGATAAGAGATACAGTAAGTCGGTAAAAACTTGGATTAAGTAACGAAAAAGCCAAAAGCCTTAACGAGATTCTAATGGAATAAACAACAAATCCTTCTTTTTTTTAAGAGGCGGACACAAACCCTAACACCAACCTTCTCCGTCGTCAAAATTCCCAAATTTCCCGGCCAAGATGAAACGAATTGTTCGAATTTCATTCACAGACATGGAAGCGACCGATTCTTCAAGCAGCGAAGAAGAATCGCCGCCGTCACGCCGTCGAGGTAAGAAGCTCGTCAAGGAGATCGTAATCGATCCTTCCGATTCCGCCGAGGTCGGAAAAACTCGGTTTAAAATCAGGATTCCGGCGAGGTTTCTTGCTGCGAAGACGACGACGACGGGGAATAAGAAGAAGTTCCGTGGCGTGAGGCAGAGACCGTGGGGGAAATGGGCGGCTGAGATTAGATGTGGTAGAGCTCACGGTTGTGGTGGTGGGAATCGTAAAGGAGGAAGACCTGATCGTATTTGGCTTGGGACTTTTGAAACTGCTGAGGAAGCTGCTCTTGCTTATGATAACGCTGCGATTCAGCTTATTGGACCTGATGCGCCGACTAATTTTGGCTGTCCTGATGTGGAACCTCCGGCGGTGAAGCAAGATTCCGATGCTGGCGCCTCCGCGAAGACGCCTGATTCGCCGGTTTAACTAACTTGAAGGTTACTTTGTTTATCGTCTTTTGTAAATTGATCATCTTCCTTTTAACTTCAACTTACTCTTGTTGTACATGTCTGAATTCTAAAGTTCTAATTTTTCATTCCAGATTGGTTTTAGAATTGTATATTGTCATCTGGTGATGTGGTCTCTTCATTGGGCAGATTTGGGAATGACTATTGCTACAAATTTCCATATTGTTTTTGATCAAAAGTCTTTCTTTTGGATCGAAATTGAGACAATTGGTCTACAAATTGGCTTAGTTCGTACTTGCTTTTTTTTCTCTTGGTTCAATCTTAGTTTCCTCTGGATTTACAGGAGAAACACAGTGTCTCTAATAGGTTAAAGACCCTCTTGCAATTTGGCTCATCTCCTGAGCTCTTTTGCTTATGCTGAATCTGTAGCTGCTGGCTGCTGCTTCCACCTCGTCCAAGTTCATAATCTGTGATAGTGGATTCCATGAGTTAAACCTGACTTTACTCGGTCTTGTTGTCACTTTCACCAACTGAAAAGAATTCATGTGTTTTAGGCATGGAAATGGCTGTCAGCTAGGGATGTTGTACCAAGCGGCCGACCGACTCCTATCTCGGGTGGGGCAGGAACTGATTTCTTTAAAAGGTTCTGAAGAAATCTGGTTCACTTTTGAGACGGACCTCAGTACCAGTTTTGTCAAAACCTTGATCACTACTTTGTTCAACCACATCATAACAATAACCTAAAGCTGCTGGTTCACAAGACCCATCAAAACATAATTTTTTCTTCAGGTCATGTAAAAAATCATCACATATTTTTGAACAAAACCATACTTTACTAGAACTGAATTCTCATAACACTAAAAAATAAATATAAACCCCTCCTTTTTTACATTCTGGTTCTATAAAAGTGAGTTCTGTTTTGTATTGTTTCTTTGCAATTACTGGACAAACCAAAAACTCGCAACTCCTACCCCTCATCTTCTTTTTGTGGACTAATCTTTTACCGGTTCGGCTTTCTTGGTATTATTATTATTATTTTTTTTTGTCAACTTCTTGTTATTATTATCTAAAGATGAAAATGTTATAAAAACTCTATTGGTGTGATTAGTTTAACCGACTAATTCGATGCACTTTTTAAAACTGAAATCAGACATAAGTATGCCCATATGGTTTTAATTTCCTGTGGGCGTGAAAGCAATTCACTGCTTCATAATTAGAAAGGACATAAATATGACCGTATAATTAACATGTTTTTCTTTCTACTTATTATAATTAACATGTTTTTATAATCACAATGCATACTTAGTTCACTTTTTTTTTTTTCCAACAAATGCAAATATGCAGTTACATGGAGTCGAACTCCGGTGGAGAAGATCGCAGAGGTGGACATTAACCACTTGCCTAAAGACACTTCCACACCTAGATCACTTTATAAAACATAAAACCAAAGACTTATTGTCATATAATTTTTGCAAATTATTCATATATTTTTTTGTTAATTTCCAAATTCCATATCAATTTTATGAACAAATAGAACCACGCTTATTGTTTATTAATTTTGGTAAATTAAGCCATTCTTATTTATTATTTGTAGAAAATGGTGTATAATGTTAAAAGGAATTCAACTGAATCCAATGAAAGAAAAAAATATCAAATTAGTAAAAGAAATTAAAATCCACCATAGAATTCATCAAAAGAAAAGCTACCATTTTTTGTCATAATTATATGAATAAATATAGCCATACTTATTAATTATATTAGGAAAAATGAAGTAATTAAAAATCACATTAAGAAAATTAACTGAATCCAGTAAACAAAAGATGATCTAATTAGTAAAAGTATAAAAATTCTACCGAAGATACACAAGAAAAGCTTGGATGGATCATAGGTTGGATTTCAAGAATAGAGAGATAAGTTACAAGATGAGTACAGTAAACTCATTCTTTGTGTTCCAAGAAAAAATTCATTCTCTACGACCTCAACATAGAAACTACACATGGAGATTCTGACTGCAACATGAGATTTTTAAAGTAACTTCTGAAGAACGTGTTCAAAAATATTGGAGTCATTTTCTTCGTCATTTGCAAACCATAAAAATGACTCTGGATTACGAACCATAAGTATTGGTTACGAACGCCTCTAGCAACCATAAGTTAATCCATTTACATTACGAACTTGCACTGCTATTTCTCTCTTTGTTCAATATGGGTTTCCTCTGAATTTACGGGAGAAACATATTGTCTCTTATAAGTTAAAAGACTGCTTCACCTCTTGGTCGTCTTCCCAAGTTTCATAGTCTCAGATCTTTCCTTGATAGTGACATTATGTTCATGAGCGTTTCTTGTATAACCACATCATCACAATAACCTAAGCTGGTTCACAAGACCATCAGAACAGTGATATTAAACAGGCCATGTAGAAAATCATAACTTATTTTAAACAAAACCATATAAAAACAACTTTACTAGAACTGGATCCGTCATAAAATAAAACTATCAAAATCCCTCTTTTTTTAACAATCTGGTTCTATAAACGTGAGTTCTTTTTCTGTAGCTTCATTGCTCTTTGGAAGACCTCAACTCCTATAAAGACAAAATCCCGGAAGGGCATTTCCGTAAATAGCACTAGTCTCTAAATACCAAAACGACGTCGTTGCGGATCGTAGCAGAGTTTCGGCAAAACCCTTAGCTTAGCAGCACCAGAGAGGCTCAAGAGTTTGAAGGAGTTTGAAGGAAGACGAAAATGGGGAAATCAAAGAAAGAAGATCTAAACCAGTTTCTGATTACTCACCTCAACACCATCTACGATACTCTCCAGGTACTTTTCCCTCATACCGATTTTGTTTTGTTTCATGTTTTCGCGATGAATTAGAATCTGTAATTAGACAAGGATCATGCTAAATTTTCGCAGTTGTTCGATCGAACAGCGCCTCCGACAGAGGAAAAAGTTAACTGGAACGATGTTCTCCAGATGTCTGATCACCTCTCTAAACAAGCCACCATAGGTTTTAAAACTTGGTTTCTCTGTTTTAGTTTCTCGATTCCTTTTTGTGATTTCTTATTCTCAACTTGTGCTTGGGGTTACTTACTACTTATTACTCTAAATAGTGGGAATGCTATGGACTGGAGAATCTCCAAAAGCTGAATCACTTAAGGAGACAATGAAGTCTTACTTCAATGCTCTTCAAGGCTTTTTGCTTTGTTGCCATGGAAGCACAGTTGGTGCTGGGCCTACACTTTCTTCAATCATACATGTTTCTGTTAAGCAAATTGTTGATTCTAGCTTCAGATTGTTACAGGGTTCTGTCTCCCTATACGGTAATAATGGAAAGTCTTATACTTTTCTCCCATTATGTATCATCTATTGAATTCGTTATGTCAAAGTGTAGTGTAGCCACAGTTTGATTTGCTTTCAACATATTTGTAGTGAGAGTGCTTAACTGTGGATGATTTTGTTTCTGTATCTGTAAACTAGAGGGATCATATGAAAAGGACAAGAAGCCGTCTATTCCGCAGCTTTCAGGAGTGGTTTGGGAGGCATGTTCCAGTTTCAAGAAAGTTCCTGCAACAAACATCATCGCGATTGGTAGGGCTATTACACAGGTTGCGGTTTCCATGAAGGATGTTCTTAGGGAGATGAAAGAAGTGAAGCCAGCTTGTCCTTCACCTGAGTGTGAGGCATCTGGTGATAATAACTCAGATGATGATGATTTAGGCGATGATTTGTCTCCTGAAGAAATGGAAGTTGCTCAAATGGTTGCTGAGATTGTGTCTGAAACGATCATGGTGATAAAAGAACTCATCCGAGTTATCACTGGGATGATTAAGCTGGAGAATATAAAGGATAATAGCGGGTTTGTTGACTCGCTAGAGAAGCTACTGAAGCTGTGTCAAGGAACTGGAGTACAAATCGATGAGCTTGGAGCTTGTGTTTATCCACCGCAGGAGATGAACAAGATGAAGCAAACGGTGAAGATAATACAGGGAAATCTCAACGAATTTGAGGCTGAAGTTGAGCGTTTAAAGAGTTCAGATGGCTTTTCGGGAGCTTGCGGAAAGCTGCGTAACTCGTTGAAACACATGGAAACTGAATTGTACAAAAGATGTGAAGCTGAGCTAGTAGTTGAAATGCAGAATGTTACTCTTGGCAATTAGAAAGTTTGGATTTTGCAATTGAGTTATTTTCTTTGTCTCAGTAGCTTATGTCGGAATATGGCTTGCGACATTAACATTCATGTAATATGTATTGTTTAATGTGTTGCATACGTGATACGTTTCCTAAATTTATAGATATTGAACTTACATTTTGTTTACGCATCTTCCCAACTTGAAAAACAAGAATTTAATTTCGGTAATTTTAATGATCGAGAATAGATTTTGAACATTCTATAGACATGAACATGATCATGTGATGGTAGCTAACTGTGAGACTTTAGTGATAAGGACAAGTAGGTAATATCACATGATAATGTTCTTTAAAACCAAATGGTAAACCGGTTGCATTTCTGGGTTGTGGTTCAACCGGTCAGAACCTTGGTTTTCATTTTGATTTCAGAACGGAAAGTTCAGCACAGAACCGAATTTAACGGTTTTAACCGTGGATTTTACGGTTAGAGATGCAAACCAAACCGGATGGGAGATTGAGTCACGGTTAAACCGTTCCGGTTAAGAGAACATTGAGATAAACCCTTATTTTGTTAAGCTCCGGGAGATGTTGATCGCCGACGCACGGGAGGAGAGATGGCACCACAAGGCTTCGTGGAGAATTAATGGCCGCTCCTCCTGCTTTCGGATCCTTGAAATCGATTCTCTTGATCCATTCGAAGCTTTGGTTCCTATGTGTTCCCATCTGTTTCCTCAATGATCCTATGTCTCCGTCTCTGTCTCAGAGCTTCGAGATCTTTCTTCTCTATTTCTACTACCAACAACAACAATAACGTCTCACGATTCCTCTTTCGATTCTCTACTCTTCCTCATTGCGCTACATCGTCTTCTTCCTCCTCCAATCTCGAGTCTTATTACGCTAATCTGATTTTGAGCTCCAACGGGGAAAATAAACCTAATCGGAAGTGGTCCTCTCATCAGTTTCGTCTACTCTTGACTGATCCAGATTTGCTTATTAGAGTCCTCAATATGATTCGGGCAAAGCCCGAAATCGCGTTTCGGTTTTTCAATTGGATACAGAGGCAGAGCGATGTGAAGCAGTCACGGCAAGCTTTCGCTGCGATGTTGGAGATTTTAGCTGAGAATGATTTGATGAGTGAAGCTTATTTGGTTGCTGAGAGGAGTATCGATC
Source organism: Boechera stricta (assembly GCA_018361395.1). NCBI lineage: Eukaryota > Viridiplantae > Streptophyta > Magnoliopsida > Brassicales > Brassicaceae > Boechera > Boechera stricta. The sequence continues at coordinate 4,656,853 of CM031539.1, read as the reverse complement.
TTGGTATGCATGAAATTGATGATCTTTTGATTGATGGGAATTTTGATAAGTTGATTGCTATCAAGCTTTTGAATCTGTTGTTGTGGGTTTACACTAAGAAATCTATGGCGGAGAAGTTTTTGTTGAGTTTTGAGAAGATGATTAGGAAAGGGTTCTTACCTAGTGTTAGAAATTGTAACATTGTTTTGAGGGTTCTTAGGGATTCAAGGATGATGAATAAGGCTGGAGAGGTCTACAGGATGATGGTTGAGCATGGTATTATGCCAACGGTTATCACGTTTAACACTATGTTGGATTCTTGTTTCAAGGCTGGTCATTTGGAGCAAGTCGACAAGATTTGGTTAGAGATGAAGAGAAGAAATATTGAATTTAGTGAGATGACTTACAATATACTGATCAATGGATTTTCCAAGAATGGTAAAATGGAGGAAGCTAGGCGGTTTCATGGAGATATGCGGAGATCTGGATTCCCTGTTACAGCTTATTCGTTTAATCCGTTGATTGAAGGGTATTGCAAACAAGGCTTGTTTGATGAAGCTTGGGGAGTTACTGACGAAATGCTCAATGCGGGTTTATATCCAACCACACCCACATATAATATTTATATACGTGCTCTCTGCGAGTTTGGAAGAATAGATGATGCCAGACAGCTGTTATCTACTATGGCAGCTCCTGATGTTGTGTCTTATAACACTCTAATGCATGGGTACATCAAGATGGGAAAGATGGTAGAGGCATCTCTCTTGTTTGATGACTTGAGAGTTGGGAATATCCGTCCCAATGTTGTCACCTACAATACTTTAATAGATGGTCTTTGTGAATCAGGGAACGTGGAAGTTGCTCGCCGGTTAAAAGAAGAGATGACCAGCCAACTGATATTTCCTGATTTGTTTACATACACGACTCTTGTGAAAGGATTTGTTAAGAATGGGAATCTTTCCATGGCAACCGAAATGTATGATGAGATGCTGAGGGAAGGAATTAAACCTGATAGATATGCATACACTACAAGGACTGTGGGTGAACTGCGGCTCGGAGATTCAGACAAAGCGTTTCGTCTGCATGAGGAGATGGTGGCAAAGAATCATCATGCTCCAGATCTGACCATCTATAACGTTCGTATAGATGGACTCTGCAAGGTTGGGAATCTGGAAAAAGCGATTGAATTTCAGCGTAAGATTTTTAGAGTTGGTCTTGTCCCAGATCATGTTACTTACACCACAGTTATTCGCGCTTATTTGGAGAAGGGCCGGTTTAAGATGGCTAGAGACTTGTATGATGAAATGCTGAGTAAAAGGTTATCTCCCACTGTGATTACCTATTTTGTGTTGATTCATGGTCACGCGAAAGGAGGAAGGCTAGAACAAGCCTTTCAATATTCCACCGAGATGAAAAAGAGAGGCGTTCATCCAAATGTCATGACATACAATGCTCTTTTACATGGCTTGTGCAAAGCTGGTGATATAGATGAAGCTTACAGATGCTTATGCAAGATGGAAGAAGAGGGGATTTCACCGAATAAATATAGCTACACTATGCTTATAAACAAGAACTGTGAGCTTGATAAATGGGAAGAGGTTGTCAAATTGTACAAAGAGATGCTAGATAAAGAGATTGAGCCAGATGCTTACACACATAATGCCTTGTTCAAGCATTTGGAAAAAGACCACGCGTCACGAGAGGTTGAGTTCCTTGAAAAGTTATTACTTAGTTGACGAGGAAGCAAAGGTGGGTGTCTTCGAATTGATCATATTTTTTCTTGGAGCTGGCCGGTTTCGTCCCTGAGTGCATACGGTCAATTTTACAATTACTATGCACAATCTAGTTGATGGCTCAGCTTGATTGGTATGTTGATACTCGTCACTTCGCTTTCACAAGGCTTCTGCATTATCTGTGATTTTAGATTGTAATGCAGCTATACTTATGCAGGGGAAACATACTCTGAGCTATGGCCAGAACCGTTCCAATGTTGTTGAAAGCTCATTGCTTTAAGCTTAACTCATTCTTACACAGCAGAGGCAAAGAGAATAGGAATAAAGATGACACATAAATGGTGTTTGCAAAGGAAGTTCACAGTCAGTGAAGAAGAATCCTGTGTATTGTTTAATTCTTTGGACCAATTTTTGGGAATAGAGAAGATGTCAAAAACATGTAATTTCATTTTTGGTCATTTATGGGAAGAAAAGCCAAAAGTACAAAGCTCTGTTTCTCTCCTATACTCTAAGCGTGTTTTAGGTAAACACTAGAATCACTTCTTTCTCTCTTTTGTAAGCATTGCGCTCTGTTGCTCTGTTACGTTTATTTCCACTGAACCATTTTGTACAAATCATGCGTCACTGTTTTTATTTATATATGAAGCGAATAAAAATGAAAATGCAATGTAACACATAGTTTCCACCGACATTATACAGACTTATATAATTTACTGATGCAAACAATTTATAAATCAACGTTTCTAAAAATGGTAGGAGCAAGTAAAGAAACTATATCAGTAATGGTCCCACATTTTTTTTTTACTTTGAGGAGGTTCTATAAAAAAATCCGAAACCCTAACCTCTCAAACAAACCATCATCATCTTCTTTCACTCATCAAAACCTAAACCCTAGAATGCGTATCGCTTTCTTGACCTGAATGTGCAATCAAACTCATCTTGGATCTATGGCCCTCGATTCTTCTGGAAAACAATCTGAGCAGCAACAGCAGCAGCAACCACCGCGAGCCTCCTCTGGAAACGGCGAGGCAAGATTGAAACTTCGGAGAACCCCTAACGAAGAACATGAGCCTGAGAACTATGAAGATCTACCTTTGGACTTTAGTCCGTCTCTGTTCAGCTCCCTTGAGCGTTACTTACCCGAGCAGCTTCTCAATTCCTCACGAATCGATAAAGCTAGTTACATGAAACAGCTTCTTCACCGATACTCCCCTGACACTGAGCGAGTTCGGGTAAAGTTTCCTCCTTTTACCGATTCTTGATAGTTTTGAGCTTCTATTTCTGTAATTTGAGCTTGAATTTGTATCTCATTTTCAGATTCTGAGGCATAACGAATACAGGAAGAAAATCTTGTCTTCTTACCAGGTAATTTTCTTTATCGAATTGGATGAACGAGTCTTAAATCCTGAATTGGTCATCTGAATCTTTTTGCTTGTTATTAATCTGATTTTGCAGCGTCTGCATGGAGAGATCTATTCTCTTGACCCTACAAGTTTCTTTGTGCCTTCGTTTCTTAGAGCTTTTAGTCAAAAGTCGGAGCAGAGTTTTAGAAACATGATGGTTGAATCCTCTCCTGGGATTTTCGCTTTTGAAATGTTTAAGCCACGGTTTTGTGAAATGTTACTAGCAGAGGTCTGAATTGACTTAAAGTTATCGTTTTTATGTTTGGCCATAGCTAAGTCGTTCTTTGTCTTCTTATCAAATTCTTGACTAATTTTCTCAGGTTGAACATATGGAGAAATGGGTTTATGATTCAAGATCCACAATAATGAGACCTAATACGATGAACAATTTTGGTGTTGTCCTTGATGATTTTGGCTTTGATAGCATGCTGCAGCAGTTGGTTGATGACTTTATAAGTCCTATATCTCAAGGTTAAGATTCTAATTGTGATTTGCAGATTTGGTTTATTGTTGCAAGTTTGTTTTTGTTGATATATTTGCTGATGGGCTTGGCTTCAATCTTGTGTCAGTTCTGTTCCCGGAATTCTGTGGATCCTCTTTAGATTCTCACCATGGCTATGTTGTTGAATATGGAAAAGATAGGGATGTTGATCTTGGTAAGTACGGGGAAGCTTTATAATGGGTCTCTTCCTTATTAGTTAGATTTGGACTGGTGGAACATCTAAAATTTGCTTCTTGATTGTAGGGTTCCATGTGGATGACTCAGAGGTTAGTTTGAATGTCTGCTTGGGTAAACAATTTTCCGGTGGGGAGCTGTTCTTTCGAGGTGTGAGATGTGATAATCATGTGAATTCCGGTATCAGTGAAAAGGTACTTGTGAAACCAACCATCAAGCAGTCAGTGCCTTATATATGACCGTGCATGTAATGATGTTGTCTCAACCACAACGATGTTTATAGTGGGTTTAGAACTGATCAACTTATTATGTGCACATTCATAGTTTGTGTAGCCATCACTAGTAAGATTATTTCTTAACTTGTTCTTCTGTAGGAAGTTTATGATTACTCTCATGTACCTGGCCATGCCGTTCTTCATCGTGGACGTCACCGCCATGGTGCTAGAGCTACAACTTCTGGACACCGAGTCAACTTGATTTTGTGGTGTAGAAGGTAAAATTTTTCAAAACGTTAAAAACTACATTCTACATCAATGTAAGATATTTTCATCAGCCAATGTGTTTACATCTGTGTGCATCTGTTTCATGAACCATTTGATATTTCCCTCTCTTTCTCATTGTAGCTCAACTTTTCGAGAGATGAAGAATTATCAGAAAGATTTCTCAAGTTGGTGCGGAGGATGCAAACTTGAGAAACAGAAAAGACAGCGTGATTCGATTAATGCAACTAAAGAGGTATGAATATCAATGCTGCATTATAGATTATATGTTTTTACAAGCAATTTTTTTTTGCTTTATCTCATGTTTTTGGTAATTTCCAGATACTGGCTAGGAGAGCTGCAGAGAAGACACTTGTTGAGCTGGCTTCAAAATCATGTGCCGACTAAACAAATCAAGGATATGTCAAAAACCTCCTCTTCTTTGTATCATTTCAGTGGCTATGTATATAGAGGCAAGTGAAACAGGTTGTTTGTAAGCAAGCATTAGATACCTTTGTCAAGGGTAAATTTTGCTCCTTTTTGCAGATTGCTGTAACAATAAATTTCTTGGAGGAGTGAAGCCAAATGAAACACAAATCAAATTTTCCTATTGAATTATTGGCGTCTCTTGGAGAATTTGAGAATTTTTGGAAGTAAAAACTAATAAATGTATGAGTAGGTTTATGAGCAGCTGAAGAAGCTTTATTCTGCATCCACCAAAAACGATGAAAACTAAAAATTGTATGAGTAGGTTTATTTTTGTCACGATATGTAACAGTTATTATTAATTTGGCTTTCTCAACACAAAATACATGAGAGAGTTGATCTCCCAAAAATATATGAAAAATTAATTTATGCGACCGCTTGGAGAGATGCAAAAATCAACAAATACATTTGCTAGAAGAACTATAAAAGGCCCACAACATTTGGTAACCGTGACAACTGAGAAGCAACATCGGTTAAACAAAACTGAAACACCTTACTCAAGTATTTTGGGCGTCTTCAAATTTCCCTTTTGCTCTCTTTAAGCGTTTTATGCAACTTCTTAGCTTGAGTCAAAACACACTCTTGGTCGAACAAAGCTGACACAACGGCTACGCCTTTTAGATTCGATGCATCGATCTGCATAACGGATTCAGCATTTGAGATTCCAATGCCTCCTATGGCAACCACCGGTAATTTTGATGCCTCACAAACTGTTTTGAGTCCATCCAGTCCTATGGTACAATTATTGGCCTTAGTGTTCGTTGGAAAAACTCCTCCTGACCCAATGTAGTCCGCACCATCTTTCCATGCTTGATGGGCTTGTTCGGGTGTCTTACATGAGACCCCGATGATCTTGTCCGGGCCAAGAAGAGACCGAACTAGATCAACAGGGATGTCGGATTGACCAACATGGACTCCATCAGCATCACAAGCAAGGGCAATGTCGACCCTGTCGTTTATCAACAAACAAACTCCGTGGGACCTGCATATGCCAACGCATGATTTTGCTTCTTCGAGAAACTCCCGTGTTTCGGCTTCTTTCTCCCTGCAAAAGCACTGAGATGTCATCTGGGCTTCCATAAGAGAGAGAAATAAAAAGAGTTGAAGCTCCAGTTACAGCAAACATGATCAAACCTCAGTTGTATAATTGTGGCCCCTCCCTCTATAGCAGCTTTCACGGCATCCACAATGGACCGGTTCCATTTTTTGTTCATTCTAGAATCCGTGACAGCATATAGAAAAAGATCATCTGGATTGAATATGCTGCATCGAGAACTTTGGGGATCCTTGTTAAGAACGAGAAAGTGGTCAAAAGGTCCTTGCATCCCACTGCCAATGACAAGGTCTTTGCTGTAATCTAGGGCATTATCGACGAAGCGTTTGGCCACCTGCCAACATCAGAAAGGTCCGGGACATAAGATTATTAGCCTTTGTTAATACAGTTTTTAATAATACAAACACAGATATCTCAGCCCCCAAATACTTTTTCCCATCATCAATCTCCAAACATCTCTGCTAAAATTTGAACTTCTAGAAAAGAAAGCGATTCATATAACATCAATTTCACTGATGAAGAGTCGATGCGGACAAACTAATATAAATTACAGAGAGCCATAGAGCATAGCATATTATGCAAAGAAACGTTTTGGGGGAAAGAAGCATATAAATATGTACCTTCACGGCTGAGAGCATGGAAGATCCCTTTGCAAGCTCTGCAGCAATACATGAAGCCAAAGTGCAACCAGTCCCATGAGTATTTCTTGTAGCTATGCGAGGAGAACGGAGTTCATGAAACTCCTTGCCTAAAAAGGGGGTTCCACATTTTTATAACCACAAATGTTTTAAGACTGTCAAGAAAGACAATATAAGAATAATCAGATGACAGTATAAGAATAATCATACCATCAAAGTAAACATCTACTGAATCTGATGAGTCAGGAAGATCACCACCTTTGACAAGTACAAATCTGTTAAAGTAAGGAAAAAGAAGTGGATCAACACCACAAAATAATGCTCCTGTACTAAGCATAACACCACATAACAACCAAGCCTAAAAGGATTAAACTTTATGCCAGGGAACCACAAGTAGAAGGATTCGTCTCAATTCGTCCACAGTAGGTTAAATTAAGGGATGACAAGAAAAAGAAATTGAGACTAGAGAGAGGAATGAGAGAAAATGGAAACCTGGGACCCATTTCATGCAACAACTTTGCTGCAGACCGCATTTCTACAACAGTCTCAATCCGAACACCGCCAAGTAAAGCAGATGCCTCTTTCACATTTGGGGTTATAATGTCAGCAATTGGCAGTAATCTCTCTCTGCAATAAGAAACCATATTTCAGAAAGAACATAAACACAGAAATTACAAACTAACAAATGTATATAAACTTTACCGAAAGATAGAGAGAATAGAAGAACCAGCTAGAACATGCCCACTTGTAGATACCATCACAGGATCAACAACCAAAGCTACCTTAACACAACAAAACTATATTAAGCATTGAAAGACACAAACTTCAAAATCTGAAAACTGAACAAAGTGAAGTCTTTTTGGGTTATTCTACCACGAACTGGAAAATCTGATAGATTTTGAAGAAGAACCTCAACGATTTCAGGGGAAGGAAGCATCCCAGTCTTCACCTGACAAGTTATATCAATCATAAGAGAGAAAGCGAGTAATTACTAGATTGCCCAGTATGACCAGAAGAAGGGAGAGAGCTTACGACGTCGAATTCGAAGTCAGAGAGGACGGAATTGAGCTGTTCAGAGACAAATTCCGGAGGAAGAAGATGAACAGATTGAACACCTCGAGTGTTCTGAGCAGTGACAGCGGTTATGACGGAAGCGCAATAGACACCACGAGCCGCGCAGACTTTGAGGTCGGCTTGGATTCCAGCTCCAGCGCCGGAATCCGATCCCGCCACAGTTAAAACCTGCGGCACCTTTCTAACGCTCTCCGTCGTCGTCATTGACGCCGTCTTGCTTCTCCAATTCGCCGGCCAACTCCTTAGTCCTCCTAAACTATACATTTCTCGTCCCTTTCTTTATTTTCGTTTACTTTATTTTCAAGACCAAATATTTCCCTATTTTATTGACTTTAATGTAACATAAAATAGGTAAATAATATATAGAAGCAATCCAACTTAATCATCTCGAAATTTTATGATTTTCGTAATCAATTACGAATTACAGATGTAAATTAATTTTAAATAATCTTACCCAAAACTTTTTGTCTGATACATTTATACTTGTGGTCCACGGGAAAAGGACAATAAATAAAAAGACAGTCATACATTGATAAATTTGAAAGCAAGCTTTATATAATTGATAAATAATTCATACTAGTTTACAAATCACAAGCTAGTTTATTCATTCGGACACACAAGGATTAAAAAAGGACCAAAGCTGTTTTTGTTTTACAAATCAGCATATGCATCAAATCACAAAGCAGCTTACATTACACGTGTAATTATTGTAAATATATAATATTATATACAAATGGGATGCTATACAAGTTACCGAGTGGTTGGTTCAATGTTGCTGCATGAGATGAGTCAACCATGGACCATGAACTCTGACCGAGACACAAGCTACAACACCAAGGGCTCGAGCTGTCTCTAATACCCTCTCTTTCAACCCTCCTCCTCCTCCTACTTTCTTCATCTCTCTTTCCACGACCCTCTTCCCATTTTCTCCATTCCCAGCCAATAAAGCTCCTCGAGCCGCTTTGTATATACAACCTGTAACTCTCTCATACACTGTGTTGCCTTCTTCCAAACTCTTCCCCAATAATCCTCTCATCATCTTCTTCATCTCGTCATCTTCTTCACTCATTGTTGACTCGACAATCTCCGTTAGTCCTGCTTCTTCCTTCCCATCTAACACCTCTAACAACTTCTTTGCCATGCTTTCTGTTTCGCTTTCGCTCTTAGCAAGCATTTGACGCCAAATGAGCAAGCTGCATTACACAAATCCTTTTTAGTTAAAGAGTTGTCTGGTTTCTAAATGAGTCTTACCATATATAACAAATCATTCATACCTTGTGGTTACCACAATTATCTTCTGAATTTCGGCTTGAATATCCCTCATGCGAGAGAGGTTGAGCTGAAAAGTTTCCGGTGTAACTTCTGGCGTTAAACCAGATACCTGACTCACCAGCTTCAACAATCCGAGCCTCACTGCCAGATCAACTCTTTCTCCCTTGCATTCTGACAGTTGACCTTCTGAACCAAAAAGCATATGAAACTCATAAGTGATACGATCTAAAAGAATGTATTTGCAGAGTTGGTTCTTCAATCAGGGTAACAAGCAAAACCTGCAGTGTCCGTAACAGTTGACTTGGACGTGGTAATGACTGGGGATAGAAAGCTTCCACCAGTTTTGAGAGAAATTCCCATGGAGGATCTCTCAACCACATTCAAGGCTGAAAGTGTATTGCTGTGCTCTTCCCACTCGTCTTTGCAAGACAAAAGAGTTGATATCCACCTTCGTGTCACTGGTAGTGATTCGTAGGCTTGAGTGGGAGGTCCATAACGCTTTTCAAAAGCTTGTGTAAGGTAATCAAAGCCTGCTGGCCCTTGCAAAAAGGATTTCATGATTGTTATGCGCCCTATGCCTATCTCTCGCTTAAGTTCCTGTTGGATATGAAACAAAAAATGAAGATACTGATAAGTCGACAACCAAAGCAAGAAGATCATTTTTCTTTCCAAAGTGATCGCTGATGCTGATGAAGAGAAAAAACTTGTGGATACAGACCTGAATCTGCTCAAGAATGAAGCGGATCCCCTTGACTATTGCAACAGCACAGAGGTTACCAGATTCATCTTTAACTTGACACAACCTGTAAAGTTCCTTGAGTAAATCCCGATGGGTGCTTTCATTCTCACGATCATTTGCTGGGGCAGAGAGTTTCCTCATAGTAGCCAATGCAAACTCAAGCATCTTTCCAAGGTAATAGATATCCAAGGTGCCGGAGTTAAGCAACTACCAATAAAAGACGAAATGAGAACCACTTATATTTTTTACGAACTAAAATATAGATAGAAAGGACAGTCACTTAATATGGGACCAGAAAGATGAGGCAAACCTGTGAGAGAATGTCCAGATCAATAGTTTCAGTTATTTCTACTTTCCAGCTATCTGGTACCATTTGGCAAAGTTCGTCACTCACTTCTTTCATAAGGTTAGAGATGCAACTATAGTCTGGCTCCTCCAATTTCATGGATTCCATGACATTATCCCAGAAGGCTCTCTCCATAGTCTCCTTTATCTTTCTCTGCAACACACATTTAAAAAATCAATGCCAAGAACATCCCTATAACCAAAAAACATAATTCAACAACAATGTGCAGAACTGCAGAAGCCATATCTAATCCTCCTGGAGTAGAACTTGTCGAAATGCAAAACAATGGATAAGTAATTAACCTCCATGCAAAGAAAACAAACCTTAAGATTGTCCTCTTCATCCTTGACAGTGGATCCACCAGGAAACTTGAAATTCCAATCGTGCAGGAACTCATTCACCATCAACTCATTCTGTTTAGAAACCTCATCCACAGTGCCATTGCTGACTCTTGAGGGTCCAGATGAGGGTGGAGTATCATTCTTAAATAAAGAACGACTAACACGTTTTGATCCTTCAACACCTACGCTATCTTTACTTCTGCTGCTTGAACTAGACACAGACTGAACAGGAGATGAAGCTGGGCTTGGAGAAAAGAAACATGCGAGTTGATTAGCCATAGGGCTACCATTCTCCTTGGCCTGAAAGTACTTTGTTCGTGTTTCCGACAACGCACTTTCCATGCGCTCAACTCCTGCAACTCCACTCAGGTGTCGTACTTTCTCCGTTAGAAGTTCTTGATCTTGTGTTACCTACAACGAGAATTCACATTACGTAACAAAAATATCAAAAAGAGTCCCTTATTTCCCTTTTAAACGATAATAAAGGTGATGATTAAGAAATACAAGATGCCAAAGAATAAGAAGGAAATAACAGAGAGTTGAGTAAGCAAACCTGCATCTGAATTGCTTTCTTATCATGAGTGAGCATAGTGCCATCCCCTTCTGGAGTTAGCTTGCATTTTTGAATCATGGAAAGCTCAAGCTGACAGGCCGCTCTTACCAGGTCATCTTCCAACAACCGAGCATCCTTAACTTTCCAAATCACAAAAGAATTCAAAAAGGAGCACCATGCCTTATCAAATAAGTCCAACTGGGATCTCAAGGTCCGAAGTTTTGATTCTCCACCAGAAACCTGAACAGGACCCTCTTTAATAACATTTATCAATAACTTAAGCTCTCTCACGAATCCTTTTGACGCGTTATTGAGAGCAGCCTCTTGATCCCCTTGGCCGTTAAAAACAGCATCGGGATGGCCGAGTATCATAAAGGCAGAAAGAACAACTCTGACAGGATACCTAGACATCTTCACTGATGTCCCGGCCACATTCCTAACAGAAGAAACCTTCTTTCCTTTTCTGCTCCTCAAATTACTTGGCGTAACCTTTCTCCTTGGGGAGGCAACTCTTCTAAGAAGATGATCAATGTTATCCACTTTGGACGGTTGAGAAACGGTGGTAACATTCTTAGAAGCTTCTAAGCGAATTTCAAGGCGATCGAGCAACGATTTAACAGTTCTAAGAGTAACAGGCGACTCAATTAGCCCCGCAAGCTGCTCAAATGGCAATGACTCGTTAATCTTCAAACCATCATAAGCTTTCGCCAAGTCTAAGGTTGTCCTCTTCTGCCTGACAAAGCACCTCCAACACCTAATAAACAACCCAAAGTAAGGCATACTATCAACAAGCTTTTAAAAGAAAGCATATACAAGAATTATGTAACGCTGTATTACCTTGACAGCTTTCTAGAGAGAAGATCAGCATCTTCCTGCATCATATCGCAATAGAGACTAACAGAATCACGTTGTCTTCTTCTCTGACGAAGAAACTCCGATCTATGTCTCTTTGCCTGAATTATCAAACAACAAAAAACGTAAGATTAAGAAACAGAACAAATAAAAGTAACACAAAGACCAAAGCTTACTCTTTGCAATTTGTCTTCAAGTTTGTCCCTCATTTTACTTCTCTCCATCTCACGCTGATTAGAAACAGAGTTGGCAACGTGACGTACTTGTTGAACACGAGCACGTGCTTTCTTCTTCTCAGCTTCAAGCAACCCAAGACGTTTCTTCTCAGCAGCTACACGTTTCTGATTAATCGAAGCACGAACTCGCTCCTTATACTTGCTCTCTCTCGCCATCCTCCTCATCATAGACTGAGACGTTCTCTCTTTCGCACAAGCCCTTTTCTGATGCGACGCCTTGAGAATCTTCATTCTGTTCGCTTCAGCCTTTTGAACACGAGACTCCACTCGAGTTCCAAGCTTCACACGTTCCCTCTCAGACCGTATCTCCACGCTTGTTTTCGCTGCTTGTCTTAACTCATCTAACTTCGACAATCGCATCTGTGCCTTGGCAAGAATCTCCAACCTGACAATTTCAACAATCAAATCAAACTACACAGACAGAGAGACTCGATCAAAAGACTCAAACTTTGAATTGAAATTTACCTTTTTTGTTCAGCGGCAAGAAGCCTTGCCTCGATCCGTTGGCCAAGTTCTTCATCGGATGATCGTGAAGGGCTTCTAGGTTTCGCACGAGCCTTTCTCGAAACGTTATGATAAAATTGCTACACACCCGAAAAGACAAAAACTTTATGCAATTAAATATGGAAATCAAAGACTTGGTCATTTCAGGGGTAAGGCTTAATCGGGAAATTAAAAAGAAAGAGAGAGAACCTGTCTTCGTAGATGCGCATGAAGAAGCTTGTCTTCAATATCTTGAACAGAAGATACTGTCTTCTTACTACAGTCAGACAAAAGCCTCTCACGAATCCTCCGTGGAACTCTCATCACCGCCGGAGTATTAACCTCCGGCGAAATTTCCAAAACGATCGCTTCCCCTCGATCTTTCTCCATACCTTCGATCAAACAGTAAAACAGTCTCGATCAACGATCTTATAAAACCAACAGAAAAAGTCGAATTTCAGAGATGAAACTCGAACAAGAAGAAGAAGAAGAAACAAGAAAAGAAGTTGCTTTGTGTATTTTCTTTCTTTCTCTTCTTTTTATTAAAAAAATCAGTTTTTTTTTTTTGGTTTTATAAGAAAGAAAAAAAAAAAAGACTGTTTGGTCACAAAGCGTTGCTTTTTTAAAAAAAAAAAAAAAACAAAATTCGTAACAAAGCGTTTCCTTGTGAATCGAACTTAAGCGTATTTTGTTCATTCAAAAGTTATCTAAGAACTCGACACGTCAGCGATGAACCTAACCGTGTTTGTTTAACCGAATTGACGATAATGCCCCTTTTGTTGTAGCAGAATTTTCTGACGCTACCTACTACTACTATCCGAAATGATTGATTTAACTTGTAGAATATAAATAGTAATATTATTTTTTTAACCCACATTCTCGCATGATCTTATATAAAGGCAAATATAATTAAATATTAAAAGTTATTAATCGACAGCTAATCATCAAATTTGAGATAATAAATCAACGTGATCAAAGTTCTCCACTCGTCTTTCGTTTACGCCAACACGTTATTAATGTTTTAAAACAGAAATGTTTTGCGTGAGGAAAAAAGCATGATGTATGTGCAATTTCATGCATGTTTAAACAAAAGAAAATAAAACAAAAAAGGTCGTTGGAAGTTTAGATGGACTCTAGTGGCATGATGTATGCCATTTGCGTTTAATAAGCAAGCAACATTTTGTTTTTGTTTTCTTTTATAATTTTATTTATTAGAATGATCTTACTAATGAATATATTATACAATAATAATCTACCTATCATAACGCATAGATTATAATTATTTGTTTTAAATTTTCAGTTTGCATCCACAATCAAACAAAACTTGTATTTCTAGGCCACGGTAAAATCGAAAAAATGCATTTATACGAAATGAAATATTGAAACCATGGTATAATCGGTTAATCTCTAGGTCAACTAACCTGAAAGCCAAATGCATTTATACGAACAATTTTGTTTATTTAGGTCTCTTTTGAGATTTCCATAGTAATTTGAAGTTGATCTTTTATTAGTTATTACAGTTGCATTATAAATGAGCAAGATACGCCATTTAATCGATATCACCATATAATTAAGATAAAGTGATAGTCATAAATCGTTATCGTCAAGGTCGACGAAGAAAAAAAGTAAAGTGGTCATATTCGATTTCTAGTACGTTATAAGAGGGATTAAATGCTTTCAAATTTTTATACATGATTTGGACCTCTTATCTAATATCATTCACTCAATTTTGTACGGAAACACAACCAAAATTTGAATACTTTTTTGAATGAAGAAAATTATTTAGCAGCTTGGCTTTAAAGGCTATTCCACTTGGTCACCCAAATTATGCAAGCACGTGGTATAAAGATTGTAACGCTTCAATTTCAATGACCTTTTTTTGTAGACTTGTCATCAAATGTATCAAGTCTATAATGGATTGATTCTAATTATATACTCCTAGAAACTAACACGTATGAATTGTTTCTTGGCATCGACAAAAATTGTTTTGTGGATAAACTTATCCTAATATATCAATTTAGAGTCAACTCGATGGAATTCTGAATTCTCCATCGTATACAAAAGAGGAGGAAAAGAATATTAAACTCACAATATACTTCCATCGTAAAAGGAAAATAAATTCGTTTCTTTCGAATTTTTGCTGGTGACAGGAGTCTGATAGTATTTCTTTTGTCGACTGTTGCTTTCATGAGCTTACGAGAAAGTGATCTTGCCGTAGTTGGGCAAACTCAACACTACAAATTACAAAAAACAGTCATAAGTCCTTTGGAAACAAATGTGCCTTTTCGAATACGTTCTAACAAATACAATATTTGTAGCAAATTAATGATTACAAAATCCTGATGGGCTTATTTGATAAATTAATTTTTTGTGCGATGACATCCTGATGCTCAAATCATAATGGGTTTGAGAGGAATGTAAAATGAAAAGCTACTGCATTATATGATAAGGTATAAGGTTGTTATTAGATTTAACCGTATTTGATTATTTTAGTCGATTCTTACTTAGTCTTGTAGAATAATTCAGATTAGATCGAATTACTTTTTGTTTGAGGTTATATTTATAGATTTTACCTCAATCGAGTATAGATTTTGGATTACCAAAGAGAGTGAGACGGATGAACTGTTCACTTGTCGATATTTGCAGAAGTCACATATATAGTGTGTAGCCTACACAGTATAGATTAAACATTCCAGCATGCGTGATCGGTTGGTGCAATTATGCTTTATGTGATATCTCGAGAAATATGTATGATACGTTTCATCACAAGTTATCTTTCCGCGGAATGGCGAGATGTCTCTTACACTTACTCATTTAAGACTTGCAGGGGATGTTATTAGTTTGTGTATTTAGATGGAGTTTTGATGACTTTAAAAATTATGAAAAGTAACTACTTTAAAAGATTACAAAAGAGTATCTCTAAAATATTACATAATATTTTCAAAGATTACAAAAGAGCATCTCAAAGTATCTCAAACTTTTATAGAAATACTCCAAAATTATTTTTTTCATCTTATATAAAATTGTTCAATTACTACATCAATTCTGAGAAACACGAGCTTTTTAGCAAATAATTTCCATTAGTGTTTTTTTGAATCATTTTTTTGCTTAGGGAAATAGTTCTCATATGATGTTTCTTTTATTATTATCCAAAAATAATTTTTTATTAATTGATTTGCTGTCTTTGATGAGTGTGAGAGAGAGAGAGAATAATGAAACAATGGTTTAAGCATTCATATTGTAAACGATGACTTCTTAGGATTATCATTTAAACGATGGCTTCATATTGGGGGAAAGGAGATCATGGAAGACTCGAATTTGGTGATAATGACAAGAGCAGTAAAATACTTCTACAAAAAATAATAATCCTAGGAAAATACTTTGAGAATCCCTTACTAGGTACAATACTTTTGATGATTAGATTTTGTGAAGCAAAATGTGTAAACTCAATAAATCAATAACACAATATTTTAATTCAATGACAAAATGAATTACTTTCATGTTATTTGAATAACACAAGACTTTTATTGACTTTATAAAATCATGAATCCAATACCTCTAGATTAATAAAGATTTTAGATTACTTTTTACAAATACATAAATTAATAACACCAAACTTTAACAGAGTTTTAAAAAATCTTAAATGAATAACAATAGAATCTTCATAACATTTAAATTTTTAAAACTCCATCTAAATACACAAACCAGTAACATCCCCCTAATGTGGATGATACTAAATATAAAATCCATGTGTCACGTTATTATTAGCTGATACATAATGACCGAAGTTTATCCCTAACTTGGCAACACTGATTTTTATAAAAGTTTAAAACTATCAAAATAAAAAATATAAAAAAAAAGAAAAATTTGGGTGAATTTATTGACCCATGAGTAAATTTCCATAAAGTATCACTCAAAATTTTATATTATTAAAGGAATAGAAAATCTAAGAGATAAAATGAAAAATGAGATTATTCAGGAATACACATTGAATGCGAAGATTACACATTTCATTTCTGGTAGTAGATCCATAATCAAAAAAGTGTTTGTGATTGTTCCAGAAGAAATGAAACAAAAGATACGGTAGAGCTAGGACAGTTATTGTATGAGGTCTACCCAATGCTAAATGCAGAGGCGCATAATAGATCGATATGAACATCATGAGCGCCCCATGATAAAACCTGTTTTTGATACTTTCTTCTCTGTTCCTTCTTCTCCTTCGTCCATAACCCGAGCTCGGAGAAGGAAGAGATAAGAGGCCCTATGGAGAATGTGGTCAGAAATCCATAATAGAGTCCGACCACAACGACCGAATTGATTATCTTCATGCATAAGGATACTAGATTACCTAGTATAAAAGATTGAAAAACCATCACAAATATATTCATAAGCGAAGAACAAATATTTCTTTTTTTTTTTATGAGAATTTTACACAATATAAGAAAATCCTTATTTTCATTTAGAATTGAAATTTATTAATTTCAATTACTTTACTTTTACTTAATAATCTTTTACTTAATAATCTTAGAAATTGCATCGATATGTTTATTCTATTTGGACATGAAGTTAAAGGTTATTTTTGACTTCACAAATGGGTATACGGGATCGCGTATCTCATTTATTTATATAGCCAGATTGATAGACCTATAAAGAAAGTCACACCCTATATCTTTCTCTACATAGTGATCGTATTAACTCATAGGGCTATGTTCTATTTGGCGAAAAAAAATAAAATAGAAATTATCTTTCGGAGAGATGGCCGAGTGGTTGATGGCTCCGGTCTTGAAAACCGGTATAGTTCATAAAAATAACTATCGAGGGTTCGAATCCCTCTCTCTCCTTTTGTTGGATTACTATATTTTTATCTTTATCTTTAATTGGTTTTTTTTACTTCTTAGCATGATAAATAAAGGAGAATGGCTCGGCTGGATAGTATAGCCGAGCCAGAAAAAATGAGATTGAATTGAAAGAAACTAAGAAGACTTTTTAATATGAACCGATTTTTACTTTCCTATTTTACCTACTACTTTAGTTAAGAGGAGTCATGGAACAGTTCAAAATCACGATCAATTCCTTTTTCAAATCCGCTGCCGCTCGAGCTTCCAGCGTGCCATAAATGACCCACGAATAGGAAGAATCCTAGAACAAAATGAGAGGTAGATAACCAACTTCTGAGAGACATAATTGACTTGCGATTCAGTGCTCTCATAATTTAGGAACCTGAAGCATGAGTCATATATTAGTGACGTCGTTACAAGGTTGTATGTCTTTTTCAACCTACTCAAGTCCAAACCGTTAGGACCCTTAAAGGTTCTAACCAGGAGCACGAGATCCCAAAATGCATTGTTTCTCCTCCAAAATAACTCTCATGGGAACGCATTAAGTATTTACCTAAACCTGTAGGTCCTTGAGGATCCCACGTTAGCTCCAAGACGTTGGTCTCTAACTAGAAAAGTAAATGCTTGAGCAGAAGCTTCGGCGTAGGAGCAAAACTCATGCAGAAGTATTATTAAAGCATAAACAACACAATGAAATCAAGAAAAAGCTAAACTATAAGACAAGTAAGCCTCCCCAGACCATACAAGTGCGCGACGATCCCATGCAAAAAGCTTGGTTAAGATATGCCAGATTCCACCAAATATACAAATGGAACCTAACCATACATGCCCTCCAATTATATCTTCCAAATCGTCTACACTAACAATCCATCATTCTCCCCCAAAGGGAGATTTTAGTAAATAACCAAATATAACATTTGGGCTAAGAGTCAAGTTTGTAATTTTTCTTATATCCCCCTTCCTGGAGTCCAGATATCATATACGCCCCCAAAATAGAGAGCCTTGAATACTAGAAGAAAAGCTTTTTTTTTTTGTCAACAATTTGATTTAGATTTTTTTTTGTCAAGAGATAAAATGAAAATTTTTAAATATATATGGTAAATGTTTTGGGTTAATGCTATTTTGGATTAATGCTATATAGCATTAGTTAGTCCCCTAATTCCATATATAGGTGTGTAAATCCCAAACCCATTGCGAGGAAGACATGGGAGCTGGAGAACAACATTCTAACCGTGGAACCACCAGATTCAGCCTCCGACAGCATATTCCACTACGACGACACTGCGCAAACCAAAATCCAGAACGAGAAGCCATGGGCCTCCGATCCTAACTACTTCAAGCGCGTCCAAATCTCTGCGCTCGCTCTTCTCAAGATGGTGGTTCACGCTCGCTCTGGTGGCACAATCGAAATCATGGGTCTTATGCAGGGAAAAACCGATGGTGATACAATCATCGTTATGGATGCTTTTGCTTTGCCTGTTGAAGGAACTGAGACTAGGGTTAATGCTCAGGCTGATGCTTACGAGTACATGGTTGAATACTCTCAAACCAACAAGCTGGTAAATTTCTCTTATTCGAGCTCCTTGATGGGCTAGGGTTTCTTTTTTGTTCCTACTGGATTTATGGTATTAGAGATTCCCTCATAGTGATTCTTGTTTAATTACCTTTGATGGCTGCCACAGAACTTAATGTAGCTATTTGCTCTTGAACTGTTGGTACTTGTTCTGATCTTTTATGCAAGTTTTGGCTGGTGTTTTCATATTTCTGCAGAAGCTTCAAGATTCTGTTCTTTTTTTGTTATGATGCATTTTCAGATTGTTTGATTGATTGGTTATTTGACATATTTCTGTAACTTGAACTATAGGCTGGGAGGTTGGAGAACGTTGTTGGATGGTATCACTCTCACCCTGGGTATGGATGCTGGCTCTCGGGTATTGATGTTTCGACGCAGATGCTTAACCAACAGTATCAGGAACCTTTCTTAGCTGTTGTGATTGATCCAACAAGGACTGTTTCGGCTGGTAAGGTTGAGATTGGGGCATTCAGAACATATCCAGAGGGACATAAGATCTCAGATGATCATGTTTCTGAGTATCAGACTATCCCGCTTAACAAGATCGAGGACTTTGGTGTGCATTGCAAACAGGTACTTATAATTCTCATTTATTGATTTTTAATCTTGGAGGCTTAAATCATCGCTCTTATGATTGATTTTTTTGTATGTGCAAGTACTATTCATTGGACATCACTTATTTCAAGTCATCTCTTGATAGTCACCTTTTGGATCTCCTTTGGAACAAGTACTGGGTGAACACTCTTTCTTCTTCCCCACTGCTGGGCAATGGAGACTATGTTGCCGGACAAATATCAGACTTGGGTAAATTCTTGGATATGCAAGAGCATGTTAATTTACTTTTCATCCAGGTCGTAGTTTAATATTTTCCCTTTTCTTACCATTTAATCTTTTACTGATGAAGCTGAGAAGCTTGAGCAAGCGGAGAGTCAGCTCGCTCACTCCCGGTTCGGAGGAATTGTGCCAGCCGGTTACCAAAGGAGAAAAGAGGTTTGTCTAAATGGTGGCTTTTACAAATTTATTTGCTATGTTCTCAATGTTTATTGACTGTCTGAGATGCTGGAGCATGGTTTTGAGCTCTTATACATGCCACTTTTCAAGCTTTTTCCTATCTAGATACTTAACATTTGGCTAATTAAGTGCTACTATCAACATCTAGTGACTTGAATGGATAGTTTGTAGTTCGATTGATAACATTTGAACTCTTTATTCTCAGGCAGTATGTTGATTGGATATAAACTGATCATAGAAACTTTCTACCTGCACAACACTATGGTTCGTTCACCTTTCTGGTTGTGGGATTTCACAGTTGTGTGTTTGTTTAGTCAAAAATATCCAGAGTTGTTAAAGTTTGCATTAGTAAAACTGGGAGACTTTGATGTGTCAATTCATTCTAAGTAGTTGTTGCCAATAGTCTGTGTCTGCTTCCTAGAGTTCTATTATCTCTGGCTGTGTGACTCTTTCATTTGGGAGATTTCAAAGTCTAAGTAGGTGTGTTTTGGATCACTTTCAGGATGAGCCTCAGCTCGCTAAGATAACTCGGGATAGCGCAAAGATAACGGTCGAGCAGGTCCACGGGCTAATGTCACAGGTGAGTAAATACATTCTGACATGCTGATACTATTTTTCCTTTGTGGTTCATGGATCCATAAGATTTTCTCAACTCTTTCATCCATCAATATGCAGGTTATCAAAGACATATTGTTCAATTCTGCACGTCAGTCGAACAAACCTCCTAGTGACCCATCTGATCCAGAGCCTATGATCACATCGTGAAGTTGGTTATTCTTTTGTTGTCTGCGCAAATTGACTTTCGTTTTGACCTGGTTTATGAGGCAATGCACATTGTTTTTGCTTCAGACAAGCTCTTTGGGTTACTAAATGGCATTAACATGACAACTTCGATCATTATGGTTTTGCCTTTGACATCTTGAATTGGTATTAAAGGATTGGTATTTCCATATACAAAGAGCATGCCTGTGAAACCAAATTCCAGACACATTTAGTGACTTTATTCATTCCTGGCAATTTACTTGAAAATCAATTCACAGTTGAGGTTGCTACTTGAAGAATTTATGACTCATACAGAACCATGTGCTAAAAAATTGACACAACCATACAAATGTTATACAAAGAATGAAGCAACAGTGATAAGAACGGAAAGAAAAGAGGTTCTAAAATCAAATCTCTTACACTACAAGCTGTCTTCATCACTTGAAATTCAGCTCTCGTCACAGGAACAGTGAACTTTTCTGTTGTTTTCAGGATGCTATTGTTCACATTTATGGTTGAAGAGCATCTCTTTTTGTTAGAAAGAGACAACTTAGTCTAGTATAAAACTGGAATTGCCATTACAACACGACCTCGGTTTATGTAGTAGAAGCGGATTAAGATTTCTGCATTTCGAAATAGAATGCTTCCTCAAACTGACTACTAAACGAAGAACGGGCCGAGAAAACAGTCGGTAGGAAGAGATAAAGTGGAAGTAACTTGAGTAGATTAAGAGTAATGTAGTAATTGATACAATAAGCTAATGACTTCCTAACTTAACCAGCGTCACTGTAAACAAATGCATGCGTAAATCACAACATGATATAAAGACCTTTTTGGGCCTTCACCAATATAACCCGACCCACTTTGTGTGCCCCCAAAATGGGCCTATTTACGGCCCAATATTTGCCTAAAGTGTAGTTGAAGAGAAGAAGAAGGTCTGAGAGTTCGAAGCCAAGCAAAACTTTCTTCTTCTTCTTCTTCTTTTTGGTTTTGCCATGGAATCATCTATAGATTTATAGTTTCTCAGTCATGGATCCTATTTGATACATTGTGATTTGTTTCACTTCTTTTACCATATGGAAAAATTTCAAGTGTTTAATGTGTTTTTACGTTTTGTTTTTTTTTGGCATTTCCTTAATGTTAGATCTCAGTAAATCCCTAGAGACATGAATTTGATTTACGAGTATTTGTTGTAGACTTGGGTTTCAAAGAAGATTCAGGCAGGAAGCTGTCTTGATCATCTTTCTTGTATTGTATCTAATTTCAGGAAGCTGAACTCTAGTAAATGGGAGAATCCTGAGGAAATGCTAAAAATTAATACTTTGGTTAATTCGCAGTAAGGGCCAATGTTGCAGTCATACTACACATTTGTGGTGGTTTTCCTACTCTCTTTTGGATTGTTCTGTAGTCATGTTTCCTTGCATCTTGGTTAACATAAGCAAGTGTGGTTTATAACATTTAACTTGATTTTGATGAGAAGTCAGATGTGTTGAATCTTTCCGGGATATGATGGTGATTTTTAGTTGACTCAAATGCATACCATATTAAGATTTAAACATAGAATACAGTGTCCTCTCACTCATCATTTCGGGAAGAGCTACCGGTGGAAGCAACTTCTTTATTGTCCTCTGATTCCTGATTTGTGAGGTCTAAAGTGTGAATTATGCAGAAGCTGGGATTCAAGTTCAAAGCCAGAGAGGTCTGTTTCGGTTGACGCACAGAGATATTATCACTTCCTTCAGTTTCTGTGGTATGGAGATCTACAGGGCTGCACTGACTCAACTGTTGCTCTGCCCTGAACAAGGATCTTATATCCATCACATCTATCATTCTTGACACCAGGAAATATATCATCTGAGACTTTTTTAAATGACACATTTGAGGAAGCGTGTTTCGGCGGCTACTGAGTGCGGCTTAAGAAAAGAGAATCTGAAGCCAATGTTGCTACTGGTAGTGTCTTAGTCTCAATATTCTTCAACGTCAATGGGTTTGATGGAAGCAGCAGATTGTAATTAAGCTTTCATTAAGGGAGTTTCCATTCCACTAGTGATTTCTTACAAGATGTTGAGAGGATAGACTTAAGAGGTGACATGGATGGGTTACAACATGTTTTCTCGCAAGATGTTGACTGTAGCATACAACCATATGTCTTAGTTTTTTCAGCTCTTGAGTCAGACAACACTAGAAGGTGTGAAACTGGACTGAGAAGCATACATTGGGATACTTGAGAACATGAGGAAATGTGAGTACAGTAGGTCATTGCTCTGCAGTATGAATCTTTTGTTGATTACATGTTTAAACCAAGATGAAGTTGTAAGGACAGACATGAACAGATGGTGAAGAGAACTCGAATCAGACAAGAAAGCGCCAGTCTGTCAATATATATCCCTAACAGGTATTGTTCTGATTCCCAATAATTACAACCTCGGAGTTATATTTCCAGTAATCCTTGTGAACATACTAGATTCAAAAACTGAAAAGCATGACGTTGTATGTGTTGCATAGTATTGGGATGTTACTCCCCAAAATTTCTTTAACCAGTAGTAACTAACAGTAAACAGAGTCTTTGAATAATGCATTTTTATTTAAGAAATATAATCTGAGACTTGACGACCTAAGTCCTTTAGCTACTAAGACTAACATGTTGATGCAACAAAAAGGCTGGCAGGGTTTTGTGCTGATCATTTTGCTTAAATATGGAATCATTTTTTTCAGTGTTTCAAACAGCACATGGTTTTGGTGCTTGATTTTTTTTTTTACATTAATCCTAACAGACATTTTATTTGTCTTGTTGATTAGCCATCCCTAGGCTAACAACATAAACAAATTAAGCCGATACATGCATCAGCTTGAGTTTGGCACATGAGTGATTGATGATGATGCTCCATTAGCAATATCTCTTGAGAGAAACCCATTCTCTCGTGAAGATGCGATTGCAAGAAGGTGACAGATGACAAATACGACATGACCACCATCTGAAATTGGAGATCCCATTGGGGTCTGCGAATAAAAAGCCACCTCAAATTCCATAAAATGGGGTGGCTTTTAGAGCACAGGGAACGAAAAAAGTGTTGAGATTAGCCAGAGACCACCCATTAAACCATAGAATGGCTCTTGACCTGAGAAGAAGAAGATGATGATGTGAAGCTTAGACTCTAAGCTTCTTTAACGGTAAGGAATGAGAGGTGGCTGATGCGGATAGCCTGTTACGCCTGTGGCACAGCAAAACATACTGTCAACAATATCAGTGTATGTATGTATCTCTTTTGCCTTTGGTGTACATGTCTGTTATCATATACGAACCTTGTTGCATAGCAATGGTCGGAGGAGAGTAATGGTGAGGGTTATAAGAAGACAAGTGATGATAAAATGGTTGTGGCTGCGAGAAGTGGACTCCACCTTGTCCTCCACTACCACCACCGCAAGGATAAAAAGGAGAGGCGGATGCGGCTGCTGCCGTTAGTCCACCGCCTCCGCCGTTTCCGTTTCCATAGACTCCGTATTGTCCTCCTAAATTGCAGCCGTACAGGCCGTATAAGCTCTGTAACACATCATATTAAATTTAAGGTTATGTTATATGATCATGAACCAAAAACAACTAAGTAGCTAACTGTTAGATGCGTTGAGACAGAGAAAGATTCTTCAGTTCGTTATACAAACTCTTATGTCACAGAGAAAAAAGTTACGGACCGTAGGGAATGATGAGTAATCTGGCGAGTATGGAGAGTACCTGCGAATATCAAATCAATGTGTTTTTTTTTTTCTTTTACAAAACAAATTACAGTACACTTTAAGAGTGACAACAAAGATCAATGCACGTGGCACGTGGTCATGACACAAGACATATACAAGGAAGCATGTGAGGGGAGAGAGAGAGAGAGTAAAATGATTGGTGAAAGATGGAATGGAATCAGTACATTTTTAGTTTTACAAGCTGTCCGTTGACCACTTTGTCAGTCATTTAACTCTATAGAGTATAGAGTGTGAAGATTAAAAAGAGTTATCTAGCTATTACTAATAATAATAGTGTCGGTCCACAATCAAAATGGAGACATTAGAGGACAGCCAGCTATGTTATGTAATTGCATTGACATATATGAGTTGGCATTCTTTTGGTCTCAAATGGTATCATGTTATGTTGATGCATGCATGTACTATCATCATTATCATTGCATGGAAAAGGAAAGAAGGAAAAAGAAGAGTATACCCAAAGAGATTGAGAGGGAGATGGGGATAGTGAGGGAAGGTGGGTGGCGGTAGTGGTGGTGGTGGTGGTGGTTGAGGTGGTCCAAAACCAGTTTGCATTGTGCCTATCATCACTCTCATATTGTTAATCCTGCCTCCTCCTCCTAACACATTCATCACCATCACCATCACTTTGATGATCGACACAATGGTTCAATAACATCAATCACCAACTATATATTAAGGTTATTAATTTCGATACTTTGGCCGCACAAATTTCTAATTAATGAAACCAACTTTGTATAGACACTTATCATATATATATTAACTAATAATTATTATTTTTTCTTGATCTAACTTGCATAGCACCATCTAAAGAGAGAGAGAGAGATGAAATATATTTTAACCATGGTTAGGAGTGGAGGGTTTGGATCTTTGAAGACCGAGAGAGGCAAGATTGCAATTTGCTCTTCTCCCGTCGATCACCGGAGTAGCGTCCACACAAGCTCTGCTCGCTGCCTCCGCCTCCCTAAATGTCACCTGATCATTGATCATCACCACTTAACTTATTATTTCCCTTTTTAAGTATATATACATATCACTCTCTCTCTTTCTATATATATATATATATGTGGAGAGAAACAAGGAGTTGTATATAATACGTACGAATCCATATCCCTTGGATCTGCCGGAGGCCTTGTCGGTAATGACTACGGCTTCCAAAATCTCCCCAAACTGCTCAAAGTGCTTCTTCAGCGTCTCCTTCTGCGTCTCCCAAGCTAGTCCTCCCACAAACACCTTCGTGTACGTCGTGTCTCCCAACCCTATTCCTCCCGCCATTTTTGTTCTCCGATCAATACTCTCTTTCTCTCTCTCTAGAGTAAAACCAAATTAGCTTATCTTTAGCTATATCTCTATATCTATTTTCACTTGTGGGATTGTGAGAGACACAAAGGTTATGCAAGAAGTCGGCTACAACAAAGGAGTCTATATAAATAGTAGGAAAGAGATTAGAGATCTACTTATAGATTCATAAGATAAGTTTTTTTCTAGGGTTGATTGATATGTAATGAGAACAAGAAGAAGAGGGAAGAGAAAAAAAAGCCGAAAATAAATAGTTAAAAGTGATATAGAGAGAAAGATATTGGACGTAAATTATATAGACAGACAATATTGCCCCCATTATCCAACATCCTCCACGCACTTCTTTGCTCGTGTCTCTCACGTAGCCTCTGCTCAAAGATCTGTGGTCATGACGCGAGTGGATATGCGTGAGAATTGAGGCATCGGATGTTTTTATTTATTGAATTATCTCCTGCCGGTACGTTTCAATTATTTAAAGGGAGTAAAGGAGGAAAAAATTTATAAAAATGTTTTATTTCCTCATTTTCTAAAGCTCGATACATATATAGTTTTATATTTTTCTTAACAACCTTCATTTTAGTTGGTCAAATTTAAGCGGTTGTAGTTGAATTTGTACTTGTGATTCACTGGTCTGCGAACCATTGATCTTATTGAGGAATAGTTGTGGTTCTATACAACTTATTTTGAGAAATTGTAGGATTTGATTATACTTTTTCATTTGGGCCAAATAAGGCAGTTTTTAGTTTATTTGTATACTTGTGGAGATGACGTATGTGTGAGGCATCCGTTCTATCACTTGTAAATCAAATATATGTGTTTTCTTTTATTTTTTTGCATGGATCTTTTATTTATCGAACATATGTATTTATAATACAAATTGTATGTATAATTTGGATCAAACTATCATTTGTTCTAAAAGGTCAAATGTTATTCTAGTTTCTCTTTCATGTGACAAATTATTATTTTATTCCTAAATCGGTTTATATATTTGTAATTGTAAGTGATATCAACGGAAACACAGTAGCATAGATGGTAAGACTCTCTCCGCCCATCCCGAGCGACCAGGGTTCAAAACTCAGATCCATGGTACAACTGATACAACTAGGTATTTAATTGGGTACAACTAAATACATCAGGTACAACTGGTACAACAATCTACGATTGGTATCAGTTGTACCAAAATTAGGGATATTTTCGTCTTTTCAATGAGACGAGGGGAATAGTGAATAAGAAGGGGCAAAATTGCTTTGAGCTCCACCAATAGGGGACAAATCAGAAATTGATCCGTATAATTTTCTCTTTAACAAACTATTGTTTTTAAAATCATAAAATCTTTATATTGTTTTTCACAAAACCACAATATCCTTCTAGCTGGTGAATGTAACCACAAAGAATATGTGTATTATGCTTGTATTTTAGTATATACTTTAAAAAATTTTGTTTTTAAATACAAGATTTCTACCGCGCAATAGATCATTTTCTCCATTGAAAGGATCACTTTTACCTAATATATATAAATATTACCCAACCAAGACGTAATTAAATAAGCTAGCAAGGATCCATGCATGGTTTTGTTGGGTTAATCGTTTGAATTAGTCAAGAAAAAGGTTCTAATCGACTTAGGATTATGATCAAATAAAATGGAAATTAGATTTATTCTTATTGTGTAGGATAAAGTAAGTAGGTTCTCACAAGATTTGGTGTTAGCAAATCTTATCTCGAATAGGGTTTTAGTGTTGAGGCTTCTTCCTATAAATATCATAAGCTTTTGTGTGTTTTGATATGTCGAGAATCATATGTTTAGTTTTGGTGTACCTTTCTAAACATCTAATAAAGAAGTGTTATTATTTAATCGATTCTTAACCTAGAATTGGTAGTAGAGCCTTAGATCGAGATCAAAACCAAAGCACGTGGAGGTGATCGTTGGTTGAAGAGGATTGAATGCGTGACATGGAAGAAAGATAAGTGACAGTGACTTCACGAGGAAAAGAACCCGGACAATCTTCGGTTCAATTTCCGATGTTGAACTCCACAAACTATACCGTATGGGCGATGCGAATGAAGGTGGCGTTGAAGGTTCATAAAGTTTGGGAGATCATCGAACCAGGAGGCACAAATGCAGAGAAGAACGATGTTGCAACAACCCTATTATTCCAATCGATACCCGAATCCTTGATTTTGCAACTTGGGGAGCAAAATACATCCAAGGGTATATGGTAGCCCTGGGCGTTCAGATTTCGGATCGGATTATTCGGATTTCGGATTATTCGGATAGAGTAACATAAAAACCGAATAGGATCCGATACACTTTCGGATCGGATCGGATCGGATTTGGGCGGATTCGGATCGGATTTCATTTTTTTTTTAAAAACCGACATAAAACCGAAACTAAACCATATTTCGGATCGGTTACGGATTTTAATCCGAAAATCCGAATTTTAATCCGAAATCAGAATTTTAATCCGAAAATCCGAATATTAATCCGAGAATCCGAATTTTAATCCGAAAATACAGATTTTAATCCAAAAATCTCAGAAAAAAAAACAATTCAACAATCAAAACATGATTCAGTCATAAAAACCAAACATGATTCCAAAGTTTAAAGTTCTAAGTTCTAACCATAAAACACATCCAAAGAGCAAACCAAAGTTCAAAGTCAAACTGCAAACAGCAAAAGACTAAGAGATTGCAAAGTTCAAATTACAAAGAACTAAAAGAGAGGGCAAACGGGCAAAGTGATTGTGTGGTCAATGATGATTGATGAACTTCACAACATCCCAAAAATCTGTGTAAAAGTAAGGAAATATATGTGTTAGTGAAGTTAAAATAGAAAAAAAAAGACAAACCTGTTACTTGTAAATTATAACATACCTTGTTTCATCTTCTAAACCAATTACGAGTCTTCATAAATCAATCTTGAAAATTGCATTTAGCCTCAAACTCTATGAAATAAAGTGAATACAAAGTTAACAACGTTACCTATGAAATTACAATGTACAATTAATTGGATAAAAGAATAGTTATTTACCTCTCTGAAGTTTATCCTGCAATTCCACTTCAGCAAGAATTTCATCTGTGGTAACCACTCCTTTTTCATTTAGGTTTAGTTCAGCTTTCAGCCATTGTTCATTGCACATTAGCGCTTCCATCATGTAGTGCGTCAAACAACTCCTAAGGCTGAATCATACTAGCTAAACGCACTGGCAACAGATGACACTTCAGCAGTATGTCCTTAGCCATTTTGGCTAAGACAGGATACTTGATACTACTGGTCTTCCACCATCCTAATACATTAAACTGGAGTCCAAGTGGGCTTGGCTTGTGAACTTCAACCTTCTCCTTTAGATATAACTCCAATTCTGAACATGAATCTGCATAGCCACTCTCATTTATCAATTCTGTGTACATTAAATCCATCCTCTCATATCCAAGATCACTAGTTAAATCCATCTTGTGAAACACGTCGGTTACAACATGACCTTGTGATTCCGACCACTTTGAGAGGATGTCCCACAAGTAGATGTTGGTCATTCCCGGTTTGTTTATATCTCTATACTCACCAAAGAGTCTTCCCAACAATTCATTGACACCTTCATTCATCTTTAAACTCTTCACTATCTTTACCATACAACATATCAAAAGTAGACTTGCAAACTTCATTTTGTTCCTTGGGTCAAAGACACTACCTATAATCAACATAGGATTTATTTCCTTTGAACCACCCCAATACTTATCAAACTTTACTATCATATCAATGGCCTTTTTTCTCAGCTTTGTATCAGAATTCCTACTCAATGCTATAAGATTCCTCTTTATCGTCACTATTTCATTGTAACACCTATACGAGCTAACAGTAGAAGATGCTGAAACCACTAAAGTAGAGTTGTAGAAGATTACCAGAAATCTTACTAACCTTTCTATATCATTCCAATCATCTTCTTTTGGCGGCCCAATCCTTTTTTTTCCTTCCACAGTTTCAGAGAAATAGTCATTGTACAACTTGTCCTCCTCTTCCATTTTATCAAAGGCCAACCTAAACTTCAATGCTCTTATCAACATGAGATAGATAGAATTCCATCTCGTTTTGCAGTCCAATGATAAGCTACCCCTTGTCATCCTCCCAAATTCAACTTTCTGTTCAAAAGACTCCAATCTTTTAGTCGATGATCTGACATATTGCACGGCATTCCTGATCGCAGCCACTCCATTATTTACGTCCTGGAAACCATCGTTGACAACCAAATTAATAATATGAGCTGAACATCGCAAATGCAAGTACTCACCTCCTAAGACCAATGCATCATCTCCTATTCCCATTAACATTGCATCTTTGAACTTTTTTAGAGCACTAGTGTTTGCTGTGGCATTGTCAACAGTGACTGTGAATACTCTTCTAATTCCCCATTCCTCTAAACATTGAAGAAGAACAGAACATATGGTTGAGCCTTTATGATCTGACACGTGCTTGAAACCAATAATCATCTTCTTCACCGCCAAGTTCTATCAATAAAGTGTCGTGATCACCATGTAGCTAGCCCTGTGGGGAGCCACCCATATATCCGTTGTCGAAACTCGTTGCTTATTCTCCCCAAGTATTTTCATCATATAGCCTTTCTTCTTCACATACATTTCCACAACATCTCTTGCGTTGTTTTCCGAGATTTTGTGTAGATTAACCCGTGAACAAAAAGTGTCGCCAAGCTAAACTATCAACAAATGACAGAGGCAGCTCACCTAAAATAATCATTTGCTTGTAGCTTCCCGAAAACATTAAACTTTGGCCAGCTTTAAATTTACATTTGATTCTTCAGCACCAACACCACCACTTTCGGGATTCAAACATGTTTAGTATGATCACGACTATCCTTCCAAGCCTTGAATTCTTTGCAAACAAATGATGATTCTTCAGACATGTGGTTCCATTAGCCGCACAACCCATAGTTCTAGCACAGTAATGACACTTACACTTATTCCTATTCTCCTTCATCCTAGTGTAATGTTCCCAAACCCATGACCTCGCGACAATATTTTTCTTCTTTGCCTTAATTGGGCTATCATCTCTTTCCTTTCCTTTCCTATCTAGAATCGAGTAACAAACTCATCCTCTTCATCAAATACATCAGCATCATTTAGTATATCGTCATCAATCTGAGGAGATGAAGAATCCATATGCGCAATGAAGATGTAAAAAATTAAAATAGTCAAATGCAGGAACCTGAGAAACATATATGAAATACGAATCTATAAATCATTAAAGAAACAGACTAGTCGAGTTAGCTACCGTAAAGAAGAAGCTTTATTCTCAGACACATATATAGATACATTGTCTAATAATAAAAACTGTCCACCATGATAATTAAGATTTAAGCTCAACTCACAGTAAGTATTATAAAAAAAAAAACAAAAACAGGACACAGAGGCAGAGCATTACAATTTTACTATTAGGCAATGCAGTTGTGAAATCCACTATAGGTAAAAGAAAATTTGATAAAATCGACAGCGAGAAAGTAGATAAGACAAGCTAAATCGAAAAAAAAAAACCCAAACAATAGCATCAACGAAAATACGAAATCATAAATCAAAAACTATATCAAAATCAAAAACAAAAAAAAAACGAAATCAAAAAACTAAACCAAGACAAAAAACCTAAACGAAATCAATTTTTTTTAATAAAAAAACGAAATTGGAATCAAAAACAAAAACGAAATCAAACACCTAAATCAAAATCAGAAATCTAAACCCAAACAAAAAACTAAACTAAATGAAAATCAAAAAACGAAATCGGAAACACAAAGACAAGTCTTACCTGGGAGTGATTTCTTGACGAAGCTGAGTGAGGAGACTCAAGAGAAGGCAGCGGCGATTCGTAAGCAGATTCTCGTCGAGAGTGAACAACGAGCTGCGCTGAGAATCGTTGGGTTTCCAGCTTTTTAATTTGGGGATTTAGGTTTTTTGTTTTATGAGATCGCAAAAGAGGGAAGTCCAAAAGCGGAGCAGGTATGACTAGCTTGATAGGTAATTATGTCTTTGTACTCTATATTAATTATATCTCTATAGTCTATACTCTATACTCTATATCTTATATAATTAATAATTGTATGTATTTYCGGATATACTGTCGGATATCGGATGCGGATCGGATAATATCYGAATCCGATTTACACAAAACTCAAAAACCGATCGGATAATAACCCTAATCCGAATACTGACATTTTCGGTTTTTTTGGATCGGATTCGGATCGGATTTTCGGATTCGAATTATATGCCCAGGGCTAGTATATGGGATACGATTAAAACACGACACATGGGAGATGATCGTGTTAGAGAGGCTCGTTTGCAAACATTGAAGTGAAGTTTGACAGAATTTTTATGAAAGACTCGTATAACATCGATGACTTTGCGAGCAAGCTATCGAAACTATCATCAAGAAGTGCATCACTAGGTCAAACTATTGAGGATTCAAAGTTGGTGAAGAAATTTATCAAGAGTTTACTAAGGCACAAGTACATACACATCATTGCATCTCTCGAACAAGTCCTTGACCTTAACACTACG
The DNA here is from genome assembly GCA_018361395.1 of Boechera stricta. NCBI lineage: Eukaryota > Viridiplantae > Streptophyta > Magnoliopsida > Brassicales > Brassicaceae > Boechera > Boechera stricta. The sequence continues at coordinate 4,624,721 of CM031539.1, read as the reverse complement.
GGGTTTGAGGACATTGTTGGTCGATTGAAAGCATATGAAGAGCGTATCGGTGAGGACACGCAAGGAGAAGAGCAAGGGAAATTGATGCACGCAAACTCGGAATCACAAGGCTCGCGTGGAGGTTTTTGTGGATTTCGAGGGAGAGGAAGAGGTGGTCGCGGTCGTGGAAGGACCAACTCACAACAACAACAAACCATAGTTGTTGCGGACCAAAACCAAACTCAAAAGAAAGATTATTCTAAACTTGTGTGCTATCGGTGTGATAAAAAGGGACATTTCGCCAAACATTGTCCCTAAAGAACTCAAAAACAACATGAAACTAATGTGGTGGAGACACAAGTGGCGGATGGTGCATTGTATATGCATGAGATTGTTTGGTTAAATGAGGAGAAGGTGATACCGAGTAAGCTTGAAATCGTGAAAGGAGATGATAGCGTTTGGTACTTGGAAAACGGCGCAAGTAATCACATGACCGGGAACAAATCATTTTTCATGGAGTTGAATGAAAGAATCATAGGGAGAGTGAGATTTGGTGACGGCTCGAGTGTGGAGATAGCTGGAAGAGGTACGATTATGTTTGTTTGTAGGTCCGAAGAACAACGGTCGTTGAAGGACATTTATTATATACCGGATCTCAAACACAACATACTAAGTCTTGGAAAAGCTACTGAGAACGGCTGTGAAGTGCGCATGAAGGAGGATTACTTGACACTTCTCGATCCGTGTGGAAGAGTTCTAGTTCACGTAATAAGAACTCCTAATCGACTTTACAAGACAAACATGAAAATTGGGAGAAGTTTGTGCTTACAAATCAAAGAGGATGAAAATTGGAGATGACATCAACGACTCGGTCACGTGAATTTTAGGTCACTAAAGTTGATGGAGACAAGGACATGGTGATAAGTATGCCAAAAATTGAAGTAGAAACTGAAGCGTGTGCGTCTTACTTGGCAGGTAAGCAAACTCATTCATCGTTTCCTACCAAGATATGTTTTTGTGATACACAAGCTCTCGAGCTTATACATGGAGATTTGTGTGGGCCTATATCACCATCGACACCCTCAAGAAATAGATATGTATTCGTCTTGATTGATGATCATTCGAGATATATGTGGAGTATACTCATGAAGGAGAAAGGCAAAGCATTCGAGAGGTTTAAACGTTTTAAAGCTATGGTGGAGACTCAAATCGGGAAGGGAATTAAAACGTTTAGAACTGATCGAAGAGGAGAATTCACATCGACCGAGTTCAACATAATCTGTGAAGAGAATGACATCACACGTCACTTAACCGCACCTTACACGCCACAACAAAACGGAGTTGTTGAAAGGTGTAATAGGACGTTGATGGAGATGACCAGAAATATGTTGAAGGGCATGAGACTTCCAAATTACTTGTGGGGAGAGGCAGTACGACATTCGACATATCTCATTAATCGTGTTTCCACAAAGGTTTTGGAAGATCAAACACCTTACGAATGCTTGTTCGGCAAGAAACCAAGTATCGAACACTTGCGAGTTTTTGGTTGCTTGGCTCATGTAAAGATTGAAGGAACTCATCTTAAGAAGCTTAACGAGAGGTCAAGACCTCTGGTGAATCTTGGAATGGAACCTAGTTCGAAGGCGTATAGGTTATATGATCCAAGTGGAAGGAGAGTGGTGGTGAGTCGAGATGTGATCTTTGTTGAGAACAAGGGTTGGAATTAGAGTGAACATGAGGAATGTGGAGTTTCTGGTATGTTCAAGATAGCTGATGTTGGTGAGGATACCACTAATGAGAACGTCCACGAAAACGAAGAAGAAACTGAATATGAAAATGATGTTGCTGGAACAGAAGAAGATGCGTTGGAACAAGAAAACGCAAAAATTGGTCCTCAACAAGAACGAAGAAAATCTTCAAGACAAGTCTCCAGACCCAAGTATCTCTATGATTATGTCTTGATAGAAGAATATGAACGGTTATTGTTGATAGTGAATGGTGAACCAAAGGTTTATGAAGAAGCCGAAGGTACTAAAGAGTGGATTGAAGCAATGGAGGCCGAAATTGACTCGATCAACAAAAACCAGACCTGGAAATTAGTTGATAAACCAATGGAAGTCAAGCCAATTGGACTGAAGTGGGTTTACAAACTGAAAAGGAATGCGGATGGAACCATAAACAAGCACAAAACAAGATTGGCGGCTAAGGGTTATGTTATAAAGGCAGGGATTGATTTCGATAAAGTATTTGCTCCCGTAGCACGTATCGAAACTATCAGATTACTCATTGCTCTAGCTACGATGAGAGGATGGGAAATACATCACTTGGATGTGAAAACCGCATTTTTGCATGGTGAATTGAAGGAAGCCGTGTATGTCACTCAACCCGAAAGCTTTTGTAAAGAAGGAGAAGAGACAAAAGTCTATCGATTGTTCAAGTCTTTGTACAGCCTGCGACAAGCTCCTAGAGCCTGGAACAACAAACTTGATCAAGTTCTCATAAGGTTGAAATTTCAGAAGTGTGCAAAAGAACAAGCCGTGTATCGCAAAGAAGAGAAGAATCACCAACTCATTGTGGTGGTATATGTAGACGATTTGTTTGTGACTGGTTTTTCTCTCAAGGTTATTCATGAATTTAAAAGAGACATGTCAACAACGTTCGAGATGATAGATTTGGAAAAGCTTACGTACTACCTTGGAATTGAGGTTGAACAAAACGAAGAAGGGATGACTATTAAACAAGAGAGTTATGCCAAAAAGATTTTGATTGATACTGGTATGGAGACTTGTAATCCAGCTCATATTCCGATGGATGCTAACTTGAAGTTGACCAAAGCTGTTAAAGAACCGGAGATAGATAACACGAGATATCGAAGAATAATCGGGTGCTTGAGATACTTGCTTCACACACGGCCAGACTTAGCATATGATGTGGGAGTGTTGAGTCGTTACATGCACAATCCGAGGGAGTCGCATGGGCAAGCTATAAAGCAAGTGTTACGATATGTCAAAGGAACCACAAGTCTTGGAGTGAAGTTCAGACGTGGGAAAGAAGACAGAATTTTGGGCTATAGCGATAGTAGCCACAATATAGACCTTGACGATGGAAAGAGCACAGGAGGTCACATCTTCTACTTTGGTTCAACGCCAATCACATGAAATTCTCAGAAGTTACCAACAATGGCTTTCTCATCTTGCGAAGCTGAGTTTATGACAACTACAACGACGGCATGTCAAGCGATTTGGCTTCAAGAAATTCTCGGAGAAGCGTAAGGCATGGACAGCAAGAAAATGACAATACGTGTGGTTCAACAAATCAGCTATTACACTTACTAAAAACCCGGTGTTTCATGGACGAAGTAAACACATACTCTCCAAGTATCACTTCATCCAAGAATGCATCGAGAATGACCAAGTCGAAGTAGAGCATGTCCCCGATACCGAGCAGAAGGCGGACATATTGACTAAAGCTCTAGCAAGGATCAAGTTCAAGGAGATGAGGAGCTTGATTGGCGTGGAAGACATGGACACGGATTCAACGATTAAGAGGGAGAATGTTGGGTTAATCGTTTGAATTAGTCAAGAAGAAGGTTCTAATCGAGTTAAGATTAGGATCAAATAAAATGGAAATTAGACTTATTCTTATTGTGTAAGATAAGGTAAGTAGGTTCTCATAAGATTTGGTGTTAGCAAATCTTATCTCTAATAGGGTTTTAGTGTTGAGACTTCTCTCTATAAATATCATAAGCTTTTGTGTGCTTTGATATGTCGAGAATTATATGTTTAGTTTTGGTGGAGCTTTCTAAACTAATAAAGAAGTGTTGTTCTTTAATCGATTTTTAACTTAGAGGTTTGGCTTCCAAGCCAATTCCCCATAGGAGTCGGATCGAAGACTTCTTTCTCATCTTCTCAATCAGGAATATTCTAGGACATCGATTCTTTGTAAAGTGGATGAATCATTCTTGGTCTACAAAACGAAGATCATTAGAGAACTCTGGAACAATTTTCTACAATCTCATCTATTTAGACAACAATGTCTTACATTTTTCCAATTATTATACAGTCATCGCAATACAGAATCTTATATTTGTTATTATTTGTTTGTTTACACCTTATCAGTTACATATTTTATAAATCTAACTCCCAAGTTTTCCTCGTCAACGAATATGTTATTGTCACCAATCTGAAAACTATATAAATTTAAACATATATACATACAAATGTTATATGAACCAACAAATTCGTGCTTCCATGCATATTTGTCACCAATTACGTACTGATCTGTTTTGTGTATAAATAAATAACTTTTTTGTTTTTGTTTTTTACTTTGTAGCTACAAATAACCAACATGGCTACACCTTTTCTTGTTCTTCTTCCTCTGATCTTCTTAACTATTCTCCTTCTTACTGTCACCGTTACACAATCCGAAGCTTACTCGAAAACGACGCCGTTTCAAGGCCATAAGCCGGAGAGACTCACGCACCTCCACTTCTTCTTCCATGACGTCATCTCCGGTGACAAACCCACCACCATCAGAGTCGCTGAAGCCCCCGGAACAAACTCCTCCGCCACCTCATTCGGTGTGGTTCTGATTGTCGATGCCCCGTTGACCGAGGATCCCGATCCGAGGTCGAAGGAAGTGGGGAGAGCTCAGGGGATGTATGCATCGACGGACATGAAAATGTTAAGCTTCTCAATGGCCTTTAACTTGGCGTTCACGGAAGGAGAGTTTAACGGCAGCACCGTCGCGATGTATGGACGGAACCCGATACTGTTGGAGGAGAGAGAGAGTTGCCGATCATCGGAGGTACGGGGGCTTTCAGGTTTGCTAGAGGCTATGCACTGCCCAAGACTTATAAGCTTGTTGATAAAGATGCCGTGGTCGAGTACAATGTATTTATTTGGCATTAATTATTTGGGATATTGGAACAAAAAAATTCGAGAATAAATTGTTTCACGTTGCTCTTTTCTTTGTTTTGTGTGTGTCGTTTAAAGTTAAAAGTTGTAATTTGAATAAATCGAGATTTGAGACGTGTGAGTATTGTAACTGGATTTTTTTGGTTTAGACTTTGGACATATATAAAGAAATTTCGGATTAAAAAAAAAAAAAATAGTTCAGTTATAATTGAATTTTTGTCGGGTTCGGTGTTGCAAAATTTTGGTTAATCAATTCTGTCAAAACTTTAGCATATATATTTTAATTTTGTTTATTTGGTCATGAATTCGGTTCGATCAGACTAAACCAGAACGATTTGAATTTGGTTAGATATTAAAATTTTCGATAAACTTGATATTTTGCTGGCCCTGTTTCAGTTCGAATAACAAAATAGTTCTAATGCAACTACAATTTGTTAAAAAAGAGAACTAAATAAATCAAATTTTATCTAAACATACTTTATTATATAGCATACAACATAGTCATATTTACAATTATATATGTGATTTATATATTCCAACATGATCTGAAAAGGTCCAACTGGTATAAGACATAATTATTTGACGTTTGTTCTTTAATATAATCTTGACCGTTCTTCTTTCACACTCTACATGTAATCTTGATCACTTCTTCTCGGTTACTTGCGGAAAACGGAGATTGTTTATGGGCCTTTTCCCTTGCGTGATTTAGAAGGCGGTACAAAAATTGGAGGGGCCACGTGAGGAGGAGGAGAAAGATTGGAATCGCAAACTAAACGCAATTTGTTACCTACACCTGCAGATTGTATGTTTAGTTTCTTCAAACAAAGGAAAAATATATTTATATAAATAACAAAGAAAATGAACAAAAAAATATGCGTAGTTCTGAAAAAGAAGGGAAAGAGAATGAAAATGCGAGTAAATACTAACGTAGGTGGCGTTTGGCTTCGGCTACTCCAACTTGTGAGGAAACATATAGAAGCAGAAGAAACAAGGAGAGAAGAAGAGCAACTAAATTTGATGTTTTGGCAGCCATTTTATTAAGTGTTCCAACTCTCTCACAACTCCATAACAAGACCAGCTCATGACTTATATACTATTAGAAAAAAAATATAACATCCTTCAATTATAAAAAGAAGCATCGTTTAAATGTACCAAGTCGCCAACTACATTATTATTCAACGCGTCTTCAATTTTCCATACGAAAGTCTCTTGCTCACGTCATGTTCGGTTTAAATTTATTTCTTCTACCTACTAAGGTTGAATTTGAGATCAGTATACGAACCATATAGGATATATAGCTCTTCTATGTGTTGAAATATCAAGGAAAAGTTTGTCATATATCCACATATTTTTCCGTGACTAAAAATATTGTATTTTGGGTTCTTTTTTTAAAATGTTTTGTCACAAATGGTTACGAAAATTTAGCCGCAATTTTTTTTTGGTTAATTGGCCACAGATTTGTAGCCACTAAAAGTAGTGTAAAATAAGCCATTGAATAGTTTCCCTACAACATAGATGTGGCGAAACCACTACAACCGACAACCTACTTATAACCAAACACTATTATATGATCTAAAAATGTGACATGATTCGAAAACGTTTAAACTAATATGAGATCATAACAACATTAATCTTGAGTCTTGACCAGTATAGTTTCTTCATGGACCTTTTCCTTTGCGTGATTTAGAGGGCGGCAAATATATAGGTGCGTTGGGAGGGCTACGATAATCCAAACGCTGTTCTTGACCTGCTAATTAACAAATTATATTTTCACCATGAGCTTTTAATCATCTTCATCTACATATGCTTTCTTCTTTACTCAAAAAAACAAATTTCGACTTTTCGTTAACATGATATAACCATGATGAGCTAAATACATGTTAATATCCACAAAACCCGACAAAGTTTTTCATGAGGAAAAAACAGATTAATCTTCATTCACAATTGAAAGATTAAGAAGATTGATGAAGATATAAACTGTAAAAAAAAAAAAAACCCTCAATCAATCATAGTAAATTATTGGGAGTTTGTATTATAAATGTAAAATTCTTGTTTCAAAAGAAACCCAAATAGCAAAGCAAGAGACTGAATATATACTAACGTTGGTTGCGTTTGGCGTCGGCGACTCCAACTTGAAAAAAAATCAATAAGAGCAGAAGAAGCAATGAGAGAAGAAAAACAACTAAATGCGATATCTTTGTAGCCATTAGTTAAGATAAGTGGTCAACTCTCCCACACAATTCCATGTATATATATAACAAGAGCAGCTCATGCTATTTAAGAAAATGAAGCGTCGTTGAAATTGTAGTCTCACTCACGGGTCCCTAGTACTCACCTACTCAACCCACTTACTCACTTTTTAAGTACATCCGCAAAATAAGACTTTCTATGCCATTTAATTGTTTGGCAATGACTTATTGGGTAATTGCAAATTTGCAATAAAGCCGACAAACACTATATCGGTTAGGTATGTTTCCAGTTTCCTAGTTCAATCCATATACCGGTTCAAGATTGAGTCGCAACAGTACCTATCCAAATCACCCAAATCAGTAACATATGGCTCTACAGTGTAAAAATAAGACCAAAACTCTCATCAAAGAGACAAAACGAACACAATGAATGTTGAGCTAATCAATAACAAGATCCAAGCCCCACCACCGGTCTTCTTTGCTCGACCTGTTCCCATACCGACCACAACTGCAATAACAGCGATAGTCCCAAACCCAAGACACACGGTGAACACCATCAACCCTTTCTTCTCCATCCACTCAAGTCTTTGCCAAACTTCCTCAAGCCTTTCTCTCACGTTTTCCTTCTCTTTCTCAGCTCTCTCCATCTCTGCTTCCACTCTCTTTCGCCACTCTTTCATCTCCTCTGCTTCACTCACCATCCTCTCTTGCCTCTCCTTCATACATTCCAAGTCAAGTCTCAAAGTCACAATTGCATGTTCTCTCACACTGGCTTCACGGTCCATCTCCTTGAATATGTTCCCGTATCTTGTGTTCAGTTCCTCTAAGTATCTCTCTAGAACCGATAGGTTCAAGTCCAATGACCTTAACTTCTGCATCAGTATCTTCAGCACTGTGTCCCCTGGCATTCTGCTTCCTGGCTGATGATGCCTCATCTCTTCCACGGGCTCTGCCAGCTTATTACTACTCTTCGCCATTGATGCTTCAGTCTTCGCTAACATATTCTCTGGTGGGTCTTCCCGCTCGTTCTCTCTCTGCCTGCTCCTATCAGCACCAGCATCGCCTTCACAGGACTCTGTTTGCTGCACTGGCTTCTCCTTCTGCTCAAAATCTCCCTCTCGGGTTTTGAATGCGTTTTTGTTGTCTTGGGCAGATATCAAATCCTCCAGCATTCGTTCTACGGCATCCACTCCGTAGACTTCTATTAAACTCAAGGTGCAGTAGAATTCTGAACCATAATGACTTAGAAAGTTTAGCTTTAAGTATCTCACCCACTTTGGCTCGAGAAGTGTGAAGTTCTGCTCATGCTTCACGTTTGAAGCCGTGAAATTTCCCATATGAACCCAGGTATCAGTCGGATAAACCAGAGTGCCTTGAAGCTCAAACTCTTTCAGATTGGAAGAGTAATGCTCGAAATTAGCGATTTTGATGGTATTTACCAATGTTTCTTCTGAAAGTTCTACGACAACAAATTTACCTTCGGTAGAACATGGATTTCTGAGGTACTTGTCATTGTCCCGGCTTAGGATGCTCGCAGCCCCTTTTGCTTCCTTGTTGGAAGACAGGACCTTTGCGCCTTTTGAAGCAGAGGCATAATTGTACTCTTTCCCTCCAGGCTCCATCCTGTGAATCACACCACTGACCTGATCTGATAATGATTTGTTTCTGGAATTGGACGCTCTGCTCTTGAACTCATCAAGGCCAAGCGGAATAGCACGAGATGGTTGATCAACCTTTGAAGCGTTGATCTCGGTATCATTCCCTGGATCTGTTCTGTTCATCTGATTTTGCTTCAAAAACGCATTGTCTTTACTTTCTGTATCATTCCTTGTGCCTGTCTTGTTCATTTGTCCTTGCTTCAAAAAGTTATCGTCTTTGCCTTGTGTATCATTCCACGTACCTGTATTGTTCATCTCACTTTGCTTCGAAAAGTCAGTCTCTTTGCTTTCTGCATCATTCCCTGTATCCGTCTTGTTTATCTCACCTTGCTTCGAAATGTAACTGTCCTTGCTTTCTATATCATTCCCTGAAACTGTGCTATTGATCTCTGCTTCCTTCACAAATTTTTCTTTGTCTTCACTTTCTTCAGACGGGTTTGTATAATCACTCCGACTCAAATCAGATGCAGACGCAGGCTCTAGTGATGATGATGCATCAAAGGGCACAGCTTTCTCATCTGACTGAGCATCATCCAGAGAAACTCTTCCTCCAGATTCAGTCAAAGGCGCATCTGCAAGTACACAAGAGTTTGGTTCTTAATATGCTAAAGGTAAGAAAAACATTGATGTCAAAGTGTACCATTGCGTAAATTCCTCTATGACTAGATGCTATCACAATTATCAAAAGAGGGTTTGGTTCTTCATATACATGTTTGCATTCCACACACAAAAAAACAAAAAAAGGAACTTGAAGGTTACCTTTGCCACCATCTCCATGACTAATCCACAAGGTGGATAAGAAAGAAAGTACCCAAAGGAGAAAAACAAGAGACAGAGAGACTTTGTAAAAGCTGTTCCTTCCATTAGAATTGTTCTCAAAAACTCTTCTTCTAGTTCTACACGACCTTTGCATTGCACGCCCTGTTGTTATCAGCAAATACATATTAGAATGTGCAAGTAACTCAACTTGCAGTCTAAGTCCAGCAAGACGAAGACTTTTAATGAAATGAGGAATTCATATTCCAAGATCTAATAACAATTGACCGAAAAAAGTGATCGGAGTAAGAATCACCCACCTGAGAGAGAATCAAAGAAGGGAAATATGTATGATCAGCAAAGAAATCCGAAGGAAGAAGAAGACAACCCAGAAGAGGATTCGGTACTCTTTCTCTCCGATGGAAGCCGTTTTTTTTAGCGTCGCTGTCGCCGATGAGTCTCCGATCGATTCAATCCAGGGCAATGATGTTCCGGTGATAACTTTCGTTTCCGCATCACTGACGAAGAAGCGTACACGGTTCACCAATCTCTCTGTTTCTGTTTTATTCTGGGAATGTATATGAAGAATCACACGAGGTTTTAACGGTTGCGGCTGTAAAAAGGAGCAAAGGAAGAGTCAAAGAGACTTCAAATTGACAAATTTTGTTTCAGAATTTTGATTCTATAGAGTATAGAGAGAGAGGCGAAGAAGATGGATTGGTCTAAGAATTTACAAATTCTGCAATTTAATGAGAGAGGTTTATTTTATTTCCAGAGTGTCCCTTTACTTGTTGGTGCAAAACAAAGTAATATTTTCCTTTTTTACGGAAAATTACAATTCCCATATTTTGTGCTTTGTGTTTATTTTAATATTTTTTTTGGGTAAAATCTTTGTGTTTATTATTTGTTTCCATATATCGTACTTTTCTTGCTCAAGTGTCGAGAGATTTATGATAATTTATCGTATTATTCGTAGATTATTCTTTAACATTCGGAATCACAATATTCTGTGTTAGATTTTATTTTCAAGAAAATATATATATTTTTTTAAAAATGAAAATCGAACATCAAACTTATGTATTAATATTAAAATTTTGGTCAACTACTGAACCTAAAAATGTTTGCAGAAATACAAACTTACTAACGAGACTACATTTAAAGGTAAAATAAAAAACTATAACAAAGATGTTTTGGATTCTTGGTACATAAAGTTAAGACGAGGTGAACTTTGTTTTGGGTAAGAAAACCAAACAAGTTTTGCAGTGTTAGCGGGGGTATATATATATATATATATTCTCTATATTTATAACAAAGAATGTCAACTGATTGGGTAATGCCTCGAGAAAAAAAAAAGACTATTGATCAATTAATAAAAATATTATGTCAACTGATGTATGTGTAAACAGGGAAAACGACAAAAAGGTAAGTGGAAGACAAAAAAAGAAAAGAGAAAGAGAGTTGATGGATGAGCTGTGATTGTGCGGCACGTTAACGTGACAGCCAGCTTGGATTGTTCCCTTCTTCAATCACAGATTCACAGCTGCCTTATTTAAACTTTGATAATCTAAAACAATCATATTCTATTTGTTGGTGCAATCCCGTTTTCGGTTTTACCTTCTTATTGGACAAAACTGTTAACCATTCTTCATGTTTTCATATATATGATCAATGAATGTATCAAATTTGATAAGTTATTGTCATATTCGGGAATTAACTTCGAAAACATTGGCCGTCCATAACTACTAGTTAAGAGCCCAAAAAATTGGCTTTCTATTAGTCCATTAATAATGGACCTAAAGGCCCATTAGAGTTTACATCTGAAATAATCTTTAGCCATTACACGGTAAGGGTTTAGACTAACCGATCTATCTCTTACGACTTTTACAAAATCATTAACTTGAAAAAATGCTACCGAGAGTGAGTAACGATATTTACGGCGACCGGCCGGCGGCGAAATACGCCAATGGTCCGACGAATGCGGCGTTGATGTAAGTAGCTGGCTCGGATCGGGTGTAATCGTCTCTCTGGTCTGGATACTCGTCCTTTTGATTCGGTCCTCCAACGATTGCTCCCGTTAATATGTTAGGATTAGGGTTTTGTGTTCGGAATGATTGGAATCCGCCGTTGCAGCCCAGAGAATTGGAACGGACTGCTCGGCTCGGGAGAGATGATCCTCTATGGTGGATTCTCTTTGGGAATTTGGAGCCGAATCCCACCATGTACGACATCTTCATTGGATTCACACCGAGGATGTAATCTACTTGTCGCTTCGATAGATGTATCAGTGTTTTGGGGACGATGAACGAGTTTCCGCAGTTGAATGTGTGTTTCGTGGATTTCATGTATTTGGCGTAGGTCGTCAGCAAGAATGTTATTGATGTCACGTATTGTAGATTGCTCTGAGGTAATTTGTACATCAATCCACCTGAAATTTTTAGTTTTGGGGAGAAGTATTTAAGTAATCATCGATGTTTATATGCTTCCGGGGAAAAGGTGTTATCGTATTAAGTTACCTGGAGTGTACTTAGTGGACGAAGAAGGAGAATTTGGAAGGATCTTGCACATGAAATTCTCAGCTGCTTGCTTGTAGGGCGCAAAATTGTTGTCTTTGTTTAGTACTGCTCGCTGCGAAAGATATATATTTGTGAATCGTTGAACCAGTTAGGAAATGCTAAGTTGTGTCTTTGAATTTTAAGGGTTGAGACATACTCGTGAGAGAAGAACATAGGCACCGGCGTACTTATTGTCCCAACTGAAGATGTCTGGCTGATCTCCACCTCCTAAGGATTTTATGAAGTTTGTGTAATACGGATCGTTGGTTGCTCTATGCAGCCATGCCGCTCCCCACACCAGCTCGTCCTGTTACCATAAGATTGGAAAGAGTAGTTTAGTTGCAATGATTAATTGATATATGTCTTGTGATTCGGATCAAGGTGAACATATGAGTGCAGACCTTGTAGCCAGAGTAGGAGCAGTAGAAAGGACAGACGGATGAGGAAAGGGAATCACTGTAAGCGCCTTGATATTGTATGGCAAACTGCATGACCTTCTTCGCTGTCGCCAGGAGCAAGCGAGAGTACTTGGGATCAACTTTCCGGAAAACCATGGAGCTTGCAGCTAGAGCAGCAGCGGTTTCAGCGGCTACATCAGAGCCAGGGTTTGAGGGGGATACAGAGTAGACAGTGCGAGGAGTATCCATATCTTCTGGTCGTTCCCAGCATTTGTGATCACCATTAGGATCTCCTACTCCAACGTAAAGCTTCCTGGGGGTGGCCCTGGCACATTTTAGCAGATAGTCTGTGGCCCAACGGATGGCCACACGGGAGTTCTGGAGTTCGGGTCCCATCTTCTTACCGTACTCCAAAGAGCTCCATGAGAGCATCGTTGTGGTGAACGCCATCGGGAAATTGAACTTCACGTTGTCCCCAGCATCATAGTAGCCTCCGGTCAAATCCACCTGCATATCATAGTTAGCCATGTTATCCAGATTGATGTTTTACGCTTCTACTGCTACTGACAATGGGTTTACAGTTTAGGGTCTTACATGGGCAGAGGAGCCATCAGAGAGGCCAGAGCTAGACCTCCATGAGAGTTTTTGGTCACCAGGGAGGGGACCAGACCGCTGACCTTGGAAAAAGAGCAACGACTTTGAGAGTGCTTCTCTGTAATTGGGACTGGCATAGGTATTCTCTAGTGAAAGCGCAGAGAGAAGGAACACAAAGAAGAAAGGAGAAGCCATTCTTGTAATCGTGTTGGCTTGAGGGTACGACTCTTTTCACACACGTATATATAGCCAGAGAATGAGACCGGGGCTGGTGAGATTCAGAGGCGAAGATTATGGCTTTTTGAAATTCAGCTTAACTGCTAAAAAACGGTTCTTAGTTCCTTCAATTCGAATCCCCTTTTCTATTTTTTTTATAATATTTTGTAGAACTGACAAGTGGAATTAACTACATGTACTATTATAATTCATGACTATTTGTCTCTTATCTTCTTTTCATTGTAGGATTAAGTGTTCATCTTCTTAACTGATATTTGATTACCACATAGTCTTGTCTATATTAGTTCACATACTAGTAAATTTTTAATAGTTCTGATGTTTAATTGCGATCTTTTACCATAGTAAACTGTAATGAGTATTTTAGATTTTCGCATTACGTAATATGTACGGTTAGGGATAGATAAACAATGCCTTAAATCTTGATATTAGGGTGATTAGTTAGGTAATATTTAGTTTAGTTAGGTTAGGATTTTGGGGATTATGATTTAGAAAAAAGAGACAAGAGAAAGGGCGAACGTAAATGGCGCCAAGATAACGGCGCCGGGTCTATAGGACTTATTAAAAATAAAAGGGTTTCTCAAGTCAAGTGTAATTAAGACGTAAATGATGCCTTAATCTCTTAATTGTTGTCTTGTTAGTTTTAATATTATGCATGAGATATATCCCTATAATATATTATAAGAATATCGATAGTCATCTTACGTTATCAAAGATGAAGGCATGAAAAGCTTTAAAAATTCGGGTGAAAAATAGCAATGTACTACTAGTCAGGGACAAAATCAAAATTACGCTAAACTTGAGGAGGGGTTTGCATAAACGACGGCTTTAAGCCTCAGTAGAGCTGAGATTTAAAGTTAAGCAAACAAAAACACCTTTCTCTCGTTCCACAACGAATCCATAGACAATATTTCTTGAATCTTGTAGCAAATCTCGATCTGGGAGATACGCGGCACGTGTAATATAATGATCCGATAGGAGACCATATACAGCATGTTGATCTTTTCTCCACCCGTACGTAGTCTTTTGTGAAAAGTAAAAAAAAACAAACATTTCATACCAAAAGAAAATCGTTATTAGCTTTTTCATCATCAAAAGCCAAAACATATCGTTCAATACATATTTTCTAAAATGATATGTTCTAAAAGACATGTTGGTTAGTTGGTTAATCAGTAGGGACAAAAACCTAAATAACTCGAGGCCGAAAAAGGTACAAGAATTGAATTGATACATAAGAAGATAAATTTAATCTCTTGCAAAACATGTTATACAAAAGTATAAATCAATTTAGAAGGAGATATTATGTACAACGATTGATCGATCCATGATTTTTCTCTGGAACATATTCCAAATTGGAACTGATATACTATGTTCATGAATAAAGATCTCCTATGTATCCATTGCACTGCACAGAGGCTCTATGATAATACACTGACGAGATTATAGTGACTAATGAAGAAAACAATGAGCAAAACAATTTACAGAGTTTAGAGAAAGGTAGAGAAAGAACCTGTAACTGTGATGTATATAGATATTATGGTGGAATTTTATTCTCAAGAATCAACACAAACACAACCCACTCGCTCACTCTGCACATGCCTCTGTTTTCTGACAGGTACTGTCTTTTACCCCAACGTCTCGACCAAAGCTCTAATCACAATAGATCTAACAACGATGGCTGCTCGCTTTGTTGCTGCTTTGAACCACTTGTCTTTGAGGTAGATGTCCCACTTCTACCCCTTCCCCTTCCTCTTCCCACAGCTATTGAAGGCGGTGGTGCGAGTTTCATTGCAGATTGCTCGGTTTTGCTTGAACTGAATATGGAACTGATGTCTGCTGGCGGCTTCTGGTTACTGTATGAACTGTTTCCAAAAGACGGCATTCCTTGGTTCTGATTCTGAATCCCGAAAGTGCTCATAGGATCTGGGTTACTTGCGCTGATACCCGAAGTCTCTTGCTGTGATTTCATAGAAGAGAGGGAGGTATTGCCAAAGTCCCAGAAGTCGTTGTTAGCTGTCTGAAACTGCCTACTGTCTCTTAAATTGTTACTCAGACCAGAACCACTGTTGCTAAGTGGGGGTTGAGTGGCAGTACTGTTGTGGAAACCCCCAGAAGCAATGGAAGCACCGTTAGGCCGTGGTGGCCAGTTAGCAAAAGGGTCTAGTTCATCAAAACTTGGAGTTGATGATGTTCCTGCTGCGTTTAGCCGTGTCTCATCATTAGCTGGCTGAGCAGTGACATTGGAAGATTGTCTTGGAGGCCACTCTAGGTCAACTGCAGGGCATGTTGTTGATACTGTTGTTTGGGTCAATGGCTGTGATTGAACAGTAGATTTGTTAAACTGAGAGTTTGCGGGTCCAGGATGTGAAGCAGAACTTTTGGTCGGGAGGGTCCAGTCTTCATCCCATGCAGGACTGTTCTTTGCTGCAGAAGCAACCTTCTCAATTTTTTGGGTTGGTGTTTGAAACTGAAGTCCATCCGCAATAGAGCCTGGTTTTACTTCAGGGACTCCAGAATCATTTATTGTAACTCCTCTTTTTTCCTCTATTTTCCTGTTCCGTGACCAGATGATAGACAAACCAGATGTTGGAAACAATAAGAACAGTTTGCAGTTGTAAGGGGAATAAGGACTTGGAAGCACGGATGGGACTGTTCGGAGGCATACCTGAGAATATCCTTGACAAATAACATATATTTGGCAAACTGTTGGACATTCAATTGTTGGGCAGTGAGAAGCGGTATAATCAGGGGAAGCACGTGTTCTGAGGTGAACTCAACTCCATACTAGAAAGAAATGATGAAGAAAGCATTATGAGAGACGTAGTTATGTTATAAGCTGCCGCAGATATTAAAAAAATTATTGAGAGAAGTAAGCTGTACTTTCTACCTACCTGCTTGAGAATTGCGTTTGCAACTGCAAGAGTACACATAAGGGTAGGTGCAGAACGATCAACCGCAGTGCAGCGTTGAATTGTTTGCAGAATTTCAGTAACAGCGAGTTTATCAAGCGTTTGAACCAGCTCTGCTAAGCAAAGCAAAGCATTTACTCTGACCTGCACCACATGTATGTTCAACTCAAAATTTGTATAGAAGATCGGGCTCTTCATCTAATCTATTGATGTTAAAAAGACACAAAAATTGAATCGATCAAGGCTAACAACATACGGCAGCAACTGTGGTTTTGAGAGCCAAGCCATGAACACAGGGCAAAATTGCTTGCCTTACAACCTGCAAAAACAAGTTGGAAAAAAATAAGAACCGAACAAACTCGCCTACTGCATAACCAAAATTAAAACGCATGTGACACTAAGCTTGTGTAATCCACAATCAACCCTGAAGCTTAAATCGTCCATTTTCAGATAAACCTCATCCAATAAAATATAAAATACAAAGCATCAAGCCTCACCTGACCATCGAGTTGTTTAGCAACAGATGTAGATCTTTTCAGAACTTCCTCCTGTATCCGGACATCGTTGTCGTTGTATGCTCGGAGAAGCAAAGGGAGGACATGTGATACAAGATGCTCTGCATTAGTCTGCAAATATTAAACACATTAGTAAGAGATCTGAGGGCGTAGGATAATAAAAGAATAAGGGATGGTGATTCCATTCTGCATATTTAGAATTGGAGTAGAGAAGCAAATAGCAGATAGGAATAGAAGTCACGAGTGAATTATGTCAGCTTTAGGAAATTGAAGGTCTTGTATCGGTTTACGGCAGCATAAGAAACAACGTATAGTTGTTGCACTGCCATTTATTTTAAATTTAAGTAATGACACTAGATAAATGTCATGGGTAATACGTTACCCTTTTCCATTGTGTCAAATCAGTAGAACTTAGCAGACACATGCAGGGTTCAAATACATAATTCCAGTGATGCATACATATTGGTTAGAGACTTACCTTATTAATTATAAGCTCTGCACGCTTTACAAGCAACAGTAAAGTATCACCCGTAGCAGTACTCAAAACAGGAACAAGGGCTGGGAGCGTTGTCAACTCAAAGTCATTCTTATCCTGCAAATTATAATTTAAGGTTTCAAGCATTCATTAAAACATGAGTAAAGATTCAAAAGATATCCTTGTCAAAGGTCAATGCGAAGCAACTTCCAAGAATCAACAAATGACAGGTTGATAAATAGCCAGTATCTGTTTGTGCAATCACCATTTGTACAACTGAAAAGAGCAGGTCTAAAGTATATGTGCGTGTAACAGGTCATCGGACACATGTAATAAGAAACAAATTTTATCTAGAAACCGCTGGTATCTGTAAGTCTCAAACAAAATACGAGGAAAGAAACACATGGATCTGATTGACCAAATGTAAATACCCAAGATTAGAAAAAGCACCTGAGACTCTGCTATAGTTAGAACCATGGGAAGAATCACAGGCTGCATGACTAAATTCCTAAGTTCAGCACAAAGAGGCGGAAGCACCTGCTTGACAAAACCTGGTTTGATTAGTTGTTACCAGGCAAATCACTTGAGCAACTGATTTTTTTTTTCTGTTAAGTAACAGAATACGGGAAAGAAGCCAGAAAGTGACTACCTTATACCGTAATACACGAGAATCAAAATCTTTCCACATATCTGATAATGCTTTTAAGAACTCAGACTTCTGCATGTTGTCTCTTTCCTGCAATAGATTAAAAAAATGCCCCAAAGGTTTATATATTTCCCACTATCTATATGATGTCTGTCTGAAACGACGATTGGAAGTATATACACATACAAGCATATGATCAAGGAAACGGAGGGCACGTAACCTAGTGTCACTTCGGAAAAAATTAGATCCTGCAGGTGAAAGTTCAAGTCCAAGATGTAAGCGCACAAGCAATGAGGTAAAGTTTGTCACAATAAACGATGAAACCTCATGAAGATTAGGTATTCCTACCTGTGAAATCTAATGCTGTTGGTCTAAAGGACTCGTTCATTGATAGCATACGTTGCAAATCAGATACCAAGTCCGAGGGTATAGATGAGAAAGTTTCATTTGTTAAATAGTTCAATGTGTTCATGTACTGCAATAAATTTGCAAGGTAACCATCATCAGCGATGAAAAGGACAGATATTATACTACCACAGGATAATATGATAATACATCTAAAATGGACACTAACGAGCTTGGGTTTTAGCATTACCATCTTGACATTGTTATGGCAATCAAACAATGGTTTCCGTGCCACTAAAAGATAAGTGAGGCATCCGAAACTAAAAATGTCCGACGAAGCTCCAGCTGAAGGATTTTTGTTACGCACCAATTCAGGTGCAGTATAATTTAAAGATGGTTGGAGTGGCAGGATTGAGTCCTCAACATCATATTCCTGCACAGATCCATCAATATCAGAACAGTCATCATATCATGCATAGGAAATTCATCTAGATGCCAGAGCTGAATCGAAAAGTTGTACGTTAATCTAGTAATCGATTATGAGTTTAAGTACCCACAGAGTAGTGGAATGATTGTATGCTATCCAAATTCCCATTCTGTGCTTCTGAAATAGCAAAGCCAAATCCGGCAAGCTTCCAGGAACCAGCCGAAGTAATAAAAACATTCTGCAATGAAGTTATAGATCCACAGATTAATAAATCACAACAGCTTCATAGAAGATGAATACGTAATCAGTAGCAATTTCGAAAAAGCAACCTCTGGGGATACAGCACGATGAATGAGATGGGCGTTATTATGGAGAAAGTTCAATGTCTCTGCAATTTGGAGGAGACCATGCTTCACCTCCAACAAACTCATCTCCTACAACAATTATACGAAATAGTCAAGTATCTTCCATTTTCTCAGTCAATTGCTCAAATTCGAAGTTCGTATTAAGGTCAATCAGATGAATTAACGCACCATGGACTTGAGATCTTTCGGAACGTTATCCACATTTTCCACATCCCCAAGCGCGTTAGCCACAGATGCGAAGAGCGGCTCCGTAACCAGAGCCATAGCATTCTTATTCTCATCAAGCGCCTGAACCACGTGGACCACACCGGGATGTCTAAGCCGCACAAGCTTCCCCGCATCAGCACGAATCAAATCGAGAAACGCATCTTCGGCAGCTTTAGATAATCCCGCCCTAGCACGAGCCTCAGACAAGGCGCGCTTATCAAGCACCCAGACGCAAACGGTTGGATACTGCTGAGGCCGCGAGGAGTCACGTGCCTTGGCGGAGTAAAGCTTCCAGGCGAGGCCAGGACCACCGGAACCGATCTGATCGAGAAGCTCGTAGTCTTGAAGAGGCTTGGGACCTGTAACCTCCTGTACTGTGGTTTGAACCGTCTTCTCAATCACCGCAGCCGTTTTGGCCAGTGCTTGCGTCAGCGTTCTCATATTAATCGACATTTTTCCCCGAATTTAACTGTTGCTCCAACCGGTGATCGGCGAGAAACGATTCGACGAATAAAGCAAAACGAAAACAGTATACCGAAGAAGAGTATGATGCCCTAATGGAAGATGAAAGCAGAAACCTGAATCGGAAGATCGTCTTCTTCCCTTGACCCTCTCGTTCCCTTAGCGAGACTCGTCTGTTTGATTTTTCTTCGTTTTTTTTCCCCGTCTCAGTCGTTTTTCTGGTTTTTTCAATTATTTATTATTTTTCATTTATTAGCCAAAAATGGTCCTTCATCTAGAGAAGAAAAGTAACATCAAAGCTAAAGCGAGACTACAAGGTCTTAGATAAATTCATAAATTTACGGGCAAAAATGCCTATAGAACATGAAGAATCTTTGAAATGTTGCCGATTCGAGTCTGTCTCCACAAGCCTAGAGACGAGCTTCATAAAGCTATCACAATCGAATGCAGATCCTTATGTTCTTCATTATCTGTATCAAGCTCACAGTACCACCACAACCACAACTTTTAAGCAAGCGGAACTGCGTGAGCTGCTGTTTGTACTGTACAGGCTGTGTGTTTGTGAGAGGTTAGAGGTCAAGTGAAAAAAGTGACTGTTGCGGAACAAGAGGGGCGTCTTCTGCTACTGATTTACTAACCAGCCGGGTTTAATCAGAACATCTCGCTTGAAGTCACGGCCTGTTACTGACTTTGATTCACCCAGGCGTCGGTAACACTGGGAAGAAGAAGAACACCAACAAATGTACCCTCAGTGAAAAGAAACGTGCAAGAAAGATACTAAATCCCTTATGACTTCGGATATAGAAGGAAACATAATTATATTGTAAGTGGGGGACTAACCTTGTAACAGACAATGGTATCATCAGGGTACATAGCAAATAGCTTAGTTCCCAGGCGGGCGTGGCAGGAATCACAGAGGCTCTCATCATTTATCTGCATGTGACGTGATCTTTCTTCTAATCTTGCTAACCTCGAGTCTACATCCAATGCACGAGAGATATTGTGTACAATCTGTAACAAATTGACTTAAGAGTTAAGATCATTCAGACACTAAAGCTATAGCCACACTACATACAGATTGCAGGAACATAAAACACTCTTTTACAAAATTCTGATAAGTCAATATCTTTTTGAGGAAGGGAAAGGGTGGAAGAATATTGTGTGTGAATTTTTTGTGAATATAGAATACAGAGTTGTAGGAAATATAGAATACACAGAGTTGTAGGGTTTGTGAATTTTTTACTTGGCCTTGACGATGATGATGAACCCGTGCCCTCAGCATTCTCAAAATTGTATCTGATGCCAGTTTTAAAGGCATATCAGGAGACAATTTCTGCAAGTAAAACCTGATATCAGCTCTATCATCAAGCAACTACCAAATGAAAAAGCTGTAGGATAAGAAGCAATATCAGCTTCTTTTTAATATATGGAGGACTGGGATTTCTTACTTCCAAAACTTGCAAAGGATCAAGGGATTCCCCGTAGTTGTGGAGAAGACGAACAGCAGCCTTGAACATAGGCTCTTTACCATTTTGAGGATCCAGGTACATATCAAGTAACCTAAGATGAACTTTCTGTTTTAAGGGATTTAACAAGGAAAAGAGATCGTATGATGGCATTCACAATAAAGTGATGAAATGAAGGAAAATAACCTACTGCATAAATGCATCTGGTCTTCCAATCTCTACACAATAATGCTCTGCAGCTGCACAATCCTCAAGCTTCCTGGCGCCCACCAGAGAAGATCTTATCAGTAACCACACATTCAAATTCACAATAAACTATATTTGCTCATTTCATAAGGTCTCAAAATCTTTGGTTTCCAGAACAATCAGATAGACAATTTTATTTTTGTTCTTTATCACTTCTTGGACTAGTAACGTGAACTTACAGAGCAAGAATTTGGAGGACCAATGTCTCCTGCCCTATCCTTCGGTATAGGATTGCCTGTCCAAAAAAAAACTGACATGTCAAATGGGTAAAACAACACATAATTTTGACAGTAAAAAATTAATTGAATAAACATCGGTGTACCAACAGAACCATGAAGCATCCTAGGTGCGCATACACACCTAAATGACACATTTTTAGAACCATTCATAAACAGAAGGAAACAAATATGACCGACAAACCTTTTCCAACCACAGTTCTGATCCTTCTATCAAATCCAAGATTTCTTCAGGATCATATAGATCTGAAGACTGCAAAAAGGTCTGCAATCTTTCTCGTAAATCACTTTCAAACAAAGAAATACTTCCACCATTACAATCATGTGCCTCTCTGCCTCCAGCATCAGCTTCTTGGATACCATTTTGAACTTCAACACACTCAAGTGCTGATCTGGCAAGTGAGAGAGCATACGATGTATGCAACTGCGGGTCAGTGTAGTCTCTTTCCTCAATCAACCATTGGAAGTACCTGGCCAGTATATATAAAGTCAGCAAGAAAAAAGTTTTAGAACTTTCCCAACTTCGCTACAAATAGCTCTGGTGGACCTTCCTCTTACTAGTTACTAGTAAGCTTTAACTAAAACTCAACTGGGTGAAATTTATTATGCTGTAAGTAACTATACCTCTGTATGATTTCAACCTTTTTGGGATCAATAGCTTGGATCACTTGCTCTGCAATAAGATTGAGAAACACAGACCCTCACATCAATCAAAACTTTTAGTAATTAATCCACCATTATACATATAATGTCATCTGCCAAGCCACTCAATAACCAAAGCCAAATAAAAAAAAAATTAAACTCTGTAAGTTTTTTAGAACAATAATGGAACAGATGCCTATTCAAACGCTAATCTTAACTACATTGATGAACAGCACACTAAAGACATGAGAATATATGCACGGACAAAATTATGTTATCCTGAACCTAAAGCAGCCATAGACTTCTTGCATTAAATTAGTCATCTCAGACTTCAGCTGAGCCATTATTCATCAATACGAGTTCAGAATAGATCACAATTCAAAACCTAAGAAACAGTTGGCAAAATATTTCTAAAACGAACGAATAGAGATCAACATCTGACTCACAATCAAACACAAATGTCCTGTTAACCCTGATTCCCACCTGGTGGTAGCTCTTCTGTCCTTTTATCTGACGTCAAGACTTGGATAGCAAACAATGGGTTTATATCTGAAATCTAAAAATGATATATCCACAATCATCAATTATACTCACAAGATGCAAATCTTTATTGTACAAAGTCACAATAACTTGGAGTTATGTCATATATATGTCATACCCAACTAAGATGCTGCAATGCCAGTTCTGGATCACAGGGTTCCTCAAGAATTCTGGCTGCTTCTGCGGCAGCAGCCTCTTTACCAGATAACCTAATGAGCTCGTTGTCATGTAAATAGGGCACCAAGTCATCTGAGTCTTGCCATAGACCAGATGAATAATTCTTCGTAAAGAGACGCCAAATAGCAAGAGCCTTTGCACTCATCCCCTTACTTGCATAGAGGAATGCAAGTGTCCGAAAGTGTCCAGATTCAGTTAGAAGAGTCTCCAACTCCTCCTGCATTGCCCACATAAGTTGTAAAGTCTTCCCTGAAGCAACATTCTGACAACAAGCTCTTTTTTTTCTGTGCATTGTAATTATAAGGATCCAGAAATTTGTAATTTCCTCATCATACATTTCCATGAATCCTAGAGTATTAAGTTAATATTTTCCAGTTATCAGCGCTTCCGGGAAAAGTCAGCATCCTAAGATGATTGTCATTGATACACTGCTTTCAAATACAGTGGTTTACTAAACTGACACTCAGACTACAAAACTGGTACAAGTACAATGCATACAAAACCGCACCTAGTCTACCAGGCTCTGAAAACTGATTTCTTCTCCTTTTTAACTAATCTATAGCTGTCTTGCTTCAATAGTTCTGTCAAAGAATAGATTTACTAAATCCGTATTACAGGTTTCTTACATCTTTCAGTTATTAGTTTGTGGTGCCACCTATCGAGCTGATGCTATGCAAATATGTATATGCGTAAAATACATTCACTGAAAAAACATACCACAACACAGTTATTATCGGAAGATGCAAGGTTCTCCATATCTTCAACACGGTTTAATGCTCTGTAAAGAAGCATTAGAAGCGTGTCTATTCCCTCCCTCACTGGGTGAGTTAAGTCCTTCTCACGTGATATCTCGAGGTACCTTTCGCAACGGGTAACATTACCTCATTATATGCCAATTCACACCTCAGAGAACAGGGATATAGTACAAAAGCTGTCGAGGAAAATACAATACACAAAAAGAATAGTTGTCTCACCTGGTAATGTTTTTAATTGCTGAATCCAATAAATCAGCTCTACTAGGGGGATTTGAGAAAAACTCTTCGTCAACCGGAGTGTCCATTCCTGCTTTTCTTAGAAAATTGGCTCTCTGGATGGCCATCAGCCCATTATCGACAACATCTTCGAAAGGAGCGGGGGGAGGATGCAGTCCCCAGTATCTGTTTCTTGGAACCTGAAAACAAGCAAGAATCTTAGTGAAGCAGAGTGCAGTTGAACAAGGCTTGAGACATCATAAATTTCAGGTTCGCTACAAGTCAGGCAATGCGTTTAGTAAAGAAAATAATGAACTGTGGTTGATCAAGCAGTCACTTTTTAGAAATAACTTAAGAATAAATTACTAAAAACCAGCTGCCAGGAAAAAAAATATACCACTAAAGACCAGCGATTGGGATCCCGCATGATAAAAGGAAAAACTTCAGAAGGTTCCATTTTTTCTGACTTCAAAAATTGATTCACGGCTTCCTCAAACCGCAAATCGAAGAGCAGTAGATACCCTATTTGAGCATGAAGAAACGAAAGCATTTCTTTCGAAATTTCCCCCTGTGAGTCAAGCTCCTCCACCAATGAGATGGCTTCTCTGTATCTCTTTTTCCTCAAGAGGTCTTTAATCTGTTCTTCATAAGGCACTCTCCGATAAAAAATAAGCTGAAACATCACAATGAAAAGAGTCAACAGCAAAATCATGACCGTTTCATCAACAAGATATACTCGAGAGAAATGAAGATAGCTATTATAAGGATAAACACCTTTGACAAGGAAGTGACAGCCAAAAGGTTTCCGTCTCCTGCCTCATCTGCGGCCAAAAGTGAAGGCCCGCATCCTTCAGGACCAAAACTAACTGATTGAACACAAGCACCCGACTTCTTCTGATGTATTTCCATTTTCCCATCTCCGACGGTCACCAAATAGAAAGACAATTCTCCAACAGAATCAGGCCTCCTTCCAAAAACAAGGCTCCCTCCAATAGGCTGACCATTTGTGTCCACAACAATTCCCACATTGTCCACCAACAACAACACCTTCCACTCTTTACATAGCAATTTAAGCAGTGGGGGACCAGACACATCAGGCAATGTGAAAATCACCCCACTTTGACCAGTGACACACGAGATCAAGCTATAAGCTTTAACAGTTCCCGCAATAACATAATCATCAAGCCAAACCAAAGTTTTGATCCCACCAATTCCCAGAATCTCTTTCAAAACAACAAAGGAACCACTTAACCCTTCTTTTTCATCACATTGAAGTTCAATCAACAACATTCTCTCACCAATGGCAACAGCGAAAACATAATGACCTTGATGGACTCTCTGATGTCGAAAGTCCTTACCTTTGACGTCATTAGCCCGATTCCCAGCGCCAAGCAACTGAAGAAACTTCTTGCTCGAGCTAGAATCCGCCGAAATCTCAGAAGGCAACAAGTCAGTACTCGACGAGTCACGTCCTCTCACTCTCTTAGCAACCACATTGATCCCTTTCAGTAAACCACCCAATCTCTTAGCAGGTTGAGATAGCAGCGAATCTACCAAGAACAAGTACCCATTGCAGAGTGCTAGGACTTTCCCTCTTTCCTCTCCAAGCACAAAAACAGACTCAACAGGAGAAGCGCTCAGCGGTACACTTGCGAGACGCGAGACAATATTAGTCGAAGTATCGAGAGAGAGGAGAATAAGAGATCCAGAGAAGGTTCCGAGGTATACTATGGTTTGAGAATCGGAGATAGGGGAGAGAGATAAAGCTCGGATCTTATCGTCACCGCCGAGATCGAAACGAGAAGTGAGCTCCACAACGGCCCGAGATTTAGCCATGAACTAAACCAGGTATACGAAGTACAATGGTAGTGACCGGATTTGAGGAGAAGAGAAACGGCGATTGAGAACTCCGGCGATCAGTCAGGCCTACCGGTGAAGCCAAAGACAAAAAGAGTCAGACACGTTCGAGTTCCCATTTTGCTTTTAACATTACAGCTTTCCCTTTGTTATCATCAAACCGAAAACGATGTCGTTTACGAATCTCTTTTAAAGGTTTAAACTGCGTCGTTAGTATATCTGAAATGTTTGATAGACAACAAAAAAAGTTCCGTAAAGATTTTGTTTTACGATTTTAGTTTTTAGGATAAAATTAGAAATTTAAAATTTATTTTATTTCTCTAACGAAAAATCTCTATCCATTCAAAGTGTAAAATTCTTTTGCATATTTAAAACACCTTATATATATATATATATATATATATATAAGTATATATTAATAAGAAAATTCAGATCTAAATTACTGATCTGTAAGAAATTAATAAGTGTCTTGTAGTAGTTGAACATTGAACATAAAGAAAATATCAAAGAAACAATATTAATCTGTGAACACAATGAAAATTTGCTTTCCTAAAATTGATTTTTATTTTTTTGAACTTCGGAATTTGTTAGTTTCAAAAGTGTCGATGCGAATATTCGATATAATGATTAATTTTCTCGTAGTGTTTTCTGGAAGAGACTTATGTAATTAAATTTTCGTGATCCTAAGAATAGAGACACGTGGCGCTCTAGATCGCCAGAGCCCATCCAAAATACGCTAGAACAAAGCCGCGCCAATCCAAAGCCCAAACTGAAGAAGAAGAAACTCAGAAAAAATTTGGATGGCACTGCTTCAATCCAATCTTCATCATCATCATCTCCATTAAAGCTGCTTATTAACATGCGCAGCCTCACTCTGGGTCTGAGTCTCAGATCCTCTTCCCCTTCTCTTCCATTTACCTGCAACTTCCGCTTCTTCTCTCCTCCTTCTTCTTCCTCTTCCTTTAGACTCTACAAACGATTCCATTTCCTCAAGCCATGTTCTTCCCTCAAGCAAACCAAGAAGAATAAGAAACAATCTCTCCCGTCTACCGCCCCGCCTCCTCAGAGTCTTCGGTGGTTCTTCAATCCCAAATCCAGTGATGAAAACGACGAAGATGATGCTAAGTCCTCGGCGACTGAGAACGATGACGATGGCGGATCGGAAGGGGATTCTGCTATTAAGGGTACTATCTTGGCCGGAGTTTTGTTGATTGGTACTGTTGGTGGATTCGCCGGCGTGGGATATGTCTACAGGGATCAGATCAATACGTTCCTCACTCAATTCTCTACTTACATTGAAGGTTCGATTTGATTTTATGTGCCTGTAGTGTGCAATACATTGTTGAATGAGAAATTTTCAGCTTCCAGTAGTATTCTGAACACAGCGACAATATACCTTTAGATAGTGATGCATTTAGGATAAGTTTTTGACCAATCTCACAAGTTGACTTAGGTTTGTGTTCTTGAATCAAAATCAGGTTATGGTACGGCTGGGTATGCGCTGTTCATTGCTGTGTATGCTGGGCTTGAGGCAAGTTTTTTTATACTCTTCATGTGCTTTTGTTGTTTTTGCTTCATTGTGACCTTTGATTTTCACTGAGACCATGTATCCTTAGTTTCAAGCTTTTGTTTTTCTGCTTCCTTTGTGTTAGATACTAGCCATTCCGGCTCTCCCATTGACGATGTCGGCTGGTCTTCTCTTCGGTCCTCTTGTTGGCACCATCATAGTTTCTATTAGTGGAACAGTAAGTTGTTCTCTCAGAACACACAAATGACAAAACTCAATCAAAATCCTTAATTTCATCAAGGGACCTTTCCCATATTCATATATGTTTTTGGCTGTCTAAGTTTGTCTTTACTCTGTGTTAGATGGCTGCTAGTGTTGCTTTTCTAATTGCCCGATACTTTGCCCGAGAGCGCATCCTTAAGTTAGTTGAAGACAACAAGAAGTTCCTTGCCATTGATAAAGCGATTGGTGAAAATGGGTTTAGGGTTGTTACTCTCCTTCGGCTAAGCCCTTTGCTTCCTTTCTCTCTTGGAAATTACCTGTACGGGTTGACATCTGTGAAGTTTGTGCCTTATGTATTAGGAAGGTCTGTGTTATTGCAACTTTTTATACTATTTCCCTATCTTATCCGTTATAGAAGCTTGATGCTTGTGCTGTGGTTACTTAAGAATCCAGTTTGTTCCATTAATGTCCATTTGTTTACTCTGAACCAGGAGTTAATCCATCTTGATAAGGTGAATTCTGAGTTTACATACTCATTCATGGATCATACTGTTTTTGCAGCTGGTTGGGTATGCTTCCAGGGTCTTGGGCTTATGTCAGCGCTGGGGCTTTCGGACGAGCAATCATTGTGAGTTTTGTTGTCTTTTAATCTAATCTATGTATCCCTCCAAAGTGTAGACACTTTGACAAAAAAATGAACTGCACAAAAACATGCCTATCTTCTCGAGTCAAGCCTAAGGGTACAACACTAGGATCCACCGGGCTTTTCCTTTGCTGGGTGTACAATAAGTCAATGTTGATCACCTCTTGTCTATGGTAGAACTACCATTGAAAACTAGCTAAGATCATCAAGCTGTGGTATCACAGCAAAAAGTTTTGTTTTGACGTAATGAAAAAGGATAATTGATATCGAATGATAAATAAGTACTCAATACGAGGAAGGGTTAATCATTACTTATGGAAGTTAACTGGAATTGAGGACATTGTGTCTGATGGATAATCTAAACTGTGAATGCATCGTGATTCTGGCAAGCATCATAATCATTAAGTTGTAATCTTCTATCTGTATGTTGTTTTAGCAAGAAGAATCTAATGTTGGCTTGCCTGGAGGGAACGGCCAGCTCTTAACGCTGGGGCTGGGTCTGTTGTTTACTGCATTGGCTGCAACATATGTGACACGCCTTGCAAAGGTAAACTCATACCTGCTTGCGTTTTTCCTTTCACTGGTATGCGTTATATTCGCCTCCCACTTCTGATGTCAGGCCAATTGGTTCTAAGCTTTGTAGCATAACCTCACAAAAGTCCTGTCATCTATTCCCATATTTGATTGAAAACTTAAGAAGATTCATTGTGAAATGAATCTGTCCCATGCAGAAAGTAACTAAACATGGACTATTAATTGTCGTGTGTTGCAGGATGCTGTAAAGGATATCGACGATGAGTAGAGAGATGCAAACTAAGACAAGGAAACAAGCCAACGATTGGATAAGGTTTTGACTCTCTAGGATTTGTAAAACCTTAACAGAGTATCATGTACCAAAGTTAAATGTTATCTAGGATGACATTAATATTGCTCCATTATTGTTCATAGTTAATATATATAATTTGAATATTTTTTTTTGTTCTTTACAATTAAACTGCAATGTGTGAGAAAATGCTTCCAGATAGAAAATGAAAGTACGCCTCAGATAATCAAAGTCCTCATGAGTGCGCTTTGAACTAGACAGCCAAATTCCCACCAAGAACGTAATTGATGATAACAAAAAAAGTTTTGAGATTTTATTTGTCAAAAGAATATAGCAGAAAGTCCCATTTGAGAGACTCAACTCTGGATTTGTCATGTCCCACCATCGATTCACTTATGCAGTAGATTCCTTCAAGTAGGCGATGAGATCGGCACGGTCTTGTGGCTTCTTTAGCCCAGGGAACACCATCTTCGTACCCGGTATGTACTGCATCAGAATGGCCATCAATCTCAATGTTACCAACAACTCATAAAACAATCAGAATGAATCAATATATGATTTACCTTCTTGGGGTTGAGCAAATAGTCGTACAAGGTCTTCTCTTCCCATTCCACAGCTTTGTTCTTGTTAGCAGCAGAGTAAGAGTAACCAGCAGTTGTACCAGATTGTCTTCCAAAGAGACCGTTTAGATTGGGTCCTATAATAACCAAAAGTGAAGTGCTCTGAGAAACAATGTTTTCTCATTTCACGCAATTTCAAAGAAACGATGATCTGTGATCAATTGTAGCATCACTCACTACTTAAGACTCGAAAACAACATTCCACAAAACTGTGAAAACTAACACAATCGCAGATTAACCATAGAAAAAATCTGAAAATGTTTTCTCAATTTCATGCAAATTCAAGGAAACGATGATCTGTGATCAATCGTTGTATCACTCACTACTTAGGACGTAAAACAACATTCCACAGAACTGTGAAAACTGACACAATAGCAGATTAACCATAGAAACCATTGATCATGTTTTAATTTCAGGCAATTTCAAGGAAATGATGATTCGTGACGCAAACTAGCAAGATCAATTTTTGTATCACTACTAACGATTTGCGAATTACATTCCACAAAAAACTGCAAAAACTGAGACAATTACGCATAAATCACAGAGATCTAACGTAAAACCCAGGAATTTCTCACACAAGGCATAAGGCGAAATCAAGGTTTTTAGATCGGATCTATGATCATTTAAAACTAAGTGTGCTAATCGAATCAGGAAATATTGGTTAACATGCAACAAATCGGTTCCAAAGCGATGTGAAACGAAGGCCTGCTAAATAACGAAGATCCACCATAAAATAGAGCTCAAGAGTCAGAGATCGATGTGTAACCTTGTTTGTGGCCGGCGCCTTTCTCGACGGTGTGACACTGAGCACACTTAGTCCTGAAGATCTTCTCACCGGACTTGGAGTTTCCTGGTGGTGCTTCATCAAACGACGCCATTCTTCCGCTTGAGCAACGGGATCAGGAACAACAAGAGAAAATGAACACGGAACTCGTTTCTTTGGAGCTTGGAAGTTTCTTAGGGTTTCCGTGGGACGAGAGAGCTCTTAACAATCCGAGGTTCCAATATTAATGGGCCCTAATGGGTTTAGTGGGCTCAAATTTATTTCAAGTAAATCTGTTTATACTAATAAAGGAAAATTCTCCATTAATATAGATATGATGACTTCAACAAAGGACCACCGACCACTAGTTCTCCACTAAGTAAAGCACTACTCCAAAATTTTAATCACAAACCTACTTGATAGTATTCAGTTGATACTACATAGGTTTATCTTAGTTCTTGATTCACAAACATAGTCTAAATTGATTGCATTAGCTGAGAAATCATGCAAATAAAACTTGTTTTTGCTCTGTTGTTACATGGTCGTATTTAGATTATGTACAGTCAACAAATTGATGCTCCAGTTTGATCATCCTGACGCAGGTAATAATAAAATATTCTTCTATCAGTCTTTGATTCTTTATCCTACTTCTACAACACGTTCTTCATCTGAACTTTGCTCCTGATTAACTGCAGAATCGATCATCGGCTTATTATTCACTCCATCTAACCCGGAATCTGTTTCCATCAAAGCAAACTCATGATCCTTTTGCACACCCAAGTCACTCAGGAAAGTCTTCACCATTACAAGCTTGTTCCAAGAACCAGTAACTGCATACATATCTGCAATCAACATATAGTGCCCTAAGTGTTCTGGCTTCATCTCCAGTAGTAGCTTATCTGCAGCCCATTTACCAATGTCTGTGTTCCCGTGGATGAGGCACGCTTTCAGTAGGGTAGCACACATGGCACTAGATGGCTCGTAAGGTATCATGCGGAAAATATCTCTGGCTTCAGCCAGGTGACCTGCTCTGCAATAAAGATCAACCATACAAGAAAAGTGTTCAAGGCGAGGGTGTATACCAAACACAGGCTGCATCTTCCCAAACCAGCTTTGTCCTTGACGCACTAAATTGGAATGGCTGCAAGCTGATAAAACTGCAACCATAGTTACATGATCAGGTTTGGTACCGGATCTGATCATCTCCTTGAACCATGCCAAGGCGACTTCTCCTTTACCCAGCATGCCATATCCATCTATCAAGGAAGTGTATGTCACTTCGTCCCTCTTGCTCATTGAATCATATACTTGCTTTGCAGCTATAATTTTCCCGGATTTTGCATACATATCGACAAGGGAGTTCCACAAGATTAAACAGTCTTTGAAGCTTTGGCGCCTCAGGATGTAGCAGTGAAACTCTTTCCCGTGTTGCAGTTTTGCCACCCGGGCACAAAGAGGGAGAATGCTTGCAAGCGTAACATAATTTGGGTGAAAGCCAGAACGCAACATCTCCCTGAGCAGGAAAGAGGTTTCTTCCGATCTCATGTTGTGCGCATAACCGGAAATGATAGAATTCCATGTACTCAAACTATTTGTTTTATTCTGCTGAAACACTAAAAAGGCGTGCCTAAGATCACCGCATCTTGAGTACAATGTGATCAACGAATTTCGAACATTGTCAATTTTATGGCAACAACTACTAATTGCAAGGCAATGAAATTCTTTTCCCCACCATAACGCTCCAATGTGTGAGCATGCCTTCAAACCATTAATCATAGCTACAGAATCTAATCTCACGTTGTAATTTCTCATCTCAACAACACAATTCAAAGCCCCAACATAGTTTCCTATCTGCAAACAACCTCCAGCTAATGTGTTCCATGTTACAACAGTCGCTTCTACACCAGATAGATGCATTCTATCAAAAACCTTAAGAGCTTCCTCCAACTTGCCCTCAGAAGCATAACAGTTAATTACTGCATTCCATGAGACAGCATCCCTTTCAGACATCCTGTCAAACAATTTCCGAGCAGTATCCACTTTACCAAATCTTTTATACATAGATATCAACGCATTGCAGACATACAAGCTGCACCTGTGAGGGCTCACCTCAATGGAGCCATGAACCACTCTTCCAGATGCAAAATCCAGTAGTGCTCCACAAGCTTTGAGAACAGACGGATAAGTAAATTCATCCGGTCGAATTCCTTTACTCATCATTCGTTTGTAAACAGAAACTGACTCCTCAAACCGTTTGTTCCTAACATACGAATCGATGAGCACATTCCACGGTAAGGGATGCAAAATGTCAGACTTCTCAGTAATGGTCTGAGCTTCGTCAAGGAGATTGAAAGCAGAGTAGAAAGTAACCAGCTTTGGGACCAAAACAGGGTCAAACTCCAGACCCGACGAGATACAATAAGCATGAATTTGCTGCCCTGGAACGAACTCATTAAACTCCACACAGGTCGATAAAAGGGAAGCTGCTGAATGCAAAATAAATTCATGAGAACAAGGGAAAGAAGACTGGTGACGAAGTAGAGAGAAAGTTCTGAAAGCTTCATAAAATTGACCATGGGCAATGCAATGTCTAAATGATTTGAAAAGAGCTTCTGGAACAGATTCATCGTGGGTTTTAGGAGTTTCAGAGATGGGTCTCGGTGGCTGTTTCCAAGATTGAGGAATAAACTTGCGAATTTCGGATACAGTGAGACCTCTGGGAATAGAGCGAGAAGGAGAAGACGGCATATACAGTAAGCGGCATATGATCGCCGCAAAGAATGGGTTTTGTTTATTGTTCCAATACTAGTTCGATCCATAAAAGCGAACGTTCATCCAATTTCGCTTCTCCGTCTGAAAATCAAAGGAAGAAAGGTGAGAAAGAACAAAAAAAGCTCCGTTGAGGCATTTCATCGAACATGTGGTCCGCAAAACATACCATATACAGGTGAAACATGGAAGTACGAGTACATCTAGAGAAGCATGGAAAAGACGAGACAGAACTCATGTAGGAAGGGAAAAAGAAAAGACAAAAGATTCGGAGACAGCACCGACCGAACCGGACGAAGCAAAGTAGAAGAAGCCGCGCGTGAAGGTTTGGTAGAAAGGAGAAGAAAGAGGCTCCATTTGACATTTGCTCGTTTTGTGGAATGTGTTAGATGATTTGGGCCACTTTGTTTAGAATTGTCCACTCCAGGACACATTTCAGCCCACTAAACTCTACCGGTCCTATATTTTTTGCGAGGAAAAAAATCTGACTATTAAAAAGTTATAAAGTTATAAAGTTATTATTATTTTCAAAATATAAAATTACCAGGTTAAAAAGAAAGAGTGTTACATGTCGTGAAATTAACACGCTTTAACCTTAGTAATTTAGTAAAAACAGTTGAATTGATTGCTACACAAATGCATAATAGGTTCTTATCATTAAATCTAGACGGACTTCTGTAATGAATCTATTGATACTTATACTTAGACAGAGATGAAGATGTGGTTGTTTGGCCGACATCTAAGGTTTGACTCTGTGTGAAGTCGTCTACGTGTTTTGCTAGTCTAATATGTGTCTTTTTGTTTCGAGAAAAGTTCTTCCAATTCTTAACAAGATTTATTAGAGTTGCACAAATAGAATTTGAAGTTGACTCGAGTTTATGATATTACAAATAATTAAGTGAAGCAAGTTTTTTATATTCTTGATCAATTCGAATTGAGTTTTTTTTTTTTACAAATTGTAGTTATTAGTTTTTCTCAGGACTTATGATACGTAATTTATTAATTGTATTGTTTGTAACTATGTTAATTCATTAGTATTATTTTATATTATATATACTACTATATTATTTTTATTTTATAAATATTTAAACTGTCTAAAGTCGCGTATAAGCCTATTCTGTGAGTTTAAAACGCTTGACGTAGATATTTCTAGTCAAAAAGCTCTACTAAACACTTCTAAAAACACCCTAATCTTGAATTAGCTTTTTGGTTACTTCTAAATGAGTCGGTGACTATGATAGACGGTCTATCACATCACAATCAACTCCCAAATGTCTGTGTAGACGAGAACCTAATCAACTAATAAGAATTGGTTGTGCATCTGAAGCACATTAATTACATGATGAGACTGGGTTTCTCCATGGATGATACGTGTGAGGATGTGGTGTATGAACTAAATTCGATAATCATGTCTCAGTCCAATATTAAACACACAGAAGAAGACAAAAAACAACTTTGTTTCCAACTAGTTTGGGCTGTCGTGTCTGTGTGTGTACTCTCCGTAGAGAGTTTCATTACAGATTTTGGTCAAATACCAAAAATACAAATAAAAGGACCCAGTTTAGACGATGTTCACGTCACGCATGACGCAATTTGTACCCAAAAAAGGCAAAAGAAAGTCTTTGTTGTTTTCTTATCCCACGTGGTTTAACCAGAGACGACTACGTTCTTCATCGGTAGAGTTTGAATCCACTTTTCTCTTTTTTATATGTTTTTTTTTCACTGTTTTTCTCTTTATTATAACAAACGAAATATTCAACTCCTATTTTAGAGATTTCTCTCAAACTAAATATAGAGGAAATATAGTAGTTAACAGTTTTTAACTACACGTATTTTTGTTACCTTATTTGATTAATATATAGTATTTTTATTTTATACTCACACGTGATGATACGTTGGTTAAATGTTCGTATAACTAGAATATATATCGTGTTATAGCACGGACAAATTACAATTATACAAAAAAATCCAAAAATTATAAAATCAGGATATTAGAAAATTGTAATTCTTCCAAAACTTTACGAAAATTATAATATTAGTTTTTATAATATCGAATCTTTGTAATATCCGCGTAAACATTTTGCAATCAGAAATATAAAACCAATTTTTCATACTCGACGATATTGAAAATTTTATGTTGGAAAAATTATATATAAAATCAGGATACTTTCTTTGATTTAACCGAAAAAAATAAAGTTTTGGAAAATTGCGACATTCTAAGATATTAATTAAGATTTTTTGAAAAATATTAACCCAGAATATTTTAAGATTGATTTCGTATAATATATTTTTCTGTTAAATATAGTATGTCTATTAGCGATATATTAATTAATTAAAATGAAAATTATAATCTATAAAGAAGTGATCACATAATAACAAATGACTAAAATACTTTTAATGAGAGATTAAAAATTATTTTCTGAAGTAATGGCCATGTGATGCAAATATTAACACTTTTTAATGTATAAATGTACTCCCCAAATAATATATAGGGGATTATATTGAAAACATCTTGTGATCAAGAGGGCATGTGCTAAATTCAAGTATTGACAAAAGGAAAAAAATTTAACCCGATTTTTATCTATGGCCATAAAACTTACGGATTTCGGTCCAAAATTTTTTGAATATAAAATAAAATGAAAAGACTTATAAATTCACTTAACTATAAGAAATTACGAAAGCAACAACAATAATTTACAATGATGAATAAATAAAAAATGATCGATATTTTACATTGAAAAAAATAAAACACAATACCATCATTTATTTTGAACCGAAACGATCCGGTAATATCACTTGTTTCGCAAAAATGACTGTAATTTTCCAAATACATTGAATTTACTATTAGACACACACACACAGCCAAAAAAAAAAAAAAACGGTTACAACTTGTAAAGAAAATGAATCGGTCAGGCACATGTCAAATTGATACCACAAATAATAAAAAAGGGGTCATACTTTGACCCGTTGATTTTTTCCCCGAGATTAAACTAATTATATAATTGGTCAACATCATTATAATATTAATATTTATTATTTTGACTCTTGCACAACTTCAACGTATAAATAGTCTCCGTACCTCAGATTTAAACATACAACACTCGAAGTTTCTTCCTTTTCTTCACATTGATCATAGATAAAAAAAAAATGGATTACAGAGACGCCGGAGAAACTCAATCAAAGTACAAAGGAATCCGTCGCCGGAAATGGGGGAAATGGGTATCGGAGATTAGAGTTCCGGGAACTCGTGACCGTCTCTGGTTAGGTTCATTCTCAACCGCCGAAGGAGCCGCCATAGCACACGACGTAGCTTTCTTCTGTTTACACCAGCCCGATTCGTTAGAGTCTCTCAATTTCCCTCATTTGCTTAATCCTTCAATCGCTTCCAAAACTTCGCCGAGATCTATCCAGCAAGCTGCTTCTAACGCCGGAATGGCCGTTGACGCCGGGATCGTCCAGAGTACCAGCGGGAACTGTGGGTACGGCGATACGACGACGACGTATTATGAGAATGGAGCTGATGAAGTGGAGCCGTTGAATATTTCAGTGTATGATTATCTGGACGGTCACGATCACGTTTGATATTGTTTTGATTAAGACTTGGGTTACCAAAACAAGTGTTGGAGCCTAGTAAGCACCAAAAGGTTGTAAATATACATACATATAAGGTTTTGATTAATGTTTGTTTGACTGATTCAGTGAAGTTTGGTCCATTGTATACGAACCTATTAAAGAAGCCTCGCGCAAGATAATGTTTTGTGTTTGAAGATTAAATTTAGGTATTTAAAGTATTTTTGTAAAATACAAACATGTATCTGATCAGCTATTACATTATTATTCGATACGAAAATACATGGACGCAAGCAGGCATCATAATTTCGCACAGTGAAATATTCCGACAAAACTCATTTTGACGACAAATCTACAAGAGTTCCTTATAGCTTAGTCACTGATTTCTGAGTCTCATTTGTAATCTCTGTTTATTGAACGTGCCTTCGC
This sequence comes from Boechera stricta, assembly GCA_018361395.1. NCBI lineage: Eukaryota > Viridiplantae > Streptophyta > Magnoliopsida > Brassicales > Brassicaceae > Boechera > Boechera stricta. The sequence goes on along the minus strand of CM031539.1, from coordinate 4,587,613 downwards.
TTTAGTCCATTCATCAAGATTGACCACCAAATTGCTTCTGGAGATCCGTGAAGGATACCGTGGCTGAACCTCTTCGCTTGGCCTGCGGGTGAGACGAATGTTCTCTCCATCCCGTCATGTAAATCACCTACACAGGAATGCCCAACGATATACTTTAGGCCTCAAATGTTGTCAACTGCGGGATTATGCACTTATAGAATATATTGGCTATGGATTGTAGAAAAACAACTTGAGTTATGAAACTGGGTATTAGTTTATCCCCTGTTGAGTTAGTTCTGAAATTCTATCGACGGACCTGAAAAGTAGCAGGTATAGTGCCATCCTCTGTGGCGAACATGGAGTCATATATGGCTGCGGTGGCAAGAGCAGTTTCGCGATTCAATATCTGTTTTTGTAATCAAGAAGAGGAATTTTGGTTAAGAAAATGTACAACAGTAGTCACAATTGCGAAAAGTCTTACAGAAGAAGAAACCAACCTTGTTTCTCTGGAGAAGAGCATTGGTTTCACCCATTGCACGAAGATGCTCTATAAGATCCAGCGCTGAGTAAAAAGATATAAACAGAGATGCAAATCAGAAGAAATTCTTAGAAGATACACGTTTTCGCCAATGATGAAGCACAAAAGTGGAATAGTTTACCACTCTTGTATTTAACTACATATTCATCAACGTCAACACCAGGAAGACTAAAACCCGCCCTGGTCAAGAGATTCCCTGCGTCTCTAACCTGAAAGAAAGAGAAGCCATGTTCTTTCACTATAAATCAACTTTTTGGTTCTGTCATATACAAAGTGCAATTTCCGCTATTTTCAAGCTGGAAAGAAAATTAAGTGAACTTGCTAAGATTCACAAACACACCTGTGCTAAAGGCGATAGCCGGGGACTAATACCTCCTTCGCGCTCCATGTGAGCCAAAGTGCATGCTATTCTCAGCTCCCTAATAAAGAATGTCAATACATGAAGGATAATAAGAAAGAGCATATATATGGGAGAGGCATTCAATATTGAGTCTGATTCGAAACGAAAGGCAGGACAAACTTTAAGGTTTCTCCGCCAAGAATTGCTGCTAAAAATAGGCCATCAGGCTTCAGCGCTAGTTTGCACTGCAATTATTACGATCATAAGCCAACACATAATTAATATTGCTCTGAGGACAAACCATTTCATATAAACCAACAAAAGTAACAAAACGGGAAAACCTGTATCATGGATCCTGGAAGATCATTTGTCCAATGTAGCCCCAACGAACTTATGATCAAATCAACCGAACTTTGCATACAACATTTACCAGATGTTAGTACATACAGAACTCTTGTGAGGGGCGGCAAAAGGAAAGGAAAAAGAAAAAACAGGTTTTACGAAAGTGTTGTTATAGTTACCTTTCTTTGATTGGCAGAAACTCTTCATCACCAACCAAATACGATGTTTCGATGGAGTTATCGAGTGAATCCTCTTGAGCATCTCTACATGATTTAATCATATCATATGAGGTATCCATCATGATAAGCTTTTCAATCCCACCTGTGCAACAAAGCCAAAATCATCATCATCATTCACAATGCAGATGGAAATAAATCTAATCCATGACTGTCAAGAGAGAGATAACTAACCGCGACCACATATTAATCGCTTAACAGCACCAAGAGATCCTCCCAAACAAAATGCAGCGGGAAAAGTCTTCTTACAATCCTTAGAAAGAACAAAACAAGATCAATAAACTTGATTAAAACGGATTAGCAATCAAGAAATGAAGCCCCAAGAGAAGCTCAATACTCTTAACTAACACCTATGGCTTTTGCTAATAGCTCTCTACTCTCTTAGTGCGATCAGACATCAAACAGAGAGTACCTCTAAGCGGTCAAGTAGATTCTCTGCAACAGCGTCGACAAAGGAATCGTTTTTCTGGGGAGAGGACAGCCACGCCGCTCGATCACGCTTCAATCAAAACACAAAAATTATAAAATCAGAAACAAGGAAACGAAATCTGGGTTAACAAAAAAAAAAGAGGGAAAAATATAAGATGAATTCGAAGACTACACATGTATTCGCTTGAGGTCTCGATCAAAGATCTTGACTTTGGAGCTGTTCTGCTGAAACTCACCGTCACCGCCATAACCACCGTCCGTAGAGAAGGAGAGAGAGGCGAGAAATGTATGAGATTGCTTCGTCGAATTTTTGGATACTCTCCTAAGCAGCCCAATTCGTCCGTAGAGAGAATTGATCCTCCGCATCTCTCTCTCTCTGGTTCTTAGCTGCACCGGGAAAACGTCAGACGGGGTTCTGGGTTTGGTTTGAAGAGACGGTAGATTTCTGTCTGGTTCACTTTCATTTTGATCCCTAATGTTTACCTATATTCCATAATTCCTCTCTTGTTGTTTTTCTTTTTACAGTTTACCCCTATATTGTCCGAAGATTGTAAAGGAACCAATAAATGTGCTTAGTCAAGTACAAATTAAAAAGCCTTTCCAACTTTTTCGGGCAAACTAGCTCACTTCATCCAGAACCATTGTTTACGCCTCCAAGAGGGGACCAAGTACTGAAGAAATCTCCGCATTGTTAAAGATTTTAGACTTGCAACCAAACGCCATGGAAGCTGGTAAGCAATTCCTATTGAAATAGAAGAAACTAACAAGCCTCTTCATAAAGTAATCATATGTGGAAGGCTTCAACGGAGTCAAACTCCACAGCAGTCAGCACGCATGGTTACCTGATTGATCAGTTCATGAAGGTAATAGGGAGGATCGTTGCAAAACCATTGCAGATGATTCACTTTACAACGCAAGTCAATTGCTTGTATTTTGGTTTTGTACACATACGTCATGTGGTTGAAATTCCTCTCTGATTGACACAAGTGTTATTGCCACTCTCTCACTCTTTGCATCGATTTGGATGTTCTCTTATCGTTTTTTGAAAATAGAAACCAGGAATAAGTTGCCACTCAAAACAAGGGAAAAATGTACAAGCCAAAACCTTGAAGAGAACTTTGTAATAACAGATCACTTTAAATCTATGAGAGATGCACACAAGAGGTGAGTAAAGAGTAATACCGATGATTTCTGAAATTTACATGATCACACACGAACATGTCCTTTGTCGTCCTGTCTCCCATTCTTCATCTGATAATCCCATCTCACTGCAACCAAAATCAAGTTTGTTTCTCGGAAGTCAGTAACAAACCGAGAGAGGATCATCCGGTAAAAAGAAAATAGAAACAATGCTAAAAAGTCTATGCAAAAACTATGATGCATAACAAATAATATATGTATCGAGTTTGCCCGGTACAAAGCACATGTGAAACTCTGAATGAATTAAAGGATTTTGGATTTTGAGGCATAAAGGTTAAGTCACAGCAGTAAATTAAAGCTCAGTATTCACATTAAGGATCCTATTTGCATTAAACAATGGATCTACTTATGTTTAACTGTATTGGGATTTAATCATCTCAATAAGAGGTAACACATCACATACCTCGGCTCAAATTCTCTAACTTGAGTGAGTTCACTACCACAAGCATCTGGCCACTGAACTTTCCGCCTTGCCATGTCACCAGTGAGATCGCTACCATCCACGCTCAACGTCTCGTATTCTTTTATATCCTCAAGAGAGCGTGATTCCGCAACAGAGGGCCTCTTCAAGCTACTCCTCAATGAGAGTTTGAAAGCTTCTTTGCTGCTGTTGTTATCAGCTTCACTTATGTGGTCTTTGCCCTTTTCAGAAACGACAACGACAGACTCTGGTGATGATATTTCACGATGCTGCTGCACAGGTTCTACTTTAAGAGGAGATGGGGTCTCAAGTCCCGCGGAAGCGCCACCAAAACAGCTGAAGGAAGCAGCGCAACCACGGGAAACTCGGTTTTTAATGGAATCCAGCTGAAGAACAGGGTCGTCAGCCTCAGCCTCAGCCTCTTGGTCAACCACCTGGTACTGATTCCACGGCACAACTCTCATGGGCCTATCTCCGTCCTTATCACCAGAGAAAAGAAGGGTCAATCCCTTACTATACCCAGACGCGGACGCTGAGAATAAACCCCCTCCTTCTACTGCCAGTAACATTAGTTGCTCTATTCATCTGGCGTACATTAAATGCTGACAATGTCCACCTTCCTGCTCACCCCAAGCACCAAATATAGTAGGATTTTGGAAACCTGTGTTAAGATTCAGATTCAAGAAATTTGAAGCTAACAAAGACAAAATCAAACTACAATAACTGAAAATTCACAGTTATAGCATGACACATACAACATCTTACTTGCTAAATTGACTGGAACCACTCAAGTGAAAAAAGAGTTTAGAGGATCTTAATATATGGATCACTTAAACTCAAAAGCATGATCAACCTCAATCATGGAGGAGATCTAAAACGCCAAAACAGAGAGAGAGAAAAATAAAACAAAATCGTAACAGAGATAGAGGAACGAAACGAAATGAGATTGGATCTGTAACCGTTAAGTTTTTAGATGTAGAACACTCGTGAATTGATAAAGAGAAGTAATAATATTAGAAGATCTATAAAGCCATTTTCGAATCATCAGCAAACAACTGAAGAGAAGAGTTTAAAACATGCACAAGCTTCAAGCCACCGAAAGAATACGATCGCAATTAAAGCTTGTCTTCCTCCCTCGCTACTACTTGTTGCTGGTTTTTTCTCGGGAAAATTCGCAGGAAAAAAAAAGTGAATCTACGGGAGGAAAATTCACCTGAGAGATCAGCTAGGGAAGAGAATCGATGACTTTGGTCAGCGCCGGCGGTTAAGATCGTCACTTTCTCTCTCTCTCTCTCTCTCCCGTTTCTCGCGTGAATCAATGGGCTATGATAGAGAAGAGAGTGAAGAAGAGAGTAACATGAAAATCATATTTAATTCCAGTGTTTAAAGTTATTGATAGTGATTAAACCGATAACGATGTATTTGCGCATGATAGCGACAGCCCCTTGTGCCACTCACACTATTACCCATCCATTTTCTTTATTGTATTTCTGTGTATGGAACTGCGGATTTTGGTATTATTGATTTGTTTCAAGCAGATTTGAAGCTCCAAGTGACAAAAGAGAAATTGATTTGAGGGAATATAACCAAGAGAGTAGTAGAACAACATAGTTTTGGATTAAATTATATTTTGTAAAAGCTAAGACCGTCTTTGATGAAACAACACCTCTTAAACTATCTCTTCTGCAAAAACAATACAAAACAAAGCAACGCCATTGAACCAAGCTCGTCGTGCAACACAACCAACTCTTTTAACGCTTCTTGGAGACACCGACAGTCTTTCCACGGCGTCCGGTGGTTTTGGTGTGCTGTCCACGTACACGGAGACCCCAGTAGTGTCTCAGACCACGGTGGTTTCTGTTTACATTAGAGTGACAACCTCAGTCAGAACTAACAAAGTTCTATTGATTGAAGCCTTAATGTAATATCAAAACAACATGAGAGACTAAAAACAGTAAGCACCAATACGATAATACTACATATTTTCGTTATAAGAGCATATCCTATACCTTTATCTTCTCCCATATAAGAGTGTGTATTTATCTCTCCCATATAGCTTTATGATAGGTAATGACTAACCATCACTATTTACTGATATGGTTTCTAAATATTACAGAATGTGTGTTGTGTGTTTACCTGATCTTCTTGAGGCGCTCAAGATCATCTCTCAGCTTCATGTCCAGAGCATTGGAAACAACTTGGGAATATTTCCCATCCTTGTAATCCTTTTGCCTGTTCAAGAACCAGTCTGGGATCTTGAACTGGCGAGGGTTAGCGACGATTGTCATGAGGTTGTCAAGCTCAGCAGCACTTAGTTCTCCAGCCCTGAATATTCCAGCAAAAACATATTAAGGATATGCCAAGAAAATATGACAGCAGACCAACTTCTTCAAGAATTTCACTAACTTCTATCACATTTCTTAGAATACAAAACAAACCAGATAGAGCAAGTTCAATTTCTAGTCATAGAGCTACATCTTCTATTGAATATAAATTAGTTACTCAAAACCTCTCAAAAATCACAATCCCTATCAATAGAATTCCTAAGTTACTGAAAGTGGTAAAGATACAAGCTAGAAAACAGAAAACAAACCTCTTGTTCATGTCAACATCAGCCTTCTTGCACACAATGTTGGCCAATCGCCTTCCAATACCCTTGATCGAGGTCAAGGCAAACATAATCTTTTGCTTCCCATCGACATTAGTGTTGAGCACACGCAAAATATGCTGAAACTCCTCGTTGGCAACTAGAGACTACACACAAACGCACGAGCAAAACCAGATCCGTCAGTAACAATCATAAAAGGGAACATAACCTTACACTTACACTCCAACAAATCAAATCAAATAGATAACCAGCAATGAAAAATAGCGATACGCTAGTTGAAGCACGAGCAATTGGAGAAACAGAGAACCATTCGAAGAAACAGAAGAGAATCATGAGAAAAGAGTTGAAGAACGATGATCGTACCATTTTTGGATGCCGAGAAAGATCGCGAGAGGAGGATGATGCTCTTTTACAGACTCTGGAGGCGCCACCACAGGGTAAGGTCAGGTCTGTTATAAGCGGCGTAACTCCTTTAGGGTTTTCGAACCTAATATGAAGCTCTTGCGGTTAATTACTAATTTACCCTTAAAAATGTTTCAATATCCCAATATTTTTTTATTATGTTTTTTTTGCGTCTATTTCTATCTTTTGCTTATCTCAAATATATATGTAAAAGTATTACAACACTAAAAAAAATCTATAACTGAAAAATACCACACGCAATAAAAAAAAATCCTATTTATAGGGTTCGCACTTTAATTACAATGTTGAGAAAATCTGGCAATTCATAAAAAAGAAACCCTGCCTTAAACTCTTACTGATGATAACAGACTTAACGTATAAAAAAAAACTTTCAAAAGAAGTATATGTGCTCAAAAGGTCTCTTAACTGAAGCATCACCCATGTTGAGACCATCGTGCTAGAGTCCAGCTGTGTTGTTATTGAAGGAGAACAGAGCTTGCAGAGTAATTAGGCTTTATGAGTGTATTGTGCATTGTGCAATTTTGACTTTCCCGTACATTATACACATTTTTTATACTGAAAATTACTTAAATGACCCATATTTTAAGTAAAATAACTAGAATAACTCAGTGTGGAGAAATGTAACTAGAATAACTTACATCTTATAGAAAAAGACATATAACCCTCTTTAACTTAATGTTGAATCTTGTAAACAATCTCGCATGTAAGATTATGAATGAAAAGGTAGAGATGTTGTTCTAGTCTTTCTATATGGTGTGAATTGTTCGTGGTTAAAAAATAAAGGTATCTTAGTTGTTTTTTAGCATAATCTTCTTAATTAAACGTTTAGAAAACTATATGCTAATATTTAGCCCGTACATAGAGCGAGGTATTGTAATATAATTATATAAATTCCAAAAAAATGTGAGACAATTAGGTTATTTTGGTTGGTATTAGAATTTATAAAATTATTCAATCAGATTTCAAAAAAAAAAATCGATTGAATCGCGTGTGATTGATTTAGAGTAAATTACAATTATTAAAAGAACTTAGGAGAATTAAAATAATTCTACAGCTTAATTTTCGAAAGGAATCTTGGATTAAAAACGAGAGATTCGTCCATATGTATCCCATGCATAACCTTAGGGTGTCTTAAATACTTTAGACGCGGCATTTAAGTGCCACTTAGCCATATCTAAACTGGACGTTTCTCAAGTTATACTTCATTTTCAATCAATAACCAATTAAGAAAGGGAAAAAAAGACCATTTCCCAAATTTACTATTTTCTTGTTGGCATAGTAAATGAATCCACCACTGAACATGCTGATCCATGCTCTCTCTGCATTATTTAGTGGTCCAAAAGGATGATAAAAAATGAGTGACAGAGACGACGAAGATGACTCTCCCCATGACTTCTCCACTGAAGAAGCTCATCTCAGACTTTCTAATTATCTTGTACTCAACCACCATTACTGTTACTTCATCAGAATCTCGATGTCGGCGTTATAAATCGATCATCAGCTTCGGTGACTCCAGCGCCGACACCGGAAATTATCTCCATCTCTCCGACTTCAATCATCTTCCTCGAGCCGCCTTTCTTCCTTATGGCGAAAGCTTCTTCCATCCTCCCTCTGGCCGTTACTCGGACGGCCGTCTCATCATCGCCTTCATTGGTACTTAATTTTTCCTCAATTTCTAACAGAGATGTAGGCTAAAAAAAAAACATTTGTCTCCTCTGCTTTAGGTCGTTCTTGCTTGAACAGAAAGTTAGAAACCCTAATTGCTTTCTGAGTTTTGAATGGACAGCTGAATTCTTGAGACTACCGTACGTACCGTCTACTTTGGATCCCAAAACGTGAGTTTTGATCAAGGGGATCAATTTCGCGGTGTATGGAGCAACTGCATTGGATCGTTTGTTTCTTGTGGAAAAAGGAATTGAATCTGATTTCACCAATGTTAGTCTAAGTGTTCAGCTTAACATCTTCAAGCAGATTTTACCTAACCTTTGCACCTGGTCTTCTCGTGGTTAGAAACTTAGCTTTCTTCTCTTCCATGTCTATGAAGTTGAATCGAGCTCGCTTTGAACGGTCTTTTTCTTTTGGGGTTTAGATTGCAGAGAGATGCTTGGAGACTCGCTTATACTCATGGGAGAGATTGGAGTAGACGACTATAATTACCCGTTCTTTGAAGGCAAAACTATCAATGACATCAAAGAGCTTGTTCCTCTAGTCATCAAAGCTATTTCTTCTGCGCTGGTAACAAATATTTTAGATTTCCCTCCCCTCCCCCTCAATAAAAAGTCCTATGTGTGTGTTAAATTTTAACAAATTAGGCAACAAAACTACAGGATTTGATCGATTTAGGGGGCAAAACATTTCTGGTCCCTGGAAACTTCCCAATCGGATGTTATGCGGCGTATCTTACTCTATTTCAGACCGTAGCAGAAGACCACGACGTTCACAGGTTGTCTACCATGGCTCAACGAATTCGGAAAGCACCACAATGAACAGCTCAAGAAAGAACTCAAAACACTCCAAAAACTCTATCCCCATGTCAACATCTTTTACGCCGACGACTACAACTCTTTGTACAGGTTATACCAAGAACCAGTCAAACACGGTCCGTGCATTTCTAAATTTTTTGTCCTTGACCGTCACGATTTAATCTCTTGACCGATGTTTTATGGTCCCTTTTAGGGTTTAAGAACCGACCTTTGGCTGCTTGTTGTGGAGTCGGAGGTCAATACAACTTCACTATTGGTAAAGAGTGTGGATACGAAGGAGTTAGCTACTGTCAAAATCCTTCTGAATATGTGAATTGGGACGGTTATCATTTAACCGAAGCCACGCACCAGACGATGGCTCAAGGTATATTCGATGGTCCCTATGCAACTCCTGCTTTCGACCGGTCCTGCTCTGGCTCTGAATCAGTGGATAAAGAGTGTTCTTTCACCAGTTAAAATTCAGATTTTGTGAAAAAGGGAATAAAATATGTGGTGATGGTGATGATTAATAAAAACAGGTTCTTAGGGCATCTCCAACCCCACTCCAAATCCTACACCAAACTCCATTTTGGAGTAAAATCTCCTCCAACCCCACTCCATTTTTAACACCAAAATGGTGTAATCCCATTTTTTACACCAAATATGGAGTAATCTCATTTTTCACTCCATTTTGGAGTGGAACTTTTTAATTTATAAAGTAGTTCTTCAAGTTTTAAATGATTTAATTTTAAGAGTTATAATAATTTTTTTGACAAACAAAATTTAAAAATCTTATAATATTTTTTTTTAATAGAAAATATAATGACATAAACTCATAATATATTTAAAAATACATGAAAAGACTGAAATTAAAAATAACATAGCATAAATTTAACACAACAACGATTTGTGACTTAATAAGTTAATAATCCGGTAAATCACTTCCGGATCCACCAAAATCACTAAAATATTGTCCAAATGAAGCAGATTGAGGCGGATCTTGTTGACATTTGGTAAATTCTTGTTTGTTCACTCTGAACATATGCACGAAGATTTGGATTAGATCGAGAAGTCTTGAACAAAAATTTGTTTTCTTCCTTAAATTCTTTCGCGTAGTTCTTACTTTGAATCTCCAAATGGTGTTGTCTTTGTGCATTTGACTTCTTTAACGCTCCAAAAGTATTTTATTTCCTTCTTCCAAATCGTTGATAACAAATGATGCTCCATCATCAATTTTTCTTTTCATTTTGGATTTTTTATCCCACTTGGTCGCTGAGAGAGATCCGCCAATAATCTCATCATCATCTATATTCGGAGAAAATGAAGACAAACTGGAGATGTTTGTGTACCGAATCATGGTTAGAATTTTTCGCCTGTGCAAGATTCAAACCACACCTGATTGATACATGTTTAGTAGGTGACACCATCTTGAAACTTTTCAAAATCCTTTATAAGATTCCAAACATGATCGAATTTCCACTTTTTAAAATTTGGATCTTCCGCTAACATTATTTTTGACTGAATGATACCAATAAAATAAATAAATATTTAAACAAATAAAAAATAAATAAATTTACAAATTATATGATAAAACCTCACAATATCATCATTTGAAGCACCACTGACGCCTATTTTCACATTGTCTAATGCATGCATGAAGCTTTGTTGCTTTCTCATAGTTTGAATTCGAGATTGCCTGATCTTTTAACGCTCACTCCAAGTTGGATTTTTCCCATTGTTGTAAGCTTCATTCGAAATTAAAAAAAAGATCATCTCTCATTTAAACGCGCATGATCATCTTTAAAAATATACAATAAGTGATAATAAATTAAAATCTACTTTGTTTTGTTATTTTATATGATGTAATGTGGTTTTTCTTATATTATAATAGTTAATTTAAATTAATATCATAATTTATGGAATTACTCCATTTTTGAGTAAAAAATGGAGTATCACATTGGAGATGCTCTAATCATCCCGATGTTTTAACTTTTAACCTTAAATCTAACTTGACCAGTCTGTTTTGACACACCTAATCATCAGCATCATATCAATGAACGAGAAGAGGAAATCTTTCATACAACTTGAAAAAAAGCTATACAATACGATTTAGATCCAGTGAAGTCAAGAAACAAGAAATAAAAAAGCCCGAGGTAATAGTTAAACACCAGACGCAAGAGAAAAAGGTTGAGCTACTAAGTCATTTAAAATGTACAAAGAAGAGATTGAGTTATATAACGCCGGTGGGAGTGATTGCGTCAGTCACTCATCATACATATTACATACAAGAAGCTATATAATTTATATTCTTCTTGGTCTACGTCCAGATATTTTTTGTCTAGAGAGCTAAAAATTACCAAAAACAAAAGAGGACGCTCGTTATTGGGACAAGAATATGGTACAGCCTAGTTCTCGAGCTGCGGTGTCAAGAAACTGAGTAGGCATAGTTGTGGAGAGCAAACTGTGAGCTTCCCAGTTCAAGCATTTCTGGATATCGGCTTTCCAGTCTATTGTGGCGGCATTGAAAAACCGATAGGACGGGCTATGCATTCCATTCTTCTCTGTTGTTGGCACTTTTGGAGTTACCTTAATAGGTATGGAACTTTGGTTCATGATGTCGCGTAGTACTGACGTGCTTAAGGCACGAACATGTGCACTTGGGTGTGAAAGGCACCGTATTGTTGCTGGTAGACGACACTGCATAGAAGCAAACAGATGTGAACAACGTTAACCACAGTCCAACTTTGATTGTCCACAATTGGATGAAGGTTAAGCACTTTCGTTACTAGATCTAACTCCGAGCATTAAGCGATACCCTAACTTTTAAGAGAAAGTTGTAGCAAAACCGAATACCAACTTGCAAGACGAACATCTGGAAGAATATGGTGACTTCTGCATGCTAAGAGATGGTTTAGGAGCCTAAATTTCCCTCCGTTCACAGATTGTTTCTAAGAGAGAGTTCCACTCATGGGCATGGGTATGTGAGAGTTGGTATTGACCCACTACTGATCATCTACAATCGACACACATAACCAAGGCTCTGTTCAATTTATGCTTACCTTCAATAGATTGGATAAACCGTCGACCACTGCTAGTCCAGATGGCCCCCAAGCTAGCACCGGCTGTATTGCTCTTGCAGTGGCTTCAAGTAGCTGCAAAAGTTTTAAATACAGTGGAATCAGAAAAACCAATTTTCACTCCAGTTAGAGGAAGGGCATTGTAGAGCAATCTATAAAAGTGCAGTACCTCAAGTTGAGGTAATGTACAAGCTTCTCCATCAACAAGCATTCCATCAGTTGCCCGCAGAAGAAGATCTGATGCACTTGCCAGAATCACCAGTGACTCAGGCCTGTCATGATTGCGCATGAGTTCCACCAACACTTTGACTATCCGTTGGTTGATTTTCCATATTTTCTGACTTTCTTCATCATCTTTGGCGATCCAAGGCTGCAACTCCCTCTCAGCCTGTAAATAACACAAGACCATTTTAGATACCAGAGCATAAAAGTAAATCCCTCAATATTTAAGCTTGAAACAAGCCATAATCATTTTACACAGATATTTTTTTTCCTTATTTACTATCCGTGACATATTCAAACAAGTGTTGCAGCTTAATGTTTTTATAATCTGCTATTCATGAGAGATTGAATCGAGTGAATCAAGAATTATATAACGTGAAGCCATAGGTTTTCCGCAGTTCTTAATCTTTTACACACGTGTTGCATTCCTGGCAAATTAAATAAAAAAAGTCAAGAGAAATTTGGACCTGAAGAACAACTGCTGCAGCTGCTTTTGCTGGCGTTGCAGATACGACATTGCATAGCGCATCAACAACCTGGTATATTAAAACTATGATCAGTGAATGAAGTCGAGCCCCTTGAGAACTTGGATTAGTGAAGAACCAAAAGAATATCAAGGAAACTGTAAGCGAGCTGGGAAATAGAGATGCTGCGGTTTACCTGTCTCCATCCTTGTTGTGCAGAGGTGCTTTCTGCGGTGGGCTGGATTTCAGGAGCAGCAATCAGTTTGTGCCATAATAATGAAACAACGGAGAAAGACAGCTCCGGTTTCTCTGCAAGCACTGACCTCAAAAGCTTTTGTGTACCACAATAGAACCCTGCGAGTCTATCAGCTGTGAGGAAATTTGCTAGATCAGAAGCATCCAAGAGGAATTCTTTAATTCCCTTCTCCGAGGGTCTCCCTGAGCCTTCATCTGAATGTCTAGCATACTTATGGTTGCCTCTTGGATTCATATCAGTCCGTGAGGAGGATGTCACCGCTGTATCAAAGCATGAGGTGCTTGCACATGTGTTTTGTTGTTTCCAGTTTAAACAGGTCAGAGAGTCCTTCTGAACCGGTGTATTCTTAAGGTAGGCTTCTAAGGGTTCAGCTTTGTCAACAATGGATGCAACAACTTTGCTGTGAACATCAATAAGGTTATACAATGATGACGCTCTTTTATGAATTTCCTTGTCCCACTTACATCTCATCAACCCAGACAACGCATGCGTCAAGGCCTTTGAACGTCTGAACAGTTCGGAAATATGAGCTGCAACCATGGCCGCAGCAACTATCTCACTAGAACTGTAACTCCATGGAGTCCCCACAGAAGACGGTTTCAATGAAAAGAGTGCCTCTAGAATTGCCAAAATTCGGCGTGTATGATTAATTGCTGAGTCAATCCCAGCTCCATACTCATTAGATGACCCATTTATCTTTACAGGCTTTGTAATAGTTCCAGCCATGGCAGAATTGGAAAGATTTCCCCCTCCAGAGATCATAGGATACAGCTGAACCTCACAGGCAAGAGCACAAACAGCAGCAAGAACGTATGAATCAAATGCTGCCACAGGTCCCTGTCCCTTGACATTCCTACTTTTACGGTTAGTAGTTTGATTGTCAGATATAGGTTGATTCGCCTCGATATTTTCGGCAGTACTAGCATATTCGCTTCTTGGTCTCTTGCTACCACTAGACTGTGCTTCATGACTAACACATACAGTCAACACAACAAAAAGTAGGCGTGAAGCTAATTCCACACCAGCGCATGATTCTAAAAAGAGAGCATGGACCATAGAGCGAAGCTCAGCCATAGCAAGGTTTTTGGTCGCTGATCTTGTGGTAAAACTTGATCTAGCTTTTCTGGTATGTTCCCTAGAAGATTCAGGCGGAAAAGTTCTACTGAGGATTGTTTCCACGGTGGCAACAAATATTTTCATCAAGCATGCTTCTGAAGGACTCCCCCGTGGAAGATATTCAAGTACTTTGAGGAGTGGAATGTATAGATTCCATGACAAGATCGGAGGTTGCAGTGGGGTAGCAACTATGATTTCGGGAAGATCAACCGCTGAAGAATTTAAAGGGATCAATCCATAAGCAGCTTCCCATATAGTGCAAATCCTCCACTCAACTTCAGGACCATGAGCACAAAGCATTGAGGCAATTCCTTGGGCAGTGGCTTCAATGGTTGCTTCTGCTGCAGGAACTTCTATCTGTTGAGAAATACAGGCTTGAGAAATTAGTCAGTTTCGATATAATTTTCTAGCAGAGCGCCAAGCGCACATCAGAAATAAGTTGGTGGAACAGCAAAAAGAATTAAAAAACAAAAAGAGGAACCATGCCTGCTTTCTGTAATTTGAACTGTAGCCACCAATAGGCGCGTGCTGAATTTCTACTCCCTCAACTTGACTTAGTGGAGGAAAAAGCAGTGCCGGCTGTGAGAGTATGCGGAAAAGCAAAGCAGCTGCAGCATCAGCAGCAACACCTGCCCTCATAGACATAGCAATTCCTATCGCACGCAAGAAGTGCAAATGCATCCAGTTCCTGGGTAGCTACACCAAGAAAGAGAGTGTGATTAAAGCTTATTTTTTTGATGACATATCAAAGCTGACATTTTTTTATAGGAGCCATTGCTATCCACCAATGAAATTTCAAAGGCTCCCACATATTGTAAGCCAGAAAATCTCATAGTGTGGAACAAGGGACACAATTAGCTTTCTGGAGAGTGATTAAAGGATTCATATTACGCTTACCCTTACACCAGATGCATAATCTTCAGCAGCTCGAAGGAGTTCCACAAGCTGTACAGCAGCATCAAGTGCATCTGGAGCCCACGACGGTGGTGCTTCTAAGAGTCCAAGAAGAAGTCTCTGAGTAGCACTTGGAGTTGCAATGGCATAATATCTGACAGTAAAACAGGAAAGTGAGAAACAATTCTGAATCAGGGACTCGAGGAAGCACAACCTTAAAACTAGCAACAGACTACTACTAATAAAACCCAACCGAAAGGGTAAGTTCAGAAACAATACCTATGAAACAAACGTGCATATGGCTCGAGAGCTGGAAGGCCAGCAACTAAATGCTCATCTAAGGATGTCGTTGGGGGAGGAAGAAGAAGTGCAGGGACAGCAACCGCTGTTAGCGTAGCAGTCTCATATCGAGCAACTTCATCATCACAAACACTCAGTATGACACCAGCTCCATTAGCAACAGCCCATCTTGGCGTCGAAGGCATCAGTTGAGGATGTTTACCAGATCCTCGAGAAGCTGCCAAAGTAGGACAACGTGAGAGTTATAAGAAGCAACTCAAAACGCATTCTATAGCCACAGGTGATGGATACACAGTTATGAACAAAATGATAAAACAACTCTATTGATCAGAATTTTTCATCAATATCCGGTTCCGGGGAATATTAACATGGAATTATTAAACTTACCAATGGTTGGCGGCTTGAGCTCTCCAGCAGCATATTTACCCATTACACCACTACACCTGTAAATTTAAGCAACATTTGTAGTTGTCAGTAAGCGTAAGCCCACTACAGAACATCAATGCATCGTCCTCAGCAGAGACCAAAATAAAAGAATCGAGGCCGGCGCATGAAGACATAGAAGCATCAGTAAAACAGTCTACTTACCATCGGAAGTAGTCACTTCTTATACCCAGAGGAGCAGCAAGTAGTATATCACTGATCCATGGAGACAAAGGCCTTAAAGGTTTCCTTTCATGCTGTGTTGGTGATACAGCCTTAGGCTCTGAAGGCGGAGAACCACTTGTTGTAGCTTTGCTCAGACAATTTCTCTCTGTTTCTCCATTTTGTTGCTCAGTCTTATATATGGGACGATTGTAATGAGTCAAAATGCGAAGGATTTCTCCGCATGCCAAAGCCCATTGCTCCGAATAGTCATTCTGCTAGTATTGTGAACATGTCAGCATAAAATGGTATAGGAACTCTACACCAAATCAGTAAGCATGATATGAAAAGGAAGTCATGAAAGATAGTCTTAGCTATACTACACAGCTAGAATTGTTGGGAAACTATTTACCTCACTACTTGGGCAAACTAAAGATATGAAAGAGGCAAACGGATGAGCTTCCTTGCTGTACACCAACGAGCCATCAATGAGACATGAAATGATTGGAAGAATTACTGCATGACCATGCTCCGGATGATGGAGGACAAACATTGCTGTTCACCAGAAAACGAAAATCAGATGGACATTCACAAAAAAAAAAAGAGAAGAAGTGCGGATATAGCATCATAAGTGTTGATAGAGAAGTTCATACCCAGCACATCGTCCAAAAGTCGCTTCTCATTTGATGGATACTGATGCCGGACCAACTGATACAGATATTTACAAATCAATCAAAACGTCTTATTAATTAGCATTATATTGATTAGGCAATAAGTACCTCAGCAATGTCATCGGGGAATTGCTCTGATGTGAATTGACCAAAATATTCGACATAAGCAACGACTTGATCCTAGGAAAACCCAGAGAAGACAATCAGCAATCACATATATCAAAATCATAATTGTCGGTTCATGGATCAGCCAAACCCTGGCCAGTTTCAATCTTAGCTCTAACCTTATGTTGTTGAGGGTCCCGTGGAGGAGGCCATAACAAGGAAGAGAACTGAAGACCATCGATCCACCTCTCAGATGAACTAGCCATCCCAGAAAAATTTAATACCAGAAACCGAAACTAAACCCACTTAAATGATTGATAACACAATCTAACACCCACAGAAGAATCTCTTTAAAAGAGGCAACAAAAGCACTACCCTTAATCTCCAACACCTTTCAATACGTCGTAGTTTAACAATCCCCGGCAAGAACAATCACTATACACATCCCCCAGATTTAACTCCTTTTATACTACCAACACACTGTACAGTAAATCGATGCTGAATTAATACGCCAAATCCGTGTGTCTCTTAGATATTCGCTGCTTCCTGTAGGCTGTAGATACATCATACAATTCAAAAGAAAAAAGAAAAATCTCAATCAGATAAAACAAGACAAGATGTGATATAAAAAGTTTGAAATCCAACAACAAAACAAAGCTGAGAAAAAAAAATGCAAGTAGAAACAGTGACGAAAACAAACACACAACACCAAACAGGAGAAATTAAGCAAATCAAGGAGAATCCAATCCATCAAACAAAAATTAACCAAGAAAATCCAAAAACACCAAATGATTCGGAAAAAATCTCATCTGAGAATCAATCAACCAAAAACTCCCAAAAAAAAAAAGACACACAAGTAGAAGTAGTAGAAGAAAGACCTCCAAGGAATCTTCCTATGAGATTGTTGATTATCTCTACTCTTTGCTTTTAACTTTGAGGGTATTTTTTTTGAGAGATCGAAGAATATCGGAGAAAATGATGAAAAAAATATATCAGAAGCATACACAGAAGAGAATATTGGCCTTTGAGGGAAGAGAGAGAAAAAGAGATTTGGAGAGGCTTCTCCACTCGGTTTAAGATTTCTCGTCCGGCTGACGTGTCATCGATATTTCCTAGCTTTGCCACGACCTTTTATGCACCATTACCCATCATCCTCACAATCACATACATGTCCATCCCCAGACTATGGTTTAAAATTTTTTAAAATATTACCATATTTTTTTTATATAGTCTAATGGTTTGTGCTAGTATTTTTTTTGTTTTTTAATCACAATCTGAATTCAAATATGTATATTGCATGTTAACAAGAAAAATCCTTGCAGTTTTAAATATTAAAGTTTTGGATTTTACCTGTATAAGTAGAACAAATCTGATTGTAAATTTGATTCACTCTAAAATTTGATCTATTTAATCACGAGGTAAGTTTGAAAAAATCTCCTTAAACATAAAATTTACCCTGGAAAATTGTGGTTGTTTGAAAATAAAACTATAGATTCACAGTATGGCAATATTGGCAATATTTGTAGAAGTAATCAGAGACTATTTATTTTTAAACGTTTGGTGGTCATGATTGTACTATTTCCTTTTTGTTAATTTAACTATATAACCTCTCTTGCCTAATTAATTGATAGTTTAACAAAAAAAAAAAAAAAACTAGTGACATGTGCCACAGATATTTTGGGAGGAGCTACGTTCAGATGCTACGAGGTGTTACGTACACCCTCGAATTTCGACCGTCGATTCACTCATCAATGAGTCCCACCCACAAAATTCCTTTAAAATATTTCGGGCAGCTTGCCCGGAAGTGGTTCGAACCGTTCGATGGCTATGGATCAACGGGTAGCTTTTGAGACCAGCCCGTTGAGAAAATATCTAAATGGGCCTCACACTTCCTTTAAAATATATATTAACTTCCCACAATCCCACTTGTCTACGCGTAAACAAGTAGAACACAATAAGATGACGTGTACCAATCAGAGTGGAGCAAGAGATCTATGGACGTGTTGATCTTTCGCCTAAACAACAGACGTGGCGCAATAAGATGCGAGCAATATATTGTAATGATCTCCACACGATTCGTGACTGTGGAGTCCACTTCTGTCTGGATGGCTGGTGTCTGTCTGAATATGGTAACATAACTGGGCTTTTTCATGGTCATGTACCATGTTTTTGTGATGGGCTCAAACCATACGTGGAGTTATGTAACTGGGCTGAAAATAACTGTAATATAATAGAAAACAATCAATTTTTTATTATTATTTAGCACTGTAATTGCTTTTAAAATAAACATAAACGTACATTATAAATATTAATTTATATTTTTTCACGTCTAAGTAGAATAAATAATACTGCATATACTTTTGGTTATAGAATTAAAACTGAAAAAAATTATAGAGTTTTATAAATTATAGCAATTTTTATTTTTTATACTAGTTAATTAATTTTATATATTAAAAGGTATTTACAACGTATTACACGATATACAATATTTCTTTGTTCCAATAGACATCCTCAGAGAAGAGATGGAGAAAACATTAACTTACAAATAGCATATAAAAGTGTTTTGAGGATAACTTATTGATTAGATAATAGATATTAATCAAGATGATAAGTGTTACATTGATGTATCATGCTGATCATAGTAAACGCGTTTCGCAATTAGCTCAAATTTTGGTTTATATTTTACCATTAGCGAAATACATTAATTTTAATAAAGCTACTTTGCCTACTTTTTTTATTATAAATATATCATTTTAATAACAAACTTTTATAAAGTAAAATTATGGTGGAGAAATTTTTATAAGAGTTCTATAACTTTTTAAAAAGTGGTATTCTCGAATTGTAGACATTTCGATAGATATATTATATGTTTAAGTTATAGTCCAATGAATTGATTCTTTTGTGGTTTAGCAAGCGAGATATTCATTACCCCCTTTCATTGTCAACACACAACCTTTAAAATGTTTTTTTTTTTTTTTCAAGTATTACTCTATTCTAAATTTATACGATATACTTTCTTTTTCTTCTTTGACATTACACAAGATGCTTTTTTCACAGAAGGACCGTGACATCAAATCAATTTATTATAAGAAAAATCCAATCGAACATCTTTGCAACGCAAAATTTGAAAACGCAATTTCAAACAAAGCTCAAAAAAAAAATTTGTTAAGAAAAGCTCAAAACTTGAATTATTCATTAGGTTATACTTTAAATTTATTAAATCTTTAATGATATATTAATGTAGTAAATATTACTGATTAAGAGATATGTTGTTTTAGTGTCATCCGATCATAATTTAGATGTGGTATTAACATAAAATAATCCCTAACCTATCATAATTTCATGTTTATCTCAACTCAAAATAGATATAAGGATCTAAATTCAAAATTTTGTCAAATAATAAAAACAAACAAATCATATACTACGTTAATATATTTCTACGCTTCAAAGGAAATGTTCAAAGAGAAAAAGAAAGTGGATAAAACAATCTAAAATCGAACAATTGAATGGAAACATTAGTAAGTTAATTAAAATATGTAAAAGGTGACTGAAGTCAACAAATGGTGAGGCAAAGGGTCGGCTAGTGTAGCTCCAATGAGAAGGGTGAGACACATTTTGGACGGTCACACGTATCAACCCCAACGCACTCTCTTCTTTAATTAATCATATTTTAAATCTTCTTGTGCGCTAAAGTATGATCAATTTGAAATTAGCACTGATGTTGACTTTTTATAATATCTTTTACATGACCAGAGATGGTTCATGACTTCATGTACCATCTCAAAAAAAATAAAAATCTAATAAGAACTCTAAGCTAGTATATAATATTATATTAATTAATTCTCGCGTTATACGCGGGATAAGATATTTATAATATTTTTTAAAAAATTAATAAATTAAATAAATATTTCTAAATATTTTAATAGTATATTATTGTATAAATAATTGAAATTTAAAACTAAATTTTTACATATTTATGTTACTAATTAATCATTTAGTTTAAACAATATCTTGTTAAAATAAAATTTTAAAAACCAAATTTAGGAAACAATAAAATCAGCTATAATTTTATAGATTATTTACTTACTCGATTTAATCAAATTTAGGAAACAATAAAATCAGATATAATTTTATGGAATATTTACTTACTCGATTTAATCAAATTTAGGAAACAATAAAATTATATATAATTTTATGGAATATTTACTTACTCGATTTAATCAAATTTAGGAAACAATAAAATCAGATATAATTTTATAGAATATTTATTTACTCGATTTTCCATAAATAAATAAAGCTAATTTATGTAAAATTATAATCTTTAAAATAAAGATGGTTTATATATGATTGATAATTATGTAATTAGTCTAGTAATTAATATCCTATTAAATATATTTTTTGAGAATTACTCTGGCGACGATACGTCAGCATGACAGTGATATAATATTCTACGTAAACATAAAGTTATTTTGTTAAAATGATTCTCAATTAATATATAGGGGATGCCACCGTGTGTTTTTCGAATAAATTAATTGAATTAGATTCTTGTTGTGATTAAGAGTATATTCGATCAACATAAACCTTTCTAATTAACGTCATATCAAATATGTATTATGAAATGAATGTTACAATCATTGAATGGCTTGTTTCCAATTATAAAAACATAAAGAGTCTCTTATATTCAACAACCCGAAAAAGAGTATGTGTGCATATAATTGAAATCAACTATGTTCAATACAAACAACAATAGAGAGTTTGGGTGCATATAATTGAAATCAACCATGTCGAATACAAACCACAAATTTTATGTAGGACACATTCGAACAAATTCATTACTGTACACATTCACATCTGGAGTCCCGTCAGTATATCACTGTACTGCTACCATAATCGAAGGCTTGTCCCTTCTTGCTGACCATGACTACGGGACAACCTAAATTTCAAGTAGAGTCTAAATTTCAAGTAGAGTTGGGCATTTGGAAATTCGGAAAGTCAGTTCGGTCTTTTCAGTTCAGTTTTTTTTTTGCTTTTTTTTGAAACTATTAAATTTTTTCTTCCAAAACATGTAGAATCTGAAATTCAGGTCATAAAGAAACAAAAATCAGAACATAGATCATTCAATCATGTTTTTTTTCTCGTCAATAACATGCACTACGTGGACTTAACCCGGGTGCTGTTGCATCGACAACTCTATCACAAATCACTACTTCGCTACATGTCCGTCCTGGTCATACCATCCAATCATATTCAGAGACCTAACAAGAATAGATCATAACACATTTGCGAGGGAAAGTTAATTTCATGCTAAGACACTAGCAAGATCCTCACTCATGGATAACATGGTCATGTTGATTCGTCCGACCAAGTAAAATTTGTGTTTTAAGTATCCATTTGGGATTTCCGCGTTATTCCCTCTATAAGTCTATATATTTTTTAGGCAGAAGATTTTGGAGGTCGGAGATTGGGACAGTATAGTTAGGAATCCCAAGAAGAAGTTTACTCAGATTTCTAAAAAGACTAATCGGCTAATAGCAGATTATTAAGAAATCGTCATCGTCCAGACAACAATTCCATAAACTAAGTTAAAGACACAAAAACCATAAACTACGTTCAAAACTGCTAAAAAGAGTAAAGAAGAACTCCATAACAAAACTAAAAAAAAAAGCATAGTTCAGCAAATGTATTGCAAATTTCAGTCGGTTGTAGAGAAACCAAGATCATGATCAGGTGGATCAACAGATA
This sequence comes from Boechera stricta, assembly GCA_018361395.1. Classification (NCBI taxonomy): domain Eukaryota; kingdom Viridiplantae; phylum Streptophyta; class Magnoliopsida; order Brassicales; family Brassicaceae; genus Boechera; species Boechera stricta. The sequence goes on along the minus strand of CM031539.1, from coordinate 4,565,203 downwards.
GCCTGAGAACATCCAAAGCTTCAGATACTTTAGACTTGAGTGCCTCTGGTGACTCCATCAGGTGCAGAATCTCGGCTTGATCCATCTCCAACAACATTCCTGTGACTTTAGCCACGTGAAGTGGTTCGTGCCTTTCCACAAGTGGGTAAAGTTGCTCTCCAAGCAGCTGTGCCCAACCAATTTTTATAAAATTTAATAAACAATTAAATATGCCATTTTTTGTAAACTATTTATGTATTTTTACTATAAGACCACAAAAAAAAAGACATTTCAGTTCAGAAAATATTTTGTAAAAATGCAAATGCTTAAATGAAACTTTGCGTTTACAATTGAAAAAAAAAATTTATATAAGATGTTTATAGAGTTGTGGGTGTATTTAGAAATACATACCAAAATGTAAAAGCAAATGCAAACAAACAATCAATTAGCTGAGATAGAGAGAAAAGAAGCAAACCCGAGTGCGATCAGCTGGACTAGCGGAAGCTAAGGAAGAAGTGAGCTTAGAGATTGGAAGGAGAGGAGCTTTCTGGTAAGATATTGAAGAAGCATCTCTTGGCAAAGGCATTATTGGAGGCAATATTCCTTGCGGAACACTCGAATCCATTACGTTCCTCCCGTTACCCGCACCATTCATATATCTCATTCCCGGGGTCGGGTTACGGTGCATAAGCTGTCAATCCAATCCAATTCAATTTCATGATTGTTGAAAACTATAAACGAACTCGGTTTAGTTAACATACTTGTTGTTGGATGTGATGCTGCATGTTAGTAGCACCGCGCCTGAATCCCATACGAGGACCAGTCTGAGGTTGTCTCTGAAGCGGATAAGGCATGATGAAATTGCCAGGGCCAGAACCTGGACGCATCCCGGGGATGAATTGAGGCTGGAATCCGTATCCGATGGGCTGGGACAGGACCAGACTTGTTCCGTTCTGGCCTACGTACATGTGCTGAGGTGGACCAGGCGGGTGATGGAACCCCGACATTGGCCCTGGTGCTCTAATCTGAGAAAACAGCGCCTAAAAACGGAAAACGTACGTATTTAGTCACAATACAGCTAACAAACCCATTTCTTTTTAATATGTAAAGAGACTTTAAGAAACCTGTAAGTGTGCTCGTCTATCTTCTTTGCGCTGCGCAAGAGCTATGTATAGTGGTTTCCTTCCTATCATCTTCCCATTCATTTCACTCAGCTGCATTGTCATGTGGTCATCTCTCAGATATCAAAAGAGACGTATGATAACAGAAGAATAATAACTTTAGAAACTCACAGCTCTTAAAGCTTCTGCAGGATTGGAATAAGCAACAAAACCAAATCCTCTGCTCATTCCTTGTGGATTTAGCATAACCTACATTTAGTTAGGAGATTGTGTCAAAGACAACGTTACATCAACAACTTATATGTATGCAGTTTTTAATTATTACCTTGGAAGATGTTACATTTCCAAACTCAGAGAACATCTCCTTGAGTTTCTCATCATCGACGCTATCATCAAGATTCTTCAAATACAGGTTCGCTCCCTGAGATTTCTCAAACCGGTTTATCCTCTCCTGCTCAAACTTCCTTCTTAGCTCTTCCTCTCTCTCAGACTTCTTTTGCGCCCTCCCAACGTACAACACATCATCCCCTAAGCTAATCCCATTCATCTTCTCAACCGCAGAAGCCGCTGCTTCTGTACACTCAAAGTTCACAAACCCGAAACACCTCGAGTTCCCACTCTGGTCCCTCATTACAACCGCGCTTGATATCACTCCAAATTTACCGAACGTTTTCTGTAGCTCGTCCTCACCAATCTCCTTGGGGAGATTCTTGACGTACACGTTAGTGAAACGTGGTGTAGGGGCATTTTCATCCCGAGCACGTTCTTGGCGTCTGATGAAGTGTCCCACGTAGACTTGCTTGTCGTTCATTAGCATTCCGTTAAGTTTGTCAATTGCGGCTTGAGCCGATTCCTCCTTCTCAAACTGGACGAATCCATATCCCTTCGACCGGCCAGTCACGTCCATTGCAACTTTGCAGGAGAGGATGGTTCCAAAACTTGAAAACGTCTCGAACAGGGCCTTGTTGTCGATTGAAGTGTCAAGGTTTTTGATGAAAATGTTTCCTTTGCCGCTTAATCGCGTGCTCGGGTCACGGTTCGAGAGCATGATCCGAATGGGCCTGTCAAAGAGTGGAGTGTAGTTCAAGGCCTCCATTGCACGGTAAGCTGCGAATATAAATTACGTTTAAAATATATAAATAGATAAGCAAATAAGATCCTCATTGTAAAAGAACTAGCATCTTTGGCATTATAAATGCACAAGTACGTATAGTTCTACGATGAGGTGGGTAAGCCAAGAAAAATTTCAAACAAATTAATTACGGTTTGAACTAAGTAGATCACAAAATAAGAGACTGATGCATCAGTTACTTCTATAAATGTTGTAGCTTCGATATTCAAACAATACATATAAATGTAGCAGAAACAAGGTATAGTAGAGAATCTAGAGATGAACTATAGTATATAAAAGTTAATTTCTAGACAAAGAGCATCTAAGAAAATGATCGCAGCAACATGACCATAATATGATATTGATCATAATTAATTACCAGGTCCAATTAAAAAAACCAAGATTGAAACAAAGCAAATCATAGTACTTCTATTACTTGTTATGCAATTCACGAAAATATATGTTCTTTTGCAAGACATGAACCCTAACTTTTTTTTCTTAATGGGTTAATATTATTAAAGCAGTATAGAATTATATTTACCATCATTAGGGTTACTGAAATTAATGTAGGCATATCCCAAAGATCGACGGTTCTGATCACGACAAACTCTAACCGAGACAACATTAGCTACATGTTTGAATAGATCGAACAGATGCGCTTCGGTCACTCTCGGGTCCAGATCTCCCGCATAGAGCGACGAGTTCGGGTGGGTTTGATCGGCCACCGCCGCCGCCACTGCCGGAGATGGAACAGGTATTGAAACTGAAACCTGAACCGAAGTCTGAACCGTCGGACTCGGAACTTGATCAACCATTGTCGCCGATACAACACCAGTCGCAACTGCCGCCGCCATGATTATGAGTTTACTTTTTACGAGACGATTTGTTATTTTCGTCTCGTGAAAGGAAACAAAATAACCGATTCTGAAAAACAAAGATTTGATGATTTGGTTTTTTTTAAGTGAGAAAGAGATTGTGTGTAAAAACCATGATTTGATGATTTGTTTCTTCAAAATTTTTAATTTTTATTTTTTAGGAATTTTTTTATTCTTATTTTGATTTTTTTTTCCTTTTTTAGTTTCCTCCAATTATCGAAAGGAGTGGAGAGGGACAAAATTGAATCAGTGTGAAGAGTGTGAACCTATATTTATACATAACTAGTGAGCCTATGAATCCGAAAAGTTGACGAGTTAGTATAGGACACGTGTCACTTGATTTTTTACTATTAATTATTTCATGCATCTTTGATAATGAGAATCGGTCTCAGTTTTGAATTATGTTTACCCTTTTTGTCGCTTATGTTTTTTTTTTACATAGATTTTATTTTAATTCCACACATCAAGAATTGAAATTTTCGTTTTTATACCGAAAGCAACATTAAATTTACTCATTCATAAAAAATAAATGCTTTTAGGTACACAAATCCTAATTATTTTTCAATAATGTAATCAATGAGGTCTTAGGAGCTGATTATAACTAAAAATTAATAAATTGATTTAGCATTTACTGAGGATCGAGATTGTGACTTTTATGTTTTAGATTTTACGAGCAGCCCTCATATTTACGTACATATAAATGAATTGATGATACTTAATTATTTTCGATAGGAGTAAAAGACGAACACCTAATTTTTGGGAGTGGAACTTGCGGCTATTGATTTAGTCATGACTCAGATATTAATCTATATTACTATAAATAGAGACATGGAACTGTTGAAAAAAAAAGAGACCTATTTTTAGATTCTTTTGACCAGATATTGTATTATGATAAATGGATTGGTGATTTTTAATTAGTTTAGATTAAATCAGCTAATGTTTATGATGTCAGCCCTAGAACTTCCTTCAAATAGGTTTAATAATGATACGAAATAACATATTAAAAAATCATGGACAATAAAATCGTTTTATTTCTATAGATTACAAACACTTTTTTAAATATCCCGTACACACACACACATATATATATATATTCATGACTTTTGTTTTATTATTCTTTTATTTTATTATTCTTTTTATTTTTTATTAGTCTAGATTGGAGTAAAAGATGGACATACATGTATTGTTAGGAGTAGAGATTGGGACTCTTGATTTTGTCATACCTAAGAAATCCATCTACATTACTATATATAGGGATATTAAACTATTTTGGATTCTTTGACCGGATCATATGAATTACAATAAATCATATTGAGTTTTTCATAAAGTTTGACTACACGAAGATTTACTATGTTTTCATAGAGATATTGGCATTGCTAGGAGATTCTCTATACTCAATTCTACTGGTTTTGGAAATTTTATTAGTCTAGATTGGAGTAAAAGATGGACATCCATGTATTGTTAGGAGTAGAGATTTCGACTCTTGATTTTGTCATACCTAATAAATCTATCTACATTACTATAAATAGGGATATTAAACTATTTTGGATTTTTTGGCCGGATCATATGAATTACAATAAATCATATTGATTTTTTCATAAATTTTGGCTACAGGAAGATTTACAATGTTTTTATAGGGATATTGCTTGGAGATTCTCTATACTCAATTCTACTAGTTTTGTAACTTTTATTAGTCTAGATTGGAATAAAAGATGGACATCCATGTATTGTTAGGAGTAGAGATTGCGACTCTTGATTATGTCATACCTAATAAATCCATCTACATTACTATAAATAGGGATATTAAACTATTTTGGATTTTTTGACCGGATCATATGAATTACAATAAATCATACTGAGTTTTTCAGAAATTTTGACTACACGAGAAGATTTACTATGCTTTTATAGGGATATTGCTAGGAGATTCTCTATACTCAATTGTAATAGTTCTGTAACTTTTATTAGTCTAGATTGGAGTAAAAGATGGACATCCATGTATTGTTAGGAGTAGAGATTACGACTCTTGATTTTGTCATACCTAATAAATCAATCTACATTACTATAAATAGGGATATTAAACTATTTTAGATTCTTTGATCGGATCATATGGATTACAATAAATCATATTGAGTTTTTCAGAAAATTTGACTATACGAGATTTACTATGTTTTTATAAGGATATTGATAGGAGATTCTCTATACTCGATTGTACTATTTTTGTAATTTTTATTAGTCTAGATTGGAGTAAAAGATGGACATCCATGTATTGTTAGGAGTAGAGATTGCGACTCTTGATTTTTTCATACCTAATAAACCCATCTACATTACTATAAATAGGGATATTAAACTATTTTGGATTCTTTGATTGGATCATCTAGATTACAATAAATCATATTGAGTTTTTCAGAAAATTTGACTAGACAGAAGATTTACTATGTTTTTATAAGGATATTGATTGGAGATTTTGTATACTCGATTGTACTAGTTCTGTAATTTTTCTAATTAAAATATAAAAATGATTGATTGGTACGTATGTATGTTGAATGATGCAGTAACAAAATAATACATAAGTGGAAAGAAACACTTCCGTTTGAACTAATTTTTGTTGGATAATCATAAATTGATTTTAAAAAACTTGTTTAATATATATATATATATATATATACACACACATTTATGTAGTGTTTGATTGGGAAGAAGTTTTTGGAAGTAGTTATAGCTTCACTAAAATTTCAAACCCTCAAAGTAACAATTTTTTTGCATGTTCTTGTTTATCTTTTTACACCATGAAAATTAAATTTTAGAAATGTAGGATTGAAAAAACAACTCTTGTACTTATAATTAATATATATATATATATATATATATATATTACAATTCTAATCCATATGTGAGTTGTACAAAATTATAATCAGGTACTAATCGGTAAACCCATAACGTCTGAACAAGAAATTACAGAAATAATTCAAGAAATTATAGAAATAATTCAAAAAAAAATATATATATTGATTTTTGTTCTCTGAAAAGAAACTACAACTGAGAAAGAAGGTTTGAAAACTAAAAGGAGTAAGAAGAATTGTGTGCAATAAAACTTATATTATGAAAGAAATGTGTTGACAAAAGGAAAAAAAAAAAAAAAGAAATGTGTGGAAGGGTAAATTTAGTAGATGGCCCTTAAATAGACAAAAATATGTTGTAATAGCATGTTATCTTTTATGTAAATGCAATTGTACGATACAGAAAATGCAGAATGCATAATGAATATGCACTCTTAGCCTCTTAGGTGATTTATGGAGATTGAAATTGTGGCATCCAATGTTGTAGATCAATTTATCTTTTGACCAAACTAAAATATGTCATCAAACAGCCCAAAAGCTCAGTCCGGTCCAGAAACGGGAAAATTTCCGGACTTTAAAGTCTTAAATCCAAGTCATGACCCAAAAAGTTGATTACATAACACTGGAACATACAAACTTGGAATAGATAGAAATATGTTTTGAACTTTTATGGTAGAAAGTTAAAATGAAATCACAAAGCTTCACATACGCAAAACCGCATAATGAGTGCGCTCATACATATCTCGAGCCCTGCCATGACCCATGAGAGTTCACTACTTAGCCCTTATTTTTTTACTTTGCTTCCTCCAACCAAAGATTAAAATGTAAAAGGAATTTATAAGAGTATGTTCAAAAGCTGCTTTGAGTATCTAAATCATCAATCTTGATAAAGTTTTCTCAGATGTAAGAGAAGAAAGAGTTTTTTTTTTTGCATATTTCTAGCTTACCGATTGCTGTTGTTCACCAGAACGAGGTAGAGCGGGTCAAGAGGAGAGAGACGGAATAGCTGCACGACAATGACTACGCTCGTGCCAAAGCTGAAAAGGATTAAATAAACATAAAATGAAAAATGTCCTTGTCAACCAAAAGTTTAAGACTTAGAAAGAATTGTACCTGCCAAGACCTATCAATAGAGCAACCCAGAGAATTCCAATGATCCAACTAGGTTCTTTATAGACAACCCAAACCTGAAATAAACGAGTAAATGACTCATGGAAGAGCAAAAATTGTAACAAACCCAGTTATTGCAGAGCTTTATATATAACTTATAGGCTTTCATTAACCACCATCCAAAACACTACTCTAGTGTTCAAGATTGCCTTACAGAATTGGTAGCAAACCAAAAGGAGCAAGAGATGATACTTTAGTTCTGATGCAACGAAAGGTTTGGGACTTACTGATAAGACCGCAACATTAATGTAGAAGTTAACCAATAAAACCACCATCCACCTGTGGAAAGATTTAGCCTATGAATAAAGCAAAGCAAGGGACAGAGGATTCAAACACAAAATGTGCAGAAAGAAATTAAACTCACGGGTATAGAAGCTCCGTGTGGAAAGGAGAACCATATGTTAAGCAAGTGTAAATCAAAGCTCCTAGCATCACACATCCTAAGGCACCAAACACAAATCTTGCAGTGACAACAAGTGAATTCTTGTCTCTGAGACCCATTCCATCCCTAACAAGAACACATTTACATAATTGATTAATGGATCTAGCATATGTTAAACATAAAAATCCAGCAGATTATGATTCTCTCATGGAACTTTGTGAGCAGCTACTGATTTGAATGAATTCATACTTGCATAAATCTTGGAGAACATATCATTACTGCCACTAATCACACTAATATCAATGATTAAAGAGACACTAATGAAGCTGAACTCACAACACAGAAAACAAGTTAAAACAAAAATGGAAACACATACTTGATTGAATCTCGAAGTAACAAATAGTACATAGGATCTTCTGAAGCCTCTTGAGTTGTCAGCTTGAGAAGTTGCAGAAACAGATACACACAGGTCGTGAGGCTTAAAACAAAAAAAAACAAAAAGACAAAAAGTTTACAACCAGTTCAAAATAATGTCGTCTATGATCTTGCTTAAGAATTCAGATAACAAGATGATACCTGCCAAATATAATGAGCAAAAGGGTCCAAAGTATTGAACCAAACCATGTCGACTCCTTATACACAATCCAAACCTGAATTCAGATAACAAACAAGTAAAGATTAAAAATTTAAAAACAAGTAAAGGTTCATCAAGAATCTGGAAGCATATATATATATATCAGTTAAAACCATACCGCTATAGGTACAATATTAATGTAGAAATCCACAATTGTCGTAACGAACCATCTGAAAAGCGTAACGAAACGAACATGAACAAACATATCTGTCTGTCTCTGTGTGCAAATGAAGAAATAGAGAGAGAGAATTGGGTTTTACGGTGTGAAGACATCTTGGCGATCAGGTAAAGGAAGGCCATCGGTGATAATGGTGTAGACAAGAGTCGCGAGCATCACACAGAACATAACCGGTAAAGACACTTTCAGTCCGGTAACTAAACTTGTCGTCGCCATTGTTAACACAGATACAGAGAGACGAGACGAGAGTAAGAGAAATCGAAAAGATCGATGATGATATTGACGACGATTCAACTGTATTCGAAGGAGCGAAACAAGTGGGGAAGGAAGCGCCACGTCACCGCCAAATTGCTAACTGATATTTCAGACCGAACCGGATTCGGTTCAGTGCGGTTAAAACGGACTCATAAGGTCCATTACATAAGAAGACAGATACAGAGGATTAAGAGTGTACAAATTTACATACACAGTTTATAGAGAGATCTTGTACACTTCAACTGTTGCAAACAAATTTTGATTCACAAGATGAAGAGGTAACAGGGACTCGTATGAGTTTTTTTTTGGTCCTCTTATCATCAGAATTTCAGACACAACAGACAAAAGCAAGTAAATGCACAAATCAAGAGAGCAAGAGCTGTTTCTTCAGCAAGCACAACCTCCTCGTTGCTCAGGCTCCGAACCAGTCTCTGGAATCCCCTGGAAATATCTGTAGCACCGAGTTGCAAATTGTCGAAACAAAAGATTATGAAAGTTTCAATTGAGATTCTGGTTTTACATCTTGAGTTTAAGAGTTTTAAGGATCCAAAAAAAAAAGTATTAAGACCATCATATGGAGGAGATCGAAAAAGTGAGAGGAAGTTCACCTAAAGAAAAGGTTTACTTACATATCTTGGTCACGTTCATTCGCCAGGGCAAGTTTTGTGATGCACAAGAACGCGTCATCAACATTGTAATCTTCTTTAGCCGATGTCTCGAAATAGACTATGTTTCCCTTTTCAGCACACCATTCTCTAGCTTTCTTCTCAGATACCTGAACACAAGGAACAAGTATAGCAAACAAGGACTTTGTATCTTCTTGATGAATGGTGTATTCAATTCACATATTCAGATTAAAAAGGTTTCTTAATTTTCTCTATTAAAAGCTAAGACAAACTTACCACTCGGCTGTTTCCTCCATCAATATCAACCTTGTTACCAAGAAGTATGAAAGGGAATGCATTTGGATCACGTGGACTAGCCTGGCCAAAATTCACAAAACAATTCAGTCACCAAAAGAAGAATCTTTGGATAAGAGAGAAATGTGATGGATAAAGCAAAAAAAACCTGTTTAAGAAACTCGTCGTGCCAATTATCGAGAGAATCAAACGACTTCAAGTAATTGACATCATAGACAAGCACACAACAATCTGCACCTCTATAGAAAGCAACACCAAGACTCTGAAACCTCTCTTGCCCAGCAGTGTCCCATATCTTAAATAAAATAAAAATTCATATAAACTGGAAAAAATCGACAGCAAAAAAAAAAAAAAAAACAGATAAGAAGAAAGAAAACCTCACTTGCAATGTGACAAGCCTGTCATCGATTTGAAGCTCCTTAGTGACAAAATCAGCTCCGATCGTAGCTTTGTACTGTTGACTAAACTTGTTATTCACATATCTACACAAGCTAAGGTCTTTTATTTCACCGACAGCTACAAAAATCGAAATTACGAAGAGAAGAAAAACCCAAGGAAAGAAATCAAAATTTAGTTAGGATACTGATTCATCAACGATGTTTTGCCAACCCTGAGATATTTGGGAGAAAAAAAAAAGAACAAGAGAATGATTAAATGAAGAAAAAAAAAAGCAGTTAGTAAAGTTAGGTATATAAAAAAAAAAGTGAAAAATTAAGCTAACCCGCTGTCTCCAAGAACGATAACTTTGAGTAAAGTTCGTCTTCGCATCGACATGTTCACAATATCTGAATCTGATTTTGTTTTGACAAAAAAAAAAAAAGGAGCAACGAGCTCTGTTCTTCGGATTTGGAAAAGCAGAGAGAAGAGAAAATAAAAGGAGCGCCAATTTCGATCTATGATCTTTTTGGGAACAAAAAGTCTTATTTTTTTTATAATAGAAATACAATTTTTTTAAAGAAAGAAAAAGGAAATAGCTGGATGACTCGTGGCCGTGGGGTTTGTCCAGCCTTTTTAATGACGAGTAGAAGGATAATATCATAGAATAAAACAGAAATTTTTTATGTATGAAAAACATAAAAAGTAGTGTTTATTGTTGTTAGCAAGACAATGTGATGATTATTGACAAAGAAACAAAAAAGTAACGTGCTATAACAAAACGTAACTAAGATAAGATAATTTGTTTTCTGTAAGAAACGTCATCAAAAGTATCCAAAACTTTTAGTATGTTTATGTAAAAAAAAATAAAAAATAAAAGGGAATTTCAAAGGTGATTTAACTTGACACTAACGTCTTGAAGTCAAAGAGGTTGAGGTTGGTGCTCATCAAATGCATCATCCAGACGTCGAGCCGTTCTGTTTCTTACTTTGTGTTTCCTCAGAAGCAAATGATTCGTCCAAGAACCCTTCAAGCTTGGCTCTTTCCACGCAACTTGAAAACTTTTTAGCAGCATCAGGGACATCCAAAGAAAGATCTTCAAGTGATTCATCAACTCTTTTAAACCCTTTAGTCATCTGATAAATCGTTACTAGTCCTGAATCAAAACACACTTTTAGTAGCTTCCATAACCGCTCCTCCTTCTCCTTCTCTTCTATGATCCTCACCACTGACTTCTTCACAACTTCATGATGAAAAAACGGCATTCCTAGTTCCTTCACACACCTACAAGCTTCTCTGAGGTCTCCACCAGAGACATACTCTTCTAGAAGAATCTGGATCTTCTCTTTCACTTCCTGCACAGTTGATCCCGGCGAATTTGTCTCAATTCCTCCTCCTCCCCAGCAACGTAAGATCCTTTCACCGGAAAGACGTGCTTTCAGTAATGTTTTCGCCATTTGAATCACTTTTTCGCCCACGCTTGAGCCTGCCTCGGGAGTCTGGTTTAACACTTCTTCCAAATCCCGTGGAGCTAACACCTCGTCAACCACAGCTCTGGCTAAGAACATGGCAAGGTCTTCAACAACCACTGGGTTGTCTAAAGCAGTGTCGTCTGCAGATTCTATGAGCATCAAGAATGCGTTTCTGACATCTTTGGGAGGGAAACCAAGAGTAGAGACAAGCACACAAGCCATTTCTTTCTCTCTTTTCTTCCTGTCCATTGCTAGAGTTATCAGATATTTGACAAAGATTGCGCGCAGCTGACTCGAAGATGCATTCAGTTCGGTTTCTAGACAATGTACGACCTCTGAAGTGTCACCTAAAAGGAAATATTCTCGGATGATCGACTTAGCCTTGTCTTTAAAAACATTGGCGCTGGAATTTTCAAGTAACTTTACTCCTGCATCAGCGGAGAGCGATTTCAGGGAAGAAGCACATAACCATCCTTCAGAAGCTGCTTTTGAGATGAAAGACTGTAATATACAGCGTGCGTCTGGTATGTCAAGAGACAAATCTTCAATTGAATCGATGATTCTGCTAAACCCTTTTGTCACCTGAGTGGAGTTTATGAGACCAATCTCAATCGTTTCTTTTAAGAGATCTAGCAGCCTGACTTCGGCTTTTCGCCTTTCCATTGCCATAATCAGTGCTCGTTTGACAATCTCATGATGAAAGAAAGGAACTTTCAATCCTTCGATGCATCTAAAAGCTTCGTTTTTGTCTCCACTCATCACATACTCTTTCAACAAGTCGTTTATTCTTCCTTTCACATCCTCAGCTGTCCAATTATCAGTCCCTCCCCATCTCTTCTCAACAACTTCTGCATGAAGCGGCGTCGCTAGATAACTCTTCTCAGCCTTTCTCAACACCTCTACACCTTTCGAATTATCTGGCAACAATTTCATTTGTTTCTTCAGAAACGCAGGTGGAAGAATGTCGTCAACAATTGCCCGAGCCACAAACACAGCAAGAACATCAACTGCATCCGGAATATCTACACATAAATCATCAGCAGAAGTGACCAGTTTGTTGAAGCCTCTGTAAACTTCTGGGGGATCAATGACATCGGCATAAAGCTTAGACAACAGAAAAGCAGCCATTTCTTTCTCTTTGTCATGTCGATCCATAGCCATCGAGACTAATTTCTTGACAAAATAATAACGGTACTCAGCCATTCCAAGCTCCTTTAGTTCATTAGCAACTGATACAACATCATTGGTGCCAAAGTATTCCTCGACAATTACTGTGGCCTTCTTTTTGTACTCATTTAAATCTGCATCAAAGCTTGTTGGATCTGAATGTCCATTGCCCTGATTCCATCAAAAGTTAATCAATTTAGATCTCTATAGATAAAAGAATCATGAACACATTACTTGTAAAATGTTGAACATAAAATAGAGCCATATAATAAAGTTGAGTCAATGATCATACCTCAACGGTATCAAAATTAGGGTCGGTGAGCTCATAATCTTCTACTACCCAAGTTTCTTCACTCCCTTCCACTGCATAGTGACAAAATCCTAAACCCATATCAGACATAACACAAGTTAACCAATATCCAGAGGAAGTAAAAAAAAGGGTAAAAATGATATACCTTTTATAGGGGAATGTCTATGACTCTTTAATAAATCCTCTGCCACCTTGGCCTGTGGCAATGGCGGCGATCCGCGGAGAGAAGAAGATATTTTCAATTGAGAAATGCAGGGAGGATTCGTTTTCTCCATAGAAGAAGAAGAAGAAGAAGAAGAAGAAGAAGAATCTGCAAGTTCTTGGTGCTTGTTAAACTCCATTAGACTCTCTCTCGAATCCTTGCAATTCCTCAACTTTCGATTTTCCCACGACAATCAATCACCATAGTTTTGCATTCTTCTAAACGATCATAAGAAGAAGAAAAGAAAAAAAAGATCAGCTGGCCAAAACAAACGAGTCAATTTATCAAATTTGACAAAAGCTATCACGAAAAAGAAACAATCTCTACGCTTCAAATTGAACTTTCCATAGAAGAGTAAGATTTCTCCGATTTTACATTAAACAATCAACGGATTCAATAACCTGGAAATAAGTAATAAAAAAAGCAGCAAATATTTAGGTCAAATGAATCAGAGAGAGAGCCAAAAGATTAAAATCGCAAAGAAACTGATGATAAAGACGATGACAGAAATCGATTCCACGAGAACTACTCGATCAAACATCAGAAAAAATCTAAATAAATTGAATCCAAAAAAAAAAAGGCGGATGATTAGAGATGTGAGAGGAGATAGTAAAAAAACGTACTCGGAAAAACGTGAAAGACTCGGCCAGAGTGATACAGCGACGCCGGCGATGAAGCGAGCGTCTCTGTCGCTTTTTTTTTTTGTTTTTTGGGTTTCGCCGAGTCGAACACAATGATGTGCTGTAACTGATTTTATTTAATTTAATTTTTAATTTTAATTGTTTTTAGGGGAAAATAAGGCTTTAATAATAAAGTAAACAATTCTTTCCCCGTAATTTGCTTAGACCATTACGCTCTCGACATTTGTTACCTCTTTTGAGTCTTTTACGTTCGTTCACTCTCTTTTTTTTTTTTAAACTTTTTTTCAGTTTCTATTTTTCTTTTTCTTAATTTTTTTACCAGAAAAAACAACGTCGTTTTACTGTTCTGGGATGACTTGTTAGTAACATTTTTTTTTTTTGAATAAGTGTTAAATTATATTCAAAAAGAAACGTAGTTGTTACAAAAATTTGGCTTGCAAATTTAAAGAAGAGAAAGCTAGGCAAATTAGGTTACTACTCTAGAGGAGAACCAAATAGACATTGCTTCATTATAAGTCGTGTCACCAATCTCACCGATTGTTGAAAGATAGTTTCGAACGGTTTTATCAATGATTGTTGTGAGAAGGCGCGAATTTTTCAGCTCCTTGCCATGACGTCGGTTGTTCCTCTTTTGCCATATGTGGTAGAGTGTCGCTTGGAATGTGTATCGAGTTAGAAATCCTTTTGCTCGCTCCCGTTTGGTTGAAATTCGTGAGAGAAGCTGTACCAGATCAGCCCAAGACTTTGTGTAAGCAGCCTGGAAGAGAAGCTTCGTTAGCTGAAACCATACGTTTGATGAGTAGCTGCAATAAAAGAAGAGATGATCTCTGTTTTCTTCAGCATTATTGCATAGAACACATTTGTTCTGCTGTCCCGGAATCCATCCCATTCTATCCAAAGTTGAAAGTCTATTCTGAATGGCCAGCCACGTTAAAAAAGTATACTTCGGAGTAGCATAAGAGAACCAAATGCATGTATACCAATCCTTGATCGTGTGATGGGTACGAATTTGATTCCATGTTTGCTTCATGTTGAATTTTTCCTTGTATTTGTCGATGGCTACTCGCCATTGGTGTTGGTCCGTAGTTGAGACGTTGCGGCGTTGTTGGAGAGCGTTGAGTTCTGTTTCTATGTCTTGCAACAGTTCAGTTCTGTGTCGGCGTGGTCGTCGACTCAAAAGTACCGATGTCATTGTTGCTTCAACCGGAATTCCTAGATCGATGCATCCCCTTGGACGCAATAAATAATGTAGGCTTCCGAATTTCGACCAGCTATCAAACCAAAAGTGAGAGTTTTCCCCATTATTAACTTCAACCCAATGAAATGATTTCGCTAAAGAACCATGTTTGAGGATCTTCTTCCACATACATGAACCAAGAATTGTTGATTGTTTTAGAGACCAAAACAACCCTTTGCGAATAAGATATTGCTGAACCTATTTCACTCACATCCATGTTAGTAACACTTTTTCCCAAGAATTGTCAAAAAAAAAAACTGATAATATCTTTTTTTGTAGAGTTGGAGCAATATAAAAATTAACACAAGTTGAAAAATATACAATAATATATTTTTTTGAATATTTTATGTAAATACATATATGATCTCAATCATACTTTAGTGTTATTGATAGTAACCACAATTATTTTGTTGAAAACAAAAAAAAGTAACCACAATCACTTATAATCTCTGATCATATATCATTTTTATTTGGATAGTCTAAAAAACTATTAATATTCACTTTTATACAATAATTGAGATCTCTAGTCATTACTTTGACGAATGTCATTTTCACGAATGAACTCATATAGTTCTTTAACATTGCATAACCAAAACAGATTTTGTAATGTCAAATTCAATTTATTATTTGTCTAAACCAAAATCGCAAGATTGATAATAAACATTACTATTACGTGATTTTGAATGTATCTTTCTAAATTTTTACAATGAAATTTTGTACCATCAACAATTTTTTAGAAAATTCACTCTTTAAACTAATAGTATTTATAATATTAATTATCAAAAAAATAATATTTCTATAAATTAACAAAATATTACAATCCCGATATTATTAACTTCTAAAGGTTTAACTGTATTTGATATTTATTTTCGGATAATGTTGATTACTTTCTTAATATCCCACTAATATTAATGGAAAAGTACAATTAATAGAATGACTTTAAAAATGTTAAAGATTACAAAATATGCTATTGCAAAGAATGCATTTAGAGGCGATTTTGCACTTTCCTATTACTAACGACAAGTGGACACCAATGCCATGCATGACTGTAGTAATAAGACGGAGTCGCCTACCTTCCAAAAGAGTAATCCCTCAGTCGGCGCTTGGAGGTAATCTGAATCACCTTAGGAACAATGTTCGGCTGACGACTTATCATTCCTAGCCCTGACCCCTATAGCACTCAACCACCTTGCCAGCACTGGGGTGCTCTAGCATGGGGACTAGGCACACCACCACTTGTTACGCCACCAGCTGTGTCACAAAATTTAGAGAATAGACCTTCACCAATCCCACTCTTTTGATTCCTACGATCTCGACTATCTGTCAAAGAACTCCAATCCCACTGCAGCGGATAGTTTCTCCCTTCAAATCTCTCCACCAAACATTATATTGAGGTTTAGATCGATATTGGCTAAAACTCAGAAATTACTCCCATCTTCCTAGCTAAGTGTATGACGTGAACAACACTTAGCTACACATTTAAGAATTTATTTCAAATTTTGTCAATTTATTTTTTGATTTGTTGTAAAATTATGTACTTTACAATTGTTTTTTTTTTTTTGATCGAGAAGTTTACTTCATAGTAATCTAAACGGTTTTAAAATAATATGTTTCCAATATTTTTTATTAGATCTTAGACTTTTTGTTTGATTTGATTTTCGTGATTAGCTATAATTTGTAAGGTTTATCTCCTTTGATTTGATACTATAGGCCAACCTTATTTTTGCCTTTTGACATTAAGTTTTCCTTTGGCGAGATGTTTAATTAATCCATGTTTATGTTTAAATTTAGCTAAGGCCATAAACAATTATTTATAAATAAACAACAAAATGTAACCACACAGAAAAAAAAAAAACTATAAATACTATACTTTGATGCCTTTAGAGTTTAGATTCCTGTTACTCCAAAAATCTTTTAGTTCCATAAAATGAATCATCTCATAGTTTTCATGTTAGTTATTTCCATGTATTTTGGGTTTAGCGAAGCAATAAATTGCGAAAAAATCGCGTTAGGATTTCAAAACAAGCACGGTCCTAGTCGTACCCTCATTGTTAGCTTTTTGGTAGAACCCGCATTTTAAAATTTAATGAGAGGTCATACGTCATTAATCTCACACAAACAAGAGGCCTTAAACGAATTCATTGAGTGTTTATTTGTATCAAGGGCAGTATATGTATCAGCTGGAAGTGCCCATGGGAGCCAATGTACTGATATAAGATTGGAATCACTCAAACTTATGATCACTCAATGATCAAGAGATTGCAAACTTAATCTCGCGGAAGAGAAGAAACGATGATAGAGATGGGATGATTGATGGGAGATAGAGATTGACTCGTTCAATCGATGGACAGATCAAGTTAATTTGAATCACTCAAATAATTTATTCCGCATCTTCAATAGCCTCGGTGAATCACTCACGAAGAAATAAAGAATAAACACACAAAGAATTCGACAACTTTGTGAAGAAGAAAACGTTTTTATATTAACTTTAATCGATCAAGGGTGATTTACAATGAATCAAGAGCTGAGCTTTTATATGCTCGTTTACAACGTTCTAATGGCTAGAAAAACAGCAAAAGAAATCGGAAAAATTGAAAAAGAGAGCCTTTAGAACAATAAAGAGAAAATCGGTCCAAATAAAACAAGTTGTGAGGTGTCCTGAGTCTTGAAAGCTTGGGTGTAAATCCATGAGTCATTGGGGTATCCAGGTTCGTTGAATGAGGCTTCAGAATGTGCACGAGCTGTAAGAAATAGAGCCGTTGTGGTAAGGTGCACCAAGGCTTGAACGGAACAGTTTCTGGACGGTATAGATAATCTCCAGATTCCCATATGTGGTGTTGATATTCGCACAAGTGAAGGAAAAGGAGACTTTCCTTGTTTGGCTTCAAGTGGATCAACGGGAAAGATCCAAAAGGAGGTTTGGATCCGGGTTTTCTTTTGGGTTGTTCTCCTTGGGTCTGGGCTATGGAATGGATCAAGAGGGTGTGTTGGATCCATATTGGGCTGGGTTGGCTCTCATTGTTTATATGTCCTTTAGCAAAACAAAAACATCTTCCTTCGTTTCTCGTAATAATCTAGCTATCAATGTTTTTGATCTTGTACATCTTGACATTAGGGGTCCATTTGCTAATGAAACAATTGAAGGTTTATGTTATTTTCTCACTATTGTTGATGATTCTACTAGAGTTACTTGGATATAATTGTTAAAAGAATAAAAATTCAGTTAAAACTGTGTTTTCATATGTTAAACCCCTTAATGTCTATTTTAGGAAAAACACAATGATGAAGGAGCAACCAAGGCAAAAGAATGATGACTCACACCAACAGCTGGCACAAAGGTGTGAGAAATTGAAGATTGATGAGGTGGAGAATGGAGACAAAGTTCGGACAGGAGCAGCAAACGCTCGGCTGAAGGACTAAAGCAAAACAACCTTAAATGGGGAAGGACAGCAGAGGAGAAGGCAGGTTTTTTGGTGGCTAAAGTAGGGCTAGCATCTATTGCTAGAGGCAAAAAGGTTGGTGAGAGAGAGCTGAGTGATATCGTTTTTCCTGCGTTGTTTATATAAACAAATCTCTTTAACCTTTTCCATTAATAAAGCTTGAGTCTTTTTATTACATTGAACACCATTCTGAGATTACATTGTGAAGAAGAAGAAAGGAACAAAGGTTTATTACAGAAATCTAAGAGAAGAGAAGAAGGTTCATAACATCATCTTTTATAAAACTCATTTAAACTCAATATTCTGCAATTGTATAAGCAACTAGATCTGATAATGCACATGAACTTAATTTTACTAATCTCATAAAAACCAAAAGGCATGATTCACTATTATTCTTGTATTGATACACCACAGTAAAATTTAGTAGTTGAAAGAAAACATCAACATCTTTTAACTGTGGCTAGAGCTTTATTTTTCTAATCTAATATGCTTGTTTCTTTTTAGAGTGACTGTGTTCAAACGGCTGCATTCTTGATTAATAGAACCCCATCTTCGTTGCTTGATAATAAATCTCCTTATGAAAAATTGTTAAAGAAAGAACATGATTATCAATCTCTTCGGATTTTTGGTTGTCTTTGCTATGTCTCTACATATCCTAAGTTCAGAACAAAATTTTCCTCTAGAGCTAAACCAAGAATGTAGTATTTCATGAAAATGTTTTTCTTTTAAATAAACTCTTTCATCATCTTTATCTCATGGTATGTTTCCATTGTTTATATTACATTTGCTTGATGATCATAATCATGATAGTGATACCTTCACTGTATCACAATTCACAGAGTTTTATTCATTTCATCTTCTTATGTCTCTCTCTATCTCTCTCGTTCCTCTTGCCATTCACAGGTTTGGATCGTGATAGTATGTACTCCTTGATGAATTTGTTCTCTGATCTGATACAAAATTAGTTAGAAAAAAAAGATATAAAATTGAATTCATCATGAAAATACAGAATTCAATAGAAAAAATAAACGAAAAACATTTGTCTGTAATAAAACCATAAGTTTAGTGGGCTAAACCCATTTATGATCTGATCTAGTAACTTATCTACTACCAAGGGCCATAACAAAACAGATACGCTCCGGTATCTATTATGTTTATAGTTCATAATTTGGTTTGATTTGTCTTACTTTTATATTAAAACGAAAACTACTAGTCCTGGGTATTCGGGGTCCCGTTCGGGTTTCGGGTCGGGTCCATTCGGATTCGGGTTTTCGGGTTTAGAGGTTGAGGACCCATTCGGGTATTTATAAAAAACCGGGTCGGATTCGGTTCGGTTCTTAGCGGGTTCGGATCGGGTATATACTTAATATTGATATCCGATATATACCCGAAAATTATCGGGTCTTAATTTGGGTTCGGATATTTATAACCAAATATAACCAAATAACCATCCAATACCTGACTTTAAACTTAAAAACAAACATAAAGTTATCTCTGTAGAAAGTAGAAAGTTATAATAGCAACGACATAAAAAAAAGTAGTCCATACTAGTCTTTCCACTTTCACATGTTCAAGATGAAGTTCCATAAATCAAATTCACATGAAAAAGTTATGTATGCATAAAGGACTTTGAAGCACAAGATCAATTGTTTTAACCACGAATAAACTGTGACTTTTTTTTTTGATGAAATGTGAAATTCATTAATAAAAAATTATTTACATATGAGAAGCAAAGGGAAAGCAGTTAAAAAAAGAAAATTGCAGACAAAAACCAAAACAGAGTAGAAGTTTGTTTATTACAGGACATAGAATGCAAGTGATGGATGTTAGTTAGGTGAAGTCATTCTCCACCGAAAATCGCAGACAAATTGTGACTTTCCTAAATAGCAACTCAACTCAAATCAAAGAGAGAAACAACAACCAAACTCATATCAAATGTTCATTATCAGAAACGACACACAATTTCCAGAACTAAACTCAAATGAAAGCGACAAACATATGAAAACATGTGTATCAACAGCAATTTCAAACACAACTCATACCCAACTTCGTTAATCGATTTCTCAACGATCCCTAATTTGATTTCGAATGAAAAACAGTAGAACTTAAGTTTATGAACAGAACAAAAAAAACTTAGGGTTAGGACGAAGAATTAAATTACGGATTTCTCAATGAAGTAGACATACAAAATTAGGGATTTTCGGGGAGCACAACATAGGAAATATAAAAGTAGGGTTCTAACCGTTAGTGTATATTTCGGGTACTACCCGTTAAGTAGGTAATCAGTATCCGATACCGAACTACTATTTTAAACGATCGATCATTTACAGTCGAATCCTATTCGTTTGATTCGGGTTCGGATCGGGTTTTCAGATTAGTATGTTAAAACCTCAATCAAGTGGATAAAAGAAAAAAAACCAAAAATAAATAAACTAATATTCCATAACCAGTTGACAGTAAAAAGAATGGTATGTCAATTATATACCAAAAATTAAGTTTCTTACAAACAGATAATTTTTTAACAGATTTCATATCTCTTTATAATATTACAACAAATTATGTGGATGCAATTCCACAAAAAATGTGAAATGTAGAAAAGTCTATATAAGTGTATAAAATCGATTGATTGGACACCCAAATTGAAACAAGAAAAGGGTAAAAACTGAAAGAGATGGTTTATGGTAGGGGCAATTTAGGAAAGAGACGAAAGCTGCGAAAGGAAGAAACAGTTTGATGATTTTAGAGGATGCATCATGGAATGAGTAGAGCCACACGACATGTTTACTTCACATTAAGTGGTTTTTGCAGTGTTGGGTTGAGTACTTGGGTGGAAGAATCTTAGGGCGGTTAGGTCCCTTTTGACTGCGACAATTTTTATTCTTTTTGAAAGTTACCAAATTTCAGATATGTGAATGATTGGACCCAATAAGTTGAACTCGATATATCTTTAATTTTACATTGTGATAATCATTATTCCATTAACCTTTTTAAGTTTCATATGGTAATTATCGTATTTCGTCCATCAAAATGTTTATACAATATACTAAAAACGACAATTCCATGTCAAACAGGTGTGATAATCACTGATAGACTATATATTATATAAAATTATGTTGTACAAATCAATTTGTACGTAAAATTACGTTAGAAGATTCAATTTTTATGCATCATACATAATTTTGAAAATGCATGATGGTTTTCCGTTGCAGGAAATTAATAATGAATTTAAGAGAGAAACTCTCTGTATTCTATAAATCTTTTCTTTCCGTGCTGCTTGCTCGATTGATTTACATGAACATTTTGGCATGGAGATGGTAAACCCTAAAGTTTAAAGCAGAAACAAAAACAAAAAACCAGGAAAAAAAACATAAAGCGTAACACAACACATATCACATAGTGTTTTTGATCGCGACAAATCCAGAAAAAATATATTACTGATTTATCAATATGCATGTGCAAAGACTTTTTTAGAAAACAAATTGACATTCTTGTGAGTTTTATAGTACGAGTGACGAGTCGATTCCACTTCATTTTAGTGCTGTCTTGTTCACGCATGCATGCGGCTGTTAAAACCGACCACAAAACTCCTGGGTTTTTAATAGAAAGGGATTATTCTTATGATTTTGTTTTATTGGTATTGTCCGATTTTAAAGCTTAGATTGGAAGATTACTATCCATAAAGTATGTGCATCGATAAGTTTTCATTGTTTTGACAATTAATTTCAATACCAATATTAACCATGCATGCAATTCAATTTTTGTCGCATTTTTCAGTGATGTCATTTTTGTTTATTCTATCCAGTTTTTTGATAAAATGTTCCAACATGCATGGGATTGTAAAATATTTATAAAGTGTTAAATGAGTATCCAAAAAATGAACCATATTAATATATAAATCTCAGTATCAAACTTCTCCATTTTTTTTTTTAAATCTTAATTATTATCACGAGACAAAACCTAGTAATAATGATAAATATTAGTCAAAATTTTGTAAATTATAGTAATTTATCTTTTCAAACCAATTAAGTTAAACTTGTACAAGAATAAAATGATATTTAGGATAAGCAAAGACTAATCCATTTCTAACTCCAAAATATTTCACTTTTCATATAGATTTTTTAGTGGTAAGTATTTATGTACCAAATTAGAATCGACCTTTGATCTTAATCAACAAAACGACACCACAAGAGTAGATTATGCTTCACTTAAAGCTGTACCAACAAGAATCGCAAATCAGCAAGTTGATATGTCATCCATAATAAAGATTGATGTATATATATATAAGCATATATTCGAACTTCACAATAGATTATCAAATTACAAAACTAAAAAAAAAAACTTAAAGTGTGTTGGCACTTGGCAAGTGAGAATGTCAATATATTAACTACGAAAAAAGAGCAACATAACGAGGAATATATAATCACTAAAAGAAAAAGAATTTACTGTAACAAATCAAATCATGACAATATGGAACGAAACAGTAATACTGAAAGGATGGTGAAACGAAATTGATTCTTATGACGATATATAATCGAACCAATCGTAGTTGTTATTGAATTCGGAAATTTGGAAAATGGGCATTTTTCTCTTTTCTTTATTCTTTTATGTGGCCAATAATTGAGAATATTGGAATTAGAATTCCACAAAGGACATTATTACAAAACTTTTTTATTATATATTAATTATAATTGTCGTTGTTGTGCTTGTTGGGGTGGGTTCGAATCAAAACATACCATTCCCATGTATCGCCATTGTCCCATACCTTTGACAAAATTATGACCATGTCATTTGTGCCCAACATCATTTTCATTTTTATTCATCACATATATGCATATATCTCTCTGTGTGTCTGTATATGATTTATTACATAAGTCATACACATACAACGAAACTATGAGTCTATATGACGATCGTAGATAGCATATTTAATTAACATTTGTCGCGAGGGTTCTCATCAATTTGAGATGCATTTATATTTATTCAATATAGATGGATCTTTTTATAGGGTGTGTGTGGGTGTGGGTGTGTGTGATTTGTTAATGTAGATGCATGTAAGGCACTATACCAAACAAGTGTTGATTATTCTCGCAATCCTTGGGCCAAATTCTTCACGGCATCTTTTGTCGTGAAGTAGTGTCTGTGTGTGCATCTTTTTCTTAGCTATCCCTTTTTCACACAGTCACTCGTACACGCACTTACCCTTGCGAATATGATCAATATATATGATTAGTAAAAAGAGCACTAAGATTCATATGTAAATGTGATTCTTATAGATTTTAAACAAAATTATCATAAATAATTCATTAAAAATATATATATTTACACTAGATGACAATAGCTAGAAATGATAATTGTTAAGAATATGAAAAGGGGTTTCTTTGTTCAACGAAACAAAATGGGCTAAAATACGTTTAAAGGGTTTTATTTATGTCACTGTACTGAACTAATGCAAGATGCATTGATCCACATGATTTTATGAGGCTTGGATGGTTTTTCTTTGTTACAAAATATACTTCGACTAATTATAATAAGCCATCAGTTCATTGTCTCGTACGTGATCAAAGTCTCTAATGTAAAATGTAAATCATCATATAAACATGAATAGTTCTTAATATATCATGATAACTTCAAATATAAATTTACCCACTTGGCGTCGTTGCTGCGTATTTTTAGTTTTTGTTTTTAGATTATAGTGGTACCGTTATCTTGTTTTTAATACACTCGATTAGAGTACTCTTTATATAGAACAATAACTATTCCAACATGCTGAATATTTAAAAAATTAGTTAATAAAGTAGATGAAAAAGGATCTCTTTTTTTTTGTTCTAACGTATGACATTATATATAAATTCGATGCCGACGATGAAAATTCTTTTTTATATTACTTATCTAATCTAGATATTTAGCCATTCCCAGCGTCGTCCAAAAGCGAGAAATTATATTTGCATCATGTGCTTAATTAAATTTTGATTTATTCCATGAATTATTAATCAAAATACGAGTAGATGAATGATGAATCTCTAAGAAATAAAGATATATACAAGTGGAAGGGTTATGATTCTTGTGCTCAATTGACTTTGAAGTCTATTGTCAGCATGCCAGTGGCTGAGTGAAACGATACCGTTTACGTGTAACACCCGGCTCGACGGTTTAAACATGGACCGTAAATTAGCAACTAGCAAGTGGTGGAGACCGCAATCCCACTCGGCTAATGAACCGGACAGGGATGATCGTCTTTCAAACTTGAATTTGAACTCTTTATTTATTCTCTCTGATCGGGATTCGGGAATAATTGGTACCAATTTTATATGCCAAACAATACTCAAAAAGATATTCTGGAAGATATGTAATTCAAAATGATAAAAGATCAAAGAAACTTTATTACTTTTTTGGGGTCAAATATCAAATCACTTATATGCATGTACATACGATATGTCTAAAATAGAGGGTCTGATTGATTGTGGATGTAGATTTAGGATTTTTGCTGTAGAATTTGATTTGTAGATTTTTTTGAAGTATCTTTAAATTTTGTTGTACCTTTAAAATTCAACTTTCCATAATAAATAGTTTGTAGAGCCAACATTCCATAATTTTTCAAAGACCAAAATTTATAGTTTTAAGTTTTTAGCTTTTTACAGCCCAAAAATATTTTAAAAAAGAAACAAAAATAAAAGTGGATTTAGCTTTGAAAAATATATATAAAGCGTGATTGTTTTAAATTTAGAGATTTAGATCCAAATATGGCTGTATAAATATTTCAAAGTCATAACCAATCACGCCTATAATTACTATGCAAAAAAACTCAATTATGGAATTATTTTTAATATACAGTTTTAATGCGATATTAATTACCAAAACTTGTAATCTAGTGATTTATGTTAATTTTGTTGATGTATCGCTACTTAGCTAGTTATCCGGGTTGTATAGTGTTTGACCAAAAAAAGAAAAAAAAACTAATTGTACAATGCAAAGTAGGTATATTTGCATTCAATAATAGTTTATCTTTATATTTCAGTGCGTTTTTCAGTATTTCATATTGTTCAATTTTTCATATTTTTAGCTCACAATATTAAATCTTTGCGAGCAATACTTTCTATTAATCAACTGAATTTCTTGACGACAATCTAAACTGTATTTACAAGTTTACTACTTTACTGACGTCGGCTTGTGATTGAATCATAAAAAATTGGCTTGGGTGGACATCTTTTAGGAGGAAACAAAAGTGTGGGTAGGTGATCGACATCATCGTCAAATATTTGGGTCAATCTGAAATCATACCTTTTGAGAACAAAAGAAAATATTAGGAAAGAGTAAAACAGTTTTTGATTTTGACGAATATAGACTCTAGGTGGATGACCTCGTGGCGCTGAGAAAGTGTGCGTCGACGTCATATGATATATAACAGTGTTTTGAACAACCTCAAATATATAACTGATAAATTAAATAAATAGTGTAAAGTTTAAACTATAAGAAATCCAGCTAGGTTTGCAATACAAGTTTTTGAATGCGAAATCTGTGAACTTTTAGAGAAACGGGACCAAACATTTATGCCATACCCTTTTCTGGCCATGGTATTGGTAATATTCGATCAATATTTTGTTAGGTTTGAATTGATTTATAAAGTCAAGTATATTTTGATTGATGATTTAGTAATGAGTCATTTTGTAAAATAGCAGCATTAAAAACATAAATTAAAACTGCAAATTTTGATTTTTTTTGTCAAACCCTATGAGACAAACCTAATAATGTAGTAAGTCGGAACATGCAAGATGAGAGTTTAGTGATAACTTGCGTACATCACTACTCCCTCCGTTTTAAAATATAGGGGGTTTTAGAAAAAAACACGCATATTAAAAAAAAAAATTTTACAATTTTTTAAAATTATAAAAACATAATTTATTACAAGAATACTAATATTCACTTCAACTTTTAGTTAAAATTATCTCTCTCTCCATCAAATTTGGGAGATATCATTATTATGCACAACATTTATTACGTATCTAAAGTTGAGAAAATCTTATATTTTGAAACAAAAATAAATTTCTAAAATCTCCTATATTTTGAAACAGAGGGAGTATTAGAAAATATTATGATAGAATATATGTCTCACATTTCAGACCATGTTTTTGGTGTAATCGGGTCGGATCTTCAAGTCTTATAGCTATTATGAAACCGGTTGTAGCATATGCTTTCAGCGGGTACGGCGTGATGTGATTTCCTTAGAGAAATCTATTCAACTTTTGGTTGATTTCTTTTCGGTCATAAGAACACGCTTCACACAGTTAAAGAAGACATGTCTTTCCGTATAAAAATATTTAATATTGGATCATATCTTGATGGTCATGATTGTGGCTCGCCTAAAAAAGATATTATGGAAGGTGAACCTTTTTATCATGGTTTACAAAGCTCTTCTTCAGCTAATATAGCGCTAAAGCATGTTGCATAGAATTTGTCCGAAAAGCCTCGTCGAAGTTCTTGTGAATTACTCCGACAAACATTATTCATGTGTCATGGACCTCGACATATTCACTACTCACAAGTCATAACTCATCAGAATTGAGTTTGTAAGCAGCATACGTGACGAAATTTCGTCGATCGTCATTATTTTCAGTTTGACTCACCAGACAAACAAAGTCCAAGTCCCGAACAGAAAATGTGAAAAAAAAAATATTTAAAGTAATTATAATACCACCATGATAACGTATCGACATTTTTTTTATAAATCTTTAAAATTATAAGATGTATGTCGGCAACAGTGTAACCAGAGAGGGTGTAATGGTAAAGAAGAGTAAAATAATCAATCAAGTAATGACCATCCCAGCCAAATCAACGTCCGAGATTTCTTTGACTGGTTTGATCCACGGAGGTTAATTAATTGTAATGAAAAAGAAGTTTATGGAACACGGAGTTAGTTAAGGAGCAGTTGTTTGTAAATACGATGGACCCTACGAGTTTCTGGGGCTCTAACGCAAAAGAGAGCCAAGCCGACCCACCTCTAACACAAAAGCTCTTGGTTGTATCTTTCGGTGCGAAGCAACTCAATATGGTTTATGTAACACGTGGCCAACCATATATTCCCCAAATTCATAAAAGCCATTCTCTTATTTTTCCTTTTTTCAGTTATTTACATTTTTTCGATTGAAACTGGTAACGGTCGTAATTATTCTCTGTGCCCAATCTCTCACTGAACTAGCCATTTTTCATTACATTTCACTTTTTTTTCTGTTTAATGTTTTTGGAAATAATATTCTTTTCACTGTGGAGGAAAACCCCGACTTAAAAAGCATGGTTAAACTTGAAATTCTATATGGTTTGAGAATTTAAGAAATAATTTTATAGGGTTTGAGAATTTTTGTAATGCATATTCAAGAAATAATTTATGAAGAGTGATGCTGACCAAAGTTTTAAAATTTAATTGCTTTCCTTCGGTTAGATGTTTATTACAATTAGATTCTTTAATATTTTAAGATTTATTTACTTTTTTCTTAATTTATTCTTTTGAGCTGTGCATGGTGTGATTCTGTCATCTAGAAGACCAAGTTGCCCAACATGTTGATGTAATAAAAAAACTCTTTGGATACTGGTTAGGATACACAGCCTTAAATACTGTTTTGTTTTTTCCCCTTATTGGGGTTTTTTTGGTACCGTAATGTCATATTCTCAATTCCATCAAATCAATACGTCACGTTGAAAACTCTTACAAACATATTAAATATCTGCTGAGATAAGATAACATAATAAATAACCTTACTCTTATTCATTAAAACAATAATAACTAGAAATATGAAAACTATATGAGTTCATCCAACCCACCAAATAATCTGAATTTGAATTTTTCGTCAATTATAAATTTATGGGGTTACATAATTGCATGATTTAAAGAGGTTTCCATATATATATATAGTTAAAAATGAATATATAATTATAAGTCCATAAATTCTTCATGTATTAAGCCAACTAAAAATACCCACTTATTTAGTGGAATTAGCTGATCATAAATTTGACATATCAACATATATTTGTCATTAATTAAAAATAAATATAAATAAGATGTAGTACAAAATAATGTTTCATTGTAAAACGTGTCGAGGAGTAATGTTTGAATTCATTTAATTTTACTAACTCGTTGATTAGTGTATAAAATTACTGAACCTATTATAGCTGACTTATTGAATGCATATTAATAAATAATTTTTTAATTTATTTTGCTATAGGAAACAAATCTGAAATTTTGGAATTAAATTTTAGTTTTAATTTTGAGTAAGAAAATTAAAATCATCGTGACATAAGCAAAAAGAGAACTGAATGTTTGGATAGTTAGAAGAGAATTTGATTTTGCATACGTTTTTATTTTAGAAAGTTTGTCCGAACTGGTTTACTATAATTTTAAAGATATATATTGTAGTGATAAATATAAATGCGCATGGTGTATCCGTGAAGGATTTGGGAATGAAAGTAAAGCGACTCAGATGCTTGATTCGACTACTTATGTGATGGTTCGATGGATCTAGAAATTGCTCAACCATAAAAAAGGGGAGATTCTTTACTTGGTTAGATTTTAATACCTTTTGTGCTGATGATTTAAAAGAGATTTGGTTGGTACCAAAACTTTTAAAGAAGATTAATAGCAACGTTGTAGTATCAAGCCGTGGTTAAAGTCTAGCCTATAATTGGGTTTTTTTTTTTAATCAGTTTGACAAATTTAAACGCCTAACTTCCTTTTAATATAAGAGATTCGAATGTTTAATATTTCCCTGTATTTTCCGATGGTAGAATGAATGGTGATGAAATTTACGTGTCGATTTTATCCAACGTAACATATGATGATATGAATAGAGATCTGACCATATATAGTTATAAGTTTGCGACTATACATTCTACGTGTACATGTCTAATAATATTAACCTTTTAAATGATATTTTGAAGTATTCTTCTATTTATGTAATAAATATATATATATATATATTAAAAAGACTTATAGAAAATACCCCGAACCAATGTTCGAGTACTAGGGAGGCTCCAAGGTGTGGTAGACAATAGAACCTATGTAGTTCGAGTTGGAAAAGCGCAAGGTTTCAGTCTGGCTCTTTTTTCTTTCGCTTCGTCTTTATCAAAAGTAACTGTCATGTATCCACGATTAATGCAGTCTTAGATGCTTCAATTGTAAAAAACAGATTTAAATATTTGATTAAAAAAAATTAAAATATCCAAAATCAAATTCATAAACTTTACATATCCTATCTATCAGACCAATCTCAGATATTTTGTCAACTTCTAACAAAAACTGCTAAAAACTTTTGCGGTAAGATATTTATTAACCTAAGACGGTTTTTTAAACATGTGAAATGTGATTAATCAATGTGTTACTATAATGTTACATTAAAATAGTAAAATTATTTTTAGTTTAACTCATATACAAGTTTTTGTTTTTCATTTCTTATAACCTAATCATTTTAATATCATTTCCAATATCGCCACTACAAATTTACTAATTGGAGTTATTTCCAAGTCTTCATCTTTTCTTGTATCTTTTTTTTTATCGTTATTTATTGCCGTATATAATTTTACTGTTTTACTAGAAACTCATTAACTACCGTACCATCTAAAACCTTAAAACTCATTAGTTGCCAATATAGGTTTTTAATATATGTGAAAAAAAAATCTAAAAATTGAAAATGCATAGAGTAATAAATAAAAGTAATGTGACATTTGTATATGTTTCCGGGATAAATGTAATCTAACTCAACTCACAAGTCACAACAACCAAAAATGTAAATGAACTCTAAAATTAACCACTCGATTTAGATAGCTTCAGCTTATCACTTTTAGACTAAGACCTAAATAAAAAAGAAACGAAATGGAAAACGTAACTTAGTCACCTGTATGTGTGTGTACATACGAACATCTGAAATAAGACTTCGTCCGTTACTGTTAGTTACTTAAGAGTTAGGACACAAACAGTCAAATCTGTTTCAAATTTGTCAAAAAACAAGTCAACGAAGTCTTCGATGATAGACCCCACTCTTCTCTTTCTTTGACTAATGATTAATGAGTCATTAACGTAACCTTCTCCGGTGTTCAAGGCGCGTGAACGTCACTCTTTCCATTAGCCACGTGTCATTCTTTTCTTTTTATTTTCAGAAGAAAAAATATATTTTATTTATTCGTTAAATATTCT
This sequence comes from Boechera stricta, assembly GCA_018361395.1. Classification (NCBI taxonomy): domain Eukaryota; kingdom Viridiplantae; phylum Streptophyta; class Magnoliopsida; order Brassicales; family Brassicaceae; genus Boechera; species Boechera stricta. Next base: position 4,534,719 of record CM031539.1, on the reverse strand, counting down.
TTTTCTACCGACCATTCCAATCTTTCATTTTAAGTTTTTCTTTTTTGAAGTAACTATTATCATAGTTTGTGTTTAGTCTCCCTTTTGTTTATCTTTTTTAGCTGTGATCTCCCTTTGTTATGATTATAGAGTTTGGTGTTTACTTTTCCTTGTTTTAAAAAGAAAATCATATATACAAATATTTTAAACTCAAAATATTACACAAGTCTAGCGACTTAAATTCATCTCAAAGCCCTTTTTTATGGACGGGTGTGTTTCCAAAGCTTCTCATTCTAATTAATACTATGATTTAGAATAACATAGCATTGGGAATATCGGACCATGCAAGAGTTGAAAAATTGCGGAGCTTTTATCATAATAGCTAAACGACGAAGCTTTTGTCAACCGAGAAGTCCGTGAGAATATCTGATCTACTAACTTCATCGCATATAAACATATAATAATGACCTTAACTTTAAATGTTGAACCAGATAAATACTTACTACAGTTCTAATTAGATAGAGGGATAAACATATAATAATGACCTTAACTTTAAATGTTGAACCAGATAAATACATACTACAGTACTAATTCGATAGAGGGAGTGGCCGTTAAATCGTTTAATGGATAGTTACAGAGGTAAATGAGTCAACAACTTCTCTCACCTAAAGTTTTAGCCCTCCCAAAAAGAAAATCTTTCTTTATTCCTTTAATGCAACAAGAATGTTGATCCCTAGTACTGATCAACACCACGTCATTCGAAATCTCTGAGTTATTAATTAATGAATTATCTATAACTTTTTCTCAAAATATTTAGACTTTCGTCTTTCGGTCTTATTTATTTTCAAGTTAATAATCCTGATGTCTTTTTGGAGTATAATTTTTTTCTACGTTTGCCCTACTTTGGAGTATTTTTTAAGCCTTTTTCTACCTTTCAATGTGGATGACTGAAACATGTAATTCCTGTTTGCGATATATATTGATTAGGAAAATTTCATAAATTACATTCAACAAAAAAAAAAAAAAAATTTCATAAATTGTACTGCATCATCATCATTTTCTAGTGAAATACTTCCGTATGTTCGCAGATATCCGAAAGTTTTAAGGATATCTAAATATTTAGTATTTAAAATTATCAAACAAAATCTAGATATTAAATTAAAACGATATTCTAGTACCCATGCTTTAGATAATTAGAAATTTAGAACTCAATAATGTTACTATTTTCGGATTCGACTCCTGGTATAAGTGAATGACCAATGCTTTTAGATTATGATCCCACGTACTTCAAAATTTTGGGTGTTGTGTCAACCCTAATTCCTAGCCACCAACCTCGGTGCTCGCAGTATCCTCTTCGTCTTAATTAGTTAAGTTATTATTCATTTTATTCGAATGATTAAACAAAGATTATTGTGGTCTCGTGATTTATATGTCGACCCTTCTCATGTACTAAAGCTAAAAAAAATGAAGAAACAAAATAGAAAATTGAGGCAAAACACATGTTGCCGAGTCATTATCAACTACGGGTGCATAATGATGGAACAAAGCACAAATCTTTTAACGCAAACTAACTAAAACCTTCTTTTGGGGTCCCAGTCCACGACCCTAATGTTATGGAATTAATAAAACTACAATCACTTAGCAAAAAAAAAAAGTACATACAAGGCCACTAAAATTCTCATTTGAATCTATTTTTATAAATAAAATATGGTTTCATATTAATTTCACACACACAGTTACTTTGTATTATTATTATAATGGACCATGAAATCATTTGCATATGAACTGCAATGATACAGAATCCACTTTGTTTTGTGGGAGACATCTACCAGATTTCGTTAAATTGGTTTTCCCCATTTTATGTGTTGGGTCATTGTTAGTGGGTGCAATTTTCTTTATTTATTTTGAACTTCCATTTTTTTTATCTATCGAAAACATATTTTATCCTTTGTAACGGACAAACAAATAAAATGTATCTGAAAATAACTTGTATGTGGACAAACTATATATGATTTCATCACATGACTATGGGAATGATTTTACCCACTAACAATTTTACTTTGCAACTTAAACTAATTCTTTTTCTTTGATAAACACTTAAACTAATTCTCATAGGAATCATGAATTCCATCTTAAAACTAATTGGTTTTATGTCTTTTATATATTAGTGTTGAATTTCTCTCCATTTCCACTATGCGATATTAAAACACTTTTTTTTTTGGCTCTAACCTTCATTTTCTGACCAAAACAACAAATTTTCCGCCTAGTTTGCCTCTTTGAATTACACAGGCCTCTGCTTCGTTTGCTCTATTGTCTATATTGTCTTTCTATTTCAATGTGTCATACATTCTCCGTATCTTATAATCGTTTGTCTAAAGGCTTATAGTTCTCTAACGTATGAATACATTTTTTGGACATATATTAATTAATATCAATTCATGCAAAAAAAAAAAAAGGATAGCGAAAACCATACTTTCTTTACACAATCACATCGTAGTTATGTGTTTTCAGTGTTATGTTGTATGTTGTCAACTTGTCATCCATAGCCTTTATATGATTTTTCTTCGCTCTAACTTATATGAGTATATATATCAGATACTTGATTAATAAAAAAAAATATGCATGAAAACAACTCAAGTATTTATTATTTAAGAAATTTTCAAATAATGATTTTTAAAATAAATTTTTAAATATAATCATATATCTGGTATATATATAGCTGGAGAGTTGATTACTTGGGGAATATTTGACTTATTAATGTCTTCATATTCTTTATTTTTCACACCTCTGGTTAAATTAAAGAACAAAAAAACACATTCTTTTACTGTTTTACATTATCTATTTATTACTAGTGGTCAAGTTCACGACATTGCATGTAGGTTCGAGACTTCAGAGATAACGGAAGAAATCGACAATTGTGATCATAATATCTTAATAAAATCCAGATATGTCTGCTTATCTCATATAAATGTGGATCAGAGAAGATAAAGTCAAACTGTCTTCATAATTTTAGACAACCTCTTTTATTATTTTTCCAAAACCTCTTTTATGTATCTACTTTTCTTATGTGATTGCCTAATGGTACTATTATTCTCTATCTTTATTCTTCTTCACACTACATATTTTAAAACATATGTTGAGAGCATATAAATTAATTCTTTTAAAAAATAGTGATTATATGCATGCAAAATAGCACACCACTTATGTATATATTTCGAAGTATCTAATACATTTCATAAGTGTGATTGGCATTTTTATGAAACAATTGTATCATCATGCAATATAAATAAACAGTAGAAGAGTTGAAAATACAGTCATAAAACTGTCCACAATTTTTATTAATTCATCTAAATATCTAAAAAAGTGTATTAAATTCATTTCTTTTGAGAAATACAGATTTTCAATTATTAGATATATTATCTTACAATTATTAAGCTTTCGTCTGAAAATAAAACAATAATAGTTTTTCAGAAATTATTCTAGTGCCACTCGCTCGGATCGAAATTCGAAAGTTATATTCTCTTTCTCTTTACCTAATTTAAAAATCACAAGAAAAATCAATCCGAATATATCTATCAACATAGTATATGCCCTTACATATTATTTCTGACTTTTCTCTATCCGAATTTCTCGCTTCATAGTTTTTTTTTTAAAAAAATATTCTCATTTAATTTTCGTTACTATAATATTACAAGGTGAAAATAAAATAAAGTATCAGAGAGAATCGAACGTCCATATCAGTATATAGTAAAGGTGTGAAGAAGGTAAAATCTAAAAGAATTAAGTTCCAAAAACGGAAATTAAATATATGACGCTAAAAAAGAAGAAAATAAATAAATACAAAGCAGAAAAAAAATTAATGTAAGAGAGACGCGTGTCATTAAGGTACCCTACACTAAAGAGACAGCTCTGTTTCCTCCTTTCTAAGCCTCAAGCCTCAAGGTTCTCTTAACTATCTTCACTGTCTCTTCTTCGGATAATCCTATCCTTCTCTTCCTATAAATACCTCTCCACTCTTCCTCTTTCTCCACCACTACAACCACCGCAACAACCACCGGAAAATTTTAAAAACCCTCTCAAAGAAATTTCATTTTTTACTTTCTTGATTTGTCAACTATGGTCGGCCATCCGATGGAGAAAGCTGCAAACGGTGCGGCAGCGTTGGAAACGCAGACGGCTGAGTTAGATCAGCCGGAACGGCTTCGGAAGATCATATCGGTGGCTTCGATAGCCGCCGGTGTACAGTTCGGTTGGGCTTTACAGTTATCTCTGTTGACTCCTTACGTGCAGCTACTCGGAATCCCACATAAATGGGCTTCTCTGATTTGGCTCTGTGGCCCAATCTCCGGTATGCTTGTTCAGCCTATCGTTGGTTACCACAGTGACCGTTGTACCTCCAGATTCGGCCGTCGTCGTCCTTTCATCGTTGCCGGAGCTGGTTTAGTCACCGTCGCTGTTTTCCTTATCGGTTATGCCGCCGATATAGGTCACAGCATGGGTGATAAGCTAAACAAACCGCCGAGAACGCGAGCTATTGCGATTTTCGCTCTCGGGTTTTGGATTCTTGACGTGGCTAACAACACCTTACAAGGACCCTGCAGAGCTTTCTTGGCTGATTTATCAGCAGGAAACGCTAAGAAAACGCGAACCGCAAACGCGTTTTTCTCCTTTTTCATGGCGGTCGGAAACGTTTTGGGTTACGCGGCGGGCTCTTACAGAAATCTCTACAAAGTTGTGCCTTTCACGATGACTGAGTCTTGCGATCTCTACTGCGCAAACCTCAAAACGTGTTTTTTCCTATCCATAACGCTTCTCCTCTTAGTCACTTTCGTATCTCTCTGTTACGTGAAGGAGAAGCCATGGACGCCGGAGCCAACAGCCGATGGAAAAGCCTCGAACGTTCCGTTTTTCGGAGAAATCTTCGGAGCTTTCAAAGAACTAAAAAGACCGATGTGGATGCTTCTTATAGTCACTGCACTAAACTGGATCGCTTGGTTCCCTTTCCTCCTCTTCGACACTGATTGGATGGGCCGTGAGGTGTACGGAGGAGACTCAGCCGCAACAGCAACCGTAACCGCTAAGAAGCTTTACAACGACGGAGTCAGAGCTGGTGCTTTGGGGCTTATGCTTAACGCTATTGTTCTTGGTTTCATGTCTCTTGGTGTTGAATGGGTTGGTCGGAAATTGGGAGGAGCCAAAAGGCTTTGGGGAATTGTTAACTTCATCCTCGCCATTTGCTTGGCCATGACGGTTCTGGTTACGAAACAGGCTGAGAATCACCGACGAGATCACGGCGGCGCTAAAACAGGACCACCTGGTAACGTCACAGCTGGTGCTTTAACTCTCTTCGCCGTTCTCGGTATTCCCCAAGCCGTAAGTGTCTCTCTCTCTGTTTTTTTTTTTCAGTTATTTTTCACCGTTATTTTTCTATTATTCATTGGCTAATTATTTTATTACCATATCTGATTTGTCGTTAGTCCGAAAAGAAATTAATTAATAACGTAATCTGACCAAATTTTCTAATTTTTATTAATTGCAGATTACGTTCAGCATTCCTTTTGCATTAGCTTCCATATTTTCAACCAATTCCGGTGCCGGCCAAGGTAAATTTTCTTCTTTTGAGTTTCTTTTATTTAATCTAAAATTACCCTTTTTGTTTTGGATAATCCAAGTCGACAATCTTCTTAAAGTGTTGGGACCTAAAAAAAAGCTAAAAGCATTTAATGCGTGCAGATTCGTGATTTAATAACTTATTGAGATGATTCTATAAGTAACCAATATTAGTATGTGCGTTTCATTGACCATACGCGGAATATACCATATTTACAAATACAATTTCTCTAACCTACGAAAAATTGTAATCTTGAATTAATAATTTTAAACTAAAGATTTTTTTATCTTTCCTCCCACAGGACTTTCCCTAGGTGTTCTGAATCTGGCCATTGTCGTCCCTCAGGTAAAACAGTTTGAAATCAGTTTTACTTATTTTAATTTAGAAAAAAAAAATTTGTTATGACTAATTAATATATATATATATATATATATAATTCGTTTGGTTGGTTAAATGGTAGATGGTGGTATCTGTGGGAGGTGGACCATTCGACGAACTATTCGGTGGCGGAAACATTCCGGCGTTTGTGTTAGGAGCGATTGCGGCAGCAGTGAGTGGCATATTGGCGTTAACGGTGTTGCCTTCACCGCCACCGGATGCTCCTGCGTTCAAAGCAACTATGGGATTTCATTAAATTTTAGCAGTGCTTTTGATTGGCTCTCTTTCTCTCATAAAACAGTAGTATTGTGCAAATCCTACATAAAGAAAAAGAAAAAGAAATTAAAACTCATTGGGTTGGTTTGTATTTTACCTAAACCCACTATGTTCCTTTTCTTTTTTGTTGTAACTGAATTAAATTTGGGGTATATTTTACTTTTTGTTACCTCCAAGGCTTCAATATTACGACTTCATTGTTTCGGTAAATACCTCATAATCTACAAAAGAATATGTAAGGATCTAAAACAATTTTTTAAACAAACAAAAACGACGATCTAAAACAATTTCATATTAATTGATTTGATTACTTATTTCAGAAAAAAATGTATATTCTTAAGAATACTTATAAAAAATCTTTACGTTTTATTGTACATATGTTAAATCTAAAACAAGTTTAAGATGAATGTGGATAGATATAAAAACGATGAAATAAGAGTATTCTCGATTTATATGTTTTTATTTTATTTATTTTAATGATTTGGTTTGTCTTTTTTTCCATATATTCTTCTATAGATAATTGATTTGTTTTCACATTTGTTTAACCTGATTTTCCCATTCCCAATGGTTAAACTGGGATTATGAAATAACTTGATCAATCTACATGTACATAGTTTGGTAAGCTTATTGGTCAAAAGTATGATACGCCTTCTTCTCCAAAGTATGATAAGTTTTGGCAATTTTTTAAAAAGTACATTCTTTTAAGTTTTAGTTTTTAGATGTATATCATAATTAAAAAAATGTATCAACTGAAGTTTGGAAGATTCCTAAATATTCTGAAGAATTCATTAATCTTTTTTCGTAAAGATAATATATTTTTAAAAATAAACCATCAAATGTAAGAGTTTGGAAACAATTTACTTCCCAATGGTTAAACTGTAAGTATATAAAATTTTATGTCGTCAACTGAAATACTATATTAGAGAGGATTATACATATTACATACATAAAGTTTTACATCGACCAAAGTGAGAGTACATATTGTCATTAGCGAATACAAATGCTTCAAGATTTGTACTTCTCTTAACAAATGTAGTAGTATGTAAAGCTAAAGTTGTATCTAGGATGAACTAAATTGGCAACATAAATTGTTACAATTCTCGAGTATACCTCATGAATTGTATCTTGATTGGGTTATAGGCTTATCCTCTAGAATTGATTTCAGTAAAAAGATAAGTGCCTTATCAAAAGATAACGGAATGATGAAAAAACGTAGATTTGGTGACCAAAAAAAAAAAACGTAGATTTAAACCGGCTTGACTAAACCGGAAATTGGAAGAGCAACGTGGGCCTTATCTTCATCTTCCTACTTGCTTTCTTCTTTTATCTCTTGAGCACACACAAAACTCTTCTCCTCTCACAGCACGATTTTTGATTTCAGACTTTGGGATTAATCATCTCATCGGAAAAAAGTTCAGTGACCCTTATGTTCGAATCGAACATGCTTCTCCATACACTATCTTCTTCTTCTCCTCCAATTCACCGTCTATATCTTCATCATTCCCAGATTCTCCCTTCTTCTGGGTCACCCAAGAAGATTTCTCTTCAGGTAAACACTCCACGTTGCTCTCTTTCGCATTAGCCATAGTTGCTTATCTCAGTTTATTCTAGGGCTTCCTCTGTGTTTTTCCCCAATTGAGGATTTTGATTTCGTAATTGTTCTTAAGACTCCATTGGTAATTGAAATAGTCGAACCACAGAAGATTATGTGGAATCTGAACAAGAACAGAATCAAAATTTACCCTTTCTATTGGAGAATTTTGTTGGCTTTACATATATCACTTTCTACGTTTCTCTTGTGGTGGGATGATGAGACTTGTTCAGAAACTTGCTAATCGTCCTCCATGTTTTTGAACTTGTGGATGAAGGCAGATACATGGAAGGACTTTGGCCATTCGATCTTTTCATGGTACTTCACTTCTTCTTCCCTGCTTAAAGTTTCATACTTTTCTATGCATTTAAATGTTCTTGTGCCACATTTACTTTGTAGCAAAACATAGGTGTGTTTTTTTTTGGGGGATTTGCAAAATTTCAGGACTTTTATCTCTTAAAGTCTTCAATCCATTGGCATCTGAAACTATTTTCCAAATTTTGATTTTTGATATGTATACTATAAAATTCTAGATGTGGTTCACCAGACTTGATGGATTCAGATGTCTTTGTATTCTCACCATATGGGGATCTCTACTTTCTAAATGATGTCTGCAGAAATTTCTGCTAGAGGTTTACCAGCTTTGAACAAAGCTTCCCTGAAGAAGCTACCAATCAAAGGATCCACCTTTCTGCTGGGACAGAGCATGTTGATGATTTCTGCTCACCCACAGTTGGCGGCAGCAGCACAAATCATAAAGCCCGAACCGATTTACGAAGTTGGGGAGTTATTTGAACTTAGTATTCAGCTTTCTTACTTGCTGTTACTACTAGGGTTGCTTGGAGTTGGTACTTTTTATGTGATCCGTCAAGTACTTGTGCGTAGAGAACTTGACCTCTCCGCTAAAGAATTGCAGGTATTGCATTCACAATTATTTACCAGACAATGCGATCCAAGTAGTAACTTGTGGTAGAAAACAGTAGGATAAGTAACTGAGATGAAAGAGTCCAGAGAGGGAAGAATAGAATTGAAGAAGTAATATTGATGTCTCTCATATCATTGTCTGTCTCTAATCTTTTAATGCTATTCACGGAAATCCAGATATTTGGTTTGATTTCGAGATGCAACCCTGATAAATCCGGATATTATGAACATTAGACTGATTCGAGTAGCCATGCTTGCTCAACTTTTTTTTGTTAATTTGATCAAATCTGGATACTATGGTTCTAATAATCTGAAGGAGCAAGTTAGGAGTGGCGATGCAAGTGCAACAGAGCTCTTCGAGCTCGGTGCAGTGATGCTGCGGAGGAAATTTTATCCTGCAGCCAACAAGTTTTTGCAACAAGCCATCCAGAAATGGGACGGTGATGATCAAGATCTTGCCCAGGTAATGTAGTTTTTACACACATACCATATCCAGTCGTAAAAAAAGCCAATTGACACTGTAAATACAATTCTCGAGACAGGTCTATAACGCTCTTGGAGTGAGTTATGTCCGAGAGGATAAACTCGACAAAGGAATCGCTCAGTTTGAAATGGCGGTGAAGCTGCAGCCAGGTTATGTAACGGCTTGGAACAACCTTGGGGATGCTTATGAGAAGAAAAAGGAGTTGCCTTTGGCATTGAAAGCGTTTGAAGAGGTTTTGTTGTTTGATCCGAACAATAAGGTGGCTCGGCCTCGGCGAGATGCGTTAAAGGATCGTGTGAAGCTCTATAAAGGCGTTGTGGCGGTCAAGTCTAAGAAACGGTGACGGCAAACTCGAACCTAGAGCCGTTGGTCTCTTCCTCTTGTTTTTTTTTTTCTTTCTGGTTTGGTAATATGTAAGGAGATTTTATGTTAATATGAAAGTGGAACTTGTTTTTGTTTTGTTTTGTGTTAGTGGAAATGGAATTCCCAAATTAAATTATATGTTATATGCATTGATATACATCTTCTTGCACATATATTCTCATGGCTTCAACTTTTATGAACCCATTTCTATTGAACACATAATACTTTCACATCCCCAATTTGGGGTTTTGGGTGATCTCTACTCACCACGGTCTGAGTTCAACCATTTTGGGGTTACCAATCAACCAAACAGTTTCATGAGACGGTTCAAGCATCAACAAAATGTTAAGAAAATAAACATTTTTAAAAGGTTACAAACGGCTTTAAAAACACAAGGCGGTTTGCGAATCTTTTAATTATATATTTATCATCTCCCATATTTTACAGTCTCTAATGATCTAACCAAACAACCTTCTCCATAACGGCAAAAAAAAAAAGTATTTTAACCACACGTCTAAAACTTGGTAACCAATAAAATCACTCATCTTATTATTCAGAAACGATACAATTTTTTTAGTTGAATAATGTAAACATAATGGAAATAAGCTCACACATGCGATAACAAAAGAAGAAACATAATCAGAAGATGAGAGCTATATATATATATATAGAGTTTTGAAGTCTTTAAGGACACTTGAGTTTATTGCCATGTGTACGGAGACTGGCGTAGCAAGGACATGTTGCTGTGTTTCCGGAGGTTCCCGGCGGCACACAATGACACTTAGCACAACAACTTCCACAAGCTCTGTAACACACTTTCTTCCTCGATGTCTCTCTGCATCTCCTTGCGCATGCATACCCACAATCTATAAAATTGGATCATCAAATCAAAAGTTGTGGATCATTTTAAAAAAACTGAAAACAGAGGATGAAAGTGTTAAAAGAGCAGACTAACTGAAGCGTGGACGATGGTGTGTTCTCTTAAACGCTGCCGTTTGGTTCTCGTCGTTCGTCTGAATCTATTAGCAACAAAAGAAGCCGAAATTTATTAAGTATAACTTTCTGAAAAGTCTGTTATATATGTTTTATTACCTGAGAAGCAGAGGATGTTTTAGCAGCGTTGCTGGATGAAGATAACTCTGCAAGTGCCTGTGAAGACCAGAGAGATTTTTCATTGTTTTTATTTGGTTTATCCGAAACAGAGAGAAGCTAATCTTGAAAATGGTTTGAACAGTTTACCTGAGAAAGCAGAAGATAAGAGATGATCATCACAAAAGCCACCATATTCATCTTCTTCATCTTTCTTGGTCAGTGTTTTTAGAGGTTTTTGAAGTACTGTGTGAAAATAGGAGCTGCGAATGATTCTTTATATAGATACATTTCAGATATTTTTTCCTCTCTTTTTTTTTTGTCTTTTTCTGAAAAAAAAAACTCCTATTGCCTAGAGATCACATGCATGGACTTTAATCGCTGGACAAAACATAAATCACAGGTTTTTGTTTGGATAAATCACAGATTATAGATTGTGTTTTGCTGTAAAGTGTTGGAGTTTGATGCAACAGTTTTGATTGGTGCCGCTTTTTGGGACGATATATAACTAGTATGCATGGAAGAGGAAGAAAATTCAAACCTAGTTCATTAAATTCTAAATCAATTTGTTACGTAAAAATGAGAGTAAATTTACATTAAAAGATATGAGAAGGATGTAATTATAATGTATTTCAATTTCAATACGTAATGTGTGTGACTTCACTTATTTGACGACACACGTGTGGAGACAAACGTACTTAAATCTGTAATCTGTATAAAGAAAGAGGCATATTAGGTACTTTAATTTGGAAGTTAATGTCTTAATGATTTCTTTGTCATAGAGTGTTTACAGCAGTCTCTTAGTTCAGACATAGAGAGACTGAGAGAGATAGATGAAGGAAACGCAGACACGGTGTGTGGCGTTTAAATATAATAGCAATGTGATTGTTCTTCTTCTTTTTTTTTTTTAATACAAACGTCATTCAACATTTCCAAACTTCAAACGGATAACAATATCGAATAACTACTTAGATGATTTCTTTGGGTTTGTGTTGGTGTTTTAAAGATAAAAGATTTTATAGTATGAAAACAGAAACGCAAACGTAATCTTGTTTTTGTTTTGTTTAGGTCTCCGCAAAATACTCAAACCCGACGATCCGAACCGAACTCGACCTGAAATATCCGATCTGAACAGTAAGAAATATCCGAACAGATCCTGATCCGGACACTAAGAAATATCCGAACGGATCATGTCCTCGAATACTTTGGGTATCGGTTCGGATCGGATAATACTCGAGAGCGAACGGATACCCGAAAATACCCGAGAACCAAACATATATTTCGGATATTCGGATAAAAAGTTTTGGGTTTTTTGGGTTTTACAGGTACTTTCGGATAGTTTGGATATGTTCGGATAAGTAGTACTCGAACCAAACTGTATCCGAAAAAATATTAGGTATTTTTTGGTTCTCCATTAAACTATCCGAACCCGAAAATATCAAACAGAACCTGAACCAAAATTTAAAAAATATCCGAGTGGCACTTCAACTCAAAAACTGAATAATCTGAAATCCAAAAAATTTGAAATCTAAAAAAACCGAACCGAACCCAAATGGGTATTCGAGTTCTAAGGTCTAGTTTTGTTCCTAACAATGGCTAGGTTGTCTCTCATTTAATATATACGGGAAAACTAAATTATTCGATAGAAAAACAAAGGAGAACAGTAGTTTCATGCAGAAAAAATCTAAAAGACGAGCAAAAATATTTGTTTTACTAAATATAAAGACAAAGCACAGCGTGCAAATTGCTATGAACATATTAATTGTGAGGGGGAAAGGAGGAGACATCAAAATTAATGATAGTTGTTGATTAAAGGGCTTATATAACCAATGAAGATATTATTTTCCTCAAAATGGGTCAGATCCAATAACTGGCATCCTTCATGAGGCCCATCTAGATTTGAGAAATTTTATAATCTATTCGTCAATTCCTATAAGATTTGATTATATAGAGTTTTTTCCTTGTTTTATGAAAAGATGAATTTTAATGTTTTAATGCACTTTTATTAATTACAGTTAATGAGTCATAAATTTAAAAATTATTAATTAAGAATATTTGAATTCACTAATTACTTTTGATTCATAGTTATGAGAAAACTGTTTACTGTAAGAAAAATATTGCATGTAGAGCTAAGTATTAATCGTTTTTCAACTTGTGTGAAAACTATACGACAATAAGTTTTAGGAACGCGAATTATAGAGTAAATGGCACAAGTTAGTCCGTTTTAACTTTTAACACCTTCAACTAATAGGAATTTATCATCGTTAAAATCCAAATCAATTAATTTCTTACCTAAAAATCATTTGTTTTAACCTAAATCAAATTAAATGCAATGTCGTGTCTGAATAAGATCATCACGAGATTGGGCAGAATTTGCGGAGAACCTGTGAGGAAGGACGGACCGATGAGATGCCATTTTTTTCTAGATGTGCTTCATTTGATAATAACTTAACAATACAATATCATATATATACTTGTAATATACATGTATATATTATCAAATATATATATATATATGTATATATTTCTTGTAATATAAGGAGTATATATATATATGCATATATTTCTTGTATTATCAATATCCTTTCCAGCTCTTTCCCCTCTGAAATTCCTTTTTGGATAAGAATCAAGGGGTTACCCCTCCACTACTGGCAAGAAGCAATGCTTGTAAAAATTGGCAGAGCTTTGGGAAAAATCGAAGACCATAAGCTTTCTCAATCTGCAGCAAAAGTCAAAGTCTCAGTAAATGGTTTGGAGCACATAATAAAAGAAACTATCATTGAATTTGATAATGGTGATGAAGCTTTCATAACTCTGGAATATAAAAGGCTGAGAAATCATTGTTCTCTCTGCAACCGTCTATCTCATGATGATAAAAACTGCCCGGAGAGAAGATTCCCTTCGCGCAAGGAGACCAGCCCTCACCTTTCGGACTTTACTCGGCGATCGGGACCCCATAGGGCTTCAAGATCAAACCTGTTTCCAGTCAATGACTGTGTATCTCCAAGGAAGACAATAACTACTACGGCTGACACCTCTCAATATCGAGGATCTCACCTCCATCACCGTGTCTCTCACGCCAACCCTAAGGATAGGGGTTACAATGTATCTCAGAACTACAACTACCAAAACTCCTCCAACAACCGTTTGAGAAATGATGATAGGTCCACCTCAGCTAGAGGAGTGTACTCACACCACCCGCAAATTCAAAGAAGCAACACCTATTCTGCTTCTCGTGGAACGACCAGACCAGCCAGAGGTTTTGCTGAGGTCCGAACCTCAGAAATTAGAACTACCCCTCCCATGAGACCGAGAGCTGATCATTCTGGATCAAGTCAAGTTTGGCGCAAAAAACCAAAATCAAACTCTCCACCTATTCCATCACCTTCAAACCAGTAGCGTACGCACAGACCTCCGCTGGAAAGGGATTTGAATGCTCATGATTTCCCTCCTCCGCCTCCAAAACTAAGGGAGGAAATCATGGAATAACTTAGGAAAACCACTCTACAATACATCTCGGTTAGCGACCCAACTGAGAGCGCTGCTCGTCGGAGAAGAGTCATGCAAAGGGAGGAAAAAGGATTAATGAAAGAAAAGCAGAAATGATTCATGAAGCTGAGGTTGTCATGGCAAACACTGGTTTAATGGTACCTGTAGAGCTGCTGGATTTGGTACCAAATCTCCAAAATTCAGAAATCCCGGTGGAAGTCCCAAACCTGGAAATTCAAAAGAGAAAGAAAGGTAGACCTCCGCTTTCAAGCCGCCTAAGTTTTGGTAGCCCAAAGATGCTTATGGGAGCAAGTGGAAAAAAGAGGAAGGCCCATCAAGTCTCCAGATCTCCTAAGGCTCTTCCCCTGCGCAACAGGACAGTCCCTGCAAAATTTAGAGGTGAGGAAGTGGCAGCTACAGGTGAAAGCAGCAAGGCTACTGATCCATAAGTAAAGTCTAGAAAGGTGAGGTCAGACAAACAAAAGGAAAAAATTGCACCTGAGAACCCTCCAATCAGACTTATCCCACCAAGGACAAAGGAGAAGACGGATTTTCAGGATCCGTTGCCCTCTCTTCCTTAAGAATTCTGGCTTGGAACTGTTGTGGTTTGGGGAATCTCATGACAGTTCGTCGTTTCAAGGGAATACGCAACAAACTATTCCCATACATAATATTCCTCATGGAGACTAAAAATCAAGAGAGTTTTGTACTTGGAAAGATAGAAGAACTCGGCTATGATCACTGCTCCCTTGTCCACCTTCACGGCCATGGAGGAGGAGGCCTAGCTCTCATGTGGAAAGAAGGCATTGAAATCTCAATTATCTCCTCTTCTGAAAACTGTATTGATTCATGTATCATTTATAAAGGAATTTCTTTCTACGCTTCTTTCATTTATGGCCCACCTGACCAATCCAACAGAGCTAGTTTCTGGGCACAACTCTCTGCTGTGGCTGCTACACGTGAAGGCTCTTGGTTTTTGACAGGAGAATTCAATGAAATAACTGATAATTCTGAGAAAAGGGGAGGACCTCCAAGGCCGGAAGGCTTTTTCATAAATTTCAGATCGTTTTTAGCAGGCCAAGATCTCTTTAATCTGAGTCATTCTGGTAATTGTCTCTCATGGAGAGGACAGCGAGGATCCCATCTCATTCACTCCCGTCTTGACAGAGCAATAGCTAATAGTGAGTGGTCAAACACTTTCCCATCAAGCCGCAGCTCCTATCTCCGCTTTGAAGCGTCGGACCACCGCCCAATTATCACTTATCTGGATGCAAAAAAGAAGAAATCTAGAAGATTGTTCAGGTTTGATAGGAGACCCAAGGATAACAAAGATGTCCAATCAATTGTGAAACAAACCTGGGTTGATTTCTCCGCCCTCTCTGTCGAAGAGCGAATCTCTAACTATTGCCCAATGGAGTAAAGCAAAGCATGTTAACAGTCAACAAAACATTGAAGAAGCTAAAGAAGCTCTAGAGGCAGCAATGACAAGCAGTGACCAACAAGACAATACAATTTCATCGCTAAACTCTAAGTTGAAACTAGCTTACCAAGCTGAGGAAGAGTTTTGGAGACAACGCAGTAGACAATCTTGGCTGTCCTTGGGGACAAGAATTCCAACTATTTCCATGCGGTCAAAAAAACACACAAATGTATAAACAAATTTGCAATCCTTGAAGATCAAGCTGGGACAGTAGCGTATGAAAAATCACAAATTGCAGAGATTATTACAAGCTACTACCAGCAGCTTTTCTCTTCGACACCCTCTGACTGCTCGGAAGTGGTTAATGAAGCTCTTACACCTTGTATCACTCAGGAAATGAATGAGCAGCTAACGGTTATACCAACTCCGATGGAAGTTAAATTGGCTTTAGATTCTATTCACCCGGACAGAGCTCCTGGCCCGGATGGATTTCCGTCAGGTTTTCTCACCTCAAATTGGGAGTCTATAGGAGCTGACGTGGTTAAAGAAGTGCAGAGTTTTTTCACCAACAGTACTATTTCAGCATCTCTAAACCACACATTTGTAAGGCTAATCCCGAAGATCAAGAATCCCAAGCTCGTCACTGATTATAGACCCACTGCCTTATGTAATGTTCCATACAAGATTTTTGCAAAGATCCTAACAAAACGACTGCAGCCTTTTCTTGGGACTACCATCTCCGAGAACCAGTCTGCGTTTGTTCCCGGAAGAGCAATCACCGACAATGTTCTTATCACCCATGAAGTGCTTCATTTCCTGAAAAATTCAAAAGCGGAGAAAAGTTGCTATATGGCGGTTAAAACCGATATGAGTAAAGCCTATGATAGGCTAGAATGGACCTTTATTCGACAAGTGCTCCTCCAGCTTGGTTTCCATCAGCATTTGGTTGATTGGATTCTACTATGCATTTCAACAGTTTCCCACCCATATTTAGTCAATGGAGAAGTTATGGGCAAAGTCTTACCTACTCGCGGCATCGTCAAGGCGATCCCCTGTCTCCCTACATATTTATTTTGTGTAGTGAAGTGTTGTCTGGGCTCTGTAGGAAAGCAGCACTCTCAGGAGACCTCAAAGGGGTTCGAATAGCCAGGAAAAGTCCACGAATAAACCACCTCTTGTTCGCTGACGATACCATGTTCTTCATCAGAGCGGATCAGAGAAGTTGCTCAACGCTTTCACAGATTCTGCGGAAATATAAAACAATTTTGGAAAGCAAATCAATGCCTCTAAATCTTCGATCTATTTCTCTACAAAAACGCCTCAGCTTAGGAAGGAAGATGCAAAACGAATCCTTGGGATCTCTAAGGAAGGAGGCACGGGTAAATACTTGGGATTACCTGAGCTGCTAGGAAGAAAAAAGAGAGATATTTTTGCAGCAATCACCGGAAAAATCAAGCTGCGAGTGAAGGGATGGTCTACACGTTTCCTCTCTCATGCTGGCAAAATGACGCATCTAAAAAAAGTCCTTTCATCCATCCCAAGTTACGCCATGTCTTGCTTTAATCTCCCCTAAGTCTCTGCAAGAAAATTCAATCTTTGTTAACTAGATTTTGGTGGGACTCCAAACCAGATAAAAAAAAGATTGCATGGGTCGCTTGGAAAACACTGGCTACTCCTAAGGCAGCAGGAGGCTTGGGTTTTAGAGACGTAATGAGCTTCAATGATGCTCTTTTGGCTAAGATTAGTTGGCGCCTAGTCAAAGCACCAGAATCTTTACTGGGGAGAATCCTCTAGAACAAGTATTGTCATTAGTCCAATTTTCTAGATTGAAAAGAACAACCAATTCTTCCCATGGCTGGTCCGGAATTCTCACAGGGCGGGACCTCTTACTACCAAATCTGGTGAAGACGATTGGTACTGGTCGAGAAACAAGTATGGAATGATCCCTGGCTCCCCTCAATCCCAGCTCTCAAACCTCATGGACCCCCTAAAAAGGCATCTCAACATCTTCGTGTAGCAGATTTGAAAAATCATCATACAAATGATTGGAACTTACAGAAGCTGGAAACATTGTTCCTTTACCAGGTCACGGAAATCTGCTTCATAAGACCAACAAGCTCTATTAAAGAGGATGTGTATCACTGGAAATTCACAAAGTCAGGCGCTTATTCCACCAAGTCAGACTACTTTACCGCTATGGAACAGGATCCCCCTGCAATCTCACAACATCTACCTTCAACAAACTTTGATTGGCACAAAAATATTTGGAACTTAACTTGTCCACCAAAACTCGAAACTTTCCTTTGGAAAACCTTAAACAAAGCTCTACCTACAGGGATGAATTTGCAAAGTCGAGGAATCTCTAGTAATATACTCTGTAAGCGTTGTGAAGCTCCTGAGACAACTCAACATATCTTGTTTGAATGTGAGTATGCAAAAAATATCTGGAAGCTGGTTGATTGGAAGTCTTTGCTCCCACAGGTTTTTCCTTCTCTAGAATTGGCAATCGTCTCCCTCAACCGAGCTATAAGCCTTCCACCTTATGGGATAGCAGCAAGTCCAATCTCAGTTTGGATACTCTGGAATATCTGGAAAAGCGAGAAATAATCTAATCTTCCAAGAAACCATTATCTCACCTCCGGATCTGTTAACGAAATCTTTTGCAGAAGCCCGTGAATGGATCCAAGCTCAATCCTCTGCTGTCCCAGGCGGGAAGCTTGCGCAACAACCCGGCCGCCGCTGCGAGCAAAACAGTCTTCAGATCAGGATTTTCTCGGATGCTTCCTGGAAATCGGACCAAAAAACTGCAGGTCTGGGAACTTTTATCCCTCACCAGATTCAAATCGGCGAGCATCAGGCATCTCAGATAGCGAATTGGGTCCCTTCTGCTCTTCACGCCGAGGGTCTAGCGATCCTCCACTCAATTCGACTTGCAATTTTGATGGGCCTTCGGCAAATCACCATCATCTCAGATTCAAAGGAATGCGTCGACGCAATCCAGCGAAAAGCAGAGAATCATGAGCTGTTTAGTATCTTATGTGATATCCACGATCTCTCCTCTCACTTCGAAAGCTTGGCTTTCCTATTTCTCCCGCGAAGGTTTAATCTTCAAGCGGATCGTATTGCAAAAAGAGCTCGTGTAGATCACTCAGTTGATCAGGCTTGTCATTTTCTTAATTGAAAAGTAAGCAGGTTGACAAAAAAAATAAAATAATAAGGAGATTAAATCTATATGTACGTATAGTTTCTCTTATATATCTCTTCATATGACAATAACTTTAGGATACAATAAAAGGTTGGCACCGATAGAAAATATAGGCACCGACGAATAATTTTAATTTTATGGTGGAACCCACTATTACTATGCATGTATAGTAACTCATTTTGTTTTTCTATAAATAGAGGATTCCGCTTAATGTAAAAATGATTCCATGTACAATTCAATACATTACAATCTCTCTGATAAAAATCTCTTTTTCTTTCATATTTCGGTAATATAACCATATATATAAACACCGTTTTTATAACAATATAACATTTGTTTTGTTAAAATCTTCCATAAAAAGTTTTATAAATATGTAAAAAAATAGATTCAAAAAAACTAAAAGTATAAACTTTAATATGTCTTGTCTGCTCCATACTATTTTACCAAAAAGCTTAGCGCCCGAGCCCACGGCGAATTGTTGTCCATCTAAAAAATAAAACGGTGTAATTTACTAAGGATAAATCTGTCCTCTCTTTTGCAACCATTTAAATTCTTATATTGACAATTATGTCCTTCGTATCCAAAGTTTTAAATAAAAGAGATCAAAGGGGATAACAAGAACTCTAGTCCAAAACTAACATTCTTCTCAATGGATACTTCCTCGAGAACCCAAATTGTACCTAGACGATCCGACTCGGTCAAAATCTCCTCGAAGGTTACCATTTCTTCCCGGCGATCACTCTCTTCCTCCTCCTCCAATTCCCTCCTACTCTCCGACAACTCTCCGGCAACTCCTCTCCATCCCCTTGGCGTCCCATTTTCATGGGAAAAGCTTCCCGGCGAACCCAAAGAGTTCCCATATCACCGGAAAAACGAATCATCAAACAAACTCTTGCCTCTCCCTCCTCACCGGAGTAACCATAGCCTCAACACTAGACGTAAGAAGAATAAGTCCCCTGCGGCCATGAGAGATCCTTTCACGGCGGCGCTGGTAGAGTGTTCCAAAGGCGCCACCGCAGACGGAGAACATACTGGCGGTGAATCAAGGAAGGTTTTGAGGAAGAGCAGCAGCATGGGGTTACTGAACCTTTACGCTTCTTGTAGAAGAGCTTGTGCTGTTTCTGAATCCATTGTTTATCTCCCGAGGTCCAACGACCGAGTTGCTTCCTACGATCATCTTCTTCTCAGCACTCGTCGTCATCGCCTATGATCTTTGTCGTTACTAAGTTTATAAGATTCTGAATAAAAGATAATAATTATAGAGACTTACGTATGTAAATATGTTCTTTTCAATAATATATATATTTTTCTTTAATTATTAATATATTTTGTATGTGTATCAGTGTATAGTATTGCACTATTGCTCCATGCATTTCCTTTTTCTGAGCGTGACATATTAATGTAATTATGATTTATGTGTGTTTACCATTTGGGTTTGAACACCGACGATAAGCTACATGTAACCAGTTACTTTATTGTGATACAACGTCATCTTAGGTGATTACATGTGTTTATGTGTGATATCTTCGGATATTTCCTAACTCTTATAAAGAAATTAACGTTATCGAAATATTTGAAGTAAAAAATTAAATAAAAGATTATCACAGTTATTTGAAGTTTTCTTGATATCACGTAACGTATGTATGTGTTCAAAACAACGAAAAACGTATGTATGTGTCTCTGTGTTATCTAGTCATATGTGAGTGCTTAGTTAAGCCATAAATATAACTACGTATTTATACGAAACTTCATTGATCGTTTTGTATCCTTAACTCTAATTAACTATTATAAGATTATATTCAAATTGTGTGTAGTGATATTTAAGAGAGAGAAAAATCAATAGATGTGAAAAACAGCAAATGGTTAGACCCAAATTGATAAGTTGGTTAATACACCAACGATTTTTAGTGAGAGTCAATGCCCTTTTATCTGTAACCATTAGGAAGAAATATGATCATCTGCACAGAGACTTCAGTTAAAATCATAATTAGTATTTATATAGACTATAGAGTACTTGGATGTTTCATCAAGATAATATGTATCATATTTGGACATGTTTAGGAACAATTGACTTTTGTTGTGGGTCATTCATGTCAGTCAATTATACAGTTTTACTCTTTTTAGTTAGGGAAAGCGAATTTTATCAGTTTTTTCTTGGATAGTAGGGGTTCTAATCTCTAAAAGACAATATAAAGGTATATATTCTCGTTTACTATTTCTTAACTAAAGCGAAATACTGCAATTTCTATTTTTTGTTATATTAAGTCGGTGATATGAAATGATATTTAAATGAATTATGGAAGTGATGGGAGTACATAAATGAGAACTTTCATTGCCAACGACAGACAATATTTACAAATGATGGGATTCTAATTTATTGATATTCACCCTTCGAATTTCCTCATGTGAATATTGATACACAGTTAACATTAAATTATTCTTGGAGGACCCATAGTAATAAATACCGTGCTTTACAATTCAAACGTTTAACATATATTTCCTCTATTTGTAATTAATCCAAGTTTTAGAATAAAAAATTGTTTCTAAAAGATAGATTTTTTAAGCTTTCTATGCATTTTTTATTAGCTAACTATGATGAATTGTAAACTTAAAAAAAAAATTAAATACTATTGGTTTAAAGTTATAAAAATTGTTAATCACAAAATGATGCATTTATAATCAAATTTTAATTTGTTTTCTTAATATGTATGAAAAGTTTAAAATTTGGATTTATTAGAAGTATATATTTATAAAGCATTTTACATAGCTTCTGAACTTTGTTATAGATATCATATTCATGAAAGTGGAAATTTCAATCAAACTCTTCATCAGATCTCATCACTAATATCATTAGTCATTACAGTTGCCATTTTCATTTTTTCAAACAAACTTTTCAGATGAATTTTCAGCTGATTTATTAAATTTTAGATTTAAGAATTTTCGAAGCCAAATCCATCCAAACGATGAAGAGAGATATCTCGTCTAGATATGGCGCTTCAAGCAAGTTTTCAGGATATTAGCACATTTTGGTATTAAGAACGATGTCCTCAATATTTTGTTGTTTTTTATATCTAAAAATACATAACACACTCATTAAAACCAAGTGCTAATAAGAATGTGTTTTGTTTTCTGTTTACGCTCAACGCCGCTGAATATATATATATACTTTTTTTTGTTCCGTAGAAATATGTTGGATTGTAAGTTAGACATCAAATTTTGTCAGGTTCTTTTAGGTGAAAGTATAATAGATCATATATTTTTGCGATTTATACGGTAGAAGAGGATGTTAACAACACATTTTCAGATCCATTCCTTTACTAATATTTGGGAAGTACCTATTTGAAATAACATTTAAATTCTAAAAAACTTACATACAATATCACTAGTTTTAAAAACTAAAAAAAAAAAATCTTAAAGATAAAAATGTCTAAACACTTAATCTATTTTTACTATTAAAAATACATATTTAAAAATAAATTTTCACAAAATCTATTTTTAACTTTATTCAGATTAAATTATTAAAAATACATATTTCAAACTAAAATCCTCACAAAATCTATTTTCAATTTTATTCAAATTTTCTTAAATAAATCAATTAGTGAAACAAAAATTTAATTTAAAAAGTAGTAAATATATAAATTAATAATATCTAAATTATAGATTCCAAAATAAATAAAAATAAGATTATAAACAAATTTTTCAAATTTCCACTACAATATTACTACTTAAAATTAATTAAAAATCATATAATACATATCTAATAATTTGTTTGGGAATTACATATTATAAACAAACATTTAAGTTGTAAACAATTACATACAATATTATTGATCTTAAAAGCAAACCAGAAAAATCATTAAGGGTAAAAATGTGTTAGTATTTTATTATTTATCTTTACAACCAAAATAATCTAACAAGTCGTTCTCTACTACCCATATAACCAAACAAAATTATGTAAATAAACTTTATTAAAAATTAGAAACAATTTACAATAATAAATCAACAAATATTTTTGTTTTACAAACATTAAATATGTTAATTCAAAATTCAAAACATTCATGTAAATTTTTTTAAAATTAAAATAAATATTTTTGAATAAAATCAAACATTTACGATTTTTTATACTCATAGTTTTTTTATTATTTAATGATAACACATCATGAAGTTAGTATAAAAATGATATATATTTAATACTAATACGTTTCTTTATATGAAATCAAATAGTTGAAGTTAATATCTTCTTACTAATATTTGGAGAATATATTTATAGAAATAACATTTAATTTGTTGAATGACAAATAATAACCTAACTCAAAATTATTATTTAAATATTAAAATCATTGCAATAATATAACCAAAACTTTAGAATAAAATTTAAATCTAAAAATCAATCAATCCGCGCTATAGCGCTGGAGATAATATAGTAATAGTATAATACACATATTTTCCTCTTGTTTCTCTCGGCTCCATAATCATAACCCTAATTATTCTAATTTTAATAATTTTTGAATTTTTTATTATGTATTTTTAATACCCAGTTTCATATTTAGAAAACTGAGAACTGAATGTTGACCCATAAAAGAAAAGAAATCTGAGAATTGGAGTTGAGACTAAAAAATATGGTTTATACTTTATATTGTTGTATCACCATCAAAGATTAAAACCCGGTATAGTGGATGTTATTGTTAAATAAAAACATTATGGTCTTTATTTATATTTTTGAGATAAATGAAGATGGTTTCGTTATGTATATAATTATATATATTCTTAAATCTTTCTCAGATCTATATAGATTTTTATTATAAAATATCTCAGCTTTTGATAGAAATGTTCAAATATTAAATATATACTTATATTTGTTGTCAACAAAATAATATATACTTATTTAAAATTGCCTTTTTCATATATTTTTACTATAAAAATCTTCAAAGTAATCAACATGTTTATTAAAATCATGAATTGAATATTGCCAAATTTCAATTTACATTTCAAAATCATTGAATAACTTATGATTTCACAAAAATTTTGAATATTGATTGACGTTATGATTATATGTCAAAACCCAAGTAGTTATTTAATCCAATAACCCCTCAAATCGAAGTTGTTATTGTTTGGATTTGTGAACAAAGAGACGATGATTCTTGTTGCTCTGCTACTCCTAACATTACACCTTTTTATTGTTTCATGTGTAGACGCAGGCCAAATCATTTTGATGGTTTCCAACACCAATCGCTCTTTTGTCGACATGGAAGCTGATTTCTGTAAGTTTCTCTCTCGATTCTTCGTTTATATTTTCTTGCAGTTACGTGTTTTTCATTTCCATAACTTTGCCACCACTTCTATTATCAATTTATCCCTTTAGTAGTATAAAGATTTATACTTTGCTTTGAACACAAGGGTTTGGAAACAGAGAGATTATGGATTTGTTTGTATATGTTTTCAGTGAGTAGGGTAATGTTTATACTAGTTAAATTGCTGATCCTGATGGAAAGTTCCATGTTTCAGCTCCATTAGTGAATACGGTGGAAACCGGAGTGGTTTACGTGGCTGAGCCTCTGGACGCTTGCCGAAACTTGAGGAATAAACCGGAGCAGAGTCCTAATGGTACTTCCCCTTTTGTGTTGATCATAAGAGGAGGCTGCACTTTTGAGTACAAAGTCAGAAACGCGCAGAGAAGCGGTTTTAAGGTTGCCATTGTCTATGACAATGTGGACCGTAACTTCTTATTCGCAAGTAAACTCATGCCTCTCTATGTCTATGCTATTCAAGTCTCTAATCCCAAGTTGATGCTATAAATCTTGATTTTGGGATTCGTTTTTTAGTGGGGGGAGACTCGGACGGTATACAGATTCAAGCGGTTTTTGTGATGAAAGCAGCCGGAGAAACTCTCAAGAAGTACGCTGGTTTGGCGGAAACGGAAGTCATGTTGGTTCCTAAATCAGAGGACTCGGTGTGGTCGTTGTACGCTACCATAGCATTGATCTTGTCGCTGGCTATGTTTGGTGTTATGGTCGCTTGTGTCTTCGTCTGTAGACATTGCACAACTCATAGCAACTCTACATTTCAGTTCCATGGGATGAGCCGTGGAATGGTGAAAGCAATGCCAAGTGTTACATTCACTTGTGCGAAAGAAGACACCACGACTGGTTCCTCTTGCGCTATCTGCCTCGAAGACTACAATGTTGGGGACAAGCTCAGGGTCTTACCTTGCGGCCACAGTTGAGTATATATGAGATTTAACCCTATCATTAACAACAGAACGTCTGATTCTGTGATTCTTTTGGTGTTTTTTTTCAGAGTTTCATGTCGCTTGCGTAGATTCGTGGCTTATATCATGGAGAACGTTTTGTCCAGTGTGTAAACGGGATGCGAGAAGGAGCACAGATGAGCCACCAGCTACAGAGAGTACACCGTTGCTTAGCTCTTCAATTGCAACATCATCTGTAGTGTGTATAGACCCTCCTTTGGGATCCTCAGTTTCTTTCTCTCCAGCGCATGCGAGCTCGTCCTACATTCAACAATTTGTCAGGTTTTCCTCTCATCGCAGCCAGTCTTCCCCAATAAATGTCAGCCGTATCTCTGAGAATCTCAGGCGACAAGCCTCACCATTGCAGTCATCATTACAGAGATCATACATCTGTATGAAGTCTTTCCATTCACTGGGTTATTCGACCATGTCACCTCTCAATGCTATCGAAATGTCACCAAACCGGCCATACCCAAGCAATGCATCTCCTGGATTAGTCAGTTCGACAAATCATCTGCTTTGCAATTATACAGCAAATACATTCTCTCCTTTCTCCCCTGGACACTCGCTTCCAGACTGTTAGACCGAGCTTGCAACAGACACCATAGAAGAATCTGTCTCTCTAGGTGCGGTCCAATCCGCTTTGGTTCATGTAGGATTCTTCTGCTTTTTGATGTCAAGAATACACCATCAGTTGATTTGATATGTATACTATTCATGTTGGTTTTCATTCTTTCATTTTTGTTTTGCTAAAATCTGTTTTGTTACATCAGAAACACACAGCTCAACTGCTAGGGATATGAGCCTATGATTGATAAAGAATTTGCCAAAATTTTGAGATATCTGAGTTTTGACTAATCTACAATGTTAGCGGGTTTTAATAAGACTACACAGCACAGCTAGCCACTAGATTCTGAAGTCACTCTGTCCTTTGTCGTTTTGCTTTTATTTCTCTCATCCAATCCTTGCATTCCTCTGCGGTGCCGTTGGGGTAAGTCAGCTGCCATGTGATCAGTTTCTGTTGCTGCAAAATAGAGCAATTAGCATTATGTAAAAGAGATAAGCAAGACAGGATCTATGATTCAACAGTAAGAGATTACTTTGATGTTACATCTTTCGGATCTAGTTTTTAGTTAAAAGCATTAAGGCTGAGATTGCCTAGCATTACGACTGACAGTTTCATAAAGGCATAAAGCCACATTTGGAAAGCAGGATATAATAGATGTTTCAGGAAGGTGATTTACATGGTTTTGCAGGATTAGTCACAGCTAAAGACTAACCTCAGATAATATAGTGATCTAATAAACAGAAACTGAGGCATGCAAGAGACTAGATCTACAAGTTCAATTTTTTCTGAGCACAACTCCAACATTTAATCGAACATATAGAGAACGCGTTTTTTCTTTTAAGGTTCCATGACAGGGATCTAGGACGAGAAAAAGTTCTTAATTCTGAGAGATTGAGAATTGGGGAATCAGTGAAAAGAGAGGAAGCCTTACCCATTCACGGATCAGGGATCCTCCCTTCAGCTCTGCAATTTGCATAATCTCCCTGCCATTCACCAGAGGCTTTACATCCCAGATGTTATCAAGACCTGTTATGTTAAGAAATAAACACTGTTACATACGTGGAATGGTTGGCACATTCACAGATGCAGTTCTAATGATACAATAATGAGCTTTCTAAAGATGATTTTCTCTTCCGCCCTTCTTGTGCATCGCTTTTCAAAATCAGAAAGACTGCCCAAAAACAGGAATTATAAAATCAGCTTCTCATGTTCTTAGTTCTACTAGCGTGAGTCTGGTAATCACAAAAACGTGGGGAGCCTTGGTAACTAGTCACAGCCTAACTTCTTCTACCTCCTCTTAGAATATCTATCTTATATGCTACCACTTATCAAACATTCTAACGCTTACCCAGTTCATGAATGGTTGCCTCAACTGTTAGATAAGTTTCTCGCATCTTTTCCAGTTGGAAGTCCAGGTGCCCAATTTCTTGATCGTCAGCCATAGCAGACAAAAAAGATGTTAAGAGAGCAACACGCCAGAAGTCTTTAATATCCCTAAGTAGAAACCCTGTAATAGTTATAAAACAAAATATTTTAGTTATATACATATGGTCAGATATAATATGTTCATTATACTACAAGTGCTATAATACTCATCGTTTAAAAAATTATCAATGACACCGACTAACTAATATATATTAGTGATTTTTTTTATCTTCTTAAGTTTTTAAGGTGGGAGTAATACAATACTACAAAGGCTATAGAGGAGAGAACCTGTGAGTACTCTTATTTTCGAAGTTGCTGGGACCTCTGGATCATTAAGGGAGATGGACTTCCAATGCTCAAGAATATCAGTGGCCCAATCCAGCTTGTCCAGTTCTACGTCGTTCTTCGACTCAAGGGGACGAATCAACGGTCGAAATTTCTCCGTGGTCTTATGTATATTCATAACCTAGAGAAGATGGAATTCATTATCATGATAGTGATGAATCTGTTAAAAAGGTATGGTAAAACGAGATACACTGCTATTGAACATCACACCTATAATCTAATGTCACAGGTGAAGGCTCTGATTGTACAAAGTTAATTGGTTTTTTTCTATTATTGCCAAAGAAAACAACACAAGTATCGCCCTATAGTTACTGCAATTAAGGCCTACGATATTGAACATTAATAATCAGAGCTCACTGTTTCAGCGTCACTGGTCTTCCGCTTCATGGAGAATTTGAAGATGTGATTGACAACAGGAATCTGAAAAAAGGGCTCAAGGTTTGCTCGGTTAGACAACCGAATTCAGATTTATTTAACCCAACAAAAGATGACAAAATAAATAAGGGAGTGCGTACCGATTTGCCCTTGTTGTCTTTGTAAACGGTTTTCCTAAAGGGGAGAAACAGAGCAGCATACAGAGCAAGCCGTCTTTGTTCACCCTAAAACAAAATGATAAGACACCAATCAAAATCTAATTGATTGTAAAAAGATAGGAAAACTCCATCTTTAGCAGTTAAACAAGAAGCGAACGCGCCAGAATAATGACTCACACTGAAGTTTCCTAGCCCAGGTGTTTGAAGCAGGCTCCACATAGCTTCCAAGTAGGCTTGGGAGAGGCTAAAATAGCAGACATGTGAGTGAGTTTTGCAAAATATGAATAGCAGTGTCACAGGACCAGATTTGCAAAGTTAGCGAGTGTTAAGAGTAGAAATGAGATAGAACCTGCCACAATTCTCTGATGGTGAAGGCTCAGCTGAAGAGGGAAGGGAAAACACAACCCTAAATAGTTTCAGCTCAGAAAGATAGGTAACCGCTGAAACTGGTCCATTCCCAGATATCATCAAATCAATCTGCACCAAAGAATCAAGTTGCCTAACGTTAAACCCTAAAAATGGAGGTCGCCAGAGAAATTAGCGATATTCAGCAAGCAGGAAGTGCAAATACATACTTCATTCCCGATCCGCTCTCTGCTAATTTTTTCTCCAAGAGCTACCCTTACTTCCTCACTTGAAGCAGCTTCTTTTAGTTCTTCATCCAGAGTAAAACCAAACCTTGCACCTGTTATGGCAGTATATTAGGAAGGACTGACAAAACGACAACCACAGAGCTCAAAATGGAGGATCTGAGATGGGAAATGTAATGAAATATAATTTAAAAAAAACAAGAAAATAAAAGAAAAGAAAACACACATACCAAAGCGAATAGCCCGGAGAACTCGCAAAGGATCATCCAGAAACGTAGCTTTTGCAGGCAAGGGTGTAACAATTTTTCCGGACTTTAGGTCATCGATGCCTGCAATTTTATCAGTTCCTTGTGAACTATTATTTTGAACATTAAAGGAAATGAATGATGGCAACACAAGGATGCACTAACCTCTTTCCGTAAGGTCTTCTACTGAGCCAGAGTTGATGTTGTAGAATAAACTGTCAAATTTAAGAAATCATAAAAATGTCCCAATTTGCATTCAGAGATACGGAGATCATATTTATACTACTTCTGGTTCAAGGCGAAGGTGAGTGTACCTATTTATGGTTAAATCTCTACGATAAGCATCCTCTTTTGCGGTGCCAAATTTCTGTAATAAAGCAGAGAAATAAAAACTTTAAGATAAAGCAGCACAACCACTTAGGTCCTTTCCATTGCAACACATAGACGATGAATAAGGAGCAGTACCATTGTAGGAATACGACTATTCTCTGTGTATTCTTCACTTCTCAAGTTCACAAAATCTATCCATTGGTCATAAATGCGCATCTTTGCTGTCTCCAAGTGTTTGGATTGCTCAGGGTTCCTGAAAACACCAACAAAATAAGCCAGTTGACATCAAAGAACAATAGCGTATTAGACTTAAATTCAGCAGGGAAAGATTGGAGTCACAAGCCTAGAAGAGTTTCAAGACCTTTCAATAATAGTGTCGCCTTGTACTTCTTCGTCTCTAGAAGATAAATATTCCTTGAACTTATCAAGAAATTCACTTCCCGACATATTATCAATAGCTATGTCAATGTCATCACTGTGTTTCCCTAGAAGCTGAAAACAAAGATAAAGCAAACATCAATCTTCATTATATCAACAATTAACAGAAATATCAACTCTGATGTTAGTATGTAATGGAAAATCCTCATAGTGCAACCAAATACTCATACAGTTACATTCCAGAAACTTCAATCGCTAATAAACACAAACGCAGCAAAAAATTCCAAGAATTCTAAACGAGTTCCACAAAATTCCCAACATTTGATTATAGAATCTGAAAACGGGACAATTCGACTATTCCCTGAACTTATTGAATCCAACCAGGTGAAGAAGAGTACCTTATCACGGACCCAACCACCGGCGACACGAAGCTGCGTGTCAAGGTTACAATAACGGAGAGTACTAAGAAGCCGGTCGAAAATTTTTTGCTCTTTCTCAGTGAGTTCAATATTCTCCTTCAATTCGACTGAAGGAATCGATTCCTTATCCTCCCCTCCAACATTCGTCATCACCTTCGTCGAGAACCAGTAACAACACAGACGAGGCGAAACCACGGGAATGCGATGAAGCGATGAAGTACGAAACGCGAAGGTTAGGGAACGATTAGGGTAACGGTAACGAGTAGAAGGTGAAATTAGAAACAGAGGTTTTGGGAGATTTATGAGAGTGTTGATGGGAAGAGACAATCTCATGTTTTCTTATATCGGCTTTTGTAATTTCCATTTTTCTGATGCGGCGATTGACGGCGGCGTTCTGAACCAGCGGAGTGTATGGGCCAGGTCAGATCCGTTTAAGGCAGAACGATTATTAGGCCCAATTATGGCCCAAAGTTTCATTAACAACCCGGAATATTAAGGGGATTATTGTCAAAAATGCCGCAATTCGGATACTGTTAAATATCTAAGTAACTAATTAATATTTTATTTAATAATCACATGATAAATATTTATAACTACCTATAACTTATTAATATTTTATTATAGTTAGTTAGCAATTCACCACTATAAATAGGTGGTTTATGTTGATCATTTGGATGTAAGCAAAAACAACAACGAAGTAAGAAGAAAAGTTATATTAATAACAAGTTCTGTTTAATCAATTTCCTCTCTCTCCTTTAATAAATATAGTAAAACACTTCCTTGTTTCATTCTAATAAAGTATTATAATTAAGTATTATTCATAACACGTTATCAGCACGAACCGCTCATTATCTTATCTAAGTCCGGGTCGATTTCTCTCTAATTTAAGGTAACGATCTAAGATATCATGTCAAATTTGGCAAAGCTCGATATCGCTGCTCTTGATATATCTGGAAATAATTATATGACATGGGCATTAGATGCGAATATCCCAAGCGAGCGAGCTACGGATGCCTTGACGACAACGTGGAAGATAAAGAAGGCCATGATATTTTACGTCAACCTCCATGACAATTTAAAAATTGAATACATCACGAAAGAAGATCCAGGGGATCTTTGCATCACTGATATGTTTGATCACCAAAATATGTGATCTTACCAGAACATGAGTGGTTGAACCTCCGGTTTATGGATTATAAAAGTGTAGGTGATTATAATTCTGCGTTGTTCGGAATTACTTCGAGGATGATGTTGTGTGGAGAAAAAATAGCGATAATGATATGATCGAAAACTCTCAAACATTTCATCTGTGAATGTATCACTACAACAACAATATCGGACAATTATACTTCGGTATTCGGAGTTAATGAATACACTCAGTTGCCGAGCAAAATAATGAACTTCGTGATGTTAAATTATAAGACTGACAATCGGATCAACAATATTCCACGGCGAATGTCGCATCATCATCCAGGCGTGATAATTGGCGAGGACAAGGGCAGTAAGGCGTGGTCGCGGTCGCGGGCGTGGAGCGAGAGGTGGACAAGAAGGGGATTCATAATAGTTATAACGGGAAAGACAACAAAATAACAAAGAAAAACGATAACTTGATCGCGGTAACTACTGAGAAATATATATTCTGATGCGGAATGAAAGGCCATTAGCGTACGTAACACTCGCTATCTATCAGATCCCAAAAGGCGAAAAATGCAGAAACTAATTTTGTCTCGATGAGCCGGACCTTCATTCGATAATACTCATCTTGATATTGGGATTTTCTCTCAAAGTGATGTTAACAGAATAATAAGATGAGTAGACAATGTAATATAATGTAATATATTGTCTAAGGTCAATATAATAATGTCTTCGAAAAGTATAAAATAAAAGGTTTCATGTATAATATATTTTATATTGTAATATAATGTTTAATATTATTTAAAATGAACCATTTTTATTAATAATATAAGCTAAAAAGAAATCATTACATAAAATAATAAAATGACATTAACAATAAACTCTACGTGGGTATACTCAACGAAAGACATAAATAAAACAATAATTAAAAAAAGCTAAACAAGCTTAAACTAAACATCTTCAAAACTAAAAACTAATTGAATGAGAAAGGATGAGATTTTGTGTGAATAAATGAATGAATGAATGAGTGTATTTATAGATTGAAAAAATCATATTAGTTTGAAAAATAGAAATTTTTGAAAAAATAAAAATAAAACATCATAGTTGGTCACAAATCTGACCGTTGATGTTAAAAATCGATACGAAATTTTATATGATCTGTTGAATTTTAACGATTTCGGATATATAAAAAAAAAATCAAATTTTTCAACATTTTTGGAACATGTTTTTAAATCGTTCTTATTTTGACCCGATGTCAAAATTTATGAATGAAGATGAAGATATATGTTCAGAGATAGACCACGCACATATTAAAGGATAAAAATATTTCTCCGATCTTAAATTAAAACTGAGCTAATACTATATCCGAAATGCAAAAAATTATGGGTTCCGAAGAGCTCAATTCTCAATGCCAAGGGGACAAAGTTTGAAATAAAGGCATTATATTCTCCCAAGTCTTACGAAATTTGTTAAGTTTTAAAGATATCCGAAAAATGAATATCATGTGGAAACCAAGAATAAATATGGCACGAATATCTTTGCATTACAACAGTGGTTTCGAGAGAAAATATATATTGAAGAATGCCATTTTTCTTTCCTGATTATATTCCACAGATTAATTATCAATATGCCACTGAAACCCAAAGTTTAATATATTTAAAGTATGGCATGAAAGACGGTCATCCTGGTTCAATCATGAGAAAAATGGAAAATTCTAATGGCCATCCATGAAAGACACTGTAAGATCTTTCAATCAAATGAATTTTTATGCATGACGTCTCTGGGAAAACTTATAATTGCCATCACCGCCTAAAATTGGGAATGAATCACCACAATTTTTAAAAGATACATGTGATATATGTGGACCAATCCACCCATCATGAGGACCATTTCAATATTTTATGGTATTAATCGACGCATCAAGTATATCTCACGTTGTCTTTCACGACACTAAATACAGCATTCGATTTATTTCCCAAATAATCGTTAAGAGACACAATTTCCTCGATTATACTATCAAGAAAGTAAGACTCGATAATGCTGAATTTACTTGCAGTTCCTTTAATGATTATCAGATGCATCGACGTCAACATCCGCCCCACGCTCATACACAAAACTATTCGATTAAATGCAATTAATTGCTGACGTTAATAATGAACAAAACTCCCAATTTCTGTATGGGACATATCTTCATCGCAAAGATTAATCCAAATAAGACTCAAACGCATATAATAAGTATTCCCCATTACAATTAAGATCTCGCCAAATATATCGATCTCTGTATTTTTGGAAGATATATCTATTGCATCTCCCCAACGCAAAAATGGGGCCTCAACAGAGTATTTATGTGTTATACGTCACCAAGTATAATTCGCTATCTCGAACCTCAAACCGGTGATATGTTTACAAGCTATGTTGATTACCATTTTAATGAAAATGAGTTCCCATCGTTAGGAGGAATTCGTGAAATTCCAAAAGATATCACAAGATTCACCATCGCTGATATCTCCGGATCCTCCTACGAAACAACGTGAACTCAAGCGTGCATAAAATTGCGCATACGCAGAAAACAGTTACGAGCTGTGGATACGAAAAAGGTGACAAAATCTTATATACCGGCCGCAAATGTTCCATCAAGAATCAAGTCCCACAGAACAAGATGCTAATAAAATAAATGCCTAAAGTTCAGCTTAAGAGGGGAGACCTATGGGTTCTAAAGACAAAACTCCCCGGAAAAAAAGGCATGGAGAATTAAATTACAAAGAGGTTCCTCAAGAAACCCAAAATGAAAAGTCCGTAAGACTTAAAGTAGTTTCCAAGAACTACCAAAAAAAATATCCTCAAGAGGGACATGAGACAGAAAATATGAGATTTCCATAAACTATGCTCAAAATGAAAAGTATGGGTAAGAAATGATATTAATGAAAATAATGAAATTTTCTCATTTTCTCGTATCCAAAGAAATTGATAATGAAAAGATGATCCGTAACCAGGTCCATATCGAATGTCGAAAAGATCTCGACGAGAAATGGAGGATGGCCATGCAAAATAAATTAATTAATAAAAGAAGTGTTTTTGGACCCGTGGTCACTACACCAAAAGGTGTGAAACCGTAGGATTGGGTATTCGTGAGAAACGAAAATAATAAAGTCACAAGATATAAAGCCCGACTTGTTGCCTCAAGGTTTTTCTCAAAGCAGAGAATGATTATGAAGAAACATATTCTCCAGAATGGATGCAATTACGCTCGATATTTAATGAGTTAGATCCCAAAATCTAAATGAATCTTATTAGGACAAATGACATCTATATGGATCACTGATAATGAAATATATATGAAAATCCCGTAGGGATGAAAATGCCTAAACATTGAGATCAAAGTCTACGGATATATGTTCTGGCCAAATTACAGCGATCACTTTACGGATTAAAATAATCCGACGCGCGTACAATCTTTAATATCTTTTAAAGAAAGGTTATGTGAATAATACGATATCATTTTTATAAAGAAATCATGAACGGATTTTTGTGATCATTGCTTATGTTGACTTACATAATTGGAACTCAAAAAGATTGGGAAGACGAAATCATATGAAAGTTTGAAATGAAAGACCTGGAAAGACAAAGTTTTTTCAGCCTGACAACACCTCCAAGACGGGATATTCATACATCAATCAAATTATACAAGAAAACCTCAAACGCTTTTAATATGGATAAAGCAACCTTTCGTACTCCGATGGTTAATGACAACTCAATGTCAAAAGATCCATTTCACCATGTAAAGATAACGAAGAAATATGGGTCCTCAAGTACCATATATGAGCGCTTATGGACTTATGTTCGCAAATCGCATTACCACGATATGCTTTTGCTACTAATTTGCCAAGATATAATTCATCTCCAACGCGAAGCATTCGGAACGAATAAAACATATTTTCCGTTATCTCCAAGGTACAATAGACTTGGATTATATTATCCTAGAAATTCAAAATCGTGTCTTTGGTTTTGCAGACGCAGTTATTTATCGATCCACATAAAGCAAGATCCCAAACGGATATATATTTACCATGAGGGACGTTATTTCGTGGCGTTCACGTAAGAAACACTGCCGCTTTCATCCAATTACGCAGAGATTATAGACTCATGAAGTTGTAGTGGCTCATATTCAAGTACATTCAAGAAACAAGTGGCATAACCGTGAATAAAGAGCTCACGAATATTCGAGGATAATTCGCATGTGTCACACAAGTCAAAGAAGGTTATATCAAGAGCGATGGACGAAACACATTCCACCAAGATTTTTCTCATACACTGACTCGAGAAAAATGGTGAAGTTAATGTCAATATGTTCGCCTCGCGAAATTCAAAGATCTACTTACGGCGCTACCTACCACAATGTTCAAGATGTTCATAACATCGACGCTGGCCATCTTCGGACATTAATAAGAAATATTTTCCGAGGGAATATGTTATCAGATTTTTTCCCTCGTGTTTTTATCCCATTGGATTTTTCCATGACAAGATTTTTAACGAGGCAGTACATATTAATTAGTTAAAGGGAAGTGTTAAATATCTAAGTAACTAATTAATATTTTATTTAATAATCACATGATAAATATTTATAACTACCTATAACTTATTAATATTTTATTATAGTAGTTAATTCACCACTATAAATAGGTTTATGTGATCATTTGGATAGTTAAGAAAACAACAACGAAGTAAGAAGAAAAGTTATATTAATAACACGTTCTTTTTAATCAATTTCCTCTCTCTCCTTTAATAAATATTATATATAGTAAAACACTTCCTTGTTTCATTCTAATAAAGTATTATAATTAAGTATTATTCATAACAGATACTAGTTTAAGAAATGCCACAATATAAAAAAACATGAAACTGCCAAAAATATGTTTTTTGGCATACGAATGAAAGACAGAAATACCCTCAGCCAAAAGCCAAAGAAGCTGGATTTTGCTAGGGCAAGTCAGAAATCTTAATAAGTCTCGTGTCATATTCACGAGTCGTATAATATTTGTTTCTTTGATTTTTCTTCTGATTTTTTTTTGTTGCTTTCGTCTTCGAGAGAGAGAGATTTGGTTGTTTGTTAACGAAGGAAGCTTCTTCGATCTCTCTTCTCCGTCTTTCATCTTTAATTTTGTTTCTATTTTAGCAGAAGATTCTCGAGCTTCGATACTGTTTCAGATCAATCAATAATCATGGCTAGCACTGTAAACAAGAACATCAACGCCAAATTGGTCAGTTTTAGCCTTTTGGGTTTTTATTTTGTTTATCCTTTGAATGATGATCGGAGAATTTTGAATGGATCATCGTTTTATTGGTTCTATTTCAAATTTGGAGGATTTCAATCGAATTTTCTGATTTGAAACTGGATAATCCTAATTATTTCGGAAATCGCATGTTTTATCAGTATAAAGCTAGGGTTTGGAGTAAAAGTTGTAGATTTTTTCTTGGATTATCCGATCTAATAGTTATGCTTTAGGGTTCTAACGAATCAACTAATTTGTATGAATTTTATCCTGAATGCTTTAAGAATGCTTGTGTATATCTTAGTATCTAAGATCATTGTTAAATAAGGTCTCTTTGTTAGCATCTGAAGCGGAAGACAATTCTGTTTTGTTCCTTTATTTTTGTTTTGGTGCTTAACTTTTGGTTTAAGTCCTTCAGGTATTACTTGGAGATGTTGGGGCTGGAAAATCAAGTCATGTGCTGCGTTTTGTTAAAGATCAGTTTGTTGAATTCCAGGTTGGTAGCATTTCTCTCTTTTGATCTTGCTATAGATGAATCGACCATTGGTGCAGGCGTTTTTCTCAAACATTGGCTGTGAATGATGCCACTGTGAAGTTTGAGATATGGGATACAGCTGGCCACTAAAGGCTCAGATTACCAAGGTAGAAAAAAAGGAACCAAACAAGCAAGTTTATTATGTCCACGGGATTACAATAATAACATCGACAGGCAGTAAAATAACATGTCCACTGGTATGAGAATATTGTCCATTAAACATGTTCATTAAGTTTGTCCATTAAATTTGTCCATTGATCATGTCCACTGATAATGCCCTTGTCTATTAAACTTGTCCACTGATCTTGTCAACAGCGACAGATAAACGTATATTGGGGCACCAGTTAAGAGATGATCTCGTCAACTAATTGTGTCTACTAAAATAAAAATATTTATTTCAACGTAGAAGAATTGATTATGTCCAAGAGATTACAATAATTACATCGATAGGCAATAAAATAACTTGTTCACTGGTGTGGGAATATTGTCCATTAAGTATGTCCATTAACCTTGTCCATAAAGCTTTTTCATTGATCATGTCCGCTAATATTGATCTTGTCTATTAATCTTGCCAACAGCGACGGATGACGTACACACGATTAACCTAAATGAGTCCACAAATGTAAAATATTTATGTTCACTGATTATGTCCACAATTAACTGAGTATCTTGTCCACTGATTATGTCCACTAGTGTACAATAATTATGGACATAATTTCCCTGCGGTTACCCGAAAAAGAAGAAAGAATAGCAATTGCAGAAATCAAATTTATCAGGTTACCAGAAATTTGGGAGAATCACGACATGCTCAGCCTACGAAGTACTTCAAATTAAGAAGAAGAAACGGCTGCTTCAAGAGGGAGGAGAGAACAGGGCTTATGAAGAGAGGCTTAGCAGCATGAATTGGAAAAAAAAAAACCGTCTGCAGAATCGAAACCCTAACCCTACGTAGATTGAGAAGGGGGTTGGAGAGAGAGAGAGAAAGGGAGAACAAAGAGATTTGATGAATTTAAGAAAAAAAATATAAATAAATAAAAGAGGGGCATATATGTCATTTTAGCAGGAAAGCACAGTGTCCGTTTTGGCATTTTAGAAAAGAAACAGAAATTGTGGCATTTTTTGGAATGTATTGGAACCAATTAATTCATTATTAAATATAAGTGGAATACTTTATTTTTTGTTCTTAAATAATTAATTTTAATTCTTATTAAATATATTTTCGGTTTTATATATTAGTTACAAA
The DNA here is from genome assembly GCA_018361395.1 of Boechera stricta. Classification (NCBI taxonomy): domain Eukaryota; kingdom Viridiplantae; phylum Streptophyta; class Magnoliopsida; order Brassicales; family Brassicaceae; genus Boechera; species Boechera stricta. Next base: position 4,496,648 of record CM031539.1, on the reverse strand, counting down.
TTTTAGATAGATAAATTTCCATTCAAATACTATTTCTTAACTCTGAAAAGATATTCTAATAGTTTTTTTTTACAGTGCAATTGCAGCCACTGGATTTGGCGTTTGCGGTGGCCTCAAGTTCCGATGAGAATGGTATTGCTTCAGCTCCTTGTTGTCGGATTTGTCTAGATAACAACATGGATTTATTATGCGGTGAATTGATATCACTGTGAATGTGCAAAGGCACTCAACAATTCGTGCATCGCTCATGTCTCGATCATTGGAGATCCGTCAAGGAAGGGTTTACTTTCTCTCCCTACACCACATGCAAAGCACAGTTTCACCTTCGTGTCGTCGTGGATGAAAACAACTCTTGGCGTCGAAAAGCCAAATTCAGACTCTTTGTCACGAGGGATGTGCTTTTGCAATGTCCGGTTTTGCATACATGATAGACAAAGACGGAGAGTTCCGCAGCTCTTTCAGCTTTTTTGGCTCTTGTTGTTGTTCTTTGTCGATCGTCATCTTCACCGTTCTTGGTTTTAGCTTATGGGTTTCTTGCTGCTACTATGGCTTTCCAAAGGCTATGGCAGAAACATTACCATATTCTCACCAAGAGAGAGCTCAAAGAGAAGTATATTAATTGTGGAGGATCTTCACGGATCTTACACTCCCCGAAGCTGGATGCAGAGCACATAGGAAGACTGAAGATGCTGAAACTTGTGTGACCGTTTTTCTTCAACTGCCAAACTATGGAGTTTTGGAAACATTAGATAAGTTTTCATGCATCTTTGTTCACAGAGAACGTATTTCTTTTTCTTTATATGCGAAGTAAAGGTGCTGCTTTTTTTAATGAATACTAAAGATGTTGAGACCCCAAATAGAAAACTCTTATGTTCCACTTCTATCACAAATATTTGGACCGTATCTAATGAGATATATTTGATGATGGTAGAAGTATGATAAAGTATACCAATCTTCTTTTTTTTTAATAAAAAATTACATAATGTTCTACAGTAAAAGAAAATGAATACGTCTCTCTCATCTAGTGCAAATGTATAAGCAATTATGGGAAATATCCTAAGATAATAAGTTAATAACCCTATTTTAATCAACCTTTGAAGACTTAACGTTACACGCATGAATTAGATCTTGTATACCAAAATAAATAAAACAATCCCCCCGTTGATGACCACGTACGTAACAGAGTAAAAAACACAAATTTTCAGGTTGTATAATGTATACAATTCCACAGCTTTTTATTTTATTTTATGTTTTTAACTAAAATTTTTTGGGTCCTTTATATATATATATATAAATATATAATATTAGCCACGAAACAATCAGGTTTAAGCTTTTGCACAATTCTCAATTTACAGCTCAGATCAAGATCTGACTTGAAAGCAATAACACAAATTCTTTACATCGTCCACGTAGACCGCCCCAAACTCCACTGACAATGTTGTTTTTTGGCCAAATCCACGTTATCTTTGATAGTATCTACTTTTTAAATAAATTAATTATAGATATTTTTTTAATAAAATAATTATTTATCAACTTGCAAAGTATTATCAACTAGCCCAGTTTACGCAATTATTATGATTGATGTTCAAGATAGCTAAAAAACTTTTTTTTTTTTGTCTATAGCGTTAGATGATAACCCACTAATATGCCCGCCTGAATTACTATTTTACGTAAACGGTTTTTCTTCGGAACACATTTTAATTGTACACTAGACAACTGTTACGTGGATTTATATAGTAGCCAAAGGTTTGTATTCATGCAAATTTTGTTTCCTAAAGACAGTCTTGCCTAAATTTGGAAAACGCGAATTCAACGCGACCAAAGTTTATTCTCCGCATTTACCAAACAGGTTCTAGTCCTATACACACATATTACATAGTTGTATACAATCAACAATGATAAATCAAGTAAAGATACAAACTGGTAATTTCTGCATGCAACTTGCGCGATACTATAAAAATCCGAATAGATAAGTGAGAAGATATTGAACTCCGACAGAGACTATTATGCCAATTGGTCAACCTATCACCACATTCTTACAATACTATTTAAAGCTGAAAAGTGCAAACGATCAAAAATGTAAATAAACGAAACAAAAATAGAAAAAAGCCGATCGAACCGGCGAAAAGTCCAATGACCCAATCGATACGTAATAAGCCAAATTAAACATGTCAGACTGGGAAAAAAAACGACGTCGTTTCCTTCGCGTGAACACCACGCTCCAATCATCTTGTCGCTACGACCAAAGCCACTAGCTTCATCTCTCTCTCTCTCCTTGTCTCCACCATTACCACAGTCAACGAGAGAGAGAAGAACAAACGAGAGACTTTCCACGTTCGTCGTCGTCTCTCATCTTCCCTCTATATATATTTCTTCTCTTCCTTACATTTTCCTTTTTTTTCTTCTTTCTTCTCTCTATCACATTTCTTCACCGGCTCGGTGATTATCTCTCCGTCGTAATTAAGGTCCGTTTTTTATGTTTATCCTTACCTTCTCTCAGATCTGAGCTTCGATGATACATGTACGGTTTTCTTTTTGTGTTACATCCATAAGAACAGTACTTATGACGATTGCTAATGTTATTTACTTTTATCTAGATAAGTCCAATCTTAATATTTCCGTTATATTTTTTTACGTTAATGTTCCTTAATCATCATTTCCAAAGAAAAAAAACGTTTTAATTAATTTATAGTTATCCTTTTATTCCAGATCTATACCAATGGAAGGAGTAAACTCATCAAGCTCGATATCAGAGCTAGATGACATATCTCGATTACTTGACCGGCCGAGGCTAAATATTGAACGGAAAAGATCGTTCGATGAGAGGTCGTTCAGCGAAATGGGAATCTTCGACACCGTTAATTCTCCAGGAGGCAGGTCGGGATGGGAAACTCCGGCATCTTCGGCTAGAAACTCGTTTGATCCACATCCTATGGTTGCTGAGGCTTGGGATGCTTTGAGACGATCATTGGTTTACTTTCGTGGCCAAGCCGTTGGTACTATTGCTGCTTATGACCATGCTTCTGAGGAAGTCTTGAACTATGATCAGGTTTCTTTTTTTTGTATTGTTTTTGTGTTTCATTAATTAAGCCTTGCTCTGTTTTTTGAAAAATTGCGGAACAATAGAGCATTATTTTTTTGATTTGAGTACCAAAATTTCTTTGATTTTGATTGTTAAACTTGTGAAATTTTGGGGAATCGCTAAAGTTAATCGCGCATAGTTGTGTGTTTATTGAAATTGCGGAATCGCATTCTACTTTATATTCATGTTCCATAATTTTTTTTCACGTATCTTTGTTTTTCCACAATGTTACCAATCCGAACCAATGTTTTGTTGTATAAAAGTGGAAGTTTCATTTTTTTTTTTTTTGCATATAGTTCCGTTAATACTAACATGTTTTTTCAAAATGTTGGTTAGGTGTTCGTAAGAGACTTTGTTCCAAGCGCGCTAGCTTTCCTCATGAACGGAGAGCCAGACATAGTCAAGAACTTCCTCCTCAAGACAATTCAAATCCAAGGAAGAGAGAAAAAGATCGACAGGTTCAAGCTTGGCGAAGGTGCGATGCCTGCCAGCTTCAAGATCCTTCACGACCCAATCAAGAAAACCGACACTGTCATTGCTGACTTTGGAGAGAGCGCGATTGGAAGAGTGGCTCCGGTTGACTCAGGTTTTTGGTGGATCATTCTCCTCAGAGCATACACCAAGTCCACTGGAGACATTTCACTAGCTGAAACACCTGAATGTCAAAAGGGAATGAGACTCATTCTCTCTCTTTGTCTCTCTGAAGGTTTCGATACTTTCCCGACATTGCTTTGCGCTGATGGCTGCTCAATGGTCGATCGAAGGATGGTAATAACAATTCTCTCTGTTTCCTCTCTCTTTATAATCATTCAAATCAATAGGAATTAGTTGGGTTGAAAGATTAGTAAAAAGATAGGTCTCTCTAGACAAACTTCGGTTCGGTTTAGTTTGGTTTGTACACAGAATTAGTGTTTAACGAACTGAATCTTTGCGTAGGGGGTTTACGGGTACCCAATAGAGATCCAAGCTCTATTCTTCATGGCTCTTCGATCAGCAATGTCGATGCTAAAACACGACACGGAAGGGAAAGAGTTCATGGAGAGGATAGTGAAGAGGCTACACGCGCTTAGCTTCCACATGAGAAGCTATTTCTGGCTCGATTTTCAGCAGCTCAACGACATTTACCGTTACAAAACAGAGGAGTACTCGCACACAGCGGTCAACAAGTTCAACGTCATTCCTGATTCGATCCCTGAGTGGGTCTTCGATTTCATGCCTCTTCGTGGCGGTTACTTCATAGGAAACGTTAGTCCAGCTCGTATGGATTTCAGATGGTTCGCTCTTGGCAACTGTGTAGCGATCCTTGCTTCTTTAGCCACGCCTGAGCAGTCGGCTGCGATCATGGACTTGATCGAGGAACGGTGGGAGGAGCTGGTCGGAGAGATGCCGGTTAAGATTTGTCATCCGGCGATCGAGAGCCATGAGTGGAGGATTGTTACTGGTTGTGACCCTAAGAATACTCGTTGGAGTTACCATAACGGAGGTTCTTGGCCAGGTGAATTTTCTGTTCTTTTCTTTCTTGAAATTATATGTTTAACTAAACCAATTTTTGATATTGACAAAATGAACATTTTACATCTTTTTTTTTTATTAATCGTTTTGGGATCTAGTGGCGTTAATTTATCGTAGAAAAAAGGAATGTGTTAATAGCTATTTAAATTACTTTCATACTTTTTAAAGTTGGAAACAAAATCATTGTAGAAAAAAATGCATAAATCTTCTTTGCGGAAAGTGTTTTCGTTAGTCAAAAATTCCTACTTGTATAAAATGTTCTTTTTGGCACAAAAGTGTTTTCTTTTTTTAATTGATTACTATATACTTATGTACGGATAATCATTGTTCTTTTCTTTTTGTCTCGGATTAATTTTCTCCGGCGGCCGCAAAAAGCAGTGTTGTTGTGGCTATTAACAGCTGCGTGCATAAAGACGGGACGGCCACAGATAGCGAGGCGGGCCATAGACCTGGCGGAGGCACGGCTGTTGAAGGACGGTTGGCCGGAGTACTACGACGGCAAATCGGGAAGGTTCATCGGAAAACAGGCAAGGAAGTTTCAGACATGGTCCATCGCCGGTTACTTGGTCGCCAAGATGTTGTTGGAAGATCCTTCTCATCTTGGAATGATCTCATTGGAAGAAGATAAACAGACCAGACCTGTCATTAAGAGATCTTATTCTTGGACTTGTTAATTTGTTGTCAATTCTTTTGAGAAAATTCGGCTAAATTTTGTTAGTTTCTAAATTTTGTTTTACAAGTTCATGAAATTTGTATTATCGTTTTTTCTTCTAGTGGCCTAGTGGGATATATGATAATTTGACAAGTGATAACCTTTTTGTAGACGAACTTAATTATGTCATAATTTATCATCTTCTTTCTTTGGTCTGTTTACCTCATATTTTTCACCATACAATAATCACTTTGTACTACTGATTTAGTAAAATTAAGGGTTTACTTAATAAAGTAGTGGGACATATTTTCGGCCAATATAATCAGTAGAATCATAAGGGTAGGATATAATTCAAATAAAGATCTGATTACATAGATTGTTTAACTATAATGTTTTTTCACAACTGTAACAGCAAACTTGTAAATAAGCTAATGGCTCTTGGATCATGAGATAAAGGATGAGAGCCATGAAGTGTGTTTGTTTACAAAGTCATTACCTTAATTAAGATAAACTAATTTACAAAGCAGAAAAAAAAATAGAAATAAACTAGTATAAATTTAAAACGTATGGGAATGATTCAAAAATCATATTTTGACTTACTATTATTTGGAGAGTACACTTAAAAAAATAACCTTAACATATGTTAATATTTATTTTCTTATGTCATTTGTATTAAGACCATTTGCTAATTTTTTATTAAGGTTTTAATTATAAATTTAATTAGCACCTAAAAACATAATTAAATCGTGATCTTTCAGGACATCAATCTTTCAGAAGAAAATCTTTGATGAATTGATTCAGGTTATTTTAAATAAGTTTTTTTTTTCAATATCCTTAATTAAACTTACCGGTTTTTTCTAAATTATATCCCATTTACATATTTTTAAACTAAAGAAAAGAAGTATTTAGTACTAATATACTAAAGGAAATATTTAAACGGAAGGAAATATTTAGTAATAATATACTAATATCTCGTTTACATCTACTTAAAATAAAGGAAAGAAGTATCTAGTACTAATATACTAAAGGATGTATTTAGTACTAATATATTAATATCTCATTTATATCTTTTCAAACTAAAGAAAAAAGTATTTAGTATTAATATATTTAGTACTAATATAATAAATTAGATTCAAATCTAGAAGCCAACATTCGTAACCTCTTATTTGTATGAGATTACGTGTTGTGTAGCAGCACATATTGATGTTTTTTTTAAGATTTAATATCCTCTTACTAATATTTGGAGAGTATAATTATAAAAATAATATTTAATCTATTGAATGACAAATAATAACCTAACTCAAAATTATTATTTATATATTTAAATTATTGAAATACTATAACCAAAACTTTATAATAAAACTTAAATCTTAAAAATGATATGTACCCGGCAGAATCTTGTTTTCAAAATGTGAAACGTGAATAAACGGTATATCATTCAAGCCCTATTTATTTAGTTGTCTCTCATGCATTTCCACGATTTTCTCGTTCTTACTCCGTTGATTTCATTTTCGAAAATAATTCTCTCATCGCTCAAACCTAAACACGGTTTTCTCCAAAGATCAAATAATAGAGAATTTTTTTTTCTTCTTCCAATTAAAGCTTTAAGAATCATGAAATGGACAAGAGTCTTGGAGAAAATCACAAGACAATAGGCTGAAGATGATAGAAATTGTTTCTCCCTTTCTTCACATCCAAACATTCTCCTGCATATTTTCCAAAAAATTATATTCTTCTTCATACGTTATTACAGGAATTTTGAAATGTATCAAATTAATAAATTTTGATTCATCTGTTTTTTTGTTAATTTTTTTTAATTCATCTTTTACCAATCAATTAATCTATTTGACCTGTAACACATTTCATAATGAATTAATCTCACGCACCTTTGGTCATGTACCTAGTAACATAATATTTGTGAAACAATTAAGATTCATTGGCAAAAAAGTATTAAAAAAAAGTCTCCAACTTATGTTATGTGTTTTGGTCCAAAGAATACCAAAAGAATTTCGTAATTTGGTCCGAACCTCTTTAATCATTGAAGTTACTGTCAACACGATCAACAAACGCATCAAGCACACTCCGTAAACAGATTCAAGCTAACTTGCCATAACTATGAACACTGCAAACCAATGGACTATTTCATCATAACTGTAAATAACCACTAATTTGTTAACTTTGCAGGATACAACTTATATGACGACTACACAAGAACAAAAGAGATGAGAAGCCAGCATTTGGGGATTATCGATAAGAGCAACCACTTGCAAGTTGCAACACATTTAACGGCATCACGGGAAGACAGCACAACTATAAAACGATCCTTTCTTTTTACATCTGAAGAGGACAAAAGCAGCACCAGATTAATCACAAGCTTCACAGATGATAGATGTTCCTAAACAACAAAACTTTGCCTGATGATAGATAGATGACCTGCTGACATTCATAAATCAGTCTCCAGGGATCCTTAAGCCGAGCAAAATCAGGATCAGCGGATGGTGGCAAAAACGAAAATCATGACGACGGTGATCTGGTCATGAGCGACATCGCCTTTCTTAAATCTAAAGACTGTAGGGCAGCTCCCGGGAAATGATTACCATCTGATGGTATCCAAAGACCTCCATTATGTGGCATCAACACCTGTGGTGGGCTTGAGTCGCCTCCATTGCCTTTTCCTGGTGATGTTTCTTGCTTCTGTTTCACAAATTCAAAGAACTCTGCAACCTGGCGTGCATACCTTTCGATAAAAACCAATTAAGAGAAAGCTGTTTGAGTAAGGAATTTGGAAACTTTGAAGTGTTAGTTTTGAGTTAACGTAATTGAGAACTTACTCTCTCTTTGCTTCAATGTCTTTGCTAAAGTCGATATTGGGTTCACAGTCAAGTACCAATGCAGGAACCTGTGAAATCAATCAACCAGTCTAAGCAAATATTATCTTCAGAATCCATGAACCAGTCTAAGCACCAGAGACTTAATTTACCTTCTGGATGCTAGAATGCATATTTTTTCCTTCCAAGTAAAACACGCGATCCCTTATATCAGGATGAAGTGCATTGTCCATGTGAACAGGCGGTATACTTACAGACAATGTACCATGGTTCCCGCTCTCAAACGGAAGAAGCCAGCTCTCGTGCTTCTCATGAAGATCCTGGAGGTACTTTAAAGAGACTCCACCTTCTTCCTCTCGCTTCCTTAACATCATCCGCTTGTGACAAGTGTCGGGACTCGCCCTCAAGTAGATAAACCCATCAGGAACAAGTCCTGGTAAACAAGAAACCACAGGATCGAACCAAGAATCGTATATGCTTATCTCCATCTCATTCATCCATTTCGCTTCATGAACAGCTCGTACAAACACCTAAATCAATCAAAAGACCATCATTTTCCTAATATTTCTCCTAAAAATGTATCTCACTTTCAAGAAAATTTACCATTCGGTCACTAAACACAGAACGTTCCATCAGTCTAAGAGGTTTGATCCCAGAGGAAGATTCTTTCTCCTGCATCAGCCGAGTGACAAACACATAATTCTGGAAAGTATAAGCATACCTCTCCGGCTCAGCATAGAAAGCATCTAAGATATTAAAATGATCAGGTCCAACATCCTGCCATTTATCAATAGGTTCAGGAACAATCTCCACGAGGTCACGAAGCTCAATAGTTTCGTTAGCTATTCTCTGTAGAAACGTCGTCTTCCCAACACTAATGTTCCCTTCAACACAGAACGTCAAACGTTTCTTAGCATTTGGCTTTGTCTCAGAAGAATCCTTGAGTTCTTCGTCGTCCACGCTTTGTTTGATGAAGGTTGCTATGCTCTCGGCGTGGTTTCGATGTTTAATCCCAACAGAGCTTTGAAGATACTCAACCATTTTCTGACTAGCTTCCCAAAACTGAGATAATCAAATGAAAATTACAGTCATTGTAACATTCAATTTTAGCATAAAGCTTTCAAATTTGTATACATGCCTTATCTTTGTATAATTGCTTGAGCTCTGCAACACCTTCGATTCCATTTTCAACGAGCTTTCTCTGATTCCTCGGACCAACTCCTGGAATTTTCAACAAATCTGGATTACAAACCAATCCTCCACCACCGCCGTTAGAACTCCGATTCGTTCTCGTCGACTTTTCAAATTTACTCTCGTCCGCTGCTGCCACTGCCGTAGTGAGCCTGTCATGGGAGCTCGAATTGAACCATTTGGACCTTGTTCCGGTTCGTCTAACCCAAGCTCGAGTTCCACTATCTTCTTTTGAGCATCGGCAAGTTGAGAATCGAACCGACGGCGCCGATTTACGGAGATGGTTTTTGTACAAATACGCCGAGAATGCAGCACTAGGGGTAGAGAAAGAAGTTGTAGCCAACTGCGGCATTGAATAGGTAGAGAAATTGCACGGAGACGATGATAGGGTTTTGGCCGGAGCTGTTAAATTAAACCCTCTGGGAGGACTTAGAAGGATTAGCCGTAGTGGAGAGAAGAGGGATTGAACAAGTGGTGCTCCGTCATAGAATCTTCTTCATCCCTACGGAGCATTTTCCTCAAAACTCAAAAGAAAAGAGAAATGGATAAAGATAAAACCCTAATTTTAAGATAGTTATGACTTGTGAGTGAGGCAAGAAGATGAAAATGTAATAATAAAAAATTAGGGCTTTTTGTTGTTGTTGTTGTTGTTGTTCTGGTTAGATGCAGAGGAAGAAGAAGAAGAGAAGAAGAGTGAATTTAGCGTACTTAGGGTTTTGATTCGGCGAGGGAATACAGAAACATTATCGTTAGCACTTAGCTAACGTTAATTTAATTTATGTGGTATGATATGATTTGAATTTTTGTAATTAGAATGTGATAATGAATTGCCATTATCGTGCTTTTTGGGATTTCAGTAATTAAGCGGATTTGTTTTTGGGCCTAGCTTTAGATTAATTACCAACATAATGGGCTTTTATCTACAATCTTAAATTGTTTTCTCTTGAGTTTTCCTGGACCGAACTAATTCCAACCCGAATAATCAGAAAGACTGAAATTTGAAGAACTAAAATAACATATGATTTAAATTTGCATCAGAACTAGTTTATATTAGAATCAATTTATTTTAGTTAAGGTTGTTCCAAACTAGGATACCGAATATTTCTAAAACATGGTGAAAATCCATCATATTAAACACCAGTTTCTGGTCAATGAGATGCAAATTGGCTAACACGAAATGCTTTACTTGTTAAAGTTACATGTAACATACTTCCTCTCGTTGTATAAATATCACAAAATATAAATATTTAACAGACTAAATATAAATATCTAAGATATATAAATAGAATATGTTCTGTGAGGGCCAGACAAATAAATGAAGAAAATTTTCAAAAACAAAAGGATGTAATAATTGAAATTAACATGGAGGCATGGGACCAAATTGGATATGAACGACGAAGAGAGATTCTCAGCCATGCAATGAAATCGGTTAGTTTTGTCAGGTGATGGCCCCCGCCTTATTTAATTTTATTTTTGTGTTTCGTTTCCTGACTCGCGAGTCTTGAGTCTCGTGACCCAACTTATCCAATATCCAAATGAACAAGTTATATTTAACAAAACAAATATAAGGTTTTTGGCTGTTATTCTTAACGTAACGCACATTTAATTGGAGCGGGGAAAGAAAAGAAAAAATAAGAGAAGTAAAAACTGTTCCAATCGAAGTGTTATTTTTGCTAAGCATTGGATCTAATTTGTCCGTTTTAAACGTTGAGTATTTAAAAACTGATGAAATGAGATCATTAGATAATTTTTTTATAAATTTGCGTGTATTGGAGTTTATTTTCTGACTTTTTACCCTTATAATTAGTGTTTGTTCCGTCGAAAAACAACCATCAAATAAAATATCACAAAATGGTCAAGAATAGAGGAAATTTGTTCATCAACTCTGATTATCGATAAACCAAACCGGTAGTTGGTAGATTTACAAATATTAAATACGTGTAGAGTATGTAAGAGTTTGGTGTAATATAACTACATAAGTTTACTTCGAGACATTACAGAAACATTTATGTAAGAACATTTATTACTATGACACGTACCGATCGATGGTTTTTCTATTTAAAAAGTTTTGAGCTATATATAGAGTGATGAATTAATTATCCTTCTGAATAAAAACAAAAAACAAACTCAACAAAAACAAAAAAGAGTGATGAAATATATCCATCACGGTTTCAACAATGTCCTTCTCGTTAAGTTTTCTTAGTCAACGCTTCAACAATTTCATTGATATATTTATGTTTTACTTGACATTTACCCATGAAAACAATATATCACATATTTATACCAGTATTTCTATATGCATAATAAATATACTACTACCTTAACATTTTTAAAAATTCGACAAATTTGTTTTGTGGCCTCATCAATCGCTGAGTTGTGCCTAACAGGTTGTTCAGTGCCGTAATTTAAACCTGAACCTTTCGATCAAGACGTATGACATTTTTTAACCGAAGGAAAAAAGAAAAAGGATGACATCTCTCACACTAGACGTATAAATGTAAGAAGTTTACGTGTATAGATTGATATAAAACAAATAAGAATACACTAGTGCATGGCTGGCTAAAAGATCATGCGATTCAATCTAGCTAACTACATGTGCAACATCATCACTTTTCTCCTATTAACTCGTACTATCATTGATATTCCACTCATTTTTATTTAAGTTCTCGTTATATAAAATAATTTATCAGTATTATCCCTTTTTCCATTATTCATTGATCATAGATTCGGTTACCTACCACCCAACATCTCACATGTTGTTTTTATCTATCTTCTACCCCATCTCACCTGCTTTTATATTCTAGACTTTGGCCTCGTTTGGAATAATATATTATTATTTTTGTCAAAAAACTAAGAAAATAGAAATAATTATTTCATATAAGTTATTGAATTGTGCATCCGAGAATAATTATTTACTACCGGCAACGTACAACTTTTTGCACAAATTTTTAAAATGAAAAAAAAAAAAAAAGTTGCGTCCTTCTTAATTATATAGAAGAATGAGCTAGATATATGAAAGTGTGATATTTAAAATGATATTTTAATTAATATCTATACATAATTATATAAAACGATTATATATGATCATAACCGTTTGTATTTTAGTTTTACTTCGTATATATTGAAATCACGTATATTTTGGTTATAACCTATAATTGTGTATAACCAAAAAGTTTAAGGCCACCAACGCATGAAAAATGAGCTTTAAATGTAATAAATAAAAATGATTAAATGGCTCAAATGAAATAAGATTTTGTCTCTAGATGCACATGATAATTCGGTATTTTATATCTGTAAAACGAAACCGCACATACATATTGATATTGTTATTAAACCAGCTTTTAGGTGAGATTCTACCTAAAAGAACCTAAACGTCGATTTCATTATATATCATCTCTTTTAATTGTAAAAGTTGTTTTAAGGAAACCACATGCTGGAACCAGATTGGAGCTGGCACGTTACCTGATGTCCACAGTCCACTCTAAAAGCTTAAGACAATGGTGACGATTATTTGATAATTAATATTAGTTATAAATTTATAATCATAACAACAACTATACAATAACTCAAATGAAAAGGAAAAAAAAAAACAACGATAACGTGCTTCTTCTAAAAGCTTAATGTGTAAAATTCGATTTTTTATTGCTGACTAAGGATCCATTAATGTGTTGGTGGTATCCATTACGTAAACGAGATCTTAGTTATCTTTTAAAGAAAGACCCTCAAGAAAGTTATTTTGTCAATCTCTAGCTATCAATTGCAAATATATCATTATGTTTACACTTGTCGTGCCACGATTAAACAAAATAAACGAAACCAGAGACGAAGTGAAAGTTTAGCCACGTTGACCTTAAACTTTCTTTGTTTTTGAATGAGACAAACAAAAGGAATTAAAAAGATTTAACTTTTTTTTTTTTTTTTTTGACGTCAAGAGATTTAACTTCTAATCACCACAACGCTTGCTTACAACTTAATTGATAATTAAAAAAAGAAAAAAATAACTTAATTGATAATTAATGATAGCGAAAATGATCGATTACAAACAGACATGTTTTAGTCTCCACAGAGATTTTGTGTTTTTTAGTTCCTCCAAAATCACATGATTTGTATATACTAAAATAACCAAGGGTGTGAATGGATAGAAGGGATAGGGAATGAAAGAATGGAAAATCTTTTTTTTTTTATTAAAGACACCTTTTATTGTTGAGAAATTTCCCACAGAAAAAAGATATTTTAGAGTAATTACTTTAACAAGAATTAAAAAGATTTAATTTATAGCGCCGCTTTCTCTTTTCTCTCTATATCTGAAAGATTCGTTGCTCCCTCCAGCTTTGGAAGGCGGCGGCCACCGCCATCGTCGCTCTGGGCTCCGCCTAGTGTCTCTCTTGGTCTTGCTTCTTCCGTTTCCGTTTGTCGATCGGCCACTCACCCCGGAAAGCCTCGGCCGAGGTTCATCTCTTGTTTCCGGGGAAGAACCCTACTCCATCGCTTCTCCTTTCTTAGTAGTTGTTCGGGTGATTCCGACGGCTCGTTTCAGAGTTGTCGCTTCTCCATCTTCATCACTTTCCGCAGCTTTGTGCCGTCGTTCCTTCTTCTTGCCCTCTAATGCTCTTCACCGTTTGCATGTCCGGGAGGTCCAGATCTCGGTCACTAACCGACGATCTCTTCACTTCGATCTGCTATTTTCACAGGTTAAGTTTTATTATACTTGTCTCTTCAAATCGGCTCACCTTAGATCTGGTTTCAAGTTGCAGTATCTCTGTCCCGACGCCTGTTCGTCGGAGAACCTTGGAAATTTTCTACGCTTGTTCTCGTCTCAGATCTGCGGCCGCCGTTGGCGGCGAGCATATCCCGAAGACAATCAAGTGCCGGCATTCTTCCTCCAATCTCTACCGCTCCCTGTGGAGCTGCTTCTTCTGGAGTTATTTCTGTGAACCTCAACGAGTTTCTGCCTCTGCCTCGCCGCCGATCTACCACCGGAGGAGGATGATGGTCGCTGCAGCCGCCACATTTGGCTAGGGCGAACTCGGACCTTATTGGGCCATGAACCTTATTTTCCTTCGCTTTTGCTTCTGTTTTGTCGAGTGGGCCTCTGTGGTCCGTCTCCAAAATAATTTTATCATGGGTCTGCGAGCCTGCTTTCTTCATCAAAAGTCTGAGAGCCGTTTTGTTTTTCAAGTTTATCTGCTTTTGTCTGGTTTTTTGTAACGTAGTGGGTTTTTAATTTAATATATATATATTAAGTTGGTGATAAAAAAAATAAAATAAAATAAGAGTAGTTACTTTAACATTGTCATCCATTTAGACCCTAATATGTAAAAGATAGAACACAAAAGTACAAAACTACCTGTAATATGGTATTAATGGAAAATCGTATATATATATAGGTACTAAACTATTTTCTCCCGAAAGTTATTGAATGAATATGAACCTAAATAATTAACATGCTCTCTAGACAACTTATCTAAAAAGCGATAAGTGTCAAAATTTGATATCTTCACTGGCATCATTATTTGATATTTATTCTGTCATGTTTCAATATTTTGTTTGAATTCCTAAAAATACCTTGTGTTAGGTTATTTAAAATACTTAAAGTAAGTGGATGTATTGTGTTAAAATCATATAATTGAGGAAAACAAATGCGAATAGCAAAAAATTAGGACAAAAACTGAAAAAGCACATGCAAAAAGTGATGACATCTAACCAAATTTAGGTATGGTTTCGCGTCTGGATCAAAGTTGCTTTGCACATCGTCTGCTCGAATGCCTTAGTCAATATCTAATCTAAATAATGTTAGGAACATTTTAAATAGGTGCTTGAACAAGTCATTCCTCCACTCCTAGTGGAAGTATCCAATTCTCATCATTTTATTTATAATATTGTCTGAACTATACTACCGTGATGTTGTGATGCAAACTTTGTAGATAGCTAAGGTTTCTATGAAAATCTCCGTCTCCTGCTAGCTGCTACGATCTAAAAGTTACTCTCGTCAGACAATTCGTCTAAATAGTTACCGTCTTTTAGAAAATGAAAACGTTAACTTTTACACAGAAATTTAAAACGTTCATCATTGAGAAACAGAAAAAAAACCTCTTAAAACATATGAAGTAGTATCATATAACAAAAGATTAATCACAAATAAAAAGCATTAAAATTAATTAATTTGCTATATTGTGAAATTATAACATTTATAAGAATTACCGTTTTTAACATCTGCAAGTACAACAACATGTCCTAATGTTTTAAAGGTATTTTTAAGACATTAAATATCCACATATTGACATATATAAACACATCAAATATACATTTAAGACATTTTTTTGATAATTTTTTTTCCGCATAATCTTAAAATAGTTTGAAATAACTCTACTCTTTTGACTTTTGGCATCAAATAATGATCCTATTTTCTTGGTTGATGCGTTTACAACATACCAAATGTAAAAACACAATTAATTAGCTAAATATATATAAAAAGATTCCTAAAGAATTATGGACTCTCTAATGGGTTCTAACATCAGAAATCCGACAATTCCGACACGACTCATTATGAAACAACCCAATCCGACAACACAAACACACCGCATCACTCTGAGCTCCGAACAACTCGGATCCCCACCGTCTAGTCGACTCAGCCGAGTGAACACTCACCTTCCGAGTCGACTCGTACCGATAACTCGTCGCTGCTGGTCCAACAGAGAGTTCCAAATTCAGCACCCAATCGTCGTCGTTCCCAAAATCCTTCTCCGACGTCGTTCCACTACTCGTACAATTATGATTATTAGTAATACCAATCTCTTCCCGTACCGGTTCCGGTTTAACCGGTCCGGCGAAATCGAGATGTAAAGGCTCAACGACATCGTTTTGAAGAGACGACGGAGGCACTGCTAGTGCAGATTCGTTAATCAGACGGTGAGTGTTGGGATCGATCCCACGGCTGAGAAGCTTCCTCTTGATGTGAGTGTTCCAATAGTTTTTGATCTCGTTGTCTGTTCTTCCTGGTAATCTCCCAGCTATTAAAGACCATCTGCAACAACAACAACAAAAAGTTCCCCAAGTTTCAGAATTTTTCACAAAATCCCATTTTAAAAAAATGTAAACTTTCTCAAAAATTACATAAAAGTTTGTAAATTTCGTTTAGAGAGAAAGAGACTGACTTGTTACCGAGCAAGCTATGGAGCTTGACGATGAGTTCATCTTCTTCTTCAGTGAAATTGCCTCTTTTGAGATCTGGTCTTAGGTAATTCATCCATCTCAATCTACAACTCTTACCACATCTCTGCAATCCTGCACAAACAATTTTTCGTAATTTTTAAACAAAATCAAATCTTTCTGTGTCTCTCTACACATATATGTATATATGAGTGTATGTATGTATAAGTACCGGCGGCGCGAGGGAGAGATCTCCAGCATCCTTCACCGTGTTTACGGATGTAATCAACGAGAAGCTGATCTTCTTCTTTAGTCCAAGCTCCTTTGTTCATGTGAGCTTTCTCGCAGCATGGTGATCTTCCCATCTCTCTTTAATGGCTTCCTTCTTCTTCGATCTCTATATATATATATGTATTTGGAGGAAGAGGAATTTGGTGTTTTATTTTTTTTTTCAAGGAAGATAGTTCATGTAGGATGTTTCCGTTTTGAATGTTATTTATAATAACTAACTAACATTATTTTAATAAGCAAGTTTAAAAAAAAAAAAAAATGGATCTAACAAATGAAATGATGTGTTCATTTTTGTTTTTAATTTAATTGTGCCTAAGAATATAGTAACAACCAGAAAAACAAATTGATGGTACACTCACAGGATGAACGTGGGAGTTTCCTAACCTTTTTCTTCTACTATTTGAGATGTAGATCGTACGGTTTTTGGTCATTGACTTTTTTGGCTCTTTACATCATCTGCCAAAAAAAATTTCATAACAATTTTACAATTCCACAAAATTTACTGTTATCAGATTCAGTTAGCATAGTAACGATTTTATTTCCTTGCGTTTAAATAATTCTTACTGCATGATTAAAAACCTAATTTTGGGAAGATGTTAAAAAAGAAAATAAAAAAAGAGTAGATCTGGAGAAAGTAGGTAGATAGATTGGGAAGATGAGTAGGTAGCTGTCTTTTTTAAATCTGAATACTCAACCTCTCTCTATCTCTCTTCTCCAATCACTCTCTCCACACACGCTACTTCCTTCACGTACTTCCACGTGTCCTATCTTATGATTTATCACATTCTCTCTCCTTGTCTCCTCAATTATAAAAAAATTATTATTTAGATTAGTTGGATAACTGAATTATTGGGTTTGGGCATGTGTACTTGGTCTTCTTCTTCTTCTTCTACTACTATTTGTGTTGTGTTGTGTCCTTTAAGCTAAAAAACCTCTCACAAACGCCACTTCTTTATAACGACGGACGGTCCAATCAAAAAAAACTAGTATTACGTAACATTTGTTTACTTATATGCATTTTTTTTTCTGAACTTGTAACATATTTAAATGGTATCCACATGTAGTCAACATGGGATGATTTCTTGGAAATTTGGAATGACATCGCTATTAAAAAGGCAATTAGAAAATTGATTGCATGGAATCGTATAAATGTTTTAGTTTTTGTCTTACACGGCCGGCCCCCCATACACGCATTTAGTCATTTGCAGTTTTGCACAAGTTATCAAAATTGTTGTCAATACATTTAAGAGAGTTGAAATTTGACAACAGTGATGTTAATACAATCTAAAGTTTTCAGAAGGTTACTTTCAATCCAATCTTTTCATTTAGTTTATGGATTTAAATCAACTAAATGACTAAGTTGGGCATTTAATAGGCGTTTTTTCCTTTTTAATTTTAACTACTTTTCAATGTTTTATGGGAGCCATAAGCTATCTATGATTAATTAACTACATATCATTAAGCATTGGGCCGTTACTTGCAAGGCCCAACATGGCTATCCGCAAACAAGCTTCTAATTCCTCGCGCTACGCCAAATGCCAAACGTTGTACAACACATCTACCTACTGGCTATTGGCTAAAACATGAATTGAATGTCTCGTCTTGCTTGTGAATATTTACTACGTTCAAAAAAAGATTCGTCGGAGAGTCCACTTATCGTTTTAGAATTGGAATCGAAGGCTTCCCCGCATGCAACCAAAAAAAAAAAAATGATGAAAACGCGATTCAAATAACATCGGAATTGCAATTAAAACTTATCTTTTCGTTCTAGAAACCAACTAAAACTTAAATATCCGTTTTGGAAGTACAAAGTGTGACTGTTTTATGCGTACTCAACAGTCATTTCTAAACGCTTTGTTTACGGCTTTACGCGGCTCTCTAATTCTATGCAACGCACTTCATCTTTATTAATGTTAAAAGCCTTAATGCAATTCTATCGAAAATATAATTTTATTAATGACTTTTATTTTACATGCAAGTTATACGACTGAAATGTTATAGGAATAGAGACATGTTTATATCACAAATTTAACTTATGTAATAGAAACAAATAGTATAATTCTATCGTTCCCCTCTCTGCTCAGGCGTCAAACCTCCCTTGCCACATTTAGGACAACTCTTCATACCAAATCCTTGACAATCAAAACATCTGCACATTTTCAAAATTCCAAGTTAACTCTCCTTCACTCTCCTTAACTCATTGAACTGGAAAATATCAATTGTTTTCTAAACTTTGTTTTAGCTTTTACTTACTTCCACCTCTCAAACATATTTCCGTTCTTCTTATTTTTACCTGTTCCCTGGAAGCAACATAAGATTTTTTTTTTTTTGTTTATATATATATTATATGCTAAATGTGATAAAGTATATATGCATAAATATTGATTAAGAAAGAGTAATATCAACAGGTTTGGTTTGGAAAAACAAAGTAAGATTGCACATACGCTAAAAAGAAATAGACTCACTTGAAGACATATATATATATTTTCTGTTTATAACTTGAAGATATTATTAGTATCTAATACTAAGATTAAACTAGTACCTTGCAACCGGGACATTCAATTGCTCCTTTGGCTCCACAAGTCTCGCAATTCTTGAATATCTGTTTATTTCATCATTCATCACATATATAAAACCTTTCAAGAATTATCAAAACTCTTCATCGAAGATGATAATGGTTTTAGATTTTATTGTCGCGAAATCCTACCGAACCAAGAGAGAAATTTCCTATTTTGGCTGCCGAAACTTTGATGGAATCGCGTTGTCCCGAAACAATCTGTCTTTTGGTCTGCGAGATAGAAATTGACGGAGCAGCAAAAGCTAGAATCTTGGGTTCTAAAGATAACTCACTACTGCAACAAAGTGGGAATTTCAACATTTTTGTAACTCAAACTGCAAGAAGAAAGAAGTAACATACATATATGTGTATATCTATGCACACATGTGATAGTGAATATGGATGGTGGGAGAAAGCTAAAGAATTTGCTTGGTTGTGGTTTGTGGATATCAAACGGATCATGTATAGAATAATTGTTGACGAGGATTGACTTGAAATAAGAAATACAAAATGCTGTCGTTTCGAGGTAGGAATTTACATTCAACCAATTTTCTTGATAGGATGCGTAAAAAACCGTTTTAAACTTTAATTATTTTTAGAATATAATACTTAAAAGTATGTCTAATTTATATTCAACTTATCTGTAAATATTACTATGTATCAAAGTTTATAATTTATATAATATATTACGTATAATATATTTTTTAATAAATTTCATCCAATTTTAATCCGCAGTAGGATATTATTTATGAAAATAAATAAAGAAAGGGACTAATAAGAATAAAACAATAAAAACGATCCTAAACTGGAAAAGTACGAAAACGCCCTTCATCTGTGCGACTTCCGAATATTTTCCGATCGCAAATGATCGCCTGAAACCATCGCCGGCTTCAGAGTATTTGATCGTTTCTCGAGATAGATTGATCCGACATGGCGAAATCGGAAAACTCAACGACTTCTAGTTTCTCTTCTTTCGCCAAGATTCAACCGTCCAACGATGCGGAGTCCGATCCCGATTCGTACGCCCTCGAGAAATTTAAGCTCTACGAAACCAGAGCGGTAAGGATTAAGCAATCGAGATTTCGAAATAGGTTCTGTAAATTTCTGTTCAGTTTACCCGGAAGATTTATGAGAGAGATTGCATCGAAATCTATCAGTTTTCTCAATTTAGGCACTCTCTAATGCGACAATTTGTGTTGGAATCGTTAAGGAAACCCTAGATTGAATTGCAGGAAAGTTTGAATTTTTTGGCTGTTTTTTTCTTGCAGAGGTTTTATCTAGTTGGGAGTGATAGGAATAAAAGATTCTTCAGAGTGTTAAAGATTGATCGTTCAGAGCCATCTGAGCTTAACATTAGTGAAGATCCGGTTGTATATTCGCCTCAGGAGATCAAGAGTCTGCTTCAGCGTATCGCTGAAGGCAATCGTGCCACGGGAGGATTGGCTTTTGTGGCCAAAGTCTATGGAATTGCTGGTTAGTCGTGGGGAAGCTCAATGCTTGTCTTATTTGTATCTTTGGATTTTTTTTCTTTTGAGCTTAGTTTGGTAAACTTGTTGCCTTGTAGGTTGTGCTAAGTTTATGGAGTCATACTATTTAGTTTTGGTGACAAAACGGCGACAAATTGGATGTATATGTGGGCATGCGATATATGCTATTGATGAAAGTCAAATGATCAGTGTTCCGCATGTAACTATTCAATCTGATGTTGCGAATTCCAAAACTGAACTAAGGTCTGTTTCCGGGAATTTTTGGTTGCCCTTTGAAGTTTGGCCATTATTTTAAGCGAAGCTCGGTTCCTATTCCAACTTTTATATTCTTATTGCACCTTATATGATTTTACAAAGTTCTTTTTATCTTTCCTTCATTTGCAGGTACAAGAAGCTTCTGTCAAGTGTAGATTTGACAAAAGATTTCTTCTACAGTTACACTTATCCCATAATGCAGAGCTTGCAACAGAATATTTTATCATCTGGTGAGGAAGGGGTTCCCTATGATAACATATTTGTATGGAATGCGTATCTGACGCAGCCTATTCGATCAAGGTGCAACAACACTATTTGGACACTGGCGTTAGTTCATGGGCATTTTAAGCAGGTATTTAGAGGCTCTTGTGGCTTCACCAATGTACTTCTAGGTTTACCACCAGTAGATTTTAAATGGGTCCTTATTATTTGGTGGTTTACCCCATCATGCAGATAAGGCTATCGATATATGGAAGAGACTTCAGTGTTACCCTAGTCTCCAGACGTTCTCGACACTTTGCAGGCACACGGTACAAATTCATTCTAATTAGGCCTCTCATGGATGACGAATTCATGATGACGGTTTCAATTTTCTAATGCCATTCTTAGTTATACCCTGTATCTTTGGGAACTTTCCTTTTAATAACGGCTTTGGAAACCTTGGTTAGGGTGAGCACAGTATTGAGTGGCATGAACTCTTTTCGACTACTTTAAATGCTTATCTCTATTGTTTTCTGTAAAATTTATATCCCTTTTTCATCGCAGTTACTTGAAAAGGGGAGTGAACGATCGTGGAAGGGTTGCAAATGATGTTGAAACCGAACAACTTGTTCTTGATGATGAAGCTGGATCATGCAAGGGAAAAATGAGCTCAGTGGTGCAGATGCGAGGGTCAATTCCACTCTTTTGGTCGCAAGAGGCCTCCAGATTTAGTCCTAAGCCTGATATTTTCTGTGAGAAACTAACATAACATGCGTCTGTTATTCTATTAGACCAATTAAACGTGCATGAGGTTATTGATCTACTTGGCTTCTTATGGATGACTCCTGATATTTTTATTCTGATTTTTGGCCTCAGTACAGAGGTATGACCCTACATACGAGTCAACCAAAATGCATTTTGAAGACCTGGTGAATCGATATGGGAACCCGATTATTGTGCTCAACTTAATCAAGGTCAGTTTTTATATTTATAATGTCCTTTTTAAGCAAGAGATGGTTATGGCTTTTGTACTTACAAATAAATACCCATGGATATATGCAGACATTTGAAAAAAGGCCTAGAGAAATGGTGCTAAGACGTGAGTTTGCGAATGCAGTGGGTTATCTAAATTCAATTTTTCGTGAAGAAAATCATCTCATTTACATCCACTGGGATTTCCATAAATTTGCAAAGAGGTAAAACGTTGTGGATTTTTTCCCCACCTTTAATCTGAACTCACATTTCTTTCTATTTTCCATGTTAAAGCAAGTCGGCGAATGTATTGGCTGTTTTGGGTGCTGTAGCAAGCGAAGCCCTTGATTTGACTGGATTATACTTCAGTGGCAAGCCTAAAATTATTAAGAAGAAGGCTAGCCAACTTAGTCATGCTAGCACTGGAAGGTGATTGTTGTGATGATATGACTGCTACTTGCTTATATTTAATCAGAAATTTGGGTTGTTCTATAAACTGCCATATGTTATTCTAAGCACTGGAGCTATTTGTTACCTTTCTGGCTATAATAGAGATAGTTACTGCAGGGAACCTTCTTTGCGTGATCTAAGAGCTTACTCTGCAGAACTTTCAAGGGGCGAGAGTTCAAATGATATACTTAGCGCTCTTGGTAACCGAGAGAAGGAGATGAAGCTAAGCCAACAAAAAAAAGAAGATGGAGCTGATTCTTCAGCTCCTCGTTACCAAAGTGGTGTTCTGCGTACTAACTGTATCGACTGCTTGGATCGTACAAATGTAGCACAGTATGCCTTTGGTTTGGCTGCTTTAGGCCGGCAACTGCATGCAATGGGTTTGAGCGATACACCTAAAATTGACCCTGACAGTAGCATAGCTGCTGCACTTATGGATATGTACCAAAGCATGGGAGATGCCCTTGCACAACAATATGGCGGCTCAGCTGCTCATAACACTGTAATAATACCACTTTTCATCTTTGACCAGTTATTTGTCCTTTCGACAATACAATATTTGCAATGCTTATTCATTAATATCGTTGAATGGATTATAGGTTTTCCCAGAAAGGCAGGGGAAATGGAAGGCCACGACACAGTCTAGAGAGTTTCTCAAGTCTATCAAACGATACTACAGCAATACCTACACCGATGGCGAAAAGCAAGACGCCATAAACTTGTAATAATACTTCTCTTTCTTGCACAAGCCACTTCAGTTTCTTGCTAAGTTTTATTGTTTCTATTTTGCCAGTGATGTAGCAATAGGATGAAGGCTTTTAGAATTAATTTTTGAGTTATTGCTTCATTGATGATATAGATAGAGGCAATAGAACCGTGGCATTAACACTATTACCTTAGGCATTACTGATAATATCAACTACCAAGATATCGAATGCTCTGAGGAATTGTTGGCTAAGAACTTTTTTTTTCGTTTCTACTGTCTTAAGTCCTAGTTACTAATGACTTGTTTTCCAAGCAGATTCTTGGGCTACTTTCAACCTCAGGAAGGGAAACCTGCGCTTTGGGAGCTGGATTCTGATTATTATCTCCATGTGTCAGGGATTGGAGATGATATTTTCCCAGAAAGCGGGTAAGATTTAAATTTAATGAACCTAATATATGTCAGATTATGGGCTTACTCTTTATTATGCAAATGATACTTTGAGTTGGTGCCTGAAACTGGACGTCTAGTCTAACCAGTTCAGGAATACCAAAGATGTTCAATTAGATAAAGATCATAACCTCTGGTTGCGTATGATATCTAGTTCTGGGTCTATTGCAGTGTCCAGTCCATTCCTAAACCCATGAGTGGTATTGGAGTCAATCTTGCACCAGTTCCGGCTTTCAGAGAAGATTTCTCACGGAAGAAGCTGACGTCGTTTGACAAACTGATAGAGCAGACATGCAGTTCAATAAAGAACGTGAGGCTTTGTAGCGAGACAGACCAAAGACCAGGTGGCAACACCGGAAGCACTGGTGTGGCTCCTGATGCAGCGTAATGATCCTCATTTAAAATTTTCAATCATCTTCTTATGAGGCTTTTGCCATGAGTTTTCTAAATCCTTTTTCTTTTTAGCCTTTAATAGGACTTTTGTCCCTTAAAGAAAGTAGAAAGGTGGTTTATAGAATAGAAAATTAAATAGATTTTAGTTCAAACCAAACCATGACTTTTTCAGTCTTTTTTGATTTTCTTATCTGCAGTGAGATTCAGCTCAAGAGCCCCAATTGGCTGTTTGGTTCAAGAAAGCCCGAAGAGAGTGGCTCTGCCACAAAATCTGGTGCAGACGATAGTGAGAAAGGAGTGACCTCGAGTGAGAGAGTCAACGATTTCTGCAACTTGGACTGGCTTTCTGAGTCCAACTGTCATCAAGAAGATATCTTTCAAAGGTACTGATTTTCTTTTTCTTCTCTCTGAAATGTAAACATCCTTCAGAATGCATTTTTGAAAATTTTCCGTTCTTGTTATTATTGGCAAACTCACATTGAGTGATACCCTCAACTGCAAACTGGTTGCATTTTAAAAATCCAGATTTCTTCTCCAGTGCATCAAATCACTTGTTGCAATTGTTTTATTTTATAGGTACCTATCGATTACGTCAACCAATGAAGCCAATGGTTGGTATGGTGGTACTCTCCTCGGTGACCAAGATGAAAACAGCGAAGTTTACAAACATTACGCCCAGTTCTGTCAGGTTCAGATTCTTTTATCTTGCTGAAATGCAATCCATAAGATTGATGATAGATTGCAGAAACACAGCTCAAAATTCTGTTTCTTTTATGATCCGGTTCAAACAGTGTCCAGCGATGGAACCATTTGAGAACGATCATGAGTTAGAACAGGACTTTGCAGAAGTTGTCCGCATGAACACAGTCGATGTAATGGACATTGGAGAGGATGAAACGGAGATGGAGAAAGCTTTAAATAACTACGCTCAGATCGGTAGCGATCTCGGGATCATTCCAATGCAATGTAAATACTTTGCCGAAGATCCTTGTTGGCTAGCCAGATGGCTAGTCGGAGATGATAAGGTCCCAAAGGTCATTTAATCACGAAACAATAGTTTTGCCCTCAACAACATAATGTCTCACGCCAGAGACACTTCTCTTTTGGTTGCATGTTTGTGAATGTGTTTGATTGTGCACTTTGTGTAGATATATATAAAAAGGGACAAACCCAAAGCAATATTTTGTACCCCAAAAAAAATTTGTTGGTTTATGATTAAGCTCACGTATAATACAGAATTTACGAATGATTCAACCCCAGAGGCAAAATCTAGTTTCCTTAGCTCTCCTCTACAAAGTTCTCCACTTGTGTTCTTTGATACACACTACAACAAATATAAATCATTTTCTTTCTTTTTTGGTTTTTTGTCTTTTACACTTACAGTAGCATATCTGACTTGGCTGGTAATCTCTTAAAGAAATTGGCAGGTACTGAAGGCATTCTGCTCCTGAACCGTGGATGGCGCAGCATGAACAGCCCGATTATGATTGCAATCACCTGGAATGGTGTGACATAGATAAACACAGACCAGATCAATGCGAAGACGATGAACAAAGCAGTTGCTCTCGGGTCTCTCCAGCTAAGTAGAGCTTGGATTCTCTCCCCTTGAGTCGCCAGATCGCCTACGACTGTCTGAACTCTACCACCAACGCTCCTAAGCCGGTCATACCTCATTCTGACAATGTCTGCTGGTCTGGTGGTCGGGAAAGTGTCAAACTCCTCGTCAAGCTCGTCTGGGAGCGCGTTGTCTGCTTGGGACACACGAGCGTCCATGTGAGGTGGGTTTCTTGGTCTGTACCGGTAATTCCACATGCCTATCACAAAGAGGTAGAGGAAGACTGTGGGTAAAATCAGTTCTGGGTAGCACACAAGAATCAAGAACAGAACGTGAACCAGGCACGTTGTGATCGGGTTTCTCCATGTGCAGATATCGTTGAACCACTTGCAGACCAGAGTGACCGAGGAGAGAAGCGACATGATTCTGCTGAAATTGGCTTTGCTTCTCCTGAGACTGAACATATGGTAGTCTACATCAAGCATGTACTCCACAACCTCTCGTCTCAGCGGTGGCTCTGATCTTGCTAGTCTTGTTGCAACTATTTGCATCGCCTGATGCCTAAGCAAGTCGATATGCCTGACCGGTATCGGTTGAATATAATGCATTTTGGGTAACAACGGTCTTCCATATTGTGCCATCATGTTAACAAAGCTGGTGCAGGTGTACCTCAGAGCTAGCTGAAGCTCACCGTTCTTCTTTAGACCATTTGGTGTAAGAACCAGCAGCGGGTAGTAATGAGTGTAAACCCGGTCTGTCTCCAGCGTAGATAGCCTGACTCTAACCTTCCCAATCCTCTGGTCCTTCGAGTCACCACCATCATTGACATGGCCATTGTCAAAGACTCCAATTGTTATGACGGTGCAAGGATCATGAACTTCCCAAGTATATTGCTCGTTCCACTTAGGCGCAAGCGCATCTAAAAGAGTCCTCGTTCTCACCCATTTGTTCCCATATTTCGCCACACAATAGGGATCAGTCATTCTCCCATCTTTACCTTTCATAGGCATCAAGTTCCTAGCACTGAGAATCCCAAGCTCAAGAATCCCAATGCTCGGCTTCCTCAAATGCTTTGAAGATGGTTGAAGATCGCTGCTGAAATGCGTGGACTCATCAAGAACATGGTACCCTGCTTCTATACAAACCCGAAGCAGAATCTTACTAGAGAACTTCTCTTTTCTTTTCTCATTCTCTTCCTCCATAGACATTGAATGTCTTTGTAGGTTAAACCACCGTGGATCAGGCATTTTCCCAGTCTCTTGCCTCACCGGAACATCCCTCACCGGTATAAACACCCTCCCCAATATCTCATCTTTCCCTGGAGCAATCCTATCAACAACCGAGACAATCACCATATCCTCAAACGGCTCTGATACAACAAACATAAGCTCCTCGTGCCACTGCGGATTCAACGGATTCATCATCCGCATCTGAGGCGTCCTCGTTGCTCTCGTCTGATTCCCCGCTTCAATCTTCACAATCGCATCAGGTGCTCTCCCTTTATCCGACGGAACAAGATCCTGAGCTTCCATCACGTGAATTCTCAAGTAATACAGCTTCGGCGAGAAGTAAACTTTGGACCGCGTATTCGAAAGGTTCCAGTG
This sequence comes from Boechera stricta, assembly GCA_018361395.1. Taxonomy (NCBI): domain Eukaryota; kingdom Viridiplantae; phylum Streptophyta; class Magnoliopsida; order Brassicales; family Brassicaceae; genus Boechera; species Boechera stricta. The sequence goes on along the minus strand of CM031539.1, from coordinate 4,469,316 downwards.
GCTCACACGGTGCGCATCCGAGTGCCAAGCGTCTGGAAACGACTCGTCCGCTTGAGTTCCCATCCACACAGCAAGCATAATCTCCCCTCTGTTCGTCTTCATCCCTTTCTTATCCTCTAGCCTGTACCACTGTGGAGCCAAAGGACTATCAGGAGGAACTCTGAGAGGAACTTCAGTGAGATCAATCAGAACTCTTCCAACGAAATCGTCTTTAGTCAGAAGATCTTTATCTTTGACAGTGACTTCAAGCAGATTCGATTGTAATCTCTCTTTAGAGAAGGCAAAGATCTGTTTCCAGATCGGATTCGAATTCTTCTCCAAATGTTTCGTTAAACCTTTGTAGTTACCAAGCTTCACTTCAACATAAGGATCTAAGCTACCGGAAACATCCATCACCGGAAGATCTCGAGCTTTCACGACGCTCACGTAGAGGTAATGCATCTGCTCAACGAGATCGTATGTGCTCGAGGTTTTATCTCCGCTGCTTCTGTAATAGTAGGATTGTCTCATACGAGCTGCTAAAGGAGGACTAGTTTCAATAAGCTGAAACTCTGGATTCTGCCTCGGAGGTTGCATCTGCATCACTGCTCCAGGCGGTGGTCCCGGAGCTCTCATGGAATCTGACCTAAACTCCGGTTGATTAGGAGGTGGAGGATAAGCCGGTTTTGCTAGTGAAGGCGGTGGAGCAGCTCCTCCTCCTCCGTGAGCACCGATTGAGTGAAAAGTCCTGGATTCTTTCTCTTTCTTCTTCGTCGGCTTCATCGTCTCCATGTTAATCTCATCTTCAAACTGCTGGAACTGATTCTGATTCTGATATTGAAATTCCTGAGATTCGAATCTCTTCTCCTCTTTCGTAACTTCCTTAGCAAAATCCGCCGGAGAAGAGACGAAATCTGAGCGGCCGTCGATAGGAGCGGCGTAGATTCTAAGAGCGATATCACCTTTGATGTGAGAAAACAAACCTCGTTTATCAAGAGGATACCTCTGAACATCGGATTCAGATTCCGATAAAGGAACAACCGCGGCGGAGATTTTAACACGGCCAAGAAACTTCCCAGGTTGATTATCACGGCGGTCATCGTAAACGGTGACGTCAATAGTCTTGTTATTCAAACGGTTGAAGTCACCGACGTTAAAAACTAACTTCTCGTTCCACTGAGGGTTTAGATCTTTAAACCGCGTTTGCGTTCTCTGACGCTGTTCGTCGAACTCAACCTCTACGAACGGACTCGCTGAGCCTTGTCCGTCTTTAGGCATCAAATCGCTCGCGTCAACGATTTCTACTACTAGTTTGCTCATATCGGATAAATTTTGAACTGATTTGTTAAAGCGGTGAAGGACAAAGAGAGAAAAGTTCCGGTGAAGAAGACTTAGTTGCAACAAGTGATTGAAGTAAGAAGAAGAAGAGAGATGAAACAAAGTATCATCTTCTTTATTTTTAAGTTTCGAGGAGTGTTAAGAGGAGTAAAACTCGGGGAACGGAGAGAGAGAGAGAGGTCAAGAAGAAGACGTCATTTTAGTCCATTTTTTTTATCTCTGTTTAATATGTTCTATGTAATAATATAGGTTTTTAATATGGTAAGAAATAGTCAGAAATGTAATAATCAAGTTGAATAATCTATTGTTTTTTTTTCTCCGTAAGAATATTCTTTGATTATTTGCTTAACTTATGAATCATTTGTTTTTTTTTTTTTTAATATTGTCTTCGTCGGTGATGGTGATTCACCAAATATTCGTACCTATAGTTGATGGAAAATAAATTTTGATGATGTATTTATTTTATATATTTCTTTTAAAAAAATGAGTTGAAATATGTAAGAAAAAAAAAAAAAGAGAATTGGGTGAGTGAGGTGTAGGGTCATAAGAGACGTACCATCGTTGTCTTGGACGACGAACGTGGTAATGGTGGCCATTGCTGCTTTGTTTGCTAATGCTAACATAATTAGAAAGTGGACTAATTTTGTTCTTTTAATACGGTTTAATTATTAAAATAGTTTATAACAACGACAACAACTATTAAAAAAATATATAATCGTTTTATTTCTATGTGAAATCGATCGATCGTTACCATCATGTGATCTAAAATATAGGCAATCATATCAGATATAAAATTACAAACTTAAATCATTTCCACTCGTACACTTTAAAACGTTTTTTCATGGCTCTCTGTCACTAAGAAAAAAGTTAAAACACATTTAATGGTAAGTATAGTTGAATGATAATTAATTTCAAAAGTGTTTAATGTTTACGATGTTAGTTTTGGATGGACTTTATTGTTTTGAAGCTAGAAATCGCAATTTTATATTTTAAATTAATGTTAGTCATACGTAATTCATTCAATCCAAGTTTGTACATTACCAAAATATCTATCCGAATTATGAGTCACTCTACCAATATACTGTTTGGTTTTATAAATTAACTGAGCCAAGTCAATCAAGATGTATTTTGTTTGTTTGGTGAATGAGATCGCAAATCCATATTGAATCATTGGTGTCTGACCACATGAGATGGTTTGCAAAATCTCATTAGATATTTTAGCATTTAAATGGGATGTCTTGTTTTTTCTCTAAATTAACAATATTAATGTTTGTTTTGTACTCTTTATTTCGGTTCGGATTTTACCAATTCGGTTTTTAAATTCATTGCGAGGTCAAATAAATGACGTCTGTTCAAATAAATGTGTAAAGAATGGGAAAATTACTCATTCCATTCAAAAGATTACTTATTCTGTTCATGAATGTGAAAAAGTTGAATTTTCATTATATTGAGCGTCTTGAATATGATATATTTCTTCCATGAGAGAAAAAAAAAGAAAAATAAATAAAGAGACTTTCATTGATTGGATCTCTCGTTTTCAAGGCAATCGGTGAAATCTACAGTACATCGTGTCATGTCCTTGCCCTTAAAGCGAACCTGTTTTGTTGTAACGTCACTAATTGTTTCCTAACTTTTAAATGGGTGGATTACAGATTTTTATAAGGGATTAGGAAATTTCATACCTTTGGTTGTTACATTTCTAAAAAGATTCGACAATAGGTTTGATAATCCATATGTTGGATATGTGTATTCGATTTTTTTTTTTCTAAATTACATCGTATTCAAATTTAGAATTAACATTGAACTACTACTTATATTATCCCAAATTGTATGAAACTCATATTAAAAAGAGAGAGAGAAAACATAGATTGTACAAGAATATTTTCCTGCATGATAATCTTTATAAAAAAAAATTAAACTCTTAAAATTTATTTATTGTTATGCTGAAGTACTAATTACATTGATATCATTAGTTAATTTGGACGTTCCGTGGAGATTACGGACAAGCGTTGATCGTTTATTTGTTAGAGACTTAATTAAAAAGTAACTAAACAAATCTTAAAAGACATCGGGGCTTGAGATACACTAGTCAAATACAATCTTGTTCTCATCTCCTCATGTTTTGTCGGCAGTTAAACATTTCATTTTATCAAACTGGTTTTAATATTCTTTTACAAGATTACGTGGATTCTCTCATGACTCTCCTCCACTTCTCTAAAATTGCCTAAATAACCCTTTTGAAAACTTCGACCTTTTTGTAATTTGTTTCTGCCGGTTTGTCGTCATCTCAACTATGGCACTAAGAGAATAACAATGTTGTTTCTAACCGACTTAAAACTACCACCATTAAGGTGGTCGGCTACAAAATCATTTCTGAGCATAAGCAGATTATGGGTCAAGTCCAAAATGTTTACTATTTTTACTTCGAAAAAACTATTAGATCAGTGATTTAAAATTAGTTCTCTATGATTTCTAATTTTCTAGATTTGAAATTCTGATATGATTTATAAGAATTTTGATTCTAAAAATATTTGTGTTTTATTAAATGAAAAGGATATTGTCCGGTTATAAATAAAGATCGCTACTCACTTCTTCTTTTTTGGAGTTTTGCTTTTAAAGTCAACAATGTTCTCCTTCGGAGCTAAGGTTCAATTATTTTATATCATTTAATATTTCGTTTCACTTAACATATTTTGATGGGGACAACTTTTTTGCCGCAAAACTCCTATCTCTATATATTTCTACGAATCATCCGCTCTTTAACGTGTATTTTTTAAGACGTTTCAACGTAATTTGTGACACAAAGCGCTCGTTGATTTTTCAGCTAAGTTTTTGTATATCCGAACACTTCTGATATGGCTTAATACAAATCAATTCACCAATTCTTACAAACCTTTAAAATCCAAAATAGCTATTATCACGGTTACGGTCAAGTAGTAAATAATCTTAGATTTTACAATATTGGTGTCACTGTGAAAAATAACACTACTAGGTAAGAAATAAACTAAAAGAAGTAATAGTGAGAGACTAGTGGCACAATGGTGACCACTTGTGAAACTCATCACATTATCGAACTATATTTTCTACGGTATTAAGAGATTATTAAAATCATTAAATTAGTTGAAAAGAAAAGAAAAAAAAAAGACTAAAAGAAGTAATAAGTCGAAACCTTAGAGCATCTTCAACGGGGTCTCTTACATGGGTTTTTTACATATTTTATTATTATTTTCTTAAGAGACAGTTTCTAAAATCTTTTATTTAAGAGACTCTTGAAGTCGGTTTCTTGATTTTCTCTTTCTTCTTCTATTTTTTTTTTTTTTTTTAAATTTATTATTAAATAATGTTAAGAAACCCAAAAATGGGTTTCTCCCATTAATCATGCTCTTAGTAGAGTGGTTTCCGTACTGGATCCCCATTGATTGGCACCAACTTCGACCATACATTTCGTAAACGAGATTAATATATGGGCCAATGAGAGAGAGGGAAAACAACTAAATGGAGTAGTAAATAAAATGAATAAATGATATTAAATTTCGTTCGGAAAGTTTGGTAGAAACTCACTAAAAAATAATGTCATGTTCTGGCATGAAATCAAACACGTGGATTGGTCGAAGATGTCTGAATTCACAGTGTTAGTAGTTAGGGTAACATCCGAGAAAAGTAAATCCAAAGCAAGAATATTGTTCAATACTTCCGAATTTAGTAACCGCGTGCGCAACTCCTACGTCTATACTTTACTCATCCATGTCAAGATATCAACATATTTGATTCCATTTTTTTTTTGTTTACCGTCAAATGCACCATATTTTAATTAAACGGATAGAGAAATACTAAATAGATTTGCCGTAAATGTGAACCGATGCATGAGAATATAGATTAAATTTCAAATTTTACCTTTTGAGTTTGGATTTAAAGACCCTAGATTAATGTTGCACTATTTTGTTTTAATGTTTGAGTTTCTTTGGTAGAAAGAAAGATAGAAAATGAATGCGAAGTAGAGTAATTCTTTAAATTATTACTTTGTTATGTTTTTTTTTCTTCCGAAAATGCCATTAAATTTTCAAAATTCCAAAAATAGAACTATAAAGAACTGTTGTTAAACTATTTCGAATTATTTTTCACAAAATATTACCGTGATCCAAGAAGAAGTATCAAATAGGTTGGGTTCTACCATGAATTGCTCTTAGCTGTTCGTAGCCTAAACTCCTCTGATACCCTCGCTTAGATTTGTATGGTTCTCGACACCTTTTATGTTTTTTTTTTTAAACTACTCCTTTTAGTTTACTTTTCGGTTTCAATAAATAATTAAAATAAACGATCGTGGGTTTGGATCGTCTTACCTTTTCTTCGTTTGATTGTTACCTTTTATTTGTCATTTCGCTTTCATAAAAAATGAGAGAAAAAAATGGCTCATTAAGTTTTAAATAGAACCTATGTTGCATTTTGGTACATCGTCTGTAATGTGGTTGATGTGGGCACTGGTCAGTTCTCAATAATCGTCCAATGATGTTAATCCCCAATAATTATAATAAGTAATAACCAATATAATAATGCCACTAAAGTTGCAGAGCAACCAAGATGTTCATATCAAATAAACAATTGTCGTATGGAAAACAAAATTAACAGCCGAATATAGGAAATATTCTGAAAAAGAAGAGACATAGATATGTGTGTGTTATTAGTGTTAGTGTATGTATATGCGTGAGTGTTGTTGTGGGGAATCTGCAAAGGAAGATACAAGGTGGCTGCTTTATTTTTTTCTGCCTTTTGTTTTGTTGTCGAAGTGCCTCGAAGCCACATGTAATCCCACATGCCTCCTACCTCCTTTTTTTTTTTTTTTTTGGATACATATCTCATCTATTTGTTTAACATGTTATCGCCTTTTTAGTTTCTTGCTTAAAACTTATAATCAATTGCAAATAATCCATGATATTTGTGCAGTTTTATAATGTATAACATCATCTCTAAATTTAGTGTACAATATAATATTAGTACAAAACTGCAAATTATATGACGCATACCATAACATTGAGATTCACATTCATGATTATGATTTAGGTGTTGAACCGATATAATTATTTTAGTTTTTTTCTTTTGTTGTTACCAAGATGTAATGCATGTTTGATATCTGAAAGTAACACAACAACGAGATTAAAAGTAAAACTACAAATTTGGTAACTAAGTAATAGTGGTATGTAAAGTGGTTTTCAATTAAGAAAAAATTATCATGTTGATTTAAGCTTTAAGCTAGAGATCGATTTTCTTCAAACGTAAAATTTATTAAATCACTCCATTTGACTAGTCCGAATGATGTCATGTGTTATTCGATGACTACACTCACATTCGAAAAATTAGTTGGATGGTAAAAGTCCAATTAACTCTAATTATCAAAAAAGTTAAAATAAACATAAAAAGTAAATTACAAGTTTAGTCAGTTTTTGCCTTTTAAAATCTAAAAGCTCATTATATTTTAATTAACGTTCTAAGATTTAGTTTTTCTAAAAACGTAAAGAAAAGTAGTTTTGTTTTACAGTTCTTATTATAATCGAAAAACTCTTAAAAATCTACATCCGTTTAAACCTAAAGAAAAACTTAAATCAGAAAAAGTGATATTTGATGATTTATATTCTCTTTAAGAAAGGAGATTGAAGCTATCTTGCATGCAATTTCTTTCCCTTTCTGTGTCAACTTTTGCCGGCCACTCGGCAAATATTCCTATTTCTACATCTACTCGTCTTTAAGCCCTTCAGATTCTATTCAAAAATCCATTACACTCATCTTTCTACAGTCTAACTATTCAACCTCGAAACCTTTCTATTTCTGGGTTCTATTATTTTTCAAAAGGAATATTCCATGATTCGCAGAAATTATGCATCATTCACACCTGCGCTTTTAAGTCCATATATATTGGGCCTACATGTAAGAATTAGGCCCAGCAAGTTTTCATCATTGCGCACCATCTTAGGTGTGTAGGAAACAGTGCTGATATCGGAGAAGTTTACTTTTCCTCCTAGGATGACACGTAAATATCCACGTGGTGACACGTGTTAATCAGCATGGTAAAACACTGAAAGTTTGTAAAAGATTTTGATGAGCTTATAGCCTATAGGATAATAACAAAGCTCGTAGGTAAACAATCAAACGAGTGAGCGACACGAAGTAATAAGGAAAAATGACAAAACTATTGGTCTTGTGTCTTGTATTGAGTTCGTTATTGATGTTGGGCCACTGCACTGAGTCGGAGAGTGAAGTCATCGTGACAGACGGCCACCGCGTTGTTGTGGTGGAGTACGACAGAGACGGCAAAACCAACACTAGAGTCTTGATTCAACCGCCGGGAAAAGAAGATGAGAAGCGAAAAGACAAAGGAGAAGTGTTTGGAAATGCAAAGAGAGAAACGGCGTCGTCTCTTCCAGAAGAGAAGGAGCGTGAACACCACGCATCGCCAGGGGAACTCATATGCGATGCTCTCGGTAAGTGTAAGCACAAGATGGCGACTGTGTTGGGGAGAGTCAAGGATCTAACGGCTGGTGAGGAACTATTCGATGAAACGCCCAAAGAGACCGTCGCACGTGCGGCACGTGACATGGAAGAGAAAGCTCGTGAAGTCGAGGAACCGGTGAATGAAAGGGCCACAAAGAAGGCTCATAAGGCACAAAACGTTTGGGAGAAGGCAAAGATCACGGTGCGGGGGATAGGGACTATGGTTGGGGCGGCGCTGAGGCTGACGAAGATTGGGAGCGTGGTAGATCTAGTGGGGATCGCGGCGGCCTACGGGATGTGCGTGTGGATGACGTTCGTGTCGGGCTACGTGTTGGCGTCGGTGCTTGGGAGGCAGCAATTGGATGTGGTGCAGAGCAAGATGTATCCAGTGTACTTCAAGGCAGTCTCTGTAGCGATTCTGTTTGGGTTATTAGGACACGTCATCCACCGGCGCCGGAAGGTTTTTACCGATGCGGTGGATATGTGGCAGGCCGTTAACCTCTTATTCTCGATCTTGATGGTCGAAGCTAATGCGTCATTTGTTGAGCCACGAGTCACCAAGGTTATTTGCTCCTAATTCATTTATATTTATAAGATATAAATTCTAGGAACATCCTTTATTTTTCACCATGCTTTAGTTGTTTGTTTATTTACGTTTACATTTAGTGTCTACATATTAAACGAAGTGCATTTGTTAATGTTAAACGTAAATGCCTAAGACCTTCCGTGGACACTTTTTGTAAAAATATTTTATTAATTAAAATTGCTTGTTTTTCGTTTTTAAAAAAATAATGAAAATGTCATATTTCAAAACGAATAGTCTTCGCTGATGGATCGCTTTTATAAGTATTTAGATCAATTTGAACCTTCCCATATGTATTGGATTTTGACAACATTGGTTTTTTTTTTTCCTAATGAAACTTTTAGGTTTATGCAAATTGCAACATAATATTGATTTTTGTTTTGTGCAACAGGCAATGTTTGAGCGGATAAAAGCTGAAAATGAAGATGGAAGAGGACTTGACACGTCAGAGTCACAGTCCAGTGAAACAGCGGCTCGAACCATCGGTAAGAAGGTTAGAGAGAAGATGGACGAGGATGGGGTAAAGCAGCGACTGAGAAAGCTGAGTGAGAGGCAGTGTAGGTTAAATGCGTACTCATCCTGGCTAAATTTACTAACTTTCATGTCTCTCACTTGGCACTTTGTGTATCTCGGCCATCGACTAAGCCTTACTTGTTGAGGGAGCACGCCATCCAGGCCCGGCCTTTGCCTAAGGTAAGTTGCTTTAGGCCACGTAAACTTTGAGGGCTACAGTACCAAAAAAGTTATTAGTCTAGTGGTCTTTTTTCATTTTTCAAAGGCAATATAATGGATGTTCGCTTCTTACTCTTTTCAGTACTATTGTAAGAGTTTTTTTTACAACTCCAAATTCAATTTCGCTTTGCTTCCACATCTCACTTTCTATTTTTTTTTTGTTTTAACATTTACAATATTTTGTTAATTTCTAATATTCATATGATTATATGTGTTTGTTACAAATTTTACTGTGTTATCATTAGTTCTTTTGTTTTTCTTATATTATTTACTTCATTACAATATAAAAAAATTTATTAAAAAAACAAATATTTATCATTATATTTAAAAAAGTTTATTATTTAACTCAATTTTTTATATAACATAAAAGTAATAGAAAAATAATTTAATACTAATGTACGAATTTATATAAGTTTAGTTTTCAAAATCAAGAAAAAAAAAAGTGAAGCTATAAAATATTTTTGTGTTTTAGACCACACGAACATAAAAAAGACGGTCCTGACACCATCGACACATTAATTAGTTGTGTTTGTCTGGTTAAATGTTTGTGTTGCATATCACGTATGTGAATAATAGTATTTTGATGCTTATTCAACGCGAATTCCAAGATCTCTCTCTCTCCATGTTTTGAATATCCCTTGGGAGACTGAAAGGAGAGTGTAAGGAGATCTCGTAGATTCTTGTTTTTGGTGCAATTGGAGCAACGAAATTAAAAACACCCAAGATTCTCTTGTTTTTGCTGAATGGTGATGCAAATAAAGTAATTATATGATTATCTCGGATTTTTCATGTACAATAGTTTATCAAAGCTAAATACTTTTGTAGAAATCGCCCAAATCTTTTCTATAGCCTATTTTATACGGACACTAATACTTGCATAATGTCTCTCGGCAGGAGCTATTTCGACTTTTTATCCTTAGAAATTTTTTGGTGCTAGTGTTAGTTTACAGACACGAATTTATTTACATAAATTTATCACATGTGTATATACAAGTATTATTAATCTATTATTCTGACAAAAGAAAAAAATTATCGTACCAGCATAGTAAACGACATTTGTCAGTAAAAAATTTAATTTGGTAATCACAAAAACTTATACGTGAACAAAGAAAAGTTAGAAAACAAAAATGTAAGAGACTTAAAGTAAACGTTATGTAATTATATATATATTTTTCTTACCTTGTTACTCATATGAGTGTATCTTAGATATTTTTTCTTTAATTATATAGTTTATACAAAACATTTTTTCCATTATTTGTCATAATTTAGTTAATAATTCATTATTTTAAATTAAAACGAAAATTTTAAAATGTTAGAAATAAATTCAAGTAGAAGTTTTCAATTTATTGTAGAAGTCTATATATATAGTTGGAACAAAAATTGTGTTAAGATAATATGTAGTAACAAAGATAAATATTTAGATGTTTTCCTCTTTTTGTTTTGGTCAAGGAACTTAAAATATACAAATGTTGCATTTCTACAAGTTGTAATCTATGAACAAATTACTTTTAAATAGAAATGGTAACTAATTTATGACAGAAATATGACATAGTTGACAAAAAAATTAAATTACATAACAAAACTTGTCCTTTTCTGGTCAAACTATTAATTAAGACTGTTGCAAAATTAAATGAAATTTATTTAATAATAATTTAAAAGTTACATAAACATAAATTTTAGAAAATATTAATTTAATATTATATCTATTTTTATTTTTTTAAAAGAAAAGAATGTAACATTTAAACAAATAAACTATAAATTAATTTTCTTCATTAGTTTTTCAATAACTATATATCATATAAAATTAATTTTGAATTTGAGTAATTTACATATATTTAAAAAATTTGAACATAACAAAATAGTTAAAGAAAAATAACGGTAAACAAATAAGACTATTATGTTTGCATCCAGTGTTGAGAACAAACTATCATTCATGCACCCAATTTGAAATTTAGGCTTTCAGACACATTTATGAATGATTTGCATGCTGTGAAAAAATGAATGATTTAAACAGAAATACTCCCTCTGTTTCTAAGTTTTAGCCAAAAATATTTCAAAATATAAGAGTTTCACATTTATCAATACATTATTTGTCTTTTTATACATATTTTACCCTTTTATTTAACTAAGAGACATGTGTCTGTTTGTATTCTATAATCTATTGATTAATATTTATTAAGGTTAAATTAAAGATTTTATTTGCTTTCTTAAATATTGTACAAAAAGCTAAAACTTCTTATATTGTGAAACAGAGAAAGTATATTATTTATCGAATTGACTACGTTCGATTGTCAATTCAATTATTATTGTTTGTGTAAAAGATTGTCAATTAATTTATGAGGCAGATATAACATACAATCGATTGTCGATCAATTGTCGAAGTAGATGAGTGAGATAGTTTTTCATTCATCGACAATATGCAAAATAGTTTTCTATCAAATAAATACATTATGTTGAATGAAAAATTATGAATAAAAACAATTGGGTTGTCGATTATTTTTATCGGATTAATATTAAAAAGATATCTTATTTACCGGATCTAATAAAAACGATTATCGAATTATTGTCTATATGTAGAGAGATATATAACAAAAAAAAGATATATAACAATATAATCGATTGTTGATTAATTGTCGTAGAAGATAATAGAGATTTTTTTTCTATTGGTAATAAATAAACCAAATGATTTTATATCAAATAGAAAGCATTAGGATGACTGAAAAAAATAGAAATAAAAGTAAAATAGCAAAAACATATAAGGGAGAAAATCTTCCTAAATATAAAACAAATCTGGTCATAAACCGAATACATCATGGTGCCCATTCTATTTAATCTAATCGAAATTACACCACACAAAGGCCAAAGAGATTTATATCATTCTCCTAGTCCTTCTTAAGAGTGAAAGCAAATCATAGAACAGAAATTTCAACACCATTAATCCAAACCATCTTAATCTGAAAACAATTAAAAACCATGAAACAAAAAAAATAAATAAATAAGAAATTAATTGATAAGGCTACTCTCTCTTGATGATGGGAGCTCCTGCTTCAACAGCCTTGATTCTCTCTCTTATGGCTTTGAGCTTCTTGTCAACTACATCGGCTGCTTTGGCCAGTTCCTCCGAACAATCAGAATCGGTGGTTAGATCACTAGACGAAGCCATCATCCCAAGTTTCATCGCACGAGTATGCATCTTCTCCTTCTCCAACTTCTTCTCTGCGTCTTGGATCATCTTGTTCATGAGATCCTTCTGGTCCATCATGTATTTGGTCTGTTTCTCTACTGGAAGTTCGCTTAACCTGTTAAGAAGAGAACGAACCTCGTTAAGGTTTGGCCAGAGCTCAGGGCCATCCTTGTATTCGCTGTAAATGATGGCACAAGCGGGTAAACCACATAGAATGGTCAATTCATTGAGCTTTTTCAATAAACCATCTTTGCGTTTTCTGAATGTAACTCGGCGAGTGGCGTTGTCAGAAATCAATTGGTGTGTTACTTTTCTTCTACCCATGGTGAAAAAAATATGAAGAAGGAGAGGAGGATTTGTGTGGTTTCAGGGACTAGGTGGGTAAATGTTTTATAGAGAGTTTCTAACTTTGATTTTCTTGGACTAGGTCCACAAAAGATGTTTCAACGAATTATAGGAAGGTATTTTTTTTAATATAAAAACAAATTATAGAAAGGTTTTTACGGAAAAATACAAATAAGTTTAAGGAAAAATATAGCTATAAAAGCTTTCTAAATAAGAAGATTTATACCAAAAGAAAATTTCATTTTATTATGTGTCTTTTGTTGGTTGGTCTAGTGAACCTGTAAAAAAGGAAGGTAATATTTGCCTATTAATGTCCCCATACATGTTTACCATGTAAAAAAGTTTGAACTTTGATGAGTTGTAATGTTGTAGACACGAATCTATTTACATAAATTTAATACTTTTGTAAATTCGACTATTATTATTTATTATACTGTAAACATTTTAATTGGTGATCACAAAGCCTATGGTCTATGGACGAACAAAGAAAAGTTAAACAAAAAAATAAAATTAAGAGACTTGTGAATAATTATATAAAAAGAAATATGTGAAAAAGTTTTTTAATTAATTGTTGTTTTAACATAATTATTTATAAGAGTATCTTAGATTTTTTTTTTGTTTAATTACATAATCTGTATTAAATATTTTCTTCCATTATTAGCCATAAGAGTCTCTTACATTACTACTTTTAACGTTTATATTGTTCAACTGTATATTAGGCTTTTGTGATTATTGATCATGTGATACTTGTAAATATTTCAATAAAAATTCTTAAAATAACTGAAATAATTATTTTTAGAAAAAAACTTAAATCTTTTAAAATGTTTCATTGAATACACATCTCATGAAATCTTATCAAAACATAACATTTTCTACCATATATTCTTTTTTTTTTTGGTCAACACTACCATATATTCTAAACCCTAAAATTATGGGTGGGCATATAGAAATTTTGGACGAAATTTTGTGGAAACATAATGGGATAGGAAAAGACGAGCCGGCAATGGGATACTAAATACATGTCTGGAAAAATAATATATTTTAAAAGTTGATAAAACTTATCTTATGAACAAACAGACAAAGATATACCATGATATTATATTCCATAAACTTAAACTAAAACATGAAAACTATGTAGCTATAGATAATAATAAAATCACAGTGGGATTCATGTCCAGTTGTCTACACAAGTTTCTTTTCAAGTATATGACAAACAAAGAAGATATTTAGTTATTTTCGTAATGATAAAAAATAGTCTTAAACAGCTTATATCTTAAGTAATTTTGTAATAAATGTTATAATTTTTATACATATTTTATAATATACTTTCTTATAAGTGTGTATAATATAAATCAGTAATTTATTTTGTCACAAATGAAGGGAATTCTAGTCTTCGTCCCCTCCCAATCGAGAATCAAAATTTTCTCTCATATAAAAATGTATTTCCATAGTGAACATAAATTCAGAATCGGGATCGAAACAATATGGAACATGAAGTACCGAAAAGTTTGCCCACTCTTTACTAAAATCTCAAACAACTACTGTCCTCAAAGTTTTCTGGCAATCATGTAATTATTAAAAGATAATCACATCTATACAACCTTGCGAAAGAATCAAAAACTAATTTGATCATAATATGGAATGTAATACCACTAGACTCAACACAAAAAGGAAAAAAATAAAAATTGATAACAGCTAATTGAAAATCTGTGGAAATATGTAATAGGCTAACAGTTAGATTAATGAACGTTCGTCTCACCGAACGAGTCCTTAAACATCTGCAAGCTATACTGACCGATTTGGTAGATTTTTTCCTTTTATTGTCGTTAACAATGAGAAAACATAAGATCGCCATTTAGTGTTAGTGTTATAAATGTTTTAAAAAGGAAAAAATTTCTATTGACAGCCAAAATCTTCTGTTGAACTAGTGACAACAATACATACAAACATCTTTTTGGTGCCATTGCTATGACACCCAAAGAAGCAGATCTAAATTTGAATACAGAAGATATGGAGATGTGATGAAATGAACTGAATGGTAAATATATGTATTTAACAACTGGGCAAACAAATTGTTTTTCGTAACGCTATTTTTTGTATGATACACTGATTTTTTTTCTTTTCTTGCGACGCGTGTAGTCATTTATTGATATAAATTAACTTACATTTAAGATTTTGTAAGATAAAAAGATATGCATTTGTGGTGAAATGAAATGAATGCTATATAATTTATTTGTTTATTTAGCAATTAGGAAAAAAAAATGTTTCTTGTAACGCTTTTTTTCAATGTATGACATGTTGATTTTATTTTGCGACACGCATTGCATTCTAGTAATATGATTATGAACTTATTTAATATTTTATAGAATGATGAAATTTATTCTATGACATCTAAATTTGATAAATTTTGTACTTGCAAAAGACACTTCTTATGAATTTAAGGATGACATAAAAATACCATATGAAACAGTCAGAAACACTCTTACATAAACTAGTATTAGTTTCTTGTTTGTGCAAGACTTCTAGAGTTCTAGTATCTTTATCCCTATAGTTGGTCAAAGCTATTTGAAACAGTATCTTTCGAAAATCATATGATGCTCAAGTTCATAAAATATTTGTTTGAACTTTGAACTTGAGATAAAGAAAACAGAAAAATGTATTTATTCAATGTTTGCTTGTATATCTTCGTGAGCCTAGCGATAATAATTATGGAATTTGAAGTGATATATATAGAGATTCATCTTTCTCGGATTTGAATATCGAACTCTTAGATTATGGAGCAGAGATATATATAGGCTATTTATCGATTTTCTGTATATGTCACACGGTTCATAGTCTAGGAGCGACCAATATCATCATAGCTAACATGTATGATAAAGAGTTCAGACAAATTAGGCCCATATTACGGCCCCTTTTAATTTCTAAATAATTTGGGCCCAAAAGTCTTAATGACTTGAGAGTAACTAAGAAAGTAGAGAACGTGAGTTGTAGTGTTGTACACATACCACGTTCATCAACAACAAACAAATCTACAATCAACAATACAAACGTAATCACAAAGTACGAATCAATCAGCACTTCAGCAGTATGCCTAATTTTGTTGCCAACATAATTTATGCATGCGAATTTTCTAAAAATCGAAAAATCGCCACAACAGATTATGTTTGAATAGTCTGAAATTTTTATGTTTATCTTACACATGAAAGACAAAGTAACAGTCAAAATCCATCTCCTACTGCTTGGTGCAATGACACAGCTGATAAGGTTCTTTTCTTTTGTTTTTTTCGTTTTCCAAAGCTGATAAGGTTTTAACTTAAAACAAAATAAAGCTATAATCTTTCCGAACAGTGCCGAGCAATTCCAATATTAACAAATATATATATATATATATATTATATTTATACGTTTTTGTTATTATATAAACCACACCACACTTTTCTCGCTATATCTTCGTTACCATTTAGAGTTAATTAATATTGATTATTTAAAACAAAGATATTAAAAAAAAAAAAAACTAATTCTGCCACGAACAAATGTTACTTTGACTATTTGATTGATCTATCACAAACACCTTAAAAGACAACTTAGCGAAAGAATTAAGCAGAGGCACAGACAAATTAAGCAGAAGGAAATAACCAATTCGTCTCATAAAAGGAAGAAATGAATTGAATGTGGAGAAAATAATTTTGTGGATGATGTGGACTATACATTCATTATTAACTTGCAACTTGCACGTAAAAGGAAGAAATGAATTGACAGCTAGTCCGAAGAATTTTTCAATCATGAATACGGAATACCGCCACAAGCGGTCCAAAGAGAAGGCACGTACACATTTCAGAAAAGGGTAAAAAAAATACAAGTACATAACAAATTTTCCAAATTACAATCAGATAAATATCAAATTTATTTTGAAAAGTTATTTATATAGTCTCAGCATTCATATAAAATTACAAATGTTTATGCTCTGGATATTTGTTTACTGTTCAAGAATATTATAATTTCAAATAAAAATGGATAGTTATAAATTACATGTTATATATATAGCTTGATAGTTGACTTTTGATTGAATAAATTGAGAAAAGGAATTTGCTGATATAAAACATAACAGGTCAAAAATATCTCGTGCAACACTTAAGAAAAATAATATATACTATAAGAAGATACGGCGTATGGAATACTCATCTGATCTTACATTCCATCAAATATAGAGATATACATACATAAAAGAAAGACTAAAAACTAGTTTAGTTAACCAAAAATATCATAAATTAACTTAATCGTGTTCATTAGTTGCGCAGGACTTTGAGGTTTAGCTTAAAAGTCCCATTTACCCTCCAAAGCTTTTTACAGAGATTTCTAATCTCAGTTGACGAGAAATGAAGATACCTGAAGAAGAAGTTGCACTTCTAGAAGATTACGTGAGAGATTCCGTCGACCACCGTGAAAGACCCGCCGTAAAATCTTCCACCGGAGGATGGAGATCCGCCTGGTTCATTATAGGTGAAAGACATCAGAAGAAAAACAATCGATTTTTGTTTTTTGTTTTTTTCGTAATTAAACTTCTAAATCCTAATCTTAATTGAATTTTAATTTTAGGTGTGGAAGTTGCAGAGAGGTTTGCTTACTTTGGGATTGCGTGCAATTTAATAACTTACCTCACCGGACCGCTCGGACAATCGACGGCGACCGCAGCCGTGAACGTGAACACATGGTCAGGAACCGCCTCCATGCTTCCTATATTAGGAGCTTTCGTAGCTGACGCTTATCTTGGTCGTTACCATACAATCCTCGTAGCTTCCCTCATCTACATATTGGTTAGTACTCTCGTCTTGTTCTATTTAAACCGGTTTAAATTTTGGTTCGAGATAAACCGGGATTTAGCTGAATTTGTGGGATGATTAATTGTTACAGGGACTAGGATTATTGACGTTATCAGCTTCTTTAATCATAATGAGATTATCAGAACAACGTAATGACGCTTCTGCTAAACCGTCGTTTTGGGTGAATATATTATTCTTCTGCTCTCTGTATCTGGTGGCGATCGGACAAGGCGGACACAAGCCGTGTGTTCAAGCGTTTGGTGCGGACCAGTTTGATGCGGAAGATCCAAAGGAGGCAATAGCCAGAGGATCGTTTTTCAATTGGTGGTTCTTGAGTTTATCAGCTGGAATAAGCTTATCGATTATTGCGGTCGCGTATGTTCAAGAGAATGTTAATTGGGCGTTTGGGTTTGGGATTCCTTGTTTGTTCATGGTTATGGCTCTTGCCATCTTCTTGTTTGGGAAGAAAATTTATAGATACCCAAAGGGACATCGCGAGGAGGTTAATAATAATAATGCTTTTGCAAGAATCGGTAGAGTTTTTGTCGCTGCGTTCAAGAATAGGAAACTGAGTTTAGAACATTCGGGTTTGTGTCAAGGTCAATTAATGGAGGATGTTCCGTCCGAGAAACGTAAAGGTTGGCTCGGGTAAGTTCCAAAATTTTGAATCTTTTGAGTTTTGGTTTAGTGTTTGACCTAGCTTGAGTGTAAATTTATTTACCTTGTGTGACAAGTTTCCTATCAAAAGCGATGATCACAAGAGAAGAAGGTGCAGAGCTATGTAGTGGTAGGGACGTGGAAGACGCCAAGGCTTTGGTAAGGCTTATTCCGATATGGATCACATCGGTGATAAGCTCGATTCCGTACGCTCAACACATTACTTTCTTCACGAAGCAAGGCGTCACGGTGGACAGAAGAATCTTACCGGGCATAGAAATCCCAGCGGCTTCTTTACTGTCGTTCATCGGTGTATCCATTCTCATCTCAGTGCCGATCTATGAGCATGTATTTCTCCCGATAGCCAGAATGATTACCAAAAAGCCTTTTGGGATCACAATGCTCCAGAGAATAGGAGCTGGAATGGTGCTTTCAATCTTCAATATGATGCTCGCGGCATTGGTAGAAGCGAAACGGCTGAATATCGCTAGGGAACACGGGCTCGTGGACAAGCCGGACGTGACTGTTCCAATGTCCATATGGTGGTTCGTCCCTCAGTATTTGCTACTCGGGATGATTGATGTGTTCTCTCTGGTGGGAACACAAGAATTTTTCTACGACCAAGTCCCCACGGAGCTAAGGAGCACTGGCCTCTCGCTTTCTTTGAGTGCGATGGGTCTTTCGAGCTTTTTGAGTGGTTTTCTCATCACTGTAATTGATTGGGCTACCGGAAAAGACGGCTGGTTCAACACTAACCTGAACCGAGCCCATGTCGATTACTTTTACTGGTTGCTCGCGGCTTTCAACGCCATTGCTTTCTTAGCTTTCTTGTTCATCTCCAAGATGTATGTGTATAGTCGGCTAGTCCAAGTCTAAAAATTCAAAAGACAAGTTTTGTTGACTTTCATATCATATTTTGTGGTTGTGACTTGTAAGTTAACGTGTTCATTATTTCATTTGTTATTTTTCTCCATTTTATTAATAAAATATTGAAATCGTAAGTTAAACGAGGAAGAGATGCTTATACAAAAATATATGGGTGGATAGCTAAAATAACCTATATTTTTAAATTTTATTATTAAAACAACCTTTATATTTGGATATTACTCAAAGGACCTAATGATTTTAATTATAGTTTCTTGCTCAGTCGTTTGGTGAAAAAAACGTAATTACGAAAATGTCATTAATGAATTTCGCCCGTCAGAAAACTTAAGTCTACCGAGCTATGACGGTGACTTAATGCTTCGGACGATAAAGTCTACCAGAATGACGGTGACTTTAGTTTTTATGAAGTGGTAGACTTACTTGGTAAATCTACACTTTGATGAGACTTATATTGAAAAGCGGTAGAGTTTACGCTGATACAAAGTTATGGTAGAGTTAATGCTGATAAAGTCTACCAAAGTTCATGAGTTTAATTAGAAGCATGGTAGACTTACGTTTTCATACGGTAGATATTATTTTTATGTTACGGTAGACTTATGTGTTGTAATGGTAGATTTTAAACCAGACGTTGACTTGTTGACTTTTCTTTGGTAGACTTTAGTTTTTGGTAGATTTAAGTGACTTCGACGGTAGATTTTGTAGTGGTAGATTTATCTCGTTATTGATGGTAGACTTTATAGTCGGTTGGTTATGGTAGACTTTAGTCTAGACACGTAGATTTATTTTGTTTGAGTGAACTTTTTGGTAGACTTTATATTCGATCGGTAGATTTTAATTTGTATTACGGTGACTTGTATCTTCCATGTGGTGGTAGACTTTGTTTCAAGCCTCTACTAACATAAAGTCTACCATAACTGATTTTTATTAAATTCTATACAAGATTCGGAGATCCCCTCGATCGATTATAGATTCGGGAGAAACAAGATTCGAAAGCGATCAGAGGTAGAAGAGAAAAGAACAAAGGATATGAAGTATACATACATTAACAAACAAGAATGAAAGACAAGTTTATTTGGATGAAAGTCAGTTAAATACAAAATCATATGATTAAACAACACATGTTCTCTATTGACACTGATTGCATTTTGAACACAAATGTTCTTTTTCGGACGTTTTTTGTCGTAGCAATCTCATTTGCAGCTTTAATTCTTGATTTCTTTGGTCGACCTGCCCTTTGGCGCTCATCACACGAGGAGGCTTGCAAACTTTCATAGCCACTTCATCCGGTATAGGAAAGCATCTCTTGGCATTACACTCATATTGTATGCATGAATGTTATTGTGATAATGCAGTGGCGAAGGAGATACGTGAAATCTTACATGTCTACCGAGTCGTTGTTTAAACTACCATGCTTTCTTTATTTAACTCTTGTCCTAGTAACCTAAGGAAAATTGAGCAGTTTTCCCTCCAAATGTCACTTAACTCTACCGTATTAGTATAAATATCAATACCTAAATCTACCGTAGCTATTAGTAGAATCATTATCTATAAGTCACGTATTACATATTCTACCGTATCGATACTTTTTAAGTCTACTATTATATATTCAAAGTCTCGTATCGATCTTTTAAGTTACAGTTACACATCTTTGTTATAACTCTACCATAACATAAAGTTAAGTCGAGTTTACATGATAAGTCAAAAGTTATGGTAGAGTTTATCTGATAAGTGCAAAAGCTACTGAGTTAATTAGAAGACATGGTAGACTTCGTTTTTCATGTTACGGTAGATATTATTTTTATGTTACTGATGATTATGTGTTGTTTATATGATTGTTTAACGGTGAGTTATGAGTTTTAACGTGAGTTATAAGTTTTAGATTTATGAGTTTTCCATGGTGACTTATTGGTTTTGAGTTTTCGATGGCGACATGGTGAGTTTCTAGTATATGATGGTACTTATGATTGTTCCACATCTTAACTCTCATAAAGTTAAGTCTAATTACTCATCTTAACTCTACCCCATAAAGTTAAGTCACCATTACATAAGCGTAACTCTACCACCACATAAAGTTAAGTCACCACCACAAAAGTTAAGTTACTAATTCATGCGTTAACTCTACCACATCTATTACTTCTACCATCTTTGTACATTACATAAATGTAACTCTACTATAACATAAAGTTGTCCCATATTTGTAGCGAAATCGAGGCAGAGAGCGAAGAAGGCGATGAAGATGAAGTCGAAGATGAAGAAGGCGATTGAGAGAGCGAAGAAGGCGTCGGGTGTGTCTTCCCGGCAGCGCGTCGGCGGCGATGAAATCTCGAGGCGTCGCCAACGTTCGTCTTCTCAAGCAGCGGCGTCGGCGCGATGGGAAAATCTCGAGCGTCAGGTTTTTTTTTTAGAAAAAAAATTAATTAAATGGCATTTCTGTAATAAAAAATCAAAGCATTGGTTTTTATGTCTTTTTAACAACCCTTTCAAAAGATAGGTTGGTCTAGTAATATCAGATATAATGAAAGTTGTTTTATGCAATTGTCTCAAAATATATTATCCATTGCACATGGGTTTGGATTAAATAGCTTTTATGTTTGGTTTCACAACTCCAAGGGTCCATTGGTTTTAGGATATTATTTCAATATACCCCATAACCAAGTTAAGTCTGTGTTTGTCCGATTCGTATATTGCAAACACAAATCTTATCCTCTTTGAAAGATTTGCTGAATGGGCTGGAAGGAACTGAGGATTTCCAAATTGGAAGATAGAAAAAAATGAAGAAAAATTTAAAAATTTAATCATTCCACTTGAAGAAAACATGGGCCAACGTTGGATCTTGGCGGAAGGAACAAGAGCATGTATTTGAAAGCGAAGTATACATGATGTATTTGAAAGCGAAGCCCTTTTAGAAACATCCGATAAAACTTAAATCGATACAGAAAACATTTGAATGGTTTATGCGCAAAGATAACACGCACAAATCAACATATTATCGGGCATTCGGTTCGGTTCCGGGTCTTTCGGATAGAAAAAATTAGTACCCATTCGGGTATTTTAAAATTTTGTTCGGTTCGGCCGGGTACCCAAAATATTGGGAAAAAATAAAAAATTTAAATTTAAATAAAATTTGGTTAAAATTTGACAAATATAACTAATAATTTTCTGATATTTTGGTTATTTTGAGTATTTTTGTCTAAAATAACTGAAATCTTCGAGTTTATAATTATAATTTTGGGTAATTGAGTTATATCAAATCTAAATATAATTAATATTTTGGGTATGTAATTATATTTCTGTTATTTCGGGTACCCATTCAGTTTTCGGTTCGGTTCGGATTCGTTTTTGGTTCTTCGGATATAAACATTTAGTATCTGTTCAGATATTTTATTAGTTTCGG
Organism: Boechera stricta; assembly: GCA_018361395.1. Classification (NCBI taxonomy): domain Eukaryota; kingdom Viridiplantae; phylum Streptophyta; class Magnoliopsida; order Brassicales; family Brassicaceae; genus Boechera; species Boechera stricta. The sequence continues at coordinate 4,446,916 of CM031539.1, read as the reverse complement.
ATTTGATTTGGTTTGGTTATTCGGTTCCAGGTTTTTTTTACCAGATTTTATATAAAAAACGTATCTGAAAGCAAAGAGTAAAATAGAAGTGCCCAAAAGAAGTGACTTTTTTTTTTTTAAGTGTTCCTGTTTGTTTTGAAACCTCATCAAGCAATTAAGTCCATGTGTTAGACGAAATGGGTCAACGCGTAGGCCTATTCAATTTCTTACACTAGGGCATCTAGGAGTTGTTGAGAAACTAAGGCATGTGTATTTTTTTATTAAAAATTATAAGAAAATAAAGACATTTACTACATCTAAAGCTATAGATCATACAAATTATCTATATAAGATCCGAAACAAACAGACCGTCAAAATACGGATCAATCAGTTGGTATGAAGCATTTGAAAGCCATCCTAATTTATGCATGTAAGCTTCTAAAATTCAAAATTATCACAACAAATTTTTTGTATATTCTGAAGCTTTTGTAACAGTTTGTTTTCCTTATGAGAGAAAAATTCACATTCAACTTTGTTCTTGGGATACTGACACAGGTAATAAATTTGTCACGTTTAACACGGCTAATAAAGTTGTAATGTTTAACACAGCTAATAAATCAGAGAAGATTAATTAACAAACACTAATCTTATACTCCTTGTGTTTTTTAAAGAGTTTCATTTTGACACTTAAATTTTGTAACAAAAAAAATGTCATTTTAGTATATCAATGCAACTTTTAACTAAAATTATATTTTTTGTTTTTTTTTAAAATAATGAATAAAAGTTTTATGTGAAATAAATAATTGTAATTAAATCAATAGTTAAAGGATAAAATAGAATTTTAATTTTATTTTTTAATTTGAGTGTGAAATGTCATTCTAAAAAGCAGAAGAAGTATCTGTCATCTTTTTCATTAGGTCAAAACCTTTAAAAAAGGTTTTGAACGAAAAGACACAAAGCCAACGAACTTTAAACCAATCAGGATTTTCGTCCCACATTGATGTCCGGTCCGGACGTGAACGGTATTATTTGTTGTCGTGCACGTGGAATAATTGTTTACCTTAAATGTAGAAAAAACGTGACAGCTACTAAAGAAGGAAACAGAATGATTGAATCTTGTTACATGGACTGAACGGCCTTCAATCATTTAATAAGAGAACGCAACTGAAAAAAAAAAAAAAGAGTAAAAGCTGGGTTCTTCACAAAACCTTATAAAGTATAAAACAATCTAAGATTTCCACTATTTACTTTCTCGACTCATAATACTTTCTTACTTTATAATAAAATTCCATTATTTTATAATGACAAATCATTTTAACAAAAAAAGAAATCTAAACCATTAACGAAGTAATTCTTAATTTTAAAAGGGATTAATCAATGATAAAAGAAAAAAAATAGTAAAATAAGATTTAGCTTATTTTAAAATAAATTTTAGCTTGTGTATGGATCTTGATTTCATTTAAAGTTATTATCCAATAACCCCTAATAGTTGAGTTTTGATTGATAGAAAATAAGATGACGAAAAGGTAATATAATCACAAAACCGCGTGTGAAATCATAATTGGTATAAAGTGCGTGAAACACTCGTTCATTAAAAAAAAAAAAAAATTTACAATCATAATAAAAACAATGGTACGTACTACGTAGACCTCCTCCTCATCAGTCATCACACACTCTCATCTGACCTACCCACAAAATTACAAAAACATATTAAATAAACGAAAAAAAAAAACTCATAATAAAATCATATTGTGGTATTATCTACACATATCTTAAAAGTTAAAATCCAGAGGAAGGTATCTCTAATTCACGACGAGAAATGGGGATACCAGAGGAAGAAGCTGCACTTATAGAAGATTCCGTAAGTGACTCTGTCGACCACCGTGGACTTCCCGCCGGCAAGTCTACCACCGGCGGATGGAGATCCGCTTGGTATATTATAGGTGAAGAAAAGTTTTGTGATTTTTTTTCTCGTTTTTTTTTGTTTCTTTGAAAAATGGTTATTGTTTTTTTTCTCGAGTTCGAGCTTTTAATTTCTAATTTTTAAGATTTTTTTTTTCTTTTAAATTGTTCAGGAGTGGAAGTTGGAGAGAGATTCGCTTACTTTGGGATTGCCTCCAACTTAATTACCTACCTCACCGGACCTCTCGGACAATCCACGGCCACCGCTGCCGTAAACGTGAACACGTGGTCAGGAACCGCCTCGATGCTTCCTGTTTTAGGAGCTTCCATCGCAGACGCTTATCTCGGTCGTTACCGTACCATTGTTGTCGCTTCCCTCATCTACATACTCGTAACGTTCTCCCCCAACACTCCATTTTTTTAACATATTTCAGAAAAATTTCACTAAAATTTGAGAGGATTGGTATTACAGGGACTAGGATTATTGACCTTATCGGCTTGCTTAATCCTAACGGGATTATCAGAGCAACGTAACGATGTTTCTGCTAAACCATCTTTTTGGGTGAATATACTTTTCTTTTGTTCTCTGTATTTGGTGGCGATCGGACAAGGCGGACACAAGCCGTGTGTTCAAGCTTTTGGTGCGGACCAGTTTGATGTGGAAGATCCAAAAGAGAGAATAAGTAGAGGATCGTTTTTCAATTGGTGGTTCTTGAGTTTATCCGCGGGAATAACTTTGTCGATTATTGTGGTGGTTTACGTTCAAGACAATGTTAATTGGGCGCTTGGGTTTGGGATTCCTTGTTTGTTCATGGTTATGGCTCTTGCTCTCTTCTTGCTCGGGAGAAAAACTTACAGGTACCCGAGAGGAGATCGCGAGGAGAAGAAGAACGCTTTCGCAAGAATCGGTAGAGTTTTCGTGGTGGCATTCAAGAATCGAAAACTGAAATTAACTCATTCGGGTCAACTGGAAGATGGTTCGTCCGAGAAATGCAAAGGATGGCTTGAGTAAGTTGCATAAATTCCAAAGTTGTGAAATCTTTTGAGTTTTGGTTTAGTGTTAGTTGAGTGTAAAATTATTTTATTTTGACTAAGGTTCCTAGCAAAAGCGTTGCTATCAGGAGAAGGAGGTGTCGAGCCATGTGATGCTAGGGACGTGGAAGATGCGATGGCTTTGGTAAGGCTTATTCCGATATGGATTACATCAGTGGTGAGCACGATTCCTTACGCTCAATACGCTACTTTCTTCACAAAGCAAGGTGTTACCGTGGACAGAAAAATCTTGCCGGGTTTGGAAATCCCTCCTGCTTCTTTTCAGTCGCTTATCGGTTTATCGATTTTCATCTCAGTTCCGATTTATGAGCGTGTTTTCCTTCCGTTAGCTAGACTGATCACCAAAAAGCCTTTTGGTATCACAATGCTACAGAGAATAGGGGCCGGAATGGTGCTCTCTAGCTTAAATATGGTGGTAGCAGCGTTGGTAGAAATGAAACGACTTGAGATAGCTAAAGAACATGGGCTTCTGGATAGACCGGACGCAACCATCCCAATGTCGATATGGTGGTTCGTTCCTCAGTATTTACTACTCGGGATGATCGATGTATTCTCACTAGTGGGTACTCAAGAATTCTTCTACGACCAAGTCCCAACAGAGCTAAGGAGTATTGGTCTCGCGCTTTCTTTGAGTGCGATGGGTCTTGCGAGCTTCTTGAGTGGTTTTCTCATCACTGTGATTAATTGGGCTACCGGAAAAGATGGCGGCGATAGCTGGTTCAACACTAACCTGAACCGAGCCCATGTCGATTACTTTTATTGGTTGCTCGCCGCTTTCACGGCCATTGGATTCTTTGCGTTTTTGTTCTTCTCCAGGCTGTATGTGTATCGCCGGGTAGATCAAGTCTAAGAATATAAAATTCAAGATGTATCTACTTTCATATCATATTGGTTGTTCATAATGTCTTTAGAAATTTTAACTATTTCTTTATACTACATGATATATGCACTTTTAATTTATTAAGCTGAAAACTTTGAAAGTTAGCTAGGAGCACAGCTGGATAAGTTATATGATAATGATAAGACTATACCAAACATAAAAAAACTATACATTTGCATACGTGTATTACAAGCTATACGAGTATGTCAATATCTATTAAATCATAAGGATCACTAAGCAACCTATATGATTAATCTGATCATCAATTAATAATATGATAGTATTATTGGTATGAAGAAAGTGTATTTAAAAATTACACAGAGAGAGAGAAGGAGAGAGTACCAATACACTCCATTTTAAAGGGTGTTGAGTCTCTTAGATACGTAGGACTTTGCAAAATACATGTAGGAGGCTAATCCAATGAAGCTGAGACAAGCGAGTAGCCGGTAAAAGTAATCCAGATGAGCCTGGTTCAGGTTGTTTGCGAACCAACTCACTTGACCAGATTGGCTCGTCGCTTTCTCAATGACTGATATCATGAAACTGCTGAGAAAGTTACCAATACCGAATATGCTCAAGTATAGAGCCAAGCCCACACTCCTCAGCTCGCTTGGGACTTGGTCGTAGAAGAACTCTTGAAGACCCACCATTGCAAAAACATCTGAGATACCAAAGAGAACATACTGAGGAACTAACCACCACACACTCATTGGAACCGTAGCGTCTGGGGAATCGACAAGCCCATAATCCGCAGCAGTTTTAAGCCTTTTCATCTCCACCAGAGCGGCTATTACCATAGCAAGGAAAGAGAGGAATATGCCTGTGCCGATTCTCTGAAGCATCGTGATTCCGCCTGGTTTATGTGTAAATGATCTTGCAATTGGGATGAGTACGCGATCGTAGATGGGGATGAAGATGACTACAGAGAGGCTGATGAAGGACTGGAGGGTAGCCGGAGAGATCTTGTAACTCGGTGTGATTGATCTCTCCATTGTGGCTCCTTGTTTGGTGAAGAAAGTTGGAGACTGCGCAAACACAACCGCATAAACCAAGCAAGTAAACCATATCGGAGCTAACCTAAGCACTGATTTTGCTTCTTCAAGTTCATCTATACTACAAGAACCATTATTTGCGACCAGAGCTTTGTTGAGAAAACTGCAGTTGTGACAAGAACGAAGATGCTTACCATAAGTCCTTTTCGTTTTGTAAACAACATGGGGTAACAACTAAATCAAAAGAGACAGAAAGCTGTCTTACCTAAATTGTTGTGAGCTTTTGTGAGACACAAGACCAAATCTCTCCTCTGCATCAGCTACAACTGAAGCTGATACACCCCAGTTCTTCACAGCGGCTACATAAACACTTCCGATCCGTGCAAAAGGGCTTCGATCTTCCCTTCGAATGCTGAACCGATAAGTGCTGGTTCCGAGCAAGAAAATAATCAAAGCAACTACCATAGAAATGCATGGAATACCAAAGCCTAAGGCCCAACTAAGATTGTCCTGAATGTAATTCAAGACCCATAGAGTCATTAACGTCCCAAAGCACATGCAAAAATACCACCAATTAAAGAAAGAACTCTTTTGTTTGCATTCTTCAGGATCCTTTTCATCAAACTGATCCGCTCCAAAAGCCTGAACACACGGCTTGTGACCGCCTTGGGCTAGCGCCACTAGATACAGGGCACTAAAGAATGTGATCACTTGACATCGAGGAGAGCAAGACGAGAGTAGATTATAAACATTGCAGTCTGAAGGAATCATCGCAGATAAAGTCAGTAAACCAAGCCCCTGTTGTTCAATCAAATCACTATACGACTTCAGACTCATCTCTAGAGTTCATAATAAGAACCCAACATGTTACAACATATAAATTCACGTTCTGAACTTTTCTTTAAGAATCAAGATCAAAAAGGCTATATTGATGTATTGACTCATGAAAAGCAACTCATTTATGATTCTGAACTATACAGAGAAGAAGAGAAACTTCCAGAATCGAACTCGTGAATTACTTAGCGAATTAAACAGAAGAGTGAAGAGACTAAGAGAGAGCTTCGTACCAATATATAGAGAGCAGAGGCGGCGAGGATTGTACGGAAACGACCTAGAAACGAGTCAGCGACAAAAGCACCAAGTAGAGGAAGCAACGACGCTGTTCCAGACCAAGCGTTCACGTTAGCCGCAGCAGCCGCCGTCGATTGTCCCAATGGTCCCGTCAAATACATTATCAGATTCGACGATATCCCGTAGTAAGCGAAACGCTCAGCCACCTCCACACCTACCGTCGGGAAAAAAAAAGAAGCAAAACCAGAAATTAAAAGTGCCGGCGAAGTCAACTCTAAGAGTAAGAAATTGGCGGGAAAATCGGCGAAGTTACCGATGATGAATCCGGCGGATCTCCAGCCACCGGAGGAAAATCTGACAGCTGGTTTACTTCTGTAGTCGACGGATCCGTCAACGGTTACAGCGAGAAGTGGAGTTCCGGCTTCATCATCAGCGCCGGAGATCGCCATTTCGACTGAAGAAGAAAATATATTTTTTTTGTATCAATCAAACCATTTTTATTTTGTTTGATTTCTTATTTTTTTACACGAAAAAAACATTTGTGAAAGAAAACAAAAAACAAAAGATGGTTGGTGTTACTCGCATCACCGGGGATATCACTAATCTTTTCTTCTTCTTTTTTTTCGTCTTCATCCTAATAAAAAAATAATAATCATTCCACAGAAAGACAAAAACAAAAGAAACATATTGGAATCGTGATGGGATCCATTATATTAAATTAAAAGTTTATTTTAAATAAAAATTCGATTAGAAGAAAATGAAAATCAAACCCGAATTCAAAATAAAATAACTTAACACAATTAGAGCCCAAAACAAATAATGGAAATGGACCCGGCCCAAATTTGAAGGTTTGGGCGCAAAACGCAGTCCTCCAACGGAATCAATGGCGTCTAAGGTAAGGTCTGAAGCCGATGTTCATTGGCCTATCTATCTTCAGTTTGTTTTTAACATATTTGTTATGTAATTTTTTCGTACATTACTTTATATTTTTTCCATATGCATTATACTCACAAATATAAGGAGATTTTTTAGTAGTCAATCATTATTATCGTAACATAAGTTTTATGATTATAATCAATACATTTTTTTTTTAATTTCAGGCCAGCAAATAGTATATTTGATCCAATTTACAGAAACTTCGGTTCAATTAATACTAATTCTCTCATTTGAGAAACTCTTTCGATAATAGGTAAATGCATTATTTGATCGTGAATGAGTGATGACATACATTTTAGTGACGTTACTAAGAAGAAAGATTTGTTGATTTAACATACAGTTACGTAAGTGATGTATCATGCTGTTTGTGTTGATCAGCTATCTAATAAAAAACAATGCTGTTACTTTTTATAACATGTCACCATTTAAAATATACTATCCAATATATGAAACCGTTGGCCGATACATTGATCCCCATTTGAGAAAATTTTCGTAACCATAAGAGAAACGGCAGTTAAATTTTATATGTTAGTTATTAAACTATATGACTCTTATGAGTTTTATACTAATTTATTAATGAACTCTGAACAAAATTCAAAAACCAAATACAACATTGTAATCTTTTACGGCTTCTTCGGTTCTTCCACTTAATCTACAAGACATTGATCAATGATAAATTATCAGATTGGAGCCGTGTTTACTGTAGGGTGGCAAAAAGGTGATGGCCTCATGCCAAAATTATAATTTGTAATTTTTCAATAACATTGTTAGTTGAAGTTGAGAGTTCTATAATGGTAGTTTTTTTTTTTTTTAGAACCTCATATATTTTCTATGCATTCCTAATTAGTTTAGTTTGCTTGTACTCCTTCCATTTTATGTTAAACAATTTTAGTTTGTTTATCCTCAAGTTCTTTGTTTTTCTACCATTTAATATATTTTCACAGATATTTTGTCATTTAGTATGTTTTGTAATACTATATTTTATTTGCTACCTAACTATTACCTAGTATTTTAAATTTTTGATTAACATAACTTCTTATTTCACTGATATAGATTTTATCTACAGATTCTAATCTCAATATTGTGATTTTAAACCTTTTTATGTATAAATAATTTATAGACGAAACAAGCAAACATAGACTTTTTATACAAAATTAAAAATCCCACGCAGTGGTTGATAATCATTGCTTAAATTGTACCTGGCCATCAATCATTTGTTTAGAAAATATAAAGACATATATGACTAACAATTCTTTATTGGAGAATCAAAAGAAATAAGCACAGCTAAATCCAATATTTTGTTAGTGGAAGAAAGATATAATAAGACGGCACCACCAGCAATGACAAAACCAACCAAACAGCTCGGCCATTCCTTTTTTTTTTTTTTATGCTTTTGACAAATTCAAAGCTACCTGAAAGAATATAATTAACAGATAATTCTTGGATTCCACGAGAACGAGATTGTACTGCCTAATTTTTTAATTTAATATTTTTTTGGTTCTGTATCCATTCAAATACATTTTCAAGCAGTGCATTCAAATTTTTTAAAATTCTAATCTCTTTTAGCTTGAAAAGAGATGAGAGAGTTTAAAAGAACAAAAACATATTTGTGCAAATCTTATTTCCCCTAGTTGGTCAGTAAAGCTAGTAGTTGGTATTTCGGGTGCATGATAAAATCAATACATGCATATTGAAACAAAACAAAAGATAGAAAAATACATATACAAAAGGAATAAAGAGGAGTTGAACACAGTTACACAATTTTAGTTGGTGCATTAATTAAGTTGACATGGAACATAAAATTCATTTAAGATATTCGTTTCAGTTAATAACTTATGAAATGTTTTGATAATGTAGTGACCCACATGAGGAGTTGTAACGATGAGGTGTATGGTGTAGGCCTACATGAATCAAGCTGATTATTAAATTAAACTATAATCCTAATAGTTCTTGTGACAGCTCCAATCTCATGGAATTTCCCTGTTAATATCAAGTTTTAAATCAATATTTAATTTATACAACGCACCAAATATGGGTCCAAATTTATATAATATTAATTAATACGAAATCATTAGATACTTTCTTTACATGCGAAGCACTCTGTAGATGTTTATATGTGTGTCATCATCTCATTTCATATAATGCTAAATGAATGAAACTTCGAGATTTTGTTTTGCAACAAATAACTTTATATTTATATGAAATATTACATCAGTGTTATGCTTACGTATCGTTGCCAGATTGATTCTCAGAAAATATATTTTATAGGACATTAATTACTAGACTAATTACATAATATGTCATTAGATCAATCGTATATAAACTATCTTTATTTTAAAGATTATAATCTTACCTAAATTAGCTTTATTTATTTATGGAAAATCGAATAAGTAAATATTCCATAAAATTATAGCTGATTTTATTGTTTCCTAAATTTGGTTTTATAAAATTTTATTTTAAAAATATATTGTTTTAAATAAATAATTAATTGGTAACATATGTAAAAATTTAATTTTAAATTTTAATTATTTATACAATAATATACTATTAAAATATTTAAAAATATTTATTTAATTTTTTAATTTTTTTAAAAATATTATAAACATTTCATCCCGCGTATAAAGCGGGAATCAGTTAGTGAATATTAATTAGCAACAAGATTATTTAATAATATAATCATTCGATAATGCTCCATATATATACCCTTACATGTCATCATCTCATTATAATTAAGAGGGTGTCCTGATTAGTCGTTGCCATGTAATCCTGTGTAATTGGATTTTTATAAAATAAGATGATTTCATTTTCATGATTTGATTCAGGACTGTATATAATAAATACAAGTTGCCCAATTTGTGAAAAACATTCTAGTACCTTTATTGGAACTAATATACATGAACAATTTGAATAAACGGGAAAAGGGTTGATTTCAGGTCGGTCACCCGTGAATAGGTGTATCCATTTTACTATGAATAAAAAGTAAAATTAAAATTCTAGCATGGATACATTGCATGCATGCATGGATACATAGTTCAATTTAAACTCTTACAAAGTTGAATTCAAGTCTACCGTTCTGAGCCGGAGTGTTAAATATCTCTTCATTAAACATTTAAACTTGATTTATTTTTAGGTTGATAAACATTTTCACACAACAACGAGTAAAAATGTCGCTGACAAAAAAAAACGTGTAAAATGTCATGTAATCTTATGAGTTATTGGGATAACGATATTTTTATTTTATTCAAAAATCTCTAACATACATGTTAATAAATGACAACATAGTTGAGTAAGAAAATTCTAGTGATATTTATACATTTTTATTGAAAAAAAAAACTCTATTGTTGGAACGATTCAAACTCTTTTTGTTTAATCCAAAAGCACACTTGTGATACGATAACATGGTGTCATAATTTGAAAAAAAAAACCCCCCACTTTGGATAATTTATTGAAAGCTAGAGTAGCTTTTCAAGCACATAAATATTCCCCTCTCAAAATAATCAACTTTTTCCTCAAACAAATATATATTGATCGTAGTTTGTTCTTTGATTCTAAAGTTGTCTTTATGTGATACAAAAACATAACTCTCTTGATATTAAGTGCCTTAATATGCATCCTATGATCAAGGTTATAATTAGAAACAAAATAACTGTGAGTAAATAAGTCATTATATCCTTCCTTATAGAAGAGAATAAGTGTAACGAATCTAAATTTAAAAGGAAGATGATCAACTAAAATATTAAAAAAAAGTTGTTAATTTAGTTAATGTTTAAAATTGGGGAATCCAATTTTGAGAAGCAAAAGAAAAGACGGCCGTTTGTAGAAAGAGAAATTGGGACCCTCTACTAAGAAAAGTATCTTCGAAATTAGCTGTCGAACAGCTCCGACCAGTCTGTTCTTCTTCTTCTTCTTCCTCGCTTATTATAAGACCTCTTCTTCTCCTCTCTCTTTTCTCTCAATTCCATCTCTTTCTCTCTAATTCTTGTTCCCTTTTGAATCAAGTCATCATGGCTCAAGAAGAGATACAGAAACCTGTTGCTTCAAATACTGCCTCTGTTCCGGTTAAGGAGGTTGAGGTACCGGTTACTTCGGAGAAAGCTGTGGCAGCGCCTGCTCCGGAAGCCACAGAGGAGAAAGTTGTGACTGAGAAGGAGGTGGCTGTGGTGGTTCCGGAACCTGAGGTGACGGCTGCGAAGGAGGAGGAGGAGGTTGCGACGGGGAAGGAGATCTTGCAATCCGAATCGTTTAAAGAGGAAGGCTATTTGGCTTCGGAATTGCCGGAAGCTGAAAAGAATGCGTTGGCGGAGTTTAAGGAGATGGTTAGGGAGGCTTTGAACAAACGTGAATTCACGGCGCCGCCACCGCCACCTCAAGCTCCGGCCAAGGAAGAGAAAGTTGAGGAGAAAACAGAGGAAAAGAAAGAAGAAAAAACAGAGGAAAAGAAGGAAGAAGTGAAAACAGAGGAAAAATCTGTTGAGGCTGAAACCAAAACTGAAGAGAAATCTGCTGCTCCGGCCACCGTAGAGACCAAGAAAGAAGAAAAATTGGTCGCTCCGGCTCCGATCGCCGCAGAGACCAAGAAGGAAGAGACATCTGTAGCTCCTGCTCCGGTCGCCGCAGAGACCAAAAAGGAAGAGAAATCTGTCGCTCCTGCTCCGGTCGCCGCAGAGACCAAGAAGGAAGAGAAATCGGTCGCTCCTACTCCGGTAGAGACTACACCGGCTGCTCCGGTTGTTGCAGAGACAAAAAAGGAAGAGATATCAGCCGCTCCTGCTCCGGTTGAGACCAAACCAGCTGCTCCGGTCACCACAGAGACCAAGGAGGAAGAGAAAGCGGCTCCGGTAGAGACCAAACCGGCTGCTCCGGTAGAGACCAAACCGGCTGCTCCGGTCGTCGATGAGACCAAGAAAGAAGAGAAAGCAACTGCCTCTGCTCCGGTCACGAGGGCCGTCTCAAAATTTATAAAAGATATATTTGTCTCCGTCACCTCTACCGAGAAAAAGAAGGAAGAAGAGAAACCAGCAGTAGTAACAATCGAGAAGGCTTTCGCAGCTGATCAAGAAGACGAAACCAAAACCGTTGAAGCAAACGAAGAATCGATCGTTTCCATCACTCTTCCAGAGACAGCTGCGTCAGTAGAGCCAGAAGAAGTCTCAATCTGGGGAATCACACTTCTTGAGGACGAAAGATCCGACGTAATCCTCCTCAAGTTCCTCCGAGCACGTGACTTCAAGGTCAAAGAAGCCTTCACGATGCTGAAAAACACCGTCCAATGGCGCAAAGAGAACAAAATCGACGACCTTGTCTCAGAAGATCTCGAAGGAAGCGAGTTCGAGAAGCTGGTGTTCACTCATGGTGTCGACAAACAAGGACATGTCGTGATCTACAGCTCGTACGGTGAGTTTCAGAACAAGGAGATTTTCTCAGACAAAGAGAAGCTTAGCAAGTTCCTCAAATGGAGGATTCAGTTCCAGGAGAAGTGTGTGAGGTCTCTTGACTTTAGCCCTGAGGCTAAGTCATCGTTTGTGTTCGTCAGTGACTTCAGGAACGCTCCCGGACTCGGTAAGAGAGCATTGTGGCAGTTCATTAGACGCGCAGTTAAGCAATTCGAAGACAATTATCCAGAGTTCGTCGCCAGAGAGGTAAAGAAATTTAATATTTTTGATTATGATTACAATATAAGCATTTAAGTTTTAATCTTTATACAAATTGTGGTGTTATTTTTCAGCTGTTCATTAATGTCCCATGGTGGTACATTCCTTACTACAAAACATTCGGAACTATCATCACATCGCCAAGGACAAGGAGCAAGATGGTCCTTTCTGGTCCATCCAAATCCGCTGAGACCATTTTCAAGTAATTATGGTTCATCGAAATTGTGTACTTTATGATACATAATATCATTATTATCATGTTTCATTGTTTGTCTTCATGCATACAGAAGCTTATATCCTCTGTTTTTGGATGAAACAGATACGTAGCTCCTGAAGTAGTCCCCGTTAAGTATGGTGGACTGAGCAAAGAGAGCCCATTCACCGTCGAAGATGGAGTCACCGAGGCTGTCGTTAAATCCACATCTAAATATACCATTGATTTGCCTGCTACCGAGGTATACATTGTTTTTTTTTTTTTTTTGCATTATAATTTAATTTAATTTTACATCTAATGTCAATTTTTTTTCCAAATAACCCACAATTTTTAGCATTTTAACAAAATTTATTTTGCTAATCTTAAACGTAAACGGTAAACCCAAACACAAAGGGAAGATTCTTTCATTTGCGTTTGGTTTCTGCGTTTACATGTTAACATAAACGCTAAAACTAACTTTTGAAACAATAGAAGATATATAACTTTCTGTTTGATTACATTGGTATAATCTTGCTAGAGATTAATGATGATTAATTATGTGGATTGTGTTGCTACGTAGGGTTCCACGCTGTCATGGGAGCTTAGGGTTTTGGGTGCGGAAGTGAGCTACGGAGCTCAATTTGAGCCAAGCAACGAGGCAAGCTACACCGTGATCGTCTCTAAGAACCAGAAGATCGGTTTAACTGATGAACCTGTGATTACCGATTCTTTCAAGGCAAGTGAACCGGGAAAGGTCGTGATCACGATTGACAACCAGACCTCTAAGAAGAAGAAGGTGCTCTACAGGTTCAAAACCCAACCATAAGATTATGTGTCCGATCTTTGAATAAAGAAAAAAAAATGGTTGGGAATTTTAATTAATTTAATTTAGTACCTTTTTTTTTTTTTTTTGAAACCTCAAAAGGGGATTGTGTTTTGTCGATGGTTTTGATTTGTTGTGGTGATGGGATTTTTTTGTTGATGATTCCTATATATACAAATTTTTGTGTGCCAAAATGTGATTACCATTCAAAAAATACTTGCTACGTTACTTGAAAATTTGTGTAAATTTGAACTTATATTTGTCTTTTTCTAGTTCAAGAATCGATTCCAAATTAGATGGTTAAGCAAATTATTCCGATCAGATATTCTTAAAGCCTATCTTTGTCCACGTTAGATTCGTATCTTTGTTCTGGTTGTGTCAAGTCTTGTTCTTCCGTATCCCATCCCATGTTCCTTTCGGACCGTTCCTTGGTCTTCTAACCAATTAGTTAAAGCGGTTATAACATGATTTAAATGATGAATTAAAGATAACGGTAAAAAACAAAACTAAAAGTACAAAAATCTCACACTTTTTCTTCTACCACTTCAAACTTTTGTTGCCGGACCACTGTTCTCTGTTATATCACTAACGTAGAGTTAATTGGTTTTGACATTATCAAAATCGACTCTGCGTCATTGACGACAACAAAAGAAAAAGGTCTGCAATTCGACCACCATTTGATCCACCGCTCGGATCTCCAATGATTTTGTTCCTCTCAAATATATAAATAAATCTCAACAGTATCTGCACAAGATTTGAGGTTAAAGGTGGCTAGCTTTTTTTTCTTTTCTAATTTATTTTTGAGTCACGGGCTCACGGTGGATTTACATTTTTATCGGGTAACAAAATGTTTCTCCATAATCAATCATTGTTGGTAGAGTTGTAAAAATGGATAAACCAAACCAAACCAATCCATAACTCAATAAGTTCAAACTTAAATGATTTTTGAGTTGACCCAACTCATTTGTTAAATGGGTTGAGTTAACCCATAACTCAAATTAATTTGATGGTTTTAATGATTAAATGAGTTGAGTCAACTCAGATGACCCATAAAAATAAAATAATTAATTAATAAATAATTTAATTACAATAAATATAAAAATAACTAATAAATCATTATTATCATTATATATTATCATTTTGCCATTATCATCAATATAAAATATATTCAGCTTTCTACGGAAAAATTATGTAATCACATTTTTGGCGGAAAAATTATAATCATGTTTTGAAAAAAATTGGAATCGAAAAAGTGTGAAACGTAATTTGAAAATATGGAAAATCTATTTATGGCGGGAAAATATGGACTCGTGTTTTTGGGAAAATACGGATTCGTGTTTATGAAACAGAATAATCATGAAACCGTGTTTTGGCGGGAAAATTATGAAACCATGTTTTTGGCGGGAAAATTATGAAATCGTGTTTTTGGCGGGAAAATTATGAAACATTGTTTTTGGCGAAAAATTATGAAACATTGTTTTTGGCGGGAAAATTATGAAACCGTATTTTTGGTGGGAAAATTATGAAACCGTATTTTTGGCGAAATTATGAAACCGTTTTGCGAAAATTATGAAACCGTGTTTTTAGGGAAATTATGAAACCGTGTTTTGGCGGGAAAAGTATTGACTCATGTTTTTTGCGGGAAAAATGCGAACTCGTATTTTTGGCGGAAAAATTGTAGTATGATGATGATATGATGATGATGATGATATGATGATGATGATATGATGATGATGAAATATGAATACGAGACGATATATGATGATTAATGGTAATGATTATAAGTATGATATTTTAATGGATAAATGGTTAATCATAAACCATTACAACTCAACCCATACGACTCATAAACTCATCGACATCAACCCATCAATTCATCAACCATCGACTCATAACTCATTTAACTCATCAACTCATTGGATCCAAATAGATGACATTGGTTAAGTAATGGACGGACTTGACCCATTGGTCAACATTTGACACCCCTAATTGTTGGTATGAAGCTAAGATGTGATACTATAATGTTGAATGGAAATTCTGATAAAAACCTAGGAACCTTCATTACTTCGGAATACGGATTAGGATATAATTATGAATTATCCTTCTATTTTCAGGTATTTAACATTTGTACGTCCGAGTCTTATTTTTTCAGGTATTCAGCTTCCGATATGTCTTTCTGGAAAGAAGATTTGATCTGACTACTGCGTTAGTCTCATGCACTTCGCCACAAAATGCCAAATAATTAAATGAAACAGTATTGAAAAAATCAGGATCTTATGTCGAAGCTGACCCAACAAACACACAGTATCCAAAGAAAAAGCCTGCCTAAAGTTACAAAAGGACTTGTAATTATACAATTCGGGTGTATACGAATATTAAGAACTGGAGTGTGACCATAATAATAGCTAGTTCATAGGTAGGGGACATGACATGCATGAACCAATACAACAATAAACGACCATTACTATGACCATGAGATATGAATGCCACACATTAATTTTGTTTTTCCTTTCTCCAACTCTCTAGTTAAATTCACTTCCAAAAAACCTTTTCAATAAGCTTCTGTATTTCGGGTCATATCAGCTTTATCCTACATATTCGATATGAAATACTCAAAAATTTAAGTTAAAAATAATTGGAACGATTCGTTTGCACTATATGGTATATTTCAACGAGTGAATGTATCTGGATTATTCAAGATAGCTTGAAATTATCTACCAATATACTCAAACTAGAATTCGATTAAATTAGTCTATATTATCCAATATCCGAATTATCCAAAAAAACTTTCTTTCTAAAATACGTTTTGGATAAATACACTTTCACTTGCGTAAAAAGCATAAGCTAGGCCCAATATATGTCAACGTAGCAAATACATTGGCCCATTAATCGGCCCAATATTCTTCGCTTGCACACAAACAAACCCTTTCAGATCGAAAGAAACGAATTGTGGAAGAACACAAGAAGGAAAATTTCGGAGAATCAAATCGGAAAGGTAGAAGAATCGAGTCGGAAAATGGAAACGAAGAGTAACAACACGGAATCCGATGTCAACGCCAAATGGGACGCATGTCTCGATCTCACTACTCGTCGCTTCGTCTATTCCTCCCTCGGCGGCGCATTCGCCGGTCTTCTCTTCTTCAGTTCGGTGTTTTCAATATCCCCCACTCTCATTCTTATGATTTACATATTTTGTGGTTAGATAGTTTAAATTACTAATTAGGTTTCTGGTAGATGAATCGGAATTCACGATCAAATAGGGTTTTGAGTGTTGTCCCGATTCAGATAATCTTGATTCTGGCCTATGATTCGTCTAGGATTTGCTAGGCTTGAGTTTTTTTTTTTTTTGATAATTTGTTTGCGTCGTGCCCTAGGGAGTCCGGTCACAAGATGGGCGTCGATTGCGTTTGGTGCTGGAATCGGTATTGGTTCTGCATACACAGATTGTTCTCGTGTTTTTGATGGATCGTCTTCAACTTCAGCTACTTTATTAGCTCCCAAGAGTTCTACAGAGACTTCTGTATCTCAGGTTAGTTGGAATCTTTTTACTGGGAATCCAAATACTTAGTTTTGTTGGATCATTTTGTTCGTCACATTTGGAACAAACATTGGAAAGTTAGAAATGATGGTGAAATAAGATGGTTGCATATTAGCTTGAAGATGTATGTTTTGAGAAATATTCCAGCCTTTATTTACATATGGTTACAGATTCGTGAGACAAGTGCACCTCAATACTGGCTAATTGATTTAATGTTTTTAGTCTTTAGCTCCAAATATTCCACTGTTGATCTTACGAGCCAAAACAAATGCCTAATTGTTTTGTATCATAATGAGGCGACTAGACTACGTTTTGGAAATTTAATGATTAGGAGAAGGTTACCAACCTTACTTCATCCCTATCATAGGTACTAGGTTTTCTGAAAAGTGAAAACAGGTTTGAATCATTTGTCAATGTGTACCCATTTTGGAATAAGTATGTCATCAAGTAAAAGCATACAATTGGTGACCAATCCAGTCATGTTTATTAGTTGCGTGTTTTTTTTTATCTTGTTGATTATTTACAGGCAGCAGAAGAGTAAAGACAACGAGGACGCTTGAATGTCAAAACCCAAACATTGATAGGGTTTGATACAAGAGTTGTTACATTACGAAATGGTTGTTGATCTTGCAGGACAAGGCTTTTGAGATATATGCCATTGTTAAAAACCTTTTTACTTTCCAGTGAGTTTTGTACACTGATGTCAAAAATGTTATTGATCCACTCATTTTCTTTCTTCTTGGAAAAAAATATTATCCTCTTCTCTAAAGAAAGAAACGCACAGCAATAATTCCTCCGGTTTGATTTGTTTGCCTCTGCTGTTCCTTTATTCAGTCTTCTTGCAACATTTTGAGTCTCATATCAGTTGACCATAAGTGGATTAGTTACATAAGTCAACCAAATAAGCCGAAACAAATTGATATCAATCGACTAAAGTTACGGGTTTAAGGATTATTAAAGATATGTTTTATAGCTTAAGCGAGTGATAATAGAGTTGTTGTAATTAAACTATAAGTCTATAACCAAAACAAGGTATTTCACAGCCACAATCAGCCCCTACGCGTTAACGAGCATTAGAATTTAGAATGGTTTGAACGGCTCGGATTGAATCTCTCCAGCCCGCGGCTTAGCTTAATCTATAGCCACGCGTATCCGATGACTTTTTATTTTCTTAATACTTAAGTGCTATGGAAAGTTCAGACTTCAGACTATAGAGCCTACGAAGGACAACGACGCTGCGACGAGAGTAATAGAAGAAGAAGAAATATGAATGCGCCTCTGGAGAACGAAGTTTGTTCGATATGCCATGGCCACTTCAACGCGCCTTGTCAAGCCAATTGCTCCCATTGGTTTTGCGGTACGATCTCCTTATACTTTGCTTTCGTTTCTCCTTCTCTCGAATCGTTTTGGAATCGGTTGAAGTAGTTAATCCCAGAATTCGAGTGTAGCATCTCAATTCAATTTCTCCTGAATCTTCGATAGTCACTTTTATGAGATCAGAGTTGTGACGATCTCAATTTCGTTTTCCCTGAAGCTGATTCGGCTTTCTTGAGAACTTGTAAATTCACTGTTCAGAGTTGTTTTACTGGTAATTTCACTCTCTGTGTACTCTTTTTAACGACTTAGTTATGTTTAGAATTGGTTTTAGTTAAGAGAAAGCTTCAGGTCTCGTTCTTCTGGCTTTGCTTAGGTTTCATAGATCCTTTTTTTTTTTTTTTTTGTTCTGAGTTTGGTAGCTAAGTTTCCTAAGACACTATATGTTCACATAATCCAGTCTAATATGATTGTTAGTTATATGATTTCAGTGCAGCTCATGAGATATTAACTCTATTCAATCATTGTAGGAAATTGCATTATGCTTGTTTGGAGGCATGGATCTACATTACGGCCATGCAAATGTCCCTTGTGTCGTCGTCCAATCAGTTTGCTAGTTCCTTCTGAGGAAACAGTGAGAGTTCGAAATGATGCTACAGTTTCCGAGGTTCTTCGCGCTGTTGAAACTTACAACCGAGTCTTTGGTGGACAGTCAAGTGGTCTAGTTCAGGTACGCGTTTCGTCTTTTCTCCAGTCTCTGGGATGAAAAGCAGATTATAACTGACCAGAGCTAAGTTTGGGGAGTAGTGTAGTTGTTGAGGGGTATGTGTTTAAGGATTTGATTAAGTAATTACATTTTGTCTTATAGAGTGGCTTTGTTAAGTTCCTTAACTTTTGGTAGTTTATTGCTTTTATGTCTGTTTTCATCTATGCTAGTAACTTAGAGTGAATGGTTTTAATTTCTTCATCTTGCTATTGCTTTGTGCTGCATAAAATTTCATGGATCTCATAAGTTTGACGACACAGTAAGTCTAAAGTTTACTGGAGCCTTCTCACGTAAAACTTCTATATGTTTTGCAGAGGATGCAAGATCTTCCCTTCTTACTCCGAAGGTTGTTGCGAGAAATGATGGATCCACGAAGAACGCTTCCATTCGTCATCAGAGCTCGTGTTTACATTGCGGTTAGTTAAATACATTCATTACTTTTGGACTCTGAATAAGGTTGTCTCGCTTAGAAGTAAATCTTCTGCTACATTATGTTCTCAAATTTGAGCTCTTGGTCACATCTGAGCTAAAGGATGCTGTGACTAACGCAAATTCACCAAAATTGATTTTATGTAGTTGATACTCAGTGCGATTTACATAATCAGCCCAATCGATATCATTCCGGAAGGTGATTCCTCATTTCATTACCTGACTATCTATATTCATAAAATGCACTCTTCTCTTCTGTCAACTAACGTTACTTACCAATACTTTATATCGATTTCTTGTCAGGAGTCTTGGGGGTTATCGGTTTAATAGATGATCTACTGATAGCCCTGATTTGTTTCCTCCATGTCGCTGCTCTTTACCGATCTGTTCTCTATTTCCGTCATGGTGGTTCTTGAATCTCTTTGAAATTTTCACATCATGAATCATCACAGTTGAAGTACTAAGTGACATGGTTACTTGTTTAGCCCTTTGCTTGTTTTATTCATGGTTTTGTCTGTTAGACTTAGGAAACTTGATTTGGATGCCTAAACAAAAACATTTCTTTCATTTCAGTAATAGATGTATTGAGTGAAGGAATTGAATTTCTCGAACACCAGAAGAAACTAAAAGAAATTATGTACAGAAATTATTTTTCTCATGTTTCTGAATAAACCCAATAGTAACAATTCGTCTAAACAGGGGTTGCATCGCCTGATCGAAGGTACGAACGTTCACCGTCATTGTTTTTCCCAGTAAATAACCGATCAAACGGTGACCTTATTGCAAGAAGCAAACCTTTGGGTGCACCAGCACGCTCCTGATAATTACCACCATTGTCGATAATCCCATCCGGGGACCGGATCGAACTGGTATGGTACGGAGGAGTTATAGAAAACGGTCTTCGGTCGAACCGTCCGTCTTGATCGAACCGTTCAAAGTAGAAATAGTTTCTTTCAGTCCCTAGGCTTCCGGTTCTGTACCCTCTAACCGAGCTCCTTGCTTGAGGTAAGGCCACTGGGCCTTTTGACCCTTGGTTTCCTAGGCTGGAGTTCACGAGCTGATCGTGTATCTCTTGTGGTAACCTTAGCGTGAACCGGTCGAGATTCTCCTCCGGTCGACCGGGAGAAATGGACGGGCTAAACAATCCGGCTAATTTCCAACCAGTAGACATGGACTTACGTGGCATGCTTTGGTTACCAGTCCAAGCCACTGAGTCAATCAACCGCTCGTCCGGAGAACCCAAAACCCTTCTCCGGTTATCATCAATCGGCGTTTTGGGAGAGTTCTGACCGGTTTCTCTGGCAAAACCGGATATCTCGAAAGAAACAGACTCACCCGGTACAGGAACGAGATTGGAACGGCAGAGAGGACACGTGGTTTGAGAACGGAGCCAGGCATCAATGCAACCAGGGTGAAACACGTGGCAACACTGAGGAATCAAACGCAGCGTTTCGTCGTCCTCAAACTCATTGAGGCAAACGGGACACTCCAACGCTTCTTTACCGATCCTCAACGTCTTCACGGTGGAGTAACGAAACGTCGGAAACGTTTCTATGACAGACGCGTCGAGGCCACGCGCCGTGGTCTGCCTCACGTTAAGCCAGTTTCCTGGATCACCACGGTCGTCCATCCGTAGAGTTCTTTCGAGACACCTCCTCATGTAGACGACGGAGATACATCCAAGTGCGAAGAAAACACTAACGAATACGATCATGAGTATAGCCATGGTTGCACTGAAATTTGATCTTCCCCCATCATTTTCAAATTCGCTGCTTTGAGCGGCACCGAGCTGTAACAGTAGTAGCATGAAACAAGAGTAGAAGCTTAAACATGACATGACCACCATCGATGGTTGCAAATGGTTTAACGATCTGACGATGGAGGTAAGTAATTGGACCTCCCGGTTTCATGAGGACCAAAGCTTTGCCGGTGAAAGAGCTTTATAAAAACAAAAGCCTCGTCATTTTGTTCTTTTTGTCTTTTTTTCGCCTTCGGAAGAAAAAAAAAATGATGGTAAGATCATAGGAGATGATATTATAAGAACGTGTGATACATTAATTTAGGGGACGGTTTGATTTGCCTAAGGACTACAAGATGATTGACTTTTCAGATCGTACAAAAGGCACTACTATTGAAAAATTATATTATATGAACCAAGCAAATCTGTTATGAAGATGTAATCCAAAAGTGAATTGTTGTGATAGTTTAATTTATGTTTTTATGATGTGTAACTTGATTTAAAATGATACAAGCCGGATAAATCAATCGGTTTTGGAGAGAAGTGGTTATATCATTTGCAAATGTGATATCCCAAGTTTGATCGAGTCTTACAGTTAGATCATTCAGGTTTTTATATATATTGGCATTTTTTGTATTTAAATTAAAGATTCGTAGATCCAAAGCTCCACATATTATCGTAAAATGACTAAAATCAATACGAGATCAAACTTATCTCTAAGGAGTCAAATTCAACATGGATTATGATTCTTAAAAAAAGAGCTTGATATGGTCTTACCATAGTAGGTCAACGCAATTACACAATAATAATGTCGTAAATATGATTAATCATTTAAGCAATATTGCATCGTGGTCATCCCATGTTGTGATCACGTCGTTATCCAACTAAGCTAGTTATTGATTATTATTTTCTATGGAATCAGTTTATTAATCATTCATATATCTGATCACTGGTGCGGATAATTAGTGGAGATGTGTGTATATCATAAGATGCGATGACTTAAAACGACGGCCCGATATAATAAAATATTTGTTCTGGATAATGTGAGGTGATTCAACTTTCCCTTTCGTTAGGACGATTTTCAACTTTAGAAATAAGACCTAAAAAGAAAATTAATATATACTGTCAACCAATGCATTTTAATAAAATTAAGCGAATATGTTAATCAATTGCCTGAGCAGCTAATTAACGCACATAATTGCTTGAAAACAAAAACGATGAATTTTTTTCCGGCCTATATAAATAAGGAAATTCGTTTACATATATATTACGTACTGCCACTTCAATCTACACACAATGCTCGAAAACAGGTTTCATAGAATTTAAAAGTCAGTCACTCTTCCGGGTATCACACTATACGAACCAAATATATTGAGTCTATGAAAAAATGTGAGCATAATTAAGCAGGGAGCCGCACTAAAAAACCTTAGAATTTCAAGCCAATTGCTATGGTGATTTTTCTGAATCCGAAAATCAAAGAAAAAGACTATTAATTTGGATACGATGTGGAAAAAGTAAGGTCTAAGGAGTTAGGGGATCGAGTGGTTTCAATTTTTTACAAAGAATTTCTTATGGTTGAATCTCAAAGGCATGTTATAGTTGTATGTGTTTCTCTAATTTGTGAGTTATGGAGTTGGATTATGAGGTGGATATATGTCCGAATAGATTTTTGGAAGGAAAGATACTTGATAAGGAAAAAAAATGTTGGAAGACTCCAATATTGAAAGACATGCTGGTATAAAAATAAACCAATTAATTGTTTCCCTATAAGCTTGATCACATCTAGGGCATTGATCTATCCAACCCCAAACTAATGATTAGTTTTAACTGCCATAGTACTATTAGGTAGCGCTTACCACATCAAATGACCAATAATTAAAGTAATCGTGATCTTGCACGTGAAATTGTGTATCAACTTTCTCATATTGTATATTCACTCGATAACCAAAGTTTACACGGCAGACTTGAGAAATTTGCAGCAATATTGATTTTCTAGGTACGATGCACTTGGCCTCAAATCTCCAAAACAAACCATCAACCCTAATATTTGAGAAAATGTTCTCTATCTTTCAATGTCTGATTCATAGCGGCGATCGGAAAGTAAAAAAAAATCATGGTTTGGTATGCCATGAATTTCAAACAAGAGCATTTGAGATTATGACGTAAAATTCGAACAATCCGTGAAGATTTGACTTTTTAGTCTAAAGCTGGGAAAATTGACTTGAACTTGCAGAACCCAGCATATATATTTCAATTAATCATAAACCATAGTCATAGTTCCAGAAATTTTGATTCTCAGTTGACAATTTACATATATCATATACTAACTGAGAAAATATAACTGCCAATCGACCAAAAAGATTACAGCTAATAAGAGAAACCATCAACCCAAATCATCGAGAAATCTTTCTCTATTTATCTTTAACTAGTATGGGGAAACAAATTCCAATTTTGGTAAATAGGAGATATACAATCACCGCGCCGACGTTCGCTTGAAAACAAAAAATCTTTGTTTGTTATGCCATGAAATTCAAACGATGCCGTATTAAAACACGAAAAAAAATAAACGAAAGCATTTTTGTCATAAGATTTTGTATTGGAATTTCGATCTTATTCAAAGTTCAAACATACTTAAAAACGAAACCACAATAATAATTAAAATGCATTTAATATGCATGTTGTTTTTTCTCAACATGTCATTTAATGCAATTTTATATACATCCCTATTTGTCTATGGATATACAACTAATTGCCTTAGCAATTTGAGAAAAAGACATAAATATTATATAAGTCTCAATCTTATCATCTTGAAACGTATCTCGTCTGATGAAAGCTTTCGAATTATGGTGTAATAATGTCTTTTTTTATTATTATTACTTATTATATGTTTTTAACAATACTTTCAGATGAGGTTATTTGATTATAACGATAAACATAATGTATTGTGGAATGCCAAAAAAAAAAAAATTTAGGGGGTGTTATTGATTTAGTGATTTAAGTAGAATCTTAATGATTATGATAACTGTAGAATTTAAGGAATTGTTAGAGAGTTTATATAATTTTCTCATATTCTCAGAGATTTTCATAGTATTTAGAAAAACATAACTTTGAGAATCTCAGTTTAACATCTATTATTTTGAAAGTTTTTAAAAGTTGTTTCATATGAACAAAAAATTTTAAAATCAATAAACCAATAACACTAAACTTTAATATAATCTGAAAGTTGGTTAAAATCTTTTTAATCCAATAACGGATAAGTTTTAATGACTTTTTAAAATCATCAATTCAATAACGTGACTTTAGTGTCTAAACAACTTTTTATAAATCATAAACCAATAACATAAGATTTTAATAGAGTTTTTAAAAGTTAAGATTGAATAACATTAAATTTTTTAAAACTTATAACTCTTTAAAAATCACTAAAACAATAACACCCCCTTAGTGTATTGTGGAAAGCACACAAATACTTCTAGAACCAAGTTCTGCTTTGTTCGATATCAAATTATATAATAGAAAAAAAAAATTAAAATACTTAATACAAAAGTGGAAATTTTATGATGTTTGTTCGAAGATTGAACTAAATTGAAGTATATCTCGTAGAGTTTGTTGGCATGCAACTCTTTAGAAATATATTAGGATTGTTCTCGTTTTTTGTCAGCATATATTAATTATGAAACTTAGCCATTAAGAAGTCCTATTTTCAAGAGTTATATTGTTCGTGTACAAATTTTGGTATGTCATCTTACGATTGCACTTTTATATTTTAGAAAATAATTTATTAAAAAGGAACTAAACATTCACTATTTAAAAACAAAAGTTAAATCATTTAAAACATCGGTATAATGATTTTGAAAGCCTTCCAGTGCTAAAATTTCAAAACGTTTTTTAAAATTTAAAAGAGAACGATAGAATATCATATACCATTTCTGATAATTTTAGGATTATCATGTAATTAAAGTATATTCTTGTTTTATTGTATAATCAAAAGTGTCGGCATGTCATCTACGGAAATTTTTTTAAGTAGATTCAAAATTTAATAGTTTCCGCGGAGAAAACTGCAAGCACCGCGGCGAAGGAATGGGAGTATGCTCAGGAAGTTTTCGACTCCCGATAATAGATCCCCAAATTCTGCTTTCAACTTATTCACTGATACAGCTTGGAAGCAAGATCAACTATTTGCAGGATTGAGATAGGAAATCAGAAATACAGAGAATATCAAGATAAATCAAGAAGGAGAGAAATTCAGTATGTAAACTCACCTCTGATAGCGGAATCCTTAGCTATGCTAAAGGGGCTACAAGAAGCAAAAAAACTCGGAGTCCGAAAGCTTCGAGCTCTATCATACTCATTGAATCTGATCAGGGTAATTAACTTCAATGAAAAAGCCAGAAACCTCTATGGAATCTTATTTGATATCGACATCTTAAAAAACGATTTCGACGAATTCTACCACATAAATATATAGATCAATTCGCAAGCAGATCGATTAGCGAAAGCAGCTTTTCTTTATCCTTCTAGCCCTCTCTGTTTAGATGAGGAAGCCATCTGTCTGTAAACAATTAAAGATGAATGAAATGCTGACAAAAAAAAAAGATAAGTAAGAGCGCCAAGATGCGAAAAAGCCAATCATCTATGATTTTTTTTTAACGAGTTTGAAGCGGTATCAATATTTAATAGTTTCCGCATCAAAGGGTCATTGATGTATACCGACGTAATCCGATATCATTAGCTAATTATTTTATGAACAAAATTTAGTTCCAACGGTTAGTTAGGTTATTGACCATGTATTTGCTGCTTCCGCAAATGGCAGGAAACAAATTTCTCTTAAATCGTAGGTCCATTTCAGTGTCTACATTTAACGTATTTA
This sequence comes from Boechera stricta, assembly GCA_018361395.1. Lineage (NCBI taxonomy): Eukaryota > Viridiplantae > Streptophyta > Magnoliopsida > Brassicales > Brassicaceae > Boechera > Boechera stricta. The sequence continues at coordinate 4,420,784 of CM031539.1, read as the reverse complement.
GTTGAATGTGGTTCTTTTTTCTCTACAACAGAGAACATACAATTATTTTACTATTATTTGGGGAGTACAAATAAGAAAATAACTTTAATATATGGTAATATTTACTTTCTAAAGTCATTGGTATTAAGACCATTTACAAAAAAATTTATTAAGGTTATAATTGTAAATTTAATTAGCACCTTAAAACAGAATTAAATCGTGATATTTCAGGATATCAATCTTTCAAATGTTCTTAATATCTTTGGAGCATACATTTATAAAAATAACATTTAAGTTTTTGAATGACAAATAATAACATAACTCAAAATTATCATTTAAATATTAAAATCATTGCAATACTATAATCATAATTTTTGAATAAATTTAAATCTAAAAAAATTAATATGCCGAAAACAAAATCCATTTTGGTAAATAGGAGATATGCAATCACGGCGCCGACGTCCGCTTAGAAACAAAAAATATTTGTTTGTTAAGCCATTTCAAACGATGCCGTATTATCACACTAGAAATAAACGAAAGCATTTTTGTCATAAGAATATTTTGTATTAGAATTTCGATCTTATTCAAAGTTCAAACATAGTTAAAAACGAAACCACAAAAATAATAAATATGCATTTAATATGCTTGTTGTTTTTTCTCAACATGTCATTTAATGCAATTTTATACACACCCCTATTTGTCTATGGATAGACAATTAATTGCCTTAACAATTTGAGAAAAAGACATAAATATTATATAAGTCTCAATCTTATCATCTTGAAACGTATCTCGTCTGATGAAAGCTTTCGAATTATGGTGTAATAATGTCTTTTTATTATTATTATTTATTATATGTTTTTAACAATATTTTCAGATGAGGTTATTTGATTATAACGAATAAACATAATGTATCGTGGAATGCCAAAAAAAAAAAAAACTTAGTATATTGTGGAAAGCACATAATACTTCTAGAACCAAGTTTTATTTTGCTCGGATACCAAATTATATAATAGAAAATACATTAAAATAGTTAATACAAAAGGGGAACTTTTATGATGTTTGTTCGAAGTTTGAACTAAATTGAAGTATATCTCGTAGAGTTTGTTTGCATGCAACTCTTTAGAAAGATATTAGGATTATTCTCGTTTTTTGTCAGCATATATTAATTATGAAACTTAGCCATTAAGAAGTCCTATTTTCAAGAGTTATATTGTTCGTGTACAATTTTTGGTATGTCATCTTACGACAGCACTTTTATATTTTAGAAAATAATTTTTTACAAAGGAAATAAACATTCACTATTAAAAAAAAATCAAAATCATTTAAAACATCGGTATAATGATTTTGAAAACCTTCCAATGCTAACATTTCAGAATGTTTATTTAAATTTTTTTAAAAACGATAGAATATCATCTACTATTTCTGATAATTTTGGGATTATCATGTAATTAAAGTATATTATAGCTTTATCGTATGAACAAAAGCGCCAGCATGCCAAAAAAGCTAATTATCTACGGAAATATTTTTTATAGATTAGAAGCGGATTCAAAATTTAATAGTTTCTGCATAAATAAAAGCGTTAGCATGCCAAAACACCAATCATCTATGAAGAAAATTTTAACGAATAAGAAGCGGTATCAAAATTTAATAGTTTATACATCAAAAGGCCATTGATGTAGACCCACATATTCCAATCTCATTAGCTGATTGTTTTATGAACAAAATTACTACCACCACTTAGTTAGGTTATTGGCCATGTAATTAAAGTATATTCTTGTTTTATCGTACGAGCGAAAGCGTCAGCATGCAATTATCTATGAAATTTTTTCTAACAGATTAGATGCGGATTCAAAATTTAATAGTTTCCGCATAAATAAGAACGTCAACATGGCAAAAAAACCAATCATCTATGAAGAAAATTTTAACAAATTAGAAGCGGTATCAAAATTTTATAGTTTCCGCATCAAAAGGGCATTGATGTAGACCCACGTATTCTATCTCATTTGATTGTTTTATGAACAAAATTACTACCAACAGTTAGTTAGGTTATTGGCCATGTTATTAAAGTATATTTTTGTTTTATCGTATGAACAAAAGCGTCAGCATACCAAAAAAGCGAATTATCTACGGAATTTTAATAGATTAGAAGCGGATTCAAAATTTAATAGTTTCGTATAAATAAGAGCGTCAGCATACCAAAAAAAAACCAATCATCTATGAAAAAAATTTTAACGAATTAAAATCGGTATCAAAATTTAATAGTTTCCGCATCAAAAAGCCATTGATGTAGACCCACATATTCCGATCTTATTAGCTGATTCTTTTATGAACAAAATTACTATCAAGAATTAGTTAGGTTATTGGCCATGTATTTGGTACTAAAGCAAATGACAGGAAATATATTTCTTTTAAATTGTAGGTCCATTTCAGTGTCTACATTTAACGTAGTTAGTTGAATGTGGTTCTTTTCTCTCTACAAAATAGAAAATACAATTGATCTTATATAAACGGGACACATTTACGTGATACCAGAAAAATATTGTTTAAAACATAATTTTGTTAGGCATGATACTAGGTGCATATAGGACGTGTTTTTGTTGTTACTTTAACTAAAAAGTTTTTAAAATATATACATATATATATATATATCTATAAATTAATTTGTCAATTTTGATTAAAAATTGTTTAATTCATTTATAGTGATATAGACAAATCGACTTGTTATAGTTTGATAATTATTATATATGTATTGTATGATTACCATTCAAATTTGGCTTTGCTTATTCTGTATTGCCTGTTTAACTTGTTCTATATTGTTAACTGGTTCTATTTATTCCGTTTGTTGCGTATATTTCACTCCAAAAAGAATTTAATCAAAAGATAACATCCAGCGTTGTGATAGAAAAATTGATTTAAGTCGAATAAAAGAAGAAATGAGGAAACTATAATCCGATTTGACGGCTTTGGACATAAAAAGGCCAATAGTTAAGAAATTTTTATCTCCATATAAGCCCAATAATTTAATGCAGGCCTTACTTACCTCTCTTAGTAATCATGTGGATTAAACGGCAAATGAATTTTTAAGTCAAAAGAAAAATATGTGAAAATGTTATAAAATTCGACATTTCTATAATGTTACAATAGTCAAATGAGGAGGTAATTATTTATTATTATAATATGTAATAGTCAATAATTCATACACTTATATTCACACTCCTCCCTCCCTCTATATATATTCTCTCCCTATATATATATATAGGGGTTGATTTATTATAACACTTACACTTACAAATACAAAATCATATAAAACACTTTGCTCACTTTATCTTAATCTTCTTTTTCATTATCTTAATCTCTCTTTTGTTTTTAAGCCCAAAATCAAAACACATTATCAGCACGATCACTCTAATCAATATATTACCGTTTACGCCTAAAAATCACCATTACCACCCAAAATAACTGTTTACGCCGGAAATCACTGTTCACGCACAGAAGTCACTGTTCATCCGATTATATTAAATCACTGTTCACGCACAAAAGGTAATATTAGGGGTAAGTTACCTTATTTAATAAACTAAAATATATTATGGGCGAACTAACGCCTCTTAAATACTAACAAGTGGCTGTTTAACGCACCACTATTTATTCCGAAGGACGGCCGAGCCGCCTTACACTTTATTTAATGTTATTGGTCGGCCGTGCCACCTTATATTATTTAACTTACGTTTTATTCAATATTATCAGGACGGTCAAGCCGCCAAATAATTTATTTTATGTTTCGATATTACTGATTAATATTACTGGATGGCTGAGCCACCTTATAATCTGCATATTATTTTAAAATTGCTGATAAAATTTTGAAGTTTATCATAAATCATTTATCTGAATCTTGGTAAAATTTAACTGATCGCATGCTATAATTTCGGATCGATTTTTAATTAATATATCACCAACGGTCATGAAGAATTTTTCTTTCAAAAATTTTACACTTTTCAAACGGTTATGAACAGTATTTTCAATCTATAAATACACTCATTCATTCACTCAAAAATCTCATCTCATCTCATTCATATAAGAGATTTGTTTAGTTTTCATTTTGAAAAAAGATTCGCTTGTTTTTAATATTTTGTTTAGTTTTAATCATTGCTTCTATTTATGGTCTCTTCATTGGGAAATTTACCCGCGGAGAGTTTGCCTTATGCATGGGTTTAGTTTTTTATGCGATATTTTTCTTTGTAATCGCTTTGTTTATTTAATATATAATCGGTTTAATAATTGTTCTAATAAAATTATAATTTGGTTTTGTTTTTAGATAAAATAATGGCAAACATTGAGAAGCTTAAATTTCCAGCTCTCAAGATCACTGGAGCAAATTACATAGTATGGACCACCGACGTGGAACTCCATCTAGAATCGAAAAATTTGTCCGATATGATAAAAGAAAGAAATGAAATTTCTGCCCAAGAAAAGACAAAGTTAATCATATTCTTAAGATAACATCTAGATGAGAATGTGGCACATGATTATGCACACATAAAATACCCAGAATGTCTGAAAACCAAAAGAAATAACTCTACCTCATGCCTTATAGGATTGGGAAAACTTGAGGTTTCAGGATTTTGAAAAAGTTGAGCAATACAATTCGGCTATATTGCGGATTGTATCTCAATTGAAATATTATGGTAAGACAGTTTTCGAGGAAAAAATGCTCGAGAAAACATACCTGATATTTTCATAAGGAACACAGTGTCCTCCCTGAAATGTACAGAAGTCGGAGATGCAAGAGGTTCTCCGAATTAATTGTGGCATTAATACTGACCAAAAAGAATAATGAACTTCTCATTAAAACCATAATTCCCGACCTACAGAAACGAGAACATTTCCTGAAGTGAATGCTACGGAAAGACCAAATCCTGAAAAAACAGGCCAGACCAATCGGGGTCGTGGTCGTCGAAATAGTCGTGGAAGAGAGAGAAATTATAATCCTCAAGGGAGGAGATCGTTCAAATGGGTACGAAATGAACAATCTCATAAAGGAAAAGAGATCAAAATAAATCTCTCTTAGAAACGTAAGGATATATGTTTCAAATGTGGAACGAAAGGGCATTTTGCCAATGAATGTCGTACCCCTCCACATTTATGTAAACTATATCAAGAGTCCGCGAAAAGCAAAGCGAAGGAAATGAACCTAATGGAAAACTCCGGGGGAACAACTTACCTCGATTCTTCCGACTTCGATAATGATTTCGACGAGGCCACTTACTAAAAATGCTTGTAATGAGACAAAAAGAATAAGTCTCCATATCTGAAAATGCCTGTAATGAGACAAAACAATAAGTCTCGAGTTATGCCATGTAAAATTATTATGTATTTTCAATCGTTTTTTCGAATAAAATATTTTTCAAACAAAACCATTATAAAATAATTATATGTTTTATTTATGAAATTTCGCTAACGATTATTGATATTGATTACAGAAATAGAAATTACAAGTGGATCAAAATCCAAAGAAAAAGAAAAAGAAATATGTATACCAGATAGTGGAATAACACACACTATTCTGAAGAATGAAATATATTTCTCAAATATAAAGAGGACAAAAATTATTGTCAATACAATATCAGATCCCGCAGACCTGATTGAAGGAACTGGTAAACCCAGATTTTTGTTGCCAAATGGAATGAAATTTTCCATTGATAACGCCTTATATGCTCCAAATTCAAAAAGAAATTTGTTGAGTTTTAAAGATATCTACCTTCAAGGATATGATACTCAGTCTGAGACTGAGAATGAAATGAAGATTATGTATATAACTTCTGATAAAAATGGAAAAAAGGTTATCTTGGAAAAATTATTAAGGCTTCCTTCTGGATTACACCATACTTATATATATGCAATAGAATCAAATCTCGTGGTAGAAAGAAGTCAAGATGATTTCATACTATGGCATAAAAGACTTGGTCATCCGGGCACCACGATGATGCGGAGAATCATTGAAACTTTACATGGTCATGGACTGAAAATCCAAGGGATTAATCAGAGAAATAAAATGATATGTGAAGCATGTTCTCTGGAAAAATTGGTAATAAGGCCATCACCAACCAAAGTTGATAAAGAATCACCAAAGTTCCTTGAACGTATTCAAGGCGATATATGTGGACCAATTCATCCATCATGTGGACCATTCCACTCTTTTATGGTGTTGATAGATGCATCTAGCAGATGGACACATGTTTATCTGTTATCATCTCGAAATATGGCATTCACAAGATTTCTAACTCAGATAATCAAACTAAAGGCACAGTTTACTAATTATCCTATTAAAAGAGTTAGATTAGACGACTCTGGTGAATTTACTTTCTGATCATTTAATGATTATTGTATGGTAACGAGAATTGAAGTTGAACATCATGTGGCTCATGTTCATTAATATATCTCGGTTTTGATGGCTTTTAACCATCGTTTTCATAAGGTTTTCGGCGTTTTCCCTGTGTTTAAGAGTCTTTTCAAGTTGGAATACGTCTAAGTGCAAAGAGAACACGGATCAGAACAAAAAATCAGCTTTATCGGCGACGATCGACGATCCAATTTTCCGCAAAGTTTTAAGATCGAGTTCGGAGCTGAAGATCGACCAATCCACTAGCCGATCGATCGATCCAATTTGCCGTGAAGTTTCAAGATCAAAATTGGAGCTGAGGATCGACCGATCCACGGTCCAATCGATCGACCCACCGTGGATCGATATATCCGTACTTAACCGGACAAGATGGACGAAAACCGGGATTTTAGTCATTACGCATTTTTGACATTACTTTAGGGTTTTTCCAGCCACTTTTTTGCGGGGGGCCCATTTTTATTTTTCGACAACTTTTTCTTGGGAGACTGGAGAGGGAGGCAGAGATTTTACTTGGGATTTTGGGGGATTTCCGTAAGCTTTGGGGAGACGGAATCTCTGACTCTACATCTTTTGAGAAGATTTGTAAACCCTTTTGGATATCTCTTTATTATGATTATGAATCTCTTTTCATCTCCTTGTGTTTTTTCTGTTTCCACGTCTGAGTAGATTCATAGTTAGGTTTTAGGGTTTCAAAGGAATCTCTTGAATCATTGAATTAGACATAGATAGAGATTCTATCATTGTTAATCTTCACCTATTGTTATTCTTATTGCTTAGACTAAATTGATCATTTAGTCTCTGAATTAGGGTTAAATATATTCTCCAAAAGTTAATATATTGCGTGCTCAAACATAGGTGAGCGAATTGTCCTTAGCCAAAGAAAGCTGATGCTAAGGCGATTCGTGAACAAATTAAACCTGTTAGTGAATGCTTATCTAGAATTCTAAGTTCAAACGACAGTTCAGATTTTTAGGTTGCTAGATAAAATAATTAAGACCACGACAATGGCTTTATTAAATCTATCTGTTTGAGTTCAAGATTGAATCTAACTGTTTCCTGAATCATTGTCTGATTCCTTATTTATGATTTTCTGCGAATTACCCTGAAACCTGACGCCTTTAATCCATAAGTTTACAACTCTTTGTTTTATTTTTATCATTCTCTATCACAACAAAACCACTATTTTCTGTCTTACCTTCTTTCCATTCTTACATATTCGTAGTGTAACCTTGGTCTTTGTGGAATCGATCTCATATATACTATTGCTTTTGTCTGTGCACTTGCAGTTTTATTTTGGGTTAAAACTCGTTGTATCAAGTTTTTTTGGCGCCGTTGTCGGGGATCAATTGCGTTACCTTCGAATCTAAGACTGAATTTTAGTCTAAGATTTACTAATTAAGTTTTATTTTGTTCTTCGTGTGTTTCGTGCATGCCAGGAAAGTCAGGCTCAAAATCTCCACGAACAATCAAGAAGAAAAACGTAACGCGCTAAAAGCGAGAAAAGAACAGTCAAGACCAGCCACCATGGGTGACAACTTTGACAACAAAGAATTGGCTGACGCACAGGCTGCTATAGCTGATCAACTCCAGAATCTGCAGCAATTGCTACAACAGCAACGCCAACAGCGTATTGGGGATATAGACACACTTCATACATTCTATCAGAACAGAGCTGCTATCTGTCCACCAGAGATTGCCAGGCAGGATTACGAGATCAAGCCTCAGATGATTGGTTTGGTGAAGTAACATCTATTTTATAGGTTACCTGCTGAAAACCCAATGAATCACATTGAGAATTTTGAGGAAATCTGTAGTACTACGAAGTCAAATGGGGTATCTGCTGATTACCTCAAATGCAAGCTATTCTCATTTTCTCTGTCAGACAAAGCTTCTAGATGGCTTAAGTCACTACCAGCTGGCTCGCTGACGAGTTGGGCTGAATGCAGAGCTGCCTTTATAGATCACTTCTACACTAAATCCAAGACTGCTTCTCTGAGGAATAAGATCACTACTTTTGGGCAACATTCAGGAGAATCTTTTTGTGAAGCTTGAGAAAGATTTAAGGAATATCACAGTGAGTGTCCTCATCATGGGTATTCAGATGAACAAATTCTCAGCATTTTCTATGATGGGGTCAACTGGGACTATAAGAACGCTCTCAATGCTGCTAGCAATGGAGACTTCATGACTAAGACCATTGCAGGGGCATATCAGTTGATAGAGAACTTGGCTGCAAGTTCTAACACCCGCTGTGCAGAGTATGATCGCTCCAACAAAACTAGCAGTGTTGATTCTCAGAAGTACGATGAGCTGAATGCAAAGGTGAGTTTGTTGATGAAGGCAAATCAGAGAGGAGTTCAACTGTGTGAAGATGGTACATAAGTTGTTTTCTGTCAAGAGATTGCTGAAGGTGATGCTGATGAATTTCAAGAGGTGAGTTATGTGAATGGACAGGGTTTTGTGCAAAATAGGGGTTTTAACTAGTACTACTGAGATCATCATAATCTGTCCTACAGGAGCACAAACGTCGAAAATCCTCAGGATCAAGTCGACCCACAACAGACAGTTGCCCCAGGCCAACAGTTTCAGAAAAAACGTTCGTGCAAAATTTGGGCGGCACAGGTGTTTCTCAGGGTTTTCGGGGAAAGTAGTTCATGCAAAATCCGGGTAAGAATCAGTTTCAGAGTGGTTTTCAGCCGTTCAACAACTTTTAAACACCTGCAAGCTCAACCAATGGTTCTCAGGACGAACTCAAGACACTTATGCAGTAACTTCTACTTCAGCAGCAAAAATCTGCTACTAAAATCAACACTAAGGTTGACAACATGTACAATGATCTCAACAACAAGTATGAGGCGGTTTCTACACACATGAAACTGCTCGATACTCAGGTTGCTCAAACCGCAGAGACAATTAAGAGACAACAAGGAGTCCTTCCAGTTAGGGGAGAACAGAATCCTAAGAAGGAATTCGTCAATGCAATTGCACTGAGAAGTGGGAAAGTGTTAGAGCTTGTAGCTCGAAGATCTGAGAATGCTGAAGTGGTTGTTGATTTGGAAGAGGGGGACGATACAGAGAATGACAAAGCCAAGAATCTCGCAGAGGAACCTATTCCACTACCTCCTGCACGTGTCCACACTCCAAGGGTACTATACCCTACTCGTCCTAAGAAGTCGCGAAAGGATCTAGAGGAAGCAAATTGTAAAGAGATGTTGAATGATCTTGAGGTAAAGCTTCCTTTCATTGATGCAATTCAGATGATACCAGCCCTGAAAAAGTATGTGAAGAGTCTTGTGACAAGTAAAATATCAGCTGAAGAGGATTTTGTCAAGGTCACTAAGGATTGTAGTGCTATTCTGCAAAATAAGACAATTAAGAAACTTGGAGATCCTGGACGTTTTGTTTTATCTGTGCAGATTGGAGTCATGCTCTTTGTTTGCTCCTTATGCGATTTGGGTTCCAGTGTCAACCTGATGCCATATTCTGTAGCTAAACGACTGGGTCTCACACACTTCAAACCAACCAAGATCTCTCTAGAATTTGCTGATCGTTCTGTAAAGCTGCTTGTTGGGATTTTAGAAGATCTTCAGGTGAGGATTGGGAATGTGATTGTGCCTGCAGATTTTGTGGTTCTAGAGCTAGATGAAGAGCCAAAGGATCCTCTCATTTTGGGAAGACATTTCCTATACACTGCAGGAGCTATGATAGATGTTCGCAATGGGCGAATTGATCTCCATCTGGGAGATATTGTCATGAAGTTTGAGATGGACAAGCTGCTTAAGAAGCCCATGCTGGATGGGCTGACATTCTTAGTTGTTGAATCTCTTGAGGTATACGATGAGGTAGCTGACGAGATTCTGATGGATGATCCTTTGGAGATTGTTTTGACAAAGGTTGTGAGTGAGCATGGTTTCCTTGGGGAAGACGCAACTGGTATGCTGAGATGTTGAATTTAAGCTAAGTGGTTTCAAATATGGTAGTCTACCTAAGTCTGGGCGAGAATACAGAGAAACCACTAGCAGCAACTCTCCCTGAGACCCCTGCTAATCCATGGAACGAGCTGAAAGCTCCTAAGGTAGAACTCAAAACTCTCCTAGCTGGGCTAAGGTACGCATTTCTTGGTCCCAAATCAACTTACCCTGTGATCATAAATTCTTCTCTGAACAGTGCTGAAACTGTCTTACTTTTGTGTGAACTTAGGAAGTTTCGTAGAGCCTTAGGCTACTCACTTGACGAAATTACCGGAATCTCGCCTGATTGTTGTATGCATAGGATACATTTAGAAGATGAATCAATGACTTCTATAGAACATCAGAAGAGGTTAAACTCAAATCTGAAAGATGTTGTAAAGAAAGAGATAATGAAACTTCTAGATGCATGGATTATATATGTTATATCTGATAGTACTTGGATCAGTCCGGTTCATGTAGTTCCTAAGAAAGGTGGGGTAACAGTAGTTCAAAATGATAAGAATGAGTTGATTCCAACTAGAACTGTTACAGGGCATATGATGTGTATAGATTACAGGAAGTTAAATGCTGCTACTCGTAAGGATCATTTTCTTTTGCCTTTTATTAATCAAATGCTTGAGAGATTGGCTGATCATCCCTACTACTGTTTTGTAGATGATTATTCTGGTTTCTTTCAGATTCCCATCCACCCAGATGATCAGGAGAAGACTACATTCACATGTCCTTATGATACATTTGCATACCGCAGAATGCCATTTGGTTTGTGCAATGCCCCAGCAACCTTCCAGCGCTGCATGATGTCAATTTTTACTGATCTTATTGAAGATGTAATAGAGGTCTTTATGGGTAATTTTCTGTTTATGGCTCATCCTTCTCTGTTTGTCTTTCTAATCTGTGCAGGGTACTCAAATGCTGCGAAGAAAAACACCTGGTTCTGAATTGGGAGAAGTGTCACTTCATGATCAGAGATGGTATAGTTCTGGGACATAAGATTTCAGAACAGGGTATTGAAGTTGACAGGGCAAAGATTGAGGTGGTAGCGAGTTTATAGCCACCAAATTCAGTCAAGGGAATCAGAAGTTTTCTGGGACATGCTGGTTTCTACAGACGGTTCATCAAGGATTTTTCCAAGATTGCTAGACCTTTGACACAGATGTTGTGCAAAGATGTCAGGTTTGAGTTTGATAGTACTTGCCTGGAGGCATTTCACACCATCAAAGGCGCACTTGTCAGTGCACCAATTGTCCAACCACGAGACTAGGAGCTGCCTTTTGAGGTAATGACTGATGCTAGTGATTATGCAGTGGGAGCTATTTTGGGTCAGAAGAAAGACAAGAACCTTCATGTCATTTACTATGCCAGCAGAACTCTTGATGATACACAGAGAAAATATGATACTACAGAGAAAGAGCTTCTTGCATTGTCTTTGCTTTTGAGAAGTTCAAGTCCTATTTGGTTGGGTCTAAGGTGATTGTGCATACAGATCATGCTGCTTTGAGATATCTTCTCCCCAAGAAGGATGCCAAACCGAGACTGTTGCGATGGATACTCTTTCTGCAAGAATATGATCTTGAGATCAGAGATAAGAGAGGGGTTGAGAATGGTGTTGCAGATCATCTCTCTCGTCTACACATTGAAGAAGAAGTTCCTCTGGATGACAGCGCACCTGTAGAGATAGTGTGTGCCATCAGCATTGGCAATGCATATGACTACAACGCACCTGCTCAAGCTACCAAGTACCCTGTGATGCCTTGGTTTGGGGAGATTGCTAACTATCTAGATGCAGAGCAGGAACCATTCATACTCAAAATGAGTTGGCTGAATCATTAATTAAACGTATGCAATTAATTGCAAGACCATTGATCATGAGATCAAAACTCCCAACATCTGTACGGGGGCTTGCCATATTGCATGCAGAAGCATTAATTCAGATAAGGCCGAGTGCATATCAAAAGTATTCTCCATTACAGTTAGCATTTGGTCGAGAACCAAATATTTCCCATTTAAAATTTTTTGGTTGTGCAGTGTATGTGCCGATAACATCACCACAATGTACAAAAATGGGACCTCAAAGGAGGTTAAAAATTTATGTTGGATGTGATTCTCCATCAATTATAATATACCTAGAACCAAAGACCGGTGATGTCTTTACAGCAAAGTTTGCCGATTGTCATTTTGACGAGAAAGTATTTTCGGTTCTAGGGGAGAAAATAAACAAGTAAGAAAGGATATTAAGTGGTGTGTACCAACATTGTTACACCTTGATCCTCCTACTAAACACCTTGATACTTGCAGAGTATTGCAAATCAGCTACCTGATGCGTTTGCAGATACCAAAATGATAACAAAATCTCATATACCAGCTGCAAATATTTCTGCTATAATTGAGATTCCACAAGAAGGTGGACTAGCAGATGATACACAGGAATCTAGAACCCGTTTGAAACGTGGTAGACTCGTTGGATCTAAGGATAAGAATCCTAGAAAAAGAAAGGAAGCTGAAAAACATAATTCTTCCAAAATGGTTGAGAATATTTTGGAAAAAGAGAATCATGAGAATAATGATGACACAGATCATCATGAGAGTAAGGATGATGCAGAGCATCATGAACCTGAAGAAAATCATGACATATTTATCAACTACATCCATAATGGAAAAATATGGAATAGAAATGAGATAGTTGATATTGATGATGTTTTTTCATACCTCGTATCAAAGGAAATAAATGAGGAAAACGAGGATCCAGAGCCAAAGTCTGTATATGAATGCCAAAAAAGACATGACTGACTAAAATGGAAAGATGCAATGAAAGTTGAGCTTGATTCGCTTAATAAGCGAAAAGTATTCGAAGCCATTGTACTCACACCCAAAAATGTGAGGCCGGTTGGATACAAATGGGTATTCGTTCGAAAACAAAATGGGAAAAATGAAATTATAAGATATAAAGTTCGCCTTGTTGCACAAGGTTTTTCCCAAAGACCTGGATTGATTATGAGGAAACATATTCTCCTATGATGGATGCAATCACATTTAGATTCCTGATGAGCCTAACGGCTAATGAGAATCTAGAAATGCTTCTGATGGATGTCGTTACGGCATATTTATATGGTTCATTAGATACAGATATCTATATGAGAATACCTGATGGGTTCAAAATATCAGACGCATTGAGTTTCAAACCCAAAGAGTTGTGTGTAATAAATTTTCAAAGATCATTATATGGGTTAAAGCAATCTGGGCGAATGTGGTATAATCGCCTTAGTAACCACTTGATTACAGAAGGATATGTGAATGATCTTATATGCCCATGTGTTTTTATCAAGAAAACGATATCCGGATTTGTGATAATCACGGTATATGTTGATGACTTGAATATAATCGGGACTCAAAAGGAGATACATGAAACATCAAATTATTTAAAAGGAGAATTTGATATGAAAGATCTCGGGCAGACAAAATATTGTTTTGACCTACAAATTGAGAGATCTCAAAAGGGTATATTTGTGCATCAATCCACATACCACAAGAGTATTAAAAAGGTTTAACATGGATAAGGCTACCCCTCTCAGCACCCCTATGGTCGTGAGAACACTGAATGTTGATAATGATCCATTCCGACCATCTGAGGAAAATGAAGAGATATTTGGCCCAGAAGTGTCATATATAAGTGCAGTTAGAGCCCTTATGTATCTGGCTAATTGTACTAGACCAGATATATCATTTGCCATTAATCTTTTAGCAAGATTTAGTTTATCTCCTACTCGAAGACATTGAAATGGGATTAAACATGTCTTTCGATATCTTCAAGGGTTGATTGACTTAGGGTTATTTTATCCTAAGAATTCAAATGGTCAAATGATTGGTTTTGCAGATGCAAGATATTTATTAGATCCACAGAAAGCCTGATCACAAACAAGATACGTATTCACGATCGGAGGCACTGCAATATCTTGGCGTTCTCAGAAACAGACGCTTGTAGCTATTTCTTCAAATCATGCTGAGATCATCGCACTCCATGAAGCAAGTAGAGAAGATCGATAAGACAACACATTCTATCAAGCAGTGGAATTCATCTAAGCACAGAGCCAACTATCTTATATGAAGACAATGTTGCATGTGTCGCTCAAACGAAAGAAAGATATATTAAAAGCGACAGAACCAAACATATCCCTCCGAAATTCTTCTCATACACCCAAGAACTCGAGAAGAATAAAGAAATTGAAGTAAGATATATCAGATCATGCGACAATATTGCAGTTCTCTTTACAAAGTCACTACCCATCTCGACATTCAAAAAGCATGTTCACAACATTGGAATGTGTCATCAAGGAGACATATGAAGATAACTATTTTCGAGGGAGAGAATACATTACTGCACTCTTTTTTTCTTTTCATGGTTTTCATCCCATTAGAGTTTTATATGATAAGGTTTTTAACGAGACAGTACATAATAGATAATTAAGGAAGAGTGTTATAATATTCAACATTTCTAGAATGTTACAATAGTCAAATGAGGAGGTAATTATTTATTATTACAATATGTAATAGTCAATAATTCACATTTTTATATTCACACTCCTCCCTTCCTCCATATATATATATATATATATATATGGAGATTGATTCATTGTAAAATTTACGCTTACAAATACAAAATCATATAAAACATTTTGCTCACTTTATCTTAATCTCCTTTTTTATTATCTTAATCTCTATTTTGCTTTTAAGTCCAAAATCAAGTTATTTATAACAGAAAGCAAATTTAAGTTCATGAGAAAAATAAATCTGACAATAGTTCAAATGTCTTGCCACATATATCATATTTATGAGTGGACACTAATTAAAGAAATTGCAACTTTAAAACATATGAAACTAAATCCATCGAAATCCAGATTTAGACCGATGAACTATATATTCGTAAAATAAAATCCAGTATATCTGCATACATTTAAACTCGTAAAATACATTGAAAAAAAAAACATATCATCAACTTACAAGTACAGATTACCAAAAAAAACATATCATCAACTTACAAGTACAGATTACCAAAAAAAAAAAAAAAAAACAAATACAAATTACCCATAAAAGTTCAATTTTGGTTTTGAACTTTGAAGATACAAAAGAGACACAATTTTTTATATTTTTCTAAGAATATACAAAAAACAAAATAATATAATTAAATTATACGAGACTTGAAATCCGCTGAAGAGGTGATCATATTCATACATGGAATCATGATAAAAGTTCATATGTCTTATGTCCTGTACATATGAACATTGGCCCAATTAATGGGCTACAAAAGACTCGCTTATATATATTTTTTTTCCAATAACTGATATTGCTTATACATAGTACACGTACATATACAAACTCTTTATTGTGATAAATAATTGAACTGTTTTTTTTCTATGCACAAAAAATAATTGAACTGTAATATAGAGTTATTGGATGCTGTTCAGCTATGGAAATGCAGCCCTACAAATCTATTTGCATAGTTACAGATGTACCATTTCTTTTGTTTTAAGAAAGTAAAATAAAATGTTGTACCATTTCTATAAAAAATGTATATATAGAGTGAGGGTGTGTATAGTGTTGAAAGCCTAGCTATTTGAATAGAATACTTATAATTCAATCATTCACTACTTGACCCAATCTCGTACTTTGTTTTCTATACAAGAGGCACGTAAGATCGATCCTACGCTTTTGTTTTTCAATGAGACAGCTAAGCTATTTATGAAAATTAACTTCATCACTTGATTAATTATTTTCCATTGTGTATAAACCGAGCTGGAATAGACCAGTTCAATTATATCACATCACAACATCTCTATGACATGACAAAAGTTTAGCAAAGAATTTTCTTACTTCTCATTGATCATAATATCGATATATACATACAAGCATATACGATGTGGGCATATCACGGCCCAATATGACAATGTAAAAAACAAATACATGAAAGCACAAAAAACTTATAAATTTTGTACATGGATGAAAAGAAATAATATTCATGTTTATTCTTCTGACATCATACTTAATTTGAAAAGTTAAATAATGTGCTTAAAACTTTGATTGTGATTTGGCTATGAAATTTGCCTGAACAACCTATTGAATAATGTGTTCGAAACGTTGAATGTGATTATTTTCTGGTCAGCTTTTGAATGTGATTAATATACCATATCCAAGTTATAAGTCTGCGCTTGTTATCATGCGCATATTCTACTGCTCATATTTACAATTTTATTTGTTAGTGTCTTTGTCCTCAAAATCTAAAAACATAAAATTTGTTGTAGATACTAAACAAGACATCTTAAAATTAGTACGATTCAAAATACCTCAGAATCTTTTAGAAAGTTTAGACACGTATTACACTGCTATACTCAGCGATAGCGAAAATAAACTCCTTGTTGATTACAGATTCTGAATATGTGTATAATGACAATTATGAAGTGATAAATTAATTGGGTCAGATGGTAGGGAGTGACAAGGCAGATGAATAGTAAAAAAGGTAAATATTGAGAAGTAACGTAAATGTTTAGAAGCGAATCTTCAAGTCCCCGAGTCACTCCAACTGCAAACTTTCAACATTTCACAGAATTTTAGGTACCAACATCCCCGGTTTTCTCGGAAAACTCAATTACATCAAAATTTAATTTAATAATTAAATGATCTTTTAAAAATGATTATATTCTCAATCGCATGTTTTGGATAGAACTGGAAAAAACAAAATATGATTATTGCGTATACACAAGCCTATCAGACTCCTTTCCAAACGCGTTAATATCTTGGGGATCTTTTATCGGGTCGGCACGAATGTCATTATTATCCTAATTATTGAATTTGATTTGTCTACTATTAATATGAACCGCAGCTTAGTTTTTGTCAGTTAATCAGTTATCAAATTTTTATCATCTTAATTTGTCATTTTTGTTTTGTGCATTAATAGTTACGAAAGTAGAAAATTCTTAAAATTACAATTTTTGTTGTTTTTTCAAAAAATACTAAAATCTTTTAAAACCACCACTCAGATTTAAAAAGGATTCTCAAATACCAGTAATATTTTTTAAAGAAAAAAGGTTGAAATTTTTTTTTTTTTTGAACTAAAAGGTTGAAAAGTTTAAGAACCTTTCTTAAGCCTTTATATGGTTTTTGTAGATGGTATAGAAAAATCATATTTTTCAATAAAATGATTTATGAAATGAGTTATGTGGTTCTTTTTATTATCAACCAGTTGAATGGTGCTCTTCTTTTTTTTTTTTTTTGTTAAAACAGTTGAATGGGTCTTATACATTTGTTTGGTGTACAAGTGCCATCATTATATAAAATTTAGGGGTTACTATTTACTATCGGTTTTTTTTGTTTTTTAGCTCAAGGGAAATAAAAGATAGATATTAAATATACATACGATTGTGACCTCTATTGGAATTCAACATTATATAATGTAAAGAAGAAGTATATATAGATATATATATATATATGTGTAGTTAAAAAAAAAAAAAAATTGGGCTTCCTATTCTATACTTCACGCCCAAGCCGAGAAGCAGAACAAGATGTGACCGACGATCTATATCTACCATAAATCTGTTTTTAATTATTATTAGCTAAACTAATTAATAATATGAGAATCTCATAACGAATTGATCCGTACAAGTACACGATGTCTCTCATGTTAGAATTTCAGGCAGCGGGATTTACGGTTAAACCACATGCTAATGTCCCTTTACCACTTAAGGAATTTTATTTTAAAACATATAACAAAGCTGGTTTTATTAGGATGCTTATTTGTAAACTACTCCCTTTTTATTTTATTTGATTACTTTACAAAATCGGAAATCTTTAAAAGGCTAATTTCGTCATTACTAGCTAATTAACTGCGAAATGAAACTTCAAGAATTCAAGCCGGATCAAAGTATTGAACAATGTTTTTGACTGCTATTGATATTAAAATTTAACTTTTCTTAATAGTTCCCAAGTTTAATTGTTTTAGAGTTGTTGAGAGCAAGAGTTGCAGTTGGAGCTGTTTGTTGGGTGTCTTCTCTCTTTTTATACCAACACAGTAATTTTGAACTGAAACGTTGAAAATGTGTTAGTGTTTTCATTATATAACTAAATATATATAGTGGCAAAAAATTTGACTTGGTCCCCTATTTCAGTAAAGAATGTATATGTATGTATAGATGTATTTGTTTATAAACAGTTTTCTTGAAACTATTTTATAAAGTTAAGCTTGTTTGTATTATAAAAGTTATATATAGTATGTGACCCAGAACCAGTGATAAGATCTTGCGAATTTCTTAAAAAACAAACCATGAACCAATAATTGAGAAGAAATATGAGAGTCTGTCTACTGACAATAACAGTAATGAGAAATCATGAATCCTTTACTAAGACGAAAAGAGTTGTCACAATCCGACGAATTTGTGGCCAGAGCATCCCGATTCACGAACCATATCATATATGTACTAAACACGTATTGAACAACATTTTTCTCTACCGAAATCACAATCTTAGATTTTATGTTCCGTAAATAAACAGACATGAGATGAGAACTATAGAAGAGTGTATGTTTGAATAAATACGACAACGAAAAACCTGTTGCGCGATAGTTAAATTACTGTATTCTCAGCTACCCCTATTTTTTTTTTTTTTGGGTTCTTCTATACAGACCTTTGGTTATTTCTATTTATTATTAAGTTTGCATCGCGGCTAATTTATAATCGTGGTAAAATTCAGGTTGTTGCGGGTTTCGTGATAAAATGCAACAGCTTTTTTAATAAAGTTAAAATAAAATAATACTATAGAACAGTTTTAAGAATTGTAGTTGGAATTTAGAACTAAAATTTAAAAGTATGTATTTTTGTTAGGGGTGTATGGATTATGGAAGACGAAGTAGTTGTCCTTGAGTCAAAATTAATTGTTTTTTTTGTCAACTGTCAAAATTAATTGTTATATCATTAAAGAATTAAACTATAATGAATGTGAAGTATAAAATAATGAACGATTAAATCATTAATACTTAATGACAGTTGCACTCATTTAGTAGAGTTATGATTCTTGCATATAAAGAAACCTATACTATTTATATTATTACGTAGACGAGAAAATATTACTAAACCAAAGATCCCGGAAATACATTGAACAATCAAGAAAAGCCAATAACATCTACGAAATAAGTGGATTCCTACCACAAATTTTAAAATGATACAAAGGAGACATAATTTAAGGCATAGCAACACCAATATTATAATTAAATGATAAAACCAGAGAATAATGGGTTAATATGTATATTTTAGATAGTATTTTGAGCACGTTAGAATCGATACAGTATGTAATTGATTAGCATGGTGGTATAGAAGAAAATACAATGGCTAGTCTATACAATGGCGAATCTCTTATTTAACACTCCCTCCGTTTAGTAAAAACATATTTTAAGAAGTTTTGTTGTGCATATTGATAAACTACTTTAAAACAAATATAATTCTTTTAATTCTTCTATTATTTTTTAGAAGAATATCCCTATAACTGAGAGATAATAATTATATATACAAGTATATTTTCAGTGAAAATTATAAAGCATCTATCTTAATACAACAAAAGATAAATAAAGTCTAATCAAAGCATCTATTTTATCAAAATGGAAGGACAATATAAATTGTTCTCTTTAAGTTTTGAGTTTGTTTAGGATTATATAAGTATTTAATTTGTCTTTGTTAACAATGTAATATAAAATATGGAACAATTGTATGTAATTTAATCAGTTTGGTTTTGATCAAATTAAATGAAAACAAAGATGAAGGAAAAGCTAACAGTGATAAGGGAAATGATTCGAAAGATGCATGAGAAAACAAGCCCATTGGAAAATTGGAAGCTGTGTTCTTGTGAAAGTACCTGAGAGACAAGAAAAGAGAAGCTTGTGAGGTTACATGGACTCTTCTGGACGTATGCTCATGGCTTCTCCTCTCAATTTTTTTTTTTAAAAAAAAAAATCTTTTAGAAAACAAAAAACAAATTATCTTTAAACGTCATCAAAATCAAAACTCTGAATAAATGTCATTCGTGCGAAACATCGACATGTTAAATGATGATGGAAACAAATTTTTAGATGTTTAGATAGTAATTAACCAATAAAATATTTAGTTAATTAGTTGTTTTGATAGATATATATATATATATAACACTAGGTACACGGATTCAAAGGCGAGACAAGATACTATAGCTTAAATTTACTTTATTTCAAGTGCAGCCAACAAGATTCTTATATCATCATGAAAATTTTGTCCTGAAGTTTTATGTTCACATTTGATTTATATTTTCGGCAAATTGGTTCATATTTTAAGATCCCAAGTGCCCGACCAAATTTGATTACATAACGCAGCCTAGTCACATCTATCTAATTCTTTAAATTTAGTTTTCTTGTTATAATTGGACTATAACTATTATATATTCCCAGAGTGATTAGATCAGAATAATCAAAAGATGCCATCTAATTTCAATGCATAACTTTTGTTTTTAATGATGGAAAAAAACAAAAGATTTTAATTACATGTGCCATCATTTTCTTACATGTCAAGTGAATATCTCGATTTAAATATTTTTATAACATCACAAAACAAATTTGTTAAACCTGACATAAAAGTGATACCCACCGTCAAAAATAAACATTCTATTATAAAACATTCATGGACATTAACCTGGCCCCATTGTCATTGTGCTTTTATCTTTCCTCAGATCCCGGACTCATATATATATTTTCCCTCATTAATAAGATTTAATCGCTTACAACACGTTATCACACAGCCGCCCCAAAACCCTAAAAACACAAAACGCTAAGCATCGCTCATCCGCATTATCGCTCATCCGAGTTATGTTCATCCGGCGTATCGTTCAAAAACCGAGGTCTTTAGCCCTGCTCTATCCACAACCCCTTAAGGTGAAAGGTAACCGAAACCCTAAAAAGCAAGAACCAACCATCGAATTGACTGTAAAGTGAACCATTAAAACGATCTGATTGACAAGCGATTGTTATCATTGTGATCTCGATGCTTGACTCATTTAAGTTGCTGAAAAGTTATTATCGCTAAACCAAAGTCGCAAATTAAAACACTTACCACGGCCGAAACTTTAAAAACCTAAAACCTAAATCTGATCAACCGAAATCCCTAAAGATAATCCGATTGTTGAGGTGTTGTGTTGTTTTAAATGATTGCTTTATGATTGTTACATGCTAAAATTGCCGAAATCAAAACCAAAATCGCATTTAACCCTAAACCTTAAAAGAAGAATCCTATCAGAATGAAAATCCTAAAACCCTAAATCCTATTCTAAATAGAAAAGTTTAATCATAATCAATAAAAGGAAAACCTAAATAAAAGAGGAAATTATCAAATCCTAAATCCTAATTAAAGCTATTTTTCCGAAATGAATGATCACTTAATGAAATCAATCAGTCGATGTCGAACATTCAAAAGGTCAATTTGCACTCAATGTCTCAGAGATAACTATCTCCAGTGGCCTCGACACTAAAATTTTCCTCAACTCCAAAGACTAGAATGCATCATCGATGGTAACACCGATTCTCAAAGAGTTCCGATATTTCATATCCGCCATCACCGGCCGAGCCTCAAAATCAATATTCACGATTGGGTGGCACCGAAAAAGAGGTACCATCGAAAACGGTCCTATCGCCCAAGCCGCTCGAGAAGAACTACTGCCCAAGATTTCAAACGCTGACGCCTACAACTCCAAGTTATTTCGGATCGCTTCAATCATGAAACTATGTGGCGATGAAGTGTCCGACAATGAGCTGCTGGAAAAGACATCAACATTTCATACTGTAATATGGTGCTTCAGAATAATACCGCTCGATGAAATACGCGACATATGAGATTTGATCTCTACTCCCAGAGAAAAATAATGAGTTGCTGATGAGAACAGTGCTCAAAGGCCCCTGATCGCCCCACTACCGAGGCCCATCAAATCAAGGAGCCAAGAGAGAATCCAACTACGTCCGCGCGACGATCCTCCGATCGTGGCCGGACGTGGCAAACGGGAAGCGGGCAATGGACGTGGAAATTAACATAGGCAACCGACCAACCTCGCATGTCGCGTAAAGGTCGTGGAATCTCCAAACCGACCATTCACCAACTCGACCAATCCATCCCTCGCCACCGACGCGACGTCAAATCATTGGTCCAAGAACTGTCGCACTCCTAAGTTCGGATCTCTATCGAAGCACGGAAAGCTCATCCTGAAGCTAACTGTTAACCAAGATTATGAAGACTTCAAAGAGACAAGG
This sequence comes from Boechera stricta, assembly GCA_018361395.1. Lineage (NCBI taxonomy): Eukaryota > Viridiplantae > Streptophyta > Magnoliopsida > Brassicales > Brassicaceae > Boechera > Boechera stricta. The sequence continues at coordinate 4,398,142 of CM031539.1, read as the reverse complement.
CGATCACATGGACACGCACTCACCTTTCGACGATTTCGACATTTAGATATTTGCTTTATATGACAATATTTATTCGGGCTTTGTTTGATTTTGATTTGTGCTACTTTAACTTATTTATTTTATTTTTTTTATTATGCACATTATTTTATGAAATGGTTTATTTAATTACTTATTTAAATCGCACTTTGCCTATTAAAGTTATGAACGAGCTCAAACACATCATCATGGTACAGGATCCAGCCATACCATACTAAAAGACAAGAGATACTTCATAAATCTCATAATAAAAACCGCAAACACAAGCACAATGGTACCTCGAGCCTAATAAGGCCACGGCCAAGCCCATGTGTTGTTATCAAAAGCACACATCTAGAAATACTAGATGCACTATACTACCCAGTTCAAAGAAAAATCTATGAGCTTCAAAGATATAAGACAAATGGTTTCCACATCGAAACCCAGGTGAAGGGAACAAAGAATCCCTACGACACTAAGATCTCACACGGCCATAAACAAGTCCTCGAGACTATACCTGCACTATCATCGGCCTTTACTATGCTAAGGTCAGTATGATGAGGCTAATGTTGCTATTAAAGCACGATTCAAAGATCACACTATTTGGCACGACCGGTGGTCATCCCAGACGAATACGATGCGAATGATTCAAAGTTCTAAAGGGCACACCCTTAAAGAAAACCGATTTTTCCTCAGCACTATCAGCATATTGCTCACAAGGGAAGTGATCACCGGCCTTCACTCAAAGTGTCTAAAGAGACCTGAATTTTCTGAACGAATCCAAGGAGACATATGTGGTCCGATCCACCCACCTTGGGACATTTCATTTCATGGCTCTAATTGATGCATCGACCGCTGGTCGCATGTTTGTCTATTGTCTCGAAACCAAGCATTTGCTAGGTTATGGCCCAAATCATCGATCGAGCCCATTTTCCAGATTTTCCACTTAAGACTATACGTCGATAATGTGAATTCACTTCCAAGCGCTTAATGAGTATTGTATGGCCATGGGGTGTTGAACATCCCGTGGCACATGTCCATACACGAATGGATTCAATCATTCATTAAACGATTCAATGGATGCTCGACCATTACTCATGAGGTCGCAGCCTCCTGCCTCCTGGGACATGCAGCCTTACATGCGCGAACTAATACGCATTCGGCCATCTAGTGAGCATAGATATTCACCATCCCAACGCTAACGGTCATGAGCCGACATCTCCCATATTAAGACATTTGTCGCCTATGTACCCATGCACCACCACAGAACTAAAATGGGACCTCGAGGAGATAATATATGTTGGTTTTGATTCTCCCACCATTATCAAATATCTTGAAACAGAGACCTATTTAAGGCCGATAGCTGATCAACTGATGAATCGGTATATCCTATCTTAGTGGAGAGACACACAAGTGGTAAAAGAAATTTCATGGAATCAAACATCCTTACAATGGCAAGATCCTCGACTCAGAATGTGATTCGAGGTCCAAAAGATTATACACTTACAAAAGCTAGCTAATCAATCGCCGATTCCTCTGACCAAGTAGTAACAAATACATACCATTGTAATGCACCAAGACGAATGATGTCCAAAAAGCGACAGACTAGTTACAGAGTCTCCACGTAATAAACAAATTATTGTTCCAAAGATAAGAATCCCTGAAACCAAAGAGAGGTGCAACGGTAAACCGATTCCGAAATAATGCATACCGCGGCCGAGATTCACTCTAGTGAACCGATACAAGAGGTTTGGGACGCCAAATCTCAAGGTTCCGGCGGATCAATTATAATGAAATCTCTATCAATTATAGCATGTCTGAACTCAATGGAACGTAAAAGATGTCGATATGATGCAATCTTTGCATACAAGGAAGATTTCGAGCAACACACGCAGAGGATCGAACCCACGCCTATAATTGAGTGCACTCGTAGATCAAACTGGCTAAAATGGAAAGAAGCCATAAACGGAGTTAAAAGCCTAAAGAAAAGGAATGGTCCGATCATAAGGACACCATTCGATACTAAACCATGGGCCACAAATAGTCTGCGTAAAAGAAACGAACTCGGTGAAGTCGTTAGATACAAGGCACGGCTTAGACAAGGATTCTCACAGAGACCCGAATCGATTATAAAGAAACTTATTCTCCTGGTGGATGCAACTTTTCGATTCCTCATAAGTCCGCCATAAGAGAAAATTTAGATTAATGGTTAATGACAGAACCTATCTCTATGGACCATGACAATGAAATGTATATGAGATTACCGATGATATCGAGCTTAAAGATAAGCATGCATCTCGAGATCAAGACGCATTAGTCGAACAAATCCTTATATGGACGAAACAAACGGACGTATGGTATAACCGTTAAGTGAATATCTCATCGAGAAGGCTACAAAAACGATCCGATCATCCATGCATCTTTATCAAGAAATACGAAAACAAAGGATTTGTGATCATACCAAGATACGGATGATTTAAACATCCTCTAACATCTGTGAAATCGCCCAAACAAGAATGCTTAAAGAGTAATTTGAAATGAAAGACCTGGCAAAACTAAATTGCTTGGGGCTACAACTTGAGTACATCAAAGATGGAATCCTGCATCAATCAGATACATGAAAAGGTACTCAAGAGATTCAATATGGACTGTGCCCACCCATTGACCACCAATTTGGAGGAGCCTCTGATTGGACAAAGGATCCATTCGGTCCAAAGAAGGACGATGAAGAAGTTCTCGGTCCCGAAATACCATACCTCAGTGCCATAGGAGCATTAATGTACTGCTAGTCACACTAGACCATACATCTGTTTCCGTGAGTCTCCTAGCCGCTTTAGCTCATGTCCAACTAAAAGGCACTGAATCAGATTAAACACATCCTAAGGTACCTACAAGGACTAAGGACTTAGATTGTTTTACACTAACCAACACAAGGATGGGCTAGTTGGTTTTGCGATGCAGATATCTATCGATCCGCACGTGCCAGTCTCGACTGGTTATGTTTTCACGCATGGAGAACAGCCTATCTCATGGAGATCTAAGCAGCACAATCGCGCCACCTCATCTAACCATGCGAAATCTTGGCCATTCACTAAGTAGAGTGTGTCTGTCATGTCCATGACTCAAAGACATCCGATCAAATTGTGGTATGAACGAAAATAAGGAGCCCAATATGTTTCAAGACAACGCTCGCATTGCTCACCAAGGACGGCTATATCAAAGGGATCGATTATATTCTGCCCAAATTCTTCTTCACTCATGAATTACGTAATGATGGTCGTCAAAGTTCAGCAGGTCCGATCAAGTGAGAATTCAGCCGACCTATTCACCAAATCATGCCGACTTCAACACTCCGAAGCTCATTTATCGATTGGGATGCGTAGACTTAAGGATCTACAGTGATGTTCAAATCGGGGAGTAATGCGGTTGTCTCTTTTTCCTTCACCATGGTTTTTCCCACGGGTTTTCCCCGGTAAGGTTTTAATGAGCAACATTCCCAGCATTATGAGATCCCGGCGAGTATCGCACGGTTATTTTGTCCAAGGGGGAGTGTTATAAAACATCTTGTGGACTCATTAACCTGTCCCATTAGGCCCATTAGGGTTTTATCTTTCCCTTGTATTCCGAGACTCATATATATATATTTCCTTATCTCATTAATAAGATGGATCAGTTTACAACACATTCTTTTTTTTTGTTTTTCAGCAATAATATTAATTAAATTAAAACGAATTGGAAATCCAATCTGAGAAAACCGTGTTTACATAAATAACATCCTACGCATATAACCGAGCACTACGTGCTAGATTATCTGCATGGATGTTCAGTGAACGGGAAATAAGAGAGATGGAAAAAAATTCGAATTGCTCTTTACTCTTCTTCAACTCTTCTAAATCTGACTCGAAAGCAGGTCAGTCTTCTGGAGACTCTAACATCTTCGCTAAGTCAGAACTATCTGTGTAGAACCTCACCGATGATTTTTGTTGCAGTAGCATACAATGTATAGCCCATACAAGAGACTCAGCCTGAAGGGTGACAAGCTACAGATACTTCTGAACCCATGGTTACCCCATCGCCATCGACATGGAAGCCGTACCAGCCCATCCCTGAAAAAGCGTCGGTATCTTTTCAGGAACCATCCACATAGCACTTGTATTCTGGAATCCCCCGATTGTCCTCTCAGAATCGGGCAAACCTCGCTTTTCCGGATGAGAGTCTTCAGCCAGGCCGGGACCTGCGATGTCTCGCCTCGTTAGTAGAGTGTCCATGGGATCACTATTCAAATTTGAAAATACTTTATCATTCCTCGCCTTCCAAATATGCCTAATGATCCACGGAAATTCAAAATTCTCATTATCTTTTGGTAAACGCCAGAAAAGGTAATCCAAATTTTCAAAGATCGACGCGGTTGGAAAAAGTCCTGGTGGTGTGGGTATGCTGGATAAGGCCCATATCTGCCGAGCCGGGGGACACTCAAATAAAGCATGGTTAGTTGTGTTTTGGTTGTGTTTTTTCCGATAAACATTTTTAAATTTTTTTAAAAATTTAATCGGATACTAAAAGCTTGATTGGAAAAGCTTTTTGTAGAGTTTAATGCTTTTTAAAATCCAATCAAATTTTTTTTTAAAGCATTAATTAGAGCATATAGGATTCCTTAATGCACTACACCTTAATGCTTTTTTTTTTTTTATCAACAGTAATCTTCATTAAAATAAGATGCGCTCAACCCACTACAAAATCAAGTCCAAAAGCAAAGAAGATAGAGAATGGGTTTAAACCCATTACATAAAATACTGAGAGTATATTAGGCCTCGCAGAAAGCCCAAAAACCAGCAAATCATAACCTAAGGCCCATGACCCGTTAAAACTCGAGTTCGCCCTACCTTGCACGTGGCGGCTGCGACGGACAGTGTCTTCTCCCGCCGGCGGCTTGGCGGCAGAGCGAAGGCAAAACTAAAGGAAATTCGCGGATCTAGATCCGGGAAGAACAGCTCCACAAGGAGCGGAAGGATCGTCGGAAGAAGATTCCGAGGAAAAGGCTCCTTGAAAGGTCAAGGACGAGGTTGCCAACGACGTCGGCGAGGGTCTTTGGTGAAACTCACCGGGAAGGATTAGAGGAAAGTTGTCGGAACTCTATCGACACCGGAATAAGCTCGTCGCCAAAGGCGGACAACAAATTTGAAATAAGAACGAGCCCCTGGAGAAGCTTCCCACGATTGCTCCGGAATGAGCGGCTATGAAATTCAATTTCAAAAGTCTTTGGCACAGTGCCGAAAGATTGATGAAAGCGGCAGCACGACAGCCCTAGATCTCGTCGGTCGAACAGTGGTCTGAGGGAGTGAAGGGTGGAAATGATCTTCGGCACGAAGCCGAGAAGTTGGTGAAGATGGTGATGCGACATCCACTGTCGCTGGACGAATGGAGAACAACGGAGGGGGGAGGTGGAGTATATCTCCGGTCAAAGCCGGGAAGGGTGAAGGAGGAAGCTTTAGTCTTCAACCACCGAGCAAAAAGCACTCGTGACGCAGAACGGAGACGAGAGCAAGGGCATGACGAAGCAGAAAATGGAGAGGAGGTGGCAGCGGCCGTGGCGCACCGCCCATGAAGGCGCGGATTTTATCTCGAGGCAAGAGAAAACGCTGTGGTTTTACAAAGTTACTAGTTTGGTACTGATCCCACCTTATTGCTCTTTAATTGAGCTTTTTCAAGGGTTAGAAGCTTTTAAAATATTAAGAGATATATTTTTCCATAATTATTAATTATTTTTTTCTAATTTCATTGAAAACCTAATATAAATAAGGCCATAACTCATACACATCATTTAACCTAAATTTTGTTTTCACGTCGAGTGATTAAAACATACAAACCTTCGGACATACAAACCCTCAGTGAGTTTTTACAATTCCAATTAAGAAAAATTTCAAAAACATGATTCGAAAACATGATCATGATGACGTATACCAATTCTATACATGTTAAAAAAAAGCTTTGAAAACATGATTATGTTTTATATATATATATGACTTTTGTGTAATCACATATACCTAAGTTTATATATACCTAAGTTTATGTAAAGTATTGTTTTCTATTTTTTTTTTTGTGTAATCATGTATACCTATATTTATAATTGTGTAATCATGTATACCTAAGTTTATATAAAATATTGCTTTTTCTAAAAAATCCAAAATGAAAAATCATATCTATTTTAGTAATTTTGTATTTATATATTCTCCGCTCTACCAATCAAGTTTTTAATTAAAGCTTATAACTTTTATACCATAATGCAACATATTGCTAATGTTTTATTAAAAGGTTTTCCAATCAAACCCTACGACAATATTTTATGAAATAGGTTATTTTGTTCCTCCTCCTTTGGAAACAGATGAAATAGGTTATTTTGTTCCTCCTCCTTTGAAACAGAGGTTACTGTCCTTTTTTGAGCAGTCTTGTGTGTGTCATAATTTGTCTATAAAGCAGTAACTTTTGAATAAGACAACAACGATGTGATCAAGATAGTGCGGGAACCTATCCACTGGCCGAGACTCGGGAACTATACAAGAGATATCGTAAGAAAAAATGTAGGTAACGATTTCATTTTTCACTTTTTTTAATTAGAAAGCTAATAGTTGCGCGGATGTTTTGACCAAACATGTAAGTGGTTCACCCACGTATTTTACGTATCTTAATGTTGTACAACTAAGTTGGTTAACACCACTTGTGGACGAAGACAAAAAAATGTTATGGAAATACCAACTAAGCTAATGAAAGTTTGTTTTATGGGAGAAAGAGAAAGAAAAAAAAATTGAACATGAGTATAACTAGACGACCCAAGCCTGCAAACAGATTCTTTGGTCTTGTGGACCGAACTACGTCTATCCCACATGCGAACTTGGCGCTGTATGTATACATATATCTATATCTCTCTATGTATCTAAATAGTAATTAGTAACCATAAACTCAAGCTGATTAATGGATCTGATTCCATGGAAATGCATAGATATTCTAAGGTAATTTCTGGTACAGTAGAAGTTTAAACCGAAAAATTGGTACAAAATGTAAATGCGAAAAATTAATTAGCGTAGTAACAAGAAAAGTCAAATAATTTTCTTTTTAATGAGCATAGAATGCTTTAGAATTTATACTGTCCAAATGAAAATTTCACTTTTTCTTTATTTTATCATATAGCTAGGCACTCACTTCTCCTAGTGACTTTTTTTCTATTACCAAAATTTTTAATGCAAGAAAAACTAGTAGAATTGCACCACGTCTTAATTTTTTTGGAGAAAACGTTAATCCGCAACATGACATATTAACACTAACGAACTGATGTTTTTTTTATTGATGTTCTGCCATATTTAGAACTTTAATTAGTTTAGGCGCCACCATCTGTATAGCCTTACACTATTCAGAAAAATTCGAAAGAGATTTTAACTGGTTATGATCACCACCAGCACCAGTTTTCTTTCACTCGCATGCTCGTCAATAAAAATCACTTCCCACTATATCAGCTTTTACCATTTCTTAATAAACTATTTTTTTTATTTGAACTAAGAAAGAGTTATATCTGCTAATGAGTTTTATAGGAATAGTTCCAAACAAATTATTATTTTAATAGTATAATTACAATATAATCAAATTAACTTTTCTATAAAAACAATTTATGAACAATTTTTTTAACGTCTAACTTATTATCAACAAGTTATTTCCATATTGGGATTATTACAATTGTACTCTTTGGGAGCTTTAATTTTGGGTCAACTGTTCTGAGCTTCTAAAAAATATAATAATTAGCTTTATAGCCTCACAAAGCTTCTCTCAAGAGTCCCCCAATAAATAAACACACCACTTTGTTTGATCTTCATATTTCCTCTTTCACTCTCCTAACTTTTTTTGTTTTTTGTTAAGGATTCACTCTCCTATTCTTCCTCCATGCCGGTGAGTTTTTGAGAGTTTAATATTTTGTAAAATGAATTGAAAAAGAATCTTCATATAATTAATACCAAGGTTAGTTTCCTTTAGTGGGCTTAACCCTTTTTGCCTTTATTTCCCCCTGAGACAAAAAGGAGAGCGACAAACACTTCCTGTCTTAATTTTGTTTTCACTCCTTCTCTCTCCATTTCTCGATTTCTCAAATCCCTTTTTTCTTCCATATTTTTGAACATATATTTTCAACAGTCTCCGGCTAAAAAATGCCCTTAGAGGCTATCGTATACCCACAAGATCCATTCGGATACCTCTCCAACTGCAAAGATTTTATGTTCCACGACTTGTACTCTCAAGAAGAAGTAGTAGCTCAAGATACGAAGCACAACATTGATAAGTCAGGGCAAGAACAGATCTTTGTGGAACATGGTAAAGAGGAAGATCGTCAATGGCGAGACTATCATCAGTACCCTTTATTAATCCCTTCATTGGAAGAAGAACTTGGTCTTCCCGCCAATGATGTGGAGAATCATCCTCCTCTGCAGCAGCGGAGGAAGAGGAGGAGAACGAGAAACAGCAAGAACAAGGAAGAGATCGAGAACCAGAGAATGACTCATATCGCCGTCGAGAGAAATCGTCGGAAACAGATGAACGAGTACCTCGCCGTGCTCCGTTCTCTAATGCCGTCGTCGTACGCTCAAAGGGTAATTACTAATTCAGTCTTTAATACCTCATGTACATGCTATATATATATCATTTGGACAGGTTTTTTCTTAAGTAATTGATATTTCAAATGTTTGTGTCTTTGTTTTACTTCATTGGCCTAGTACACAGTTTTGCGTGTTTGAGGCTTCTTTAAACTAAATAAACTAAAACTCAATTTTTAGAAATATATATATATTAGCAAAGAGGAATAGCATGAGGATGATTGAGAATATATTGACGTTTTATACAATTTATTAACAAGAAAATCCACCGTAAACCTATATGCAAGGGTGATGCGTTTATATATACATACTAATCTTTTCTGTTACATATTTTAATATTTTTTATATATAAATAATTCTGTGACATCAAAAACTATAATGAATATGATTGAGAATATTGGGATGTTTTAATACAATTTCTTAATAAACTTGTATGCAACTAGCGTGATACGTGTATATATATATATATATATATATATATATATATACATTTAAAGATTTTCTCAATCTTTTATGTACTACACACACATATATGTATGTATCTGATTTGAACGGGTTTTGGTGGTAAAGGGAGATCAAGCGTCGATAGTAGGAGGAGCTATTAACTACGTGAAAGAGCTAGAGCATATCTTACAATCTATGTGGCCTAAGAGAACCGCGACCACGTCCACGACCCATGATGTAGAAGGAGCCAAGACTAGCACTAGCTCGTTGGTGGGTCCCTTCTCAGATTTCTTCAGCTTCCCTCAATTTTCTACAAAGTCATCAGAAGTACCGGAAAGCTCATCTTCATCGGCGGAGATAGAGGTGACGGTGGCGGAAAGCCACGCGAACATCAAGATAATGGCGAAGAAGAAACCAAGGCAGCTTCTTAAACTCGTAGCTTCTTTACAAAGCTTAAGGCTCACTCTTCTTCATCTCAATGTCACCACTCACCACAACTCCATTCTCTACTCCATCAGCGTCAGGGTACGTACATTTTCAACTTCTCATCATTACTCTGTTTGCTTTTGGGGTAATCATGAGATTAAAGTGATTAATGACTGTCTGGTGCATATGGTTTCACTTTGTTGATTTATTTTTTGTCTCTTATTGTTGGGGAAAAAATTGGATTAGTACTAGCTGTGGTTGTGTCTGGGCTTTAAAAAGGTTGCGAATAAAAATTTAAATCATTCTCTTTGTATTTGCTTACTTCCTTCGGGTACTTAGGGCATGGGGCCTCAATAGTTGTGGGTCAAACTCATAATCATCATTTTATTTTATTTTTAGACATAAAATTGCGTATCTTAATGGTACCTGTAAGATTCAAGGGACCAACCTAAAAAACAAAACACGAATATGTGTGTATCTATCTTATACGTGGTCTTGTGTATATATATATATATATAGTTATATACTACTGTGGATATATGTTTGGTGGTCACAGAATTTTTCAAGGAGATATTCATAAGCCCGTTTTTTAAGCAAATTTATATTTTATAATAAAACCTACGTCCTTATTTTTGTCAGTTTCAACCTTTTTTAAGAATCTTTATATATAGCTTTATTTCATTAGAAGAAATGGTTGGTTCAGGTTGAAGAAGGAAGCCAACTGAATACCGTGGACGACATTGCAACAGCTTTGAATCAAACCATAAGGAGAATTCAAGAAGAGTCATAATTCAGCAAATAGATTAATTAATTAGTTTTTATGTTTCCTTTCTCTTTATATTTATTTTGAAATAATTCAAATCAGTTTTCCAATTTGTGTATTTTTTTATCCACTGTTTCTCGTTATGTAAGTTGCATTTTTTCTCCTGTAATGAATCAATTGTCATAAAAATATCTGGAAAAAAAAAACTATAAGGCCGTATGATTAAGTCGGTAAATAGGTGACATTGGGCCCTAATAGCCGTATTCTACGCCTAATGTACTTCGCAATGTTCTTTAGGGTTGTCTGTGGTGTATAATGATTAAAAAGTATGATTCATTTATGGATATATTTTCTTCCAAAAGGAAATTCGTCTTTTTTTCTAGATCTTTTAAAGTTTGTGGGTTCAACTTTTAACCCTTTAATCACTACATTTTAGCATGTACCTTTGGGCTTTGAATGCGAACAAATTCTATTTATCTAGAAACCCAAAAAATTAAAGTTATTTGTTTGATATAGGTTGCATCTTTATAGGAAAAAACATCTAGCCGACCATAACACACATGTATAACTAACTATTCGTGGAAAATCAAATCATATTCACCTCGAGATATGAACCATATGATGGACAACTTACAAACCCACTAAAACCCTCCATAACTCAAAGTAAAGATTTTCAATATACATAGTTTTGTATAGTTCGAAGTTTAAACCTTATATCTAAAGTGGATGATCATCCTCATTTAACAACTAGTTCGCTATATCTAATATGTAATTATCCAACATAAACATAGCAAAGAATATGATACCAAAAAATTTCAAAGAAAATACCAAAAACTTAATCTTTTTTTTTGTAGACGTTAAAGATAAAACTAAAAAAAAAAAGGAAAATAATTTGATCGTTCCAAAACAAACTAATTATTAATCAAAATTGAAATCTAGTTACAATGGTACTTCACAAACAATCATGTCTTCCGTTAAAAGTCGTAATAGAGTAAAAATAAATATAATTTTCTCTGTGAAAAGAAAATCTTTAAGATTGGTTCGCCATAGTATATATATATCATGTAAAACTAAGGGGTCAAAAAAAGAGAAAACAAAAAATTTACGTAATCTTTTGTGTAGTTAAATTTGAACGCAAAATCAGCGGTACGTCGGATTCATGGAAGAAGAGAGCTGATGATCATTGTCTTATCATGAAGACCCATCAAAGAAAATGGAGCCTCAAGGGAAAAAAAAAGTAGTACGTATTATTAGAAGAAAAAAAGAGGCAAAAAGTAAAGCCTATAGATATGAATTTTGTTTTTGACCTAGCCTATAGATATAATTTAAACATCTAATGTGTGAAAAGCTTTTCATAAATAAGAAAACACCTCAAAATATAGCCGACTGTTCTCTTCAGCAGCTTTTTATGTTTTGAGCTTAGATTCACACTATCTTGCAGCTTTCTCTTTACCTTTTTGTTAGAGGTATTTAGATTTCTTTGTTTATTGTATTTCTAGCTGCATTCATCCACTATCTCTTAAAACATAAAATGGGCATGAAAAAAGTCCATAAAATTATGATATGGACAACTCAGATGTCGAATTATTTAAATTGAGAAATTAACTACATTGTAAACTCTAGCTGATTGCATTAGTCTTTTAAGGAAAAATAATGGTGAAAAGGAATTTCGAAATCTATTATAAATAATAACAAAAAAAAAACTTGGGAAGAAAAAAATAAATCAAATTGGGTCACTAAAAATAAAAATAAAAATCCCATAACAAACCATCAATGTGGCAACCACTTCTATTTTTAACTTTCAAGGTTTTGAACTACCACAAGTAGCTTCCGTGTTTGCGGGCCCACAAAAATTAACAGAACAGTAATCCTGTTAATTTACTGTTTATTTTTCGTTAAAAATTATTGACGTGGCTTTTAGTTTTATTTTTATATTAATAAAGATCAAATTTTTTTTATTATCTTTTTTATTGATAATAAATATTAAAATTACCAAAAATGAAAATGAACAAAATTCTAGTTTTGCTTTTCTTCTTCTCTCTTCTCTCTTCTCTCTCTTCTTTTCTTCTTTGCTCCTATCAGTTTTCTCTCGCCAAAGCAATTTCGTTCCCATTGTTCCAATCAGTTTGACATCTTATTTTTTTTTCGATTTGCGAAATAAATCTCACGATTCTTCATGTTATGTTCTTAATCCTAATCCTAATTTGTTTTCATCATTTTCTAATCGTTTAAAATTTATTATAAATAAATATATATATATATATATATAATTTAATAAAACTAATTTTTTATTAATATAAAAATAAAAATTAAAAGCCACATCATTAATTTTTAATGGAAAATGAACAGTGATGGAAGTCACTTTGATGGTTTAAAATAGCAAAGTTATCACCTAATGGTTTATTGTGAAAATTCAAAACTTCGAAGGTTTAAACTTTAAAGTAAAAATAGCTGCATCTTAATTGTTTTTTTTATTGGATTTTATCAAAAATAAAAGGAGTTAATTGGAAATCTACATATAGTTTATTTGATATCTTTTCAACGGCTGGCGTCATGATCGGCTTAAATGGGTCTAGTATCTTGGCCTTTTTAGGAAGTGAGGTTATTTGGTTAGAGTATTGGGCCATTTACGGTCTATTATGTAGCTTCGTTGTACCGAATAATTTGGAACTACGCATTAGGCATTCCGTTTTTCAGTTTAGTTCGTTTCAGGTTTTCGCTTTTCTTAGGTTTCAGAAAATAGTTCTTAAATTGAACCGAATTTGATATCAGAGGTTTTAGATCACTCTTTGCATTGTATTTTTGTATAAAATTTAACTTGATACAAATTTGTAGACATAGTTGTTGCTTTGTTGGATTACGAGGTTGGGTTGCACCAGCTGTATCATGTTTTTGGTAAATTAGATGTGAGACGATGTCTTTGGTAATGTCGAAAAACACCTAAAAATTCTGCTTTTATGATCCAGTTATGTCGAATTGTAAATCGTATTTTTATTTGTAGCGGTAAAATCACCTCTAAAACATAGTATATATGTTTTATGGGTGATACAATAGTTTTATGAATATAGTCCATCCATGATAAAGAAAATATATATGTACATCATTAGTTGTGGTGTCTCAATCATATATATGTTTTCTCAAGACTAATTACAACATGGACCACCTTTTGATTAGCTTAGATTGTAGGTTGAGTAAGCCTGAAGCATGTCTCTTCAATAATTTTGTTTTCAAAACATTCCTTATTAATGAATCATGCATTTGTTAGTTTAATTAAATAAAAATTTGTTGACAAAAAAGAGTTATATATGTCACCAAAAAAACCATAGTCTAGCAATTAATGATTGGGCACTATACATAGAGAGCTAATTCGCCTGGGTGATTGTTTTGAACGGAAGTTCCACCTGCTTTTTTATTTAGTCCATTCATATAATCATTGTGAAGATGTAACGATAGCCGACGACTTTTCTCTTATGATCTACCATGCTATGCCAGTTTTTTCGTTTTTTCTTTTTTTCTTTTTTTCTTTTTTTCTTTTTTTCTTTTTTTCTTTTCCTATTAAACCGAAGGTATAAACTAAGAACCTTTGTTAAGAGAAAACAAAAAGTTATCTTAAGAGGTTAAGTTAATTTAATGGATTACTCAGTTTTTGAGTATATTGACAAGCTATAAAATTTTCAAAAAATGCCTTCATATTTCCTACGATTCTATCATTAAAAAAGAAAAAAGAAAAAAATCATATTTCCTAAATTTTTTTAAGAACTATTCACATATAAGGAACACCTGAAATTCTTTTTTAGATAACACTCTAATGCCATTTCCGATTACTTTTATATTTCCAAAGTACAAATTTGTAATTTAAAGTTAAAAGTTAAACAAATAGTTGAATATCGAATAACCTGATCATATGTAGATTAGTGATTTGGGCATCGGTTTAAGTGTGTGTAAATTATGGTCGATATAAAAGTTTTATGATGTAATATATTATATATATCAAGTCATATACACGAATAAAACAGTGTTTTTCGAGAATATCCGGAAGTCCAAACCTTACTCATGGGTTTAATCCCTTTATAAGTCGATAAATTAACTCCAACAAAACACACACCCTATCTAAATATGCATAAGTCACAAGAAATTGTCATAAAATAGTATTCCCTTATATCTAACAAATATTAGAAAACAATATGAGCACACTTCTTGGCTGCCTTGCCCTCCTGTTCTTCTATATGGTGGCACTTGCCTCATCCGCCACTCTTACGGTGAATTGGTCCCTCGGCACTGACTATACTCCGCTCGCCACGGGAAAGAGCTTTGCCGTCGGCGATACCATCGGTGATTCATCTCTTAAATCTCTCATGACTTATATAATATGACTCATAATTACCTCTTCTATGCACAAATTTATTTATTAGGTTGAGATGAAATGAAAGGCCAAAAGAAACCCTAATTCAGAAACTAATATTAATGACATGATAAAATGATTATGATGACATTACTGTTTGCATAGAATGATTGACATTATTAGTTGCATAGAATGATAATGTAAACCGAAAAATCAAATCAAACCGATAACATTAATATTGTTACATAATTGTGTTACTCAGTGTTCAACTACGGTGCGGGTCACACGGTGGATGAAGTGAGCGAGAATAACTACAAGAGTTGCACTTTAGGGAACTCCATTACATCTGACAGCAGCGGAACCACGACCATAGCTCTCACGACCACTGGTACTCGCTACTTCATCTGTGGAATCCCCGGCCATTGCGCCGGCGGTATGAAGCTCGCAGTCACCGTGGCATCGACCTCGTCAAACGGTGTAGGCGGTGGCACCACCACGCCAACCCCTTTCACCGGAGGTCGTGGTTACAACCCCACGACCACACAAGCCATTCCTTGTGCAGCTTGGGCCGTGTCCTCTCCATTAGGGGCTTTGGTTGCGGCTTGGGCCGTTATTCTTTATGCTTTGGCTTTGCCTTAGTTGAAACTTTGTTGTATGTGTATATATGTTAGTTATCTTTCAAACAAACGAAAACTAGACTGAATTTGAACCGAACAAAAGGAAACGATTGCCATGTGTCAGTATGAGAGTATGATACTCGTAAAGCATCAGATCCACCGTCTCGTACCTAATTAGTTGGAGCCCACAAGATCTCTCGTACATCTAAGCCGTCCATTTAAATAAAACATTGTAACCACTCCAGATCTCTCCTCGAACCGACGTAACAACAGAATAATATTGTTTGTTTTAACCAAGAGATGGTGATCAAATAGCGGAGATTTCGAGTGGTTTTTATTATTTATTTATATAAGTTTGAAACACGTATTTCAAAAGATAACGTGTCGTACTCCTGGACACAGATCCTCGATTTAATACTTTCTGTATTTTAAAACAAAACTATTTGTTTTAACCTTATTAAGTTAATAACAAACACACTGTGTATCTAAGTTACGTATTATTGATCTGAAAACATATATTATTTTACTTTGTCGATATTATATTTTGATAACCACTTTGGTCGATATTATGGAAGAATGACCTAACATTTTCATTTTCTTTCCATTTAAATTGTCTTTTTTCATAACTACTTCGAATGAATATTTTATATATATATATATATCAAAAAATAAAATATCATAAATATGAACCGGCGTGACCAGTTAATATTTTTGTTTTGGCTTTCTAGGAAAAAATAAGTAAAGAAATATCTCGGAAACATCAAATAGAGATCATAACCAGCTAAGCAAGCACCTATAAATGAACACAAACACACACGATACGGCGAGAAGAAAGAAAAAACAAATTAGGTCACCACAACTTCAACAATGGCTAACGTTTTCCTCATCAGTAGCAGAAACAGAAGATCAGTGCGAACAACAACAGACTCAAAACCCAAGAATCATACGGTGAAGAGATCAGATTCATCTTCAGACTACGTTTACTCATGCAAGAAACATCCGAAGCACAGACAATCTCCTGGAATCTGTTCCCTTTGTCTCAACGAGAGTCTCTCCAAGTTGTCTAGCGATTTCTATGACTACAGTTCAAGCATGAGCTCGTCGTCTTTGGCTAAGACGGTGTCGTCTTGCTCTTCCTCTTCTTCAGAATCAGAATCAGATTATTCTTCGACGGCTATCTCTTCTTATTACTCTTCTGTCTCTTCTTGTTTGTCTCCTCTGCAACATAGATATAGTGAGATCGTTGTTAATAAGAAGAAAAAGAAGCATGTCAAGAAACAAAGCTTCCTCTCTAGATTATTTCTGTAATTATTTACCGCATTTTTGTTATATATGTTCATTTGTTCTTCGCTGTTTCTTCACCCCTAAAATACAGAGTGAAAATTTTTGACTAGAAAGAATACAGAGTAAAAAGTAATCACCTTAAAAAGTAATTACAAGATGATCTAAACAAGTTACGATTATTTTAAAAAGTTTATTTACATCACAATTATGTGTATTTAATTTCTTGAATACTAAAAAGATTTTTTGAAAAATTCTAAAGAATGTACTATAGTGGGAAGTTGGAAACCGAGTTGATTTAATTCTCTTGAATGTCACGGAGAACGTGATTTATTTACGGTCTCTTTTCGTAATTCGATATATATAAGAAGTGAGAATTTTATTTTATAAAAAAACAGAGAATATTTTATCAAAAAAATAAAACAGAGAATGCAGACGAAGGCTGTGATTGGTTAGTACATGACATTATAGCTGGCAGATACAATTAATGTACGGTAACTCGGTAAGAGGACAAAGACGTGTCGTGCTTCATTTATTCAGGTTTGGTATTACAGCTGGTCTAATTTAATACTAAGTAGCTTTACCTTAATATTTACATAAATGCAATTAAATTACTTAAAACGGCACTAATTCCATTAATAATCCGCACAAGCCGAATATCACAACAAAATTCATCCCATGAAACTTTTTTCTAATGATTAAAGCAGAACCATGTAACTTTTTCTTATTTGTAGTATCCAAGAAATCTAATATTTGTAATTTACTTGGAACTTTGAACGCTTTATCACAATTCACTAATCTACCTTAAAACCTGCTTGTTACGTTGACCATGGGCTGTAATAATAACTACTGGTTTAATGTTTTTATTAATAATGCAACAAGAGATTCATGGTGGTGGCTAAATGTTAAAAGAGCGAGTTTGTGGGTTGTACACAGACGTACAACTGAAGTGGCCAGTTCATGTCTGAGGCTCTGAGCAGTGATCTGATGATCTACTCAGCCACTTTCCACGAACATTCTCTCCTTATGTTCTCTCTCCCACGTGACGTTATATGATTCTTCTCTCCGTACCATGTCAATACAAAATGGATCTTATTGGCTATTTTGTAAGTAACGCATGTTTTGTTTAGTTAATATTTCGTGATCATCGTCAATTATATAAAAATAAAGTTGTTCATGAGATTTTACCTTAGAATAATTGATGATAATATAGATTATTATTATCATTATCGATTTCTTAACATATAATATACCCATATTATCAATAATATAAATTTTCATTTATGTCTGGCACAAATGACATGGAAGAATAAACAACACTATGCTATTCAACTTTGTCAGTCTGATCTCATATTACAAATGAAAGACAAACATTGTTTACATTAGATCCTAGCGACTATCCAGTTTTATTTTAGAAACAAAAGTTTTGTAAGTTAATTAAAAAAGAAAACATGAACCCATAGATATTGGGAACTTCCCGGAATATATGGGTAGATCTCCCATCGTGGGAGTATGAAACTATGAATGTGGTCTTATGTGACCCAAAATATCTCCGGGAAATATGAAAACCCACGGGAGACCTTTCTTCAAATCTCATTTAAAAAGAATGAAATTGTTAACAGACTAACAGAGTGAAAAGAAATTGTCCATCCACTATATTCAAGAAGAAGAGTGGGACAAAATTATTTTTCTAGCATTTTCATCTCCACCATGTTCATCTTTATTTCTCTAATTCCTATAATGCTTGCCATTTATACCCAATTCAATTTTCAGCTGATTTATAGCTTGCCTTAAAAGAATTAGTTGTCATTCCAATTTCATGGATAAATGTAGTTAATAAATTTCATTCAATTTGCTGAAATAAACAGCACTCCGTTTCAACTAAAATTTAAATAGTGAATAGTAGAATAACTTTTCAAAAACAAAAAAAAAAACATAAATTTTTTGAATAATGTTTGATGTTCAAAAGAATAATAAAATCATGTTTTTAAAACCTGAAAAAGTTAAGAAGTGATATATGAGCCATCACTTAGTATACAAACAAATTATTATGTAGTAAATTTTATTTGTATCAGGAAAATTTCATAAAAGTACACTACTTATTTGTAATAGATAATATAGTTGGTATATCTTTATGGAATTTTCTCTTTGTATTATATCATTATTTATAACTCTATAAAATATAAATCCAGTGTATTCTAAACAAAATGATTGAGTATACAGATAAATTAATCCGTTGTAATTGCTGTCGTCGCTATTTAAAACTTTAGAAGACATATTATTGATTTGTCTCAGTAAAATACAACTTCAGAACCACTCTCAAAAAAAAATATATATATATATATATATATATATTATGACCAAACCCAGTCTATTTCTTATAGAAACTTAGTGTTACAGACGGTGTCACTGAGATGGATCCATGATTTGTTTGACGAGGATAAAATATTCTCTAAAATATTCATATTTTTTTTTTCAAGGTAAAATTTTCATTAAAGACTATAGTTAACCCATGAAAGACGCTTTGATGGTATAGTGAAGTTGTCATTTTGATGGTTTATTATGGAAGTTCAAAACATTGAACGTTTAAAGTGGAAGTGGCGACCATTTTGATGATTTTTTTATAGGATTTTCCTTTTTTTAAGTTGTGAAATGAAAAAAACAAAAAAGGCTACATATAGACGTAGTAAACGCACGTCGTAAAAAATGAGAAGAAATAGTATTCTTTTCTTTTTTATGTCAACAGAAGAAATAGTATTCCATTTGATAACTTATGAGCACTATGTTCATTGAGCAGCCTCTCACCCAAATCGTTATAGCCAGTTAGTTAGCCACTAAAATTATCATCTCAGTAATCGTTTTAGCCACTAACGAAGAAGTCCATGTGACAACTTGTAAGCATTATGTTTATTGAATCATTGAGCAGCCTCTCACTCAATAATCGTCATAGCCATTAAAATTACATCTCAACAATCGTTATAGCGACTAAAAGTAAAAACTATGAGTAAAAAAACACACAGCATTTCGGAAATTATTTGATCATATATTAGAGAAACTAGCATTCAAGACTGTCCGAAAAAGTTTTTACAAACTACTACAAAGGATATCTTCACAATATATGTATTCAACGTAATTTTAACATCAATATTGATATTTGAAAAGTTAATCTATTTGTGATATATATAATTTCTGACAAATTATGTTTATGAAAAATGATGATAAAAAATAGTATTTATTAACTTCAAAATATGAGATTTTATCACGATTTATGGAAGATATATAAACAATTTATGAAATATCTACAAATGTATAAATCTAGAAAATTAGTTGAGCTCATAAATGAAGATCCATATATACCATCAAAATTATTTAACTCAAATAAAAAAATGCTATATATATGAAATCGCTAAAAATACTTCAAATACATATTGCATGAATAGAACAGTTTCTATACGATTAAATTAATGGAGACACAATGTGGATTAAATCTTGTTGATCGCAATAAATTGAGATTTATAGGTTACGACTTTGTCCATTGACAAAATTAGAAATCGTCTCCACGCATAATATATAACGCTGCCCTCTCTAGATAAGGTCAAACGTCACGTGACCCTTCTCTCACCTTTTTGGCTTCTAAACTCTAAAAATAGAACACAAAGAACCAACCAAAATTTGGGAAAAAAATATCGTCGGTTTTTGTGCATTAGACCCCATCGTGGCATTGATTGCTTGGTTAACCACTCTTACTTTCCTTTTTCGGCTAATATCTCTCTCTACTTCCACAAATAGAAAGCTCATTCACTCACAAAACCAAACAGAACAAACAAGAAGATCAAGATCCGTTTTTTCTGAATCTTTGTTTGACGACGGGTTTGTTTTCTTGAATGTTGTCGTTTGGATCGTTCTCAGAGAAATGCGACGGCGGAGGAAGACGGTTGTGGTGGCGACTGTGATACGGAGGGCGCTAATATGCGCCACATGCGCAATGGCATTACTTGGCTTTCTCACCGTACACTTTTACGTTGCTCCTTTCAATAGACTCCCTAGTAGGCTTCACCTTAAGCACCACAACACTCGCGTCCGTAACCAAAACCATCTCTATTTATCTTGATCGGTGTTGTTTTGGGATATATTAGTGTCTTAACTCTGTTTCTGAGATTGGGTCGTTTCTTGATTTGATTCTCTATTTAACAGCGAGGAGATATCATCGATTACAACAAATCTATCACAGAACAGAGCTTAACGAGGAATCTATCTCGTCTGGAATCGAATGAAGCTCCTCTTATCACCAAACCAAAGGTTTAATACGATGTTCTCGAGATCTTCTTGTTTGGTAGTAAAGTTTTGAACTTTGGGTATCAATATGGTTTCTTTTTAACTTATGGCTGATTCTTTTTTTCAAAATTCAGAACAATGAGGTTCAGTATCAGAGTTTAACATCGGAACACATCACCGAGCTAGTTCCTCCTCATATCTCGACAAGCCATTCTTCTTATTCCAAGGTTTGAAATTTTTTCACATTTTGATTCTTGGTGCAACTTATAAAATGCCTAAAATTAGTTGCTTGTAAGTAAATCATTAGTGGGTGTTTAGTAATTGAGAAAAGCAAAATATCTTGATGATGGATTGTTTCTTGAAAAAGAGTGGAACCAGAGAGGACAATGTCTATATATACAAATGTTTTATGCGTAGAGCACGTTTCCAGAGTGAAGATTGAGTTTAGTGGTTGCAGTGACGTGCTAAATTCAGAACACTAGACAACTGTTTCTTAGAGAAAAGAAAAATATTTGATTCTTTTGAATAGAAGGATCATGCTTCTTTCGTGTTTTTCACTCTTTTAGATTTGACAGTTGAACATTACAAGCGGGATACCGGATTTCGACAAGCTTTGGAAACATCCACACAACCGCAATTTCGTCCCTTGTGTCAAGCCCACTCCTAGTTACACATGTGAGCACCCAAAAAAAAATTTCTAGTTTCGTTTCTTTTTGTTGCCCAAATCAAAGTCTTGTGTTGTTGGCTCATGATCCTCTGGTTATCTGGTTCTTAAGCTCCATTGGAATCTAGAGGCTATCTTCTTGTTCACACGAATGGCGGTCTTAACCAGATGCGTGCTGGGGTAAGGATGTAGTAGTACTCTTTATGTTTCTTTGCACTCACAATGACTGAAATACTTGTGGTTGAATCATTATTCTTCCATTGTAAAATTTACAGATATGTGACATGGTAGCTATTGCCTGTATTATAAATGCAACACTTGTAGTCCCAGAGCTTGATAAACGATCTTTCTGGCAGGATACTAGGTTAGCGCCATGTTACCATACTCTGTTTTTCTTCTTCTTGTCTTAGCATTTTCTAGATCCCGTTTTCACCCGTTTTTGTTCTGCTTTTTGGATTGATCCGATCAAAATAGCAAATTCTCGGATGTATTTGATGAAGATCACTTCATCAATGCTTTATCTAAAGATGTAAAAGTCATCAAGAAGCTTCCAAAAGGTATTGATGGACTCACAAAGGTGGTTAAGCATTTCAAAAGCTATTCAGGATTGAGTTACTACCAAAATGAGATAGTTAGCATGTGGGATGAATACAAGGTGATCCGAGCCGCCAAATCCGATTCTCGTCTAGCAAACAACAATCTACCTCCAGATATCCAGAAGCTGCGTTGCCGTGCTTGCTACGAGGCTCTACGCTTCTCTCCTAAAATCAAATTAATGGGACAAGTAAAACTATGGATCTACCTATAACCATCTCATATGACATATCTTCCTCTCTTAACATTTGACTTTTGTATCTAAAGTTTTGATATTTTTTTTGTTGCAGCTTTTGGTTGACAGGATGAGGTCTTATGGTCTATACATCGCATTGCATTTGAGATTCGAGAAAGATATGCTAGCTTTCAGCGGCTGCAACCATGGTTTATCCGCTCCTGAAGCTGCTGAGCTTAGGAAGATAAGGTAACCAAAACAAACTATACTTTTCTTTCTATGATTTGCTTGCGTGTTGTTATATTTGAATTATAAGATTGCGTGTTTAGGAAGAATACAGCGTATTGGAAAGTTAAAGACATTGATGGAAGAGTACAAAGGCTCAAAGGGTATTGTCCATTGACTCCAAAAGAAGTTGGCATTTTTCTAACAGCTCTTGGATATTCATCAAACACACCAATATATATAGCTGCTGGTGAGATTTATGGTGGTGAGTCTCGGTTAGCTGATTTACGGTCTCGTTTCTCCATATTAATGAGTAAGGTAGTTACAAAGTTTCAAGCTTTTTCTTTTCTATGATTAGAAACTTATGAGACTGAATAAAAAGACTGAGACTCTTTTGTTTTGTTAATGAAAGGAAAAATTGGCAACAAGAGAAGAGCTTAAGCCTTTTATGAACCACTCAACTCAAATGGCTGCACTTGACTACATTGTTTCCGTCGAAAGCGATGTTTTTATTCCGTCATATAGCGGAAACATGGCGAGAGCTGTTGAAGGGCATCGCCGGTATCTTGGTCACCGGAAAACTATCTCTCCGGACAGGTGAAAATAGTTTTTTTTTTTGTTTTTTGATTTTTAAGTCATGGAATCTTGCTTGCTTACATTTTGTTGATACTTGTCAGGAAAGGCATTGTGAGGTTGATAGACAAAATTGGAAAGGGAGCTGAAAAAGATAACCGGAAAGTGTACGAAAGAATTATAGAGATTCACAAAAACCGGTAAGCTAAAACCAAACCTTTATAGTGATCTTGTTCATATAATAGTGACTCTAATTGTTGTGGTTAAATACAGACAAGGATCACCTAGGAGGAGAAAAGGGCCAGTTTCGGGAACAAAGGGTTTGGAGAGACACCGTTCTGAGGAATCCTTCTACGAAAATCCATTACCCGACTGTCTCTGCCAGAGAGACCGCAGTTAAACGAGATAATGGACATGACGCTAGTATTTTTCATGCTCTTTAGCATTGGGGATAAAGTTTCATTGATAGTTAATAGGCATATTATAGGTTTATAGCATTATAGTGAAAGGTACGTCTGGTTGATGAGCTACATGTAATCAAACAGTTTGGTGATTAGTGATATACAGTACCAATTTTTTATGTTTTCAAGAAAACATGATACTTTAATCTATAGCGAGATTCTATGATAATTCCGTTATTCCCTTTAATATCCAACAATAACATAACAATCAAGATTTATATTTTGTAGGTTTTAACTTTAAAGAAGGAAGAATTGAGGTTCACTTGATTTTTAGCTCTTCTACTTGTTAATTTCGTGTTTTATGCTTTCTGTTCAAGATGCCTTTTTAGTAATAATAAAGAAAGTATTAAGTTTCTTTTATAGAAATTTCCAGTTTCACGTCCCCTGTCTTCAAATTATAAAGATTCAAAATATCTTCCAATGTTTTCTTTTGCTTGGAATTATAAAGATAAAATATTATATATGCAACCTTAGAGAAACAGAAGACAAATGTCTCAAGAATTGAAGCTTACCATGGGAAAGCATAATCAGGAAGAACAACATATCAGAATCAAATGATCCTCAAAACTTATATAAGAGAAAATTCGAGATTATAAAGTTTTGTTAAATTCTCACAGTTTATGATGATGGGAACCAGAAGTGCTGGTTTTGTAAAATCTTATTAAACTCTGCAGTGTAACTCGGAGACATCATGAAGGTAACCGCAAAGAAGAATGATGGCATATGATTCTTCTTCAGGAGACTGTCTTAAAGAGGACCAGGGAATGTTCCATTCTCTCTTTGCTCGTTCCACCTATCAACCTGCAAACACACAGAAGATATATCTTGCACTATTAAGAAGCAGAACGGCGAAAAACATTCCAAAAGGAATCAGAAGTAAGTTGACAATTTGTAATCTCATAACAGTGAAGCCGTCTATCTAAAGGTCGTTTTGTAGCTAATCAGCATTGTCTAAAAGTCATTGGAACTACTGAGAGAGTGAAAAAAGCTAATGGAAAGTATACCCATTCGCTGGGGCAAAGAGATCGGTAAAACTTTGCAAACTTATCGCATTCTGGAGCATCATCACCCTTAGCAGCTACACATCTGAAGATTAGTAAACAATCAGAAGACTTAGACATGGGGAGAAGGATCAGAATTTAAGAAAAAAAGGAGTAACCATAGCAGAACATTGATTTTTCACCTGTGATATTCAATGTAACGAGTGAAACAATGCCTAGTTTGGTTTGTTGTCGGGAAACGGAAATCAGCAGGAGCTGTCTCAAGCTGTAAAAATGAGACAACTTGATCAGTTACTTATCAAGAGAGAACGAAGAGCAAGCGCATCAAAGCAAGCATCTTCTTTTTTGGTGGATGGCTTTGACGATATACCTTGATCTCATCAGGAGTTTCCTCAGCAACATCTTCACTAGAGTTTTCGTCATTATTTTCTTCAGCAGCAGCAGGAGTCTGTTCAGCATTGTCTTCCGCTGCAGCAGGAGCCTCAGAAGTCACTTCGGTTGAAGCAGGAGAAGATTCAGACTTCTCTTCAACGGCAGAAACCGTTTCCTCAACAGGAGATTCTTCCTTAGCTTGTTCCGTGGTAACCTCTTCAGCTTGTGTAGTAACTTCTGGTGTCACCTCTTTCACTTCTACATTAGTATCTTGCTTCACTTCTTTCTCCAAATGATATTGCTGCCAAATAAATCACCAGCAAAAGAAGTGTTTCCAGATTTCAGACCAAATGATACCAACATAATCGATACCATTTGTTACAAAGAGATGCAAATCATTCAACTCGATCATTCAATAAGCTGTTAATGTCATTTACAATGAAAAAAAAGATTGGATTTTTTCAAAGCTCATCTAAAAACTGGCATGTTGACCTGTTCAAAGCAATAGACTTTGGTAACTCGATCGAAAAATTGAAAACCCTAATATGTATTGAAGAGAGAAAGAAGCCTAATTTAGCTCGCTCTGAGATGATAAATCAAAATCGAATTGAAATCAGATCTAACAAAGTGGTAAAAACAAAAGTAAAGAATCAAAATCAAATTCAAAATCGAAAGATCATACAGAAATCAAACAGAATCAGCTCAATTCTTCACTAGATCGAACAACAAAAAGATCAGATGAAAAGTGAGGATCGGCGAGATCACAGCACAGAGAGCAAATGAGAAATGAGGTAAGATGAAGAATAACCTCGGAGAGAGAAGGAGTTTGAGAGGTCACAGCTTCTGCCATTGAAGATGTGTGGTCAAAAGAAACTCGAAGATTCTTCAGAGCGACGAGGATCGGAGACAAGAATCTTTTGATGATAACACTCTTGAGAGATTGTTAGGTTTAAGCTCTATCTGGCTATGTCCTTACCAACAAAAACGACAGTGTTTTGGTTTAACATGAATTGGGCCTGTTATATAGAGGCCGCTTTAGGCCCAATAGACTCTCCGCTTATTAGGTCTCTCTAGTCTCTACCATCATCAAAATCAAATGAATTATTTACAACCATTTCTTTGGGGGGAAGATCAAATTTTCTCGAACGGTTCTTGTTTTGTTATCTGGAGTTTTGTCATTTTTGAACTTACTACATTAACCGTAACTACTAAACCTGAAAAAATAAACAAGGGTCGACATTTACAGTCTTATCCAAAGTCGAGGAGTAAAATAAAACTCGATTTGGGGAACTCAAAGTTTAGGGTTTTGGTTGGGAGATGATGCTTTATGTTACTTCTCTTAGTCTTATATCACAGTAATATTTTGAATGGATAATTTTGGGAAACGAAAAGAATATACAAGCGAATCACACAATTCACACCATATATAACCATTGAAGATAGCACAAATTGTGTTTATCTTCCACCATAAACTAAACATTATAAGCAAATCCTCAACAAAGGAAATTACATCATTTCGAAATATCTTTTATCGGTAGATTTGCTATTTTTATTCTTATTTGTTACCATCGATGTTTTGGTAAATGTAGGAATCATAAAAAATGTTAAATTTATTAATCCATCCATAGAATGCAACGGATAGAGTTTCCTTCGACCAACAAATCGAAAGCTTTGTTAATTTCCTCAAACCTTAATTCGTGTGTAATCAGACCGTCCAAATTTAGCTCCTGCAATTTTTATTATTTTTTTTAAAGAAAAAATATATAAACTCACATGCCACATATATATAAAGTATAGTGCAACTAACTTACTTTCTTGTAAACCATAAATAAATTAATGTATACCTTTTTTAAATAACGATCCACGAGAATTGGAATATCAAATTTGGGTTTCAAACCGCCAAATAATGTTCCGCATATAGTTCTGCCTCTAAGAAGATCATAACTACCCAAGCTTATTGGCATAGCATTTTGTTCCATCCCCAATACTACCGTTTTACCCGATCCCTGAAAAGAAAATTAATAGGAAATTTGATTTTGGTTTATCCATGTAATGATGCTAATTAACCAATTAGAAAGCGTACCGGACGAGTGCTATTGAAAGCCTCCTCCATCAAGGAAGCTAAACCAATGCATTCAAAACTGTAGTCAACTCCTCCTTCTGTCATATCTTTAATCACCTTTTCATAACCATCCAAAAGATTAATTAATTTCTTTCTGCATGTTACGTATTAAACGTTAGAAAACTTTGTATAAAAATAGTGTAAATCAACACACTTGGCTAGATTTCTTCTCTCCACACAAAGCAGGGTTGACGAAATCCGTGACCCCGAATTGTTTACCTACTCCAACATGTCAGTAATCAAGGTGTCTTAATATCCAAAAATAAAATGATATATGAAATATAACAAGAACAAACAAACTAATACAACATGTAGGGTATATATATTATATGGATTCCGATCCGATCCAATCCGATTCACAAATTCAGTATTCAGAAGTTCGGATCCAGATGATACATTTTTTTCGAAATTTAAAAAACGGGATATTTAGATCCAAATCAGTTATATATAATGTGTTGCGAAGTATTTGTACTTTCTTTTTGTTTAACGAAGTGTAAAACAACAAAAAAAAGATAACCTAACCTATTTCAAATTTGTCGGGATTGAGATCAACACCGATGATTTTTGCAGCCCCACGCAGCCTAGCGCCTTCTGCAACCTGTTTACCAAATCATTTTAAATGATGTCTCTTAAATCATATGACTATGATTTGCAAATAACTACTTTATACAAAATCATTAAATTGTTAATGTACCGCAAGTCCAACAGCACCAAGGCCAAAGATAGCGACAGTGGAACCTTCCTCCACATCAGCCACCTTCCACACAGCTCCAACTCCTACAGTCCATTATCAAACTTCTAACAAAGTGTGATAATTATATTCCACCCCTTAATTTCTACTTAAGTTAATGTTTTAGCCTCGGATAAAATTAAAATTATCAAAAGCAACCCTACACGAATAAGAAATGAAGATAATTAACCTGTGGAGACGCAGCAGCCGAGCAAGGCCGCTTTGTGAACGGGAATCTCCGGGGAGATTTTAACGAGATGTGCGATATCTACGACGGTATATTCAGTAAAACTCGAGACAAAAATAAAATGGTTAATATATTCTCCCGAAGAGTCTTTGAATCTACAAGTCATTCCGTATCGTCTAGTGTTTGATAAGTAATCATTGGTAAATCTTGTGCACCAGTTGCTCTTTGGAGATTTGCAGTCTTTGCATTCTTCACATTGAGGGTGAAACACTGGCAAAACGACGTCGCCTGGTTTAAACCCGTCCACGTTTTCTCCAATACTCTCGACCACGCTGGATAACAAGTAATTAGGCAGATTCTTGAAGATCAAGATTTTTAAATTGAAATGAAAGAAGGGTGGGTGTATATGAATGTTCACCCGACTGCTTCGTGTCCTAGAATCCTAGGAAACTTAGCAAGCGGTCCCTGGAAAACTCAAAAGGATTAGTGAAAAACGAGTTTTTCAAGGATAGATTATGCGTTGACTTTGCCATATAATGTAAGAACTTACACTGTCTAGTTTCCAGAAAGTAAGATCGGTGTGACATAGAGAAGTGCATAAAATCTTAATCCTAACTTCATAAGCTCTTGGTGGATCAACTTGGATCTCTTCTATCACCAATGATTCTCCTGCTTTTCGTAAGATTGCTGCTTTGCATCGAATCGGCTTTCCTTGGGTGCTGGAGAATGAAGCCTTTTCCATGGTGAATTTTGGATTATGATGGAGTGATCTGAGATAGAGTCACTTGTTCTTCTGATATCTCTGCAAAAAGATTCCCTAGACTTTATCAATAGCATATTTTTTCTAATAAATCACTTTAGTTGAATAATTAAGCACGTCTCTAGTCTAATATTTCTTCCCAAAAGAGTGAAAGTTTCTCTATATATAGAACAGCGTGGGCACGTACATTTATTTTGTAAAAAAATAATTAAATGAATTGTGAGGAAAATAAAAATATTTAGTTTCAGATTGTACCAGTGAAAACACATTTTCGAGCTTTGCGCTTAGTACAAAGCTAATTATACTTACTTTTAACTTGGTTACGTATACTACCAAAAAAAAAAAAAATCGGTTTTATTACTAGAATTGAAAACAAATGTTTTATATAACACAATAGAGTCAAAGGAAAATAAGAAGATATATAACGCTAATTCAACTATAAACTGATGATTTGGCTCGCAAAGCTTAGACCCATATAGAAAGAAAAAAAAATTGAAATTGTGGCCCATAAAAAAATTACTCTATACCGCCGGGTCGGTCTATAGAGGTCAAATGAGAAATCTCGTTTCTACACAAAAATGGTATCATATAAAGGTAATTATATATACCACCATAGCCTGAATAAATAGTGACAATGCATGTGCTGAAACTATTTTTTTACCAAGGCTTTGAAGCGAGTGAATGTATTTGAGATTTGCATTTCAAATGGTATTAGCTAAATATAATGATCATTGATCAACAAGTATAAAGTAATATTTGTCACCATCAGAAAACACAACTTTACAGGGGTTGGACTAACAAAGATAATGCGAAAAGATAAGTTTGTGGCTCTTGTTGATAGAACAAAAATTGCAAGGTAACAAAACCAAAGCATCTTTTATTGGACGACACAAGGAAGATAATCTTATACAAGATCTACAAAAGATTTTAAAAAGTAGGGAGTCTTAGTGGACAGCGTTCTCTTATTAGCATCCCTAGTCGACGAACCCCTATTCCTACTCTACGCCTAGGACGTTGTCTGGGCCACAAGAGACATAGTTAGCCCCTTCTTTCTCGTGCTATCCGTCCAAGCGAGCTAACTCCTGAATCCTTCAACTACATCTAAAGAATCCCACAGATTAGCTCGTCCAGGATCGCAATGTCGTATAAAGATGGATAAGTAATCATTACTGCTCCATCCATAGAATGCAGCGGAGAGACTTCCCTTCCTCTAATAAATCGAAAGCCTTATTGATTTCTTGAAAATTCAGTTCGTGCGTAATAAAACCTTCCAGATTGAGCTCCTACAATTTGTAAAAGAAATATTTAATCTCATGAAAACATAATATATAGGGGAAAAAAACATAATATAATACAGGTGGACAAAAATGTCATCACATAATTTTATGTATAAATTTATAATTACCTTTTTTAGGTAATGATTCACGAGAATCGGAATATCAAGTTTTGATTTCAGACCACCAAACAAGCTTCCGCAAATATTTCTGCCTCTAAGAAGATCAAAACTACCTAAACTTATTGGTGATGCATGCTTCTCCATCCCCAACATTATCGTTTTTCCTGATCCCTATTTTGTTTATATACTTATTTGTTAATTGTTAAAAATATTGTAAATGGTGAAACCGGTTTTGTTTAACCATTGGAATGATGTTGAACCGACGAAATTTTGGTATGATCTGGTTTAAGCGTACCGTGCGGGTGCTGATGAAAGCCTCATTAAGTAAAGAAGCTAAGCCAACGCATTCGAAACTGTAGTCAACTCCTCCTCCCGTCATTTCTTTAATCACCTTTTTCATAATTATCCAACAAAAAAATTAGTTATGTTTTTTAATGTGTGTAAATAAGTTAATTAATTACTCCGACGTTTATTTATAATTCTGACGTAAAATCTAAATATGAAACGGTGCAAGATATTAGATAGCATACCTCACTAGTCTTCCTTTCTCCGCACAAGATAGGATTGACGAAATCCGTAAGACCAAATTTCTTACCTGCTCAATGTAAATAAATATAGGTTTATATATGATGAATAAATATACTCCATTTGATATTAAATGATATTTAATATAAGAAAACTATTGTTAAGTGATAATTTACATTTTTAAAGCAACAATATGATTTATTTCTCAAATTTTTATATCATAAATGACATATGCATAAACAATTAGATACGTTGAAAGTTGAAACTATGTTTAGTTTATGTGTATTCTGTGGGAATGATATATATGACGAAATAGAAACAATAAATTATTACATTTGGCTATGTTGACAAATGAATAACACATTGATGGGCGGATCATTTCGTAGACCAACATTAACTATACAGTCTACAACACTAACATCATCACCAACGCGGTCAGCAGCATAAGCCCACAAAAACAGAAACATATACTACTTCTTAGCCAAAAAAAAACATATACTACTTAGAAATATAACACGAATTTACCTAGCTCGAATTTATCAGGATTGGTATCAATTCCAATGATCTTCGCGGCCCCACGTAGTCTGGCTCCTTCTGCAACCTTTTTACCAAATAATTTAATTATTATTAGCAAATAACTAATATATATATGTATATATATATTTGACCAAACAAAACTATATATATATATATACAAATACATAATAAAAGACAGAAAAAGGCATAATAACTACTGTTAAAGTCTTTTGTTTTCCTTTATAGAAGAAAAAGTAGTATTATAATTGAAGACGACACAAAAAAAAAGAAGGTAGTAATGTAGTATTATAATTGGAAAGGAAATGATTACTGCAAGTCCAACAGCACCAAGGCCAAACACTGCAACGGTGGAGCCTTCTTCCACGTTAGCCACCTTCCAAGCTGCTCCAATTCCTGCTCCACGTGACATGACCATCAGCTCATGCATGTCCATTTTCGTACTTCTTCTAAATAACAATCCCAACCCTAATTTCTACTTCTTTTCATGGTTTTACCCCGTATAACTAAAATATCTATACCAACCCTACGAAAGGAAGAGAAGATGAATGAACTGAGATACCTGTTGCGACACCGCAGCTGAGCAAAGCCGCTTTATCAACGGGGATTTCAGGAGATATTTTGACAAGATGTACGATATCCACGACGGTGTATTCAGAAAAACTTGAGACAAAGAGAAAATGATGAATAACTTCTCCCGTAGAGTCGTTGAATCTAGAACTCATTCCATATCGTCTTGTGTTTGATACAAAATCGTCGGCATATCTTTCACACCAGTTGGTTTTTGAAGACTTGCAGTCTCTGCATTCTTCACAGTAAGGATGAAACACTGGCAAAACGACGTCGCCTGGTTTAAATCCATCCACGTTTTCTCCAATGCTCTCGACCACACTGGATAACAAGTAATTAGATAGATTCTTGAAGATCAAGATTGTTAAATTGAAATCGAAGAAGTATATGAAGATTCACCCGACTGCTTCGTGACCTAGAATCCTAGGATTTCTTGATAACGGTCCCTGGAAAAGTAAATAAAAACATTAGTGAAATCAAGATTTGAAATAGATTCTATGTTGACTTTGTGATATAGTGTAAACTTACAAAGTCCAGTTTCCAGAAAGTAAGATCAGAGTGACACAGAGAAGTGCATAAAATCTTAATCCTAACTTCGTAAGCTTGAGGTGGATCCACGTGGATGTCTTCTATCACCAATGCTTCTCCTGCGTTTCTACATATGGCTGCTTTGCATCTAATTGGTTTTCCTTCGTTGCTAGAGAAGGATGTCTTGTCCATGGTGATGATGAGATGCACAATAGGTGAATGGACGAGAGAGTTTGAGCCTCTTGTTCTTTGTTTATTATCTTTTAAATATTTTCCAACTGCTACAATACTATTAAATAAATATTACCTTTTATAGCGAAATATATTATGAATATTTTAGTTCACCGACACATATTACTATAGAGTGACACGCGACACACACACAAAAAAAACCTTGTTGGAAAAGTACTCAAAACTACAATTTCGTTATCATCACTGTTACATATGGTTCAAAGTCTAGTTGGTTTAAGTTTTAGTTTAATTAGAACACATTTCACATAGGATAGAAGAGTGGCAAAAACTAGTAAACAATTCAGAATGTACAAGCTAGTTTGTGAGTAAAAATTTGAGGTTACAGGGAAATATTTTTGGGCATCATCATAAAACAGTGCAAAGTTGAGGTACAATCGATCAAGAGAAAAACGAGAGAGAAGGGGCTCATGTTTTGTAGCAAGAAAGGAAACTGTTAAAAGGGTGTAAAGAGAAGGAAATATGGGTAGAATAAAGGGAAGATTTATATATAAGAGGTATGATGGATGAATCTTTGTTTGTGTTATGTAAGCACACAGTGAAAAACAGTTGTTAGAATGTTTATTTCTTTTATATACATTATGATTATGATGATGAATGATATACCACTTGTTCACGTTTTAACGTTTTCAAAACGTAATTTCGTTTTTTTGTATTATTCAAAATATTTACATGTTTAGACGTTTTCACGTTTTAAAATAGTGATTCCACTATATATCACTAGCATATTAAAAATATAATTAATCTAATAAAACTAACTTTTTAAAATTTTATAATTATTTAATTCATTCTGCTAACAATTATTTTCTGCTATTTATCTGATATATTAGTCAGACTAGTCAAGCTCCTTTGTATGTATGAGAACATTGTTCAGGTGCGTGAATTGTGGTGGACTAGTGATATTTATCACCAACGATATTCTCCAACGGATCACGATTTGACCTTCTAGCGGATCCAAAAACAATAATTCTGAATAAAATATTGTCATATACAATTTGCCATGGTCGGATATTCATACTAAAGAAAAGAAATTACAATGAACGTTAACCGAATTCCAATTGTAGGCATTAGTAATTTATTATTAGAAAACTAATTTCTTATTTACAAGTTGCCTTTTATGGAAATAAAACTATGATTTATAGTAATAATTAAATTAAGTACCCATAAAAGAAAAAATCTTTTTAATAGACATAAAATTTTACTCCGTTAACGACCACTATAGTCAAATAACCTTGGCAACACAATCCATGTACATAAATGTTTCATATTATACATTTTTGGAAACATGATTATACTTGTTTATAAAAAATTTCATAATAACTTGTTTATATGTATTGTTTGTACATTTTCGTAATTACTATTTTTATTTGTAGGTTGAAAATGTTTCCAAGAAGCATAGTATTCAACATTTTTGGTAAATTAAAATCTAATAATATGCCAAACAATGAACAAGTATTTTATAACATCTCAAAATAATTTAATGACTTGTATTTACTTACCAATTTCAAAAAGGAAATAATTTAATGTTTGTTAAACCTTAAATTTGATGTAAAAAAAATAAAAAGCTCATTTGGTAATTGAAAATGTTTACTTCACGTAAATAAATAAACAATATAGTTTATAAGGTTATTGACAAAAAAAAAGTATAATTTACGAAGATACAATTTATATTATTAAAAATAACAAAAAATTTATATGATAGAATTTTACAAATAATTTGAACTTTGGCATGTAATTTTTGCGTGACTCCTCATTTTTATTCAAAAGATTACCTAAAGTATATAAAACAGAAATCATAATATACTTGCTATCTATACCTTTTCTACAAACCATGTTTTTATGGGAATCTAATTAATGGGTGCCTGTGTATATCTGAAGAACATTTGTTATATATACCCTGGTAAATTCGTGAGTTGAAACATAAGCAAATTAAGAAAAAATAAGAAAAAGTAAAAAGAAGAAGCCATAATTACCAATTTACCTCCAAGTTTCCCAATGGATCTTAACCTGAACCAAGCTAAGCGTTCAAGACGGAAACATAAAGCCCGCGGGAATTATGGGGCGCTGATCATCAAAATCCACAGACTCCATTTTAAGAAGAAGGTTCTTCGCCTCACCGGCTGTCCCCCAAACCGTCACGTCGATATGTTCCGTCCTCCGCCACTGGTTGTTGACAGTCGCCGGCCAAGTACCGTTCGTAATACTACTCGACCTTATCGATTACCTGCGGTTCCGAATATGACCACTGCCGTGATCACCTCAACAGCTGAATCACTCAACGCTCAACCCCCGTCTCCACCGTCTCTACCGTCCCCACCGTCGCTTCCGCCACCGCTTTCTCCTCGAGAGCAAGAAGCGGGGGAAGCTTGGGTTGCTGCTATTTTGCAGGACTTTGAGAACATTATGATGGAAAACGATACGAACCAGGAACAGTTGTCTGAGTTGTGGTCTCCGTTGCCTCCTCTGGTCGCAAATGGTGATGAGTATCAACAACAGGAGAGCATTCCTCCACCACCAGTTCCGGTTTGGCCTGATTCTCAAAAAGATCAAGGATCGGAGTACATTCCACCACCACCAGTTCTTGCGAGTGCACCGTTCGGATCTTTAGAATGGCTTATGTCTTCTAACAATCCATGGGAGAACATTCCATCACCACCAGTTCCGGCGAGTGAACCGTTCGGATCATTAAATTGGCCCAGTTCTGTGAACGATCTAATATCGGAGGACATTCATCTACCACTAGTTCCGGCGACTTCACCGTACGGATCTTTATATTGGCAGTGGCCAGATTTTCCGAACGGTCTACTCTCTTCGAGCTTGCCGTTGCCTCTAATTCAACCAGTTCCGGAGACTTCACTGTTGTGGAGTGTAGACCTGCCCAATCCTCTCAACGATATACGAGAGGAGAACGTTCCACCACCAGTTCCGGCGACTTCACCGTTATGGAGTCTAGACTGGCCCAATTCTCCGAACGATTGGCCATGGGTGAACATGTCACCACCAATTATGGTGACTTCACCGTTAGGGAGTCCAGACTGGCCCAATCCTCCGAACTATCAACAACCGGAGAACGTTCCACCATTGGTTCCGGCGACTTCACCGTTAATGAGTCTAGACTGGCTCAATCCTCTGAACGATCTACAACAGGAGAACGTTCCACCATTGGTTCCGGCAACTTCACCGTTACGGGATCTAGAGTGGCCCTATTCACCGAACAATATACCTTCCCCGCCCTTCCTGTCGTCTCCAACCTTTCTGCCTTCGCCCACGGCAGGGCTGCTTCCAAACCTGAATTAGAGTTTCCTTTTCCTTTCATCGTTGGTGTTTTTCGTTTATCTTTTTGTAACTTTTGCTGCTTTTGTGTCTTGTTTCTGTTGTGATCTTCGTTTTTACTTTTTCTATGTGACAACTTTGTAATCTTTGCTTCTTATATATAGTATCGTACTTTGAACAATCTAGCAAGCCAAACCGAACTATTTGGAGGCCCCACCAAATCTCTTATGACAGACTTTTGGTATCTTTGAAGAACATTGATTTCATAACCGGTCAGGTCAATCAAGTCAACTAAACTATTTCCCTTTCAAAGCAGAAAAAAAAAAAAAAATTATCGCTTGAATATGTGAATTGTTTATTTCCCTCTAAATCACATGAAAAGTCGCAAAAAGCTTTCATGATCTGAAAGTTGGTGAGACAAACAACACAAGGTTTGATTTCAATGGTGGAAATAGATTCAAAAGGGTAAACAAAAAGGAGATAGTAGAGTACTTCAGATTGGCAAGAGAGATCTCGTTGATTAGACACAATATTGACGAAAACGATGGTTTCAATCCCTAACACTAGCAGTAGCAATTCAAACCAAGATTCATCATTTTGGTTCCTCAGTTGTTGGCTTCGGAGCAGCTGCTTTCTTGATCTCATCTGCAGAATCCTCCTGATCCATACCAATAGAAAATATTCGGATGATGAATCATACATTATATCAAAGCTACAATTGTTAATGTATGAAGCAATAGAGAGATGATAAGCAACCAACCTGCATGTCGGATGTCCAGAGAGTAAGGTTGTCACGAAGTAGCTGCATGATCAAAGTGCTGTCCTTGTAGGACTCTTCACCTAGTGTGTCTAACTCAGCAGTGATAGCATCAAAAGCCTAATCATACACACACAAAGACAAGAACATCACTCACCTTCTTGCCAAACATAATAGAAGCAAAGCTGGATCTTAATGAGTAGTTTATGTTTAGATACTGGTGATGCCTTCAAACCTGAAATCTAGTCTAATCTACATTTCCCCGGTTTTTGGTTTTAAAGGTTCGATATTGTTGAGATCCTAAGATGTTGAGAACTAATAGACAATGGATATATCAAAGATTGAGTTACCGATTTAGCGAGGTTGCAAGCACGATCAGGGGAATTGAGAATCTCATAATTGAACACAGAAAAGTTTAATGCCAGACCAAGACGAATCGGGTGAGTTGGAGCAAGCCCCTTAGCATTGTCCTGCAGAGAGTAAACACAACAAAAGCCATAAGCTTAACCAAGGCAAAGCGTTGAAAACAGATCCATGGTAAAATCTAGACAATACAGAATCTAGTCTAATCCAGAATCACAAAATAACTACAAGACGAGATCCAAGCAATCAATTACTAATAATCATTAGAATCTAACCAAGAATCCATCACAAGATACATTGAATCCACATCCAAGAATCGTGTAAAGAAGCACAAAATCGACTAGATCTGGACAAATACCTGAGCAGCCTCATAGGCAGAGAGAGTGCTCTCAGCAGCAGCATCTCTCTCAGGACCAATCTTAAACTCAGCCAGATACCTAAAGTAATCACCCTTCATCTTAAGGTAAAACACATTAGAATCCTCAGAAGCAGCGGAAGGAATAAGCGTAGATTCAAGCAGCTTTAAGATTCCGTCACAAATTCAAGAAAGCTCCGATTCAATCTTAGCCTTATAGTCACGGATCGTGTTAACATGGCTAATGTTGCCTCGGCTCTCTTCCTTCTGCTCGATCGAAGAAATGATACTCCAGGAGGCACGGCAAGCGCCGATTACGTTTTTGTAAGCAACAGAGAGGAGATTTCGCTCTTCGACGGTGAGTTCATTACCATCTGTAGTGGCGGAGACTTTCTCCATGAATTCTACCATTTCTTCGTACCTTTCCGCTTGTTCAGCGATCTTCGCCATGTATATGAACTCCTCACGCGATGAAACCGCCATTGTTGCTTCTTCGATTGATGGATTTAGATGTAGAAGATGAGAGATATTTCAGATCGGAGCAGAAGAATTCAAAATGGGAACAGTAGTTTCTTGTTCGATTCAATTGAAAAGAGAGAGAGTCAGAGAGAGATGAAAATAGAGAAAAGGAGAAAAGGAAAAGATGGATTCTGGACCGTTGGATCTGTACGTTCAGAATTAAAATTCTTTGTTAATTTATGATGCTTGAAAATTTTCAACTTTCAGACAAAAAAATGTAAATGTTTAGCTAGAAAAATCTTATATCGATATCAAAAGTTAAATGTAAAGGATGAAATATTCAAAAATCATGAAAGTGAATTTAGGATATTATGTAGAGTTGTCAATGTTTTTAGCAAGAAAACCCTACGAAAATTGAATGAGCAGATAAAAATGTTTTAAAATGATAAATTCATATGTGAAACATCAATTTTGTTTAAAGGTTAAGAAGTTATAAATAACCTTAACAAAATTAGATTATTGGATAAGATTTACGTAATTATGTAATTTTTACGAGTGCATTGTTTAACGTAAACTGAGAAAAAATCATCATGATGTGCAACTTATGTTAACGATTAAGTAAAATGTAGCTCGTGGGAACTAATAGTGAACATGCAGATTTGTTTCCTATCCAAGATTTTCATTAGCCCTGGACATTGGGAGGTTAACCGAACCGACCGAACCAATTTTTTCGGTTAACCGAACCGAGAAAATGAGAGAGTAAACCGATCAGAATTAGAATTAATTTAGTTCGGTATTCGGATTAGTACCCGGTTAACCGAAAAATCGAAAAATCGACTACAGAACGGGTTTGCTTCGATTTAGTAGGGTTGTCTCCACTCTGATCACATACCGGCGTTACTGAGCTCACGTACAAATGTTGAAAGCTTAACTTATTTATACAAGAGAAACAATTTTGTTTCTTCCGATGTGGGACATAACAAAGTAAGAAGAACTAAGAAGTGGAAGCCCACTAGTCTTTGTTTCTAAACACAAGCCCACTAGTATTCGTTTCTAAACACAAGTCCACTAGTCTTCGTTTCTAAACACATCACCCATACTTCTCCATCATCTGGAGAACGCAGAGAGGGACGAGGAAATGGCCGGAAGAGGCGGCGGAGAATCGAAGCTTGCCGGAAGAGGCGGCGGAGGATCGAAGCTTGCCGGAAGAGGCAGCGGAGAGTCGAAGCTTGCCGGAGAGGATTCTTGTAAAGGGAGCTGTGAAAGCATGGAGAAAGAATCGGCGGCGAACTCGGAGAGAGTTGATCGGAGATGTCTGTGGTTTCTTTTGGATCTAGCGAAATGGATCCGGTTTCTTTCGGATCTGGAGAAATGAGGAAGAAGAAGATTTCGGTTTAGCATTTGTAGCGATTTCGGTTTATTCGGTCTATTCGGTTTATTTGTAACAATTTCGGTTTATTCTGTCTATTCAAATTCGGTTTAGCTCTTGCTTTGATTATGTTTTGGTTTAATCGGTTTATTTAAACCGATTACAAGCAATTAAATATCGTCAAACCGAACCGATTAACCCGAAAACCGAACCGAATGTTTTTTCGGTTAGATTCGGCCAATTTTTCAAAAATCGAAAAAACCAAAAAACCGATTAAACCAAACCGAATAAGCCGTTTAAACCGGATGCCCAGGGCTAGGTTTCATGAATCTAACAATA
This sequence comes from Boechera stricta, assembly GCA_018361395.1. NCBI lineage: Eukaryota > Viridiplantae > Streptophyta > Magnoliopsida > Brassicales > Brassicaceae > Boechera > Boechera stricta. The sequence continues at coordinate 4,358,768 of CM031539.1, read as the reverse complement.
CTCCTCTGTTTTATAAAGATATATGTTTTAGGAAAAAAATTTGGTTTTATAAAGATAGATGTTTTTTATATTCTATATAAAATTTGTGTAATTTGAGTTAAATTAATAAAATAATTAATATTTAATTATAGAATAAGGATATAATAGGTTTTATAAAAGGTTTATAATGTTTGTAGAAAACATTAAACATGAATCTTTATGAAACGGATGAAGTATTATTTAATATATAATTGGTTATTAAAAACATTTATTTTTGTTATCTTATACTTATTAGCGCAACATATTTAGCTAAGATACAAATTACTCTCACTTATACAAAGGAAAAACGGTCAAAGAACTTTGTACAAACGTACATTTGCTATTTTAACCACCAACTTCCGTATTCACCATAAAAACCTCAAACTTGTGTTGACCGAGCTAAATTAGACACCAAAAAGTCAAACTTAACTGCAGTTTAAGATGTTAAAACTTAACTGCTAATCCCTAATAATTCTGGTTTACCCTTTAAATCAGAAAAATTGAACCGGTTTTTAATATATGAATTATCAAACCGGAAGTTTATTTTCTTCTTCTCTCCAACAACAAAAATCTCAGAGAAAGAAAACGATTCATATGAAGAAGATGGTACACATATTGATTCCTCATAATCGAAAAAGCTTCGAACTTGCTTCAGCTTCTTGAGAAAGCAAACAACAGCTTTCCAGAAATTCATAAACACAACAAAAGATTGCAACTTCCCAGAAAACATTGAAGAAGATGGTTTCTTATACATAAGCAAACCGATTCCTTTAATCGCAGCCACGACAATTCCCGCAACAAGCACATCCCAATCACCAGTCTGTCCAAGAATCGTAGCTAGTGCATTGGCAAGTGTAGAAACCAAGAAGCAGCAAAAATATCTTCATTGGGAAGTTTTTTCTTACAGAGTTTATCTTCCCAAGCAACTGTGTTTGCCTCCTGCAATCGCAATTCGATCCAATCGAGTGCTACTAAGATCGCTTCGGTCTCCATTCATCTCTTGTCCTCCTCCTCCATTGTCTCCATGATCTAAAGAACCTGTGTCGAACACAAACGCTATTTTCCGGTTTGGTCTTCTCATCTGAAAACTATTGGAGAAAATGAAGAGACTTTTCAATAATCAAACCAATGATTACACCGAAATTCAAACGCAAACGCCCAAATTCAATAAGCATACGCCCAAATTTAATGAGCAAACCAATGATTACGCCGAAATTCAATGAATCGAAATCCTCGGCGTGAATTTCTGCGGCAAAAACCCATGTGACCAAACATCAATCTGATCCCAAAAACTTGAAATTTAGAAACAGAGTAGCCGTGAGAAAGGAGAATCAAAAGTCCCAGAGACGTTGACGCCGTGGTTGAAGAGTAGAGGATGAAGAAAGGGTTATCATGAACTTGCTTGTATAGAGAGATGAGAGGAGAAAGAGAGAGAGAGAGATGAAGAAGCAAGACAGGTAAAAAAAGAGACGAAAGAACATGTTGATTTCATGATTACGATTATCACAGAAATCAATTTGGGATCGATTTTGGAGAGAAATAGATTTGGGATCAAGAAAATTAGGGTTTAGATTGTTTAATGTCGATTTGGTATTGTTTTAGTAATGACATAACGTTGGCGTTAACGCCGTTTTAACATCTGTTAAACTGCAGTTAAGTTTGACTTTTTTGTGTCACTTTTCCAACGTGTTTTAAGCTTTTATTAATACTAAGTTATTAAACGGTAATATACGCTTATACAAAGTTTTTTTTGACCCTTTTTCCCTTATACAAATACAAATTACTTCTATTGATATCGAATTTTTTTTTTAATCATTTTTTATTATTTTGCGCTAGAAACTGTGCTGCATACATACATACAAGGACGTAACGTTTCTTCTTTTTCCTCATGGTTTTAGGAGTAGAAAAATAGTTACACTTGGTACTGTTGTTTTCTTTCTTTTTCTTTCCTCATTTTTTTTAAAGGGTTAATATTATCATACAAAAAAGTAACCAATACAAATGAAAAAATGTTTGAAGAAAGAAAGAGATGAAATTTAATTTTTACTTAGTATTTTACTTTTTACTCTCTTTGTTCACCAGTCATGCCCGTTACTTTTTACTCTCTTTAGTATTTTTTGCCCGTTATCTAATATCTAGTATGTTTGAAATTTTGTTGTTAACGATCAACACTATACAAAAGAAGAAAGAAATCGATTTTTTTATCTAGGATCGATACTAACGTTTACTTTAGAAATGTTAATGCGATAAAGTTTAGTAACCGAATATAGGAACATTATTCAATGATATTAACTCTAATAACATTTCACTTTAACGATGATTTCACTATCAGGCATCCAAAAGCTGTCGGCCAAATAAAATGATTTTCTATGGTTGGAATTTAAGAGACTTGGCCTCCACTTTGATATTTTGTCTCCAAATGAATCTCTGATTGTACCAGATCATATCTTGACTTTGACGTGCATCTCTCTACTTAGTAATTGCAAACACAAACTATTGAAAAATATATACTTGATTCAGTTTTGTTTTCCTTGGTTTAATTGGTTAGGATTAAAACCCAAACATTTGTTCAACATACACAAAAACTGTTCACAACATAAATAAAAATCCAACCGTCAATGATTTTATTAAATCCAAAATGGAAATAATACTCACTAACAACATTAAAACAAAACCTTAAGCGTTCTATTGACCCAAGATTTGAATCAAAGATAAATGAGATCGTATTGAGTTCACACACACACTATATGTAGATAAATATTATTATAAGCACATGTTTATTTGATTAGACGGCAAAAGCCTGTTGAGACTTGATGCGTCTCTTTCTAAGACGTTCGGCGATGATGAAGGAGAGCTCGAGAGACTGTGAAGCATTAAGGCGAGGGTCACAGTGCGTGTGGTAACGTGAGCCCAAGTCGTCGAAGGTGACTGTGCGTGAACCACCGATGCACTCGGTCACGTTCTGACCGGTCATCTCTAAGTGAATTCCTCCCGGGTGGCTCCCTTCTTGCTCGTGCACGTCGAAGAACGCTCTCACTTCAGCCTATATATTATCAATTAAATAAAAAATATTATAATTACTTAGTTTAGTATTTTCATTTTATTTTACTTATCAGGACCACCTAATAAAAAAAAAATTAAAAAAGCAGTTGTGTCAACTTTGGCCCAACGAAAGTCTATTTTGTTGTCACCTTTCGCTATCTCACCTACTACCATAATCATCATATACTAATATATTTTACTATTTTGGAAAAAACAAAATTATTCCTATTTCTACCACTTGCAATGATCAAAAGAACCTAAACAGTATAACAAGTTGTAATCAATGGGGAGAGTTTTATAAAACGTACCAAGATGGCGTCAAAGGGACGAGTCTTGAGACCACAAGGAGCCTTAATGGTGTTTCCGTGCATTGGATCACTGACCCAAGTCACAATCTGTCCAGCGCCTCTCACAGCTCTGATTAAATGAGGAAGCTTCACTCTCATATTCTCTGCTCCCATTCTTGTGATTATCGTAATCCTTCCAGGCTTATTGTCAGCATTCAAGATCTCAATCAGCTTCACTAGCTCCTTCGGATCCATCTTATCACTCACCTACACCATCACAAAGATCTCAATCAGTCTCACTAGGGTAAAACTAAAACCTGATGAGAGAAGAGTTTAAAAACAAACCTTGATTCCAAGAGGATTAGCAACACCTCTTAAGAACTCGACGTGGGCACCGTCAAGCTGTCTGGTTCGCTCACCGACCCAAATCATATGAGCAGAACAATCGTAGTAGAGACCAGAGGTCGAGTCAAGCCTTGTTAGTGATTGTTCATAAGGCAAGAGCAAACACTCATGGGAAGTCCAGAAGTCGGTTGTTTGCATTATGGGATGATCGAGCGTTAGTCCAGCAGCGTGCATGAAACCGAGCGCTTCATCAACACGGTTAGCTAGTTCACGGTACCTGCCAATCCAATATAACAGATATCATCACACTTGCCCGAAATGTAAACAAAAATAACGAAATATCCTACATTTACTCAATAAGGTTGGAACAATGATTAGGCTTCTCAGCTACTTAAAAGGGAAAAACTTCTTAAACTTTTTTTTGCATCCACTCCATAAATTCGACCTAACTAGTTGATACCAAATAAGGTTAGGTATTCAAAAAGGGAACATGGCATCAATATAAGCCAACGCAAGCAATAAAAAGGATGTAGTCAGTACTATGTAGATCCTAACCTAGGCCTGATTGATTCTTTGCGTTTAGAATACTATAACATGGAAACGCAAACGCATAAACAACCAAACAATCGTATCTTACTCATGACTCCTTGCATCCACTGGACAAAAACAACCAAGCATCTAACTTTATGGCAGTTAAGAGATCCATAAAAACAAAAGCATTATTGTATTGTTACCTGTCTCCTTGCTCACTATGTTCAGTGAAATCAAGATTCCATTGAGTAACTCTCTGCATAGCAGCATAACCACCAGTAGCAAAAGCTCTCAAAAGATTTAAAGTAGCTGCAGATTGACAATAAGCTCTAATCATCCTCTGTGGATCAGGAATCCTCGATTTCGAATCAAACGCATCTCCGTTAATGTTATCTCCTCTGTAACTCGGCAATTTCACTCCATCTTTCTCCTCAAACGAATCTGATCTCGGTTTCGCAAATTGACCCGCCATTCTCCCAACCTAAAAACTCAAATCTCAATACACAAAATACAAAATTTTCTTACGAAATCAAATCAAAAGTCTCAATCTTTATATACCTTAACAACAGGGACTTGGCCTCCAAACATCAACACAGCACCCATCTGAAGAATAATCCTGAAAGTATCACGAATGTTATTCGCATTAAACTCTTTGAAACTCTCTGCACAATCTCCTCCTTGTAACAGAAACGCTTCACCCATCGCAGCTTGTCCTAAACGCTCTTCAAGCAGTCTAGCTTCTCCGGCGAACACGATCGGAGGAAAAGCTTCGATCGTGTCTAGCACCGCTTCAAGCTCAGCTAAATCTGGATACTCCGGTTGTTGTAAAGCCTTCTTCGTCCTCCAACTCTCTGGTGCCCATTTCCCTTTACCCACATTAACTCCAACGGTCTTCGTCAACGCTGCCGGAGTCGTCGCCGCCGCCGATGAAGCTGCTGGCTTTTTTGGGTCGGTTTGTACGGCGGAGATCCGGAAGGAAGTGAGTCTTGGGACGGCGGAGGAGACGTTTGGTTGACGGTGGTTGATTATCGATGATTTGACCGATGATAGATTCATGCTTCCATTCATAAGCGCCATTTTCGTATACTTTGATGAAAAAAGTTGTTTTATTTTTGGGTTTGGTGTTGAGATTTCGACAAATGTGGTGTGTGAAATGTTACACGAAACCTGAGAAGAGTTAAGATGAGAATTTAAGGGTTTTATAACGAAGCTTGGAGACGTCTTTGGTGGTGGTGGTGTTTGGTGAAGAAGCCTAATGTGTTGTAGTTGTGGTAGGTATATATTACTTGTAAGGGTAGTTTTGGTAATTCCTATGCTGGGATTGTTAGAAGGGTAAATTTGTCAGTTTCACTTCGACAAGAACCGGCTAACGTGTCCGTAACCGGAAACGTATTTTGGTTTAGCTTCCTTTTGAATGGCATGTGTTTGCCGCTAATGTTCGGTGAGAAATTTAATCATTTTTTTAATCAAAAATGTCGTAGGTCTACAATCTATATTTTTTAAAGCTTGTTTCATTATTTTTATTGGAATTAGGAGACTCATTTGTATTATAAAATCTACAAAAAATTGTTTTTAATTCCACAAAAATGTAATTCAAAACTAAAAAAAAGACTGAAAGATTTGAAAATTACGGTAAGGTATTTAAAAGGATTCTATCAAACATTGGTTAAAAAAAAAAATCTAAAAAAAATTGTTTTTAATTCCACAAAAATGTAATTCAAAACTAAAAAAAAAAGACTGAAAGATTTGAAAATTACGGTAAGGTATTTAAAAGGATTCTATCAAACACTGGTTAAAAAAAAATATATATATTTCTTTCTTCGAAAAATAATTATATTGAACTTGTACTGTTATCCATATATAATTTTTTATCAAACCATGGAAACGGATTAAATATATAATTCGAAAACAAACAATTGTTTCTTTACATCATGGTTTTGTAAAAATAATCGAATATTTTTGTCATATTAGTCTAAGAAATTTCAAAAATATTTTTCTTTAACCGCGTGGAGTCTTTATAAATATAAACACGGTGTTAGTCGTCGTCTTGTACTTATTATTATGATGGTCATGGTCAATATTTAGTTTATCTATAAAAGTTGGTCGAATGTTTTGTTATATTAAAAAAACAAAATGGGGTGTATTTGTACATATTTGAAAAAGTAAAAAAATAAAATAAACATTTATCAGTAGATTGATTGAAGAGAAGTTAAAAATAGATAGAGATTAAATGAGTCTGAGTGAAGCTCATCTCACCTAACACCCGTCGTAAATGGCGGAAGCCCACCATTCTACTTCGCCAACTCCCATTTTTTTGACAAAATCTTATTTATTGTTATTTTTAATTGTTTATAGGTTTCAAGTCTTCTCGATTAGGACATACTAATTTTTACCAAACTTTTTTTGGTTAGTTTTATTAGTATTGATTTATAAGTTGTTTCAATCTCACCCAAATCGTGCTCTAATGCATTCGTATGTTTTACTAACGATTAGTTATATATTTGTAGACCAAAACTGAAAACTTTCTGTATATAAAAAACATATGATCCTGCCTTCTCGTATAAGATCAAGGACCACAGTAAATGGACCTATTCTTGATATTTATTATTAGGTGTATATAGAAGGACGTCTTTGTTGGTTTTTTTTGGGTCAGTAAAGAAGAATGTGTTTACGCAGACTAAACCATGGAATGAAATGAAGAGCATATTCTTTTGTATTCCAAGTATAGATCACAGGTGGAGCCTAGAGGTGATAATGATCAGGTGAAGTCGACCCCACGGAGTCTTGTTCTTCAATATGTACGTGGAAAGGAGAGACAGAGAGAGAGAGAGAGAGAGAGAGAGAGAGAGAGAGAGAGAGAGAGAGAGAGAGAGAGAGAGAAATTGTTAGGTGTGTTGACTTTGGTGGTTATGTGCGTATTACAAATATATATGAGTCATTAGCGACGTCATTAGTTATACTTCTTGTAATTTCGTAACTCCACTTTTGTTTTCTATCCTTTCGACCCTCGTCTGCTGTTTCACATAAATTGTGAGAAATATGTGTCCAATTAGTTGAAATCTAAGATGATTTTGTAAAACATGCAATCCCTCTTAAATTGATTTTTTTTTTTTATATAAGTTGTTCACTGTAAAATCATCAAATATACAATTTAGTATATATTTGAAGTTAATATATCTGTAGGACCAAACATACAAGAAATCTTGTTTATTTCTACTCCAACCCCCTTTTGAATCTCAAATATTTTAGTCAGATTTGTTTCTTCTAGTTTTATGCTTGCATAATCGTTCACTTACGTTTTTCTTGCTTTGTTTATTTAGTTTGGAAAATCAGAGACAAAGAATCTAGCAATATGGTAAAGAACATCGATCGAAACTCGAAAGACAGAAACTCCACTAAATAACCAACTTTTGTCGCAAGTACGTTTTTCTAAATAGGAAACACAAACTTCACTCGCAAGAATAACTCCACGCGTGAGATAAAACTCATTTTCAACGTTTACGGATCATAACAATATGTACTCTCTTTTTTTCCGACGGTCATAACAATTATTAATAAATTTTAAAATATAGTTAAAAAATAATAATAATGTGCGGCGAAATGTAATGATCAGAATCAAACTCAATTAGAAAACAAATAGAACTAACGTATTTGAGAAACTAGCAAGGCCTATTGGATTAAAAAAGAATGTTCTATACTGGATCGTAATGAACTTATTTGTAATCCCATACTAAAGTCTAATGGGCTAAGAAACTCCACTGGGCCTAGTAGTCATGTTTCCTGATTCAGGTGACCATTCCATTTTGACGCTTCATCTCATGTTTGCGGCACATTAACACCCCGATCTGTACCATAAAGTAGGTCTAACTCGGTCTATTCTGTACTTTGTTACCAATCAACAAAAAAACTTGGTGTATATGCAGTAAAGTTGTAGAGCGGTTTAAGTGTAATGTTGTATTTTTCTAATCGTACTTAACCGCATAACAACCATCTAAAATAGGCCGGTTCTAAGGCGGACCGCATTAAATATTTATGAATAACTTTATCATTTTTCTTCAAGAAATTATATGGGTTCAAATTTTTATCATAAGAAAGGACATGAATTTTTGCTATAATTGTAGGAACATGAATTTCTACAACAAGGCAACTAATAATTAAAAGAAATCATTGAAGAACAAAAATCAAAAAATACAATACCAAATTGTAAAGATGAAAAACAAAAACTTGTAGATGCGAGATGTCGGATCTCTTTCTTTAAATCTTTACACAGTCCGTTTTGTAGTGATAAGATTTGTAGGATACACATGCGTATCTCTTCTGTCTTCTAACACCGAAAGATAAAAGTTCTAAACCCGGTACGGCTCGTGCTGTGCCGAGCCGTACCGGGTTTAGAAGTTGAGATTTGGAATTTGAGTAATGGGCCTACAACCAATTAATTCATATTTGCCCAAATTTATATAAATTATATTGTTATTTAATTTATTTAAGTGACACAAATCGGCTCAGCACACATATACGGTTTGGTTTTTTCCTCTAACTTCCAAAGTACAACATTTGACCCTTAAACAAACATTTCAAACTTTCCAAACTAGACACTTTGGATATTCATTTCTCATTCTAACAAGCTCCTTGTTTACGTTCCAACTTCCAATGCACCACTGTGTAGTGCTTGCGATTACGATTCTATTATGCAAAAGCACCAGTTATTTTGATGAATGTTTTCACTAGAAAATTCACTGAAAAAAAAGTCAAAATCATTTTGTCAAAACAAATTTCAACATTAAAAACCTGGAAATAAAGACATACATTTTAGTTACGTCAAAAATGAAAGACTAACATTTGAAGGACAACCAAGAACTTAGTTTTCCCAACACACGTACAAAGACAAAAGTAATGTTCAAAAAATCAGCCTAGGCGGCACCTAGGCGCTTAATAGTACTTAAGCGCCACGATTTATGTCGAATTGGTGAAACTAATCTGTTTTTCGGTTCAGACGTTTCATTTCGGTTAAAATCGGTCAAATCGTCTAGTTTAATATTCGGTTTAATCTGTTATTTTGTCTTTTACTTTTTTAAATACTTCGTTGTTTCTTTAAATTAAATAAAAATAAAGAAATGACTAAAAACTCTAAATTGTGGATTAATATTAATTTTCTAATTATTTTTGTTGCTTCTATTGTCTCTAATTTTTCTTTGAACGTAGACCTTTTTCAATTAATGGACAGTTAACAATTACACATAAAAGAGAATTATTGAGTAAGAGACTCATCTACGACATTTTACATAGGAGAGGTGAAACATTTATAAATTTTCATCTTGGAGAAAAACATTCTCACATTTTAATTTTTTCAAAATTTTCAAAATTTAGTTTTATTAGTATTTAAAAATAAAAAAATATTAAAAAGTAAATAAAGTTTTTATTAACGCGTAGCCCCCACCTAGTCTCTGATTAATCACTAGCCCCCACCTAGTCTCTGATTAATCACTCTAGACACTAGACTATCACCGAATGCTTAGCTACCGCGTAACGATTTTTTGAACATTGGACAATTCCAAAACTGTTAATTTCATAGAAATAACCAAAGTTATCAACAATCGTAAAATTTAAATGAGAATTAAGGCAAATGGTCCAAGTCCACTGCCACGTCAATCATCAACTTGTGTTATTGTTTGACATAATTACCTCCTTATTAAAAGTTAACCGTGGACGAATATTACTTTTTTAAATATGCTCATGTCTTTCATTGAAGACGAAAAGTAGAAAACTGTAAACTAACTAGATAATAAAGTCCAGATTAATTAATCGGCACAAGAAAAAGAAAAAAAAATATAGTGGTCTGAAAATTTTCCCTTGTTTGACAGGCTTGGCACATGATCTGGTGCCACGGACAGATATATTTTGTTGTACTAATCCCTAAATGACTAGGTCCATTCGTAACAAGTCTGGTTTTTATTTTTTTCTGCAATGCGCTCAGCTTGTAGATAAATTTTAGACGTGTAACCGACAAATTCAGGGATGGATACTATTCACACGTGACGTATTTTGTCGACAACCACCACGTGCAAGAAATAATTAGTCTGGCCTCTTTTTTCTCAATAAAACGAATGACTTATATTAAACCAAAACTCACATCGGTTCATTACAAAAAAAAAAAGAGAAAACTCTCAATTGTCTTGGCGGAAGAGAGAAAGAAAATGGGATCTCATGTCGTTCGTAACGCACAAAAACCACACGTAGTTTGCGTTCCCTATCCGGCTCAAGGCCACATCAACCCTATGATGAAAGTGGCTAAACTCCTCCATGTCACATTCGTCAACGCCGTCTACAACCACAACCGTTTCCTCAGGTCCCGTGGCCCAGACCCCCTCGACGGGCATCCTTCGTTCCGGTTTGAGTCCATTGCTGACGGTCTACCGGAGACCGACATGGACGCCACGCAGCTAGTATTTAATTTTTCTCTGTTAATAGGAAATTTCTTATGAAACTAATCTTTGTGCAGTCCTTACTAAGAGACCTTCTGGTCCATCTTAAATTGAATTTCATTCTTTTTTTTTTTTTGTCAGCAAATTGAATTTCATTCTATGATAGACTATTTCTTCTAAAAAACCAACAAAATAGCTTCCCACAATGCTTATTAGAAACTTTTCGTCTTTACCAATATTCGTCATTTCTCAATCCCTTTTACTAGTATAGGATAGTATTACACACGATTAAAACAAGAAAAGCGATTATACTTATTAATAATCTTACATACTTTTATGATAATCTTATGTTTTCTATTAACAATGATCGGTATTAGGAATCTTTCCTAAGAGAAGCTTGCTAACAATTGTCTCAAAATTTATCACCGACGAACCACACGGATGCTCCGTCGCTTTCTCCGCCAAGCGTCGCCACTCCTCCGCCTTTTCTCTCATTTTCTTTCCTTTCTCTCCATCCATGAGCTCTCTAACCGCCGCCTCAACCTCTTCCCTCTTCACATCTCCACCGATCTCAATCCCAACCTCCCATTCGTCACAAGAAAACTTACAATTTGTTTGTTGCTCTGCAAAAAATGGCCAACATACCATCGGAACTCCGCAAGAAAGACTTTCTAACGTCGAGTTCCAACCGCAATGCGTCAAGAACCCTCCGATCGCCGGATGAGAAAGAACTTTCTCTTGAGGACACCAACTCGTCAGCATCCTTCGATCCGTTGTCTCTGTTAGAAACTCTGTCGGAATCACTGCCCCCTCTCCGGCTACTAAATCTGGCCGCATCACCCATAGAAACTCCTTCCCCGTTGCCACCAAACCCCAAGCAAACTCCACGAGCTGTGTCGCGGTCATTATGGTTATGCTCCCAAAGTTAACATAAACAACGCTGTTTCGAGACTTAGTATCAAGCCAATTCAAACACTCAGTCTCCTCTTTCCATAGATTTGATCCCATCCTTCCAATCTCACTATATTCTTCAATCTCCCGGTTTACTAAGAGATGAAGCGGTCCGATTGGATAAACTGGTGGTAAAATGGATTGCATAGACCGGATTATGTCATGCTCCAGGTCATCGAACGTGTTGATAATGATAGCAGAGGCGCGTTTGGCTCGACAAGTCTCACGGACAATGAAGTTGAGCATTATGTCGTTGGGATTAGTGGTACGGATGAAACTAGGAATATCTTTTAATTTTAGATTCTTCATCGATGGTATCCAATCAATAACTGTGTCCAAGTGTTCCTTCGTCAAGCAACTCTCATCTACAAAATCCATCACACTTTGTTTTATTATTTAATCTCTAAATATTTAGTTATAAAATTAAAGCACAAACGACGTAAAAAAAAACATGCACAAACTTAGCATAACTAATTTGATGCATTTTATGGTGATTGTGTGGTTTCAGAGCTAGTTGGCAAACAAAGTGGTCTAGAGAGTGAGGTTGGCCTACTGGGTTAAGGGTTCTAGTTTCATCTGTATCCTTTAGGCCAATATAACTTTCTAGGCCTAATAGCAAACAAAGTGGCATAGAGTGTGATGTTGGCCTAATTGCCGAACGACCTCTTAAATGATAAACCCATCGAGCTCGTGGTGTCGTAAGGATTCTTACGTTAAATTTAATATTATAACGTCAATTAAAATAATAAATAAATGCAAGAAAACGTACCTTTTACTGGACATAAACCCTTCTCGATGAAGAGATAAAAGTGTAGATAAGCCATGAAACCACAAGCACTAGTTGTCCAAAACATAACCTCCGGGACACCGAGCTCCTCCGCACGTCAAGACTAAAGCTCATCGCACCATCTGATACAATACAGCTCACCGGAGGAACATCCTTTCCGGTGTTAATCCGCCGGAGAAGCTCCTTGAAAGGAGCGAGACAGTTCTTCATGGTGGACTCGCTAAGGGCAGGGATGTCCTGCGTGGCGTCAACGTCAGTCTCAGGTAGACCGTCAGGTATGGCCTCGAACCGGAAGGAAGGAACTCCGTCGAGTGCGCTGAGCCCACGGGACCGGAGAAGACGGTTGTGATTGTAAACGGTGTTGACGAAGGTGACGTGGAAGCCTCTGTTGTGGAGGAGTTTAGCCACTTTTAGCTCGGGTTGATGTGGCCTTGAGCCGGGTAAGGCACGCAAACTACGTGTGGTTTTTGCGCGTTACAAACAACACGAGATCCCATTTTCTATCTCTCTTTTTGGCCAAAAGACAAAATTTGATCTAACTGGGTACGCTTTACTGTGGGCTTAAGCTTTGAGGAACGCCATTAAATAGGAAAACGGTGATCCCATGTGTTTATCGCACGTGGCTATTGTCTGAAAAATTTGCGTCATCTGCCTTGAGCCATCTCGAGTCCCGAATATGTCTATATATTTATGAGTCGGTTTATACAAAATCTACAAGTTCATAATCCTTTGGTTATCAAACAACAAGAACCTAAAAAATATATAGTGCTGCAAAGTCGATATCTACGGTTCACTTTATAAACGAAATCTATATCCACAATCAGAACATAAATTTCGGTCGGATCATATTGATTGATGAAGCTTTTGTTTTGATACAAATAAAAGTCCAAAATCCTAGAGTGGTGTGACCTGGATAATTCCATTAAAGTTGTATTGAAAATTCCAAAGAAAAATTCGGTTGAAATATCAAATATCTACCAAGTGAAGGGTAAAAAAGTTTGTTGATAATTTTTTTTTTAAAACAAATCAATAAATACAATACTTTTAGAAACAAAACACTAAAAATAACTCGTAAACAAACTTTTGAATTCAGGACACCACCCTCACTTAATAGGAAACAATTTTTTTTTTTGTTTTTTTTTTTGTTAAGGGCTTTCATTATAGGAAACAAATTTATCAGAAAATTGCAATTATGATTCATGCCTTGTAACCAAACTTTAGGTTTTCAATTATGAGTTCATATATTTGTGATGACAAGGCATGTGATAAGGCAAGGCATGTGATGAGGCAAGGCATGTATCATTTGTGGCTTGTGCTGAAGAAGAGCAAAAGTATATTCAAGATGTAATAATTATGAGTAATGACGACTACCAGGTGATTGAGGTAAAGATTGGACCGAACAAGTAATTTTGTGAAAGCATATTCAAGATATTATCTCATTACTTGGGTTTAAGTCTATAGCTTTCATTTCTTTTGTTAAACAACCGGAAATTTTCTAAGTCAAATCAAAATTAATATTTAAGAATTGTAGAAGACCGGATTTATTTTGTTATTTAAGACGTTTACTGGATAAAAAAGGAAAAATTGTGAAAAAAAATCCATTGATGACAAGAAAGATCTAGATTTAGTTCAGTTTTCCTAATGTTTGATTGTTTATATATATATATGTTTAGGTCTGGTGATGACTTTAAACTAATATTTCAAAAAATTAGTTTTCTTTTTCAATACAAATTAACAAACACCTAAAGCATAAACATTTTTCTTACTAATTGTCTTTATTTATCAATCCAATGTACTGGCCTACGATATAGTTCACCGTTTCAATTTATAAGATGTTTTAACTAAAAAACACATAATTTAATATATAATTTTAAAACAGTCCAAAACATCAAAATTTGAAAAAAGTAAAATAAAGTAAAACATAAAGAAATTCTATAACATCCTATAAAATTAAACACATGATATATAGAAACCAAAAGAAACACTTACTCGGTAATCATTATAAATAATACATTCTCTATGATCATCTTATGTTTTAGTTAATCCTGTGATTTTTGTCCCAAAAGAAACTTGCTAGCAACCGTTTCAAAATTCACAACGGAGGAACCAAGTTTATGTCCCGTAAACTCCATCCATGAGCTCTCTAACCACCGCCTCAACTTCCTCTCTCTTCACATCTCCACCGATCTCAATCCCAACCTCCCATTCGTCACAACAAAACTTACAATTCATTTGCTGGTCTGCAAAAAATGGCCAACACACCATCGGAACTCCGTAAGAAAGACTTTCCAATATCGAGTTCCACCCGCAATGCGTCAAGAACCCTCCAATCGCTGGGTGGGAAAGAACTTTCTCCTGAGGACACCAACTCACTAACATACTCCTGTGGTCTCCGTTAAAAACTTCGGTGGAACCACCACCTCCTCTCCAGCTACTAAATCCGGCCGGATCACCCATAAAACTCTTTCCCACTCCCCGCCAAACCCCAAGCAAACTCCGCAAGCTGCTTCGCACTCAAAACCGTTATGCTCCCAAAGTTAATATAAATGACACTTATTTGAGTCTTAGTATCTAGCCAATCCAAACATTCCATCTCCTCTTTCCATAAATTCGAACTCATCATTCCAATGTCACTACCTTCTTCAATCTCCCGGTTTGCTAAGCGATGAAGCGGTCCAACTGAATAAACCGGAGGTAAAATGGATTGCATAGCCTGAATAACGTCATGCTCAAAGGTCATCAAATGTGTTTAAAATGATAGCAGAAGCACGTTTGGTTCGCTCGGCCTGGCGGAGGGCGAAATTAAGCATAACATCATCAGGATTTGTGGTACGTATGAAGCTAGGAATATCCTTTAGTTTTAGATTCGTCATGGCTGGTATAAAATCTATAACCGTGTCTAAGTGCTCCTTCGTCAAGTAACTCTCATCTGCCAAATCAATCACCATTTATTAATAATGATTAGTCTCCCGATACTAGTTAAGAAAAACTAAAGCACCGCATTACACAAAATTTAATGCATTTACATAACCGTGTAACGTCTATATGACTCAATATAGGACACGGCATTCATAGTGTGATTTCAGAGCCAGGAGGAGTTATGAATGTGACCGAAAGACAGAGTGGCATGGTCCTGGACAATGATATTGTCCTAACTGCATGATTTTAAGGGCCAGAAGGAGTTATTTCTTTTCTTTTTTCAGTTTCATGTTTGGATATATAATACTCAAATTTATTTATTTTTTGTCAACGGTTTTGCTCTCTTTTCTGTTTTGGCAATATTAGTATCTCTTTGTTGTCGTGGCCAAATTTCCATGTTTACGCACCTACACTACAAGAAAAAGGCACAGATTCCGACGACCAAAATAACTCGTCTTTTCTATTTCGATGGAAAGTGAAATTTGGTCGGAATTTGGTTGGAAAATTCCGACTAAATACCGACGAAACGAAAACCGAGGACAAAACGACCAAAAAACGAGGAAACCAATTTTGTAACCATAATCCAAAAAAACACGACCAAAAAATATTGAATTAAAAAAAAAAATTCCGAAGAAAATAAGAAAAACAATTAAATATGAAAAGAAAACTGAAAAATACAAATTCTTACAAAATTGAACATAACATATAAGTGTGAACCAGTGTACTTTTAGTAAGAGACCAACCATTGTACCAAAACTAAGCTAGATAAGACTTATATGTTACTTGGAATCCTTGGAATGCTTTACGGCGAGATTCGGCTTCATCCGTTTGCCCCATACTAGCCCATACGTCTGAGTACACAACATCAGCTCCTATGACAGCTTCTTTAGGATCATTGGTTATCTCTATCTTACTTAATCCAGCTTGTTGTGCCTTTAAACCTCTTTCTTTGTCTGGTTCAATCCCTTTCGGGCAAGCACAGACAAAATGAAAAAAAATAAAAGATGAAAGAAATGAATTACTAAAAGAATAAAGTAACTAGACATGAATAATAACATAGATTATCAGCTTACCATAGCCTCTTTTGTAGATTAATTCCTTGACGCTCTTCAAGTTAGGGAATCTGACAAAATGAGAGAGAGGTAACTCTTTGATTAAAAGACTTGCTATCATGGCTTAAGGTTTAAGGGTTGAGGATGAGATGTATACCTGTATGTCACATAGGGATCAACTCGGCGAAACATGTTCTTTGGGTCGAGCATTGATAAAAATTTAGGATGACATAATGATTCAGACAACTAGCATTGTCATAGTTTTTACCTTTAGATCACGATGTAGGACATAGTTAGAATGCAGATACTCAACAGCTAATAATAATTGAGTAAACCACTTGCAGAGTTTCTGGGAAAAAAAAAAGAAAAAAAAACAAAATCACCATAACTATTAATGAATCAATCACCTAAATCCAATGTATTAGAGAAACTTCCAGGTGCAAAGTAACTCAGTACCTCCTCAAGAAAATAAACTTGGTAAGCCTCGGATGAATTTTCAACCCTAAGTTTGGTAAGCCTATCATGTACAAAGTCGTGTGAATGCATTAACTTGCACCATAACGATGAATCCGACGCCCTACTGCTACTTCCTGCTCCTTGATCAAGTAAAAGAATAAATCCAAAAGCATCTTGAAAAGTTTGTAAATTTAACAAACTCTGATATATGTCTTATACCAAAATGAGAAGTACCAAGAACAAACACACAATTGGATCTACGACTATAAACTGTACTCAGTGTAAGGAATAATGATTTCAAATCCCCACTTGTCAATCCAATGAACCCTCAAATCGAGTTAAACTTCCCACTTGTCAATCCAATGAACCCTCAAATCGACTTAAACTTAATAGACCCAAATGAAATTTGAAAGTCAAAATGAAAAGAAAGATCAAGAAGTTGTAATTAGCTCACCTTTCTTGTTGATTGAAGCAATGCAACGCTCAATCGAAGAATTAACACCAATCGAGACACGAGCCTTCTCACAGTTGTTATTTGCTTTATTCGACGAAACCCTAACTCCACCACCACACCCATCAGATCCCATAAGCTTAGCCAGCACCGAAACATATACGGGACAAGAAATCTCCAAACCATCCATCACCAACCCAAATCGAAAACATCGCAACCGTGTAAACTGCGAGACGAACTCATAATCTCCTTTAAAGCAAACCCAGGTAGTTCGAAGCTTTGATCGAGCTTTTAGAGAAGCTAAAATGGCAGAAATTTCTGGAGAAAAGTGAGCTAAAAGAGTGAGATGGATTTGGATTTTTTTCTCGATGAAGGAAGAAGAGAGAAAACGAAATAGGCTTCGTTCACCGGCGAGGAGCCTACGCCTCTTATCCTTCTGCAAATTTGGGGATTTTTTAATTTTTTTTTTGCTTCTTCGAAGTGATATCTGTGAGTGTTATCGGGTCGAGTCATTTAAAATCTATTATTCAGTTTGGTTGGAATTTTATCAGACGAAATTCCAACATATTTAGTTTGGTCGGAATTTTATCGAAAATATTTTAACAAAATTCCAACAAAAATTGGTGATCTGATATTTTTGGCTCCATTATTCAGGTTGGTCAGAATTGTGTCGGAAATATTCCGTCTAAATTCCAACCAAACTATACCTTTGTTGGAAAGTCGATGGTTTATCTTCAATAGTCGGATTTTGGATGGAAAAATTTACAACTCAAATCCGACCAAACGCTTCATTGGTTTTTTTCCTTTGCTGCATCGGAAAAATAATATAAGTTTCAGATATAAACTACATTTATTTTATTGAAAGATTCATTTCATATGAACGAAATTTCATATTTTTTCATATTGTAGCATATGTTAATTTTACATTATTTAATTTATAAAAGGATCCAACTGGTACTTATGATGGAATTATAAATAAAAAGTTTCTCTGGAAAGTGAGGTACGCCGATTCTATAAAATTTGGCTCCTTTCTAGTTCTTCAAAACTAAATAAAGTTTTTCCAAAACTTATATTATTTTTCCGAGGTCAAACCGAGATGGAAAAAAAACCAACAATTTTCCGACCAAAGCAGTGTTTGGTCGGATTTGCGTTGAAATTTTTTTCATCCAAAAAATCTTAAAAAGGCTGGCCGGATTTTCATCTTAATTTTTCCGATCTAAATCCGACCAACTAGCAAAAACCATCGACTTCCCAACTAATGCATAGTTTGGTCGGATTTTGGTCTTAATATTTTCGACAAAAATCCGACCATCTCCATAAAACCAACGACTTTCCGACAAATGCTTTAGTTGGTCGGATTTTGGTCGAAATTCTACAGTTTATTCCGACGAAAGAGATTTGGTCGGAAATTCTGGTTGGAATTTTGCCTTTTTCTTGTAGTGCTAAAACTATGGATTATTATTTTAAAATTTTGGAAGAAGAAAGCTTAAAATTTAGATATTTTGTAACTACTTAAACTCTATCTCACCCCTAAGAGTAAGAAACATTGCTTTCACGAGTTATTGCCTTATGGGGCCACGAGTCTGTCTTTTATTATACTGATCTACAAGTACGTAACCACATTTATTTAATCATTGTCTCGCCATCTCATTGTGGTCCTTTAAAGCCTATCCAAAGTGTTCCATGCATATCCATCTACAAGTACGAATATCCCACTATTTAAATAAATCTCAATATACTAATATATTGTCACCAACTTGTGAGTAATTTTCAACGACAATCGCAAATAGGTCACAAAAAAGTGTGACCAATTTCAAACGGCTAATATTGGTCACAAAAAATATAAAATGGATGTGAAGAATTCATATAAACTTTTAGGTAGATGACCTTCAGCAAAACTGGGACCTCCGGTAAACTCTAAAGGCCAAACTATGACCTCCGACAAAAATAAAAAATACAAAATACCAAATTGTAAAGATGAAAAAAAATTGTAGATGCGAGATATTGGATATCTTTCTTTAAATCTTTAGCCAGTTGTCCGTAGTGTAACTGGTTTGTAGTGGTAAGATTTCCAGGATACACATGCGTATCTCTTCCGTCTTCTAACACCGAAGAGGAGAAGTTCACAAACCCAAATTTTCTATGTGTACTCTCGGATACGAAGAAGAAGAAAGGTAAGGGGTTTGCTGTTTTGATTTTGTGAATTCTATGAGCAAAAGAGAAGAAAGAGACCATGGCTATATAGCCAAGCGTTCAACTTCTATATGGAGGAAAATATTACGACTCTAATGAGAATTTATACTCTTGTTAACCTCTGAAGGCCAAACTATGACCTCCGACAACCTTTGGCAGCGGCGGACAGTGTTAGCAGTGACCTAAATTAATTTAAAAAAAATTGTATCATGTAAGATTTGAATCTAAGACTTAATATATAAAAACAATCAAATAACCATTAGAACACATTAACATTTGATAAACTATCCATATAACAAATATATATATTAACAATATTTTGTGACTAATTTCAGACGATACTATTAATAATATTTTTAGTATTTAATAAATAAATTATTATTAATAATATCATCTCAAATTTGGTTTCAAATTTGCAACCAATTTGAGACGATATGATTAAAAACATATTTTGCATACCTTTGGATTCGAACCCGGTGAAGATGGTCTTGGTTTATTTCAGATCCATGGCACCCAACTATTGTGTCACACACATTTTTCGATAATTGGTTGCAAACATTTCTAGGTCTTGGATAATTTAAGATCAGTGGCAACCGACCATTACGCCATAGATCGGTAATTGATTTCAAACAATTCTATATATTACATTTAAAATTACATTAACATGTCATCCCAAATTGGTCTCAAATTTAACACTAATTTGGAACGACATAATTAAAAAAAATATTTGCATATCCTGGGATTCGAACCCAGGTAGATATGGTCTTGGATAATTTTAGATCCGTGACACCCGTCCATTGTGCCACATATATATATATATATATATATATATTTTTATAACTGATTACAAATACTTCTATATAATATTTTTTAAAAATCATTAACATGTCGTCCCAAATTTTCCACCAATTTGGGACGGCATGATTAAAAAAATTGTATACTGTGAAATTCGAACCCGGGTGGATATGGTCTTAGATAATTTTAAATTCGTGGCATCCGACAATTGTGTCACATATTTTTTTTATAAATGATTGCAAATACTTCTATATAATACTTTAAAAAATATTAAAACATGTCATCCCAAATTGGTCCCAAATTTATCACTAATTTGCGACAATTAGCAAAAAAAAATTTATTTAAATGGTCGTTGCAAATTTGTCAGTTGTCACTAGTTTGCGATAAAAATGTTTACAAATTTGTAACTAATTTTTTTGCTGTCACAAATAAGTCCCAAAACGAATCAATTCTTGTAGTGGAAAGTAGATTTGTTCGATTTTGAAATGTATTACTGTGTTTGGTGAAAAAAAAACTTATTGTCCTTCGCTGAATTGCAACATGATCCTTAGCTCATTTTCCAACGGTTTACCTGCATAAGTTTTGTTGTCTTTTTTTTTTTGTCGGCAAACTTAATACTTCCATTCATAATTAGACGAATTACAATAGTTAGAACAAACGTTTGAGTACATATTACATTCGAAAAGCTTAGGAAAATAGGTTTTAAAACTTTGGGTTTATAGCCCATGAAGTAATCTGTGAAATCCTGGTGGGCCAGGTAGATTTCCAAACATCTGGGCTTGTAGTCCATGTCTTCCAAACAGCCGCCGATTCTGCTGCCTTCACTCCTGTCCGACGAGCATCCGGCGCCGGCTTCAGGTGATGGAGGAGGTAAACGCAATCGATCTCGACCGGGTGAACGTGAAAGATTTTCCGTGAGGGTCGAGTACGGCGATGAAAGAAAAGGATCTTGACTCAATTTGTCGATTAACGTGTCTGAGAGGAAAAAGAACATAGATAGTCCACCTTTGAATCTCTTATGGTTTTGTTTGTAGAAATATAAGTATAAGAAGAGAATTAGAGAAAGAAATTATGAGATAAAGAGAAGATGTAGAAACTTCGTATTATGTTTTTCAATGTTTGATGATATTTACAAGCCCAAAGACTCTATATGTATCTACATATGCTTACACTTATAATCAAATCAACCATACTCACTCTAACAACCCACTTCTTCCACCAACTCCACTAAGACCACCAACTCCACCAACACCACCAACTCCACTAACTCCATCAACACCACCAACTCCACCAACCACACCAACTCCACACTCTAATTTAGTTTCTCAATACTCCCTCGTTGTCGCAGAGATCTTTCAAGCCAATTGTCGTGAAGATATCGACACACATTCGAAGCTGGCTTTAAGAGTACATCACCACTTGATCTTCACCTACGAACATAGAGTTGATTTAATCCTTCTGAATCTTGTCCCGACAAAGTGGCATCGATCTCAATATGTTTTGTCCTCTCATGAAAAACCGATGAAGCTATGTGTATACGCGTCATATCACAATGAAGAACAATCGGTTCTGTCTCATGAATACCGAGATCTCCGAGTAATGTTCTTACCATATCAACTCCTTTCAGAACATCCTTCATCGTTCTATATTCAGCTTCAAGACAATAAGACCACTTTTTGCTTTTACTCCTCCATGTCACAAGATTTCCACCAACAAAGGTACATACTTGTAGACTTCCTATCTCTTTGTCCCCGGCCCAATCGCATCACAAAATCCCTTAACTCTACTTTGTCAGAACCAACCAAATACCTTTCCGACATCCCTTTAGATATCTCAAGATCCGCTCTACCATGTGCCAATGTTAGATGGAGCCTTCATATGTGGCTTACCCTATTCACAAAGAAAACAAATATCCTGGCCTCCAAGGTGATGAGCTTACCCACAAGACGCTGATATTGTTTCACATCCGGCCAAGGCCCCTCACCGTGATCTTGATACCCTTCTTCAATCGTTTTGGCTGGTCTTGACCCTATCTTTCCCGCTTCACTGTAAGGTCTAGACATACTTTCTTTGCAGTAATAAACATCCCATCTTCGAATCGTGACATTTCGATTCCTGAAAGTATTTCAAGACCCCCAAGTCTTTGATGTCAAATGCTATCTTCGAGGAGTTTCTTTGCTCTTCAATTCCTTCAACATTGTTCCCAGTGATTATGATATCGTCACATAAACTGGATCGCCACAATACCTTTTCCTTCTTCAAATTCAAAGTGTATGATCGCTTCCGACCTTAAGATCCTTCATCGATGAGACAAGTGCTTAATCTTTGGTACCAAGCCCTCGAGATTGCTTGAGTCCATAAATAGCCTTTCTAAGCTTACACACACCGCCATTTTCGGCCATCATTGAGGTGAGGCCATATACACTTCTTCCTCTAAATCTTTGTAAGAAGGCATTCTTCACATCCATCCGCCATAAACCCCAAGATAAGTGGTAATGAGAGAAGAACCCTTACAGAGTGCATGGCCACGTGAGCAAATGTTTCAGTAGTCCTCCCCAAATACTTATGTGTATCCCTGGCTACCAACCGTGCTCAGATCTCTATTTCTCCATTACTCGACTGTCGTAGACCCATCTACATCCTACCAACTTCTTCCCTTTGAGTAGCTTGATTATATCCCATGTATTGTTCCTTCTCATCGATTCTATCTCCTTCCATCGTTTTAACCCATACTTCCTCTCCACAAGTTTCCTCATATGAAGTAGAATCCTCCCTTTGTCAACTTGGCTCAAAATATTTGGTGTTCTTCGGGAAGATAGGCCATAGAACAATGGGCTTGAATCGGATGTTGGAATGTGGCTTGGCCATTGAAATATATCTTCGGGTTTTTCCATTGGGAAGAAATTTTTGTCTTTGACTTCGCCTTAGTATTGGTTACGAGTCGGAGACATTCTCTACCTCATCTTCCTTATACCTTCATCATTATCGGTACCACTCGACTCCTCATCTTTTTATCGGATGATGATGGCTCGGCGGATGATGCGGATGATGATTCCTCAGAGACTCTCCTCCTCATTCCTTTCTCCTCCCGAGTTAGGAACCATCGAACTATTTGTCCCTTCTTCTTATGATGATGCTTTTTAGAATTTGTCTTGATCCCAGGACTCATAATACCATCAAGATCCTCCCATCTTTTATCGTGAAGTAGCCTTCCTTCATCAAACTTAACATCTCTTGACACATAGATTCGATTGAGTCGGATGATAACATTTGTAACCCTTTTGAGTGCTTGAGTATCCTACAAACATGCACTTGATACTCTTGGTTCCAACTTGTTTCTTTGAGACTCAGGAACAAATACATGATACCTGACCAAAAACCCGAATATGATCAATATTAGGTTTGGTTCCGTTGTACCTCATATGGAGACTTATTGCCCAAGTTTGGAGTAGGCGGCGGTTGATCGAAATAGGCTGATGTCATTGACATCTCCCAAAACCTTTTAGGAACCCCTCTCTCAACATAATACTCTGATGTCATTATACTTCTTCCTTTTGTTGAGGAGTGTAGAGCACTTGTTTGGTGAATGATTCCATTACTCTCCATCATCCTTTTGAATTGATCGCTCATGTATTCTCCACCATTATCGCTTCTCAAAACTTTAACCATTGAATTGGTTTAACACGTAGTTGTAGAATCGACAAACGATTCAAAACTTGGCTCTTGGAACTCATGAGTGTCAACCAAGTGTATTTTGATTTCTCATCAATAAAAGACACAAAGTACTTATATTGATCCTGAAACACAGGCTGACCATACATCAGTGGACCAAATCAAAGCACTTATCATAACTAGTCTTTGAATCCGGAAAAGGATTTCTACAATGTTTCCAGAACACAAGCCTTCTTTATTTTCTGGGATTAGATTGGGCAAGATCATGCTGAGCACTTTCTGACTTGGATGTCAAGGCTGTAAACTTGTACCATACTTAACTGCATGATCTCTTGCGATCATCTTCTTTATTTAGTAGATAAAGACCGTCCTTACTCCTCCTTCTCCGAACACTTTCTTGGTCTTATTGTCTGAAACTGAACCATATCAGACCCAAATATCACCTTACATTCAAGTCTTTTGTTGCCTTATGTACGGATAACAAGTTAGAGGTGAAATCCGGAACATATAGTGCCTTAGTGTTTTCTAAACACAGGTTCCCAATACCTTTTATTGGAACATCTTTACCATTAGAACCCTAACATTCCCAACATATGATTTCATATCTTTCAACATACTTCCATTACTAATTATATGGTGACTTGCCGAATCCACAATAACCTTATCATTACTTTTAGAGATAAAAACCGTTACCTTGCTCTAACTTGGAGATACTCTTGATGAGAGCCTCCAAATCAGACTTCCTTACCAACTCATTGTTTATGTGGTGCTTCCAAGGCCTTTGTCATTGACCACTTCCTACATTTTCTCTAACCGCATCGGTTTCAATGTGTGCAGTCCAACACTTATCCTTCATGTGGCCTTTCATCTTACAATGGTCACACTCCAAGGCCTTCTCCCATAGGAATGCCACTTTGCTGGCATGTGCCATTTCACTCGCCGATTGAAACAAGCTCCGTGAGCCTCCTCTTTTTGAACTTGTTGGCATACTTCATTCAAGGTAGAATGTCCGAATAAGTCCTTTATAGGAATCATTAAGCGTGAGTAGCACCGAACACTTGGTCTTGTTCACTTTCTTTCAGCTCCTTGGTCATTTTTGGTGGCTAAGCATTTCAAGCTACGCCGCACCCTCAAAGACCCCAAAAGATCCTTAAACGCCTTGCCCTCTTGTTGTGGGTCGTTTAAGGCCTTCTACCTCAAAATCCGAAATGTTGGACATGTCCCCATCACTCCCTTAGTGTGTCCCGTAGTTCTTTAGCCGTATCCTGATAGGGTATTGGCGGTAAGAGGAGGAGAATCGCCAGACTTGTTGGTCTTCTTGGTCCTTCTTTTCCCTCGATTATGGTCATCATTTTTCCTTCCATATATCTCTTTGGCCGTATCTCATTTGGCTGTTAGCTTACATGCTCCACGCCCTCGACTCCTCAAGGCTGTTTTTGCAGTCCTGACCCTGATAATAGTTGTTCCCGAGAACAACCGTAAAATAACTTGTTTTTGCACCTCCATGAATCGGTTGAGTTCTTGAAGATTGAAGTATTTAGGTGAGTTTCGGAGATGAGATATTAAATCTCAAACTAGATCAACACTCTCGTCATTAAAAGTGTTGAGGATATGAATATCAGTGAGCAAGATCAGAGTGATTTAGAATCGAAAACCGAAAGAAAAAAAAATTGGTGAGCAAATGCGAAGCGAGGTTTTACGAGATCTCTTAACTTGCTTCACGATACCATGTAAAAAATATAAGTATAAGAGAGAATTAGAAAGAAATTATGAGTATAAGAGAGAAGAGAACTGTGTATTATGTTTTTTCTTGTGTGTTTGTGATACTGATTATCAGGCTACATATATGACTTCTACATATCTTACACTTATAATCAAATCAATATACTCACTCTCAACCCACTTTTTCACCAACCCACTGTACCACCATCCAACACCACCAACTCCACTAACTCCATCAACACCCCCAACTCCACCAACCACACCAACTCTACACTCTAATTTAGTTTTCTCAATATTGTTGTCTTTTATCATGTTTGAATGCTTGATATTTCCTACAAAATTTTAAATAATTTAAGATGGAAAAAAAAAAACAAGATCTGGCGTCGACCTTAATTATTGGGCCACTAGTTTTGACTATTATTTCACATACAGACGTGTGACTTTTTTTTTCTTCGGAGTTTTTCTTTTTGTTAGCAATATATAAATTAGATTAAAAAGTTTGGAAATTTAAATGGGAAAAACAAAATTTACATAACTAACATTTTTCTGATTTTGATATGTTGTTTGAGCCTCAGTCGAAGCTGTCGTCTCTCTCATTGCCAAATTTTTAATATCTTTTGGATCTGTGTCCAAATTCAAAAAAACTTTATTGTTGTGAATATTTCAAATATACAAAATGATCTATAAGAAAATTAATTATTTATTAGCTGGTGGTAAATGGAAATAAAAGATAATCCAAAGCGAATACTGAGGGAACTTACCTTTTGATTAAACGATATTATATTTTTGTTACGCTTATAAATTTTACACATAAATACACAACTTTGACCTCGAGAACGCCATGCCTAGTATGGGCGCATGTGAGGCAGATCTTTCGATCGTTGTTCCCACGTGCTAAAAATATAAGATCTTTCTATAAAACGGAGTCCTTATAAGCCTAAAGGAATCACTACTATCAATCACTAATACATTAACACTTTCATTTTTTCTCGGAATAAGCGAGCAAGAAAATGGGATCTCTTTCCGTTCTTAACGCACAAAAGCCACACGTAGTTTGCGTGCCTTATCCGGCTCAAGGCCACATCAACCCTATGATGAAAGTGGCTAAACTCCTCTACGCTAAAGGCTTCCACGTCACCTTCGTCAACACCGTCTACAACCACAAAATGGGCTAACGCCGTCGACGGGCTTCCTTCTTTCCGGTTTGAGTCCATCCCTGACGGTCTACCGGAGACTGATGTGGACGCCACTCAGGACATCCCTACCCTTTGCGAGTCCACGATGAAGCACTGTCTCGCTCCGTTCAAGGAGCTTCTCCGGCAGATCAACGCCGGAGATGATGTTCCTCCGGTGAGCTGTATCTTATCCGATGGTTGTATGAGCTTCACACTTGACGCTGCGGAGGAGCTTGATGTCCCGGAGGTTCTTTTCTGGACAACCAGTGCTTGTGGCTTCCTGGCTTATCTGTATTACTATCGTTTCATCGAGAAGGGATTATCGCCGCAAAAAGGTAAGTATGTATTATTATTTTTTTTCTCTATTAATAATTTTATCGGTGTTATAATATTAAGTTTAACGTAGAAACTAGAAACCACGAGATCATCAGTGTGAGGTCGTATATTTTACGTGTAATACACACGAATCAGATTAGTCAAGGTGAACAAGTTGTTAGCTAGCTTTTATTTTTGTAATTTTGTAACTGGAGTATTATAGGTTTTTGGACTTTACCAAAAAAGAGGCCTGTAGAGATTCCCCCGACCATAAATTACAGTTCATACTTTAATATACTCCAAAGAGTTCCGCAATAGAGATAACTTAATACATGCTTTGAAACAAAAAAAAAAAACTTCCATGAATTTGCACAAATGTCACCAATATATATATATATATATATATATATTTCATACTTTTTGTCAATATAGAATAATGGTCATAAATTACATCAACTACACAAACTAATAAACTCTGTCAACAACACAGTATCAAACTTTGGGTTAAACATTATACACCGTCAAACCCAGAAAAAAATCATATCTTTTTAACTTTTGGATTCCCCTATTTGAGGCATTGAAAAATCACAATGATTGCGAAACATAATAGTCATATATGGTAGGATAACTTCAACAATGACAGCTAAAATGATAATTGCGAAAAAAAAAAAAAAATCAAACTCGATAAATTAAAATAAAATTTTAAAATCCAAAGAGACTTGCAAAAACTAAACGCTTTTTTTTTTTGACATATGTAAAGTAAACTCTATATCATTGTAGGTAGGCAACTTTGTGTCTGACATTGTTGACCTATAAAAACCTTTTTCTGGCTCTGAAATTTATACACTATCAATGTAAATGCATCAAATATTGCATATAACTAATATTATAACTAATATTAGGAAATCTTGCTAATCAAATATTGCATATAACTAATATTATAACTAATATTAGGAAATCTTGCTAATCAAATAGTGCTTTAGATTAGGAAATCTTGAGATGATATTGAGTTATAACTAATATTATGGTGGTGAATTTGGTAGATGAGAGTTACTTGACCAAGGAATACTTAGGCACAGAAATAGATTGGATACCAATGATGAAGAACCTAAGACTAAAAGACATTCCTAGCTTCATCAGAACGACTAATCCTGACGACATAATGCTCAACTTTATCATCGGCGAGACTGATCGAGTCAAACGCGCTTCAGCTATCATTCTCAACACGTTCGATGATCTCGAGCATGACGTCATTCAATCTATGCAATCTATTATACCTCCGGTTTACTCTATTGGACCGCTCCATCTACTAGAGAAACAAGAGATCGGTGAGGATAGTGAGATTGGACGGATAGGATCGAATCTGTGGAAAGAGGAGACGGAGTATCTGGATTGGCTAAATACCAAAGCTCGAAACAGTGTTGTTTACGTTAACTTTGGGAGCATAACAGTGTTGAATGCAAAACAGCTTGCGGAGTTTGCATGGGGTTTGGCCGCAACGGGGAAAGATTTTTTGTGGGTGATTCGGCCAGATTTAGTAGTCGGGGATGAGGCAATGGTTCCGCAGGAGTTTTTAAAGGAGACGGCAGACCGGAGAATGCTGGCAAGTTGGTGTCCTCAAGAAAAAGTTCTTTCCCACCCAGCCATTGGTGGGTTCTTGACGCATTGTGGGTGGAACTCGACGTTGGAAAGTTTATGTGGCGGAGTTCCAATGGTGTGTTGGCCATTTTTTGCTGAGCAACAAACAAATTGTAAGTTTTCTTGTGACGAATGGGAGGTTGGGATTGAGATTGGCGGAGATGTGAAGAGAGAGGAGGTTGAGGAAGTGGTTAGAGAGTTGATGGATGGAGAGAAGGGAAATAAAATGAGAGCGAAGGCGGAAGAGTGGCGGCGCTTGGCGAAAGAAGCGACGGAGTATAAACATGGTTCATCGGTTGTGAATTTTGAGGCGGTTGTGAGCAAGGTTCTTTTAAGGGAGTAGAGATTACAAGGAGACTATGTTATATTTTAAATATAGCATGGTTATAAAACTATGTTATATATATATCTTTCATCGAGTACTTTTTTCAGATTTTTCAATAATCGTCTGTGGTGATATATATCCTAAATTAGCAAATTGGATTGGCATTTCTAAAGATATATGTGTATGTGTGTGATGCATTCATAATATGTACGGAGGCAATAACAGCATATTATTAATGAAAAAGAAAAGACTTTTTAAAAGAAAAAAATTCGTCGACATACATTGTTTTCAATAAAGTTCCGACGAATACTATGGTCGGAAATGACAATGTTTTTAAGTCTTAAACATAAAGAATTAACCTAAGATGTTGAATGGAAGCATTAAATTGTGCAATGAGTTTTCTTTTAGTCCGCAACAACGTTTAGGTTGCGATTTAGGCCTTGAATGGTTATGCATTACGCTGCGGATCGGACCAAAGTCGGACTAGTCCGCACTTATTTAGCCATTCATAAAATCGGTCTAGTTCGCATTGTTTCGGATAAAATTCTTGCGTACCAGTCTGATTCAAAATGGAGTACTCCATACCGTCTATTTACACTATTGGTCCGACTTTTTTAGTCTGCACCTTAAAAGCTCCATATCGGTCGGACCATTTTTTTTTTTACTTCAATCCTTGTAGTGATTTCTGATTGGATACTATTGTGTTTCTTTACTTTCTATAGTTGATTTTTATTGGATAAAAGTGTGCTATCATTTGGATAAGATTCTCACATCAAAACAAAAAATTATCTGTTATAGAACGAACTTTTGGAGTATGGAAGAGGAAGTGGAAGATTCTTCAAGATGATCCTAGATAAAGTGTAATTAATTCTCGACGATGGGACTCCACCACTTTATTAAAGTTTCAAATTTCTCAGATCCATAATTTTTTGAAGATTTTTCAGAAGTGCAAACTGAAGACGATCAAAATGATTCAAATGAGGTAGAGGAAGCCGAAAGAGAAGATAGACAATATATGGCAAACATCCGAGAAAGTATTGCTAATATGTTATGAGAAAATAAAAATAATAGATTTTAATTTGTATTTTTAAGATATTTTTTTAGATATATTTTGTATTTGTATTTTGATTTGTATTTGGTTTTATTTTGGTATGTATTAGTTCATTGGTCCATTACTCTATCGCATACTTGTCAGATTAAGCCGTATTGTCTGCGATATTCCAGTCCGAACCTCTGCTTACCAAAATATTGGTATGCAACGTCCAATATGCAGCTTAAGGAACAACCATTCAAGGCCTTAATCAAAAAAGTAACTCAAAGTGACCAAGTGAGTAGTAGTACGTTTACATTATAAAATATCAAAATTGTTAAATGTGTCGCATGCGTTACAAATCAAGAAAAAAATGTTTTCTCTACATTTATTTATACCAAGCCACTATGGGCGTGTTTACGAACCTATATGCTCATAATTTCAGATAGAAAGGGGAATCACAATTTACGTCAAAATTGTGGAATTGTTTTGTGATTTTGTACCAAAAATGTGAAATTGCGTGAACCAATCAATCAGAAAATCGCAATCATCCGAGATTAAATACAATTTCTGGTGTACAAGATTATTCTCTTAGTCTACCGCTAGACCAAACAAAGTCCAACAAACCAAGAATTAAGTCCAACGAACCAATAAATTTGTGTTCTTCTTGCATCAACTTCCAACATTAAGAGGTAATATGAAAGTATCTTTTCTTTTAATGATATATATATATATATCTGAGTAATATGACACAAAAGAATAAAATATATTAATGTCTAGTCTAGTTTGTCTTTATATGGCATGGAATTACAATTTAGGTAACAATGTCGACATTACTGTATGGAGCCATTTATTAGCTAGCGCCATTAATGTATATACAAATCATTAATTATGTATTTATTAGCTAGCGACATTACTGGTCCTTTTTTTCTGGGCAGAAGAATAAAAACAAAAAAATGGCATCTCCTAACCGTAAACTACAATAAAGTCACCTTTTAGATAAACCAATATTTATCTTTTGTTAAGCGTATAAAAATCACACATAATAATTACACAAATTTGGCCTCGAGATCGTTCATGCCTGGTATGGGAGATCTTCGCATGTGACGCAGATCTTTCGACAATTCGAACGTGCAAGAATCATAAAGGTCTCGGCGACTCATTGTCAATTATCCTTCTAAAACGAAGTACTTAATAAGCATATCAATCACATATACATACATATCCACTTTCATTTGTTCTCGGCACAAGAGATAAAGCAAATGGGATCTCCTGACGTTTCTAGCAGACAGAAACTATTGCGGATATTGTCGTATATACGCGTATTTTTGTTATTAATGTATTTTCCAGTTTTGTTTATAACAACTTTAGGATACTCAATCTAAGTTAATGAACTAAGATACTTGTATAAATAGGGAGTTAGCCGCTCATCAATAATTATTCAAAATTGTTTTTGACACGGTATCAAAGCCTGATCTCTAATTCTCGATATTTTTCTTCGAACAATTCTCGAGTTTTTCTTTCTCTTTTTTCTCTTTTTTTCGTATTGTGTTTTTTGATCTCGACTCTCTTTCAACGATGATTGAAACCGAAACAAGTGGTCCAATCAATCCTGTGGAGGAAACCAAGGAGGTACAGAGACGTACGATCTCATAATATTTACAAAATTGGAGAGTAGATGTACAAGCGTTTAGATGAAGTTACGGAGAAATACGATGTGAATATAATAATACAAAAAAACATTACGATTTCCGACGGGCAAAATTCCGTCGGACATTTCCGATAAAAAAGCTTTCTCATTTTGCTTGTCGGAACGACGTCGGAATTTTTCGACGGATTTTCGACTGCTAATCATAAACCGACTATATTCCAACCGTTTTATACAGTCGGAAAAACAAACATTATTACGATGGCTTACCGACGGTTGTTCGACACATTTCCGATGAACGTTCGACGGATTTCCGACGGACACGATTTTCGTAGGTATTCCGTCGGATATAATATTTCATATATAATGAAAATAGAAATTAAATTAAAAATGTAACTTAAAATTCTATAAATATATTAGGGGAAAATATAACATATATCAACTAAAAATGTAATTAAAACCAAATGAAAATAAAAATATTACAAGAGTGAAATAAAATACATTTGAACTAATTATCATCCGATGTACTATCTGAATACTCTGATGGTGATGAATCTGATTCTAAATAAAATTCTCCTAGTTCCTCCTCGAAATCATCAAAAATCTCGTTATCACCTTCCTCAGTAAAATCAACAAGAAGATCAACTTGTGCGATGGCGATGACTGAAAACCTGATGTTGCATAACCTCGTTATCGAAATACCATCTACTCTCGGGTAATCACGAAAGCTGATCCAAGGATCATGCTTGTTCGTCACACGAGGGTAGGGAATGTAACAAACTTGGTTTGCTTGTGATGCAAAGATGAATGGATCGTACTTTTACAGGCGTTTTCCAGAATGTATGGATATAATCCCAAATTTATCTTGAGGAACACATGTTCCTAGGAACGGATCATACCAATCGCAATAAAAAACAACGCATCGCAAGTCGAAAAAACCAGACTAATGCACTTCTAGTATTTCCCTTAGAATACCATAGTAGACAATGTCACCCAATTCCGAAGAACTACCATAATCACTTGTTGGCCGGATCATTTCTTCGCGTAAAATCTTAAAAGCATATCCACGTATACAATACATAGGATAGGTGTGGGCAACAAACAATGGACAGTTGATCAACTCTTCTAACCAAGTTGGAAAAGACTGACCTCTACTTGCACGTGTCTTTACCTGAATTAATTAAAAATATATATATATTCATAAATTTAAAAAAATGATATATGTAGTAATATTAAAAAGAACATAAGTGAATCAAATAAACTTACATAAAATGTGAGCCATTGTGAGAACTCGCTCTCTTTGAGTGCATTAAGTAAGTTGGGTAATGAAAGCGTACTTTAGCCATATAAATCCTGTAAATACAAATATGATTACATTTCTTAAATTATATATTATTATAAATATTTAGATTTTTTTAAAAATGAAATACTTTTCATACTCAAGAAGATCTTCGCAATTTGTGAGAATATACATATGCAAATGATTTTGCTCTTCTTTAGTTAATCTTCGTTTTTTTGCTTTTTTCACTTAGTCGTCCAACCTATTTAAATAGATATATGTTGTAATTAATAATATTATTGAATTTATAAAAATTTTAATAAAAATGCAAATGCGTCTTACTTTTCGGAAGAGACTAGGAACATAGATTGGATAAAATGCTTTTTCACCTCCGTCATCCTGCCGAGCGGGTCTACGACTCTTTGTTTGCACTTGTTTTGGAAAATAATATTAAGAAAAATGTGCCGCCTCCTCATTAATGCATTGAGCATCAATAGATCCCTCTACTTTACTCAAATTTTTAACCTTTTTCTTGAGATGATACATATACCTCTCGAACGGGTACATCCACCGATATTGAACAGGGCCACCTAATGCTGTTTCGCGAAGAAGATGAATTGGAAGATGCTCCATAACATCAAAAAATGAAGGGGGAAAAATCTTCTCCAAATTACAGAGGATAATTGGTATTTGGGTCTCCAAATTACGAATATCGTCAACCGTCATAGATCGCGTACATATATCCCGGAAAAAAGTAGCTATACCTGAGAAAAAAACATAAACCAATTAAAACAGTACTTGATCTAGTATTAATATATAATATTTATGCAGATAAAATTACCTGCAATTGACTTATGAACGTTTTGTGGAAGAAGGTAAGCAAAAGCCAAGGGAAGAAGGCGCTGCATTATGACATGACAATCGTGACTTTTTAACCCAAAAAACTTTTCTTCACCATAATCAATGTAGTTACGTAGGTTCTATATAATACTTTTTAAAAATACATTAACATGTCGTCCCAAATTTTCCACCAATTTGGGACGGCATGATTAAAAAAATTGCATACCGTGAGATTCGAACCCGAGTGGATATGGTCTTAGATAATTTTAGATTCCTGGCATCCGACAATTGTGTTACATATTTTTTTCGATAAATGATTGCAAATACTTCTATATAATACTTTAAAAAATATTAAAACATGTCATCCCAAATTGGTCCCAAATTTACCACTAATTTGCGATAATTAGCAAAAAAAATTATTTAAATGGTCTTTGCAAATTTTTCAGTTGTCACTAGTTTGCGATAAAAATGTTTACAAATTTGTAACTAATTTTTTTGCTGTCACAAATAAGTCCCAAAACGAATCAATTCTTGTAGTGGAAAGTAGACTTGTTCGATTTTGAAAAGTATTACTGTGTTTGGTGACAAAAAAAACTTATTGTCCTTCGCTGAATTGCAACATGATTACAAACACTTCTATATAATACTTAGGGTGGTTAGCTAAAACAACGTATATTTTTAAACTTTATTACTAAAACGATCTTAATATTTTGATATTACTAAAACAACCTAATTCTGTTTTAAATGGCCGTTTTACCCTCAATTCCTTTGGTGACAAAAAACGTAATTACGAAAATGCCATTAATGAATATCTGCCACGCCAGCGCGCGAAAACTTAAGTCTACCAGAGCTATGACGGTAGACTTAAGAGCTCGGACGATAAAGTCTACTGGTAAAATGACGGTAGACTTTAGTTTTTTATGAAGTGGTAGACTTACTTGGTAAAGTCTACCAACTTTGAGTAATTTATAATAAACGAAGCAGATTTTAGTGAAAAGAATGAGACTTTGGCTTTGTCAGTTATGGTAGACTTACGCTGATAAGTCTACCGTAGATTTGAGAGTTTAATCACATGGTGACTTACGCCATGCAGTAGATATTATTTTGAGACAATTGCATAAAACAACCTTCATTATATTTGATATTACTAGACCAACCTATCTTTCTAAAGGATTGGTAAATAGACATAAAAACCAATACTTTGATTTTTTATTACAGAAATGCCATAATTTTTTTCTCGATAAATCGATATTAACACACCACAAACCCTAATCTCGCTCCATCAAGGGTCTACTCTCTCCCTCGATTCTTCTTCGGAATCCCAAAATCGGTTTCTCTTGCTTCTCCTTTGTTCTGCTCCATTTTCATCTTGTAATTAGGATTCGATTTCTTCCTCGCGATTCGCCATCTTTCTATTTCGATGAGCCATTCGAATCCAGTTTGCTCAGTAAAGGTCATTTTTTCCTTCCCTGAACTGATTAGGCTTTTCATTTCTTGTGATCAGATTGTAATCTTCTTCTACTGTGGTGTGAGTTCATGGGTGTTAGTCGAATCGAACATTTTAACGGTCTCGAAAAGTCTTATTGGTTTCTGCTATAAACCCTAAATAGCTCATTGATGTTGTAATTGATGACAACAATTTTGTAGAACTGTTGCATGATTACTGCTGAAATGTCAAGAAGCCGGATTTTGAGAAAAAGACAGGAACTTAAGTGAACCATGGAAACTTTTGTGGTTTTACATGGGTACCTAAGGTCATATTCAGTTTTGTTAATGTAAGAATATGTTTCCACCCTGCAACTTCGAATGCAGGTTGACTTTGATAATCTCTACTTATTCTATCATACGTACTCTTGTATATAAATATTTTTGTTTTTTTGTAGGTTATTTCAACTTCCAAATTTGAGATTCATGCCTATAAACAATATAAACGAACATCACAATACATTTGCTTTGAGAATGGTAAGAGCCTGCTAGATGTTCTGAAGATTAGTAGGAACGCTCATCTACATGCACTTGAAGCAACAATTCTTAATGTTGTTGATAGTGCTTCTAAAGAAAAATGTTTTACCTGTAAAAAATGCAAAGGTGGGTGTGAATTTCAACAGGAATCGCTCGATTTTTGTATTGAATTTCGTTGGTAGATTGGTCTACAAATATGCTGGACTTTACTGTATGGTATGGTAGACTTTACTGTATTTTATGGTAGACTTTTACTTTATGTTATGGTAAATTTTACTGTATGTTATGACCCCTACTAATGTTAAATGCGTGAAAAGGTAATAAAATTACATCATTTCTTGGATTTAAATATCCTCTGACAAGATAAAATCTTGATTTGAACATGAACATGAACATTTGTTTGTTAGAGGATGCTCCCTACTAGGCAAAGCTCACTAAATGATGATCTTTCAGGAAAAAGTGAGACTAAAGAAGAAAATGACTCATTCACTTTTCTTTTCGCTTATTATGAATTTTGGAAGAATTCAGTTAAGAACTCTTCTTTGTCGATTACCTTTATTTATTTTAAAGTATGGATTTTGATGTTGAATTTTAAAGTATGGATTTTGATGACGAAGTCAAATGTCTACCATACTTTATAATAAAATCTACCCTATCAGAAATATAAAAGTCTACCAACATTCAGAAATCTATCAACTTAAGTCTACCACAATATGACCTAAGTCGAAGTGTGATTCTTAACCACAATACTAAGTCATGAGCCTGTTGACTTAACACAATATGACCTAAGTCATGAGCCTTGTGTTGAATGATGATATGATCTTCGCTTATATAATAAACCAAACGATCTACTACAAGTTGAAATCCAAAAGTAACTTTTCTTAACTCATAAGCGATGGTATATGTTATAAGAGTACTAAACATACAAAAGTTCAAGTAAACACACGATAGTAAAACACAAAAAAACTACATATGTGTTTTCGCATCGTTATGACGGTCAAATACTAAATGTACAAAGTTCTAGTAAACACACAAAAAATTATAGTAAACATGATAGTAAAACACACAAAATCGTTAGCTAAGGAGAAGCTTGGGAGGTAAAAAGTCTACCACCATAGGAGATATTTAAGTTTACCACCATGGGAGATAAAAAAGTCTACCACCATAGGAGGTAACCAAGTCTACCACCATGGAGAGGTATCCAAGTCTACCACCATGGGGAGGTATCCAAGTCTACCGTAATACAAATTAAAATCTACCCCATAGGGAACATAAAGTCTACCAAAATTATGGAAATTTACCAAATTAAGTCTTCCACTATGTGAACAAAGTCTACCAAAACATAATAAATCTACCTTGTGAGGCAAAAGTCTACCATAACTAACAATACAAAAGCCTACCATAAATAACAGATAAATCTACCACTTACAAAATCTACCATCTACTTAAGTCTACCAGAAAATCTTAAGTCTAAAAAAAGTCAACAAGTCAATGGTTAAAAAATCTACCGTTAAACAACATATAAGTCTCCATAAAATATATCAGAATAAAAACGTTCACATGTCTTCCACTAAACTCACCGTAATTGTAGACTCCGCTAAGTCTACCAAATCGACAAAGCCAAAGTCTACGTTACTTTTCAACTAAAATCTACTACGCTTAATATAAGTCATCGTCAAAATGCTTAAAAGTTCTACCACTATAAGAAAACTAAAGTTCACCGTCATTCTCTCGGGTAGACTTTATCGCCCGAGCCTCAGCCACCGTCATACTCGCATTTTAACGCGTAAATTCATTAATGGTATTTTCGTAATAATTATTACCAAACGACCGAGGACAAAACGCCATTAAAAATGTAATTAGGTCGCTTCGAGTAATATCCAAATATTAGGTCATTTTAGTAATAAAAAATATAGTTGTTTTATAACCACCCTATTATTTTATGAACTAAGATATATGTGCTTAACTAGATTTTATAACCAACGCGACTTGTGACTTTTTTTTCGCAGACTTAAGATTTTCTGGTAAACTTAAGTGACTTCGAAAGAGATTTTGTAACCGTGGTAGATTTATCTCGTTATCGATAGATTTTATAATGGTCAGGTATTTAAATACAAAGAGATTTATTCTGCTCAGACTTTGTTGTGTGGGAAGACTTAATTTGGTAAATTTCGAAATTTTAGATTTTATATATGGATGTGATTTTAATTGTATTGTAGACTCAGATACCTCTCCATGGTGGTAGACTTTGTTACCTCCCATGGTGATTTATACCTCTCATGGTAATTTTTACATCTCATGGTGCTAGATTTTAATGTTAATGGTGGTAGACTTTTATACCTCCCATGGTGGTAGACTTTTATACCTCCTATGAGATCGCGGCTTTGATGAGAATCAAAACCAGGTTCATTATATCTTTCTCAATCTTATCATATTGTAGCGTCAAATTTGTCAAGATATTACTTACTTATTACTGAAAAATGCTCATAAAACTTCAATCTCATACGAAATAGATTTTGGCTCGGAACATGGAAGGTTTGGGGGCCAAAGCAAGGTCCATACAAGTTCATGCCAGTGACATCCTTGAGCGTCAATGAAAACTTGTCTGCTTTGAACATCCTTTATCAATCTTCAATCGATAAACCAATTCAAGAATCCCTCATCTTGCAAGACTAGCCATTTTACCTCTTTACGATTGTCAAATTCTTCTGTATCACTTATCCTCGTTATTTATTTTGGCAAATTTCAATACAGTTTTGGTACATAAAAAGCTGAATACTTTACTTCAGTATAGTGGTCACAAGTAGAAGATGAATGTTAATGCAAAACAAAAAAATATGATTTCAGAAGCAAAAAATGTAGCTGTCTTGATGATGTTGCACTCATGTGTTGTCGATATAGAATTAAAGAGCCACGAGAGCTTAATTGCTATAGGCAAAGCCTTCCTGCATGATTATCATAACATGTATGTATCAAAACCGGAGTGAAGATGTGAAATTGATGACAGAGGAGGATCATTTTACCCGGCGAACCGTCTGCTGGAATTTCGAACTATCATTTGTAAATTGAAGGCACACATTACATATAGAACATCAACTCCTCTAAGCTTTCTTGTCTTGATAAACTCTTTGACACCTGAAATAACATTTCAGTGCTGATCAACAACATGATCCACTCCCATTGACCAGTATCGCCATTTCCGCACCAAAAAACCATTGTTACGGAAGAAAGAACTAGCGGAGGTGAAGAAACCACTTAGTTAAGTCGAGCGGAGGAGCAAACTCTCGCCATGACTTGTAAAGTCCACCACAGACAAAAAGTCTACCATAACATACTGAGTTACGTAACATACCGTAAAGTCTACCATAACATACAATAAAGTCTACCAACGGACACGTAAAGTCTACCATAACACACATTAAAGTCTACGGAGTATGATACATGTCTTGCTCCTTCAAATGGTGCATGTGCGAGATTACCGCCTTGGGTGCTTTATCAACCTTCTTCTGTTTAATCAAAACCGCATTCACTTGTTATTAGTTAGAAATCATCAACAACGCCTTAGAAATCATAAACTCAATTTTCATGACTTTGTCAAGTTTGTATAGAAAAACATGGAGACAAATCTTAAAGATTAGCAAAAGTTTTGAGTGGGTTTACTAGAAGCTATCATGGAGATATCTGCTTAACAACGATTATTTAAAGGTGAGATCCATTCTCTGTAAGGCTCAATAAAAGTAAGACCCATCCTCAAGAGGTTTCAATAAACGAATATCCAACTAATTGCTGACCATGACAACCAATAATGAATTGAGGATATTCTTTTCTTCATGGCATGCATTTGGTACGCTTAGAGCTGATGAACACTCTTATGAAAATTTAGCAGCCTCGATTAAGATAAATTATATGACTGAGGAATATGATATTATGTTAAGTAAAGTCGAGCCATCTAAATATCAAAATCCATAAAAGTGACAAGAAATAACACAAGACTTGTGAAAAAAAATTGATATCGGTGCTCTAAGTAAATATGATCTCCATGAAAAGGAAAATTTCTTATATAGCTATTTAACATAGACAACAAACAAAAAATTACCTGTTTTGGTTTTAGCTAGATTTGTACAACAACATGCATCACAATGACTCCACCTCGCAATCTCTAAATGGTGTCTTACACGCCGACGCCTATCGTTGTTCTCCAAGATCTTACCCGAGCTGATCAGCTTCACTTCGTTTATTCCCTTTGGAACTGTTTTGCCTAAAGAAATCACACACACACACACACACACACACAAAAAAAAGAGCATTTAAACAAGCTGCAACTCACGAAATTAATCCTCTGGATCAACCTAAAATCACAAAAGACTTTAAATTTCACATATATCATGCTTATAACTTCAAAATGGACTAATCATCCAAAACTAATAATCATCTACAGCTCTATAATTCGCATTATAGAATCGTTGACTACTAACTCAAAATCAAAAATTCACAATTCGCTTTAGACTACTAACTCTACACTAATCCCGACAATTAAACAAAGCAGGACCACAAATTAAACCAATTAAACAATTAAAGTTACAAGAAGAAAAAAACAAAAAGATGAACATCTACTTTCTTCTTCAATGCCAATGACCTCGAAAGCATAAAAGGTAACGACTGAGAAATCAAAGACGCTCTTTCCACAAAACCTTCCTTCCATCAACACTCACAAATTCCAGCAATCTCAAGACACAGAACCGAATCCGACTCGAAAAGTCTAAGATTATTATGCAAAGCTTGAGCAGCGGGAAGTAAACCCAGTAAAACGCTTTCGGATTTAAAGACATGATGAACAACATAAGAAAGAACCTGAAGAGAAGCAAGGATCGTGCTTACGCTATCCAAATCCGAATCGGTACGGATCCAAATCGCGGCTTCGATGAAGGCAGCTGAGGAGAAGGAACATGGGATAATTATCATCATCATCTTCCACGAGTTTCTGGAAGGACTCGTGTGTTGGAGGATGAGTTGTGAAGAGCGAGTGGAGAGAAGATGAGAGGTCGAGGAGGGTTTCACGGCGTAGATTATGGTTTTCAG
This sequence comes from Boechera stricta, assembly GCA_018361395.1. Taxonomy (NCBI): domain Eukaryota; kingdom Viridiplantae; phylum Streptophyta; class Magnoliopsida; order Brassicales; family Brassicaceae; genus Boechera; species Boechera stricta. Next base: position 4,317,834 of record CM031539.1, on the reverse strand, counting down.
TTTGTGAGGATTTTAGGTTAATTTGACTGATGAGATGAATTCGTCGGCGGATGTCTTGAGAGATGACCGGAGCCTTTTCTCCATTCTAGGGAATTCGCCGGCGATGGTGGTCAAAGGTTCATTAGTTCGGTTCCGATTTGGATTACGGAGAAAACCCTAGAATTTTGAGATTTCGAAATGATTTGGGAAAAGGGATATGAAGGTTTTTGGAGTCTATACGAACAAATTTGTTATTAAAAAAAAAAAATTTATAACAATGGCATTTGTGTAATAAAAAAATCAAAAGACAGATTTTTGTGTCTTTTTACCCAAATCTCAAACTTTATGAATCAAAGAAGTTGGTCTAGTAATAAAACATATGATAAAGGTTGTTTTAAGCAATTATAAATACATTAACATGTCGTCCCAAATTTTCCACCAATTTGGGACGGCAGGATTAAAAAAATTGCATACGGTGAGATTCGAACCCGGGTGGATATGGTCTTAGATAATTTTAGATTCGTGGCATCCGACAATTGTATCACATATTTTTTTCGATAAATGATTGCAAATACTTCTATATAATACTTTAAAATGCTATAACCATCTAATTCAGGAGGTGGACCATCAAAAACCTTTTTGTTTTGCTAATCAATGTGGTGATTCGACGATAGGGATGGTCATTTCTCAAAAAACGTATATAACAATCAAACCAAGATATTTTCCGACCGTTTTTCAATTGGAACGCATCTGTATTGTCTTGAAAATATGTACACGATAATCTCTCATGTATCGTCCATCCAGACAACATACCATATGCTGAAAAATCACTTATGGTCCACATCAGCACTGTCCGCATCACCAAATTTTCCTTCAATGAAAGATCAAATGCCTGAACTCCATGTTCCCATAACATCTGCAATTCATAAATCAATAGTTGTAAGAAATCATCAAGTGATCTCTTTGGATGCTCAGGTCAATGAACGAGAATTGTGAGGAAAAAAAACTTTCTCTTCATGCATAAGGATGGTGGCAGATTGCATGGTGTCACAATTACTGGCCACAATGAATATTGTCTTCAATGCTTTCCGTAATGATTAAAACCGTAGGCGCATAAACCAAGGTACACATTCCGTTTCTCAGCTGCAAAATCAGAATAAACAATCTCAAAGTGTCTCCATGCTTCAGCGTTAGACGAATGTGATATATCTCGATCCCGTGTATGATCTGAATGCCATCTCATAGACTCTGCCGTCCTCTGTAATTGATATAATCTTTTCAACCTCTCCGTTAATGGCAAATACCACATCCGTTTGTATGGAACATTGACTCTTCCACCTGTTTCTTGATATCGAGGATTGCGACAAAACCGACAAACTAACCGAGCTGAATCTTCTCTCCAATAAATCATACAATTATTGTTGCACACATCTATCACCTGATACGGCAAACCAAGCCCAGCCACCAACTTCTGTATCTCATAGTATGTTGATGGATAATTACTATCTGTCGGCAAATATCTTTTCATATAATCAGCAAACGCATCAACACAAGTCTCAGATAAATTGTAATCCGTCTTGATTGTCATCAATTCAGTTACAGCCGATAATGGTGATAGTCCCTCCGGACAACCTCTATACAACGGCTGCTTTGCCGTATCTGACATATCAAAGAATCTTTGTGCTTCTAAATTAGGTTCCTCTACTTTATCTCTTCTAAAATCAACAAAGCCCGGAGTATTAACATGATATGCATCATATACCATCTGAACAGAACCGACATAACCCTATTTTTGGTGTAGATTCTCTTATTCTATCCGATGTAAAAGTTCCACTTGTACAAGCAAAATCTACCATATAATCATTTTCTCCATGCGAATACTAAATCTTGTAACCCGTAATAAATCCTCTATGATGTAAATGCGAACTTACTTCTAAAATATCGTGAAATCTACGATTCTTACATTTAAGACAAGAAAAATAGATTTTACCCGTTTGCAAAGCAAGTTCCTGATTTGTTGCAAAACTCACGAACTGTCTTACACCTTCGACAAACTCTTCTGTAAGTTGCTCTGATTCGGGACCGCACATTGGTCTGTCCATCCACGCTCGAAAATAATTATATTGATTTAATGATGACATATTTGTAATAGAGAATGTATAGATAATATGAGAAGAATATAGTTAGAGAAATATTATGAGAGTGAAATGTTTTTTGTGAAGAAATAGGGGTTTTATAAACGCTGAAACCGACGGAATTCCGACTGCAACGACTATAAACGCGGTTGTCCGTTCAACGGCTTTAAACGGCTAATTTTTAAACGGTTATATTTTAAACTTTCTGATGGAAAACCGACGGAGACTGTAAAGCCATCGGTTGTCCGTCGGAGATACTGATGAAAAACTGACGGCATGTAACTTTTCGACGGAGTTATCTATGGTAACGGCTATAAACGCAGCTATCCGATAAACGGCTAATTTTTAAACGGTTATATTTTAAAAGTTTCGATGGAAAACCGACGAAATCTGTAGAACCCGTCGGATATACCGATGGAAAACTGACGAAATGTAATTATCCGTCACTTTTCTGTCGGTTTGGCTTTCGTATTTCCCATGAAAATCCATGATTTTAGAGTTTAAAATATTTATAACTATACTGAAAACGAATAATACCACCAAATCGTCTCAAATATTATTTTAAGAATTCAAATAGTTTTAAAATATACATGTAATAAAATATGATTTTGGAGTATTCTAATAGTAGTAAAAGGAGATTTGGATTCCATCTTTGTGACTCATTCTCTGACCAAAACACCCTTGCAAAGCATCTTTCTTCAGAAAATATTCGTTTCATATTGCTAGGTTTTCGAGTGTTCTTCATAAAATCTGTTTCCTAGTTTTTTCATATTTTTTTTTCTTCATGGATTTTGATGTAAAGTAAAGTATAACTATGCAGTAAACGGATGTGAAATGTCATCGAAATCAATCCGGAAGTATAAAATGTATACTTAATTTTACTGGATAAAATGTATATATTGTGTTAAATGTTTCGCTTTAAACAGCTAATTTTTCAACGGTTATATTTTAAACTTTCCGATGGAAAACCGACGGAGACTATAAAGCCGTCGGTTGTCCATCGGAGATACCGATAGAAAATCTACGGTATATGGTTAGGCCGTCTGATTTTCATCGGTTTTGCTGACGAATTTCCTATGAAAATCCGAGAATTTGGGATTTTAGATATTTATAACTATACAGAAAACGGATAATTCGACCAATTCGTTTGAATCCTTAACAAATTGAAAACGTCAAAGTATATTGTAATAACTGATATGTGTTTTTTATAAGTTTTGTTAGTTAGTTATGAAGAGTAATATGATAGTATGTAATTTGCCATCAATATAAATATTATTTTCAAATGGATACTCTCAAATATTAGTAAGAGAATTTCTTTTTATTTGGATCATGTAATAAGGATGAGGATGATGTATCTATCTATATTTACTGCAGAACGAGGATGATGTATCTATCTATATTTAGTAATTGTTTCTTCAGTTAAACTTTTTTCATGTATTTACTGTAGAATGAGGATGATGTATCTACCTATATTAATAATCGAAAAAGATTAAAAAGTGTAAGAACATATGCTAGACATCAACGTCATATTTCACCCTCAAATGTAATCAAAATACGTTTTGTAACTCATCCATTTTCTTTTCTCATGATCGCTTTGTTGGAATGTGAAATGTCATCGAAATCAATCCGGAAGTATAAAATTTATACTCAATTTTTCAGGATAAAATGTATATATTGTGTTAAATGTTTTGCTTGTATGGTTATTTATATATAAAACAGATGTACCTTCAATTTTTTGTGGCAAATAATTAATATGGTTGGAGTTTTATATTTATTTAAAAGTATATACCGTCGGTTTTCCATCGGTAATACCGATGGAATTCCGACGGGAGCGAAATAAATCTACCGAATAGGCATAAGAATTACACATCTGTCGGTTTTCTATCGGTAATACCGATGGATTTCCGACGGCTATGTAAAAGCCAACAAAAATACATGCAAAAAAAATCTGACACCCGTCGGTTTTCCATCGGTAATACCGATGGAATTCCGACGCGAATTTATTGTGGCGCAAGAAAATTCGGTGAGCGGAAATAAAAAATTAGCCTTTACGGAAAACCGACGGATTATCCGTCGGTCACCAAACTTTTATACCTGATGAACTTCTTTTCTTCTCCATTTCTTCTCTCCTCCGATTCTTCCTCCGGCGCCGAGTCTCTCTTCTCTCCTCCGTTTTCTCGATTCTCCGGCGAGCCTTCTTCCACCGGCGTGCTTCTCTTCCACCGGCGCGTCTCCTCCGATTCTTCCTCCGCCGTTCTTCTTCCGGCGTTCTTCCTTCGGCGCGTCTCCTCCGGCGAACCTTCTTCCCGGCGACCTCCTCTTCATTAACGAGATGTAAGATTTTTTTATTTTAGAATTTAGGATTTTTGGGTTTTGTGATTTAATGGATTTTGGATTTTGTGGTTTTGTTATTTTGGAATTAGGATTTTCATATTGTGATTTATGCTATAGGATTAAGAATTTTTGTTTTAGATTTAGGGTTTTGGAATTTTTAATTTAGTTTTCAAGATTTTAATTTTGTGATTTAGGTTAGAAATTAGTATTATTAATTTAGGATATCAATTTAGTAATTTATGAATAAGGTTTTATGATTTAGAATTTGTGATTAATAATTAGTGATTTAGGTTCTATGATTTTGATTTTGTGATTTATGTTAGAAATTAGTATTATGAATTTATTAATTTGTGATTAATAATTAGTGATTTATGTTTTAAGATTTTGATTTTGTGTTTAGGTTAGAATTTAATATTATGAATTAGGATATCAATTTAGTAATTTTGTGATTTAGGTTTTATGATTTAGAATTTGTGATTAATAATTAGTTATTTAGGTATTACGATTTTGATTTTGTGATTTATGTTAGAAATCAGTATTATGAATTTATTAAATTGTGATTAATAATTACTGATTTATGTTTTATAATTTTGAGTTTGTGATTTAGGTAAGAAATTAGTATTATGAATTTAGGATATCAATTTAGTAATTTATGAATAAGATTTTGTTATTTCTGATTTTCAAATTGGATTTTTAGGTTTTGGAATTTAGAATTAGGATTTTGTGATTTAGGTAAGAAATATGTGATATAAGATTTTTAAGGATTTTTTAGGATTTCGATATTATAATTTATGAATAATATTTTTTGATGTAGGATTCAAATTATGTTATTTCTTACTAATCATTTTCTCGTTTTAGGAGTTATGAGGATTTCCTCCGTATTACTCAGGGAGCTCCGATCACTCATACGAACCAGAGGAGTAGTTCCGCCACTCCTTCTAATATTCCAGCTTCCGAGAATTCTGAAGCCCGCACCAGAATCACCATTCATGAGCTTCTTTCTCAACTGGTACGAGAATGTTTATGGATGCTTCACCCACAACGTCTGAATGGAGCCACTTGGTATATAATTTTAGTATTTTATAATTTTTTAACACTAATTATTTAATTGTGTTTTTTATTTTATTTGTAGGTTTCGCTATAAAAACGGGATCAACAAGGCGATTTTGAATATTCTCCATAACCAACTCCCTGAGATGTATCCCACCTACGGAGATATGCCAAAAGATCGGCGAGATAGCTAGTTCAATTCTTTCGCGGTATGAAATTTTATTACTTTATTATGGTTTTTTGAACATTTAATTGTGGTGTAACTAATTCTATATTTATTTCATTTTTGTAGTAAAAATTCAATTGGGTCCCACAACAAACGCTCTTTGTTCGTAAAGTTTTCGATAAGCAAGCTAGTTTACAATTCAGCGAGCATGTCTACAGTTGGAAGCAAAAGTGGAAGAAGGGAAAAGACAAGTCAAGGGATCTCAACCCTGATGTTTGGCAGGCGTACATTCGATACTGGAGTTCATAAGAGGCCGACAAGATCTCCACACGAAACAAGGCGAACCGCATGGGATGGACTGGGAATCGTGACACATAATGCGGGTGCAATAACGTTCGAGAGTCGTGCTGACGAACTGGTATGAATATAATCTTTTACTAATTATTAATTTCCTTCAATTTTTTTATTTAGTAATAATTTATTTGTTTAACTAGACTGCCAACACTGGTGGTGTGCGACCAGATTTGTTTGACATTTTTGTTGACATGCACACCAATAAAAAAACCGGGGAGGTATAAGACAAGCAGGCGTTCAGAATCATGAACAACATCGAGAAGAAGAAGTAGGATAAGCTTACCCAACTATCTCAAGAAGGAGGATCAGCTTCAGGTTCTAATGAATTGCTGCGAGAAGTCATGAACCAATTGGTCCTAGTGGTAAATAAATTTATATAAGTTATATTATTTTTATTAATTTTCAGTATTTAATATTTGTTTATAATTTCTTAGGAAACTCCTGTAAGCCGAGGACGTGTTTTTGGATTAAGACGCCTTCCAGAAGCTGACACTGTAACGTCTTCGTTTACACACACAGATCTTACGCTCGTTGAAGAGATTGAGAAGCTGAAGACAGAATTGGCGAAAAAGAATGCAACAATTCAGGAGTCGTGTTCCTCTCAGGATTACTTCTCGACTTTTATGAGCCAGCATTTCTCGGATTTCCGCCCTCCAAGCCAGCAGTAGCATTTTTAGGTTTTTTATAATCGTATTCGAACAATGTTAAACTTTTATTTAATGTATAATTAACTTTAGAGTTTTTTATTTATCCATTTTTAATTTAATTTTTATTTATAATTAAAATTTTGAATTACAAAAAATTAAATAATATTTGTTTTTTAAAATTTAGTAATACGGTCGGTTGGCCGTCGGAATATACATCCGTCGGTTGGCCGTCAGAATATCTATCCGACGGTTGGCCGTCGAAATCTCACTCCGTCGGTTGTCCGTCGGAATACCAACCCGTCGGTTGGCCGTCGGAATATCTATCGTCAGTTGGCCGTCGGTCATATAATTACCGACACGTTTCTGACACGCATTGTTGTCGAAAATTTGAAACTTTTTTGAACGTTCACTCCCTCAGAACACCGTCGAAATTGTATATCCGACGGAGATTTTCATCTGTAGTCCGTCGGAAAGTTTCTATCGGTAATCCGTCGGTTTTTGCTAAAGGTTTCTGACGGAAATTGATTTCCGACGACTTCAAACCGACGACTTCGCGTGCGTGGAAACCCCGTCGGAAATCTTTGTTTCCGACGAGTTACCCACAGATATATCCGTCGGAATACGTACTGTTTTCTTATAGTGTAAGGAAAGATTATCAGAATTCATACGGTTCGTATCTAATCAAAAGATGACACATACAAAAAGTATTATGACTTGTCCTTTTGTCAAATTTTGGACCTGTAGATTTTTTTACAAAATAAATAAATTAAGATGGAAACGAAAAAAAAAAAAACAAGATCTCTCCGCCTATTCTTGTGCAAACCAAGTTCACTACCTGAAGTTCAAGTCACCTGAACACCGTGATTTATGAGTGGGTATAGCCTTGGGCATTCGGGTATTCGGGTCGGTTCGGGTCGGGTAGTTCGGGTTTTGGGTAGTTCGGGTATCAACTTATAAAACCCAAACAGGTACCGAAATTTTTTCGGATATTTTCGGGTCGGTATTTTCGGGTATCGGGTATTTTCGGGTAATACCCGAACTACCCGAATACTCAAAATTTATCCGAACCTATACCTTCAAATTTAACTGTGTAAAGTGTAATCATAAACTTTCAAATATAAATCCAACACACAAATCAAACTTTAAATCCAACATTCAATTTCAACTTCTATACCAAACAGAGAATTCCAAATAAAAAAAATAAGGCTAATAAGTCTGCATATTACAGAAGTTTAGTGAAAATGAAAGTGAAACACATAAGAAGCAAAGTTTACTGAAGCTGAAACACGTATAAGATGCACTGATCAAATCTCACAAGATGCAGCAAACCCGAATCTACAAGAAACAAAGAATGTTAATGAAAAAACGCAAATGTAATCTCAAATGCAGAAAGTGTAAACTCATTTACTCAAATGTAAAAGAATAAACTATGCAAACCTGGTTGCATTGAGTTCCACTTTCCATTCTTTGTACTTGCAAGGATTTAAACCTGAAATTCTACAAAAGAAAACATAAAGGTAAGTTAATAACAATGGATATTTTTAGGTAATTGACAATCAAACTGAAAGTGAAACTAATTTACCTCTTTGCAGAGCATCTTCCATTTCAATATCTGCAAGCAATTGTTGATTTGTAACCACCTTTTGTTCACTTAAGTGAATCTCAGCCTTCAACCATTGTTTAGTACACATTAGCACCTCTAATATATAATGAGTCAAACAACTCCGAGAAGGATCAAGGATCCGCTCACTGGTGCTAAATGCAGACTCACTAGCAACTGAAGATACTTGCATAGCAAGTACATCTTTTGCTATTTTTGATAAAACCGGATACTTATGAGCATTGTCCCTCCACCATCCCAATACATTATATTCGGTTCCAAGCATCATTTTTGGATTCACCACTTTTTCCTTCAAGTAAATCTCTAACTCATTCTTTGCATCATCAAATCCTTTTTCAGTAATCATTTCATCATACTCATGATCCAGATTTTCATACTCATTTCCTCAAAGCCATAGAAGAACTGTTGCTCAAGCCAATTAAATTCCTTTCAATCATCGCAATCTCACCATAACATCTATAAGAGTTCACAGTTGTAGAGGATGACACCACTAAAGTAGATTTATAGAAAATATTCAGAAATCTTACAAGTTTTTCAAGTGCATCCCAATCTTCTACTGTCGGTGGTCCACGCCTCTTTTTCCCATTAACTAACTCTTGAAACCAATCATTATATAATTTGTCTTCAGCTTCCATCTTATCAAAACCTAGCCTAAACTGAATTGCTCTAGTTAACATCAGAAATGTTGAGTTCCACCGAGTTTTGCAATCCAAAGAAAGGCTGCCCCTACTCATTTTTCCAGTTTCAACCCGCAACTCAAATGATTTCAGTCTTGTAGAAGAGGATCTAATATATGTTACCGCATTACGAATTGCTGAGATGCTATCATCCACATCATTAAAACCATCTCTGACAACTAAATTCAGAATGTGAGCACAACACCTCATATGCAAAAACTCACCACCTAAGACCAATGCATCATTACCCAATGAAATGAATGAATCCTTAAACTTCTTGAGTGCATTGGTATTGGTAGTAGCATTGTCTACAGTGATGATAAAAATCTTCTTTATATCCCAATCAGACAAACACTCTCGAAGAACATAACATATAGAATCTCCTTTATGATCCGAGATGTTCTTAAAACCAATGATAAGCTTTCTTAAATGCCAACATTCATCTATCCAATGAGCTGTAATAACCATGTAACTAGCTCCTGTATTGGGAGCAACCCAGATGTCTGTGGTTATAGACACTCTTTGATTACTAACATCAAATACCTTACTCATTTTTGCCTTTTTCTCCACATACATTTTATAAATGTTCCTAGTTGCAGTCTTCCTAGAATGTGATTGGTACAGCTTAACTTTTTTGCAAAAATGCTTCCATGCCAAACTTTCAATAAATGAAAGTGGTAACTCACCCAAAACAAGTAACTCATCACAAGCTTCATCAAAGACATCTTTAGAAACTTTTCCCAACACCAAATTACCTTCCTTACCTTCTTCGTTTATAACTGTTTATTTTTCTGCTTTAGACTCTAACCAAGCTAGGTGCTCCTTGCAAGATTTAAGATGCTTCCCCAAATTAGTTGTCCCTGATGAAGTGGGACAACTCAAAATTCTACCACAGTAATTGCACCTACACTTATCTTTATTTTCAGCAGTTCTAGTAAAATGTACCCAAACAAGTGACCTTGTAATTGGAGGTGTAGGCTTTTTTGACTTAGCTGATTTTGAATCAGCTTCACCTTCAGTGTGACCTGAGTCACCCAACTCTCCTTTTCTTTTGTTTGTTGTTATAGGAATCTCAGTCTCAACTTCTTCTGTTGCATGTACATCTTCATTAGCATCTTTGTTTGCCGGAAATGGTGAAGAATCCATCTGCTAACAAACAAGGATTCAATTTTTTAAAAGATTAAATAAATATTATTTGTAACAGCTAGTAAACCTAGTATACAAACCTGGATATACATAAATTGTTAATTCACCAAGTAAGGAAAAAAAAATTAAAAAGAAAAGCATCTTTGACTTTGCTCATGATAAGCACTTCAACAGCATGAAAACGTGAGTTCTTTAACATTGTTTATTAGGAATCAAGATGACACACTGCAGAATCTAAGTAATAATAAATTAATTCATGAAGTTACTTACCATCTTCAAATTATAAGTTATAAAGGCACACAAAACAAAGTCATCTTCTCTAATTAAGTACAATTGAAGCTCCTCCTACAGAATTCTAGTCGAGAAAAGCAACAGGAAAAATTACATGAGATGGTGTGCAATCATTTAATCATTATCGAAACAATAAAGAACATATTTTTACAATGAAAAATTGAATATAAACGAGGAAGAACAAAGAAAAATCAAAGAAAAACAAAGCAGCTAAACAACAAAGTTTCAAATTTAAACCAAACCCAGAAAAAAAAACACGAACTAAATATCTATTACCAATAGAAAATTAGAAACCATCAATCAATCACCAATATAATTCATAGAGAATCTAACATGACCTGTGACAAAAAACACTGAATTATGGTGATTCAAACCCAAACAGCAAGCAAAAGCAAGAAATTAAAGCACCTTGAATCAATTTGAGACGCTATGAAACTCCAATAAAGCCAAATCGAAGGATAGAACGACATACCCGAGAACAATTCTTCGAAGACGAAGATGAGGGATGATGGGTCTCCAGATTTTGAGAATGTTCTATGCGATTTTGCATCTTATTCTAAAGGTAACAGTAAAACCTAGAGACTAGAGAGTACTAGAGTAGAGAGGCGGAGAGACTCTTCGACTTCAACTTCTTCTTTTTTCAGCATAAAACCCATTAACCGAAAGTACCGAACAAACTCATCTACCATAATCTTATGCGTGGGTATTTCGGGTACCCGAATGGGTATTCGGATATTACCCGAACCGATCCGATACCCGAACCAAATCTTTCTAAGAACCGAACGGATATTCCACTATACCCGAAATTCATTCGGTTCGGATATTTCGGGTTGGGTATTTCGGGTCCGGGTATTATGCCCAAGGCTAAGTGGGTAGATGGGTTAGGCGTACCTCTCGGCCAAATATATTTTGAGATACTGCTATAGACTAGTCTTTGCTGAATGGATATGACTTCATACTTTTCCTCAAAGCCGCCTACCTCGAGATTAAAATTTAAATAAAGAAATCAATTGACCATCGACCTTGATTATTGGGCCACTAGTTTCAACTATTATTTCACAGACATATGTGGACTCACCTTTTGATTAAACAATATTATCTTTTGTAGGCCCAAGCCTGGTACGAGAAATCTTCGCATGTGAGGCAGATCTTTCGATCGTTGTTCCCACGTGCTAAAAATATAAGGTCGCGTCGTCACAACATACTCGAGCAACCTTTCTATAAAACGGAGTCCTTATAAGCCTAAAGGAATCACTCCAATCAATCACTAATACATTAACACTTTCAATTTTTCTCGGAATCAGCGAGCAAGAAAATGGGATCTCCTGCAGTTCTTAACGCACAAAAACCACACGTAGTTTGCGTGCCTTATCCGGCTCAAGGCCACATCAACCCTATGATGAAAGTGGCTAAACTCCTCTACACTAAAGGGTTCGACGTCACCTTCGTCAACACCGTCTACAACCACAACCGTCTCCTACGGTCCCGTGGGCCTAACGCCGTCGACTGGCTTCCTTCTTTCCGGTTTGAGTCCATCCCTGACGGTCTATCGGAGACTGATGTGGACGCCACTCAGGACATCCCTACCCTTTGCGAGTCCACGATGAAGCACTGTCTCGCTCCGTTTAAGGAGCTTCTCCGGCAGATCAACGCCGGAGATGATGTTCCTCCGGTGAGCTGTATCTTATCCGATGGTGTTATGAGCTTCACACTTGACGCTGCGGAGGAGCTTGGTGTCCCGGAGATTCTTTTCTGGACAATGAGTGGTTGTGGCTTCCTGACTTATCTGTACTACTATCGTTTCATCGAGAAGGGATTATCGCCGCTAAAAGGTAAGTAAGTATTATTATTATTTTTCTTTATTAATAGATTCCCCCGACCATAAATTACAGTTCATACTTATTATATACTCCAAAAAAGAGGACCACAATTAATACATGCTTTGAAACAAAAAAAACTTTCCATGAATTTGCATTTGACACCCAATATATATATATATATATATATTTCCATACTTTTGTCAATATAGAATAATGGTCATAAATTACATCAACTACACAAACTAATAAACTTTGTCAACAACACAGTAATAAAATTAGGGTTAAATGTTATACACCGTCAAACACTTTTGGATTCCCCTATTTGAGGCACTGAAAAATCACAATGATTGCGAAACATAATAGTCTTATATGGTAGGATAACTTCAAGGAATTTTTGTTTTAATTTTTATGATAATTCAACAACGCAGCTAAAATGGTAATTGCGAAAGAAAAAAAAAATTCAAACTCGATAAATTAAAATAAAATTTTAAAGTCCAAAGAGACTTGCATAAAAGTAAACTCTTATCATTGTAGGTAGGCAACTTTGTGTCTGACATTGTTGATAACCTTTTTCTGGCTCTGTTCTTTATACACCATCAATGTAAATGCATCATAACTACGTACGGTGCTTTAGATTAGGAAATCTTGAGATGATATTGAGTTATAACTAATATTATGGTGGTGGATTTGGTAGATGAGAGTTACTTGACCAAGGAATACTTAGACACAGAAGTAGATTGGATACCATTGATGAATAACCTAAGACTAAAAGACATCCCTACCTTCATCCGAACGACTAATCCTGACGACATAATGCTCAACTTTATTATCCGCGAGACTGATCGAGCCAAACGCGCTTCAGCTATCATTCTCAACACGTTTGATGATCTCGAGCATGACGTCATTCAATCTATGCAATCTATTATACCTCCGGTTTACACTATTGGACCGCTTCATCTACTAGAGAAACAAGAGATTAGTGAGGATAGTGAGGTCGGACGAATAGGATCGAATCTGTGGAGAGAGGAGACGGAGTATCTGGATTGGCTAAATACCAAAGCTCGAAACAGTGTTGTTTACGTTAACTTTGGGAGCATAACAGTGTTGAATGCAAAACAGCTTGCGGAGTTTGCATGGGGTTTGGCCGCAACGGGGAAAGATTTTTTGTGGGTGATCCGGCCAGATTTAGTAGCCGGGGATGAGGCAATGGTTCCGCAGGAGTTTTTAAAGGAGACGGCAGACAGGAGAATGCTGGCAAATTGGTGTCCTCAAGAAAAAGTCCTTTCCCACCCAGCCATTGGTGGGTTCTTGACGCATTGTGGGTGGAACTCGACGTTGGAAAGTTTATGTGCTGGAGTTCCAATGGTTTGTTGGCCATTTTTTGGAGAGCAACAAACAAATTGTAAGTTTTCTTGTGACGAATGGGAGGTTGGTATCGAGATTGGCGGAGATGTGAAGAGAGAGGAGGTTGATGAAGTGGTTAGAGAGTTGATGGATGGAGAGAAGGGGAATAAAATGAGAGAGAATGCGGAAGAGTGGCGGCGCTTGGCGAAAGAAGCGACGGAGTACAAACATGGTTCATCGGTTTTGAATTTTGAGACGGTTGTGAGCAAAGTTCTTTTAAGGGAGTAGAGATTACAAGGAGACTATGTTATATTTTATATACAACATGGTTATAAAACTATGTTATACATATAACTCTGATCGAGTACTTGTTTTAAGATTTTTCAATCGTCTGTGGTGATATCCTAAATTAGCAAATTGGATTGACATTTCTAAAGATATATGTGTATGTGAGTGTGACTGTGTGTGTTGCATTCATAATGTGTACGGAGTCAATAGCAGCATATTATTAAAGAAAAAAATATATATATATATATATATATTTTGTAATAATATTTTCGGAATACGTTAGTTCCCAAAAAATCCTACGAATACCATAGTCAGAAATGGCTATATTTTTTCTGTAGTGTAGGTTTAAACATAAAGAGTTCACCTAAGATCTTGAATTGAAACATGAAATTGTGCAATACATTTTCTTTTCGTCCGCAACAACGTATAGGTTGCAATTTAATCAAAAAAGTAAGTCAAAGTGACCAAGTGAGTAGTAGTACGTTTACATTATAAAATATCAAAATTGTTAAATGTGTCGCATGCGTTACATATCAAGGAAAAAAAATGTTTTCTCTACAGTTATTTATACCAAGCCACTATGGACGTGTTTACGAACCTATATGCTCATAATTTCAGGTAGAAAGAGAAATCAGAATTTACGTCAAAATTGTGGAATTGTTTTGTGATTTTGCACCAAAAAATGTGAAATTGCGTGAACCAATCAATCAGAAAATCGCAATCATCCGAGATTAAATACAATATATGGTGTACAAGATTATTTTGTTAGTCTACCGCTAGACTACCAAATTAAGTCCAACAAACCAATAAATTTGTGTTCTTCTTGCATCAACTTCCAAAAACATAAAGAAACATATAAAAGTATGTTTTCTTTTAATAATATATCTGAGTTATATGACACAAAACAATAAAATATATTACTCCAATGTCTATACTAGTTTGTCTTGATATGGCATGGACAATTCAGTAACAAGTAAAAAATGTCGACATTAGTGTCTGGAGCCATTTATTAGATAGCGCCATTAATGTAATATAACGCCATCGAAAAATCATTGGGTTCATTGCCCCCTCCCCCCAACACACACACTTAAATGCCTTACGTCCGCCGTCCACTTCCATCATTATTATTTTTTTGGGCAGAAGAATTAAAAAAAAAAAATGGCAGATCTTTCGAGTTTCGACAATTGGCACTCAAGAATCATAAAGATCTCGCCGAGTCATTATCAATTATCTTTCTAAAGCGAAGTCCTTATAAGCCTTATCTTTCTAAAACGAATTGAAGTCCTTGTAAGCCTATCAATCACATATACATACATATTCACTTTCATTTTTCCTCGGCACAAGAAATAAAGAAAATGGGATTTCCTGCGCGCCGTTTCTAGCGAAAAGAAACTATTGCGGATATACTTGTATCAACGCCGTTTTAAAGTCCAATTCTGTTTATGACAATTTTAAGATACTCAATTTTAAGTTAATGAACGAAAATACTTATATAAATAGGGAGTTAGCCGCTCTTCAAAAAATAGCACAAATATTCACAATTGTTTTTGACATAGTATCAAAGTCTGATCTCTAATTCTCGATATCTTTCTTTAAACGATTCTCAATTTTCTCTCTCTTTTTTTCGTTTGTGTTCTTAGATCTTGACGCTCAGACTATCTACAATGGTTTCAATATTCAACACCTTCCTTTTTACTCCACCTCATCTTCTCTTTTTTCCACCTCATAATTCAACACCCATTTTTATTTTACACTCTACAATTGATTTTGTTTAAAAAAATTTAACACCCTACCCTACATTTTTATTAAAAGACACTTAACTTTAATTAAAACACACATAATTATTATAATATTACACATACAAACCATAAAACTCTTACATTTTACAATTTTATTTTAAAAAAATATTTTAGCCTCTAAACATTCCGAATTTTGTCCATATATGTTTGACTAAATCCGCTTGCAATTCGTGATGTATATTTGAATCAGAACTGATCTAAGACGCATGATTTCAATACAGAAGCACTTCACAAGAAAGGTCATGTGTACTAACTCATTGATCATAATCGGTCCAATGTGAACATATGTATCTCATCCTCAACTATCATATTACGCAATATGATACATGACCTCATGATCATACCAAATCGTTATATCCCACATGCGAGCGGTTCACGATAATTTTAAAACGAAGCAGAACACCGAATGCACGCTCAATGTCCTTCCGACATCCTTCTGATGTCGGCAAATAACTTATCTCGTTCACTCGAGGAAGTTTATTGAATTTAAAGTGGATGAAGGATATATACCGTCGCGTAATAAGACGCCATATCATATGGACGTTGGTTCACGAAGAATTTCACTCTTGGCGTATTTCCTTGTTCAACATCATCGAACACTGGTGAACGGTCTAGAACATTTATATCGTTCAATGTGGCTGGACATCCAAAAAATGCATGCCAAATCCATAGATCATGAGAAGCAACTGCTTCAAAAATAACAGTGGTGGTTCCCTTATCTCCCCGAGTAAATTGACCTTCCCACGCCGTAGGATAATTTTTTCATTCCCAGTGCATGCAATCAATACTCCCAATCATTCCCGGGAATCCCCGCATCTCACTAACATGCAGTATTTTTTGTAGGTCATCTTGAGTCGTTGGAGCTCTAAGATAAACATGCTCATACAATTGTATAATTCCTTTACAGAATCTACGCAAGCACTCCAATGCAGTAGTACCTCCTATTTTGATGTATTCATCGACCGCGTCGGCTGCTACACCATATGCTAACATTCGCATGGCCGTTGTACATTTTGCTAATGGAGATATACCTTCTTTATTGGCTGCATCAACTCGTTGTGTGAAATAATTGTCGATGCTTGATAGGTCCCCAACAATCCGAAGGAAAACATGTTTTCGCATTCGGAATCGGTGACGAAACATTGCATCGTCATATATGGGTTGAGCAAAGTGCCAATCGCCTCGCTCGACTGCATGATCTCTTTTAAAGTATTTTCTTTTGCTACGAGGTGCATAGTCTTCTTCTACTTTGTTTCGCCGCTCTCTAAACCGGTTAATGATATATTTCTCTTCAATTTCAGACGATTTTTTGTAAGCTTCGATATCGAAAGGAAATTCTGATGGATCCATCATTAGTTTTTTAGTAGTATGAGATTTATGATATTGGTACATCAAATGAAGAATGAGTCTCCATTTAAAGAAATTGATTGGGTGACTCCCAACAAACATTGATTGATAGAGGTGGCTCCCCGACATACATTATTAAAGTAGGCATGGAGATAAATAATTGAAATAGAAAACGACAGACTTTATTAAAGCAGGCATGGAGAGAAATAATTAAAATAGAAAACGACAGACTTTATTAAAGCAGGCATGGTAAAAAATTATTGAGACATAAAACGACAGACATTATTAAAGAAAAAAGACATACATTATTAAAGCAAGCATGGAGAGAAATTATTGAATTTGAAAACGATGTATATTAAAGCAAAAACGACATTATTAAAGCGAAAAGAGATTATTTTAAGCGAACACGCCAAACATTATGATTAATTTCCAAAAAAATCTTGACCCAGCTTCTCCAATAGCTCTTTACTTTGGTCATCAAGATGTTCCTTTTCACTTAACTTCAAATACATTTTCATCTTCTTAGCTTGAGTTTTTTCTTCCATTAATTGGTTAGTTTCCTCTTGTCTCATGGCTATTTTGTACTGCTCCAACTCTTTCTCAATTATTTAAATTCATTCCACTCTTCGTTGATCACTTCACATGCATCCTTGCTTTTTCTTTTTTTGCGCATCCCTCCCCATCGACGAGCAATGGATCCAACAGCTGTAACCACTGCATCACTATCCCATGATCTCTGTAACCACCGCTTCTGAGCAGTATTTCCCGACCTGACTACTATAACGTGGTTAATCACGAACGCGCCATTCTCGACATTAGAAAATGACCGCTTAGACTGAATATAATTCATGCTAATACATCATCTCTCGACCACCTGCTTGTTACATACGCTAGCGTTATCATAACAATCCATTGCAAGTCTTTGGGATGTAGTTGTAATGATTTTGCATGAAGCTCCATCACACGGCGATTGAAAAACAATGCTCATTACAATAATCGAAGTTTACCCCAATATGCTTCATTTTTGGTTTTCAACAACTGCGGTTCCATATTTAATCCAACCACTCAATAACACCAAATTTTGCTCGGTCCATTTGGGGTTTTGCATAACATAAATGAATCATCTCGTATTTGGAGTGGCTTCATCAGCATCGCCCATACCACCAAGAGCCATTTGTGTCGAAAATTCAGGAAATTGAGTTGTTCTGATATTTGAGACAACTTCATTGTCGGTTGGAGTAGAGGAATTAGGGGGTTCTTGAGATGGATATGACATCATCGATCCGTAGTATGGATGAAAATTCGAATGACAGAAAAAATTTGGAGGATACCCATAATTTGGTATGTGTTTTGTTAGAGATTGATTTTGAAATCGATAATTGATTTGGGTTGTTGAAAGAGAAGTTAATTTTATCAGTTATTATTGGGATCCATTTTGACAAAATAAGATGTGTTTTTTTCTGAGTCCAAATCAAATAAAACTAGTGTCTATTTATAGAGTAGAAAAAATTATGAATTTTGATATAAAATAAAAAAATAAAAATTTAATATATAACCAAATAATTGAGTTGAAATAATTAGAGGGAAAAAAATTTGGTAAATCATTTTTTTCTCTTTATTTTTTTTTTAAAATGTCACATCATCCACATTTTTTCTCTTTTTCTTAGTTTTTAACATGTATTAATCCACCTCAAATTCAATCCATTTTTCAACACATCACTGCATCCTTTAATCAGTTGAATTTTTTTATGAATTTTTTATTTCAACACACCATTGCACATGGTCTCAGTTGATGATTGAAACCGAACTTGTGGAGGAAAAGAGGTACAGATGCATACGATCTCATAATATTTACAAAGTTAGAGAATAGATGTACAAGCGTTTTGATAAAATTATGGAGAAATACGACGTGGATATATAAAAAAAGATAATCGGAGTTAATAGAGTTCGCATCTAATAAAAGATGACACGTACAAAAAGGAATTACGGTTGTCCTTCTGTCAGATTTGATATTGGACCACTAGATTTTTACGAAATAAATAAATTAAGATGGAAACGAAAAAAAACAAGATCTAGCATGGACCATTGGATCTTGATTATTGGGCCACTAGTTTTAACTATTATTTGACCTACAGACGTGGACCCACCTTTTGATTAAGCAATTTTAATATTGCATATAAATAAGGTGTTTTAAATTAGGAAATCTTGAGATGATATTGAGTTACAACTAATCTTATGGTGGTGGATTTGGTAGATGAGAGTTACTTGACCAAGGAATACTTAGATTGGATACCATCGATGAAGAACCTAAGATTAAAAGATATCCCTAGCTTCATCTCAACGACTAATCCTGACGACATAATGCTCAAGTTTATTATTCGCGAGACTGATCGAGCCAAACGCGCTTCAGCTATCATTCTCAACACGTTCGATGATCTCGAGCATGACGTCATTCAATCTATGCAATCTATTATACCTCTGGTTTACACTATTGGACCGCTCCATCTATTAGAGAAACAAGAGATCGGTGAAGATGGTGAGATCGGACGAATAGGATCGAATATGTGGAGAGAGGAGACGGAGTATCTGGATTGGCTAAATACCAAAGCTCGAAACAGTGTTGTTTACGTTAACTTCGGGAGCATAACAGTGTTGAATGCAAAACAGCTTGCGGAGTTTGCATGGGGTTTGGCCGCAACAGAGAAATAGTTTTTGTGGGTGATCCGGCCAGATTTAGTAGTCGGGGATGAGGCAATGGTTCCGCAGGAGTTTTTAAAAGAGACGGCAGACCGGAGTATGCTGGCAAGTTGGTGTCCTCAAGAAAACGTCCTTTCCCACCCAGCCATTGGTGGGTTTTTGATGCATTGTGGGTGGAACTCGACGTTAGAAAGTTTATGTGGCGGAGTTCTAATGGTGTGTTGGCCATTTTTTGGCGAGCAACAAACAAATTGTAAGTTTTCTTGTGACGAATGGGAGGTAGGGATTGAGATTGGCGGAGATGTGAAAAGAGAGGAGGTTGAGGAAGTGGTTAGAGAGTTGATGGATGGAGAGAAGGGAAATAAAATGAGAGAGAAGGCGGAAGAGTGGCGGCGCTTGGCGAAAGAAGCGACGGAGTATAAACATGGTTCATCGGTTGTGAATTTTGAGACGGTTGTGAGCAAAGTTCTTTTAAGGGAGTAGAAACTACAAGGAATGTTATATTTTAAATATATCATGGTTATAAAACTATGTTATACATATAACTCTGATCGAGTACTTGTTTTCAGATTTTTCAATCGTGCGTGGTGTGTGTGATGTATATTTTTCAATCAGATTTTTCAGATTTTTCAAACAAATTAGCAAATTGGATTGACATTTCTAAAGATATATATGTGTGTGTGATGCATTCATAATATGTATGAAGGCAATTAATAATAAAAAGAAATATTATTTTCCTTTTTAAAATAATGTCGTCGGAACACGTTTTTTCCAAAAAAATTTGATGAATACTGTGGTCGGAATTGGCTATGTTTTCTTGTAGTGTAGTGTTAAACATTAAGAGTTCCCTTAAGATCTTGAATGGAAGCATGAACTTGTGCAATGCATTTTCTTTTCGTCCGTTTAGGTTGCGAGTAGTAGTACGTTTATATTATAAAATGTCAAAATTGTTAAATGTGTCGCATGTGTTACATATCAAGAAAAAAGAAACAAATGTTTTCTCTACGCATATTTTTGTAATTAATGTATTTTTTTTTTGTCAACTAGTCTAATGGCTATAATAATCCCTTAACATCGTAAGGAGCAAGGTTCGAATTCCAAACGTGCAACTTAATGTGATGAGTTTTCAGAGGTGACCGTTATTGTGTCACTTGACTTCTACAATATATTTTCCAATTCTGTTGACAACTTTAGGATACTCAATTTAAGTTAATGAACTAAAACTCTTGTATAAATAGGGAGTTAGCTGTTCATCAATAAATAACACAAACATTCACAATTGTTTTTGACATGGTATCAAAGCCTGATCTCTAATTCTCAATATTTTTCTTTGAACGATTCTCGACTTTTTCTTTCTCTTCTTTTCGTTTTGTGTTCTTCGATCTCGAATCTCTTTCAACAATGATTGAAACCGAAACACGTAATCAAACCTGTGGAGGAAACAAGAAGGAGGTACAGAGGCGTACGATCTCTCCGTATGATCTCACGGCGAGTGATAATCCAGGACATGTGATATCACATCCCCTACTTCACGGTGACAATTATGAAGAATGGACCATCAATTTTGAGACTGCGCATGCCTCAAGGAAAAAGTTTGGGTTCCTTGACCGGAGCACGCAAAACCAGAGGAAGGCTCACCCGACTAGCTACGATGATTGGAAATCATTTGACTTGTCGACGAGATATTTTGGAAAATATAAGAAAAGGTCCTTTTGGGTCAGAATCAGCGTGGCGAAAATAGACATGTTTATATATACAGCCCAATATGTTAGGTACGGCCCATTCTCTCCTATAATTTTGGCGGGTGCTATAAAATGACTTAAGTTGTAACAATTATTGTATAATTTATTTAATTTGTAAATTATAACAATGCTTAAAAAGGAGAAATTGGGAAAAAAATACGTTAAATTAGTTTCTATTTTAATCAACAATCTTATGGAGTATTGACAAAGTAACTGAATATATACGTAAAATTATTATTATTATTATTATTATTATTATTATTTTGTAAAATATTAAATCTATACCATCATCAAAGTGGAAACAAGACAAGAGTTTAATCCTATTAAAGGATTTTACAAAATATTAAAAAATTTGAAATGGAAAAGGTACACAACCGAAATACAATGGAAAAGCTAAACAACCAAAATAGTAAAATTATTATTTGTGTTTTAATCATCAATCGCACATTGATTATTATTTATAATTGTTCTATATTGCACATTAATTGTCAAACACTTTTTTTTTAGATGTATGATCTAATATGCGGCGGAATCTGTCTATAATATATATATATATATATATATATATATATATATATTTCTAAGAAATATATAATAATCAGCTAATTAAGTTGATAAAAAAAGCTTTACTTTTTTACTTTTTGGTTGACTGGGTTCAAATTCAATTACTTTTTTTTTCTTGCCAGCATAAATACGTTTTTAAAAATAAGGTTTTAATAAGTAAACAAAAAAAACATTAAGCTGAATAGCTTGGAAAATTAATCAGCCATAAAACGTCACGTACGCGGGTTATCATTTTTTCACAAATTGACTTTTTTTCTTTCTTAACATGCTATCTGTTAGATATATATATATATATATAGTCTAATTTATAAGTACAATGGAAGATTTTTATAGTCGAATTTATTCTAGAATAGTAGAAAGAATATCAAAGTCGACATATTATATTATTCCTTTAGGAAGAAACAAAAACATGACAAGAGTCGAGAGGTAGAGCCATCTTTATTTTGGCAGTCATGTTAAGTCATGAATTTGGTTGAGAAAGTAAAAACGAATTAGCTTCTTTTTTTTTTCTGGTTGGATGAAGAGAAAGAGAAGGAAAAAATGTCAAGATTGTACAAGTTGGAATTGGAGTTGCAGTTGATCATGAAGATGACGTCAACTCTCTGCTGTTCGTGGTTGTATTTTCAGGTGCATCCGTTGGATCGTATTCTCCTCCTCCTGAGACTTGTTGTGGTGCGTGTGATTCTGAAGAAGAAAAAACATAAGGTACAAACGTTTTTGACATAAATATATAACAAAATAGTTAATCCGCACATAGAACTTATTTGTTTGGTGGCCCCTCTGAGTTTGGATAATTGCTTAAATACAGAGTGGTCCCTTGTGAGTTATGTGACTAGATCTTGAGAATCAATAATATAAAAAAGGTGACAAAACTTTTTCAAAAAAAAAAAAAAAAAAGGGTGACAGAACACACATGCAAACACTATTGGTTTATGCATTTACATATATAAACATGCATGACCCATGATGGAGGATAGACAGGGGTGAGGAAAAAAAATTAGACAGCTCAGTTCACATGGACATGACGCAATTATATATATATCCCATGTGCCCAATCGTTTAATCTTCCGTACTATATATACATCTCACCAGCTCTTGTTTTTACAAAACTTAATATTAGTACTTAGTGGTCGTGGATCTTGTTATGGTGATGAATGTAATTGCACATTGGAACATGCATGGTGGTTAACAATGTCGTTTGAGAAAACACAACGTTGAAAAATGTGAAGGAAAACAAAATCAATAACGTTAAGACTAATTACCCGTGGAAGAAGATAGTGGCCCTTGGGAAGTAGGGGCATTAGAGGAAGTGGGAGCCTCGACATTGGATGGGTAGATTAGGTAAGAAGAAGCAGAAGGTAAACGTTGTTGCTGTTGTTGATGATGATGATACTGATAGTGTTGATGATGATGAGGATATGGTCTAGGGCTTGGAGCTTGGAGGTAGTAGTAAGGGGAAGGCATGATGTTGGATGATGATGGTGATGTTGCTCCTCCTCCGTACATTTGCTGTTGATAGTATTGTACCTGTTGGAGCTGTGAGTTGTATAGCGCCTGCATGTAAATAATTCAAAACTGAATATAATATATATATCAATTAATATATCACCAACCTGAACAAATACATTAATGATAATCTTGAGTTTATTAATTTTGATTTACTCTATATTTCTTCTAAAATTATTTTTGATTTTCTCTACACATTTTGCCAATCTAAGCAAGTTTTCTAGGAACATTTACAGCCGCTAGAAGGATACGACACACTGGCGGACCCACGTACACAATAGGGGGGGGGGGATCAAGTGACCCCGGTTAAATTTAGAAACTCTTGAATAATTTTGAGCAAAATTATTATTGACCCCTGTTAATTTTCTGTTTGAACCCTCTTCCATTTGTCGTTTCACTTAAAAGAAAAGAGCATTCATTTTTTGTTTACTTTCCTAATTATTTTTAATAACAATTACAACTTTTAATGCAAAGTGAGCAAAAAATTCCTACGAAAGGATCTTATTTCTATTTTTATATGTATATTATTATGATATAAATGCTGACGTTGCAATCTCTATTAAATGCGATTATCAAAATTAATCTAAAAATGTGAACAAATTTAGTCTTCTCATCTCAAATAATTTCAAATTTATTAGATAATTTAAGGATATATTAAACTTTTCTTCTATTTAAACTAATCATTTTCAACATTTGTTTCATTATTTATTAATAGTTTAATTTTGAATAATATTGAAAAATACAATAGTTTTGCTCAAAAATTATACAAAATATTGTTCTTATTTTTGAAGGGTTTTGACATTTTGTGTTATTTTTATTTAATACTATATTTATAAATAAAATAAATATATACATATATATATATATATCAAAAAAAAATATTTACTACTATAATTTTGTACCCGGTAAAAATTATTTACTACTATAATTTTGTACCCGGTAAAAAATATTTATGGTCCGCTACTGATACTACATTTTCCAAGTAGATATATATACCATTGCATGTGTCTCTAATTGTATATATATGTCATATGGAGAGAGAGAAAGAGAGGAGATAGAGAGAGAGACTGACTTGGTGGTACCCATATTCAGAATTGTAGGTATACCTGAAAACAAGAGAATTAAATGATGCTAAACCAATTAGTCTATATATTCACCAAAACACCGAAAACAATTCTAGTTAATTATTTTACCTCGACAAATTTAGTGCATGCAAATTTCATCTAGACATAAATGTACTCTTTATATACATACATGACATATTTCACTATTATTTTTGCGATGTTGGTCCGGCTAATCTTCATCAAATAAAAATGCTTTTTATATGACAACTAGCTAGTATGATATATAAGTATTTATATTATGAACATGATATTTACAGGCTGACTCCAACTTGCACAAATTGAAGCATTAAATATCATCTTCTGCCTCTTACCATTTCTATCGCATTGGACCATTTCCTTGTCTAAGCAAAATTTATAAATTTCTTTACACCCTTTGGGTTTAAAATAAATAAACCCATTAATTTTTAGTTGTGAATCATTCTTGCTTACCCGTACGACGGATACATGAGCTGGGCAGTCGCAGCCTGCTGCAGCGGAGCAGCCATTCCGATATAGCCTGATTGTCCACCGCCTTGATATTGAGAAGGGCTAATTCCTCCTTGTCCTCGCCCTATGCCATCAATGAGTAATAGCAAGTTTTTTTTATAAAATTATTACATTGCTAATAACATTATCGGACAATGTAGCATTTTTTTCCTTGTATGCATATCACATAAACCCCATTTTTGTATGCAAATATAACGAAATTGACTGATATCTCTAATATAAGAATAAAAACTGATTAATTTACGTTTAGAAAACATAAAATAGCATATAATTCATCATCGTATTAGTTTTAAAATCTTCTCACAACAATCCCATCAAATAATATATTTAGCCATATATTGCCCCTAAAAAAAAAACTTCAGACAAATGGATAAGAAATAGTTTATAGAAAAATAAATAGACGTTGACAAAAAAAAAAGAATAAAAATAAAAATAAATAGACTGATGAGATGATCATCAAAGTTCACATTCAAAGAAAAGTAAATTGAGTTAACGAACCTCGAGTCGTCGATGGTCTTGGTCGTCCAAAAGACGCAATATTGCAATTCGCCTTTCGTCCATCGATCACAGGATTCGGATCAGCGACCGCTCTCGTCGCTGAATCCGGCTCTCGAAACGTGACCTGGACCACGGATATGATGACGTGGCGGGCGTCGAGAACAAAGAAAGAATTAAAATGGTGGAGATAAAGAACTTACGAAACCGTAGCCTTTAGATTTTCCGGTAGTCTTATCAGTGATGATGACGGCTTCGAGAATCTCACCGAACTGATCGAAGTAACGGCGCATTTCTTCGGTCGGAGTCTCCCATGCTAAACCTCCCACGAACACTTTGGTGTGAGTCGTGTCTCCGAACGGTGATCGGTAATAGCTCGTATTATACATATATTGTAAACTTTTTTTGATTTGTTGATGATGATGGTTATTGTGATGATATACACCGATAACAAAAATGAATTGAATAAAATTAATGAATGAATATATGAAAATGGGGTCTGTCTAATTAAAACATCAGCCAAGAAAGAAAAGAAGAAAAGATTGTAAATGAGGGAAAGTTAGCTCCTTTATATCGTCAAATGCCTCTGAAACGACTTTTTCATTTGCTCTCTTTATTATTTTTAATTTTTTGCAATTTGCAACTCTTAAACGGTGCCGTTTAGACAATGTGACCTGGCGAGTTAATGTAGATTTTATTTGGGGTTTTGTAAGAACAGTGACAAGGCAAGCACTGAGTATGTCTTCGCTGTCTATAACTTGCCAGGATTTAACATTATAGCTCTTCCACAACTTTTTTTCCCTCCTCCATTAAAATACCTTCATTAATGTTTTTATATTAATAATATAGCGATTCTGGTAGGTAATCCGTAAATTGACGCTAAATCGGTAATAATCCGAGATGATACAGAGTTTTTACCAATCACAAGTTGTTTGGAACCAGGATTTTGATTTCACAATTTTTTTAAGTCAAAAAGAAAAAAATATTTCAAAAGAGTAAGATCAGCAACCCTATTCCATAATTAATGGTTAAGTCAAGCGACAGCCGCGAATGATTTAACATAACATGCAGTTTCGACATAATATTACTTCGGATATCACTGGATATACCGAAAAATACTCATAAAATTTGTTTTATGGTTTAGTGGAAAGTAATATAGTCGATTTATAAGCATATATTCACTTTTTTTAAATAATGGGAGAATAAGTAAATTTTATTTGAAATCTCCTAATAAATAGTCTAGATCTTATTATACCAAGATTAAGAAAGTGGTTTATAAGTTTTAAATTAATAGACTAAATACAAACCCTAAACCTTTAAAACTAAACCTTAAATCCTAAAAATTAAACATAAACTCTAAAAAATAAGCTATAAATTCAATATTCTAAACCCTAACCCCACATAATTAAAATTTAAACCCTAAAACTAAACCTTAAATTTTAAAATGGTGTATTTTTATTTGTGATTTATATTTTCTTAATTATTACTAGCCAAATGTAAAGTAAGTACTATGCGCATCAAAGATTAGATAAATACTAATGATAATTATGCCGATCGAATTTGTTATGACTTTTATGATTAGTGGAAGTCCATTGTTATATCCACCAAGCCATAAAAAGTAAAAAATTGGTGAAAAGATAGTTTTGAAGTTCGAGTATATATCCCTGTAGAGATTTCTCATCCCCCATTTACAGAATTGACTATTAATATTTGACTATAAAAGATGGAAATATTGTTGACCAAAAAAAAAAAGTTGACCAAAAAAAAAGACGAAATATATAGATATACTACAAATGAGTAGCTATTAAAAAAAATCATAGAAATCCCTATCCAATTGTTTTAATTAGTGTTAGGCATAAAATTTAATGGAGAGTTTGATACGAATCAACTACATATACTTTTGATCGTTCTGATGTGATTTCTATTCAAATATTGAAATACTTATGATATGAAGTTAGAGAATCTACGTTTTAATCACTACATGCATCATGATAAGTTAGTCTTATTTATCTTCACAGCAAAAAAAATACAATGAACCGAAAACTAAAACTTACCAGACACACACAATAGTATGTTAATAATTGACTATTATAAAACTATATATATGGAAATTTTTGGGAAATAACTGTCGAAGAAATATATTTGCGTTGCTACACATAACGTTCGTGTAAACATATAGTAAAAAGGTTAAATAAGGCTATATATAGACATGTATATATATATATATATATATATGTAAATGTAGTGTAAAGGAGCTATATATGTGAAAGTGGAGGGCAAAAGAATTGAGAAGATCAGATGAAATGAGCAAAGAAACATGTTTTACATAGTCCCCCGCACGCATGCACGCACCCAATAACGATCATCCCTCTTTTTTATCCCCTTTTTTTTTATCTTCTTTCTCTATGCAAAATATTATTAAACCCCACTATCTATTTCACTCCCGTATGCATTTTAAAAATATCATTATATTGATTAACATTAGATATTAAATAAATGTGTAGTTGACCAAATCAGAAAATAAAAAGTATGTCATTTGCCAGATCAAACTTACGTTTTCATTGGTCTAAAATTTGTTTTGTTAAAAGTAATGTGAATCATGGAGATAGAAAATGGCCGATATTTAAGAGAAATTAACATGAAAATGTTGGTAGATGACAACATTTTCATTGAGCCAACACAGATATTTGTTTGGTACTAAAAATAAGAATAGAAAAAAAAGGTGGACCAATTTGCCAGCATGGGAAAAAAGGAGACAGCTGGAGTGAGAGTTTAAAGAAGAAACAGAAGAGAAAACAAAAACAAAATGAGAGAAAATAAACTTTGGTCATGATTAGAAGAAAGACTACAAGGTATATTTTTCAATCTTCTGAAAATTTCAGAAGTTGACATGGTAACCACAAAAAGATGATCAAAGTAATTCGAACAACTACTAACTAATATTTATTTAGTAATAAAATATATTGATTAGGCACACAAAGCAAATGGGGTGGTGGCGCAGTTGGCTAGCGCGTAGGTCTCATAGCTACTGAGTGATCCTGAGGTCGAGAGTTCGAGCCTCTCTCACCCCATTTCTTTTTACTTCTTTCAATAAACCCATGTTAGGCCCAATTTCATTATTTTTTTTTGCATAACAATTTCACTACTTTTGATAGAAGAACCAAATATCTCAACAATTTTAAAAAAAACAGTAATTTCGTTAAAAACCGAAAAACATTTGAGCTCAATTCAATTAAATCAAAAGTAGTTTTGGTATAATTTGAAAATTGTATTAAACCGAACCGAAAAGCTAAGAGCGAGAATTAAAAAGCAAAAGAGAAGAAGGCTCTCTCAAGTTCTCGGAATTTGCATCTTTTTGAAACCGTCTTTTTGATTTCGCCGTTTACGTCTGACTTGTTCACGGCGGTAATCTCCATGGACGACGGTGACCTCGAAAACAACCACCACAACTTCCACGGTGGTGTTGGTAACCGTTTATCAGCCGAATCTTTGCCGTTAATCGATACGCGTCTCTTGTCTCAGTCAGAACTTCGCGCTCTCTCTCACTGTGCTTCTCTTTCTCCGTCTTCTTCGTCGTCTCTCGCTGCTTCCGCCGGTGGTGACGACGATTTGACACCTAAGATCGATCGTTCCGTCTTCAATGAGTCCGCTGGTAGCCGGAAACAGACGTTTCTCCGTCTCCGCCTAGCGCGTCACCCTCAACCACCGGAACCTCCGTCGCCGCAACGTCAAAGAGACGATTCATCTCGTGAAGAACAATCTCAAGTCGCGTCGCTTCTCAGATCTCTGTTCAATGTCGATTCGATTCAGAGTAAAGAGGAAGAAGACGAAGGAGAGGAAGAGCTTGAAGATAACGAAGGTCAGATCCATTATAACAGCTATGTTTATCAGAGACCGAATCTTGATTCGGTTCAGAACGTTCTGATTCAGGGAATTTCCGTAAATGATATCAAAAGGAAGCCAGGACGGCCGAGGAAGATTCGGAACCCTAGCGAAGAGACGGAGGTTTTGGATTTAACTGGTGAAGCATCTGCGTATGCGTCTGTAGATAGCAATTTGGGAATGGAGAGTAGACATGGTACTCCAGTAATATCTATGGATTCAAATTCAGGGAAGAGAAAGAGAGGTCGTCCTCCAAAGAATAGAGATGGCTTCAATCAATCAGTAATGAGCTGTAATAGCGAAGATAAGGAAGAATCTGCATTTGATAAGGAGGAGTTAGTGAACTTGCAGAACAGAGAGGGTACAATGGTGGATCTTTCTGCATTGGCTAATGTTTCAGAGGATCCATATGGAGAGGAGCTGAGGAGGATTACGTTTGGGTTGAAGACAAAGGAAGAAATTTTAGGTTTCTTGGAACAATTGAATGGTGAATGGGTGAATATAGGGAAGAAGAAGAAAGTTGTGAAAGCTTGTGATTTTGGGGGATACTTGCCTAAAGGATGGAAACTTATGCTCTATATCAAAAAGAAAGGTAGCAATGTGTGGCTGGCTTGTCGTAAATACATAAGGTATAATAATGTTTCAGCCTGTTGTTGCTTTAGTTGTCTCCACTAGTTCTGTTTATCATGTGTCTATTTGTAGTTGGATTATGAGATAGACCTGGAATAGAGCATAGAATAGTAACTCACCACTTTGTAGCATTGGATAGTCAGAAATCGAGTTTGGTATACGATAGTGTTTCAGTTCTGCTGCTAAACTTTTTGATTTGTCCCTCTTGTTTGCTTTCTATCTTCTTGAACATAATAAAACATGTTTACAAGACTTAAGGGCTGCTATTGGAATTGCCTATCGTGAGTGTGTATTCTTTGCCGTTCTAGGATTCTAGCTGTTGTTATCACTTTTAGTTCATGAATATAAAAAATTTCTCTTTTCTTTTTGATTATATAGCCCTGATGGGCAACAGTTTGAAACCTGCAAGGAAGTCTCCACGTATCTGCAATTTCTTCTTGTATCCCGAAGCAAGGACCGGCTCAATTCTTTGCAATCTGACAACAAGACTCCAGGACAACAACCATTGATGGCTAACGAATCTTTACTAGGTAACTCTGATTCCATGGACTTGCCTGTTCTAAACTCTACAACAAATCTGAACCTCGAGATTGGAAGAACCGTCGGTGATGTGTTTGAGGAAGCGAAAGGTGTAGAAAATGGCGATGTAGCAGATCCAGTGAAAACCAGTCTGGTGGAGAAAGATAACAATGCAGATATTCTGAATGGAGGCTTCAATGATATGAAGAAAATAGATGATAACATGGAGAATTTGGCAGCTCTATCGAACCCTAAAGATGGAGAAAAAATGATGCAAGGCCTGTCGAAGACGACTGAGGAGCATCAACAGTATTTCAGCTCACAAATCCACTGAGTTATGTGACCAGTTCGTTAATCTGGAACAAATTATTTTCTCATTCTAGTTCAGATTTTATGTTTCATGCAAACAATAGCATGTTTTAGCTAAATACAGGATATATAATTTGAAAGGCTACTCCATGTACAAAACAATTGGCAGAAACCAATTTTTTCTTGAAGATTAAAAGAAAAATTCAGTGAGTTTCATTCAATCTGTGTTAGGCTCTTTACATCACTCAACTAATGTTTAATTAACAAACAAATTTGATAAAATCTGGAATTGCGTTGACATGAAAATGTATGATTTGGGTTTTGTTTTGTATTAAAGAAAAGAACAAATCCTTAAAATATTTGGAGAAGAGGACATGTCTTTCTCCGTTTGTCACGTCATCACGTCGGCGTAGTTTAGCCTTTTACGTTATTGAGCCAAATCTTCGAATTTGAAGGGGTTTAATAAACAACATCTTTTAGTTTTAGGCTCTTTCCTTGTAAAAACAAAACCTTTGGGGTGTCTTTATAATTTCTAAAACTTTAGGTTCTGAGTTTGTTGACTAAAAAAGTAGATCCAACGGCCAATATAACACCACAAAGAGAGCATCCTAGGGTTACTTACTAATCTCGAAATCAATCAAATCAAAGCATCCATTGAATCAGACTTGAGAGAGAGAGAGAGAGAGAAAGAGAAGAAGAAAAAGCCATGGAGAATGAGAGGGAAAAGCAGGTTTACTTGGCCAAGCTCTCTGAGCAAACCGAAAGATACGATGGTAACTTTTGGTTTCTGGATCTCTGTTCGGAAAATGATTATGTTAATGTTTCTGAAAAATCCGATCTTTTGTTGCTCCGATCGGATATATGAATGTTTTTGGTTCTAACTAGATTTGGTTTTACATTTCTGTAAATTTTCTTATGGATTTGTGTGTTTCTGGGGTGTTACTTGATCTAGATTTGGAGATTTAGATGAGCCCTTAAAGTAATTTCTTGTTTGATGTTCTATAGTTGCTCGGATCAGTCTTGATCTTATGTTGATATAATTTTATGCTCAGTTTTTCGAATCTCTTAGTATGGGTCCATGCTTAGACAAAGGTGGCTAGTATGAAAATGAAATAGATCTAGGTTTTTCACTTGCGGTCTGTACGTTTTTTTTTTTGCAGTAATAAATTTTCTGGAATCGTCTTTGCTTTTGGTTTTAGATATTTTAAAGTTTGATGCAAAAGAATGGAAAAAGTTTCTACATTTCTTAGCTAGATATTTGCATTTGGTTCTAGTCATTAGATAAATCAAGATCTGATTCTGTGTAGTAATCTAGATTGCAAACCAGATATATCGTTAGTGGATTGCAAACTTGGAAGCTAAATCACAGACTGGTTTTCTTTAGTGATTTGAGTTGCTTAGTTAGTTTGGTCCATGTTCCTTTAAATGTCTTCAGTACTCAATACTTTGTAATTGTTGTTGCAGAAATGGTTGAGGCGATGAAGAAAGTTGCTCAGCTTGATGTAGAGCTAACAGTGGAGGAGAGAAATCTTGTATCTGTGGGGTACAAGAATGTGATCGGTGCAAGGAGAGCTTCATGGAGAATACTATCTTCCATTGAGCAGAAGGAAGAGTCGAAGGGAAATGAGGAAAATGTCAAGAGGCTTAAGAATTATCGAAAGAGGGTTGAAGATGAGCTTGCCAAAGTTTGTAATGACATCTTGTCCGTCATCGATAAGCACCTCATTCCATCGTCTACCGCTGTGGAGTCAACTGTCTTTTTCTACAAAATGTGAGTCATCCTGTGCTTCTTTATTCTGTGTCCATTTTTTTTATCCCAAATGTGGTATGACCTGAAGTAAATGTATAGTTGATTTGGGTTGGACTGTTCATGTGATATGAATTGTGGTGCTTAAAGGGGCAAAATGTGACTGAGAATGAGATCTTGAGGTTTATCATATCCATTTAACTGAAGTTATATGTTTAAGCTCTTACATTACTACCACTCTTTCTTATGTTTCTTCCTCAATTGAATTTGATCCATGGTTTTGAGATTCATGAACTTTTTCCCCCCTATTTGTTTCACTGTTTTGGCTTTACTTTTATGTTCTTTCTATGTAGGAAAGGAGATTATTTCCGTTATCTGGCAGAGTTCAGTTCTGGTGATGAACGCAAGAAAGCTGCAGATCAATCTCTAGAAGCATATAAGGTCCTTTGATCATGTTTCTTTCTTTTCTCTTCTGTGCCTTTCCGCTTATATGTGAGCCCGGAAAAACCTAACAAGAGACTTTCTTATTCGTACTGGCAATGTAGGCTGCTGTTGCTACTGCAGAGACTGGTTTGGCACCCACACATCCAGTTAGACTTGGCTTGGCATTGAACTTTTCAGTTTTCTACTATGAGATCTTAAACTCTCCTGAAAGGTTTGTTTTGTTTGCTTATTATGGATTGAACATAATAATATAATCGGTGGTTACTTTCTAACAGTCTGAAACTATGTGTTGTACAGCGCCTGCCAATTGGCTAAGCAAGCATTCGATGATGCAATTGCTGAACTTGACAGTCTCAACGAGGAATCATACAAGGACAGCACTCTTATTATGCAGCTACTTAGAGACAATCTCACCTTGTGGACTTCAGACCTCAATGAGGAAGGAGGTAATCTTATTCTATTTTATTTCCCTATCTGCCTCTTATGATAGATAGTTTCCTAAGAATCAAATGCGCCTTTTGAATATTGTTTGTTCTTGAGCTGTTAGTAGCCTTGACTTTGATTGGAAATGTTGATATGTTGATGCATTTATGACTATGCAAATGTTTCAGTTTTAATACTTTTTAGTTTGAAAGCGTCAATAAAAAAAGTACCAATCTTCTAACTTTTTCCCGGCTCTAATTAAGTTCAAAACACAGTTGTTGGATTATAGCTAATTTTGTAGGAGTTATAAGTTTGTAGCAGAAAACATTAGCATACTAGTTACTTGTGTCTCTACCAAAACTTTTTCGGGTTTGAATAACCTGAGTCTGCATCTTACACTCAATTTTTTTCCTTTTTTTCTCTTAGACGAGCGATCCAAAGGTGCTGATGAGCCTCAAGAAGAGGTATAAAAATCCATTTTTCTTCGTATTTAAGGCTTTAAGCTGCTTAAAGATTATATTTCGTTTGCATTAACAACTAGACACTCATGGAAGTATTGAATCATTGCAGAACTGAATCCTGAATCCTCTGTGAGAAGAGAAACGACTCTTACTACATCCTGAGTCATAAACTGAAGACAGTAAACGTCGTTACTTTATGTGTAATTTTAATTTATGTCTTTGTTGTTGATGTATCCAGATCTTTGACTTTCCACAACACAACACTGCGTATCTTCAACCCTCTTGTGATGGTTGGAGTCTGTTTTACGCTTTAGTTTGTTTCCTTGTTGAATTGAGACACTAAGCATTTGGGCATTGTTTATCAGAACTTTAGGAGTATCATCGAGCATCGGTTCAGAATTTAAGTTATAATAACTCCTTGCCAATGTCATGAATGTCTGAATTCAATTGCATAAGAAGGGATCCCAAAGTTCAACTTCAAGGTGTGGATGGTTGTCCTTATTAGGAACCCGACTTGTGATAAGATGATCGGTTGGGGACTTCTGGTAGCCAAGTTGGTTTGGTCCGCAAAGTGTGACATCAGAATAGTTTGGTTCTCCTAATCTGGCCCTCAAAAAGTCAAGAAGGATCTTATGAGGCTTTTATATGAGCTAGTATGTAACTCCTATAACTATGGAAGTTCTATAACTGTTTAAAGACCCATACAACTGTAACCATAACCATTTGCTTTCACAGCTCTCAGAGTCTAAACATGTAAATCCAATTGGGAACCAATCCTTATAGAATCAGATATCTTTAAATTGTGCTAAACCGGCCAAAAGATACCTCTTCCACGTTGGTTGCTGCTACTTGTCAACTTTTTCTAAAAAATCATTTTTTTGTCACCAATTAACCACTTCCCTCGAGAGATTGTGTTTTCTTTAATCCTTTTTTTTAATGTTCCAATAAATGAATATTTCAATAATAATTTCACACATCTATCGATGATAACTTCAATATTGAGCTACAAATTATGAATGGTTTGACTAATAAACAGAGGATCTCTCATCTCATGGTACGATCTTTTGCCAGCTCACCAAATAAACCTGAAACCTGGAAAACAGATTTGATGCTATTGGATGCAGGCTAATCATGCCTTCATTACTCAATACTCTGAAACTGTTGGTGTAGGAATGGCAGAAGAGATTAAGAAAGCGATGAAGAAAAGTGCTGACCTTAATGCGGAGCTATCGGCAGAGGAGAGAAATCTTATATCTGTGGGGTACAAGAACGTGATTAGCGCAAGGACAGCCAGTTTTGTTAACATTTAAGCTACTTAAAGATTATTTTTTCATTTGCATTGACGAATTAGACACTCATGGAAGTACTGAATCATTGCAGAACTGAATCCTGAATCCTTCGAGAGAAGAGACACGACTCTTGATCGAATGTGTAATTATAAATTTATGTCTTTCTTGATGATGTTTCCAGAATCTTGAACTTTAAACAACACAACACTCTGCATATCTCTTCAACTCTCTTATGATGGTTGGAATCTGTTTTACGCTTCATTTGCATCTTCTTCGTTGTTGAATTGAGACACCATGCATTTGGGATTTTTTGTTTAGCAGAATATTACGTATATTGAGTAATGTCTAAAGAATCATAGTTATCACCGACCTTTCTTTAAACTTTTACCTATTGACCACTTCCTTCAAGGGATTTTGTCTCTTTTTTTATATCCAATGAATCTACGAATATTTTCATTATAATACTACACCTCTATCAATACGGAAAAGACATTTTCAATTTTTTGCTCAACTCAAGTATTTTCATTACAAGTGCTTGGTAATATTGTAACTCGGGTACGCCTCAATTCATAGTTTTGACTGATTTCAATTTCAATATAACAAAAACAACGAAATTTTGTGATCTCAAGATCCTTGTAAAAGGATCAAGGCACTACCATATTAACTTCGTATTTGAAAATGTACCAAAGAGAGGGATAAAGAAGAGATAATGAAAAAAATTCTCTGCAAGAAGTGAAGATCCCTCTACTAATGGTGAATCAATATATGCCTCCAGAACAAAGCCAAACAAGAATCGATCTCTTCGATCTCATCTCTTGCAGCCGAAAGTAGAGGCAATTCATTCTTTATGATCCATATGAATTAAATTAACAAGAAGAAAGAACAAAGAACAAAGAACAAAATACAAAGAACAAAACACAAGCTTGGTGGAGCGTAGAGAAGACAAATTAGATGATAAGAGCAAAGCTCGCAGCCCAAGGTTTTATATGAAGGGTTTCTTTGTATGTAACTCAGAAACCCTAATTTTCTCCGACATTAGACGATTTCTTACTTATTGGGCCGTTATTATGTTTGGGCCTTTTAACCAATCCACACTAAGGTTCCAGCAAAACACGTTTTTTCTTTCTTCTTTTTTCTCCTCTCTATTACATCATTTTCGTCTATAAACCTATTAATGATAAATTTCGACTACATACCTCATATACGATTATGATGAACACTTCCCACAAACAACGATTCCATGATGCAGCTGTCACTGTAACACTCGGATCTACGATAAACAGTTCTGCAGGTACGATATAATCCACGATGGATAAACTCTCCCTACAAAACACGAGACAAAGACAGACGGCTCTACCTGCAATACTCTAAAACTTTCGATAAGTTTTGCACTATTAACTTAAAGAAACTGCATTATTTGAGAATCGAATCTTAGACCGGTGTAAAAATATTAATAAGCAAAACACGTTTAAACCAATAAACTATATTTAATTAAACCGATAAAATTTGATGTTTTACCAACTATCTTCTAAAAATTGTATACGCAAACACAAAGCATTTCAATTTTAGAAAGGCGTTTGCTTAGAACTATAATATGTAACAAACACACACAAAAATACAACCAAATTATAAACTGATCCATCCTATATTAATCCTTTGAAGGATAATGACATTTACCTACAACGATGACAAGGATAACTTTTATTTATTTTGTTTGGCAATGTAAAAATCTCGTACAAATAGCAAATACTTGGTAAACATATGCAGACCTAATCCAAAAGTACTTTCACATATATTAAAAACATCCTAATATTTATATCCCGATGATTAAAATAACAAATCAACCAATTATAATAACACAAATCACCATCAGCCACCAAGTCACCACCAACTCATTTTCCTCTCTCCTTTTTTCTGTTCATTTTCTTGTTGTCTTTTAAAACACACAATTTACACAACGAACGCACATAAGCTATAGCAAAGAAGCTATCACAAATCGAAACTTAGACCGGTCCAAACCGGATCAGAATCATCAGAGTCGAATCCAGTGAAAACAAGCTTTTTTTTGTCCTGATGAATCTTTGATTGAAAATGCAGGTTTATTATATTAGGAACCATCTCCTCGTAAGTATCCCTTCGGAGTTTGTCATCTGAATCGGACTACGACACAAGATATGTCGTCTTTGCTCTCTCTTCTCAATGCTTCAGCTGTTAGTTCCTTTGCGGCTTTCTGTGGATCTTTCACCCTTCTAGCTATCTCCATTGCCTCTTCATTTGTCATCACCTGTTAACATCATTTCAACAATCAGAAAAAATGGTCTCCATAAGAGATGAATAGTTTCATTCGAAAGAAGAATCGATTTATATTGTAATATATACAGAGGATATGCCATTACCTTCCAAATGCCATCACTGGCCAAGAGAAGAACATCTGTCTGGCTATCTACAGTGGCTTCTTTGATGTCAGGTTCTGAACTCAGGTGAGTCTTAAGTCCCTTATCTCCAAAGGCACGAGACACGGCTAATTGACCATTCACCCGAGGAACATCACCTGTTAGATCAAAACCACAATCCTTATCAACAATCAAATGGAAACAAACAAATGATTAAAGATACTGTATCAAATTAGTTGTTTACCTGGTAGATTGGATACAAATCCACCTCTATCCTCAATGCTCGACCTTTCAGTACGGGGCTCATGATCTGTACTCATCTGCGTTATTGTGCCCCCTCGAGAAAGAACTGCTCTTGAATCGCCAACATTAGCTACCCACAACTTTCTCCCATTAATCAATATCGCAGTCACGGCTGTAGACCCACCACGACCCAAATCAGAACTATTCGATAAAATCGCCTGGTCTGTCTTCTCATAAGCTTTTGCAATAGACCTTCGAGGATCGACCCAGAACTCCCCCTGAATAAAACAATTAAGCATATTGATTATTGCATAAACACAATATCTTAAACGATGCCCATGACGAAAGACAGCAGCCACTTTAATAATCCCAAGTATGCATGTTCACTAACTGAACAGAACCCAAGCTAAGTTTGGTTTTCCATTTCTTGTGAAAAAACCAAGACCAACATAAACATCTTTCAGACAACATCTATAAGAACTCTTTTTTTTTTTTTACCTCCTTAAGGATATTGGAGAAGAGACGCTTCTGCAAGTAGGCAGGAACACTATCACCCATATGACCATCATAAATTGCAAATAACCCCAATTCATGGTCTTGGATGTTGATAAAGTTAGCGACATGATAATCCTCCATCGGATGGTTAGCTTTCCCTTTCACTAGACTAAAGCCATACTTGATCATCCCTTCATCACTTCTTCCTTTGCCTGATCGAGATGATGATTGTCCACCCACAACCTAAACCACACCATGAAAATATGATAGAAAAGCTCAGATCTCCTTTAAATGAACCAAAAAATTAAGCCAAACTCTCCCATCAGATTTAATTTAGACAAAGAAAAGTATAACACAATTATTTCACATCATTTCATCTCTGAGATAATCCCAGAAAAGACTAAAACCACAAAAACACTTGAAAATTAAACAAAAGGAGAAAAATTAGTGAAAAAATCTGTACCTCGGAAGGGGAAGTGAAGCAACAAAATTTTCCCATTTTTTGAATCGAAGAAAAGTTCTTCGATTTCTCAACCTAATTCAAACTTTTCGCAGATTTATACCAATAAACAAAACAATCTGCAAAAATTCAACAAAGCAAAATCAAAACCTCGAAAAAAAGAGAGGGAAATTTCATTACGAAGCAGCTCAAAAAAAGAAAAAAAAGAGGGATTTTTACCTGGAAATAAACCCTAACTTTGATTCAATTGAAGAAGATACTCAACGATAAATCCACAAAGTCTCTGCGACGAAGTCTTCGCTCTCTTTCGTCGTTAATGTCTTTTTCATACGCGAAATTGTTTTTATATATTTACTGAAAGAAAATAAAAATAAAATGAGAGCTATCTGTATTTGTTTGGTATTGCATTGGCGTGCTTCATAATTATTAAATCTTTACTTTACGCCCATATTATTGAATCTTAAATTATGGCCAAACACTTCCTTCGTGGCGTCAATTATTTAATTTGAGTAACAATACTTGCTTAACCTTTAACTTTCATTTCTTGATAATGATTTGTAAAATACTTGCATTTAGAGTAAAATTATGGTGTAAACATGACAAATAGGAATTGTTTGGGACAAAAGTAAGAGAAAAGGAAGATAAGGGGGAAGTTTGAGATATGACACTAGGGGAAAAAAAAGAATGAGAGAGAAAGGGGTGGATCAAAAGAGTGATCTGGTCAAAGAAATTAAAAAAGCTGCCATTTTTAAATTAGTCTTCTTGGCTATTTGGCATGTTGACTTCCTCTTCCTTTGCATTTATGCCATCTCCTTAACAATCCCTATATTTTTTTTATGTATGCGTTTCCACTATTCCGAAAATAGGACCTTCGATGGTGACCGTTCCACACAGTACATAACAGTTTTAATAGTAACAAATTTTTTTACATATACATACATATTTATACGTTTTTTTGTTACTATTAGAACCGTAATTTTTTCACAGTTGTTCTACACGTTACGAATATATTTCTATAGAGTATATATTTATTTCTAATATTGAATACAAATATATATTAAAAAAACTACAATACTCTAAAAATTATTTTCGTAATCCTCTCTAGTATCCCTAAGCAAAAATGTTTTATTTTGATAATATATTAATTTATTAAAAAAGCTGTGTTTTTTCTTCACCAGTTATGTTTTGTAGTATTAAATAAAACTCTTGACCCGTGATTCTTTATGTGAAATATATCCAACAAATATCCAAAACTGAAGGATTAAGTATAAGATTTTTTTTTTTCTGTTTAATAGTTTGTATAAAGTAAATGTATGTTCCGTTTTCACACAAATTAATGCATGAAATTAGCCGTTTCCGAGAAAAACATATCCATTTTGGATTTGATGGATTAACGATTGCGTAAAAATTACATTTTGTTTTTACAGCTAAAGTTTCAAAAACCTATATAGTAGTACTTAATTGAGTAAAATATACTAAAATATCTGTAACCCAATCCGCTATGCAATAAAATGGTTTAGGTCTTTAGAATTAGTGTCCGCGGTCTGGCGGATTGGACCCGTTGCGATCTGCAAGTTCTAACGGGTTGGATCGGACGGTCTTGCAGACTAAACCACGGTCGAAATGAAATATCTAAATTCTAAGGTATATATATTTTTTACTAACATTTATATGAAAACATTGAGAAGTTTCAGAAAGATGGATTAAGTCTTAAAGTAGTAATTCATATACTGTTTTATGTTGTTACTT
This sequence comes from Boechera stricta, assembly GCA_018361395.1. Classification (NCBI taxonomy): domain Eukaryota; kingdom Viridiplantae; phylum Streptophyta; class Magnoliopsida; order Brassicales; family Brassicaceae; genus Boechera; species Boechera stricta. The sequence continues at coordinate 4,277,178 of CM031539.1, read as the reverse complement.
TTCTCAGGTGCAAGAAAACTATTAACATGAAAAGCCTTTGTTCTTTCTCTATCCCCAAGATTTTTAAGCTTCAATTTCTACACGTTTCTAAATTTTCATTTTTAATTTTTAGTTAAATTTCAATCAATTATTATTTTGAATTATAATTTTATCTTTGAAATGGAACCGAGAGACTGAACATTTTTACTTATTGAGATTTTTGCATATTATTAACTATTGAGACGAGTTAACTTCTATTATAGATTCCAGATTTAATTATTAAACTTTATTGGTGCATATATAGTTTGTGTTTGCTTGTTTATATGATTTTTCTTTATTTATGACTTATGTATGAAATGATCGCGGGCTCACCTGCAATATCCGCGGATGTTAAGCGGTTTGAGTTAAGGTTTTTATTTTTATATCTGCGGTATTAAACGGGCTGATCCACTAAATCCGCTGAATGAACAAACCCGCTGTGATTGGGCTAAATAGATGCGGGCTAGTCCTAATTGACAGTTCTACTTCCCATTACCAAAATCTCAAAGTATCAACGAATGCGACAAGAAAGTGGAAAGGGTCAAAGGCTTGGACGCGCTTACTAGCCATCTTTTGTTTCTTCATTTATTGTGATTCGCACACATTTCATGACTTTTGACCCCTTAATTAGTTTTCTTTTTTCAATTAAACACATCAATAGCTAGCTAGTTTCCTTACTTATACATCAAATTATTTGATTGCTAGCCTAAAACAAACGATTTGTTGCTTTAAAAAATAAACTTCTTCATCTAACCTTCCGTGATATGTTCCTCCAAATTAGGTTCATAGGCCCCTAGTAATGTACAGCAGTACATCATGTACTCATTTCTTATTATGGGCCTTTTATGAGTCCAACCCATTATTTTGAAAATAGAAAGAGTTATCTTACTTTCTTACCATGTAGTGCGAGTTTCTTATGTATATACAATATCTGATAGTTTTATTCTATGCTTATATGAATGGCTTAGATCAGCATGATTGTATTGCTTTCCAATTTCTTCCTGGTGATTCGTCTAATGCCAATCAGTCAACAGCAAATTGCTAACCTCACGAGCAAATGAACCACTAATAACACCAACAAATACCAAAGACACATTTATAGGGAGCACTATGAAGGTGACAAATAGATTCAACAGTTTTGATGCACAGGTTTATCAAAGTTTTCTGAAGATAGCTACTGGATCACAAACAGATTCCGGATTAATTCTCTTACCAACATTTACAAGTTCGTGAAACACTCGCATAGTTTTATTCATGTTATTAGAATGAGATAGTAGATGCAAGCAGCAAAATGTTATGTAAATTGGTGAGCAAGCTTTCACAAAGAGTATGTATTTGCAAGTGAGAGAGATAGGGAACTGACTTTGCGAGGTAGACTTCAATCAAATGCATAGGGATCATCAGCATATGGGTTGAGGGAGCCTTCTGAAAACAAGTCTCCAATATTTGCAGAGCGAGGTTGACCGGTCATCACTGCTCCCTGCAGTTAAAATATTATGCAGTTATCTCAGAAAACAAACCTAGCATTACAACAGCATCATCCATAATTTCTTGACTTGAAAACAATTTTTGCACTTCTAATGTGAACTCAGTGCTGGGCTGTATTTTGGACCTTAGATGTTGCTTAGAGCATTATACTTGGATAGACCTAACCACACCTAAGCGTCTCTAAGCAGTTATGATTTATGAAAAGTCTGAGCTCCTATTGTTCTCACCTGTCAGATTATCTATTTTATCACTAAGGAAGATGAGACGGAGTTAATTAAGTTACAAAAAACTATTGTGGGTTTTATGAAAATATGATGTTTTTCCTATCATCAGATTTACTCTTATACTCTCTGCTTCAGCCCTAGTTTACTTGAACGGGGGGCTTATAAATGTTAAGCATCAGCAAAAGTAGTGAATTTGTATTTTACCTTGGCTATACTTTTGGGGGTCTTCGATTTGGGTGTCAACCTAGTACTACGTCTTTGTGGCTCCTGTTGAAAAAGAATGTAAAGCAAGATTTCTTGAATATGTTCCATATATTTCTTGTTTGGATGGATAAGGTACCTCAAACATGGCTGTATTTCTTGTTTTTCTCCGTTTGGTTATCCTCCCATTGTTCGTTTCAACTTCATACTCACGATGAGATACCTGCAAAGTTAAACCACAAACCAAACGATGAGGTTGATTTTGATGTAAAATTGTAAAGGTTCAAATGCTTACCCTGCTATGATGCTTTGGATTTGGAATGCTCAGTACGCTTCCTGTGTTTACGTTATGAGCTTTCTTCAATATTTTGGACACATGTGTTTCTTTTTCCTTTACAAAAGGAGAGTCCTGCATTTGATCCATGAGGAAGTGGTTATATGTGTGTAGCCTTGACAAGCCTTGACAAAGCAGAAACGAACAAAAATATATATTTGATTCTCTGCCTGTTCGTCGTCATTGTCTGCCCTCATTCTTATATGCTCGCTTCTTTTGCTACCACCAAGACGAGAATCTTTCGAAATCGAATAGTTCTACAAAATAATAAACATCATGTGAACAATACGATGCAAAGCTAACAATATCCAGTTACAGATACATCTTTTCCAGTTATTACCCTGTTTATGTTATTTTAAGCACATATCTTAAAGTAGATTAGATAACCATAAGTGAGAAAATGAAGGTCACTCTAACCTTGTTTGAGTTTACTTCTTGCTCTTCAGGTGGATTATCACTCATCACCTTCCACTGTAACTGAACCAAAGCTCTTTGCCTCTCTTCCTGCAAGGTTAGCCCATTAGTTAATCCCATAAAAATTCATCTTATAATGGATCCTATTAAGAAGCACTTACTTTTTTCCTTTGAAGATCTAATTCTTCTTGCAGCTTCTTACAATCATCTTCATACTGACACTTGAATGCTTTCAACTGAACATCATGCTCACTCTTGAGAGCTGTTATCCTCTGGATAAATGTACAAACTATTTGAATACCAGAGGCTCTATACTCTTGCATCAGTCTGAACAATGAAGTTATATCTGTGGGTACCTCTTTCAGTTCATTTTCAGCCTGAATCTGATTTTGTCTCAGTTCCTGGTCATACTTAGCTTTGAGATTGAGCTCCTTAATCTCATGCTCCTCCCGAATACTGAGAATCTGGGGATGCAGATTTTATCAGTTTATTTGCAAAATAGTTCTTACTTGGCTTGACATGCTGTCAGTTATAAACTTCCAAACAGATAAGGCATCTTATGTTATTAAACTCACAACTCTATGACTGGTGATGGGTATTGATAGTATTGGACGAGTAGAACAATGCATGAAATCAGTAAGAAGATAAGATGTGGTAGCTTTTAGCTAAGAAATAAGCAAGAACCCTTGTCCAGAAAGTTCATCAATGATTCATAATATATGAAAAAAATCAATCGATGAGTTCAAAGATATGCCATGCATACCAGAGAAGCATGTTCCTCTTGAATGGTCAGCAGCTGCCCCTTTGCTTTTTCTTTGCAATCTGAGAGTTCTTTATCATATTTAGTGGACAACTCTTTGATAATCTTTTCAACCTGAAGTAAGAACCACAAAAAACATCACCAACTGCTCAGTAGACTGCAAATAAAAGATACTGCAGTTATATACCTTATCCTTTTCAGCATTAATAATTTCCTGCTTCTCCACGTCATACTTCCTCCTGATATCATTAATGGCCTGCCAAATAACATATAGAGATCAAATTTTCTTTGCATATTGCATTTCAGATTCAGCTAAGAGTCGTTGGTGAACCCTCACGACACTAGTTTTGCTAATATATAGGAAACATTGCTTCAGATATACCTGGTCATTCCTCTGTGATAATTCTTTCAAGTGCCTTGATAATTCCAACTGATTACTTTCTAGCATCATATCATATTGCTTCTTTGCTTCTACAAGCTTAGTTTCAGCAGTTACCAGTAACTCCTTGTCCTGCAGTGGGATTCATATTTGATGAGAACTAAAAAGGTGGATTAAAAAACCATAAATCCATGTCCTATAATCAACTTTTAAGACCTTAATGATAGTGACAAAAAAAAAAAAGACCTTAATGATTTGTTGGTTCAACTTCTTCTCGTTTTCATTGCACTGGTGGATAAGACGCCCTTTCTCCTCTATGACAGTTTGGAGTTCGTTCACCTCTTTTGCCAATAAATCCGCCTGCAGCTGATGGCTCTCACTCTCTTTCTGCAAAGCCTCTAGTTCCTCAACTTGTCTCTGTGCATCTGCCTGCAGTTTCTCGTAATTTTCTTTGTTTTCCATCTCTAATGATGAAAGCTTCAATGATAAATTTTGCTGCAAGATATACAAGAAGTAAATTAGCATTGCAGGCATACATTAGATACAGGGCATAGGGATAGAATAGAATTTTTATACCTTCTTATCCTCTGATGTCTTCACACTTTCCAATAAAGTTTCTATTTCCTCTTTCAGCTTCGAAATCACTGATTCTGCCTCAGCGTGTTTTGAAACTAGTCCTTTTGCTTCAGACTCCAGTTTATCAATGGTCAGGCTTGTAGAACAGCGTATCCCAGAAAGTTGAGATATTAAAGACTCCTTATCATTCTGGAGCTCAAGTATTTTTTCGTTTAGTTCCTTGCCTGCTGATTCCAAAGCTTCTTTTTCGGCAGTTACGCTAAATAACTCGCGCTGGAGTTGATCAAATGACCTTTGAGCACGATCAGATGCAAGATCTCTGTCTTTTTGCAGCAACATAAAGTGGGCATCATATAGGCCACTTAGTTGATCAAACTTCTCTGTGAAGGTCAAATTCTTTTTATCCAGTTTAGTCAACTCGGCTGCCCAGTAGCGGACAAGGTCATCGAGCTTCCTAACCTCCTGTTCTGAGCTGACCAGTTTTTCAAACAGTTCATCTGCACTCAGCTGAACACTCGTCTTTTCTTTTTCCAACTTCTCTTGGATACTAACAAGGTCTTCGACCTCGTTTTCTTTTGTTGTTAACTCAAGATGTATCTTTTCTAGTTGGGAATTCAGGTTTTCAATGTTGAGTTTTCTTTCGGCTGCAGTTGCTTCCAACTTTGTTATCACAGCATCTGCCACAGAGGAAGCACTCAATAAGAAGATACAATTGCTTTAGATCATGAACGTTTTTCAGAAACATTGATTTTTCTCATCTACTTTTCTGTGTGGCCACAGATTTTAAGTTCTTCAAATCGCAGTCTGGAACAAGACTATTTTCAACCATCATTTTTTACTGCATGTGACCAATGGCATTGTGAATTAATGTAGAACAAGACACAAACCTTTCTTCTCTATGAGACTGGTAGTTCTGCATTGTTCATTTAGATAGTACATTTCCTTCTGTTCTTTCTCGAGTTTGAGCTCCTCAAATTCCTTATCTCCTGCATTTTTGACTCAAAGATGTTACAAACTTGGATAACATTTGCTTTTCAGGTCAGAAATAGAATAATGCAACAACTTACTTCTTGTGATGTTTTCTTTAGCAGCATCTAATCTTAAAGATATGTCTCGCAACTGCTGGTTTAAAGAGTCTATTGCTTCTGAACTAGTATTGAATTTGCTCTCGAGAAAGTCCTTATCCTTCTCAGCTGCAGATGCAAATTAGGAAACAGATAAAGCAACAAATCATATATGATATTTCACAAGATCAAATGAGTGTATGATAATTTACTGTTACCATCCTGAACTTGGGAAGCCAAGTGCTGCAGAGTCTCAGTAAGTGGATCACACAGAGCCTTTGTTGAAGAGAATTTAGACTCCAATCCTCTCCAAAGCTTTTCATCTTCCTTTTGCCTAACTCTGAGCTTAGCATTCTCATTAAAAGCGTTCTGCAGTTTCTCCTCTAAGGCATAAACATGCTCCATTGACTTTTTCAGCTTACAATTCTACACCATGGAAAAGCAAAATTTCCTTCAAATTTAGGTGAAATATGTATCTGCGATTAACTCAGAAGAACAAAACAAGAGCTCGAACCTTCCGATCACAATGAAGTTTCCAATATACAAAATATACGCAGATAAATCATAAACACAAACACAAACCGAGCAAGATACCTCACATGCACATCCATCGAATCTAAGTTCGTAAACACAAACAATGTATGAAGAAAACAGGATAGCTTCCAAAAAAAAATACCGCCAGTTCGAGATCTGTTCTCATCGCAGCCTGATCCTTCACCAGTTTTTCTGTCAAACAGACGTAAACTTGTCGAAATCATCATAACAGTACGATTTGAGAGAGGCTGGTTGAGATAAACAAAAACCTGCAGTGAGTTTCAAATTCGAGAAACTTCCGGAGGAGACGGAATCCTGAGGCGGACGAGCGGAGAAGGAGTACGTCTTCGCCGATCCAGACAACGATCGGAGTTGATCCAAGCTCTTCATCGCCGGAAACCGTAACTTCTGCATCTCGAGATCGGAGATCGAGATTGTAAGCAACAAAAATGACGAAATCAAGCCCTCGCTGTTGGTCTCTCGCTCTCAATTTCTTGCTTGCGCTCTCGAATTGTGTGAGAAAAATCTGAAATCAATTAGGCGCCAATACGTCGGTGGTGTATATTTATACCGGAGAAGTCGATTCATTCTTCCCAACGGCATGCTGACGTCAATGACTCAGAATGTCGCAGGAGTCACGTGGCGTGATCAACGGCTGCGATTGATTATCAGCGAGCTGCATTTCGATCGACTTCTTTAATTTTCATTTTTTTGGACTACAATCCACTACATTTTCTCCTTAAAGGCTTAAAGTTATAAAAAATGGGTTCGTGTAAAAGTGTGCTGTATAATAACATTCTTCACATATTTTAATGATAAAATATATTTTAAAAAGAAAGAAAATATAGTTAAAATGTATCAAACTCTTTTTTCTTTTCTTTTTCTTACATCTGTGTATCAAACTCTTCTTGTTTAATGTTTATCAAATTTGGTATTTAAAAGAGTTTTGAACGATTTACTTTCAAAGACACACAAACTAATCATGCGACCAAAGTGGAGAAGAAACATAAATAACGATTTACATGTTTAAAATTAAAACACACACACGAACGAATCATGGGTCCAAACTGCAGAAGTGCATGTTGAACTTTGCACTCATAAGGCTAAGATAAGAGGTACAAACAATAAAGCCTAAAGCCTGGGGTAGATGCTAGAACATAGACTGAGAGGGGTAAGCAATGTTTTGTGGTGGATACTGCTTATTAGTAAGTTCATATGAAAACGCCAGTAGATAAACAATAGAGGAGCTAGTTAAAACTCTTTTGTGCAATGTGTTTGGAATATTGATCTAGTGAGGATCCAAATCAGTCAAAGTACTTTATGTTATAGTATGATCCAGATTGAAGGTACTATCAACAAGAGTTTTATTAATTCAGTCAGCTTGTCTGCATTCACCTGGAAAAGACATGAAAACATCCAGCACAAATACCCAAAGCTTTGGATCGAATCGAATTATGAATCCATCATATTCAAAACTATCATATATGGAGCCATGAGTCGAGCTTGCACTAAAAGTCTAAAACAACTACATCTTTTGAAAGTAATGAGATTGACAGCTTCAAATGCAAAGCTCAGTGCTTTATGAGCTCCATGGCAAAAGATTTGAGAATAACAACAAGGGCTCTCTAACAACAATTAAGAGGGTCATGATCGCCCATAAACACAATGATAAAGAGAGACCAACAATGAAATCCAAATCTAGGAGATGCACCAATACTGCGATATCAGTGACCAATTACACGAAACAATCCTCAAAATCAAGATAAAAATTTTATGCAATCAGGCACCCTTCTCCTGAATCCAACCCTACTAAGTACCAATACAATTAAAGGATCCAAAACGACGAATAATTCAATTGCATATCTCACTAAAGAAGTTCAGATCACAAACATCAGAAACAAAAACCCAGAAACCCTAACAAAACCCCCCAAACACATCACAGATTGAAACTTACAAGTAAAACTTTCCCAATCAATTAAACCTCGTCTTCATGGAGAAGCATATTGGGGATTCCTTTGTTAACCGGAAACTTCCGTCCAGTCTCAGGGCAAACAAGCGCACCTTCCTCAAGGTGAAGCTCGAGCAACGCGTGGTGGAGTTTCTTAAGGAAAGACTCATCGGATTCCAGAACCTTCGCATCCGGCGAATCCTCCGGTAACTCTGCATATCCCATGGAACGTGCACCTTCCACGAGAGCTTTCCACTCAATCTTCGGGAACATGTGCCTGAGAAAATCGGGATTGAAATCGACTTCCTTCTCAATCACGTTCCCAGCTTCGATCCGTAGAGGAAATCCATTAGTGACTCCTTTGATGTTGCAGGAAAGCATGTTGTGCGTTATCAACCTCATCTGTAGTTTCTCTCTGGTAAAACCTAGGAAAAAAAAAAGCAAGAGGAAGAAGAAGTGAAGAAGAGGAGGCTTTTATGCGGCTGAGGGTTTTTTATTTTGCTGCGTTTGATTTAATCGTAGCCGTTGATCATGCCACCTGGCTACTACGATATTTTGTCTCTGACGTCAGCAAACCGCGTAAGTTTTACGCAGGCAGCTCTATTGCGCGCGTGGAGTATATTTCCAAAAAAATTGCCGTTAGCAGAATGAGTCGGCTTGTCCGGTATAAAATACCACCGACGTGTTTGGCGCCCAACTTTATTTCAGATTAATCTCACAATTCGAGAACGCACAAGGAATTGAGAGCGAGAGACTGAGAGAAAGAGATCGATTTCGTCATTTTTTTGGTTTCAATTTCGATCTCCGATCACGAGATGCAGAAGTTAGGGTTTCCGGCGATGAAGAGCTTGGATAAACCCCGATCGTTGTCTGGATCGGCGAAGACGTACTCCTTCTCCTCTCGTCCGCCTCAGAATTCCGTCTCCTCCGGAAGTTTCTCGAATTTGAAACTCACTGCAGGTTTTTGTTTTTGTTTATCTCAATCAACCTCTCTCAAATGATCAAATCGTACTGTTATGATGATAACGACAACTTCACGTTTGTTTAACAGAGAAACTGGTGAAGGATCAAGCAGCTATGAGAACAGATCTCGAACTGGCGGTATTTTGGAAGCTATCCTGTTTTCTTCATACATTGTTTGTATTTACGAACTTGAATTCGATGGATGTGCATGTGAGGTATCTTGCTCGGTTTGAAATTATCTGCGTATTTTTGTATTGGAAAGATCAATTGTGATCGGAAGTTTCGAGCTCTTGTTTTGTTCTTGTGAGTTAATCGCAGATACATATTTCACCTAAATTTGAAGGAAACTTCGCTTTTCCATGGTGTAGAATAGTAAGCTGAAAAAGTCAATGGAGCATGTCTATGCCTTAGAGGAGAAACTGCAGAACGCTTTTAATGAGAATGCTAAGCTCAGAGTTAGGCAAAAGGAAGATGACAAGCTTTGGAGAGGATTGGAGTCTAAATTCTCTTCAACAAAGGCTCTGTGTGATCAACTTACTGAGACTCTGCAGCACATGGCTTCCCAAGTTCAGGATGGTAAGAGTAGATGATCATACAGTCATTTGATCTTGTGAAATACTTATGCTTTGTTGCTTTATTGGTGTCCTTAATTGTTTTTGCAGCTGAGAAGGATAAGGGCTTTTTCGAGAGCAAATTCAATACTAGTTCAGAAGCAATAGACTGTTTAAACCAGCAAATGCGAGATATGTCTCTAAGATTAGATGCTGCTAAAGAAAACATCACAAGCAGTAAGTTGTTTCATTATTCTGTTTATGACCTGAAAAGCAATTGGTATCCAAGTTCGTAACATCTTTGAGTAAAAAACGCAGGAGATAAGGAATTGGAGGAGCTCAAGCTCGAGAAAGAACAGAAGGAAATGCTCTATCTAAATGAACGGTGCGGAACTGCCAGTCTTATTGAGAAGAAAGGTACATGTATTGTGCTATTCGAATTCACAATGCCATTGGTCACATGCAGTAAAAAATGATGGTTGAAATAGTCGACTACGATTTGAAGAGCTTAAATATGTGGCCACACAGCAAAGTTTCTGAAAAAGTTCATGATTTAAAGCAATGTTGTCTTCTTATTGAGTGCTTCCTCTGTGGCAGATGCTCTAATAACAAAGTTGGAAGCAACTACAGCCGAAAGAAAACTCAACATTGAAAACTTGAACTCCCAACTAGAAAAGCTACATCTTGAGTTAACAACAAAAGAAGACGAGGTCAAAGACCTTGTTAGTATCCAAGAGAAGTTGGAAAAAGAAAAGACGAGTGTTCAGCTGAGTGCAGATGAACTGTTTAAAAAGTTGGTCAGCTCAGAGCAGGAGGTGAAGAAGCTCGATGAATTTGTACACTACTTGGCAGCTGCGTTGACTGTATTGGACAAAAAGAATTTGACGTTCAAGGAAAATTTTGATAAACTAAGTGCCTTATATGATACCTACTTTATGTTGCTGCAAAAAGACAGAGATCTTGCATCAGATCGTGCTCAAAGATCATTTGATCGACTCCAGGGCGAGTTATTTAGCGTAACTGGCCAAAAAGAAGCTCTGAAATCAGCAGGGAATGAACTAAATGAAAAAATAGTTGAGCTCCAGAATGATAAGGAGTCTTTAATATCTCAACTTTCTGGGATACGCTGCTCTGCAAGCCAGACCATTGATAAACTAGAGTCTGAAGCAAAAGAACTAATTTTAAAGAATGCTGAAACAGAATTAGTGATTTTGAAGCTGAAAGAGGAGATAGAAACTTTATTGGAAAGTTTGAAGACATCAGAGGATAAGAAGGTATAATAATGATTTATATCCCTATGCACTGTATCTAATGCATGTTTGCAATGCTAATCCTTTTCTTGTATATCTTGCAGCAAAGATTTTCAATAAAGCTTTCATTATTAGAGATGGAAAACAAAGAGAAATACGAGAAACTGCAAGCAGATGCCCAGAGACAAGTTGAGGAATTAGAGACCTTGCAGAAAGAGAGTGACAGCCGTCAGCTGCAGGTGGATTTATTGACGAAAGAGGTGAACCAGCTCCAAACCGTCATAACGGAGAAAGGACATCTTATCCACCAGTGCAATGAAAATGAGAAGAAGTTAAACCAACAAATCATTAAGGTCTAAATTGTTTATTCTAGGACATGGCTTTAAGTTTTTTTTAGTCTACCTTTTTAGTACTCATCAAATATGAATCCCACTGCAGGACGGGGAGTTACTATCAACTGCTGAAACTAAGCTTGTAGAAGCAAAGAAGCAATATGATCTGATGCTAGAAAGCAAACAGTTGGAATTATCAAGGCATTTGAAAGAATTATCACAGAGGAATGACCAGGTATATCTGTAGCAATGTTTCCATATATTAGCAAAATTAGTAACGAGAGGCCCTTAGCTGAATCTGAATGCAATATGCAAAGACACTAAAGAAAATTTGATCTCTATATGTTCTTTTTAGGCAATTAATGATATCAGGAGGAAGTATGACGTGGAGAAGCAGGAAATTATCAATGCTGAAAAGGAGAAGGTATATATGACTGCAGTATCTTTTGTTGCACTCTACTGAGCAATTGATGTTTTTTGTGGTTCTAACTTCAGGTTGAAAAGATGATCAAAGAGTTGTCCACTAAATATGATAAAGAACTCTCAGAACGCAAAGAAGAATCAAAGAGGCAACTGCTGACCATTCAAGAGGAACATGCTTCTCTGGTATGCACAGCATCTAGTATATCTTTTATTTAACAGATCATGCTATTTTCATATATAGGCAATCATTTAACGATCTTTTTGGACAAAGTTCTTAGCGGATCTCTGAGCTAAAATACCACATCTTATCCTGTTACTGATTTCATGCATTGTCCAGTCCGATACTATCAATGAGTGTTATTAATTTCCAAAGAAACCTGATGGTTCTGACCATCCTCAAGCATGAAGGTGCATAGCTTAGAATGAATCAATCAAACTGGGTTGAGCTGTTAAGCTTAATAACAGAAAATGCAGATATCTGAAATCAAGTTCCTGTTTTCTTGTATGCATTATCTGTTTGGAAGTTTATTTCTGACAGCATGTCAAGCCAAGTTCGAATTATTATGGAAATAAACTGAGAAAAGCTACATGTTCCCCAGATTCTCAGCATTCGGGAAGAGCATGAGAGTAAGGAGCTCAATCTCAAAGCCAAGTATGACCAGGAACTGAGCCAAAGTCAGATTCAGGCTGAAAATGAACTGAAAGAGGTACCCACAGATATAACTTGATAGTTCAGAGAGATGCAAGAGTATAGAGCCTTCGGTATTCAATAGTTTGTATTTATCCAGCGGATAACAGCTCTCAAGAGTGAACATGATGTTCAGTTGAAAGCATTCAAGTGTCAGTATGAAGATGATTGCAAGAAGCTGCAAGAAGAATTAGATCTTCAAAGGAAAAAAGTAAGTGCTTCTTAATATGATTCATTATAAGATGATATGGGTTTAACTAATGGGCTAACCTTGCAGGAAGAGAGGCAAAGAGCTTTGGTGCAGTTACAATGGAAGGTGATGAGTGACAATCCACCTGAAGAGCAAGAAGTAAACTCGAACAAGGTTAGAGTGGACTTCATTTTCTTACTTATCATTATCTATCCACTTTAAAATATGTGCTTAAAATAACATTAACAGGGTAATAACTGGAAAAGATGTATCTGTAACTAGATATTGTTAGCGTTGCATTTTATGGTTGAAAAGATGTTTATTATTTTGTAGAACTATTCAATTTCGAAAGATTCTCTTCTTGATGGTAGCAAAAGAAGCGAGCATATAAGAGTGAGGGTAGACAATGACGACGAACAGGCAAAGAATCAAATATATATATTTGTGCGTTTCTGCTTTGTCAAGGCTACACATATAAACACTTCCTCATGAATCAAATGCAGGACTCTCCTTTTTTAAAGGCAAAAGAAACACCTGTTCCAAAAATATTGAAGAAATCTCAAAATGTAAACACAGGAAGTGTACTGAGCATTCCAAATCGAAAGCATCATAGCAGGGTAAACATTTGAACCTTTACATCTTTACACTTTTACATCAAAATCAACCTCATTGTTTGGTTTGTGGTTTTACTTAGCAGGTAACTCATCGTGAGTATGAAGTTGAAACGAATAATGGGAGGATAACCAAACGGAGAAAAACAAGAAATACAGCCATGTTTGAGGTACCTTGTCCATCGAAACAAGAAATATATGGAACATGTTCAAGAAATCTAGCTTTACACTCTTTTTCAACAGGAGCCACAAAGACGCAGGACTAGGGCTACACCTAAATTGACCCCCCAAAGTGTCGCCAAGGTAAAATACAAATTCACTACTTTGGCTGATGCTTGAAATGTATTAAATCCCCCTCAAGTAAACTTAGTGCTGAAGTAGAGAGTAAAAAAAAGTAAATTTGATGATAGGAGAAACATCATATTTTCACAAAATGCACAATATTTTTTTTCGGTAACTTAATTAATTTCACCTCATCTTCCTTGTCAAGAAAACAGATAATCTGACAGGTGAGAACAATAGGAGCTCAGACTTTTCATAACTGCTTAGGGCCGCTTAGCCAACTGTTTTGTCTATCCAAGTATAAATACAGTGATCCTTGTGCTATGGAAAGTCCGGCATTTTAAGTGCAGAAATTGTTTATAAGTCAAGAAGTTATGGATGATGCTGTTGAAATGCTGCTAGGTTTCTACAATGTGTTCTGAGTTTACTGAATATTAACTGCAGGGTTCAGTAATGATGGGTCAACCTCGCTCTGCAAATATTGGAGACTTGTTTTCAGAAGGCTCTCTCAACCCATATGCTGATGATCCCTATGCATTTGATTGAAGTCTACCACAGAAAGTCAGTTCCCTTCACTATGCTATCTCTCGCACTTTCACTTTCACCCATCGATTTCATAACATTTAGCTTCTTGCATCAACTATTTCATTCTCTTAACATGAATAACTATGCGAGTGTTTCAAGAACTTGTAAATGTTGGTAAGAGGATTAATCTGGAATTTTTTTCTGATGTCGATACATATGTTGACAAAAAGTAACAGAGAATATGATTTACCATTTTTTTCAAAGTCTAGAAACCGTTCTGCTATTAGCAACAAAGATAATGAGTTCTTATTATCCTTGGAAAAGCCCAACCGATTAGAGAAGAAGTGGTTATATAAATATATAGATTGCTGATCCAGTAGCTGTCGCTAGAGAACATTGATAAACCTTTGCATCAAAAACGTTGAATCTATTGTCATCTTCCTATATTTGTATCGTGAGATATCTATTGGTGCTATTGGTGGTTCATTTGCTGTTGGTGGTGACAAATTTAATCATGTGGAAGAGATCAATGATTTGCTGTTGTTGTTGAATGATTGGCATTTACAGAACACTGATTCCAAGTGAAGAGATCAATGAAGGCCTGAGAAGAATCACAAGGAAGAAAGTGGAAAGCAGTACAATCATGCCGATCAAAGCCATTCATAGAAAGCATAGAATATAACTATCAGTACTTGTATATACATTAAATCATACATATCTAGTTCCACATACTTGGGCCCATTAACATACGCTGAAAAGCAAGTCTAGGCTAGACTGTCTAGCATAAGAGCTTAAACAAATTTAAAGTCTTAAACTGTTTGGTGGAACTATGATCATCAGTGTGCGTGAACTTGCAGTTGGGACACACAAGAGTTGATTTACATAGCATAACCAGCATGTGGCACTTCATACACACTGTTGTCACCATCTCTTGCTTCTTCTGATTGTCATCATCACCTTCAAACGCTAACCAAGACGGGGATCGGTTTAGCCCTAGGTCACCTGATATCCCCTTCTTACCTGCGGTCATGATCAAAGTTCCGCCTTCTGAACATTCATCTTTCTTGGTGATTGTTTTCACAGTAGAACTTGATGATGAAGATAGGTTCAGATCAAGATCCAGCTCTGTCATGTGATCTTCAAATATCTCTGATTGGGTCTGCAAAATAAATTTGAAACATGTTTAGTTCATGTTTGTATGCAGATCCTTACATATATACTTTGGTTTACGGATTCATACCTTGGCCTCTAGGTGAAGCTGAACATCAGGTTTTATCAATATGGCGCTCTCTGACTTCGATCTTTGAAAGAACGGAGTAGTACTGTTCTTCTCAAGTTTGTCTTGTGTTTGAACTCCTTGTTTGCACCGTTTGAAGGAACCATGAAACGATTCCCCATTGACTTTCATCTGATCCCTCTTTTTAGAACAGAGGGTTCCATCATGTAGAGAAAACATTAGACCTTCCACTCTACGCTTAAGAATCTCTCACTTTGCTTAGGTGTTAGAGAACGAACGATCAGATAGACAAACAGTTCGTGAAAGTCGTGTATATATACAAGATGAGTCACCCAGGGAGTTATTATCCCCACCGGTTCATGTAGAATAGTAGACAGAGTTAATGAGTTAGATATACAAAATTAAATATCGTAGATATTCGTTGACAATATAGAATACAATTATGGGATTACTTTGCATGGCACAATATAATGTCCACCTTGGTATTTGTTACTCAAGAAGAATTTATTTTGCATTTATGATCCATATTAGTGCTCATATCTATCTACAGAATGGTAACTAAAGATTTGATTTAACCAGTTGAATTATACTCTATAGTTTATACTATACACTTGATTTTGGTGGAGCCAAGATTTATCAAGTATAATTCTGAAAGGTAGCTATTTTGGATTAATTGGAGTTTTGAAGGAAATAAATACAATGGAAAAGTAAAGTAATGTAGATGATGATGAGTGAGTTTCAAGTTGGATGTGTGATCAATAAGTGTGGGTATTGCTCCAAGGAGCCTCATTGAAATGTGTAGATTTATAGTTCTATTGAGTTCCTCTTTCTGTTTTTTTTCCACCCCACTGGCATTATCATCAATTCATCATGATGATATCATCAACCATTAAGTACACGTATGATGATGCAAGCATATAATATGCGAGTTGTGTGTATTCTTGTTAGTCATGAAGCTGTCTACATGTATGTATGATTGATGATAAGAGTTATGTGATTCAAGATGTGAATAAATAATAAATAGAAGCCAATCAGAAAACAATAATAAATAGAAAGAAACTAAATACAGTTGAAGGAGGAAGGTTGATGACTTCATGAATGCAGAATGCAGAATGCCGAAGCAACTTTAATACCACAATAACTCTCACTCCCACTTTTCAATATATAACACCAAAAATACGTCTATTTATTACTTCCTCTGTTTTTTTTATAAGACATTTAAAGGATTTTGTTTCACTTTATTTGATTTCTACGCAAATTTTATTTATTGTGAACATGTATATCATGCAGTGTTTAACTATTGGATTAATTGTCTTATTAGATATTAAATGAATTTTTAAATATATATAAAAGGAATATTTATATTTAATCTTTGAGTTTTTAGCTAGTAAAAATAAATAAAAAAGAATTTAAGATCATTCTTATCTTAACAATATTGAAACTTGAAAGTATTTTTCAAATAACACAGATTGAAATCTTCTTCAGCGGCCTACCATGCCACGGTCCTCGCCTCCTCATTTATTTTTAGGTCTCTTTTGGTCAGTTCCTCATTAATCGCCTTTCTATATTTCCCCTTTCTTTAAATTCAACGGATGCATTTACCTTTTAGATACATTTATAGTAGTATCATATTACATTTATATATATGTATAGTATGCATATACATATATAAATATATAGGTCATGTATATAATATGTGCTAATAAATTTTATTGAATTGATCAGGACATATAGTTTTTAGTGTCGTCGATATATCACCATCCAAATCTAAAACCTAGAGTTAGGCTCAACCCATAAAATAAAATTTTGCTGTATGCATCTAACTGAAAAACTTTTAAACATTCATCAGATCTTTATATCGTTTGTAACTAAAAATGTTTATATACAAGTTTAGAACGTAATAGGAAATGAAAACATTTAAAAACCCCTTGATTTAAGAGTATTAACTTTAATATTCTTCTATGATTAATAGTTAAAATAATATTACGAACATTTTAAATAACCGTTTGTACATGTTGCTGAGTAACTTAGACACGACCTTAGGGCCATTCACCATTATGTTATTAGAGATTAGCCGAGTAGGCATAATCAAATCAAGTAAATTGGGCCACTCTCTGCCATAATATAACCTCTACGTAGAATTTTAACTATGCATAATCGGAGCTTTAGTAAAGATTGTAATTTTCTCAGATAGTAACAAATTGCAAAAATCATAAATCTGAAGGATGGAAAAAAAAAAGGTTTTAAAAGCTCACAACATCAGCTACTTCATTTAACCAAAAAAAAAAAAAAAACATCAACTACTTCATGCATGCAGTTACAATTAAGATACATGTCTCGTCATTTTATTTAAAGCTAGCACCAGAAACCCATAATTTCGTAAATTGAAATATAAAAGAAAATAGAAAAAAAAAAGTTGTATTATGAAATAAAAGCTCCAAGTTTTGGTCACTGACAAAATAATTAAGAAATATCTTGAATTACTTGGTAATATAGAAAACCATACCAAGTAATTTTTAAAGCTAGCACCCGAAACTTGTGATTCCGTAAACTGAAATATACAATAAAATGGAAAAAAAGTTGTATGAAATGAAAGCTCAAAGTAATTTTTTTATTTTTTTTCGCGGGTAAAATAGTTACTTGTATACAGTATCTTGAACTTCTTGGTTAGATGGAGAATCATAATTGTGGCCTCAGTTAATATGATTTTCTGAAATACTAAAATAGTTATTATTTCCTGGTGGACGAATTAAAGATTCAGTACTCGCCTACCCGTTTCCATTAAATAATTTGCTACAAGTATAAATGCCTAGGATTAATACACATATTATTTTGTATTTCAACGATAATTTTGCAAAACAAATATGCAAAGATATGTGTCAACTGAAGATAACTCTGCATGTTACCATGCAGAATTCGGATTTCTATAGGATGGTGAGTTATCATGATACCGGTGGAAGTTATTTAAGTTTGAAAACATTTTCATAAAATATGTATTCACATTTTACTACAAAGGTTAAAAAGGGTTATTCTCATAGTTCTCTTCTTGTAAATAATTTTAATAAAATGGAACGGATCAACCTACTTGTACAGTATTTAATCATGTAGTTAGCCTTAGGCGTAACCACATTCATGATTAGTTAGGGTCCTTAGGGATGATTAAAAAAGCAGAGTTAGGACTTATAGGAGTTCGCTAAACCTATATTAACGACTTCATTTAAAGCAAGCTCTAACGACTCTTCATCCTCACAAGGTCCTAATAAATGTAACCATAATTTCGAATTTTCAATTCAAAAATACATTTTATATTGACTTTTTTTTTGTCAAGACTTTATTATTATTGATAAGCTACATAAATCAATGTTATTCATCTGATCACTCTTTTGAGTTAAAATTGTGTTTATCTTTTTGGTTCGGTATAACCATTAGTCATTCTTCTATTCATCTACCAACACAAAGTTGTAGTGAAAGTTTGACTCAAAATAGTGAAAGTTTTAGGTTGATTGTGTGAATTCATATATTCTTCTGCATTGCAGAGAGTTTTCTTCCAATCCTTCTCTCCTTGCAGTGTAAAAATGGCCCAATTTGGATCTTTAAATTGTTGGCCCATTCCCGATCCACCCCAACAAATACATTTAACAAAGGAAATTCTTATATACTACGAAGATATTTGACAAAGGAGATTTTACTACTATGTTGGTTAATACTTATACAGTTATACTGATTCTAAATTTCTAATAAAGATCTCAACTGACTTGCAAAATATTCGATCCATAGCATAAATATCTCATTTTTTTCAAAGCATAAATTAGTTTACTAAATATAGAACTCCAAAAAGTCCTTTGTTGGAATCAGTTATTATCCTTTCTATAACAAAAATATCGCAATCTCATAACAATATTCTAATTAGAATCTTTCATACTTAATTTTAGATACTATTATATCAGATTTTGAAAAAGTCAAATCTTATCTTAATATCTCAAAAAAAAAAATTAAATGTTGAGTGTTGACAAAATAAATCTCATTAATTAGATAATTTGATATCATCAATTTTCTTTTCCTGTTTTTTTCTCAGTATATTCCTTTATTTTGCCACATCTTCCTTTTTCTAGTTTCTTTATTTTGCCACATTTATAACCAAATTAAATATAGTGGCAAAAGTATTCATAAGACAAAACCAGTTTTGCACAAAACCGAAAAAAAAAAAGACGAATCATGGTCCGTACGAACAACATGAAAGTTCAATCCAAGAACAAATGAGTACACATGCAACAAAAACAACAACAGGAGAACATCGTCTGGATAGTTTGAGATTATTCATAGAAACAAACAAACTTGGGGGAGAAGAAAACAACAACACATTTTGAAATTACAGACTCATAAGAGCCTTCTGAATTTCAATTCTTCAAGAGATTTCTTGAGAAAATCCTTTTGCAATAAGGATTGTTACGTAGAATCGAGTGAGGCCTTATTACTTCAACGAGTGTGGCATGAAGTGAACCCTGTATTGATCATTCCACAAAATCTTGATCAGTACTCTCTATCTAAGATTTCAATCAAGAAGTAAGGTTTAAAACTTTGAATTGGCTTTGTACCTTAGTGACATCAAGAGCTGCTTGGATGACAAAATTGGCGTAAGGGTCTTGAATTAGAATATCAAAATGAGGAACAGAGATGAGTTCACGCACAATCTGAGGACGGCTTTCTGGACAATTTTTTAAACATCGTTCCACCATATGACTACTGAATTTTTGCATTGAAAGCTCTACATAATGCCCTTTTAATTGTGCAAGCATCTCGGCAATTGCAGAAAAATCCCTCAGTTCTAGAACGAATTGGACCGCGTAGTTCCTGCGTTTGATCAAGAAAAAAAGAGAGTTGCTTAGAAAGAATCTGACATTGATGACTCTAATTAAGTTTAATTCTTGTTACATGAGATTGTGAATTACCCACCCGTAAGGGTCTTGAGCAAGGAAGAGACTGTTTCTTGAGATTTCGGTTACAAGCTTCTCTCTTTGTTGTCCTCTGGAATAAGCAATGCACTTTTGTAACACACAACATCCATGTCGTTGTGTCGCAATATCGATACAGTACTTTGTAGCATCTTCAAAGATGAACTATAAAGAGTGATTACATAAGATGATTATATCAGTATTCATCTTATGAACCTAAAGATTGAAAAATAAAAAAGGTCTCTTTTTTACCTCGTTATCTTCTGTACTAAGGCACTGCAAACAAAGTTGAATTACATGATTCCCATTTAAATCCCTAATGAGATTGAGAAATCCAGGTCTCAGAGCTGATTTCACCATAGAAATCTGCTTCCTCGTTTTGATTGATCCCACTAATCTCTGGACAACTCGAGTACTTAACCCCACACACACACAAAAAAAAAACTTTTAATTTAACATCAAATTGATCATATGGTAAGCATCAATATACAGAAATCGCTTACCCGTAAGCGTTGAGGGATATACGAACAAGCTGACCAGGTTCTGAAGTGACCATGAGTATGATCTGTGTTCTTTGTTCTTCATTACAAACATCTAATAGTTTCTGCATCAAGTAATTCCCAAAAGGATCCATCATAAGCTCAACAACATGAGGAATCACCTCATTGAAAATGATCATAGCATCTAAAGCACTTCCATCTTCAAAGATACTCTGTAAGAATCTGCATCCATGCTGATCTTTAGCCATTAAGTAAACATATCCCTGGAATTCAGATACTTTAGACAGACTCTGACGCGTATTACTGCTACTTCCTTGATGATCAAACAACGTTCCAACACCGCTTTTCCGATGAACCATTGATGGAACAGAGTAATTGTTCATGTAAGGAGTAAGAGTCTCTCTGTAACAACTCTGCAATCCTGGATTCACAGGGTTTGGAATTTGATCCTTTTGATTTGGGAACAGTAAAGGTTGATCCTTTTGATCAACGCCAAAACCAGGGGGGTAATATCGAAATCCACAATCACCACTAGCTGCATAGTAACCAAAATTGCTCCTTTGGTTTTGGTGATGAGTCTCTGTTCGTACATGACGAGTATTATCCTCTTCTTCTCCAACATTCAAAAGATCGAAACTTTCGCAAAGACCCAAATCATCACCACCCAGATTCCACTTCTTCATCATGCCATCAAGTGGAGGAGAAGCGAACTGAGACGAACCATCTTCAGAAGAACACAACCCGTTTGAGAAGTAACTCGAAAGAGAGTAATCAGACGGTGATCTGAGACAGAACCTACTCGAACTATAAGATGAGTCACCGAGAAAGAGATTGTGATAATGAGGATGGAAGTTTGGAGAGTGATGTGATTGGGTTTGAAGAGGAGAAGAAGGAGAACGTGAAAGAGACGAAGGAGACGAAGATTCTCCAAATTCACCTCTCTTCATCATCTCTGTTTCTCGTTTGTTCTACCAAAACATTCAAAGGAGACAGAATCTAAAAGTCACACATCACAAATATACAGAAAAAAAAAAGACAAAAAAGTGTTTAATTATTTTTTCATTGTGTTTAAGAAGCTCACTAATTAAACTGGAGAAAGGGAGAGCAAGCAGAAGGAAGGGAAGAGACGAAGGGTTTTTTATAAGATGTTTATAATTTATTTTACCACAAAAAATATATATATTTATAATTTTAGTTTTGGTGTTTTTTCTTTCATTACTAAGCGATTAAGTATTAAGTAAGATGTTTTTTGTAATTTTTTTAAATTAGTAACAAGTCAACTGGATTTAACAGACTATGCGATTAAATGTGCTAGATTCGCTCATTTGTTACTATTTTGACATATATTTAAAATTCAGATTACACAAAAGAATTTGGGATTATCGATAGATTTTAGTGAGAATATTAGTGAACATTTTCAATTAAATAAAAATGAATGATATAAAATTGTATGACTGAAAACCTATTCTTTATTATTTAAAAATTACTACTAAAAAATGTTTTGTAGAAAGAAAAGTTTTGTTTCTATTATTCAAACCAGTATTGTTAGATTTTTAAAATCATAACAACTTCTACTTAAAAAACATTTTGACTATGCCAAATAATAATATTAAAAAATGGGTAAGACCATAAACAAATACAACCGCATAAATTTGTAACAAACTGATATATAAATTTCAAAATTTTATAGTTACCAATTATTTTCTTATAAATTTATCACAAATACTGCTATTTATTTGGGGTCAAATATTGTTATTGCTATTTTTTTAGGGTAGAATCAATGGTTGGATCCAAGATAATAGTAAGTTAGTTATAGTATTTTTTATTTTATTTTTTGTCGAACTTTTTTTTTCTTCTTTACTAAGCGATTAAGTAAGATGATTTTTGTAATTTTAAAAATTAGTAATAAGTCAATTGGATTTAATAGACTATGTGATTAAATGTGCTAGATTTGCTCATTTGATACTATTTTGGCGTATATTTAAATCAGATTACACAAAAAGAATTTAGGATTATCGATAAGTTCTTTTGTACTTTTTCTTTGACCAAGGGGTTCTCGAACCAACCTGTTCTCTCTCAATATCCAAGAATTACCCTCCCACGCTAAAAAAAAGTAGCATTTCCTGGACTTAGGTAGAGTCAAACTCAGGTGCGTAAGTTTTTCTGTCACCACTTTGATCTAGTTAGAATATAAGTGAACGTTTTCAATTAAATAAAAATGAATTAAATAAAATTGTATGACTGAAAACCTAATATTTATTATTTAAAATTACTATAAGAAAATTGTTTTGTAGAAAGAAAAGTTTTGTTTCTTTTATTCAAACCAATATTGTTAAATTTTCAAAATCATAACAACTTCTACTTAAAAAAAACATTTTGACTATGTCAATTAATAATTAAAAAAGGGTAAAACCATAAACGAATACAACAACAAAAATTTGTAACAAATATATAAATTTCAAAATTTTATAGTTACCAATTATTTTCTTAGAAATTTATCCCAAATACTGCTATTTATTTGGGGTCAAATATTGGAATTGCTATTTTTTTAGGTGTAGTAATTTAGTTTAGTAGTAATTTAGTTACAATATTTTGTTTTTATCACAGAGAGTCACTGAGTCCGTCAAAGTTATAACTTTTAAGGGTGGTTTGATATGAAACATTCTACAATGTAACATCAAAAGTATGTTTCTTTATACAATTTTGTGAACAATACAAATATCACCGGTATTGTAATTGTGCCTAAAATTAATACAGGCACAATTTGTTCTTATGGTGAAAAATAAATGTTTTCATATAATGAAAAATAAATTTTGTGAATATGTTATTTTCTTATTAATGTTTTCCTATAATGCTATGAAAAATAAGTAGAATAACATATTTAGGCTCAAGGTTCATGTTGATTTAAGTGCTTAACTCTAGTGTCAATAGTCATTCATTAAAAATAAAAATTACCTAAAGAACGCTTCAAAAGCATTGCAATATTGCATAAATTAATTCACCGAGAAAAAATTAGTTAACTAATCCGATTAATAACCCTTAACTTCTTGTAAATTATAAATAGATTTACTTAAATTGTTGAAAAATACAACTCAATAGATATATAAGGTAAACTGAATACAAGATCTAACTGTGAAAAATATGAATCACGAAACTCAATAGATAGGGTAAACTAATTATAACTTATCTTTTGTATGCAATTTTTCTATAGTCTACGTACTACAAATGCACAATAACAAAACAAAAAAAAGGGTAAAAACATCAAAGTAATTTAATTTCGTGAAACAAATTATGTGCTCATAATATGTCTACAGACGTATCATCATCTTTCTTTTGGAAATTTCGTGGAAATTATTGAACTTTCCTTATATAATCATCGATCCTAGTAGACAGACCGTAATATAGTTGATTATAGGCTCTAGAAATTGGTTCTCCTTAGTCAATAAGTTTCTATTTCTTGTTAGTATAATCTGAGTCAAGATATAAGTATGACTAGGAATATCATTAATTTGGTTTCCAAATTTAGAAAGACCACGAAAACGATAGCTTCTGACACAAGCTACTCACTTTTTGACCACTTATTATGGCTTCCTTAGTTACTTCCTCGCAATTTCCACTCTTCGCGTCACCATCCAAAGTATCACTTCTCCGTCAACGTCAAGTACTAAAGCTAATGATTGCGTCGATTAGTGTCTTGTTCTTAAGTAATCAGATTTTGTATCTGGGTCAATATACATGGGCTTGAAGCATATCAATGTTATCATGTGCATGTCTTTGCCACTTATTGTTTGTTTAATTGGCCCATTAACCAATCGTATATTCTATCATCGGACTTTGATGATTGGAGTAAATCGAATTGTTTAGTAGTCACTACATATCAATCTCACAAACTTGTTGGGCCTCGTACAGTTGATAGAAAGATAAAGCTTTGATGGAATTACGTATGTAGTAAGAAACTTGTACAAATAAATTATGTAGTAAGAAACTTGTACACCAAACCTTTGTAGTAAGAAACTTGTACATACAAACTTGGACTTACGTAAAGTAAGTGAAACATTTTATGAAACCAGTCTCAAATCTTTTTCACAACAGTATTATTATAAGAAAAACTTACTTCAAATTTACAAGGAAAACAAAAAAAAAAGTGTTAAAATTTTTACATAGGGAGTAAAGATCACTTCTTCCAGCTTCGACTTCGAAACAGAGGATCTTGAATTCCACCGACAACCCAAGTTTCCTTGGCGATGTCTGCAGAGAGTTTGTAATAGTTTGTGTCGTAATTCATCACTACCAGATTCATCTTCTTCTCTTCCTCCATCAATGATCTCAAATCCTTCTTCTTTCTTACTGTATCATTCTCTTCTTCTTCTTCTCCGCTCTGTTTTTCAGTGTTACCATCTTCCTCTGTTTCTACTTTCTTATCCTCTAACCACTTCTTAACCGGCGCAGATCTGCACTGCATCAGCAATAACGCGTTTGGCGGTGGAACCGCAGTTTCTACATCCGAAAAAACGTTTGCCTTTTCGTCGACGCACTCTTCATTGTTTTGCTTTTCGTGTAAAACCATAAACCATTTTGAGAAAACTGTCCCCGAACCTTCATCTTCACCTTCGTCTTCTTCTTCCTCTTCTTCTTCTTCTTCTTCTTCATCATCATCTGAGATTACATCTACGGGAGGAAACGCACCGAAACACCGGAAATCAAAATCGCGGAGACAAGTCAATAAGCCCATGACATCTTTCTTGATCCCAAAGAACTTACTCTCCGACTTGCTTCTATGTACCTTTTCGATCTCCGCCATCAGCGACTGCCAGTTCTTGCTTCCACCATCGCGTTTGCTCGGCCGCACTTTGATCTGACCAGCACACGTGACTTTTGGCGACGTAGGCTCTTCTACTATCTCCCTT
Source organism: Boechera stricta (assembly GCA_018361395.1). Classification (NCBI taxonomy): domain Eukaryota; kingdom Viridiplantae; phylum Streptophyta; class Magnoliopsida; order Brassicales; family Brassicaceae; genus Boechera; species Boechera stricta. Next base: position 4,251,827 of record CM031539.1, on the reverse strand, counting down.
CCTCCACCGTGATTCTGACGGACTCCGCCGCCGCTGCCTGAGAGCTTACTGAGGCTGCGGCGGTGGTGAGGAGCATTTTGACGGCGGTTAAAGGAATGAGAAGGGCTAGAAATGGATTTAGAAGGTAAAGACAAATGTGCTCTTGAAGGGAAACAAACCATCAAATCTGCAGAGTAACCAGATGATTTACCTCCTCCTCCTTTGATCATTTTTTTTTTCCAATTTGATTTTCTCTTCTTCTTCGATTGTTACTTAGTTAGATATATAGGATCGATCTTGAAGATGGTGGTATAGCTTTTTATGAGTCTTTTTTTTTCTTCTACTGGTTTAAAAATTGCTTTCCTCTTCTTCTTTTTCTTTAAATTTTGTTTATTTAGCCTTTGTGCTGACAGCTTCGCAAGCTTTAGCTTTTGAGGGAAAATAATACTTTCTTTTGAATTTTCTAATGGAAAATTCGTTTTATTTAAAACTATTAAAGTGAATCGATCATAATTATGTGGTTTTGATTTATAGTTTAATACCATCAAATATCAACCATGTAAAATATTGATGGTCGAATGACAATTTCACATGCTTTTATTCATGTATGATTATATTCTACGTATATTATCCGATCCGTGTAAAAGACATTTTTTTTTTAATTCATGTTTGTTTTCCATTAATTTGTTTCATGATGATTTCTTTGCATTCTATATTTTTAAGCTATTTTGTTTTTTTTTTGTGTTCAGAAAGCTATATTTTTATATTATACAATGTTAACCTTCAAAATAGATATCTTGTTTTTATTTTATTTTTTAAAGACGGATACGAATGTGACAATGGTGGTGGTTGATGATCAAGTAGGCATATAGTTGGCAAATTTTAAAGGTTTCTCTTGTTCAACTTTACTATACCAGATTAAATGAATGAAAGAGAAAGGACGACAAAGGATTTCTTTTTTGCTAATTCTAAGTGTGCTGGCTGAATTGATACAAACTAATTCACATATATATTATCAATAAAATGTTTTGGCTAACACTTCTGTTTAGTGTTTTGGATTTAGTCATCATTCGTAACTATGGGCTATAGTTGAGCTAATCTCCGCACTAATAAAGCTTTGCTTAACAACCACAAGAGAAATTAATCTGTTATATGTGTTTTAAAGAACTATTCCGTCTTGATAATCATGTTAAATGTATGGACCATCTTCGATCGTATAAACCTCACGTTTATATAATTCCGCAGCTTAAAAAAGTATAAATAACGTGATTTATTTAGTGTGTCAGTGACTAATCAACGTCTTTTTGGTCATAATGCTACTCAATGGCTACGACAATGATTACAGGAATAGATTAGGTGTTTCCAATGATATCAGAATCAATTATTTATCGATTCTTTATTCCTTAAAGAAAAGGAATCTAAAACTATTGTTATTTAAATTGATGTCACTGCTCATAAGTTTAAAGAATGAAGAAGGTGATGATGTTTAGCGGCGGAAAAGAACTATAGTAACGTATGGTTCTTTCAACGTCCAAAAAAAAAAATTATGTTTGGTAAACCTATCGAGTGGCATAATAATTCCGCATAATTTCTATCAATCATATAATTTTACGGAATCATGATTTAATGCCGTCATTTCTTAAATTAATATCATGCCTTTTTTCATAAACTATTGTTGTAAGTTAACAGTTCCATGTTTTAATAACTCTTTAAATTGGCTATTAGAGCAATCTATATGGTTTTTCAAATTGTGCTTGTGTACTTTAAGCTATTTCGGTTCCAAATATAAACTAAACTGATCATAAGGTGCAACATGGATTGGTTGACCTTTTTTCTTAGTAAATTTCTGACGTTTTTTTCGGTACCATTCATGCCATGTTATTGTTTCTTTTTGTCGCAAGGATCAAAATCCGTATATGCTTCAAAAGATTGACCATATTTGAGCGCCAAGTAAAGTGTAAAGCCAACTTTAATTTGTACACCGTAATATAAAAATGCGCAGACGGCACACCTGCAAAAAAAAAAAAACTCATAATATTTTACAGGGATCCACAAGACCCATTACAAGGCCCAACAAAAGTTTTAAAATGAATTCATCTCTAAAGCGTTCTTCTTGCACTTTAACAAAGCGACGACCGCTTCACCGTACATACAATCTCCGGCGAAAGCTTCCGTCGCCAGTTCAGCATGATCTCCGTCGTCAAAATCCGTTCCGCTCAGACGTACGATCACGAGCGTCGCGGATTCTAAACATACACCACTCTTAAGCTTAAGCGACGGCGCGTGTCTCATACTCATCCTCACGCTCGGTACCACACTCCTACGATTTTTCACCACGCGCTCCTCGTCTTCCCCACGGGCCGCCTCCGTATTTCTAAACTCTCTAAGCCCTTTAGCGTCCATCACCACCATCCCTTCTCCTTCTACGTCACGTATAACCAAACTCTCCATCTCCTCATGCTCCTTCACGATTTCGCCCATCAAGTAATGACGAGTCGACGCAGCCATTAACGCGTTTATCGTCCACACCACTCGAGTCTTCAGTCCAGTCACGAACTCGGCGTCTGACTCACCGTTTACGGCGACGGGAGGAGACACGGTAGCGGCGGAACGGAAGGCAACGACGACGCAGCTCTTGAGGGTTTTACCGAACTCAGCTTTCCACTTAACGGCGGCACCTTTCTCGAGTTTTACATCGCCGCCGGGAAGCTCGACGTCCAAACTCCGGATCTTGTCGAACCGGGAGAGAATCTTGGAGGGGAGACTCGGAGAGAGGGTAGTGGTAGGGATCGGTTTAGCCGGTTTAGAGAAAAGAGAGAGGAGATCATGAAAGGAGTTGAATAAAGATCGGAAAATGTTCGTGACGGGTGAATCGGACTCGGAGTGGTCAAGTCGGAGGATGAGTGACTCGGACTGAGGTACAAGCGAGTTGAAACGTTTGGAGAGAGAACTACAACGAAGTATGGTTCTGACGTCACCAACTTTGTTCAAGATGTCGACGATGATCGGATCAGGAAGGCCATCGAAAACGTCCATCGTTTAAAACTTTCAGAACAAACGAGAGACTAGATCTCTGTGTTTCTTTGTGTTTTCTTCTCTTCACTTTCAATTATTATGCTTAGAGTTTGGGAGTGTAACAGAGGAGTTTTAAATAAGGAAAGAAAGAAGAAGCCAAAAACCAAAATTAAAAAAACAAAAAAAATCATTTTTCGGTATGTGGGACCCAATGCCGTCCTACTGATGCTATTTTATTTGGAAAAGCAAATAACAAAATTAGAGTATTTTGTTTTGCTCGTTTGATGTTTTCAAAACGAGACATCGGACGGTCTATAAGCGTTCTTGATCGACGGTCCACGCTGCTTTTAACATTGTTTACAATTATCTATCCATTATGGGGAAATATCGAAGAAGAATCATATAATTGAATCTTATATAGTTGATACATATCTTCCTAAGTCAATTTACTACAAGAATATGTCTCGACTGTCTAGTTGTTACTGCGAAATTGACAAAAAGGAAATTGATTTAGTAAGATTCGGAGGTAAAGTTGATGCTGATTCTTAAGCAAAGTTAGTTACTGGTTTCTGATTAATTTTAAAATGGGTTAACTTGCTTAATGGCTGGCTATATGGAGATATTTCATTCAATTCGTAACATATACACTAGTACTGTACACTACCCTTCCTTCCTGTTAATTAGTCGGTCAGCTAACTTTCAGCTAACATTTCATCTAATTATTCATATTTTCTTATCAATAAGATAAATTTACAATTTTTACAAATTCCACCAATCAAAATACATCACAATATCATCAATCCACAAGATTCCATTATTACCATATATATATATATATCAAAAACATCATAATATAACATACTTCTATTATTCTATGTACGATGAATGCAAAATTTGAATTTTTTTGGCCTCCGGGAGGGACCGAAGAGTCACATCCCCTATATATTATTTGAAGAGTACACTTATACAACTAATCTTACAAGATGATAAAATTTACATCACATTGCCATTACAAAAAAACAAACAATAATTTTTCATTAAAGATAGTTTAGTCATTTATAATTTTCGTTTTAATTATTTAATTTATTTTATATTTTTTGAAAAGTAGTTAAAAGTATATTTTGTGAAGATTGTGTTGATTTAGTTAAACACACTAATTAAATTAAATTAAATGTTGATTTAAATTTCCAAAAATAAGAAATTTTATGTAGATTGCCATTTTTTTGAAATTTTTTAAGGAAGAATTTAAACTTATTTAATTCTTTTTTAGGTGCTAATTAAATAAGAAAATAGCAAATAGTCTTAATTTTTCAAAAACAATCAAATATGTAAACATTAAATAATTTTATTTAAATAATTTATAAAATTATAATGTTATTTAAGTAAAAAAATTAGTTTAATATATGTATATCAATTTATTTTTTAGTAAAATAAAGATTGCGATTTTTTGTAAGATTTTAAGAAAAAATTTAAACCGATTTAATTTTGTTTTTAGTTACTAACAAAGATTCGATATTATAAAAATTGATATTATAATTTTCGTAAAATTTTGGAAGAATTACAATTTTTAAATATCATGATTTTCTATTTTTAAAATATTTTTTAATAATTACAATTTGTCCGTGCTAAATTACGTAATATATCTTAGTTATATATTATAAATACAATACACGCAATGAGGACATTCCTTTTTTCTTTAATGAGGAATATTATCGGCATTAAAAAATTGCAATGCTAAAAGTTTTTAGTTGAAAGTTAGTATATTTAAAATTTATTTTCATCTAGTTTTGAATTTAAACTTCATTATCACTGATAATTAACAATGTTTATAACGACGTCACTTTTAAGTTTTAATGTTAAAACAACTAATTAAATGGTGGTGATGGTGTAGTGGTGGGTGGTTTAGTGTCGAGGTCGAGGTTATGTGGTTGATGACTGAGTTTTACCGTATGCTGACTCCTATTTGTAATATGTGGCTTGTGAACTTGTCTACTTGGCTTTTGTATTCAGATTCAATACGAACAAATATTCGGCTTTCCACAAATTTGTTCACAAATATTTGCTGTGTTCTAAGACAAAATTAGAAACAAATGATCCAAAATATAAATAAAAGATTCTTTCAACTGGGTATAATATCCCAGACGGAATATTAAAATCAAAGGGGTTAGTTGAATTCAAATTTTCTAATTGGTTTTTAAACAATGGAATATGCTTTGCTAGGAAAGGAATACATTCTGTCGACACTATTTTTAATTTTTGATTCCCTGAGCTATCAGGAAATAAAATAAATAAAAATAATTCTAGGCCACTTAAATTATTAATCTGAATAGTTAATAAATAATACCAACCCTAACATTTTTAAATGCAATATCAGTATATTATGGGAAGTGGATAGGAATTATACGAATTTAGTTCCGGACCTTCCGGTACACAACTCACGCTTGACAACGACTAAACTATAGATTAAGACGATTTTTAATCATTAGCTTATTGAGTACTGTATATATTTATATAGATTTAATTATTCATATTTTGTATGAAACGCACGGCTGGATTCTAGTTTTTTGTTGTCATTTACCAGAAAACGTCAAACATGTTGTAAAAGTCTGCACCAAAAAATATTTTAAAGCGTTGGAGTGGAGTCCACTATTACTATGCATGTACAATAAACTCAATTTGTTTTCCTATAAATAGAAGCTTCCGTTTATTGTAAAAATCATTCCAATACAATACAATACAATCTCTCTGATAAAATTTCTTTTTCTTTTATATTTTACTATATATAAAACCGTTTTTATAACGTTATCGACGATTACTGATCGTTATATTACCGATATGCAGTTCTTATTCACGGATCAGTCACATCGAATTCACTTTCACGACGAAAACACTATTCATCAAAACTCACCGTTATCGTCGGGCATTGAAGATGCGTTCACGGGAGGCTTCATTACCGGAAAATACTATTCATTCTGGTTACTGTTCATCGCCGAATTCATCAAATCAAGCGTAAGATATCAGGTTAATCTGGGGTAAGTTACTTTGTTCATAAAAATATATATTAATGGCGCCATAAATATAATAATGACATGGTTGTTTAACGCATTATTGCGAAGGGCGTCAAGGCGTCTTACGTTAAATTGGACCGTGCCAGAAAATTTATTAAATGTTATTGGTCGGCCATGCGCTTATATTATTTCTTACATTTTATTGATATTATTGGGACGGCCGAGCAATAATTTATTACATGTTTATGTTAATTAAAATTGTTGGATGGCTGAGCCACCTTATGTTTTGCATAATTAATTTAATCATGTTATCCTGATATTATTAATATTATTATGTTGCTTATCTGAATCTTGGAAATTAATTGACCGCATGATAGATAATTTCTGATCAATTTTTCAAAAATCTCCAACGGTCATATGCTTTCAAACGGCTAGTGAACAATGTTTTTCAATCTATAAATACACCCACTCATTCACTCATTCATTCACACCAATCTCATTCATATAAGAAATTTGCTTAGATTTCATTTGTAAAATGATTCGCATATTTCTAGTGTTTTGTTTAATTTTTATTTTTGCCTGTATTTATGGCATGTTTGTTGGGGAATTTACCCCCGAGGAATTTGTCTTTAGTTTTTGTTTAATTTTTTACGGGACATTTGTCTTTGTAATCGCTTTATGTATTAACATGTAATCGGTTTAATAAATTATTCTAATAAAAAAATTATTCGGTTTATGTATTAGATAATGGCCAATATTGAGAAGTTTCGATTTCCTGCTCTCAAAATAACTGGTGCAAATTACATCCCATGGACCACCGATATGGAGCTATATCTTGGATCGGAAAAAATATCCGATACCATTGTCTAAAGCACGCTCGATGAAAGCGAAGGTATGTTCTGAGAAACATTTAGATGAAAATCTAATTCATGTATGCTTGAGTGAAAGACCCTGAGAGTTATGGAAAGCTCTTAAAGAAAGGTTTGATAATCGAGAGGGCGATAACTCTTAGCTCTGGATGAATGAGCGACAGATTTCGAGGATTATGAAAAGGTGGAGCGTTTAATTATGTTGAGAATAGCGACCTGGTGGAATATTGTGGTAAACGTCTCGAGAGGAAGAGATGCTCGAAAAGACATATCTCACTTTTCATAAAAGCCATTATATCCGAAACAATCAGAGGAAGTGGGTATAAAAGGTTCTCCGAGTTGGTTGTGGCTCTTATGATACGAGAAGAATAATGAACTTTCATGCCACTGCCACTGGAACACATTCCTGAAGTGAATGCATGGAAACAAAAATCGAGCAAGGATATCAAACAAATCGGGGTGGCGTGGTGGTGGGCGTGAGCGTGGTGGATTCACTCCATGAAAGAGAAATCCTTTAAATGGATCCGACGAACAATCTTCCCAGGGAAAGAAATTGAGAAAAATACCACCGAAGTGTGAACAATACTTCATCATTACAGTCGGATCAAGGACATTGGTCTCGAGTGTGTAATGCCCCACATCTTTGTAAATTATCTGAAAGAGTCACTCATAGAAAGAAAAAGTAAATCTCGCTGAAAATTTTGAGAACAACGTGCCTCGATTCTTGACTTTGCCGATGAGCTCGGCCAGACCATGAATATGTAAAGCGGGTGTAGTGAAACTGCTGAACAGTTTCGATAATGTAAATAATTATGTGTTCTTTTGTTGTTTGAACAATAATGTTAGTTTTAACATAATGTATAATTATTGTGTGTTTTCTAATAATAATTATTATTTGTTTTTAATAATAATGTTTATTACGAAATGGATCAATCTGAGGAAACAAATCCAAAGAAATGAAGAGAAATATGTATACGGATAGTGGAGCAACTATTCTGAAAAACAAGATATTTCTCTGATTTAAAATTCAGGAATATCTTTGCTCTGATATCGGTCTGTAAGCTGATGATAGAAGGATTTTCATTGCCAAATGGAGCGAAATTTTCCATTGATAACGCTGTATGCTCCAAAAGAATTTGTTGAGTTTTAAAGATATCTACCTTCAGGGTATGATACTGTGCGGGGAGGATGAAAAGAAGGTTATGTATATAACTTAAAAAAAAAATGAGGTTATCTTGGAAAAATTACCAAAACTTCTTTTGGTTTGCATCAACATATATATATGAAATAACATCACATCTTGTGGTAAAAGAAATCTGAAGATTTCAAGCGAAATCGGAAGATTTCATATTATGGCATGATCGTCTCAGGTCACAGCACCAATGATGCGAAGAATAATAGAGCTCACATGGTCATTCCAAAATCAGGAGATTGATATAAGAAATAAAGCGATATGTGTTGCGTATTCTCTTGGAAAGCATCATAAAGCCATCACTAAAGGTTGATAAAGAATCACTGAAAATTTCTTGAGCGTATTGAGTGATATATGTGGACTCTCATCCACCATGTGGACCATTCTATTTTTATTGGTCGACGTCGAAATGGTCATGTTTGTCATTATCATCTCATGATATAGCATTTAGATTTAACTTCGAATAATCAAATTGAGGCACGGTTTCAGTTATCCCATTAAAAGTTAGGCAGACAATGCTTTGGTGAATTCACTTCCCAAGCATTTAATGATTCTGTATGGTAATGGGAATTGAAGTTGAACATCACAGCTCATGTTCACATGAAAATGGGTTGTGAATCATTGATTAAGCAGTGCATTAATTGCAGACACTTGATAATGAGATCAAAACTCCGACGTCTGTGGGGACATGCTATTTTGCATGCAACTAATTCGGATAAGACCAAGTGCATACCATAAATATTCCCCATTATAGTTAACATTTTGTCAGAACCAAATATTTCTCATCCCAGAATTTTTGGTTGTGCGGTATATGTACTGCACCACATACGCCAGATGGGACCACAAAGAAGGTTGGAAATATATATTGGTTGTGATTCTCCTATCTATACGATACCTGAACTCGACGGGGAGATATTTTTACGGCACGTTTTACCGATTGTCATTTTGACGAGAAAATATTCCCGGTTCTAGGGGGAAAAAATAAACAAGTAGAGAAGGATATAAAATGGTGTGTACCATCACTATTACACCTTGATCCACTACTTAGCGGTGGAAGTTCGACGTATTATTACGAGAATTGCAAATCAGTACCCGATGCATTTGCGGATACAACGATGCTAAATCACAATCACCAGCTGCAAATGTTCCTGCTCGAGATTGAAATACCACATGAAGATGGAAGAGCGATGATACCGTGTGAGTCTAAAAATGCCTTGCAGAGCGTGGTAGCATGGTTCAGGATAAAAATCTGAAAAAGAAAAGAAGTGAAAAGCTAATGATCAGAATAAAAGAAAATATTTTGGAAGAACCCAATGAGACTAATGATAACATGGAAACTCATAATCCGAAGATCATCATGAGATTTCCATCAACTATGCCATTAATGGGAAAACATGGAATCGACATGAAGTTGATAGCATTGATGGCGTTTTCATATACCTTATGCGAAATATGTGATGAAAACAATGATATTGAGCCAAATGCGTATTAGAATGTCGAGAAAAGACATGATTGGCCAAATGGAAGGATGCTTTATGCAAGTCGAACTTGATTCTGAATAAGCGAAAAGTATTGGACAATTACTCACACGAAGATGTGAAACCGCTCGGATATAAATGGGTATTCGTTAAAATGAAATGAGAAAACGAAGTTATGAGATATAAAGCTCGTGGCTCAGGATTTTCTCAAAGACCCGGCATAGATGAGGGACATATTCTCCGTTATGGATGCAATAACGTTTAGATTCGATGAATCTAGCTAAAGAAAATTTAGAAATGCGTCTCATGGATGTTGTCACAGCTTATCTATGGATCATTAGATATCAATATCTATGAAAATTCGATGGGTTCAAAATGCGAAGCATTAAATTCAAAACCCAAAGAGTTATGTCTAATAAAATTGCAAAGATCATTATATGGACTAAAATCCGGCATGTGTATGCCTCGATGCTTCTGATGAAAGAAGGATATACATCCTATATGTCCATGTGTTCATCGAAAACAACATCCGGTTGTATTAATCGCGGTATATGTTGATGATCTAAATATGATCGAACTCAAAAGGAAATACTGAGGAGCATGAGTACTTGAAAGGAGAATTTGAGATGAAAGATCTCGGGAAGACAAAGTATTGTCTTGGCTACAAATTGAGAGATCTCACAGGGTATATTTGTGCATCGATCCACATATACCAAGAGTGTTAAAAGATTTAACATGGATAATGCTCTCAAGCACCCTATGGTAAGAACATTGAATGTCGATAATGATCCATTCCGACCATCAGAAAAATGAAGAGATACTTGGCCAAGTGCCATATCGAGTGCGATTGGAGCCCTGTATCTGGAAAATTGCACTAGGCCAGATATATCATTTGCCATTAACCTTTTGGCAGATATAGTTCATCCCCTACGAAGACATTGGAATGAGATTAAACATGTCTTCGATATCTTGAGGTCGATTGATTTAGGGTTATTTTATCCTAACAATTCAAATGGTCAAATGATTGGTTTTGCAGATGCAGGATACTTATCGGATCCTCACAAAGCCCGATCACAAACAGGATACGTATTTACGATCGGAGGCACTGCTATATCATGGCGTTCGCATAAACAAACGCTTGTGGCTACTTCTTCGAATCATGCCGAGATCATCGCCCTCCATGAAGCAAGTAGAGAATGTGTATGGCTAAGATCGATAAGACAACACATTCAATTAAGCAGCGGAATCCACGTAAACACGGAGCCAACTATCTTATACGAAGATAATGCTGCGTGTGTCGCTCAAACGAAAAAAATGATACATCAAAAGTGATAGAACCAAACATATCCCTCCGAAGTTCTTCRCGTATACCCAAGAGCTTGAGAAGAATAATGACATTGAAGTGAGATATGTCAGATCATGCGACAAYGCTGCAGATCTTTTTACCAAATCATTGCCTACCTCGATGTTCAAGAAACATGTCCACAACATTGGAATGCGTCATCAACGAGACATATGAGATGACATAATTCGAGGGGGAGCTTGCGTGTTGCACTCTTTTTATCTTATGAGGTTTTGTCCCACTTTGTTTTCCTATAAAGATTTTTAACGAGGCAACAAAGACGCTAAGCAGGAAACGCAATGCAAGTGACATTGGTCTCCAAGGGGGAGTGTTGTAAAAGTCAGAGAAGGCTGCACCGAAAAATATTTTAACGGTTGGAGTGGAGCCCACTGTCACTATGCGTGCACAGTAAACTCAATTTGTTTTCCTATAAATAGAGGCTTCCGCTTAATGTAAAAATCAAATTTAAACTGATACAATCTCTATCTCTCGATAAAATCTCTTTCTCTTTTATATTTCGGTAATATAACCATATATATAAACCGTTTTTATAACAAAACATTAATTGAACCGCGAACTATCAAATATAGTTTTGTAAATTATAGTTCATAAAGTTTTTTTTTTTTATGAAATGTGAAAATTATATTAAGAAACTGGATAATTACAAAGAGTTTTTAGATCATGACCGAAAAATATACAAGCAGAAGAGATTGTAAAGTTGGCAATAAGACACTAATGAAGAGCGTCGCAAATGTACTGCCTCGTTAAAATCTCATTCAGAAAATTCAATTAGGACAAAACCGAGATAAAAAAGAGTACAATTATTTGCAGCATCTTTAGATCGATATGTGCAAAGTGCAAAATCGAGTTGAAAAGAAGCAGCTCAGGAGGGATAGGATTTGTCACACATGAAGGTGATTCGACAACTGCCATGGGTGGTAATAGAAGTCGACCTCCAGGGAAAAGACACCCTTTGTGTTCCGGGAGAGCTAAGACCGCCTGGTGTAGACACCTGGTTGTCTATTTTGTACCTGAAAGTCGAGACTATCTTATGTAGAAAAAATCTGGTAATAGTTACACAAGCCAGAAACGGATGCAAGAGAAAGGGATAGGGACTTAGCGTTGATTTCATAGTGTAACGATGTCTGAAAGCTTGCATCCGGGAGTAATTTGAAGAGAAGATAGCGTGGAATAAATTCAACCAGATATTACGCGACTCACAGCTACAACACTGTGGGGAGCTTGACCATGGATTCTTTTGTTCCTTTCCGTCCAAATATTATACACAGTTGCTTGAAAGACCAAACGAAGAAGAATTGTCTTTGAATAAGAACGCTGATGTTTTATGAGAGATTTCAGCGTGAGAGTCCAGTCCGGGTTTATCTTGCGCCCCAACAAGTGAGATGCATTTGTTACCCAAACCGTGAAAGAATAAGGACACGCGAAAACAGATGATCTCGGGTTTCATCGCGCTCACCACACAGAATACAAGCTTGGTGCTGACCCCAAATACGCATTCGGCTTCCAGTTGATAATCTATTCTTAATCGCAAGCCAAAGGATAAAGGACTGCCGAGGGATAGCTTGAGGAAACCAGACTACCCTGAACTAGTTAACCCGCGGGTGCTGCTGTCTAACCAAAATCCCAAGTGTTTTTGGAGCTGAACATACTCTTGTAGATATCCGCTCCATGCTTCCAAAGGGTAATGTCTGGTCCTAGCGACGGGTCGGGAATGACATGAGAGTCTAGTTTCTGAAAGCAGTCACAAAATTGGGGGCAGTGTCTGCGGCGAAGCTCCCAAACCTCATTGCTAACTGCATCGGAGACTAATGCACCCCGGTGGAGTCCAAGTCAGAGAGTTCCTGTGTCACCAATAACGTCAATCAAGCGACCACAATTTAACCAATTATCAAACCAAAAATGTGTAGAATTTTCATCCTTGACTTCCTTTCGGAGAAAAGTTGATGCTAATGGCCGGAGCTTGAGCAATTTTCTCTAGATCCAAGAACCCGAAGTACCCTCTCGGGCATCCCAGAAAGAGCTCTCTCTAAGTAGATAATTGCGAGTCCAAGCCACCCAAATTGATCCTGAGGCTGTGAAGAGTCTCCAGATGAGGCTGAGAGCGAAAACAGTTGAAACATCCCTGAAGCGTCGGAGACCAAGACCTCCCTCCTTCTGCTTTCGGTGTGCACACTTCCTCCCAACTTACCTTAGCTTGTCCACTCTGCAAGGGATTTCCCGACCAGAGAAATGCAGTGCACAAACTTTCTATATCTTTAAAACACTGCTTTGGGAAACGGAACACCGAGCACCAAAAGTTCGTGATACTATAGATAACTGCCTGGATAAGCTGAATTCTACCCGCATATGAGAGTGATTTTGCAGACCAAGATGTCAACCAGAGCTCTCAATGAGTGGTTGATAGTCAAGGGAAGTTATAGTTTTTGTAGTTAGGGGAAGACCCAGGTAGCGGATAGGGAGAGAGTCAATTGGAAATCCTAGCCGAGCTACTTCACTGGCCAGCGAGCCATCATGTCTACCTGCAATGAACAACGTCGATTTAGTAGGATTAATATTAAGACCGGATAGAGCAGCAAACCTGTCAAGAACATTCATGGTTCCACGCAGAGAAATAGGGGAGCCATCCATGAAAATGAGCATATCATCTGCAAAACTCAGGTGATTCAAATTAGTTTCACTACAGAGAGGGTGAAAACCAATCTGATTCTCAGAGCTAGCATTGTTCAATAAGCCAGACAAGACATTAATAGCTATAACAAAGATATAGGGGGAGAGAGAACACCCTTGACGAAGACCACGAGTGCTAGTGAAAAAACCGTCCAGATCCCCATTTACTAAGATGGAGAAAGCCGCAGTCGAGATACAGGTATAGATCCACTTAATTAAAAGATCAGGGAGCGCCATTGCTTGAAGAACAGTGACAATGAAATCCCAATTGACTGTATCAAACGCCTTAGAGATGTCAACCTTGAGAGCACAACGAGGGGAGATGGAGTTTTTATGATAGTCTTTAACTAGCTCTGTCGCTAGTAGAACATTCTCGAGTAGAAGAAGACCTTTGATGAACGCACTCTGATTCGACTTAATTGCATCGGTAAGGAAGCTTTAGAGACGGTTTGCTAGGACCTTGGAGATCACTTTGTAGATGAGGTTACAACAAGCAATGGGCCAAAAATCTTGGAGTAGTTTCGGGTTATCTATCTTGGGGATAAAAGCTACAGCAGTTGCATTTACTCCTCGTGGCATGAAACCGTAATAGAAAAAAGACTGGACCGCGACGATAAAATCTTTTCTAATAACCGACCAGGCAGGCTGAAAAAACTCAGAAGTGAAACCATCCGGACCCGAGGACTTGTTGTCTGGCATTACGAAAAGGACCTTCTTAATTTCCTCTGGCATAATCGGTGAAACCAAAAATTCCGTTATATTCTCTGGACAGCAGAACTCCACAAGCTGTTGTATCTCCTCATAACCAAACGATCTTGAATTGGCAGGTTTCTGAAGGAAATCCTTAAAGTAACGCACAAACTCTTTCTTTATGTCCACAGGATCCGTGAGAGTTTCTCCATTCCGAGACACAACTGAATGAACTGCATTACGGGAAGCTCGAGATTGAAACGACCGATGAAAAAATGAAGTATTTCGATCTCCATGCTTTAGCCAGGTGACATGTGATTTTTGCTTGTAGAGCTTTTCCTCCAGATTGGCGCACTGGTTCCAGGAAACTGAAGCTTCAGATACGGCCAGCATATTCGACTCAGAAGGCTGGCTTAAAACTGTATTTTGTAAAGCACATAGATGAGCTAACGCATCACTGGCCTTTTGCTTGAGATCGCCAAAGTGCGTTCGGTTAAAATTGTGGAGAATAGGTTTCAGACTCTTGAGCTTTTGATGAAAGAAATGCAACCAGACCGAAAGTGATACAAGGGAGCAGACGTGTTATAAGCCTCACCTACAACATTTAGAAAAGAATTATGATTAGCCCAAAAATTGAAATACTTGAAGGGCCGCTTGCTTGCAGCAATCCCGTTTTCAATGCTGATGACACAGCAAAAGTGGTCTGAGTATCCTGTCGGCTCAAACACAGCAAAAGACTGAGGAACTAATGTAGTCCAAGAGCCATTAACTAAGACAAGGTCAAGCTTTTTTTGTTATCAAGAAGGCAGAACAATTATTCGACTAAGTGTGAAAAGGTGAAGTAAAAGCCAAGTCCTGAAGATTACAGTCTGAAACCAAATTCCCAAACTCACGTATACCCAAAGTGTCAAAAGTTTGCTTATCCGCTCTAGAGTGTTCAGAAGGAGTCAAAATCTCATTAAAATCACCAAGAATAATCCAGGAAGTGTGATGCTGAATGAAGGTAGAACGAGTGCGAATTAGATCGTCCCAAAGAGTAACTCTGTTGAGACAAAAATTAGAAGCATAAACCGAAGAGCACACAAATGAGGAACCAGCAGCAGTGGTGACCGCCACAGTGATGACTTGTGCACTTTTAAATAAAGGGGTGACTATGACGGAAGGAGACCACATAAACCAAATCCGACCAAGCCGATGACAATCATAATTGTCATAATAATTCCAACCTTGAAAAACTTTATTGATAATGTCCTTAGCTGCAGATTCCTGCACCCGTGTTTCGAGAAAACACCCAAAATCAGGCTTAACGAAGATAAGCCAAGACTGGACTAAAGCATGTTTGCGCGTTTGATTAAAACCTCTGGTGTTCAGCGCAAAAAAAGAAACCATGGGGATCAGTGCTTCCCGGAGGAAGCTCTTTTAGATGTGTTTTTGTGCTGAATGACCTTGTTGACAAACTTTTTAGACATGATTGGAACCAATGGCTTCTTTGCACTTTTGTGTCTACTCCGGTGCTCATATTTCGGAAGTTTTCGTTCATGTTCTTCCTGCTGACGATCAGAAGCGGTTTCTGATTCCGCATCTATGGCATTGTCCTCAGTGATTGGCAAGGTGACCTCTGGATTTTCCTCATCATGTTGATCATCAAGTATCTCGCCTTCTTCACACACTCTGGACAGAATTTCATATCGGGATGGAGACCGATCAACAATATCTGCAGTAGGAATATTTGTCAAGTTGCTCTGTTTTGCTGGTGGAGTTCGTGAATGAGGAACAGTCGCCCATTCGGATCCTGCTTCTGAGTTTTCAGTCGTTATAACCGGATGCTGGGTTGTTGTTTCATATTCTAGAACTTCGGGAGCTGCAGCGGGAGTGAAAGCTGATAGAGCAGGCACCATATTGATCATGGGCCCAGTTTGAGCTGCCTGGGGAGAGATGTCTGTTAAGTGTGGACTTGGCACATAATTAGCAAGCTCAAAGATAGGAGACACAAAGGAAAACTGCTTCAACATTGTGTCCTCATGTCTGGCAGGTTGTGCATCTTGGTGGGAGCCAAGGGTAGGAAACTTCAATAAGTGAATCCGGGAAATCAGTAAGTTTAAGCGAAGTAATAAGAGGTTTCTCAAGGTTGACCACTGTGAGAATCCGAGCCACATCAAGCTTGAGACAGCGTTCGGTATTGGGGCGAAGTCTTTTACCATCCCCAATCATATCAGCCAGAAATTTGAGCCCTTCTATTGAGAAGAGTGAGTCCAGTACATGTCTAAGATCCACCCAAATTGGCATAGCTGACATATCAGGACGCATAGAGGCGGTGGAGGGAGACCATGGGTGCACTATTAATGGTGTATCAGAGATATGCCAGAAACGTCGCGAGAGGACTCTTGATCGTGTCCGGCTGTCATCAATGCGGAAGAGCACCGCTGTTGGGTTGAGAAATTGAGCGTCGATTTTGGTCTTCCTGTCAATAGATCCCTAGAGTCGATTGGCGGTTGCATGAACCTTTCCTTTGTGGGGAGCATCCCCAATGAAATGGCCAATCACACAGTTAGTCCATAGCGGAGTGGAGTCTCTGAGCAACTCCACTGGTAAGGTCGCCTCGGCAGTACCTGCAGAGATAGGAACAGGGGCATTAAATTTGGCATGAGCAAAAGAGAAATTTTGAACAACATCACTGAATCAAAGGGGGTTTTTCGAAAGCTGCGGCGAAGAGTTTGCAGATATGGTCCCCTCTTGTGGAGAGGCAGCAGTGGTCCCGGTGGAGGCCATGGCGGCGGACGGGGACTTCTCCCCTCATCAGATTTGGGAGCAGCGGCGTTAGGTTTATTTTGTAGTTCATAAAGTTTAATAAAATTGATGAGATCAAGAAATATTTATATAAATTGTAAATTGTATGTGACCATATACATATCTATTTTCATTATAAAAAAAATTGTTCATTGAGAATCACAAAAATATTTTACAAAAGTATTATTTTAAAATATTGTTTTCTATACCTAGAGACTAGACATGATTTTTGGTAATTAAAATAATTTCCAAACAATTGGGTTAACATGGCCAGTGAGACATAAAATTCGATTACGACGATAATTAATGAGCAGACACATTTACTCAGTTAGGGTCTATACGAGTTTGTGAACACCACAGAGCAAATCCTCTAGTTTCTTTTATTTTCTTCTATTTTCCATCTCATTAAGTTTTGTTTATTAACTTTGAATCTTGTAAAACTATAAATGCAACGAAAACATTATTCTTATATAAGAAATTCATTTAAATATTTTTTACAAGACTGTGTTAATAACAAATTAAATATTTTCAGTATTATTCATTGAAACGATAATTTAAAATCTAAAAGTTAAGGTCTCCACTTTTATTTTGCTAAGAGTCCCATATATTTCAGGATCGGCTATGAGAAACACGAAGTACTTCATCTATCTAATGAATCACTTCTTCTTCTCCAAGTGTTTGTTTCTTCCACTTTACCAAACGCTCCAGAAATTCTTTGACCTGCATCGCACATTATAACATTGCAGTTAGTATAATTAGCTAGTGACTCTGAAGTATAAATATTATATTCAATTAATATATTTTATTTAAAAAAAAAATCATGTAAGAATATACCTGAGATGGGTCTTGAAGAGAGTACGAAGCATAGGTTTCCTTTATAGTTTTTGAGACGACAATCCCAAAACCTTGTCGCCTTTCACATAAAACCTAGAAATATGTTTATGGCGTCAATATCATATCCTTAATTAAGTGGGCACGAACGATGATGTTTTGGTTTAATGTACCTTAAATGCATCTTCATCAGTACGGTCATCCCCAATGTAAACCGGTAAAACATCTTCAGATTCTGCTAATCCTATTTTAATTTAACCAAACATATTTTCAGATTAACGGATCTAAAATAACATTATCAAAAGTATGAATTACGAAAGTCAAATCTTAAGAAAGAAAAAAATCACACCTAATGAGTTAAGCAAAAATTCGAGAGCCTTTCCCTTGTCCCATTTGATGGAAGGTCGGAGTTCTAACACCTGTTTTTATCGAATTAATAATTACGGTTAAATACAACACATTAATCAAATAAATGCCATGTTACATTTGATAAATTAATTTTCGTGCCTAGTCAAATGTTACCTTTCTGCCTTGTGTCAGTCTCAATTTCGGATAATCAATGAGAACCAATCTCACTTGCTCGGCTAATGCAGCCCATCCCTGTCGGGCGCAAACATGTTTACATCATTCCGTACGTTTAAATTGATAATATTATTGAAAACAACTTTAATGAAATAAAAATGTTATCGAAGACAGAAAACTCTTGTTCTTAAAAGTGTGATTTTGTTTCCGGTCAAAGGAGATGGTTTATCACGTAAAAATATAACGTTGGTTAAATTAAATGTCCTCTTAGACTAGTAATGTAAATCTTTTTATTTTTACCGTTTCATCAACGCGACGAAAATGTACCGATAGACAAAACTTGTTGTGCTCGACCGTAGCTCCAGGGATAGCTTTTGTTTTTTCCTTTAAAATATTAACCACCTGAAATTGTATAATAAACAAATCAAATTCTCGTTTTTAGTTCGTCACAAGAATTAAAGAAACTAAAGATGACGAAAGTACAAAATGAACCTCGTCGATCATTGGTAAATAGTCACTTGCAGGTTGAAACATGACTTCTTGGTTACTCTGCAATGATCTCATTAACCAGAATATATTACAACACATTTTCTCTCACGAAATTCTGGAAAATAGACAAAAATAAAACCTGATCGGTATTTGTTGGACCCTTAATGTCCATGCCGTGGCTCCCGGCGTAGTGGATTCCAGCGAGTTTCACAAAACTCTGTACCTGAAAAAACAAAAACATAAGACATGCACGTAGCAAAATCAAATATATATTGTCGAATATATTAGTTGATGGAATTTATACTTTGTCTGTGCTTCTGCCGCTGATGATCGCTGTCTTGAAATGTATAGCCACTTCCTTTACAACTTCTCGCATCTATAAAATATACTTTAGCGCTCAAGAACTAAACTCAAACTAACTATTTTTCTGTCTGTTTAAACTCACAAGAAAAACAGGGAAAGAAAAAGATGGAGCATAACATGAAGCAAGATCAAGAAAAAACCTCGTCGGTTATGTAAGCTTTGTCGTGATCTTCAGTGATTAGTGAGAGAGTTCCGTCGTAATCAAGAAACATAATAATTTGTTTGCCTTCTGCATCACTCATGATTTTGTCGAACATATCCAATGCCGACGGATGAAGAACCTAAATCCAAAAATAAAATTATTACAAAAAAGCCTAAAATCCAAAATATAACAAAACAACACTTGTTTACTGAATTTTGAAGCAGCTCAATATATAGTTAAACAGATCTCAACTCTTAATACTTTTGTTTGCTTTTTTATAACCAGGGTATTCGGACTGAGACCTGACTATCACCCCATGAAGAATGTAGCCATCGAATCACCTATTCTTAATTTTCTTTTTTTAATAAACTTAAAACATAACTATTTCGACTAGCCAAACAAAAGTGAGTGTGTTTTCGGTAAATATTGAACCTATAAATTTTTTTTTTATATCTTGTCTTTTAATCTTTTACCATCAAACAATCAACGCTTGGTTTATTGTTGTTATTTATATAAAACAAAAAACAAAAAAACAATAGGTGCTCGATGATCCGACATCTATTATCTAAGCTAATAGATTCTAAATACTCGAATCCATATAGGAAAATAAATAGTAAATTATATACGATATATAGAAGAATTAGACATAAATACAAATTAGAAAACTAAAACTAAGGAACAAATAATTTCAAGACAAGAACATCATTTGAAAGATTAAAACGTAAATGACAGAATATTAAAATTTTATCCAAAAAAATAAGTTTCATAAAACATATAAAACAAAATATAATAACGTACAATCCAGGAGCTTCTCTCGTCATCGTTCTCGGATACGGGTTCATCAGAGGAGGAAGATCTGACACGTGTGGGAGACAAATCCCTCAATGAATCGACCAAAGTCTCGATCTTTCCGGTAACAGCCGTAATCTTCATGTCAGCTATCTGAGAGAGGTAAGAGTAACTCGGCGGTGGCGAAAACACTAGCTAGCTAGAGCCTATAATCTATTTTCGCAGTGGTTGCACAAACAACTCTTTGGGCTCATATATAAACTATTTTCAAGCAGAATACAATTAAAAGCTAATTAGTAGACGATGGCATGCGCATAAAATGATTTCATAAATATAGAAAACTTAATCCTAATTAAGTAGATATTTTGGTAATATAATGTACTAGAAGTCTAGAAAATAGAAAATAAATTCATATCTTTGAATAATTGATATCGAAATCATAATTTAGTAAATGAGATTAAATTGAAACCTCTCATTTGTTTGAATATATAAAGGGTTTACCTATGCATATGGAGTTTCCAATTGTGTTACTGTTAAAAGGTTCATGCATGAGGGGAAAAAAATCATTTAGGTCCTCTTTTTTTGGTATTATGCTCCATTGGGGGGAAAAAAACATTAGACTTTTGACTTTGTTTATATATACACGTATTAATAAAATTAGATTTCACAAAATTTATCAAAGTTCTACGAAATCCACATCGTTATATTTAGATTTTAAGGAATATGATCAAATAATATGTATCACAAGATTTTGCTTTATGGATTCTGCAAATGAGTTTGACTAACATTTCATAATTACTCATATTTCAAGAAGAAAAAAAACATATTTTTCTCTTTACAAATGGTAAAAAACACATACGAGAACGGAAAGTTATAGAAATAAAAGTTAATTATATATTCGTTACAATGAGACTGCATAAGTTTTTTTAAGGGAAACAATATTGAAGATGCTGAATTTGAAGAAGCAAATACATAAACAACGTTTACAAATACTTGTAATGATGATACAGACGATGATTTGAGCTGAATAAGACATTAGATGCTGGAATTTATATGAGAGTTGTTCGTGATAAACCAGCTGAAGATGTGGTATACAAAGACTAATCTCATCAAAGCCACAAAGTTAAATAGAGTCATAAAAAAAAATATATCAATCTATGAACATTTGAAACCAAAATCCATGCATACGTATTGGACAAATATTTGGGATTTTATATGGGCCATAATGATGATCAGAGCCCAAAACCCAATTTGGAGAAACAAAAAAATATAAAAATAAAGAGCTCAATATATGTTATACGACGTCGTCGTCGTCGTCGGCGTCGTCCGTGATTCTCTTGCTTTTTTTTGGGGAAGAGCTGTAAAGATTAGAGAATCCGAGAAAATAGAGATCCTTAAGGTCAAAAGAGGTCAGGTGATTGATTTACCCGTTGAATCATCTCCTTCTCTCGTTGAACTTTGGTCAAAATAGTTGAGCTAAAGCCAAACCCTAAGCGCGAGGTAAGGGGGAATGGTCGGCGTGATGAACAGATTGAGGAATCTGGACGCTTACCCTAAAATCAATGAAGATTTTTACAGGCGTACTCTTTCTGGTGGTGTTATCACCCTCTTCTCTTCTATCGTCATGCTAATTCTCTTCTTCTCCGAGCTTCGTAAGTTCATTAGATGTACCTTGTTCTTTTCGTAGCTTTCGATCCAATTTGATTCGAGGAAGCTTAAAGGTCGATGCTTTTAGAATTGGAGCTGGAAAGTTTTGTTTTTTACTTCTGGGTTTTTCTTATGTGGAACGATGATCTAGTTTATTTAGATACTCATCGTTGTCTATGAACAAACAGTGCTCAATTTCAATAGTGTTTGTGTTTTTATTTGTGGGTTTTTGTTTTGTTTAGAGCTTTACATTCATCCGGTTACGGAGACTCAGCTCCGTGTTGATACATCAAGAGGAGAGAAGCTACGCATTAATGTAAAAATTTTGTTCATCTGCTTACTGCTTTGAGTTGCATGATTACTAGTTTTTGTCAAGGAAGCGCCTTTAATTACTTACCATATACAATTTTGCAGTTTGATGTTACATTCCCTGCCCTTCAATGTTCGATTATTAGTCTTGATTCCATGGATATTAGCGGAGAGAGGCACCTTGATGTGGTATGTGCTGGTTGATAGTTCTTTTCCATTATTGTTTTTTTTTCAAGGCGAGATGTCTGTACACTTTGTCTGATTTTTTATTCTTCCCAATTATATTGCAGCGACATGATATAATTAAAAGAAGATTAGACTCTTCTGGCAATGTCATTGAGGCAAAACAAGACGGAATTGGTCATACAAAGGTTAGATTTCCAAAGGTTTTGACCTTTCATTTTCAAGTGCTATCTCTGATCTCATTGCAAGAAGTCTTGAGCGATTGAAAGTGTTGAAGTTCTGTATTATTTGCTTTCTTATGTCTCTAATTCTCTATTATTATTGTTTATCTCCAGATTGAGAAACCATTACAGAAACATGGTGGAAGGTTGGAGCACAATGAAACATATTGTGGTTCCTGTTTTGGAGCCGAACTGGTAAGCTTCCCTAAATCAATTATATGCTCGTAAATGCGATATTGGACTTTCAGTTGCAGTAGAAAATCTTCAACAGAGTTCACTAGTGTTGATTCAATTATTTCCATTTTCAGTTTCTTCTTTGGTGGTGAAATGTTTTTGATCCTCTTTGCATGTTGTGGTTGCCATTTCTTACACTTCACAGTCGGATGATGCTTGTTGTAATTCATGTGAGGAAGTTCGTGAAGCTTACCGAAAGAAAGGTTGGGCCCTCTCAGACCCTGAATCAATCGACCAGGTATACTGACATACCCTTAATATCAACAAAATTGGGTTGATCATGTTCCTTAATTTGAAGAACGTAGCGACGTCTTATTGTTGTTAATTTGAAACGGGATCTATTTGCCAAAGGAAAAATTGATGTATCCGAAGAAAGCATGGATGGTCTTTCGTTTCATCCACCTTCCATCTAGTTATATGATAATTTTTACTCATTCCATCTCAGTGTAAAAGAGAAGGCTTTGTGCAAAAGGTCAAAGACGAAGAAGGTGAAGGTTGTAATGTTCATGGTTTCTTGGAAGTTAATAAAGTTGCTGGGAACTTTCATTTCATTCCTGGGCAAAGCTTTCATCAATCCGGTTTTCAATTTCATGATATGTTATTGTTCCAGCAAGGCAACTACAATGTAAGAGAAGTTTTATTCTTGTTTCAATCTCTCTTTTAGTTGCTCATATTTCAAATGGGTCTTGAATCCATTATATCTCTACACAGATTAGTCACACGGTTAACAGGTTGGCCTTTGGGGACTTTTTCCCTGGTGTAGTGAACCCTCTAGATGGGTAAAAAACTTTTTCCCCAATCCATTACTCGAGCCTGTTATCGCTTTTCCAATCATCTTATCTTCTGAAACCTTCTCTTGGTTCTCTCAGTGTGCAGTGGAATCAGGGGAAACAGAGTGGCGTATATCAATATTTTATCAAGGTTTGTCTCATTTTACATTATTTCCATCGATAACATTCTCACCTGGTACAATATTTTAGATAACCGTTTTCGCATAGGCATCAGTGAGATTCCTAAATTGCTTATTATTAGCTGGATTTGCTGATAGAGAAGTATGAGGATATTTTACTTGTTGAGGTTTACAATTTCTTTTCTCCACCGGTTTTAGCTTTTGCATACTATAATGGTTGAGTGTAGTGACAAAGAAATTGATTGTGGTGTGGAATTGCAGGTGGTACCCACCATATACACTGATGTTCACCAGAATACTATTCAGTCAAACCAGGTAAAGCTAAATCTCCAAATCTCTGTTTAAACATCTCTGACATTTTCGTTATGTAAAAATGTAACAAATGGGTTTTTTTGTTTTTGGCAGTTCTCTGTGACAGAACATTTCCAGGGCATGGAAGCAGGTCGCATGCAATCCCCGCCTGGTGTTTTCTTCTATTATGATCTTTCACCAATTAAGGTCTGTTTGGGGGTTCTTGGTTATGTTTTAATAATACAAATGGAAACTATGCCTCAAAAACACATTTACATTTTGATTGTTGTTAGGTGATATTTGAGGAGCACCATGTGGAGTTCTTGCACTTCCTAACAAATGTTTGCGCTATAGTTGGAGGTGATGGATATATCTCTCTTCTCCATTCAATTAAACATACTACAGTTAAGACATTAGGTTTGATATGTTATCATCAAATTCAAAACTAAATACCTTTGATTTGCAGGTATCTTCACCGTATCGGGAATAGTAGATTCGTTCATATACCATGGACAACGAGCAATTAAGAGGAAAATGGAGATTGGTAAATTCAACTAAGTTGTTTAATATTCTCCACACTTATTGATCAGTGACTGAAGAATCATCTCGACGGGTTTTACAGTTGGACGTTAGGTTTGAATTTGGCTGACAATGCGATGATCGATTGATTTAAAGAATTTTGCAGTAATGTAAAATATTCCAAGGATCTGAACTTTTGCCTTATCACTATTCCCTATCTCTTCATAGGCAACGTACAAAGTGTAAAATGATGTGATCTCCAATTCAAACGAATGTTATTGTTCCAATTCGATTCGAGCTTTGTTTTTGTTTTCAAAAACACATACCTTTGTTTTTAACACTATACACACAAACCGCAAATGAAAAATAAAGAAAAGTACTGAGTTCTGCTTTTTCCCAAAACTATATTTTCTCTTCCAAATAAAGCAAAAAAGAGATGGTAGATGACGCCTGACTATATACGCTCTTATTACGGCGGCGTCATATACGGCATACTCGGCGTCATCTTTATCTTTTCTAAAATCCCAAAGCATCAGTAGTATTTTTGTTTTTCTTTGTTTTTTACATCAAATCCACAACTTTCATTATCGTGAGCTATTATGTCCTATCGGTTTTGACAGAATAACCAACTTGGTAAAAATATGTCCAAAGTCCCAAATAAACTGGACAAGCAAATAACGCTTTGGATATCGCATCCGCCGAAGCATTACAACAACAATTAGAGAAAAAGATGTTTCGAATTCTCTATAAAAGATTTCGCAGATAAAATGCTGGAGTCTCGGCCAATGTTGAGGATGTGTTAATGCTTGATGAGCAGTTGACTATCCGATTCGAAAATGACATTCTTGAATCCTAGATTTGATAAGCAAGAAGTTGTCCAGGTGAGAGCTACGGCTCCTGCTCTTAAAATTTTACTTAAATTACTGGGATTAAAATTATACTATATTCTCTCTTTCTTTTTTTTTCCAAACAATTGTTTTTATTATATAATTTGGGGCCATTCGGCCTTCCGTGTAATTTCATATTTTTGTTGTTGTTACTATTAGAATTGTTTGCAGCATATTTCATAGTTGAAATTAGTAGGACAAGACAAGAGAGACGTGATTAATAATTTAGCCTTTCATGGTCCCATAAGGTATGACTTGTGAGTGCATGCGTGCCTCTCTCGTAGATTTCAATTCACTATCAACCAAAATATAATAATTTTCTAATCGGTATCGATATATCACTTATAAAACAAGTTATTATTAATTCCACATTGGAGAGCATCTTATTCCAAAAACCATCGTCACTTCACCACGAATTATTTCACAAGGTGTATGTTTTTTATTTTTTTTTGCGCCAATTTAGATTAAATTAAGCTAAGAAGAACTTTGAATTAAGACAAGGATTAGGAAACTACAAAATACATTGAAAACAAAAAAAAACGACAAAAAAAAAATCTCGCACGGTTGAAGCATGACAAAAAAACCCAGCTCAGACCGACGAAAAGACTAACAATAATTACATTAAGGTACATCAACTTATTAATATTAACACAAAAGCCCCCTAATATAGTAATAAAGTCCCTGCAAATGACCAAAAACTCCATCGCAGAGACCTCTACTATTCCTAAATTACCCCTATGGCATCAACTAATTTACAAGACTCGAAGACTGAAGAATCGAATCCCAATCAATCTCGTACGACGGATACTTCTCCAAGGCAAAGTTCTCGTTCCACGGCGGTTGAATCTCCTCCTCCGTATCAGTAAACGTCAGATCTGACAACGGCGAAGAAGATCCACCAGATCCGTAGCTCTCCGTTAACGGCGGCGAAGATCCGGCGCATGAGTAGTCCTCTGATTTCACTCCCGAATCAACCTCCGGTTTTTTCACGGCGGCGGTTAATGAACGTTTCCGAGAAGACTTCTTCGTTGATTTAACTTGTTTCTGCGTCTTCTCGGCTATGTTTTGACAAATAGCTTCGAGCTTAGCGTTGACTGATGATTGAAGAGGTTGATACTCACCGATGTTAGATCCGTTATGACGGAGATTAGGGAAATTAAGCCGGGCGTAATCGCCTCGCAGCTTATACGCCGCCTTGTCGTAAGCTAAAGCAGCTTCCTCCGCCGTATCGAATGTTCCGAGCCAAAGCCGAGTTCGATTCCTCGGTAAACGGATCTCAGCCACCCATTTTCCCCAGTGACGTTGTCTCACCCCTCTGTATAATTTCGTCGGTTTAGGCGCGGTTTGTTTCATTAAGACCGGTTTAGGACTAAGATGGTTTGAGAATGAGTGATTTTGGTGGAGATCCGACCCGTATGAAACCGGAGCGGGTAGAGAGAACGCAAACGTGGATGAATCGTTGGAAGGGCTTTTGATAAAAGGTAAAAGCGCTTCCATTAATTCACCACCAAATGGATCAGATTCTTGAAACGTTTTGCTTCTATAGAAATCCATAGACGTTGCCATTATAATTATAAATATAAAAAAATATATATATATATATATATAAATTCGAGAATTTTTTTCCTGGTTCTTGTAAAAAGTAAAGAACAGGATATTTCTTTTCAAGAATTCGAAAAAGAGGTTTAAAATAAACAACCTCTGTGTAAAAAGTAGTAGATCCGTGAGGAGGAAACAAAAAAAAAATTACCCTCACAAACGAAATAAACAAGAAGGTCAAAAATAAAAAAAGATTCAAAAAAAAAAAACGCAGTTTCAAAAGTTTGATTTGTTGTGTAAATAATTAATCATAAACACAAACTCAGAAATCGTTTTTTCTTTTTCTTGTTTTTGAAAGACGGATTACTAACAAAAAGGAATCGAAGAAGCCGGGGAAGTGGGGGGAATAAACAGATCTAGGGGGTGGATTTGCACAGAATAAAAGTTGAGGAGAAAATCAGAAAGAAAAGAACAACTTTATATAATTGGAGAAGGCACTCAAGTGTTTGATTTTTTATGTAAGTGAATAACTCTCAGCCTCACCGATACACTTATCTCTTCAGCTTGGCTCTCGTTTATATAGGAGGTGTGGCGTGTCGTTTTATTATAATTTTTTTTTTTTGGTATCTCTTCCTCGTATTCTCAAAAGTTTTATTAATCTGAATTACGTCTTAGATATATTGTATATTAATTGTAATATACATTGGATACTTGCTAAAGAAGTAAAGATATTGCATGCTGACAAAATAAAATAATTACCTCGTATCTCTTGCTGAATTACCGTCTATTTTATTAGTTACCACCCACTATTTCTTTAGTTTTTTAATTGTTCTTTCTCCGAAGTGGTGATTTTTGTTATTTTATGTACTATTCAGATAACCTCATCCATCTTTTCTCAAATAAAATGGTGTAAGTAATATATATATTCTCAAATAAAATGGTGTAAGTAATTTGATCTCCTAGCCTAATTCTTTTGATGGAAATAAACTTTTTGTCGAGGTAAGAGCATCTCCAACTAGGTCTGACCATAAGTATCCGTTATCTGTCCGGTCAGCTTGATTCGTTCCATATTTATCTCATAAGTATTTATCTTGAACAAGATGAGTAACAAAACGGATGTTGTAAATACTTGCAAAATTCAAGGCCAACCAAAGTTTTTTTTTAATATCTGTCCCGTACCCATTACCCCCAAATTATTCGCTATTACCTGTAAATATCCACAAGTACCCGCAATTACAAGCCAAGTAATAAGCCAACTCAAAAAAGCGGGTATTCGTTCCGAGTAAGACAAGTATCAAGCTGAAAATTTAATAATCCGTCCAAAATAACACAAGTACCAAACCAGCTCAAAAAAGCAAAAACCAGCTCAAAAAGGCGAATACCCGCCCCGTGTCCAAGCGTATGACTCCAACCCATTTTTTTCATTTTTAACTTCAAAATAAAGTAATATATTGAAAATGAGTTTTACTCTAATCTATTTCTCCATTTTTATTTTAATAAGAATATTTCAAGTATTTCTTTTTATATTTAATTATTAATTTTTAAAATGATTCTCTACTTATTAAAATTACAAATTCAACCCATTTATGTTATTTTAAGCGATAAACAACAAATTGCCATATTAATTTTATTTAAAATTTATTATATAACAAAATTATATTACATATTAATAAATAAGTTAAAAAATAGAACATATATTTTTGTTTATGCATTATGGTATTTTTCTTACAAATGATCAATTAACGAGTCTCAGAGTAGAAAACATGATATCCAACGACTAGATCCACAAACTCCTAAATCATCTCAGTAGATCCGCAAATAATCTACTGGATTATTAGTGATTAGTCTTTGTTGTATTAAGTTTTTATTAATCTTTAATTCAAGTACTCATTAAGTATATTAAATTTTATCTTAGTTATGTTATTGTGTATTTTGTTTTTTCTTGTATTTTCTATTTTCTATGTAATATATGTTATTGTTGTATCTTAAACTATTATTTAATTAAATAATTAACATTATTAACATTATTATTTATAAGTTTAAGTATGAAATAATAGCAAATAACTTTATTTGAGTATAAAATATAATATATTAAATTTAAGGGATTGATTTGCAAATAAAAAAAAATTCAAATTCAAAATGGAGAAATGAATTGGAAATCTCTAAATATAGATAAGAAAATAGAGATCTTCATTTCAGAGTTAAAAATGGAGTGGAATTGGAGAAGTTTTTAATTTATTCCAAAATAAAATTTGAGATAAATATGAAATAAAGTTAGGAGATAGTCTAACTAACAAGTTTCGTTTTACAATGGTTGAAATGATTCTACAAGTTTTGTTTTACAAAGCTAACTTTTACAAGTTAAAATGATTCTACAAGTTTATTCTATAATTGAAGTTTTTTAATTCTACAAACATAATTTGATGGAGAATAATGACAATATATATAAATAGTCACACCTTCTTTATGGGACGTTTCTTCCGTGTGCGTAGGGTTTCTGTCTCCGATTCAATTCAAACGGAGTGGATGTACACAACTCCACAAATTTAAAAGATTAGTTTAATCTTTCTTTTGTTAATCCATTGTTCAGATATTTTTATGAACACGTCCAATAATTAGTATAGGTGTCTAATTAATCAGTACATGAAACCATTCAATATGTTTACAATTATGTTTTAAATCTTTGATATAAAAATGATTATAATGGAAAAATATTTAATATGGTTATATTAATTAAATAAAGAGACAATAATACCCAAAAAACTCAAGTTGAATATTAACATTAGATTAAAAATTTCTAATATAAACTTTGAAAAGAAAACAAAATCAAAAAGTAATACAATAAAACTTCTAAAATATTTTTTAAAATTGGAACTGAGAGAATATTAAAATTAATAGTATGAGCATATAAAGCCGGGAAGTATGAAAATAAAGAAAATTATCCGGAGATGCCGAATGTGACGCACGTAGACTTCATGATTGTTAAACAATAATTTTGGCCCTCGATGTAATGATGATCATGTTAATGGGTGGTTCAGACTTTCATTTAGATAATTTATTCTACAAAATTTTAAAAGAAGGCTCTAGAGGGTTTGAATGAATGGCTGAGAACTCCTCATATGTCATTAATTAAATAACCCATTTACTTAATTACTACTATTACATATGTCATCATCATACGATATTATTGAGTCACGTAGCTTAATTTATTGCTTCGTGTAATCGACGTCAATTTAACTCAAATTGCAAGGTTGAGACTACGGTGCCGTAATTCATACTGACCCAAACTGAGAAGAAAAACACTTTGGTTTGTATATATTTAGCAATTCCAACAATATTATATATGAATATAATTATGCTGTTAATTCGCAATGTATAGGGTTGAAAATGTTAAATCGGTTAATTTTGCAAAAGTACCTTTACACAACCAGTTCATATTTACTCTACATCCGATCTAGAATCTCTAATGTTTTAGGTAACTTATACAGTTCGTTTTCGAATCCGATCTAATCGAAAGAGTAGTCTGAATTTAAAAACGACGCAAAATATTTTATTATTAAATTATTTCTACAGATTGAACCGAAAAAGAAAAAAGCTTGTATGATAACAATAAAAAAATATATATATAGGAGAAGACGCGCAGAAGGAGGCACCCATGTGGATTGCTCGTGCCCGTGTTATCAGTTCACCGTTACGATTTCGATTTAATCTCTTTTATATATATGATTAATTTTTTAATAGCCCGGACTTTTTACCATCACTAATCCCTCTACGATAAGTGTAGCAGTCGAGTATACCAGTTCACCATTACGATTCTGATTTAATCTCTTTTACATATATGATTATTATTTTTATTTTTTTGTATTAATCCAAATTTTTTACCATCCGACTAATTTAACCGTCAATTAATTTTCACACTAGCTTTTTAATGGACTTAAAACATGATATAATTATGAATGGTCAGATATAAGTAATTTAAATAATTTTGCGTTTGAAAGAATTGATTCTTGCCCTAAACCTAGTGAATAATTTCTCATAAACAGAAACCCATAGATCATGACCATTTTGTTTATATGATTATAATGGGTTCGAACCAAAAACCCGATAACATCATAGAAAGATATCCACTCACATATGATTCATATATTTTGTTGAGATATTGAAATCAATTTAGCACAGCATTATTTTAAACTCTTCTTGCATAAATAAACTAGTTCTATAATATGATGGTTAAGAAAAAAAAAAAAAAAGGTGAATAATAATGATCTCCTACCGTCCTACGCATGAAAAAGGAAAAGCAACAAAATCTCCTAAGCCGAGCGTGTCCACAGGGAAAATGAACTAGTCAACTGCAAAGTCATTACTCAAAGTCTTAGCTGTCTTAATAACTGACAGCTTTTTGCAACCTATTTTTTCTCTGTCTCCTTTTTTTTTTTTTTTGGTCAACTGTCTCCTTTCTTTTTTTTTCTTCAAATATTTATCAATGATACTGTACTCTCAAGTTCTCTGACATTTTAAAACTTTTTTGGGGGTAAATGAAATGACTGTGATGACATTCTGAATTGTTCCTTAATTTTGTCTATAAGTAGTCGTTTGATAGCTTAGATTCATTGCATCTAAATTAAGTAATACATGCCATTTTTTAAAGAGATTTTGATAAATATTTATAAAGTAAAAAAGGTAGATGCGATATGTGACTAATGGGTC
Source organism: Boechera stricta (assembly GCA_018361395.1). Lineage (NCBI taxonomy): Eukaryota > Viridiplantae > Streptophyta > Magnoliopsida > Brassicales > Brassicaceae > Boechera > Boechera stricta. Next base: position 4,220,196 of record CM031539.1, on the reverse strand, counting down.
GAGAAAAGCAAAGAAGGTGGATCCGATTGGAATTTTGCTTTTGGCATGAACTTTTGCGTTTTAATGCTCTTAACGCGGTTTCCGTCAAACACGTCCGTTTTATCTGTTGAAGTCAAACGAGCATTGAGAATCTGCCACATGTTAACCATGAAAGGTCCATTTTTGTACTATTTATATGACTATCTCACCTGAAACTTCGCTTAGGTATTGGCCTCTTGACTTTGAAGGATCTTACTATTATTTTCTCACCTAATTTAATTTATATTAATACAGAAAATATGAACTATATATAGTACTACTACTAGTAGACAAGTTGGTAAAATACAAATGCATGTGAAAATGTGTGTATGGGGTGAAGTAAATTTAACAAAAAAAAAAAGTTATACTAAATTAATGATTTTTTTTTTGTTGGTAATATCGAAAAGAGGGTGTCGTTGTTTTCAGAGCAGTTGCACGTTGTTTTACAAGGGAAAGAGGAATTGCATGTGGATTTTAGGTGAATTGTCTCCGTTCGTTTTTGCATGACATATATGGTCCATTACAAATCTTCTGCAGACTATATAATACAATTGATCATATTTCAAATGAAAAAATGAAATTGATCTGGATAATTAATATCAAACTTAGTTAGGTCGTATGCTTTTTGGACAAGATGGTAGCAAAATTTCTCAAGGATGTATTTGATTCTTCATTGATGGACGTTTAAGTTATCTGTCAGATGATATTTATACATACGTTAGCAATTTATGCATCCAAAATAAAAACTAACAAACCGGAACAACTCCAAAGTACAGGTCTCTTTCATAAACGCGTATAAATACAAATTGTTCTTTATGTATTACATCTATTTTTCAAAATTCGACATTTTGATAGTGGTTTCCCATCTAAGTACATTTCATTCTAAATAACGTGGTCCGAAATACAAGGACGTGATGTACGTATGATGAATTGTTTATTTGCTAATGCATCATATATCCAGTGCCATTTCCTTGATATACTGAGCTTTAATTGGCATAGAAAGAGGTTTGACACATTTACTTTTGTTGCCAACACTTGTTGCTTTTCATAACTGCTGTCATTCACGTAACCATCTTCGTCTATTTGTAACCGATGAAATTTAGGTCGATCTTAATTATCATGTATCTTTAAAATCTAACAACAATAAATCAAACATAAAATCTTGTGACAAAAAAAAAAAAAAATTGAACAGCAAATCTGTGCTAATGTTGTCGTCATTTGGTGGATCAATTTTTTTTCCGGCCAAATAGGCTTACATCTGATATTAATCGGTTAGTTTAAGCAGATTATGTTTGAATCATATTCTAGTCATTAACGTCCAATTCGATGATAACCCAGATCACTCAAAGTTAATAAATAAATAAAATACATCGTTAAAAAGCCCAACTAAAAAATGGTGACAGGAAAGAAAAAACCTAAAAACACAATTATAGAAACAAATATGATGGGGAAAGAGAATATGGAAATAGACCAAATCGTCTGAATGGGCTAAAAAATTAGGCCCATTAAGTCTGCAATATATCTAGTTAACATATTGGTTGAAACTTGAAATCACATGTCGTTTCATTAATTAATCGTATATTTTTTTTAAAAAATTCAACTTGTATTTTCTTAAGAGATTAAAAAGTAGTAAAGTTCATAAATAACAAAATGCTTAACTAACCCAATAACATTTTCCTTTTTGGGTATAATGCAGTTAGCATGACTTGGTAATGTCAGAGCGGTTAAACCATCACATTCACATTTATAACCAAAGATCTCGAACCGGGTTTATAATTCCCGGTCCAGTTCACTAAGTCCACGGTTAGATCGAGAAACATAATCTGTTACTCTGAAAAGGTGTCAACTGTCAACAATCGCGCGTCACGTGTCTTTGATCTCTCAGCACATTGTCCGTAGCCGCCTGAAATAATCATCTACTACTTTTCTTACAACGAGACTTTGATTTTTTTCAGACCGAAACTTCAGACTTCTCGGTCTCAATTTATGCGCTTCCATATCTGGCTTTGAGTTTGACCCATTCGACCCGATCTCATCGCTGATCGCTCCAAGTCATATCTTTTTTTCTAGGTGAGTTTATGTTCATTAACTTGTGATTTCTTGATTCTGTTGATTCTAAAGAGTAAGATCAAGTTATCGTTGTCTTGCGTAAAGCTTGATTTTTTCAAAAAAATGCAATTTGGGTTTTTTCTGTCTATGATTCGATGGTATTTTGATCAGAACTTGTACTTTGTTTAAGTTATAAAAGCGAAAATTGTATTATCCAATTAACATCGGTATTAGCTTAATAACTTCTTAACTACGGCTAAAATCTACCTCTATTTATGCCTTGATTCTTGTATCATCCCTGTTTCTGGCTAAGGAATAATCAAATTGCAGTATAATTCTCTGTATTATGACTATTTTCCTTTTTCTCTAATCAATTTTGGTTGCATCTTTGTCCTTGAATTTCAGCAAGATATGAGTTTTGATTCCACAAAACCAGAGGAGTATCTAAACAAGGTAAGATGATGATTAGTGGAAATTATTGAACTGCTCTATGATGTTATTTTTGATGTGTGAATTAAATATTATATTGCATGTTGATATAAAGATTGTGTATTTAACAATATAGATAGATGAAGTGAGGACATTACTAGGGCCATTGCCTGAGAAGTCATCTGAGTTTTGTTCAGATGCTGCCATTACTCGCTATATAGCCGCGCGTAATGGCAATGTCAAGAAAGCAGCTAAAATGCTTAAAGAAACTTTGAAATGGAGGACTCAGTACAAACCCGAGGAGATTCGATGGGTATGTACATATTCTTGGATCAGTAAATATCTCATTAGCTTATACAATGCTTCTAATTTTCTTAATTATGTGAAATGGTTATAGGAGGAGATTGCACGAGAAGCTGAGACCGGGAAAATATACCGAGCTAATTATACCGACAAGTATGGAAGAACAGTTCTGGTTATGAGACCAAGTTCCCAGGTATGGTTTATTATCCCATTTTAATTTCAAAGCTCTGATTCTCTATACTTTTCGATTAATATCCCTTTTTTGGTTTTACTGCAGAATACAAAATCTTATAAAGGGCAGATTAGATTCTTGGTGTATTGTATGGAAAATGCAATCTTGAATCTATCGGATAACCAAGAACAAATGGTTTGGCTAATCGATTTTCACGGTTTCAACATGTCGCATATCTCCGTGAAAGTGTCTCGAGAAACCGCTCATGTGTTACAAGAATACTACCCTGAACGTTTAGGCGTGGCCATACTATACAACCCGCCTAAGATTTTCGAACCATTCTATAAGGTTAGTTTCAAAATCTCTCTCTGCCCTTATGCAAATCTTTAAGTATCATGAATTCTTGCTTACATAAGAGGAATTTGTAAATATGCAGATGGTGAAACCGTTTCTAGAGCCAAAGACCTGCAACAAGGTGAAATTCGTCTACTCAGATGATAACCTCAGCAAAAAGCTTCTCGAGGATCTGTTCGATATGGAGCAACTCGAGGTTGCATTTGGTGGACAAAACAGCGATGCTGGTTTCAATTTTGAGAAATATGCGGAGAAAATGAGAGAGGATGATTTGAAGTTCTACGGAAACACCACAGTGTCATCAGCTTCAGCTCATTTGACCAACTCAGATTCTGAAGTTTCAGACTCTGAAAATAAGCAACTGGAGGACAAAGAAGATGAGAAGATCAAGAACGGAACTTTACAATCTCCTTTAGATACAACAAAAACCTAAACCTGAAGCCTCAACCAGAAGAAGCTTCTGGAGCTAATACTTAACCCATCAATTACTAAGCTGGAGCTACAATCGTTTTTGTTGTTATGCAATTAAGACCAGTAAAACTGCAGATTTTTAAATGTATCACAGAATAATACTTGGTTTGCTTAAAGAGTTTGGCAACAACAACAAAGACAACATCAACAAGTGCGAGGCTTGTAAGAAGGAACGGTGACTTTTTGAACATTGCTCCTTCAGGTAACAGTGGATATGTCACATATGAACGAAGAAGAACCAGAAAAAAAAAGAAAAAAAAATCAGAAGTTATATATTCTTGTAAACGTCTCTAAGGTCCTAAGCTTGAGGGAAGAGAGTTGAGTAGATCAAGAACTAATCTTTCTTGTTTACTTCAGGAACAGATTACTTCACTGTCCTCCTCTAGCTTCTGTCTGTATTGAGCCAATCTTTCTTGTTTACTTCAGGAACATATTACTTCACTGTCCTCCTCTAGCTTCTGTCTGTATTGAGCCAATCTCTGCAAACACAATGAAACACTTAGAACCATTGAAACAGAGAAATCTAAAAAGATGAAGAAGAGAGAAATGATGCCTAACCTTGGTATAAGCATAGACACCGGCTTCTGTTGGACCAACCGGGCTTCCTCGCTTCATGAATTTGCTTTCTCTGAAGATGTAGAGAAGTGGTATACCGGTTGATAGCTCTAGACTTATCACCTAGGAACCAAAACCACAGAGAGAATTTCAGTTATTGGCCAAAAAACCGCAAACCCAATGATCAAGAATGAAAATGAAACCAGTCTTTTGTCACACCTCTTGGCAAGTCAAATTGTCAAGATACATTATGATAGACCGCAACGAGTTCCCATGAGCAGCTATCATTACGTTCTTTCCAGCTGCAAGCTTTGGTTCAATCTGCAATTTGATATCTGAAGTTATTAGAGAAACTCAGGAGAAAATTCAGAATGAGATTGGAAATAACTCTCATTACATTGTCCTGAAAATAAGCCACTGCTCTCTCAGCACACATCTCCAAGCTCTCGCCTTTGGGAGGAGGAATATCGTAACTCCTACGCCATTCGTGAACTTGCTGTTTCCCGTATCTTTCCGCTGTTTCTTGCTTGTTAAGACCTTGCAATTCTCCATACCTATATTCAAAAACGTTGGAAAGAAGATAAGCTTTTTTATCGGTTCAAAGCTCGATATGTTGAAAGATGGGAAAGCCATATATGTTTTACATTCTTTCATTGAGCTGCCACGCGGGTATGACAGGAATGGATTCGTTTTTAGTTTCATCACTGAAAACTTGACTCCAAGTTTTCGCCTGTTCGCTTTCATCGTGCAAGATGATCGGAACCTAGATGAGTTTAATCCGGTTATTAGTAAATGTTACAATCCCACAAGATCAACTTGATTGACAGATTTAAAAGGCTGAGCATGGTTTTCACACACCTTCTTACGACGGTGCTGAATCATAGCAAGCATTGCAGTCATCTGAGCACGGATTAAAGACGAAGTGAAGATAACATCGACAGGTATGTTACTAATCCTCTTCCCTGCTTCAATTGCCTCTTCAACACCTTTCTCAGTCAATGGCACATCAACACAACCCGTAAAAAGATTCTTCTCATTCCACAACGATTCTCCATGCCTAATCAATATCAAAGCTGCTTCATCTAAAACATCAAAACAAAAACTTGTTCAGATAAAAGATCATATACCAATGTTTCTTATTAGATTGAGGAATTTAAAGCAGAGCAAATACTTGATTTTTTCTGGGAATTGTCTGGGATGTTCTTGGAAGGAGACAAGAGAGTGTTGTTATAAGAAACAGATGTCTCAGTCTGAGACGCCATTGCTTCAATCTTGCAAAAGTTTCTCTTTTTTGAGTTATAACTCAATGAAGAATCGATCTTGAATCCTTTAGTTGGCAGATTCAACAAAGGCTCACGAAAACATTGAGAGATTGTGAAAGAAGAAGATGACCGGTGTGAAGCAAATGAAACGATTGATTGGTGAGACGTAGCCGTAGCCATTCTGAAGAAAACAGAAATCAAATTTGTGGTAACGAAAATGTTAATTTTACAATTAGCATACTAATTTTCGTCAACTAAAGATTTAAAGTTTGATACTGAATCAGAGAAAACCCTAAACGCAAAACCCTGAGACAAAGTAGAAGTAATTACAACAAACACTAATAGCAATTAACGAAATTTAATTACATACAGATCCAATTGGGAAGAAACAAAGCACGATTAAGACCAACAAATGATTAAAACCTCAAGAACAGAGCCCAGTAATTACAAGAAGACGAAAGACCCAGAAAACAAAATGCAATAGCAAATGCTTGTATAAAGACAGACCTGGTCTTATCAATGTCTCGATGAAACCAATGAAGATGAGATATCCCAAATCACCAAATAATCCAAAACCTCTCAATGCCCCCAAAAAGGAGGATTTTACAAGTTTATATAGGCTTTAAAAGATCAAAAATGTCAACTTTCTACTTCTTGTTTTTTTTGGCTTTAATGTTCAAAGACCAAAAAGATCGGCTTGTAGTGACAATTGACAGTGAAGGACAACACATGACATGATGGGATATTATTATTCGCAATTATATGGAACAAAATACATTTGTTATATCCAACAAAGTTTCATTTGGACATTTAAACAATGAAATTATCGGATTGTTTTGTTGCGGTTGTTTTTTCTTTCGCCAAACAAAGATACTGAAAAAAAATGGACCGATGGTTCCAAATGTAAATATTTACGTTAAAGTTACTAGTTATAAAACATATTTGGTATATATTAAGAATAAACTATTTACATGTATTAACAAAAGGTTGGCAAGAATGCTTAATCGAACTGCATTGGATATGTATGATATAAGATTTAAATAAGTGAAATGAAGGTTTGCGAGAAGGCTTAATCGGAAATCTAAATTTGTGTCAACAACCTCTCGTGGGGTTGTAGAGACCATAATACGTTTCCATTAATTAATAATATACCGCGACAGCAAATTCATCAAATAAGCACCTCTTCAAAGTCTTCAATATGCACCCCAAATCATTGCCTTCTCTTGGTCTGGAGGGTTTTGTTTGGAACCCTTAAAAATAAATATTTATAAATTAATGTGAAGCAATTTTACTAGATGAGAGATCCTCTTAACATATTTTTGCTTGACATCTCTACTAAATTTTGCTGATTCAATTTGACAATTGGCAGAAAGATGACATATGTCTAATGAATCAGAGGTGTGCTATAGAATATGCGATGCGATGATGCTTTTGTTTTGTCCAAGCAAACAAAAATTTATCACTTGAGGAAACAGTAGAGACTTGACGCATCATTATATGGTCACAACGAATATACCAAACTCATATATATATATATATATATTCATGAAGCCCATCAATGTGAAGTGGATAGGCTTTAGTAGGCCCATTTTAAAACTTGCGATGCTTATACCAATGGGCATGTGCGCTTGCGAAGAATCAAACTCGATCTTTTTAGGGTCGACGATTTTTTCCCCTACTGTACATATTCGACTAAAACTATTTTCCCCCGAACTTTGAACGTCATCGATTTAATACTCAAATTAAACTATTAAAACTAATTCCGTCCGGACTAATTGATTCGATTTATTCCTCCCTCTCCAATCAATTTTCTATTATCGCTTAATAAAACCGATTTGTCGATAATAAACCGGTTTAGAAGCTAATGAAACCCGGAAAAAAAACCGGGTTATACCCAAACCCACATCCGCTAACGTTCAACCCTTTTAAAATCTAATTAAGAAAACCCAGCTTACGTTTAACCCTTTTAAAATCTAATTGAGAAACCCCAAAATAAGGGTTCTTCTTCTTCGTTTCACCATGTTCGATTTAGAATCGAATCAAGATAAAGCAGAAAAGTTTGAGCAGGAATTTGATGTTTCAGATTCAGAGTTTTTGGACGAGGTTAAGCCTTCGAGAGACACCATTCTAGAGACCTCCGATTCCGAAGATGAAGCTCAGCCGGTAATGAGACATGAAAGAATCCGAACGAAGACGATTGATAAGCTTCAGCTGGGAACAACTTTCTACTCATCTATTGAATTCAAGAAGGCAGTAATCGATTACGCGTTGAGTAATGCTAGGAACATAGAGCAAGACCGATGGGATAAAACGAAAATTTCGTTTAAGTGTGGGATGGGTGGGCAGTGTGCATGGCGAGTTTACTACTCGTTTGAGACACCAAGATATGTGTGGGTGGTGAAGACAACCTTCTTACACCATAGCTGCACTCTTAACGGTAGATGTAAGATCCTTAAGAGTTCTATCATTGCAAATCTGTTCATGGATAAACTGAGGCTTGATCCAGAGTTTATGCCTGAGAAGATACAAAATCATATAAAGGAGCAGTGGAAAATAGTTAGTACTTGCAATCAATGTCAGAGAGACTGTAATATTGCGCTTAAGTTGATAGCTAAGGAGTATGCGGAATAGTTTGCTAATATCTACGGCTATGCAGATTAGATTCGGCTTTCTAACCCGGGATCAACAGCAATTGTTGAAACAAAGTTAAGATTTTCAAATGATAAAGAAGAGTTCCAGAGATTTTATGTATGTTTGGAGATTCTAAGGACATCTTGGAGAGGCTTTTGTAGACCTGTCATAGGACTCGATGGAACCTTTTGTGAAAGGTGTTCTGCTTTCTGCTATTGGCCATGACGCCAATAATCAGATTTACCCGATAGCGTGGGTTGTGGTGCAGGCGGAGACTGGAGATAATTGGCTCTGGTTTTTGGAGAAACTTAAGGCAGATTTACAGCTTGAAGATGGAAGTGGATATGTACTCATCTCAGACAGATCTAAGGGACTCATTAGTGCTGTTAATGCTGAATTACCACAAGCAGAGCATCGAATGTGTGTTAAGCACATAATTGAAAATCTGAAGAAGAATCACTCAAGGAAAGAACTACTAAAGCCTCTAGTTTGGAAGTTAGCATGGAGTTACAGTGCTCCAGAATTTGCGAAAAATCTAGCCAAAATTCAGGAGTATGATATGGGACTTTAGGAGGCTATTTTGAAAGAGAAACCAGAATCTTGGTCAAGGGCATATTATAAATTGGGTAGTTTTTGCGAAGACGTTGACAACAACACTACCGAGTCTTTCAACGCCAGTATAACCAAAGCACGGGCAAAGTCAATGATACCAATGTTGGAGACTATCTGTTTGCAAGCTATGCAACGAATTACAAAGAGGAAAAATAAGGCAAATAGGTATAAAGCGAGACATTCTTTTTACGTGGACCAACTATTGGCGGATGAGAAGAAGGTTGCGGAGACTTGTAAGGTGTACGCAAGCACTCATGGTCGTTATGAGGTTTTTGTTGGATGGAAATCTTACCGTGTTAACATGCCGAATAATACATGTAGCTGTTGTAAGTGGCAGGTAAGCGGGAGTCCTTGTGAACACGCCTATGGAGTGATCATTGACAAAGGTTTGGATGTTGCTGATTATATATCTCTTTACTTCTCTGATAACATGTGGCGATACACATATGAAAACTCCATCATTCCACTCCGAGGTGCACAATGTTTGAAGCACCATGACCATGGCCTAGTTGAAGCACCCGAAGAGCCAAACCTTCCTGGAAGGAAGAAAAAGAAGAAAAAGACCAAGTTTCTGAGGATTAAGGAAAAACATGAATCGCCTAAGAAGAAGACCTGGGAAAAACTCTCTCGGGTAGGACGCGTTATGCATTGCTCCATTTGCGGTGAAAAATGTCATAATGCAAGGAGACACATGAAAGACAAGACGGCTCCATCTTCTTCACAAGCACCCGAGACATGCACTCTTACTCAGCCATCTTATTCACAAGATGGTAATAATTAGTTTTTAAATCTTGTTTTGTTCTTTTGTTTTCAAACTTGTGATGTTTTTTTCTAATCAAGCGACGTTTGTTTTGTTCCTTTGTTTTTGTTAGACGTTTGTTTTCTTATCCAATCAAATTTATTTTGTTCTGGATAAATCAAATTTGCCGTTGTTTTGTTCCTTTATCTAATCAAATACCCATTTGCCATTAGATTTGCAAAATGCGAAACAAAGAAAGAAGGTTTGGAACACAAATTTGCTAAATGCAAAAGCAATATACCCTACAACAACTACAACAACAAAAACGAGTGACTTATCTTTTTGATTCAGCTTCTCTTCTAATTTCTTAAACTCAAACATCTTATTCACAAACTCAACCAAATTTGATTAAAAAGAAAAAGAAAGAAAATTCGTTGTATGGTAGAAAAGAGTAAAATGAAAAAGGAGAAAGAAGAGGGGACAAACGGAGGAAGAGGACAAAGGAAGGAAGGGACCACATGGGAGAATCTGTTTTGCATGAAGATTCGCGTGTGCTTCCTCTTAATTTTCCCCAAATCAATTTTAAAAAGGTTAAATTGGGTTTTCCCCAAATTGAAGAAAGAAGAATAAGAACCCTGATTTTGGGTTTTCCCCAAATCGATTCTAAAAGGGTTAAACGTAAGCGGGTCTGGGTTAAGTGTTTGGGTATAACCCGGTTTTTTTTCTAGGTTTCATTAGCTTCTAAACCGGTTTATTATCGACAAATCGGTTTTATTAAGCGAAAATAGGAAATTGATTGGAGAGGGGGATAAATCGAATCAATTAGTTCGGGTAGAATTAGTTTTAATAGTTTATTTTGGGTATTAAAGTGATGATGTTCAAAGTATGGGGAGAAATAGTTTTAGTCAAGTATGTGCAGGGGTAAAAAAATCGTCGACCCATCTTTTTATCATCATTGTTCACTAATTACTACTTTCTTTTTCTGAGTTATATGAACGTGGAAGTTCCTTAGCGTAAAATGTTTAGAAACTTATACATTGTCTGAGATTCGATTCCCACACTTTCTTACAGATTAATGATGCAAAAATAATCGGAAGTGCTATTAATTATATTAATTAATGTAGTAGATGACAAATGTAGAAGGTATTTGAGAAACAATTATTGAGTTTTGTTGTATGCTATTAATTATGAAAAGGATATTGTAAATCACAAACTATTAATTATATTAATTAATGTAGTAGATGACAAATGTAGAGGGTATTTGAGAAACAATTATTGAGTTTTGTTGTATGCTATTAATTATGAAAATAGGAGGATATTGTAAATCACAAAACTCAGAATTGGAATGCATGAACTATTATAAAGTTTAATGAGCTCAATACTCACATGAGCTGTTCCCTCTCTTGTCTTTGCTTAATTTAGATGGGACAACTCAATCCAAAATAATAAGATGGATCAATAACACAAATCAAATAAAACTAGTGTAGAAGAACACACGAGTTTGGCTTTTTCTAAATGTAGAAGACAGGCTATTCAACCCCAAAAGTTACAGAACAATATTAAAACTTTTGACTTTATTTTATCGTCAACAACATACGTAATGTTGGATTATACCACAACGATGTCATTAACAGCAACCAACTAGAATAATTGAGATTCTATTTTGACCATATAAACGGCTGGAAAATAAAAATTAGCAACTCATTGGTTGGTTTTTCCAAAAGAATATTTCTCTTAAAACAAGAATTCATGTATTTTGTAATTCTTTTCAAAAACAAAGGGAGACACAATTAGGCATTAGCCATTAGGAATCTATAACAATAGACAGATAAAAAAAAGTAAGAATCTCCTAATAGAGGGACCAGTCAATGCTAGGCTGAATAGGTATGAGATTCCTTACTTGACAAAAATCCGATTATTTTTCTTTGTTTTAATAAGAAAAATGACGAAAATTCAATTGGATCATTCTTATATTCGAATGGAAGCATCAAGTTAAAACAGTACGATGAATATCTTTTTGGTGGCATGAAATACATAAAATCTACAGTACACAAAGGTACAAACTTGTATATCAAACATATAAGTTGGTATACAATTTCCACAAATAACGATTTTCTTTACTTTGTCAATTACTAATTATAAATTGTATGTTATATAGACAATTGAACTGTTGTGATTTTTTAATGTCCGCACAATATCTTGAACATGTAAAGGTAGTCAGATAGAATAATCAGAAGAACACAAATCTAATTAATATGCAAAACACCATGGTTTTAAGTTTATAAGATGATAAACATGGTTAATCACGGTTAACGCTCAATGCTTTAAATTTTTTTACATATAATAACAATAACCATACACAATCATACCGATATTGTAAAGAAGACCTACACGGCGGCGGAAACACTCTCTCCGTTGACGGTTCCGGCGGCGACGATGGTGATGGACCTCACCGAACCTTTCTTTTTCTCTTTCCTCTCGTCCACTGTAATTTGCTGTTGCCTGCACTCTAAACTACAAAACGCTCTATCTCCTCTGCTCAAAATTTAACAACCAAATTAAACCGTTAGTTCCATATCTAGTTAAACCAAAACCATCAGATTAAGGTTTAGTTCAATACCTATACATATAGATGTCACGGCCAGGAACAAGATGACGTTTACAGAGAGAGCAAGATCTCAGAAAATCTTCAGAATAATCAGCTGAGTGTCTCCTCTGTGTACCTCTCGGTGAGACCATCGCTAAGAGACGTTGATCTAACAGCCTTTGATGAACCTGACGGTGTTCATCAATGGTCACAAGCTGAGACTGATGATCGGACGGTTCTTGTTCGCTAGGTTGATTCAAATCGAACTTAATCTCCGAAAGACTCGTGGTTCTCTTTATCGGTGGTCTCTGTCTCTTCCCCAGCAACATCGTATTCGTGTTTGTTTTTTCTTTTTGTGTGTTTGATGCTCTGAGTGAACAGAGCAAAGTAAAAGAGAGAAAAGAGGGAAGTGAGAGTAAAGAGAAGAGACAGAGAAGATAAAAGAAGAGCCATGAACTGAGGAGTTAATCTGAACCGTTCATTTTGTCTGATCTGATTCTGTTCTCATTATTATAACGACACGTCATGATTCCCAATTTGTGTTTTTATTCGTTATTATTGCTTTTTGTCGTCTATAAATTTTTTTTTCTTAAATCAATTATTTTGTGTAGGTGTGTGGATTCAATCATACAATTGAAATTATATTGTTTAGAATAACTGAATATTGAATCAAGAATTTGGTGTTTTTTAGTTTTATATAATTAAATATAAGGTTATTAAATTAATGAATTAGCAAATCCTTGTTCCCTAAAACTTAAAAGCATCTAAAATCTTAGTAAGACTCAAATAATTCAAAATATTTGGCTGAATACACTCAGTAGTTTCTCCATGATGATATTTATATAGAAATTTGTGAAAAAGGAAAATGAAAAAAAAAAGGGAAGAGAAATAAAGTGGAAAATTGGAAATGTTGTTTTATAACTCCTAACGTCTGGGCTACATATGGCCCACTTCGTGACCGATATGTCTCTTTGCAATAGTAAAAAGGGTCTCCAACGTTTCACCACTTCCCAAGCCAAATTAAATTTGATGGAAGATTGATTGATTGATAGTCCTAAGCAGCTCTTGTTCTATAAAAAAAAATTATGCACAAATATCAAGAACTGCAAACTCGTTTTGATTGGTGCATTTTAGACACTCGTTTACAGTACAAACAGAGTTGGCACATTTTACAAAAATGGTCGGTCTCTACCACTTTTCTAATTTTGAATGAATGTTTTCGAGAAGAGATGTGACTATGTGAGTATTTTTTTAATGACAGTTTTATAATTCTATTGCACGGTGGTTAAATTGTTTTCGTCAAATCTGGAACAAATTGTTTTAGTCAATTTGGTTAAAAATATAGTGGTTTGAGATTTGATAGTTAAATAAAATAAAATAAACAGAAAGATTGCTAAACATATCTAATAGGTATCTAAAATATCAAACTAGTTCTATCATCTATATATTATTTCTCCTATTTTTTTCAAATCGTCGACGAAAAAAAACAGAGTAAAAGAAGTTCAGCGGCTGTTTTCTCCTCTCCGGTGAAAGCGCGTCAACACTGAATCTGTGAGGGGAGTTTGTATAAAAATTTTCCCTTTGTTTCTAAGAGTGTAGTGAACCAATCAGTGTCTATCGATGTGGTATTTTGTCTTTAGTGTTTGGGTGTTGGGCTTCTTAGATTCGGGTGTGGTGCCTCCATTTTCGGTGGTCATAATCTTGGTGGTGGCTTGCCGTTGATATCTGGTTACAACAGTTTCTCCGATCGGTTTAGATTTCCTAATTGCTTAGGGTGGATTTTCTGATATGAGAACGACGGTTCGATCTTCACCAATTTTGGAGTCGATGTTGGCGTGTCAATGTGCTCCTGCTACTTCGGAGGGGAGGGCTGAAGTCTATATGATGTGGATTTTGGTGTGCGTTGGAATCAGAGTGGTTTAATTCTCGTTTTCGAGAGGTTTTAGGCTAGCTCGCGTTCCGTCTTCCTCTTTGCTTAGGAGTTAAATCCGACTTCTCCAAAATCTTATTGGTCGGTTAGTGGAGTTTTGTTCCGATTTCCTCTGTGTAACAATTGTGTTTGGGTGAAGAGAAGTTCATTTAGCAAGTGTTTTCTAGTCGTTTCTGTGGTGGAGAGTTTGCGTCTGTTATTCGAATTGTTTATGTGCCGTTTTCATCCTTGATTTCAGTGTGTTTCGATTCGCTTTAGGTCTTGCTCCTTGTCTTTGCGTTCGTGTTCTAAATGAGAATAATTTGTTTCATTTAAGGCTTCTTTTCAGGTGTTAACGGATGCGTAGTTTCGCATAATCCCAGCCTATTTCGGTGGTGTTGTTTGGGATTCTGTCAGGATCCTCTCGTATCAGATGGAGTAGTCTTGGTTATTAGGTGTGGAGAGATCAACTCTCATTGGCATAGGAGAAGACAATTAGTACGGTAGGATTGGCTGAGAGCATCCTGGTTCTTCTCGTTCGTAGTTTTCTCACAAGAGACGATGGTTTACCTTTCTTGGTTCTCATTTTGTTTAAGAGTCTATCTTTTGGAATTTAGGAAATTGTTGTTGCTTTGTAGTTGATATGCATAATATTTTACTTTGTACTAGTCTTTTCTTTTGGATTAGAGTTTAGTTTCCGATAAAACTTAGTTTTTGTCGGCTTTTGTTTCCAGAGTCTTGTATTTCGTCTTCCGGCTTTGGATTCTCTCTTTTGGGCTTTAGTTTCCGAGGATATCACCTTTTTCCGTCGGTTTTTGATTCCGGAGATATTCATATTTTCCGCTGGCTTTTGTATTATGTAACGTATTCCACTTTTGTGAAGATTGATATAAAGATAATGGCCGTCTAACGCCTAGACGTATATACCATTATTTTTGAAAAATGTCTTAATCCCATGTACATCAAACGAAGAGTATATTGTGTACACAAGTGGACTTCAACTTATGGTCCACACACAATTAGTTAGGGAGAAGTGTTTTATGTATTTTTCAATTTTTCATTGTCAGTGTTCAACTCTTGAAAATAAAGGTTTTGTCTATTTGTTCCCACCAATAATCATAGCAATAAAGTACAGAGTCGTCTTTTGATGCGTTACGTGTTGTTGGATAATCTTAAGTTAGCTTATGCCCCAAGTAATCCTAGTTAAGGATAAGATATGTTATAAGTTGTGATAAGATTATGAGAGATTTTCTATGAGATTAGAAGTTAGCTAATACCTAGATTATAGGGTTTTCTAAGTTGAGAAAACTCTATATAAACGCATATGGCGAGTTGTGTCAATTGCGAAAAAAGTTGTTTAGTTTTGAGTTAAGTTTCTAAACACAATAAGAGAGGAATTCTTATTACTTCGTGTGTTTTTATCACTTTAATTGGTATCAGAGCTTTTGGTGAAGGAAGAAGTGCTTACGTAACTGAGCCATGGTTAACACGAGCACACCCACGAGACCGAAGGATCCTATACCATCCTCCATCAATTGTCTGATGCTTACCTCAATGAATTATAATGTATGTGCAATTAGGATGAAGATATTGATGCGAATTCACAAGGTTTGGGAAACAATAGACCCCAGTTCATCGAAATCAGATGAAAATGATGTAGATATAGGTTTGATATTTCAATCCATCCCTGAATCTCTTATACTCTAAGTCGGTGAGAAAAAAATCATCAAAAGAGATCTGGGATGCTATCAAATCTAGGTATCTGGGAGCATACCAGGTGAGAAAATCAAGGTTACAAACTCTTATGTCTGAATTCGAAAGGTTGAAGATGAAAGATTCAAATTCCATCGATAGCTTCGTGGGCAAGCTATCAGAATTATCGTCAAAATCAACTTCATTAGGACAAACGATTGATGAAGTTAAGCTGGTGAAGAAATTTCTGAATAGCCTCCCAAGGTCGAAATATATACACATCATAGCATCGTTGGAACAAGTTCTCGATCTAAACTCAACAAGTTTTGAAGACATAATTGGACGTATGAAGGCTTATGAGGAGCGAATCCTCGATGAAAAGATCAGTGGCGAATCACAAGAGAAGTTGTTATTTGCTGGATTAGAGACTCAAAACTATGACTCTTCAGAAGGAAGAGGTAAAGGACGTGGAAGAGGAGGAAGAGGTAACAGAGGAGGAAGAGGTAGAGGTAGATCAAACTACCAAGAGCACACTCAAATGGAGCAAAATCAGACCAAAAAAAAGAAGGATCAGTCAAAGATAATTTGTTATCGTTGCGATAAGGCGAGACACTTTGCATCTCACTGTCTAGAGAGAGTTTGCAAACATCAAAAAGCAAACGTTGTTGAAACACAAGACGCCGACGTAACCTTGTTTACACACGAGATTGTATTCTTGAACGAGGAGAACCTCTTGCCGAAAAGGTACAAAACTAAGAATGGTGAAGAAGGAGTTTGATATTGAGATAAGGGGGCAAGCAATCACATGACCGGAGTGAGAGACTATTTTTCGGAGCTTAATGAAAATATTAGAGGAAAAGTAAAATTCGGAGATGGATCTTGTGTTGACATTGGCGGGAAATGATCAATTATTTTTCAAGGACGTACCGGAGAGCAAAACCTTGTGACCAATATCTATTACATACCTCAACTCAAGAGTAATATCTTAAGTTTACGCCAAGCCACATAATATGGCTGTGACGTAAGAATGACGGATGACTATCTCACGTTACCTGATCCAAACGGAAGACTATTAATGAAAGTGACAAGATCATTCAATAGACTTTACAAGATCAATCTCAAGGTTGGACAACCAGCTTGTTTGCTCACAAGAATTGAAGACAATACATGGCGTTGACATGCAAGGCACGGGCACATCAATTTGAAAACCATAAAGGCGATGTTCACGAAAGAAGTGGTTCATGGATTACCTGAGATAACTTGTGAAAATCAATTTTGTGAGTCTTGTTTGGTAGGTAAGCAAACAAGTCAAGCTTTCCCAAAAGCTACTCCGTACAGAGCCTCACAAGCGTTGGAACTTATTCATGGAGACCTATGTGGGCCAATATCATCACCTACACTTGCCCAAAACAAGTATGTTTTTGTGCATGATTTTTCAAGGTATATGTGGACTATTCTTTTAAAGGATAAGAGTGATTGATGCCTTTGAAAAATTCAAAGCGTACAAAGCTTTGGTCGAGAAGGACATTGAAACTTGTATCAAAACACTAAGAACGGACAAAGGAGGCGAGTTTACTTCAAAAGAGTTCCAAAGTTTTTGCGATAACAATGGAATCAAACGTCACTTAACAGCTCCTTATTCACCGCAGCAAAATGGGGTTGTGGAACGGCGAAACCAAACTCTAATGGAGATGTCAAGGAGTATACTCAAAGCTATGAAGGTACCTAATTACTTATGGGGAGAGGCAATACGTCATTCCATATATTTAATTAATAGAGTACTTATAAGAGCTTTGATCAACAAGACTCCGTATGAAGGCCTGAGGAACAAGAAACCAGCCATTGATCATATAAAAGTCTTCGGCTGTATCGCTCACACAAAATTACAAGACGTGAACCTCAAAAAGCTTGATGATCGATCTCATACACTGGTGCACCTTGGAATTGAGTCGGGATTCAAGGCATACAGACTTTACAATCCAACATCACACAAGATTATCGTAAGCAGAGACGTAATTTTTGATGAACAAAGTGGTTGGACCTGGAAAAAAACTCAAACAAAGACAGAAGTAGAGATCCAAAAATGTTTCAAATGGTCTGGGGTGGTGTTGTTGATACTGGTACAGGTCCGATTATTGTTGCAAATGATCACGCTGATTCAGAAACAAAGGATGATGGTGATGGATCGGATGAGCAACAAGATCACGTGCAAAAAATTGAACACACGGCTTCACATCAAGGTTCTAATTCAGGTTCTATGTCAAACAGTGATCAAGACGTACAACAAGGGGAAGTAAACCAGCCACCTGTACGAAAGTCAAACCGACAAACTACTCTACCTTGCTACTAAAGTGACTACGTTCTTCTTGCTGATATTGAAAGTGAAAATCTCTTACTCTCAATAAATGAGGAACCTAGCTGCTACCAAGAAGCCAAAGACGTAACTGAATGGAACAAAGCTTGTGTAGAAGGGATTGAGTCAATAAACAAAAACAAAACCTGCAAATTAATTGAGAAGCCAAACGGAGTGAAACCTATAGGGCTGAAGTGGGTGTTCAATGTGAAAAGAAATGCAGACGATACCATAAACAAATACAAGGCCCGCCTCGTAGTAGCGAAAGGTTACTTTCAAAAACTTGGTATTGACTATGATGAAGTGTTCGCACCTGTAGCTCGTATTGAGACAATACGTTTGCTAGTAGCTTTGGCCGCCACACACGGATGGAAAATACATCACCTAGATGTTAAAACAACGTTCTTGCATGGAGAACTAAGAGAAGAGGTGTACGTCTCGCAACCCGAAGGATTTCAGAAAAAAGGGAGAAGAGCATAAGGTGTATAAGCTTTACAAAGCATTGTATGGACTAAAGCAAGCCCCTAGAGCTTAGAACACGAAGCTAGATCAGATTCTAAAGGGATTCTAGGAAAACTATGTTTATCGTAAAACAGAGGGTGAAGGTCTTCTCATAATCGCCGTGTATGTAGATGATCTTTTTGTGACGGGAAACACTTTGAAGATCATTACCGATTTCAAGAAGGATATGTCAACAAAATTTGAAATGTCAGACCTTGGAAAATTGACATATTACCTTGGAATTGAAATACATCAAGATAAGAATGGAATTGAGCTTAAGCAAGAAGCTTATGCACGGCGAATTCTGAAGGAAGCTGGGATGGAAGGATGTAATTCAGCTCATGTGTCAATGGAGTCTGGATTAAAACTTTCAAAAGCGCCAAATGAACCATAGATAACGCTACTACCTACAGATGAAATGTTGGCTATCTTCGATACTTACTTCATTCACGACCAAACTTAGCATTTTCAGTAGGGATTTTTAGCAGATATATGCAAGAGCCACGTAATCTCATGGAGCAGCCATGAAACAGATTCTTAGGTATCTTCAAGGTACGTTAACGTATGGCCTAAGATTTGAACGTGTTGGTGAAAAAAAGATTGTTGGGTACAGCGACAGTAGCCACAATATTGATGAAGATGATGGCAAAAGCACAACCGATCACATATTCTACTTTGGTGCTTCACCTATCACTTGGTGTTCTCAAAAGCAATAAATTGTGGCCCTTTCATCGTGTGAAGCAGAGTTTATGGCTGGTACGGAAGCTGCGAAACAAGCAATTTGGCTCCAAGACTTGCTTAGTGAAGTTACGGGATGGTCATGTGAGAAGATCGTCATCTGAATTGACAACAAATCTGCTATTGCCCTCACACGGAATCCTGTTTTTCACGGTAGAAGCAAACATATCCACAAACGCTACCACTTCATACGAGAATGCATAGAGGAGGAGCTAGTGGAAGTGGAACACTTACCGGGTGAAGAACAAAGAGCGGATATACTAACAAAAGCCCTTGCAAGAATCAAGTTCAAACATATGAGAAGCTTACTTGGAGTTCAAGATCTTCGAAGACTAACTTGAAGATTAAGGGGGTGATTGTTGTTGGATAATCCTAAGTTAGCTTATGGTCCAAGTAATCTTAGTTAAGGATAAGATAGGTTATAAGTTGTGATAAGATTATGAGTGATTTTCTAGGAGATTAGGAATTATCTAATACCTAGATTATAAGGTTTTCTAAGTTGAGCAAACTCTATATAAATGCATATGACGAGTTGTGTCAATTGCGAAGAAAGTTGTTTAGTTTTGAGTTAAGTTTCTAAACACAATAAGAGAGCAATTCTTATTATTTCGTGTGTTTTTATCACTTTATTACGTTGATCCGATGTTAATGTAGGGTTTCGATTTTATTTGATTATATCAGCAATGTACATATGATTTTTTTTTTTAATCTATTCTGCATAGTTCAGAGTTTGGAAATAATGACGAAAACAAATTCATGTCTTTTTTTTTTGTTTTTGACAAGTTATAAAATCATTTATCGATACAGAAGTTGAGCGACCTTCAACTAACGTCCCTCGGCTCTTTGTTCTCGAGCTAGACACCATAAAATCTCACTAGATCGATCTTTCATGGTGTTTCTGGAACGTACGGTTCACCAGTTCGAAACCAAAACACGGACCAAATTCTCAAAAACTGTAATACGTAATAATTCAATCATGTAAAAGATTCTGTATTATAAAATCATTTAGCACTCACGGTGAAATATGAATTGTAGTTGATTTTTTTTTCCACCGACCACATTGAATATTTGTTTCTATTTTATTATGTTAAAGGCTCAAAGCTCAACATAATACAAATGAACATAGGACTATGTTTTGCAAATTCTTTTAGCAAAACAAATGAACTTCGAAGGGTAATCCAGTAAATCCAAACTTATCACGATGCTAAGAAAAAGCTCTATATATGGGCTCATAGGTCAACTTCACACTTGACCTCTACGTCAAACATTGGGTATAGATATAAAGATAAATCGAAGGCAAAGTCACCGACTACGTACTTCTGTACAACATACAACACATTGTCTTTTTGCTTCATCATCAAGATTCTTCTTCTCCGTTTCAGACCTCGTCGGAGAGTTTCGGACAGCAAGAATCCACGGCTTCGGCCACCGTCAGATAGATTTTGTTGTGCCCTAACATGTCTGCGAAGTGAGAAACGTGTAATTTATCTATGACCGCCGATCCTGGATTCGCTAAAACCAACTGTTTTTGCACACGAAAAAAAAGTCAGTTTCATAACGTCTCTATAACCTTTCCGGTTTAGCTTTTGGTTTATGATGTGTATACGTACCTGAATTTCTCGTTTTCGGAGAGACTTATATAAGTCTTCTAAGGCGTGAATACCGCTAGTATCGATGTCCGTAACAGCTGAAAACGTTTAATAAAACATCATTTACTGTGAATGAGTGCTCATCACACACGTAGCGATCTATATATGTATAAAGAAATATACATTTTTATCTATAAAAAAGAACTAGGGTTAGTTCAGTACGTGACATTTCGATGATCAGAAACTGGATCCTAGGCAAGCTTGCAGTTTTCACCATCTCTTCTTCATCTGTCAACCATCTTTGAATCCTGCAGATTTCAAGAACACCAAAAATGTATGGTTCTACACATTGATTTCTTGTGAAATAAGTAACCGTTCAAACTTGTTTCATGATACGATCTCATACCTTTCCCTGACATAATTGGAGTTGGAGAAGTAAACTGCGGAGTCAACACGAACTGTCAAAACTCCGGGAATCCTAGTCGCTTCAGGATACTGATTGATATTCCGGTAAACCGAAGTCCCTGGAATCTTTCCAAGAATCGCTGTCCTAGGTCTCGTAACTTGCAAGAGTATCTTGGCAAAAGATATGCCCACCTAAAACATGAACACAAAAAACAAAGAAAGATCAGCCAAGAAAACTGCAAAAGTCTTATTAATCCACACAAGTGGCAGTTTCTTGGGACGTACGGCAATGAGAAGGCCAATCTCAACGGATACAAAGATGACACCAAAGAAAGCTCCCATACAAGTAACGAAATCGAGCTTATCAATTTTGAATATCAAAACGGCGGCATTAACATCGATCAAAGGAATCACGGCGTTGATGATAATCGCTGCAAGAATCGCGTTGGGTGTGTATTTGAAAAGAGGAGTAAAGAAGAGAAGCGTTAAGAGGACGACGATTGACATGATGATGTTGGAGACTGCCGTTTGACATCCGGCCATGAAGTTGACGGCGGATCTTGAGAACGAACCAGTGGAGACATAGCAAGAAGTCATCGAACCGATAACGTTCATTGCTCCTAATGCTACCATCTCTTTGTTACCATCGATTTGGTAGTCTTTCATTGTTGCAAATGTTCTTCCTATCGCTACAGCTTCCTGTTACAAAGATTTGTGTTTGCATTTACGTTTACATGTTAATTTAATTTTATGTTTATTTTCTAGTAGAACTTAAACATTAGTGTTTTATATAATATTTCGTCGAGAAATATAAATGCAACTGAAAAACTTCAACGGAAAGAAAAAATTCATTTGTGCTCCCAATTTTCAAATGATGGTTGATTAGAAACTCTTTTAAAAGAATATATTTTAACTAGTAAACATAAATTTAATGTTTTTGTAAGTGATACCGTCAAGGCAACCATGCCTGAGACAACGCCTATGCGGAAGCCCTTGAGAAGGTAACCGCCCGAAAAGTATATTAGACGCAAAGAAGAAGGGTTTAGACCTTTGTCGAGATGTTTCACCTGAGGAGAAGCAAATTAAGACAACACCAAGTAGAATAACTTGCATCGAAAGTAACCTTAGGATTTATAGATTTAAGCCCATAATGTTTTGTGCTTACTATTTCAACTCCTTTCTTGTCGGCTCGGGTTATGTAGACGAGGAAGGTTGAAATGATGACAGATACTAACGGAGCAATCGCTGGAATCCAAAATAGTTTCTTGTTTTTCTTCCCCTGTTTTTGCAGAAGATCATATAAGAACAATAAAATAGAAATCGACTAGAGATTGCAATCGATGGTTCGGTGAATTACAATGAACTTGGAGACGAGAAGGAAGATCAAGAACGATGCACTAATGAGTATTGTCTGCCAATTCCACTGCAAGCATATGATACAAAACTGTGAGGATACATAAAGAGTGAATGAAACTAAAAACAGAGCGATTGAATAAATCTTTACTCCGTGATGGGCTGAGCTGATTACGGAGTGAAGAACCGCGATGATATCCGTTTTCTTGGTGAATTTTTTGATTCCGAGGAATCCTTTGAGCTGCTGAAGAGCAATGGTGATGGCTGCTCCGCCCATGAATCCTACGATCGCCGCGTGGGATAAGAAATCGATCAAGAAACCCAATCTGGAAAAAAAGTTGAGAGGTTCTGTAGATCAAGAAGTATCTCTAAACTTAGGAACATCGTTAATATGTTATGTTGGGATTAGTAAGTTACCTGAAGAATCCGAGTGCTGCTTGAGTGACACCGGCGAAGAACGTTGAGGTGAAGGCTAGGCGGAGATATTCGTTAGGGTTTGTGTTGGGATCGATCTCTGCCCGAAGCAGAGTGCCTAATAGGAGTGAAACCACTGCTACGGGTCCGATCGCTATATCCTTTGAGCTTCCCATACATGCGTACACCAATGGAGGAACAAAACTTGAATCTATTCAAGATTTTGAAAAAAAGAACACCAAAAATATCGATTAGTTTGTCACGTTATACTTCCAATTTCAAGGACACGATGGTTTCAAATAGAAAAATTTGCGTTTATGTTTTTTTTTTCGTTTTTTTTTGTCAACTTATAAATGCAATAAAAATTGTTATTCCATTTTCGAAGAAAACATACGATAAAACATAAATGCAATAAAAGCAACTGAGGCTTGATTAAGAGCATCAAACGAGAACGAGATGGATATTAACTTACATAGACCATACTTAGGGTCGAGACTAGCGAGCTTTGCATATCCAATATCCTGAAACCATTCGAATAAATATCTACTTTAGATTTCTTACAGAAGTAACTTGTGACACAAGTGATTAAATTTCTTTTAATACCTGGGGAATGCATAGACTGGCTATTGTTAAACCGGCAATGAGATCGCCGCGAAACATCTTAAGATTATATTTTCTTCCCCACTCGATAACCGGGAAGACAGACTGGATACCGAGCATGAGCTTTTTGGACATTGACTGGTCCTTGAAATGCCTTAGAGGATCATCGTGGAAAAAAGTTTCTTTGAAAGTGTACATAAACTCATTGAAGAGGTTTTGCTTGGGAGGAACTTCGACTTTGTGGACATACGGTGTATTTGCATGCTGCGGGGAAGATATATCAGCCGGGGAAATCTCTCCATCACCGTCCACAGGATGAGCTCTAGCCGACATTGCTATGTGTGTTTTGTAGCGAACACTGAAGAAACGTTTTTATAGAAATGTCAAGCTGTTTTGCCAAAAAAGTAATAATATTTTACCATCTTAAACCCCGTTGGTTAAGAAAGAAGAGACCAAAAAATTCTTAAGTGGCCCTTGTTGCCAAAAACGCCATTAGTATCCCTAAGAATAAGAAATTAGTTTTCACTAGTAAATTCTTATTATAGTAAGCAAATTGCATTAGGCGCCGCAAACCTTTACCATGTAACTTTTTGCTAAATTTCCTAGACCAGACGATTGATTGATTTATAAAAAAGTTCTGATGCCTATATACGTCGTCTTAGAATTATTTTAGACTAACAATTATTGGGTGATTATACTAATATCAATACGAACGTACGGTGATTGATAATTTAGGTTTTTCTAAAGCCGTATAATGTCGAATATCCATGTATATAATAAAAGCCTGTGAATTTAGATAGCAGAAAAGGGAAACACATATAAATAGTAATAAATGGGAATCATAATAAAGATGAACAAAACTATTGATAGTGGAAGGTGAAAGCATTATATATGTACCTGAAAAATGAATACAGAGACAAATTCGATTTTTGATGTTAGCCTCTTTTTGTCCTCCAACGTTCTTCCATGGGGAAACTTTTTTTTTAAAGTCGAAATTTTCTAAAAGCTTGATCACTCTCCAAATATATCAATGAGAAATCCTAACTTTAAGAAAAAGGGGGAAATTATGATGTTTTATTTGATTTATTTTATCAGAAATTAAAAGAATAAAGTATCAATGAAGGTTTTTTTTCTAAAAGTCACTTGCCGGTTGTGGAAAGAAAAGAGAAAATGTCTTTTGCAGAATTTGATTTTTGTGGTTAAACAACAGGAGAATATTTTTAGTTTTTTACCAATACTTTTTGAAAGTGATGAGGATTAAAACAGATCTGGGTTCTCCATATGTGTTTTCACTAATCAAAATGAATAAGAATACAGATATTTAAAAGTTTCAGAAGCTACACTGAACAACAAAACATGTTCGAAGCTGTTAGATCCGAAAATTATGAAGATGCCACTTCGTTTTTGGTAATACAATTAAAACAAAAAAAAGTCAAAAAGCTAAGCGAGAAGTCAGGAGTTTTAACTATTCAGTTTTTTTTTTTAAACAAGCTTATAATAAAATTTAAAAAGTCTGATAAACCAAACCGGATGAACAAAGTTTTAAGTTTACATAGCATTCAACACACGAGAGAATTAACTTTTCAGTTATATATGTGTTCATCTAATGATTCTCCTTATTGGTTGACTGGCAGCCGCATAATATCATTTTATACATTATTATTTTTGTTTCATATAATCATATTTATAAGGTTTTTCTTTTCTTAACGATCAGAATGGTACGTAGATTCTCAGGAATAATATTTTACCACGACAAAAAAATGAAATAATCTTTTGCTTTGGCTTCATTTTAAAGCACAAATCGCGAATATGAAGAAACTTTTAGATTGGAAAAAATTCAATAGTGATTAGGTAAAGGCAATGCTCGTTTTTCGCAGTTATATAGTGTCGGCTATGGACGATAATAAACAACATTTTTGTGTTGCTCACTTGCTCTTAACGATTTCGACAAGTAGCAGTGACAAAAAACTGCAAAAATATTGTATTTTAAACTTTTGATCACGAGTCGACGAATTTGAAAACTAAAATTTGACGACTTGAATTTACGGTAACGAAATAAACATGAACGTATATATCGACGTATCGTGCTCATTGTTAGCGACAATAAAACGAACATATTCAAACTCATATAGAATATATAGTTATCAATTCTCAATCCAGGCCATCTTATAAGAACCATACAAATCTTTCCAAATTATCCGGCATACATAACAAATAAAAAAGCAACTAAAAAACATAAAAATTGGGAAAACAACGTCAACATATAGAAGAGAGCCCATTGATATTTGATGGTAGGTACCAAAATTCCAAATTATTAATATACAATAGTGGACCAATCACGGACGAGATCAAACCTCCTCCATTCAGTTTCGTATTCGTCCATATCAAATAGGAGGAAGAAAAATGAAAAACTTTTAAAAAACGACCATAGGATCTCATATGTTACCTATTAATTAGTCCATTATATAAAGTTGAGCAATATTTTATTATAAGAAAGCTATTCGTAAAACGACGACGTAACGAGGAAAAGGAAACGACTTATTATGGGGTCAGTCAATACGCTGTCGTTTAAAGAACAATAATTTTCACGAAGCCTATGAAGTGAAACAGATCAAAAACAGAGAAATATTAAAATTTGTGCGTTGAGACAGACGATAGAGCAAAAACAAAAAGTTGAACGATGGGAGCAGATAATGAAGAAACGCCAAAAACTACGCAGATCTCAATTTCTAAAGATCAATTCCTCTCTTGGAAACGCCAAAAGGTATCTCTCTTTTCCCCTTAGGAGTCGATTCCTAGTGAATATATCGAATTGAAGAACCCTAAATTTGTATTTCTACTCGAACGCATAATCTTCGAGTTTTTAACAGAGGATGATATAATTTTTTGGGAGCCCTCGTTGTTTATCTGTTGTATAAGCTCCTGTAATGATTCTTACTTACTTAAAGTTGATTGAAACATTGATGAGATTATCAAAAGTTATACACTTCATTTCATAAGCATTTTGAATATTAATTAACATGTGTGTTTTGTTGTTGCTTTCTTGTAACTTCTAAGGATGCTGAGTCGTTAGCTAAACAAGCTGAAGCAGCAAGGAAACGTGAAGAGGACATAGCTTCAGGCCGTGTCCAAATGAATGGCCGTGAGCTTTTCTTGCATGAGCCATGGGTTTTCGACGAAACTCACCATTGATTCTCACTTCTTCATTGGTACAGAGACCATTCGATCATAAATAAACCATTAGACTCTCATTACTACTAGCATCTGAGTTTATGAATTGGGATAAAGGAACTATCTTTTTTTTTTTTTTTTGTGGGTTTACCATAACGATTAGATGAACAATGGAACTGATTGTGTGTGATCTGATGAAACCATTGTTGTGTTTTTTTTCATCTCAAGAAACTAACTAAAGATCTGTTACTGCACTATCTCTGATGTTGTCTATTCATGTGTGTTTTCAGGTGATTCAGACATTACCAAAGACATTTCCTCGGTGATCTGTGATCCAACTCTGTTTCTCTTTTGTTGTAGTACTCATGTTCCCACTTTTTTCTAAAGTGTTAACCAGAAAACTAGTCGTCATTGTGACTTAATCGTTGGCTCTGTTTATTGGAAATTTGGTGGTTGTTACATCTCCTCGATGTTTGATATATACATAATTTTCGATTTAGACATGGACATGCTCAACAAAAAAATAATATTGTTATGTCCTTACTTCCCAGTTTTAGGCCTTGATTATTTCAGATGCAAATTTCAGCGTTTGTGCTAACACGAGGGTGGGTAAACAAACTTCATACTTTTGAAACAAATTTAGAAGAAAAAAAAACACTTTTTAATTTTTTCATAAACTTATAAATCCGGCAAAGGCAAACAAAAATCGAGACATTAAACCTCAAGCTGAAAATGATTTATTGTGTTAATGGGACATTTTTAGTGAAGATAATCCATAAAGTCGACGAAAAAAGGCAACAAATTCGGCGCTATGATGTATCATCAACACTAAGTAGTGATCAAACTCATAAAAATTAGCGACTTATGATGCTTAAACCGCATATCCAGTTCAGAGAAACAAACTTGGAACAAAAACCCACAAAATCTCGATTCTGAAATTGTTCGAACTTGGGGAAGTACAAAAATATTGTAGAAATCAACTAACACGGCAAGCTCAAAGTTTACAACACCAGTGAAGCAAATTGATCATCAACAAATAAAACCAGCAATTAAACTTTTCCTTATCTCTGATGTTGTCTATTTGTGTCTTTCAGACATGATCACAGACAGATCCTTTGGTGATATGTGATCCAACTCTGTTTCTCTATTGTTGTTGTACTTATGCTCCCACTTTTGTCTTATAAGGTGTTAATCAGAAAATTGGTCCTTACTATGACTTAATCGTTGGCTCTGTTTATTAAAAATTCCGTAATTTTCATTTATGATTTTAATAAGATCCTTACGTTGTTTAGAAGGAAAAAAAATGTATATATCCTTAGAAGTTACAATCCTAGAAGATATATTATACATAAAATTCGATTTAGACATGGACGTACGTAAAGTAATCTTGAATTGCTACCTTAAATTTACGTAGATACTTCAAAATTTTAAAACTTAACTAAGCGTTAATAAAAGCATGATATTCACTAATCTCATCCCCGTTTATCCAAATATTTTGATGAAAAAAAGGAGTAATTGCTTAAGAAATCTCCAAACGATATACAACGAAACGAGGCAAGAGAGGGAATATAGTCAAACATTCTATTTTTAGTTTCTACTAACTCGCCTAATTATAAGCATTTATCTTCCTCCTTCCGTATATTAACAAAAACTTTTTCATACCAATTTTTACTTTTTGAAGTTTTGTAGATTACTGTCAACTTCGATTTGGATGAATCGAAATCTCTCCCTGCTTCGCCAATATGGGTCGCGTGAAATTGGAGATCAAGAGAATAGAGAATACAACGAATCGACAAGTTACGTTCTCAAAACGTAGAAATGGTTTGATTAAGAAAGCTTATGAATTGTCGATTCTCTGTGATATCGACATTGCTCTCATCATGTTCTCTACTTCCAATCGCCTTAGCCTCTTCTCCGGAAAAACTCGGTATTATCATTTACGCCTTTTTCAGTATTACTTTCCATTTGCTAGATTTATAGAGTTTGGATACATACACATTTTCAATCAATCATCACTTTTTGATAAATTCATTTATAGATGAAGAATGAAAGTTTTACGTACCTTTTCTTAACTATATATATGGACCATATCATATCTTATTTATCTCTTCAGGATCGAAGACGTTTTTACAAGATTCATCAATCTTCCTAAACAAGAACGAGAGAGGTACGCTAACACTACGTAATTTCCTTAATTACATTGACAATTTCTTTTCTGATTTTTAAAAATTATAATATTGTTATTTGTTTTTTTTTTCAGTGCTTATTACTTTCCCGACCATAGTAGACGCCCGTATGTATCACATTTTTTTTTTTTTGGTTACATTACATAATTATATGGGTATAATATATTTGTCTCGAGTCTCTTGACCTCTTTTTTTTCCCTTTTTCTTTGCAGAGATATTCAAAGCAAAGAGGTTTGTCTCATAGTGATTAGTTTTTTCCTCATTATGTTGGCCTTTTAATTTAACTATTAATCTAGAATAATGTTATTATGTGACAGTGTTTACTAAGGATTTTGCAGCAACTCAAGACTGAAAATGACATCGCTCTTCAAAACACGAAGTCCGTAAATTCCTTCTGTTTTGTTGTATAGTCGATTTTATGATTTCATATATATTCACCAAGATACTCTTCAATGCACGTCTAACTATACACTAAACTCTTTTTTAATTCGAATATATTGAAAAAAGCCCTGCAGCTATCAACTCCGACGTCGAGGTAACTATTAATCTTTAAATTCTCCATCACAGAGATATATATTTCTCTACGTAGTTTAACCGTCTCACTTGTAATCAGAAAATCCAGGAACTTGAGCGTGAAATTTGTAGGTTACGACAACAAGTCCAAATGGCAGAGGAAGAACTAATGTATTTATACGAAAACTCAAAAATGTTCTACGTTATACTGTATAAAACATGTTAATTAAAATCATGATCCCTTAGCATAACCTTAATACGAGCAGGAGATACGAACCAGATCCAGTAAGATTCACGAGCATGGAGGATTATGAAGTTTGTGAGAAGCAACTTCTCGACACTCTAACACATGTTCTCCAACGGCGAGATCATCTCTTGAGCAGCCATTTATCTTCTTATGAAGCATCTACTATGCAACAAAGCATTGCTGGTCCTTTTGTAAACGACGTCATTGAAGGTTGGTTGCCTGAAAGTGGGCACAATCAAGCCCATTTATTTGATGCATCGGCCCATTCTAATCAACTCAGGTGCATATTCCTTAGTCTCCTAAACTTCCTCAAGCAATTGTTTTTTCTTTGAAAATATAAACACTTAATCAACCAAGCAAGAAACATTGATAGTTTAATACATTTTGACTCAATTAAAAAAAAAAAAAAACATGGCAGAGAATTATCATCGGCAATGTATGAACCATTGTTGCAAGGAAGTAGCTCAAGCTCGAACCAAAACAACATGAGTGAATGCTACGTGACGAACCACAATGGTGAAATGTTTCCTGAGTGGGCTCAGACGAATGCATTCGCTTCTATGCAGCAACAGGTTTTTTGCCTTCTTCTTTTTTTCTAATTAATTAAAATTCAAAATATTGACGTGTTTTGGTTAATGTGCCAGCATGGAGGTATGGGTCCCAGTATAGAGGAGATGATGCCAGCTCATCAAGTGGATATTCCGGCGGTGACCACGGAGACCCAAGCTGACCGTGAAGTCTCCGACTATGAAACGAGGTGAGGATTCCTCAGCTCAGTAGCCAATAAGCTCAAAGATTATTTATTTATGTAATACAATTTTTTTTAATTTATTCATATTCTTTCCTACAACTTTTTTTTTTTTTGGTCACAAAAACTGGATTTTTGTTTTCTTTTTTTTTTGGCATGAGATGAGAAAACGATGACGAATCGTGTTATATATTTGTATACCATTTTTTGGCAACACCATTTTATAATTTTTGTTTACGTGATATTATAAATTTTTGTAGGCAATCACAGTTTTTTGGCGAAAAACAAATCATGGTCTTATTTGGAATTAATTGGAATAGAATGTATCATATTCTTTCAGAAGATCCACATTATAAAATATTTTATTATACTATATAAAAAAAAATGTATCTTGATATTTTTTCGATCCGAATTGATTTTGTGACTTTAGAAATCTCTCAAGACATATATAGTGTCTCGAACTGATGTGAAGGATTTGGACTTGATCGTATGTTATTTTAGTTATCAACAATATCATTTTTTTTTTATCAATTAAACAAAAGAAAGAAAAACAAACCTACGTATATAATTATTTGTAAGTTTAATACACTGAATATGATTTCATTTTGAAGGGTTTTTTATAAATTGCTATAAAATTGTGGAATAACATATCTCTTTACACATATATTTTGTGGTTATGTTTATTGAATTCTGGCGTTGCTGACCAAATAAAAAAAAAGTTTATTGAATTTTGGCGTATCATATTATTGATTTTGTATTTGCATAAAATATTATAATTTTTTTTTGTCAACAGCTTATATTAAAAATATTTCAATTTATAAAATAGATTCGGAGGGAATGTTACTGAAATGTTTTAACACAAGTGATAAAATAACGAGTATTAAATGTGAGAAAGAGCTCTAGATTTTATCTCTGTTATACAATATTCGTTTACAGTTTTATCTTCATTATATTATTTTCTTGGGTTTTTTTCCCCAGAATTACTCAATCATAGAAATTATCGACACGAGAAGACAAAAAACAAACCAAAAAAATCTGGACACATAAATAATCTTGTAATATGCAATTTTTCGTTAATTTACAACGAAAATTTCATCTTGTCACTTTATACCAACAAACGGCTCTTTTGTTTCCATTTAGTTGATGAAAAAAAAAACAAATAGCTATTTCGTAGTTGATAGAAAATAAAGTAAATTGAATAGATATTTTTCACCAGGCTTAGATTTTCTTACTTAATTGACTAAAATCTCTGTCCAGGTTTAGATTTTTTTCCTTAATTGACTAAAATCTCTCTGTTCACTCATACATAAGTTTCTATTTTTATTTGCTAATTTTCTTCTACCACTTGTTTTTGGTATTATCCACAAAATGATACAGTCTTTTTCTTTTTAAGAAATATTTGTATGATATTTTTTAAAAAAGACTATTATTTTTATTTAGATTAATAATATAAATTTTCAAAATATTTTAAAGAAATAATTCTTATTTATAATTTTAAATCTTTAACACTAAAATTTGTTAATTTTCCTAATTAAAAATTGTAGATACAATGTATTTTAGCGTAAAAAGATAAAATATCTCCAAATTTATAGATTCGTTTTTGTGTCATTTTACAAAGTCAAATAAAAATTATTATTTTGGACAAAAGGAAAAATTATCGAAATGTGTCCAATCTTTGTCTAGATTCTAATGATCTTTTGTGTCGGCACGATTTGGCACCAGAACCGAGGAGTAAGAGGACTAATTGCTCGGGAAAAGGTTCAATATTAGCGAATTGCCTCTGACTATGGAATGTACCAGTTGTGTTCGAAATGATATTAAGAAAGTTTAAATATATAAAACTTCTACCACAATAGTTTGTGTTAATACATTATTTTATTCAAATTTGTTTTTTTTTGTTAATATTCAAATTTAAATTCAATAAAATATATGTTATTAAAAAAATTATAAAATTTTGCATAATATTTTATACCGTTTTTAACTTATGAAATTTATAAAAGTTGCCAATTTATGATGTGTAAACTAAAATTTTTATATTTATATATTTATTATTATTTATAAAATTTCACCAAATTTTAGAATATTTAATTAAAGTTTTCAGAAGGTAGTGATATTTTTTTTTTTTTGAAAGTTAAATCTTCAATCCAACCAATGAACTAAAGCAAATGCCAATATTAAGATAGTTTCCATCTGTTCGTTTATGAATGGATAATTTTATGTCAATTTATAAAAATAAGATATATATTATATATAATGTTATAATAGTTGAGGAAAGAAATCTAATACTAATATTATTGGGGTATTTAATTTAAAATCAAAATTTTCACCAATAAATGTTTAAAAAATAGTTTTATAAGTTGAACTATTTTTAGCTTTTCTGAGTAAAGGTATGATTGCTTCAAAACACATTGTCTTGGTATTTTAATCATGCACTTTTAAAATATAAGCGCAAACGAAGATGAAAGTATCAACTAAAATTTATATCTTTATTTTTTTCCATTTCACTATTGCATTAATACACTAACTTTTGTATATATATATATATATATATTGCCAACAAATTTTATTTATATGTATATATTAGCTTTAATCAAGTATCAAATAAATTGAGATAATCATATATAAAAACAAAACCTTAAACGCAAACGCAATCATTTTTATCAAACTAAACAATCAACACTTTACGCTTCTTCCAAAATATATCCATCCACTATCTCTGCCATTTCTGATACTTCGTCCTGTTCTCGCAATCTCGTGGTTTCATTCGCCTTTTTTTTTTGAAAAAGGTATATTTTATCTAGTTCACATCATTTTTATAGATAAACTAAACATAGTTTTGTGAGTTTTATCATTCCCGTCTTCTACTTTAAATCTATCTATCATTCTGTAAAAATTAAAACTAGATCCATATAATTATTTTGTAAGATATTAATAAAATTTTCAGTTTTTGTTTCTCTAATTTTTGTTAACAATTTATATATTTAAAAATATTCGATGGTGACGATGTCAAATTATGTTCATTTTAATGAAAGTATATGTAGCTTTTAAAAATTTATAAGGCTTTCATTTCACACATATTTTGAAACTATTTACAACCGGTCGCATGTAAATATGCATATTTCGTATATCGAAGAAAAAAAATATAGGCATACCCACTTTTAATCTGGTCACATCTAAGCTTTTAATTTTCATTTCCTGTAGTTATTCACTTTTTTCGATAATATGTATGAGATGAGTTTGAATTAAGATATTGTTGCTGTAAATATCGAACGACACTAGTTATTACAGTTCCATTCAATTAAAAAAAAAAAGGGAAAAAAAGGAAAAAAAAAGCAAAATATATTAAAATCATCTCATGGTTTGAACGATGATTGTTTAAAACTTGTTGATAAGGATGGCTTTAAGTATATATAAATTTATATATGTCGTATGATGGCGATGATGTACGTGTTTATGATCAATTGATTAGTACTATTAGCAAAAACAATGTTTTTTTTTTTGTGTGGGGTAACTATGGGTAACTAAACAATATACGTTGATTTGATTGTGAATATTGCAGTGTTGATAAGAATGGCTTCAGGCGACGATCTTGAATTTTCTTTCTTGGACTTGCCAGAAACTTTTGGTGCTCTCACGGTATACTTCTTCATCAGTCGGTGTTTTTTTTAATTCACATTCAAATTGTTGTGTCTTAATGTATACATAGTATATATGTTATGCGGATAATAATAGTTTAGCATTTAAGTAATTCTGTTTTTCAAAAATATTCACGGTTCCCTTTTCTATATGTGAGATTTATATGATACAAATATTATATTCATCTATCTTATATACTGATATTATATCCGAGAACCTGCTTTTGGAACCAAATGCATCTCTATGTATTTGAAAAAACAGGTTTAAATAACATTTTCGAGTTTGACATTCAATAAAATATAACATAAAACAAAAAATCTATTGAAATAGAATGAAATCAGTTTTTCCATTCTACCAAATTTTATTTAATTCCACAAATCTCTCATTCATTCCATATTCGACTATTATACTATGTTACCAATCATCGTCTATTAAATAAGAACACATCCACTTTTAATCATATAGTTTTTGCGTCGACTAATTAAATTTTGTTGGCTAATCTTTCTCTTATTCTTGTTTTCTCAATCTGTTTAGACTTAATGTTTACTTTTCATGTTAAAGGTTGGGTTTTTAAATCGCATTTAAACAAAATAAAAAGCAACTTATAATAATTAACATTATTTACGTATATGTAGGACTGTGGGGGAAATTCTTCGTTGCTGGTTTCAGATAATGAACACAATGACTTTGTTGGATTTGTCCCTTTCTCTGCCGCCACAAGTGACGTGTTTGCTTCACCACTAATAGAGAATTCAAACACTGATCAAGGGACATTGACAAGAACTTCAAGCTTTGATCAAGAGACAGCCATAGTAACACAAAATCAAAGCTTTCATCAGGAGGACGATTATTCTAAGTACTTCAACACCGCAGAAAACTTTCATGACATGGTAAACTAATGACATACCAATCTTGAATAATCTGTTCTGAAGAATTTATAACATTGACATATGTAATTTACTAATCTTATAAATTTGCAGTCGTCTTGTGTATTTAGCAGTGGCCAAAGAGAAAATGTGTACAGTGGAAATTGTGTTCCAACCTTGAGCAATAAAATGATGACCACTGGACTACAATCAATTAATATACAACATGGACCTCTAAAGCAAAGTTATCAACAACCTTTATTGTCCCAAACAATTCCTGATTTCTCTAACGAGCCATATGTTTCAACAATGGTACAAATTTTCTATAACTCTCTATTTTATTTAATATATCATTTAAAAATGTATTTGTTACTCAGAATATTCAATATTATGATGAGTCAGGTGAGGAGTAATATACATGAAGTGGAGAATGCTAATGAACCCACAAATCTCAATCTAATTCAGCATGGCCTTCAAGATCATCAATTTCATCCTTCTTTGTAAAAAACTTATGAAATAATGTTCTCTCCTTAAATATAATAAAAATGGTTAGAATTAATAATAACACAAATATCAATCAATGCAGGTATCAGGAGGAACAATTTGATCACAACGAGTTAGTACTTGATCAGCTCATACGTATCCATGAAACTGATTATCAAATGCAACTACCAAAATTCTCTAACATGTCTACCCGAACATCAGTGTAAGAAATTTAGTCTTTGATTGTTTTCAAAATCTAATTATCCACAGCTGTTAAACTTAATTGTGTTTAATCTTTGTCCAATTAATAAATTTTTAGGGGGACATTGCTAAACAACCAATGCCTAGTTCCTTTTGCCTCGACTCCAAATACTATAATGAATCCAGAGTATCATACTCCCATGATTTCCAACACTCTTACACTAAAGAAGTATATATATTGTTTTTTTTATTATTATTTGTTTTGTCGCTTTTATACATTAAGAGTTAAATTACTTACAAGTGTAGAATTTTCGAATGTTTACAGGTCAGGAAACTACTCACCATTTACGCAGACGTCATATCAGCCTGACTCATTGGCTTATGCCTTCCAAAAATCAAGTTCGTTAAACCCCCCTCGTCGGCCCCGTGGAAGGTGACATCATTGTCTTAACATACGTACACATTTTTGCTTAACTTTTCCATATGATATAACGTTTGAAAGGGTTATATATTGTTCTCAAATTTATTAGACCCAGGAGATATCAAAGTGTTATGCCTTCAAGTTTGACTAATACTACACCAAAAAACATGTCTTTGGTACCTACAACTCAAACTCTCTTAACCCCTCCCAGGTAAAAAGTTCTCATGCTAGCACATATCTTTTCACATTGAAACATGCTTATCAAATATATATTGTTAATTTCATGCAATTTGCGTGTTAGTATTGCATACATCATGATTTTTTTTAATATAATTTAGGCCTTATTGCGCACAAGACAAGGGAAAACAACATGTTACAGGCACATCAATGCCGTGTTTGGACCCAACTCTCTACAATCAGTATCAAAATTCACACATAAACTCACTGATCCAACATGTAAAGTTTTCTTAACATTATTATTGGATTACATGTGAATTACTTTCTTGTTGAAGAATGAGCCATAGAACAATTTGAAAAAATGCGATTGTTTTTTTGTATCATTAAATTATTAACTAATTATTCAATATTTGTTACAAGACAAAACTATTATATACACTTTTTATTAAACGCTTGTGAAAATTCCAAAAATATGGTGTCTGGCTATTGCAGAGTGGAGGTTCAAGACAACGCAGTTGCTATGATCAATTTGAAAATGAAGGTTCTTCGTCTAAAATGAGGGTATAGATGCATTCTTATACAGGTTTTCAAAGGAAAAATATATAGGAGTGTGACAAAATTAACTATTGCAGAGGATCATGTTTCCGTTTCAAGAAAAAACTATAGCAGCTTCATCGGTTATATCTCCTTGGCAAGATGGAAATATGAGTTCAAATGGGGCCAATCACCATGAAGAGAGGTTTGTTTATTTCAACTACAAGTAATTAATTAATACCAGTTGGTATAGTCTGGTAAAATGGGCTAAGTTCTTTACAAAAGCTCAAATTTGAATCTTAGACCAAGAAAAACAATAATATTTTTAGTAACATCAGCTATATATTTACTTCTTATTGCAGGTTAAAAAATACAGTATACGATCCATTTTATGCAGGTGTTGGATTACCCATTGATCCTCATTTGAGGTTCTTTTGATTAAATTTATTGAAATGGTAATTCTCTCATATATGTTATATAATCAATATTCAAGACCCCTAAAGAAATAATAATAATCATAACTACATTATAATCTTTTATACTTTTTGAAAATCTTTTTGCAGGACTGCATAACTTAAATGTGTGAAGAATCAATGTGGTCTATAGAAGGGAATATCAGATAAGCAATTATGATTATTGCATGTGTGTGTGACAAAGAATATCAATCCATCGGTTTGTATTAGTGATTATGTTGTGCCATTGAATAGTATAAATTTAATACTTTTTTTAATGCATATGACATTGATCGCCTCTAAATTTCATTCTGGAAAAAAGAGTTACAATAATTAATCACCAAACCATATCATTAACATCATCCTAATTAGAATTATGGTCTCTTGAGGGAATATTTCTATCAAATTTGCATTACGCGAATATGATTTTAAGAATTTTCGACAAAATATGTCTGAACAACGAAACAACAATGTTTCATTAAAAAAAGTTTTAGACTTTTATGTATTTCGGTGTAAAAAAAAACGATCGCCCATACAAAATTTGAAAACGATGTCAAATGCTCTATGAGTTTATGAGTATTTTTAAATAAAAATACTGAAATAATCCTTTAAACCTTATGATAGAATAATTTTGTTTTGTTTTCTATATAGGATAACATTGTTAGCTTTTAGATATTTGGATTTGCTTCTTAAAATATGTTTGAATTCTATTTTCTTCGTTGATACACTGAATACTAATTCGCACTATACATTGAAACTAATATATACTGAGGTTTTCTTTTTCAAATTCCCCTTTATTAAGGATTAATAAAAGTTGCAAAGCGACTCGATCGTAAAAAAAAAAGGTTAAACTTAGAAAATTAAACATGAATTTTTAGAGTCTTTAAGGGGAAAAAGGGCAGGAGCAACAATGATAATGGGCCAATTAAAAGCCTAATAAACATTAGAATGTCAATGGACCCTAAAGTAAAGGCAAATTCCATCACTCTCAAATGATGGCCCTTCGTTTGCTTTGAAGTTAGTGTTCATCACTACAGTGGAAGTAAGAGCTCTCTTCTTGTGTATTTATGGATTTATGAAACCTTAATATATTACTCTGTGTTTATTCCCTTACTTTATGTAGGTTTTATACCTTTTTTTATTCTCAAAACTTAACGAACTTTTCACTCTTCCTTATGATATACTCAAAGGGCAGAGTTTGATGATTATCTTATTTGCGTTGTTATTGTGTTCTGGATTTTTTTAGCTTTTGACAAGTAAGCTGCTTTGGGAATCATCAAAAGAACTAGTTGAAAACAAATAAAACTTATTCCATTCACAAAAACTTCTATTATCTTCTATCATCTCATCACATTTGACTTTCTTCTCAAAAATCTATAAAATGTTTCACTTCAGATAATGTTGGTCTAGGTACAGCTTGCGGCAAGTATATCCGTGTTGTCGACCCTGGTAAGTAAACTATTGAATACATTATCAGTTTCACCAGTTTTAAATTTATTTGTTTCTTCGCCGACTTCTCCAGATCTGAAAATTATAAACTAAAGTAACGAAATCAAACAAAACTGATGTTACATTGGTACATAATGCTGATGTTGTCAATTTATCTCCTTTCAGCTGATTCAGAACATTATCAAGACTTCCTGGTGATCAGTTAACTCTGAAAATATTTTGACACTTTTTTTTGGGACTTTTGTCCCGTTTTTATCAATTAGCGTCTATGCGTTTTCTCTGAATTTGGATCTTCAATATCCACAAATTTTTATTAGCTAGATACCATTGTGTGTTTCTGAGTTTCTCCCAAAACTCACTATTTTCTAATATTTCGCTAACCAATATTGTAAAGAAAATTTAAATTTAAGCTAAGCATCTGTAGAGAGACAACTAATTAACATATGTAATGCCAGCAGGGCGGGCGGTCCTAATAGTATTGAGGCCTAAAGCATATTAACAAAATGTGGCATATGGTCTATGACAAATTTTCATCGAAAAGTTATGACTTCATAGGTTTTTCGAAAAGATTTGAATAACACTATAATTAATGTTATTAAAATATTATATTTAAATATTAGAAAAAAAAACTTATTGTTTTTAAAATAATTTATCTATATATATATACACTTAAAAGAAATTTACATCATTTGAAGTTATGTAGTTTAACTTCTTGCCTAATACATATTTTATTTTACTGATGTATTTTAAATACTAAAAATAATAAAAAATTACTGGAAAATGATAATATTGTATTCAAAAAGTAACTTTAAAACATAAACTCGTTCGAAAAGAATATTAATCGAACTTCAATTATAGTCAGAGTAGACATGGATTAAGTAGCCACTATAACAATTTGACCAAATACCAATACATCATGTGGCCCTTAAAACTACTTAAAAAATTGTGGCCTCAAGCATATGCTTTACGTGTCTTATGAAAGGGCCGGCTCTGTGTAATGGTAAAGTTATTCTGTAATGTTATTGTGTTTTACTAAGAGAGTTATTCAATAATAAACTTCATAGAATATACATTCAAACGTACGTAATTTATTGTGATTTAAAAGTTGATTCTAGATTATACATTAAAATCTGACATTATTGCATAAATCATAAAATACCACTACAACAAACTTTAGGATAATGCCATGAAAATCATGTTATCAAATAATTAAATCTTGAATATAGGGGTTAGCATCAAATTGATCAGTTTATCCCCTCCAAATTCCATAATCCCAGGGGGATTGAAATCTTAATTAGGTTGCTTTTTTCCCATAAATAAATGAATAATTATCTTATTCCACTACGTAATTATCCTTTTTTCGTAAAATTGTGTCATTGTGGCTATCAGTAATTAAAGTCATATCCTTTGGATAAGAAAAAAAAGTGAATAATAAATTACTAAATTTTTGTTACCAATCGACATGTTGTAAAATAGTAAAAAGGTGTTGTTTATCCATAACGGCCGACTTAGTTAAACATCCTAATCTTAATCCCTCCGACTTTGCCCAAATTTAAGCATTGTTTTAAATTAAAAGAAATATCTTATTGATTATCTTTCCTTAATCCCAAAATATTTTTCTTTAAAAAATCGAATTAATTGATAGGTATATTATATCGTATTGATTCCGTTTCGACGAATTAAATTCTCTTCTGCTTCGTTGTGTGTGCGTGTATAAGAGAACAAAAGTTCGCGTAACGTTCATCCTTCAACCTCAGAGAAGAAAACTCGTTTGCTTATCCATGTATACGTACAGGTAAATTAATTTTTCGATTTTTTTTGTAAAATATTTACATTTCGCATTCTATCTATTTCGTGTTTGATTATATATTATTTGATTGACGATTTGATTTACGATTCACGACAATTCGATCATCTTGTAGGATTAAATTATGAAATTAGATTAGGGTTTGATTATGATATCAATCTCAGTCATTCGTGTTTTCAACACATAAGAATCTTCGTGATTATTTTAATTTTTTCTTAGAATCTTGGTTTAATCGCTGTTTGAATCCTAGGAAGTTAAAGAAAGATGTTCGTGGAAGCTGGCTTCGTGTTTTTTTTTTTTTAATTAAAGGTGCGCGTAGCTTGTTCGATTTGACCATTGCGTTGATGAATTTTTATTATTTAATTTAATAAATAATTCGCGAATTTAGTCAGTCAACAACTTGTTTATTTCGTGAATCGTAGTTGCTTTTTGGCGTTCAAGAATCGGTAGATACTTTTTGCGTTCAACTTCAAGAATAGACAGATTCTGGTTAAAAAAACGTGTAGCTTTCATTGTAATCGAAGTTGCTTTTTTGTTTTTATCATAACGTTTATAAAACTTTGGTAACAGATTCTGGCTGTTTTTACCTTAAAAGGGATTAATAATCCATAAACTTTTTAAAGACCATCCTCATAGCTTAACCTTTTTTTAGCTATCAATTTTTTATTTGTATTGATTTTTCGTTTAAGAAAATGAAGCCGTAATTAGATCAAAGAGAATTTCCATTATACATTATCACTATACGTTTAAGCAGATCGTACTACATCCAACTTAAGTTGTTTATTTCTAGGCCGTTTATTTTTTGGTTTTTTGTAGTTGTACCTTGTTGATTATGTGTGGCTGACATGTTGTTAATTAATCACTTGATTTTAGTTTTTTTATAAATCTTTTTTTTTTAATGCTAAAGAACAGTGTTGGAGTTTTCACTTGTGGATTTTTATGATTGTAGTTTTTCCTTTTTTATGACAAAAAATCTTAGAATATACTTGAAACCCAATCAGAACAACTACATTATCTTTTTCCATTTTCTTATTTTCAGTTCAAACCCCAATTTCTAGCCATAGATTAATACCATATGCATAGTTCTGGGCATTTACAGATTGTTTAAAAGAACAATTACATTCATTGGATAAAAGAAAGGTGTTAGGGACGATGTATAGAAATTCTAAGAAACTTCTAGATGTTCTACCAATCATCCACTTTAGTTTATACTAATTTGGTAATGATGACATATTCTTAGCAAAAAAAAAAGTACTTTACTTTGGGTCTATTTTGGTCTAATATTTCTTATATTTTCCCATTCACAGGAAAAAAACATTAAATGTCACAGATTCCCAATAATATCTCGGAGACCATCCCTTCCATGACATCACCTCCTTCGCTTAGCTGTCTCGCTATTTAAGATCTCTCCATGCAACACTAACATCCTATTAAACATTATAAAATAAAAGAAACAAAACCCAGAAAAAAAAAGAATTGGGTTTTGTTATTTAATTTATTGTAAAATCCAGATATGGAGAGAGCCTCTTCTTCCTCTGACTCATCATCTATGGCTTCTTCTTCTGATCAGTCTCTTTCCATCAACTCCGATCAAACCTCACCTTTCTTGACGTCATCCATGCTTTCCCGCACGTCATCCTCCCCCGTGGGAGACTACATCGGGACAGAGAGCTGCTTCGACGTGCTCTCCTCCGACGAAGGTAACGACCTCGTCTCCGCTGGGTCGGAGTCTCTAAAAAGCCGGTTTCGTTACGGAGGAAGGAGGAGAGAGGAGAGAGAAGCGAGGGCTGCGGCGGCGCGTGAGTTTCCTCCTCCGATACCGTTGCTGGCTCAGACGGGGAATCTTCTCCCGCACATGCCGTGGGTTCTGAAGCGTGTGGTGACGAGCGACGGGAGGCTTATTCTGAGAGAAGAGAAGGTTCGTCATCACGAGTATTTTCGTGCGAATAGATCTAATGGTCGTCTCACTCTTCACCTTGTTCCTTTAGACGACGACGTTTTCGAACTTCCTCAAGAACCCTCTCATTACCAAACTGATGATGATGAGGAGGAGGAGGAGGAGGAGGATGATGAACATGAGTGTGATGATGATCATCATCAAGAGGTGGTAGGTGATTTGGATGATCTGGCGGATAATTTAAATAAGGGTGTTACTATTACTGCCCCTAATGATGATGATGATGAGGATAAGGGCAATGTGCATGGTGATATTGAAGATGGATATAGGAAGGCTATATTAGCAGCGGTGGCAGTGGAGGAGACGGTGGTGGAGAGCGGAGTGTTGATTGGAGGAGGCGGAGGAGGAGGATCGCCGAGAGGAAAGTGTTTGAAGTCATGTTTTGTTGGTATGAGAATTCAAGAGATAAGACCAGTTCTTAGTTGATTCTTATTATTATTAATTAGTCCTTGCTAATTAGCTTCTTTTGTTTTGGTGGAGAAGAAAATTATTATCGAAAAGAGTAATAAAAATTACTACCGGCTTAACTGTTAATTTATTTATATTAGAGGGTTTTTCATGAAAAAGGTTGTTTAATTTTTTATAAGTTTCAGAGAACTGTGGTGTAATTTATCTTCTTTAAGAAATTCTTGTAGGATATTTAGGTTTTTTTTTTTTATGGGTTATAGTTTTGTCGGTAAGTGAGTGATGATGGTTTTAGAAA
This sequence comes from Boechera stricta, assembly GCA_018361395.1. Classification (NCBI taxonomy): domain Eukaryota; kingdom Viridiplantae; phylum Streptophyta; class Magnoliopsida; order Brassicales; family Brassicaceae; genus Boechera; species Boechera stricta. The sequence goes on along the minus strand of CM031539.1, from coordinate 4,176,909 downwards.
GTCTGAATTTATCTAAGCCGGGTGAATACTATGGAAAAGAGATACACTTGTATGAGAAAATCTTATAAAATCGAATCGTAATCTCCTTTAAAGGAAAATATTGGAAATAATAGTTTCTGAATACAGGTCTCGAAAGAGCGAAGAAATGCCACAAAAAAAGGGAAGAAACATAACAGCTAATATTCGATAATCCATATGGTGCAAGTGCAAACAGCTAATATTGTTGTTCATTTTTGGAGAATTTACATTTATAGGAAATTAATTTTGAATTGACTTATACTGTATTTATTTATGTTTTGAGAACAAAAACGAAGCCAATAAGGGAGAATAAAAGGTACGGAGAAAAATGTAAGTACAGCTAAGAAAGAAAGATAGAAGTTCCCGATGAATTTTTAAGACAGAGACACTTAACTCTTGTCTTCTGTAATTTGTCAGTTCCTCATCATTGGTCTTTCCCACCACCTGATCTCTTGTCCTATATCACCCCCCGGTTTACTCTCTTTAACCGGTCTTCTTCTTCTTCATTCTTCAAAATGTCTTAATCTCAGTTACAACAACAAATTCTATTTCCCGGGAGAATATTTATTTATGTGGACATATATTTTCTCATTTACGAAATCTTCAAACTTATAGTATATAAGGCGAGCGACTTGGTTAATTCTAATCTTAAACCCTTTGACTTCGCCTTATTTTAAGCATTTAAAATATAAATATTTTCTTTCTCTTGATTTGACTCATTATGGATTCATTCATAATGGTTGTTTTCAATTAAAAAAAAAATCCTTCAAAATCTATAAAAATTATCTTCTGCTAATATTCTAACATGTTACTAATTATTCCATTTATTCCCTCTTTTATATTGTTATTTGATATGTCCCTCATAAATCTGATTAATTATTTTAATAAACACATTCACTCTATTCCAAACAAATACCAAAAAAAAAGAAGGTAATTTCAATCTGTTTTCATACTGATGCTTGTTCTTTTTGACCAACGAAGGAAATATATAAAATTGATTTACGAATTTTTTTTAGCATTAGATTTTGATACTAATCGAGATAAATCATGATTATTTCTTAATCGTCCTTGTAAGTCGGCTACATTGTTTTCAAAATCAAAGGTGCATGCATGGCTTGTTAACGATTTGGTCATTGCTCAAAAGATACGTTTTTAATTTTATGTAAAACAAGTTTTTGTTTATCTGTGTTTGGTGTTTGGATTCAGATGGAGGATATTGTTTTGGAACCAAAGGATGCACTTGATTGGTCATATAGAGGCGAAGGAGCTGTTAATTTGGTTCTCGCTTACACTGGATCTTCTCCCACTTTCGTTAGTCTCCTCTTTTAATCTGTTTCTCAAACCAAAACACGATTTTGCTTTAATGTCATTGTTTTTGGGATTGGGAAAGAAGTACTTACATTGAAACTATCTGTTTTTTTTTTTTGTTTCGCTATTGGTGTGTTATGTGTGAAGTTGGGAAAGATGATGAGAATACAGAAAATGCCAAAAGATGGGAATGAAAATGGAGACAAAAGTGAAAATGGTCTTACTACTCATGAAAAGCTTATTTGGGGAGACGTTAAGGATCTTGTATCTTGCCAGAACAAGGAGATTGAGGAATATTTGTTTGTCAAACATGTCATGAGACCTTTGTTGGGTCATAAACATGTCAATCCTGGAGTATGTTTCCTCTTCATTTTCTTCTCTTGTCATGATTGTAACTCGTTATTAAGGTTACAAGAAACTGGAAGTTGCATTTGGGATGTTTTAAAGGATGATGATTTGGGTATTTACGTGTGTTGTTGCAACTTTGCAGATACGTCTTCTTGTAGCAAACGAATTTCTTGAATCTGTTGAGAAAATTATAACATCTCAGCGTCCTTCTTGGCGAGCTGATGCAGCCAGTGTGGATACTAACCGCAGTTCCGTGCTTCTCATGGATGATTTGACACTTTTCACCCACGGTAAATGGATTTTGTGTATTTGACTATTGATGAGGCTCTCTCTTTCATTGTTTTGTTTGACTTGCAAGTAAACTATGATGTGAGCTTGTAGGTTATCTCTCGGTTCAGTCAATTTGATGATGGATTTAAGCTATGGTTTTTGGTTTATAGATACATGTCGCAGCGTTTATTGATCTCCTCTGCTTTCAGGTCATGTTGAGGATAAACCATGCTTAAGTGTTGAAATAAAGGTGTACATGATCGTTATCTTGTTGCCTAGCCATTAAATGCTAATATTTTGGCTGATATATGTTTGCTCTGATGAAGTAGCCCAAATGTGGATTTCTACCATCTTCAAGTTTCATAGCAGAAGAAAATGTTATTAAGAAGAGTATAACTCGTTTCGAAATGCACCAATTTCTGAAGCTTAAGGAAAACGAGGTACTTCTCCTAAATCCCTCTAAATGTTCTCAAAATTCACAATACCTAACACGTTAAAACCATGTATAGCAGATCTCAGAAATCAGTGAGTATGATCCCTTGGACCTTTTCTCTGGATCTAAAGATAGAATACACAGAGCAATAAAAGCACTCTACACGACACCTCAGAACAATTTCCGCGTGTTCTTGAATGGATCTTTGGTGTTTGGAGGCTTAGGTGGTGGCATATGCCAAACAACCTCAAAGGTTGAACTAGCTTTTGAGCATATACTCAAAGATATCATCAGGACCGAGGATGGCTTACGTGCAAATCGTTTCATAGAGCTTGTAGCAGAAACTGTTTACACATCCGGAGTTCTAGATCAGCTTCTAGAAGTCCAAAAGCTCGACAAATATAACATCGAGGGAGCGATTCACATGTACTATGACTTCATTGACCAGCCATGTAAAGTGTGCAGAGAGTTGAATCAATTTAGCTCCATGCATTCAATTCCACTGGATGAAAAAGTGAATATTTTGAAGGATTTTCTAATATCTGCCACTGCAAAGGATTGTAGTGTAATGATAAGTTTTAGATCAACAGAAGTTGGGCTCTCAAGATCCTCTTCCCACAGTAATCTTCATCTTGAATCAACAAATCAAGAATTTGAGTACAAGGTACAGGTTTTTTAACCTCCAGATACTAAATCTTTGCTTTTCTTGAATTGTTTCTCTCATAAACTGAGGTCTATGTCGTCGGCAGGTACATTTCATTGATCTTGATATGAGACCTTTGAAGAAAATGGAAGTCTATTATGAATTAGACAAGAAGATCATGAACACATATCAACCTCGATGCTTCTAGAACTACAAGCTAAGAAGCAGATTTCATATCTCATAGAGGATGCTTCCAAAAAATTCCTGATTGGTATAGTAAGTATTTTATGCTTCACTTCACGTAACAGTTTCCTACTGTTTTCACTTGTATCAATTTATAAGACTCCCTTTACTTATTATGGTTGGTTTCAACAGAATAAAACCACATGACATGCAAAAAGTCTCATACTTGCTCACAATATAAGTATCTGGAGAAATAGTGTAGAGCTTGGTCGTCACCAGGATTCCGTGGGTTCATCACTTTCATCAATCTGTGTAAGGTTGTTTAAATGTGTTCTCTATCTGAAAAAAAAAACCATGAAGTATCTGGAAATTTCAGAAACTCTGATAAGAGAAAAGAGAGCAAAATAGGATCCAACAGATAACAGATGGGCTTTAAGACATTGTCTCTGTACTTTGCCAGTTCATCATATAATTGAAATTGGTCTCTTTCTTTTCTCTTCCCGGTTTAACTAGTCTTGTTTCCCTATGGTCACAATGTTAATGCTTTTGGTTTATTCGTCAAGTGACCAGTTTATACCAACAAGAAAAGCTACAACTGTTGGAACAAGCATAAGAATAACAAAAAATTAGATGGTGGATACAAATTCTCAAATACGACGAGTGACTGCAAACCCTATATATTTTACAAATATAAAGAGCCTTATTTATCAAATATATTACATGTTTCCACCCAAATTTACAAATCTCTTATTCCTTTTAAGTTTTAAGTAACCAAAAACATCAATGAGGAAGATGATGGTCTCTCTCTAATGAAGAAAGAATCAGCTTACATCTCCAACCACTTTCTGAGAGATAAACAAGTGCCTATTGCTAACATCTTTTGCTTTGTGCTTCTTTCTCTTAGTTTTGTCTCCTATCTTGTTAAGTTTGTTCTCGTGGACGAGCTGCCCAGAGAGAACTAAGAGCACGCAGCCTGTAGAAGTATTCTCCTAGAGCGAGCAAGCCTCGAGCAGCCTGTCTTGTCGTCAATATCTTACTCATTTGCTGCAGAGTCTGCTGTCTCAGATGATCCGCCTGTTCCAATAGAGAGAGATTCTGTTTGTGAAATCAATGCTCACAAGTTTCTAATAAAAATGAAAAAAAATTGGATTCGAGAAGATCATGGAGACTGCAAACACACTTAGCTAGAACGACGATAAGAAGAAAGAGTACGGGTGCGCTACCTGGTTCACAAAACTCTCCAATGCTTGAAGATTCTCCATGGCTGAAGCCATTGGAGCCCCGTGATTCACGGACTCAACAACTGTTATCTGAATTGCTATGCTTTCGACCAAACCCTGCTGAAGCTTATCTAAGCCTTGAGAGAGAGCCTCCTCTGCTTGCTGAGACGACTGTTGCAGGTTACGCACCTCCAACAGTTGCTGATTGGTTAAGGGCTCAACGTACGGCATCACAACCTAGACAACAATAAATGTTGAGAATTTTTTCTCAAGAGTAAAAAGACTGTAACGTGTAAAAGTAAAAAAAAAAAAAGGTTTTACATTTAAAAGCTCGGATGGGCGGAAACCTCCAATCCACTGGAAGAAGCGTTCAGTTGAAGTTCGCCACATTCCCGACATCAAGAAGAACACATCAGCCTTTGCAGCATCAGCTTTCATGCGGAAGAGATTTGCGTAGTGGTTCAGGCAAATATCTACCAGCATTTTGAGCTCAATGTCGCTTATATGAGCTTGGAGCGCTGTTCGAATCTCACTAACTCTCCTGTTTTGCTCTTCTAGCCAGTGTGTGTATTCCATCTCAAATGCAGCAATCCCTGAAAAAGGTTTCATTGAGAAAATTACTTCTTTAAGATACTGAGGATTACGAGATTAAGCAATGCTAACTTTTCTAGTGATATAAACACCAACCTGAGTTCATGTTCCCAGCTGGTCCCAGATAACTAGTATCTGAAGAACTGCGCACGCATAATCCCTAAAACAAACCAAAAGAATAACTGACTCAGTATGAATCAGATAATGTTTGATTAACACAGAACAAAGAAACAAGCTTGAGCTAACCTGCTGCCTAGCTTTTACAAGTTCCTGCTCAAGCTGTGACAACTTTAACCGGCTTTCTTCTAGCTGCTGGACATGGGCCTACAGGCACAGACGCAACTTTGCATAAGCTTTCTTTTTTATCATTGCCACAAGAAAATTCCACCAAGGGACCTTTATTACCTTCTTTCTCAAACGACTTTTGCGAGCAGCTTCTCGGTTCTGAGCCAAACGCCGTTTCATCTGTGCATACAGAAGGAACAACAATTCATGTCATCACGCCGTGTCTCTTCCTCTAAAGATTAAAATGGAGAAGGAGGAGTTTATGAAGTCTTCGAAACAAAAGGTATAAGTAGCCTTAAAATGCTAAAGTCTACCTTATCATTGATCCGGTCTTCGTCCTGGTCATTATTACTAGAAGGTTCTGCTTCAACAGAGTTATTATACAAAGAAGTATAATTTGCCTGCACATAATTAACCATCAATTACCAAAAAAACAACACTCATAAATCAGTCTAAAGCATGAATCAGGAATAAAGAATATCTCACTCTATTGTTATCATCTGCTTCTGGTCTAGCATCAACCTCAAGTGTTGTTGAAGAACTCTGATTGTTATTCTGATTATTACTAATATTGTTTACATCTGATTTGAAAGGATTTTCCCAACCAGATAACTGTTGAAATGGTTCATACATCCCCATGTCTCTGAATGATACGACTTGAGTAGAAGAAGAAGAAGAGCTCATCATCTGTAAATCAATAATTACAGGCTCAAACGTACTGAATTGAATAGATATAGATCCAATCGATCTCTCTTAAAATTACATTGCTCACTAACTTAACCATAAACAGTACAAGTTCTTCTTCACAGTTTCTCGAGTAGTTATAGTTTTTAGCTATAAAGGTTGAAACTTTAACAACAATAACACGCAAAAATGAGCCTTCTGAAAAAACATAGCCAGATAGAGCAATACCCATCAAAATTAGAAAGTTGCAACAAGTAAAACCAAAATTGGAAATTGTTAAGATTCCAAAGCAAGAAAACATGAGAAACAAACCACCAACCTCCATTGACAAGCAGAGAAGAAATTCATCACGAACTCGAGAGATGAAGAGTGAATCTTCGCATTCTCTGGTATATTCCGATCAAACGGAGACCACAAGAGAGAAGAGAAATGAAGAAACTTTGGTCAAAACTTAGAGGTGAAGCGTACCCATCATTGAAAAAAGCAGAGATATTTATGTTTTTCTTTAATCTAATTTTTTTTGTGTTGTTTGCTTTAATCTTCTTTGCTTTGATTAGTCCATGAGCGTAGAATAATAAGCAAGTTGAAGTAAACTAACGATGAAACGACAACAGCACCGGGAGAAAACAAATCGATAGAGAATAAAAAAGTTGAAGTCTTTTCCTATATGTTAAAAGTTGACCTTACCGTGCGCCTGTGATTCTAAAATACGCGTGTGTTGATGACCTGGATCCTCATCGTCGGCCGACACGTCACCTTATGTTTGTGTTGTCTGCTAACATAACGAGAATCTGAATCTTTTATATATATATATATTATGAGTATATGATTCGTTTATGATTTAAAACAAAAATCAAAATCATTAATCAAAACTTACTGTCGACTTATGATTCACATTAAAAATTTACGTTCGTGTTTTTTAAGTTAAAACAATACATAATTCAGATCAAAACCCACAATTTTTTCGAATGAATGTAATCGTTTAGACCAAAACCCATAATTTTTCGAATGAGTGTAATAGTTGAGTATCTCGTTCGTCGAATATTTTAATGGAGCTAACATATAACATGATTTCAACTTACCAAATGAAAATTAAAGAGTTTTGAATAAACGTATGATATGGAAAAAGAGCGAATTGACGCCATGCTACATGATCTTTTACCACCATGCTACTTAGCTACTACCGTTGGGTTGAATATATCTATGTTACTACTATAACGATTTTAATAACTTATGGCTGATAATTTATCTGTAAGAATATTTAAAATAACTGTTAATTATTTGTTATTCCAAATTGAGTAACTTTTCCTAGAAATCAGGTCGCATTTTATGGAACAACTAACAAGAGTGCAAGATTATTACTTTAATCAATTTGTTTACTTTACTCACTTTATTTTGGAGGGTCTCAGTGGTATGCAGTGGCATCTTTTAACTTAAGTAGTTTCCTTCGCTTAGTGAGAAATAATTGGGCCTTTAATAACCTACCCAACTCTAAATAATGATTATTTTTCTTAAATCTTTCTTCTTTTGCCTAATAAAATATTGATTCTTTAATTAGTTTGGCACCACTTGTCTAATAAAATCTGTGTTTCGACAGAGACAAATACGTAAATTAAGTGGGGGCTTTTGGTTTGGCTTTAATAAAGATTCATATATATATAGTTTTCAATCCTTATAATATGATTAAACACGTACTGATCTATGACGTGCAACAAGGAAACATACCGAAATTAAATGAATCTTTTTCGTCTAGAATTATGTTTTCCTTAAATCTACTTAGTGTTTTTGACATGACGTTTCCTTACAAATTAAGTTAAAATACAGTATTTCAAAATTTCGATGAGTGTGTGTGCACTAACAGAAGAAAAAAAAAAAGTAAATGTTTTTATAGATAACCAAATACAATGGAGCAGAGCAAAAGCCTAAAGAGTAGAGAGTATAAAGGGAAGTTGGGCTTAGCTATTAAAGCCCATAAGATTTGTTGAATATTCTCACGTGGCAAGTGCACGTGAGAAAAGCAAGATCCCACTTCTCGTAGACCCACCACTAAACACTCACCACTGTTTATATTGGGACACCGGTTTCTTTCGTGTATGGTGCACATATTATTGTCGTTAACTTAACCCTAATAATTTTGGTGTTTTCTTTATCTTGTTATAACATGTATAGGTTTCATTATTCCTGGCGAATCTTTTAGTTTCGGTGTCTTTTAATACACCATTCACACATTAACTCGTTTAATACTTCATTCACAGATTAATGACGTTCAAATTGAATTTGACTAATTTTATTGCTTTCTAAAGCGAGTTTAATCTTGGCTATAAGGCAACAATAATACTTATAATAGCGTTAGAAATTGTTAATGTCATTTAGTCTCTAAATAAGGAGATATCACTGAAATTAGTATGTCTTTATTATTCGTTCATCGTAATGTTATGTAAATGATTGCATTTACTCTTTGATATTATTATGTAGATATCCATTGATGTTGTTATAAAGATAACTAGAAATGTTCCGTGCTATTGCACGGGTTGTTTTTTTTTTTTAAGATTCGATATTATAAATTTTTATTTAGATTATAAATTAATAAGATAAATGCTATATATATATATATATATTATCAAAATTTTGGACAATATATTAGCAAAGATTTTATGGAATTTTTTCATAAATATAAAAAATTCTATAGAATATTTCCTATAAATATGAGTTTTTTGTATCCATAAATATAGAATTTTAATTAGTTACCATAAGTATAAGATTTTAATTAGTTATCATAAATATTTGATTTTAATTAGTTACCATAAATATTTGATTTTAATTAAATGATCATATAATAACTAATGACTAAAATATTCTTAATGAGAGATTAAAATTTGTTATTTGATGTAATGGCAATATGATGTAAATATTTATATTTTTTAATGTTTATTTATAAATGTATTCTCCAAATAATATATAGGAGATTTAGTATTATTTTGCTGGTAATCACCATCAGTTATTGGCAAAACCCACCCGAATGACCCGTCAAAATTTTATGTTACCATTTTTCGGTAGTATTAATTTTCTGATGGAATTTTCCATGAACTTTTATGTTTAAGAACTAAGAATTAAAGGATAACTTATGCATAAAAGTGTTTTGTGTTGATTTAAAAACATCCAATAAGATGAAATTTTCCATTAGAAAATCTATTCTTGTAGCATGTTTCATAAACCTTCGAAATGCTTGTACGAATGATTTGCATATTATGGCAAATCGACCACTATTACGGGTGTAAAAGCACTACACTAACACAATTCGATTATTCTATACACGATATATTATCCACTTGATAAGAAAGTTCAAGTACTTGATATTCCGTTTTAATGATTTACTTTTGAAAAAAAACTGGTTGAGATTCTTGAAACGATCTTTTCTCAGCCAAGCAACAAGCTTCAATTAATCGTTTACTTCTTTTTTTTAGTTATCTAACCAATCTGATGTTTTGAATAATATTTTTTGTCCCCACATTTGGCTATTCCAAGTTGCATCAAATTCTGATATTACCATATAGATAGATTAGATACCATAGTTATCTATATTTAAACAGGTAATTACGTGACCCTCTGGATTTGCCACAGTAAGGAGAGATGCTGGTCTGAGAATAAATTTGCATACATTGCAACTTCAACCCTTAATTTCCTTGTTCATGTGTATTTTGGTCCTAGACTTATTTTGTTTAAAAAACCACTCCGCGTGACTATCTAATCGTTAGATATGTTTTTTTTCTTATTCGTTGGCTAACTTGAAACACGTCTGAATTTTTTTTTGTTCTGGGCGTTTTTTAAAATAGAAAGTTACAAGATTTTACCTGTTTGGAATAGTTAAGATAACTCACTCAAATTATTTGGAAGATTTTCCAAAATTTCCTTTAAAAATGGTATTTGAGAAATATGAGTATATATATATATAGCATTACAAATTCAGGAACGAGCTGCATGATTATAGAAACTCTTATAGCTTAATAAAACCTCCACTCTAAATACTTGACTTAAACCAAAAGAAAAGGAAGCATAAGAAAATCACACGATACACACTATCAAACATACAGCAAACAAGAAAGTACTAAAACTTAATGACAAAGGAAAATTCTAACTTTTTATTCGTTATATTAATTTGATTAATTTAGGACGTGACCATCTTAGCTTATTTTATTCTGTAATCATAAGATCACAAACTTTAGCAGAATTTTTCTTGGTGCTCAGCTTTCCAAAGAACCACCGGCCGGATCCTCCACCGTTCTCTTCGATTCCACCGGCGGTTGTGGCTGTGTTTGCCGTAATACTCTTCATGTTCTCTCTGTGAAACTTTCTCGCCGTGTAAGCCTCCGCTATAGCCATCCCTCCTAGTCCCGATCCGTCTAGCGACATATTCGAAAAGTTCACAAGAAAAACAATATAAAAATATAGTGTAATTATGGAAAGAATTGCAAATAGAGACAAAAGAGGTGATACAATGTAAAAGATTTTGGTGAAAGGTGAGTGTTGTTTGGAATTTAAGTGGGAGGGGTTGGGATGAATATATAGATAAATCAGTGGGTCCATTTTAGTTGTATTTATTATCTCTGTTTCCCATTTTACATTTTGTTGACAGCTATTATACTATACGTACACAAATATAATATTATTAAAATATGAATGTTATTCTTGACTTTGTTTCAACTTTTAAGTGTCTCCGGGACAATTCGTCCTCTATTGTCAGAGCGAATAAAAAAACAGTTTGTTTTACTTAATTATTGAAGCAAAAGAGGCTGTTGGTTCTAAGTATTTATCATTAATGGAAGCAGTTTTATGTGAAAAAAAAAAAAAAGAGGCAACATTTTAGAGTGCGAGATTTGAAGTCGTCCATTGTTTTATTTTAAAGGAAAGATTACTACTATTTATATAAAGTGGTTCATAGAACTATATCTTTTTTGTTTTTTTTTGTCGGCAGAACTGTAGATTATCAATTTATAAACTCACAAAATGTATTTTCTTTTCTGAATGGGGTGACGTAACAAAAATTAAATGGAATGTACCTAATGTATTATGACGGAGATAAATTAAATACATAAATGATACAACACATGTTTATGTAGTCAAACCTAGGGGTGGTAAAAATTACCGAATCGAAAGGTAATTTACCGAACCGAACCGAACGTTAATTTACCAAACCAAACCAAAATATGTAATTATCCAATCGGACATAGTTTTATATTTATTTGGTATTGGTTCCATTCGATATATTTACTGAAACCCGATTAGTTAATCGGTATACTGAAATTAAATTTAAAATATAATTTAGGATTTTTTAATTTTAGTTTATTTAAAACCAATAAATATGAAAAAATTATTTTATGGAAAAAAAATCAGGAATATTATATTTTGTTAGTTTTAAATAATATTTAATTCAACTATTGATATTATTAGAGCTTTCAAGTCTTCTCTTTGTGTTGTTCTTAGCAGAAAAGAGCGAAGATACGTATCACGAGATACATGTAAGTTTATCACTATCACTTCTTTTGGAATATTTTTGTGTGAAACATACTCCCATAACGTGTTTTAATACTTAATTGCATTATACTTTACGACGACGTCGACTTTTTAGTTAGGTTAAGTAAAAACATAATTGCATTATTAATTTTAGATTTTTAATACTTTACGACATCGACTTTTTAGTTAGGTTAAGTAAAAACATAATTTTCATTATTAATTTTAATTATGTTAAACTTTAAGCAAAAATTAATCAAATTTTAACTAAAATAACTGAATAACCCGAAACAACCGAATAACCCAAAATTTCACTAATTCCATTTGGTATTTGTTAGAAAATCCGGTACCGAACCGAACTGAATTGAGTTTGGTTATTATTCGGAGCTAATATTCGTATTACCGAATTTTCCGAATCCCGAATTTTTCGAACTGAACCGTATCATTTAACCGAATGCCCACCCCTAAGTAAACTAATGATGTATTGGCTAAGTTTATGGACAAAAGAGAACAGTTTTATTATTGAAGACAAATTGTTCATGATACAATGGAAGAGAAGTGAGAACAAATATATATATATATATATATATATATATATATATATATATATCCTAAACTGAAAACTACAGCCCATATAAGAGCAGAAGGCAGAGGGCACATTGCTGATTGCCCCCATGAACTCTTTGACTGTTGATCAGACAGCCAAAAATTCCCATGCTATCGCAAATAATGTATGATCAGATTCAATGCATATTCAATAATCATTAAATCAAAAGATCAAAATCACTAGTTTAGATTTTTGCTTGTTAAACTGAACGATTATTCCTCAAATGAGATGATTAATCTTTAAACTGAACGAATACTCAATATATAGGCTAATCAATATACCAATTAATATTTTACTTAAAATTGGTCTGTCTAAAGCCGTCGTCGCAAATAATCGCTAGACAATTAATTTAAAAATATAGACGATGACTAATGAGTAATGAAGATTTCAAAATTGAGCAGCGATTCCTAATCATTCAGCCACAATATTATGTTCGTATAGTCATTACAAAGCAACTGTTTTTTTCTTTTTCTTTTTCTGTTTAATTGTTATCGACAGTAAACATTTGTCAGGCGACGGATACGACAAACTCTCTTTAAAATAGGAACTTGAAACGATAGTCAGACGATACACAAATGAAAAAATGGATTTGATGCAAATCTATGATAGATCCGGATATGATTACATCCACTTTATGCTAAATATATTGCAAAAAGTAGACGTATTTAGGTTATTATTAGTATAATATAGAGAGACGTATATGATTAATTAAAACGTCACAAAGACGAAAGCATTAAGCATCGCACTCTTTATGTTTTACGAGTTATAATATTACAGGAACGTCTAATGAAGCAATGAACATAGCCCGTGTCGTGGCTACTGTTCGTAAACCATATAAAGTGGTGCAGAGGAATACTAAACACTAAATTTAATTAGTTAGATACTTAGGTTGATTTAATTAGTCCAAAGATTTAATGAGTCGTGTTAGAGGTGCAACTACTAGAAAGAAAACAAAAAAACTACGAGTTCCTACTTCCTAGAGAATAGCCAAATATTGATACTTCAACTGCTTCAAGTCAAATAGAATGTTTTGTTTCAACATTATCGAATTTGAATTCAAACTATATTCGAAAAAAATGATTCATGTTTTGTAAATCATTACCACTTTTTCTTTTTTTCTTAAAGAGAGTCTTTATCCTATAAAAGCTAGCAAATTTTATATAAAGAAAAAAAAAAGAAAACCTATAGAAACTATAAACCAAAAGACACGTAGCTTTATAACTATAAAAATAACAATTCATATAACTTGGCTAATGATATTTATTTTCACATAATTCAAGTGAAGTTATTTTGCTTTTAAGTTTTTTTTTTTTTAATTGTTGTAAAATAGAATAACGTTATTTGGTTTATGATCTTGAGAAATACAATATTATTTTGTGTTTGTCAAATTATAGTTACCGTTTAGCAAAAGACGAGAAGAAGAAGCATCTAAAAAACGATAATTAATTATTTAAGCTTATTTTATATATATACCCACTGCCAAGTGGTATGTATGAGTGGGTCGGTATCAATAAACTACCAATAAGATTTATCAGATATTCTGGAAGAAAGCTATATAATATATATCTATCGATCGCCATTACACATACTTTTATGAGTACATTAGAAAATCAGGAAAAGAATAAACGATAATGCGCTTGTCTTTTCGATTCCTAGATTTTGAAGAATTTATATATTTGACGTTTTTTGTCCCATACATATAATACAAAACATTATGAAAAGCATTAACTATTAGAAAAGATTGTTTTTAATGGTTTAACATGGCAAACTATAGTTTGTATTTAACCCAAAAAAAAAAAACTCTATGGACTACTGTTTAAAAGTGTGTGTTTAAGTCAATCCTAAAAATGACTAAACCAAACAAGTCAGTTTTTTTTTTTTTAACGCTAAAGAACATCATTAATATATTACCGAATACTAGGAGTTAATCTTTACAAAATAATGGTCTAGCTAATTCAGAACCACATTGTCAATCAAACCAAAATAAATGGATGTTCTACACACCTTTTTAGCGATAACATCAGCACACATATTGGATCGTCTAGGTTGGAACGCTAAACTGAGCTCCTCAAATTTTGAGGATTCTCCGACAATGTCAGTGATGAAGGGTCGGAGAGAAAGCCATTGATCCTGATCGTGATATGCTAAAACAAGATTAGAACAATTTGAATCTATGACAACCTTGGTTATCCCAAGATTTGCCATACATTTGATTGCCCGTACTAAATCGGTAGCCTTGGCTTCCAAGCCTGATAACACTTAGCAACAAACCAAACAAGTTAGTTATGCTCCTCTTTTATTTTATTTTAATATTATGAAATTTTTTAAATTTATTTTTGTCTGAAAAAAAAACAGGTTACTAATACTTACTGTACTACAGTCTGTGTTCTCATATTGAAAGTCTTTAAATTACGGGAAACATTTTTCATTTTTGTAAAATTAATCACTAATCTGAATTTCAATCTAGTGAAAATAAAAATAAAGAAACATTCTTTAATTTTGGGCCTTGGCCCAAAACACTTGCATTACAATTTGGAACCAGCGTCATCGACCTGTGTAAATGTGTCATTGGATCAAACACCACGTATAACGATCGCACAAGTTCACGTGCTAAAGCGGAAATAGCTTAGCTGTGACCGGGAGAAAAAGAGACCGCTCGAAAACCCCCACGTGCCCTTCCAGCTCCATTATAGCTCGCCGTTTTGGGGCCACCATTGCACTTACTTACTTTTTTATTTTATTTTTTATATTCTTTTAACAAAATATATCTTAGGAAAGTTTAAATCAGAAAATATACGACATTAAACTTCACATTTATTATATGTTTTTCGACAATCTTATTTAACACATTGGCACATATACAGATCTTAAATTTTGGATGGACAATTCAATAGCTACATCAGTAATTGTACTTTAAACTACAAACCACCATCTGCTTACTAACTAGAGAGATTTTGGTGTGTTTGAGACATTAATTACTATATGAATGCGTTTTATGTATTTAAATATCACTGATAGTTTTACAGATCATAATTAGGTATTTAACATTTGGATGAACTTTCAGCAAAATCTATACTTGTATATTATGAATAATATAAAATTAAGACTCCAAAGGTCTTAAAAAATCGTACATGCTGTCATGCTGAAGTAAATTCTTACGATCTTTACCATTGACATCATTAACTTCTACTACAGTATGTTTTTTTTTTTAATGTGGGTATTAGTATTATTTTTATACTACATTTGGTTGATCATTTATTAATCAGAAATACGGAAAATTAAATTTTAAAATTCGAATTGGTCACACCTCAAAAAAAAAAAATACACCCCGACATAATAAATCTACATTACTTCTATAAGAAAAAATGGGACCATATGATATTAAAAAAAAGCATTAAATAAACGAAATTAAGGATAATATAGGCTTTGGCGGGATGTCTCTGTTCTTAATTAACCCTTGTCAAATACTTAAACCCCAAACACAACACTAGTGTGTGTACTCTTCTCTCATCTCCTTGTGATATTTCACCAAATTACCAACACTTAAATCAATAATCAAACCTAACCTAATCTCTCTCCCTCCAAATCCCTAATAATTCTTGCTTCAATCCTCATTACCATATTTTTAGATCCGATAATGCAGTTTTAATCCCTTTGATATTTAGCTTACTCCAATTTGAAATTCACCGACTTTTTATTATTATTATTGTCGGAGATTCAGTAAGTGGGAAAAGCTGGAGAAGAAGAAGAAGAAGTGAGAGATATCGTGGGTTTGAAGAAGATTCTTTATTGGTCGGCGTTATTGTTTGCTTCCGACATAAGTACCCTTCAGATCCGGAACTAGGTGATGATCCACTTCATCTCCATTAATGCATTAACCAATCAAGCTTTTAGTTTAGTTTTGTTGCTATTTTTTGTTTCAGCGAAATTAAGAATTCACGACTTGTTTCACTGGGTAATTATGTTCCCAATTTTTGGGTTTCTTCTCTTCTAGCTACTAAATCTGGAGAATGTGTTTATAGATAGTGGAATTTATCTTAATTTGGCTAAAGCATGTCACTTGAATCGGATCTCTTACTCGATTTTAGGTGTTTACAATTGGGTTACAGCCTTCGGGTGATTGGATCTGAGGAGAGCTTGCAAGTGTCCGCTTTTAGATTCTGTTTCTGTTTCGCCATCTTTCAGAAATCTCTTTTACTTTTTTCGGAATTGAGGGATCATTTAATAGTTTGTGTGATTTAGTGGAATTAGCATCTGGAATCTTTGAACAGCTGAGTGAATTAGATCTCAGCTTGCACTGATTGGTTTCTTTGTTCTGTCTCTAATCTCTTTGTTTTCCTTGTTTTAAATTGTTCTATGGTTGTTCTATGTAGTCTCTGTTCTTACTAGAGGACTAAAGGGCTGTAACTAAAACATATAGATATATGACGATGAGCACAGAAACAAAAATTGAGCTTGTTTCATATGTGTTTTGCAGGTGAGACTGTTTTGATTTTTTTTTTGAGTAATGTCGAGACTGGCAAAATGGAAGCTGGAGAAAGCCAAAGTCAAAGTGGTCTTTCGATTGCAGTTTCACGCTACCCATGTAAGTCAAATAACTAGCTCAAAAGAATAACTCTGTAAATTATTACTCACGTAGTGTCATCAAGCTTGAAATGTAATTCATTACTTCCTATTGTTTTTGTGTGTGTTCTTATGCTGTTCGTCTGTAACTTTGTATCTCTGAGTAGTTATATAAGATGTTGATGGTTTGTACTTGCTAAATGAGCACAGTGATCTGATGGATGCTTTTTATTTATTTTTAAAGGTTCCACAAGCGGGATGGGACAAACTATTCATATCTTTCATTCCTGCTGACTCCGTAAAAGCTACAGCAAAGACAACAAAAGCACTTGTGAGAAATGGAACTTGCAAGTGGGGGGATCCGATCTATGAAACTACAAGGCTGCTTCAGGATACAAGGACCAAACAATATGATGAAAAACTTTATAAGATTGTTGTGGCTATGGTATCATTCTTTCCTATCTTTTCTCTTTTTCTGACTTCTAATTTCGGAATTAATTTATTCTTCCCGTTGCATTCTTATGAGATCAGGGTACTTCTAGATCTAGTATCCTTGGAGAGGCTATGATCAACCTTGCTGAATATGCTGATGCTTTAAAACCTTTTGCTGTGGCATTGCCCTTGCAAGGTTGTGATTCAGGATCTATCTTACATGTATGAACCATTTTGCATCTATTCTCTGTTTATCACGTTCCGATAAAGAAACTTCCTTCTTAAGCTCATAGATTGGTTTCTCAAAATTTAGTTTTTGTTTTCAGGTCACTATACAGCTTTTAACTTCAAAAACTGGTTTCAGAGAGTTCGAGCAGCAGAGAGAACTCAGTGAGAGGGGAACATCAGCGACCCCTGACCATAGCAGTCCTGACGAATCTTCTCGTGGCAGGATTTCACCTTCTGATGAGACTCTTTGTCATGTTGATAAGGTTTGGTCTTCTTTTTCCATAAATCTTCATGAATATGTCCTTTCAGGTTTTCACCCCAAAATTTACTTTGCTCGTAATGGATCCATGATCGTACAATATGCTTCTAAAATAATATGCTGATTTGTATGTAGTGTCATGCTCACCTTTTCATAGAACAACTTTTCGACAACTATTTTTGGTGTGAGGGTGTTGACACAACTTATATTATCAATATTTTTTTGCAGACAAATATAAGAGGGAGTTTCAAAAAAAAGTTCCGAGATACTTCTTTAGTGGAAGAAACTGTGGGGCCAAATGACCTTGACTCAGGATTGGGATTTGATGTCTCTTCAAACACATCAGGGAGCCTAAGTGCAGAGAAACACGATATATCCAGCACAAATGAAATTGATAGCCTCAAAAGCGTGGTATCTGGAGATCTGAGTGGACTTGCTCAGAGCCTGCAGAAAGAGAAAGACGGTCGCGAGTGGCATCATGGCTGGGTTTCAGACTATCTTGGTAAGAATAGTGATTTGGGCCATGCAATGGAAGACAACAATAAGCTTAAAGGATTCTTGGAAGACATGGAATCATCCATTAATGAGATTAAGATTGAAGTGAGTTCGCTACAGTGCCATGCAGATGATATAGGTTCCAAAGCTCAAGACTTTTCTCAAATACTTATATCAGAGATTGGTTCTGGGGATCATTTGGTCAGAGAAGTATCTGTGCTGAAATCAGAGTGCTCAAAGTTAAAAGAAGAGATGGAGCGCTTACGTAATGTCAAATCACACGTTCTGTATAATAGCAAAGACCAAGATAATGTTTCCCACAGTCTACAACTAAGATGGCTGCAGGGACTTTTAGTTGTAGAGGATAACATACGAGAAATTCAAAACAAAGTTAGCTATGGCTACCATGACAGAGACTTAAGATTGTTCCTCTCAGACTTTGAGTCTCTGCTTGGAGTTCTACAGGATTTTAAAAGGCAGATTGGCCAGCCTATATCTCATTTCAGCACAGTACCATCTGAGAAAATCATCATGACCGATAAGAAAGAGAGAGGCGTGTCGAAAGCAGAGCATTTTGTAGCAGGTTCTGAGTTGGACACTGATATTTATCAACCAGAACTTGATCCACTTCAATATCTTGGTATGCCTGATCTTACTTCTCGTGAACCCAATTCAGCAGATTCTGTTAGTGCTATGAGAGATAAGATACTCGAGCTTGTACGAGGGCTGGACGAGTCTAAAGCTGAACGTGATAGCCTTACCAAGAAAATGGATCAGATGGAATGCTATTATGAATCTCTGGTCCAGGAGCTTGAGGAAACTCAAAGGCAGCTGCTAGTAGAGTTACAGAATTTAAGGACTGAACATTCCACGTGCGTCTATAGTATCTCTGGCGCTAAGGCTGAGATGGAAACGTTGCGCCAAGATATGAATGAGCAAACACTAAGATTTTCTGAGGAGAAGAAAACTTTAGATTCTTTGAATGAAGAACTGGATAAACGAGCTATGGCTGCAGAGGCAGCACTTAAAAGGGCCCGCTTAAATTATTCTATTGCTGTCAACCATTTGCAGAAGGATCTTGAATTGCTTTCATCCCAGGTTGTATCTATGTTTGAGACCAATGAGAACCTCATTAAGCAAGCTTTTCCAGACCCTCCACAAAGCTTTCACGAATGCATTCAATCAACAGATGATTCAAAGCCTGAGAAACAGGACGCTCGTGATGTAAAACTCACACATTTCCAGAATGAGAAAAAGGGGATGAAGGAACGCCCCATAAAAGGTGATATTCTTCTAGAAGATTTGAAGAGATCTCTTCATGTGCAAGAAAGCCTATATCAAAAAGTTGAAGAAGAACTCTATGAGATGCACTCAAGGAACTTATATCTGGAAGTATTCTCGAACATTCTACAGGAAACTTTTATTGAAGCAAGTGTTGACATAAAGATCATGAAAGCGAAAATTGATGAACTAGGATGGCAGCTGGAGCTTTCAACAGAGGCCAAGGAAATGTTGAAGCAGAGGCTGGATATTACTTTGGACGAGGTTTGCTCCCTGGAGGAGGAGAAAACCACATGCATTGCCAAATGGAATGCTGTGGCTATGCAGAATCAAAGTTTAGAAGCAAATTTGCAGAATATTACTCAGGAGAACCTTATCCTTCTGCAAAAGATTGATGAACTGGAATCTGTAGTATTGCAGTCCAAGAATTGGAAGACCAACTATGAGACATGCATTTGTGAGAAAAAAGAGCTTGCAGAGCTTATGGAGAAAGAAGCGCTAGAAAAAATTCATTTTCAGACAAGGCTTGCTACTGTGCAGGCTGAGTTTGATTCTGTGAGAGGTAAGTTTGATGATCTGGTTACAGCAAATGGAAATCTACAGCAGAACTTCAGTTTTCTGAAGGACAAGTTGATAAACACGTTAGGCTGCTATAATGAAAAACTCGTTTCGTTGCCCCTGTGGAAAGAGGGAGTGGATCTTGATTTGGAGTCCCATGATTTAACAGAGCAGCTTGATAAATTCTTGTGTAAGATATGTGAAAAATGTTTCGTACTTATATCAGAGAATAATGATCTGATAAAAGAAAAATCCAAGACAGAGTCATATGTAAGGGCTGCTGAGTCTGACGTTATGGAGCTCAAGCAGAAGCATGAGAATGATGTACAATGTCTGGTCACTAAACTAGAAGCTTCCACTGCCCTCCTTCAGAGACTTCAGTTGGAAACTGAATCTATCATGGACAAAATGAAGGTTATTACTGAAGCTGAACAGAACTATGAGAGCCGTCACATGGACTTTCTTTCTCGTCTTGACTATTTTGAGGATGAAATGCATCTACTTGTGGCCAAGAATGAGGGACTTGGTCAAGAGATTAGTGAATTAAGCTCTGTAGCTGTTGAACATGGAAGAACCAAGCTGCTTGTGGAAGAACTGGCTGAGGAAAAAAAACGTGTTCTGGTTTCTCTTCAGGATAAATCTCAGGAAGCTTTGGATCTTGTGCGTGAGCTTGAAAATTTAAAGACAACATTTGACCACAAGTTGAGACTTGAAAGAAGCTCGAGGCAGGAACTAGAAATTAAAATGCAAGATCTTAAATCTGAGTTGATCGCAAAAAGTTCCAAATTGATGAGCTTTGATGAGCAAAGCTCTGAGTTGGTCCGTCTTAAGCAAATGGTTTCCGATCTGGAGCTGGAGAAGGCAACTCACACTCTTTGTCTGACAAGATATGAAACATCTCTGAGAAGCTTGAATCGTGATTCATCATATATTTCCGATTTGGAATCTCAGTTACTTGAAATGATGGAATATTCAGTAGCAGCAGATATCCAGATTGTTTTCACAAGAACTTTATGGGAGACTTATGCTGACAAGCTCCACAAGGAACATTTTGAGGTACTGACTGCGTTCAATGACTCTCGTAATGTAGGAGCCCAGCATATGGATGCTAATATAAAGTTGTTGGCAGATCTCGACTCCGTAAAATCAGAATTGAATATTGAGAGAAGTTTGAGAAACAACTTAGACCGCAGAGTTGAAGAACTCGCCTCTGAGTTTGATGAAAAGCATTTGTTGTTTGAGAACTTTGATTTGCAAAAATCTCAAGTGGAACTTTTGGAGAAGATGGTAGCTGAGCTGGAATCTGAAAAGTCTTTTCAACGTTTGGAGTATGTTAGAAATGCTCATCGAGAGTCTTCTTTTATAGAAGAACTGTTTCAATGTCTAATGGCTACAGATGTTCAGCTTACTTTTACAAAGATCCAGTCTGAGATCTGTATCAATGACCTTGCAGAACAACTTAGCTGCTGCTCTAAGAGCTACCTTGAGTTTCAAAAGAAGCACACTGCTGTGGAATCTGCCCTTAACCACTGTCTAGTCAACGAAACGCGGTATATGGAAGAAAACAATCAGTTATTGATTAGTCTTGAAGTCTTAAAGTCTGAACTAGAGTCTTCCATGGCTAAAAGTAGAGCTCTTGCTGATAGAAATGATGAAATGTCAGTTGAACTCGACGAGCACGCAACTAGGGATGAGAATGCAGAAAGAAGTTACCCTGAGAGAAGCTTATGTGCTCATGAGGTCGAGCAATTGAAATTTTTGTTGGTTGGGCATGAAGAAGAAATAGAAAATTTGACGGTGTTAAAGGCTGAGGCGGAAATTACTGTTGAGATACTAAAAGATAAACTAACTGAGCTGTGTGGAAAAGGTGCCAGTGAGCTTGAAACACTGAAAAATAGGTGCAGTGATCTCACTCAGAAGCTCTCTGAGCAGATTTTGAAAACAGAGGAGTTCAAAAGCTTGTCCAATCATTTGAAAGAGCTTAAGGACAATGCTGAAGCTGAATGCAATCGAGCCCGTGAAAAGGCCGACTATAAAGCCCCGCTAACTCCACAGCAGGAGTCGTTGAGAATCATTTTCATCAAAGAACAGTATGAAACCAAGCTGCAGGAACTTCAATATCAACTGACCATGTCCAAGAAGCATGGTGAGGAGATTCTGATGAAATTACAAGATGCCATTGATGAGAACGAAGCAAGGAAAAAGGCAGAATCCAGCCATTTAAAGAGAACTAAAGAGCTGGGAGATAAAATATTGGAATTGGAGGCTGATCGACAATCTATTATCCATGATAAACGTGAGAAAACGACGGATTATGACATGATGAAGGCTGAGCTGGATTGTTCATTATTAAGTCTTGAGTGCTGCAAAGAAGAAAAACAGAGGCTTGAAGCTCTTCTGCAGCAATGCAAAGAGGAAAATTTAAAAATGTCCAAAGAGTTAAAATCATTGAGAGTACTAGTACAATGTTGCAGCTCTTATAAAAATATTGAGAGGGAAGAACATGATAGATTGAGCATGGATGATCGTGTATCAGAGTTGGCTGACAAAAATACATATGCAGTGTCTTCAGGCGACTTGGTGAACCATGGGCAAAGGGATGGTACTTATTTTGTTCCCACAGTGGGGACCATCAGTCCCAGGTCAAAGATTCAGGTAACTATCAGTTAGATCCTGTTCAGATTAGCATTTATTTGGAAGTTAGATTTCTTCAAGTTCATGGTATCATGGACCGTATGTTAAAATTAGTTCTGCTCCAACCAGTCATGTTAAATTCTGCTGCATCTTCTTTATGAAATGTTATGCGTAACTAGTATACGTGATTAATCAAGCTGGTAGTGACTAGCCTACTACGTATTTCGATGTTATCTGTAAATATTTCTCTAGTTAGACATTAAGCATATTGTTTCCTGTGACTCAACGGGAAAGAAGGTGCTATAATTAGTTATTTATCATATTTATTATTATTACACCTTTTAATGTATTTTTTATTGTTTGTTCATCAGGGTGCTATTCAATTGAGCAGTGTAAATGGAAACGGAGACCAATTACCTTCCGGAGAAGCAATGGCGCTGGACAAAAGTGAAGAAAGCCTTGCTTTGATCAATGATAATTTCAGGGCAGAGACTTTAAGGTCTAGCATGGATCACTTGAACAATGAGGTAATATTCGGATTGTTGGTTAAAATTTCTAATGAGTGGAGTTAAAATAATTGGAGGTATTAATATCTGACTTTGTTGGATTGGATGGTAATTTTAAATCACAATGTCTACTTGTTGGTTAGTTACGTTAGTATTTACAGAGCGATTTTATGTTTGTGCCTAGTGTCACTGGATTACTTTTTTTGTCTTCTTTACAGCTAGAACGGATGAAGAATGAGAATCTACTTCAACCTCAAGATGACAATGATTCAGACGCCAGATTTCCGGGTTTGGAACGGGAGCTGATACAATTGCGTCAGGTGCGGATGTTTACCTTTTAGAGATTGTAACATATTGAATCATGTGTGTCCAGAAGTCTTATGATCATCTTTCCAACAGGCAAAGGAAGAACTTCAAAGTATCTTCCCTCTATCTCATGAGAACTTCAGTTGTGGAAACGCATTGGAAAGGGTTCTTGCACTGGAAATAGAACTTGCTGAAGCATTGCGTGGAAAGAAAAAATCAACCATCCATTTCCAGAGGTACGTGATTCCAAAATTCTGTTATTTATACTCGCCTTTGTAAAACCAAGATGTTGCAGGAACGAGTAGGAACTATACTAGACGTTGAACTTATTCCTTTTTGCCTGAAATTGCAGCTCTTTCTTGAAGCAACACACTGATGACGAAGCAATCTTCCAGAGTTTCAGAGACATAAACAATCTAATTGAAGAAATGCTGGAGACCAAAGGCCGGTATTCGTCTATGGAGACAGAGCTTAGGGAAATGCATGACCGTTATTCTCAGCTAAGCCTCAAGTTTGCAGAGGTTGAAGGAGAGAGACAAAAGCTCATGATGACTCTGAAGAACGTTAGGGCATCAAAAAAGGCTATGCTCTTGAACCGTTCATCATCAGCAACTCTTGGTGAACATTAATGCACTGATGTTACTTACTATGTATATAAGTTTCCAGGAATGTTGAATAAGTCCAAGTTCTAACAGTGGTCTCGAGTTATAGATAGCTTAATATAATTTGGTCTTTATTCAAGATATGGGGTTCTCAAAGTGATGTATCTTCTCTGTAGTCGGTATTGTATAGAAACCCCATATTCTTTTAATTCAAAGAATGAAAAGTTTAGTTGAGAATAAGACCATAGATAATGACAATACCAGTAAACTCTTGTTATTTTTCTGTTGTATTGAGAACATATTGTATATTTATAGAAAAAAATATCCTTCGGGAATCATATTACATTTTCTCGAGATTAAAAAATGAAGAAAAATGAAAAATAAGTTAACAACCACACACATAGAACCAAATTCTGTAGTGAAGATTTTTTGTGTTTTCATGTCTATGCCAATCATTTGTACTGAAGGAACTTCTAAAAGCTTGTTTGGAGCTATGGAAGCTGTTCCATGTAGCATCATCCAGTGTCATTATCATGAAGGATATAAATCTCTATGATCCAATTTACTTGCAGCTACAAAATGGTGCACGCGCAGCGATTCTTCATCTGCGGATCATTCTGCAGTTTTTCTGTGGAACAGCATATTTTCATGTAATGAGATTATATGACCATGATCTCAAATAAGAGTAATTAGCACAAAACAATTATATACAAGCCACTACCGAATTTAGGGAAACATATATTGTTATGATGAAAAATTACCGCTCTTTTTGTCTAATGTAGGAGGACGAAGAACAACATGCATAGTGATGATCATTCCAGGAAGTTCACCAACGGGAAGCCTAGATTCTGCAAGTGTCCTATTGTTCTCCAGAATTTTCCCGGCATTGATGAGCTTCATATCATTTACAGTTTTTGGAGTATTTTCTTTGTCTGTCAAATAGAGAAACACTTGAAAATACAGTTCCAACACAACCTTAAGTAGTACTCCCTCTGTTTCATATTAACTATCGTTTTAGACTTAATATTTCGTTTTAAAATAAGTGTAGTTTTGGTGACAAAAAAATAAAATAAAAAATAAGTGTAGTTTTGTATTTTCAATGTAAATGTTTGGTAAAAATTTCAGTTTTATACCTACTATTTTAATGTATTGACCAATGAAAAAAATTGTATAATATATTAATAAGGATTAAAACAGAAAATTATATGTGAAAAAACCTTAAACGACATTTATAATGAAACGGATGGAGTAGTACCATCATAGAAGAGGGTAAATGCAAAAGCAGATTCAAATAAAGCCAAGAATACCAAACATCTAAACCACGAAAATCCATTGAGAAAAATACAACTTGAGACATCAATTTCAAACTAGTTTTAGCCAAAATCAGTTGATAGAGTAGCTTTATACAACACCTAAACCTTTCACACACAAAAAAAAAGTACATTTATCTTTTAAAATTCTCATACTTTACAAAGTTCAATACCTAGACTAGCCCAATCATTATACATTAGACAACTGCAGAAAC
The DNA here is from genome assembly GCA_018361395.1 of Boechera stricta. Taxonomy (NCBI): domain Eukaryota; kingdom Viridiplantae; phylum Streptophyta; class Magnoliopsida; order Brassicales; family Brassicaceae; genus Boechera; species Boechera stricta. The sequence continues at coordinate 4,151,422 of CM031539.1, read as the reverse complement.
AAGAATCAAGAAGACAAACTGTATACAATAAAACCCCAATGGAAAGGCAGAAACTTTAAACTAAGGAACCATCAAACACTAAAATCAGTATACCTTAGAGAAGCAGGCACATAAGTAAAGCAATCAAATCAAATGAGTCTGAACCATCAAAACCGTGAAGCTGTGGAAAAGATTCAGTATAATAATACCTTTAGGCCATTGAGAAATGATTTTCTCTTTAAGAGAAGAAACAGTCATAGATTGATTATATTTGCTCGGACCTATGTCTGTGCCATCTGCGAGTCTAAACTTGAGTTCTATCCAATCTTCACCAGCCATGTCGTTTCAATTTTCCCCAGAAACAAAAAAAAGAAACCCCAAAAACAAAAATCTTCACCGAATCAAACTTTCTTTTTCTCTGAGGAAAATCATCGAACACTTTACAGGATTGTTCTCACCAACCCAATTACAAACCCCAAAACAGAAAATTAACAAAAACCCAAATCAATTCTCGTGAAAATTTTCAAATCTCTGTTGCTAAAAAGCACGAAACCAACGCGCCAAGCAGGAGAAAAAAAAAAAAATCAAATTTATTCTTTTTGACTATATCGACGCTTGTTTCAAGGATCAGCCGTTCTGAAGAACAACAGATCCCAAATTACAAATGAAGAATTTTCGATAAAGAAGAGAAAGTTTTAGGAAGAAGAAGAAGAAAAGAGAGACACTTTGGTTGAAAGGCTGTCTTTGAGCAGCAAGCAAAACACACACAAATTGGGTAATTTTAATCTTTGGGGTTTCTTTGTCAAGTCAGATTGTTACTTTATTTTCTATAATCCTACCTGAATCCTCAATTTGACTTTTCTACCCCTACATATTCCCTCCCCATTAATATCATCAATAAAGCTGACTTTTCTTTAATTATTAGGGACTTACTAATCAAAATATATAAATTTTGTTCAATTCTATAGACTTTTGAATTAAACTTAGATTGTTTGATGGTGATATAGTTATAAACAAATATTCGTAATGATGCAAATACTATAAATTCTAAAACTCTGGCCATGTTGTACAATATCAAAATGAACAAGTGGATTTCAATAAAATTGATTCGTATTAAGTGGGTATTGATACTTCCTTTGATATTGGACTCTAACACCCATTATTTTCTTATTAAGAGAAAGTGATTTCTTGTTATGGGTTCCTCTATTATTTATAGGATTTCTTGTTTTAAATACGTTGGGCATATATGCCAAAATTTTATGTGATTTGTTGTAACCAATGATAAGAGGAGGGGCAATTCTGGAATTTGGATGAGCATATAGATACACAAAGAAACATATTGTTGTAATCTCGAATGGTTAGAAAATGGCAGCCACCAACTATAGAAGGCTAACTAATTAATTTAATGATGGTTATTTAATAACAAAAATTAATGAATTCTGTGGGGGGGGGTTTAAGACATCTCTTTTACTCAATTGTAGTAGTGGTTCTTTTGAAAATTGGAAAAATTGATCAAAATATTATAGACAAGGAACATCTAGTGATCTAGATATGAAACTAAGGGGTATTTAAATGACATAATGGACTGTTATATTTTAAGAAAGTTTTTTTTTGTCTAATGCTTTAACATTTGGGTTCGATTTGGTTCGGGAAAAAGTTACCGACATAGAACAAAAATTCCTTCATTTTCAAGTAATGAAACCAATTGTGAACAATACAAGTAAAATATTCAAGAAAAAAAAGATTTGATATTATCGGTTTTATTCAAGTGGAAATCATTTATAAATAAAAATTAGTTCGGTTCGGTTCAAATTCAAATACTAAACGCCAACCAAATATTATGATGAAGAAAACTTTGTTCGTGCATGCCACAAAAAAAAAAAAAACCAATACACCCTTTGGATGGAATCACGGAAAATAAATAACAGGCTAGTGATATTTAGATATTAAGATATATGCATCCAGAAAAAGAAGACTGTTTCCTTCACATCAGATTAAAGTATAACCAAAAAATAATCATAGAATAGATTCGTTGAAATAAATCAGAAGCAACTTTCATATAAAAAAAAAAAACAAAGAAGATAAAAAGAAAAGAGGTGAAGTGTGAAATGAGAATCCAGAAATGGTTTTGCTTTAGAGCAGATGATGCTTTTAAATTCTAAGGCTTTTTTTTTATTTTAAAAAAACTTCTTTTTTTGCTTCTGCCTTCTTAGGTCCACCATTACAGAAGCAAGAAAATAATCAAAATAGCTTACATAAATCAGTCCAAGGAAACCGAACAGGATATTTCCGGTTCAGCAAAATGTGATCTCCGGAGTTAAAATTGAGATGTATTAACCAAAAAAGGAGGTGGTTTCATTACCTTTTTGTGTTAGACTGTTTCAATTGCCTGAATCAGATCCACACCATAAGTTGCAAATTTACCTGAAACCTTTTTTCTTCAACAAGTTTCTCTATTACTAACTAACTACAGAATATTACAGGTTCAGAACTTTAGCAAATTGAACTGCTAGGTAATGTAATGCTGTAGTGTCTATTTGCGCATATATCAAGAGTATCGATAAAACAGTCACATTATTATATATTTGTCACAACATTTTATTACTCAGGCATACTTTGGCAGCCAAATGCCAGAAGAATGTATCATCGATGAATTAAACGATAAAATCTCTGGAAGAACATCTCATACGCTTCAACTTTTTTTTTTTGCTTCTGGCTGTACACAGAGATTCTCAATCTCCCACGAGAAATGGGCAAAGCTTCCGACTTTATATATCTATTACTTGGCAGTTAACAAGTTCAGCAGCACCAAAGTCCTTGGTTGCAATGAGTTTCCAGATAACTGTGTCTGACTTGTTAGGTGCATTGGTCTTTTCACTCAAAGACCGTGAACCCGAAACAGAACTGGAGCTAGATGATGATGAGGACACTGGGATGTTGGGGACATCAGCTCGTAAGACTGCAACGTTATGATTAGGGTCTCTAGTAATAAAATGAAGCTTGCCATGAAACCCAGCAAGCAAATAAGGCGATTCTGAATCTGTTAAGTCATAGATAGGGACTTCTCCGATAACAACTTTCCAAGTATCTTCCTTTTGATCATAGACTTTAATCTTTCCATTCTCCATTGAAGAAGAGGGATCAAAAGCATATAACTCACCATCCACCACAACACTCAGTTTTGTACCTGCTTGCCTCGCAGGCCAACCTTCACCCATACCAGACGGCATTTCAACCCAGAGATTTTTCTCGGGATCATAAACCTCTCCTCCAACATCAACAAAGAAAGGCCAAGAGTATAAACTCTGAGGAACACATAACCTACCATTGTAACAAGTCATTCCCGTGGCAATAGGCTTCAATAAGTCAGCCAAAAACGCATTTGGCAGCACTTGCGCCTTTGAGAAAGGCATGCTCGGAACCTCTGACCAAGCATTCGTGCTTGGATCGTAAACCTCAGCTGACTGAAGCGGAGATAAACCTCCCCGTCCCCGATCAACCCCTCCAACAACATATAGTTTTTTATTCAATACACCTGTTTTTGAATAAGCCCGACTCGCTAACATAGAACTCACTTCACTCCAAGAGTTAAAAATTGGATCAAACCGCCAAACACAGCTCACTGTTTTAGACCTAGAGAGCCCACCAAGAACATAAAGACAGCCATCAACCGCCCCAATAGCGCACCCACAAAACGGCATTTGCTCAGAGGCGTCCTTCCTTCCAAACAAGCTCCTCAGAATCTCAGTAACTTTAAAACTCGGGCTAACCATGTTCCACAAACCATATAAACTCCTTCTAGACTCTTCTTCGTAAACAACAACCGGCATTGGAGGCAATCTCTGCCATTTCGTGGACACAGGATCTAAAGCATACCACAAAAGCTTATCCTCTTGACCTTTAGTCAACACATAGAGCCACTCCTCAGTTCTCCCAAGTTCTTTCCTCAAACTATACACCTCAGAGGTCGATACAGCCGATTTCCACCTCCGAGAAACCAACCGAACACTCGAGTAACAAATTCTTGGAAGCCTAGCAAGAATCTGTATAGATAACTCATCCGGAAGACTTGGAATCAATCTGCAACACTGTTCTTCATCGTTCTCTGAACATGTCTTTCGTCTTTTACGAGATTCGTTTGAGAATTCCACGTCCTGACTCGTTGCTTTCCTCTTGGAACAGCTCAAACTCATTACAGAACCCATGAGAAACTTAGATTATTGAAGAATCACTGCAGCAATCATAAATTCCTAACAATTAGGCGTATCTGGGGAAAAAAAACGAACTTTACAGTCAAGAACACATGATCAAGAAATGGGCTTAAAACACTAATCCGATAAATAAACCCTAATTTATTTTCTATAAATCCGACAGATCAAACATAAAGCTTAAGAACCAGTCCAATCAATTCGATTCCACATCGATAAAACCTAAGTAAAACTTTTAAAAAAAAAAAAAAAATCGTTTTCGAATTTTAGTTCAGACTGTGAGGAGTTAACAGACAAATTCAGGACATGAAAATCTCACCGATGTAGCAAAAGTTGAGAAATTTAGGAGTGGAATCTTGAGATCTTTCGTATCCACACGAATATGTTTCGGATTTGTCTTTTTTTTTTGGTTCAGAGAGGAATTTTGTAGTTGAATAAGTAAATTCACGCACGATTTTTTTTTTTTTGTGTGCATCTGTGTGATTTAATCTTGACCGTTGGATTGATGAGACGATGTGAGGTGTATCGGATTTTTAGGTAATACGGTCTAATTATCTTTGAAGTCAACTAAAATTATAAAATTACTTTTGTGTAGAATGAAATAACAAAGCTGTTGACAAAATCGTAATCTTGAATAATTATATTTCTTTTCTTGAATTTGCTTATGATATTTTTTTAATATTTAACACATTACTTAAACCAAAAATATGAACCGGTTGGTGTTTGGTTTGCTCTCAAACCTCCTCTTCCCGCCAATCCGTACTTCTTAATTTCTCGGTTTAAGTAATGTTCTTGATGTGATTAGAACAGTTTAGTCTGATTTGATCATTTCTTTTATTGACAATACAGTTTGCTGAATTTCTACAAGGTTTTTTTGTTGTTGTTGTTCTCTGTACAACTTCAGAAGCTCTTTTGTTGTTTTAAGATGTTCTTCTTCTCCTGCTTTTGTAACTCCATTTCTTTGTAGCATTGAAGTAATACTAAATCATAAGCTACGAATAGTCTCTCCTGAGTAAAGCTCTGAGTTTTTCTGGTTAAAACACGCGGGATCTCTTTGTTTGACGGCTAATCATGAGATTTGGCGCATTTTGACATTATTGTTATAGTGGATTAGAGAGGATTTCAGTACTATAACGTGTGTCACTATGTTGAGTCTGGTCCAACCAGTGACATGATGACTTCCTTTGAGTTATATGCTGTGAACTATGCAAGCTCAATCAGTTGATATTTGTTAAAGCGACATTAATAACATGACGTGCACTTGAGAACAAACATAAACCAGTGTCTTGTTAAATCATAGAACAAGAAACGCTCAAGGTTAAAAATAAAGGACAAAATTTGGTTTGAACAAAGAAGGCACTCTTGTTCGAGAGGAAACTTTGAAAGGGCCACGTTTCATGAATCTTTTAGTTAAGTCTTGGTCTTTGCTCTTATTTTAGGAACACTAGTACAATGTACTCAGTGTACCATTTGAATTATTCATATTCACACATGACACCATTCCCATCATCTACACGAACGTATGTCTAGTTTTTTACCTTTTTTTACTTACAATTTATCCCTTTTTTTTTTGGTGTGGGTGAGAAAGTGTCAGGGAGAATGATAATGATGACAAATAGCTGTGGAGAGTAGTAGTAGAACGAGAAGGGGCCGACCTTGAGTTATATATAGAAATAGGTCCACCCAAAACCGTAGGATTAATGATGATTTTTATTAGTTACTTTTATATTTAAGACTAAAGTCTCGAAAAAAAGAAACTTTGACTACAAACTTAAACATAAAATCTCTAAACCCTAAGAGGTAATGCTTTCATTTATTTAGGTAGAAAGAATTAAGGAAAAAATAAATATTTCATAATTCTAAAATGATCTTTCATCTAACTATAATGAAAAATAAAAGAAACTTTTATTCTCTGTAACATATTAATTTTTTTTTTTAAATAGATGATTATATATTACATGACGCTCTAACAAAAAACTAAACCCAATATTTAAAAATCTTAAACACGAAAATAATAAATTTGACTCTCACATAAACAATATAATATTACAAAAAGTTACTCATCTTACAACATTTAAATGAAATGTAAAATCGTCCAAACGTGTCCAAAATAGATAAACAATCATATTATGTGTGCATTGCTATTTTCTTAATTTGCATTCAACTTTGTATTTTTATTATTGTATGCTAACACTCTTTATTTATTGTTAGAGATGATTCTTTATCTTTCTGTTTATGTGCTTATGAATAAGAAGATCCTTTCTAACAATGTTACACACATCCTTAGACAAATCTTAGACAAATCTGGCTTCTCTAGCTTTTGTCGTCGTCTGATGATGTAATGTGATACTGATTGAGTCGAAGTGTGTACAACTACAACAACTACAAAAATAGAAGTAGAGATGCTTTTAGAAAAATGGTAACTTAAAAAAAAGTTACTACTTTTTTTTACCACCTCAGAGCATCATCGATTAAAAAAACCATTTGGATTTCTTAACTAATATTTAATTATAAAATTTAAGTTAAGAACCCCTATTAAAAAATTTATGTTTTTTCTGCTCCAATGGTAAAAATCTATAATCCTAGAAAAGATTCTTAAAAATTTATTTTTTAATAATTTTGTTTTATTTTAAATAGAGTTTATTATAATTGAATGTCTTTTGTTTCTCTAAACTGAATGTGTTCTCTATCTTTTGTCTTGTTTTCTGTCTTTGTTTTTTTCTGAATGATGTGTTTTGGCTTTCTACACTGAATGTTGGTTATTATCTTAAATGTTGCTTTGGTCTGTTGGTCGTATGTGCAGGAACCTGTTTTGATGCATCTCTTGTGCTGTTAAAAATGCAGGAACCTGCTTTGATGCATCTCGTATGTGCTGTTAAAAATGCAGACCTGTTAAAAAAAATGCAGAACCTGTCCAGTTTGAACAAGTGCAGGTTTCAGTCCAGTCCAGTTTGAACAAATTCAAAATGCAGAACCTGTTTTTAAAAAATGCAGAATCTGTTTAGTGTAAACGTATCTAACCATTACTCAAAACTACAATTACCAACATAAAACCAACAAGAGCAAGTCTTACAAACATTAAACATAAAAATGTAAACCAACAAAACCACTAAAATCAAGCTTCCCCTTAATCAATCAAGTTCAATCATTTTTTTCTGTTTCGTATCTATTAAAAAAGAAACATGATTATGTCTTTAAAGCTGAAAAGCCAAGTAGAAGCAAGGCTCGACCCATGTTCTGTAGAGCAAGTTCTATCTGATTCAGTCCATGGTAGAAAAGAGCCATATTGCCATTGCATCAATAACATGATGAATTATATACACATAGCTTAAAAACAAAATCAAGAGTAGAATGCCCAAAGTTTTATCTTAAGATACGGTTCCAAATTCACAAAGTGAAAGCACAGAAAAATGAAAACTTTTACCTGAACCAGCTCTTCGTTTTCCATGTTTTGATTTCTCGAGCTCCAATTGCATCTCCATCAACATGTTCATTCGTTGTAACTCAAGCTCCTTTGCAACTTCAATTCTCTGCTTCTCCAATTCAATCATCATCTGCTGCTTCTTACCTTCGATTCTTTCAAACGCTTCTCCTAATTTCAGAATCGATCTCGCTATCTCCCTAAAGGTCGATCCTTCACTGGGATCTACATCTTCAACTCTACGATGCTTCCTCACCACAAAACCTATGAGCAGCATACAGAGATAATTTCGGATAATCAAAAGGCAGCAAAAGACGATGAAATACCTGTGGCAAGCGAAGACTCGAGGGATTTGACGATATTGGTCATGGATTTGGTGATTGTGGTCATCTTAGCCTGGGTATCGAAACGAGCAACAACAGCATCCAGACGAGAAGCGAGACGGAGAAGGAAGCTATCGTCGGAGAAAACAAAGAGTCGAGAGAAGAGAAATTGTTCGGGGAAGAAAGAGAGAAGAAAGAGAGAAGAAAGAAGAAAAAATTTCTGGCCAATAAATACGTGACACGTGGAATTTAAGAAACGATTTTTAAATGTCTCAAATAAAAACCATTTTTTAAGCAAATTTCATTTTTATCTTTATTTTAATTAAAAAAAGTCCTAAGAAACTCTTAAAAAACCTGGGTTAATGATGGTCTTAAGCATCACACTTCTCTCTATGAAATTACAGCTGTCTCTTCTTGATATGACTTGTTCTGCCACTTCCTTCTCACTCTTCTAATAATCACCATTACCTGTCTCTCCCCTCTCTCCATCGGCTCAATATTAATATTTCAAATATAATATAACAAAATGCATTTAATTTTTAAAAAATTAAAAAGTAAAATATTTAGTTTGAAAAATTATCAAAATAACTCTATAATAACGAGAAAAATAAAACAAAATTGGTCAAATCAACAGATTTTTTATTTCAAAAATGTAACATATATTAATTGATGAATGCAGTTTATATCTCCAAATGTAATAATGTATTATCACATCATTCTTATTAATTTAGAAAAGACTATTTACAAAATATGTATAATTGAATTGTATTCATGTGAATGTGTGAATACTTGCTTGCTCTATATAAAGAGAGCTTTTGGTTACTTCTTCATCCTCGTTATCTTTATACGTTGAAACGAATCCAGCCGAAAAACCAATATCTTCAAATATGTTATTACACGTTATTACATTTTTAATATGTTTGTGAAATTACTAGCTAAATATTGTTTAAGTTGTAACGATTTTGGTTAGATAGAAAGTAGTAAATATCATTCATGGTATCATACCTTAGGTGAATGTTGCTTTAGTAGATTAATAGAGTTTGTAGTTTGTACAAACGAAAATTGAAAGTAGATTTCAACTTGTGCGTGTATTACTAAATGCATATGTCGATTTTTAAAGTTTTACCTGAGTATAACAATGTTTTTATTTTTAGGAGAAATGATTATCTATGTTGCCGTGGGTGAGTGGATGCTTGAGCAGAGATTAGGATGGAGATTTAATGCCAGCAATAAAGATGTTGGGAGGATACTTACGGTGGAGGAGTTTGTAACTTTTGTTGAGACAACAAAACTCATAAAGGATTATTATGTGTTAGAAGATGAAAAGCATTTGGTTGATATAAGCTTCAAAAGCAACGAGTTTGAGGAATTGAGGCCACATGAGGAGTATTCTCAGGATCCACCGATAAGGATAGATAATGAAGATGGTTTTCAGAAGTTTATTGGTTATCTTCGTGAAGACAACTTCGTTCAGTTATGTGTAACAATCAACACGATAAATGCTACTGATATTACTTTAGAATTGGGAGAGTCGTGCTCAGAGAGTGTGGAGCGAGTTACCGGTAGAGTAGGAGCTGAAGAAGTTGGATATAATGTTAATGCATTTAGCTTAGAAAAAGACCATACGCTGGTAAAGCATGCTCAAGTAAGAGGAAATAACCAACGAGCTGATAGGCCAGTGGTTAAGCACAGGTGTTAGTCCTGTTGTGTTCTTGGTTCAATTCCCATTGGGAGGAGTCTACTCTCCGCCATCAGAAGGACCCACGGGCCCCAAACTTCCTAGTTTAAACAAAAAGTAAAAGGAAAATGGAGAAAAATTCACGATTTGAATAGAAAGGCTCCCAAAGATGAAGTGTCGAAGATTATATCAGGAATTGATCACGATAATGCTTCAACGGAAGAAGCAGTTTCGCTCTACAAGGTTTTGGAATCTAAGGAACATTTGCAGGAGCAGCTTGGAATGTATGCCGTAAGAAAAAAAATTTGAATACTGAGTAGAGAGATCATCTCCTTCAGAAATGGTTGTCTAATTTTGAATACCGAATATTTCACTTATATGTTTCACACCGAGATTTTATAGCAAAACCCATCAGCTTAAGAACATGTTTTTGAATCGAAAAATCTAAATCAACACAAATCATTTCATTCACCCAAATATCATGCTTTAGAACCTGCTTATGAATTGAAAAATTAATTTAAACACAAATCATTTACTTGAAAAATGTATCATAAAATCTATGTTTTGAGAAATTCGGATTAAAGAACATATATGCAAGAGAACATCAACAATTTTCAAAAAAGATTTTATAACATCAACAATTTTTCTCAAAAAAAAAATCAACCAATTTTTCTCTAAAATGATTGATCTGTTTACTTGATATAATCGACGTATAAATACCTTAAGTTCAGTCCAATTCATAAAACATTTGTTGGTTACTATTTCTTACTCTAGTTCTTTAGTTCGAATTCTTCTTTCTTGGCTTGAAGTAAAAGTAACGGTATTGATATATTTACTTTCAAGCCAAGTTTATAGCTTTTCTTCGGTTACTATTCTCTATCTTTCTATAATTTATACATAACCACTTTGTCATATACACGGATAAGACACTCAAATCATTACTCTTAATCGTTTTTATGAGAATTTGGACCACATAAGAAAAAATAATTTGTCATGTGTACGAATGTATCATAACCACATAGATACATATCTGTTTTCATGAAGTATACAAAACTGGCATTTATCATTTGATTAATATAGTATATCTTTGGCTACATCTAAACAGCTATGAATTTGCTTTCTTAACTTTAGTTTCAACACGTGATGTCCAAAAAAAAAAAACTTTTCATTCGACATCTTCTTTTAGTTCAGCATCTTTCTTTATCAAATATTTAAGGTATTGATTGTTCCAAACGCTATTTTTCTATTGCATTCATGAAAATTATATTATTCAATTATATTTTTAAAAATCGAAAACATCTTCACTTTTTTTTTCTGTAAAATTATAAATACCCACGCAAACGAAAATAAACCGTTTGACGTTTACAATTTCTTTCAATACTTTAAAATTAGATATAAACATAAATACAAACCCAAACAAACAATTAGAACTTAAATCAAAACGTTTCTGTAATGTAATCTCGAACCAAAGGTATATTTTCTTTCATCACGAACGAAAGGTCTTTACTTAGGTTCACACTGATTTTGGATCCAATTTTGTTTATACAAAAGATTATGTAAAGGAGAAAAGGTAAATTTTTAGGAAAAGGAGCATATCTCTAGATCTCAAGTGGGGGCAGTTGACCCTTAAAAAGAACCACCGTCCGAATAGAAATAACTGAATCAAAGATTAAGCAGCACTTAGCAGCTGCGTACCACCTTAATTAATTTTAATCATAACTTCTCCTTCTGAGTAGACAGGTAAATATCACACCAGTCATACCACTGTCACTGCATTCATTTACAAATCCCTAATAATAATTAGAGAAATGCTAACAAAGTAAAAGTTGTATTTTAAATTTCAATTGTAATTTTTGTGGCGTTAACTCGGATTTTCCAACATACTATTAGAGCATCTCCATCCATAAAATACTCTTTAGGTTCTTCAAAAAAAAAAAATTAGTATTTTAATATTATTGTTTTATATAATTAAATTTTAATCTAAAAAGTGAAATTGAACCACTCTAAAAAAGATAAGTGTCATATAAATTTCTTATGGGTATCTTAAATAAAAACCTTTTCTCACTCTCTTTCTTCATTTCTATTATTTATCTTATTTATATTGTGAGATTTCTAGATTAGAACCTCCAATGGAAGTACTCTATTCAGTGTCTTCGTTTGTATGTCAATGTTCGAAACTTCGAATAGACAACGGCATTTACATTACAATTTATTTTGATATTCTACGTTGATTTGTTTTAACTATTTCCCATTAATTGCTCTAAACTTTTTAAGAAGGTAATAATTAAGGTACTGGCGTGAATTAGAAGAGCTCGAAAAATTCATAACTGAGGCCTTAAATAAATCATTTACAGAATTTATATTTTATAGAAACTCAGAACTCTTTCTCTTTACCTCTTTGATTTCAGAAGGCTGAGAAAATTATGACTTCTGCTGTTAAATTTTTGTTGATATGAGTACTATGATTTTCTTCATTCTTCTCTGAACAATCCTTAATTCGGTTGTTTTCCCCCAGAAAATGATAGTTATTTTATAGAGTCTGTTGCTAAACCTATGCCAAACTTGTTTAATATTCCTATGGAAAATATATGGCATTATGAAATTGATGTGGAATAGATTCAAGAGACAGATGGTCTATACTTGTAAACATTGCGATAGAGAATTAATGAGTCATTGAATAATTTTAAAATGGGTGGAGAGAGAAAGAGCAGTTTATGGACCATCACACAATTAATAAGAAAACGAAACATTCTCTCACAGTAATATTCTCTTATTGATGGAAATTTAAACATTTGTGAGAGCTTGATGAAAGAAAAATAAAAAAGATAAAAAAAAAACATTGATGAGAGCATTTACAACAACAAAAAAAATATATTTGAAAACCAAAACAAACAAAAAAACATTTACAAGAGCTTTCTTGATAACTTTTGTTGTCAGGTTCTTGAATTTAAGCTTGGATATAATTTTTTTTTTTGGGTTAATTCTTCTGTAAAAGTTGAAAAATCGTAGAGAATTAAGAAAATGGTGGAGACTAATATCTATTTTAGAAAAGGATTAATAAATTTGTTTTAAGAAAAAAAAAATGAAAAAGAATAGAGGGAAAGTCTCTTTACGAAACCGAGGTTTTTGAGTTGTCCGACGCTTCCCATAGATTTCATGGTCCCCTTCTTCCACTGCCACTACTCATGTCTCTCGCACCATCCTTCTTATTATATACACTAATACACATTCTTCATCATATCATTATATTTTTATACATATATAAACCTACACGTAATGGTGTTTTATTGTGCTTGCTAAAAAAATTATTGGTATTTATTTGCGGATGGGCTCATTCGGTTTAGATCGTCTCGATGAAGTTTTTTTTTTTTTTTTCCCAAATCTAGCCAACCGGGTTGTTTTACTAGTCTTTATTGCTTGATTATTGATTCTTTCGCAACTACTGGTGGCGAACGATTGTAACTACCTGCATTTCAATACCGATCAACTACATATGCTTTCCATTATTACATCAATTGTATAAATCGCTCAGTAACATATATAATTGTCGTTATATGTTTTTGAAAACTCTCTCAGATGCACATGCTAAGTTTAAATCAGTCGAGTCGAGCCCTTGATACGTGAGTTCTAAAAAATCTGACCAAATAATTAAAAAAAAATTACTACTAATGGGCATTCAATATTGGTAACAGAAATAAAGCAAAGTCTACTAGCATACAAGATATATTTCACTTTTGCATTTTAATTTATTTTTTCTCCCTCTAGCATTTATTATATCCACAACTTACATATCAACTCATTTATTGTTTAAATAGAGTACATAACATTCCTTTTGAGATATCCGCCGTTAAATGGGTCCGAAATACCACCTTGAAGTTTACGATTTAAAATAAATAATTTAGGATTACATTATAATAGTTCTCAACGAATCTATCGTCGTACTATATAAATCAATCTCAATCAACTAAGTCACTAGTGCGGCATCTATATGAATAATTTCTACGATACAATTAAGTTGTTGACTATTTTAATACTCTAAGTAAAGGTTTAATCAATTAATTAATAAATCTATAGTTGTGCTGCTACACTAAAATAGAGTTTTACATTGAAGAGTTATTTTGTTAAGGAACAATAGAATAAATAGTTGATATAAGTGTATAGACTGATGATGGCTTGTAAACATCACAGAGACCTATGTCCTAAAAAGAATTTTGAGTGTGTGCAACGACCTAAAAGGATACATACAAAGAATCTCATCATTCCCATTTTATTCTTTTTTGGCAAATGTTGCAAATTGTAGAAAAAGGTGTCATAAATAGAAATGATACTATTAAGTAATAATCATTTTCTAATTTTTATTTTCTTGGAGAAAAACCCACGAAATCAGTAGCTCGAGGGAGGAAAAGAGGGAAGAAGCACCTAAAAAAGTGTACACTAAAACTCAACATATATAAATGAGAACATAGAAAATTGATTAAAACCCCACTCAAAACCCTAAACATTCAATGGCTCCGTGTTTTTTTTTATTGAATGTCTTAGCAAAGAAAAGGGACCAAATGTACGTTAATAATTTATTAGTATGTTTTAGGTTGATCGTTGGAATATCTCAATATTTAATCTTCACCATAAATAAATGTCAATGTAAATTACCTTTTCAAAAGATCTATAGGATTTTTACCACCAGATAAAGACCTAAGAGCATCTTCTACTTGGCTCCCCTATCTTTTGTTTCAATGCATAAACTTAACAAGAAATCAAACTTGTAATCTATGTTATGTCAGAAATAGTATTTAAAATTATCGAAGAGCTAACTAACGCACATCACACCCGATATATAAAAATATAAAACGTTAAACACATTGAATGTCATACGTTTTGATATGGTTTAGCATCAAGAGTTTTGTAATAAAACCTAAATACTAAAATGGTGAAGATGGTATGTAATACCCTAAACGAAAATTCTAAAGTTATATATATATATAATCATATACTAAAATAAAATACTAAGGTATTCGGGCTCATGATTGTTAGATTTTTGTTTTCTTTTATATTTTTGTGTTTATATTGAACAACTAGAGATTTTATTCAGACGAATAATCAATTTCTCCCAAGACCAAAAAAAGAGATCTCATGGAGTAGCTTCTACAAAAAGAAACAAACTCATTACAATTTTCAAATTTCATTTCTTCAAGTGTAAGACCCACAAATTAAGATAGATATCATGAAACGAATTCTTGTCCAATACATATTATTTTCTCCATTATTTCAAATTTCAACTCATTTTTTTGTACCCATTTAGAAGAAAAAAAATAAAGAAAATTATGGAAAACAAAAAAAAAAATTAGACAAAATTACCAATCATCTTTCCTCCTCAGTAGGAAACATCCATCATTGTACCCAACAATCCCTTTCATCCGTAGAATCAAAAACCTCAACTTCCTTCTCCTTCTTCTTCTTCACACTCTTCTTCTTTCATCTATACATATACATATTTACACTCAATATATAACATACATACGACACGTACATACATACATACATACATACATACATAAATACATAGATACACCTTCCAATCTCTATATAACCTTTTTATTCTCCTCTTTCCTTTTTCCCTCTTCCCCAATTTCCTCAATCTCTCTCTCTCTCTCTCTCTTAATATCTTTTCATTGATCATCGACCAACCAAACAAAAAACATAAAAACCAAAAATCAGATCTTTGAAAGCTTCTTTTATACTCAAAATGGATCCGTCCTCTGCAAACTCAGTGAACGGATTCTACTCATTTCTAAACAGATCAATGGAAGATCTCGAAAGAGTTTATCTATCAAACAATTTCATGTCCGTACACTTCTTACAAAGAGCTCTCTGTCTTCTCCGTACCTCTCACTCACATCTCACTCTCTTAGTTCAAAAACTTCAACTTCCCGTCGGTGATAAATGGCTCGATGAGTATATGGACGAAAGCTCCAAACTTTGGGAAGCTTGTCTCGTCATCAAATCCGCCGTCTCCTCCGTAGAAAACTTCTCTTCCGCCGGAATTTCAATCGCTTCCACCCTCGATGGTCATCACCACCACCGTCGTCTCTCCCCTCAGCTTTCTCGTCAGGTGGGTGATCGTAAAAATCGAATCTTTTTTCACTAAAGATTGAATCTTTTAGTGGTTCTAGATCAAAGCTTTAGTTTTTGTTGTTTTAATGGTGGTTAGGTGATAAGGGCAATATCAGGATGTAGGAGAGAAGCGATTGGGATAGAGGAAGAAAACAGAACATTAATGGAGAATCGAGTTCAAAGGTTTCCGTTTTGGTCGGAACAAACGTCGGCGACGGCGATGGAATCGTCGACGAAGTTACAAAACGGATTCAGTGGTTTCCGCGGCGTGCTTTACGCGACTAGGAACATGAGTTCGCTTCTCCTTATGGTTTTAATGAACGGCCTCGTCTACTGTTTTCCGGGAGACGCAACAACGCAAACGCAGACGCAGATAACGCAAACGCAGAGTCAAGTCGGAGGTTTCGCCGGAGCGATGGGGCGGTTACAGCAGAGAGTGACGGCTGAGGTCGGGAGGATGGGGATGAGGAAAGGAATATTGATGCACGAGTATCGCCGGAGCAAAGCTGCGTTGGAGGAGCTTAAAGTGGAGCTGGAGCGGCGATTCTGCGGCGGCGGTGGTGGAGGAGGAGAGAGGAGGGAGGAGGAGGAGGAAGAGAGGGAATTGAGAGAGAGAGTGGAGAATCTGAAAGGGTATTTTGGTAATTTAAGGAATGGGACAGAGAGTATAGTGGCGCAAATCGATGATTTCTTCGATGAAATTGTTGAAGGAAGAAAAAAGCTTTTGGATTTCTGCAGCCATAGATGAATATCTCAAAAGCTGACATTTTGTTTTTTGTTTTTTTTTTTTTTCAGTTTACAAAAAAAATAAAAATTTGTGTAGGCTTATTAGGCTTTAGATGATTCAGTTGGTAGGGAGTTGTTGTAATTGTTTCTCTCTTTTTTCTTTGTTGTTATGAAAAAAAAAAAAAATTGAAATATGAGAATTTTGTCACTCTGCTCTATTTTAGTATTTTGATGTTTATATATGTAATTCTAGAAATGGAGTGATTCTCTGAATCATATCTAAAGTAAGTTTGCTTTTCAGTTTTTGGTAGTTCCAGCCGTTGGAAGATGTTTGTTCTTCTGGAAGATTTCAAAGCATGGGAGTTCAAAGTTCAAATGTATGTGTTTTGGATATAGAAATTAAAAAATGATATTCGGACACATTTAAACGATTTTAGAGGTTTTTTTTTTTAAGTGCGAGACGATATTTGCAGAGTGATCCAATGTTTAACACAAATTAGTTTCAGAGAAATAGTGTTTATACGATTTTTCTTTGAATTAATCGGTATTTTTATTAGATTTGTTGTCGGTATAGAGTCTATAGACAACAGACCGAAACTAAACCTAATTGAAATCGCAATAGTGAAGTGAAAGTTCACTGAAAAATTGATCGTCCACCTTCACTAGTACTATATCATTAGACTACCACAAGTTAAATAAAGAAAAAGCAATTGGTCAAAATGGGGTGCTTGTTGGTCTCCTTGAGATAGTTGGAGAAGAAAAAGTAAAATGAATGTAGCCAATGATCAAAACTGGAGAATTGAATTGATTTGATTTGATTCACATAGGAGAAGGTCAAGAGAGATGTTAATTTGAATTTGTGATTTTTGTGGTTGTTAATCAATAATAATGATGAAAATAGATCCTTCGTAAAGCAGATTTGTCTTTTGGCACTCTCATCTAAATATATGCTTTGGGCACACCATTTGGTGGCTTTTGTGTCAATAATTATGATTATTACCAATTTCACACCCTAAATCCATCCCCACCCACTGTTTAAAAGCACTCCTTGTTTAAACTTCTTTAAGTTTCTAATAATTATTTTAATATTTGCTTTACACACAATTCACTCATCTTTGCTTTCTCCTTTTTCTATCCAAAAAGAACATCTTTGACAAAATATATATATTTTTTTTTTGTTCTTTGTAATCAATCTATCAGTAAATCTCAACCTTCAAGAATCACTTGGTATATGTGTAATCAAGTACCAAAAGTGCCAATTCCCATTACTGTTAGCTCTCTTAATTCTTGATTTCTAATAGAAAAAAGTTAAAAGTCACTAGAGAGAACAATCATGTCTAAGTCTAACATTGTAGTAACATTTATTTTATCAAAATCTTCTAAATGAGTACAAAACATTTCACTTAAAGCCAGTTATGGCCGGAAAAATCAAACTTCACTAAGTGCATACAACACAATAGACTTCACATGGATGATGTTAAAAATTTCATCTAACCTTTAAGAACATCATCAAGATTATTAGTAACAAGTAAGAAAGGGAACCTTGTGAGTTGTGTGACTAAGCCCTTTTCATATATCTTTAATTTGTCTCTTTGGCCATCTATATTTGTTATAGATGGGGAGAGATGTCATTATCAAAACCAAAAAAAATGGCAGAATCTAAATGCTTTTAGAGACTCTCACCAGAATTCCATGTTTTGCCTCCTCAGTAGGACACCAACTTTCTTAGCTGGTTTACCAAATAAACATTACCACTTACACAATGATAAAATAACAAAAATATTCATAACACATAAACTAATTATGTATATTCCTTTTGGCACAGTTTTTTTTGTTTTTCTCTTCTTCAGAATATAATGATTTTTCTCGAAGGAAAATAGCAATGATTGAGGTCAGAAGCAAGTTTTCCTCGGGTTACAGAAATTATTTGTGTTCCCCAACATATAAACATCCTGAAAGTATATTATTCCCTTTTCTATACAAAATTTCAACTGCATTACAGCTAATTTTCCTGATTTTTTTTTCCCTTTCTATTATTACCACTTGAAAAAAAAACATAGTTGACCAAAAAAAGAAAAAAAAAAAGGAAAAAAGAACATAAAGGATACACTAATACCCAACACACCCCTAATGTCTATGTACACAAGCATTAAAGAATAAACGACCGTAGCAACACACAAAAGTTTGTTTTTTCCCCCAAATATTGATCTAAGTATAGCAAAAATTTAGGGATTGTTGACATTGTAAAATAGAGAAATGGGTGTATGGATTTAGATTACCATGGCAACAAAAAAATGAGAGAGATTGAGCTGGTCTCGTTCTTCAGTCTGACTCACATGTCAAACGCAGGCATTGCAAACTGAGTAGCAAAAGCTTCGACTTGGTTCCGAAGATCTGCAATGTCTTTACAGTGATAGATGCTTTTGAGTGGCTCCTTTTGCAACTTCCCGTGTTCCCTTTGTCCAGCACTTGCTATCTGAGCAGCTCTATATAGAAACTCAGCCATTGTCTCAAAATCTGATTCTAAACAACCTCTTGAGGTCATAGCCGGACTGCCTGATACATGAGCCCATTTTCAAGAATCAGACAACAAGTAAAAAGAATTCAAAACAGACTGAGTTTCATTCTAGTTCCAGAGTGTTGAGGTTTCATTTAGAATTTGGTTTAATTACCTATTCTCACTCCTCCAGGGGAGATAACGCCGTTTTCGCTGAAAATGGCGACTTTGTTGACAGTGATATGGCACATCTCACATACTTTCTCATACACCTTGCCTGAAAATCACAAGGCGGAAGATTTGAGTAGTCTGAGGACATAGAGCTAAACATATGCATTGGACAGACGTCAAAGAAATAAAGACTTTGATTTTGGGAAACTAGACATATAAGTTTTAGTACCGATCTCAAACAAGTTTGATAATAGATTTCAGACTGATCACTGGCCATCAAGCTAGTCATGTAGGCTATCCACAACCTAGAGAGATGAGAAATAATAGATACTCTAAGATGGTAAAATTTTGCCTATAGACCCACGACAAATGGTTAAGCAGATGTAACACCATGGAAAAGCAGACACATTTGCAATGCTGCCAATAGCTTGTATGAGGCATACATTTAAATCATATAGTCCGATTGATCATTTCCTTATCTGCTAAGAATAAGAGGAATCACATACCTGTCAAGCCCAAAGGAGTCAGATCCCAGAGAAGCAAATGATTATCGGTGCCACCTGTTACCAACTTGCACTTTCTGCTTATCAAAGCAGATGCTAAAGCCTTAGCATTTTTTTTTACCTGTCGCATGTAAAGCTTGTACTCTGGTGAAGCGGCCTGCTTGAGGGCAATGGCTAGAGCAGCTATATGGTTATTGTGAGGCCCCCCTTGCAGCGACGGAAAGACAGAAAAGTTGATTTTTTCTTCGAAGTCATATTGCATATTGCTCTCACAGTGATTAAGATTCATGCTTTGCTTCTTGGGCTTCAAGCCTCTCCTATAAAATATGATACCGCCCCTAGGTCCACGGAGAGACTTGTGTGTCGTTGAGGTAACAATCTCACAATAATCAAATGGATTTGGACTTTCCTACAACAATTAGAGAAACTAAAACTTTGGTGACTGATGCAAAGAAAATAGTTTAATATCACTGCGTAAACACAAAGATCAAGTGCTTAAGCCTCAAGTTTGGTGACTGATGCGAAAAGAGAAACAATCCAAAGCGCAATATGGAAACGAAAATGAACATACCTTGGCAGCCACAAGACCGCTAATTTGTGCCATATCAAACATCAAAACAGCTCCACACTTGTCTGCAATATGCCTAAACCTAGGGAATTCCCAGTCTCTCGGATAGGAACTCCCACCACAAATAAGTATTTTTGGACGATAGTCTAGCGCCTTTTCCTCAAGCTTATCATAATCAATATACCCTGTACGAGGGTCAACCTTATATGGAAAGCTCTCAAAGAATATAGAGGCACCCGAGACTTTCTTTCCACCTGGCGTGTAATACCCGTGACTCATATGACCACCTGAGGGAGAATCCAATCCCATAATTCGTTCACCGGGCATTAAAAGACCAGTGAAAACAGCGAAATTGGCGGAAGTGCACGAATAAGGCTGCACGTTAACTCCCCATTTCTCATGATTTAGTCCAAAAGCAGCAAGCGCACGCTCTTGGCAAAGAATCTCAATCTGATCAATATACTGATTCCCCGTGTAGTATCTTGCTCCGGGCATTCCTTCCGAGTACTTATTAGTCAAATGACTTCCCAAAGCTTCCATCACCGCCCGGCACACGAAATTCTCAGAAGCTATAAGCTCAATACCTCTAAATTGTCTCTGCTTTTCCTTTTCCATAAACTCATGAATCTCAGGATCTGCTTCTTTAATCGACTGATTACCCCAAGCCCTAACAACAGCTTGTCTACTCTCAATCCCTGAATCAATTGCAAATCTCTTACAAGGACTTGATGATGACATTGAATTGGAATTCCCACCTCTACACCGTTTTAACTTCATAGGATGACCCAAGAGGATAAATTGCTCCTCTTCCCTTTGATCATTATCATCATCTTCATCATAATCACCAACAACGTCATCTTCTTCCTCAACGACTCGGCTACGCGATCCGGTGACATCGAATCTCTGCTCAAGCAACTGAAGCGGAACAGGAGGCATAGGATTAGACGATGGACGGAAACTATAATCAATCTGAAGCGTGATTGAGTCATCAGCAATTGGGATTCTCGGAGGTGGAGGTAGCGGCAAAGCGTGGGAGCTACCGAATCCTAACGAGAGATCTGACTGAGCAGTGCGATCCATAATCCAAAATCCAGAAGAACCTAATTTCCCCAAAATCGAAAACGAGAACGAGAGAATCGAGAATTCTTAGCTGTAAAAGCAATATAGACAACAGTCTCTGAAGGAGCTGCTACAATGGAAACAATGAAAGCTTCTTCCTTTAAGATTATCTTCAGATGAGGCTGAGGTTTCCATCCAAATTCGAAGAAACCCTAAAAGATCAAAACCCAGAGAAGTCGAATTTTGCTTCTTCTCTCGTCGGATGAGACGGAAGCCATGGGTGAGAGAAGAAAAGAATTGGGGAAAAAAAAGCGAATAAACGAAAATGGAATTTGGAAGGGCTACCGGCTGAATAGGGAAAGACGGCAACGTGACTGATTCTAGACGCCGCATACTTTTCAACCGGGAGTAGCCGGTGACTTATTTCGGTTTGATTTTTGTTTAGGGGATTTGATTGATTGGTTTAGTTACAATCATACATACACAGATGCTATGTTGCATTTGCAAACCAATAATAATAATAAAAAAAACGTTTTCTAGACCAACCACATAAAAAAAACGTTTTGTATCGTTTTATAAATGTAATAAAATGTTTCAAGCTAGACTTTTTTTTTGTTTTGGTGTTTGTGATGGTGAGAGTGGATATGATTGCATGATGAATAATTTTTCCGAGACGTTAGAATGTCATGTTGCATGCTTTAACGAAAAACTAAGTAAGCGGAGCAAGTCGCAACTATCCAATTTACTACAAAGAACACCATATAATTCTTCGTGCATTGCTTCTTGGCGCGTTACAAAATAATCATCCGAACACAACGAAATAAACATCTCATTTTAAAGGTTTACCAAAACATAACTATTTGTCAAAGAATTAAATTAGTTGAATCACACGCATCTCCTTCTCTAGTGAATACAATTTGCATGTGACCTTATTTCTTTTCAAGTATTCATATTGCAACACAAAAACAAAACCAAAACCAAAACCAAATATGTAATTTAACTATCATCTATTTCTAAGAGAGATTTGAAAATATATGTTTAATTGATTGAATTAAATACGTATCTATGTTAATAAAAAGAGTTATAAAGTCATATGATAAATTTCCTTAACTACAGTTTTGAATGCCTTATTTCCTAAAATAGAACCCAAAAAATCTTAAACTTCCAAAAGTATCAAAAACTTGTGGTTTATAAAAAAAAAAAAACTGTTTAAGAGTTAAAAAGTAATAATATAATTCAATAAACCATATAAGGTCATTTAATTGTTTTGTTGGTCAAGAGTTCATTTCTTTGAACATCTAAATTAAATTTATAACTGGAAGTAAATCACCTGACATAATAGATTCTTTGAATTAAACAGTCAAACTTGCATTAAATATCAATTTATAAGAGTGTTACTAATTTCTCTGCATGTAGTAGTAACTTGCCTTACCGTTACTGAGATTATATGACTTGAAATTTTCTTCTCTCTTCTCTCATCTCTCTCTGTGCTCACCATGAAGCACAACAGAGTCTCCAAGAGACTAACCTTGACATGGGTTCCTCTTCTTTGCATTTCCTGCTTTTTCCTCGGAGCAATCTTCACTTCTAGGTTCTGTTTTCTTTGGTTTGCTTGTTTAATGCTTTTGAGTTTTTTCTTCTCCTTCATCAATCTTTCTACGGTTATAAAGTAAATTTATGTATTCTTGCTTTTCATTATTTTTGTTGTTGTTATTGCACATTTTCAGATTGCGATCAGCTTCGTCGGATTCCGGTAGCCAGCTCATTTTACAGCACCGGCGTGATCAGGAACTGAAGATCGTTTCCGAAGACTATGCTCATGAGAAAGTATTATCCTTAAAAATTTAATCTCATTGAATTAGTGCAAATGTTATATGGGTGTTAAAGCCTCATATTTTTTTAATCTTTAGATTTCACCCCAAATACAGAAAAAATCACAAGAAAAAGATGTAATGGAAGAGGTTTTAAAAACCCATAAAGCAATCGAGTGAGTTAAATTTTTAAAAAACAAAATGATTTTTTTTTTTTGGTGCTAAATCTTAGACTTGCATGTTGATTAATAGTATTTTGATGATCGTACACTTGTGACCACAGATCATTAGATAAGTCAGTTTCTATGCTTCAGAAGCAGCTATCTGCTACACAGAGCTCTCAACAGATTGTTGATGTCTCAACCGCCAATTCTTCAACAGAAGGAAACCAAAGGAAAAAAGTTTTCATGGTGATTGGTATCAACACTGCATTTAGCAGTAGAAAACGTCGTGATTCGCTTAGAGAAACTTGGATGCCTCAGGGTATTTTGTGATGTCCCTCCTTCAAATCTCTGGTTACTTTCATGCTTCATTGGGCTCTAATCTTATTTAGCTTTTGTATGTATATAACAGGGGAAAAGCTTGAGAAATTGGAACAAGAGAAGGGAATTGTCATCAAATTCATGATTGGACACAGGTGAATTCATGGAATATAGTGAATGAATGCAACGTCGTCTAATGTTTTTTTTTTTAGTAGACTAAGACTCTTACTTGAATGTGTTGGCAGTTCAACGCCAAATAGTATATTGGATAAGGAAATTGATTCAGAAGATGCTCAATACAAAGATTTCTTTAGGCTGGTGAGACCAGTTCTACAAACTTGATTCTTCTAGGATTTGGTTTACAGTTTTCTTGATTTTGTTTAATTTCTTTCTTTCGGGGGATTCTTTTTAATTGTCGCAGGAGCATGTCGAAGGATATTATAATCTGTCTGCAAAAACCAAAAGCTTCTTTTCTAGTGCAGTTGCAAAGTGGGATGCTGAGTTTTATGTCAAGATTGATGATGATGTTCACGTCAATCTTGGTACCAAAATCTGTTTCTAGAATAATTTTTTTTTATATTTTCTCCTTGAATTAAAATGTTGAATATATTTGCTCAGCCCTTTGCCGTTTCAGGTATGCTTGCTTCCACATTAGCTCTTCACCGTTCTAAGCCAAGGGTCTATATTGGATGTATGAAATCCGGGCCTGTCCTTACTAAAAAGTAATAATCCCAATGTGTGTTGTTATGTCATTTTTTTTCGAATATTCGGATTTTAAACCATTTTTTCTCAAACCGTGTAGGACGGCCAAGTACCGTGAACCCGAGTTTTGGAAATTTGGAGAAGAAGGTAACAAATATTTCCGACATGCTACAGGACAGATCTATGCCATCTCAAAGGATCTTGCCACATATATATCTATCAACCAGTACGTAACTAACTACGTGTTATTGGATTGTCAATAAAGTACGATATGTTTTACCAAGGGAAATGATTATTATGTAAGAATTTGATGTTTGACTTTGAAGGCCAATTTTGCATAAGTATGCAAATGAAGATGTGACACTCGGGTCATGGTTCATCGGTCTTGAGGTTGAGCAAATCGATGATCGTAATTTCTGTTGTGGTACTCCTCCAGGTAAAAAACCTCTATATTTATTATGCCTTCAGAAATTAATAAATAATGATTTAAGTTTTTCTCATGTTATTACCTTCTCTTTCTTTCTCTCTTTCCCAAAGACTGTGAAATGAAAGTAGATGCTGGAGAAATGTGTGTGGCGTCATTTGACTGGAAGTGTAGTGGGATATGCAGATCAGTCGATAGAATGTGGATGGTTCATGCCATGTGTGGCGAAGGTAATAAAGCTGTGTGGAATGCGAAATTATAACTCTCTTACATATATAGGAGAAAGAGATAAGAAGAGATGAACATTTTGTTTTGTTTTGCTGGAGAAGAAGCTGATGAATACCTTTTAGTTCATTTTTTTTCTTTTGTCAAACAGACCTTTTAGTTCAATATTTTCTTTTTATTTGTGGAAAAAATAAAATGAAAAGAAAGAATGAGACTTTTCTATATTAAGGCATTAGAAAATTGCTTATTATAATTAAACTTCTGTCCAATATGAAAACCCATTCAAAATTAGTTAATTATGAGTTTGTGACTATGTAGTATGCACACCAGTTTACTAATTTAGAAATCAGAATGAATGGAACCAGAATTGCAAATTCGGTTGAAAACAAAATTTTTCATATGATATACATTAAAATAATAAATATTATGTAGAAATAAAAAAAATCATATTTCATACATGATGGGTAGGTGACCTAGAGTTGTTGATCATGTGTTAAACTTCTATATGTTTCAGTATCGGTAGAAATGTTAGATTATTTCTTTCTCTACTCAGCTATGTAGCTCTCCTAATAGCAAAATACGTTTTATCAGTGATACTCCATCATGAACACCTCAATATTCCCAACTTGCAGTGAATTTTTGTTTGCCAACTCTGTAAAAGAAGGGAAAAAACTTGAATATCCACGTCTAACCAAATACATTACATGTTATTTACGAAAAAGGTCATAACACATTTTTATAACATCTCAATAAGCAAAAGTTTCCCGTAAGCTTTGAAGGCTCCATATATAACCTTGGCTAATTAAATACATATGAACTAGATTATGTTCCGTGTTACAGCACGAGTTAATATATCTTTTAAGATTCAAAATTATAAATTAATAAGATAAGTGCTAAATATATTTATCCCCTATACATTATTTGGAGAGTACACTTATAAATAAACATTATAAAGTGTTAATATTTACATCACATTACCATTACTTCAAAGAACAAATTTTAATCTCTCATTAATGGTATTTTAGTCATTAGATATTATGTGATCATTTAATTAATTAATTATAATTTTCGTTTTAATTTATTTATTTATTTTATTTTTTTTGAAAAGTAGTTAAAAATAGATTTTACGAAGATTTTGTTGATTTAGTTAAACACACTAATTAAATTAAATTAAATATTGATTTAATTTTTCAATAATAAGAGATTTTATGTAGATTGCGATTTTTTTTGGAAAATTTTAAATAAGAATTTATGTAGATTTTCAATTTTTTCTTCTTTATAGATTATAATTTTTGTTTTAATTAATTAATTAATTTTTTTTTGAAAATTAGTTAAAAATAGATTTTGTGAAGATTTTGTTGATTTAATTAAACACACGAATTAAATTAAATTAAGTGTTGATTTAATTTTTCAAAAATAAAAGATTTGTTGTAGATAGCGATTTTTTTGGAATGTTAATGTTAATGTTAGTTTCTCTTTATAATATCGAATCTATTAATAGGTTTTAAGTAGATTTAAAAATGTTAGTTTATATCTGATTTAGTTTAACATGGTGTACAATTTAACATAACAATGTAACATTGTAATTTAACTTTTAAATCTATTTAAAATTGTAAAATTTGGTAATTAAAACAGAACAAAATATAATTACAATTCAAACAAAAATTATCCGCAAATTTTCTGCTGGGAACAATATCTATCAATATCCAATATAGCTAATAGATATACTATTTTTCAAAAGAAAAATATATTCTATGAAATCAATCTTAGAACATCTTGGGTTAATATTTTCCAAAAAATCTTAATTAATATCTTAGAATGTCGCAATCTTTCAAAACTTTACTTCTTTCTTCGGTTAAATCAAAGAAAATATCCTGATTTTATATATAACTTTTTCAACAGAAATTTTCTAATATCGTCGAGTATGAAAGATTTGTTTTATATTTCTAATACAAAATATTTACGCGGATATTACAAAGATTCGATATTATAAAAATTGATATCATAATTTTCGTAAAGTTTTGGAAGAATTACAATTTTCTCTAATTTATAAATTTTGGATATTTTTCTATAATTGCAATTTGCCGGTGCTATGACACGGGATATATCCTAGTATATATTTATTTATCAGCAAAAATATGTATTAAATTAAGTTAACTATTTTAGATTAGTTTTATCAAAATTAAGTATATTTTAGTTATATTAAATAAAATTCTAAAATTTGATAAATATCTTTGATTAAGATATTCTGTTGTTTTTATCCAATGACAATGACAATAATACTCTCAATAACTCAATTCATTTTGTTCTTTAAATGATTTATTCAATTGACATTATTATATATTTTTTAGCAATTTTAAGGTTAGATTCTAAAAAGTACTTTCGTAATATTAATAAGCGGATAATTTTATTTAAACATTAAATATCTAAACATGAAATAAATTTATTAAATTATAATGTTATTTACGTAAAACTTTTAGTTAAAATTTATATAGATAAATTTAATTTCTTAGTAAAGTATGATAATATACTTTAGATGAAATGATTTTTTAGTATGTAAATAAAAATAGTTTTTTTATTTTTCTTATTTTCTGATATTATAAATTAGTTAATAATAGTTAACATATCTACTTCTTTCTAAATTATAATTTTTGTTTTAATTAATTAATCTTTTTTTTTAAAAAAGTGAATAATGTTGAAAAATAGATTTTGTGAAGATTTTCTTTCTAAATATAAGTATTTTAATTAAAATAATAATAGTTTAGATATTTTTACCCTTAATGAATTTTTTTATTTTGTTCTTGAGACTAATGATATTGTATGTAAATCTTAACAATGTAAAAATTTATTCTATAATCTCAAATATTATAAAGAGGATCCGCATATAGGAAAGATTGGTAGTAGATCCAAAAATAATGGCACAACATGTCTCGTAAGACAAAGATAATGAATGAATCATAACCTATGCTAACTTTATCATTGGATTGGATTCTAGGTGTCATGATTATAGGATAGCATTTATCTCTTTTTGCCTATGAATTTTCATTTGTTGAGAGAAAATAAACAACATAAAATCTACAAAGAATCTGTGGTAACCCCATCTATGACATCTATAAAATTATTTCCTAGCAATCGATTATATAAATTTCATGTTCGAGAATAATGATATAAGTATTAAATCGCTCATCTTTCACACATTGATCTAATCGGAGTTGCATATCACCCTATTGTTGGTGGATTAATGGTGCAAATGAGGTTGAGACTTCTTTCAAAGTGTTGTGGATTCTGGGATCAGGGTCAGAAGAGTGATGTTGTGAAAGACCACTTAAGGAGGAATTTTCATTATGGTTTCATCACTAGAATAAGTAAATGATGCCATGAAATTGTTTATGTTATTTTAGAAACAGTTTCAGGTAATAAATCTTTATTTATAAATATATGTTGTTCACTTGTTATGAAACACCTTCATGTAATAAATCTCTATTAATTTTCCATTGATTAATAGATTAGATGGGATGGAACATATATGCCAGTGTAAGAATCCACAAATCTATGGGAAATTGAGCCATTTATTGTCATTGTCTTGGCACAAAGAAGAGGATTCAACGACACTCAAGATATCACATTGCTTGGGAAGAAAATCGTAGTTCAACAAGAAAAAAAATATTTTTATTAAATTTCATTCCTACTGCGATAACATCAAACATGTAATGTAAGATTCCTCTTGATTCTCTTTTGATTAAGTATGTCTTTTGTTATTGAATCAAGTAGTGGACAAATCATATATCCTCATAAAAATGTCAGTTCTTATATGTGTGCCGGCGTAAATGTGTTCCATCTTGAGCATGTGTTGATCGAACCTATAATTAATTTCATCTCTCCGCATTATATAAAATAAAGAACTTGTTAGGATTTGATCTGTTTATTCGACTGGATTGTAATGGTTTACAACTTTGAAGGCTAATATAAAAGATAAGCAAACATGTAATCACAACCGACGTAGAGAAATCAAAGAACTCTCTCTTCTCTGCTTCAAGACTCAATGGTCCGATTTCGTTCGTTCAATTCAAAGAAGACTGTTTCTGATTGATGACGGAACCCTTCGTCGATGAAGGAGGAGGATGAACTCGAAACCTGCGAGTGATGAAGGATTTTAATCTTGATATGTTCGTAAGTTACTTACATCTTCAAAATCTGAACCTGAACCTTAGGGTCTTTGTGATTCTTTTGTTATATATCGGGAGATTATTTTGTTGTTAATATCTCTGGTTGATCACTTTGGTACAATCGTTTGTTTTCTATCATCTGAAGCGCTTTAGATGATTGATTTTGTTTATTCAACTTTGAAGGTCATTTTCCTACCAAGAACACTACTTTATCACCACAAGAAAAGAAGAAGCATTGTCTTCGTCCATACCAATCAGCACACGGAATAGCCACAAAAGAATCAGCATCTTCCATCCATAAGAAAAAGTATTTCGATGATTTTGATGGGTCAACACGATTTCCTTTGTACTTGATGCCCGCTTGATTCTCCAAGATCCACGGATCCTTGTTCAACAATTCCGCATCGATAACATAGCATCAGAAGATTGAAATTGTTTAATCAGAGACCATTTATCGTTTGCGAAATCCGGACGACCATTCTCGAATACAACAGCGAAGTATTTCTTATCGTCGGGCGAACAAACACGAAGAAGATATTCCTGATTTGCGACAAACCACAAGGACTTTGTTAGATTCGAACTTGGAAAGAAAGAAACAAACGACAAATTGTGAAAAGATTACATGAATCAAATGGGTGACTAAGGGGCGGACCCACGTTCAGGTGGCAGCTGCCACCACTAAAAAAAACTTTTATATTAATGTTTAATGTTAATGTTTTTGTTTTATTTTTGCTCCCAGTGAATAAATTTTCTAGATCCACACTGGTGTAAAGCACTAACTGTTTCAGCCTCTGTATGTTTACAAGGCTTAACGTTGTAACTCCCATATCAATATATGATTCAGATGACAAAACATGTTGCATATGTCAGAGAATGAATCCTGTTCAGCAACTTCTACGGTTTATCAAATAAAATTATCTATACCATGAGAATTCATGAGTAACTTTGAATTTTGATAAGCAGGTATATATGATTAGATCATAATCAAACAATAAGAGAACAAATAGCAAATAAGTTTGGTTTACCCTATAAATACAGTAAATGAAGGCATGCATATATAACCCTAACGAAACTCTAAACTGTCTAGACCTGTGAGCCTAGGCTTAAATTGAGAATTGAAGCTGTGAAAAGATCGGTCCATCAAAATTAACCCATATTGTCGGACTGGGGCATCTCCGTCCATACTAGAGCCAGAGGGCACATCGCTCCCCTGAATTCACCACTCAGTGACCAAACAGCAAAACCCTGTGAATCTGTGATGCCCGCAAGCAATAAGTGATCATATTTAAGGTATATATCAAATAGTGAATTTGGTATATCAAGCAATAAGTCAAATATATAAAAAAAAAAATTGATTTACAAAAGAAAAATAAACACCAATCAATAATTTCATAGTATTATTTTTTACTAATTTGAAGGCCGAGTTCGTGCTTGGGGCAAATAATTCGCGTGCATTGATAAAGGAAAAGCTGTTTATATATGTACATATATATATATTTATTATATCTTTTTAGCATCAATATCATGTATGTATGTAGATGCATGCATGTATGCAGAGTTTAAACTATAATTTCCAGCAAAAAATTCTAAACTAATTAAAATGACGATGCCATTTCTTTTGCCAATAGACAATGCGATTAGATTTTAAAAAAAAAAATCGATTTTTTTATACGTAATTAGTGATTCGTTTAATTTAGTGTAGTGACTATTTTTAGTAAACTTCATCCATATATTTTTATTTCTGGACTGTTATAGACTAATAAAAATCTAGGTGACCAAAAGAAACGAAGCAAGATTAATAAAACTCCAAAAGGTCCAAAAAAAAAAAAAACGAGTTGTAATTGTTGGGGAGACATCTAACGCAACCAAAATTAAAGTGTCTAGATAAAACACTGGAATTAGGTGCTATATTTAAAGAAGAGATTTGCGTTTGTGAGTTTACCATGAGTAATGTTGAAGATTGGCTTTATTGGAAACTACGAACCAAAAGTTCATAGTCAAAACTACGACTTTGGTCAATTTTGGTCAATTAAGAAGGCTCAAAATGTACTTAAAAGTTCATACATCATTACCAAAAGATCATACATCAGCATCTCTTAGGCATACCAACCACTCTCACTCTTTCTTGGACATTTGATGATCCGCTCGAAGCTCCATCGCTCATGATTTTGGAGATTCCAGAGAATGATTTTGAAAAAATAAATTTTAGAGTTTTTCGTTTTGAGAATTTGGAGATTTTGAAGAAAAAGAAGAACTTGGGTTACACGGGTTACTTTTAGTCGTTTAGGTTTAGTTTCGGTTAATGGTTAGTTTTATTCAGATTTTCGATTAGATCGGTTAAACCGACTAAACCTATAAATATGGGGAATTAGATCAAAAATGGGGAATTAGCTCGAAAACTTTCGATTTCGGGGGAATAAGGATTAGAAGTATAGACTCGGGGGAAAATGGCACGAGATCAAAATTTCGTGGGGATATGTCGTGATTTCGTTACTGTTCGTGGGGAAATATATCATTTTCCCAAAGTTCATTCACACGATTTATTCCATATAAAAGCTATTTTCTTAATTTTGAATCAATGTATAGCTATTAGTATTACACAAATCATTCAAAATCGAATGTCAATATTACATATGTTTAATGCTAAACTGATGTTAAGAGTACGATTTTTGTAGTTGGTATTATCAATGATTCAATGTGCTGACACCCAATTTGATCATTTGAATGTGTGAGTGGTAACTTTTTGAGATAGTAGTATTGCTACCTCATTTATGCATTATTAATAGAGCCATAGAGGCTGTGGACTCTTTGTAGGGCTTGGATCTAAATTCAATCCGGATTTGGATTTGGTATTTTACGGTTTTCTGTTTACTATTAATATCATATGGATGATTTGCTATGGTTCCGGTTCATCTTCTAATTTTTCTCAAATCAAAAATATCCTTTCAGGCAAAATTACGTTTTAGATCAAAATTTTATTTTCTAGCTAGGTTCAAAATGGATTCATTTGTTTTCCAATAATGAACTTCATTTAAAACATTAAATCCTCTATAAATTTATTGGTCATAAGTCATAACATATATAATGGCGGAAAAAAGAAACACAAACCACTTTTCTTGTTCTACCAACAACTCAAAAGAACCAAACCTACTTATAAATGCGTGTATGGTAGAGATTTGCCGGGAATTTCGCTGATAAGGCTCCTTAGGTTTCTCTACACGTTCTATATTTTTGTGATTTCCACTTAAAACATTGAAGGGATTTTCACGCTGTTAAAGGAACCAAACTGTATTAACCTTAGACTTGCAAAAAATATAAGGCATTAAATAAAATTAGTCACATTCGCATATTTAGAATGCCATTCCTCTTCCTTCTTTGCATGCATCAACTTGTCAACTTCATTTAAAATTTCCTCCCTGCTTAAGGTTTCAACTTTTATATTCTCGATTTGACCTTTTGAGCTTGTAAGAATATCATAAAGCAGATCACTATCACGTGCGCAAGAAAACTTAAGTTACTACATACCCGGGCATGTGTTCACTCAAAGCTCACCCTTTCAAGCCAAATGGATCACCATCCAATGGACCGTCCTTCTTATATTCATGTCTGAGATAAGACATTGTGGAGTGAATTAATTACTTCGTAGGCACCATACTTAGTGCAAACTTTTTATAGACAATATCCTAAATTGTTTGAATCCACATAGTTCGACCCTTAAAAAAATTATTTGAAAAAATGAGATCTAGAAAAATATCTATACTGATCATATCTACGCCACATAAATATGATATCCTAGTTAATTATCCTGACGTTTCATGTTTGATAATGATGCTTTCAAAAAAGTAATTTGTGCACCATTAGTACGTTCTTACAAATAAATCTGTTTATGTTTTGTGGTTTTGTTCAGTTTTGAGTTTTGAAATTAATATAAGTAAGACATTCGGCTCTAAGTATGACATAATTATTAATTAAGACCACATATATCCAAAGATGAAGATAGTGACAACATATGGAGCAAAAAGTTGCGAAAACAATTTACGTAAATAATAACACAGTAATTAAGTGATAAGAAGATGCACATATACATAAATTCCAATTTAGTTTTATGTTAATAATGACGTGTTTGGAGTCGATGCTCTTCCCGAAGGACGAAATGAGAGTTTGTGGTATCTAAATGCTGTATTTTTAACACACTTATACGTTGTTGGCAATCAAGTGTGTCAAAAACCAACAAATTAACTACGGCAAATTTTTCGACAATAAAACCTCCAAATTTTTTTTGAAAACTTAAAAAAATATGAATTATATATAGGTATTACAAGAGCCTATGTTCGAGTTCGAGACTTGGAGAAAGAACCAACATGAATGATTCATCTAAAAATAAACTGTTTCAGAGAATTAATAAAGGCATGTTGACAATGGAAGGACTAGCTTTTGAAAAAACATTTTGAAGTGATCCGTTCGAAGTCGTATATTACCACACAAAGGGGTGGTTAGACTTAGACATTGTAGTTAACACATAAGACGTTAAGGTTTCGTTGAAAATACAGGGGATCTTGCAATAAAAGTGAAAAACGCGACATACGTATGATTTTTAAAAAAGGATCATCTCTCACACACATAAGGAACCTAGGAAATGGTGCATATCTCTTTGGAAACACACCTTCAAGTAATAATAATATGTATAGTAACACTCTTTGTATGTGACTGATTTTCTTCCTTCTCCATTGACATGTCAACATGCAATGAGACACATAGACAAATAGAAAAATCCACAAGTTCTTGGAAAAGTATCCCCAATCTCTAGCTTGAAAAGACGGTTGAGTGAATAAAATGCTATTACCATTTCATGTTTCATGTTGCATGTTGCTTTGACTGACTGTCCAACTCAATAAGATAGTCTTGATTCTCATAGTGTACATAGATTTTTTTTAGTGTAAACTTTTCTGACTTAGTGACTTGGGTATACGATTTAGATGATTAACGTTAGATTATTTCATGGGCCTTTCCAACCCAAATCTACGATTTATTGGGCCTTTTGTAGTCCTATCATTTGTTGACTATTAAAACGGTGTCGTTTTATAACCTTTTGACACACATGAACTGGATACTATTTAGTTATTTTTCCGTTTAGTTTTTTTGAAATATGCTGGTAAAATATTCGACGAATGGCACGACATCAGCGTAATCAGAAACTACATAAAGTGCTAAGATTTGAACATGCTTTAAAAAACAAAGGTTGGTTGAACAGATTCGCAACTGTTGGAACATAATTTGAAGTAAACGTGGCTAAGATGAGTTCTTATAAAATCTTGGAAGAGTCTGTCTACATATCAAGAGAGTGAGAAAAATATTTTCAAAAGGATAAATATGAAGAATATGAGAACCATTAAGATATTTGGATAATATAAAAGATATGAAAAAATTAGGAAGAGATATTCCTTAATTGGGTGTTCTCTTTCATGATTATATTATTAGAAAATAATGATTACCTACGCAACATCCAATTCCAATATATTGCAATTTTCAAGAGTTAGATAAAAGAGCCAATATATGCCCCATTTACATGTATATTTAAATAGTGTCATGAGTCACGAGGTTTCTCGAAGAAGTGAAGACAACATCATTAGTATTAGGATGATGCATCTACAATTCTTGCTGAGCTAGTGACTATACTTTGTTATAATTTTTCTACAAATAATAAGTACCTCTTTTTAATTTTTCTACAAATAATAAGTATAAAAATACAAGAACAATGAGAAAGGGATAGCTAAGGGGAGATGTCCCCTTCACGGTGGGACAATATGTTGGGATGTTATGTTATGTAGATAATGTAAGCTCATTTTTAAAAATACACGAATGGGCACATTTGGTGGCTTTTTCAACCTCAGACAAACACAATCCCAAAGTTGAGACCAATCCCTAATTTCCCATTCTTCTTGTCTTCATTTGGGCCTCCATTGTCAAAATCTCACACCCCGTGTGTCTGACTCCATGAAAACTACATCCTTTTTTTTAAATCAAATTTTCCAAATCTAAACCCACGCTATCGTAAAATATGCTGCACCACTCAGTTCTTATATTGCAATGTTAAGGAAAAGCATACGTGGAGAAACTCAGCTCAACCATGTTTCGAACTATCACAACCTATAAAATAACAAGCTTAACTGGGTAGAACACCATTAAAATATAATCGTCTGAATAAATATATATATATATATATATATATATATATATATATATAAAATCGTCTAAGTCACTGTATCAGATTTTGTAATTGAAGAATTTATGCGAAATACCACAACTTCAAATTTACTACTACTGTATATTGTAACTTTGTAAGTATTGAAATTTACGACTAATATATATTTGTTAAACTATTGTTTCTAAAGAATTCAAAAGAAGAAAATCTTAAAGGATAACATAATTATTCACCGAGAGATGGATAATAGAATGAATTATGGCCTTAGTCAAAGGAAAAAAAAAAAAGAGAGTGAATTATGGCCTAGGATTGATTTCTAACCCTAATACATTTTCCAATACGTTTTTCCACCTTTCCATTTCTCCTCGCTGTCGTGTGGGTGATTCCACTGCCAGATCTAGGAGTTGTCGCCTTTCATTACCTTTCATGGATAAAAGCCGAAGAATCCTTTCCCTTACCTGTGAAGATCTGCTCTGCGTGTGTGCCTCGGAAACTTCATCGGACTCTCAAACCTCGGTCGCTGACCGCAGATCTCCTCTCACCGAGCGAGCTAGGTTACAGGTTAAGGTTTGTTCTTTTCGTTCTTTCAATTCGTCTTTCATTTCCGCTATTTCAGAGTTGTTAGATCTGTTTTACAGCGCCGTGAGCTTGAGATTTTCACGGTGTTCCACCGCCAACCTTCACGCGAACCTTCACGAGTCTCCCCTGCCTCGCTGTCGACCCTTCGCTGTTTGAGGACTCGGTGCGCAGCCGGCGTTAGAGAATTATGGCGAACTCTACTGTCTAACGGGCCTTGGGCCTTAACGTTTCTTTTGCTGGATTTGGGCCACGAGTTGGATCCACAGATTCTCTGCACCATAACACTTGTAATGGGCTTCGGCCCTGTATCTACCTATTTTTCGGATTTATGTTTTCCTTCAATGTATTGGACCTAAGGCCAGTTTAAATTTAATGAAGAGTAGATACTGTTGACAAAAAAAAAAGGTACAAACTCAATTCTTCTTTTCAAACGTCAAAGTTCTAAATACGCTATTGATTCAATATAAATTGACGTATTCGTATCAAAATCAAAGATATAGTTTCACCATTATGGAAAATCGTTTAATTCATATTGACATATTTTGCTATTATAGACATTGTAAATGGTAAAGATGTCCGGCTCTATATATATATATTAAAATTACTCCGGTTACTAAAAACAAAAAAAAAATCAGTCACAATTTAAAATGTTAATTTGACGTGTAATACGTTTAAATCCAATTCAATATTCATTATCCAACAATTTTTTGGGTTCGAATGGTTGCGGTGGTTGGGGCGGACAAATGTGTTTGTCGATTGAACCGTTTTTATATTTACTATTCATAAATTGTAATCCATAGTGGTGCGGATAGAGAAAAATAGAAGAAATCTACCGCGGATCAACTACAAACCGTTTTTACATAGAAAATAAACTTAATCTGCGTCAAATTGGTATCTACCCCAAAAATAGAATGGTCTAGTCCGCTAATGATTTAGGTGCGTTCCGTCCGCAATATCGATTCATTATTTTTATTGTCAACTTTTAAAACATATGTATACACACATATATTTTTGTTGTCAGCATTAGTTTTGCTTTTAGATTTTAATATTTAACATCAATCTAAAACTGATGTTAATGTCCTCTTAACTCTATTGATGTTAATATTAAATGTCAGTGTATCTAGGTTTTAGAAGACAGACATGACATCATAAACAAGACATGGAGCTCAGCCGGTGAGACAAAAGATCTTTTACTAGTGTATCTTTGGTAACGTATTTGACCAACGCAGTAAAATGGAATAAACAAATACTATAACTTTCTTAAGAAAATTGGTAATCTTTATGATATTAAAATTGAAAAGAAAGGAATATTAGGGATGCAACGATTTGACAGACACCTAGAAGCTACTCACTAACCTCTGTCTTTTTCATATTCTCATTTTCAACACAGGGAGAAATTAAGGGAATTAAAATCAAACATTTTTTGTCGTAATAAAAAATCAAGCTCTTAAAATTAAAACCCCAAAAAAAAAACAGAATCTTTCAAAGAAGTTAAAATGAAAGTTGGTTCCAATAATTAACTGTAGTTCTATTTCAAAAGAATTAAACATTAGCCAAGATTACAATACTTATGATTTGTCACTTGTCAGGGTGTTCTTAAACAAAGACTACTGTTACTTTGGGATTTCGGACCTAGGATCTGAGAGAATGGGAAGATGATGACATGTTAGTTAATTGAATTAGGTTTAAACCACCAATAAGTTGAAACTTTTAATTATTACTATATTTTGTAACTTTGACTTTTTCTTTTTTCTCTCTCTCTCTCTACCCCTATTGGTAGGATGATATCTTATTTACATATTTCAAATTCCAAATCGGTATAATCTATTAATATCTAGGCATTGTAGTTCTTAGATAATATGTCAGCTTTTAACATCTAGTGGATCTGTGAGTAGGAGGATATCATGTGACTCATGTCTGTCTAAATGTTGTTTATTAATGGGTTTTACTTTTGCTGATGTACATTAACATGTTCTTTTGCAACAAGACTTGTTTATTATTACCAATGAAAGCAAATTATGTGCTGTTGAATGTATTAAACTTAATTAAAAACAATAATTTTCTACTGTTTCGCTTCAGAAAGAAAACAGATAAAAATTATTTTATTGGTAATAAAATACAATATCATGTAAAGTCTGAAAAAAGCAACTTTGAAAATTTTATAGAATTATAGATGATGCAATGTGGATTGTTGATTAGGTTGAAAAACAAATCCAAGTCTAGTTAAATGTGAAATATAGATAAACAAACAGTTTCAGCCTTCTCAGACTTTAATTTTTGTTAAAGATCTCAGACATTAATTTGAATAACAGTCATATATACTTTGTGAAGCTATCACATACAAAAACTAGACTTAAGAGAACATTTTCGAAAATATTTCGTAAAGAAGAAAAAGAATGCAAGGAAAAGACATGTGGTGTTCTGATTTAGCTTTCTCTACTTTTCATGAAACCAACCCCAATTCAACTCTTCCTTCTTTGACCATTTTATTATTTTACTAATTAACTATTTCGTATTTACTGTTTACCATTTACTACATTGCTTTAAGTGGTAAAGTTGTATTGAAAGAAAATAAACAACAACAAAATATTGGACCCCCTTAACTTTGGATAGTTAGAGGGATCCTATGAGAATATGGGATTAAGAGAATTAATTAATGGTATTACTTTTTTGTTTCTTAAACATTCTTTTCTGTGACTTGTACACTTTATCTTATTCCACATTTTCGTAATTTACCAAACCCAAATTTTTTCCTTTATCCGTGTAATTTCTTGTCTGCCTATGTACTAAAACCTTCACAATCTATATATTCACATATAAATATTATATATAAAAAGAAATAAAAGCCCCTCCCCTCCCCAACCCAAAACTTGATTGATCATCTCAAAAATATATGTAAATAAAAAAAAATCCAAATCGCCTTTTCTTCTATCTCTGAGATTACCTCTTTACCCGTCCGTCACACTATGGGAGCTGGCCATGCCCCAAATCGTTACCTTAACCGTAAGGAGCTTCTCGACGCAGCTTTTATCACATTTCCGTAGAGCAAAAAGCCGAGAATGTTAGTTAAAATTCTTAGCCTTCTTATCTTTAGCCGTCTTCAATGAAGATCCTACTGATGAAGTCTCTGAACCTCTTGGAATAGAGTTTAGGATCAACGGCTGATATCGAAGCAGGATCAGCTTGTAGTGACTTATATGCATGCTCGATCTTTTTGGTTATATCGTAGTCTTGCAAGATGTCAATGACTCCAAAGTAGAGAACCACTTCGTACATCTCACCGTGAGATGGATAACTGGCTCCTCCTGATGAAGAATACTGATCAAAATCGCTTCTCCGGGCCATTCGTTCAGCTCTTGCTGGCATGTTTGCGCCTAATCTGATCGATGGTTTCCTGTTAAAATACATTGAATCATGAATTGATTGATTCTTTTCTAGTAAACAGGACCACATTATTTGTTTTCACACTCCCCAAACAATATTGCCAAGCAAATTTAATCATTCCTACATTCATTAATACTAATCCGAAATTGAATCTCTCAACCACTCCATGCCTCTGCAATAATCAATGGCTATGAATGCAAAAAGCTTCTTCTGTGAAGTCAACTTCTTAACATTAAAAATTAAACCCAGATCAATGATTGTTACCTGCCAGCTAAAATTCGGTCCCTGTCTTGAAGTTCAGCCTCTAGGAAGCGACAACCGCGCATGAATTTCTCATTCTGATATGAATCTATCCTACCTGCACAAGATATTTACATAAATCTCACAATAGGTTGACTTCAAGGGGGAGACACAAATAGAGAATGATGTCTAAATTACCAGATCTCAAAACGAATGGAGAAAGCCCCATCTTTTCTCCTCTGTTGTCATCACGGAAGTGCACACCAACTAAAAGGCTATAATCCATTATTCTCTGGGTTTCCAAGAACTCACAGTCGCGTTTTATTTGCCTGATCATGAATACCGATCAGTATTAGACACATGTTTATGTAGCTGAATACTTTCCATAGCCAAGAGGCATAAACAAAAAAAAAAACAAAAAACCTGAGAAGCATGGAGCTTACTTCATAAGCTCTTGATACCAGTTTCTCTGAAGACGGAAAGCAAAATTGAGATCAAGGTCCTTGAGAGTCGTGGTCTCATCAATTTCCCTTTCAGGCTTTGCAGTACTGCGTCCAT
The DNA here is from genome assembly GCA_018361395.1 of Boechera stricta. NCBI lineage: Eukaryota > Viridiplantae > Streptophyta > Magnoliopsida > Brassicales > Brassicaceae > Boechera > Boechera stricta. The sequence goes on along the minus strand of CM031539.1, from coordinate 4,111,405 downwards.
GAGAAGACCCTTTGAGGTCAAACCGCCTCTGGATTCTATACTCAGAGCAGAACAAGTTGCCCATGACGATAAACCGAGTCTGATAAAAAATGGTAAGCAAAATAATAAATCTTCTGGACACTAAGAGACCCATGAAGCTTTAGATGAACAAACACATACCTTTTGGCCACCAACAGGTTTGACACAATGAACACCGTAGAATCTAGTCACAAGGGAGTTTTCGTATTGGCAGACATGTTTGTAGTAACTTGGAAGCATTCTTAGAAGAACCTGGATAGAAGAAGACAAACGCTTAGGTCAAATTTCATTAGCTAATCACAGACTTAGTGGGTTTATGACTGAGAAAGTAATGTGAAAGCAAAGAAACAAACAAACAAAAGGGTGTCCAATCCGCTAATTAAGTAAATTAACTTGTACAGACAAGCATTTCCAAAGATGACAAGAGAAAGGTCAAAAACAAGAAGAGGCAACAACTTCTAACCTTGACTTCTGATTTCTTCACCGTCTTGATCATAAATCTATCATCTTGTGTTAGGTAAAAGAAGCTTCCACTCTTTCCAGGTGAAGATAGTTCGTGGAGAGCATCGTTTCCACATATAGCTAACATATACTCTGCTGGATCCACTTGGAAAAGCTCTCTGAGACGTCTACAAACAAAATTTCCCCAAAAAGAAACACAACGCATCACAAATACGTTCACAATCTTATCAACTAAACCCAGATTTGGGTATAGCCACATCATCAAACCTAAACACATTCAGCAATTTCCTAAATTGAAACACTTTTTCAAAAAAAAAAGCTAAAAAGTTACCTGAACACCAATGGGCAATAATCCTTCCACCGGAAATCCACTGACTGATGCGGCGGTGTGGTCTTAGTCCCTTCCGGTGGAAACCTTGTCCAAAATTTCTCCTTTGGATCGAAATCAGTCTGTTTAAGATCACGAACAATCGAGGCATGTTTGCCGACAGAATACCTAATTCAATTACACACAACCTTCATTAGAAACAACAGAGAAAGCCATCACACACACAAAAAAAAAACAATCCACCAAATTTGAGAAATCTACCTGATTCCTAATTGCAAATTCAGCATCAAATCATATTTCTTATGGCCTTTAGATATAGTCTCTCCAGGTTTCTTAGCCTCACCATTAAACCAACAAGGATTCTTCTTAAACTGCCTAAACCCATCACGATCCACAGAGATCCTATCTCTATAAATCATGGAAGCTTCAACATTATCAATAATATCACAAGTGATATCTCCAGCTTCACCATCAGATTCCCAAATACAGATTCTTGGAAAAAATTTCTCACCTCCCAAACTCCCAGCTCCACTATCAACAGAAGATCTCTTCCTAGTGGCCACGATCAAATCATTCTTCTCAACCCCATTAAAGAAACTCCTCATAATATTACTCTCATTCCAAGCACCAACACAAGAAGTCCCATCACTCCAAGTAAACACACCACTTCCTTTAGGAATCCCATTCTCCCATAAACCTTCATATCGATTCCCATTAGGCCAAACAAGTAAACCTTTCCCAGAAATAACACCGCTACGCCATTCTCCAGTGTACTGATTCCCATTTCTCCAAACATACCTACCTCTACCATCTTGTAGATTCCTTCTCCAAGTACCTTCATAGTAATCTCCATTTGCATAACGCTTTTGTCCATGACCATGTTTCTTATCAGCAACCCAAGTTCCTCTATAAGTATCTCCATCAGCTCCAGTAAAAGTCCCAAATCCTTCCATTCTCCCAGATTTGAATTCACCTTCATATGTAGCTCCACTTGGCCACGAGAATTTGCCTTTCCCTGAAGCTTTACCTCGTTTCCAATCTCCTTCGTACATGCACCCATCTTTCCACAGATACTTCCCGGATCCGTGTGGAAACCCGCCGGAGAAGCTTCCGATGTAGAGATCTCCGTTCGGAAGCGGCTTCTCAACATCCACTAAGGGCGTGGGTGTCACGCGCCGAGTCGTTCCTTGAGATCTCGATCTCACCATTGGAGAAGACTGAGCTAACAATACCAAACCGTCTCGTCTCTCTACTTCTTCTTCTTCTTCGCCAAAACGCAGATTCTTCTCTAGAACAACCGACTTCTTCTTCTTCTCAACGACACTGCTTAAAATCACTTCAGTAGCTTCTTCTTCTTCTTCTTCTTCTTCTTCTGATTCACTCATCAGAGAATCTTCACTCCACTCGACTCACAATGTTCTTCGATCTCAGAAAATGTCATTCGCTTGAAATCTAGGGTTTTAAATTTACTGATTTCTCAGATTACGGCTAAGATCAACCGTAAAAAAACCTCAGTGGACAGAAGAAAAACACATTTCTCCGGCGATTCACAACCGGATTTTCAAATGGGTTCAAAAAAGCTGGAAACTTTTTAGGAACTGTTGATCAGATTTCTGAATCTGTGATTGAAACCTTGTGAGATTTCGTACAAACGCTACAAGAACATCAAAAGAAGAAACAAAACAAAACAAAAGTGATAAACAGAGACAGAGGAGAGATACAGCAAAAATAAAAACACTGAAAATTTTAAGTTATAAATAAAAGTTTTACAAAACCAAAAAAAAAAAAATAAGAGAGAGAAAGTATCGGGAAGCGGACATAAAAAGCCCACCAGCCCGAAAAAGAAACCACAATATTATTAAAATAAATGAAAAATTGAAAACGACATCGTAGTGTAAACATATTACATACTCGAGGTTGTTTCGAATTTGTCTTTGTATAATTTAAAGCGATGTATGTAGTATGGGATACTACATACATTAATATACAAATTAAAACCCACGTAGAAGACCAAATGATTAGTTATGGTCTACCTTTGTTTACTTATATTTTTTTTATATAGAGAAATGATTATGATTGAGGATTTTCGAGAAATCTTGATTAGGAAGCGAGTTTCCAGGTGATTGTGTTTGATGACTTACTTTATTCATTACTATTATTCTAATTCTTCAAATATTTGTTCTCTTCTGTGAGTAGATAAATGATCGTTGGCTTGGTGTGTTTTCATCTTTCCAAGTTTTGATTCTCTTCCTACTTGCGATGATTAATTAATTTAAATTATACAATCATTCCGATTTTGTTATTATTCGTCACGAACTTTAAAATTATCTGAGGTCTCATTATATTCTTCACACGGTTAGTGACAGATACAGAAGCTTGTTAATACAACTAGTATCGGAAATTCTTAAGTTGCGTTTCTTTATTTTTAACATCTTATATCGATATTAATGGTGCCAAAGGTTTACATTTTAAAGTTGAGTTTTGTGTCCGTCAAATGTAAATTATTACTTTTTATTTGATATAATCAAAATTTACAGTTTGGTAGTGTTTCACATAAATAGACATATCATCCTATAGGTTCGAGTACTTTGATTTGAAGTGGCAAATAGGACATGATTGTGATTCAAATAATCACAACATCATAAAAACTAGGGTGCAACCGTGCACGTAAACTTTATAATTCACTCGTATTGAAATGTTATCGACATACCTAATTCACCATTAATTATGTATATTTCTAATATTGTTTTATACGTACAGTCAGTAGTGAGTCTGATGACTATCGCTGTGGTGGTTAGAGCATCAAACGCATTTAATCACCGTTTAATTAAATTATTTATAATATATAAATATAATCGATTCAACTTTTTGAAATATATGCGTAATCTGAGGTTGAACTTTTTGAAAGAAAAAAAAAAGAGCATCTTGATCCCTCAAAATGTTTTTAGAAACTTAATTCAAGCTTGGTACTTTTTTTTCTATATATATCCTCATAGTCATATATAACCATTTAACATTTGTTTTATTGCGTTTGTTCTGTGTTGGAGCTATTCGACACTTATTATGTTCTTTCATCATTACTACACCGTTTGTTTTCTTCCGGTACTCGAAGCCGACGTTAATGTTGGGGTGGATCCCTAGTTAAAATAGTAATACTACAAGTAGTAGTATTAATTTTGGTCCACATTAATGAAAAATCAGTGGACACGAAAAACATAATTATAAAATATTGGAGTGTATGGTTGAATGTATTTTTCCCATTCATACGCCATAACGCGTTGGCACTATACGCCATACTTCCCCGTTACATATTCAAGGCATCTCATAGCAAAATCATTAAGTCTTCGCTATACAATCTTATTCATACTTAAAATCTGAAAGCTCTGGTTACCCTATACTACATAACTACGCTTTCAAATCGCTAAAAAATCCACGATGCTACCGATGTCGGATTCCCCACTTATCGATTTATGAAGAGAATTTGGGTTCTTATTCTCGAATGACGGATCAGAATCTAGGATGATGATTTGGATTCCAAAACTGTTCTACTTCGAATCTGATGCAAAACATTTTTTGGTTTTTTGGTCAACTACCAAATCAAGAGAATCTCTAAGATTAGTTTTCCATAAAACTTTATCATAATGACTACTGATTTCGAAAGAAACATGTTTTTGTTTAAATTTGTCTTTGGTTACTTCTTGTTTTGACGAAATTAAAATATTGAATTATAGTGCTTAGGCAAATTAAAAATCTCAAACACGGAAAGATTTGTTTTTTTTTTTTTTGATAACCAACATGAAAACATTTGTTCAGATGGATTATAAATTGGCTAGGTAACTCAACAAATATACTTGTACATTCGATGATCATCATAATTTGTTATTTTTATTGGATCCGTGCGATGTACGAATTCTTTTATTAATTAATTTATATATTATACTGATTTGCTGATTAAATATAAAATTATAACATTTCAAATAGATAAATCTGTGTTTATAAAATTTTAACAGATTTTCTACAATTTGTTTGGTTATTGACCCCTCCCCCCAAAAAAACACTATCGAACTATTTTAATTATAACTCATTAACCATATGAATTCTTAAGTTAATGATTCATTTGAGTAAAATAAACCTACACATAAATAAAAAAAATTTTGGTACAACATTAAAAGTTTCATTGCCATTTTCTTCTTTATCTCTCCCTCATATTTGCTGCATGTAAAACTTCATTGATTTTTCCTTTTTATGACCAATTATGGTTTCGCATAATTATACTAATATTATACATTAGTATAATATATAAAATCTTAATTAAACTCTTAAAATCTTTATGCCCAGTTTTAACTCTTGTACATCTCTTGATCATCTTATACTAATATTATACACTCATTAATTTGGGTTTCTTCACATTTTTTTTTTCTCTTCTTCTTACATACGACATGTCTACCCTCGTCGCCTCCAACACCAACCAGCCACCGCAAGAGAATATTCATCGAGCGTTGTTATCATTAGTAAATAGACTATTAAATGGTTTACTTAGTTTTTTTCTCCTCTAATGTAGACTCATAAGACCAACTCTTATTAATAATAATAACATAAGTTAATATTTTAAAATAATATTTCTTACAGAAATAAAATAAAATAAAAACATATAAAAATATAATAATATTTGCTAAAACAAATTATTACCTTATGAATTGTATTTTTCTGTGAATTACCAAATAAAAATTAAAATAAATTAATATTTAAAAATACTATTTCTTACAAAAATAAAATAAATTAAAAACTAATTTAAAACCATATAAAAATATAATATATTTGCTAAAACAAATTATTACTTTTTCATCAAAGAATAATAACTCTATTCCCATGAGTAGATTATTTGCTTTGATATTTCGTACTTCTCATTTTTGAAGCAAACGTACTACAGTACGACGATAACGATTTTAGGATAATATAAACTTTTGAATTCATTTTTCTGATTTAATAAGATGAATAACAAAAACTAAAAGAAGAACAAAAATATGATTTGTTAAGAGTCTATATACTATGATATTTATGACCAAACTACTACAATATTAATTTGGAAAATTACATTTTTTATTTTGATTTTTTTAAAACTGGAAATTGTCTGTCTATTTTACATTTTTCGGGGGTTTTCCTCTTTTTTTTTTTAACTGACAATTTTCTCTGCTATTGACATTTTTGTATAAATTAGCAAACAAAAATCTTAATTAATTATATATTCTATATTTTTATATAAAAAATTACCATTAAATTGTCTTTTATAATATTGTGATTGTTTTATATTAAAATGAGAAATTATCTATTTTAATTATCTATCTACATTTTTATATAGAAAATTACCATTATCAAAAAGTTGACACGTGTCGAATTTTTATGAGTGATCTCTTTGACACGTGTCACAATATAAGATTAGCAATGACACATGTCAAAATCTAATGAGTTATCACTTTGACACGTGTCACACTCACGTTAAACGCTTTCAGATTTATATAATAAGGTTTTTTTTAACGAAAAATTATCTATTTTAATTATCTATCTATATTTTTATATAGAAAATTACCATTATCGAAAAATGTCGAATTTTTATGAGTGATATCTTTGACACGTGTCACAATATAAGATTAGCAATGACACATGTCAAAATCTAATAAGTTATCACTTTGACACGTGTCGCACTATATAAGATTTGGTGGCTACAACATAACATTGCGACGTTGTTAAAAGGAAGAAAAATTAATGATAATTAAATAACAGTCTTTATCAATTAACCTAACTGGCTAATTCTCAACCTCGAAGAGTAGTAGGAACGAGAAGGTGAAGCCAAACAGCTACTTTTACAGTTGGACCATATAGAGCTGAGCTGGCATACAAAGTAGGACACGTTTTAATGGTATTGGGCTGTCAAGGCCCATCCTAAGATGTCGTCGGTTACGAAGCATCCACGACATAGACCGTAGACGGTGCCACATGTTGAAAAACATTTCGGCGGTCAAGATTGTTTACACGACATCAAACTTCTGAACACTCCACGTGTCAGTCCCTGCTGGGGTCAAAGATTACGTTTTCGTTTATATTTGCGCGTAGTTCACACGTGCAACGAGCTTTTTGTACGCGTGCGACGGTGAACGTGTCGTATCAAGTTCTGATGATGATTCAGCGCGTGACAAAACAAAAAATATCAAAAGTTTAATTTTTGCCTTATAAAAATCTATCTACAAATTTCACCCCAGGATTATTTTATTTTTCAATTGAGCCCACAATATAGGTTCAGATGTGAGATTATTATTCATCTTATTGAGATATCCTTTCACTAATATTTATAGATAAAATTTTTATATGATGATGCTATTGAAACCCAAAAAAAACTTACACAAAATAGTATTTGGACCATTAAAACTTACTCTTCTTTGGACATGTTAATGAGAGGAGAAATATAAACAAATGTGTTAGTATACCAATTGCTAATGTTTTAAAACATGATTTCATTATTTTTTTTACCATCTATAATATTTATCAAGTTTTCACCTTTTTGGTTTATATTTCTCCTCTTATAAACATGTCCGAAAAAGGGTAAGTTTTAGTGGTTCAAAATATTGCCGAGTACTAAGGTGTTAGTTTGATCCTACCATCATTGCGAGGAAGGTTGTTAGTTTGGAAGAAATTAAAGATTTATGCAAATGGGTAATCATTATGTCTGCTATTTAGTAAGCAAATTATGATGCTTGTTGACGTGAACATATTAATTTGCAAAAATAAGCAAGGATACACGAGAGAAGCTCAGATATTCACGTAACGATGTTTCCTTTTGTTCTTATGGAGAAAACAATTGGCCATTAGCTATTAAGCCTACGGGATTGTCTTTTCATGCCGAATCTACCAAACTGTTCCATCTCTCATTATATATATATTTTTGCTATTAAGTAATCACCCCCAAACTTTTTTTTATCAAACCATTCTTTCACGAAGTCATAACAATTTAGACACAAGAAAGAAAGAAAAATCTAATATTTGTAAAGAAACATTGATCACAGCCACAATTTTCTCATTGGCCACAATTTCCAATTCTCTAGTTTCATTGGCCGGCACTTGTGATCTCAGCGATGTAAATATAACCATAAACCTGATCATCAGCCGCGTCCAAACTCCAAGTAATGGTGTTATTGGATCACTGACATTAGTGGGCATAGCGCCGGTCCTAAGTTACATCTTGTGGTGGGTCATAATATTTACTTTATATTATTATATAACCAAAATTAATTAGGTAAACCCGGTTCAATGTTTTTGTTACTTTGTTTGTGTAATATGGGCTAAAGTGCTAAACCCAAAACTGGTCATGGACTGGGTTGTAAAAACATTTCTCTTTCTTTTTTCAATTTAATTTAAAAATCTTTAAGAAAATATAACCAAACTTATTATTTTTTTGTCAATGGCATCTTCCTACTGATTAAATCAGGATGGTGAATAAAAAACGCTAGACCATATATAATATTTTGATCACCAAAATTAATCCCCTATATATTATTTGGGAAATACATTTATACAATTAACCTTACAAGATGTTGATATTTACATCACATTGTCATTAAAAGAAAAAACAAATTATAATTTCTCATTAAAGATAGTTTAGTCATTAATTAATTTCGTTTTAATTAATTAATTTATTTTAAATTTTGTGAAAAATGGTTAAAAATAGATTTTATGAAGATTTTGTTGATTTAATTACACACTAATTAAATTAAATGTTGATTTAATTTTCCAAAAATAAGAGATTTTATGTAGATTGCGACTTTTTTTTGAAAAATTTAAGGAAGAATATATGTAGATTGTCAATTTTTTTACTTCTTTCTAGATTATAATTTTTGTTTTAATTAATTAATTATAAATTTTTTGAAAAGTAGATAAAAATAGATTTTATGAAGATTTTGTTGATTTAATTAAACACACTAATTAAATTAAATTAACTTAAATATTAATTTAATTTTTCCAAAAATAAAAGATTTTATGTAGATTGTCAATTGTTTTTTTTACTTCTTGCTAGATTATAATTTTCGTTTTATATAATTAATCTATTTCAATTTATTTGAAATATAGTAAAAAATAGATTTTGTGAAGATTTTGTTGATTTAATTAAATACATTAATTAAATTAAATTAAATATTGATTTAATTTTCAAAAAATAGAGATTTGATGTAGATTGTGATTTTTTTTTTGGAATGTTAAGGTAAAAGTTAGTTTCTTTTTATAATATCGAATCTATTAATAGATTTTTAGTAGATTTAAAAATGTTCGTTCAATCATATCTGACTTAATTTAACATGATGTACAATTTAACATAATATTATAACATTGTAATTTAATTTTCAAATCTATTTAAATCGTAAAATTTAGTAATTATAATAGAATAAGATATAATTAAAATTTAAATGAAAAATTGGAATCCCCTATATATTATTTGGAGAGTATATTTATACAATTAATCTTACAAGATGTTGATATTTACATCACATTGCCATTACAAGAAAGAACAAATTATAATTTTTCATTAAGGGTAGTTTTGTCATTAGTTATTCTTTTATCACTAATAAAGATTATATTAATTATTCACGATTTATAAAATCATAAATGTTTTAAAATACTTAATCGGATATTGTGGTTACTGAAATCTAGATTATCATTCAATTTTAAATTTCTTATTCTAGCCAATGATAATAAAAATATATCGTCAAAAATAGATGATTAAAACCAAATAAAGAAATTGAATTAAAAAAAAATAATGTAAAATAATTTGGTTTAACAATATATATTTTTAAGAACGAACAATCAGTGTTATTCCCTTATAGCATTATTCCCTTACTCTAGGATTATACTATGTCAAAGGAACATGAACATCCTTTGAATAGTTTTATCAGATGATTCTGTAAGTTTCACTAGCGTTTTAATATTTTTAATATAATGTAATATTTATGATATTATGATAAATATTAATGTTTATTTGTGTTTATATTTTCAGGGTAAAAAAATTCAAGCAGAGATTAAAAAAAAGCATATCTCAAAATTTCAATTTAGTGTTAAGAAATATTAATGTTTTTATCTTTATGTTTAGTTTTCGGATTACTTTTAAAATATCAATATAATATGTCCACATATCAAAACTTCAACCCGTGCATAAGCACGGGATATATTCTAGTATAATAATAAAGTGAAAACGTTATTTAAAATTGTCTGAATTAGTGAAATATAGTCGGCCGAAATATCTCAAAAACCGTATTTTAGCAGTATAAATATCATATCAGAACGCTCAAAATTATATGGCTGATATCATTGGTGTACTCGTCCCTGTCTTGACGAGATATATCATCAAAATGTTAGACCTTGTGATCTGAATGATCTCCTCAAAAACTACGACACCTGATTTCTGTAGATCTAAGGTTGCCTAAATATTAGAGTCAAGATAGAGGTTGAATCTTGGAGAATTATTGACATCACAGTTTTCATATTGAATCATAGCCCTGATCATGTAACTTAGACTGTAACAGTTTCGTATGTCATCCTGAATATATCTCAAAAACCGTATATGGCTTCTTATCATATATGACCGGTAAGACTGTTTCCACTTAAGTCTATATGGATGTATTGTAATTATGCACAATGAGTGGATTGTCTCACTCAAACAAAAACAACATAAAATATTTATTGTGTTTTTAACTACTTACAAGACCAACAGACATTTCATCTTAGCTAGAAATTCATGCACTTCTCTAGTCAAGTTGTTTTTGGACAAGTCCCTGGGATTTAAAAAGAAATGCTATAATAATTTATGAATAACCATTGAGAAACAATCTATTAATTTATGCATTGAACAATACACATGTCAACATTGCAGAAATCCATCACAAGTTCACAACTAATTAAACTGATTCTCTATGCTGCGAGAAATATGTGGAAATAGAGGCATAGAAAAATCGATGCCACATATAAACAGTGATGCAAAATAGAATGTATAGTTGTCTAAATCAAGACATAGTTTGAAATGTGAACAATAGTTATTGTTGTCATATCTAAGCTGTTTAAAAAAAACTTTGTTTTAAAAGAAAGAAATATAACAAACAAAATTCGTTATCAAACAACAAAGCAAATCTCTTGAAATATATAAACAAAGAATTTCTTTTTGTCGAAATTGGGTCATGTAATTAAGTTCGTTTTAAAACACGTATACAATAACCGCACCAAATAATTTCATAGCCTTGATAAATCTATAAAAAGCTACTCCAAAGTTTTCAGAATTTTCAATGAATTTACAAAATTTGTACCGTAAAGACGGTTATTCGCCAAAAAAATTCCAAAAATTTCACAAAGCCTTGTCTAAGGAACTATATACCATGACATGATCTATCTCATGAAGTATTGTTCTATGATATATATATATAGGGGTTTTGATCACATAAATTTGTATTTATGAATTTTATATTCTCAAATCAGTTTTTTACTCAATTACCATTAAAAAAACCAGATAAGGATCTCGGTGGGGCGAGTTATTTATTAAATTAAGTTTATTAAAAATTTTTTTGTCAAACGGACTTTGGTCTCTCATCAGATTTAAAGTTGCTTTTCAAGCAAGTAAATCTTATGAGGTTTGGTTATTCTTAAGAACTTTTTTATATATTCACGCATGTTGATCTAATATGATGAACATTAGTAGGATCGATTCCAGTTCCAAATTTGATTAGGAGTTAACTATTTTCTAAACGGGGACGAAATATTGATTTAAACAAAAATTTTATTAAAGGGGTCAAAATGACTAATAATTGTTCAGTCAAAACAATAATTTGTTTAAACGCTCAATAATAGAACAAGAAAACAAGTTAATGTCAAACAATATGCATAACAATTTCTAAAAATACATAAATCTATTTTTACTATATAAATCTAGTAGATTAGCCCAACATTCTTATAAAATCGCCTCTCAATGGAAAATTAAGAAAAACCAGAAAATTGCATCATAACAGGTTGAATGATGAACAATATAAGGAACTTCGTAATGATTTTGTCTTTATTCACAATGATGTTCTCAGCACAATTCTCTTATTCGGCGATGGTAGACGTTTGCATCGAGCATTGCATGGTGAACAAGTGCTTGAATGTGGTCAAACATGCGACTCCATACATATGTCGTTATGCTTGCAAAAGAAGGTGCATCCAAAGTGAAACGAATTTTCATGGTGTTTAAATATTTCCTCTGAACGGTTCGAGGACTAGTGGCTTCTTCAAATTTGGCAAGAATTGGAAACTACGGATGCTCTATAGTTGTTTTCTTTCTCTGTACAATATACTGTACAAGCATACATCATAACAGTTTGAATGATGACTAATGCAAGTATATCACAAATAAACCGGTCTTGTATAAGTTTATATGGGTCGCGTATTGTTCGCCGCATATACGATAGTGTTTTGGTCATTTTGTTTAGTTTATCAGGAAAAAAAATTAACGACGTTATTTATTTAATTTGGTACTAGTTTTCAATTTTTGGTATTCACTTATTAATTTTTATGAATATTTTATTATGTCTTTTTACTACAATATTTGTAGCAAAAAGTATCTGCCATATAATATCCATATATATCCTCTATATATTATTTGAGAAGTACCTTTATAGAATAAACCTCGTAAAGGGTAAACAATTACATAACATTACCATTACAAGAAAAAATAAATTATCATTTCTCATTAAGAGTAGTTTAGTCATTAATTATTTTGTTAATTATTTTCTAATTTTCGTTTTTTTTTAAAAATAGTTAAAAATAGATTTTATGAAGATTTTTTTTGATTTAATTAAACACACTAATTAAATTAAATTAAATGTTGATTTAATTTCCAAAAATAAGAGATTTTATGTAGATTCTAATTTTTTTGGAAAATTTTAATCTCTCATTAAAGATAATATAATCATCAATTATATTCTTATCACCATTTAATATTATATTAATTATAAACAAATTATATTAAATGTTTAAATTATATTCCTTATTTTTGAAAATCAGATTTAATAATAATCATGATAATAGATTTTGTGAAAATTTTTATAAATCATAATGTAAAATTAGGATATTTCATAGATATTACCTTCAAAATGCTACATGTGAAATACATATAGATTTCATGTTATATTTAAATCATATATTTATACATTAAAATCTACTAATATGGACTAAAACAACTTTCCACTCATAATAATACGGTATAAATAAAATTAACAAATTCACAATTATCAATATACTACAATACATCAAATAATATCCTCTATTATTTTAAATTTGAGAATAATAATACATACCTATTTTAATATCTTTTATAATATTATAATTGTAACTTTTTTAAAAATATATTTACATTACTTAAAAAAAAATATTTTTCCGCGCTGTAGTGCGGGATTGTATCTAGTATATATAAATACAAAATCAATTGTTGAGTACAAATAAATTACATTTGAATAGCATTACATTGTTTATCCATGTTCATTTTATGCAATTTCGAAGAAAAATTTACAGTTTTCTTGATCATAGTTATGGATTTATTATTAAAAGCTTATTTTCTTGTTTTGAATGTACTATAAAATAATAATTTTTCAACACATCTTACGTAATAAAAACCAAATTTACTCTTTTGTCGTGCCTTAAACAGTGTTAATTCGACACTTCTTAGTTCTTATAACAGCATTTTTAAGCTTTTAAAGTTTTAAGTTTTAACAAGTGGTCGGGTTTCGACTTTTTTTTTATCAACTCTATTAGACTGATCATGCCGACCAATATAAAACTGTAACTAGGATATATCACGTGTTATAACACGAACAAATTACAATTATAGAAAATATCCAAAAGTTATAAAATCAAGATATTAGAAAATTGTAATTCTTCTAAAATTTTATGAAAATTATAATATCAATTTTTACAATATCGAATCTTTGTTAGCATTTAAAAACAGAATTAAATCGGTTTAAATTCTTCCTTAAAATTTTCAAAAAATCGTAATTTACATCAAATCTCTTATTTTTGGAAAATTAAATCAACATTTAATTTAATTTAATTAGTGTGTTTAATTAAATCAATAAAATCATTACAAAATCTATTTTAACTTATTTACTTAAAACGAAAATTATAAATAATTAATTTAATATTTAATTAAATGATCACATAATAATTAATTGACTAAAATACTCTTAATGAGAATTTTAATTTGTTCTTAGATGTAATGACAATGTGACGTAATTATTAACATTTCTAAGGTTTATTTATAAGTGTACTCTCCAAATAATATATAGGAGACTGTTGTGAAGAAAATTTGAACTTTTAACTTGTTTCTTGCGGAATCTCTCACTATCACTCACGAAACTTTGGATCCTTGTGTGTTAACTTAAGAAAACGATTAAAGAGGAAATAAAAAGAGCACACACACCATTTAACGAGTTCACATTTCCAAACCGGAAACGCTATGTCTCGCCGATATTGTACTCGAAAATCCACTAGAAAATCTACATCAGGTTATGTATTTTCTGCTAGCCGGTGGAGGTATTTCTTAGCGTAGTGCGAAACAATCATTCGTAGATTCCTCCACCATGGCCGTAGAATTTGTAGCAGTTTTTGAGGCATCCAATCAAGGACTTTGGCTTAAGAATTTTGTCACCGGGCTGCGAATTCTTGAAGGAGTTGAAAGATCACTTAAGATATATTGTGACATTTGACTATACTGATTTTAGTGAGTATGGATAGTTTAGTTATGATTTATATAACAACGACCACCATTATCCTAGATTGTTGTAGTCAATGGACGAGATTGTCTATGCTCTAAGATATGATGACAATTTTGAGCTCATAAAGTCTATCACATTTTAGGAATACTCATGTGATCCAGTGGGAGATTGTAAGAATTATTTGGATCACATATGTATTATTTAAATGTGTTTGGATCATCATATAAGTAACCAAATTAAAATGGTCAATTATATAATAAAGTAGAAGGTTAAAGGGCATAACTGTTATAAAATTAAACTTATTTGTGGATACATTTGGTAATTTCTAATTTAATGACGGACCGAATTCGAAATTGTTTTACTATATAAACGGGCTATGGTATCCAAAACAACCTTAACGAGAAATACAGAAAACTCTCTGCATCCCATCAACACAAACCTAAAGCTATTCTGGGTTTGCTTTGGAAGATCCATGCCCAAAATCGTTCTTTCACCATGAATTCATCAGGTACGCTTCCGCTTATGTTATTATTCATCAGAGGCTAACATGGGTTAAAGGTTTATGGAATTATAAACATCTTTCAGAAATAGAGAGATAGAAAAGAGGAAGACAAAAGAATATACACACATCTTTGTGAGCTTCACGGATCGCAAGGATGGCGGATGAGGTGATCCTTCTGAATTTTTGGTCGGGCATATTCGGAACGAGGACAATGATTGCATTGGAGGAGAAAGGAGTGAAGTGTATGATTATAGATCAGAAGAGAATGTGATGAAGAACAAGAGTCCCTTGCTTCTGGAGATGAAAACCGGTTGGACTAAATTAGTAGATTAAAATCGTTTGGAATTTGTATGGAACGTCCCTTTCACAAATAAAATAAATCACAAGGAAGTCGAGAAGGTTCGTATCATTCATCAATAAAATATTTTAAAACCTTGATTTATCATACTGCTATTTTGTCAAAAGATACTTATAAAACTACTGTGTTAAAATATGTATTTTAATTCTCTAACCAGCAGCTATGGTATCACATATCTTAATACCACCAGTTGTAGTATTAAAACACGATATATTTTAAAAATCACTAGAAAACTAATGATAGAAATTATAAAATTACCACACTTTGATTTTCTTAAATGGTTTAATATGGTTGGCCAAAAAAGTTTTAATAATTTTGAACGGCATGCTACCTTTATAAACAGACTAACAAGGCTACATATTTAGTAAAAGACGAATCGAGAAGAAGAGCTTCACGGATCGCAACAATGGCAGACGAAGTGATCCTTCTGAGTTTCTAGCCGAGCATGTTTGGAATGAGGACGATGATCGCGTTAGAGGAGAAATGAGTGAAGTACGAGTATAGAGAAGAGGATGTGATCAATAACAAGAGTGCCTTGCTTCTAGAGATGAATCCGATTCACGAAAAGATACCGGTACTCATCCACAATGGTAAACCGGTTTGTGAATCCATCATCCAAATCCAATACATAGACGAAGTCTGGTCCAACAAGAACTTATTCCTCCCTACCGATCCTTACCAAAGAGCTCAAGCCTTATTTTGGGCCAAGAAGGTAGCAACATGTGTCTTTAAATTTCACTATCCTCAGCTTGACTCCAATTTTTCTGAGATCTTAAACAATGATCTTTTGGACTTGCAACAACAAACCAATTGGTAATGAGTGAATTTTATCTCTCTTATAACGTGGAATTCCTCAGTGTTAGACGAATTAAGAAAAATATATTAACTTAGCAATTGAAAGATTTCAGATCAAATTGTAGGGTTTTGCTTGTAACTCATGTATATGTATGTTCCTTGTGACACAATGAACAGTTGTTCCTTTGTGGGAGGAAGACTTGGGCAACGAAAGGTGAGGAGCTGGAAACAGCCAAGAAGGAGCTTATTGAAATACTCAAGACTCTTCAATCTGAGCTCGATGATAAACCTTACTTTGGCGGCCGTACATTCGGGTTTGTAGACATTGTCCAGATTGGATTCTATAGATGGTTTGGTAACTTCAACATCGAACCAGAGTGTTCGAAACTGATGGCTTGGGGAAAGGTGTATGCAAAGAGAGAGTGTGGGTACGTTTTCATGTTAAGAAGTTATATGGGATCGAGTAAGAGAAGATCTCTTTAATTCCCGTTTTCTCTTCTGTTTAGCTATTTGTTGTGTTGTGATTTCTGAAGGTTTTCATGTTACGAATAATGAAATGAAAGAAGTCTTGTTCTAAAATTATGATGCTTTATTTTGTTTAAATTCGATGTTTTTCTGAATTTTTGAATCACAGTAATGTTTTTGTATTAGCTTCAACGCTTTAAAGTTTGACTTCTTTGAGAGAGAAACTTTGTGATCTTGAAGTCATAAGTTTATTGACGGACTGAGTGAGTGGCCTAAGCATTCTATAGAACAACAAACTCCAATTTTAAATTTTAATCCTTTGAGAAATAAAAAATGTTAGAATTCAATAGTTTGAGGAAAAAAAAAATTGAATTTAGAATTCAATAATATTAAATTATTCAGGACGAGCTTGTTCGGTCCGAAAGCGAGAGAGGAATTGAGTTTGAGTACAGGGAAGAGAATCTGAGTGACAAGGTTCTCCAGATGAAGCCACAAGAAGATTTCGATTCTCATCCACAATGTTAAACCGGTCTGCAAATTTCTGAACGATTCGACGAGGTCTATTCCGACAAAAAATGAATCTTCCTTTCCGATCTTTACCAATAGAGCTAAAGCCAGAGTCTGCGTCGATTCTAACTAAAGTAAAGTACCAAATGCAAAACTAGAGGCTATGCCCAAAATCTCATATTCTTGTTGATGAACCATGATTAATTAATACTTGTAAATCACTGATTTTGATGGGCTTGTGACAGTATCAAGGGCTGAAAAGCCTTTGCTTTTTGTTGGGCTGAAAATGAGATGGCAATCCAACGCCTTGTCTCCAAAGAAGCTTTTTTCATCTCTATCATCCACCTCCACAATCTTCCCTCTTCGTAGTCGATCGATCCATCCACGCTGTTCCTTGATTCTAAAACGAAGGTTGGAGAAGAATCAGAGCATCATCATCTTCCATCACGCCTCTCGTCTCTTCTCTGGTCTGCTTGGTGAAGATTTCGCGAAGAGAATAGGACAAATCCAACAACTCAAGCGTCGAATAAGTTGGAGCCAAAAATTTAAGGCAAAATCAATGAAATTCGAAGAAAATCAAAGATGAAATTGAAGCAAAGGAAGCAGAAATTGAAGAAGAGAATCGTAAAAACAAATCAGAGCAATTGCGCACTATAACTCAGTAACTCACTCGTGTTTCTTCTCTTTGTGTTGATATGTTTCTCTGGTTTGTGATAATTCATTCTAAAACGACGCGACACTATTTATAAACTGATAAAAAAAACTTGGTTCGACACTATTTAAAACCCAACCTTAGGTTCGGTGATAATCTAGCCGTTATAAAGGTTCGGGTAAAACTTTCTATTTTTTAGTTGCATATTTCTAGTTAGTTACTGATTTGATTTGATTTGATTTATTTGGCAATTACTAAACCATTACTACAACTTGTGATTATCTAACAATTGTGCCCTGCCTCCTCCTTAATTTTTGTTACGGATCTTAGTTTTGATTTGCTTCTTTGAATTATCAAAAGGAACTAAATACCAAGAAACAAACTTGACCACTACCAAATCCACAAGTATTCTCTGTGATAAAGAAGATCCAGACCAAGAAACTTACCACTTTGATCAGACCCGTTGGCACCAATAAGGCTTATGTGAGGTTGACGACGGATTATGATGCGTTGGATGCTTCAAACAAGATTCGATCCTCTTCCTCCACATCACCATCACTGTAAAAAATTTGTATTCTCTATCTTTCAACATCTGAAAACAAATCCAGCAAATCGTTTCTGTGTTATACCTTCTATTCCCAGTTAATATTTTGCATTTGCAATGGAGAAAACTGTGTTCCTGGGTACAAAGTATCATGAGTCACTAGCCATAGGCCCGAGGCTGAAGCACAAAATTCTGCACTTGTTCATGATTCTTGTAGAAACGTTTGGGCATGGAGAGAGTCTTCTAACTTTTTCAACGCTTCTTGAATCACAGATTCACAGTAATGTGTTAACTTTTTTGAGAGAAACTTTGTAATGACGTTAGTTAGCAGTGACTCAGTGAGTGGCCTAAGCGTTCTCTAAAACAGCAAAACCAAATTTTAAATTTCAAGCCTTACCCAGAGAGCTCAAACCAGATTCTATTCTGGGTCGATTTCATCGACACCAAGGTACCTCATCTATTGGAAATGCCACTAGTCTCAATTTCATTCATTGTTCGAATCTGGTGGAGCTTCCCTACTCTATTGGGAATCTTAAAAATCTCCAAAGTTTGAATCTCAGTCATTGTTCAAGTCTGTTGGAGCTCCCCTCTTCTGTTGGGAAAGTCTCGGCAAATTGAATTTTGAGCGATGCTCAAGTCTGGTGAAACTTCCCTACTCTATTGGAAACCTGCATTTGTTGATGGAGTTGATGTTGCAAGGATGCTCAAAGCTAGAGGTTCTGACGATGAACATCATCAACTTGGAATTCCTGTTTTTACTTGATGTCACTGGTTGCTCGAAGTTGAGACCTTTTCCTGAGATTTCTATAAATATTAATTTTCTTATGCTCTGTGGAACTATGATGATAAAAGAAGTTCCTTTGTCGGTCAAAGTCATGGTCTCGACTTCATCTCATGTATATAATATATTGCAAAGACCTTGAAGAATTCCCACATACTCAACAAATGCACGATGCTGGTATTACTCCCACAGCTTCCGGGTTCCCTAGTACATTTAGTTGCAGACAACTGTGAGTCCCTGGAGAGACTTGATTGCTCCTTTTCGAATCCCTACGTTAGTTGAGAAGCTGAATGAAAAAGCGAGAGACATCATCATCCAAACATGTGGATATGCGATCTTACCAGGTAGAGACGTTCATGCATTCTTCACTTACCGAGCTACTACTGATGGTTCTCTAATAATGAAGTTGAATCATTGGCGTTTTCCTACGTCATTGAGATTTAAGGTGTGCCTCTCGCTGGTTAATAAGGGTGACACACGAGCTGGTGATGAGAAACAGATGTATGCATCTTCTACCATTGTCGACAAACATAGTGGTATCCGTTTTGTTTCGTATGGATCACCAGGCCATGTTCTACGTCCACTTTTAACGGAACATCTGTACACATACGAAGCTGAGGCAAAAAAACGTGGAATTCAGCAAGCTTTTCCTTGAGTTCAAAGTCCAAAGTGGCAAATGGGAGATAGGTAAATGTGGGATACGCCAACTCTTGGAGGAGGACCATCATGCCGATTGTTTTATAATGGTCTGATTCTATTATCTATATTATATAGAGAAAATTAAACATAACGCCACTTTTAAGATATTGTTTCATGTATTGCCAGTTTGACAAAAACTTTCATAAAATGCCATAAATTGTGCATGAATTGTCAATTGAACAATTTACCCTTCTATCCTAATGCCCAATCTTTTATCTTCCCTGGGAAGTTTCGTGATGATCACGAGGCAAGTTGATTTGACGGCGAGCGGGACACATATGCGTCGACCCCGATTTGAATTTTGAATTTTGACCAAGTTACTGTGTTTATAAAAAATCTTCATTTTCCCAAATGTCTTCTTTGGTAATTTCTGCTTCATGTCCACGAAAAAGTGAGTAGCCATCTTTGTTGTTCTTTGTCCATGGTGTTTAATAACTTCGTCCATCGCACATTGTCCACTAGTTTTTAATTTCAGTCTTTTAATTTCTGTGTTTTCAACTGAGGTTTTAAGCATGGACGACTTTGTTCTCGTGTTCGTTGGCGATTGGTTTCTGATGATGATAGCCAATGGAAATTCTCTGTTAGTAAGAATCACATGGCCAACTACATCAGATCGACAAATGGAATGGGGTTTCGACAGTTTATGGCAGAAATCAAACAAGTATTTGGAAAATATTTGGCTGATTCTTCATTGAAACTAAGTTTTTGGTTCCCCGAGGAGTTTGTTGTTTTCACGCAGGGGAAGACGCCACCTGTTTCTGTGCAATCGGAAACTGATTTCCAATTATTTAAACAGAAGCGACTTGTTTCTGGTGGCCTTCACATGTATTTTCAATTTCGGAAAAATCATATCCTCCTGTACCTCACCCTAGTATTTTTGGAGATAAATCGGTCCCGTCTCCTGCTGAAAGCTTTGAAGCAAAAGAGTCAAGCATCGACGATGAAGTCTTGATTGCTTTTGCTTACAAGGTTGAGGCGGCGTTTGGAGTTCAATTGCTGAAACCGGTGGTTTCTAAACGTGGGCTCATTGGTTCTGCGTCTCACGTACCTGACTGTCAATGTGAAACGTGGGTGTGTATATATCTTCAAAAAAGGACTTCCATACCGGAAATCTGTTAACAACATATTTCCTGCTGCAAGAGGGAAATTAATAATCCTTCTTTCATAAGATATTCTACCTTTAATGAGCATGGTTCCAAACTTACTTGTTACGATCTGATTCAAGTTTTGACTTGAATTTTTTCATCGTGTTGTCATCCACAATCCCCAACAACATGTACTCTTTCTGGCGCTCAGTTATAACAACACGACCAGCTTTAGCTTTCGCCGGGAAACCATATCGTTCTGGGTTCTTCCGCAAAACGCTTCATCGGCACCGAATCTGAAATAGCTTTGTCTATAAGATGTCTTTTGTGCCTTTTTTGCTTTCCATCTCTCTGCACAAGCAGTTGGAGACTTGGTTAATATATTGTTTCTCGCTTTACCCATGCCCCAACATAACCCATCCTTCAAAGGCTCCTTACCTCTCCCTCTGCTTCTGTTATTTCATTGATTTCTTTGTCTCTCCCAATGCAGTTCTCGCCCGGCTCACTCTTTAACTTCTTCTCCTCGTGCCCATCTCTGTTCCCAGCCTATATATTAAAAACTTATAAGGGGATGGCAACTAAATTTTTTTGTGCAAATTCATTTTGGTCTTATAAAAAAACAAATTCATTATACATGTCTTATTTCATCAGGACTCATGTTGCGTTGATTTACCTCTGATAAATTCCCTTTTCCTGCGTCAGCCGATTCATCACCCGCACATGCCATTTCCTCGCCCACCATCCTCATTTGGTGCGTTTTTCTTGTCTTCCCTATATGTCTCTATGGCCTACACCAACCAAACATAATTGTGTTACAGGAATCTACGCAGCAAAGTATACCACAACTGAATATATCTTTTTCAAATATTGATGTCAATGGTAGTCATACCTCTGTTTCGGCATTGATTGCACCCGTTCTAGTTTTTCATGCCCACCCGCATTCTCTTCTTCCCTTTCAGTTCTACCCTGCAATTTTGGGAAAAAATTTTCTAATTAAACTCTTGATTGGATCCATCTTAATCAAATTATTTTCTCACCTCTCCTGTGTGGCAACCTTCAGTCTCCATCTCATTATGCCCCTTTCCTTCGAAGTCCAAATACAATTCAACATCCATGAACTCATTCTCCATTTCGCTGTTGACATTCCCTTCAGTCTTATCCTTACCTTCTTTTCTGCATTTCTTTCCACCCTCTCTTTCACCCTTCATCACACTGCGTTCACTTTCCAAGCCCATGATATTAATATGTTGCCCTTCACCAACTTTTTCCACAAACCCTCCCGTCCTTTGCTCCTCCTGCTTCATGCATTAAAAATGATGCATTTCACATTTGTGCAACATATATACAAAATCATCAAAGTCACAACATATCTGTGGACTCAATCTTCCCCATTCTTCATTTTCAACCCCATTGTCCTCCTGCAGTTTTCCAATATTAGTTTACATGTTCATTCATTTATATTTTTTTTATTTACTAAGGGACAACGACATTCTAATCAATTCTCTGTAAACATTACCACTCCCTCTTAGGTTAAAACTGCCGCATCAACTGGAAGTATGGTCTTGGCTGCCACTCCTTCTTTCTTATTTTCATTACTATGTCCTTCAGGACCATCTATATGTTCCCCCTCCTGTTTCTGTTTCCCGTTGGCCTTTCATGGCGATCTTCTCCATCGTTTGTGTCGTCGCCTAGGCTTCTAACCTCTGCTATAATTTTAGACAAATCTAGCCCAAACATTGACCTTTCTAAGCTACGGGATTTCTGTGATTTGGCCACCGGTGGAGGGGAGCCGTGGTCCGCTTCATGTTTTTTTTCCTCAGCGCCCGTAATAGGTCATCATACAATTCGTCCCATAGCAGTTGCTTCTCGACTACAAACATTTGTTTGACCTTCGAGTAATGTTCGTTGTTCAGCCTTTCCACCTCCCTTAACATCTCCGCCCTCATGCTGAAATCCTTTTCTTCTTCCTCATCTACATCTGCAACCTTTACTTTTCCTTTCCCCTCCTGCCTGCGTCCGTTACCTGTTCCCAACATCTTCTTCCTCCTGTCAACCCTCCCATGTCCTTTTGCTTGTCCGGTAGGAGCGCCCAACACTTCGGTTATAAGGGGTAGATGTTGCAGAACTCCCCAGTCCAGTTTCCTAAATGCCCTACCTGCAGCCAATTCTATGTTAATGAAATCAACGCTCTCATCTTTTTCCTTATCTTCCCATCTAAAATCTCCATTATTACTTCCTACGTCGTCATCAATTATGCTTCGTACTTGCAGCTGCAAGGATAAACACAAAACAAAGTTCAACAACCATCTACACATATTTCAAACTTATGGCAAAGTTGTGTCTCAATTAATTCCTACGTTAGGGTCATTCTCAATCTCCAAGATATTTCCATTATGGAATGCCCTCATCATTGGCAGCTGCCCCTCCCCATGGCTGGCAAATGTTATGTCATCTTCCTCGTCTGGTAAAAATTTGCCAAGCTGCGGGACTGCTTTAAGTATCAGCAACTAGAATACTAGCGTTTAACCATGAGTTGCTTAGATGCTTGGCTTAGCTTATCTCCAAGGGCATCCGCTGTTGCATTCTTCACTCCTACCTGCACCATCTCCAGCGTTCTTTCAAAAGACTTACGCCCCCAGGGATACGAACTGAACATCTCCACATCCTTCACCATTTCCACTACCTTTTTAGTGGCTTTGAATGATGATGACTCGCAAGTTAGAACGCCTTCGACAAGCACAACCAGAGCCAGTCGAAGTCTTCGGGCCCCACATATTTTTTTTGATAGTGGCAACTTTTGGTCTTCTTTTAACATGTCCATAATCTATCCAACTGTGTATTCGTCCTGTTCCCCAATAAGCTCATACCAGTAATATTCATTGCCTTCAAAAGGTCGCTGCATTTGTCTAACTACATCTGCGTTGGGGTATGGTTGACAAGTTAGGCCTGTCAATATAGAAAATTCCCTTAGGGAAAACTGTATCGGATATCCTCTAAACACGAACCACATCTCATGCTTTTTACGAGTCACCAAAGTCCTGCACAGAAATTGGTGGATTGACTTCCCTGACATGGAGCATTTCTGTGTCGGGAGATCAAACAACCGTCCAGAACAACACTGTCTAAGCCAGTCAAACTCCGTTGATCCCTTGAGGACTTCTACAATATCTAGCAAGTACTCGGGCTTGGAGTACGAGTTGATACAACCTTTGTGTGGGATTCGGTTCGCTACAAACAATCTGTTTGGGAACTGCATCTCCTGGGGCATCTGACCTACACTTTCCACCCCTCCTCTTCTCAATTGGCTTAAATTTCCACGCTCTTGACATATCTGCCCCATCACGCCAACCTCCTTGCGGGTCAAACTTTGTTAGTTTGCCTGTTGTGGCTCTGTAGCCTAAAATCTGCTGCTATACATTTTCTTTCTATTAAAAAATATTTTGCAAAACAACTCTTTTCCCTTTTATTGGTCCATCACTTAGACAATACCCCACTACTTTTAATCCATCCCATTTTTAATTTGGAATTTCCATTACCTCCGTTCTGTGTCAATGTCCGTTCCCAACAACCTTTCAACGCTTGCGTCGCTAGGTTCAGCCACCTTATTCGCTTCACAGATCCTAGAGTTCCCTCTGCAAAGACCATGGATATGAGCGACTCTTCTCAACCCAAGGCAAGTTTTCCCCAAAATGCCTCCGGCATACAAAATCTCATAATTTGAAATTTACCATTTTGTCGCTCCCCGTGTTATTGTTCCGGCTTGAGTTTCTCCCTCCCGAGCCCCTTCTCGATTCTCCTCCAACAACTTCGACCTGCACGATTTAGATGCTCCTACTACTTTTCAAATTTACCTTGTAAAATTTCACTTTACACTATTGATAATATGACCCCAAATTCAACCCAACCGTTTTTTCCTTCTGCGGCTACCTACAACCCCTTCTGAACTAGAGTCCTCACTCTGTTCCGCAGCGGGTTCTTCTCTGCGCCACCCTTCTTGTTGTTGTTCTGATGCCATAAACAACCCTTCAGTTTACCGCCGACGAGTGGTTACCAAATCTCCGGTTATTCCCTACCGCCTTCCTGCTTTTATTGTTGTCTCTTCGAATCTCTCCACCCAAATTTCTTTCTTTTTTCTTTAGAATACGAAATTCATTTTGTTGTTGCCGATTTTTTCTCGGTGGCGCCGTTTCCAATGCAAGCTTTACGAAAAGAGAAAATTTGGCAATTATTTTTGAAGGTGCTTTCATTTTTGCCTTTTCCCACAACAGTTTCAATTGTGGCGTTACAAGAAAGAAACGGGCAAAATGGCATATTTGAAAATTTTTAATTATTTTTTGGCATTTCTTGCGAACCCCCTTTTAGATTATATTTTTCTTTTAAAAGAAAGATGCATTTGTTGTAAAAACGATTTTTTTGTTGAATTAATATTAGATTCAATTAAAAAAAAAATGTGAATTAGTTCTAGAAATAGTCAGAAAGAAAGGACGAGGTAAACCGGATTGGGTTCAAATTTTAATCCGACCTAGCTAACGAAGTTTTGTTCTCTTTTTTTTTTCTTTTCTTTTACTTTACCATTAGTGAACGAATGTATAACGAATGTAAACGAAACTAGTGAAAAAATGCAAATAAAACCTTTGTGATACACAATACAATTATGCATGATTTTTGTTTAAACTTCATATTTTGGATCTTGTAAATTAATTATGAGTATTTGTTTAATTATAATATGTATGCGAACATTATAAATCTGTGTGGCAGAACATGCATTAGTTTATTTAACATATGGGATTTTAGCATGATTGATGAAAATTTAAATATGTATGAATAAAAAAATCGATTGGAAGATTTAATGAATAATTATTTTAGTAGTAATTTTCATAAAATATATGTTAGATTTACTTAAATAAATCCTCATGAAATCGTTCTTAAATAGACATGTAATAACCAAAAAATATTGGATTGACGATATTCATTAAGATACATAATACCAATAATAATTATTAATTTATAATTTTTGTAACTTTTCTTGAATTGTTTCTACCAATTAATCGAAAAATAAATTTATAAAAACTAATAATAAACTAGATAACACCACGAAAATCTTTCTCCACCATTGGATTACTCTGGTGTTGGTTTTATATATTTATTGGTTAAGTAGGTTAAGTATGTATTAGAAAATGTAATACAACATTCAATTGTAACATGCATCTAAATACCAATATCTTTTACTAAACTTTTATAGTTTTCCTTAAAATATTTAGAATGATAATTTAAATTAAAAAATGCATTAAACCTAATATATAGTTTAAGAAATCAAACAGTAGATTTACAGCTCATTTTCGTAACGCATAATTATTGAAAATATACCAAAATTACCATTTTAAGTAAGAGAATCTTTTTTAAAATAACTTTATTTCATTAATTAAGAAACATTGAATTTATAGTGAAACATAAACTTCATTCAAATACAAAAATAAAATAACGCCACGTAAATCTTTCTCCGCCGTTCGATAATCTAATACTTTCTTGATTAAGTATGTATTTAAAAAATGTTAAATCAGCATTTACCTATAAACAAAGAGAGCCTCATATGTATAAAATCTTCTTCTTATCTATCTTTCTTTCTAAGTAGATAATTAGCTTTGGTAATTTGTGAAATAAAGAACCAATGAGAGAAGAGCAGTGGGGTTAGTTTGACTGGTCACTTAGCCAATGAAATTAGCCAATGGGAAAGAGATATAGCGACCTCGTAAGAACCGCCTCCTTTGCCATTTGTATCATCGCTCTATAAAACCACTCAACCATCAACCTCTCTTTGCATACAACAAATCACTCAAATAATTATTTTATAAAGAACAAAAAAAAAAGACGGCAGAGAAACAATGGAACGTGGAGCTCCCTTCTCTCACTATCAGCTACCCAAACCCAACTCTGGTAATCAATATAAGTGGTTGCTTATATATCTATACTTGCCTGCCTCCATATATCTATATATGCTCATCAAAAATTGGAAACTTGCTTTACGATTTTTATGTGTCTTTTCAACAGAAAGAAGTAGAGGTTTTCTGTGTTGAAAATTTAGATTTTGTGAAGGTTTTAGGATTTGCTCGGAGAAGACGATTATACATGCATGCATGAGTTTGATATGTGTATGATATTCGTGTTTACATCCGGGCTGAGTCAATGTTTTTAATGGCGGATGATCTTTCATAATTCATGTGTTCATTGAATGTACTCGTGCATGCACGAGTAATATTTTTGAGTATCATTTTCCTTTTTTATCAAATTTTATGTTTCGATGTTTGAAAATGTAGAAGAGGAAATTTTATGTACTGTTTTTTTTGTGTTAAAAAGCCAACTTAAAAACAAAATATATTTTTTTAGATTTAATAGTATATTATAAAATTACTCTTGATTATGATTTTTTTTAATTAGTTTTCTCATTGTAACGGCTGAGTTTTTTCCCGTTTCAAATGAAATTCTCGTTTGTCCACCCTTATCTGAAAACATCAACGGCAGATTAAAATACACTCAAAAATTTCTATATATTTAACAAACATTTATCTATATGTCTTACTAGTCCCAAGTATTAGTCTGAGTTTTAATTCAAAATCTACTAGTAATTTTGTCCAAATTTTCCTTTTACTATGGATTTTTTTTTTACTGGCTCTAGATGTCATTAACTTTAATCTTGTCATTCGTTTAACGTTTACCATTGGGAACCTTCACATGAAATAAATGTCTACTTTATTGGGTCATACCTTCTTCTCTGTAAATTAATTGATGCTCTTCTCCAAATTTCGAGTTTTTGGTTTTTCTAACAAATTTAACGAAGAAAAAATGGGAGTACGCGTTATATACTTTTATAGTTATATTAATGTCAAATTTTAAGTATTTCGAGAAGAGAAAGAGATCCGTTTGACGTTTTCGTTCTATTAATTATAAACGTAACGGCAAGAATCTGAACAGTCTACTCAACAGCGGGGTCCATAAGTCCAGTCAACCAAAATTAGACCCCACAAACTTATCTCTAATCTTATTGGTCCGTAACTATTCAATTCGTATCCTATAAATATAATTTTCATTTCTAGTTCAATTATTATTTTTCTCTACGTGCTCCATTTAATATTTACTAAAGATTTATAAAATTGTCTTTTAACTATGAACAGAATTGAATTTGGACCAGCACAGTAACCCAAACCCAATGACTAGCTCGGTCATGGTAGCTGGCGCCGGTGACAAGAACAAGGGTATCGTGGTCCAGCAACAACCTTGTATGGCTCGTGAGCAAGACCAATACATGCCAATCGCTAACGTCATAAGGATCATGCGTAAAACCTTACCAGCGCACGCCAAAATCTCCGACGACGCTAAAGAAACGATTCAAGAATGCGTCTCCGAGTACATTAGCTTCGTGACCGGTGAAGCCAATGAGCGTTGCCAGCGTGAGCAACGTAAGACCATAACTGCTGAAGATATCCTTTGGGCTATGAGCAAGCTTGGGTTCGATAATTACGTGGATCCCCTCACCCTGTTCATTAACCGGTACCGTGAGATAGAGACCGATCGTGGGTCTGCACTTAGAGGTGAGGCACCGTCGTTGAGACAGAGCTATGGAGGAAATGGTATTGGGTTTCACGGCCCACCACATGGTCCATCTCATGGCCTACCTCCTCCGGGTCCCTATGGTTATGGTATGGTTGATCAATCCATGGTTATGGGTGGTGGTCGGTATTACCAAAACGGGTCGGGTCAGGATGGATCCGGTGCTGGTGGTAGCTCTTCGTCTTCTATGAATGGAATGCCGGTTTATGATGACCCATATGTTCAGTATAAGTGAAGATGTAATCATTCTTCATTTTTCTGCATATCTATTCAAAACATGTGTTTGGATAGATATTTTATTTATATGTCTTATCAAACATTTCTATATAATGTTGCTTCTTTAAAGAAAAGTGTTGAATTTCAATACTTTCTGAGAACTGATTTATATATGCAAATGAAAAATGTATTTTTGGATTAAACACTATGCAACATGATATATATATATATATATATATATATATCGTTTGTAATTTTAAAGCTGTCATAGTTAAAAAAACAAGTAAAAAAGAAAAAGTGAAAAGAACAACGGTAAAAATTTAAAAATTTCATATCTTTATTTGGTTAATTTGTTAAACTCTTCCCTTTATATAAACCTCCACTCCTCCCTTCCTACTTCCAATTCCATTTCATCTCAAATCTAGAATTTTTTTTTCAGTTTGCTCTCAAGATTCATTCAAAAATCAAGAGATATGGATGTTCATCATCCTCAAGAGATATTCATACCTCCAGTGATACATACGTTAACCCAGACACAGCCCATCACATATATGACAGAGACAAATAAGGCTAGACATATGAATGAATACCTTATTATCTCCATAGAAGGGAGAAGAGATTCGTACAGAGTTCACACTTAGGATGACATTTGAAGCTAACCATTTCAATCAAACTTCCATCCACTTCTGAGTCACTAGTTCGTATATGTTGGTTCAGTTGTGTCCTTATAAACAACATTTGCTCATAAATGAATTTTTGTCGCAAAATGGTAAAACATAAATATCTGAAACCAAAATAAAAATTTAGATTCCTCACCACACGTCATACAAGACATACATTGCACATATACAATTGGTGCGTCTCAAACAAATGAGTCATCAACTCTCCAATGCAGTAAAAGTTTGTCTTCACACAAAAAGTGCACGATGGTCTGCACAATGCCCTGATTCTCTTGTACTCATTACAATCAAGAAAGAAGGCTTTGGAGCCGACCATGACTACAAGTCAGCCAAGCACTAACTTGCGGCCGCTCAAGTCTTTATTTTATTTTATTTATTTCTTTTTTTTTTATACCGGGAACTTTAATTAATAAGAGCTAATAATACAAAGTTTATGAAGAATACGAATAGAGTAGAATAAAAATAAGAAATAGGAAAAACAGAAAAAAAAAAACACACAATCGAAGAAGAGAACACATTTGAAGCAGAGCCCAAAAGAGAGAGAAAAGAGAGGAAAAAAAGGGTCGGTTGCCTCGTTAAAAACATAGATCCGAAAACCCATTTGGGACAAAACAGATCTAGAGAAAAAATAGTACAACCGAAGAGAACTTGAGTGGGAGCACTGCTCAAGTCTTTATCATTATATAGTTGTTGGTTTTAATTATATGTTTAGTTGATAACTTGATCTCTAAATCATTTCATATAGCAAAAAAAAACAAATTAAATGAAGTAATCAAATTTCTATTTTACATGGCATCAATTAAAATGCTAGGTTGCATTTTGTTTATATAACTAAACATGTATATTGATCGCTAAAAGGTTTTTGAGTCGATCGTTAATAACATTATTACTGTAACATGTAAATTGATCGCAAACTGATGGTAAAGATAGAAATGATCCCAATAAATAAATCTTGCATGCAGAAACCGTTTTTCAAGTCTTAGGTACTTTAAATTAGGCAAAAATAATCGTGGCTTATTATGAGCGGTATGTGTATAAACACACATCGGCAAACATGGTGTGAAATTATATCAAATTTCAATTATTACTATATCGATTTCCGGTTCAGTAACGAATGGAAAATGTGTAACCGGTATGTGTGTTTTTTTTTTTTTGGTTGCTTTGGTTTGAACATTATGGTTTCTTGATTAGAGATTTGAACTTGGTTTGGTGAATATTAATTGATACCGGATTACAAGAATTTATCCCTTCATATCCTGCTCCTCTGCAATTTTTGGCCCCATATTCCGGGTGTGCCATGGGGGAATATTATTTACATACTTAAAATGCTCTTAACAGTATCGAATTTTAGCTCATGGTCACTTTAAGAAAATGCCACATTGTAAACTCTTGAAGGAAGCTGCAAAATGCAGTGATATGAACCCTTTAGTTTTATGACCTGAGTCACTGTGTGTTTTCAATTTCCGTCCCTTGATGCTAAATCAGCCGGAGAAGTGGAAATTAAGGTGGAAAGATGAAGATGTCCTTGCAAACTATTGGTAGATTTTACATGATATATGGGAGCAAAATCCTTAAAGATGAATTGTGAAATTAATGTGGGTTTTTTTACTTATTAGTTTTAGGTTGCTGAATAGAACCATCACAAACTTCTTCTTTGTTCTTTCACATAGAGAATTATGGAATAATTATACACTCTTCTTTTTTTTTAATAATCACTTACTTATTTTAATTCGTCCAGTAAATCTTACGTAATTTAACTTAGATCAAGATACAGTAATCGTAGCTTATTATAAGCCATCCGATCAATCCATCTTTCCACACGTCGTAAGATTATATGGGAAATTCTGAATCCCATTGACCTCACAATTTTAAAAAAGTGATTAAAGATTCAGTAAAAAACAAAAGTACCAATATTCTAAAATCAACTACAATTATTATATTCAAATGATTCAAATATTACTAAACCATGCCGATATTTTTTCCAAATGGTAACGCAGATGGTAAATTGACCCAAGCAGACACAAACCAATTTGTCTAACCAAAAGTATTGATTTTCGGTTCAGCAACGAATGAAAATTGTGTAACCGGTATTTCATAAAACCATTTTTACTGTGACCCAAGCGGTAAGGCAACGGGTTTTGGTCCCGCTATTCGGAGGTTCGAATCCTTCCGTCCCAGAGTACAGTCATTACGGAATCAATCTTCTATTGCCTTTGTACACCATCTTTCTCGTTCTGTTTAAAAATCCAATATTTTTTAAGAATAAAATATTGAAATGAAAAGAAGAATAAATTTATTTTTCATCATTTCAACCGAATTCAAAAAAATCTATTTGCTTTTTTAATTTGTGTGTGATGCGGGTAAGTAAGTATTATTGGGCGTTGGAGTTCAACTTGTGGGCGCATCTATGTTTTACGTTGGTGATTTTCAGAATCACTTTTGCTCCGACGATGGTGGTGGAACGGATGAGAAAATTGCGAGAAGAGTGCGACATGCAGCTGTTGTGGGGTTTAATATGTGTGATGATCTCGCTCTCTTTCTCGGATTATCTTCGCTGGTTCGTCGTCATCGTCGGGTGAGTGACTGAGTTCTTCAACCGTACGTTCCACATGATTAGCAGACTCTCTTTTTCTATGGAACTGTGTCGTTTAGTGAGACCATCTCTCTATCTGCTTTTCGTTTTTTTTTCGTTGTTTCTTTGCTTTGTGTTTTTGAACATTATGGTTTCTTGATTTGAGGTTTTCCGAATATTAATAGATATGGGATTACAAGATTCATCACGCCATGTTTATTTATATAGTTTTAAATCGTGCTCATAATAGATTCAAGAAAAGGCATCATTGTAGTATATTGAAGGATGCAGTGAAACCCTTTATGACCTGTGTCACTGTGTATTTTCAATTTCCGTCATTTGATGTGCTTGCAAATTGTTGGTGAGGGTGAAGATTAGATTCTACATGACTTCATAACACACACACACATATATATATATATATATATATTTGTTATCTCGCACACATTATTAAGTTTTTTTTTTCTCAACTATTTAAGTTATTATTATAAGCCATCCGATTAATCATCGTTCCACGTGTCATAAGATGAGGCAACTGCTTCAACTTTCGTTTGGGTAAAATGGGAAGCTACATTCACCTCGCAAGTGTTATTTATTTTATTTTTTTACTTTTTAGTTTTTAGCTGACCCGAGTACTTTAACCAAATTATCGAAATTTTGTAACCAGTAGTATTTCAGAAAACATTGTTTTACTGTGACCAAAGAAGTCATCGTCACGGCCATATGAGTCATCACCTCTCGCTTTGAAACTTGTTCAGCACGTACGGTAATTATAAACCATGGTCCATGGTTAAAATTTAAACCATGGTTAGGTTAGATAAACCCCTCTCTTCCCTCTCTTTAACAAAATCCAAAAACCCTCAGACATATTTTCATCCTTTTTCCCAATTCTGATTTTTTTGTTTTTAGCAATCATCGTTTCAAAATATCTGCAAGATTCTGATCACAATGGAGGAGGATGATGATGGAGGTCGTGAGAGAAGAGAAGAGACTCGTCGAGTAAACGATCGTTTCTTCATAGCAGTTTCGCTCACCATTTTCACCGGAATCTGCAAACGAGCAGCTGGTTTTGACGTTTCCTATCCGAATGCGGGAACTGAGACGGCGAAGAACGGACACGTAGCGTTCTACTGCGCATCAGAGCTCAACAAGCTAGCCGAACTGTGTTTTACGATGGCGATTGTCAGAATCACTTTATCGATTCTCGGACTCACTTTTGCGCCGGTGACAAGCCCGGCCCAGAGCATAACAGGGTAACCACATGCTTAGGGCCCCAATTATTTTGGGTTTTGAGGGACCTCCAATTTTTAATCTTGTATATTAAGAATATGGTTTTAGGGGCCTCCAATATTTGATATCTTTGACTATTATATATTAAGCTTTAGTCCAAAATTATATTTATAATAGTTTTTAAATTAAAAAACATTTAAAAAGGTCCCAATATTTTTTAGCTTTGGACCACCATTTTAATTGGACCGGTCCTGGCCGGTGGTGATGCGACGACTACGAGCAGAGTCGGACATGAAACTGACGATGGGTTCTATTTGCCTAATGGTCTCGCTCTGTTTCTTGGCGTATATCCGATGGTTCGTCGTCGGATGAGTTTGAGTTCACCAGAATCTTGCTCTGCTTTCGATTTAGAAACAGTGTCGTTTTAGTGAGATAGATGATCGCCGAAGGTTATTATAATCTTTCTTTCTGCTTTTCTTTAGTTTGTTTTGTTGATAAAGGTTTGAATTTTTGAACATGACTTTTTGAATACATTTGATATTGGAGTTCAAGATTGATCCATTCATAATATAAATGCTCGTAAGTCGTAACAGTTTCAGATATACACGTACTAATTCAAATGATCTGTGTGTTGCAATTTCCGTCATTGATTCTTAGCAGTAGTCAGTCTGAGGCTGTTTCAAAAGACAATATTGCCCTTGCAATTTGTTGGTGGACATGATAGTGTCCATATATATATATATATATCAATGAATCAGCTTTAGGTTCTTAGTTTTAGGTTGCGAAATCATCAAAAGCTTGTGTCTTTGTTTGCTCAAAACACATGGAATAATCACAATATCTTGAAACAAGTGTACCTTGTAAATGGCATCAAAATTACATCATAGTCTTATTGAAACTAATGTAAGATGATTAGGACATGGAAGAATTATCCTCAGTCTCTGTGTTGGTGGTTGTTGTGGCATTTTGAGAGTCTTGGAGTAACTTCATTTGGTGTTCTGCGTGTTCTCTCTCACATTGACT
This sequence comes from Boechera stricta, assembly GCA_018361395.1. Lineage (NCBI taxonomy): Eukaryota > Viridiplantae > Streptophyta > Magnoliopsida > Brassicales > Brassicaceae > Boechera > Boechera stricta. Next base: position 4,077,111 of record CM031539.1, on the reverse strand, counting down.
TACACCAATGATGATATCAAGCATTGTTCCGGTTGTGCCAAAGAACACGAGTGGACCAAGAGACTTGCGTTTGATGCCTACCGGGATTGCAACCAATGCGCCTAGGACTGAGAATACCCATGTCCCTAATGCACTGCACCCACAAAAAAACCGAAACTTTTACAGTTTAGGATGTTTTGACTTGGAGAACAACAACCACAGTGTGTTTTACATTAGAAGATACTAGATACCAATGTTGGATGCTAAGGTTACTTCTTTTTAGCAAATCAAAGCAATGTAGTGGTTAAGCATGATGGTATGACCAAGTGAAAACGACTAAGAGTGGCTACATAACTGATGACTCATGACTCAATGACAAAACTATGATTCCTAGATCACAAGAATCAATATCACAGTTAAGAAACAAACACTTTATACACCAGAAGAATTGAACTTTTCAACACTTTAGAATGTTTCAGTTTCAAGAACAACCACCACACTGTTACAAAAAAGAAGATACTAGATACCAATACCAACGTTGGATGCTAAGCTTACTTATTTTTCCAGATCAAAGCAATGTAGTGATTAATCATGATGGTGTCAACAAGTGAAAAACGACTAATGGTGGATACATAAACTAATGACTCAATGATAAAGCTATGATTCCTAGATCACAAGACTCGATATCACAGTTTAAGAAACAACCACTAAAACTAAAACTGTGTTCCTCTCTCTTTCTAATGACTAGCAAACAATCAAAGTTTATTGATGTAAACATAAAGTAAAAAACTGACTTGGAAACGGTGCATTCCTCAAGGTGTTTCACATTCTCCTGACTTCCCATCTTTGATCAGTCACTGAAAAGAACCAATGCCTCGGGTAAAGTTATCACCAGAAACATCTATACGCCAGATAGTAACTCAGATGAACTGAAGTACTTTTCACAAACGAAATGTTAATAAGTTCTATCTTCATGTGGAGAAATAAAGCAATAATCTTGAGTAATCAATACAATGTTAAATGGCAAAACAAGAGACTTAAAGACTAGTGTGATATAAGTATGCAGATTCATCTCCATGAAACAAAGAAAGGAAAATACAAATGCTATCTTGAATACTTAAACACACACAAATCATTGGAGCAATCTCTTTGAGAAACAAGTACCAAAGGAGTTATGAGACAACACAATCAGTAAAAGAAACTAAGAATTGCGAGAATCATTAAACAATTTTTAAAGTTTTTGGAATTAATAGAACGCAATGAGCTTAAAATTAACTTGTTAAGAGCTGGATTCTTATAAAAGAGTAGTGAAGCAAGTTTCTCAATTAAGAATCAGCACCAAAGAACATCAAATTCTGGGGAAAAAATGAACACAAATTGCGCTTGTCGTAAGAAGTTCCAATGAAAGATCTATTAATACCCAGATAAGAGAAAAGCAAAACAGGACATCAACAGAAGGAAGCCAGCGTCTAGGACGTGTTTGTCGGAAAATTTCAAAAACCCAATTCTCTAAGATGGGAATTATACCTGAAAAAAGCTTCAATCTTGGCGATAGGGGAAGAGGAAGAGGTTGACGAGTGAGACAGGTTTAAGAGAAGCTTCAAGTGACTAGAAACCCTAGATTGGTCAAATTAGAGTATGTATGCGCTTTGAATCTATGAGAAGAGGGGTTTTTGCAAAATTATTAATTTTCTATGAGCAGCAAAGCTGAAGATCAAGAGATGCGATTTGAGAAGAAAAAGATCAGAGAGCGACAGCAAATTGGGCTTGAGAGAAAGAGATCAGAGACTTTGTGAGTTTTACAATGTAATTGGGTTTGTCCATTTCGGCCCGCGGATGAATTGGACTTGTCCATTATGGGCCGCAGACCAAATTGGTCATAGTCTATTTGGACAACTCAAATTTGGACCAAAAAAATAGACATGTCAAGAAAAGTATGGACTAGATCATGCCCGCGGACAGCTGTCCAATTGACACCTCTAAACACAATCATAAAACACGAACAACAATAACAAAATTGTTATAAAATATCTACTAACCTGGCCCCATTGTGATCATTGGCTTTTATCTTTCCTCAGATCCCGGCACTCATATATATATATTCCTTATCTCATTAATAAGCATGGATTTTTACAATACGTTATCGCATTAGCGCTCCCTCAAAAACCCTAAAAACACAAAAACTGCTCTTGTTCATCCGAAGCTTGTTCATCCTCTATCGTTCATCAAATCCACTCGGCGTATCTGCTCAAAAACCGAGGTCTTTACCTGCTCTAAATCTGCATAACCCCTTAAGCGTGAAAGCGTAATTCCAAAACCCTAAAAAGCTAACCAACCATCGAATTCTGACTAAAAAGTGTAACCATTAAAACGAATCGATTGATTGCGATCATATCGCAGGTGATCCGATCTGACTCGCTTAAGTGCTAAAAGTTATTATCGCTAAACCAAAGCCGCAAATTCGAAACACTTTTATAAACTTTAAAAACCTAAAACCTAAATCTAACAACCAAATCCCTAAAGTATAATCCGATTGATCGGTCGTTTCAGTTGTTTTAAATCGATTGTTTCTATGATCGCTAAAATCGTAAATCAAAACCTAAAATCGCATAACCCTAAACCTGTAGTTAATCCTATCAGAATGTGAAAATCCTAAAACCCTAAATCCTATTCTAAATAGAAAATTTAATCATAATCAATGAAAACCTAAATAAAAAGAGGAAATTATCAAATCCTAAATCCTAATTAAATGGGAAATTTAATCCTATTCAAGACAGTGAAACCTTATAAAATGTAAATTTTTTCCAAAATAAGTTTCCCAAAATAAAGTTTCCATAAATAGCAATTTTTCATTTAAGGAAATTTTATTTTTCAATCCCATACCCAAGTTAATTAGATTCATCAAAGTTTTTTTCCGAAATGAATGATCACTTAATGAAATCAATCAGATGTTTTTCTCGAACATTCAAAAGGTGTCGGCGACTCAATGCCTCAGAGATAACTATCTCCAGGCCTCGACACTAAAATTTTCCTCAACTCCAAAGTGAACGCATCATCGATGGTAACACCAAGATTCTCAAAGATCTGCCTGTGCGATATTTCATATCCGCCATCACCGCCGAGCCTCAAAATCAATATTCACGAGAATCCACTGACCTTTCGTGGCACTGAAAAAGAGGTACGACCATCGAAACGGTCCTATCGCCCAAGCCAAGCTGTTCGGAAGAACCTACTTCCAAGATTTCAAATCCGCTGACGCCTACAACTCCGAAGTTATTTTGATCGCTTCAATCATGAAACTATGCTGGGCGAAGTTGTCCGACAATGAGCTTCGAAAAGACATTGTCAACATTTCATACTCGTATAGGCTTCAGAACAATACCGCGCATGAAATACGCGACATGAGGATTGATCTCTTGCTTACCCTAGCAGAGAAAAATAATGAGTGCTGATGAGAAGGCTCAAAGGCCCCTGATCGCCCCACTACCAGAGGCCCATCAAATCAAAGGAGCCAAGAGAGATCCAACTACGCCCATGCGACAGATCCTCCGACGCGCCGCGACGGCAATGGACGGAAGCGGCAATGGACGTGGAAATTTGAACATAGCAACCGACCTAACCTCGCGGCCGCTGAAAGGTGGAATCTCCAAACCGACCTATTCACCAACTCGACAATCCATCCCTGCCACCGATGCGGACGTCAAATCATTGGTCCAAGAACTGTCGCACTCCCAAGTTCCTTTGTGATCTCTATCGAAGACGGAAAACTCATCCCAAGCTAACTGTTAACCAAGATTTGAAGGTGACTTCAAAGATGACAAGACGATCACATGGATTACTGCACTAATTTCGATTGATTTCGACATTTAGATATTTGTTTTATATGACAATATTTATTTGGGCTTTGTTTGATTTTGATTTGTGTTTTATTTTTATGCACACATTATTTTATGCAATTTATTTAATTACTTATTTAAATCGCACTCTCTGTTATTAAAGCGAACGAGCTCAAACACATCTGTGGACAGTGGATCCAGCCATACCATACTAAAAGACAAGAGATACTTCATAAATCTCATAATAAAACCGCAAACATTAAGACAATAATGGGTACCTCGAGCCTAATAAGGCCACGCCAAGCCCATGTGTTGTTATCAACCAAGACACATCTAGAAATACTAGATGCACTATACTCACCCAGTTCAAAGAGAAATCTATTGAGCTTCAAAGATATAAGACTAAATGGTTTCCACATCGAAACCCAGGGTGAAGGGAAYAAAGAATCCCTACTGATTACTAAGATCTCACACGGCCATAAACAAGTCCTGAGACTATACTCAGACTATCTACGGCCTTTACTATGCTAAGGTCAGTATGATTGAGGCTAATGTTCTATTAAAGCATGATTCAAAGATCACACTATTAGCACCTCTGGTCATCCCGGCATTTATGACGCTGAATCGATTCAAAGTTCTAAAGGGCACACCCCTTAAAGAAAACCGATTTTTCCTCAGACCTCACGTACAGCTTGTTCACAAGGGAAGCGATCACTGCCTTCACCACCAAAGTGTCTAAAGAGACCTGAATTTTCCGAACGAATCCAAGGAGACATATGTGGTCCGATCCACCCACCTTGTGGGACATTTCGGTATTTCATGGTTCTAATTGATGCATCGATTCGCCTCGCATGTGTTTTCATTTCTCGAAACCAAGCTTAGTTATTGGCCCAAATCATCGATCATGAGCCCATTTTTCAGATTTTCCACTTAAGACTATACGCCTTGATAATGCTGGTGAATTCACTTCCCAAGCGATGAGTATATGGCCATGGGGGTAAGTGGTTGAACATCCGGCACATGTCCATACACGTAATGGATTGGCGAATCATTCATTAAAATTCAATGGATTGCTCGACCATTACTCATGAGGTCGCAGCCCTGGCCTCATTGGGACATGCCTTACATCGCCGAACTAATACGCATTCGGCCATCTAGTGAGCATAGATATTCACCATCCCATGCTAATCGTCAGCGTACATCTCCCATATTAAGACATTTGGCCTCATGCACCCATCGCACCACCACAGAACTAAAATGGGACCTCGTGAGGAGATGGGAATATATGTTGGTTTTGATTCTCCCACCATTATCAAATATCTTGAGCCGAACGGAGACCTATTTAAGGCCAGATATGCGATCGCCGATTCATGAATCAGATATCTCGTCTTAGTGGAGAGACACACAAGTCGGTAAAGAAAATTTCATGGAATCAAACATCCTTACAGAAGATCCTGACTCTAGAATGTGATTCGAGGTCCAAAAGATTATACACTTACAAAAGCTACTAATCAATCCGATTCCTTTCTGACCCGAACAGAGTAACCAAATCGCATATACCAAATGAATGCACCAAGATAATAGATGTCCAAAAAGACGACTGTTGTTACAGAGTCCGCATCACGTAATAAACGTGGCGACCATTAGGTTCCAAAGATAAGAATCCCTAAACCAAAGAGAGTGCAACTTAAACCGATTCCAAATAATGACATATACCGAGATTCACTCTAGAACCGATACAAGAGGTTGGGACGCCAAATCTCAAGGTTCGCGGATCAATAATAATGAAATCTCTATCAATTATAGATGTCCGGAACTCAATAAAAAGACGCGACATGATGCACGATAGGTAAGATTGAGGTCGCGCACACGCAAGAGGATCTGTAACCCACGCCTATAATGAGTGCACTAGATCGATCGCTAAAATGGAAAGAAGCCATAAACGTGGAGTTAAACATAAAGGAAAGAAATGTTTGGTCCGATCATAAGTGACACCATTCGATACTAAACTGGGCCACAAATGGGTTCAGCGTAAAAGAAACGAACTCGTGAAGTCAGATACAAGGCACGGCCAGAAGACAAGGATTCTCACAGACCCGAATCGACATGAAGAGACTTATTCTCCGGTGGATGCAACTACTTTTCGATTCCTCATAAGTCCGCCATAAAAGAAAATTTAGATTTGCTTAATGGATGTTGAACCGCCTATCTCTATGGACCATCGACAATGAAATCTATAAGATTACCAAATGGCATCGAGCTTAAAGATAAGCATGCATCTCGAGATCAAGACGCAAGCGAACAAATCGTTATATGGATCAAACAAAGTGGACGTATGTGGTATAACCCTAAGTGAATATCTCATCGAGAAGCTACAAAATGATCCGATCATCACGCATCTTTATCAAGAAATACGAAACAAAGGATTTTGATCATAGCAGATACGGATGATTTAAACATCCTGAACATCCGTGAAATCGCCCAAACAAGTAACGCTTAAAAGCAGAATTTGAAATGAAAGACCTGGGCAAAACTAAATTTGCTTACAACTGAGTACATCAAAGATGGAATCACAGATCAATCAAGATACATCAAAAGGTACTCAAGAGATTCATGACTGTGCCCACCCATCATTCACCAATGGTTGTGAGGAGCCTCGATTGACAAAGGATCCATTCGGTCCAAAGAAGATGAAGTTCTCGATCCCGAAATGCCATACCTCCATAGAGATTAATGTCGCTACACACTGATGACATCTGCTTTGTCGTGAGTCTCCTAGCTCGCTTTAGCTCATGTCCAACTAAAAGGCATGAACGTATTAAACACATCCAAGGTACCTACAAGGACAAGGACTTAGATTGTTTTACACTAACCAACACAAGGATGCTATTGGTTTTGCATGCAGATATCTATCTGATCCGCACTGCGCTGTGTCTCGACGTTATGTTTTCACGCATGGAGGAACAAATATCTCATGGAGATCTATGAAGGCATAATCCGCCACCTCATCTAACCATGAAATCTTGGCCATTCAAGCTAAGAGTGTGGTCCGCGGTCCATGACTCAAAGACATCCGATCAAATTGTGGTGGTTAACGAAGATAAGGAGCCAACGTTATGTTTGAAGACAACGCGCATTGCTCACCAAGGACTGATATCAAAGGGGATCGGATTTAGATATTCGCCCAAATTCTTCTTCACTCATGAATGTAAGATGGTCAGTCAAAGTTCAGCAGTCCGATCAAGTGAGAATTCACCGACCATGCACCAAATCATTGCCGACTTCAACACTAAGCTCATTTATCGATTGATGCGTACTTAAGGATCTACAGGATGTTCAAATCGGGGAGTAATGCGTGTTGTACTTTTTCCTTCACCATGGTTTTTCCCACGGGTTTTCCCGGTAAGGTTTTAATGAGGCAACATTCCCACAGACATAGATCCCGCTTGAGTATCGCACGGTTATTTCGCCCAAGGGAGTGTTATAAAACATCTTGGACTCATTAACCCCATTGGTTTTATCTTTCCTCAGATCCCGAGACTCATATATATATATTCCCTTATCTCATTAATAAGATGGATTAGTTTACAACAAAAATCAAATACATCTCACTTAATCACAACTCAGAAGAGAGATACAAAATTGCAACCAAAAACTATGATGAATATTATGAAAAAGACCAATCTAATTCATTGAAACGATGATTACCACACGAGAAACGAAGATTGAGCAAAGTACCTTTCTCGATTTCTACTCAGAGAAAAACTCGAAAGAAAGGGGAAAAATAAAGTCAAGCTTCGTGTGACTAATCGATGAGTCGGATCGGGTAAGGCCATGGAGTGACTTAATCGGGTCGGATTAAATTTTGTTAACCGGACACTAACCGAACCGAAATCGTATAGTTAATTTGACGGTACTTTAATTCCACTACGATCTTAGTCGTTCTCTGATTTTAGCTTAATACGGTTACAAGGATTTGTTACATTGAAACGATTAATTATTGTTTATTCATAACAATAAAGTTGTTTGGATGACCAAAACACTAAATCACAGAGATGTACGTACCTCTAAAGATAGAAACAAGAAACGAATTAAACCTTCAAACAAACAAAAAAAAACCAACCAATTTCTAAAAATAGATAACATTACCTTCACTATATAAATCATCTAGACAAACCTAAATTATCTTGTTTATTAATATTTGTTGTAATCAATATCACTACATTTTATATACGTTATGGAGGTTCCAAGTTTGAAGAAAACATGCAATGTTCTGATTATTACAGCTTTGTTGACGATGATGTTTTCGGCACAAATCTCACATTCAAATAATGTAGATATGTGTATCAAACATTGTGTCTCAAACCAGTGTTTGAAAGAGCTAAAAAACGCTACTCCTGCCATGTGCGAGGATGCTTGCAAAAAACTTTGCAATGAACAACAATTTGGTCAAGAAAAGTACCTTAAGCCGGGTACAAGTCGGCTTTGCAGAATGTTTCCTTCAGCGTGCGCCTAATCTAATAATCACAAAAGCACTCATTGTTTGTTTCTCCATATATATATATATATATATATATATATATATATATTTATATATGTTAATCCACAATATTGTTTGTTTCTCCATATATATATGTTAATCAACAATATTGTTTGTTTCTCCATATATATATATATATATTTTAATCCACATCATTAAATTTGTCTATTGTACGAACCTCTAATTCTCCCAGACAGAGTCTCTAAGGCTGAGAAGCTCTCTTGCTCCCCCGGCGCTGGGCGGCGGCGGCCACCGCCATCGTCGTTGAGCGTCTCTTTCGTCGGCTTTTTGGGCTTCTGATCCTCATGCTCTCGACCGCTTTTACTCCAGTTCTTTTCGCCTCCGCCTCTCCCGGTCTTTTCCGGAGATCTTTCCCACGCTCCACCTCCGCTTGCTGCTGTCCCTCTGGCGCCAGTGGAGTTCGTTTCTACATATCCATCTTTCTCTCGGCTCTGTGCCGAAGTTCGCCGCCATCCTTCACTCTCTCATACCGTCGTTTGACCGGCAAGTTATGGGGTTGCCGATCTTCCGCCTCCATCACATTCTCGGCTCCGTGCCGAAGAACCTCGCGTTTGTTAGTCAAATCCGCTCTTCACGGAGTTTCTTTGGGAAGTTTCTACGTAGGTCTGCGCTTGCTTCAGATTTGCAATCCGCCGCTGGTGGAGAGTCTATTCCGGAGCCGCTCAAGTACCGGCATCCTTCCCTCAACCTTACCCGGTTGTTTTCACCAGAGATCTTCAATCTCGGGCTGTTGCTCCGAGTGTATTTCAGGCGTTGTAACGCCTCAGTTTCTTCGAGTTATCTCGATCTCTCCGATGAGGGATCCACGACCATAACGCCAAGAGTTTTCGTAGCATCATCGGTACTTTTCTCGGGAAGTCTTCATGATCTAAGCTTTTGTTTCCCCTGGTTTAGTCATGTCGTTATTATCCCAGTTGGCTACTTCGGCGAACGCAGTCGCGGCGGAGGACACAGTGCCGTCATCGTCAAGTTCCATCTAGGGCAAACTCACTTCCTTCTGGATCTTGGGCCAGTTTGTGTTTTAATTGTTACTGGGCCGGTTCGGCCCATTCCATGTGATCATGTTGTTTCTGGAAAGTTTATAAATGCGAGCCCTCTACTATCAAAATCCCCTTTTGTGAATTATATCTGTAGCCCTATGGGCCTATTCTCTTAAGTTATTAATGAAGGTTTACTGTGGACAAAAAAAAAGTATATTTGTATATTGTTCTCGCGTAATAATATATTTTTTCTTGAAACAAATATGCATGTTGTCACTCAGTTTATATCAGATTTTTTTTTGCTGATGGAATTCAAATGATGTAAGTTTAAATCGCATTCATATTGTATAATACTAAAAAATCATCACTTCACGGTTTATCTTCCGGAAATCTTAAATCCCAAACATGCCAACAACTCAATAGTTATAAAAAAAAAGAAGACAGAGAAAGAAAAAAAAATCCATTTCAACTCAATAGTTTTGAATCCATTTCAACTGTACTGTACCGAATACATCGAACGAAATAATATCATTATGTAATTGAAAGTTGTTTTGTTTTGTTTACGATCAGCCCGATCGGTTTTGTAGAGTCTAGACTCCTTCTCGTTTAAGCACCCCCGACTTGAAGCCTCTCAATAATTAGTTTTATTATTTTTCTTAATCAAAAATAAAATTAAACAAACCAAAATAGCTTGCGTCAGACTCCCGACTATAGACAAAATCCGCGCTTTTCTCCTCAAGTTCCCTCCTCCTGTGTCCTATGCAATTCAGCCCTTAAATCAATGGAGCACCTTCTTTTCACTTGTCCTTATTCTCATTTTCTCCTTATTGCTTCCCTGCGCACGATTCCTCCTGATTTAGACTTTTTCTCTGTTTTGTAGTGGCTGCCACACTCAACCTCAGATTCCAAATTGAAGCTCATTTTTCACCTACTCTTCCAAGCTGTTGCGTACTTGCTTTGGCGGGAAAGGAATGCTCGTATTCACACCGCGACTTCAAGACCTCCTTCTCAACTCCGTAAGGAGATCCTCACCACTACCAAGACCAAACTCCTTGCTCTTTCACACACCACTCCGCCGCGTGATCCTTCTCTTCTTCAAGTCTGGTTCCATCATCGGTCCACCCCCTCCACCAGCTTGGCCATCATTGCCTCCAACCCATCCATTTTCACCACCACTCACACGTCCTAGTAGCTGTACTCTTTTTTCTTCGCCGCGGTTTTGTCCCATTCGGGTTCTCCGCGGCAAGGTTTTAACGAGACAGCTACTCTTTCCCCTTCTTTCTATGTTCTCTTCCTTTATGTATCTTATTCTCATATTCTTTCATTTGTAAACTTCTCTTTTTTGCTTTAATAAAATTAATCCGTTAAGCAAAAAATAATAATAAAAATAAATAAATAAATAAATAAAGTAACTGTAAAATTTCCAATTTTTTAATTCTATCCGTTCATCAAAATTGCAATGACTTAGTTGTGCTCTTTATTTCTTTATTTCTTTATTTCTTTCTTGCGGGCCTTGTGCTCGTTGCCTCCGTTATTATTAAAATACTCACTCTGTGAGTTATGATTCTTGGTTTTTATGAGTTAGAAATTTTAAATTAATATATAATATTCTTAATCTTGAAACAAGTTAATTGTTTTGTTTTAAATCTTTTGTTAATCAAAATGTGATTTGTTAAGACGAATTTCATTTGTTAAGGTGTTTGATTGTTAAATCGAACTTTATTCGTCAAGAAGAAACATTCTTTTGAATTTTTTATATGGTTTCTAAAAGGTAACATCATATTGATTTATTCATTTATATGTCATATTAAAACACTTCAAACTACAATAACCGATTGGGTTGAAAATATAAGAAATCAGGTAAAAAATAACGTTAAAAAACTAAGTCTATATATATGTGGACACTGTGTTTTCCACATTTGTGACCCAAGATACAATCAATAGTTGCACTTGCACCAATTAAAACCAGATACCAAAACCCATGCAATAGAGTCTTTTAGCACTTAGTTATACTTTTCATGAGAGATACTATTATATATACAAGCGGCAAATATTTTTAGAGACATGGTCTACTTTTATTTAAAAATAGATTTCTGTAACAACATATATATGGTTACAAGGTCGGAAAAAGGTCGCATTTACTTATGTGCGTTTGTGAGTTGAACAACAAAAAAAAAAGTTATGTGCGTTTGTGTAAGCAAAGACTTTTCAATATTATAACAGTTAGCTATATATCTCTGATTCATAGATATCAGTTGTTTAGAAGACCAAGACTATATAACAGAACTAAGTTGTCCAAAATCATTTGCTGAATTACCTCAAACGAAAGAAACAAGAAACAACTTAACCTCCTAATTGTAGATAACTTCTAAAAATCGATTTAAACTACATTTACTATATATATTACCTACATCGATCAACAATTCTCACCAAATCATATTGTTTACAATTCTAAGATTCCTAAACTTATCACAATTCTAGCATTATGGTGGCTCAATCGCTGAAAAAGATATGTGGTGTCTTGACGATTTTTGCTTTATTCACAATAATGTTTTCGGCGCAAGTCTCTCTTTCGGACACAATAGATGCGTGTGTTAAAATTTGTGTCCCAGACCTGTGCATGAAAGTGGCAAAAAACGGGACTCCTGTCCTATGTGAGAAACTTTGCAAAAAATACTGTCTTGAAAACCCAGTTGGCGTGGAATACATAGTCCCTCCAAGTGACAATAGCCGTCTTAAAAGGTTCTGCAGATATTTTGGTTTGATATGTTAGTAATTTAATCTAAAAGAAGTCCTAATGAAACTTGTATGCATGATTCGTATCATTGGATCGATCAATATCTCATTATATGTACCTATTATTCTCAATAAATAAAGAGACTATTGTACTTGTTGGTGTCCTTGTTCTTGGGGACGAATATATGACTATATCTCTTGCTAAGTATGAGCTTATATCGATGCTATGATTCTAGAATGATATGAGACGATGTAATCATGGCTTGCTTTATGCATGTTTGATTGTTGGTTTACGATCTAAATCGTGAACATTAAAAGAATATGTAGAACAAAGATATATGAAATGGATATGATAGATGAATAATTTTGTTTCACTCATTTCTCTCGAATATATATAGTAGACGAATAATTTTTTTAGTTTGTTAATCATGGTGAAATTTCAGAAGAATACATAGTTATGCTCTATTTGATTCTTCTAATTAGTAATTACATAACCATTTACATCCATTAGTAAATTTATATATTGTTGTTAGATATCAAATAATAAAGTATATACTTTATTATGCGGTACTGTTGAAGTCCACTAAACCTTATCATTTAGAGGAAGGAGAAGGGTTACTGAAAAGTGAGAAAAATTATATAATGGTTTGTTCAACAACTACTAGAAAAACAAAAACATCATATAAGCGTACACACATATGATAAGAACTCATAACCTATCGAGGCTCATATTTTCATTTTATCATTTGCATCTCTCTCGATCCTCCATGTTGCTCCACCCGGTAATCTTGACGACGAGGTTCTGGCGTCTCTGCCTCCTTTCCTTCTCTTCTCCATGTGTTTGAGAAGCTCATAGGCTAAGAGAAGCTCATCAGTTAATTGAATTAGTTCCTATATGTCGCCTCCTCTACCCTTACAATTCTTGGGCTGTCCCTGTTGAGGCTTCTCGACAGAATCTACATATAACAACAACTCTGAATTCCTCTTTGATGAAAGATACATAGATCTGTTCTACTTTGATCTAATGAAGCTTTGAAGGCAGTGTATCATCATGGACTCCTAAATGAAAATCTTGTTCTTTCCAGTAGTTTAACAAAAGTCCAATTTGAATGCACTTGAAAAACGTATATATGGCCAAAGTTTTTTTTTCTTTTCTCTTGAGAGAATCAACATTATGCGTAATAGATATATCTTTTCTCACATGGACGAGCCTAAAAACAAAAACAAAAATAGTACGAGAGAGTGTATTTTCTGGATTCAAATAGATTTTCGTAACAACCCGTAGTTACAAACTTCAAAAGTATAATGCCACTAAGATATTGTTTATTTGTAGCATATAGTTATCTAGATGCATAAATAGTTAACCAATATAGCACCTAAGAATCTAATTAAGATGTCCAAAAAAAAAAAGAAACGAGAAACAAATTAACCTCCAATAGTTAATAAGTTCTAAAACTGATAAAACTTTGTTTACTAAATAAATCTCCTAAAGCCACCCATAATATTCACCAAAACTACAGTAAAAAAAGTTTTTAGACTTATCACAATACCATTACCAACGTGATGGCGGCTCAAATGTCAAAGAGAATATGCAATATTTTAATGATTGTAACGTTAGTTACGATGATGTTTTCAGCACAAGTCGCTCATTCGAACACGATATCGAGAGATGTATGTCTTAAAAATTGTGTTACGAACGTGTGCATGAAGGTTGGCAAAAAAGCAACTCCCGCCAAATGTGATGACGCTTGCAAGCAAGTTTGTGATGGAAATCCATTCAATAGTGAGGCATACTTGGTCCCTCGAGGTAATAACGGTCCTGTGAAAAGGTTTTGCCAACGATTTCCCTGGGTATGTTAGTAAATGGTAAGTACGAAAATAAAAAGTTGTCTTATTTTATCCTTAAAATTATATGTTTTTGGTATATTCATATCATAATCAAAAAGAAAAAATTGTCTTATTTTATGCATAAAATCCATGTACGTATCAATTCTTGTTCAATTAAAGAAATGTATCTAACGGTGTGCATTTGAATCAAGGTAAAATTATTTTGCCAATTATCAGTGGATAACTATAATTCTATAAACTCTTAAAAGATGTTATGTAAGCAATACCTCGACATCCAGAATTCCTGATGAATACAATGAACTATTTCTCGATTATCTTTTTTTGTAACGTTCTTTGACAAAAAAAAAAAATTGTAACGTTGATATGTCCAAATTAAAGAAGACTTAAATTATTTCAAATTAAAAATTTAGGATTAGCTTTGCTAATTTAGGGTTTTAATCGAGTCTGTCCTATTCAAAGGAAAAACAAAACTGAGGAAATGACACTTGGTAGAAAACCAACAAAAAAATCACGAAACTTGGCCATTGGAAGTTCAATTCCAAAAAAAGTCGGGAGGCTAAAAAATCAGCTTAAATCATACACGTTGGGTTTATGGGCTTTGAATGGAATGGGCCGAATTAGTCTAAATTAAGTCCCAAAAAGCTTGTTCTGCTTCTGTTGTTGGTTTTCTTCGAAGCTTCGTGAGTCTACATGTTCGCGTGGAGCTCAGTTTCTTCCTTTGATATTGTTGCAAGTTGGCTACGGAGTCGTTAAGGGAGGGAATAAGGCTTCGAAGTGTGAAAGTAATGGAAGAAGTACATACAATACATAATGATTGTGCTTCATTTTCTCTTCCATGATTAAATCTTTAATTTTATTGCATATGCTGTGTAGGATGTGATCAAATGACAACTTATATAAGAAATGATAAAAAGACCAAAACTAAAAACATCATCAATCATATATATCCACGTAATTTACTAAACCCAAATAACATTTTTGTATATTTCCAAAAATAAAATGATAATAAATAAAAATTTCACATGATTCCAATTTGTATAAAATATATCACAATTTGACAAGTAAAAAGAAGGAAATTTCTAAGCTGTGATAATTTCGAATATAATGACTAAAATGCATACGCATGGCTCTGTTTCAAATTATTTGACAATAAGTAGATTGAATTTTATTTTCTATATCATCAATTTTTATGTACTATTTTATAAAAAAGAAAAATAATTTTTTTTTATATTTCCGAAATTAAAATGATAATAAATAAATATTTCACATGATTCCAATTTGACAAGTAAAAATATGAGATTTCTATGCAGTGATAATTTCGTATATAATGACAAAAATGCATAGTCATTATAATGACTATAATGACTCTGTTGCAATTGGCCTTATCGTAGCCGAAAGTTAAATGGATGATAATGCACCAGAGTTTTTTGACTTTAGATCTCACTGATTGAGATGTTTGCTTAGATGATATTATCCTGTTAATTCCATTTTATAACCCAACGTTGTTAGCAATAAAGTAGTCATGAATTAAAAAAGTTATCAAAAAGAACTAATATCATGGCAACTATACTATTGTTGTTGTGATTTGACTAGTAAGAAAATGATTGTTGCACTCTCTACGTCGTTTCAATTCATCTAACTATAACTAATCAAATCTGTAGAGTGTTTTTTTTTTTTCTATATTACAAAACAACCAAACTATTTTATATATACTACACACACACACACTTCATAGAGCTTTCTAACCATACCAGGATTTAGTTGTAACAGTGTAAAATAGCTTTTAGTTAAGTTATGTTGTTTGAAATATAACTAATCACTCGGAGGCTAATAACATTAACTGCACCAAACAAGGATGTTTGGTTTTAAAATGGGTTGTTCACGATTTGATTAGATCCAACCCCTCTTTTTATTTTCTTGGCCATATATGTTTTTCGTTTGAAAACAAATTCCGTGTATAGTAATTAATCGGTTTCAAGTTTCAACCATCCTGCTGGCAGATCACCCACCAGATTTCTTACCAAAAATAAAATATATTCAACGTTGTTGTTGAATGTTGATACACATAAGTTATTACTATATACATGAATAGTAGAAATCTGGCATAGGGGTGATGTTATGTATGCATACTATGAATAGTTCAATTTAGATCAATTGAATTGATATGCTTTTATTTTAACGTGAAGAAACCTATCTAAAACCAAATTAATTTTTCACTCCAAATTAAGTCTAATCTTGCTTAAAATACTTGTATTTAAAAAATGCTAAAATGTATTGAGAAACTGACTAAAATACTTGTATTTAATCTTGCTCATTTTTTTTTTGAAATTTCATTATTTTAGATAGTAACTGACTAATTTTCTATTATAATTAGTTGATAAAAAGGATGTAAAACAAATTGATAAAAATTAATTAATATAAATCATCAAAAAATTAAGATGAGGATAATCTTATAATAAATGATTAATTAATTTGTATAAAAGTGGTAATTTTAAGAAGTATTTATGTGAATGATATTTTTCAAAAAAAAGATAAACTAAAAAGAAAAAGTGTATTTGATGAAATTTCTCAAAATAAAATTTCAGATATGTTATAAGGTGAAAAATGGAATATAATTACATTAATTGTTTTTTAAAAAACAAGGTGGGAACTTAAATCAAGGTTAAACTAAAAAAAAAAAGGTAAATATAGGTTTATTAATTCAAATTAAAATATGAAATGTAAGGCTGGCATCACGGTCGCACTATGTATGTTTTATAAGGAATGTTTAATTTAGATAAAACTAAATTAACCTCATCCGAGTTGAATAGGAAAAAAATCTTATGGGAAAAAATAAATTTGTAAATTACTTTTGATGTCCAAATGAAATTATTATGAAAAATAGAAACTCTGTCGTAAAGCAGAGATTTTTCTATAAATCAATTTAGTGGTAAGAAAATAAAATATATATTAAAAAAGATTTATGTCCCAGAAAAAGGAAGAAAGTAAAATAAAATTTATCTGTGACTGTGTAATGTAGTGGCACGTGCCAGCTTTGCAACAATAAAGCTAAAAAACCGTTCATGTTTGGATCCGTCGACCAATATATTCCCGTCATCCAACGGCTCTCCTTCTCCTCTTCACTTAATCAACCGTCAGATCTTAATCCAACGGTCCTTATTTTAATAAAATAAAATCTCATCTCTTTCTCTCTTTAAATTAAAATCCCAAACCCGGTCTACTTTCCTCTTCTCCTGATCCTCTCTCTCTCTCTAAGTGAGCTTCGCCGTTAAAATTTTCTCCGGTACCGGAAAATTAACAACGAAGAGAGCCAAAAAAACAACTGTTTATACAAAGTAATTACAAATCTTTCTCTCTAACAAAAATCGTACGTGATGCTAGTTACGGTGGTGAAGCAGCGGTTAGTGTTCTCTCGCCGGAGAAATCGATAATGACTGGAATCTCACCTCCTTGATCGAGGAATCTGTTTTTCGTTTTTGATAGTTTCGAAGTTTTTTTTGAGAAGAAATGGAAAAACAGGCGAAGCTTACGAGGACACAGTCGTCGTTGCTCCGGTCATCTTCAAATGTTCGATCGTCTTTACAAAGCTTATCTTCAATCGCCGAAGGCGAACAAGATCTAGAAGCCGGAGAGAAAGAAGAGAAGCAGAGAAGAAAACCACCTAAACCATTCGGTTCATCAAGTCCTAAAACCGGTTTAACCCGGATTAATCCTGGTTTAGCTTTCACTATGGTTTCTCTCTCTTTCCTCAGTCTCTCATCGTTCTTCTTCTTCGTCGTCTTCTCACAAACCGATGAGATTCTCACATCGGAGAATCTTTTGCTAGCTTTAATCTTCGTCGCCGTAGCTCTCTTCTTCGCTTCCAAGAACATCGCACTTCTCAATCAAACCGTAATCGCAATCAAACAAATCTGCGACGAAACCACTAAAAACTTGGGGTTTCAGGGAAGAAACTCAAAATCTAAACCGGTACAATGGTACATCGGAGACGATTCTAAACCGGAGAAGAAGGTTATAAAGCGATTTGTTAAAGAAGGTGTTCAATTCTACAGTAATGGAGATTTCTATGAAGGTGAATTTCATAAAGGGAAGTGTAATGGAAGTGGAGTTTATTACTATTTCGTGAGAGGTCGTTATGAAGGTGATTGGGTTGATGGGAGATATGATGGTCATGGGATCGAGAGTTGGGCTAGAGGAAGTAGATATAAAGGTCAATATAGGCAAGGTCTTAGACATGGTTATGGAGTTTACAGATTCTACACTGGTGATTGTTATGCTGGTGAATGGTTTAATGGTCAAAGCCATGGATTTGGTGTTCAGTCTTGTGCCGATGGTAGCTCTTATGTTGGAGAGTCTAGATTTGGTGTTAAACATGGTCTTGGATCTTACCATTTCAGGTATATTATCTGTTTTCTTTTTTTTTCAGACTTGTTTTTTGATATCTTTTTGGTGAATCTGGTTTTAATAAAAGTACAATCTTTTGTGTTCTGTTTTGTCAGAAATGGAGATAAGTATGCAGGGGAGTACTTTGGAGATAAGATTCATGGGTTTGGTGTGTATCGTTTTGCTAATGGTCATTGTTATGAAGGAGCATGGCATGAAGGTCGTAAACAAGGCTTTGGTGCTTACTCGTTTAGAACCGGTGATGCTAAATCTGGTGAATGGGATTCAGGAAATCTTGTAACTTCTCTTCCTCTTACGAGTGAGCCAGTTTCAAGAGCGGTTCAGGTAAAATATTAAACCCGAGTTGACTCGTTGGAATTGACAAAAAGTGAAAAACTATAACTTGAAAATCGCAGGCGGCTCGAGAAACAGCGAACAAGTCAGTGAATCGGAGACGAGTAGATGAGCAGGTGAGCCGAGCCGTGGCTGCAGCCAACAAGGCTGCTACGGCTGCAAGAGTGGCTGCGGTGAGAGCTGTTCAGAATCAGATAGATGCTAAATTTTGTCAAAGTTGAAAAACAAAATGTAAAAAATCCTTCTTTTTTTTTTGGGTTTCTTTATAACCGGTCTTCTCTGTAAACCTGATTGAGCTAAAAAAAATGGTAGCTTCTTTCAGAGCTTTGTAACAGAGAGAGTAGTTTTCGATTTTTACTAGTGTAACAATCTGTAAATAGTTGAAAAAGAAGAAGAAGAAGAAGCTGGTGTATTTATTTTTGTTGTAAATCAACGGCTAGAAATGGAGCTTTCTTTTGTTATGTTTTTGATCGAATCTTTGGGAACAAGTGATTTTGATTGATAATATTATGATCTTGATCTGAATCACTGACAATATCGATTCCCTTTAGATATTAAAACAATAATAATGGGAGGAAGCATGAAGAAGATTCTTGTTCGGCGCTAACCATTGCGATTTCCCAAAACTCTCTATTAAACTAATAACCAATGTCGTGATCCAGAAAAATATCAATTACATTGATAAGTTGATACAACCTAGAAGTATTAATGGTCTCTGTTAATAGTTCTAAATGCATAATATTATTCTATTCTAGATGATTTAAGAAGTATGTTTGCCAAATAAGTTGCAATTCTTTTGCAATATCAATTTTATTAGAGTTAGTAGTTAAATTATTTTCCAAGATTAATTGCGTGAAACTGTATTTAGTTTGCAAATGCACCACATTTTTTACATGGCATTCACAAAGCAGATACCGTAAATTTGCTGGTGATTTTAAAATTGTTCAGTAAACTATAGTTTTAGTAATTCTATGTTATATCAAAACATTGAGTTTCCGAATCGGCGTCGATCTCGATGTTTCGTTTTTAAATGGATCACTACTTAAAAAGGCAAATTTGAAATTTTTTCCTTTTGTTACTTCAAATTTTGAATATCTAGGTGACAGCAATGTGTACTTAGTTTTCTTATCATGGATATGGACAAGATTTCAAAACTACTTAACCAATCATAGAAATAGTTATGGTATAATTTTATAAGTTACAAAAAAAAAAACAATTATTTTGGTTACGACAGGAACACATCCGATGCAAACATGTTTCGTCGCATAAAAGAAATGTTGAAGAAGCCATGTGTCTTTATCGATCATCATCTATAGAGGATATCATTGGAGATTTATATCTAATTTTATAGTATATCCTTTATCCTTTCGTTTTCTTATATTTATATAGTTATATACGCCACTGATCACATGGTTTCTTGCTGGATTGGTCTCCCTTCGCATCAATATACTCCAACAAATACTCGAAAATATAGCAAAATATTTTAATTTGTTTGCCAAAAATAATTACGTAATTTGAATTTGTAAACTAAAATAAATTGTTTGATAGTATTTTCTATACAATGCTTTTTTAAGCTTATTCCAAAACGTATTTTTTAAAAGTACAACACTAGTTCACACAAATATATTAGTTAAATGTTATACTTTTGAATAATACTATATTTTACGAAATATTTCAAATCTTTATTAAATAACACTAATTTTGAAATTGTATATACAATAATATCATATCTTAATGTCATAATGTGCAATATTCTATTATTACATAACCCTTTAAAACAACTTTCAAAATTTTAAAATAATTTGAAAGCGTCACTTTTATTAATTAGTTTTGTATCCATGTAACTATATTAATTCTTACAGCCCGCATGTAATTTTTCTGACAGCATTTTGACTAAAATGTTGACCTTCAAACTTGGGAATCTAACCACTCCACACACAAATTAATTATCCTGCAAATAGCCAGAAATATATTACTGGTTTACTTTTAACCAAAAAAAAAAAAAGAGAATTACTGGTTTACAGATTTCCCATAAAATAAAAAGTACTGTGCCTTCAAAATTCAAATATCTCAATGCATCTATTTTAAGTCTGAACTTTTTAACTACAGATACATATTTTTTTGATAGACTGAACTTTTTTCTTTTCTTTTTAAAAATATACACTGAATTTTTAACTATACGAGTAAGCTTTTATTACAAAAATAAAACTAGGACTAAGATTTTCTGAAAACAAGAAAATTTAGAATACTTCTAATAAAAATACGTACACGGAATATAATTTAATTCCTCGAATGGTCGACGACACCATATGAAGTTTACATAACGTATTAAATATAGAGACATATACGTACCGTCAATAATTGATCTATAGAACCTAATTTTTCTTTAATCAAAACATCGACCTATACCTTTAATTAATTATTTGCTATTGATTAGGATATAATAATTTAACACCTTAGTATTCAATTTAACACCTTAGTATTCAAAAAAATAAAAAAAAAATTGTGGACGAGAGAGAAGTCAGAAGAGGAATGCTTGTTTTGGCATGCATGTCTCTCTGCCCTCTTTGATTGCAAAATTTATTAAAATGTAAATAGTTGCATATAAACTCGAATAATCATTGTTATGACTTGTGCGTTTTTTTAATGTATTTGAAATTAATTCTTGTTCATATATATTTAGTTAATACATAATGTTACAATTAAATTAAACAAATGCGGGGATTGCTGAAATTGTTGGTCCAATGGGGTGCCATTTACTGACAAAAAATTAATAATACCTTGGTCAATGTACGTCTTCCAATTTACACTTTTGCAAAATATTATGAGGCTAATTCTCCCATTATTTCAGCACACCTCTATGTTATTACTTATTAGGATTGGATATTGGAAACTTTGGAGCGGTTCGATTCAAAACTTCTAAACTTCAGACCCGAACCACTGAAAACTCGACTCATACTTCACACAAACCACATTCGGTACGTGACACAAACCATAATCGGTACGGTTCATTCTCGACATAAAGATATATTCGAGTAGATAAACTGGTAGAGTACAAGAAAATACATTACTTAAATATGAGTTGAGATAGGTGAATATGATTAATGTTGGAGATTTTGGCGAACATATATGCATGCGAGAAACGAGACAGATTGTAAAAAATAATCGACTCAGCATGTTAACACATATTAAGAGAAGTGATCTCTTTTATTTTTGTGCAACAAACTTATTAATCGGTTCGAATAGTTGTGGCGGTTAGGACAGACAAATCGGCTTATAGATTGGATCGCTTTTTATTTATCATTCATAAATTATAATCTATAGTAGTGTATGACCGAAAAAAATAAAAAAAACTCCGCTGCAGATCAACGAATTGTTATCCGCCCAAAAATTAAATTGTTTAATCCGATTTACTCCGCTTCGTCCGCGACATCGATTCAAAATCTTAGCCTACGTTACGAGAAAACTCGGAGCTCTTTGCCATGTGGGGTCAATCAACAAATTAATACTAACAAGTATACAATGATGCTGATATTATGTGAGTTTTCTGAACTTCCCATTATATAAATTCAAAAAATGAACGGACAAGTAAACCTCTCCAATGCAATCATCACGCTTACAAATAATATTGAAATTTATCTCTTTTGTTCTTTTATTTTTATATTGGAGCATTGATCTCTTAACTTTAAGCAGGTTACTACAAACATTGCAAGCAGACAACATAATTACAACTTGCATTATTAAAATAAATAAATGGAAGTTGCCATTTCAATTTGATGTCCTTAATTTTGGAGTTTGCCAATTTGCTATGGGCCATTGCCAATTGCCACAACTGGTTGGCTCATCTTTCGATAGCATTTTTAAAGTTGAACAATGTTAATAATAGTCTCATTTGCTTCCAATTTAATCAACCATCTTTCTCCACATATATTGTGGGTTCCAATATAATCTTCAACAGACTATACTAACTGAAAGTGTTTACCCTTATGATTAAAGTTGTAATTATTTTAAATACATTTACAAATCCTTTTTAACATAATGAATAATTTAATTTTTTTATCTAATTATGTTTTTAAATAAATATTTTAATTTTCTTATTATTGTATCTACATTCTATATATAATGTTGTCTAGGCAAAAATAATCAATTCGTGAGAGTCTACGGAAAACAAGAAAACTAGTCGAATATAATCTCTAATAAACCCTAGTCATGTTTTATAGTTGATTGTTATGGTCTTGCAGTTTTCGTTAAGTCTCTTGTATTTGCTCTCGACTTCGTGTAGTCTTATTTCGAGGTAGTCTTTCTTTTTATAGAGAAAACCACCTTCATCTGAATTTTCGTGGAATCATAAATTAAAGATTCGATTCCTTTCTTGATAAGGTCGACCCCAAGATTCTTGATAAAGTCGACCCAAAAATATCTCGCGAGATCGGTCGACTAATATTTGTCGAGCTCAGTCGACCAATCTCTGTCGAGCTCAATAGGCAAGACTCTGTTAACTTTATCTAAATTTTTCTGAAATTTTCTCTTGCTTATTGGATTTAAGTCGAACTAGATTCTTATATATGAATAAAATTATACCCAACAAATGCTAACTAGATAGAAGTTATTACAAATATACCTATTTCTTAATTAGGAAAATTAAACTCGGTTTTTCTTTCAGCTAAACAAGCACAATTTTATTTAAATCTGTAAACTAAATTGGTCCTGTCTGTGTGGACAAAATCTTTTTTAAATGTGTTCCAATTTATTGCCAAAAGATTACTTGCTAACGATTTTCATAAATATAAGTGTATTTAACTCCTTCCGGATAGAAAGAAACAGACATTCACATTTTCTTGTGGGTTAAAACCTTTTACGAACTCCACATGAATGTCTGAATATTTCGTAATAAGAACAATATATATATGTGTTTATGATTTAAGATCCGATCACCCATGTTAAGGAGATCGTAGAGATATGTCTTTATAATATACAAAGAAAAACTTTTATAAGGCACATAAATACGATATCACTTATATATGGGATTCGGTAAAAGACAAAGCACATATGACCTTAACTTTAACTCAATTAACAATTATACATGTATAGAAATTTTTTTGATTCTTTTACTAGCAAACAATTCTTTCCTACAAAGACTATTTTCTCCAATACAAAAGTGTTTGGCCTGTAAAGCTTGGCATCACGTGTTTGGTAGCAGCTACTGATTTTTGAAAGCGACCAAAAAAATAAGAGGTTTTGTTTTGTTTTAGGTCTATGATAAAATTTTATTTGAATATTTTTTCAACACGACAAGTTGATAACTCTGTTATCCGCCGCCAATTCTTTCCGAATCAAGATAAGTACAAGTAGAAAATAAAAATCGTGCGAAGACACGAATAAATACAACTTTTTGGAAACTGTGATGCATAAGGCAACTAAAACCTAATAGTGTTGACGATATTGACTTCTGTTTATCCTAATACTATATGTTATCATAAGGTACGGATGGCCATAGTGATTCACTTTGTTGTAAACTTTTTTCTTTTCTTTTTTTGTTGTAAATCTATATCAAAGAGATTTTTGCCATATAATATATTCTTCAAAGAATAATCATCAAATTATATATGGTTCTTCTACAAATTTCGTGAATACTACGTAAAAGAAAAAAATCATCACAAGTTTTCCTATTTTCTAAAACTTCTCATCATCATCTTCTAAAATTCTTTAATCAAATGAATTTATTAAACACTGTATATTTCCTGATTTGAAAATTTCCATTTTTATATAACATTTTATTCCATTAAAATTTGTTGGCCTCATCATAGCCTATATTCAGAAACTATAGTTAAAGAGTTCAATCTGGTTTATAAAGCCTTAACTGAACCGAATTATGCCGGGCCTCTTTCTAAGCCCAGTACATTTGCAAGCCTATTTACTTAAAAAAAATTTAATAGGCCTAAATATTTTTTTAAAAATTATCTAACAGATTTTAATTTTCTATTTGCAGAAAATAATTTTAATTCGAGAAATGAAAGTTAACCAAGAAAGAAAGCCTAAAAAAAAGAATTTATAGCCGAAAACTTTAATAAATTAATATATATTTTTTATATTAACTTAGCCGATAATTTATATATTTACGAGGGGGCCAAAATCGATAATGGGCCCAAAACCAAAGCCCATAGACTCCGAATCCCATATTACTAAAGAAAAATAAACGCTAAAATAAGAGCGTTGAGCAGGAGACAAGTCATTTGGCTTCAAGATTTCCTCCCAAATATTGAAGTTTAGATGTGCCTTTGACAAAGAAATGCTATAACACTCTACACATTCAGATTTCATTTTGATGTAATATGATATGAATCATATTATGTTATCTTCTTACGTATGGGGTCCCATCTTATGTATAGTTGGGCCCAGCCCTCAAATCTGTGAACAACCCATTTAACTATGTTTTTTTTTCCCTATTAAATAGCCGATAATGTCTTGAAGATTTTTGTTACACTAAGACCAATATATCATACTTCACTCACATGATCACATCATTTATTCTTTTTAATATATATGATGTTTGTATTATGTAGATTCATGGGATATGATCCCAATACTTAACTATTAGACCAAGTTCATCTACGCTAGCCAACAAATAATATCGAATCGTATGCGAACACACTAGGAAACAGTTATGCTTGCTCAAATACATGTATTGAAGAATGTAAAGTTGTCTCATAAATTTTTTACGATGTTAAAAATAAGAATAACAGTTGGAGCAAACTTGTGAAAATATTCGAATGGTAATTTTTTTTTTTTTTTTTGGGATAAAACGAATGGTGATTTGATTTTAAAAACATCAATATACATATTTGAGTTCGCAATTGAGATGGATGACCTAGGGATCTAACCTATTGACCGAGTGAGGTTTACTAGTTTTGACGTTTAGAGTCGATGTATGTGGCTCTTGGAAAACAATGGAGAAAACAAATGGTACGGTTTAGATTCTATATTTATAGGATATGCATGGATTAATTGATTTGATTTGATCAGACGAAAAAGGAGTGACCAAAGCGTCTCCACTCTCCAGTTGGAACTACAACATAGGCGATGCAGTGAATAACATATAATAGATATTTTGCTCATTTCGTGACATATTCAATCCATTTGGTTTGTGTATTAATTTTCAAGAGGATAGGTAAGTTTTCGCTTCGAAGTTGGCAGAGAGGTTTTGAAGTTTTTTTTTTTTTCAACATTATGTTAGTGCATGAACTGCTTGATATGAATGTTAAAGCGGATTTTCTTGCTTGTATTGGAAATCAAGTTTTCTTTATGTAAAAACCTCAGTAAATCTATTTGATTTTAAAAATATTTTAGACTTAACATCATAGATGCAGATCTTTGAAATATTATGATAGAACTGGTTCTATGATGAGGACAGTTACAAAATACAAACTTACAATATCGTTCTTTTCTTATCAGATTAAAACGTTTTGTGCACTCTAATCACCACTCAGTGAAAAGGTGAAACAAAAGTATATGGCTTGGATGGCCTAGAAAATCAACTACGTCAACCACATCTCTCAATTACACTATAAATATTTATTTGTGGTCTACTCCACATTGCATATTTTTTTTTCAAAATGGGTGTTAACAAAAATCGAACCTCAATTTGACTAACGATCACAATTTGCCGTCGAGAATATTACTCTTACATTTTCAATCAGTTATTCGTTTAACAAACTTGTATACATTGATTTATTGATAGAACCAAAATTACAAAATAAAGCAAGGGCTCTTACTATTAGCTAGAGATCTCCTACCTTTTGGTGATATAAAAGATCTGATTAAAATTAAGGTTCATGATTTGTAATAATTATAGTACTCTGAATATGAATTGAAAAATCAGTTTACAGTAGTCATTAGTGAATCATATAAATAATTCTATCGTAGTTATATCCCTTGACTGCAGTTCTGTCTCCATGGGATTCTTTCCCAAAAGAGGAAAAATAAATTAAACCAAAACAATGTTTTTTTTAAGTTCAAGTTTCAAAGATGTGAACTTTGTCCCCAAGCAATGTGTTGCATTATTTGCCATACCAAAATTTTCCACGGCACATGAAACAGCAAGATTCCTCTGAGTATAGTACTATACATAATAGTATTTAATCAAAAAATTTATGAATTATGAAGACACATCGGGAGATTTGATTAGCACATTAATTTACATATATTTATCTTATCATCTTAAGAACTTTACCATCATCGATGATGTCTTCTAACTAATGATGGTTGTCAATTAGTGAGAAAAAAAAAATGATTGTCAATGATATACATCATCGGCTTTACTACTTACCAAAATAAGAATAAAAAAACAAAAATAATGTGTTGGATTGCAAAATCATCACATATTGGTAACAACTTGGCATATATACAAAGTAAACTAGTTGAAGAAAATGATACAAAATCATATAAGTATAGTGAATATCAGATTAATTTCATAAAAGAATTTTGCAAAGTATATCATTTCAAAACGACACAGAATTATCATTTATTGTTAATAGATTGATTAAAAAGGAAACCTCTCATGAAAAAGTCAAAGAAGTGACAGAAAAAATATCTCTTGTTCATGTGAACTTCCTAGGTCCCAAGGTGTATCGAGTATTGTTGCATATAAAACCTTGAATTATAGTATTATATTCGTATCCGTCGTCAATTTTCTCCAAGCAACAAATAACTTGGAAAAGAGTAGTTACGACGAGGGTAAATTAATTAACATATTAAAAGAATTGAAAAAATGATAGAAATATATATATATAAGCTAATTAAAGTATGTATTCTGGACCGTCGGATCAACTGAAGCTCCAAAGCGGAATGTCAGCATCTTCGTACAAGTATTCATCGAGAATCGTCGTCGAGTTTAGTTGAGGAGAGTAATCAAACGGAGCTCCATCATCGAACAAGAACGTTCCATTATGATCATCATACCATGATGATGATGGATCCATCAAAGACACATGATTGTCCATGAAAGATCCCAACAAAGATTGCATCCCATCATCATCATTATCATCATGATCGGACGGTGACGAGGCGGCTGATGAAGAAGGGGCAATAAGGTCAAATGAGTTGGCAGCTTGAGCGGCGATTCTTTGGATGGATTTGGGGGACAAAAGGGTCTTTTCATCTAAGAGATCATCAAGAAGATGATGAGAAGAAGAGTTAGGGAAGTTGAGATTGGCTTGAGGGCCTTTGAGACACAAGAGTGCAACATCGTAAGCCCTAGCAGCTGCTTCAGCTGTTGAGTAAGAACCTAACCAAATCCTTGTCTTTTGATTTGGTGCCCTGATTTCAGATACCCATGACCCCCAACTTCTCATCCTCACTCCTTTGTACTTCTTAATCTTACTCTTCTTGTTCTTGTTCTTACACGACGACGAAGACGAATAAGAAGATGAAGATGAAGAAAGAGATGGTGATGAAGACAAAGGCATTTCCTTTTTCGTGTTGCTTTGGATCTTGCGTTCTTGTTTCACCATGGTAATGTCGGTTGTACAATGTGGTATATCGAAGAGATTGCTCGTTGCGTTTTTGTTTTTGTTGTTCTTGTTTTTGGTTGATAGAGATTTTTGGATGCATATTAATGTGAGCTGAGGAGATTATATATAGAGATGGATTTGATATGGGAGGGGTATGGAGACGAATAGATGAAATATTATTTATTGATATAAATCTAAAATAGGGTCAAATGAAATATAGTATGGTTTCTTGTGTATGAATGTGATATTGTAGTGCATGACAGGTGTTTTTCTTCTATTTTCTCTTTATCCTCGCAATTGGCATTAATACAATTTTGTTCCTTTCTCATTAAAAATACCAAAAAAAAACTTAAATCTTTGGAATTTAATTATTTATTCGAATTTGGATGCATGTTAAGGCCCAAGTGAACAATGAACCTGAACATGGCCTTCTTTTAACCTTTTGCTAGTTCTGCCTCTTCTTATTAAAAAAAAAAATTATGTATAACTAATATTCTTGGTATTTAGAGGAAAATATAGAAACATGTAATGATTTTGATTGGCTTTTTGTGGAATCACAAAAATACCTCTTTGATTATGCGATCACATAAACTTTTGTCTATTGCATATTATTGTAAAAAGACAAAAAAATATAAAAAATATGTACAGTTTTAGTGATAAAAAAACCTCTCCTTAATTTTACAAGGACCTTAGAGCAGAATTTTTTTTTTACAAGGACCCATTTTTTAATTAATTAAATTTCATATTTTTTTCTAAATGTTTTTTACGGTTTGTAATTTTACTGTTACGAATGGAATGGAATTTTTCCAACAAAATTTACTGATTGAATTAGAATATCAAGCAAAAAATAAATTACCAATTGAAGTCAATTTTGTTAGGAATAATTAATTAGGACCGTGTATGTATATTGTATATAGCTAGCTGTACGGAAGCCACTTGATGAGGAAATCGAGGAGAGATGCTAAATAGACATGGAATACTAAAGAAAACAAAAGTTTTTATAGTATTTTTTAGGTTGAGATATCAATGATCTTTGACTATACGTACCAATCATCACTATCAGGAGATTACGAATTACAGCTACGTTTTAACGCGTTAACTCGTATACGAATTTTCCAAGAAAGAGGCCCCATTTATGGGTAAGTTATTGATCTATGTTTATTCTTCACCGATTAAACTAGTGGGTTTAATTTGTAAGTTATTATATTCCCAAATTTCTAGTATCATGTTTCTATTTTTTTTATAAAAAAAAATTGACGGTAAATTCTACAAACGCACGTGCACAATTTTTTTTTTGGTAATACTTTTCCTTACTATATTTTTTATTTCCCTTAAAATTTTTATTTAAATTTACGACTACCAAACTTTTTGGTTTTAATGTTAAGAAACCAAAATTTTCTTGCTACCAAAATATAAAGAAATGTCTGGTTTTAAATCTGTGACAACTTGGTATTGAATTTATCATTTAATCATCGTGGCTTGTGACTTTGTGAATTGTGAGTGACTTACGCGTTAACAAAACAGAGACGTCGTACGCCACAATAATTAGTATAAATACGTTCAATAATAGTATAATCATCTGGTAAAATTCATAAACCATAACTCAACATGGTACAAACATATGCTAATTAAGAGGAAGGATATCGCCTTTTGGCTGTTTCTTACATCATTAGATAACAAACACATACATATATTATAAACACCACAAGAATCAGAGCAAAATTATTACCAATCAAAATTACTGTCCATTTTCTAATTATCGGACCATTGATTAATCCAAATCATCTAACTAGATATATGATACTAAATCTCTATGATCGATGATAGCAATAATATTCAGAAAAATAAGAAACCTAAAAAGACAGCATAGAATACATGTATTTTGTTAATAAACATGAAATACTAAATAAAACAAAAGTGTTTTAAAAATGAGAAAATTACCCAGAATAATATTAATTTTTCATATAATTACTAGAATAACATCCTCAAAATCAGCGACTAATAACACAACTTTTTAAGTTAGTAAAACCCTATTTCAGCTTACTTATTTACACAAATGCCATTTGATTTATTTTCTCTAAAAAACGTTTCAATTCAAAACAAAAACTGTTGCTTTCTAAACATTTTCATTTCCTCCACTTCTTAAAACGTAAAAATCGCCATTTCTTCCTCACCACACCTGCTCGCGATCCTCGCCGCCGCCATCAGCTCGCCCTCGCCGCCGTTCATCTTCTTCATCGCCGCTGTCGCCATCCTTCGCCGCGCATCTTCACCGCTTCATTTTTTTTTTATGTTTTCATCCTCGCCGCCCTCCTCTCTTCTTCATCGCTCATCCTCGCCGCCATCTTCTTCATCTCATCCTCGCCGCCATCTTCTCTTTCATCGCCGCCGAGAAACCCTAAAACCTAGTCGCTTCTTCTTTAATCGTGCCATGAAACCTTAAAACCCGATTTGGTATTCTTCGCCTATTTCTTACTTTCTCTTTAAGATTTGATTTTCGATTTTCGGCAGATTTTCAGATTGTAGCAGATTCGGTGTCGCGATTTGTTCTGCTCGTCGCTATCAGGCTAGATTGCTTCAGATATCGCAGCTAAGGTGCGATTGTTGCATTGTCAGATTGTCTTTCGCGTAATCGTCATATTGCTGGCATCATTGCAGATTGCTTGATGTCATAGCTTTCGCTGTGCAGATTTGTTCATTTCTTCGCAGACTTGTCAGGCTGCACTCTCGTCAGCAGATTATTGGCATTACCAGATTCTGTCAGATTTTTCAATTCATTTCAATACGCAGATTTGTTCTTTGTCATAGATTTGTTTCAGATCTTGCGCATTTGTTCCTTCGCAGACTATTGGTATTTTTGTATTGCTCAGATTATTCAGATTGTCATAGCTCAGGTTGCAGATTGCCTTTTTCGCAGCATTCTGGTATTGTCAAGATTGTTCTTTGTGCATATTGCTGTATTGTCAGATTTGTTTTTTTGTCGCAGACCGGTATGGATTCTAAAAAGATAATATCCTCCTCATGATGCGGTGTTCCACAAAGAAAATAAAAAGTATAAATCATGGATGTTCTATGTCAATTTTCAGAATGTCTGCTGCTGTTTGCATAAGTATGGGAGACCTAAAGAATTCACTGAGGTTCTTATTTTGTTATAGGAGAAGTTTTGTGGCATGAAGACAGCTCATTACTTCCTTCACATCGCTTGGAAATTGTTAAAGTGAGATTGGCGTGATCATCCCAATAATCGACATATCACACTTTTCAAACTATTATTTATCGATTTACTCTCTTCTTTCTTTCTCCCAAAGAAAATCAACATTCACGTGACTCAAATATTTTCCCATGACCATTACGTGTTATATTCAAATTTATCACAAAAATGCTAAAATACAAAAAGCAAATGGCAGAGAAAACTCGTCACTTCCGTGATCATTCGTTGGTCATAAGTCTTAATTGTTACATTTACGTGCTTTTTCCAATACCATTTAATACATTATTTCAAAACACGCATATCATGGAACCCTATGTCCAACTTTTTTCGACGATGGACATATAATTATATTATATATAAATATAATATTAGATATGTCTCACCGCTCCATATGTATACATCATTCAGCACAAATCGAAATCATATTTTATAATTTATCAAAGTAGTAATAAGGTTCCTCGAGATGGTTACATTAATGACATCACCCACAATTACAAATAAAATAAATCAACAAATAAAACAAGAACAAATAAAACAAGTTTGAACACAACAAAGTCAGAACAAATAAAATAAAGTCAGAACAAATAAAACAAGTTTACAACAATAAAATAAGTCGCGACAAGGATAAAACAAAACTCCATCCGGATCGTCGCAACAATCAAACATGTAGTCCTCGTTGCCCTCATCCTCATCACCAAAACTAGCATCCCCTTCTACTTTCAGATTACCATCAAATTCAACTTCTATTTTTGCCGCGCGAAAGTCTACCTCAAGCGACGTTTTCACCATCTTCACGCTAGCCTTTTTAACTCCAATGATCCTCCTTATTCGATACACATACCGCAACGATTCGATTAATTATTCAAAGAAACCTCACAATTGCCTCAGATACCAACAAAGAAAGGAGGAGCTACCGTAACTCGATCAATATCTTCTTCGAAAACATGTACCAATTCAACTTCACTTATTCTTATCAACTCCATAATCTTCGTGAAACCATTGAATGAATTGCCGAACAAGTCAGGCTGTTTCTAAGAACTCGAGAACCTCTACTACTATCGACAAAAATCTATTTCTTTCTCAAATCTCCAGCATCTCCAAACCAATATAATTTGCAACAATATCAGATAAGCGCTTATGGAGTAACAGATCGGCCGATGATGATTAACGGATCGGTCGAGGACGACACAAAACGGATCGAGATAGAAAAGTTTTTATATTTAATTCGAGATGATTATATGGAATGAGAACGAGATCGGCCGCCATACATAACCCTTACAGAAGGGGCATTTTTCGTTAATTTGTTAGCTGTGACATCTCGAAGTCGAAATAAGTCAAGAACACAAGTCGCGACAAACAAAGTGTTATTCTAGCCATAAAACAAGCAGAACATGCCTATAAGCCTGTAGCTTTTAATGCCACGTATAATTTACAAATAAGTCATGACGCTGAACATAAAATTCGCGATCAGAATAAAGCGCGATATGTATTTCAAGAAGATTTTTAGTCAGATTTAGTTCGTCGCAGATTTTCCAAAACCGCAACAGCATTTAAAGCAGAACAAATAGCAGATTTTTTATAAGTCTCGCATAATAAGTCGCGAACTTAAGTCATGACAGAATAAATTGCATAAAGCCTCGCAATCAAAATAACCTGACAGGTGCATTTAATAACTCGCAACAAAGCACAA
Source organism: Boechera stricta (assembly GCA_018361395.1). Lineage (NCBI taxonomy): Eukaryota > Viridiplantae > Streptophyta > Magnoliopsida > Brassicales > Brassicaceae > Boechera > Boechera stricta. The sequence continues at coordinate 4,044,024 of CM031539.1, read as the reverse complement.
GTCAAGGCCGAAACAAGAACAAGATAACTGCTCAGAATATTGAAAATAAACCGCAAATTAAGTTCGCAAATTCGCAAGCAGATGAGAAGTTCGCATAACAAGTCAAGCAGATTTATTAAGTCTGCATAACAAGTCAGCGCAGATTTGTCGATTTATTAAGTCTGCAACAAATGTTCGCAGACTTATTCTTAAAAACACGGTGGCATTTTTGTAAATAAGTCAAACTTTTGCTTATATGTAAATAATTTAATAATGCCAGTTTTGTTATAACGTTTTTCCTAACAAAAACAAATAAGGATATGATGGACAAAAAACACATTTTTTTTTTTTTTCACTAAATATATGTTAGTTTAGTCATTAATATATGATGAATAAATAAGTATTATTCTAGTTTTTTTTCCTTTAAAAATAGCGAAATGAAAATAGTGTAGAGTGAAGTCAGAAGAGTGTGGGAGAAGGTGATGATGCTACATTGATAAGAGAGTGACTTCAAATTACAGCTGTTCTCACTCTGTCACTTTGCTACCCAAATCCAAACCGCGTTTTCTCTCGTCACACTCACTCGTGTATTTATCTTCCTAATTTCTGTAATCTTGTCTTTTATTTATTTATTTTTTAATAATAATTCATACTTCTTTCAACACTAGTAATATAATACATCAGACATAGCGAAAATATGTGTATTCCAAATTTATAATATCATCGTTTTCTCCACATACAACTTGCGTTATTATTATTTTTTTTAAATAGCAAAGTATATACAATTTGTCTTTGAGTCATTCTTTTTTAGAAAATTAAAATCACATTAATTAAGCTCGATTTAATTCGTTTGTCAATTTAGGATTTCGAAATGTGAATATATTTTGTCTTACATAATTTTAATATATATATAAAGTAGCGATACCAAGGTAGCATAATTTATAGGAACATATGTATGCTAAAGAGTGATATAAACAATTGAAAACGGGAAAAAAAAAACACAATAAAGCATATAGCTTTAGGACACGCAAAGAGCACATGATCCTATCTAAGAAAAGAGAGGAGATGACATGTTCTATGTGGACAGCCTTGACTTTCTCACAAAGCCTAAGATTAATCATGGGATGGTCCTTTGATTTGTTGTCTTCGTCTTTAGATTTCAGACTTTGGTCTTAAGCAAAACTCTCCAAGATGTCAGAGATCAGTTAGAGAAAGAGAGAATATGGGCAGATTTTGTCAGCTTTCTTTGCATGACGAGAAGAAGCATCTCGATCGTGGCTTCTTTCAATTTGACTTTTGAGGTTTAACACTTATTTCATCTTTGACACCTACTTGAATGGAATTTCCTCTCTTGCATCTTGAAAATTAAACAATAAACTAGAAAGCTTAATAATAAAATATATATATATATATATATATATATATAAGTTAAGAAAACGATTTTTAGTTTCTTACCGTTATCACATAAGACTTTAATTTGTTAATTTTTATGAATTTTCAATTCAAAATTAATTGGTAAACAGTGGATTGACCATGTTCATTATAGTTTACGTTAGGTTGTAGGATCAAGAACGTGACCTATTTAGATCACCTTATTTGAGTTACATCTGGATTTTGCATGCTAAGTTTCATAGATTTCTAATTTACTATCAAATGACAATGAGTGAATTAGTTGATGGTTTTATATTCTACTTTATACTCCATATCATTCTAATGTGAGAAACCTAACTTAGTTTTAACTAACAAAAAGATATAAAAATGTTTTAAAACAAATGGGCTCTTTCTTGATGAATGGAAAATCCAATAACTGTATGTATCTATTGGCACCGTACTCTCTCCGTACCAATTGCCAAAAATGAGTACGAGATCACCACGATACAGTCTCAACCTCAATAGTTTATACTTTTATTATTTGTGTACATTTATCATAGTAATATCGGAGTATCACAGCATGGCAAAGAAATTTCGAGGAAGATGAAGTGGTGTACGTTGAAGGTTTTTTTATTTATTTAATATGTCATTAAATATGTACGTTGAAGGTTCAGACATATATAATGGATCCAGTGAACTAGGTTCAACCACCGAATCCTTTTTTTTCTTTTTGTATATCTCAAATCTATGATTTAGTCGGTTTCGAAAATGTTAAAAAATATGTGGGGGCATAAAATAAGTTAGCCCCATACACATTTGTTTGCTAACAATATTCATATATTTTGTTTTCGACCTACATTGAACACACACATATTTATATTTGAATTTGAGTTATGATACGCTACAAATGACTAAGCTATAAAGGTCAATCACATATTTGTTCCCTCTAGCTAATAAATACACATGTTCTCTATTCATGTTCTCCTTCAGTATTTTACCGTATAGTAAAAGATTGTTAACCAACTAGGAGTAGACAGAAACAGGTAAAGATCGTTCTAAAGGCCAAAAAAAGAAAAAGAAAAGAGAAAGTAAAGGTCGTTGACAAATGGAGAAAAACGAAGGCATTGCAGGCCCAAATTATGAATAATCATCGGTCATGTAGCCCATTTAAAAGTCAGTTTGTAATGCAGTAGGCAGGCCTGATTATTTTCAAATGTAACGTTTGCGTTAAAATTTTAGTTCTTTTTTTTTTTGCAAATATTTTAATTCGTTCTGTTGTTTTATGTTTGCAATTACAAAAATCATATCATATTAATGAAAAACTGAAATCTTATATCTTGTAAAAACAAAAATAAAATAATTTAACATATAAATATAAAATTGGTTGACAAAAAATGGTTAATATATTAGTGGTAAGCATAAATTATGCGTTATATTTGTTTCAATAAAAATAGGCATTGAGACCGCATGTTCCGCCGAAAATATTTTAAGATCTTTTGTTATGTTGATAGCACAACACATGTTCTTCTTTGTTGATAAACAATCCGGTTTACGGTTTGATTTCAATACGATTTCTTCAGTTTTTTGGTTTCATAAAAACTAAAACCATTTGAAATTTCGGTTTGCTTTTGGTTCGTTATGACGACCCAAATGTTGATACACAATTTTGTGATTTTGTATGATAATAAATCACAATAAGAACCAATAATTTGGTTTTGAATTCATTCACCTTCACAATAATTTTCTCATTCAATGTTTGTACCTGTAATATACGGCTCAAATTCTTCACATTAAATGCAAAATCCACTTTTAGAGGAAAAAATAACAAAAATGGTAGGTTGAAAAATAGTGGTTAGGCCGAGAAACGAAACCCGCTAAACCATTAAGAAGGTAAGAGGTCAACAATGACGCGCCACCTCCTTTAAAGATATGCCACGTCGACCATTCGTCAGAACCTGATTGGCTCATCTTACGTTGAAACAAGTCACCAAAGCCCATCAAATCCTGTTAAACCTTCCCCACTCGCACCTTTTCAACACGCGCGCGCGTGGACTCTCTCGTTGTCTTCGTTTGTGTTTGGTTTGAGACTTTGTTTGACCTTCTCTTTGTCTTGGAAGAAGACCGTCGTTGTTCTCCGATGGCGATTAGTGGAATTGCTCAAGTTTCGAGAATTCTTACGGTTGTATTGTTCTTGTTGACGGTTAATTACGGCGAAGCTATATGGTTGACGATTCCGACGTCGGGAGGGACGAAGTGTGTCTCCGAGGAGATACAGAGCAACGTCGTCGTTTTAGCTGATTACTATGTTGTCGATGAGCATAATCCTGAAAAAACACCGACTGTTTCTTCTAAGGTATGGTTCCGATTGTGCTTGAATTGCTTCAAAATTGAATCTTTTTGAGGAGATTGATTAGTTCAATTTTGTGGGTCTTTACTTCGATTTTTAGGTCTCTGCTAGGGTTTTTGATGGTTTTGTTTTTTGCTTTAATCATCAAATTGTGTAATCTCTGTCGTGTGACTTGTTACGGATCAAACTCATTGATGTGTGTTGTTAAGAGAGCCAATCATTTGTTGAAAATAAGCAGTGAATTTTCTTATAAAGTTTTGAAAATTTCTTTTAGTACATTACAAAGATCTCACCATTAAGCAAATGATTGAAGGATGCATAAACTCGATGGGTTTAATCGAAATTTCATGTTTTGTGCTTCTTCCGAAATTTAGGATAATCAGATTTGTGAATTTCAACTTCTTAGAGCTTTGAGGATGTGTTGACCCAAAACAAAAACAGAGCTTTGAGGATGTAAATTTGTTTTGCATGTTAATGTGGTTCATGTAGAAGTTATCATTCGCATAAGATTTTTCATGGTGTCTTGAATTTTCTCTGATTACTTTGTATAGGTAACATCTCCTTATGGGAACAATCTTCATCACCAAGAAAATGTAACACATGGTCAGTTTGCGTTCACAACTCAAGAATCTGGGAACTACTTGGCTTGTTTCTGGGTTGATTCCACTCAACCGCTAGCTAATCCTCTAACCCTTGGGGTTGATTGGAAGATGGGTATTGCAGCCAAAGATTGGGACTCTGTTGCTAAAAAGGAAAAAATCGAGGCAAGTCTTCTTTACCCGTCTATTTAAATATCTTTCCCTCTTCTTCTTTCTGATATGAAAACTTTACTATTGTGAATGTGTATTTGCAGGGTGTTGAGCTTCAGTTGAGGAGACTCGAAGGATTAGTGCAGGCGATTCGTGAGAACATAAATTACATAAAAGACAGGTACGTGTCTTTCGCCTTGTTGCAAATAAGTGTTAGCTCTTGAATTTTGGGAATCAAATTGGGTATGGATTGGGGCAAGAATATAACGATAAATAGCAATTTTTTTGGATACAGGGAAGCCGAGATGCGGGAAGTGAGTGAAACAACTAACTCAAGAGTGGCTTGGTTCAGTATAATGTCACTCGGGGTCTGCGTTGTGGTTGCAGGTACACAGATATTGTACCTGAAGCGATATTTCCACAAGAAGAAACTCATCTAAAACTTGGCTTGAAGGATACTTACTATATATAGTAACATCACACATCCCCACCTTGAAAAGAGGGATAAGATCAAGTTTGTAGAGTCGATTGGTTTACATTTCAGTGAAACTTTACTACTATCGATAGTTAGAGATCATTGAGTTTGTGCACAGATCACTTTTGTGTTTGATTGATCTCTGTTGGAGTAGAAAAAATACAGTAATGTGACAATGTACCAAAGTTTTATTTTTCTTTTTTCTTTCTGGCATTTTTTAGTTAATCTTAGTATCCGAAACATGAATGTTACTTAAACATGTTTATCTATAATTATCATGGTGCTGATAAATCAAATATTAAAATTAAATTGGGTGACGTGATTTTTGCAAAGAAGACAAATCTGATTGATTATCATGTAGACAAGCTCTTTGTATGTTATGTCCTTTTCTTTCATGTGTGGGAACAGTTAAGACATCGGATCGGAGCAAATATAATATATGTTTATCATAATGGAAGAACCAATACATTTGGTTAGGTCATCTAAGAATTTACCACTAGTTTATTGACAATTTCTTTTCAAAACATTTATAAATGAATTTTAAATAGCTAGTTAAGGTAAAATATGTACATTTATTCTCCCTTTTTGTCTGTATTATAATTTTACTGTTGTTTTGCTGAAATCATCATCTTGCTTGCCTATACAATGGATCTCTTTTTTATTAACAAAAAGTATATAGAGTTAATGCTAGGAGAAATAATAGAAATTGGAATATTTATATTATTAAAAAAAGAAGAGGTGTAATCCATTAGCCCAAGTTATGGAATGGAGTCCAAGCATGAATCCAACTCAAATTCTTTTTTCACTTTCGCCTAATCTCTTTCTTTCGTACGTCATCGTACGAACCTCATACTTACCATTAACATTAGGTCCATTACCATTACCATTGATCAGTTTCACTTGTGCCCACGGTAAATTTTCTCTCTGTTTACATTGTTTATTACTTTATTTCTCCTACATGGCTATGTATATATGTTAACAAAGAAAGAATAATTATAGTTGACACAAACAGAACATAGCATTCAACATTGAAGCGAGAGACACATCGAAATAAAATGTCAATAGAGACATGGCCTCGTGGGGGACAATCTTGTGTGGCGTCACTCCCCTGTAGGCAACGAAGGTTATGCTCGATGGTAAGCAAACGGTTCTGAAGTGTTCGGTCAACTACGTACGTACACGGCAAGCTCCACAAGTCCAACAATAGAGGATCGAACTCCAGTGTAGATTCTAGCGTTGTTTTCTTTCCACATAATTGCCTTCCACAATTCTATTAGAATTTTATTTTGGATGTGTCTAGTTTCATTTTTGAATGCTATGTATTTTTTTTTGTCGATTATGATTTTTTTTTTAAACTATAATTTTTACTCTTTCAAGTTAACACCAATAAATTTTTTTAATAACATGAGACCACTGAAAATACTATTTTAAAAACAAAAAGAGTATCTTTAACATTTTTTTCTTTTGGTAATGATTTTTTTTTTAACTACCAGAAGTTAGCTTAACTGATACGGACACGATACACAACTTAGCTTAACTTATGTCTTCTTGGCTCAAGTTCCTGTTTTTCAAGCTGCGTATATTTACTGAGCTTTTCATTTTCTATTTGGTTGCTAATTCTTATATATTTCTCTTGGGATAATTGTGATGTGATAAGCATTAATTCTTATCTCAGCATCGTCGACAAATCTTCAGGTAGGCAGCTAAATTGACTGATTAGCTTCGGCCACATGTCAAGATTACGGCTGATGAACATAATTACCCAAAAAAATAAATATATACAAATCTAGAGCCTGGTAATTTTCAGTGCGAATTCTAAAACTAGTCAATGCATTAAATTTATTTATAAAGATAAATGTTTGGATTAGAATGTTTAATATGATCTTTACCCTGTAGAAATGTATCCAAGCAAACAGTGCTTTAGTTATATACTCATTCTGATTATGTTTAATATGTTTCCACTACCAATGAAAAAGAACAAAAATCCAGTTGGCTGGTAATGGGTTTCATACCACGTCATCGTTGTTTGTGACGCAAACTAGCAAAGTGTGGGAATTAATACCTATAGATTCGCAGAAATTAATAAAAGTAATTTATTCTCGATGCCCATCTTTGCATAGCAAGTAAAACCCTTGCACAACTTTTCTTTTTTTAATTATTTATTTACTTCCATATATTTGAAGTCCTAATTCGTTAAATTATTATTATTATTATTTTTTTTATGACCAGGAGATTTAAGGTCAGTAGGGCCCGTACGTCTCCCCAGGACAGGGTCCAGACCATGTAATATAACTCTCTTTTGGAGAGCAGATTCCTCCCAACGCGAATCGAACCCGTGACTTCAATGTCATTATTTCTTGTTTAGTAATGAAATATTTTTTTTATAGAAGTTTAAAAGTCGATTATTTTTAATCTAGATATTGCTACAAGATCTTCACAAGGACACAACCTATTAACAAAACTTCTATGATGATCCTTTTGGAACGAACGATTAATGACAATTGAAAAGGTACATCATTATATTACATAAACTCCTAAAATGGTAACACACGGAAAATCAAACTTTAGTACAAATGTGAAATACTAGTCGATGGCCGTATATATATTTAGGAATAATAAGTCGCATCCAACGATAGGTAAGATATGTTCGAATAAAATTTCGTCGATTGAGAGGGAACATAATAAGAAGAAGCTAGCATCTAGTAAGAAGATTGATGCCATGCTTAATTAGGCTAAACAAGAGAACATAGAATGTAGTCCCTTTTACGTTATGTTTTTTTTTCTTATCTTTTATTTTATAGATACTTACAGGCATAGTTTATCATATGTATATGTGAACTAATCTCAAACTTAACCAGACACTCATCGAGCACACAGTCACACGCATTTTGATTGATGAGTAAGCAGAATTGATAATTGAGAGACACTTAAAGAGTTTAGATGATTACCGACGTGCTGAATACTCCATCTCATAACAAATTTGTCCAAATATTTAGCAGCTGGCGGTTATAAGTCAAAAACCAGTTTCATGTTTTCATTAGAAAAGAAATACATAGATAATTGATAATTCGATCTATTCTTGAACAGTTACCTTTGATATTTTTTTTGTCTATGAACCTATGATGTAAAATTTTGTGTTTTTTAACCAAGTGACAGTGGCTTCTCTAATAATAAAAGATTTAAGGGATGGTGTAAATTTGTTCTCTCAAATTCGTTTCTTATTCGGAACTTTTTCACTCACATTTGCTCAGTCAAAATAATGTCACGTTTTACATCTATTAGAAAATTCAATAAACATGATACTCAACCACTATATTCATCTAAGAAAGACTAGTCGGTTCCGGTCCGGACATGCAGAAGAAACTGATGTCTCGATTACAGATTTGCAAATGTTATTGTCCCTTGATATATTCAGATTTGCTGATTGTTTTCTTTTGCATGCGTATATGTTTGTTTATAATATTTTAAGGAACATAGAGAAACCATCTTTATTTAATATGAATAATTGAATATAAAATGGAACACAAAAGCAGGCAGCCTTATTGATGACGAAAGGAAGAGCACTAGTAGCCGCGTCGCATTAGAAGGACCTAACCACGCTTGTCGTTTCATGGGACGAATCACAACAAAATGTATCACAAAAAGCACATTTTATTTTGCTTTTGTTTCATTAATTTAGGTTTTTTTTCTTACGATAATTGTTTATGGTACTCTTGATTACCGTACAAAACGTGGTTCAGATTTCTCTTAATATTTAATACAAGAAATATGCAAACATAATCTATTTCATACTATATTGTAGATAGTGTCCTTTGGAATACTTTCTTGATTATTTGATATAACTTTTTGTACCTTAATAACATAGATTATGAAAATGATCTCGCATCTTTCTTAACACTAAACAAAACAAAAAACCATAAATTATGAAAATCAAATATAAAAAATATTAAAATACTAAATTTCTTGTAACTTCATTCAGATCCACATGAAAATGTAGTTTTCCGGCTTCTATAGCTTATGATTTACATTTTTTACAAACTATACAAACAATATCAAGAGAAACCAGCCAGCAAATTTAATCCGTAAAATTATTCAAGCTGTAAAAAAATATTATATATTTCCGCCAATCAATTAAAAAACTGATGACCTTTGACAGTCTTTGTGATCTAGATGGTTACGTTATATCAAGCTGTGCACTTCCATGTACTTCTTCTCTAAATGTGGTACGAACTAACTATGAATTAGCCTATAGAAAATATTAGAATTGATTTAATCTTTGGACGAGATGGTGTCCACTCTTCAATCACCACAATGTCCCCTATCCATTTTCGGCGACAAGATGAAGAGAATTATGCACCCATCTATTTTAAGCACTAAACACAACAATCATTCGCTTCTACATTATGTTAAAATATAATATTAAATCAGCTATCTCATCGGCTAAAATTCAGTATTTTTGGGTCATTATCTACACGACACAACGGATCATTCACGCAACAGATCATTCACACCGTGCAAAAATGAATTCTTAGGTCCTGGAAAATATCAATAAATTGTTTGAAAATGAAAGAGTCATGTATCCTGTTAATTCTAGTACTTAAATTTATTCTGATTTTGCACATATATAGATACACATATATTCGTGGTTTTTTTTTTGTTGATGCTGCAAAAAATGATAGTCACTCACGTTACTCATTGCAATAAATAAAAAAGGTTGCATAATGTTTATATATACATAAATATAAGGTTGCATAATGTTATATGTATATAACAAGAGGTAAATAGTTTCGTGAATATTCAGGTTGATACTAATTTTTCTTTTTCTAGATTCGACAAGTGTGATGAGTGGATAAAAAATGGATGACGTCTGAGTGGATTGTATATAATACAAATATATAATGTAAGTGCATGTTTTTTGATTCTTAGAAACTGTTTGCTTATAACTTACGGATATATATGGTTCGGCTTGAACGTAAAAGTCTAAATATAATTTGGTATATATTGGTACATTACATGCTTTTTATTGGTATGATACTTTATGATTCTTTATCAATATAGTAATACTACATTGACGAGAACATTCTCATTAGTGATCTTAGATCAATAATCCAGCCATCTTATTTATCCAAATATTCCAAAAAAATGCGACACTATTTTTCATTCGCAAGTGTTCACAACCAATAGTCCAGTATATATATATATATATATATATATATATATATTAAGTAGGTACGTAACCAACGAAATTACGACCTAATCCGGTTTTGATTATCTAGAGCAGGAGTATAGTTAGCCACACATAATATGGATACGTACTTGATAACATTTAAAATCTATATTTTAAAAGTGATGCTTAGATAACCAATGGATTGTAATATGCACTCGTATATTGCTTTTTGTGTCAGCACAATTTGGCTATATAAGCAAGTACCCTCTTGTAGTGTATAATCATTCACAGACATAACTAAGTAGTAAGTACGCTTGAATACATCAAATACCAAAGAGAAACTTAGAAAGAAAGAGAAAGAGATAAAAATGGGGAGTGAGAAAATGTGGGGAGGGTTAATGAATAGTGTGAAACCATACTTAGCAATGATATCTATGCAATTTGGTTATGCCGGTATGTACATAATCACCATGGTCTCTCTTAAGCATGGCATGAACCATTACATCCTAGCAGTTTATCGCCATGCAATTGCCACCGCCGTTATCGCTCCGTTTGCTCTTTTTCATGAAAGGTATGGTTCTCTATCATATATATGTTCTCATTTATTTGTAAACCGGCTAATGAGATTCCAGACTGAATCTCTAATTTTGTGTTATTGATATGATTATGCAGGAAAATAAGGCCCAAGATGACGTTCCGAATATTCCTCCAAATTGCGCTGCTCGGTTTTATTGAGTAATACTCGTTAACTGTTCTATATATCATTTACACACACAAAAGAAACATAGGAACACTCTCGATATGTTTTCTTTTTGCAATTTTTATATATCAGTAGTAATATTTTTTCTTAAAAAAGTTAATTAATGAGGGTCGATAAAATGACAGGCCGGTGCTGGATCAGAACCTCTACTACGTCGGGATGACTTACACGTCAGCAACTTTCGCTTCTGCTACGGCTAATGTCCTTCCCGCCATCACCTTTGTCTTGGCCATCATTTTCAGGTTTACATTATTTTTTATTCTTATACTAATATTCATGAGGTGACCAAAAAAAAAAAAATACTAATATTCATCAAACATTTCATGCTTTTAGATTCATATATATATTCCATCAGAAAACAAAATTATTGTTATCAACTTAATTAACGAAATTACTATTAATTTTTTACTCGGATAAATTATTCAGATTTATTTTACTTTGATTCTTATCTTGAGAATAATTTTTCACTTTTCCCATACCGTGGGAACAAGATTAATGGAATCATAGGAAAACACAGTTAATATGTTCTTGGAACATGATACCACTTGAATAATTAATTAATATACACCAAAAGAAATATACTAGGTGAGATCATCACTTCCACTTACGTAAGTTGTCATTATAATTAAGTCTATATGGAATATATAGAACATTACTGTTTGTTCATGCACATAATTAGATATAAGCTCGTTTAATTAACGATTTCCTCTTTGTAAAAAAAAAAATCAGATTAGAGAGCGTGAACTTTAAGAAGGTACGAAGCATAGCCAAAGTTGTGGGAACGGTGATCACAGTGTCCGGAGCACTTCTCATGACTCTCTACAAAGGTCCAATAGTTGACTTTATCAAATTCGGCGGTGGCGGAGGAGGAGGTAGTGACGGTGCAGGAGGATCCCACGGTGGTGCAGGAGCGGCGGCAATGGACAAACACTGGATTCCGGGAACACTTATGTTGTTGGGAAGAACTTTTGGTTGGGCCGGTTTCTTCATTCTACAAGTGAGTACCAATTAATTTACAATTTCCGGTATATTACACATTTAACCTTGGAAAAACAAATCTAACCGGTTTTGTCTTACTATGTTAAAACGCAGTCGTTTACACTGAAGCAGTACCCAGCTGAGCTGTCACTAACAGCGTTAATATGTTTAATGGGAACGTTAGAAGGAACCGCCGTCTCATTGGTAACGGTACGTGACTTGAGCGCTTGGAAAATCGGCTTCGACTCTAATCTCTTTGCCGCCGCTTACTCCGTAAGTATAATTAACTAAATTTGATTTTATATGACTAACTAATAAGTATTATTAATTAATGAACTAATTAAATTGTGATTAGGGGGTTATATGTTCGGGAGTGGCGTATTACGTGCAAGGAGTAGTGATGAGAGAAAGAGGACCAGTTTTTGTTGCGACATTTAATCCACTTTGTGTCGTTATAACTGCTGCTCTTGGTGTTGTTGTCTTGTCTGAAAGTATTCATCTCGGAAGGTATTTATTTTTCTTTCTACAATTAGTATAATATTTTTTGGACCCAATTAATTAATTGTTTCTACTAATTTTTTTTCAGTGTGATTGGAACGCTATTTATTATCGTGGGCCTATACACTGTTGTATGGGGTAAAGGCAAAGACAAGAGAATGACGGATGATGACGACGAAATTAGCAAAGGACTTCCGGTTAAAAATCCGGTTAAACCGGTAGATACCGATAAAGGCTTAGCTGGAGAACCGGAGATGAAATCAAAGGAAGGACAGGAGACTAATAAGGCCACACAAGTTGAGGTGGTTTGAGGAGACTAATAAAAGGCTACTCAAGTTGTGATTTGAGGATACTTGTGTTCAACGGAGACAAATCAGTCTTTCTTTCTCTGTAAATTGTTTATGCTTTTGCTTTATTTGCTTTCCAAGGTTACAGAGATTTTGGCAGATCATATGTAATATGATGAGATGAATCAATCATCTTATAGTTAACTAAAAGTTTTTGTGAGATATGCAACTTCAAAAATAATCAAAGAGATCAATAACCAATGTTTTGGTTTTACTCATCAAGAATTTCACAAAGGAGTTTTTAATGCGCAGAAAATAAACAATTGTTGTTGATTCAAGATGAAAAAACATAGGAGAAAGAAGCAATGGAGATGAGAAATGTGCAGAAGTAGTTAACCGAGGAGGCGGAGGCGGTTGAGATGCTACCGGCTGGACCATTAGCTGGGTTACCTGGGAAGGAACCACCGCTTGAAGGAAGCACAGATGATCTTGGTGAAGATGCTATGGATCCAGGACCATCAAAATCCGGTGAAGGTGCTGGTGCATACATTACATCCTTAGGAACAGTATCCGGTGGAGCTAGAAGCGGCGCAAATTGTTGAGGTCCTGCATTTTTACCATTGCACTTACATGAGATCGGATTCTAGCACCTGATCTCCATTACAAAGATAATATGGTTTAAAAAGAACTTACCAGGACATCGGGGTTGAAGAGACCTGGTCAGCCTATCAAACGAAAGAGAAAAAATTGGTAAGTAGTTCAGAATCATTAGTAAGGGTATTGTGAAAGAGGCGAAGACAATGTGATTGTATTTTACTAACATGGTCAAGATAGTGCCGTTGGCAAAACCATTGTAATCACAGGTTGTAACGTTACAGCCAGCGCTACTCTGCTGCACCGTGATGTTACCGAGCATGAGGTTGCTGTTTTTACACTGCATACTTGAGCAAGAAACGGCTAAAGAAGCAGGCTCACAATACAAACTGCATCATATCACAAACACCACAAGTGAGTAAAAATGCAATCAGAGACGATTTGATTAGTCATATCAATTAACATAGCTTCAGAGAGAAGGAGAGAATCTTGGATATTATTACTTGCGGCTCCCAAGCGCACAGCTGCATTGCACACAGTGGCCTGCAGCTAGAGCATAGCTACCATTTGGAACGATCAATCCGAAATCCGAGGCGTAGCTGGGGAACTTTGAAGCACAAGCTGAGAGGAGGTGAAAAAACAATAGAACCAAACATTAAAACATCTGTTATTGTTTGCTACCAACTGAAGACTCAAAGAGGGAAACTTTTGGTAGCACAAACTCATACAATGCCAAAACAATACCTTAACGAGAATCAAAACACACAAAGCAACTAAACAGCAATTAAAGAACCAATCAAAGTCCACAAAGCTACATCAAAACTCCCAATTTGGTAAACATAATTGACTACAACTAACAAAAGAAACTAGTTCCCATTCTATAATCCTCTAAAGATGCAAACTTTTAATCTAATTTTCAGTAAAGATTAAAGATTATATAGACCTCACCTGACAAAGGAACAGCGAGAATATCTCCGGAACTAACATCAGGACCTCCCATAGCATTCACATTCATCAAATCAGTAATAGTGGTGGAATACCTCCTCGCGATTCCGACCAATGTATCAATCTCCCTCACCACATACGACAAATAAACCGCCGGCAAAGAATTGTCGGTGCCATTGAAACAAGCACAAGGCAACGGAATAACAAGACTCGTCCCAACATCGAGCAACGACGGGTCATTCACCGAGTTAGCTTCCTGGATCTGCTCGGCTGAGACCAAACCTCCATAAACAGAGTCAGCAATCGATCCTAGAGTATCCGAAGGTCGAGTTTTGTAATGGGTCGAGACAGATTTCCTGATACCGTCGACGCAGGAACAAATGATTGGGATTTTGAGGAAGAGCTTCGAAGGAAGGATATGATTCTCGACGTCTGGGTAAGAGATATCGATGGCGTTAGCTAAAAGGACTGAGATTGGGTCAACTTGGAAGAGAGATGCGACTTCTGAGACTTTGAGGTCGGTGTAGAGTGTGTAGCCGAGTAAAGAGTTGCACGTGTCGTTGCTTGAGCAAGGCTCGATTGTTGATTTCGCCGTTGCTGTGAAGGTTAAACTCGAAGCTAGAATCAGAGAGACGAAGAAGATGGGTTTTTCTGGGTTTTTCATTTTTCCTCTTCTAGGGTTTTTGAAATTCAAAAACCTCCTGGGGTTTAGACAGAACAATGACAAGAGAATAGTACAATAGGCAGAGTAAGTTCGAACTATCCGAAGATGAATCTGGAAATTTTCAGGAGTTTAGGGGTTTGGTAGAGATAGAATCTCTCTTGGCTCTGGAATTCTTCTAGAAAGAGAGAGAGAGAAGAAAAGTTTCACCTTTTTTTTTCAATGGAGAGAGAGATGAGAGGAGAGGAAGAAGGAGACAAGTAAGTGTGTTGTACAGAGTGAACAGAAAACCGTAGCTTTGCGATCTCCAAGACAGACATCTTTTTTTCTTTTAATGCTGTTATGACTGATTTGCCCTTTACTCCTTAACTCCTTTGACCGTTTTCAGACTACTGTAGCATGAAGACTTTTGAAAAACCGAAGAAGGATATGGCGGTAAATTCAGCAACATAAGTTGAGGCCCACTTAAAAAAGCCCATTTTACTTTTTGGAGAAGCGAAAGCAACGAATTTTATGAGCTGTTTGAGAGCTTAAAGAGCCGCATTTATATTCTTTTCCCTCAAACACTGCCTTAAGCTCTCTTTCATATATCAAGGCGGGAAGAAGACAAATCATTTCTTATATATTGTCAAACATTCCCAAACTCGCATATTTTTTCATGTATTAAGCCTGATGTTAGAACATGAGATGCTTTAAGGTAGGGGATTTTTTCAGAATAGCTTGTAAGTTTGGTGTATTCTATAAAAGCTGAGGTATGTGAAATCACTACGATAACTGAATACAAAATGGGCCTGCATTATGTATCCTTGTTGTCATCTTTGAGTTGGTTTGATGAGGATTGATAATTATTAGTTCTATTATATGGCATGCAATTTATGTAGCTCGGAATGTACTGATGTAAGTGGCACGAGGGACGAGTAACTAACCATATAAAATGGTACTTTTTGTCTAATTTCTCTGGTTTGAGTAGAAAGTAACACATAGTTAAACTAAGTCACTTGGAGATGCTCAAGATCAAATCTAACTCCTTTAGTTAAGTACTTCTCAGTCTGGAGAATTTATCGATGATCTTCAAACTTTACTCTCAGTTTATCATTAACAAGAGGAATCAGTTCTATTTTGTTCCTTGGGGTACGAGGAGTTCCTGGTTGTTGCTGAGAAAGCATGTGCCTTACATAACCATAAAAAGTGCATCCCACTAGTGTGATTCCGCATCCAACAGCATTCATTGGTGATATCGGGTTTTGGAATATCATCCATGATACCAACACAGCCACTGCAACCTGCAAATCACATACCATCCACCAAAACATATTGAGTTAGATTCAACTGTTTGGAACAATCAGGAGAAAAAGATTTATGTTATGGGATTTAGGATTTGTTCATATACCTTAAGGTTTCCAGCTACATTGAATGTGACTGCTGTTGTGGAGTGAATGACATCGAAGATGGAGAAGTTAAGACAGAAAGCTAGAACACCTGAGCTGAAAATAATGATTCGAGCAAAAATGCTGGTACTCCGAGAATCATGGTCGCAAAAGGCGCCATATAGTATACTGTGTTTATGCTAAACAGAGAGACATGACAGTGAGGAGGACACAAACAATACACTCAGTTCCATGAAATAGAAAAACAGCAAATCAAGTAAGTCACAATTGGCAATGAGGGCATGACATGAACAATTACCGAGTCCAACAAGGCACGACAATATAATACCCGTCATTGAAACCAAATGTAAGGTTTCATACTTTCAACACCCATCATGTGAAATTGAAGATTTTAACCTCAGAAAACAGAACACTAACCTATCAAATTTGTATCCATGAAGAAGAGATTCAGCAAGAATGGTCTTTGTAGAGGTAGCTATACACCCAAACAGAGCAGCACAGAATCCGAACACATTAAAGCTAAGTTCTGTAATAGTAGTCAGAAGAATCCCACCAACAATGGGCACCAAGGACGCCCAAATACGATAATCGAAATATTTCCTCCATACCATCCACTGTAACACAACTGCCCTCAAAAACATATACACAAAAACCAATCAGAACTAAAAAAAAGGATCACTTTTTTTTTTGCCAATTTCAATCTTAAAAAAATTTGATAGTCTGCATAAAAGAGACAGGAATGTATCTAAGACTGATATTTCCCAACACAATGTTGATACAGAACACAAATGACATTGGAAAAATCCTCTTCCATCGATCTTCTGGATCAAACACAATCAAAGGTTTAAGCTTTAAGGCTTTGATCACAATGTAAGCTCCAATCGATGAACATATGAAATGAACACATGAAACCGACAACGGAAACTTGAAATCCAGCTTCTGCAAACAGAATTTTCCAAGGAAAGGTACCAAATTTCAAACATAGATCAGATGAAACAAACGAAAGGCTATGTTTTTTATGATGAAAGTAAGAAACTTTTACCTGAAAGATCCATTTGTTCATGATGATAATAGTAACGTTGAAACCCCACCATTGAAAAATCGCTAACAGAGACCTGAACATATATACTCCATTGATGCCACAGACTTCCTTCCTCCATTCTCAGTCCCTAATCTCCGTCTCGATAATTCGCCAAAATGTAAAATTGGAGCCACGCACGAATCAACAAAAACCCAGAAAATTTTGATGGGTTTTAAGAAGTGAATCAGTGAGAGAGAAGAGAGGGATCCAAAAAGATGAAACTTTTAGGAATGTGCGATTTGTTTAAAGCGCGAGAGGGAAGAGTGTAACGGTAGCAGTATAAGCTCTCTGCTTATATGCGATTTGTTTCGAATTCTCTCTTTCTCTTTAGTATGTTTCCATGTACGTAGTTAAATGCAAATATCGTTATGCTTATACAAGTTACCAATTTCAGTTGTTACAAATATAAATGTAACTAATTTTGCTTAACAGATTTTCCACATATAAGTAAACAAGTTTAACTTAACAAAAAAATTAATGTTAAAAAAAACGACTATATTGCAATCATCTAGATGTCGAGCCATCGAGGTGTGTTGTTGATCTTTAATTTTAAGAGTTTAGAGTTTTCAACTGTTACTCCCCAAAAGAATTCTAAAGTGGTTCACATAAATTGTTAAAAGAAAAATAATTATGGAAGAAGGATAAATAAGTACTTTGTGGAATATTAATCGATACAATGATACAAAAACATAAATCAATAACTTATGCATAAAAAATAAGAGACAATTTATAATTTCGATCAATTACGTACATAACCAGCTAAATCGTCTGCAAAACCTTTTTATAGGGCCATTATCACCTGGAGGGACGATGTATTGCCCACCGTTGACAGGATCACATAGTATCTTGCAAGGGTTATCACATATGGCTGGAGTCGCTTTTTTTGATGCTTTCATGCACTGGTTTACGACACAATCTTTTACACACGCGTTGGAATGAGAAACTTGTGCTGAACACATCATTGTAAATAAAATTACAATCATCAATAAACTGCAAATTTTCTTTGAAACTTGAGCTGCCATGTCGTAAGTATCGCGACTCTGCAAACTTTAATTATAATGTTTTTTTTTCTTTTCTTTTTGCCGTGGTTTTGAAACGAGATGATTTGGTGAGAATGTTGGGTTGATGTAGATGATTTATATAGTAAAAGTAGTTTCACCAGATTTTAATAGTTACTTACTATTAGGAGGTCAATTTGTTATTTCGTTTCTTTTTATTTGGTAAATATATCGATTGATTTTTGGACAACTTAGATGTATTATACTGTTATGGCATAAATAGTAATTAACACTAATTGCTTATATTTAAAATATTAGCCTAAACAACACATTTAAAATTTGTTTTAAAAATATCGAAAATCATAATATACACTATATATAGAGCTGGTAAAGAATTTGTGAATTTAGTAATAACGATATTAAAAAATATACATATCTAAATGATAAAAGATATTACATGTGCATGTCAACACGGAATGATTAATTACCTTTTATGTTTATTTTAGTAGTAACTCAACATAATCGTGTTATGTAATTTTCGATTGACTGCCAAACTAAAGAACTTTGCGCCTAGGATGGCTTCATTTATATAAAAAAGGAAGAAAGTTGTAGAGAACTTTATCAAAAAAAAAAAGAGTTGTAGAGAAAAAAAAAATGAATTGAAGAGAGGGAACCAAAAAGTTCATAAAATGCAGATGAAGGGAAAAAAAAGAAGTGAGAGAGTCTGAATTTCTACGTGGAGAGGATCAAATCGTATTTAGCTATCATACAATAAACTGAAAATGTTGAATACACTAGATAAGTTGATGAATAATATCAGTTCACTCTGAATCTGAAACGATTTCAAGATTTAAATATTTTGGACATCGTCGTGGATACATCCTTTCTTTCAAACCTATAGATTTGTTAACTACGGGTAAAAGATTCATCAGGTTAAAAAGAAAAACGTAATTTTTTTTGTCTATATTTTGTTTGAGATGAATATACAAAAAAAGTGTTGGAAAATATTTACATTTGTATATATAATTTTTTTTCATAAAATCAAAAAATAAGTTTTTTTTATAAAATCTTTAAATATTCAAAACCCATATAATTTGATTCAAGTCTTTATTTTTAAAACCCATATTAGAACATCTTTATTTTTCTTCCATAAGATCTTTAAATGAAAATGGTAGTTGAAATAAATTACACAAATTATTCAAATACCTAATATATTTAAAGATTTTTAATTAATTAATATTTTATGTAATTAGGCATTTGAATCATTTGTGTAATAAATGTTATTGAGTATGGTAAATGTAGATATTTTCCTAGAATCTATCAAATCATGACTTCTAAAATCCACTATCTTTTGGATTTCATTAATTTTTCTATTATGACAGTTTTTTTAAAATAAATTATCATATTGGGAAAGCTAACCTATTATATTGTATCTCCATTAATTTTTAAAATTAGTAAAAATAAATAAAAATACTTCAATTTGATATATTTTAATTCATTACTATAAATAACAATATATATATATATATATAGATGTACATATTTTGGTAAATAAGAAAAAGAAAATTGTTTGTGTGCATATCTTAACATATTATTTAACTTTGCATGCCGATGTGGAAACACAATGCATTAATAAATTTTTTCTCCCACACCACACATATAAACTAATAAATAATAAACGTTTCATATCCTCTTTGTCAAACATAAAATGGAGGTCAAAAGCATGAACACTACAGTGACGATAATCGGTCTATTGTTTCTAATCAGCGTCGTCGCTGCGGAAGATCCGTACAGATTCTTCGAATGGCACGTAACTTATGGCAACATATCCCCTCTCGGCGTTACACAACAGGTGCTTTATCTTTAATCTTAATTAACCCCGTCAATGTATATTCTGCTTTTTGTAATTTATCAGTTTGTTTACCCTTCTTTCAAGTAGGGTATATTAATCAACGGGAAGTTCCCAGGACCGGACATCGTCTCTGTTACCAACGACAATCTCATCATTAACGTAATCAACGAACTCGACGAACCTTTCCTTATGTCATGGTATGTCTCGTTTTCCTTAGTTAGACTTGAGGATTATATGAAAATCAACACATAAATGTTCTTAGTAAAATTTTAAAGGCTTAATTAGGCTTTCATAAGAGTGTACATGTATTAAAATATTTTAAATGATTTCATGTCTTCAAATTTTTTTTTTTTTGGGTTCAAATTTATATATAATATCTGTTTATTAGTATTAAAACCTTAAATTGTTAAAACCCAAAAACCCCTAATTAAACCCAAACCGCAACTTGAACTTGGATCATTAATGCTTCAGTTAGTATAAAATTTGACAGTTTATTTGCAAATTAATTGCGTCTGCATGGTGATGACATGAAAGTTTTAGCAAAGGACTCAGTGCTCGTATTTGAGATATATATATATATTTTTTTTTTGTCAAGGAGCGGGATTCAAAACTCGAAAAATTCTTTCCAGGACGGAGTGTACGGAACGACGTGCCCAATCCCACCTGGACGGAACTACACCTACGCTCTTCAGGTTAAAGATCAGATCGGAAGTTTCTACTACTTCCCGTCGCTCGGATTTCACAAAGCCGGCGGCGGATACGGAGCTATCCGTATCTCTAGCCGTCCCAAGGTTCCTGCCCCATTCCCCGCTCCCGCCGATGATTACACCGTCCTCATCGGCGACTGGTACAAAACCAACCACAATGTACATTTCTCCTCTTACGTATGAAGCAAGCAAAGAGGGGAAAAATAGATAGGGACGATAAAAAGATGATACTATTTTATTGACTTTTAGAGAGTCGGACAAAGTGTTTGTATTTTGAACAAATTAGTAATGTTGCATGCATATATATATATATACTTAAACGTTGCTACTTGTTGGAATTTTGAATTAAGTTTTGTAATCTCTCCTTGTAGGAGTTGAGGGCACAACTCGATATTCATGGTGGAAAGCTTCCTTTACCAGATGGAATTCTCATCAATGGTCGCAATAGTGGTGCCACCCTTAACATTGAACCAGGTTTTTGCTCTTTTTTGGCTTAACGGGTTAATTTTATTAAAGCAAAAAAAGTTTACTTTTGCTCTTTCACTTCTCTAGTCTCGCTTGTTTCGTGGTTATTTAATTCTTGACTGTAGTATTGATAAGTTATGATGTGAAAAATTTTGTAGGTAAAACATATAGACTTAGAATATCAAATGTTGGATTACAGAACTCCCTCAACTTCCGAATCCAAAACCACATGATGAAGTTGGTTGAGGTCGAAGGGACACACACTATTCAGACTGCCTTCTCTTCGCTTGATGTCCACGTCGGTCAATCTTACTCGGTCCTTATAACAGCTGACCAGCCTGCAAAAGATTATTATATTGTGGTCTCTAGTAGGTTTTCCTCGAAGATCCTCACCACTACGGGTGTTCTTCATTACAGTAATTCTGCTGGACCTGTTTCTGGACCTATTCCAGATGGACCAACTCAGTTGAAGTGGTCTTTTGACCAAGCACGATCCATCAAGTATTGTTTATTCTTTGATTCAGTGACAAGGACTATAGTTGGTTTTGCTCACTTCAAGGTGCAAAAATGTATGATTCCTGGCTTTTTTTTTTGTGTCTTGTAGGACCAACCTTACAGCAAGCGGACCAAGGCCAAACCCACAAGGTTCATACCACTATGGTAAGATAAAGATCACTCGAACGATCATACTTGCTAACTCTGCTGGAAAGATCAAAGGCAAGCAACGATACGCTGTGAATAGTGCATCATTTTATCCAGTAGACACCCCTTTGAAACTAGCGGACTACTTCAAAATTGACGGTATATACAAGCCTGGAACCATACCTGACCAGCCCACATACGGTGCAATATTTTCCGTCACTTCTGTAATGCAAACTGATTACAGAGCATTTGTGGAGGTAGTTTTTGAGAATGGGGAAGATATTGTCCAGAGCTGGCACCTTGACGGTTACTCTTTCTACGTGGTTGGGTAAGTTATAAATTACTATCCAATTTTTGTTTTTTTTCTTCTTTTAACACTCTTAATCCTGAACCTTACAAGTTAATATTTGCGTCCACAATATCCACACGGTAAGCAATTTTGAGCATTCTCTAAACAAGAATTAAGAATAATACCAACCGTGTTCATTTTGTCTAACTATCAGAATGGAACTTGGGAAGTGGAGTGCTGCTAGTAGAAAAGTCTACAATCTAAACGACGCAGTCTCACGATGCACTGTTCAGGTGAGAGTCATCTAAAGCTTTAGATTTTGATCACACATGCAGTTGGCCATAAAAAAAATCAGAATGGGTTTGTGTAAAACGTGGACCGCTGAATGAATATATACAGGTGTATCCAAAATCATGGACTGCGATATACATATCTCTGGACAACGTAGGAATGTGGAACCTGAGATCAGAGTCGTGGGAAAGACAATACTTGGGACAACAATTCTACATGCGTGTTTACACAAACTCCACTTCTCTCAGAGATGAATACTTGATTCCGAAGAACGCTCTTCTTTGCGGCAAGGCCAGCGGCCGCCACACAGCGCTGACGTGAGTGAAGTGAGAGACATTGATAGATGATTGCAATGATTTGCTGAAAAACAGATTGATATTTCTTTTGGTTTCTTCGTCATATATATATTTAATTAACAATATATTTCCGTTGATAATTTGTATCATAAAAAATAACTAAAAGTAAAATTACAACTATATATAATTTGAAGTACTATGCGATGTATTTCAATCCATTGTCTATATTTACAATATGGTATGTTTAGAGCTCTGTGAGGCAGTGTGGGAGTGAGGACAACTGAGGTTACATCATATGCTCTTATAGGTATTGTTGTAATAATTTCAGGGTAGTGGATTTCGGGATATCATTCATGGCGATGTAAGAACCACACAGACTGTCGAATTCGTTAAACCCATCGTCTATTAAAGTTTATTTCTACATTGAAATGTGAAATAGAAACCAATCGATATTGGTATAGGTTAATTGGTATATTGGGGGCGATAAGCTCATCGATTAACTAGGATTCACAAAATAACCACACCACGAAAGATAAAAATTCAATCGAGAGTCAACGTCTAATGTGTTAAGACTTGAAATTGTGCAGCTACTGCGATCTAGGCTCTATATGGTCTAAAGTTGGTGTAAGAACTCGTCAATAAATGTTAAGCCTTATTCAAAAAGGTTTGTTACATTTCGACTACTTGTTGACTTAGATGTTTGATCGATATTTTTATTTGAATAGTAAACATAATTTTTATAGACATGCATGACATATACTATAGTCTAATACAAAAGTGATTGCTAGTTGTCATACAAAATAAGAGTTTGAAAATAGTGATTAAGGAATCTATTTGTTAGGTGGACTTGTTGTTCACAATACTAAATGTTAAGGGATTAATTGCTATTGTCATACAAAATTACAAATTATGAAGAAACCGTTTGATCAATTTGGCAATACGACGACGACATAATAATATCATGAGAATTTTTCCTCAATTTTCAATTTATTAAGAAAAAAAGGAGAATAAAGATCAACACATATATTCCTCAGACGGCCGAAAATAAAGCAGTTTCTCTCTTCTTTCTCCTGCTAGCACTGTCGCGCAACCCATTAGCTCCGCCGGCGTCGCCCTAGGTTCCGTCACGTTCTGTTCCTGCTCCTGCTGCTCCCTTCCCTGAGCCGAGTATTGAACAAGTTAAGTCTCATCTTACACATATTTGCAAATCGTTTCCCTAACTCTCTATCTCAGAGCATGTGTAGCTCGTTTTTAGATCCGAGAAATCTCATGAGTTTTCCACCGTCTCGTCGTTGTGCAACCGCCGAAAGAGGACTTCAGGCGCCGCCGCAACACGAGATCTAGAGCGATCTCATCTGTCTCAAGAGGTCACCGTGCTCCGGCCGGTCTCTTCACCCTCGGGTTTTAACCACGAAGTTATCTTAGGAGTTTTAACTCCTCAGCTGCATCAAACTCTATCCAAGTCTTCGATGACGGACTCCACGGCCATCATAAAGCCAAGAGTCACCGTAACACCATCGGAATCTATCTCGGGAAATTTCCCCGGCAAATGCTTTTGTTCCTTCAAGGTGAATCTCATCGTGACCCATCCAACCGTTCTTGCCTCCTCGCCGCTGAAGCCTCGCCGGTGCATCCGAGGACTATGCGCCGCCGTCGTCTCAGGTTGGCTTCTAGGGCGAACTCCACTTCCATCGGGCCTTGGGCCGGAACTATTAGCAACTGTTATAAGTGGGGCCTTTGACCAACGCTTTATCTGTTTCTTCATGAAATGTTTTAATTTCAGTTTCTGTCTCTATTGAGCATTAAAACTTAAGTAATGATATTTAAGTTGTTGACCAAAGAAAAAAAAGATCAACACATATAAAAAACATGAGATTCACATAATCATAAAAATATTTATTATTATTTCAAATATTATATGATTTAGGGACCAGGTAAACATATAAGTGAAACCAAGAACGATATATCAAATGATAGTAACCTATTGTTGGAATCAAAAGGACATATATAGTGGAAACTCGTGAGGATATGATCGAAACAGCAAGAGTCTAGTCTATGAAAAGACGATCACATATACGATCCGCCATGAAAAAGGTTAAACAGACCCAGACAATTTGCAGCACAGTCATTCCACTGAGAATGGTGAAACGTGGACGTTTCTCGAAAAGACTTAGCCAAACAACAGCAAAGAAAACATTCGAGATAATGTTGGACAAGAGAGCAATCTTCAAACAAGAAAAGGAGAATTTTTCGGCCCTTCGAGTCCAAGCAAGATCAGCCTGAGAAGCTTGTCGAGCTGCGAGAAGAACTAACACTGGGGGGAGAGCAATTAGAAGTGCTAACTGACTCAAAGCCTTAAAACACTTGCCTGCTACTTGTATGAATCGAAAAGTCGTGGCTGTAGGCTCTGGATCTGATGAGGCAAGACCAATCTGTGGTACGAGCATGAATGCGAATATGGAGAACATGATTACGAAGGCTAGTCTCATACGACGACGACGATTGTCCACGACCAGATGGTGTAGGCGATCAATGTTCATTTCTGAGCTATAAATTTGAGAAACAACTATTTTAAAGGAAAACTAAAAAGAGTTAGAGGGGTTTTGTAGTCAACAGGTAATGGTGTCACTTGATCACATTTGGACAGCTTCATTTATAATAGTTAGATTTGGGTTACCGAAAAAACCTGGTTACATATTTGATTTTGTTTCTGATTTTCGGTTCAAATTTTATTATAATCGGTTTTAATCCTATCGTCCGAAACATTGTATTGATTGTGGATGATAGTTGTAAATAAATTTCTATATAGATGTGATAGGGACTTATGACGGAGATTTAACTCACACCTAATCTTTTCACTAATTTCTTCATCAGTATGGTATTTATAGTGGTGATCAAGAAATATGGTGCATACGTATGATATTTATAGTATTGATCAAGAATACTGGAGCATAGTGGATGCTCGTTTCTCCACAACAAAAGAAACTATTTCCCAAATAAAAGGTGCAAAAGAAAGTAACAACTCATCTATTTACATTTCTTACCTCACGCGAAGAGTTTATGATTTATCAAGAAATTGTCTTTTAAACGCAAGGGAGAAAGAGTGAGAAACAAAACAAAATGAGGAACAAATACAAAAATTCAAATCTTCTCATTTAACACACCGCTTCTATCACTAATCCAGAGCACTTTGAATATTTTTTCATGCATAAATTAAATAACCCCACAAGCAATGAAGATATGGATATCAATATGTTGTAGATTAATATGTGTGCACTTGTATGCGTGCATGGTTTAGTGGATTCTATTGCATGTGTATAGTAATTAGTTCTTCTTCTTATTTTATATAAGATGGTTTTATACATGGTAAACTAAACACGATGAGTCAAATGTTACCCACAACTGGTGTCTCCTCTTGAAACCGAAGCTACTGCTCTCTCCTGGGCAGTGTCCTGCCTAAGTATCCAAGGTATTCACAATGTGGTCTTTGAATCTGATTGCAGGGATTTGATAGAAGCGATTAAGTACCCTTCTCTTTGGCCAAGACTTCAAAGTTTCACCTCGGAGGTTTTGGGGCTATGCACCGAAGAATAAAAAATTTCCTTCAAGTTTGCTCACCGAGAAGGAAACAATGTTGCAGATCAAATGGCTAAGCATATCACTATGTGCAACCTATTTTGCTCTTTTGGATGTATACCACCTGTTTGGTTAAACCATTTAGTTGAATTTGATAAATCTTGTATTCAGGACTCAAGTATGCATTAATGATCAGTTTTTATGTGTTAAAAAAAAAAAAACTAAACACGATGACAAGATGACGAACTTGGAACGCAATATTTGTATATAGTTGTGTCTCAATCCTATTAAAAAAACAGAGATATATAATATGATAGTTGTAAATCACTTAAGGCTTAATAGATGATACCTAAGACGCGCAACTGAGAGTTAACTTGTACCTAAAAGTTTCTTAAAGTTCTATGGAGATATTTATAGTATAGATAAGACAGATATATGGATTCCGATCTTCCTTCTAAAAAACATAATTCAAGAAAAGGACAAAATAAGAGAACAACAAGTCATGAGTCATCCATCTACGTTCTCTTACATCACTTGAAGAACTAAACTCTTCTTTTATAATGGGTGTACTTTATTTAAACGGAAATGAAAGAGAAATAGCGTATGTTACATATCAAAGCGATAAAGAGAACAACACAAGATAGAAAGGTAAAGTGAACTTTGCAAGAAGATTAATCAGGCCTGCTCAATAGGTGTTAAAAGATTTTTGAAACCAAAGCTGAAGAAGCCTTCTAGAAAAGCACACCCTTAAGCGACTAAAGTGATCCTTCGAGAGAGATAATTAAGCAAGTCGTACGCGTAGCAAAGATGAGTGAGCTTGAATTGATTACACTTGTGATGATAATTAAATATCCCTACTTCAGCGGTCTTGTTAAGCTATGCGAAAGAACATTAATCTCGATGACGAATAAGTAAGGTGATAACGGATCGCCTTGTTGTGTAAACCACATTTCTTTTTTAAGTAACCCACTAAGCTCCTATTAACATCCACTAAAAATGGCGGACTAGTGATACATGATCGTATCAGATTTACAGTGGCTAGCGGCAAAGTTAATAATGGAGAGAGATGGAGCAAAAAATCTTAGCTTACGAAATCAGAATCTTTAGCTATGTCGACTTTGAGTGTGATGCACTTAGCCCCTGAAATTTTAACATAGGATACACCAAATATGCAGCAAGGAGACAGTTTTCAACAAACAAGCGACTTGTGATAAATGTGGTTTGATTAGGAACTATAAGTTGCTGTAGAATAGGTTTAATGCGTTTCACAAGGATCTGAGAGATGGTTTTGTAAGAGGGTGTTGCAGTATGATATTAGGCGAAATTCCATAAAAGACGAAGCTCCCGGTCTCTTGGGAATGAGGGTGAGAATTATTGTATTTGTAGTCGATAGCATAAAACCTTCATGGAAGAGAACTCTGCTTAAGGAACACAAAGAAATGCTGGCTTCTTCAACCTTGGTAAATTACTCTATCAAAGTTGTTCAAGATCATGATTACAAAGCATTTAATGTACTGTACCTCTTATTTTATGTATTCGGCTTTGCTCACAAGTATAGGCAAGTTAACAAATAAGCCAAATGAAAACCTTAATTTCACAATGCAATCTCACATTGTGATGGTAAGTTATGTTGTTTAAAACCATAAAGGCGAGTCATGAGGACAGCTGAGCTACGGGGCTTTAAAGCAAATCCACAGATGCTTCTTCATCAAGAGCAAAACAGTCTRGAAAACAAGTAACCSTGGCAACCTTGCACAACATCCAGCAAAGGAGATGTCTGACACGCTTCACTAGCTTCACGATCCATCCATTTCTCTAAAATSGTTTGAGCGACAAKAGCAATGCGATGCTGCATCACCGAAGCACCCATTGGTCCGACTAAGTTCAATCTCGTTGCAGCCGAGACAACATCTCTCAGCGTGATAAACAGATAAGCTCTCTGAGAAGTCTGGGGATCCATGCCGAGTAGGCCACATACAAGCCCGAATAYSGGTGCATGGTGGAAATATACATTTTTGGAGGCCAGAGAGGCGTCACGAATCATCTTGAGATTCGAGAYCTCAGTGAAAACTGAAGCAGCTATGCGAAACAACGCTGATCCTTGTGAAATCGATGCCTTTGAAGAGACTTGGTTGGTTAAAGTAGCGTTAAGAATTCGATCGAGTTTGTGCCATGTCTCTATATCAGGAGACTTGAGAGCAGAGTAGACAAAAGGAAGCAATAAGCTAGCAGTGTTATCCAACACATGAATGATATGAGTTTCTAAATCTTCAGGAGATGAAACTAACCGAGTCTGAACAGCTGCTTCGAGACCCAACGAATGAGCAAATCCTCCTGTTGGTAAAATGGAATCAAGTAATTGCCACTGACTCCACTGAATACAAGATCCTCTTAACCCAACACTATCGCTTCTTTCGTCTTCCTCAATCGTTTCTTCCATCAATTTAGACCTCTTTCTAAAGACAAGTTAAACACAATGATGCATTAATATACAGAAACTAGATCTAGATTGAAGAACTTGATCACATTAAGAGTTATACCACAATCTATGAACGTGATTAAGCAATGTAATGTTTCAACCTAAAAAACGCGACTTTCAAACTTGATAGTCTAAAATTTTTGGAACAACATCAATTATATATGTTCAAATTGATCCATTCAAATCGGACTCCTGATTCTAGAGAACAAATTGATCCATCCAAAAATAGAAAAGATGAAGATAAAAACAGAGTATGATCAACGACAAATCCAGAACGCAATTGATCGGAAAAAAAAATATCGTAAGATCTGAATCCCTAATCAAATGCGATTGAAAAATCCACAACGTAATCGACTGAGGTAAGCTTTTTTTTTTGTACCGAGAGGCGTCGAAGAAGATGAGTGATAGAGAGAGAGAGAGATAGACTATAGACTTCAGAGTGTCGACGGATACAGAGGCGGAGGGATAACTCCGGCGGAAGACGAGATGAAGGAACTAATATTATTAATTCAACTTGATTTGATTTTTACGGTTCAATTCAAACCAAACGAGAACCGACCGGGTTGCGTCTAAACCAAACCAAACTCTTTGCGGATACATTGTATGATTGTGATTGTGATTGAATTGCAATTGCTTTTTCTTTTTTTTTTCGTTTTTTTTTTGTTTGTTAATAAGTTTTGCAACAGTTATTTTTATTCTTATATCCTCGACATCTCTATTGGCCGGGACCAACGGTTATTATATCTTTCGAATCGATTCATACTAAGGGGAGTGCGTCTTCTCTATTCATTCCATCATTCTATTATATATACATTTTGTTTTTGCGATTCTATAGTATTCACCAATCGTAATGTATGGATTTGGGTCTATCTTAATACTCTTTGCATTGGGATTGTTTTGTTGATATAGACACTTGTTTTAATATGCAGAAAAGAAAAGGAAGTATTTATTTCATTAGAACAATGAACACGTAAGTAACATGTAGAGTATTATGGTGATATCAAACAGACACACACGTACATATTTATACGTTAGTCATGCAAAAATAATAAAAATAATAGGAGTTTCCGTAATTCAGAACTGGCAATACTGAGGCCACTTTCTACAGAACCAGGAGGTTGGCCCATTAGGAGGATTAACAAGATGTTCTTCATTACCGATTAGTTGATTGTTGCAGATTTTTTTGCAAGCTTCTTCACAAATTGCAGGAGTAGGTTTTTTCGCCGCTTTCAAGCACTGATTATGGACGCAATGTTTCACACAGATTTCTGCATTGGTTGAATGAGCAATGTGTGCAGAAAACATCATCGTCAATATAGCTACAATCATGAAAACACTGCATGTTTTCTTCAATGTTTGAATCGCCATAACGTATGTTTTTATCTAATGATGATTACTGCAAATGCTAAATGAGTATTACAACACTTTTTTTTACGTTCTGTTTATAATTGTGAAGAAGATGATTTGGCGGGTAATGTTGGGTTAGTCTAGGTGATTTATATAGTAAACTAATGTTTTCCATTTTTAGCAATTGTTTTTTTTTTAATTTGTTTCTTGTTTCTCTCTCATGGAATGTATACAACCAACAAATTTTGTACAGCTTAGTTGTGCTTTACTTTTTTAGTTGTCCAAACAAATTATTGCCATGTAATAACAAATTTTGATATATATGTCATTTTGGTTTATTCTGTAACCACATGTTGTTACGAATATTTATTTGTTGGAGCATATATATCAGTATTCAATAAGATCTATTGGATTAAAGCTAGTAAATGCATGGTTCAGTAATATATGTGAATTGAGTACTATCATTATAACGTAACGACTCCAAATCCAAATCAGTTAAACCTGGTCACAGCATCTCTAAGCTCAAAAGAGACGTAACTGTTGGATCTCGATCGATCGCTACTGTCGTCTTATCCTCTTTCCCCATGTGATGCTAAAAACTTCAATTGAAAACACTATACAAAAAGAAAAACTTAAGGATTTATTATTAAAAAGACTCAAATTAAAAACAGAGAAGTGACCCACAAATATGATACCCATACCATAAAATCCCATTATGGGAACATGACTTGAATCCTACCCAAAGATTCTCCATTCCTCACATGTGATCATTCTTTTTATTTTTTGTTTTACTTCACTTTTTCTTATATAAAAAGGTCCTTTTTCTTTGTGTGTTCTATAGATAACCTTGTAGGACTACTTTCATTCCCTCAAAATTGATAAGATCGTATATATTACACGGATCTGAATATGGCCATGTGAATATCTATCAAGAAGTGGACTGAACAAGACTTTTGTCGAATTAACTAAGCAACAATAAACTGAAATCTATGTTCAGGCATAACGTTGTGTTTAGGGAAAGCTCTTTAATTAATATAATTTGTATATTTATCGTAATTATTATTAGCAAATCTTGTTCTCAAGCCTCTTAAATCTATAAAAGTTTTACAAGCCCAAGACCCAAAATAATTATTTTCAATCAACCTTATAACATTTTTCTTTTGGATCAATGGATATAACCACTCGGACAACAAATAAATAGTCAGAAAATTTTCTTAATTATAAAAAGTTAATTAACTCTTATCTCTTTATTTTGAATAAAATCAGCATATATATATATATATATATATAAACCGAGATCTTCTTTAATTTTCAACTTGTCATGGTCGGACCCATCCGATCGAACCGGGCCATATTGGTTTGAAAAGCACTGCCATTTTAATTAAGTCATATACTAATAGCTTTGATCATTGTGAGCAGTATAGTGTGAAGGAAGTAAGTGGGATGGTCTAATTGAAAAAGTGATGATACATTGAAACTCATCACTACACAAACATATCACCTGTCAATGTCTCTCTAAGTGTTTGGGTCTTTAGCTCTTCATATTGAAGCCTGTCTTCTTCTTTTAATTTTTTTAAGATCACGTGAACCCTCAAAATTTTTGACCAACAAATAAAATGGACCCCTTTTATGTTCACATCCAGTGACCCCAACTTTAAAAATGAGGTCAATCTAGCTCCCAAACTTTAATCATGATTTATTTACTTACTTATTCCCATTTGGATAAGCACGTGATTTGAAGTTTGTGAAAACAAATAGTAGTAGAAGACTTAATTTAAGCAATTTTCAAGATGATTAGCAAATAGGGAGAAATTTCATCAAACCCTAAGCTAAATCTGATCTTTTGTTTCGCCCAAAGAAGAAAGAATTGCAGATGAAGCGATATGGTCTTGAAAATGGAGAATTGCCCATGTGATGTGAGAGAGCCATTTTAAATTGAGGAGAAAACATAATAATTCTCGGACGGAAATAAAATGACAACTAAAATAATTTATATAACACATGAGTCTATCCATTAATTATCAACTGATTTTGGTTTGTACTGAACGTTCAAATGAATTTAGAAAACATAATGATTTATATATCCGTTAATTGTCGACATGATGAATTCTAAGTTTTAAATGAAAAGAAAAACCACCAAATCACATCATATGTTCTTAACTATATTGATTTGTATATCCAATAATTATCAACATGATGAATTCATATTTTTCAAATAAAAAGTTATCTGTTTATTTAACCATAACCACAAAAAAAAAACTTAAAGTGGTGGAGATAGAAGGTGTCATTGGTTGGAGATTTAAATTTTTTAAAAGCCATATTTTGGTCTAAAGATTTAAAATGAAAGCAATCATGCTTTATAAATATTTGAACTGAAAGCAATCATGTTTTATAAATATTTTTCAAAGCCAAAACTGCTTTTAAAAACCTACCGCCACTTTTATGATTTTTTTTAACTTTTTTAGAATAAAAGTCTAAAACCTATAAATTTTGGACTTTGAAATTTTTTTTTGGTTTTTCATTGATACATGTCGTGTATTTGATAAAAAAAATAGAAAAAAATAATTATTTTTTAAAGAAATTTTACTTCAAACAAATTGATAAATCATATATATATATACATAATTGTCGTGTAGTCATTAGAAAATAGAAAAAATTTCATTATTTTTTAAATAAATTTTACTTAAAACAAATTGATAAATCATGTATATATACATGATAGTCGTGTTTACGTTTTTAGTATTTTAATTTATTATTTATTTTAGTTAAATAAAATTTTAATAAATTTATTTTTTACTTATTAATGTATAGACAAAATATTAATATATAATAGGTATTCACCAAATATTTTGATATTTTAAAAGTTACAGCCATGTTTACCAATCATTTTTTTTAATTCTACAGTTCTAGCAGATAAACCTACAGCTTCAGCAGATAAACTTAAAACTACAGCCCAAAAATCTACAGCCATAGTCCTAAACGTACAACAGAAAAATCTACGATCATAATCTTACAACTAAAATCCTAAATATTCCCTCGTTATATTGTCGAATATGGAAAGAGACCTCCAAAATCACTCACACATATCAAAGAATGATAACTTGTATTGATGGGTCCCTTATATTCGGATACATTCTCTTTTGAATTACGAATACTACAAATGGATGCTTCTCGGCCAACACGTCCAAAAACTAATTTGATTTTTTCTTAACAAACAAATATGAATTCTTTCTTTGTTCACAGTATTTTTAAAAAAATCTGATGACTAGTTTTAAAATAACATCTATTACACATGCCACGGATCCACAAGCGATCAATCATCCTTCTCGAACTATCTGTTCGGTTCTTTATCTGGTAAGACCAGAACATACTTCGTCCAATTGGTTAATTAATAATATCTAGATTTTAAATATAAGTGACTTGTTGAAGCAACAACGTTCCTAGATATTAAAATCGGTTTAAGTATTTGTCTGACCATCATAAATTTATAAATACTTTGATATATGATATCTCGAATACCCGTAGGCCATGGCATGACTTAGACCAATATATTGTACCTCATCAATCAAATAAAAATTAAACTCTAAATCTAGGGTATACTATTACACTATATACACTAATTTTCTAGATTGTCATTATCTGAAAACAATGATGTCAACAAATCTACTACCTAAAATGAGCTTAGTGGATTGGGGATTAGATATTAATTAAAATCATGTCATATCAAATCTCTTCTTTTTTTTCTCCGCAAAACTAAAAGGCTTATCTACTTGGAATTCTTTTTCGTTAAAGTACTTGGAAAAAATATGAACTATATATACAAATTTATTCGATATATATATTACAAAGCTTCAATTTCAGACCTAAACCCATCTCTCTCTCTCTCTCTCTCTCTCTCGTCTCCGATCCCTCTATTATCTTCTTCTCTCATCGGGAAGTGAAGATGGATATGTACAAAGATGATAGCTCACCATACTGTTATTTCCATCCAAAGGTAGAATATGTTGGAGTTTGTCCTCTCTGTTTGAATGAGAGGCTTCTGGTTTTAGCTTCAAAACAGAGATCATCAAGAACCAAACACTCTTCCTCTTCACCAATCATCAGCCTCCCTAAGATCTTCGCCTTGAGCTCTCTCCTCAGTCGCCTCGATCTCCGTCACCGGAAATTCCATCCCTCCTCCGATCTTGACGTCTCCACAAGCCAAGAAGGTACACAAATTTTCATATATCTAGTATGAATATATATATATATATTACAGAAGAGTTATATATACTTTCATACAGCATATACAAACATCTTATAATAATCAATATTTTAATTAAAAAAAATACTTCAAGATCAAATTCCAATTGGGTATTTTTCCTTTTTTTTTTTCTTGTAATACACAGTATTTTCCTGTTTCCAAAATAAGATTTTCAACTTCTCCCACATAATATTTAAGAATATTATATAATAAATTTTATGTGTATATGTGGAATCATGAGATGATTTAATCCTTATTATTTGCAACCATGTACATAATTTTCTGTATATGTATATATATACACATATACACATACATTTATATTAGACTCCTTTTCTTTCAGAAATGAGTTCATTTTAATATTATTTTAAATCGGGCAAGCTGAAAATTTTGTTTTACTCATATAATGAGTTGTGTGTTATACGGCTAATTATCTTTTATAGTTGGTAAATAATGTAGTTTATATGGATATATATTTCAATTATTGTAGAAGATCAAGTATTACTGAAATTCAAAAAGTTTCATATTTTGTTCAGATTCTTTTATATCAATAAAATTCGAAAACGATGGAAACGCGTCGTGGGAGAAGAAAGCAGTAGTGACAAAGGTTTGTGAAGACAACAACACAACATACTACTCAACATGCAAGAAGCAGCAATCCCCTATAACGAGCAGTACCAGTATCGTAGAGCACAGTACTGCCAAGTCATCGCTTAGGTGGCGCAAGCGTATTGGTCATCTCTTCCACGTTATTAGACTCAGATCACGATCTTCCACCACTTCTTGTCACATGGCATCATCCAAAGTCGAAGGAGCCAAAGTGAGGAAACAGGGTTGGATGGTGAGGACCTTAACCAGAAGAAAATCCAGGAAAAGTAAAAGTTGATTTTTTTTTCTTCATATAACTAATTATTACATTTGAAAAAAAAATACTTTTCTATATTTTTTTGTAGTTTAATATTGGGTTTGGTCGTTTTTTCAATGATTGATGCTTCTGTTTGAAGAAGAATTATGTGGAAGTTTTTTTTTTTGTAAGTAATGACAATAAATGGATTTAAAATCGATTGAACTACCCATAGATTAAATTACTGAATTAGTTTTAGATTTTTGCTTAAATATGTATTGCATATAAAGGATATGTAAAGGGACAAGAGTCATGCCCTACACCATACCTCTTTGTAGGCATGTGGTCTGAATCTGATAAAGCCATTAAAAGATGGGAGAAGGGTCAAAACTCAAATTAGCCTTTTATCATTATTTCAATATGACAAAAGAGAAAGTTTTGAACCAAAAAAAAAAAAAAAAGGTATAATTAAAGAGAGAAGAAAACTAGAAAAGTGAGTTGCTTTAATATAAAAAATTTTGCATGGGATTCTTGAAATTTTTTCTATGACTTTTAGTGCTCACCTTAATTTCCTTTTTATTATTTTATAAGGAAAAAATAATGAGAGTAGTACAAGTTATAATGCAAGAAGAAGAGTCCATGTTATGTTGTTCACAATAGTGGGAAACATTGGAGCATAAAATATGGACCCAAAGCATTGCCCCATTCACATTGTCTTATAGTTGTCTCTTTTGTATACATTGTATATTTCCAAATCCCAAATTTAAAGATTTTTGTGATACATATTATATTAGAAATTATCGAGATAGTTATAGAACATCGGTTTATGTTGGAGAGTTGTTCATGTCATATGTATCTAAGTTTTACCAAGTTCTTTTTGATTCGAACGAAATTGGTTAAAATGTTGAAATCAATAGTAGATTCATTTGACAACTGATTTTGATATTTGAACTTTATTGTGTTTGAGGTGACAACTCAAAGGAAAAAAAGTGGCTTTATTTTTGAAGTTCAATCAAAAGTAGGAAAGTAATGTGACTCCTCCAAAGGAAATTATATAAGAATTTATCAATGTGGTAAGACTGATGCGAAGGAAAACCTAATTTTTAGGTTAATAAAAGGACGAGTAGACATTTGTTTGTTTTGTCACTTTTGTCCACTTATTTTTCGTGTCCTTTTATTTGAACTTTTTTTTTTTACATTCTTTTGAAATTATTGTTAAAATCCTATGTCGAACAGGTTAGCTGAAAGTGTAGTAGCTGAATGTTTTTTCTGGTCAGGAAACTAGTTTTATTCAGTAGCTTAGCTTAAACAAGTTTAAAAACCTTGCAAAGTGTAATTATTGGTAGCTCTCGAAACAAATTAAAACGAAGTTGGATAGTCAAGAACATCAAAGAGTAATGGTATAGTTGAATATTTAGTCGATTAGTTTTGTTGATCATGGTAAAATCATGATTATTTGCCACCGTTTGACACCTATTCTCTGATTTTTAGCACATAGGGATTTATGATATCAAATGTATGAGTGAAAGTTTTTATATGATTTGTTGCATAAATTTCGTAAATTTGGTTTTCTTTTGTGGAGAGCGTTGGCTGTAGAGTTAAACGGGACCATTTTTAATAGATGATCGTATTCAAAATTAGGAGCAGGACCACCTACCTATATTTTTTACCTAACATAAAAGATTTTGAAGAATTAAATGAATTTTTTTATAGAAATACTCCCATTTAGTTTGATACAAAAATCCTTAGATTAATTATCAGAATAAATGGGAAATTTCATACGATGAACAAGACAAGGATCCTTGATCAGGACGTAAGCCCCAGTGGTCTGCATATATGTAGACAGGCATAGATATAGCCTATACGAAAATACAAATCGTATAATACGACATGGGGATTAAATATGTAAACATTTCATATATATATGTACAAAATATGAGATTTTACGACAATAATTTGATATTGAATGATAATGCATGCTCTATATGTATAAACGTAGGTCATGATTCATGAGTGACAACAACATGTGGGATTCAAATTTCAAAGTCTTTAAGTAAAGAAAGTGACGTATACTTGGAACCAATTCAACTGCAACAGTTATCCAAATTTTTATTAAATAATATATGCATATGTCTACATGTGTACTTGTTATTTATTAAATTACATTTTTATGAATATTTATACACTTATATCACTTTGTTACTTACATAGCAAAACCCAACACATTTTGATTTTTTTTTTTTTATAATTATTTTAAATTTTAAATATTATTGCTCATCGTCCAGCCTTAAAAATTTGTTTGTATAATTCGGAAACAAGTTTTCAGAAAAACAAATGTTATATAAAATATGATAAAAAAAATGTTCAGTATATTATTGGGTTTTAAAATTAATGGGCTTGGCCAATAAGAAAGATAAATGTCTTATTGCAGCCCACCACTAGAAATATAGTTTTTCAAATTTGTATTGTTTCATAATTTCATTAAATGCTGAAGAAAAAGTTAGATATACGATCTCATCATATTCTCCCTCTCTTCCTCTTTTGAAAATTGAAAAAAAAAAAAAATTTCAAAAGTGTAAAGAATTAACAACTAGAAAAGAACGAAATTCTCCATTTTTCGCCATGTTATATATTCTTGATTTTGGAGACGAATCATATAGCTCTGTAAAGGGATACTTCATTGCATCTGTTTCTAGTCTGGTAATCTTGTTTTCTCCTCTCAACTCTTCTAAAGTTTTGTAACAAAATGTTATAATGAGAAACACAAAGATGTTATTAGTACTTTTTAATGACGTGTTAATGAAGTGATTGTTAAATTCATTACCAGGTTGTGTTCTTCTTGGTGTTTTATAAAATGTTGTGGTCCAGTCCAGTTGATAGTTTAAGTACTTAAGATTGTTGTCAGAGTGTCTTGAAAGCAAAATCTGTGAAGCTGATAAGCCAAGTTACCTCTTTTGTTTTCATATGTTTCCATAAGTTCCCATAAAACTGTTGGGTTTATTGTGTTTTGGATGCATATTTCCAAATTCAAATTGTTTCCCATGAGATTTACTTTCATTTTCTTACAAGGAAAGGCCTGTTCTGGTTATAATGTTTGAGGAAACAAATTTGTTTCTTTCAGATCCTTGATCTTGGAATCAGCAATGGATTCTAAAGATGAGCTTGTGAAACAACATGCCAAAGTTGCAGAAGATGCTGTTGCTGGTAATTAGTCTCCCTTTTTCTTTATCCTGCTTCTGCAATTTTTTTATTTTCTAGTGAAAACATCTTCTCTTGTGGGTATTTTAAGGGTGGGAAAAAGCTGAGAATGAAGTGGTTGAGCTGAACCAAAAGCTCGAGGATGCAGCTAATAAGACCAATGTGTTGGAAGATAGGGTAAGTCATCTTGATGGGGCTCTCAAGGAGTGTGTTGGACAACTAAGGAAATTTCGAGATGAACAAGAGGATAAAATTCAAGAAGCTGTGATTAGATGTAGCAAGGAGTTGCAATCTGCTAACACCGGTCTAGAGAGACGAGTTCTTGAGCTCCAGAAGGAAGCAGAAGCTGCAAAATCTGAAAATATGGTGCTGAGACGCGAGTTTCTTGCACAGCGCGAAGAGCTTGAGATTGTGATGATTGAGAGGGAATTGAGCACTCAAGCAGCTGAAACTGCTAGTAAGCAGCATTTAGATAGCATAAAGAAGGTGGCGAAACTTGAAGCTGAGTGCAGGAAGCTTAGAAGTTTGGCTAAACCATCATCATCACTATCATCTAATCAATCTTCAGATAGTCATTCAGATGGAGGAAGGGAGAAGCTCGAGGGGAGTTGCTCAGATTCATGGGCATCATCAGCATTGATTTCTGAATTATATCAATTCAAAAGTGAGAAAAGGGGTGATAGAAGTTTTCATGGAACTACTTCATCCACTGAAGTTGATCTCATGGATGATTTCCTTGAGATGGAACGTCTTGTGGCTCTGCCAGAGACACAGGCTAAAAACTGTAAGACTGAGTATGAATTGAACTTAGAGGATAAGTTGGAGAAGCTACAAGCAGAAAAGGATGAGCTTGAACGCGAAGTTAAATGCTGTAGAGCAGCGGAAAAGAGATTGAGCTTAGAGCTTGAAGCTGTTGTTGGTGATAAAATGGAGTTGAAAGATATGTTAAAGAAGATGGAAGCTGAGAAGGCTGAACTAAAGATATCGTTTGACGTAATCAAAGATAAATATCAAGAATCTAGAATTTGTTTTCAAGAAGTTGAGATGAAGTTGGAGAGGCTACAAGCAAAAAAGGAAGAGCTTGACAGTGAAGTTAAATGTTGTAGAGAAGCGGAGAAGAGTTTGAGCTTTGAACTCGAAGCTATTGTTGGTGACAAAATGGAGTTGGAAGATAAGTTGGAGAAGATGGAAGCTGAGAAAGCTGAGGTAAAGATATCGCTTGACGTAATCAAATATCAATATCAAGAATCAAGAGTTTGTTTTCAAGAAGTTGAGAAGAAGTTGGAAGAGATCAAAAGGGAGCTGAAACTAGCTAATGAATCCAAAACACAAGCCGAAACTCGGGTCATCCAAATGGAAGCAGAGGTGAGAAAGGAGAGGATTGTCTCTGATGAGCTAAAGGAAAAGTGTGAGACATTTGAAGAGGAGCTTAAAAGAGAGATAGAAGAGAAGACAATGATCAGGAGAGAAAAAGTAGAACCAAAGATCAAACAGGTTCAGTTTTGTATTTTTCTGATCACCGATTAGTCTTGTTCTCAATTCTTGTTTCACTAAAGTTGATTCTATTGCAGGAAGACATAGAAACAGCTGCAGGAAAATTTGCAGATTGTCAGAAAACAATAGCATCGCTGGGGAAACAGCTACAATCTCTTGCAACACTTGAAGATTTCTTGATCGATATAGCTAGCA
Source organism: Boechera stricta (assembly GCA_018361395.1). NCBI lineage: Eukaryota > Viridiplantae > Streptophyta > Magnoliopsida > Brassicales > Brassicaceae > Boechera > Boechera stricta. Next base: position 4,003,828 of record CM031539.1, on the reverse strand, counting down.
TTCCAGATTCTGCAAGGTCTGTTCACAAGAAGGAAGCATTTTTACGAAAAGATCCTCCTGAGTGCATCAAAACAATCAATGGAAGATCACTTGAGTTTTTGGCAATCAAGAACAGCAACAACAATATCTCACCTCCATGTTCATCTTCTTCTGATTCAACAACAGTGTCATTAGTTATGTCATCAAACCGAGGGAGTTCTGAGAAGAATCGTAATGGATTTGCCACGGTTTTCACTCGAAGTAGAAATGCAATACATTTGGGGATTTAGGAGAAGCAATAGGTTCTTGCAGTAGCTAGAGTTAATCTGTTGTTTAATCGGATTCTTATCATAGTTTTCATATTCTGACTTGTTGTTACCAAAAGGATCACCCGTGTTTCTTCTGCTACAGAATGTAATCTTCTTAACGTTATATGTCTTGTGAGATTTATATTTGTTTTTTTCATTTTCACCAATGTGATGGTGTAATATGATGCATTATGGTTGCTTAATTTCTGGATAAAGGCAACGAAGACTGCAATTGTGGACTTGATGTTGAATTTTTCATTGGTTGTGTCTAAAAAACAATTTTTTATATTATATTCTAAAATGGCACATGCAACATACAGACATCTGAGGTTCTATGGTGTAGTGGTTAGCACTCTGGACTTTGAATCCAGCGACCTGGGATCGACTACCGGTAGGACCTCTCTTACTCTTGCATTTTTTTTCCTTTCCAAACATTGTAATTAGAGGTGGCAAAACTGAACCAAATCAAAATTCATCAGCTTAAAACTAAACCAAATTGAACTCAAATTTAACGGAATAAACCAAAACTCATTAAATTAATTTTATATAATATATAAATACATTAAAGTATACCAAATGAATATAAAATTTAACAAAATATAATATTAAATATATTAAAACCAAACCAAGATCAAGTCTTCAAACCGGACCAAAATTCTAGTTTGGTTTCGTTTTCCAAAACCCAAGAAGAAAAAAACTCCATAATTTGAAAAACCGAGTGCCCAAGCATTTGTAATCATCAATAAATAACATTTACAAATAGTTTTTCCTTTAGTACATACAAATCTGAAAGCTAACTTAGTAGCAACACCTCAGATATATAAACAACAGATGAGTGGGCAGTACTCATAAAACAAAAGTGAACAAACCATAGATTCTGCAACGAATGGCGTCTAAATTGGCTATTATTCTCCATGGTTGTGATGATTGATGTTCTCTTGATTTCTTTTGGTACTTCTCTCTCTTCTAAAAGCATGAAACAGATCCAATCCTAGGCCGACATTGAGGATGTTCATTCCCGCCATACCAGACAGAGCTAGCGGTAACTCCACGCCTTTCCCAAACTTGTGTGCGTCTTTGATTAGCTTTACAGTGATGAGAATGTGAGGAATGCACCTCGCAAACACAAAGGCTGTCCAGTTTAGTACCCACTCCAGTTTCACCAATGCCGTGTTACTGTCTCGGATTCCCGCCATTCTCCTCAGCTTCCTCACGTGCAGAAAGATCGAATGCATCTGTTTACACATCAAAATAACAAAGGTCACTTTGGTTCACATAGGTACATGTTGTGGATTTGAAATTGTAGTCTATGTCCAACTGGATTGCTATATATGAAACTAGAGCTAAAATAATGTTAGCATGGTCCGCAAAAGAAACAGAAAGATAAAAGTGGAACGTACCTCACAAATGAGGGTAAGAATCAGGTAGTTGATGGTTACATTTCGGTACAGAGCCAATGTGAAGCAAACAAGGAGGACGAGATGGTGAACTAGAATGGAAGGTATTAAGCCGCTGTATAACCGGTACTGAAGCATATCCCACTGGTCATATGCAAAGTAGCCGCATGAGAAACACAAAGCTGGATATGCCCATTTCCAAGTACCACCAACCAACTCAGAATGATCAAACATCTCGTCTAACCCTTTGGCTAAGCATTGATTGAGCAGAATGAAAACCACTGTAGTAACACAAGTGGAGTGTTGAAGATGCAAAAACTTAATCAGTATGGCTTGGTGAAGAAAGAACTGCATCATACACAAGATATGGCAAAACAGATGGTGTAATGGTCTTTTAAACCGCTGAATACATTCAAGGGTGTAATCCAGGTCTCAAAGAAGGATAACTACTGAGACTAAATGATCCGCATAAATGGTAAAACAATAGAAGCAACGAGTAAGCTCCCCAGACCCAAAGTTTATATAATCAAGGTAAATGCTTTATGCACTTCAGCATCTATAAGAACAGTTGCCGCAATCCAAGAAACAAATGGCATTCTGAGAAGAAAGCAAAAATTCTGCGCCAGTTACTAATATTAACACGTCCATTGATCAACTCATAAACCAAAAAACAACTTACTAGACCAACAAACAACTTATCCACCCACACATCCCGATCATGGAATCAACAAAGCTACAACAAAATTGGAAGTTGAAGAGTTGAGTCTATAGTCAAGGACATGCTTGACTGCTTGTTAGAACAGTACAAACCTTTTAAAGCAACAGATAAAAACCTTGAAAATGGCATCAACTTTGTGTTATCTCCCACATGAGATTCTGGCTTATTCTTTAGCTCATTAACCTAAAACATCAAATCTGTCTCTGACATAAATTACACGGGAGAGTCAAGCGATTACAAGAAATAGCATAGAGACAACAACCATGCCACTATAATCAAGCAATCATAAGAACAATTCAATCGGAAATAACAACTACATTAAACAATGAAAGGGTAAAAACACACAGCACCAAAGCAAAATGGAGAATGTAATTGACCAATACCAACGCCCAATTTGAACACCACTACGCATAAAAATATCTCCATTAACAGAGCAAAATCATATGATATTAGAGAGAAGAGACGGAAGAGGACCTGATGCGGAGGTGATGATTGAGTGCAAAAGCGAGACAGAGGTGTTAACAAAGAGAGGGTCACGAGAAATCCACGAACGAACCACCCAATTCATCAATTGAAAGAAGCATCCACCGCAAATCACCCAGAGAAGCTCGATCCGGAGATTGAAAACAATCTCAAATACGACGGAGACAAGCCAAAGAAGCAGCGTCGCTAGAAAGAACTGCCCAGGCCCATTATTCTTCCCTCCCGTGCTCCCAATCCCGTTCCTCGCCATCGAAACCCCTCTCTCGCCCGTAGATTTCTTGATAATCCGGCAAAGTTTAACCCTAAATTGGATTTTTCTTAGCTGCAAGCTCCGATTTCCATTTCCAATTTTGGCGGAAGATACTTATATATATATGCCTTCACGTTATAAGCTTACAAAGAGCCTGTTTGGGACGCAATGAACACGTGTCCATCGATACTTGCTCTCTCCTGATGCTGAGTCATCAAATTAAAGCAAAAACGTACAAAATTTCAAGTATTCAATGTCGACAAAATTATTATGTTTTTGTGCCGACATTCGATGTCGACAATCTCCTATCTTATTGAGGCCTAGTTACGGCCCATTTGAGACTCAGCCCATGTAATGATTCGGAAAGATCGGAACACAAACCAGAGGCAAACCACTCGAACACTATACACTAGACCCGTACGTACTACGTAGTACAAGAAAATCAAGAGTTGTTAGTTGTTACACGCACAAGAAACAAGACGACTATAAACAAAACACCATCAAACTGATATATTCAAAGCATGTGTAAAGTAATATTAGACCGGTTTCCACACTGATAAAACCTCTTGAAACATCTCCAGCATCAGTTCTCGATCAGCTTGCCTAAAGAAACTGCTGATTTCTTCTCTGACATCATAAATCTTTCCGAAATCAAACAAATACATCAGACACCCTTTCTTCAGTTTCTCCAGCTGATAAAGCCAGGCCTCTTGTAACCTCTCCAGCACATTACCCGAGTTTATATCTTCCATGAGGCTTTCCTCGCATGCGGCTTTCAAATCCGTTATGTCGTATTTGTTTGCAGCCCCGAGGAGGGCGAGCCGGTGTTCCCAGAAGTCTTCTTGGGTTATGTTTCCGTAGAGGTAACTTAGGAGAGCCATGCAAGATTCTCTTGACATGTCGTCGATGTGGACTGTGGATGATTCTTTTTCCTTGAGGTCGTGGTGGAACATGCTTTTGAAGACGGTTGAGCTAGCCGAGAGGATAGCTTTGTGAGCAGAGAGCATGCCATCGGCTGTGTGGATGGTTACATCGGTTAGGATGCTTTCCTCTAGCATCCGGGATAAGCATTTGAGAGTGGTTTGGGTTGAGATTGATTGCATTGTTGCATCGGTTGGCCAAACAGGTGAAGCTTCACCACCCTGGATTGATTTGATTTAAATTGATCAACCATCGGAGGAAAAATGCTAGAGAGAAAATAAACTTACGGCTAAGTCTAGAATCATTATGCACTAAAAAAGCTGAAAACTTACATTCAAAGGGCTGATTTTGAGATCAAGAAATTCGACATCAATGGTGAATCGACCGTGGAAGCTGGAATCCACATGCCACACACAATCATCAGTTGTACGCAGCAGTTTTTCGAAAACTGCACCACAAGACATTATCTCAGCGTACATATACACAAAGCTAATTCAGGTCTAACTATTCCCATAAGGTACTGCTAATCATCTGCAATCATTAATTTTAAAAAATTTACTATCTTTCAATCTATATGCATCAACTTCCAAGAGATTTCACTGTATTGAGAAGCTGAGATTCATGAAAAGCAAAAGAAACTCCATTACTATCAGAGGATTCCAGAAAAATTCACTATAGTTCTTCTTATTCCAACATAAATAAACTAAGCTACTTCACTATTTCCTGAAAACCTAATTGGCTAATTTCAACATCGACAATATAATTCAAATTCCAAATCCAACGAAATCAAATTCGGAAACCACACATACCAGGAGAGATGTAGAATCTACGATTAGGGCCAACGTTGGAGACACGAAGAACAAATTTGGCAACAGGAGGTTGCTCTTTAGATACTCGAGAGAGTTCTGGGAAAAGCTTCACTGTTAGATAACGACTCCTCTCTACAGACAGATGCCTTCACATCCAAAAACAACAAAAATCAAAAATCCGAAAAAAAATTCATAAGGTTAAAACCAAAAGTTAAAAAGGAGGTTACCAATTCCAAATCCCAACTTTGAAAGGATCGGATTTTTTGAAAGAGCAAGGTCCAAAATTTTCAATCCTCCATTGAGCTAACCTCGAGATTGTCTCCACCTTCGTGTCTCCCATCCCCACTCTCTCTCAAGATTTGACTTCCTTTCTCTGAACTCTTCTTCACTTCACGCCAAATAACACGACGAAAGCAAGCAACACACTCAGGCGCCTCCATCGCTTGCCACGTGTACGAACGAAGATGGTGCGTATTTTAATTCAGTAAACCGGTTTATCCTAAACCGGTTTAGTAACGAGATCAAAATCAATCTCGGTTTGAAATGGAAGAGAGACGAGTTAGAGATATCAGATCATAAAATGGCGACTAAGACGGCGACGGTGAAACCAAAGATCGTGTGGAACGAAGGGAGACATAGATTCGAGACGGAGGATCACGAAGCTTTCATAGAATACCAGATGAAGAACGACGGTAAAGTCATGGATCTGGTTCGAACCTATGTACCGTCGTCAAAAGCAGGATTAGGTTTGGCTTCGCATCTCTGCGTCGCCGCCTTCGAAAACGCCTCCGAACACTCTTTCTCCATCGTCCCCACTTGCTCCTACGTTTCTGTACATCACTTCTTCCTTTCATTTTACAAAAATTGCGTTGAATTCAGATTCTTGTGTCTTATCACTTATGATATGTCTCGTGTTTGCAGGAAACGTTTCTTCCTCGAAATCCATCGTGGAAGCATCTGGTTCACTCAGAGGATTACAAGACGCTCAAGTCTCGCATTTGATCAAGTCCTGCTTCTTCTACTATAAAGCCTTTGGCGTATATAATAAAACTTTAATCTCTTCAGCTTAGATTATTAAAAGCTTGTTTCATGTCTCTGTAACAACAAAAATCCCAAATATGTATCGTCTATTTCACAATTCGACAGCAACAAACACTGATGTTGTCAACATAATAAATAACATTATTCTATTATACATTTTTGTACAGAAACGTGTTCTTGTGTCTTTTTAGCCGGTGACAAAGTAATCCATTTTCTCCGGTGGCAAGTTCAAAACAGATTGATCAACCTACATCAAGAAACATATTCAGGTCAAATCAATGTAAACGAAATGAACAAAGGGAATAAAGCACGATTGTTACGATTTACTTGCCTCTTCGAAAGGAACGAATACGAATGGAGTCATACCCCTCTTGTGTGAGACGGCAGGTATATCCGGATTGTGAGTTTCATCGTCTTCCCAACCTTCAACTACACCAAGAATGTCTTCTTCTGTGCTGCTTACTTCATCATCGTTCACACCACTTGTCACAAGTGACAGTAAATCCATCCGGTTATTCGCTCCAATCGTTGTTCCTCTTAACCTAACCACACCCAAAAACAAACCCATACCATAAAGATCAGAATGACTATGAGCTACTCAATTTAAACCCATCTTTTCGCTTATCATAGGAATATTGATCACATTCACCGGAAGATCAGATAAGTCTTAAATGGATGTGCTAGACATGGTAAAAGATAAGCAACATGCCTTCTTCCCAAAAGGTTAAATCCTTCCAAACGAGTCTAGACTCTAGATTCCCCTTAAGTACCGCATTGATAGCGATGCCAAACCAAGGTTCTAAATGATTCTATCGAAAAGAAAATTTCTCAGTCCGGTTTTGAGGGATTGAAATACCTTAAACGGATCCTTAAGACCGTAGGGCGCGTCCCTGGGTACAGAACAGCTGCTTCGATCTGCAAAAAGAACATGTTTTCAGGATAATGAAGATGTAATGTTGTTGATTTCTAGCCAATAAGCAGTTAGAGGCAGCTAACCTTATCATCTGACATTGACAATGTATATGTGCCTCTGTAAAGACTGTCAGATTTAGAAGCCTTAAAGTTCATGTACTTGGCAACATCCTTCAATTTCTGCGAAGAGTTCTGGAGAATAACAAAAAATCCCGATGGAAAATTATCAGAATAGATCCTGCCAGCAGCTCGCATTTATACCTAGTTAGATTGAAGTGTGCAAACCTTGTAAAGAAATCTGCCAGATGGGTAGAATCTTATGTAGCGGAAGTAACAAACCTGCAACAAATATTCCAAATGAAGACGCCACTCAATAAATGTCTGTATGTGACAGATGAAGAAAAGAGAGCTAGTCTAAGAAAAAGACAAAGACTTTTACTATGTGAACTGGATTTGTAATCCTCCACTCAGTAATTCCAGCTCGAATGTAAGTATTCCTACTCACATAAAGACCTGAGAAGAAGACACAAAGTTTGAAAATAATCAGATATTATTCAAGGAACTCAAGAAGGAGTGGAAAGATCATGATATATATATATATATAAAGAGTTGATAAGTATGAAATTAGGTTACTTTGATGAAGAAAGATATTACAAGACATCATGTTAGTTAAAAAATATAACAAGACATGAATACAAAAGAAAAGATACATCAACAATCACTTGACACTAGAATGTTGTGAAGCAAGAGGATAAAGAAAGAAAGATTACCATCAGTACGGACTCTGGATCTAAGAAGCCACATTTTCCTCCAAGATCCATCATATTTAGACTGCAAGATCCTATAGTTTTCAATAACCCCAGCAGTCTGCCAAGCTTTCAAGCACGCATTACGCCAGAACACAGGGTTTCGAACCGTGTACCTCCACTTTCGGCATACACAAGCTGCTCTTCCTAGGTCATAAGGCATCATCCGAGCAAACACCTACAAGTAACATATCCACGAATCAACTTCAGTATAGAAGAAAAAAGATTCATGGGAAAAGCTAGTATAACTAGACAAAAAAAATACAGGAAGCTCCAACCTCGAAAAGAAGCTCATCAGGCAAGCAACGATGAATCAACGCAGGATCATAATGGGGTTTACGGCTTGTACTTCCGAATGGTGCCACAGGCCTCACATGGACTCCATAAAGATCTGAAAATGGGCAAAAAATGTAACTCATCTCTAAATCATAAACACACTTGTAATAAGATGAAATAAAAGTAGAGAATGAGTATTAAATGATTAGATTACCAAGCCAAGGCCTCTTTGTGATAAAGTATTGTACAGTTCTGAGCCGCAACGCAGACTCGAGCTCAGATGGTATAGTGAGAGCATCTGTGACAATGAAGAAAGACAACAAGCACCAATGAAATCAAGTTAAACAAAAGAATCAGTAATTAGCCACAAATCTCCGTCATATCATAAGTACAACTTGTATATCATTTCTCAATTTGTGATAGAACACATTCACGAGAGCTACCAGATCAATTACTAAAGCATTTTCCCCTCCAATCATACGAGTTTTCGAAGGATACTCAAAACCCAAACGGTTTTGATCCACATCAACATAATGATTTGAGGAAAATATAGAGAAAACTCAATCAGACCCACAAAACCATGATACAGTTCCAAATTTATCAAATCGAAAAAAAAGAAAAATTTATATCAAATTTTTATCCGTTCTCGATGTCATGTATCGATCCGATTCAAAATTCGCCAAAATTAAAAATTCAATACGAAATCGAAATACCTGAAGTCATGGAAACTGCTAGACGATTTAAAAACCCGGCGATTTCGTAGCCACCCGTGCGAGCTCCCTGTTACCGGGAAAACAGAAAAGATAGAACCAGATACTCTCTGTCTTTTTTTATTTTTATTTTTATTTATTTGTTTTTTCTCGAGGTTCACGTTATTCAACAAACCACAAAACCGACTGAGTTAAGATCAGTTCAAGGTCGGTTTCAATATCTTTAACCAAGTGGTTTAGTTTTGACTGTTTCGTCTAGTAAATCAATATCATGTGATAGGGAATTGTGGAACCAATCAAGTTATGATACAGTTGAATGAGATATGAGTTTTTTCATCACGAGATTACTTTAAAAAAATATCAGCAAATTACTGAAAAACAAACACACTTCTCTTTTCAGAGCTCGTCTTTGGCCTCCTCCTTAATTAGGCTCTCCGACCTTGTCCTTGTTCTTGTCGATGAAGCTTATGATATCTTTCTTTGTCCTGTCTCCTTCGTAAATTAACAACAATGTTTCCACGCACTGATCTGAAGTAAATGGTCGGGACGTCCTTTACATTGAAGGTATCACGTGGGAAGTCGTTTGTGGTTGCGTCCTGGACAAATGAAAGAGTAAGATTAAGGTAAGAGAAAACCGGAGAGGATCAAGAATACATACTCTCATTTGTAAGAACACATACTCTCAAGATTGTCTAACCGTTGATTCTGCAATACTCCTTTGACAAAGCAGATGTTTTAGGCGAACAAGCCAAAGTTTGTGTCATGTTATGTGATTTTGCTAGAACATAAACACTAGAATATGCACATATAAAAATAAAGATGCACTACATCACATTTTATTTATCCTCCATCTCCTTGCCACGTCCACTTTTTCGCAACAATGCGTGCCAAGTGTCGAATTATGTTACAATAGTTCAATTTTTTCCGACCACAAAAAGAAAAAAAAGAAAAACACAGCATGTTGAACTCAATAAAATTGTAAATGTTGCTAACTTTCGGACAGTAAAAGTAACGTTTATTTCCTCGACGATCTGCTCGAGTTTCGTTTTAAGCTCTTCCTCAACAACCAAAGTAGCCTTTTGTTTAAAAAAAAAAAAAAAAATCTGGAATCATTCAAAACTGGTATTAATTCTTGGTATATGCTTCAGGATTAATAGATTTTAGTGTTAGAATCTCGATCCCAAGAAATGCCTCAAAAACTGTATTAAAGGAGAACTGAGTTCAAACAAAAAAAAAAAAAAGAAAAAGGTAAAATCAACCAAAAAAAAGAGGCAGCCGTTATTGTTCTGCAGAGTGCATATAAAAACCTAATGAATAGATAAACGAGGTTCCCTCTCTGTCTCTCTCTCTCTCTCTCTCTCTCTCTCTCTCAAAGCTCTGTCTTCTTCTGTGTATTTTCCTTAAAACTACCAAACTAAGCTAGCAGCTAAGAGACAGAACACACTTCTCTTTTCAGAGCTCGTCCTTGACTTCCTCAGTTGTCTTTTCCTCCTTAGGCTCTCCAACTGTGTCCTTGTTCTTGTCGATGAAGCTTATGAAATCTTCCTTTGTCCTGTCTCCTTCGTAAACCACAATGTTTCCGCTCGCTGATTTGAAGTAAATGGTCGGGAATCCCTTCACATCAAAGGTATCATGTGGGAAGTCGTTTGCAGTTGCATCCTGGACAAGTGAAAGAGTAAGAATCCGGTGATCAAGAACGTCTACTCTCAAATGTGAATGAAGAAAGAGAAAGGACTTACTAGCTTAGCTATGACTACACTTGGGTCGCTTTGGTACGACACAGCGACTTCGTCCAAGATTGGAGCAAGCTTTTGGCAGTGTCCACACCATGGAGCATAGAATTCAAGCAAGACTGCGAGAGTAAATAGGAGGGAAGAAAACTGATTTATAAGATTTTGCTACCAGCAAATAAGTGTTTGATTTCATAATGTAATCTAACTTACCGTTCTTTCCAGAGTTGAAGACCATGTCGTCAAGGCTCTCAGAAACAACAACCTTCACCGGCTCGTTGTTCTCGGTTGGGATAGGTTGAGATTTTTTGTGGGGGGCAACTTTTCCATCTTTGAAGTCCTTGACCCATGATTCAATCTGGTCAACCTCCACATTTGTTTTCAGGTATTTCTTGTCGTCAGCAGTCTGGATGATGATGAGAGGAACTTGGCTCTCTTCGAGTCCAAAGTACTGTAAATAGTTCAGGAAAAAGAGAAATACGTTCAGCAATTTGTAACCAATGCTAACGTGGAGATAAACGATTGGAGATAGATGAGGAAGACTAACCTGGAATGCACCTTGGCTGTTCTCAGCATCACCTAGAAGGAAGCTAAGACCCTGTCCCTTGTTGGATGTAGCAACTTCACGGTACTTTGATTTAAGAGCCTCAGCTGCTTCTCCAGTGAAGTTCGCGAACAACATCACCTGAAAATCAAAATATTGCCCACCATCAAAATCCAAAACGAAGAAAGTAATAGAGACTGAGGATTCTGGAAGCTTTTAGTGAGGATATTCAAAAAGAAAACTACAGACACTACTGTCAGATTCAGCTAATATGGCACGCACCCACAGCTCCTTCCATAGCCAAAACATAATTCAGTCAAGCTTATGAAGAAATATCAACTTTTACAACTCAACTCATTTCAGAATATCTATTAAATGAAACATACTTCTCCAGTAAAATTAAATGGCATGATATGAATCCATCTTTGCGGTATATCATGAACTGGTTACAGCGTATTGGAATTAAGATATTTCGTAACTCTACGATGAGTTACCTTGGTATTAGTGCTTTCAAAGAACTTGATAACATATGGGTGGTTGTTTGGATCTTTGTCAAAGACGGTGATAAGTGGAATACTGGATTCTTTGACAAATTTCTCCAGAGCTTCACCATCGAAATCCTGAATGCAAAGAAGTAAATCAAACAAACATTCCGCAACAATATACTATATAACAGGACCAAACATCCATGTAATATACAAACCTTGGAATCAACAAACAGTTCATCAAAAGGTTTGAATAGCCTGACTACAGGTCCTGTTACAGATGACTCTCCACGGGGAAGAAGTTTGGCATCCGAGGTATGTGCGAAATCTAATTCAGAGCGCAATTTCTCAGCAGTGGCCATGAAAGAATCAAACTCGGAGCCAGATAGTTTAGGGAAAATCCCAACCTAAAACAACAGAATTGGACATTATTTAAATACCATACAAGATTAAAATCATGGAACAGAGCCAAAAGCTAAAGAATATGTTTGATACTTACCACAACAACCTTCTTGTCACCAACAACCTCAGCAGCAGCATCAACTGACTTAATTTCAGCGGAAGCAGGTCCACTTTGTTTCTTCAAGTAAGAAACAATGCCGTCAGCTTCACGAGGTCCATTGTATTCTTGAACAGCTTTTCCTCCGTTTCTGAAAATCTTGATTGTTGGGAAACCCTGAACCTCGTACTGGGTTGCAAATTCTCTGTTGGTTTCCTCACTTGCATCAATCTTAGCAAGAACCACCGGAGGGACGTTACTGCTCAACTCAGACGCAGCCTTCTCGTACTGTAAACAAAACATAATCACAATTGTGTCACGGCTACATGAATTACACAAATAGCTATGCAAAGTGATCTAAAGACAGGAAAGAAAAAAAAATCTCCACATGCAAATCCTATTTTAACTGATTGAAAAAGTCTATTACCTCAGGAGCAAGCTGCTTGCAGTGTCCACACCTGAAGAAGAACAAAATACGAATTACCAAATGATGGAGATTCAGATCAAATACTTTCACAAATATATTAAAGAGTAAATTAAAATCAGACTAGTCAAAAAATCTCGCATTTCAAATCAGACAACTCAATTTACGTAGATCGAAATAGATGGAATCGTTCAAATTACAAAACTGCAACAAAATCTCTGACTAGTAACAGATCAGCTACGCCAATTTAAATCACGCAAGCGAGAATAAGAAATCATTCGCATGAAAATCCAGAAACACAAATGATAAATTCAGATCCAGGTGGAAACAAAAGGGGATCCACATCCGCCAGATTCATGAATCACGACACAAAACCCATGTCAACAGTAATCTAACGAGTACTAACAGAAAGGTTAAATTATCAAAAAAAATCAAAATACCATGGGGCGTAGAACTCGACGACGATGAAATCGTGCTTGTTGATTGTATCGGTGAAATTAGTGTGATCCAAAGTCAACACAAACTCATTCGTCTCCGTCTCTTCGCTTCTAATAGAGGAAGCGAACAACGACAACACAAGGATCGAAAATAACGCGTATTCCCTGATCGCCATTATCGCTCTCTATCTCTCTCACTCTAACAATGTTAGCTTGAATTCTGTAAGCTTTCCGGGGAAATTCTGAGAGATATTTATCACTGCAAGGCACGAAAACTGAATGCTCCTAAATGGTCACATATCCACGTGGCAAGCTCTGATTGGATATTACGTCGTCATAGTTTATAGGGATTTGGCAAGAATTTTAATGCTCACACAGTGTCTTGATAATCTTAACCTTCGAGGTTAAATTATGATTTTGTTACTTTCCCCATTTTACCAGCAGTAAAAAGGTAAAACAAAATATATATAAAAAAAAAAGGGGTGAGAAAATGTCTACACCGAAGATACAATAGTCACAATGATCCGCAACCGAAGAAAGACGTGGCTTCTTCTCTTTCGTTGATCTTGAATCAAATGAGATCTCAGGTCCGTGACTTCGTGCAAGTAAATGGTCAAATAAACAAACGTTTTTTAAATCTGACCAATTATGTTTGGTCTCTTGTCACTATTATAGCTTTTAATTTTTTCATAGATCTTCTTGATAATCTTATTATATGGTGGAGAATAATAATATATATATTCAGATGTAGATTTAAGTTAAAGATCTGAGACCTTAAAATAGAAAAAGACTTAAGAATCAATGAATATATTAATGGAAAATATGTACAACAATTTTTCCTAAACCGAATCTAATTTCATTACCAAAACTTTTTAATTCGTCCAAAATCAATCTTCAGACTGAGGCTGCTCTTGTTGAAACCTAACATCTTCATGAGCTTTCACAACTTGTGAAGTGAAATTTCCCAAGGCCTCAAAGATTGGGACTAATCCAGCTTGTAAGCTGCTTGAAGCTGCATTGTTCACAAGTTTTATGGTTTCCTTGTGCCTTGCTCTCTCTTCTTCTAGCTTCTTCCTCATTGAATCCAAATCCACCTTCAAATCATCCAAAGCTGAGATCCCGCTCTCGGACAAGACCACGCTTTTCTCTGATGCACCGTCTTGTAGCTGATCGTTTCTCATTCTTGCTCTAGCCCTCTCCATCCTAAGATCATTCAACCGTTTCTCAAAATCATGCGAGACATACTCTGCTTTCACTCTCTGTCTTTGCTCCTCATCTTGTCTCTCCCATAATTCATGTAGACTTGAGGCAAAACCTTGCATCGCGCTTGTAACATTCTCTCCAGATATTCTCGCCATAGCTTCTTGCCAGTCTTTGCATATAATGAAAACCTGCGGAGCTCCAACACGGCTAGGAGAGAAAGGGGCAATTCCGTCCTCTGTTGATTCAGGTTCATAGTGAAGACATCTTGAGAGCCATCCATGTAGAGACTCCACATATAATTTCTGAGTGTTGACCCAATCGTTGAAGCTAATGCACCATTCTCGTAGCTCCATCTCCAGATCAAGAATAGCTTTCAGACCGGAGTCTCTTTGTAAGCCGGTGTTTGCCCTGAGAGATCGAACCTTGCTCTCCATAATTGCCTGGAACTGCTTCTGGTGGCACTTGAGCATTGATCTCCACATTCTTATCAACCTTCAAATCCCAAGTATCGGATTACACAAACGAAAATATATAAACGTGGGAATAGTAAAAGAATTGAGATCAATTTATACCCGTGAATCAATTGTGAGAGTTGTGGCTGTAATTCTTCGTCTCTTAGTTTATGTATCCTGCTGGAAATGGAATCAACAGATCTTATACAGACGTCGAGTTTGGTTTGCAGCTTTCTAATGGCCTCTCGAGTAGTATCAATCTTGCTAGATTCCGCACCAAGACTATCCAGTTTTTTCAGTGTTCTGCACTTTTCTTCATAGATAACACGAAGCTTCTCTTCATCCTGCCATCAACAAACAACTGCATCTGTCAAAAGATGCACCGATCTAAAGAAACAATTATCCATTTGAAATCAAGAAACACATAGATACCTTGACTTCTTTATACAGTTTCTTTTCCCAAGCATAGAGTTGCTCCAAGGTTGAAGAGAGGTTTCCAGATAAGCCTTCTCTAACATCCTGACCATTGTATGATTTTGCAATTTTCAAGATCTTAGATGTTAACCGTATTGACGGTTGAGGCTGAGAACGCGATGACATTGTGGATGGCGCTACCAGATACATGATCCGCGAGAAGATAACTAGAGAGAGAAAAAGTAAATATCATTGGAAAAAGTAACAAGGTAAGACTCAAGAGATGCAAATCAAATCTATTGTTCATAATTTAGAAGCTCATCAGAAAAGAAAGAGCCCATAAGAGTTCAATCAAAAATAACAAAAGCTCATATGTTTCTCCTGCATGAAGAGATCCAAAGTAGAATGAAGAAAGTTCACTACAGTCTAGTGATATTGCTATCAGAGTGTACATATGTTTCTACTGCATGAAGAAACCCAAAGTACTACCAAATTTAAAGGCACAGTTGTAAAGCAAATAACTCTAACCTAACTGCAAATCATATGTAGAAATGCATTGATCATCACCACATGTAACAAGATTGATCTCCACGGAAATGGGTTTTTAATGAATTGATTTTTTCAAAAGGCAGCAAGAAATCTGGAAATCCCATTTATGCAATCAAGTAACCAATCTCAGATACAAACAGAACATGTAAGAAAATTACCTTTCAGCCCAGAGCTTTTCTGCTGATAAGGCAACTTGCTAACTTCAAGCAACACAGCCACTTCCTTCCCATGTGAAGAGGCAACCTCAAACTCACTCTTGATCTCCTTCACAACTTCTCTGAGATCTCTAGTAGCATGAACCGATAATGCAGACAGACTACTTATCTTGGAAGATTCAACATCAAAAGATGTTGTTACATTTTCCTCCAACTCAAAGCTCACTCCTTTCTTCCTCACATATTCTTCTTCTACTTCTCCAACACTCTTAGTAGCAACAATCTCGTGCCCGCTTAAATCATTACTGCTACTCTTTCCTTCTCCGTCATTAACATGGTGAAACTCAGATTCTTCTTCACTGCTCGTAAACGATGACACAGTTTTTGAACCAAAAGAGCTCTCTGTGGCCCTTTCTACCATAGGCACTTCCCTTGATGTTCCTTCACCTGAATCTCCGCGTTTCTTGATCTTTCTCTCGGTAATCTCATCTCGTTGTGACCAATTCCCAGGTTCATTCCCCTGTCTCTGTTCTTTCACCTTCTCAATGCCTTTTCTCTTTGTATGTTTTTTTTGCCCAATGATAACTTCTTGCTCTGTTTCTTCTTCCAAATCAGGAATCCCTTCTCTCTCTCTAACTTCTCTCGAATCAGGACTGCTTGAATTTGACTTAACTCCACCTATGGCAGGAGAAAACCTAGTTCCGGTACCGGAACTTTCACCAGCACCAGCTCTAATATAATCATAAGTATCAAACACATTCAAAAAATCCCAAGTGGAAGCTCTAGGCGGAGACGGAGGAGCTGGAGGTGGCCTCACCGGAGACGGTGGCTCTCTACGTTGCTCTGGGTAACCAAAATAACCAGTATTAGCATTTCCGGGGAAATAATTAAAGTACCCAACTCCATTCTCCGGCAACCATTGCCCATTCTCCACTCTATGATTGTCCGGCTGAAACACTACGGGCCGAGACGGTGGCGCAGACTTCTTCATAAAATACATTCCCGGATTCGGGTTCGGGTACGGGTACTGGTTTTGATTCGGGTTCTCTCCCATATATCCCCATCCTTCAACCGGATACTGATAACCCGGTTGATGTTGATACCCCGGTGTAAAACCGGGTTGATAACCCGGTTGATATTGATACCCCGGTGTAAAACCGGGTTGATAACCGGGTTGATAACCGGGTTGATAATTTTCCGGTAATTGTTCTTCTTTTTGCTTCACTCTAGGGCTAGTTTCAATGTGAATATGACCTAATGAATCGTCAGATCCAGATTCGGAACCTGAATCTAACTCGGATCCAGATGATAAATGCAAATGCTGATCTTCTCCTTGGTCGTCTTCTTCAATAACCGAATGCGAAACCGAAGTTGAAGAAGACGAGATCTTGTGTTTATTATGAGGCTTACCTTCGTCAGACGGAAGCGTAAGAACAGGCGAATCAGGGGAAGAAGAAGAAGAAGTACCAACGACGACGAGTTCTTCGTCTACAAAACGTTTAATGGATTCACCAACGTCACAGAGGGATTGAAAGTAAGCGAGATGAGCAGCGGCTAAAGCACAACGATGATGCGACGCCGCTTTGATCAGTTCTTTCCTCTCTCTACAGAGAATCACAAGTGGTTGATCATCTACTTTAGATCCTCCGCAACCCATATGTGAAAAACCCTAACTTTATCGACGTCTCCACAACTAACTTCAAATGCTGTTTTAAGTCTCATGCTTTGGTGAATCGAAAGACCATTGCTTCCCAAATTCAAAATCTGGGTTTTTCGAATCTCATAAAACAGAGTGGGAAAATTATGAAGAATCCAAAGTTGATTAATTAATTTGTTGTGGTTAAGAGAGTGTAAGAATGGGAGGAAAAAAAAAAAAGAAATAAACGAAGAAGGAGAAGAGAAAGCTCGTGCATGCGAGATAGAGGAGAGACAGAAGAATCCATGGGGTTTGCTGATTTTTCTTTAAACGTGACCGTAGCAGACAGGAATCAGAGGAGAGAGACAGAAAGCAAAGTATTAAAGAAATCAAAATTTATGGGGTTTTAGTATTTATAAATTAAACTAAAACAAAAGGGATTCGTCTTGTTGCAGGTAATTTCGATCTCTACGAAATTTAACGGATAGGGATGTGTGTAAGAAAGCTAGGGATTTGGGCAAAACTTAAATGCAAATTGGAAATGGGGAAGAAGATATTGCGAGAGCCGAGGATGAAAGGAAAGAAATTGGTTCTTTTTTTCTGAGAATTCTACATAAATTTTCCGGGAAAGATATAGACACAGTCGAGAAACGCGTCGACGACCAAAGGAGGTTGAAAAATAAAAGGCCGTGTCTTAATTTTTTTTATTTTTGGGCCTCATTACTTTCCACTTTTTACCTTTTTGCCCTGTTCTTTTACTTTTATCTTTTTACTCTTTAACGAGTTTCGATAAAATTTACAAAAAAAATAAAAATTTAGGCTATACCTCTACAATTATAAATAACTAAACAGTAAAAAGTGCACCATTTTGGTTGGTAGAAATGTTATGAATTGACTGACAGGTTTTGTTTCTTTTTAGTAATACAGTAAACATACTAATTTGTAATTGAAATAAAACAGAAAACTCTATTAAAACTTTTAAGTAACAGATATTTTTCATTTTTGTTTTAATTGCAAAATTTAGGAAATAAACTTTTGGACCAATGTAAAGTATTATTGATATGTTTTCTTTTTTTAACTTTTTTTGTTGTTAAAGAATTACTCCATTAACTTGAATCAACAATTAGATAGAGTTATCTATAAAACATATAAATACAAACAATACAACTGGTTGATGCTGGAATAGACGTTGGCCGGAGGAAATTGGGTCAAGAAGACGTCTCGGACAATTTCCATGAACTTCGTGTTCTAACATATTAAACATTTGTTAATTCTTACTGAAAAGACTAATACATTTTTTTAGATTATACTTTACACATAGACATTATGGACACTCAGAAATGTAAAATATTAAAGTTTTCAGTATTTCAATTTGTAATAAAAATTTGGGACCTAATCTTAATTTCTGTATTATCTGGAGAAAAATGGGAAGGCTTCTCGATGCTCGAAACAAAATAATAAACAAGTGCATGCAGGAAACATGAACATGTTGCGAAGGAGAGAGAGATAAAAAGCTTTAAGGGCTATAAGAAAAAGCTGAGACATGCCACTAGGAAAGTGTGCCAGTCACGTGCTGCCAAATCGGGTTCTCACGTGCTTGTCAAATCCGGTTCGCATGGCTCCTTCTCGTCCCAAGTTTGGAAATCAGAATTTATTTTAAAATTCAACTTCTTGATATTTTAGTGTAGTAGTGGTTTCGTCATGCTTTGATGTAACCTTTTTTTACTGGCTATCTATTTCTGCCATCATAAAATGGATCTACATTGTAATTAAGGATTACCACTTAAATTTTTACTCGTGTTATTTGCACGGTTCAAAATTTGTATGGCCCCTACCCTATGTCAGAATTTTCTTTTTTTGGTCTATTGGACCTTTCTTCTCTCAAATATTATTAAGCTTCAAATTTTGAATTTCTGTACTTTTTCCAATATAAAACTCCGAAAACTATCTTGTATGGAATTTGCTTTTGATTTGGCTATGTAAAATACATATATTCGTAATTTTATCCTTTAAAACAAAAAAATTTGAGTTGTATTTTTTTTTTCAAATTTTTAAAAATTGCTGTAAGAGAAATATTAGACCCGATTTTATCATTGGTCATGGAGTTGTTGCACACTTTGTTCACCCATATAAGCTCGACCAGGTCATTTGGTAAAATATTCTATTTACTAGAAGTGGTTTTAACATTTACAAATTTACAAGATTATCTGATTACATATAGTTTTTATAGTTTTAGTTTCACTGATATAAGATACTAAGTATCTATATTTGGGTCATGAACCGTAGAATAGTTTAATCTTGATGAGTTTCATATTTTTATCGTTGAAATGCTAGATGCATTTTCTCTAAAAATTGTTATTTTGATTTTACCTTATGAATAGTATTGTCACTAATTACATTTCCACTCAAACACGTGTAGTCACGTCACGTACTAACTAACTTATTTGACTCTTATAAACCGAGCTTATCGAATTGGCCACCGATAAATTTGGCATGCAAAGATCGACATAATAATCAACATCTAAGCACAGAGTGTCATAGTGAGGCGAAGAAAAGCAACAGTAGGTTATCAAGAAAGGCAAAAGGCAACAATAGAGTTAGGTTAATAATTATTGCACTATTTAATTACCTTATATTTCTTTATATATGCATGTAACCCCTACTCCTCTCATTATGATCAAGTATGTATACAACTATTATTATATAGTTTTAAACGTAAATATATGTAAGAGAATTCCCTCATCTTTGTTTGGCTTAAAAAGTAACAAGATTTTTAGTGAGTAAAATTGGTAGTATTTTTATGGTGATTAAAGTATTATAGCATCCCAAGATTTATTAATAGAAAGGGTATAATATGGTGATAATTAACGAATGATAACGTACATCTAGTGGAAAGAATTATGTGGTATGAACATTTTCTAAATGGTTGCTTGCTATTTTTTTTTTTTGTATATGTTAGACGGGTATATTTGTCACACAGGAGGCAAGCTATTTATTTATTTATTTTGTATTTTTGTGTGTTATGTTAGTCATATGAGTACTTAATTTATTAATATATATATACATGTGTCCAAAAAAACAAACCTCTTAAAAATCGTTTTTGTTTTTTTTTTTTATGAATTGGAAGATGTATATATTTACAAGTACGCCGGTGGAGATGGAGAATCATACATCATGCAATAATTAAATGTTAAGTCAGTGAGGTAATTAATGAAGTGATGATATCACTTTTGAAATCATAAATTCTTAATGGTGGTTACATAATGTCCAACGAAATGGTGAGCTGCACGGACCACGGAGGTAAGACGTAGACAGATAAAATAGAAAGGTGGTGGTTGTTTCTAACTCCACATTTTTCTTGTTTACGTTAACTCCCCTATTCTTTGATGACAATAATCACTTTTGTATTCTTCTGGTTCTTTTTAATTTTATTTTTAGGGTCCAAAATACACATCTAAATATTAAAAAGAAATTAATAAATCAATCGAGAACATACCAGAGGATATGAGCATGATATCACTTGAGACCCTAAATTGGAAGAATGATAAATGAGTCTAAACCAATCGTTTGGGCTCACCATAAGTTTCCAATTGATGCGTCATCATTTGATGGCGTCTAACACTCTAACTTAGCCCCACCCTCTTTGACTTTTGCTATTTCATTAAAAAAAAAGATCAAAAGAACACTGAAAACGACTATTTTTGTTTTCATGGCAAAACTAAGCTCCCTTGGTGTGGAAACACAATTAGTGTCTAGATTTCTTATAGGGGACCATTTTACTGACGTCATCTTAGATTTCTTAGATAGTAACCCGATCGACATTCAAAGTTTGACGTCATCTTTTCATATATAATTTATATGGTTTTGTTGTATCTATGCAATAAAAAAAATGTAAACAGTGATCGATTCTCATTCATTACAGTTAAAATATCTATACGATAAGTATAAAGTGCAAATGTATGTCTGTGGTTAGTACGAGTTGGATAACCAAATCGGAAACTAAATATTTCATTAATTTTGTTGGGAGTTTCATCAAGTACTAAATCATACTTATTTATGTAGTTTTGCATTTTTTGTTTGTTCTTGACGCCAATTCGATATTGAAGAATAAAATCTACCAACGATTCCAATGAGAGCATGAATTGCTTAATAATTAAGATATTTTTGTCAACATATTATTTGTCAATCTCGCAGAAAAATAATATATATGGCAACATCAACTAAAATCAAGCACGTCCATATCGCACGTGGCGTTGAAAACTTCCTTAAAATCAAGTACAACGGTTAACCTAATCGGGAAAGAGGGGAATCTGGAAACTTGAATGCTCAACTATTACACTTCCTCCGAACCCCAATCAATTCATTTTTTAAAATTATTATTATTATTATTTTATTTTTATTATTTTTGTGCATCAAAAAAAGAAAAGTATATATAGGTTTATAACCATAATTTTGGAAAAAAAACGAGAAGGAATGTGATATTCTTTTTTATTTTTCAATTTTTTATCATTTAAAAGTAATATTTCTCCTACATCATTTCTCTATATTACTCAACAAATGAGAAACAATAGAACAAAAATGTTTCTCTCCAAAATTGACGAGGAACAAAATGGAACAAAAAAAGAATAAATAGTGAAATTTGTTTTTTATTTTAAAATAAATAAAAAATAATTGTTACTAATAATATTTTTATTTAAATATAAAATAATTTTCATAGCTTCACAATATATTTATAGAAAAAAATATTTTTGATAAGAATTTCATGTTAAATTAATCTTAAAACTTTATTTGAAAATTATATGGATAGTAAAATAAATTTAAGGTGTTTATATTGAAAAAGTACATATATTTTAAATTACTCCTACAATTTTATTTTAGGTTAATATTAACAATTAATATTTAACATGAAATATATAAATTTAATTCACAAATTTTAGTTTAAAATTAAATGTAAAATAAATTAAATATAATATTAATTTTAGTATTTTTATTGAAATTTGATTATTAATTATTTAATATATTTTTTTTTAAAAACTATTATTGTTTGGTTATCATTCATCATGGTATATATTATTCTATCTCTCCATTTTTCTTTTTCATTCCTAAAAAATTGTTTGTTCCATTCTTCGTTATTTATTTTGTTTTTTTATTTTTGTTTTTTTAATGGTCACCGGTTGAAGCCATAGACGGACGTCTTGGTGATGTAAAGGCCATGAAGACTGCCGCGTTTCATGATAATGTGACTTAGAGAAATATAAAATACTCAGGCCTAAAGTCTTTAATATTGATAATACTGTCTTTAATGTATTGAATCTCTTAGTTTCAATGCTTAGTGTTTTACGTAGATCTAGCTACTACGATAGCCAAACGTGGTTTCAGCATAAACTTAACAAAAGTACATTATTTATGTAACTATTAGGTGATTACGAGTATCGACCGTTTTCAAGATGGAGAAAAAAACGAAAAAAGGAGTATATTTTCCAAAGAAGAACATAGATGATGATGTGAAAATTTATGAATTAAACGAATAAAACATAAATAGTAATAATAGTGGTTGTGGAGAAAAGAAAAAGCCTGGGGGTGTTGTAACTTGTAAGTGTACTTTAGAATTTTTGGATTATGGAATTTAGTTAGACCTATTTCTAGTCCCTCTCTCTTTTCACAAACAACATCATGCTTTCATCTCCGTTATCATCATTCGAATGCTTTGCCTTTCTTATAAAACTTTTTCCTTGCGAACTTTGTTTATGTTCCATTTATATATATCTTCATATATTCAATAATTTAATGAGTCTTTGACCAAAAAAACTTCAAACTTCAAACTACAATAGAGAATATATCTTCGTCTTAATTTGGTTATGCCAATTTCAAATATCAAATCAGTTACATATAGCTAAGTTAAGTTAAGCTGAAAAAACTAAGTATGGAACTTGTTGCAACATCGTCGATTCAACATACAAAAATAGTGGTCACTGAGAACAAGAAAACAAATTTGTGAGAATATTTACATCATGTGTCTGTCATCAGAAGTTAGAATCAAAAGACTATCGAAGCAATCAAGCAATGCAAACCAAATTTTCTGGATTGAATCCTTGCCTTTGGGAGCATCATGATCTCCAAGAACAATTGTTCCCTTTGATGCATCATCATCATCACCTTTCAAATTTGCATTATAGGTTAATGATGATTCACTTTGCAGCATTATCTTGAAACTGGAGCCTCCGCACCACTACAGAGAGACCTGGAATTTTTTCACCTGCTGAGTTTCGCGTTTTCATTGCAGAGTCTAGTAACTTCTTCAGCCAAATTCTGGAGTTCTACTGCTGCGGCAGACGCTAATTCTTTAGCATAAGAAGCTTCTTCAGTGAGTTTCTTATTAAGTTTACCAAGCTCATCTTTTTCCTCAATCAATCTCATCTTCTCCTTCTTCAGATTCTCTATTTCCAATGCCTAGTGATGTAAAAAAAACCCCAAAAATGTTTTATCACAATGACTTAGTGTGTCAGGTAGATGATGGAAGGAGCAGATTTTGTATGGGAAAGATACCTGAGTGTTGAGAGTTGTTTCGTTGTTGATCTCTTTATTCTCTTCCTGAGCAAATACTCTATTTAAGCTCATCACGCTGGTCGGTGTTCCTGCTCCAGAGTAGATTTCTGACTCCTCACCATTTCTGTTGTGAGTATTCTTCCCTGGTGATTCGTGTCCTGCGATTTGCTCTGTATATGTTGATTGTCTCTCGGCTAACGAATCTAGTTGCTGTCTTAGTAGGATGATTGTCTCTTGCATCTCAGCGTTCTCTGATTTCTGTGCATATTAGGGTAATAATGAACTTCAAACTGATAATTTCTCAAAGTGTTCGGACTTTGAAAATACAGAACCTATGGAGTTTTAACTTACAGTCATCTGCAACTGCTCCTGCAGAATCCTATTGTCTGCAGACTTTATCTTGAAAAAGGCATTTCATAACGAAAACATTGTCACTGAGTCAGTGAATCTGATTAAACAAAAACGAGAATGAGAAGTATTGAGAGCAAAGAGAAAGAAGGATGAGTACTTCATGTTCAAAGATTTTCTCATTTAGTTGCATTGTGAGCTTCGACAGAACCTATATCAAGCAAACATGAGAATATTATCCAAGAACTGTATTGAAATGACTTCATATAAGCAGATAATCCTGAGTGAAACTATTTATACATCTAAACTCTTGTTTTGTTCTTCATCTGTTATTTTACCTGGGACATTCCAAGAGAATCTGCGGCATAGGGAGTCATTCCGAAAATATCAATAATTCGTTGCTCGAGAACACGTATTTGATCCTTCTTTTCACTGATTTCATCTTCTAATTTCTGTATTTGATCCTGCAGTCAACAATGCAAACATGAAAGAAGCACTAGAGTTATATGCTAATTATTTTGGCATTGTTAAGCAAGATCACACGAAAAGCTCACTCTGATATGAAAATCCTCAGGGTTGCGAGCAGCTTGTTCGGAAAGCCGATTTAATGAACTGGTACGCAATGCTACTTCTCCAAGAAGTATTTTTGTCTGCTCGTGAAGAAGATCCATTTGATCCGCAATAGTAGTTCCAATCTGTCGTATGTCATTTTTCTGGTTACATGTCAGTAAAAAGGTACACAATGACCACTTAAAAAACTAGGAACAGCCGTGCACAAGATATGGTGTTCCATGAATAACGATTAAGACATCACTACTCTCTCAAGTGTAATCACGGAAGCAACAAGAAAATTGTGGAACAATATTCTCTTACCGGAGAAGGGTCTCCCGGTCCAACAGTAGCACTGAATAAGTCTCTAGCAGCAGCTTTTTCTGGAAAAGACTTGATAGCTGCTGCATTTTCTCTTCTGGTTGTTTTTGTTTGTGCACACTTAGAGGAAGATGAAGGAGATCCATTTGCTTGGCTCTGGTTATCATCAGTCAGCAATGTCCCAGCCACACCATCAGATTTCTGCAGCATATACATTATGGGTCATGTATATTGCCGAAACAGTCTAAAATCACTAGCACGTGAATAAAATTTTAAGTATTTGGATTGTGTCATTCTTAATATCAGTCCACAATGACTAACTCCACCTATAAATTTTGATACAACAGAGGGATGGAGGAAGATTAGAACTTACTTTTAGTTTTAGCCAGCCAAGCATTCCACGAGTCTTGTTCCTTTTCCTGTCCTTTGTCATCTCGTCCAGACTACTATTTCCATCTCTCGGCTCCTTTAAATGTTCAGAAACTGTGCTTCCAGCATCATCATCTGCCATGTTCTCTCGTCTTCTATCGGGCAAGTATGCTAGCTGTAAGAACCATGGTGTAATAAACATCAATATCACATGGTGTAAAGGCTGAAAACAGAAATATTAGTGTTCCACCAATATGGAATGGTATCTTCAAACAACGTTAATTTAACATACATACCTCATCCTCTCCAAAAGCATGCCTCCATATATGGTCAGGTTTTACAGAAGCAGCTTGGAGTGAACTTTTTGTTGAAACCAAGATTAATTTTGTCAATCGCTGGATTCTTCCCATCAGAGCTGCTTTGGCTTCTTCATCCTCATCCAACCTTGACTGAAGTTTAACCTGACATGATTTCAGCTTCTAAAATGAGAGAGAGCACAATGAAAGCAAGGCATGTTATTTCTGGGGAATGCATTTTTAAGTTGATATAACCAACAGATTCTAAAAGGCAAAATTTGATTAAAGATTAATCATTTCAAATGTTTACATTAGCTATTAATAGGCATAGCTAAAGACATTTTCATTCAGAGTTTTATAATATCTGGCCCGCAACGACAAGAAAAGCCATAAGGAACTATCTGCATACACCAACCTGAAGTTTTCGATCAGCCAAATCTTCTTGTTTAGACGTGGACATAGAAACCCCGCGCCTCAATTGCGTAAGTTCCTCTTGTAAACATGATATTTCTTTCTGATACTTTTTTATAAGGGACTTTTCATCCATTATCTATATTAAAAAAATTAGAATATCAAGAAGACAGCTCTGATGAATTTAAGGAACTTCAGAGACATATATACCATAAATGCACCTTATTTCGTGAAGCTTTGATTTCAACATGCTTGCACCTCTGAGCGAATTTTAGTGTGTTGTGCGTCTCTTCACTTGTGCTAGATGCAGGTGTGATAGTGCAAATAAGCTGGAAAAAAATCAGAGGGGTTAGAAAGCCAATATTGAGACACATCAGTCTCTTACTTACAAGAAGAACTAGGCTGCTAGGTCATCAAATGAAAATTCAAAAACCAAAAATACACACCTGGCCTTCAGAAACTTCAAAAACAAATCATTATTGACAGGCCCTAAAGCTTAGAGAACTTACTGATACTCGTCCATGACCACTAAGTGTTGACTGCAAGAGGCGCGTAAGTTTAGAATCCCTGTAGGGTATATGGACTGCCTTGGTGTCTGTCAATTTAGATATAACCTGAAGATGGAGATTAGAAGTTTAGACCCGCTTAAATAGAGAAGAGTAAATGTTATACTGAAAAAGAACTTCCTTACAGTGCCAAGGGTGAGTAAACTTTTATTGATGGAAGAGCCCTCTTTCCTCCGCTGTCCAGTTATTTCAGTTTTAGAACTTTCAGATCCAGCAAGATCAATAAGGTGCTGCATCGAACCAAGAATCAGTATGTTAGATACGGACGGGCACCTGAGTATATTTCTCAGCAACGAAGTGTGGCATGGCTTCATATACAATAGCAGGATCAGTATGAACTGTCAAGTAATTACCAATTGAGAGAGAGTAACATCTTCGCCGTCATCTCCCTTTCCATGTGGACTGCTTTCTATAGTCTGAAACACACTGTAAAGTCTAAGGGAACGAGCTAAAAAAGCGCCCAGTTGTACAGGAACATCACTAAGGGTCTAAGGCATATGTGTAGTTGAGATGGAGGAGACAAGAAAGATACCCTTTTAAGTAATAGGACTTACCAAGGTGAACATTGTGTGGCTCCGACTGCTAAAAAGATTGACATTATTTGAACCAACATGCCTGTGTTCTGCAATAATCCAACAAAGACAAAGTGAAATCACAGACAAAACAAAACAGAAATAAGAGAGGTACGGCCTTATAAAGAGAAGGAGAAGTTACGACCAATTGATAGCAAATGATAATACTATACAGTCAACAAAATCACTTGCTAGAAGATTATTTGACCTTAAAACACATGATTTGTATATATTGTTAATGAGGAAAATGTATTTGGGGCATAATAATGAAAACTATGTTAAGCGAAAGATGAGCTGATGCTGAAGATTAACAAGTATTTTAATTCAGGATATTATACCTTCTCCCGATGCTATTAGGGATAGAGCATGAGCAGGGGATAAGACAACCTCATCTTTTATACCTTCAACATATGTGCCCTATCAACATAAACACGCACTAATAATACTGAAATTTACGATGCAAATGAAACTTGGATAAATGAAATGCACAAGCCCCACATAAGGATGTGATCGGGTTTTCTCCCACACATAATCCACCAGTTACCTGAGAATCCTCTCGTATTCTTAGATTTTGCCCTGTTGGATCTAGCAAGTCATTGATGACCTGTAAGAATAATTCAAAAGACCCTCACATCATGCACCGGGTGGTTGTTCTAGAAATCAATGGGAAAGTGAAAATCTAGTTCTGCGCCAGAACAAACAGCCAATTGTCTCTTTGAAGTTCATGAGTTTACAATCACATATATAATTGAAATGGAAATTCCTTCC
The DNA here is from genome assembly GCA_018361395.1 of Boechera stricta. Classification (NCBI taxonomy): domain Eukaryota; kingdom Viridiplantae; phylum Streptophyta; class Magnoliopsida; order Brassicales; family Brassicaceae; genus Boechera; species Boechera stricta. The sequence goes on along the minus strand of CM031539.1, from coordinate 3,975,944 downwards.
TACAAAAAATTCTTGAGCATACTCACTGTCGTAGGTTGGACACAGAAACATATTTGAAGACTAAAACCTATAGCATTCTTCTAAGCTTCTAGGAAATAACAAATCAATATTGCCAAAGGATACCATGTCCATTGAAATGTTAAACAATTTAAACTACAAGCAGGTCATGTAAATAAACACTGAGTCAGAACCTACCTCATTGTATATCTCTAGATACGAAACACGAAGAAGAAATTCCCGTTCTGGTGTCTGGATAGCTGAAACATAATTAGCTAAAGAATAGAGTGAAAAATCCTTTCAAAGAAAAATAACTATAGAGTAACCTATCACCTCCTGAATAATGCTAAATACATCCTTCACCGCCAACGGAATTATTCCAGGTGACCTTTGCTCCCCCTAAATGCAAAATATACCATTAGGCAAGGTGCCGCAGAAGTGGATGTGCATAAGAGAAACACCTTCTTGGATATCTTTTGAACTTGTAATATACCTATATAACAACTTACTTGAAGCCCTAGTAAGAACAACGGGAAAGGACATCCTATATCTCAATCTCTAAAGATAATAAGTACAACATGTCAGTCTATACGTATTGTAAATATATAGGAGAAAGGGTTTTGGTCGCAAATAACTAGTCCAGTTAATCATGTTCAAGTTGCAGCATTAATAGCAGATTTCCGAAAAAGACATAAAGATATAGTTCAACCTCTAAATCGTAACTTACATGCATTGTATGAGTCTTGCCGCTGCTAGTAACTCCATAAGCAAACACAGTACCTGCACATGGGCAAGGATGAATATTTCAAGCTAAGGAATTTAAAAGCACCTAACTTTAAGCCCTCCCAACATCAAACTATTCAAACGCATAAGAAACAGTTCTCTTTTAAAGACATCAGAGAAAAACAACTAAGATAAGATGAAACATACCATTAATCCCTGACATTGCCCCACTTACAACTTGTTGAGCAGCAATATCATAAACACGCCGAGTAGTTGTTGGTGGACCAAATACCCTATCTGCAAAATACACTCAATCAATTCGAAAACAAAGTCCAAACAATTCCTCTAAACAGTTCAACAATCTTATGAATAAGAATTGTAAAATTTGGCTAACCAAAGCCATAACAAAGAGCTGGGTTGTACTCATTCCGAATAGTGTAGTCTCCATCTGCATACCAGGCAATCTCATCTCCATTATTGACCTCTCGTGGACTGTTTCAAAAGTACCAAAAAAAATGTCAACAAGCAAACAAATCACCAAAGTCGAAGTAGGAAAAAAGAAAAAGAAAAAATCGGATCCCACATAAACCTAACCTGAGAGGACGAAACCGAATCGTGACCGTAATATTCTCCTTCAGTTTCGAGGAAGTAACAGCCGTACCAGATGCGGCGGCGGAGGAAGTAGACGGACTAGGACTAGAACGTAATAATGGACTCGAAGAAGTAGCCGGAGAGGCAGAAAAATGAGAGGAAGAAGAAGTTTCCGGCCGTTTCGTCGGAATAGTCGCCGGCGATCTACGAGTACGAGCTGGCGAGATCATGGATGATCTCTGTGACCTAGCAGCAGACATTGTTGGAAGTACAGTAAGAGGAACGGTTCCAAGAGAGTTACTGTGAGAGAGAGGTGAAAGAGAGGCGAGAGAGAGAGAGAGATAGAGGGAAGAAGCTCGCTCGCCGAAATCAATGGAGGTCACGTCATGTATCGATTTTTTTTTTTCCCACTCCCTCCAAAAAAACCATAATTAATCTGACGAAAATAACCTCAGATATTATGTTTTATTTTTTTTTAAACTCTCTGCGCTTACATATTATTATCACATGGACAAAAAATTTAAATTATTTGATGAACTGACAGAAAGAATTAAATAATTTTGCTGAGATTCCAAGAATAATAATATTTTGAAAACAAATTTGTTGGTTGGTTCTAACTTCTAAGAGAAAGAAAAAAAAAAAAACATTTTTTTGGTGATGTTTATCTCAGGGTACAGGCAACAACAATATTTTTGTAATTATGTGAATTAATAGTAAATAACGAAAATACCCTCACCTAATCATCATTGTCAATGGTGGAATCGGAATAACGCCAAGAAAATAACGACGACATCAACGTTAATAAACTTAAGAACTTGGCGCCACTAGTGAGAAGAAAACAAATTGTGTGTGTTTCTGATAACGCATATGCTGAAATTTCTTGTGTTTTCTACATTTCTTCTTGATTGTGCCTGCACAAATCGAGCAATCATCTTACTATGCTTTATGCTAGTAAAACGTCAGTTATGGTTTTCCACATTTGCTCCCTAAAGTAAAGATTGTTTTGTTGTTTTCTGGCTTTTGAACAATTTTGATATGTTGACCAATGAACACAAATTACCCAAACTTGTGTTTCATTTATGTAGTCCTTTGGTACATCACACATTCTAGCTGTTGCCCCTGAAGCAGTATGGAGGAGCCCAGTACCATAAATATGATTCTTAAATTGAATGCATTAGAATTAGAGGAAAGAAAACTTCACCGGTGACATTAACAACTTAGACAGGTTTGGTCCGTGATACAAATCTAAACTATAACGTTTAGAACTACCACTATATATTTGTTTTTCTTAGCCTTTCGTAGTGTTACATTTTTTGGTGTTGTTGGTAATAATAATCATCTATTTTTTGTTTTAATGTCTCGAATTTGAACATATAGCTACTATTTTCATTTGCTTTTTATACCTTTTTATTTTATGGTTTGCTTATGTTTTGTTTTTGTTTTTCTTATTATTTGCATAATTTTTGTCAACTAGTTTTGATTTTTTTCTAATTTCAAAATTTTCAATAATTATAATATTGATAAAGTTGTAATATTTTTTTTAACATTATTGTATAAAAAACTTAATTTGATGTTTTGGAAAATATTTGATATAAGTATATTATCAATATCATTAGAACTTTTAGTTTATAAATTAGATTTATTCTCCATTGTCTTTGGACCGGTCTTGGATGTAGCATATGTACGCCGCAGATCATCGGCTTATCTCCGTCGCATATCAAGCCACAAACAAAATCAGAAGAGGGGATTTAAAAAGGCTAGGGCATGAGGTAATGAAAACCATAACAGAAGAGAAAGTTAAAATAAATGTAGAATTTTAATTATTCTTTTAGTAATCTAATAATTTTCATCAAATTGAAAACCATATTATTTGTTTAATATATACACTAATAATTTTCTTTAAATTGTTTGAAGTACTTAAAGACAAGAAAGAAGAAGATGAAACCAAGGGGAACTACAAAGGGAGTAGTGCTTCTACTTCCTGAATATTGTTCATTCGTCCCAATTTCTCTGTTTATTAAGAATATTATTTATAAATAAGTAAAAGAGTATGAGTTTCGCCTTTTGTCTTTCTTTATTCTACTTGTGATTACATATAGTGCATGGTCCAATCCAATGTTGTTGATTCTCTTGGGACAAACGACATAAGTAGACTCAAAACAAGAAAAAATTTCTAAATCATTTCTTTCAGATATCGCTTAGTCTGACAAGTGTATCAAGATAAGCATTTTTATCAATACAACTAGTTAAGCATTTTTATTTTCATAAAATTTTATCACCCAAAACCGAACCAAAATTTGCATTTTCAAATCGAAATGAACCAAACCAAGATAAATTTGGTTATAAAGTTCAATACTAAAATGAAAAACAACATGCGCAAGCCTATTTGTGACAGCCACACATGATAAAGTTTGAAGATTTTTGTATAGGAAAGCCAAGACTCACCTCTGCTTGTGGTCATAATTTTCGTATTTTATTCCCACGATCAAATTAAACCTTTCCTTTTTAAAAACACTATCCTTATATTAATGATATGTAATTATCTTGCCAGATACGTCTCGACTCTTGATACAAACACTCAACACAAAGAAACAACAAATCACAAAAACCCTAATTTCTCCGGTCATGGACGAGATTCTCTTCAGAATGAGTAAAACTGGAACTGTAAGGTTTGGTTTATATCTAGTTTTCAATTTCAAAAACTTATATTTCATTAGATTTTATGTAAGCAAGATTATATCTATCAAATAATAAAGTTATTAACCAAAACAAAATTTGGAGCTTTCAGTCATAGAGTTGGTTAGGTCACGGAAACCTTTAAAACAACAAAAATAAAGGAACAGGATATATTAGAAAGACTGACATTATTCATTTCAGACTCTGCGAGGATCATGGTGAACTCGAGTTCTGCGTTTTGAACCTTTACGTGCGAATTTAGACTCTTGGCTCACTCTAACACCATGAACCGGACTTCCACCACCACCATGTCGGCTCAAACCCGAGTCAGAACGATGGTCTTTCCTCACACCAACTATAACACGATGGCTCCTCGGTCTCAGAGACTTTCTAAGACGCTCTTCTTTTCTGCATTCTCGCCTCGATCTATGGTATGTGAACGACCCATCATCATCATCATCATCATCATTGTCATCACTATTATCATCATAATCATCCTCTATATATCTGCGGTGTCTTCGTCTTCTTCTGCGTTTAGAGTGCAGCACGTCATAGCAGAAGAAACTGCAGCAATAGCTAAGAATGTAGAACCAGCAAGAGACTAAAGTCCAGAGGAGTCTGTAGAAACCGTGGATGATACAATGCCAAAACCCAACTTTGTATAACATGTAAATGAAGAATAGAAAGAAGTAGGATAAGATTAGGATTAAGGCGGCTTTCGCAAGATTAGCCACGCAGAAATTCTCAATGTAGCATATGAAATCCCACGGTGATGGACAAGCCGAACTGTTGCAAGTAAGAATATTTGTTTAAGTTTCCGGTAAGCAAATCAATAAACTTTGAAGATTAGTTATTGTAACATAAGTTGGAAAATTACCTGCAAGATTTTCCAGATAGAAAGTCAAGCGGAGAACCAAAGAAGTTTCCGATAGAATGAGAGAAACCGGTGAAGAATGAGTCCATCACGTTACCCATTGATGACCAACTCCCGATTTGGATTATTCTAGATTACTTGTACTTATCTGCATCATTAGGCAGACTTAACAGACATAACAAGCCGATGATATTAGGACAAAAAGTTACAGAGGTTTGAGAGGAGAAAGCCGCTTTTGTAACTGCTTAAGATCTGGTGGTTACTGTTAATTTGCAGTTTTCCCTGTTTTTCACTATATTTCTTTTCTTTTCTTTTTGTCAAAATAAAATAAAAGCAGAAACCAGCGAGTACAAGTGTTTATTTCTTCGTTAACTCTACGAATTGAAATAAAAATATCCAAGAGAGGAGATCAAACATCATCCGGAAGCCATAATTGCAGAGAAGGAATGATTATATGATTAAACCGGGATGTGAAGGTTACGCTACTTAAAACCGGATTACAATGAAAAACAACTGAAGCTGATCAATCCATCCTTCCCTTTAGGATCCTCTCCTTAATCTCTGTTGGTGTTCTGTTACAGCATATCACCATGAAAGTTTGTTTTAAGAACTACTTTTGGATAACAAAAGTGGGGAAAAAAAAGAAGAAACCCATTGAGAAGAAATGAGAACTTACACAATGTAAACATGTCCTCCCCAACCACTCAGACAATCACGGTCAACTGATGAGAGAAGTGCTTGTGATATTGTCTCGAACAATTCCTCAGCTTCCTGAAAATCCTCATTTGTTATGCCTAAGTATTCACACCATTTCAAGATTCTACTTTTATATATAGTAAAACTGAACCTTAAACCTACCAAACTTCAACACATAACTGTGGTAATTAAAGCATTTGCATTGTAGGGATTTAGAAATATAACAAGAGATGATGAGGTTGTTAGTGGACAAACCATATCAGGCTTGAACATTGCCTCGCAGGCTCCATACAGTGATTCTGAAGCAGTTCCAGATACAACAAAATCTTTAGCCAACTCTCTGCATTTAGAAGAGAACAACTATTATAACATGTTCCCTGTTATCTCAACAACAAACAAAGCAGTAATGCCACGACCAGGTTGGAAAAAAAAATGCAGCCATCTTTTCGAAATAACAAACACAAAAAGATAAATGTTTCAAAACAACATGAAAACGAAACGGAAAATTGAATCATAAGCATTTCCCGCTCATAGGACACTGTATCAGAGACAAGTCCAACAAATTCCCAACCAAAAGCAAAATGAATAACATTCACGAAACATCTGGCTCAAGGACTATACAGACCACACTAACCAAGCTAATGGCATTAATATGTAAAAGGGAAAAGCGTCCATACAAATCGGAGATTTAACCAAGAAAGGATGTGAACATACTTGGCTCCAATCGAGTCCATCGTGCAAATGAAAGGTTTGTCATCGTCTCCCAAGCCGGCAATCACAGGTTGGCATAAGTAAGGACCGAATCTGAAATGAAGCAGCCAAACTGATTATCTTTCTAAATCATGATCCAGAGAAAAACTAAGCAAATCAGGCCTAACCAGAATCATGGGCAGCATCGCAAAGAACAGGTAGCTAATAAAGCAAATCGACTTGATAAAGTAGCCAGCTACATAAGTAAACAACATACGCACTGACCTCTTCTCGTAAAGAATGGCTGAGACGAGACTCGCGAAAGTTTCAGGTTTCATGTCTCTCTCTTCCCGAAGCTGGTAAAGCTTATGACGAAACACCAAGCGCTGGTACCTTCAACATCAAAGACAAATCAAGAGGAAAATCTTGTCAATTCAGTTCAAAATGTTTAAAAAAAAACAAAAAAAAACAAATATAGAACATATGGAAGCTTGCACGATAGTTTACAGTGTTTGAACATCGGTAGCGAGACCAGAAAGGCCGATGAAGACACGATCGTGGATCTTGGAGATTCTCTGGAAATCAGTGGCGATTGTTTGTAGCTGGACACCGAGCCTCCGATCACTGGCGATAGCGAAGCAGTTCTTACCTACCATAGCCACAACGGCACTTCCATTGTACTCGAAGATCTGCATCTCGCCACAAATATCAAACGATTCATCGTTCAGTCACTATTAAACCATTGATTCGTAAAACTAATAGAGTTGAGGTCTCTGAAAATCAAATTAAGAAACTTACCGACATCGGAAACTTAGGGTTTTCAGAGTAAAATTTGGAGTTTTTCCGAACGGAGGAAGGTGGAGGGGAGAGAGAGAGAGAGAGTACTAAGTAAAGTCGACGGTGGCTTGGAGGAAACTCCAGCCGGACTTTCTTTTTCGCCTCCAATATAATTGTTTGGGCCTAAATTAGGCCTCTTTTTTATTGGGCTTACTGATGAAAATTAGATAAATACGTCGAGATCCATAAATATTTATGTCAATGGTCAAGCTAACTGGACTGAGCTCTAAATTCCCATTTGAACCACAATTTCACTATTCGGTAGATTGCAATTTACAAGTGAGAGCGTTGAGATAAAGAGAATTGCAAAGGGAACAAACAATAAGAAGTATGATGGAGAAGTTACAACTACAAATCAAGGTTGGGTTCCCTAGTAAATAATGATCATAAGAACCAACTAGGCTCGTTCGCCGACACCAACTAACCAGGGAGCCAAATTTTGTATCAGCCAGAGAATTGCCGACGAGCCTTTAGCTCTTCTAAAGTCAAGTTTCTTGACTTGACACATCAAGAATGCCTCACGTCTAGCAAATTTCCTTCTGACACTTGGGTAGAGCATAGTCATGGCTTCATCGTGTCACAGCTAGTTTCATTATCTTCCGCAGATGTGTCCAGTTTGTTAATGGGCTGGGAAAACGATTGCAAGAGAGTTTTTTGTGCAGGTAACTCGGCAATGAAAAGCAATGTTTGAGCCCAACCAGCATATTCACCATATTTACTCACAAATGCTTCTGCCACTCGGCCGTGGAGTTTAGGTGTCAGTTTTGCACCAGCAAGGTCTGGCAGTAGATAATTTGTGGCGATCTGATCCATTCCCCATAAAAGAACAAAAAAATCTACTTTAGTCACCACCAAAATGTATTTGGATCTGAATGTAGTTAGTACAGTATATAGAAACCACAGATTCGATGAACTTTGTTACCTGCCAGACATGTGTGTCAATGGGAATGGCACTATGCTGATCAAGAGAAAAGAGAGCTATGCAAGCTGCTACCTTTGGACCAACACCAGGTAACGTACACAGCGCAGCAACTGCCTCCTTGAGATCCAATTTACGTAAAGAAATAAGCCATTCATTGCCACCACCAGGCTTTGATTGCAAAGCATTCACTGTACCTGTTATGTATTTGGCTCTGCTCACCACAAGATGGAACCAAAATCAGTGTTTTCAACTGAGAACAGAACCAATCAGAGAAATAGCCACCGATTGATTATATAGTGAGAACAAACATTAGCTTCAATGCTACGAATATATGGCCACGGACAAAATGGAGGTACAAGCTTCAAGCAAAGTTTTATCCTAAATGGCTAATTGAATATGATGCAACCTGACATTTGTTTGGTTGGATAAGAAGAAACCAGTACAGTATATGAAATCATTGAAAGGAAGTAAATTTAGATAGTGATGAAGCACCTGTAACCAAAACCAGCCTTTCTAAGCTCTGCTTCAGAAACCCTAGATAATCGATCCAATGATGGGAACTGATGAAACTCAAATCCTTCAATGTCACCCAAATGTAACCCTAAAGACGAGACGAAATCAACCATCTTCGTAATCCTCGCGATATTATTGTTCGACGAGCACAAAAACTGTATTAAGCACTCAAGCGGATCCTGTCTCAGCACACGAGCACCACGAAGATGTTTCGCCAGCTCTCCGAAACGAGGATCCTTCTTCGAGAAATCAGACCATAGCTCAGCTAACGAGATCTCAGCATTGAGAAAATCGAGCAGCGCAAGCTCCGCTGATTTAGGGCTGGTGCTGCAATGGACGCAGTAGGAAACTGTGTCGTCTCCTGGACGTTGGCGGAGAGAGACGAGATGAGGTCCAATCGTTCCGCTGTATTGAATCGCTCCAGTCTGCTTCCACCGGAATGTTTGACCCGTCGGAAAAGTTAACGGCAGCGTGAGCTCCGTGTGGGTTAGTTCTAACGGGAACCAGTTTGGTTTTCCTGTTCTGTGTAGCTTCTGTTTGAGAATCGGCGTGACCGGCGGAGACAGTGGTGGTTTCGTGGTGGTGGTAGAGATCGACGGCGGAGATGTAGCACGAGGTCTCTTCATCGCCGTTGCTCGTTAACGGAACCACCACACCAGTATTTGTGCACGACGGACGACTAATTATTATCACCCTTAATGTATTAATTTGAACCGGTTTAACCAATTCGAACTTTACAAAACCGAACTGAAGAATTGATTCGGTTTTATCTTTTCCAAACTGGAACTAAACGGTATCAATCAAATCTTAACCGAAGTAAATTTGAAAATAACCGAAAGATCAAACCGAAATCGAATTGGTTAACGAAGCTTGAATTTTGAAGTCAAACCTCCGTCTTCCAAACCCTCTTATTAACTGAGAAGGTTAGGTCGTTCTGGAGAATGAATAAATATAGAGACTAAAAGAAGGCAATGGCGAAATAAATTCCGAGAAAAAGGTTTGCTGTGTTGCTGGAGAGCTGGAAATCAGAGCGACTCGGAGCAGAGAAGACAAAGAAAGCAATTCTTTTACTTTAGGTTCTTGCTTTGATTCCACAGAAACCAAAGCTCTCTTTCTCTATCTTCACCCACAAGAATGCCAGCTTCTGAAGGTAAATTGCATATAGAAACGAGTTTCTCATCTTTATCTCCCTGAAAATCCAAATTTGAATTGGGATTTGACTTACCCATATAGATCGTACCTATGGGTATTTTTACTTTTGCGAGGAGTCTTATGAATTGAATTACCCTTTTCAATTCCGTCGCAGATAGAAGAGGGAAATGGAAACGACGGAAGCGAGGGGGGTTATCGGCGGCGAGGAAACCGAAACAAGAGGAGGAAGATATGGAGGAAGAAGACGAAGAGAATAACAACAACAACGAAGAAATGGATGACGTTGATAATGCCGATGAGCTTCAGCAGAACGGCGGCGCAACTCCCGATCCGGGACACGGTATTGGCGAGGTAGTTGAAGATTCCGGTTCGCGCATCTCTGATTTCCCCGCGGTGGTTAAGCGGGTTGTGATCCGGCCACACGCGTCTGTAACGGCTGTTGTGGCGGCTGAGAGAGCTGGTTTGACTGGGGAGAGTAAAGGGCAAGGTTTGCTTCCGGCTCTGGAGAATATTTCGTTTGGGCAATTGCAGGCGTTATCTACTGTACCGGCTGATGCTCTGTCCCTTGATCTTGAGAGGAGTGATGGAGCGTCTTCGGCTTATGTTATCTCTCCACCACCTATTATGGAAGGAGAAGGAGTTGTTAAACGGTTTGGGGATCTGGTTCATGTCTTGCCTATGCATTCAGGTTTGTTTTCTCTTGTCCTTCTATTCATGATTTTGCATATAAATTGAAGACATGTAAGTGTTGACTATGTTGAAATGCTCTATTATGTTAGAAGTGAGGCTTAATGCAGTATCAGCTTTTGCTGGTTGATAATTGTACTGTAGTAGTCATAAGGGTTGTCAAGAATTTGTCAACTTATGATTTTTCTTAAGATATCTCAAAGGTTTCTTATGCCGGTAGCTCCTAAATGTATAAGTTCTTATCTTCCTTTTATCTAGTGCCTGGTTCTTAGTTTACATTACTCTGAAAGCAACTCCATTTCATATCAGATGTTTCTCGATGTTTCTTATGTTCTGTGTGATGGAAAGGGAGAGGTATTAGAACTTTTGCACATCATCTATGTATTAATAAAATAAGAATAAATGCTGGCTTTGAGTAGCCCTAGGTTTCTTAGATCAGAATTGCATCTTGAATGCATTATGCAAGTGATGTCCTCTAAAGTTTACTTGGGCTATGTTCTTGGAGTTCTGGTTCAGATGTATCCTGATTTCCCTCTTAGTTTATTTTTATTTCTGATATTTTTGTTCCCAATGGTTGAATTTATTGTTCTACTTTTGCTGTTACATTTGAACAGATTGGTTTGCACCAAACACTGTGGATCGGCTTGAAAGGCAAGTGGTGCCACAATTCTTCTCTGGAAAATCGCCAAATCATACACCCGAAAGTTATATGGAATTCAGGAACGCCATTGTTTCAAAATATATGGAGAACCCTGAAAAGACACTGACGATTTCTGATTGCCAGGAATTGGTAGATGGTGTTGACATTGAAATTTTTGCACGAGTTTTCCGTTTTCTTGATCACTGGGGAATAATCAATTACTGTGCCACTGCCCAGTCACATCCTGGGCCTTCTAGAGATGTATTGGATGTGAGGGAGGATACAAATGGTGAGGTCCACGTGCCGTCTGCTGCTTTAACATCTATTGATAGTTTGATCAAATTTGACAAGCCCAACTGTAGACACAAGGGGGTTGAAGTCTATTCATCCTTGTCAAGCTTGGATGGTGACATCCCTGACTTGGACATCAGAATTCGTGAACACCTTTGTGATAATCATTGCAACCATTGTTCTCGACCGCTTCCAACTGTGTACTTCCAGTCGCAAAAGAAGGTTCTTAGCCTGCTTTCCCTTATGTATTGCTCTTTGTGTATTATTATCTGTTTTTTTTCCAGCCAGCGATGTTATAGACTCGAAACCTTATACTGTTTCGGATATTGGACCGTTTCTAACTAAAGGGTCTTCATCTCTACTTTACAGGGGGATATACTCTTATGCTCTGATTGTTTTCACCATGGAAGATTTGTTGTTGGACATTCTTGTCTTGACTTTGTAAGAGTGGATCCATCCAAATTTTATGGCGATCAAGATGGAGACAATTGGACTGATCAGGAAACTCTCTTGCTTCTTGAAGCTGTGGAACTCTACAGTGAAAATTGGGTTCAGATTGCAGATCATGTTGGTTCAAAATCAAAAGCTCAATGCATTCTTCATTTTCTTCGATTACCTGTGGAGGATGGTCTTTTGGATAATGTTGAGGTTCCAGGTGTAACTAATTCGGAAAACCCTACAAATGGATATGACCACACAGGAACATATTCAAATGGGGATTTACCCGGTGATTTTGTTTTCTTCATCTCAAACAATTTGTAGCAATGACGTATTGGCTTTGGCTATGTTCTTTCACATACCATACTCATTGTCGACTTGCCTCTGCAGGATATTCCGAGCAAGATTCTGACACTGAGATCAAGCTTCCTTTTGTGAAGTCTCCTAATCCGGTTATGGCATTGGTTTGTGAACTTTTTTCGCTGCAAATTTCATATGATCTCACCAGTTAGAGATATCCGATCTTTGAATCGATTGATCTTAGACCTAAACTGTATGCATGTTGAGTGAAAAAATAGTCCTTTAGTAAATGTAAGTTCAGGGATTATGAGGATCCTGATACGAAACACTTTAGGTTGCATTTTTGGCATCAGCTGTTGGACCTCGAGTTGCTGCGTCCTGTGCCCATGAGTCCCTGGCGGTTTTATCTGAGGATGATAGGTTAGTGTATTCCATGATCCTTATCCATTTTAGAGATCTTTGTAGTATGAATTCAGTTTAATAAATACAATGGACTATACTGAAACTTCTCAATCTATCAAGGATGAAATCCGAGGGAGTGCAAGGGAAAGAAGCTGGAGAAAATCAGCAGCAAGATGGTAAGGCAGTTATTATATTGTTCTCTTTCCATTAATTTATTGGCTCCTTTGTTTTAACCTAATCTTCAATACCTGCATGCTTTAATTGTAAAAGAAAACTCAGGAGCACATAAGACATCGAGCCAAAACGGAGCAGAACCACCGACTCCACTGCCACAGGATAAGGTAATGGTAGCATTTAGAGCCGGTCTATCAGCTGCAGCAACAAAAGCAAAATTGTTTGCCGATCATGAAGAACGTGAGATCCAAAGGCTTTCTGCAAATATCGTAAATCACCAGGTAAATACCAGAACCAGTGCTGATGATAATATATATAGTTGGTTGATTTATTTTGTAGATAGCGTTTATTGCTGATATCATTAAAAACCGCAGCTGAAGAGGATGGAGCTGAAGCTAAAGCAGTTTGCAGAAATTGAAACATTGTTGATGAAAGAATGCGAACAAGTAGAGAAAACCCGTCAGAGATTTGCCGCAGAACGAGCCCGTATGCTCACAGCAAGATTTGGATCACCTGGAGGAATCTCTCCACAGACTAATAATAATAATCTCCAAGGAATGTCTCTATCCACAGGTGGTAACAACATCAATACTCTCTTGCAGCAACAACAACAAGTTTCAGCAACTTCTCAACCAAGCATCGTCCCGGGATTCAGCAACAACCCGCAAGTCCATGCGCAGATGCAGTTCATGGCACGACAACAACAACAACAACAACAAGCTTTCTCCTTTGGGCCGAGATTGCCTCTCAATGCGATACAGACCAATGCAGGATCAACGGCTTCACCAAATGTCATGTTTGGCAACAACCAACTTAATAACCCTGCAGCTGCAGCAGCATCCATCAACCAACCCTCATTTAGTCACCCGATGGTTAGGTCTTCCACGGGTTCAGGCTCAGGGTCCGGTTTAGGTTTAAACTGAGACCCATCTCTTTAGCTTATTTAGCTTATCAGTATCCATAATTATTTTGCCTTGTTATGTTGTTATTCGCTTTGAGACCGTAGTGTTGTCCTAAGCTAGTGTCTTGTAGTATCAAATCATCTGAACCATCATCATTGTGAATTAAACAGTTACCAATCGTAATGTCTGATTATGTTCTCTAGTCCCAAATATTTTCACTACTCCAAAATTTCAAACAGTAACCGTCTTAACTCATTTGCTATGATAGATCATGTACGATATATAAATTCATTTTGACAATATAGACAATTCCATTATAATTGTACATTCGTTATTGTCGCAAAAAAAAGGTCAAATCGTTTTTTATGTAATTATAAATTTCTAAAGTGTTTTTTTATTTCTTTCTAAAAAATTAAATAAAATGGTTAACCGAGGCGAGAACGAGCCATCATTAAAATGGTTTTTTTCTCATAAGAGCTCAAATCCGAATCAGTCCGTTTCAGCGGCGAACCACGGCGAGAAGAAACCGATCCCTGGCTTGAATCTTCCGACGGAGAACACGTTGTTCCCGATTCATAGAAGTTCTCAGACTCTGGTGATGATGATTCCTGACCGGTCTTTTTAACATCGCCGCTCTTACTCTTCTTCGACCCAAACAATGACTTCGGAAAAAAACACCGGGGCAAAGAACCACCGGCTCGAGGGGAAGAAAATCGGAAATATGGAGTCGGAGGTCCTGAACAGTGGGTGGAGTCGGAATCTGAAGGCGATTTGAGCTTGAAGAACGAAGGAGGAGCGAAGGGAGAAACTGGTCGGCTTCTGGATTCAGAGATGAAAGAAGAAGAAGACGACGACGGAGATGGCGAATTAGACGGCGGAAATGGTTTTAATTTGAGAGGAGCAAGTTCGTTGGGAGGTTGAAGAAGAGTGGGTTGATCATCACCGGGTCGGGTTTTGGGTACACCGGGTCGGACCTCCCACTTAAAAGGCACAGCTCCGGGTCTTTTGAAAGAATCGTCACCATCGTCGACCATTGGGTACTACCCCAAAAAAACCAAAAAGAATCTGATAAGTTTCAATTGCAAGGATGATTTAACAAAACTACTTATAGATTTCACTAATTATTTTTAGAACGTATCCAGATTTATGACAGTTTTATGTCAAACTATAAGATTCAACGATTTTGTGTGTGACAGCATTTTTATTTATTTATGGCATTACTTATAATTTTTATAGATTGGATATGTGTATCCGAACCTTCTTTTTATGTGGATATGGCGAATCTTGGTAATTAATACGCTTGTATTTTATTGCATTTTCGGATTATATTACTAATATGATTATTAGGGGTAGTAAATAGAAATATTATTATATAAATCTACTATATTTGTTTTTACATTTTGGGATTATATCTAACTAGTAAAGAAACACATTCAAACTTTTTTACTTAAGACATCAATGCTAGATTTCATGTTGGATATAACTTGTTCACAATATTGGACATATCAAAGGGATCCATTAATCAATACAACAACATAAATACAAATTCAATAATATTTCTTACAACAAAAACAATGTCCATCAAGCTATTGTCAGTCCACTGCAAAACTATTTTGTGTGGACAACGCTTGTCACAAGTGCAGCAAATAGGTCGAGACATATTATTGTTGGTAAGAACACATATCCTTTTTATCGAGATAGATCCATGATGAACCGGGCTTCATGTATAAGTCATTCCCAAGCATACATTGAATGTGTAGGGTGACACAACAGTACTCATCACACATATAGAACCGTTTTTTCAGATTTATTTTTTTTCCTCGCAAACTTCACACCAATATGTCAAGGTACTTGTCTCATCATTCCCATAAGAAAGAGTGAGCATATGCTTATCCTGCTTACACCTCCCTCACCTTTTGAGGTAAAGTACACTTGAAACACAAAGCAAAGTCGCACTCCTCAATGCAATTGAATGTTTATGTTGTGAAAGGATGCATATATCTTTTGCAAACACAACATGTTCTTTGCTCATCTGGTTTGGATGTTAGGAATAAAGGATGAATATGACTTTCATGGACTAATGGCTCAGAAATTGTGGCGCACTGTACGTGTAGCGTAAAACGACATCCTTCTTCTCCACACTCATAGAAGAAACCAACTATGCACCACGAAGGACAAGCTGAAAATGAATCCTTAAGCTCCTTTCCACCATGTTCTGTCACTAGAGTGAGCAGATGTGAATGTATCGGGTGATGTATTTTGGGAGAAAATTTGGCACATTGCATACACGAGTAGAAGTTACCGAAATAGATTGGCATGATGCATGCTTGACACTGCATATTCTCGTCGTTATCTCTGCTTGCGTTCTCATCAAGTCTCAAATAATGATGTTGATGACTGAAATGTTCTATGATTCCATCGCTTTTTCTCACAAACGGCTCAACTTCTTCAATTTCTTCTTCTGACTCTCCCTCAAGTTCTTTACCATCCCACACATTTCTTTGTGTGGCATATCTTGAATGAGTCGCATAAAAATTATCTTTCTTGATGCAAGAATAGCCCCCGTAATCATTGTCCATCTTTTTGCGATAAACACCACAGGACCAATCTCTTTGGTCAAAAGAAGGGGTAAAAGAGATACGATGGAGATGGCGTGATATCCTTATGACATGTGGTAAGCTGATACACCTTTGATGGACCACAAAGTCACAAGGGGACACATGTAGATAGCGGAGCTTGAATCTTCCAAGGCGCAGACGTTGCAAGTTAAGGAAGTCTGTCTTGGAAAGAGAGCAAGAGTATGCTCATGCCACTTGGTATGGTCTATAGCCAAGATTGGTGGTTTATCTACACAAGCTATACTCATAGCAAAATCGCAAGGCAGGCAATAATAACATACCTCTATGAGATCTTCATCACAGCAGTAGTAACATTTCCTCATTCCAAAAAACGGTTGCATGATCAAGACAAGCTGGAGAGAATGTTTTCGATGGAGAGGATGTTTGATCTCTCTAGTGGAGCCTTGTCATATTCTTTATGGTTTTCGCCATTGCAACCTTGGCATAGAAAATGGGTATAGCCTTCTTCTCCAAGCAACCTGTATCTCTCCCAGAATAAAGGGAGACACTTCCACTTGTCATCATTGCTCAACGAGACTTCTTCAATCACATGAGATTTTCCATTTCCCAATATTACTTCCACTTTGAATCCCAAAAGATGCCGACAAATATTATTTGACGGATGCGTGATGTGAGCTCTGTCTCCGGCTCAAGACTCAATGTTTCATCAAAGAGTGACATGAGCCTCGAATCCAAATCCGTCTCCGAATTTGAATCCATAGAGTTGACAAGTGATATGCGCGTCCTTAGCGGCTGCGGCTGGGAATCCAAATCCATAGAATTGAATAGAGAGATTGTTTAAGTTGTGAGTGACATGAGCTCGGACTCAGGCTTCGACTGCGAATCCGAATCCATTGAGCTGACCAGAGAGATTATCTAGAGTAATGGGTGACATGAACATCGAATCTGGATCCGAATTCCACCAAGTAAACTCGGTGAGAGACATTAGTTGAGTAATGAGTGATACAAGCTTCGACTCCGAATCCATAGAGCTGCTAAAAGATTTTATTTGAGTAAAATGAATGTTATGAGAGATTACTTGAGTAATGAGTGATATGAGCTTCGACTCTGAATCCATAGAGCTGCTGAAAAATTTTATTTGAGTAAAATGAATGTTATGAGAGATTATTTGAGTAATGAGTATAAGAAACTTAGTGCTCTTTCTATATATATCGGTATGTTTTCTATAATTTACCCGTAGCTGGCGGATCTTGCCTTCCCCATACATGTATGTATATAAACCTGAAACTTGGTGCGGATCACGAGACAATATCTAGTAGTTTACAAGGCTGTCTGAATATAAAGTTAACGATCAACAGACAACAGTAGTACTACACTATTCCCTACTACAATTAGTATTCTATTATTATATAGATTTACATTAAGTGAAAAATTACTAGAAAATGGTAATGATTACGATGTTAATTATTTTGATTCGATAACGTCTTTCACATGTAATGATATATTTAAGGATTTTACCCAAAAAAATTGTCAACAGATTTTGTAAATTGATATAAAATCTCTTAAAACAATAATTCTGTAACAACACATAAGAGTAATAACCAGAAAAACGTCATAACGCTCCAACTTTTATCAAAATCTGGCATTATGATAACTCAGAAGTCATAAGAAAAAGGTACAATTCAAGCAGAATCCAAATGCAGAGCTTTATACTTTAAAGGGTATTTGCTTTAGAAGTCTTGAGCCATTTCTGAGAGGGCACGAATTGTATTGCTTGCCACATCCAGAAGCTGCAAGTACTCATCCGCCCCATCTACAAGTCGCTGGATACATTATAAAAGAAAAGATATGAGATATTTTATATCACTAGCAAGATTGCAACATATCAACAGTCAAATGATAAATCTAAGATGCGAACTTGACTCAAAACCCGTAATATAATTGAGTCAAGATGTTGGTAATTGATCTCACTTGAGTCTTCAACTAACTCCATAAAAGAGACACTAAGGAAAATTAGTACGGGAAGTCTTACCTTATCAGTTTCAGCTAAACATTTGCAGATCTTAGCCTTTTGCGTGTCTGTTATGTCATTGTCAGCCTCCACAACGATATCGAATAGCTGAAAAAGAGTTGTATAGAAGTGGTTATAGCCACAATTGCATGACTTAAATGGGGTAAAAATAAGAGAGGGAAGTAGAAAACCTGATTGATGACTTGAGATGCAGGATATCCTTCTGCAACTATGTTATCCACTTCCTTGTTCGCAATATCGAAATCACCACTTTTGCATGCAGTAAAAAGTTTATTGACTATCTCCAGGGGAACTACCTGATAGATTCATAAGACATCCAAATTAACCGTCATGAAGTCTGACTTGGTTGAACCTGCCATACACTTATGCAAAGCTGGGTTAACTTCATCCTTACCCCAGACACATTGAGTAAATCTGTAGAAGTTATTGTTGATCCAAACAACCGAGCAGCACTCTGTAATTTTCAGGCAGAAAGACTGGTTCACATTCTATTGTCAATTTCGTCCAATAACAAATATTTCAGATAGTTATCCTACCTGCAGATATGTGATGGCCCTACGGAGATCCCCTTGTGAAATTGAGCTCAAAGTTGAAAGAGCCTAAATGGAAAATAACTATAATAAACAGCTTTCACAAAACTACAACACAAGGCGAACCTTAAGGCATTTGTTCACACCTCACCACCAAGGTTGAGACCTTCTTCATTACAAATATGCAATATACGGTTAGTCATGACTTCTTCAGAAAGTGGTTTAAACCTGAACTTTGCACACCTGGAAGCAAGGGGCTCTATGATCCTAAAGACCAAGAAATCAAAGTTATAAGGGTGATCAATATCGGTGGGTTCATAGTTCAGCTCCACGAAATGTTCTTTGTTATGAATTTGAGTAAACAAAAATTCAACAAGTAGATCACTATGAGCATGTTCCAAATTATAACAAAATTATACACGAAAAAAAGCAATCATTTAACATAACCAGAGAGAAAATTGGAGAACAAATGAAAGGGAGATGCAAATGAGAACAGAAGAAAAAAAGGTCATTGTGACAGAATTACCTGCTGATGTAATTACATATGAAAAAGAATCTGGTGACTTTGGAGTAAGTTTCCATTGTGCGCCTCAAGGCATTCTGGACAGTCAATAAAATAGTTCATGGTAAATACATATCAAACGTACAAATGCGGTACCGAAAAGATGTTCAACATACCTGAGCATCTTCCGTCATCGAATCAGCCTCATCTAGGATGATGATCTTAAACGATGGGCAAGGATAACCGCTGAAGTATCAAATCGTAGGTCTTAGAGGAAATTAAAACCGCACACAGAGTAGAAACAAGAAAATGAAAGAAAAAAAAGTTAACAAAAGCAAATAAAAATTACACACCCTTGCCGATGATTAGACCCAACAGCAACAGCAGCAAAATCCTTGATCTTTGTCCGAACAACATTAATGCCTCTGTCATCACTAGCATTCAGCTCCAACACCCTAGACTTGTATAGTTCAGGTCTGTAAAAACTCGTTAGTTAGTTTCACAACCCCATGGTAAATCCACAGATTTGACCTTGCAATCACAGCAAAATGAAATAAAAAAACAATGACAGTCTCATGAAAATACATTTGTGGTATTACTCCCAAAAGAAGCTGAAACTAACTCATATGAGACAGCAAGAAAATTAGCTTCAATTTGCTTGAAAGAGGAGACAATCTAAACTCAAAAACCTAATAAACACTGACATAGCAAAACCATAATGACTACTGTTATATGAATCCACATCTTAATATACCGTCTAGCTACCTAGTGAGACAACTTGGTATATCATTATGCAACCACAGAGCCTGAGAGTGCAAATTATCTCAGCATCTGCATCACTTTTCGAGTTATCTGAATCACAAAGTTGAATGTATCATATTAAAGATCACAAGGTCTCATACAAGTTAAGCACACACAAATGAATCAATCAAACATCAATCCATGACTACTGCATAAAATAAAAGAAAAAACACACTAAAATCAGGATTTTGTATCAGATGATTGAGTACCCAAATAGCTGGTGGGCGATGGCAAGTGCAGTAGTGGTTTTTCCGGTGCCTGGCGGTCCGTAAAAGAGCATGTGCGGGCACTACAGAGACGCACAACATAAAAAAAAAAACCCAGAATTTAGAGCCAGATTCGACATCTAGGGTTTTCACATTTGTATCCGAAAGTGAACCCAATGCACAAAATCAAATTTCAAAATTTAGGGCTTTTTCGCGACCAATCCAGATAGCAGAGAGTTATAGTCAAATTACGTCAGCAGTCTCGAGAGTGTTGGTGAGGACCCGAACCACCTCTTCCTGGTGAGCCACGTCCTTAACCTGCTTCGGCCGGCTGAAACCAAATCGGAAACAATGAGCTAATACAATCCGACACAATTTTCGTCAACGGAGAAAAGATCAGTAAGAAATCTTACTATTTCTCAACCCATGGCTGTGAGCTCTGAAGAACTGGCGCCATTCCTCTCTTCGCCTTTTTTTTCTTCTAATTTTGCTCTCCCTCCCCAATTCATTCCCTGTGACGGAGACTCCTTATAAACCTTGTACGACGTTTTCTGGATTTTCCCGCTCCCGCCATAAACCCTCCAACTCAGAAACAAGGTTTGATATCTTATCGACTGTTTAGGGAAAAAAAATTCCTCTTTTAACAATATGATATACATATTATATTAACGATATCATTAATACAAAGTCTTATGCATATATCCAGTATTATTCAATATGTTATCCATATACATTGGCAGTCTCATACAAATCTATAACTAAAGTTACAAGCTGGGATACATCTCTGATCTTTGAAAACGGATACTCTGCTACTCAACAGTCTGCAACCATATATTATACTATAGTGTATATGTAGATACATATCAACAAGAAATTTTTCGGCCTTTTAGTGTAGGGTACTTGTTGAGCCAGTGACAGTCATCGAACGAACAACTCGAATCATTCCTTCTGCGTAGCACCACATCATCGGGGTGGATGAACCGAGGGGCCCATGCCGGTGTCCCATCTTCATAAGAGTTATGTGTCAACCTCCTCAAATTAGAGCCATCCAGTTTCACCGTGAAGATATCACCATATGGTTGGTAATGATGCGGGTTTGAGATCGGTTCTGCGGAGATTCCAGCATAATCAGATGTAAAAGCTAAGGATTTACTGTCTGGGCTAAAAACCGGGTGGTTAGTTCTCCCACCCGTCCCGCTTTGGATAAGCTTCCTTAACCCTGTTCCGTTTGAATGGATCAAGAACAGCTCGAAACTACCCGAGCCAGGGCTTTCTCGATCAGATGCAAACGCAATCCATTCGCCATCCGGTGACCAGTTACACATTGTGTCGGTCCATGCACCTTCGGTTAACCTCCATAGACCACCCCTTTCGCCTTTTTCAGCATCCATTATGTAAAGGTTTTTGTGACCAGTCCGCCCTGAACGAAACACTATCCGCTTACCATCCGGAGATGGCCATGGGAAAGCATTGTTCTTCCCGTTAGTCGTTAGCCTCCTCACGGTAGATGACTTGTCAGCTGCATCCACGTCAATGGAGATAATATCAACCGCTGTTCTCTCTGTAGCAAACGTTGGACCTGAGCTAGAGTACACAACTCCCGGTCGAACCGGATCCCAAGCTGTCGAAAACGCCATTCCATTGTACACTTCACGCTGCCCCGAACCATCGGGCTTCACCACAAACACACCAGGCATTTTGACGTATGCGATACGATCACCTCCTGGTGAGAAGGAAGGAAATGAACCATCGATTCTAAAGAGAGAAAGGTCCCTTGTGGTGGTTTGAATATTCTCGAGGAAAAGCAGAGGACTTCTCCGTCCATTAGCCTCGCCTCTACAACTATGGTATCCGACTCGGGACGAATCAGGGGACAAGAACGGATTCAAATGATGACTCTCCGGCGCCACCAAACGAGTCAACTCAATAAACTCATTCCTCTTCAGATCAAACAACTCCACGTGACGGTAATCCGAGCCAGGTCTCCTTGTCGCCACCGCTATGAACTCGTGGTTGTTTGGTGACGTGGCCGGTGTGAAAACATGAACTCCCGGTGGGGTGACTCGCTGAATTGTCACTGACTCTGTACTCAACGGTCCGTTTTCAGGTAAGATCGCTTGGTACACACTGATCCAACCGTCCTCCTCGCTTCTTCTATGGAAATACAAAGTCGAGTCATCAACCCAACACGGCCAACCACCGTGCTCCACCACCTTGACTCGGTGAGTCCCATCCCGAGTCAAGAATACATAGATGTCCGTACTTAGCTCTTCAACTTCCCCTTTCCATCCTCTCTCTCCGTACGAAGCCACGGCCGTCAAATTTCCGGAAGGGGACACCGCCGGACTGAAATCAGCTACACCACTCGGCGTCAACCGCCGGGTTAACCCATTTCTCAACTCGGTAGAGTAAACGGCGGTCCAGCTAGTCCTCGGCTCACCTGAGTTCTCGTGAGTTGAAACGTAGACTAAAAACTCACCACTCAAACTAGGCTTATCTTTAAACGAACTTACCGTCATGCCACTCCGTTGATCAAAGCCGGATAATAAAGGAACTTGGACTCGAGACGGTGCTTCTAACATCGATCGTCGTTTCCTTTTGGAATCAGAATCGCCGCCGTAAATTAGATCGTAGTATAAGCTAGAAGTACCGTTTCTCTCGGTGACGTAGATGAGATGCAGAGGAGACGAATCTTCTAGTTGAATTAGAGTTTCGTCGGGAAGAAGAGAGATTAGCGCCGGAGAAGGAGACGGGAAATAGCCGTTGAAATTTACCGATTCTCCATCGGTGATCCGGAGCTCGCTGGAAACTGACGCCGGATGAGTCGTGGAGAGGGCGAATATATCGAATTCGTAGCGCGATCGTCCTAGAGTGGTGAATATGATGGTGTCTCCATCACCAGCGTTCGAATTTTGATGATCCGCCGTTGATGCGTGAAGCGGTAGCAGAAGGGACGCGAAGAAGAGAATCTGAGCAATATTCATGGCGGATTGGTCTGTGGTTTAGTCACTAAGTGGAGACGATGTTCGAAGGATTATAAGGCGGAGGAATAATTTAGAGTGTGGTGTAAGAGATTCATTATAGTATTGTAGAGCCCATTTGAGATAAGTTAACACGTGGCAATCATTCGTGGAATTTGTACTCGTAACGTTTCTGACGAAAACACAAAAGTATATTATCCTTTAAGGATTTTTCTTCTCTTGTATTCTACGAATTATCTACGTATTCAGAAAATAGTGGTTGGTCCATCTAGCATGGACCATGGTGCACACTTTGACAAGGCACACTACAATCATTTCAACCGTTGATTCTATTTTTAAAGATCAACGTTGATATTATTTTTAAAATTATTGAAAATGTTAAAGCTCAAAGCTTACATTATTTCTTAGGCTACCTCAATACTTAAAACAATATATAATCTTAACAAGTTACATAATTGGAAGACTAAGTTACGTAACAAATCAATGTGAAGAAACAACACACATTGACATTGTTGCGCGCTTCTTCGTTTTCATTTTGACGGTCGTATTTTGCGACTTGAAATCTTCGATGGAGCAACTAGGCCCAAACCTCTTAGGCCAAGCCACATCACCAGTAGCATGGATCTTGGGGAACCACATGGGTGGTCCATCTTCCACCGAATTGTGGGTAAGCCTCGTCAAATCAGAGCCGTCCAAATTCACTGTAAAAATCTCGCTACTCGGAACGTTAAAATGCGGAGTACCGATGGGCTCTGCCGAGATTGCAGCATAAATGGTAGTGAACACGATTCTCTTACTGTCGGGACTAAACATCGGATGCATTGATATCCCACCGGTCAAGTTCTGCGCCAGCTTCCGTAAACCGGTTCCATCCGGGTGAACCACATATAAATTCATCAACAACGTACCGGGAAATTCCCGGTTCGATGCAAACACAATCCGATTACCATCTGGTGACCAAGTAGCTATCGTATCGTTCCAGTTTCCGTTTGTTAACCGGAACAAACCACCGGATTCACCTTTCTCTGCGTCCATTATGTAAAGGTTTTTGGTACCGGACCGAGCAGAACGGAACACGATCCGTTTACCGTCAGGTGATGGCCATGGGAACGCGTTGTTTTCGCCGTTAGTTGTGAGTTTTTTAACTGCGGTTGACGGATTTGATGCATCGACGTTAATGGCGAGAATATCGATTTGAGATTTTCCTGGAGCTAAAGCGGGACCTGAGCTTGTGTAAACGATTCCATGTCGAACTGGATCCCAAACAGTTCCAAATCCCGTTTGTGGAAGCAATTGACGTAGACCCGAACCGTCTGGTTTCACCATGTAAACGCCTGTGAAAGAGACGAACGCGAATCGGTCACCTTCCGGCGAGATTGACGGGAACGCGCCGTCGAATCTGAAGAGAGAGAGGTCGTTGGAAGTGGTTTTGAGGTTCTGGAGGAGATTACGAGGAGTTTTCCGTCCAGTTGCGTCGCCTCTGCAGCTATGGTATCCGACTCGGGACGAGTCAGGGGAAAGAAACGGGTTAAAGTGATGACTCTTCGGCGATACGAGACGAGTCAACTCGACGAACTCTTTCTTCTTTAAATCGAAGAGCTCCACGTGGCGGATTTCTGATCCTGGCCTCCTTGTGGCCACCGCGATGAAGTCGTTGTTGTTTGGTGACGCGGCGGGTGTGAACGAGTGAAGACCCGGTGGTGTGACTCGTTGAATCGTAACTGATTTGGCGTTAACCGGTCCGGTTTTGGGTAAAATCGCTCGGTACACGCTGATCCAGCCGTCGTTGCTTTTCCGGTGGAAATACAGAGTCGACTCGTCAACCCAACGCGGCCAACCGCCTTGCTCGACCACCTTAACTCGCTGAGTCCCATCACGAGTCAGGAAAACGTAGATGTCCGAACCAATCTCTTTCTCAACGAAGCTCCAAGTCCAGCCTTTCTCTCCGAACGAAGCCACGGCGGTCCATTTCCCAGACGGAGACACCGCCGGAGAAAAATCAGCGATTCCAGGTGGTGTCAACCGCCGAGTCGACTTAGATCGTAACTCGGTCGAGTAGACGGCGGCCCAACTCGCCATGGGCTTACCCGGATTCTCATGTGTCGACACGTATACAAGATAGTCGTTGGTCAAAACAGGCGTATCTTTCATCGAATTTACAGTCATCCCACTCTGTTGTTGATCGCCGGTAAATAACGGAACCTGAACTCTAGATCCAGAGTTGTCGTTATGAACGACGTCGTAGTTTAAGCTAGGCGTTCCGTCTCTCTCGGTAACGTATATGAGATGTAGAAGAGACGAGTCTTGTGATTGAATACGAGAATTATTGGGTAGAAGTGAGATTAACGCCGGAGAAGGAGAAGCGAAATGGCCGTTGAAATTAATAGATTTGCCATCGGTGAGACGGTGCTCATCGGCGGGAGACGGGGGACGGTGGTTTGTGGGGAGAGTGAAGATGTCGAATTTGAAAGTGGGTCTCCCTATGCTCGTGAACAAGATGGTCGAGCCATTTGAAACCTGAGGCTTGTTCGATGAAGCTGACGATAAACAGAAGAGAGAGATGAGGAAGAAGAAGAGAGTGGAGTTGTTTATTTTCATGGTGGACTCTTGTTTTGGGATTTTGCAAGTAGCGGGAACATTTTATAGGTGAAAGTGGTGACGCGGATGGTATTGACAGGTAGGTTGACTTTTAGTGGCTCTTGATTATAACCATTTCGGGAGGATTCTATATTTTGTTTATTAAATAAAATAAAATCATGCCATGATTGAGTTATGGGATTAGTTATTTCCTTTCTGTTTTGATAAAAAAAATCGAATTTTCTGTTATTGGTTATGATAATTGATATAGTGGTATGATATACAATTATACATACTTTATTCTTTTTAGTTTTGGAAATGGGAAGATATCTATCTGAATTGAAGGTGATGGATGAGGGAATCCACTTTGAACATTCCAAGCCTTGATGACACTATATATAATATTGATATCAGATTTCAATCAAATATACATGCTTAGTTTTATTTAATTTTAATTAATAAATTTTGGGGAAATAATATAGCATATGAAATATCACTTTCTCAAGTAGTAAGATTTTAGAAGATATGATGCATGCTTAGTTTTATTTAATTTTAATTAATAAATTTTGGGGAAATAATATAGCATATGAAATATCACTTTCTCAAGTAGTAAGATTTTAGAAGATATGACCGATGCTAGTATTTCTTGTTCGTCAAAATCTATTATCAGTAAGAGCTGTAGAGTGTAGGCATACATATTATTGTTCAGATACACATACTGACATATCACATATGTTCTAGTTGGATATTCTTTTCCTTGTTGGCTCATTATTACTTATTTTATATATTTATATAAATTATAAAGATCAGATCGTATTTAGATCATACAAAAGTAGCATGTGTTTTTTTATATATATTTAATCACATTACTTGATATATAGTAAAGGTACAAAACTATATAATAATAATAAATAAATAATATACAGTTCTGAGTTATCCTAACCTTACATAGTAACATACTAACATTTCATCAGGTCAAACTAATTCACTCCTATGTAATTTTATAAATCTGTGTTGTAATGTCGCTACTGAAAATAAATTTCGTTCTGAACAGCTCTGGTCTCATCTTTGAGAAAATTTAATATTCCTAAAAGATCCATTTCTCCAATTATTAGTATCTGGTGCGGCAAAGTCGTAGATAGTAGTTGTCTACTTGGTTTCAAAGTCTTAGTTGTCTGCTTGGTTTCATGGATTCTTATGGTTTGGATATTATTATCTTCGTATACTACTTGTCGTAGTTTGGATCTGTCATGCTGCTACTTCTCTTTATGGCTTTATCCATATCTCAAGGTTCCTTTAATCTACCCTCAAACATTTTTTTTCGCATCTATAAGATTATTTTCATGTGTACATCTTAACGAAGTCGGTATTTATAGTGTAGAACTTTGTTTAAACCCGAGTTACTAACCCCAAAACTTTGATATATTATCGATCTACAAAGATAATTATGAACGACCATATTCATATCCATGAAGAGACCAACAAAAGCATTTGGTATTGGTTCATCTAGATTTGCTTAGTTTTTATCTAAATCTGAAGTCGATTTGTTACATAGGAGCATTTGTTTAAGTGGGTTGAAGAATCGATGCTTGAGGAGGTTGAAGATGCGTTAGCGAAACTTGAGAACATCGAAAGTGAAGTTTACAATATGAAGGCCGAAGTTGAAGTCATGAAAGATATGATGCATGAATTTAGAGCTAAAGTAATGGGATGCAAAAGTGAAATTAGGAAGTGGAATGTAGTTTTTGGAACTTGTTTTTCTCTTCATGATTATTGGCATCGTCTATCTCCTTTTATCTTCTTGTGTAAGGAGCTTGAAATTGAGTATGGATTGTTGTTTAAATTGAGTATGGAATGTTGTTTAAATCTATGGCAACGGCAAATGGCAAACCCATGTCTATGGTCTTTGTTTAGTGTTGTTTAATCTATGAAATTGTCTATGTTTAATCTTTGTTTAATCTATGGCATTTGTTTAGTTTAATCTATGGAATTGTTTTTGTTTAATCTCTAACCAAAAGCATAAAACAAAAGAAACATAGAAACATAGTCTAATTAATATGTCTAGAATGTAATGATTTGAGGCAAATCAAATCTTGGAATGTTGATAGAAAGTAGATATTAGCATTTTCAATATGGCTATAAATCTGATCATCAGATTTCAATCAAATATACATGCTTAGGTTTATTTGATTTTAATTACTAAATTTTGGGAAAAGAATCTATATTAATAAAAGTAAGGATTAGAGGTTGAAAGCGTCGCTGCAAAGTGAGAACTTTAAAGATATCTAAATAATCACAAATCAAAATAATAAAATTCATCATAAATCAAATTAATAAAATAATTAATCATATATATATATATATATTCATATCTCATAATTAGACTTATTTTAAGGCCTATTCTTGTGTCTTTACTTTCTAAACACCATAAATTTAAACTCCAAAATATTATAATAAATTTTATTTAGATTTAGTTATGCTATATAAAAACCGAAAAATATTATGAGATTTCAGAGAGACATTTTTTTATATTTTTCTGTATTTTAAAACGTTGAAAATCAAAAATTGACATCAAACTACTTAATTATAAAATAACTTACAATAAATAAAATGTTATGGTAGTTCTTTTTTGAGAGACATATTATAATAAATTTTATTTAGATTTAGTTATAATATATCAATACTGAAATAAATTATGAGATTTCAGAGAGACATTTTTCTATAGTTTTATGTATTTTAAAACGTTGAAAATCAAAGATTGACATAAAACTACTTAATTAACATTATAATAAATTTTATTTAGATTTAGTTATAGTATATAAAAACCAAAAGAAATTATGAGATTTCATTGTCAACAGTTTTCTGTAGTTTCCTATATTTTTAAACGTTGAAAATCAAAGATTGACATCAAACTACTTAATTATAAAATAACTTACAATAAATAAAATGTTATGATAGTTCTTTTTTGAGAGACATATGGTATATTATCCTTTAAATTTTTATTTATTTAATATTTTAAACTATTTATTATAATAACTAAATTATATATTTCATTATCACCAAAAAATCTTAAAATATAATATACTATTCATCTTAATTACACAAACAAAAAATCATAACTCCTAAACTAGCTCATTCAAAGCGTTTTGATCCACTTGAGTTCAAAAGTTT
This sequence comes from Boechera stricta, assembly GCA_018361395.1. Classification (NCBI taxonomy): domain Eukaryota; kingdom Viridiplantae; phylum Streptophyta; class Magnoliopsida; order Brassicales; family Brassicaceae; genus Boechera; species Boechera stricta. Next base: position 3,947,060 of record CM031539.1, on the reverse strand, counting down.
CAAATCTCTTTAAAGCTATAAAAAAACGTATGCAGAAACTTATTCAAATTTCTTTCATTTACTCACCCATCATTCTCACACCATTTACGATAATGTAAGAGATGCTTAAGTTTTAATTGGTCATGGTCCGTATTTGATTTTTTTCAATGAAAGTCAAATGAAACATCACAAGAACGCTGTAAGTCATTTACAAATCGCTAACGACTTTTTATATGTCTAAAACAACTTGAGCAACGTAAAGATGAATAAAATTAATATCCAATTTCCACTAAAATATTTAATATGAAACTTAAACTAAAATAAATTAGATAATAGACAATAGTTATACCAATAATTGTCATTCTATATTGCCATATATCTATATATATAACAAGCATTCTCATATTCCTACAAAAAAACATCACTCTGTCCCAAACCAATACTTTACATAAACATGGCAACACATGTTACAAAGACATCTTCCCAATCAAACTTTTGCAAACTTTTGACAATCTTGAAAACAATTTCTGCAATGATGAAGTCGTGGTAAGACTATTCATTTTTGGAAATCTCGCAACTTTAAAAATGGTAATATACTCATGGAAATGGTGTTTTCATCGACACAATGTATAGCTTATTAAATAAAAATGCATATTATGATCTAAACCTAATATGTAAACAATTTTTTGTAGTCAACAACAATGCATGGATTTATATCGGCCAACCGACTATTCCGATATAAAGAGACCCTGAAACCAAACTTGATCTACAATTTAAAAAATTTTGTGCTCAACCCTGCCAAAAAAATGTTCAAAGTCGCAACTCTCAAATTCGACATTTTACATCGACGATCTTTGGTTAAACAAATGAAAGCTTCCACAAAATAGACATAACAATTTAAGCTACGTGCAAGATTGACACCAATATGATCAAACGAGAGTTTTTTGGTAAACATCTCTTGAAATCCAACAAAATACATACACAAAACTTATATATATTTGTATTGTATATCATCTCACATATACCTCATAAAAGGAGATAACCTACAAGAATCCACACCAAACGCTACACCTCCAATGGCCGCTCCTGGTAGATCAAAGGACATAATGTTCTTACATGTGAAGATAGAAGAGTAAAATTTATTTATTTTCTATATACCTCACTAATATCTACAATTAAAAAAACCTCTAACAAACTCTTACCAAACCGCGACGAAATAGTTCGTGTGTATTTGTCATCAATTTAAATATATTTCTTTCTACTCAAAAACAATTTAAATATGTTGAAAAAAAAGAGTTGCGAGAAAAATCGGGAAATGATTAAAAAAAATGAAGGCAAAGAAAATATTTTGAATTTTTTGATTCGTTGAGCTGTATTCTATATTAGTATATTTTACGTTTGAGTAAATTCGTGCTCTGACTTAGCAATTTGTAAGCCCGGAAAACTTTTGAGATATACTTTATTGGGCTTATATTAGACCTATCTCTAAATTTCTTCGCCTCGAGATAATTGGAGTACGCATTTCAACATTTTTATTTAATTATATATATATAATATATTAGGAGTTCACATTGTCTTTATATTTTCTTGAATTCAGTCTTTATTATCAACAATTTATTTAACTAATATCTATTTAAAATATTTTAAAGTAATGTTCTAAATGTTGAAGTCTATATATTTAAATACCTAAAACGCTAATTCAGAATATGCAAACAATCCGCACGTGCGGGCCAGGACGTAGTATAACATATGAAATATAACTTTCTCAAGTAGTAAGATTTTAGAAAGTGTAGTAAGATGTAACTTTCATGTGTACATCTTAACGAAGTCGGTATTTAAAAAGTGTAGACCTTTGTTTAAACCCGAGTTACTAAACCCAAAACTTCGATATATTATCGAGCTACAAAGATAATTATGAACGAACATATTCATATCAATGAAGACACCAACAAAAAAGCATTGTGTATTTCCATGGGAATGAAATTAACATCAGTGGATCATCTCGACGCTATATCTATTATAACAAGAACATTCGATATAATCTATTGAGTTTTTGGGGCTATACAATATCCCCCATGGATTTTTTTTTTGGGTTGAGTGTACACAAAGATGACAAGTATCACAAGTTACTGTCAAAGGAAAAATCAGAGACAAGAAGATTAAAAACAGAAAATGACTGAAGGAAACTCACAGACAAATTATGTGGCACAGAGACACAACAAACAAGTACCAAGTCTCTTCAAGTGCGTCTATCTCTTAATCATCCATTGATAGATGTAATCAGTCGCGTTTCAGGGTCTATCTGAAGCAAACTGTTCTCAAACCTGAAATGGAGGCAGCTAGATCCACAACATATGGGCTTATGAGAGCTCCTCTTTGTTGAACTTGTTCCAAGCTTCCTGTACAATGCAAATCAGTTATGAGGTAAGGTTTGTGGATCTATGCAAGAGATGAGAAACTTAACCGGATTTCTTCAAATTACTAACACAGAGACACATCCAACCTAATAAATTTTTTGAAACATCGATTCCATGAAACTCTACTGATCAATTTGTAGGGAAATAAACCATCAAGATTTCTGTCAACATTCGTCTACATTAGATTCTAGAAAGAGAGCTGCTCATGTTGATCCACTGAGAAAATACCTTCAAAATGTCAAAAACCTTTTCGGCAATATACTTTTGTTCAAGCGTGGCTCCTTTTTGCTGAACTTTATCGGGATGGACATACAGCGCTGCCTTTCTATAGACTTTCTTGACTGCTGATGAAGTGATCAAATCTGTTAGAGAAACGGCCTCCCAACCACATCCGGGCCAGAGTACCTGTCATCGTTCAAACAGAACCAGAACTCAGTGAACTCAGGAGGAGCACATGGATAGACAGATGTAACAGAACATTAAATTATAATTCATATTTATTTCAACTCACAATTTGCAAGGAAGATAACAGCGCACGCATGTTTCCTTCTTTTCCAGTTGCCCAACGCCTTATCTCAGCATCAACAGTCTCAGAAATCCTCTGAAAAGCAAGATTAACAAGAATACCATCGTTGGTATTTAAACATACCAACAAGGAGACTCTATGTAGATTTATAAAACAAAATCACGAAAGGAAATATAAATGTGAAAAACAGCATTATCATAGTGAAGACTAACAAATCCAAAAAAGGTCATTGTCCATAAATAAGCATTATGATGATGAAGATTCAAACATCAATGTCAAGAAAAGCATTACTCACAGTTCTCTGTTCTTGTTCAATCCGAGATTGATGATCACGGTTATTCATATCAGCTACAGCTTGTGCCTACATTTTAAAAGGCACTGAATTGTGTAAAATCATCTAGAACCAAAATATACAATCAAGTACAAGCTAAACATTGATAACAATGATAAGCATATTAAAACTTAAACTAGAAATTGGTTGCAGTATGCCAGTCGGTTATGAGTATAGCCGATTTTGACATGCTAGCAGGACCATCAAATCAATTAAGGGAAAACCTGACGTAGGTAAAACACATTCTCCAGGGAACTTAACTAAGCTTTTGAATGTGAAGGGGTACTTTCAAGCATAAAAAAAATTATCATAGATTTTCATACCAGCATTTAGCTAAATGAGATATCATCATAAGTTGCAGAGGAAAAAAAGAATCAAGGGTTGCAGCAGAAAATTTAAAAGAAAACCAAAATAACCACACATACCACACGGCTCTTTGTTCTCTGTTCACGATCCCATCTGGCCTTTCTTCGTTCTTCGCTTTCCCCTGGGATTTCCTCAAATTGTCTAAATATAGGATCCTCTGTAGATAAGGAAATGTTTCTTAGAAACTAACTCCAAAGTAACCAATCGCTGGAAAATACATGTTTTCACAACATATACCTCCAAAAAGTGCAGAAAAGTCATCCACCAGATTTGCTGGAGCAGGAGGCTTCTTTGCACTAGAAACCCCATTAGGAGTCTTTTTTGGCACGTTGAATGCTTGCTTGCGAGTTGTCTTTGCATCAAAAAGAAGAATAAGGATACACATACAGAACACTTTTTTTTTATTATAACAAAATGGAACTTGGTAATATTTCGAAAGTCGTTCTTACTTCAGTTGTAGTCCGTGACTTTGGTACACTGCTGGACCGAGGTCCAGCGCTGAAAAAAGAGTCAAGGTCATGTACACCAAATTCTTTTTTCTTTGTTCCAGCATCTTCAGCTTCTCTATATTTACTAGCAGTGTCAGAAGCGGACGCGCTACGTCGCATAGTACCCATGGCAAAGTCTTCAAGTTCGTCTATTGAAGACATTCCTGAACTCTTAACTGTGGAAATAATTCCTTGACTAGTTAGAGCACAATGAAAACGGTAAACAAAATACTTTCCAGTTATCAAAGAGATTAACCTCTGTCCACTTTTTGTGTTGGTTTAGGTGGAGGCTTAAGTTTTGATGATGTTTGTGAAGTATTTGATGGTTTTTTCCCCTGAGAACTGACTGAAGCAGCAAATTCTTCAAGTGGATCCACGAACAGAGCAGAAGAAGAATGAGCTGCAGATGTAGTTGATTCTAGAACCACAAAAGGATCAGCAGCATCAAAGTTCGATGTAGTAGTCTTGCTGAAAAATCAAACAAAAACAAAATAACTCAACCAGGAAAATTCAAAACCATAACACCAAACATTTTCCTGTACAAAGATGATCTGATATTTCATATACCATTCACGAGACATTAGCACATTCCATACATGACAGACATCAGAATCTCATACAATATATATAACAATCAAATCAATAGAAATTGGCAACACTCGTTACCAGAATGTTTCATAAACTGATCACAAACCTGCTAGTCGTCTGAGCACTTCCACCAAAACCAGGTATCAATCCATCAAAACCAGCTTCATTCTTCCCCAAACCCAACAAATCATCGACCGCAGAAGTATATTGCTTTTCAGATGAAGAGAATGACCCAAATATATCATCATTCTTAACATTAGCAGAGCTTTTCGAACCCGGCATAACATCACCAAACAAGTCATCAGCATCAAAACCCTGAGCCGAGGAAGAAGTTTTCTTTCCCGAATTCCCAACAGTGGAGAACAACAAATCATCGTTCAAAGACGACTTGCTATTATTACCAGAAGATGACTTGTTCAACCCAGCAAAAACATCAAAATCGTCAAATCCAGTAGAATTCGAACCCTTTCTATTAGTAGAACTCGACGTAAAAAAAATATCGTCACCATCATACAAAGACCCATTACTCGACGTGGATTTGGCATTTACACCAGAGGAGGCTGTACCGAAATTCCAGCTCTGAGCATTGTTAGGGTTAACTGAACGCTTCGAAGCAGCCATCGGAGCAGATTTACCTTGAGGCTTAATCCCATAACGCTCCGTAAGAACACCAAACTCGTCCATTTCGCAGATTAATCGAGAAAAAAACACAACAAATTTCAAGAGATAAACAAAGACGGCCCCTATCAGATCGATCCCAGGAAAAAATCACGGATCTCACGTAAAAATGGGAAATTTCTCAATACGGAAAACTGAAATCGGAGGAAAGAAGATTGACGAGAATCTAGTAAACAATTTCTCTCTCTCTCTCTCTCTCTTTAGAAATTGGTCCGTGAGGTACCGCACCGACGGTGTGGAGACGACGACGATAGATTAATCTGCGTTAACCACAAAAGTGTATGGGTGGGTCAGAGACAGGAGACAGATGGCTTTTGCTTTTAAAATTCCCACCTTCCCTTTTTTTATTCTTCTTATTACCTTAATACCTTTATATTTTTTTCCTTCGTATTTTCTTTATTATTTTATTTTTATCGGAAAAATATTCCATTACACTAATTAAGTAGATAATTCATTTTAATTATGCATGTCATTTTTTTTTCCTTATATGAAATTACAGTCACATTCCAGCAATATGAAATAATTCGTCCAACCTGCCCACTTTGGATTTTTTAGTTTGTTGTAGGATTATGGATGCTTTTATAGTTTATGCATAAAAAGGGAGAAGACAATAGTCATCAAATTTTATTTTTTTCTTCATCTGATTTAAAAGGAAAATTCTATTTTTAGTTGCAGATGACAATTTATTTAGAATTTTTAGATACCACCCACAATAATTAGACTTTAGTCATTTACTCTGGTGGATCAAAATGAAGGCTAAATCGAAACCAAACTCTACATGAACCAAACGAAACAACCCGCTTAAACATCCCTAATTTACACATAAATGATCGAAGATTCAAAACATATACCCAACTTCGATTGACAAAAACTTTTAAAAGCCATGTATATATGTTCTATATTTAATAATATATTCAAAAATAGATATAAAAAATGGCTAATTATATTTCACCAATCTTGGCATTATAAATTTATAATGGTGCTTTGATTGAAGCCACAATTGGTTTGTGTGACTGGCTATGATCTGTCTCATTACATTCCAATAAAAAAATAATTCAATTGTTGTCTTCTTGTCCGTGAAGATGCACTTTTCAAATAGTTTCTCTACGAACATGTACACAACTAGAAGTTGTAACTACACTTTAATCTTTTTTTTTTTTAATTTTTAGTGCTAAACAATTATGAATATTGTATGGACAAAAGTTCAGATGATGTAATAAATTTTCATTCACACATTTTTTTATCTTCATTTTAAGATCTCACCAGACATGCTTATGCTCTTTTAGTATTAGAAAATTTGAACGAAAAAGTTCACATGAGGTAATATATTTATATGAATTAATTAGACCGTGTTGTACAAATTATGCGCTAATCAAATTCTCAATGGCATTCTTATTGATGAATAAATTCTCAAAGTAGATGTAGACAAATTTTGCTGAGAATTGTTCACCTAAATTCTCATATGATTGTTGATTCATCAATTTAATCTGGAAAATAACAGATAAATGATAAAATAAGAGATTTGTCACATCCATTTAGGAATTCATTTTACGAAGTGATTTTGTTTTTTCCTTCATTATTCTTGAAGTTTCTTGGATTGATCTACTTCTTCTTTTATTCTGTTTTACCTTTGACCACTCAGCTGAACTCTTTTGCGAAGTTAAAACTCAAATGGAGATAATATTATTTAAAAGTAAACTTAAATTTTACATCTCACTACAAGTATTTATTGATTATGGGACACTAGTTTTTTTTTTTGGTCAACTATTATTGTACTAGAAATTACGATCATGGAATACTAAAGCCCAAACAAAAGAAACTAAAACCGGTAGACGAAGTAAAAGTCTCCATAAACATAACCCGACGAAAACTAGATTTTTTCGGAAACTAAAGACTAATCCAAAAAGAAAGACAACTACAAAGCAAAATCAAATTCCTAAATACCGAAAGATAGGACCTTAAACAAAACGAAAACCAAGAAAAGCAAACCAGTAATTTTTCTGAAAAAACTACGAACGAACAAAAAATATGAAAATGCTTTCGGCCAATCTCACTGCAGTAACTGTTTTATCTATTGGATCTCTCAACACCTAGTAACTAAGATTTCTCAATGGGACACAACCACACAAGCCTATTAAGCCCATTCAATTTGGTGACAAAATAAAAAACACGTATAGATTTTATAAGGTTTTACTGTGCCTAAAAAATTCTAGATAGTACAAAAAGTCAGAAACTACTACCCTCAGGACCGTACGTTGTTTTTAGTTACAGTATAAAACGTCGTCGTATTAATTAAGTTGTTCATCAAATCATCGGAGGTGATGGAGGTACCGGAGTGTCCGGTGTGTCTACAGTCTTACGACGGCGAGTGCTCAGTTCCGCGCGTGCTCGCCTGCGGACACACGGCGTGCGAAGAATGCTTAACAAAACTTCCCAAGAAGTTTCCGGACACAATCCGATGTCCTGCGTGCACTGTTCTCGTCAAGTTTCCTCCTCAAGGACCATCAGCTCTCCCTAAAAACATCGATCTTCTCAGATTGTTCCCATCTATTTCGCAGATTAAGCTGGAACCTGGTCGCAATTTTAAAAAAGCCGTTGAATTTGTCACTCGATCATGGTCCGATGACTTTTACGTCACTTGGAAGGATCGGATCCTAGTGCACGACGCCGTCTCTGTGGAAAACGAGGAGAGTAAAAGTAGTGATTTTGCTTCATCTTCGCGTTTATGTGAAAGTCTGAGGGATGATTTGAAGGTGAGTCTTCTACGGGTTGCTTCGTTCGAGCATGATGATTGTGATTCTGCCCTCGAGTATAGTTATGTCCAGAGGATGATGAGTTGTCTGTGGGGGATGAAAGAGGAGGAAAGAGATGAGCTTGATGCGATCATCTCTGTTAAACAGAGAGGTATCTCTAAAGTTTTTGGCTTGTGGGGTGATTTAAAGAATGGGGTTTTGTATTTAGTGGGTGAGAAGCTTACTGAAATTTCGCGGGAGGAATTTGATAATCTCACTGACGATGATACTTCACGTTTAGCAATAATTGGTATGCAAATATGTGAGGCACTTCTCAATCTGCACAAGGAAGGGGTGATCTCAGGCTGTTTGAGTGTTTCTTGTGTGAAGTTTGACGAATTTGAGAATGCTTATGTTGATTTGATTGAGCTGATGGAAACTGGAAGGAATGTGTATCAGATTATCGCTGAAGAAACTTGCTCTTTGAGAAAACCAGTTGGTGTTTCGGAAATGGGTTTGATTTTGTTTGGATTACTACAGAAGGGGATTTTTATGAGCCCAGAGATGTTTTTTGAATTGTTGAAAGAACATAATATGTTGATAAAAAATGCCAGCTCAAAATCTTTGGTTTCATATAGCTCTGATGTTTGGCCAGTTTGTTTTCTTCTCCTCAAGCTTCGTCTTGGAAAACGGTTTACCGAGGAGCTGATAGAAAGTGTACATTGTGTGGATGCAAAAGGATGTGAAGAGGTTATTGAGGATCTCTTGGTGCTCCACACAGGTATTACGGAGAAACTAAGTTTGGAATATGAACTCCAAGGGAAGTTTAAATCGATGGTTGAAATTCTTCGCCAATGTTGCTGTCTTGATCCTCAGGCTCGTCCCGTTTTGACTGATCTATGGAAATGCATCAGGGAGCTGGTCATGAATCCTCGGTTCAATTCTGTGAGTGGATTGCATAAGACGATTGCTGGGAAAAGGAAAGAGTTCTGTTTGGCTCTTAGTGAATTATGTCACCTGGTAGAAGTGGCATCCAAAGAACTGGAAGAAGTGTTGCGTGGAATGAAAACTGGCGGTGAAGCAGAGGAGGATAAGGTTGACATAGATTTTGTTGGGAGACTCTCAGAAGGAAAGGTTAAATCTAAAGACATGCGGGGACACCAAGACTCTGTCACGGCTTTAGCGGTTGGAGGTACAGCTTCTTATAAGGTGTACTGTTTTATAAATTGTACCAATTTTATAGTATGTTGAATAAATGATAAAAATGTACTCAATCTTCCTTCCAAGAGTATTATTTTAACGACGCATCTTCTCTGTATAGGTGGGTTTCTGTTCAGCTCCTCATATGATAAAACTATCCGTTTATGGTCTCTGAAGGTACATATGCTATCATGGTTCCATATATAAAGTTAGTCATAGATTCTCTATATATTTTTGTTCATGTTCTTCTCAGCTCGGTAACAGCTCTCTGATAGTTGTCAGAAGCAAGGTTTCTAGAACTTACTTTTCTCCTTATCATTAGTAACAATCGATAATTCTAGCTATATGGATCTTCATGTAAAACATTCTATATGCAGGACTTCTCCCATGTGCATACATTTAAAGGTCATCAGGATAAAGTAATGGCTTTGATACACATCAAGGGAGCAGAACCAGTATGTGTCAGTGGCGACACTGGAGGAGGTATCTTTGTATGGAGCACTACTTTCCCTCTGGAAGATCAGCCGCTAAGAAAGTGGTACGAGCCAAAAGACTGGCGATATACTGGCATTCATGCTTTGGCATACTCAGAATACGGGCATGTGTATAGTGGCAGTGGAGATAACATTATCAAAGCTTGGTCATTGCAAGTAAGTTAATTTTCCTGAACACTTGTAAAGCTTGTCTTGATAATTCCATCGTATAATTTGAGGATGATTGTTTTCCCAGGATGGAAGCCTGGTTTGCACAATGAGTGGTCATAAATCTGTAGTCTCCACGCTTGTTGTGCTAAATGGAGTACTATACAGCGGAAGTTGGGATGGAACCGTTCGATTGTGGAGTCTAAGTGACCACAGTTTGTTGACAGTGTTGGGGGAAGAGACTCCAGGTATTGTGAGATCTATTCTGTCTCTAGCTGCAGACGATCAAACCCTAGTGGCAGCTTATCAAAACGGAGATATACAGGTTTTAAATTTATCCTTCAAAACATTTAGCTTGACTTGCTTCATTTCAATCTTATTCTCGGTCTTTGGGCTCTTTGATTCCTTTATCAGATATGGAGGGATGATACTTTGATGAAGTCTATAAAAATACAGAGTGGTGCAATTCTCAGCATTGCCGTGAACGGTAAATGGCTATTCACCGGAGGTTGGGACAAAACCATCAATGTACAGGTAATCCACTAGTTTGTGGATGCGAGCTAATAACGAATAATCCACAGATCTTATCAGAAGTGACAAAAAAAATCAACACTTTACCCATGATCTGTTGCCGGATTTTCCTCCTAACATCTGTTTCCGAACACCGGTTTGTAGGAATTTTCGGGAGATGAGATATCACTAGACTGTACTCACGTTGGATCAATTCCAGGTTCATCAGTAATTACATCTTTTTCATATTGTGAAGGCAAGCTCTTTGCAGGGTTTGCAGATAAAACCATTAAGGTGATAGTCCAAATTGTCTGTTCCTTTTTTTTTTTTTTTTTCATTACCTCTGTTGTTAAATTTGGTTTGTGACAAGAGAAGTTTTGTCTCCATGTTACAGGTATACTATTGTGGACGCTAAGAAAAACTACAATTTTCTCATCTTGTTCCTGAAGTTTCATTCTTCCATAAGTTAGTTCTCCATAGATGCCACTCTAAAAGATGCTGTATAGTTCTCCATAGATGCCACTCTAAAAGATGCTGTATATATCTAAAAATAATTAATGTGTACATTAATCCTTTCGTCGCATCTGTATATATGTGATTCACAATTTGCATATACGTTGAGATTAAATCAACACAAGAAATATAAATTCTTAAGCTGAGTGACATATTGCGAGAGTCTAAAATGTTCAGGGACTTAAAAGTGAAATATTTATAATTAAATAATAATTTATATTGGGGCCAATCAGCAATTTAGCGCCACCGACCGTGTAACGGAGGCAGTAAAACGAGAATTGAGACACTAGAGCTTTCTCCATCCATGGAGGCTTGAACCACAACAACGAGAAAGTTACTATAACAAAGCAATTTTTGTATAATGGGTTCTGTTACGAATTTTGTGAACTCTAATACATGCCAGCCAGCTACTTGCCTCTTGTCTCGAAGTAATAAGTTTCCATGGACAAAACCCATATCTGGTGTTTTGTTCCCTCGGTCCGTCACGACGATTCAGAGGTGTCACCTTGTTCGAAGAAGCTGTGCCATCTCTGCTTCCCTAACGGTATGATATGCGTCAACACTCTTAGTTCTGTAATGCGATAACTCTGTCAGTACTTGGCGCACACCAACTGTTCGATCATTCGTCTCGTCTATATTTTTTAGCTGTTTCTGGTGTCTCTTTTCTCTCATGGAATTTCTTGTGAATGTTTGATTACTAAGTATATTTCTGTGCGATGCTTTTTCTGAGACTTGGGATGGAAATTTTCTTTCTCAAGATTCTCAGTGGTATTTTACTTCTCCTCATGTTTTATTTATTTACTTTAGTTTCGTCCATATTTTAGGGGAATTTGGGTCGTTTGAAGAGAAATATACAAGATTTTACGAGCATGAATTATTGGGTTGTGCGGGACTACTATCGTCTTGTGCAATCTGTCAATTCCCTTGAACCACAGATTCAAAGCCTTTCCGACGAACAGGTTCGACTTAGCGTTCACTGCGTGAGAGCCTGAGAGGTTTCATTTATTTATATGATTCTTTAATGTATTTTAATTTCTGTTTGTTTTCATCCTTAGCTGAAAGCTAAAACTGCAGAATTTCGAGAAAGATTAATGCGAGGGGAGTCCCTAGCAGATATGCAAGCTGGTTTGATCAAAATCTTACTTCTTAATTCTTTTTTTTATCATAGTTTACTTTTCTCTTGAGAATGTACCTTTTTAATACAGCTATGCAATTACTTTCTCACTTTTGTGTGTGTGTTTTCCCTGTCTAGAGGCATTTGCCGTTGTCCGAGAAGCCGCAAAGAGAACAATTGGAATGCGTCATTTTGACGTGCAGGTCTGTCTATATCTATACTCTCAAATTGTAATTCATGCTATATCTTGGGGTGCATTTCTATCATCTTGAAGAGAGGTTGTTGGGTATACTTATGTTTTAAGTTGCTGCATCAGATAATTGGTGGAGGAGTGCTTCATGATGGATCTATTGCGGAGATGAAGACAGGTGAAGGGAAAACACTAGTCTCCACCTTAGCTGCATATCTTAATGCATTAACTGGTGAGGGCGTTCATGGTATGTTGTCTGCTCTCTCTGGCTACTTTACGACTTGATAATTGCTCAAATTTTGAGGAAGGCAAGTGAGATGTATGGCCTGGTTGCCGCAATTTTCCCACATATTGTTCGACAATGATATACCTATGAAGAATATATCATTTAACATCTAGCTAACACTGTTGGTGTTAATTTTCTATTGGCAGTGGTTACTGTGAATGATTACCTGGCCCAGCGTGATGCTGAATGGATGGGTCGTGTTCACCGCTTCTTAGGCCTTTCAGTTGGTCTCATTCAGGTAGGTTACACGGGAGCTATTTGCATCTTACTTTCTAGATTTTTAAGTAGAAAAGTTATGGCATTTTCTTCTAAAACTGATTCAACAATTAGAGAGGAATGAAAGCTGAAGAGAGAAAATTCAACTATAGCTGTGATATAACGTATACCAATAACTCGGTAAGTATTTTATTCATATCGTATCTTCTACTTGATTAGATTTTTTTTTTTCATCTCTCATCTCTTTCTACCAACACTTTTGCATACCTCAGGAGCTTGGATTTGATTATCTACGAGATAACCTTACTTCAAACCGTGAACAACTTGTTATGAGATGGTAGATCCCATAAATCTTTTCATTCCTTAGTTTGGTTAAATAGTGACAATTTATGACGCACAGGCCAAAACCATTTCAATTTGCAATAGTTGATGAAGTGGACTCAGTCCTCATTGATGAAGGCAGAAACCCTTTGCTGATAAGTGGTGAGGTAATGCAGTTCATTCTGATAAGCTTAGAAAGTTATTATTCTTCGGAGATTCAGACATTTGGATTATAGTTTGAATTTGGTTAAGAATGGTAGATGCAGCAGAGAAAGGAAAACAATAAATTTGGGACACAATTTCACCGATTGATGGGGTCCTTTCTGTTGTACTTGTTTCACAGGCTAACGAAAATGCCGCACGATATCCAGTTGCTGCTAAAGTGGCTGAACTTCTCGTAAAGGATATTGTGAGTTTTGTCGATTCCTTTTCCTGTTGTTTTATTGCGAGCATTTTATATTTTTGATCGAGGAAGTGAATTTATATTTGAAAATCTTGTTAATAGCATTATAAAGCTGAACTGAAAGAAAACTCAGTGGAACTCACTGAAGAAGGTATATCTCTTGCTGAAATGGCTCTTGAGACAGGTGATTTATGGGACGAAAATGATCCATGGGCAAGGTATCTACTTGTTACTATTACTGATATTCTTGATGCTTCCATATCGTTATGTAGAACTTCGGTAGTTGGCTTTTAGTAGTAAGACTTTTGAATGGTGAAGATATGGGGTAAAAATGCTGTACAGGTTGTTGCTGATAAATGGCTTATGGTTGAATAAAGAATAGTAGGGTATCATTTTTTTACATAAATAATCATGAATATCTTAGGACACAGCCTACTTTGAATATTAGGGCATCTGCTTATAATGTTTTACACAAATTTCCAGTAAGAAACTGCTTCTGATCTGTTTTCATATTCACAATCCTATCATGTTCTTAGAGATAGTAGTCTTTTTTCCTGTTTCGAAATAAGTGTTTTCTCATATTTGGTGCAAAGCTTCTGTGCTGTTTTTTGGATCCCTGTTTATTGAAAATTTTGATTATTGCAGGTTTGTTATGAATTCTTTAAAAGCTAAAGAATTTTACAAGCGGGATGTACAATATATTGTGAGAGATGGGAAAGCACTTATAATCAATGAGGTATAAAAAGATTTGGCTTCAATTGTATTCATTTTTTCATTTCATAAATTGACGTGAGATTTAAATATTTTTCAGTTGACTGGAAGAGTTGAAGATAAAAGGAGATGGTCTGAAGGAGTTCACCAGGCTGTCGAGGCGAAAGAAGGTCTAGAAATTCAGGTCTGTCACCTGGACTCATAAGTTGTAATGTAAAGCTATGCTTTAAAAACTTTCATGTTCATGACGATAACTCTTTGATCTTAGGCTGATTCGATTGTTGTGGCTCAAATCACCTATCAGTCACTCTTTAAACTCTATCCAAAGCTCTCCGGGATGACTGGGACAGCAAAAACAGAAGTATGTACATGGGGATTCACTTTGACCCGCCTTTTTAATTTGTTTCAAACATATCATGTTCTTGACTACACAAGGCAGTTTGAGACACGCGTGTTTCTTCACCTTCTTGTAGGAAAAAGAGTTTATGAAAATGTTTCAGATACCTGTTATTGAAGTTCCTACAAATTTGTCAAATATTCGAATCGATCTACCAATACAAGCTTTCGCGGTAAGCATCCTTAAAACTCACATTTCTGTTTTCATCTTTCGTCTCATTGCTAAAATTTAAACAAAGTGTGCCTTCTCGTTCATCCCTCTGGTATGATGCATGCTAGACTGCTCGGGGTAAATGGGAATATGTTCGTCGAGAAGTTGAAGATATGTTTGGGCAAGGTCGACCTGTTTTAGTAGGAACAACAAGGTAGGTCCATTTGATTAAACCACTTCAGCATCGTTTGCACACATAGACTTAGGCATATTTATTCAGGATTTCAGAATATATCACAATTTGATGTCAATGAAAAGAAGAACATACAGAAGAAAGATTCAGGCGCTCTTTTCTTGGATATTCTTAAAACATTGACATATGTACATGTAGAATTTCTATATCGAGTGTGGTTTATGTTGGCAGAACTAATAATGAACCAAGGAGGACTACATAGGAAAATTTATTTTTAAAATCCATTACTTTTCCACTATTAACAAGTTAGCGTCATTCTGCAGTGTAGAGAATTCTGAATATTTATCAGAACTGCTGAAAGAATGGGGTATTCCTCACAATGTCCTGAATGCCCGACCCAAGGTGAATCCGAAACTTGTCCCTCTGCATAGTAAACTTGTCCCTCTGCATAGTAAAAGTAACATAGCGTTCAAAATGATGTCAGCTAGTTCTAATTTTATGTTTGTTCCTTCATTCAGTATGCTGCCAGGGAAGCTGATTTTATAGCCCAAGCAGGAAGAAAATATGCCATCACCATTTCTACAAATATGGCTGGTAGGGGTACTGACATTATTCTGGGAGGAAATCCGAAGGTATATTGGCTAACACTTTTATCTTTTACCAGATGTTCGTCTGACCTGCAGTTGATCGTCTTCTTAGAGCATCTAACTGTGTATTATTTTCTTTTTTGTGATCTGTACATTGATTTCCTGCTCAACATTCACCTGCTTTGTTTGTGGGTTTAATCTTTCAGATGCTTGCAAGGGAAATCATAGAAGATAGCATCCTTTCATATCTAACGAGTGAAATTTTGACTGATAATCTTGACGATAATGAGTTATCACAGAAGGTATTACTTGCAAAAGAATTCATATTATGATCTCATTACATAGGTATTCTTAAGAATAAAGGTCAGAAGATCATTTATCCTATTCTTCTATCCCATTGTAGAATAATTGAACTGTCCTGTGAATCATCTCAGGTATTGTCAAAAATAAAAGTGGGACCATCATCATTAGCTTTGCTAGCCAGAGCTTCTCTTATGGGTTTCTCTCTTAACTTCCAACACTTATTTTAGGAACTTGTGCGCATTACTCTTTGGATTATGTTTGATGTTTAGTTTCTTCTTTGGAATCAATTGACTCAGCAAAGTATGTTGGCAAAAGTGAAAGTAAAAGCTGGACAAGAAAAAAAGCAAAGTCCGTAATCACAGAATCTTTGGAGAAAAGCCAGACCATGGATCCTGTGGAATTGCAGAATCTTGTCAACGAGCAGTCAGAAATGTACCCATTAGGCCCTGCTATTGCTCTGGCTTATCTGTCCGTCTTAAAGGACTGTGAGGCCCATTGCCTGCATGAAGGGTCTGAAGTGAAGAGGCTTGGAGGCCTTCATGTGATTGGGACATCTTTGCATGAGTCTCGGAGGATTGATAACCAGGTAAGCTACTAGTTTTGCTGATCTGCCTGGATGCTACTTGTTTGAATCAAATGTGTTAATCTTATTATTAGTTTTAGATACTTAAGCAAACCCTTTCCCCAACCTTTCATTTCCAGTATATTATTTTGACTTGCGAACCTTTAAGAATATGTTTGCCAGGCTACTATCTAGAATGGTAGTATGATGAACAAAGAACTACGTAATCATTGTTTTTTTTTTACGAGGGAAATATCGTAATTTGTTCTCCCAAATTATGAATACAATATTATCATTTTATTGTGGAGATGGTAGAGAGAGACCTTGCAGTCAACACTACATGTGCCATTTGTCGTGTTTGATGAAATCAAATGACTAAATGGATAATCTTCCAAGTTTCTGGTTCCATATTATCTTTTATAGCTTCGTGGCCGAGCTGGAAGGCAAGGAGATCCAGGATCCACGCGGTTTATGGTAAGGTAATCACATCGATTATTCTCCTGAACTGGAAAACTCTCTGTATTAGCAAAGTTAATTATGTAAAAGTCTTTACTGCTTTGATTTGATGAACTTTGCACCAATCTGATTTTTTTTTGAGAATAATACCAGTGTATGCTCTGCAACATGCTTCATAGTACTGTTAATTTGCTTACAGCTTGCAAGATGAGATGTTTCAGAAGTTTAATTTTGATACTGAGTGGGCTGTGAGACTTATATCAAAGATTACAAACGATGAAGATTTACCAATTGAAGGTGACACAATAGTAAAACAGGTAAGTTGTTCATTGTTTTATTTTCTTTCTGGTTCCTTCATTGATTGTCCTTAAAAAATAATTGTCTATTTCTGCTAATCTGGCTCATCTCATTGGGCATTGTAGCTTCTAGCTCTCCAGATCAATGCAGAGAAATACTTCTTTGGTATAAGAAAAAGCCTGGTCGAGTTTGATGAAGTGCTAGAGGTACCAGCTTTGCCAATTACTTTGACTGGATCTGCATCTTGACAATATGGAAATATATATATATATCTAGTACCATGATTATAAGTTTGAAAGACTATACCTCCCAAACGATGCTATCGGTTGACCAATTTAAGTTTGTATTATTTGTAGTTCATAGCATATGTATGGTATATTCTGTATAGAAGTTTATAATGTTTGTGGGATACACCATTATCTGAATCAACCATTTTCTTTTCTTCTTCTTTAGGTTCAAAGGAAGCATGTCTATGATCTAAGGCAACTGCTTTTGACGGGAGAAAACGAAAGTTGCTCCCAGCATATATTCCAGTAAGCGCTACGCTTGCAGTTACCTTTGTTATGTCCATGCGAAAGAAAGCCATGGACATTTAAATTTTAGCATGTGTTTCATGTGCATAGTTTTTCAACCGCTGACTCTAGAGTTTGAGATCTCACTGAGTTAGCTACATTATTATTTCTCAGATATATGCAAGCTGTTGTAGATGAAATCGTTGTTGGTAATTCTAATCCGCAGAAGGTAATTAAAACTCTTGTCCAGTAAAATCTGCCAAATAAGGGTCATCGAATGCTCCTTTTTCTAGAAAAGATATCTTGTTAATTTTTTCTGTAATGTTCATTTCGTAATATCTCATCTCTTGTGGTAGCAACCAAGATACTGGAGCTTGGCCAAGTTATTGAAAGAGTTTATAGCCATTTCAGGGAACCTACTGGATGGTAAGCTTGTTTTTTGTTTTCCATTTATTGCATAACAATATCTTGCTTCGTGAGAAAAAATACCCCTCTCTTTCATGAAATCTAACAATAAGCTCTATCAGAGTCGTTTTCTGGAGTCACAGAAGTAACCATGTTACAGTCCCTTGAAAACCTGCATGAGACAAGTTCAATAGATATGGAAGACTTGTACCTTCCACACTTGCCAAAACCTCCAAACGTTTTCAGGGGAATTCGTAGAAAGAATTCTTCATTAAGACGTTGGCTCGATATCTGCTCCGATAATTTGACGGGGTGAGTACTAAAGTTAATAAAATCTTTGTATATGTTGTGTGGACGTGCGTATATTGAGAAAGACCTTGAGTTTAACTCTTTAAGGATATCGTCTGTAGGAGTGGGAGGTACCGAACATCAATTAATCTTCTCCGGAAGTTCCTCGGTGATTATCTGATTGCGTCATACTTGAATGTTGTTCAAGAATCTGGCTTTGATGATGGATACATAAAAGAAATAGAGGTACATGTTTATTTATGTCTCTGCGTGTATACACATGATTGACATTACAACGTCTAATCGATTTTACTTTCTTGGAAATAGAGAGCAGTTCTTTTAAAGACGTTGGATTGCTATTGGAGAGATCATCTTGTGAACATGAATAAACTAAGCTCAGCGGTAAGGACAGTGATTCTTATCTGTTTTTTGTTTGTTTTTTTCCGCTCTCTATCTGTCTGATACTCATGTTAAACCTCAATGTCAACAGGTGAATGTCAGAAGTTTTGCACATAGAAACCCTCTCGAAGAATATAAGATCGATGGATGTCGGTTTTTCATCTCAATGCTAAGTGCAACCAGAAGGTTAACCATAGAATCAATCTTGCAGTACTGGTCATCGCCGATGGAATCCCAAGAACTATTCATATCATAAGACTCGTTGTTTCAAGCTGAGGTACCACACATTACATTCTCTACTAATATAGAATTGAATGCTAAAAAACTAGGCAATGTGCCCGTTAATGCTCAAGTTTGATGTAATCAAACTTTTGAATTGAAAGTAATGAGATGTGGACGTTTAAAACAATGATCAATCTATCAGTGTCTTCAGTCCCCATGTTCCAGATAACACTGATGTCTTCAAAACTTCTGCATTTCGCTCTTTATATATGCTAATGAACTCTCGCAGGTATTTAACCAGACGAAATTTCACATCGGTAAAAACACGGACCAGTTCGGTCTGTATGAAATTTCGGTGTAACTAGACCAAAGTTTGGAAAACCAAGCTGAACACTGAACCTAATGGTTATGTAGTGGCGTAATGTGTTTTGAGAATTGAGATACACACTCTGGTTTCTTGATGAGAGGAAAATGAGTGTAAAATATCACTGTTTATTGTCGATCATTATGATTATGATGTAAATTTGATTATCACAAAGAAGTATTTATTTGCGAAATCACAACATGATGCGTATAATATGATTGATTGCTTGTTGAAACGTTGGGCGAAAACGCCGAAAGCATAATAAGAAAAAGTTCCAAAAGAAATGTTTACATAAGCATAAACTCTTTAAACATAAAATTAAAAGAATATTGGTGACTTCGGCTGTTTGTTTTGAATACACATGGTTTTTATATAAAAGTAGGGAAAATAAATTCTCTCTTAATTCATTTTAAAAGTGCTGGAGAGGTTGAGCCCTGTTTAGTAAGTAAAGATGAATGAGGGCAATATTCTAATAAATTTTAACAAAGAAAAACATTTATACTTGTAGATAAACTAATATACTGTCTATACACACTGTAATCATTTTATTATATGAGGGGAAAAAATTGACAAAGGAAGAAAAAGTGAACATTTTCTATCCAGTAAAATTATAATGGCTTCCCTTGTGAATATTGTAGTGAATTATAGAGATTATGATTCTGTACAGTAAAGAGGGAGGGCTGAATACAAACAGCCTGTGACCCTATGTTTATGCATGTGTTGATGCTTGATGAATGAATCAATCATCAAAGAGCCTTTTGATCAAGACGCTCATTCCAGTTTAAGCAACGAATTAAGCTTCTAAACCAATCACCGGTTTGATCAGATTTGTTGACAGTTGGGAGTGGATGTTGGCTCATGTATATTCTCACCGAATCTCCCCTTGAAAGTTGTTGCCTTCTCTTTCCATCAAACGAAACCCATGCATTGCTTCGAGCATCATCTGGAATCTGTTTTCGTTTAGAGAGGTTTGTCAGCATTTCAAACAGCCAAACTGAAACCATCATGTGGTCTCCATTCGTCAGCTCAGAGCTCTTCTTGGGGTGGTTTTAACTACTTAACAGGAAAAGAGTGCGGCTCTACAGTTTTAACTAAGTACTGAGTTGCGTTTGTGTTTAAAGTCTTTACCTTTAACTCGAGTTTTGCAGAATCTGGAAGTATAACTGGTCTGAACGACAGGGAATGTGGGCAGATTGGAGTGAACAGCATGCAAGGAACGTTTGGATGCACCTGCGATTTTTGGATTTTTATAAATGTCAAATAGAACACTCACGGTCACTAAAATTGTATTATGAACGGCATGATAGTTCTCAGACATGCCAATGAGCTTCATTTTTGGTATGCAATGCAGAGTTGAAAGTAACTCTAAGTTGAATAGCATACCATGGAACCTCCTGCTGCTGTAGAATAAGCAGTACTTCCTGTAGGAGTGGCTACTATAACTCCATCACCTTGTACCTATAATAGCATTATTCGTCAACACACACAAGCAGTAAAATTTTATCCATGCAGGGAAAGTTTTTACACAAGCACTGAGATGTTCTCGTTTGTTTAAAGATCTAGCAATTTTTGTATCTCTGGTAAGGAAATAAACTCAGTTGGGTACAAACCTTTGTGATAAGACGGTCGTGCTCATAACATTCGATCTTAGAAAGGTATGGGTTGGATCCTCGATCAACAACAATCTCATTCAGAACATCAAACACTTTGCCAGGCATTGCTTTGCCATTACGATAGATTTCACAACGAAGACGCATTCGAAGAGTTATATAAACCCCATCTAGCGTGTTATTCCCATGGATGACTCTTTTGAGGTCTTGCCTGAAGTCCTCAAACTACAAATGGAATTAAAAAAATAAATTAGCAGACTGTCGAAAGAAAAAGAATACTAAGACAGTTAAGAAATAGAAGTTTCAAAAGGCTTACTGGATGTGAAGTGAGAAATCCAAGGGACCCCAGATTAAATGAAACAACGGGAGGGACAGCTCCTTTGAACAAGTTTGATGCATGTAATATCACCCCATCCCCCCCTAAGCATGCCACAAAATCAACCCTTTCATGGAGATCGCTGATATTCAAACAAAGCAAAACAAAGTCAATCATTATCGAGCCGTTGATGATTGGTCGAGCTGATGTCTACTTAACTTATTTTTGTACCTCGTATCCTGAATGTAAAAGGTCTGGACAAAGCCAAACCCTGGAATCCTGGCAAATACATCATGCACCTCAGGTTCAACCAGAACATTCATCTTTTCTTGGTGATACAAGAAAGATGCAGCCTAAAAACAAATTTGAAAGAACAATAACTTTCATGGACTTCCTAAATTGCAGGCAACCATAATGCAAACAAAGAAAATAAAATCTTTTATATTTAAAAAGCAAAGTATTTACCTCTTTAGCTTCCTCCATCAGTTCTTGCCCGAGCTTCTTCAGCAGTAAGACAGTTTTTGGGGTAGTTTTCCAAAGAAGCATCTGTTGTTGAGTACTTGGATGTGTGAAGGCTAGAGAGGATTCTGTCACCTTTTCCCTTGTACAAGACACTCCATCAGTCCGGACTAAGAACATCTCTGCTTTCTTTCTCGACTGCACCCTTACTACACCAGTGGCAGAAGCACACATATTTCCCTCAATAGCTCCAGCTTCATCATCACTGGAATCCGAGGAAGAAGCACTGTTGTTTCTCTGAGACTCTCGAACAGAATGGGAACCTACAGCACGACTTAAGTTATCACTAGGAGGCACAACAATAGGCTCTGCAGAGAAGCCATTTCCCCTGTTGTCCAATATACTTTTGTTGGTGTTATCAGAAGCATGCACAATTCCATTTGAAAACTTCCCATTGCCAAAATCTAAACTTTGAGAACTTGTAGGAAGAAGGGTCCCATTGGAGTTTCCTGTCTCCGCAAGTCCTCTTACGGAATCTTTATCAAAAATCTGATTCCCGTATGTCACACCAGTATATGAAAATTGCGGAGTTGGCACTGTTCCCAATTTTTTGGACTGATTACTAAGATAACCAGCAGGAGCAATACTTTTGCTCCTCAGGAATTTAGACATTTCTTTTCTTGAAAAAATATTGCCTGGTGGAACTTGAGATTTAAGAGGATCGCTCACCATATTAAATTCTGATGCAGATGTATCTCCCTCATTGCTTCCAGATTCTTTGCTCTGGTTTGAAGCAGATCTACTATCAACCTCATTGATTTCAGAGATTTTATCAGTATGCTCATCAGGTACACCCTTGCCAGATACTACAGCATTTAATCCAAGCATAGTTTCAGAAACCTCCCGGCACTTTGACTCTTCTGAAACTGGAATTTCCTTCGTGATCGTACGTGTCATGTACTGCTTCCACCTAGAAACCATCGCAGAAGTTCTCCAAACACCTTCTTTACTGTGAACGTATATTGGCCTTTTGCTGCTATCTGATACAATAGAAGCAAACAGCTCGACCTGCTGAGCTTTTGGGGCCATCCTGACTTCAACTGGAATTTTCACCATTGTAATCTTCCCAAGGGAAACTGCCTCATCAAGTGCCGCCTGATAAAATGTATCTTTCACGTTTTCAGCTCTCAGGTCAACAATTGTTTTAAATCCCTTTTCGATTAACCACTTCAATCCTTCTTGGGTTACCTGTCCTCCCCTCCAAAATGCAATCTCAGACTCGTAGGAATCAATATCCTCTTTCATATTTGGCGAGTAAATAGGGTCCCAATTCGCAAAAAGTGTTTGGCAAGGATAATTATCACTGCGTGGAAATCCTGCGTCGTAACAGACATTTTTAAGCTTCTGTAATTTCCTCCAGACAATTCCACTTCTTTCATCATCGGGCGTCAGATAATTCTCGAGAGCAATGTGTAAGCTTTCACAACACCGTTTCATTTCACCCCTGAAAACAGCAAGTGGTGGAAGCGATTCCTCCGCAACCCCAACATCATCCAAATTAAATGAATTCATAGAAGATGACCTCCCAGAGAGAATTTCTTTCCTTCCTTTGTTTAAAAGAGATAATATACAACCAAGCACAGATACTATTTTGTCCTCCAAGAATGGTTTTTCCTCAGGTGAAAAATCATATGGTACCCGACATTCACCAGTCACAGGGTTGCACAATGTTTCCATCAACGTTCCATGTAGTCGCTCAGCTGATCTAAAAATTCTGCAATATGCCTCAACCTCAGCAATGTCCCCTGGAACTGGACCAATCCAAGGCAAGTTTGATGTATCACGGCATTTCACAGCCTTAAATATCAAGGTGAATGAAGTCAGTCGACCAGTTCATAAAAAAGAAAAAAAAAACAAACAAACTCCAGAATGCAAAACTAAACAAATCAATAATTTAGAGTACAACTAATTCATTATCAGTTCAATTGAATTTTTTTTTTGTGAAAACAGCTAATTTCCTACGGAATACTAGTACACAACTCTGATCAGCAAATGATTCGATAATCTAAAGATCCTCAGAAAAATTTAAAAAGGTTTGCAGCAGCCAAAGTTGCAAAGATGAATATAGAATTCTAACCTGAGAATCTACTCGCAAAATCAGTCTGACTAAGTTAATTGACCGAACAAGGTTGATAAAAATGAGGAAGGAAGTCGAGGGAAGCAAGTAACCTGAGAATCCAAACCTAAATCGGGAGAAAAGGCCTCAGACAGCTGCGCTCTGATGACAAATCTCAAGCGGCGTTTAAACGGGACATCGTTTCTCCGAAATCTGAACCCGAACGGAAGTAATCGTCCATCGGAACTCCAATCAATGGAGCAGTGGAGGCGGGAGGAGATTCCGGTGGCCGGAGAAAGTCGACTCATGACGACGAAGTGAGGTACGTGGCAAGGGAAGAAGCATAGGAACATGAGAGAAACTCGAAAACCGCTTCAGCGTAGTGGCGGATAATGTGGATATTTTGAGATCAAGTTTTGGAAGTTTGCAGGACTTTGGTGGACCTCGTGGATTCGTCCTCTTCATGGCCGAAGAGAAGAGGTTCCTATTAAAACTTGTGCTCCTTCCACTTTGATTGTGACTGGATTGACACTTGAGCAATACCGTGCACTCCACGCGCTCAAATCCTCTCAATTTGTATTTTGATCACCAGAAAGGACAAAACGAAAGTGTTTATTTTCTTCAATTTCTTGTCTTCCATTTGTTAATTCATTTCTTCATTTTACTACATAATCGTTGGACAAATTTTGTATAAATCACTAAATTTTATCAAACAAATATGAACAGCCTCACCAGAATTCTTAAATTCAATACATTCAAATATTCAATGCTATTTGCAAATTTATTACATATGATATTGGCATATTTACAATTAACAAAATGATGACGTTACAACTCTTGATTAGATTTTGAGATATGTTAATAAAAATATATTTAACATATCAGTTAACATAACGGAACGTATAAATCAAATTATGATAAATACGGACTATTACCAATCAATCTAATATAACAAATATCTGAAAAGTATCCATACGATTACAAAGATACAATAGAAGGTTTCACAGGGACAAATAAGAATCCATTATTCATCATAACAAACAAAGACACAAAGAAAAAGAAAACACTACTCAAAGAACAGAGGACACTCTTCAAAATCCTTAAAAAGAAATAAATGGCAAAAAAAACTATTATATATTAACAATAAAAAATGAAGCAAGCACAGGGAAACCAAAGAAATGAAGATACATATAACTCTTCGACTGGTAAATTCCAACTATAAAAGTAGCAAAGTATATGATATGTGATCATACTCATGTCACACGTGGGCTTGGGGGCTAGAAGGCATTCCAATGATCAGAACTCCGAGGTGTCTCTGCTGAAGTTGTCGATGTTTTGAATGGTCCTGTAGAACCGAAAGGGTCATGGTCATCGAACCCAAACCCATGACTGTAATCAGAGTCTCTGGTGCTTCCGATTGAGTCGAATCTCGTCAATGAGGCTTTAGGTGTCTCGGATGTGTTGTTGTTGCTAGAGGAATCAAAGCTTTGTGCATTGAAGGAATCATACCTTTGATAGTTGAAAGAATCAAATCTGGATGCGAAAGGGTCAGGCTCGCTTGTGCTGCGCATTGAGTCTGTGCGTGATAGAGAGAAAGCGTCGTTGCTGTTGCTGTTGAATGAATCAAAGCGGGAGAAGCTGTTGGAAGAGAAGTCATCGTGTGCAGGTGTACTTGGAACAGAGTCAAACATGAAGGGGCTTCTTCCTGGGAACAAGTTATCTGAACGAGGAGTCTCTGATGCAAATGGCTTCCCACCAAAATCAGACGTGCTATAAGCAGGAGTGCTCGGGACAGAGTCATCGAAAAAGGATTTCTTCTCAGCAAACAAGTTTCCTGGATAAGCAGGAGTGCTCGGGACAGAGTCGTCAAAGAAGGATTTCTTCTCGGCAAACAAGTTGCCTGGATAAGCAGGAGTGCTCGGGACAGAGTCATCAAAGAATGATTTCTGGCCTGCATAAGAGGCATTGTTCGTCGCTGGAGTGCTCGGAACTGAATCAGCAAACAAAGAAGGTTTTGCAGGGGAAACGTCGCTTGCATTTGCCGGAGTGCTTGGGACGGAATCAGCAAATATAGATAACTTAGGAGGGAGGAAGTCATTTGAAATGGTCGAACCAGTTTTTATAGGCTTAATACTGAAGTCATCAAATCCAAATCCAAAGCCAAAACCACTGTCATACTTCTCATGATCCTTGTCCTGCTTAAAACATAACAAAAATAGTAACATAAAAATTAACGATCCTTTCATGTAGATATACAATGGTTAAAGATATATATAAGCAACAAACCCCAAACTTCGGGGTGTGCAAAATGGTTTACCTTTCCATTGTCAGGGTTGAAGCTTGAAACTGAATCTGTCTCGTCGTGAGAGTCATAATTTACAGTTTTGCCAGCAGAAGCAGTAGATTCACCATCATCATGGCCATTTTCACTGGAAAATTAACAAAGACAATGTAAATCACCGAGATGCATTCTTCTCTGTAGGACCCTATTTTCCTCTATTTGCGGTACTTTTCACGGAAACACATGAATTCCACAGTCAAGAAGGATGCAATCCAAAACACATTAGGTCTAGCACAAAAAACATACCTCCTCGTATCTTTAGTTCGGGGTGAACTATCAGCTGCAATACCATTTCTAACATTAGAGTCATCCAGAGATCCGTTTTTATCTCTGGCATTAATATCGGATGTTTTACCCTCTGACTGCTCAGATGTTGGCTCCTTCTCAGAAACCTCTTCACCACTGCTTTGCTTTTTCTTCGTTTTAGAGTCAGCATCTGAGGATGAAACATCTTCACCTTGTTTTGAAGAGACAGTAACTTCTTTCTTCCACGCTGATGATTTTTCCTTTGGTGGGGCTATGACATTTTGGATATCAAGTGTAAGCTCCTTGACGAAGGTAAACCCTGGAAGGAAGTGAAGGGAAAATGGGATGTAAATTTCAAGTTTTCAACTGCAAAATCCATAACCTATTTTGGAAGATAGGTCACCCAAAAAAAAAAAATAATAAAGACACAAGATATTGATATTATATCTAAAGCCATGCTTCCACAATAATCTAATCTGACAACAAAATCTAAATCTAAACAGCAAGTATACCTTCCTCCTCTAGCTTATCCCAATCTCCATCCCAATCAGCAGCACCTTCCTGGATTCCATGCTGCCAACCTGTAAAACAGAGGAAATTCCATGAGTATAAACAAAGGAACACATTACACTACATATATACAGTTGTACAGGTAGAAGGTCTTCTTAAAATACAAAAAAAAAAAAAAGCCAAATATACTGAGTTTCCTTTAGTACATAAGCATCAACGTTTAATCAAAATTTTAAATAAGAATATTGCTAGATTCTAAAGTTAAATAGAAAAAGATATGGTAAACCAATCCTGCCACTGATCACAAGAATATAATGCTAAATATGATTTTTAACCAGAGAGGAGAAGGGGTAAATCTATACCAAAAGGAAGCTCAATCAGAGAAGTGGGTTTCCCACGTACTCCATATTGTTTGCAGCGCTCATTCAAATTTTTAATCAGTTCCTCAAGGCCTGATTGGATGTGTTCAGTGCGCTCCTACAAGACAACCTTCAGCAAAATACAACTACGAATCACATTCAATCAACCAGATAGCACGTGTGACTTACCTTAACAACACTATCGCCAAGTTTGCCTTCTTCAAATTTGACTATAGCCTGGTACAATTCCATTTTCTTCTCCTGCAATTTAAAGGAAGGTTTATCATTTTTTTTTGGAGGAGACATCAAGCTTGCAGACAACTCAAATTAAGCCATGTTCCTGGGATGATACTTCTAAACTACCTGTATATCACGGAATGTGGCCTCTTCAATAGTCAATTTAGAGCCTACATTGCCAGACTGCTTGTATTTCTCCTCGTATTTTTTTGCTAGAGATTCAAGCTGGAGTACATGTTGATTATGTTAGTTAATCAAACTGGATCTCTAATACCATCATAAAAGAGGCTCAGCAACAGAAACTGTATACCTCACGTTTATCACCCGAGACTCTCTCCGTGATCTCATTGTACCGGTTGTCACATCTGCTCTTGTATAAAACCTGTAACCACGGAACCAAAGGGAAAAAAAATTGAGAAACAAACTAATTGTTAGTATATAGGAGGAACCTGAAGACAACTACATTCCTAGAACTTTTGAGATTACTTCAAAAAAGGGCAGATCAAACAACACACATATATACGATCATAGTTCGAGCAAGCTGAAGGAGCAGAGATACTTACAAGTTCTTGCATCTTAGCACGGAAGAAATCAATTTTCTGCTTGGAATCAGCTATTTCTTTTTCGAGTTCATCCACCTAAACGCCAAAACACAAGAATAAAAAAAAAAAGAAACGCAGTCACATAAGTTTTTAAGTTACGCCAGTAAATATTACATGGATAACTGATCAATTATGCGGAAAGGTACGGAGGATATGTGATAGAGAAGGGAAACTCAAAACAGGAT
Organism: Boechera stricta; assembly: GCA_018361395.1. Taxonomy (NCBI): domain Eukaryota; kingdom Viridiplantae; phylum Streptophyta; class Magnoliopsida; order Brassicales; family Brassicaceae; genus Boechera; species Boechera stricta. The sequence continues at coordinate 3,918,734 of CM031539.1, read as the reverse complement.
TAGAAACAAAAAAATTATTCAGAGTTCTCAATGGCTGTTTAATATCTTCCATGCCAATGAAATTAAGATTGACTGCCACAGCCAATCATAAGTTGAAAGAATATCTTCTAATCTTGACTATGGCTACGCAAATCCACAAATATTTCATATGAATGCCATATGAAGGGGGCAAAAGATATCTCAGATAGAAAATGCAAAAAAAAAAAAAAAAAAACTCATGATAACCAACGGAATTCACCACATTAACAAATTAAAATCAGAGAGAAACCAGAGAGTGCCTTTTTATCAACAGCAGTTGCTTCTTCAAACTTCGAGTTGAGCGAATCCTGCTCCTCTTTGCTAAGTTGATCCACCAGCTGTTTTTCCAACACAGGCATTTTACGTTTTGGCTGAGTGGGCTGGACCATTCCATCACTAGAAGATAGAGGAATTGGCCTCGGAGGCTTTCCTTTGGGACCAGCTGGTGGCCTCAAGGCCCCAGGATGTTGTTGCTGTTGGAAACCTACAATATTTGGTACATAAATGAATTTACCTAGTTTAAAAAAAAAAAAAAGGCAAGTAATACAGTATGTGCAATCGAATACCATGTGGTTGTCCCCAGGATGCATTGCCATGCGGTGCCACAGATTGACCAGGAGAGGTAAACATGCTCTCACTATGTATTATAGAGCTTGGGAACACTGGGGGAAGAGGTCGGCCCTCCCTGTAACGCTCCATTAGATAGACCGCAATACAGAACTCTCGCAAGGAGAGCATGCTGTCATTATCTTGATCGGATAAATCCCATACCTGCTTCAAAGCCTCTGTAACAACAAGGACCAGAATGAGACACATAAAACATTCCTCAATATTCCCCATGGAAAATTCAACAAATTGTGCTAGAGGAACATTATATCTCTTTCGAGTATCGACATATAGTATAGTCTACACGAGGAGCAAAACATGAAGTACTCAAGATGAACCAGAAACGGCAGTTAATCAATATGCAAACAAATATTCAGAAGTGCCACTAAATTATAATCCACGTTCACCATTGTAACAAGCTCAAATTGAAACTAAACCACTGTTAAAGGAGAAAGCAACAAAAAAGTGTAGACTACCTCTTGGAAGCCTCCAACTTAAGAACAGATTCCGAGCCTGGTTCCCTGTGATCTTTCCGTCCCTATCGGTGTCAACTTGCACAAAAACCTTGGTATATTTCTGGACATCAGCTGGAGTCATTTTTGGCCAAGGGGGTTGGGACTGGACCTGGGGCCGGGGTTGTTGTTGGGGGGGGGGGGGGCGGACGCTGGACCAATTGGCTGGAAGCTGAAATTCCAACAGTAGAGCCAGGTGGACCAGAAGCCGCACCTGAGGGAGCATATGGCTGATTCTGAACACCAACAGCATGCTGGCTCAATGAACCCTGTTGTGGGATTGGACTTTGCCTAACTACAGACTGTGTTATCTCAGGGGCTTTGACATTTCCAGCAGGAACAGATGAGATGCCCATTGTTGATGCAGTTCCCGTAGTATATTGTTTTGGCTGTGTGGAAGCAACTGAAAAGACATCTCCAAAAAGTGAGTCAGAGGCAAACCCGTTTCCTGATGCAGCCAATTCCTTGGGATCCTTGGCCACCAATTGATTGGAGGGAACATCTGAAACACGACCACCGAAAGTAGCAGATGATTCTTGGGGCTTGTGCACAGGCGCTGATTCTTGGGGTCTGGATGTTGTAGAGCTTATTACTGCAGGAGTCATATGTGGTTTTGGTATATGGTTGGCAGTTGAATTAGGTGCTGTCAAAACATATGTACTCTGACTCGAAGGAATTTGAGAATTAACGTTCCCAGAGGGGCCAACACTTCTGCCGCTGAGCCAATCAGATGGCATAGGTTGGTTTGCAGGACGAGGTGCATTAGTCCCTACAGCTGGCAAACCCTGGCTTTGAAAGTTTTGCTGTGGCTGAGATGGAGGAAGCCCAGTAAACTGGTTCTGCTGGCCTGGGACTACTTGTTGGTTACTGGTGGCTACAGTTCCACCCGTTTGAGGCCCTCTCGTACCAGCCGCTACTGATGACATTGATGTAACTCCCTGAGCTTGTGTAGCAGGCAAAACTCCCCTGGGCTGCGGAGAGGGTGTTGCAGCAAGATTTATTTTGGGTGCAGGGATATTGGCTGAAGCAGGACTATAAATTGCAGCTTTTACTATCTCAGGAGTCAACTCCCGTCTACTTTGTGCCACTGTTACCAACTTTAGAGCATTATAAAACTCCGCTCGGCCAAGGTAGCCAGCTTTTTTTGAATCTGCATAGGACCATACCTACAAGAGATAAAAACAAGTTATAGCATTAACTATCCAAAGAATAATTGTATAATAGGCGCTCAGAAAGAGCTTATATCCGAACTAATCTGGAGATGTTTTCTACAGTCCAGAAACGCATGTTAAAATTCAAATATGCAGAATTCCCTCATTGCATGCAATATTCTTGGCTTATGCACGGTACAGACAAGTAGACACATCTAGATTGCTTCTCTATCATTCAACAAGCTATTTTCATTCAAGTTTCACTCTCCAATTGAAAAAAAAAAGCATAAAACTATTCATATCTGCATAGACACAATGCCTGATCTGATACCAGCTCAATCGCATCACCAGATGTGCCAATCTGATAACAGTACAGTGAATAGAAAACACTCTTTAGCGTTCTCAGCTCAGAATATGTCAAGATCGAAGAGGATTCTCCATTAGAATCACATCAACTTGACTACAAGCTCAGAATGAAAAGAGAGGTCCTATGAACCATCCGGCAAAGAACAAATTTGACAAAATACGTCACATTCACTACCAAGGATCCCACAGATCAAAGATCCAATTCAAAATCTATAAGAATTACAAGTATTCTGCACCGTTTCTCAATAATCCAAACAAATACTGCAACCAAAAGAAGGAAATAGATGCAGATTTCGAGGAAGAACCTGAGCAAGGACGTGTTTAGGCAAATTGGAGCCTTGGAAGAAAGCGACAGCCTCAGCTCCACTGATATGACCATCTCCATCCAAATCTGCCTTCCTGAAATACGTATCGAACAGATCCTGGGTCCCTGTCGGCCTTGGCGCTGCCATTTTTGGCAAAAGGATGATCCGAAATCTAGCAGCGAAGAGAGTGTCCAGAAGTTCTCCGAACACGATCCAAATCACCGCATACAAAGATGCGTAAGAAAAACCCTAATTCATAAGGCTACCAATGGAGCGCAATCGTAGATCAGTAGGAGAGAGGCAACCACATCGATTTCAGGATTGAAATAGGATCGGCAAAGAGGTGAAAGAGAGCGACGACGACGACGAGCGGAGAGAAGTATAACAGAGGTCGATGATGATTCTCCGACAGAGAAACAATTTCAATTCCCGGGATTTGAGATTGAAACCGGTTCAGCGAGCAATGGAAGAGAAGATTTTGGGAAAGGTATGATTAAAAAATAATAATGTTTATTCAATACAATACAATCGTATAAGAACCTCGAGATGCAAATAATTATACGGACACAGTTTCATCTAAAATAAATAAATATCTACAATTGTTTCAAAACTTTTACCGTAATAACAACAGACCTTATAGGACCTATGTGGCTATGGGACTGGGGAAAAGTACTTATTTTTACCTCCACAATTCCACTATGTTCGATTTATACTCCGACTATATTACGGTGCAAAAATATACCCGATCTATCAGAATTGAATTTCAATATCCGACTTTATAATTTGTGCTATTTCATATATATCGACGAAAACCGTTAATGAACCGTCAACGGAAAATGACGTGGACTCTGACATGGATTATACGCGTCGTTTTGGGCAAAAATCAGAGTCCCCCTGTCTCCAAAATGACGTCGTTTCTCCTTTCTTCTTCATTTCGTATCTTCTTCTCCAAAATCGAAACCTATCTTGTCGATTTCAAAGTAAAATTTTAGGGGTTTTCAAATTTGTTTGGCGATCTTATAATTAGAGCTCAGATGTCTTCATCAGCTAGTTCTGGTGAGTTTCTTATTGTATTCGATTGCTATAATTCGTGTTTATCAATTGCGATTTCAGAAATTGGTGTTATCAATTACAGGTTCATTTCGGAAATGAATAACTCTTAAAAATCGAATATGTAAAGCAAATGAGCTGGGCTATAAGGAGTCCCAAAGGAAATGACCATTTCTCCCTTCGATCTCGAGGTGAGACCAAAAACTTCGATCCTATAATCAATTGAGAGTCCAGTCTCCTCTCCTTGTTCGATCTAACCGCAACAACATCAGCCCCGGATTTAACAGACATACCCAACCCAATAAGCTGTTTAGACACAACAATCTCGTCGAACTCAGGATCATACACTTGATCTATGCAAGCGCAGCAATAAAGCTCAGATCTTTCAACATCAATGGCGATATCATAGCTTTTATTCAATTGGGTTTGCAAAAGGATATGACTTGAACAAGATATCGAACGACAGATCAAACAGACGTAGAGTCTCCTTTGATAAACCGAACAATAAATGCATCTGGGTATCTTGATTTCTTGCAGTTTGATCTTAATTCTTCCATCGTTGAAGCGTCTGAACAAGTTCTGAAAGGATTTGTAACCATCAGTACCATATCTAAGCGCTTATAATCAAATAAGTGATTGCAAGGATCATGATTTTTCAGAAATGAAATCTTCGCGGACATGAAAACCGAGGAGAGAAAAAAACAAATCCAGATTCGCTCGAAAAAAGAATAAATTGAATCAGATTTTTTTTTTAAAATAAAAACTCAAGAGAAACAGTAACGAGGTATGAGTTTTTAAGAACAAAAGAATCAATCTTTTTGTGATGTATAACAAAAAAGAAAGAAAAATTTGGATCAGTTTGGCGTGCTCCCTAGATTCATCTATGTTAGTTTTATCAATTTTAGTAGAAGATCAGAGGAGTTGACCAAAAAATATATATATATAGAAGATCGGAGGAATATGGAAAGGAACAATATGAAGATTAATGAAAAATATCTATGAATATGGAAGATGACCACAAAAAAAAACTATGAATATGGACTCTGATTTTTGCCCAAAACGACGCGTATAATCCACGTCGGAATCCATGTCATCTTCCGTTGACGGTCCGTTAACAGTTTTTGTCGATATGTATGAAATAGCACAAATTATAAAGTCGGATATTGAAATTTAAATTTCTGATAAATCGTGATAAAATCGGAGTATAAATCGAACATAGTGAGATTGTGGAGGTATAAATAAATCATTTTTCCGCAGTGGAGGAGGCAGAAAAAGTATTTTATTGCGGTCAAAACTAATTTTGTTTGTATAAGTATTTTAAAAATATAAACCTTGAAAATTAACCATTGGCTCACTCATATCTTATAATCATTTTATCACGGTTTCGTCACGGTGTTAAATACTTTTTCCAATTTATAACAAACTACATAATTACTTTAATATAGCATAATTTTATCCTACATTTATTTGTCATGAGTTTTATTGGAGTACTAATAGTTTTTAGTACTTTAGAATCGGCTTCAGTCAATACTACAAGCCTCAACAATGCCTCGGCTGAAACATATCTCCTTGGATACGTTTTCCAAGTCACGATTTATCACCTCTGAAAAGAGAGAAACTCAAGACGACATGGCCAAGCTCCAATGGTACATGCGATCATCCTTATATACATTGATAAACAAGTACGAAATTTCCTTACATCAATCCGAGAGCAAGGATACAAGCGATATGATGATGTCATTCAAGTGTGGTTTTTTACGCAAGAAAAATAGCTTAGGCTTTAGATTTTTGTATTCTACTTTCCCATTTCAAACTTTCAGCTTTCATTCCAAAAAACGAATGCATTAGTTAACATTTATTCAAAAAAAAAAAATAGTTTCTAGTATTCAAATATTTATTGGGCTGTACTTAAATTAAAAGTTAGGGGCAATTTTTGGATGGAGTCAGTTTAGAACATTTAATCAAAGTTACACTAATTTTAAAAAAGTTTTTGGATGAGATTTTAGCTTTTCAAGGACTGTTAGTGAAAAGCTAGAACTCTACTATAAATATTTATGAGATTGATACATATACTTTTTTTTAAGAGAATGAAAAACTTTTAGAGAAATGATAAAACTTGACAAATATGTTATAAAGCAAATTTCGCAATTTAATCGGGTTGAAGAAGATTTAAAACATGGAATAAAGAAATTCAGAAGAACTTATTATTCAAACATAGATTGAGATACTTGGCATGAACTAGCGGGCATCAGGATTATGTTCGGGGCTAAAGCTTGTGCTCGATTCAAGAGAACTCTTTGTGTCAAAGTCATGTCCTTTCCTTGAGTTCTCAGATAAGAGACACTCTTGTAATTCATTAGCAACTTGGGACATGTTTGGTCTTCCAGTCGAAGATGGACTGACGCATGACATGGCTAGCTCAAGAGCCTTCCACAATGTCCCAAGGTCATAATCCCCAATGAGACTTGGATCCACAATATTGTTGACATCTCCGCTAGTTAACTTAAATCCCACCCATTCTGCTATGTGAGTTTTTTCACGAGTTTGGTCAAACACTGGCTGCTTTGTGATGATTTCCAATAATACGACTCCAAAGCTATATACATCGCTTTTCTCTGTTAACCAGCTTGTTCGGTAATATCTATAGCACAAATCAAAAAGAAAAAAAAAATCAGAAAAAAATATAGAATAAAAAACCATAGTTTAAGTTCATTAAGTTGTTATAGACCACATACTCAGGGTCCATGTAACCTGGAGATCCGGCAACATTGGTTGACACATGACTTTCACTTCCTACTGGAAAAGATCTTGAAAGGCCAAAATCGCCCAGTTTGGCCTGGAAATGCTTGTCAAGAAGTATATTCGTAGATTTTATATCTCTATGAATCATTGGTGGTTTGCAGCCGATATGTAAGTACTCCAAACCTATATAAAATAACTCTTAATATGACCGTTGTAAAACTTACAAAGAGAAAAAGAACATATATAAATTTTACATGGAAAAGTAAATGCAATGAGAACTCATGTTTTACTGAAAGAAAAATGCAATGAGAAATAAAGACTTAGAACTAACCTTGTGCAGTCTCTGCAGCGATTCTTAGCCTATTTTCCCAACTCAAAGGGGAGCTAGCATATTCTCCTGTACTCAACAAGATGTGTGTGCATGTGTGTGTGTCAAAACATGACATGCGATCATTACTTTTGTAAATCATCAGACAAAAATGAAGTAATCAAAGTTACCAGATAGATGTTGTTTTAAGTCTCCATTTAACATGTACTCATAGATGAGGACCAAGAGTTGTCCTTCTTCACAATAGCCAACAAGGCTTACCAAATTTATGTGGTGTACTCTCAGAAGAAGTTCTACCTATCAAACCACATAAATCCAATATCCATCTTTGAAATTAAAAAAAAAAAAACCCGATATCCGTTTATAAAGATCAAATAATATTTCTTTGAATCAGACGAAGAGGATTAATTATAGTGAAAATACCTCAGCCTTGAATTGCTTATAGCCTTGAGCTGAGGATTGAGATAGCACTTTAACAGCCACTTGGTCGTTACCATTCAAATAACCATGGTACACAATTCCAAACCCTCCTTCCCCAAGTGTTCTCTCAAAGTTATTTGTCATCACTGTAACCTCTTCATAAGTAAAACTTCTTTTGTTCGTCACGATTGATGGGCTTAGAGCTGGAAAATTATAATCACGCATCATATACTATATTCCAAATTATGGAGTTTTAATGTGTCCTAGCTAGTGCTTACCTTTCAATGGCCTCTTCTTTCTGTAGAAGATAGCGGTAAGAAAAAGCACAGCGGTAATAATGCCCACTGAAGCAGCTGATGCAAGAATGGGCACTAGCAATTTATTTTTGCTAGCTCCACTTTCGCATGATGGATCCAAACAGAGGTTTGGATTTCCTTGATAACTGTTGCTCACAAATTTATATTCGATGTTACTAAATATACAAAAGGGGGTTGAATAAATCAGAGGAAATTTTTTTTTTGGAGGAAGTGAAACATACATCAACTTTAGCCCATTCTTTTCCAGGTTACGAAGGCTTTGAGGAATTGGGCCGCTAAAGTTGTTCCAGCTCAAGTTTCTGTGCAATATTATTATGTATATAAAACGTTATCATTTGCAACTTATGATCTAAAACCAAATATATGTTTTACTTGCAGGGGAACTTACATGATCGTCAACATTTTCATTTTGGCGAGAAATTCAGGCACAGCTCCCGTCAAGTTGTTATTTGACAGGTCCCTAAAGCAGGCATAGAAGTAAAGTGATTATTAAACATGATATTTTCTTTTAAGGAAATATAGAGGGATATGAGACTTACAATTTCTGTAGCTGACTAAGATATTGTATATCACGTGTTATGGTCCCAGTTAATCCATTAAAAGACAAGTCTCTGAGTGTAGATCAAACACATTTAATAAGGTCTAAGTTATAATTAAGATAAAGTACGAAAACATTAATTAATTTTAACAAGAAAAGTTGAGTGTTTGAAAGATCTCACAAAGAAATTATTCTCGGTGAAACAGACGGAATCTTGTTGCTGCAGTTTAGACCAGCCCACATATAAAGCACAGGTGCACAAGGATCCCCTTGCCAGCTGATTTTTTGTAGTCTATAAGTCGCTTGGATGTTATTGATTGCAATTACTACAAGTATAAAGTTTCCTTGTTGTTCAACAGTGTAACCTTATGGAAAAAAACAAGGTTTATATAGTTACAGAAGAAATTAACAATAGGTTTACTAACCATCGTTTTCATCTGTTTCTGACTGAGAAAGCTGGAGTAACCCGTAAACCTCCATGGCATTAAGTGATGGTGGAAGACTTGACCCCTTAGATCTGACGAGCTCTAAGATGCAAAAACTATCGCATTTCGTGGCGTCTGTGATAGGTACAGTATCAACCGTGAACTCCAGAGGACTGTACCCATTATATATAAGTTTATCATTAAACATAATGTCAAACTCTCTGGTTTCATTGGGCTTTAGGGCTTGGATCTCGGCAAAGTGAAGGTACACGTAAACTTCATCATCCGGGTTTTGCATCGACCAGCTACTCAGTGATAATGACTTACTTGCACTTGTGGGTATGGCAGCCTTTGAAATGACAGGTTGTGGTACTTCAAAGGCAGTCGTAGTATTTACAGGGGTGCTGGCATTTATTTCCGTCCAGTCACTTGAAAAGGTGTTTCCCCATGCACGATCACTTACATCATCAGGATACCTAACACAATCGATAGTGGTGAATCCTTATCGGCTCATTACCTTTTTTGTTTTACGAAAAATATTCCTAAAAGCTAAAAGTTTTAAAAGAGCTTTAAAACTATTTCAAGACAATTTATCAAAAAACAAAACTATTTCAAGCTAGTCTTTTAATTAAGAATTTTCTAAGACGCAATTTTGTGGTTAGAAATTTATTTCAAAAAGTATGCTAAGTTTGGAAAATTAAAGAGAAAATGACTGAAAAACACTACTAGCTAGTTTTGAGAAGTGTTCAAATTATTCCCGACGTGATCTATCATTTTATTCCTTAGTAAGTTACAGTGAAATCGAAGCCTTAGCTCTCGAATTCTTGCGGTTGATTAATTAGGAATTAGAGAGAGAAACTTGAAACAATTATATATATGAACAGGAAAAAAAAATATTTGGTGGACATATATCGTTGTGGCAGACTGGCAGCGATTGAAGGTAATTTTGTTTTTCTTTCTAAGTGGTGTAATTATAAAACAACCATTTAATTAGTAAACTCTTTTACTTTTATGCCATTGTCCCAAACAAGAAGTTCATTTTTAATCCAAAAAAAAAATATCCATTGATAAAAAAAGATCATGTGTTAATTAGTTAGATATTACAAACCATACAGTTTCTCAATTTCTAAATTATATCCCCGTAAATCGCGGGTTTACACTAGTGAGTAGTATTATAAAAACATCTAAAATTTATTTTAATCAATTTTTAATATAAATCTTAATATATTTTATAAATTATTAATATAATATAATTTTTAATATATTTAAAAGATCCGGACTTTAAAATTAAGATATATGAATTTGGATCCGTTTTTTTTCGGATTCCGTAAATTCACTATCTGGATCCGGCTTTCTTGGATTTTCGTTTTTTGGATCCCAGATAATAGTTCCAGGCCCTATAATGAGATAGGGTGAGTTACTTTTTTTTTAAGGGTGAGTTCCGGCCCAATCGGCGAGATAATTGCGGAATAAGAGCTTCAGGGAGCCGGTTTTAGTAGTATATGTGTCATCTCTCAACGGACGCAGTTCCAAGGCTGATACGAATGGCGTTGTTGTTCCTGTCTTAACCAGACAAAAATCCAAAAATTTTGACTTCGAAATGTGAATTATCTCCGCTAAGGTACCATCTTCCACATAAACCCCTTCTCCCAATAGATTTTGCAAATCTATAGTTTTCCAGTAGTTGGGGCCAAGATGTAGATCAAATTTTGGTTTTTGGTCAAGGCCATCATAATTTCCATATATGAATACAGCTCTGAAAAGATAAAGTGTGCCCTGTATAACAGTGAGATTATAGCAGTTTCGAGTTCCTTCCGGAAAATACCTAAGGTGCCTATATGGCTTTATGTATTCCAGGCCACCACTAGCCTCCTCTTTCTTGATTTTACCACTTTTTCCGCTGCGAATGAAAGGGGCATCGGATGAGAAATTCAAACCGGTGGACTCTTCAATATAACTAGTCTCGTTACTAGGCATTCCGCAATCCAAGCTGATGAATCCTGGTATAAGTCACGGAAAACTAAATCTTGTGCATATATGTCAAGTCCAAAGATAATATCCATGCAAAGTTTGTGATATAAGTGAACTCTGGGAACATTAATTCTAAGAAACAATGAAAAGGAATTTACGGGCAGAGAACGTATAAATTACCTTGTTGACTTTGAGCATTAGCGAGATTAGTAATGACAAAAGTCCCTATCAGCGCCAAGAAAATAAGCCTGTGAATACTCTCCATTTTTAAATGTTAAGATAACAAGCAACTGCAAGTATTTTGATACAAAGCTATTTATATGCGTAAAGAGAGAAAGATAAAGAGGGTTATCAGCTTATTTGAAAATGTCACCTACCACCTTAAGGCGGCCGCTGACTAATAAAAAATATTTGTATTTACAAAAGAAGAGGCCAAGTTGAAAAATAAAAATGGTTGAAGATGCCTCTCCAGGTTGGTGATGAAGAATTTCTCTCATATATGCCGTTCGGAGTTTTGAGCACGTCTCCCATATATATGTAATATAGGTTTAATTCTACACGAACCCGTCAAATTTGGAGCTTGGTTGATGAGAATTACTATATGCCTTTGTGCTTTAAATATGTTTATAAGTCAAAGCCGAATGACCTTAACCAATGTATGTGGTCTAGTGATTGAGGCTTGTAACTTAGGGGGCAAGGCGTAAACTCGCAGTTCTCCAGGTTCGTATCCCACTAGATATATATATGCGCTTGGCCATCCATAGACGCCTTAAGTGGAAAAAACCCAGATTTCCATAGGCCTCGGGACTATATTCTGGGCTTTGGCTTAGGATGACCCGATTATTATTTTTATTTTTCTAAGCCTACTGAGTAGTGACCTTACACTGTTACATGTGTTCTTGGTGTTGCAGTTGTTTGCTCGTCAATGGGTGTAGACCATGGGATTGACTTTTGTAGCTTGATACTTTTTGTTACTGAATTCTGGATTTAAAGATCTCAAAGCGATTGAGAAAATTAGTAGTTAAGACACAGTTTGAATAACAAAAATAGGGTATTAAGAAGATGAAGCGGAAAAGAGATGTAGAGATCCTAAATCAACAGTTACAAAACGTCAAAACGTCAGCATGTCAGACCACTTTACAAAACGCCTCTCGGCCTAAAACAATTTGATATTTTTGAAAAACTGTTTTTCAGCGATATTTTAAGATCTCTCTTATAAATTTCCACTGTTTACCCAAAAAACCTAATGAAAAAGGGTGCTCAAAGTTAAAATGGTAACTTTATACAGAGGAGTTTTGTCTGCTACGTAAGAGTACACGTGTACATATACTAACTTAAAAAGGCGGTAAAGGAGAAACTACATGTGTAAAGATAAACAAACTGAGAACACAAACAACCTTATAAAAAGCTAAAAAGCCCAGCACCAGCATAGCCGGAGCCTAATGTGATGCCACCTGAACAAGAAAGAGAGAAGGAAGAGGCTGGAGGTTACTGTCTCCGGCGTTTCTCTGTGTTTTTAAGAGCTCCTTCGTGATGTCAACTTGGCAAGTTCAGGTCCGGAGTTGTTTCTAGGATGTTCAGATTTTGAGGAGCTGAGATAACACGTGTCTGTGGATGTTCCGGCTTCTTCAGGGCAAGAACGACTTGTTTCTCTGCCATTATGGCCTCTGTCTTTCTCTTGACCACTCTTGTTTCTTCAGCAGGATTGCAAGAGCTTGAGCTTCCCTTTAGCTTCTCATGCTGCTGATTTGATCTGTCAACCATAGTTTGGCTGGTGACCACGGAAGTGCTGGTTGCGTTTGGATCAACAGTCATTTTCTCTCCACTTTGTTGTCTCTGAACCACTGATTCCGTGTTGGGCTGAGCAGTCCAGTCTGTTTTTGGTACCAACTGCTTCCTGCTCTTCTTCATCTTTGTTTGATCCTTTAATGAAGCAGAATATAATCAAGCATAGTAAATTGAGAGAATGGCAATGCTATGAGGTAAAAGCTGAGAAAATTCTTTTAAGTACCATCTCCTTCCCAAGGTTCCCATACAATGCTTTTTGCCTCTCTTTTGCCCGGCAAATCGCACGCTTGATCCCATGATTATCCATTAATCTATTTGGCCAGAGTTCAGCCAGCTGGAACATGATTAAACCCAAAAGAATATTCATGAAGCTCTAATAAACAACCTTGGAGTTTCGGCTAGGTCTAACCTTAGTGATTTGAGACATGAGACAGAGGTTGAAAGCAATAAAACCAGAGTACCAAAACATTCGGAAAAGGAAAAGAGCTTACATTGACATATAGCTTTCTTATTTGTGGACCTTGATCTTCATCCAGTCCCTGGTACCAAAAAACAGGAACAAAACAGTTTTGACTCTAATTTTGGGTCTAAAAGAATTGGCATGGCAGAATATCGAAAGTAAATCATAATTACTTCAACAAAGATGTCATAAAGATCACACAATTTATCCTCCAATGCCGCATCCATGACAAACTTCTTCAAAGATGGCTTTTCTACAGTGTCCTGAAAATCGTCTGATGTTCCACCTTCTGGTTTAGTTGCCTGTCCCGAAAAAAATGATAGTGCAAGATATATCAAAAGTATCACAGGTGCCTCAACATATTAATAGGAGGGAAATAGGCTACAAAGGGCAGATTGACCTACAGGGAACACAGAAAACAGAAGAATGAAGAGCTTAATCTAGGGGAAACCATTATCAGAGAGAACTCCAGATTTCATAAAAGTTAATGACATTTCCAAGAATGTAATAAGATAGAAAAGCCATGGATCAAAGAAATGCCTATTAAGCAACTTTAGATTAGAAGAGATATAGAACCTGTGATTCCATCAAAGAAACTTTCGCTTTTATCATATCAAGAACTTCATTGTTTATTCGCTGGAACCTAGTATCCTTTTCTCGGTTTGCAGAATCGCCCATATCAATCATGATTTTCAAGTTCCTCTGCAACAATAAGCATTACAAAGAGTAAGATCATTAACTTCTCTAAGAAACCCATATTTTGTTTGCTTTTACCTGAAACAGAAGAGTTTTCAACTGGAACCTGAACAAGTCTAACTATTTAATCACCTTGACGAAAATCCTAACTAGATCTGCTTCAGTAACAAACAGACTCAGTATACAGGAGACAGAGAAATTTACCTTAAGTGACCTAAGCTGGATTAGGTGGCCGACAATGCTCATAAGACGGTTGATTAACTCTGACGAAAGTTTTCCATGGCTTGCCTGCATCCACAAGAGCATTCTAGTTTTTCTCATACCATTTCAAGTTTCAACAAAATGAGAAGACACATAGAAAAGCTCTAGTACCGCAATCCTGGCAACTTTAGCAAGTTTCAATTTTACATCTCTTGGCAATCTCCTCTTAACTGCCTGGGATGAGGTATCAGCTTCTTGATTCTCAGTGATAGCAGGAGGCCTTGCTGCTTATAAATAATAAATTACTGTAAGTTGAAAATCACCAAATGCTATTCTAGTTGGTCATCCAACTGAAAAATATTAAAACTCACATTCCGCAACCACCTTCTCCAATTCCCTTATGGCTTTCTCGAGGATCGAGGTTTTAGACTTCACATTAGAACCATCTTTTTTCTGAGTAGAGACAGATTATTGCAGAATTATAAAGCGAGTCTGATGTAAACTTTGTGGTAAGAAAAATGCCTAGAAGCAAAGATTAACCAGAAAAATCTCCCAGAATCGAGATGGAAACTAGAGAAAGAAAACTACTACAGAACCCTTAAATGGATGCCAGCCACATAACGTGGCACATAATAGCATCTAATATGCAATAATAGACTGTTATTAAGTCACGGAGATTAGAGCAATCATTTCGGGGATGTAACAGATAACAGGCCCCAAAATTACATGTGTAAGTTAGAATCCAGACCAACTAACTGAGTGTATTTTATGTAATTGAAGACACAGTTGGAATGTACTTACAGACGCTTGACTAGATTGTCTGCTTCCCATTGCATTTGCCAGCTCATTCATACCATTGTTTTCTTTCTGGCGGACTACTGTTGCCTCTGCAAAAACATTGGGCGGAAATTTTCCTGGCAGGGACTTAGATTGTTGATGTAAGCCTTTGTTGCTGTATTTCTGATGAAGGGCACTAGAAGATCCAGTTTCCTTTGACTTGTGACTTGTGTCCTTCCTATTCTGATAGTTTGCTATCTCAGAATGCTTCACATCATCCAGAGATAATGAAGTATTCGCATCTTGCGCTCCAAAAGGCAAGGGTGACTCCTGTGTTTTCCTTGCGACATTATACTTTCTTTTCAAAGAGGACCCAGAAGCAGATGATTGATCCTGGACTTCCCCATTCGCATAATCAATCATAGGACTCAAACTCCAAAACAAATTAGTAGTTATCTGCAAATTTGATGCTACCTTTTGCCTAGCTGTTATGGACAACTTGGTGTGTTTATCGGATACGTCAACAGCATCACCAATGGGTTTTGCTGAATCTTTGCGTCGCCTTTTTTTGGGTTGCTGTTTAGATGTTGTCGAAGGTTCTCTGTAGTAAAAAGGAGTCGGGGATTAGATAACTTGTAGATGGAATATAGCATGTTTAGGTGAAATTGCGAAAAACTCTTACCCTACCAAAAATCAGAACCTACATCTATATGAACTGTAGTTGCCGAAAAAGTTGAAAAAGGATGGACTTACCATACCATACCAATCACAATATAGACATTAACTGACAGTAGTAGTAAGACTGCCAACCATATTCTACCATTAAGAGAGACTACATATATCCAAATATGAAGGAAAAGCTAGGTGACACTAAATGTTGTTTTCAAATACTTAAGACGCATTGCCTATTCTAAACATGATTGAGTAAATGGAATGTGACTAAGCCACCGCAGATTTATGAGACGTCTTATAATGAAAAGAGGGAAGAAACTCACATCCGCTCTAACTTTCCTCTATTCACATAAAATCCATCATGTTTAACTGCTGAATTGTCAACTTCAAAATACTCATCCTGTCAGGAGTAGAGTGAGAAAACAAATATATGATGTCTCAGCTGTCAGAAAACCACTTTGCCCGCATAAAATCATATGAAGACATCAACACCAACCAGTTCGGCATCATCGATAAATGAATCTTCAGTGTCATACTCATCATCGTCAGGAGCACCGTCTAACTCTTCTCCATCACTGCTATCATTTCCCTGAGAGTTATTTTCTTAAGTAAGCATACACTATTCAGAGATGTGTGAATGCAACAGTGCCAATGCATGGTATGAAAATTGTTGGTGAATGTAAGATATCAAACATATCACAACCCACCACCAAAAGAAAAGCGTTTTAAGTTGAAACAAAGAGTAGCATACCTTATAGAGCCTCTCTATCTTCTCAATAACAGCGTTGAAACGGTTAGAATGAGGTTGATCATTCGTTTCAATTTCTGCTGGCTGCCCCTACATTGGATATGGAAATACAGCTGTCGACAATGATTTGAGCCCATATTGTATGAATAAGAAGAATAAACTGTGAGGAAGCCGCAAGCATATTCTACCTTCTTGAATGAAAATCCACTATTATATGCTTTATCTGCCTAGTTCTGCTAATTGAACTTTCTCTATGTTCTTAACTCATACATCTACAGTTTTTATTCCATTTGAGATCAAGTATAATCGATGTCATATTCACACTGATAACAATAAAGTTCGCCTATAGTAGCTAGCAATTAGAAAGGAAGCCAAAGATCATATATCAAGTCGTAGACTTTCGTCATTCACGGAGTTTTCTTATTGAAATCCAGACACTGGACGTTAGAGAGTAATGACAACAAAATTCCTCCTACCCCATATCCAATTTCAAGCATTTTGCCCAACAAACAAATCTGAAATTCGGTAGATTTAGTAAAGCTCCTGGATTAACCCTAACAAGAAGATACAGCTCCCAGAAACAAGACAATGCTTAATACGATAGCAGCAAACGAAACCCGCACACAAATGCCTACACGTATATACCCGAGTACCGTTTCGTGCAACATCAAACTCACCGGTGCAATTCGAGACTCGAGGTTAGGGTTAGCATTAGGAGGCGGATCGGGAACCGAAGCCGATGTACCATTGACCTTACTAGCATCCCTCATGAGCTTCTTCCACGAAACATACGTCGTATCCCCTGGCCGTAGCTCCACCTTAAGTAATTTCCGATCACCGGCCGTCAAAACCTTCGGCGATGCTCTCAACGATTCGCCGCCAATAGAAACCCCACTCGTCTCCTTCACTTCCGACATTAATAATTCGGGTCGGGTCGGGTCGGGTCGGGTCACTGATCCACTATGTACAGATCCCCGAATTCGAGACGGCACGATCCGAACACCAATCAAGAGAGTGAAATTGACCGAATTGATTTAGAGACTCGAAGGACTGAAACTGAGAAGAAAGTTGCGCGGGATACCAAAAATGACGCTCTTATTATTTTCCTTTATTTATTTTTGTTGTTTATTTCTCCAAAAAAAGGTTTATTTATATAAATTTAATTTATTGTATTAATCTTAAAATATCTAATCCACAGTTAGAACACTCTGTGAGCTTTATCCGCTTCCCATGGCGTCTTCGGCCGCTTCTCCTTCCTTATCTCTACTCTCATTCACCTTGAAACCACCGTCTCCCTCGGCCACGCAGCGGGTATTTGCGTTATTCAGAAACGACGGTTGTTTCGCGCCTCTAACACTCAAATCCCGCCGCGGCCGTGGTATCATCGTTAAAGTAGACGACGTCGATGCTGATGGAGGTGGACCGGACGAGTACGACATGGATGATGATGAGGTAGAAGAAGTTGACAACAAGAAGGACTATGACGTCGAGTACGACCCCTTGGCCGCCGCGATAGCCGCTGCAGGCGGTGGTGGTGATGGAGATATCGCGTTTGTGCAAAGTAAGAGCTTTATATCGACACAGGGATGGGACTCGGAGATGGTGGTGGATTACAGGATAAACGAAGACGAGTTCCATAAAATCAGCTTAATGGACTGTGATTTCTTTATCAGAAAACCGCCTGATCCAGATAACGATGTTTATGATTTCAGGGAGGTGTGTGAGTTCAGTGTCTCAAATTGCTCATTTCTTCGATTTCTCTAGTTCCTGGGTTCATTTTTCAACTATACACGGCGTTTTTTTGTTTTTTTGTGTGTCTGCAGATGTATGTTACTCCTCCTGATACAGATATTTACTCAATTCCGAGAGTTCTTGCACCAATGCCTCAAAAGGTTAGTCATGTATCCTTACCAATTGTTGTTTTTGTAATGCTTTGTTCTGGGACTTTCTTTTGTTCAGCAAGGTAAATGCTTTTCTTATTGTGCTCAATTGCTAATTCATCCCATTATCCTTCACTCTACCTGATAATTGTAGAACTTATGAAATCTTATCTGCACAGACCTGTACAAGTTTGGTATTGTTTGGAATTTTTTACTAACACTTATACACTGAAATTTTGAACAAATAAACTCAAAAAGTGCTGTTAACGGTAAGAGCTTTCTCCACCACTTAGTATAATCAGAAAGTCAGAATGTGGCAGCTGGGGGATGTTTTATCACTTTCCTTTCATTCTGGCCAATTTTGTACGCTTTCTGGCTTTGATGTTTGCGTATGTTTTACATTTAAGGTTTATTTATAAGTAATTTGGTTTGGTGCTAATAAGGGTTTGCTAAATGATGTTGCATGTACAGTATATCCGATGTGCAATGAGTGATTATGGATGTTACAATGTCACTGAACCGCCTATTGATGCTCCCAGAGATCCACTGTACAAATCTGAGAGGGAGATATCCAAGGTACATATTGGACCATGTTTCATACATTAATGCTAAAACCATGGTCTTTGATGCAGGGATGCTTGAGCAACATGTCAACATCTATTAACAAGGAAGCACTTAGTTTGATTTGGCAACATTTTTGGAAACCACACCAGGAAATTTGTTATTTAAGCATTAAGGATGAGATCAACACGAAACTACTTAGTTTAGTTTAGTAGTTACAGTTTCTGTTACAAATTGTCTTCATCATGTTTATTCGTTATGCAGGTTTTCTTGACAAAGCATTACCGGAACAGAAGGACAAACGACCCAGAATTTGTGCTAGATTTTGAAGAGATCTATGTTATTGATTCCAAAACAAAGTCAATCACCAGAGCCAGAGTTTTGGTATACCCGATTTTTACCTTCCAAGTTATCAAGCATTATTAACAAGTTTTCATTCCGAGTCTGAGCACAAACCTCAACCGTAGCCAATTGGGTGTTTTTGATGTTTTGACATTTCCCTTAGCCGAATATGTTTCATACTATTACACTAATACCATACTGGTTTATATAAGTGCTATATATGCCTCTAGTTCTGAATCATAGAGCACAAACCTCAAACGTAGCCAATTGGGTGTTTTTGATGTTTTGACATTTCCCTTATCCGAATATGTTTCATACTATTACACTAATACAATGCTGGTTTATATTAGTACTATATATGCCTCTAGTTCTGAATCATAGAGCACAAACCTCAACCATAGCCAATTGGGTGTTTTTGATGTTTTGACATATTCCCTTAAGCCGAGTATGTTTCATATTATTACACTAATACAATGCTGGTTTATATTAGTGCTATACTAGTTCTGAATCATATAGCTTGAGTTATGAGTTCTTGAAATATTGTGCATATCTCAAAGCTGTGAAGGCAATCTTCCTTCCCATGTTAAGGTTTTAGATTGTTTCAGGTGACAGTTTCGGGAGGAAGAAAAAGGGATAGGAAGGATGACTTGCTCGTGATACGAGATAATGGAACCTCCTTTAAAATCATACATGCGGTAGCTTTTCATTTCCACATCCATTTCATCTGGCAGACATTTGTATTCCTTCATCTAGCTGTACTCATCTTCTCTCTATGTCTATATATTTTCCTTCTTTCAGGGTGAAAGAGATGACCCGACAACGGTAATAGAAAGGGAAGAGTGGACCAAGACCCGAGAAGACATGGAGAAACATCTCAGGAAGCTACGAGACTTCAGTGTCTCAAATTGGTTCTAAAAAATCCCCAGAGAAACAAAACGACAAGTCATTATAACGTTCTTCCTGAGATATAATACGAGAGCAGATGATATCAATCAATGATAGGGTGGAGGGTAAACACTTTTTGTGACCTCAGGTACTTCACTAGCAACAGAGATGAATGTGTTATTAGATGATATGGGCCTCTAGAAAAAAAAGTGTGTAGATGCAATAGTTTGATGAACTAGCATTCGATGACTAGAGAAGCTAGCTTATTTGCAATTTCTGAGGTGTTTAATTCAAGTTTTCAATTGATTATAACGGCTTTGTATTATTCTTGTGAGGAGATATTTTCATATTCAAGATTGGAACAAAGTGTTTGTAAGTGGGATGGTGGTGTGATTAACAGTGAGTCACTGACGCAGCATGCTATTGGATCTTAGCCGGCGTGTCGGTTTTTTGGTACGAATCTTACTAAAACGGCAGGTATTCTGTTATTCTAAATAGCCCTAGGCATATTAACCGGATCCGAAAATCCGATCTAAACCCGACCCGAAAAACCCGAACCGAATTGGGTTCGGGTCTATAGAAATACCCGATCGGATTTTGAAATAAAGTAGTTCGGATTTCGGGTCGGGTACGGGTATTATCCGCTACTTATTGGGTACTTTTTTATACCCGAAAATATACACTACATTAACAC
Source organism: Boechera stricta (assembly GCA_018361395.1). NCBI lineage: Eukaryota > Viridiplantae > Streptophyta > Magnoliopsida > Brassicales > Brassicaceae > Boechera > Boechera stricta. The sequence goes on along the minus strand of CM031539.1, from coordinate 3,898,281 downwards.
CTTACCTCTATTTCCTATGCACATGGTGTGGTCTATATACGACAGATTCACTATGCACGCTGTCTACCAAAAGAAAAAAAAAATTCACAACGCACGCTCACCTAAACAATCACGCCAAGTCGCCATTTGCCAATGCCTTGTTTCCCACTTCAATCGATCTCCTTTTCAACCTGGATTTCAATCTGGATTTCTCATTTGGAACCACCGATGCTTCTTCCTCTCATTCTACATCTAAAAATCGATCTTATATATGTCTTCTTCATCGAGAAATCTCTAATTTAATTTCCTTATGTTCTACGTCGTAACTGTTGGGTTTGATTTAGTTTTCAGTCAATAACGATTTCCGGTTTTATCGGAGTCAAATAGTTGTTTCTATTTTTATGATTTGTTTCCTAGTTTTTCTCTGTTTCCAATCGTGTAGAAGACTATGTCTTCATTTCATGCTATTTATAACCTTTATCTATTGCTAATAAAGATAATCAAAGCTTTCAGGTTTAGTTGAGTGTGTGCTCTGCTTCTAAATCAACAAATCTGGTATCAGAGCATAATTTCAAGGTTAAGGGATACACGAGTGAGAGAGAGTGAAAACACGGGTGAGTGACTAAGAGAAAAATGGGAGAATCGAGCAATTTTGCACAACCGTGCATACCGAAATTTGATGGGGACTATGATCACTGGAGTCTTCTCATGGAGAATCTCCTTAGATCAAAAGAGTATTTCGGAGTGGTAAAGGATGGTGTGGAAGAACCACCCAATGAGGATGAGCTGACTGAGGTGCAAAAGAAGAGTCTTGCCGAGGCTAGGTTAAAGGACTTAAAGGCAAAGAATTATTTGTTCAATGCTATCGACAAATCAATTCTCAAGACCATCACTTTGAAGGAGACTTCGAAGCAGCTATGGGACTCCATGAAGACTAAGTACCAAGGAAGTGCACGAGTAAAACGTGCACAGTTGCAGACTTTGAGAAGAAGCTTTGAACTGCTAGAAATGAAGAATGGAGAGTCCATTTCTGACTACTTCACAAGAGTGATGGTGGTGGCAAATGACATGAGGAATTGTGGGGATGATATGCAAGACGTCAAGATAGTAGAGAAGATTTTGCGTACTTTGACAGAAAATTTCAACTACATAGTATGCTCAATTGAAGAATCTAAGGATATTGATAGCTTATTAGTCGATGCCTTGCAGAGCTCGTTATTGGTACACGAGCAGAAGATGAGAAGATCGAGCATTGAAGCAAATGAACAAATGCTTAAAGTCTCCTATGAAGATCGGAGTGGCAGAGGCAGAGAGAGAGGAACGGGCCGAGGAAGAGGAAGAGGAAGGTTCAATAAGGCCACGATAGAATGCTTCAGATGCCACAAGCTTGGACACTTTCAATATGAGTGCCCGATGGAGAGTAAAGCAAATTATGCAAAAATTGATGAAGAAGAAGGTGATGTTCTCCTAATGGCGTTTACACCAATCAAAGAAGAACATGAAGAAGTTTGGTTTTTGGATTCCGGGTGCTCTAATCACATGAGTGGAGACAAAGCTTGGTTCTCTAAGCTCGATGAAAAATTCAGATGCGTAGTAAAGCTGGGAGACAATTCTCAATTATCTGTGGTTGGAAAAGACGATGTAAATCTAATGGTTAATGGAAGATCCCACACGATCACAGACGTATACCTAGTACCGGAGTTGACAAGTAATTTGGTGAGTTTGGGGCAGCTAGTGGAAAAGGGATGCGAAATTCTAAAGCACAATGGAGTTTGTAAACTCTACCATCCAGAACTGGGACTCGTAAAGCAATCAAAGATGACAGCAAACAAACTGTTCAAAATCTTGGCGATTAAATGCAGCATGATCACAACGGAGAAATGTTTGAAAATCACTGCAACGGACGATCTTCAACTCTGGCATCGAAGGTATGGACATTTAAACTACAAAGGATTAAGAATGCTGAAACACCAAAACATGGTGAAAGGATTACCGTACCTTAGTACAAAAGAAGCCGAGAAATGTGTGAATTGCTTGGTAGGCAAGCAACATCGCCAAAGCATTCCAAAGAAAAGTTTGTGGCGCTCATCCCAGAGATTGCAATTAGTACACTCAGATATATGTGGTCCGATCTCCCCATTATCAACTAGTGACAAGAGATACATCCTCACATTCATCGAAGACTACAGTAGAAAGGTGTGGATACATTTTCTATCATTAAAATCCGAAGCCTTTGTTTTCTTCACTAGATTTAAAAGCCAGATGGAGAGAGAAAGTGGAGAAACGTTGGTATGCCTAAGAACGGATAGAGGGGGAGAATTCACATCAAAAAAATTCAATGATTTTTGCGAAGAAGCCAAGATAAGCAGACAACTCACTACAACTTTTACGACACAGCAAAACGGTGTTGCTAAGCGCAAAAATTTCACAATTATGAATATGGTCTGAAGCATGTTGAATGATAAGGGAGTGCCTAAGAAATTTTGGCCTGAAGCAGCAAAATGGGATGCGCATGTGTTAAACCAAAGTAATCAACCGGAATGAAGCCCTCAGTTGATTACTTCAGAGTATTTGGGAGTTTAGCGCATGTTCATGTTCCAGATCAAAGGAGAAGGAAACTTGATGACAAGAGCATGATGTGTGTGTTAATCGGAGCAAGTAACAAATCAAAGGGATACCGCTTATTCAATCCAAAAACCGAGAAGGTCATAACAAGCAGATATAAAATATTTGAAGAAAAAAAAGGATGGGATTGGGGACATAAGACAGAAGAAATCAATACTGAAATCTTGTTTTGGGAAGATGAGGAATCAATAGATGCGGAAAACACTGAAGGAGCTGATCATGAACCTGAAACAAAACAAAACAATGATGAAGAGATACATGATGCGTCACCGGTTTCAGGTCACCAAAATCCTTCACCACCGAGAACTAGGAGAAGACCCGCTTACTTGCAAGATTACGAGACCGGAGAAGAAGAAGAAGAAGAAAACAACATTGCTGGTCTCGTAATGTTCGTCTCAAGTGATGATCCGGTAACATTTGATGAAGCAAGTCAAGAAAGAAAATGGATAAAAGCCATGGAGACAGAGCTAGAATCCATTGAAATGAATGGGACTTGGGTTCTCACTGAATTAACAAGTGGAGCAAAGAAGATAGGAGTTAAATGGGTTTATAAAACTAAGCTCAATGAGAAAGGCGAGATTGATAAATACAAGGCGAGGCTCGTTGTTAAGGGTTACGCACAGGAGGATGGAGTGGATTATAGCGAAGTTTTTGCTCCTGTGGCGAGGTGGAATACAATTCGTATGATATTAGCTGTGGCAGCTCAGAAAAATTGGTGTATCTATCAGTTGGACGTAAAGAACGTCTTTCTCTATGGCGAGTTGACAGAAGATGTTTTCGTGGATCAACCGCAAGGGTATGAAAAAGAAGGAGAAGAACATAAGGATACAAGTTGGTGAAAGCTCTTTATGGCTTGAAACAAGCATCCCGGGCTTGGTACAGCAAGATATAGGCTTATTTTATCAAAGAAGGATTTCAAAGATGTGAGTACGAACATACTCTCTTCGTGAAGACCGGAGAAAGTAACATCATTCTCATTGTTAGCCTCTATGTAAATGATTTAATCTTCACTGGAAATGATGTGTTGATGCTCGAGGAGTTTAAATCATCCATGAAGAAGAATTTGAGATGACCGATTTGGGAAAAATGAAGTACTTCCTAGGAGTAGAAGTGGTACAAGATGAAGATGGGATATTTATTCATCAAAGGAAGTATGCAGGAGAAATTTTAGAAAGGTTTAACTTGCAGAATGGTAATGAAGTCAAGAATCCAATTGTGCCGGGTATGAAGTTATTGAAGGAAGGAGATGAAAATAGAGTTGATTGTACATTGTACAAAAAGCTCATCGGAAGCTTGATGTATATCACTACAACAAGACTAGATTTGATGTTTACGGTTTGTCTTCTGAGTAAGTATATGGCAGATTCCCGAGACCAGCGTATGCAAGCTGCAAAAAGAGTGTTACGGTACATCAAATGTACTCAGGGATTTGGGGTATTCTACAAAAGAGGAATGATTGGAGAGTTAGTCGTCTACACCGATAGTGACTACGCTGAAGATGTTGATGATAGACGAAGCACCAGCGGTTATACATTCTTGATGAGTGGTGGAGCGGTTGCGTGGGCCTCAAAGAAATAACTCGTTGTTACCTTGTCTACTACGGAAGCGGAGTTCATTTCTGCAGCTTACTGTGTGTGTCAGTTTGTGCGGATGAGGAGAATTTTGGAAAAGTTTGTATTAATGCAGTTAGGATACACAACAATTTTATGCGATAACAGTTCGACTATCAAGTTATCAAGAAACCCGGTTCTACACGGTCGCATCAAACATATTGATGTTCGGTTTCATTTCATAAGAGATCTTACTAAGGATGATGTTGTGAAGTTGGTTCACTGTGGAACTAATGATCAGGTTGTAGACATTTTAACCAAACCATTTTAGTTGGAAGTCTTTGTTCGATTAAAGGAGAAGTTTGGAGTTTGTGAGAGATTAAACTGAAGCTATTGCTTTCAGTTTAGGGGAGATATTGTTGGGTTTGATTTAGTCTTCAGTCAATAACGATTTTCGGTTTTGTCGAAGTCAATAGTTGTTTCTATTTTTATGATATGTTTCCTAGTTTTTCTCTGTTTCCAATCGTGTAGAAAACTATGTCTTCATTTCAGACTATTTATAACCTTTCTCTGTTGCTAATAAAGATAATCGAAGCTTTCAGCTTTAGTTGAGTGTGTGTTCTGTTTCTAAATCAACAGTAACCCTAAGTTCTTTGTGTTCTTCATTAAGAAATCCCTAGGTTATCTACTTTGTGTTTTTCGTCTGAAATTTGAAATTAGGGATCTGTTGAGAAATAGATTAACAAAGTTGGGTATGAGTTTGTGTTTGAAATTGTTGTTGAAAGTGGAGAGACTAGGTTTCTAGTCGGGTTCGTTGTAATTTATGACACTCCCAATTTAAGATCATGTTCTCCCTTTTTCTCTATTTGTCCTTTTACAGATTCTTTATGTTACATTTCTACCCTTACATGTTTGTTGTATTTACTTGTACTTTCATTCTTCTCTTGTTCGCTACGTTGTGGGTTTTGAGATGAGATTCATTCTCACAATGGGCAATTAAATATACAATATATTTCACAATGGACAATTAAAGATATAATATATCAATGCCACTTCATAATTCTTAGTCCTGTATTTATGTGATTAAGCATCTGGAGTGAGCATCCTTGGCATGCTCTGTTTTTATATTCGTCCCTCTCTTTCTCTGGTTTTTAGCATGTATGCTCTTTTTGGTTATTTGGTTATTTGGTTACATTTGGATAAGTTTGGTTATAAATATCCAATCCGAATTAAGATTCGATAATTTTCGAGTATTTATTAGATATTAATATTAAGTATATATCCGATCCGAATCCGCTAAGAACCAAACCGAATTCGACTCGATTTTTATAAATATCCGAATGGATCCTCAACCCCTAAATCCAAAAATTCGAATCCGAATGGATCCGATCCGAAACCTGAACGGGACTCCGAATGTCCAGGACTAATTCTAAACCTCGATGTAATTTATCATGACGTCAAAAACGACACGTGTACGGTATATGGTCGATTGGACTTCACGTGAATGGGACGACATATGTCAACGTCGCCGACAGAGCAGTTATGTTTTGTGGGTGGTTCCAGCGGCCCATTCTGTGACCACCGAACATTAACTTCCCCATCCAGTTTTTTTTTTTTTCTTTAATCGACACTCTTAAAACTACAAGAATTACTTCGAATGACACGTAAAACAAAACAAAATACACCAACGATTCCGTGATCGATTTAAGGAATTCGTTAGGTTATAGTTGTAAACCATGAATGTGTTCAATATTATGGAATGAAATTTTGGTTCTAAACAATTCAATATAGTCGAAGGATTTAGCACGTTATAATCGAAGTCAATTGACATTTGAAAAATGATATTGAATTATTATACATGCTACTATAGGCTGGAACAAAGATTTACACATTAAAAAGTGTTATAATAATTCATCTTTTGCATAAAAACAAAAACATGTGTAAACAAAATATATCGAATACAAATAAATTGTGCGATTAAATAAAGAAGATTGACGTGAGACAGATTAGTCAAAATGGAATTATAATAACAATAAGGTACATGCATCAACCGTTGAACATGTATATAATATAATACTAGTTGCATCCCACGTTATGTACGGGATAAGAAATTTAAAATATTTTTTAAAAATTTAAAAATTAAATAATTATTTCTAAATATTTTAATAGTATATTATTGTATAAATAATTAAAATTTAAAATTAAAGTTTTTTACTAATTAATTATTTAGTTAAAACAATATATTTTTAAAATAAAATTTTAAAAACCAAATTTGTGAAACAATAAAATCAGCTATAATTTTATGGAATATTTACTTACTCGATTTAATTAAATTTAGAAAACAATAAAATCAGCTATAATTTTATGGAATATTTACTTATTCGATTTTTCATAAATAAATACAGCTAATTTAGGTAAGACTATAATCTTTAAAATAAAGACAGTTTATATATGATTGATCTAATGACATATTATGTAATTAGTCTAGTAATTAATGTCTTATAAAATATATTTCTTGAGAATCACTCTGGCAACGACACGTAAACATGGCACTGATGTAATATTTTACGTAAACATCAAGTTATTTTGTTAAAATGATTCTAAATTAATATATAGGGGATAATAACTATGGTTTTCGTGGCCTATATATCTTAGGATCTTTGAATCGTCAACCTACCTGTTAAAATACATACACAATAGACAAGGAATAAATCTATACTAATAAAAAGAAGGTTTAGAGGCTCAAGAGAGCATCCACATCGCAAAAATGAGGGCTTCTAAGAATGACACATCAACAACTAATTAAAATAAATAAATTAAATAATCACAAATCAAAATAATAAAATTCATCTTAAATCAAATTAATAATAATTAATCATATATATATATATATTCATATCTCATTATTAGACTTTACTTATAATCAAGGCTCTCTTCACCTTCCTATAGAAGAAATTAAATAATGTTTACCAAAAAATTAATGTATGTTTCAATAATTATAGGTTCAAATAAATTGTAAAATTAAATATAGAGTTTTGCATACCAAAAAAGACTTATTTAAGTTTTGATGAAACTATGTATAGATATATAGATATATAGATATATAACACATATTTTAGTTTCATAAAAAATGACGAATAAAATGATGTCGACCATAATTTTCTCTATTACATAATTAAATAGTACTGATTATTGGGATTCTCTATCAGACTAAAAAAATGTGTTATATATATATATATATATAATTTCATCAAAACTTAAATAAGTCATTTTTAATATGCAAAATTCTATATTTAATTTTCGTGTTAAAATCCTAAACTAATTTTAATAATTAGTTGAAGAAAACTATTTTCAAGAAAACGATTCTTGATTTAGGTCTGAAAGTGAAACATAAAAATTGCGTTTTAGTTTTTCACATATAGATTTTTTTGTTTAAGTAGATAAAATTAATTTTTGGTAAATAAAAAAACAAAACAAAATGGTTAAGTTTCATCATAATTTAATAACAAAAAAAAAAATTGGTGGGGGCAGTTGCCACCCCACCCTCCCACTTAGATCCGCCACTGCCATAAACCATTAGTTGTTGGACTTAAATACAAACCTTTATCGATACAAATTCTAATGTTTCATTTGCAACCTCCATCAAAAGATTTAATATGAAAGCATAAAATTGACCTTCTATATTGCCACACATATATATATATATATATAACAAGCATTCTCATATTCCTACAAAACAAACATTCATATCTCATTATTTGGTTTTACTTATAATCAAGCTCTCTTCACCTTCCTACGGAAGAAATAAAACAATGTTTGCTAAGAAAATAATGTATGCTTCAATAATTATATGTACAAGTAAATTAATATATTATCTTTGAAAAAATTTCAAAAAAATCTCAATAATCTCTTTTCTTTTGGTCTTATACAGAAACCCAATAATAAATACTATTTAGTTATGTCTTTCAGGAAAATATGGTTCAAATTATTTTATTTGTCATTCTTTATGAAACTAATTTCTACCGATGGAGAAAAATAAAACTAAAATTCTACATTCTTTATAGAATTAAATGTTTTATTATATTGAAATTGTAAAATTAAATATAGAGTTTTGCATACCAAAAAATAACTTATTTAAGTTTTGATGAAACGATATATAGATATATAACACATTTATTGTTTGGTATGCAAATGTAAATTCTAATGTTTCATCAATACAAATTCTAACGTTTTATTTCCAACCTCCACCAAAAGATTTAATATGAAAGCTTAAAATTTTAAAAAAATAATAGACAATAATTACACTAATAATTGACCTTCTATATTGTCATATATATATAACAAGCATTCTCATATTTCTACAATACAAGCATAACTCTATCTCAAACCCATACTTCACATAAACATGGCAACACATGTTAAAAAGACATCTTCCCAATTAAACGTTTGCCAAACTTTTGACAGTTTTGAAGAAAATTTTTGCAATGATGAAGTCGTGGTAAGACTAATTCACCCATCATTATGTTGTATTTAAGGTCTCAAATATGTTTTTCTCAAACTTATTTTCTTTCTTTCTACTTCAGGATATCAAACATCTTAAAATTTCTAGAGAAGAAACTCTTTTATGGATAGTAAACTTAAATTAGGTGTGGTATTGGTTTCTGCCAAGTTAAAACCACATCACCAAAGAAGTATTGTGTCTGTCCAAATGTTGGCGGTCACAACTAGCATGGTATGCGTACCAACACCTTTTGAGTTTCTCTATCCTGAAATTCAGTTATTTGGTTTGTTAAGTATATTTGTAGACTCATTTATTCTTGGCATTTTTTCAAAGCGGAAGGCAAACACGTAGAGAAAAACAAAGTCAGAGCTACTCTCGTGTCGCCTTCTGACTCATCTGAACTATCTCTAATCAATGGGCCACCAAAGCAGAAAGGATAATTTCAATATTTCATCCTCAAGGATCGTTTATATAGTCAATCGGAGGATCGCCCCTTAGTTTCGGTTTTATCCTATTAGTTTTTTACATCCACTCTATAATTTTTTCACAATTAAACACATCACTAATTATTTTATAATAAAATATTTAAAACTAATGTAGCTGAATTAAAATATAAACTTAATTACATTTTAATTATTTATATATATATATATATATATATATAAATATATTAGAATTTCACATTGTCTTTATATTTTCTTGATTTCAGTCTTTATTATCAACTATTTATTTAACTAATATCTATTTAAAATATTTTAAAATAATAATCTAAATGTTGAAGTCTATATATTTAGATACTTATAACGCTAATTCAAAATATGCAAACAACCCGTACGTAGTACGGACCCGCATCTAGTTAATCATATAAAACAAAGGAATAAAAATCTTATATTTATGAAAAGTCTTTATGATAATTTGTTATCTTATTGTCCCTCATTTATGGTTTTATACATGGCACTATGTTCTATTGACCGATAACGGTGGACCATATTTGCCGTATTTAATACGTAGATTTCTTATTTACACGCTAAAATTTATGAGTTTAAAACAATGTACGTATATGATAACAAACTTTCAGATGGAAAATTTAATGTTTGTGTTATATAATTTTAAAATTTGATATATTTAGTAATCGAAAAGGGAATAAAATAACGTTGTGACGAATAATGTTTATTTCATGAATATATCTTAAATTTTAAAACATTTGATATTTTTGTTTGGTCGATATTTAATGAGAGAGTTGTACTGTGTAGACAAAAATATTATTTTATCCATTGGCAGAAAAAATGAAATTCTAATATGTCTGCTCATGCTTACTCTTCTCTTTTTCTCAGAAGCTGCAAAACCAAAAACCAAAGCCGCAAGAGAGTGAGAGGGATTAAAAATTCTCTTTTGTGAGCAGCATATTATCGTTCCGATGATTTTGTGTCTCCAGGAATCATCACACTACAACGTATTATTCACCTGAGATTCTGACAAAACCTTTTGAGGAAGCTGGAGAAGTGAGAAAAAGTAAGAGAGAGATGACGGAAAATGGCGTCGTTCCAGGAGGAGGAGGAGGAGGGCGTAATGTTATGGTGGGCGTGAATTTCGATAAGTCGAGCAATGAGCTGCTTGATTGGGCTTTGGTTAAGGTTGCTGAACCGGGTGATACCGTAATCGCTCTTCATATACTCGGCAATGGTAACACATTTTTGTTTCTCTGGGTTTTTGAGTCCGAGATTAACGAAAAAGCTACGATTTTTGGAAATGGGTTTTCATGTTTACTCTCTCTATTTGATTTGTGTAGAGATCGTTGATCGAGCAGACAACTCTTCGCTTATCTCCCTTATTAAGAATTTTGACTCTGTTCTTGAACACTATGAAGGTTTCTGCAAATTGAAACAGGTATAATATTTAAAGTCGTGCTCTTTTTTTCGCTGTTTTTAGCTGATGAATGAAATCAACAGTCTCTAATGTGATTACTTGGAAACGTTGAATTCCTTTTAATAGGTGGAGTTGAAGCTGAAATTGTCCCGGGGTTCGTCTTCTCGAAAGATTCTAGTTAGAGAAGCAAAACTGTGTTCTGCATCCAAAGTTGTAGTTGGAATCTCCAGACGTTACCATGCAATTCATTCATCTGTCTCCGTGGCTAAGTACTTAGCCAGGAAAGTATCAAAAGATTGCTGTGTTCTGGCCGTCGACAACGGGAAAGTCATGCTTCAGAAAAATGGTTCCAAAAAAGGTTCCACATCGATAATTAATCACTCTAAAGGTTTGACCTTTCCCTATGAGTTTCTAATATTTGTATGTGATGATTTGTATCAGTATTTGAAACTCTTCTCTTTTGGGCATTGATTTGTCATAGGAAAAAGCGATGCTCGTAGGAACACTTTGTCTAGTTTCTTTCAGATGCCTGTCACACTGAGAAAGAATACCAAAGTTGTAAACCATTCCGAGGAGGAAAAGGAAGAAACGGAGGAGGATCATTCCAATGGCCAGAGTCTACGGCTGTCTTTAGTGTATGCCTGCCTTGGGAATTGCTCAGTTCGTGGTATGAATTCTCTGCCTTCGGGATCTTCTAGCTGTGATGGTGATCAAGATGATAATGCTGATTTCCACAAGGCAATGGCGCTTGTGCCCGCAAAATATCCTGAAGATTTGAACCGATTCATTACTATGCTGGTAAAGGAACTACCTGAATTTAGACCAGGTTGGCCTCTGCTTTGTCGTGTAGCTTCTTCAGATGTATTAGCTTCTGCTCCGCGAAGTTCTTCGTTCAGAAAGATACCAGTTGTCCAATGGGTGCTGAAGCTGCCCTCTAGGACCAATTCTGTTGTTGGAGACAAGCAGATTGGTTTTGATTCTTCAGAATCTGAAGATAATAAGAATTTTTCTAGCTTAAACACTGAAAGTGGAGCTATTTTTCCTGATAGTAATGATTCTATGATCGTGAAATGTTCTCTTGATTGTAGCTCAAGTAGATTCCCAGAGGATGTGGAAGGTCTTCGGGAGAGGGTATCCACATCTTGCCAGTTTTTTAAGTACAAGGAACTTGTAACAGCGACATCCAATTTCTGTGCTGGTTCGTTCCTCTCCTCCCATATTCAAGCTATATATACTATTTAACTTTCTTTAGGCTCTTGTCATTTGCTTTTGTCTAACTAAGAAACACAACGTAAATTCAGATAATTTCATCGGAAAAGGAGGCAACAGCCGGGTTTTTAGAGGTTATCTGCCAAATGGAAGAGAGGTTGCAGTGAAAATTCTCAAGCAAACCGAATGTGTCTTGAAGGATTTTGTGGCAGAGATTGACATCATCACAACCTTACACCATAAGAACGTTATTTCCCTCTTAGGTTATTGCTTTGAAAACCATAACCTATTACTGGTTTATAATTATCTCTCAAGAGGAAGCCTTGAAGAGAATCTTCACGGTAAGCCTCTAACCTTAGCCAATTGCAGATTTTATTATGTTCTGGTTCTAACAAAGCATGATTTGACATTAGGCAACAAAAAGGACCTGGTTTCATTTCGTTGGAACGAGAGATATAAGGTGGCCATGGGAATAGCTGAGGCGTTGGACTATCTGCATAACAGTGCTCCACAACCTGTCATTCACAGAGATGTTAAGTCATCAAACATATTATTGTCTGATGATTTTGAGCCACAGGTAAGTTTCTTTTAGTTTCTAATTTTTCACATCGAAGAGGATAACTGTGAGATACTAAGAAGGGAAATCTTGTGTACAGCTTTCTGATTTTGGGCTTGCGAAGTGGGCGTCGCAATCTACAACTCAGATAATCTGCTCCGATATTGCAGGCACCTTTGGGTGAGAAAAAAAAAAAGGAATTAAATTCTGTTGATGTTGCGTGAAAGTTGTTTAAGAGATTACAATTTTGAGAATGTTATACGTTTCTTATTGCAGCTACTTAGCTCCAGAGTACTTTATGAATGGCAAGATGAACAATAAGATAGATGTCTATGCATACGGTGTTGTACTCCTCGAGCTTCTTTCTGGAAGAAAACCGGTTAATAGTGAATCTCCAAAGGCTCAAGAGAGTCTTGTTATGTGGGTATGTAGATACCACCGGCAACAAGTTATTACATTGAACGTTCTAAGCTTTCTCTGCTACTGCTAAACAGATAAGTATGTACACCTGCAGGCGAAGGCAATTCTGGATGATAAAGAATATTCTCAGCTATTGGACCCAAGTTTGCAAGATGACAACAATGGCAATCAGATGGAGAGGATGGCATTAGCAGCCACTCTTTGTATAAGACATAGCCCTCAATCTAGGCCGGAAATGGGAATGGTGAGTTAATTCTTAATCCTCTATTTCATTCCCAATTCAGTCAATGGTTAATATATCAAACAAGTTAAACTCTATACACATCTTGAATCTACAAGTGCGTAGTAGTGGTTATTAACACGACATGTCTTGTGAAAATGCAGGTACTAAAGCTTCTTAAAGGTGACGCCGATATGCTAAAATGGGCAAAGCTACAAGTTAGTAACCGTTTAGAGGATTCAAAGCTACTCAAGGACGAGAAATTGTGGAGGTCTAATCTGCAGTCACATCTCAACCTAGCATTCCTCGACATGGAAGATGACTCTCTCTCCATGGGAAGCATCGAGCAAGGCATCTCCGTGGAGGATTATCTTAAAGGCAGAACAAGCCGTTCATCGAGCTTCAATTGAACCATTTTTGTTCACTACAACAAATCACAATTGCCAAAACTTTCCAAGGTGAGATGGTGAAGAAAATGGGTTCTCTTTGTGTGTGAGTGTAAGTGTATATATGAAAAGGCATTTCTTTTCATTTGGATGGGTCATGGGTGGTGGATGAGAGGTGGATTTGTGGGTTTTATATGCCCTCCTCCCTCCCTTTGTTTAGGGTTATAAATGCAGCTTTCCATTGTTTGGAGTGTTGTCTGTAACTTTTATTCCTTGATCCTAATGGATCAAAGTGAATTTTCTTGCTTGTAATGCCCGAACGTGTCCGGTGTCTCAGACTATCAGTGTCATTATCAATATATAACATTATCTTGTTGAAATAATAATAATCGCGTTTCGTATTCTTTAAGTGCCTATCACAATCTAAAAGGATTTTGACAATCTTATCTTAACTCTTAACCTTGGAAGACAAACCATGTGTGTCTGAGTCAATCTATTTATGTGGTAAGAGATGACATAAGTATCTTCCTTGTCTTATTAAAGGTTCGTTTGCGTTTGAAAGGAACGGGATATGATGAAGTAAATGTCATAATAATCATTTCTGGATAAGTACCCATTTTTTACTCATTGAGATATATAACTTTATGATATTTATTTTAGCGATAAATTTTATTTTAAACTAGGTGATACCTGTACTAATGCACGAGATAAATTAATTCTTAGGTTTATTTATACATTACAGATTGTATTATTGTATAGTAAAACAAATATATTAAAAAAAATCAATACGGTGTGATAGCTCCAGCCCGACCACCAATCCGATTGACGATTGAACCCAATGTTTTTTTAAAAAACCCAAATTTATATAAATAATAAATGTATAAAATTATAGAAAATCCAAAATTTTATATAGAAAATCAAAATTCATTATAATGAACTACACAATTTGGTTTGTGTATTTAGATGGAGTTTTGATGACTTTAAAATTTATGAAAAGTAAATACTTTAAAATTTTTTAAAAGATTACAAAAGAGTATCTCCAAAATACTGCATAATATTTTCAAAGATTACAAAAGAGTATCTCAAAATATTTTAAACTTGTATAGATTATTTTCCAAAGTATAGAATCATCAAGACATCTTTTTCTAAAGTATCTCCAAAGTATCTCAAACTTTTATGGAAATACTTCAAAATTGTTTTTTTCATCTTCTATAAAATTGTTCAATTACTATGTCAATTATGAGGAACACAAGTTTTTTAGCAAAGAATTTCCTTTAGTGCTTCTTTGAATCTTCTTTTGCTTAGGAAAATAGTTTCCGTATGATGTTTTTATTATTATTGTCCCTTAAACAATTTTTTATTAATTGATTTGCTGTCTTTGATGAGTGTGAGAGAGAGAATAATGAAACGATGGTTTAAGCATTCATATTGTAAACGATGGCTTCTTATATTTAAGCGATGACTTCTTAGGATTATCATTTAAAAGATGGCTTCATATTGGGGAAGAGCATAGAAGGCTCGAATTTGGTGACAATGACAAGAGTAGTAAAATGCTTCCATAAAAAAAATCCTAGGAGAATACTTTGAGAATCCCTCACTAGATACAATATTTTTGATGATTAGATTTTGTGAAGCAAAATGTTTAGAATCAATAAACCAATAACACAATATTTTAATTCAACGACAAAATAAATTACTTTCATGTTATTTGAATAACACAAGACTTTTATTGACTTTATAAAATCATGAATCCAATACCTCTAGATTTATAAAGATTTTAGATTACTTTTTAAAAATACATAAACTAATAACACCAAACTTTAATAGAGTTTTGAAAAATCTTAAATGAATAACAATTGAATCTTCATAACATTTAAATCTTTAAAACTCCATCTAAATACACAAACCAATAACACCCCCTTACGCATTTAAATTGTAAATGTAGGTATGTCGATAATTTTGCATTAACGTATCCAAAATCCAAATCCAAATCCATTATGATGATTTTGCATTAATGCATCCAAAATCTAAATCCAAATGTGTAAAAAAAATCTAAATTTTATGTAGAAAATTCAAATGACAAACAAAATATATATTTATGATTTAATGATCAAAATGTGTAATTCAATAATCGATCAGGTGAAACCAATCAGTGTAAGACACCTAACAAGCACTGACATTGTATGATGACGTCGATGACCAATTCAATATTGTTTCTTTCGGCATGCTCTTTTCTATATTGCACAGCATAATCATATGGTTTTGATACTTCTTTTCTTACTTGCTATTTGTTTTCTTTCAATATGTTGTGCAGTGTCATATGGCCTTTAGTAGTTGAATTCATGGTTTTGATGTACCAGGCCAATACAATCAAGAACCGAAGTGGGAAAATTGCAAAAGCTTGTTTTGATTTAAAGGTAAACCTACACATGGGCTCTCACTAGTGATCCTTTCAAGAAAACTATAAAGAACTTCACTCCATGGTTACATCCATCCTGAAATTTGTCTGTTATAACATTTAAACGCTTTCAAGTTTCAACAATATCTCCTATTTTGTTTTCCTTAGATTATCTTCCTAAAAACTCACCCATTACTACATTTGTGGTCATTTTCATTTTCTTTGCAGTTCTGTTTCTTATGCATGCTTGATTTTCCTTGTTGATTGCAGTGAGAATGTAATCTGTCGTTGTGGTCATGATCAGGGCCGTGCCCACAAAGATAAAATTGAATGTAATGGTGAGAGTATCTGAGATTTAATAATTGAATGTAATGGTGATAGCATCTAATTGAATGTAATGGTTATAGATCTATAACCGTTTTGCATGGATTCAATTTTAATGGTTTTCAAATATATTTCACTTTCTATGAGTGTTTTTTTATATGCACATACTTCTTTTTAACTTTGTTTTTACTCATATTCTATATAATCAAAAAAAAAAATCTAACTAAATCATCTCAATGAAATTTGAAAAAATAAAATAAATACAGATATCATTTTATATGTTTTAAACAAATAAAGCTATCTTGACATAAAATCTATAACCACAACTAGGACATATTGTCGGTCATGTTTGTTTCGTAATCGTTGGTGTCTTGGTGATAACTATTAGTAATAGTGTTGTTCGTTACATAGTGGTATCATCTTTGGTTCAACGATAGATTCTAGTGATTAACGACGAAATGTATAAACTTAAATTGAATTGATGCTACTAACTACCATATAACGAGTTTGATTTATTCGCTATAATATATCACAGTCGATGTTAAAACTTAAAACAAAGATGATGTAGTCGCTGATTGCTATCGTTAACCACGATGAATTACGGAGCGAACCTGGACGGTTCTATGTTGAATCACCGTTTCTCTTGCAGGCTTAAAATTCTCGTGAAATATATATTAACTGTTGGAATTAGTCGGCCCATACTGGGCCCAATAAGATTAGGGGAAGCAAGAGTTGTAACGAAGAAGAAGATATAAAACCGCCACGATTAGAGAGAAGTATATTATTTATTCGTGTGTATTATTCTATTTTTATCGCCGTTTTCGTGTAATCATCATCATCAAGAAGAAGAAGATCTGAAATTTCAATCGGCCATGGATTCTTCTCATTACAATCCTACCTACGATCCATGGAATTCTCCTTACTCTCCTCATCTTCATCCTCCTTCTGCTCCTCTCCTTCCACCGCCACCGCCGTTACCTCCTCCTCCTCCTCGTCAATCTCATTCCGATAGCCCTATTTTTTATGCTCGATCAACCCAGAGCAATGATCAACGTCAGGATTACCACCACCAATACTCTCATCATCGCCAAGATCTTCCTCCGAATCCGGCGGTTAATCAGCCGTCTTCATATTACTCTCAGCATCCGCCACCGCTGCAGCAACAAAATCAGCCACCACCGTTGCAGCAGCATCCTCAATACATTCCTCAGCAAGTTAGTTATGAGCCTCAAAGGATATCGCAGCCGTTGTCATCGAGTACCCAATATACGGAATCGCGAGATATTGCTCAGTCTGATTGGGTTGGGTTCAATGAAAAAATACATAATTCATGGACAGTGGATGCTAGTCAAGGTCGAATTCGAGTGGATGATGGTCCAGGCCGTAACTATCAGTATGACTACAACCGCTCGTCGAGGGAGTCTTCGGGTGTTAGCACTAATCGTGCTTTAGATGGTAGTTCTAGGTCTAGAGATGAGTTTCGTAGTCTTGGATATGCTAGAAAAGAATCTGGAGCCACTAGGATAGAGGGTAATTTTCAAGACCATGGTCAGTTGAAATCAGAATCCGATAGATATTTTAGGGGTTTAAATGAGGGAAAGAGGGTTTTATCTCCAAGTGTTGGTTATGGCAGTGAACGACATGGTGTTAGTGTTACATTCAGTCGCAATATGACTAGGTCATCGGCAAGCCATGAGGGGGCTAGAAACCAGAGGTGGGATGATGCGCGTAACGGAGGGAGGACAATGTATCCCCGGAAAAAGGATGATTACTATCATTCTGAGATAGAACAACATTTT
This sequence comes from Boechera stricta, assembly GCA_018361395.1. Lineage (NCBI taxonomy): Eukaryota > Viridiplantae > Streptophyta > Magnoliopsida > Brassicales > Brassicaceae > Boechera > Boechera stricta. The sequence continues at coordinate 3,880,448 of CM031539.1, read as the reverse complement.
GATCGTGGAAGAAGAGTGGAGAGCAACGAGTTGAATCGAACACCCAGGAAACAAATGCAGAAGAAGAGTGCTCTGCTAAGGCTTGAAACTCCAAGATCCTATCAAAACAGCAGAGAGAATGATTGGTCTCGGCAACATAATCATCATAATGGGAAAAGGTTTAACTCTAACTCATATAGGGGTAAGGAACACTTGGGTCATTCTGATCGTGGACTGGTGGAGAAGCAAAGGGGGAGAACTCCAGTGGATCTTGATGTTTCATTTAAATCGAATGTTCTGGTAGCTAAACCCGTAGCATCACCTACAAATGCAGGCATCCATTCGGGCACGTCTGTGACACCTAGGTCTAGTAAAGCTGGAAGAGCATTGCTTTCTGAAAAAAATGAGAAAGCTTCATTAACTGAAGGAAATGGAAAGTTGAGAACCCATTTGTCATTTGAGGCATCGGTTTCTGAGGGCTTCAGACAGTCTACTAGGCAAACTACTGCATCTGAAATTGAAAAAGAACCTTACAATCACTCAACCCTGTCTTCCAGTGATTCCGGGGGTAAGCTGAACAAGGTCAGGTTTATTGATGGTGTCGTTCAGGACAGCAAAGTCAAAATTTCTGATACAGATCCTGAAGTTTCAACTCATGATAGTGAAGCAAAAATTCGTAGTACTGTACATGCTGCAGAAAAGATCTCTAGTTTTTGTGAGACTTTGAAAGAGGCCAAGGATGATATTAATGTGAAACATGATAACAGTATGGAGGCTTGCTCCACTGAGGCAGATGTTATTGATGTAAACCAAAGTATACTGAAGTCTCATGAAGATGTGTTGGACAGAACGAGCACTGGTTGTAATGCAGGCGAAGCTCTTATGTCGAAGGTGATGGAGAAGGATGAAATCATGAAGACAATGACAAAAATCAATATGTCTCCTGTTAAATTACCTGTATCATGGCCAACAGCCGCTGATCTTTCTGGGTGTTCTGAAGGAGGAATTCATTTTGCCGGTAAGCCCATGTGTAGTGTTGGGTCTCAACATTGTGAAGATGAGGAAATGGATTATATACCATCAAGGAATTTACCAATGATGGAGGTAAATACTGGGTATGAAGAAAGAAAATCCATTGGTTCATCTGATGGATCTTTGGGTTATGGAGGGAAGGATTTTCAGAAGTCATCTCTAGATGCATCCATCTATTTTAATAGAGAAGACCCTGGTGATCAGGTGTTGACAAAGTCAGTTATCGGTGGTATCGAAGATGACAACAAGAGGAATAATAAGAATGTAGATTCCTTGTCTCCTGAAAATGACTCCTCTAGGGGTCTCCACATGGGTCTGGTTTCCCCTGCTTCTCTGGACATTGCTAATGTTTCAATGGATCTTGCTAATGCAAATAATAGTGCTTCAGGAGATCTTGCTAACAGTTTTACTGTTGGGACGTATATCAATACTATGGTCAAGTCACCTGATATGAGTGTAGTTTTCCAGATGGAAAGTAAAAATCTTCATCACTGCGAAAAGACAGTGAATCCATCAGTTGAGAATGTTAGCAGAAAAGAATACATGGAAACAACGCCTCTTAATATTGCTGCAGAAACGGTTGACAATATGGACAGTGATGAAGGTAAACAGATGTGTGTAAACGGCACTTCATCTCTGAAAAAGTTTGCAGTAAAGGGATCATCAAGTGTGCTGCCTGTGGAGAAGACTGATGGCTGTTCGCATAGTGATGAATCAGATTTAGCTATGGCAGTACCATCTGAGGTGTGTATGGAAAATGTAAGTGCTGAGAGACCTGTCCTTGATGAAGATCTGGTTTTGAAATCTCATCATCCTCCAGAAATTCCTTCTGTAGATCAGTTTAGTGGTGCAGATAGTAGAGATTTGAAAGCTTGTTTATCGGAGCCAAATGTTTCTCTTAGCAAAGATCTTACTGATTGTGCGAGTGAGAGTCTTGTTGAGCGAGATGTTAGGCAAAGTGCTGCCACATTGTGTGATAAATTACCTAGCTTGTCTGCCTCCGTAACTGAAACAAATCTTGCAACTGGAATTAATGGTATGTCTGGTAATGAAACAGTTACGGATACTGAATCTAGTCTCCAAGAAATTCAACCATGTACAACAGTATGCAAGTTGTTTCCTGAAGATCGTTTTGGATGTGGATCATCTGGTGCAATTGGTTCTGTCCGGAATCCCTCTACGTATAAAAATCTGGAAAAGGATCCTTCAAAGGTCAGTTCTTGCTTAGTATCCGATGGTTCTGTCAGTCCTTGTCATAGTTCTCCCTTGGTGGTAGCGAATGAGCATATACAAAACAAAACATCTATTCAAGCTAACTACAGTGATTCTCAAGGTGCCATCATGCATAAGGAAAATGATAATGCTGAAAGCATTGAGTTTGATACTCAAGAAGAGAAAGCGAAGCCTTCTGGTGGAACTTCTAAGTACAGAACTCCGGGAACTAATATTATTGCTGGTAGTGGGGACTCAGTGTTTTCATGTGATTCTTTGTCCAGCTCACCGAGGCGGAATTTCCGGCAGATTCGGAGTGAAGTTCATGTTGCTGCTATGGTTGATGCAAATAGCAAAGGTAAAGAGAAACCCAAGCCTTCTGGTGGTACTGCTAAGTACAGAACTCCGGGAACTGATATTGTTGCTGTTAGGAGGGATTCGGTGTTTCCATGTGATCCTCTGTCCAGCTCGCCAAGGCTGTACAGACCGATACGGAGTGAAATTCATGTTGCTTCTATGTTTGATGAAACTAGCAACTCTAAAGAGAAAACAGATCCTTCTGGTGAAACTTCTAAGCACAGAACTCAGGGAACTGATATTATTGCTGGTAGTGGGGATTCAGTGTTTCCAAGTAATTCTTTATCAAGCTCACCAAGGTTGAGCTTCAGGCAGTTACGGAGTGAAATTCATGTTGCTGCTATGGTGGATGAAACTAACAAAGGTAAAGAGAGTCAAAAAGGAGATAGCCTTTTAGATAGTGCTAAGACTGGTATATTTGATGGTGAAGCATTGTCATCTGATGGAAAAGTTTCTGGAACTGAAATTCCTGGTGATTCAGGTGTTCGTGTGGCCAGATCATACTCACATGCAGATGATAAATTTGCATTGACCCATGTTAAAGATCATGTAGTCTCTATGCCAAATCGGGATTCCCAAAGTAAGACATCTATGAGTTCTAAGTATGAAATAGAAAAGAGGAAAAAGAAATCCAACTACTCTACTCAGAAAAGTTATCCAAGTTCCCTGCCTATTGTGTCTGACACTAAGAAAGATGCTAACCCTCCAATTCATATCACAAAGCGTCACACTTGGCATCGAAAGTCCAATACTTCTCCTTCTTTTGTAGCTGCCAAGCCTTTGTCGTCGACTTTGTCTACAACACAGATTCTTCCTAAAGTGACTGCCCAATCTAGTAATAGTTATGTACGTAAAGGGAATAGTCTTCTTCGAAAACCCTCGCATAGTTCTCCTGGTGTTTCCCTTGGAATCCCTCCATCTGCTATCCAATTGAATCATTTCACTGGCGAAGACAAAAGCACGGGATCGTCCAATGTGGTTGATGTAGATAACGCTTCTTCTCTTGTTAAAACTGGAAAAATACTTTCTCTTGAGAGGCAGTCAAAGCCTCCCTCAGACAGCAGCACTTCCAAAGTATCAAGTGCCATTGCTACTTCATCAGGAAAATGTATGTTATCTTACAGCATGGATCACCTTACCACCGGTTTACCTGAGTCTATCATGGATTCTGCTACATCCGGAGAAGCTGATGTTCCACATTCTGGTGGGGATACATTCAAGACATCTGACACACTAATTCAGACAGGTTACGCTTCAGATTGCCAGCAGAAGAGAAATTCACGTAACTTGGATTCTTCAAATTTGAAGAGAATGGTATATGTCAAAAGAAAGGCAAATCAGTTGGTTGCAGCTTCAGATATTCATGGTGTAAGTACGAACCAGATTCCTCCCTCTGATGGCTACTTTAAGCGAAGTAAAAATCAGCTAGTAAGAAATTCAGAGAGCTGTGTCAATCAGTCAATTTCCTTGCCTGATGATGCTTTAGATACACGATCAGCTGCAAACATGGTTTCAGAAAGATCATCTAGCTCAGCATTCTCTGACTCTGGTATGTAAAGCGAAGTAAATATCTGTCAGTGCTTGTTGAACATCTTTTTAGGACTGTTCAAATTGATTCTGATATGCATGTTTCGTTAGGAGATCCTAAACAGTGGATGGTTTATTCCTGGAAAAAGAAAAGGAATAAGTTGTTTGCTCTGGCTTAGTCCTTTTCATTTTTTCGAGAATAAACTGTCCACTGTTTTCCTACAGATACATGCATATCCGATTCCCTTTTCATATATATTTGCTTTATGTTTTTTTCGGTTCTTTTATCATAACAAAAGCAAAACATGTAGTAACTGGCCTTCTTTTCTACTGGCAGCTGTCATGCGACCATTTAAGCAATCAATGTTTTCTCTGGTTTGGACGCAAAATGATCCGCAGCCAAGAATGCCCATAGCTCACTTGCGATATCAGAAGATTTTGCCGCAACTTGTTCCTTGGAAAAGAGTGACATATTGGAGAAGATTAATGAATTCAGTGTCTGCTTACCGAAATGGTTCTTTTTCCAACATTAGGTATGTTAGCATCTAAAGGTGCTTATACTCCTTGAGCTGCAACTCTTTTTTTTGTGTGTTTGCAAACATGATGACAGGGCATTATAATATTCAGCCAAAAGTTGTCAATGATGAGGAAGAGACATACAGTTTACACAAGATCAACTAATGGGTATTCGCTTAAAAAATCCAAGGTATTAAGTATTGGTGGGTCGCATTTAAAATGGTCCAAGTCCATTGAGAGAGACTCGAGAAAAGCTAATGAGGTTAGTTTCCTCACTGAAGTGTCTTCGGCGTAAGTCTATGAATAATTGCTCCTTTGGGACAATTGAAAGTGGTGTAGACAACTATTTCTTTTTTCATATTTGTACAGGAAGCCACCTTGGCTGTGGCTGCATTCTCAAAGAAAGAAAGCGAAAAGCATTCTGGACAAAATAATACTAGGACAACGAGTAGAAACCATCTGGCACGTAAGTTGGTTCACGGTACTCATGGCCAGTTACTTGGACGAATTATTCTTTTTTTGGGGAGGCCTCCTGACCAGTTCTTACGAAGCTTCATCTCCATTTCTTTGGATTTATTTTCTTGCTGTTTCTTGAGATGGCCAGATGACTCTGTTTCAGCAAACCTCAAGTTTTTTTAATATTTAACTTCTGTTTTTCAGGAGAGCGCGTTTTCAGGTTTGGTTCCCTTCGTTATAAAATGGACTCTTCAAGGCGAACTCTTCAGAGAATATCTGGTAGGATATCCTAAAGTTAAATCACATAAATGTTATAGTTTGATATCGTTGATGTGAAGTGGATATACGAAGACTGACACACACACACTTATTAGATCCTGGTCACTCACTCTAGTCTCTAGGTTATTGATGATTCTCAACTAAATGTTTTAATCGAATTTGAGAACTCTCTAGGCTTGAAACTGTTTACATTAGTTGCATGAGTCTTAGCCTTGTGTATCTCTGATGAGCTTAAACATGATTTTTTGTTAGATGTTGATTCACCGTGCTCTGGATCTTCAAATGGAAAGGGTGTGAAAAGACCGTTTATCCCAAAGAGATTGGTGATCGGCAATGAAGAGTGTGTAATTCTCAATGCAATTTGTTAATTTATTTTTACTCCACATTCTGGAGCCTAAATCGAACATTTGAATCTATTTTGCAGATATGTTCGGGTCGGAAATGGTAACCAGCTTGTCAGAGATCCAAAGAAACGAACTCGTGTGTTGGCAAATGAGAAAGTCAGATGGAGCCTGCACAATGTCCGGTTGCGGTTGGCTAAAAAGAAGAAGTACTGCCAGTTTTTCACAAGATTTGGGAAATGCAACAAAGATGACGGAAAATGTCCCTATGTTCATGACCCCTCGAAAATTGCAGTCTGCACCAAATTTTTGAATGGATTGTGTGACAATGCAAATTGCAAATTGACTCACAAGGTTTTCCTGCTAAGTCATTGCTGCATAATTGTGCTTCACAGAAATCTCTAACTGGATAACATATTTCTTCCACAGGTCATTCCAGAAAGGATGCCTGATTGCTCTTATTTTCTGCAAGGTAAGAATTTCCGCTGTACTAAGATCCCTTTGCGGTGACGCACAATACTAATCCCTATAATGCAGGCCTATGCAACAACGAGGCATGTCCATATAGACATGTGCATGTCAACCCGAGCGCCGCTATATGTGATGGGTTTTTAAAGGGATACTGTTCAGACGGAGACGAGGTAAGAATTCACCTTAATATACATTGCACGGTTTGCAATTGGCGCATCCATTCCTTGTTGACATGCATATGCACCTTTTTATATGCACTATTAGTGACTCTTATAGTGATGACCTCGATCCTGTATAATTCTTCTAACGACTTTAATAGCATTTTTAAGTTGACTTATACCATAAGGAATATAAGGGATAGAAATCCTCTCTGGCTTTATGTCACAAATTTTACTTCTCCTCTCAATTGGCTCACAAACACTTGATGAAGTATGATTGCGGACTGTCTCTACACATTGGTAACAGTGCCGGAAGAAGCATTCCTACATCTGCCCGGTTTTTGAAGCTACTGGATCATGCTCTCAAGGATCGAAATGCAAGCTCCACCACCCCAAGTTACAAAGCAAAGGAAGAAAGAGGAAAAGACCAAGCGAACCATCACAGAAAAATGCCCGTGGGCGTTACTTTGGTTCACTTCACAATGTCCTTTCCGAGTCTGAGCCAATGGTATTCGATAGACGTTCTACTGATAGTGAAGTTTTTGGAATGGAAGGCCTTGATTTTATAGTCCTTGGCACTACTGGGTATGAAGCCGGTGATAACAATGATCCAGCCACCGAGCAATCTATCTCCCGTGATAGTGAATCACCGATTTCAATATACAATCTAATCAGACCAGTAGCTCTGATGCAGTAAGAAGCATCAGTTTGTTTCGGTGAGTACAATGGTAAGCTTTCTCTGTTATGAAAAGAAACTACACGTCTTTTGATTTCTAATATGTTGTCTTGTAGTTTTTTTTAGAGGTTGACTGTAGCAAATCAGAATCTATCAACCTCTACACTATGTTCTTTGTAGATTTCCACGCTTTTGTATCTACTGTGTTATATCTTTTTCTGATATGTTTCGTTTATTGTTCACAGATCATTAGCGATCGTGAGACCGGAAGATCAAGGGGATTCAGATTCATCACATACAAGGATGAGAAATCTATGGAGGATGCGATCGAGGGAATGAACGGACAAGAGCTCGAAGGTCGCAGCATCACTGTGAACAAGGGTCAGTCACGAGGAAGCGGTGGCGGAGACGGAGGTGGTGGAGGTGGCTATAGAGGCGGAGGTGGTGGCGGCAGACGCGAAGATGGATACAGCAGCGGTGGTGGCGGTTACTCAAGAGGAGGTGGTGGTAGACGCGAGGGTGGAGGGACATGGTGGTGGTAAAGGTGGTGGATACAGCAGCGGTGGTGGTTGCGGAAGCTACAGTGTTGGTAGACGCGAGTGGAGGGATATGGTGGTGGTGAAGGTGGTGGCAGACGCAAAGGAGGATACAGCGGTGGTGGTGGTGGTGGCGGTTACTCAAGCGGAGGTGGTGGTAGAAGCGAGGATGGAGGGACATGGTGGTGGCAGACGTAAAGGAGGATGCAGCAGCGGTGGTGGTACGAGGGTGGAGGGATATAAGAGTGGTGAAGGTGGCAGCAGACGCAAAGGAGGATACAACGGCAGTGGTGGCGGTTACTTAGAGGAGGTGGTGGACGACGGGAGGGTGGAGGATATGGTGGTGGTGCAGGTGGCGGTTACGGAGGAAGCAGTGGAGGATACAGTGGTGGTGGTGGTAGACGTGAGGTGGAGGATACGGTGGTAATGAAGGTGGCGGTTACGGAGGAAGCGGTGGTGGAGGATGGTTGTTCCTCATAGGTTGGGGATTTGAGTGTTTTGGTTGTTTCGTCTGGTTCTGTGTTGTCTTTGGTTCTGCTTTTGCTATTTTGGATATAACAGGTAATGTTGAGTCACTTTTCGTTCTCTAAAAAATCTATTCTTCGCTAGATTTATTTGTGTCTGGTTCGTTTTATCAACTAATTACAAGATTGATTTGTTCCAATTTCCTCTAACCCTCAAAAATACTACTTCCCAAGATTGATTTGTTCCAATTTCCTCTAACCCTTGAACACTACTTCCCCTTTTTCCCAAACTGATCTTACAGGGTTAATATGAGAGTTGATTGTCGATTTTAGAGACGTTCAAAACCCTCTTAACTCAATAAGATGTTTTGATTGAGTTGTTGGGTCAAATGTTATAAATCGGGTCAGAGGTAAAATCGGTATAGTAAATGCGATTTTCGGATATAAATCGGGTCAGAGGTAAAATCGGTATAGTAAATGCGATTTTCGGCTTACTAAATGGAAATCAACGTTGTAGTTAAGATATATTGAATTGTGTTGAGAGATCTTTGGAAGGAAAACGTTGGACATCCTAAACTCGAGAGGAATTGCTATTGACAACCCTTGTTTTAGGGATTTAGCTTTGTTGTCTTCTATATATACGTTCGATAGAGGAGAATTGTACATATTTATTTGTGACAGATCCAACAATTAGAATTGCTTTAGTTTAAACCTTTTGTTTTTGTTTAATTTTTTCTCCACTCAAACACTACAAAAGGTTGCATATAATGTAAACATGGCTTTTTGGTTGAATAAATTTTACATTCATTCAAAAATAAAAATAATAATAATTATTAGAATACAATTTGTTCTTGCTGATCTTTCTTTCCTTCTTAATAAGTCCGCTTGGAAGCTTTATTGCACAAGGATATGGAAGAGATAATCCACATTACAGAATCTGATGCCACTGGCCATTCTTGACTCTTGAGTCATGAACAACAACATAATGGTGAGGCTTATTTTACACAAATAAAAGCTAGTCATGTCGGAACTTATTTCATGAAACAAAGGTCTTGCATACCCTAATTATTTTTCCATGAAAACGAAATTAGTAGTCTTCTGTCAGAACTCCAAGTGCTGATACTCTTTTGTCAGAAACATCTGATCTTCAAACATTCATGATCGAGCCATGGTTTGAATGCATCATCACGAACCACATTCTGAGAAACAACAACATCAAAATATTTTAATCCATAGTGCAAACGATTCTTTCATTCATTTAATTGGTCACTTGTATTTAATGATGATCAAATATGGATGGTAAATGACCCAATGAACAACTCTTATGTGGCAAGGAGACAAGTTTTCAGGATACACGAATTGCATATAAATAACAGAGTATCTTTACTCTTTAGAATGATTGAAAGACCAGATAAACAGAGATCTCTTACCGTTAAATAAAAGATAAACCCGCGCAACAGGTTCAGAGCTTTATGCTCATCATCTTCACGTAAAGCATCAAGATACTTCTTTTTGAAGTCTGTCGAATCAAACCAAAGCGAAACTTAATATGAAGATAAAGAACACTTTCCCTAACATATTAAGATATAAATTTCAAAGTTTGTAGTTGTTTGGAATCAGAAGGTCGCCTTTTCATTTAGCATATCAATTTATTTTTTACTTTAACAATATTGCTTCTACAAGATAGCTAAGCAAAGCATAAACTTCCAAGAACATGTATGCCAACTTCTGTCTGGTAACTTACCTGGATACCCATCGAGGTATGAAGGTCTCTCTTTCTCAGTTTTAAAGCTAAAGTCTCTTCCATCTCGTAGTTCTATATGTCTGGTCGACACTCCATGCACAGATGCTTCACTGTGAAGTTCCTTGAGCTCTGTTTCAGTGTATGGCTGCTTCAGAACATTCATTATCTCCTTCCTAAACCAAGAACTGCGTTCATCACTGCTCTCGTCATCCAAATCCTTATAACATTCCGACCAAAAAAAAGTGTCAAACAATAAAACTGAAAAAGGGAATGTTTTTGAGGCAAAAGCAAAGGTGAGTGAAGGTGATACATACAATCACTTTATAACTTTTTGATGGCACAAATGGAGAATCTTCTTCATCTAGAAACGGACGATCTCCAACCACAATAATATCAGAATCAGAATCAGAATCGGACAAAGCCATTGTATAATCCTCCTCACACTTAACGTGTATCTGTTTTTCAGGATTATTTCTTGAACTCTTCGAATTCTCCACTAACCATGAGAGATACGCTCTGTAACTCTCATCTAATACCATGTGATCCTCCAAATTCTCCTTCTCGCTAGTATTGCCATTATGTTGTGAGTTTCTTTTCACATGACTTGTTATACGCATTGCTTCAACACTCTTCTCAGTCACAAGACTCTCTCTTCGCCTTAGTTCAAAACCCGCTTCTTTCATTGTTGTCTTCTTTGTACTTGCTTGAACATGAGGCTTTGATTCAACATTCTTCTTGGTAACACGAATAGTGTTTCGATTTTCTCTACTCGGCTTATTTGTAACCGCTGCTTTAAATCTGCGATTGTCGTATCCTCCGTTATCTACTTCATACCTAATATACCTAAGTGGATTATCACTCAGATATGAATTCCCATCTTCTCTAAAACTATCCAACAACTTCATATACTGATGATCAATTTTGGTATTCCAATCATCATCATCATCAGAAGTAACAACAGAAACAAATTGTTGCATCTTGGAAGGATTAGTTTCGTCAGACTCGGTTGAAGTATTAATTTCCTCAGCATCCATCATACACTCTTCTTTAACTTCACCACAAAGAACATCTTCATCTTCATCGTTTAAGTCTATCACGATAAACTCCACAGCTCTCATTGCAGCAGAAGAATTCATCAAATTTCTCATCTTCAGTCACAAAACAAAACAAGCAGATTCCTTAAATTGACATAGCCTTCACCTGAATTCATGGGAGATTCCGGGGAAAGAACAAGATTTCATGATACAAAATTAAACATTTAGATACTAATCCTAAACTTGCATCGACTCAAAAAACTAAAAAATACTAAATTTGAGTTCGATTCAATGACCACTCAAAACACAAATTCTCGTAGCGACCAAACTGGCGCATGCAGGAGAAGAAATTTAGAACACACACAATTAATCAAAATTCGAAAATGAAGAAGAAGAAGAAGATACAAGTAGAGTGGAATGGGATCACTTACAAATTCGAGAAAAATTCTCACTTTTCAGAAGCCAATCAAAATATTGAGAGAGAGAGATCTTTCGGATATATTCCAATTACTGAAAGAAGAGTATCATCAAAAATGATCGAAGAGAAACCCTAAATTTAGTGGCTAGAAAATAACTTCTCTCATCGAACATCTCGCCATAGCTCACATTCCAACTTCACTGTAGAGTGACGACAGTAATAAAGCGCGAATTTTTGGGAAGAAAGCTATTTATTTATTAAACACAAAAATCGATTACTTCATTTCAGGCCCAAAATAAAGAATAAGGCCCTAATTGGGCTCAGGTTTTTGTTCATTATTTTGATATTAATAGTAAAATTATGATAGGAATATAGGAGATGAAAACTATAGCATTGTCGTTTTTATTATTTTGTTCACTGGGAAAAATACATTGGAAAATTTGGTGGATGGGCATATATGTATGTGGCCGGGTGATAAATATCTAATAAATGGGGACCGTACGCCTTAAACTCCACGGAACTCGAGAACATTACCGAACATTCCACATGTCGAAAATTAGATTACGACATCACTCTTCAACTACATACTGTTTTTTCTTTTGTTTTTTTTTTTTGATTACATACTAATATTTGATTACATACTAATACTATTTAGCTATCAAAATCCAAAGGTATAATTATTTTTAGTTAGAAAGGAGCTTCGCAATGTAAACTCATCAACGATACGCACATTAGACGAGTCATAAACTATCCGATTTTCATATAAAATTAGCTATATGTCATTAGAGTTTGACAAAAGAAAATTAGATAAATGTCATATTTTAATATGACTTTTCTTCTAGAAACGTCATTTTTCAGAAAATTAGTCGTTTTCATTTCTCATTTCTCCGAAGTTTCCTCCGCTTCAATCTCTTCCGTACACACTCATCATATATATAGAGAGAGCTGTACGTGTATAATGTCTATAGACGATAAAGATTGAAACTTTCTCCAGAAAACAGATATACCCATTTCATCAATATAACCAAAAAAAGGTCCAAAACTACCCTTCTTGAATCTTTATCAGAAACAGAGACTAATCTATGGATTGTTGTTCATTCATAAGCACAAACGATCTCCGAAGAATGTTCAAGAAGCTCGACAAGAACCAAGACGGGTTCGTAACCCTCGACGAGCTCTATTGGATTCTTGAGAAACTCGGTTGGGCCGAACACACTCCCGATGAGCTTGAACTGATCGTTGGTAAACAGAGCCTCGATTTAGACGAGTTTCTTCGGTTCTACCAAGAAGCCGTTTTAGATAGCAAAGGAACGAATTTCAATAATGATGATGAAGCGATTGTGAGGGCGTTTAATGTGTTCGATGTGAACGGAGATGGTTATATTTCTGCGGAGGAGCTTCGTGATGTGTTGGAACGACTAGGGTTCGAAGAGGAGGCAAAGGCGTCGGATTGTGGAAGAATGATTCGAGTTCATGACAAGAATCTTGATGGTTTTGTTGACTTTGAAGAATTCAAGAACATGATCTTACATGTCTAATGATGATAATACACATGGAACATGTGTGTGTATCGTCCATCATCTTCCATGTTTTATATGTTATGCGTAAAAACTGTAAAGTATATGTGATGTGTTCATGTATAAACTATGTCTTTTACTGTGATCAACTATTGGTAATGAAATGGCTCTTCTCACTAAGTCATTGGTACTGGCCAAAATATTTGTTAGATTCACTTATTTCCGTTATTTGTTTCAATTTGATTCGAAAAATCCAGATATCCGTAATTCTATGAACCAAATCAAATACTAAAAATCAATATCTGTTAAAATTGAAGCAAATTATAAATATTAAAATGTTAAGTGACGAATATCCGCTCTGCTACAGTATACATATATTTATATATACATATATAAATTATATAATTATTATTCATATATGTCAGTTTTATGAATCTATTTATCAAATTAGTTATTTTAAAAAATTAAAGTTTAAAAAATAAACAAAAAAAAAGAAATTAAAAAAATATTGCTATTTTGGGTTAAACTTTGATTTTTTTTTTTTTACATTTTTATAATTACTTTTAAACTTTTATGAAACGGATCGGATATCCGGCAAATAATCCGGATTTTAACATATATCCGGTTACTTACGGAGCGAATACGGATCGAAAAAGTTATTTTCCGAACGGAACAGGGTGGATCACGGATGTCACTACAATCTAGAATATCTGTTACATGCCCACCCCACGTAATAATGGGTGATCTTTTTTATTCCAGCTTAAGTAATAATGTCTTAAAAGTTGTTTTTCTTTTCCAAATTGTTCAACTTGAAACAGTTCTAGGGAATCCAAGTCTCATATGAAAGCACAAAACCTCATAAAGAACATAATCCATGACAATTTCAAGCCATGTGGAGAAAGAAAGAAAAAAAGTTGTGGCAAAAAATAGTTTTGCGTGTGATCATTGTGAAGATAAGACCGACCATGTCCTTGTCACCAGTTAGCTGAATATTTGATCATTTTTGTTTCTCAGTACGTAGTTTATAGTAAACCCTTCAAAGCCATGAAAAAACCACTAGCATTGTAGCACATGATATCTGACTTTTAACCAAATTTGCAAATGAAAACTTACTTCATAGAGGCTTCGTTCCTACTCTCAATGATATATGTTTCTTCTTCCTGCAAAATCAGATTATTAGCTCACTAACATAAATCACACATCCAAGAAAGAGAAGAAGAAAAAAATGAACTGTCACACTAACTCTATCCACAACTAAAGAAACTGACCCTTCAATTTATCATTTATCCACAAATAAGAAATTGATAATTTGCTTAAATTAAATGGTGAAAAGCGAGTTAGAAGAACAATTGCGTCATGTATTATTCAAAAATGTAATGTCTATAATCTTTGGATCTTAGGAGCATAAGCTTCTGATGAAGTGGATTTTTTTTTTTTTTGGCTATGGTAGAATTGATACGCTCTACAACATTGGTAACAGAGAAAGGAAAAGTTTAAGGTCGATCTAAAGCATAAAGCTGTAGTTGTAGTCATGGTGGAAGTTGTGGATAAATTAAGTTAGTGTGACTATGTTCTTTTTTTTCTTTCTTCTCTTTTTTGGATTTGATTTATGTTGATGAGGTATGCTCAAATGAGATTACGTAGTAGAAGCTCCATAGTGTTCAACTTGAAACAGTTCTATACTAGGGAATCCATGTCTCATATGAAAGCACAAAACATAAAAATAACAGAATCTATTACACTTTCGACTTTCAAGCCATGTGGAAAAAAGGTTGTGGCAAGAAACTGTTTAGCGTATGATCATTGTGAAGATATGTACCATATCTATGTCTCCATTCGGTGAGCTCAAATTTGATTTTTTCTAAACAGATTCACTGTAATCTGCTATTTCTTTCATTTTTGTTCAAAGTGTATAAACTGTGCTGCATGATACCATAGATTATGAATTGAACATTTGTTTCATATGATTGTATTGTGTGTTTCTAATTGGAAACTTCTTATCTTGTTTCGTTTAGGCTTCTCTCATCTTGTTAAATCGACAGGAATAGGATTTTCTTGGTTTAGTAAAATTATCTCATTTCCAATGAAATTTTAAATTCAACGGATTCTAATATATGTGATGCTACAAAACTTGATAAACATGTGTATTTATTTTACGAACATGACATATGTTACCTTTTAAACCGAAACTAGACCTTGTGGGTAAATAAATATCTCTTCAAGAAAAAGCTAAAAAGTTTCATATCATATGAGAACCATCTTCATGATGCCAAAATTGACAAGGACATTGGCATTTAATTCTCTACATATGAAATTAATGGATCCGTATACGTTAGATGATGCAATATTCTTTAAATATGGAATAACTTCTAAGCTACTCACACTTATCTATATTTAATCATCTCACCATCCAGTACTGGCAATGTTCATCTCTCCGGGTTTAAAAGTTTTTGTGTACACTCACTGTGTCACATATATCACTCAGCTTTTGACAATAACGATAAGGACAAACTTGCTGATATTTAGTTTTGTTTACAAGTGTACAAGCTGTGGCTTTGCATATGTAATTGTTTTCTTAAAAGATAAAATAATCTTGTTTTCTGGTGGAAAATATATGATTTAAAAGAGTTCACGGTTAACACTAAATTTTTCGTTTTTCATATTCGAAGCTAGAGTTTGGGTTGATATGTTATTCATCTTGTATTTTTTTAGAGTTCAAAGTTAATGTTAAATGACTAAAATTGTCAAAATAAATATAGTTGATAAAGATTTAATTATATATATAGTATAGATATGTATATAACTGTAAAGATGGTTAACAAAATTAGAATGATTGATTTGACATTTCAAGTGATCAAAAGTTAATTTAGAAAAAATTGCGTGGGTTAGGCATACTATATATTTAGTTTTGTGGAGAAAAACATATCAAAACACAACAGTCAACATTCAAACATAAATGTCACGAAGTAAAATCGCTCAACCAATTCTCATAAATGCGTACTGATAACCGTACGCAATACTAACATCATGTGGACGTTGCCAGTAGAAATCAATGCTAACATCAGCTAAACTTTGTATAAGATTTTTTATTTTATTTTTTGTCGTTGTATAAGATTTTAAAATAGTTTAATTTAATGTAACATGCTCCTTTTAGTACCAAATGTGAAAATATTACTAATATCATGCAAGAATATGTTAGATTGAAAATCCAGAATTAAATTTCTAGTTTGAGTTTAAGTACCCGTGCATGCATAATGCCTTATCGTCTTAACCTTATATATATTCTACTATGAATATATATATATATATATATATATATATATATATATTGGAACGAAGAATCATTATTTTAGTTAGCTCCTTAAGAGTCTTCGACCCTAGTTCAAAATCGAAATGAGTATATATATATATATATATATATATTTGGAACGAAGAATCATTATTTTAGTTAGCTCCTTTAGAGTCTTCGACCCTAGCTCAAAATCGAAACTTGTCGTCAGAATCTTGGAAGCATTAAAAATAGACTTCGTTAGGTCCAATTTTTGTCAGTTGGTAAACTCTGTCTTTATTCAGTGCCCACCTTCGTTTTTAATTGACTCACGTAACTCACCAATATATTTTGGATAAAAGGAAAAAGAGAGAGATTCTTCTTATTTATCAACCAAATTTAGCACTATGATAAGTTAAGAAACTAAAGAAGATTTGTTTATTTCATTTCATCAAGCTGATTTCGTGGGCCATATGTGATCAATCATAGTTACCAAAAAATAAAAAGAAAGACATAAATACAAACCCCTATCGAGTCTTTTCACAAACCCATACCAAAACAAAAATCAAAGTATGGAACTCTTACTTCCACACACTTCGAACTCAACGCCTCTCACCGTCCTCAGCTTCTTAGACCGAGCCGCCTCCGTCTACGGCGACTGTTCGTCCATCCTCCACACCGCAAACACCATCCACACGTGGTCCAAAACCCATAACCGCTGTCTTCGAATCGCCTCCGCTCTCACTTCCTCCTCTCTCGGCATTAACCGAGGCCAAGTTGTCTCTGTCGTGGGCCCCAACGTCCCTTCCGTCTATGAGCTTCAGTTTGCTGTCCCAATGTCCGGAGCCATCTTAAACAACATCAACCCGCGTTTAGACGCACACGCACTCTCTGTCATCCTACGTCACAGTGAATCCAAACTCATTTTCGTCGACCCCAATTCCATCTCCTTAGTCCTTGAAGCAGTGTCGTTCTTTGGACAGCACGAGAAACCTCACCTCGTCCTCCTCGACGACGATCAAGAGGACGGTTCTTCTTCTGCTTCGGCGGCATCAGATTTTCTTGACACATACGAAGGAATCATGCAGAGAGGAGATTCGAGATTCAAGTGGATCCGTCCTCAAACCGAATGGCAGCCAATGGTTCTCAACTACACTTCTGGAACGACGTCTTCCCCCAAAGGAGTAGTGCTTAGCCACAGAGCAATTTTCATGCTAACCGTTAGCTCCTTGCTTGACTGGTCTTTACCTAACCGACCGGTTTACTTGTGGACTCTACCGATGTTCCACGCCAACGGTTGGGGTTACACGTGGGGCACCGCGGCGGTTGGAGCCACCAACGTCTGCACCCGTAGAGTTGACGCGCCGACTATTTACAACTTGATCGATAAGCATGACGTGACTCACATGTGTGCTGCACCGATGGTTCTCAACATGCTAACCAACTATCCCTCTCGTAAACCGCTCAAGAACCCGGTTCAGGTATTAATAGATGTTTTGGTTATAGGTTTATTGTCAAACTTTCGTTTCATAATCATGTGGACTTGTGGAGGACTGTTGAATCAACTCTGTTTTGGGTTTATGATACTAAATTTCTGAAAACAGGTTATGACCGCCGGAGCTCCACCTCCGGCAGCCATCATCTCCAGAGCAGAATCCCTATGTTTCAACGTCGGTCATGGATACGGTTTAACAGAAACTGGAGGCCCGGTGGTGTCATGTGCTTGGAAGTCTGAGTGGGATCATCTTGATCCATTGGAGAAAGCTAGAATGAAGTCAAGACAAGGAGTAAGAACCATCGGATTTTCAGAAGTCGATGTTAAAGACCCCAGAACCGGGAAGAGCGTGGAGCACGATGGAGTTTCTGTAGGAGAAATCGTTTTGAAAGGTGGATCGGTTATGCTGGGTTACTACAAAGACCCAGAAGGAACCGCGGCGTGTATGAGAGAGGACGGATGGTTCTACACCGGAGACGTTGGGGTTATACATAAAGACGGTTACTTGGAGGTTAAAGACCGGTCAAAGGATGTAATCATATGCGGAGGAGAGAACATAAGCAGTGCGGAGGTTGAGACGGTTCTGTATACAAATCCAGTTGTGAAGGAAGCCGCGGTGGTGGCTAAACCGGATAAGATGTGGGGAGAGACACCGTGTGCTTTTGTGAGCTTGAAGTATGATAATAATGGTGACGGGTCGGTGACTGAGAGGGAAATAAGGGAGTTTTGTAAGAAAAAGTTACCTAAGTATATGGTGCCAAGGAAAGTGATTTTTCAGGAAGAGCTTCCGAAGACATCAACTGGAAAGATCCAAAAGTTTCTTCTCAGACAAATGGCTAAGTCTCTGCCTTAAAAATCTGCTTAAGTTATTGAGAATATGAAGAAACTCTATGAATGAAGTAAATAAAGACTTATCTTTTGTGATGTATTATTGTACCCTTAATAAGGGATTAGTTGTTAAACTTGTTGAAACATTATACCTCATTATTATAAGTGTGGTTCCTTTAGCTCTTGTGGCCTTGCTCTGTCCTGAATCAAGCCTTAAAATTTGAAGAAAACGACTATCCAAATTGAATTCCGGAATCAGTTTCATGTATTTGGCGATAAATTCCTCTATAGAAATCCAATGAATAAAGTTTTTGTGTCAAAACAGAATCGTTTGATGTGTAAGGCTAAGTACTAAAACAGAGAGAGATACAAGAAAAGTACTTCGTCGAACTTGTCTTATTGGGAATTTTGAGAAATTTCTTACTCTGGAAAAATCGGATAGTCAGATTTGTAAAACGATTGTTGCAGGTTTTGAGAAGATGATACTCAATACATTAAATTGAAGAATATAGAGGATTTAAATAGCCTACAAGCAAAAACGAAATCACGAGAAAAACTAGGACAACAACCTTACTGAAATTAAGCTTAAATGGTTCGTAAAAACTAGCCTTATTGACTGAGACAACAACGACTAAAAGACTAAGTCACCAACAGACTCATTATTGGATAAGACTCTTAAGACAACTCCAACAAGATTTAAGTGATTATGTTTAGGTCCATGACATATAGTCGTTAACCTCGTTAGTTTCGTCAATGACTAAGATTTCGCCGATCTCACTCGTCGTCTGGACTCTGCGTATCTTGCTCTATTTTCACAAGTCTTCCCCCGTAAATTAAAGCGATACGATGTCATTTTAGATGCAATGGGTTTGGTCAGTTATAAATATTGTTTAACCAATTCCCATACTTGTGTTTTCTATGGTTTGAATCTTTGTTTTTTGTTTTTGGTAAAATGTGAAAATCTATGGTTTGAATCTTGATGATAACATAGTGATAATCTTGTGTTTAGTAGTTTGTAAACTGACCATTTTAGATAGACTGTGATTTGGAAAATGATTTTGTAAACTGGCCATTTTAGGTAGGCCCAATTCTAAGACGAAGTTACCCAAGTACATGGTTCTGAGGAAAGTAATCTTTCTGAAGAACTTCCCAAAACTTCCACTGGAAAAATTCAAAAGTTTTTGCTCAGACAAATGGCCAAGTCCATGTTTTGAAGAAGTCCATGAAATTAAAGACTATCTTAACTATTATTGTTACAAGATTTGCAAAGTAAAAAGATCTATGACTTCTTCATGATGGGTGGATGATTAAGATTTAGCTTCATTCACAAATCTAAATTAGACTAAGTAAACGATGTCGTTTCCTTACGTAACGGGCTAGGTTAATTATTAAAATTGGGCCTTTAACACCGTAATAAGGTCCAGAACCTTGAGTTCGAGAAAAAATAGTCTGCTACGTGGTTTTTTCAGAATTTTTGTAACTAATTAATAAGTTAAATGCAACTTGTAGTCGCATTGTTTGCTTTTGTTTTCGCTTTTTCACCTATTTTTTGTTAAACGTTTTTCTCTACTAAATTAAAGAAAACAAAGCTTCTTAGTTCTTACTTAGCCCAAATAATAAATTTTAGCTCAATAACCGAACCACTTCAAGTAGAAACAATCCTGAACCAAGCAATTAATTAAGATGAAGGGAATCACAGGAAGCCAGAGCCCACCTTTTCACATTAGCAATTTTCGTGGTATTTTCAATAGCAATGAAATGTGAATATTGTTGATTACCTATATTACGATAATTATATTCATGAAGTCCTTTGTCAGTACTTGACAAAAAAAAAAAAAAACATAATTTAGCCGGCGAGTTCCGCAAAATATTGTTGATGGTGATACAAATTTCTTGCGACATAAAACTAAAAGAAAACAATTTCAACTGAAACGATCAGGAAGCTTCCTCTAATAGGTCGAGAATCTTTATCTAATAGCATTAATGTAAGTTTGATAGTCTTTCTTATAGTTTCCAGGAATTAATTACACACTTCAATTCCAAGTTTACACACGCATGCATATTGTCGATATCTCTTTTGTGCACTTTCCTTATGAATTTCTTGTACATCCTCATGATAGAACTATAGCAACCTATGAACACTTCCTCTTAATTTCTCATTTGCCTTAAATAATGTATATAACCATAGTTTAGTTTTCAGAAAGATGCAAAAGCAACATTAATATTTTTAACTTGCAGGTTAGCGGAAACAAGAGACTATAATCTTAAAGGCGGATGCACTTCAGCCAAGATGAGTGCATTTGCACCCAATAGAAATTTCAAAATTACTGTATATAATTTCTGTTAACATCAAATGAGTGCCCCCATCATAACATCTTGGGTTTTACGAAAATATGCTTTTCTCTAAATTTAGCAAATAGGGACTTTTTCACCAATAAAAAAACAATTAAAACCCTTTAAAAAAAACTTATAACCCTAATAAACCCAATGGACTTTTTTTTCGCATAAGTGCTTAGTGCCTTAAAATTTTAAGAAATCTTATTTTCCAAATACATTTAGAAAAAGTACTATTTTAATTTCTCTAATTAAGTTTAAAATCTTCTTCTGCCCCCTTCCTTTTTCAACACAAATATTACAGAATATATATATTTGTTTCCAAATTAAATCTAAAACCAACTGTAATATTTTTTGGTCTCTAGAGATATTTTATTGGAATCAAAAACCATTTGTAATATTATAAATATAATAAATTTATCTAAATACATGATCATTTTTTATTTATTATCAAACTCTTTCATTTTATTCTTTGTACTCTATTTTTTTTATATCTACTGATAGAAAGTTAAAAAAAATTATATCTCCTAATACAAAAATGTTTAAAATTACCAATTCTCTTCAATAAAAGGTGATGGAATATTTTAGATATGATTGACGATAACTATAGCTCGGTGATGTTTTTTATTCTATTAAATGGCAAAATAATATTTTTAAAAATTCTCCTTCTATATAATTAAATCATGCCCTGGGTCAAAATAATTTTTATAAATCATCCTTTGAGGTTAATATCATATAAAAGATTAACACTGTAGAAAAACGTGGTTGTGGTAGAATGGTCCACATCAATCAATCTATTGCAAGATATTGATGCTCCCCGTTTGATATAGTCACATCAAGATATTACTAGTAATCTATTTTTCATTTTAACAAACGAGTAAGATTTATGGATTTGTTTATGCCATAACTTATGATTGATGAGTTAACCTTTTTTTTTTTAAAAAAAAAGGATTGATGAGTTTAAAATTTCTTCAATTTTTCAGTTGACACATCTTTGAAGAATATTACAAATGTTTATAATATATGCACGATAATTTCTTTATTAAAAGTCCCATCATTCTAAACATTATTTTATTAAATGGTCCTTTTTTTCAACATTTAGTCCGGTAAGTTGGTAATTGCTTAGAACTATAAGTAGTATTTATTTGCTTCTTAAGTGGTGAGTTTGATTATTTTTAGTTAGTCTTCTTTTACCTTTATTTTAATTATACTTTTATTTTTATTAAAATTCTTTCTGTGAAAGCCACAAGCTTTTTGTAAAATTGGAGACACTCCAAGCTCCGAACGGATTCTTAGTAGAGAGCTAGAGATTCAATCGTTCATCTAATAATATCACGGTGACTGTTTGTATGGAAATGTCATTGTTTTTTTTTTCCAAAGACTGAATTCAAGAGTTCGGGGATTGAGTTATATATTTTTTAAAAAAATATGAAAAGTATTTTTCTTAATATTAATAATTTACTCAGACGACATGTAGTTTTTCAACATTTTTACATTGCAGTTTTTTGCCGTCCAATCATTTCACTTTAATCATTACTGATAAAAAAATAATTAAAGCACGGATCCCAATTTCCATACAACGACCATGACCGAAGAAGGATTTAGGTCGGCCACTCCAAAACTTTTAAAGATGTAAAGATAAAGGCACGCTTCAGACTAGCATGGGAATATAAACCGAAACCGAAAAATCAAACCGAACCGAACCGAAATATGGGTTTTGGTTCGGTTTTGGTTTCTGCATATAAACTGAACGGTTCCAAATTTGGTAACCGAACGGTTTTCGGTTATAACCGAACCGAAAAGAACCGAAAACCAAAAAAACCGAAAATACCCCAAAAAAACCGAAAAAACCCGAAAAATCAGAGTATTTTAGATATTTTTTGGTTTTTTTTGGTTTTTTTGGTTATTTTTGAGTATTTCCGGTATTTCCAATTCCAAAATCCGAACCGAACCGAACCGAACCGAAAAATTTGAAAAAACCGAATGGTTACTATTTTCAAAAACCGAAAAAACCGAAAACCAAAAAAACCGAACCGAACCGAACCGAATAACCAAAGTCCCAGGCCTACTTCAGACGTGTTTTAATTTGCTATCATTGATTACTTCCAACAAATGTTTAATGCTAGTATTCGTACTAGTAATAAGTTAGTAACTAAAATACTTTAACAAAAGAAAAAAGTTAGTAACTAAAATAATAGCAGATGATGTAAAAGAAAATCATTATTTTTAGACAATTATTTTACATGTAAAAATTTTTTTTTAATAAATCATACGATATGGATAAATTGTGACTCGTGGTTCATGTGCTGAAGTTATGCATACTTAATATTAAAATGTTACTGTTTTCATAAATTATTCTGATGGCCGAAAGGTAAAGGTAGAAAAAAGGAGACTGAAGCCAATAATCCATATCATGATTAATTAACTCGAAAAAAGAATAAGTAGCTTTAATCAGTATCTCCATTAGTTATATACTTAGTTGCAGCATAACTAATTGGTTCTCAAATGAAACTGTAATATATAAGGCCACGTGAGGGAAATAAAAAGATTCATAAAATAAACTATTGTTTTTACATGTTAGCTTGAAAAATAAGTCTCATCAACTGATAAATTGAGGGCAAATCTAAGAGCTTATTATCTCCTTTCAGACGAAAAGAGAGGATTAGATAGAGAGCGAACAACGATGAGCTCGGTAGAGAAAGCGGTGAAGGTGGTGGTGGTAGAGGATGGAGAGTGGCGGCAGCGGCGGTTGGGGCCGAAACATGGGAGTGTGTTCCCAAAAGAGAGGAAGCTGGTGAAGGCAATGATTATGAAGACTCTCTTTTCATTTCGATCTCCTTTAAAGTCCAAGCAGATAGCAGAGCTTCCGAGGAACAAGCGCGTGCAGTCCACGCTCCGGTAGCCTTCAAATGATATTTTTGGGGTAATAATTAATATTATGGGTCTTAGACTAATAATTTTCCGTACTAAAGAGTGATCATGTTAAATTAGTCATGTCTCCAGAATGATCTCTCTTTCTTGGAAAGAGTTTATACTATAGTGTTCAGGATGATGAGTGTGTGTGTGGAAGTGTGTTTTTTTTTTCACAAAGAAAAAACGATTCGTTGTGTTACTAAGTTCACTAGTTTCTTTGTATATATTCACCGTGTTTTACTGTAAATATAAGATTTATAATTTACGACAAATAATGTTTAATGAACTATCTCTATATTGTTTTCATAATAAGTTCAAAATGTGAGAAGAGATAGAGAAGCTTAAACGAAATTGAGAAGCTTCATACGCTAAAAACTACCAAAACCAATGAATGTTCACTTTTGAGTTATAGTTTTTAGAAACTGAAAATTACAACAAGTGAAAATGAAGAGAAACAGAAAGTAAACTATCAAAACATTTGTTCAGTTAGTAATCGGAGTTATGGTTTATTGGCTTAGATATTAATGGTTTAGTTAAAAATTAAAACCTTTAAGACATAGTTAATAAAGTTGGAAATCTAAACCCAAAATAAAAAGGTTGTTAATCGCTTCCGAATAAGATAAGAACGGAACGGACGAGATTATTTTATTTTGTATACACCAGCACGAACTGCCTAGGATCACTCCAAAAAAACCAATATCATTTATAATTAGAGACTAAGAGATATATTAAAGGGTATCAAAAGTTGTGCATGCCTTAGCGACCCTAACTGATTGGTTGAAAGATTATAGTCTGGATTCGTAGAGCATCGTCATCGCTAATCCGAAGGTCTACTTTCTCTGACCGGATTGAAAGCTCTTGGTTTGCCCATGGGTGGAGTTGTAGACTGCAGATGCAAAGGGATCCGTGTGTCGCGAATTGAAAAACATGTTGTTGACAGTCTCAGGTCTACCGAGGCCAAAGACAAAAAAAAAATATGGCCTTTATCATTTAAAAAATATTATTAACATACATAAAAGTATTAACAAAAATAATACTAAAATACTAATTATTTTAATTAATAAAT
This sequence comes from Boechera stricta, assembly GCA_018361395.1. Lineage (NCBI taxonomy): Eukaryota > Viridiplantae > Streptophyta > Magnoliopsida > Brassicales > Brassicaceae > Boechera > Boechera stricta. The sequence continues at coordinate 3,855,827 of CM031539.1, read as the reverse complement.
ATGACCTTATTTTACTACATACTAAAATAAAAATGTTAAATATTCACAGTTTTCTTAGAAAATAAAAATAATAAAATTATAGCTATATAAATTTTATGAAATAAAAACTCAAACTGTCAAGGTTATTTAACAAACTAAAAACACGGAATAATCCATAATGAAAAAGTGTACTTTTATTTTTAAAAAAATTTTGTGGCCTTAGCCAAATGTTTTGTTTTATAACACTAGGCAAGTTGTTGATTGGTTACTCTAATGTTCAGTCGGCGAAGTTGTCATAAGGTTAACTAGTTCTACGCCTCTGGCCTTCTCCGGGAGACGAAAATCAGATCCAGTTTGTTGATGGACCGTAAGCAGTGGCGGCCGGAGACGGAAACTCCGAAAGCTCAGCCTTGTGTGTCAGCCGACGACCGGTTAGATTACCGTCTTATTTCCGCTGGACTTGGTGAGTATTAGTATTTAGTGTCCTCTTTACCAACGCAGATTTTTGGTAGCTAATCAGTTGATCTTTCTCTTCGAGTTTTTCAACTTTCCGGTGCTTTTGGCCGCTTTTCTATATCCCTCTGATTTGCAACTATTTGTGGATGATTATTGTTATATGTTTAAGTAAAAACTATAAATCAAGGGAAGAAGATTACGCCGTTATGGTCCGTAGTGGACAGATATAAATCAAATTTAGATGAGTTGTATCAATACTAATTAGTATTTGTTAATAACAATACTCACTGTAGAACTGATAACTAATTAATATGTACGTGTGCTATCCTCCTTTTGCTGTTTGCTGTGTGCTATCCTCCATGTTGGTGTCCCGTGGCCCCCTCTTAAGTCTCAATATGACACACAAGTTAATACAACTCTCATTTTTATTAAAATATACGCCAAATTAGTATGTATTATTCAACACTATGAAACTTCTATCTCTTGCTGTTTGCAGATATTTTTTATATATATTAAAATGTCAAGGCATATTGAATTAAATAAATAACATAAATAAAGTGGAAATAACATCATATATGTGTGTGTCACGTATGGTGCTACTTTTGTTGATCAACAATATGCATTGGTATTTCTTCTGACGTCAGTCTGCTTCAATAAAACTACGTCATGGGGCTGACTTCGATATGTCCGACGAAAAAACATAATATGACGACGCACCACCACGTTGATTTTTATCTATTACTCAGTATTTTCTTAAGCACATAACCACACTAATTAAAAAATCGTTTTCTTTCATAATTATATATTCAAGAAACAGAAATTTATAAATGATTGGATAAGTGCTTCATTACTGTAGTCTACACGCCTAATTAGTACTCTAGAGCTGTTTCACGATAATGTTAATAGAAAAATTATTTATGATTTTTTTTCTTTTCCAAAAAGCATCACAATTCAAAAGATGAGTTCCAAAGGAGAAAAATCTAGTTCTACGGCGGATCGGGAGGCGAAGAAAGAACCAGCGAGTGTGATTCCCGTTAAGAGGAAGCTGGTGAAGACTATGGCCGTGAAAGCCATTTTCTCTGCCATTTCTCCCTCCGCTTGCAGCCGGAACCCTGACTATTTCCGGCAACAGGCTGATCGGTCCTTTTGTCATGTTGTTGTTCAATACTATTCTATATATATGCTGGTGTTCTCCTCGTGTAAGCTTTTCGTAACGTTTCTCTTTTTGTACTTACATGTTTAAATGTTTCAATAATTCAGTTTCCGGTTCGGTGATTATAAATTATGATTATGATATCCTCTTTTGTAAAAAAGTAACCAAGTTGTGATAGTTATTGTAACACACCCATGTCGAGTGTATTACAATTATAACGGGTTATGATTATTGTTTTAAAATTAAAACAACACTCCTTTTTGCCTATCATTATTTAATTTTATAGTTTACTAGGTGTTGATCCGAACTATGTACAGATTATTTGCATATTTTGATTTAGTGTTGTAGGTATCTAAATATACAAACTTTAACATTTAGATTATCACTTTAAAATATTTTAAATAGATATTACTTAAATAAATAGTTGATAATAAAGACTGAAATCAAAAAAATATAAAGACAATGTGAACTCCTAATATATTATATATAAATAGATAAAAAAATAATTAAAATATAATTAAGTTTATATTTTAACTCAACTGCATTACTTGTAAATTTTTAATTATAAAATAATTAGTGATGTATTTAATAATTAGTAGATATTAGTGAACTATATAAAAGTAAATAAATTTTACTCTTCTTTCTGTAGCAACTTTATATGTGAAGCATGGATGTAGCGTTTGTGTAAGAAAAATATATACAAGTATTGTATTGTATGTGTTTTGTTCGATTTCAAGAGATGTTTACAAAAATTTCATTTGTTTGATATTGGTGTCAATCTTTGCGGTCGTGCTAAATTGTTTGGTATCATTTTTGGAAGCTTTCATTTATTTCAACCAACGATTTCGTCGATAAATAAAATGTTGAATTTAATTTCGACTTTGTACATTTTTTAGCGAGTTTTTAACTTGTAGATCGAGTTTGGTTTCAGGGTCTTTTTATTCGGAATAGTCGGTTCGCCGATATAAATCCATGCATTGTTGTTGACTATAAAAAATTGTTTACATATTAGGTTTAGATCATAATATGCATATTTTTATTTAGTAAACTCAATGATATCCTGATGTCGATGAAAGCATTTCCCATGAGTATATTACCATTTTTAAAGTTCTTGAAATGAATTAGTGCTTACAGACTTCATCATTCGCAGAAATTGTCGATTTGTAAAATTTGATTGGAAATATGTTTTTGTAACATGTGTTGTCATGTTTATGTGAAGTATTGGTTTGGGATAGAGTGATGTTTTTTTTGTAGGAATATGAGAATGCTTGTTATATATATAGAAGGATAATTATTGGTGTAATTATTGTCTATTATTTAATTTATTTTAGTTTTAAGCTTTCATATTAAATATTTTGGTGGAAATTGAATATTAATTTTATTCATCTTTACGTTGCTCAAGTTGTTTTAGACACATAAAAAAATCTACGTTAGCGATTTATACATGATTTAATAAACATTATTGTGTGATGTTTCATTTGATTTTCATTGAAAAAATCAAATACACGGACCATGACCAATTAGATAATTTGGACATAGAAAAAATTTCATCTTTTTATGAGATGGATCCCAATAATAATCATTCAAACAAATTACTTACTTTTAAAATAAAATTACCAATTTTAAAATCAATCTTCCAATCAATCGTAAAATATATCAAATTATGGTTTTCCAGCAAATTTCTTCATACCGTCACCTATTCTAAACTATCCTCCATATTATGGTTCGATGATGTCATATTCATCTCAACCACCCTCTAATTCGTTTACCTGCATTTGCAAATCATGTACGTGCTAGATCCGAATTGCGTGATTCAAATATACATCACGAATTGTAAACAGATCTAGTCAAACACATATGTAAAAAATTCGAAATATTTCGTGATTAAATTGTTTTTTTAAGTTGTAATGTAAGAGTTTTATAGTTTGTGAATGTAATATTATACTTCTTAAGTTATGCGTGTTTTAATAAAAATTAAGTGTGTTTAAATAAAATTATATGTTTTAATAAAAATATGGGATAGGATGTTGAATTTTATCAAACAAAACTATTGTAGAATATAAAAGTAAAGTGGATTAGGATTAAGGTCCGCCGCTCCAAAATTTTTAAAGATGTAAAGATAAAGGCACGTTTCATACGTGTTTTAATTTGCTATCATTGATTACTTCCAACAAATGTTTAATGCTAGTATATTGAAACACCCTATACCGGAATACGACAAGCTACAGGAGTTAATTGCGGCGAGAAGATAAAATTCCGGATTTTAAAAAAATTTGTTTAAACCGGTTTTAATCCTACTCAACTACTCCAACATAATTAATATTTATTATTAGTTATTCCTTACTTAACACTCCAGAAAATCACTCCCATATTAAACCCAACAAGTGCAAAACATTATCAACACTAGGCATAATAAACATCCAACACAAAAATATATGAAAATCCCTTTTTAAAACGCTTAGATCATCCTCCTTCCTTCCGCCATGGTTCCAGGAGCTTCCATCCTTATGACTTCTCTTTACCTGCACCAAAATAGGCGCGTAAACATTGATAATGCTTAGTGAGACGGTTATCCCGTCCCACGGCTATACACACATATGATCAAAAACTTACCGAAACTAATATGCAACACACAAAGCAATCAAACAATATAGTAATATAGCTCCATCACACACAACACATACAAAGTGTACCATTCATCACACATATCCATATGGTTAAGCCCTACATCACACATCAATCACAAAAGTCTATTGATCACATAGATAAGCTACGGTCGCGCACTCACCTCGATTGACGGTTGATGACGGAGAAAAAATCACTAATAACTCTTGATGGTTTTGAACCTCAACCTTGATTATTTTGGCACAAAAACACTACAAGATATCCACTCAAAGCCTTCCAAGGTAGAGCACAAAGTGCCCTCAAGAGATTAGTCTCATAAGCCTTAAGCTCAAAAGCTTAAATCACAAACTCGGATTTCTTTCTTCCCAAAAACAGAGTTTCACTAATCCGGTTATATCTCTTGCTCTAGACAATATTTGAGCAATTACTTTGGTCAATATCAAGTTAAGACCCTCAAGAATCTACCTACCAAATTTCAGCTCATTCCAATAAGATTTGAGTGACCAAACACTCTCCCAAATCAAACCCGTCGCGGTTTGCTCTATTTTGAGCGGTTTTGGGAGAAAATCAATATCTTCCAAACTACTCAATGAAACTCGACAAAATTTGGTAGATAGATAGACAAGAGATTGAAGAACTTACTCAAATATTTTCAGCTCAAACTGGATCCTTTTGATAGCCCGATCGGCCCTCCCAATTCGACCTTAAAACTCTGTTTTCCAAGTCTCTTACACCTTCTTCTTATTCTTCTTCTTCTTTCTCCTTCTTCTCAAGCTCTCTCTCTTTTCTCTCTTCTCTCTAGCTCAAGAACACAAATATCTCCCCATGATGAAGATGAGCTCTCTAGAAGCTTATAGAAGCTTGGGAGAAGAGAAGATATTTTTAATGGTTGGTTTAATGTAATTAAACCAAACCAAATCACTAAACCGGATTTAATTAAACCAGCTCCCGTGATTTTAATTAATTTCCCGACTCGGTTTAGTGATTCCGCCAACTTCCACGAAATATTTGAGACATCCCTTTGTCCCAAATTATTTTTTTCAATATCCCGAATTTACAGCTTAATTCTGTTTTAAACCAATCGACACGAAATTAATTCCCGATAATTAATCCTTCGATTAATTCAACCCTTTCACAACTCGTAAGGCTATTAATAGAGCTCGATGTTGTCCCATACTTGGTTCAATAACACCTTCGGATCCAATACCGCAAGATCCAACGTGGTCATATAACGACTAAGCCCATCGGAATCCAATACCCGGATTCAAATAAGTGAAGTCCATCGAGATTTAATCCGCAAGATCTCCCTCGGTTTACCAATCGATTAGAACTAAATCCACATAGTACTAATCGGTAAATCCACCCGTTAGGATTAAATCCAGATAATCCTAACCAACCGAGGATTAAATCCACATAATCCTAACCAACCGAGGATTAAATCCACATAATCCTCCAATAAGGATTAAATCCACATAATCCTTATCACCCTATGATTAAATCCACATAATCCTAATTAGCGTAGGATTAAATCCACATAATCCTATTCGGCTTAGGATTAAATCCGCATAATCATAATTCGTCAACCACGTATTAGTATCAAATGACATAAGATCCTAATCCACCGAACCAAGTAACGGAACAAAACCTCGACCATAACCACCACTACACATGAACTTCTCATCATGTGTCAAACCGTCTCTAATACATGAAATCCGCATCATGTATTATTTAACAACGATACATGAAATTCTCATCATGTATCAAATCACCCACGATTTAATTCAATAATACTCCTCTTACAATTGAATTTCCGTCAAAATACTACAATCCGAAGGTCCACATTTTACAACAAAAGTCAATATCTTACATCACAAGAAACGACTTGGAACACGGATGTTATACGTCCTAGTAATAAGTTATTAACTAAAATACTTTAACGAAAAAACAAAGTTAGTGACTAAAATAATAGGTAAAAGAGAATCACCTTTTTAGATAATTATTTTACATGTAAAATGATTTTTAAAAAAATCAGACGATATGGATAAATTGTGACTCGTGGTTCATGTGCTGAAGGTATGCATACTTAATATTAAAATGTTACTGTTTTCATAAATTATTCCAACGGCCGAAAGGTAAAGGTAGAAAAAAGGAGACTGAAGCCAATAATCCATATCATGATTAATTAACTCGGAAAAAGAATAAGTGGCTTTAATCAGTATCTCAATTAATTATATACTTAGTTGCAGCATAACTAATTGGTGTTCTCAAATGAAACTGTATTTTATACAAGGCCACGTGAGGGAAATAAAAAGATTCATAAAATAAACTATTGTTTTTACATGTTAGCTTGTACCATAGGTCTCATCAACTGATAAATTGAGGGCAAATCTAAGAGCTTATTACCTCCTTAAGACGAAAACAGAGATTTAGATAGAGAGCGAACAACGATGAGCTCGGTAGAGAAAGCGGTGAAGGTGGTGGTGGTAGAGGATGGAGAGTGGCGGCAGCGGCGGTTGGGGCCGAAACATGGGAGTGTGTTCCCAAAAGAGAGGAAGCTGGTGAAGGCAATGATTATGAAGACTCTCTTTTCATTTCGATCTCCTTTAAAGTCCAAGCAGATAGCAGAGCTTCCGAGGAACAAGCGCGTGCAGTCCACGCTCCGGTAGCCTTCAAATGATATTTTTTGGGGTGATAATTAATATTATGGGTCTTAGACTAATAATTTTCCGTACTAAAGAGTAGATCATGTTAAATTAGCCATGTCTCCCGAATGATCACTCTTTCTTGGAAAGAGTTTATACTATAGTGTTCAGGATGATTTGTGTGTGTGTAAGTGTGTTTTTTTTTTTTAATAAGAAAAACGATGTTACTAAGTTCACTAGTTTCTCTGTATATATTCATCGTGTTTTACTGTAGTTATAGATTTATAATTTACGACAAATAATGTTTAATGAATTACCTCTATATTGTTTTCATAATAAGTTCAAAATGTGAGAAGAGATAGAGAAGCTTAAACGAAATTGAGAAGCTTCATACGCTAAAAACTACAAAACCAATGAATGTTCACTTTTGAGTTATAGTTTTTAGAAACTTAAAATTACAACAAGTGAAAATGAAAAGAGACAGAAAGTAAACTAACAAAACATTTGTTTAGTTAGTAATCGAAGTTATGGTTTATTGGCTTATATATTAATTGTTTAGTTGAAAATTAAAACCTTTAAGACAGATAATTAAGTTGGTAATCTAAACCCAAAATAAAAAGGTTGTTAATCGCTTCCGAATAAGATAAGAACGGAAACTCCGAAAGGTCAGCCTTGTGTGTCAGCCGACGAGCGGTTAGAGTACCGTCTTATTTCCGCTGGACTTGGTGAGTATCTATAGTGTGTCCTCTTTACCAACGCAGGTTTTTGGTAGCTAATCAGTTGATCTTTGTCTTCGAGTTTTTAAACTTTCCGGTGCTTTTGGCCTGTTTTCTATATCCCTCTAATTTGCAACTATTTGTGGATGATTATGAATATATTTTTAATTAATTAAAAAAAAACTATAAATCAAGGGATGAAAATTACGCCGTTATGGTCCGTAGTGGACAGATATAAATCCAATTTAGATGACTTGTACTAATACTAATTAGTATTTGTTAATAACAATACTCACTGTAGAATTGATAACTAATTAATATGTAGGTGTGCAAAACTTTTATTATTAATTTTGCTGTTTGCAAGCAAAACTTTTATTATTAATTTCCAAGTTGGTGTCCCGTGGCGGCGTGGCCCCCTCTCAAGTCTCTATATGACACGCAAGTTTTTATTAATACAACTCTCATTTTTATTAAAAAAAATTATTATTATTCAACACTATGAAACTTCTATCTCTTGCTGTTTGCAGAGAATTAATTAAATAATTTTTATATATATTAAAATGTCAAGACATATTGAATTAAATAAATAACATAAATATATTGGAAATAACATCATATATGTGAGTCACGTATGGTGCTACTTTTTTGTTGATCAACAATCATTATATGACGACGCACCACCACATAAATTTTTATCTATTACTCATTATTTTCTCAAGCACATCACCACATTAATTTTAAAAAAACATATTTTTTTTCAGATTTATATATTCGAGAAATAGAAATTTATAAACGATTGGATAAGTGCTTCATTACTAGTCTACACGCCTAATTAGTACTCTAGAGCTGTTTCACGATAATGTTAATAGACAAATTTCAGAGGATTTATAATTTTTTTTTTCATTCGAAAAAGCATCACAATTCACATCTGCTATTAGTATAATTGTATTTTCTCTGTAAGGTAATCGTTTACGTCTCTTCTATTTTCGCTGTAAACTAATCTCTCACAGCAAAATTTCTTGATCGGATAATAAATAAAATATTTATCCAGAAAATATAACGGGCTTTGCTGATCTTTGTATTATATACCTAACGGACGACCAAGGCAAATATGGTTTGGTCGGAGCTTTTTATAAAACTATTAAAATGGACTGAGAAAAACAAATATATGAATAATCGTGAAAAGACTAAAAATAACACAAACAGGATTGACACAGAGAAAAGGATACTGTCAAAATCATAGTAAAAGGCGAATCAACAAGGACTCATGTAACACATTTGTTGTTCCCCTCTGTAAATGTTACTCAGTGCCTCTGTTTACCCCTGTTTATCAGAATCTATCTAATCAACCGTCATTGTAAGAAAAAAGATTCCGAATTAACTGTCATAAAGTTGTTCATAAATTCAATAAAAAAATATTTTGAAAAGAAAAGACAACGGATTCGGCAAAACTTAGAAAGGACTAAACCATTTTTGATTCACGTTAACAGCGGGAACACATAAAAATAACTTTTTTAATGCATAAAGCTTAAAATAAAAGTCAATTAGACGTTTATTTTCTATTATTTTTTAATTTGTGACATGTTAAATCTATACCAATCATCTAAAATTTATTTATTGCTCATTAAATAAGTAATATACAAACCGAATGTTGGTCTTTCCCGGGTTCATTGTACTAATTGCTAGACTGGTACTTAGTTCTCAAGTTTGGCTACTTCTTATTTGTCAAATAAAATGAAATTTTTCTTTAACAAAAATAAAAATTGGCACGCTCCACTAGTCAGTGCATGGAAATTTCATATTATAATTCTTTATTTATCATCCGGGGATTTATCGTAAGCCAGAATATCCAAATGTCATGAAATTAATTGTAAGTTTCCCTGAGTTTTCTTGTTCATCGAAGCTTATATCATAAGTATACGATAATTTAAATTTCCTCTTTACAGTAAATGGGTAGCTAACACGTGGTGTGGAGATGGAGCAACTTGGAGCAGAAGTTTAATTTTTAACAGGGCTCACTCTTAGGGGCATCTCTCTATATAACCACATTGTGCATAGCTTCATCATTACAACAACAACAACAAACAAACACATATATACATACACAACCGCCAACACATAAATACATATACAAAAGATGAGTTCCAAAGGAGAAAAATCTAGTTCTACTGCGGATCGGGAGGCGAAGAAAGAACCAGCGAGTGTGATTCCCGTTAAGAGGAAGCTGGTGAAGACTATGGCCGTGAAAGCCATTTTCTCTGCCATTTCTCCCTCCGCTTGCAGCCGGAACCCTGACTATTCCGGCAACGGCGACGGAGGGCGCGTGTACCCCACTCGTCGCTGATCGGTCCTTTTGTCATGTTGTTGTTCAATACTATTCTATATATATGCTGGTGTTCTCCTCGTGTAAGCTTTTCGTAACGTTTCTCTTTTTGTACTTACATGTTTAAATGTTTCAATAATTCAGTTTCCGGTTCGGTGATTATAAATTATGATTATGATATCCTCTTTTGTAAAAAAGTAACCAAGTTGTGATAATTATTGTAACACACCCGTGTCGAGTGTATTATAATTATGACGGGTTATGATTATGGTTTTACAAATAAAACAACACTCCTTTTTGTCTATCATTATTTAATTTTATAGTTTATTATTAACCTTCTAATTCAATATGCCACTATGCTGTCTAATAATTACGTTTTAACTTAAGATCAAATTGGGAGCAGAATGAAATGCTTTTGACCAGACTTGTTCTTTTGTGTGTGGAATTATTGAAGCATCTGGGCTTTTGTTGTATTTTTCGTGTGTAATATGGATCTAGCAATATCGACATAATCATTTATTTCTGATAGACATATGTGCGTGCAAATTGTTTTTTTTTTTAACCAGTGAAGAATTTTAAATCATATATGAATTTTTAAATTAATTAAAATGCATGAACGAAGGCCCCTTAGTATTCTTTCTTTCCAGTAGAAACTTTTTAAACGCTTTAGTTTACCGGTCGGATCCAGTAACAAAATCATATTACATGATTTATAACTCTGATTACATTACATGTTCTTGCCGTCTTTTTATGCCACCATAATAATAATTAGATATTTGAAACAATCGAGGTGATGTAGATCTCCAAAACAACGACCACTCTCAGACATTCAGGTCCACAGCCCCTAGACTTTTAAGTAATGTGCATTATCATTTTGATCAACGTAACAACCACATCGTTTAAAAATTTGTATTTCCGTAAAAGAATTATATTTTTTGTTCATTATCATTTAACTTTTTGTTTCATATCTATCAATTCAGGAACTAAAACTAAGTGTTTTTTGAAAATGGAGTTACCTTCATAGTTCTAATTATTCATCTATGAACTTGATTAAACTTATTTAAAGAAATATGTTGGACCAATATTATCATGATATGGTCAAAATGAAATAACTAACCGATGATAATTAATATGATTAATCAATATGTTACAAATTAATCATGCCAGTAAAATTCAAGGTTTCTCAAAGTTGTCAGATCTAGTTTTAATTTGGAATTATGAACAATTGTTCGTATCGAACCGTATATATTTATTTGGGCTCATGTTTCTTTCATGTGACAAAATATTTGATGATATTAATATGTTACTGTTTACATAAGACAAATTATTATACTTCTTAACGGCCCAAAGTTGAAAGTGGAAAAAAATAAAAAGGAGAAGGGGGAAGACCTATCCAAACCATATATATCATGATATTAATTCACTAATAAGTATCTCAATTAGTTAAATAACTAACTGCAGCATAATTGGTCTTAGAGGAAGCTTAACATACTGTCAGGGCCACGTGGGGGAATGGCTGATAAAATAAGAAAATATGATATTCTTTTTCTTTTTTGTTTTTTGCTAAAATAAAATAAGATATTCTTACATGTTACTATGTTAGCTTGTACCACTAAAGTCTCATCAACTGATAAATTCAGGCAAATCCTACGAGCTTATGTTGTCTTTAAGACGACAAGAGAGGATTAAACAGAGAGTGACGATTGATGAGCTTGGTAGAGAAAGCGGTGGAGGCAGAGTGGCGGCGCCGGTTTGGGCGGAACCAAGGAAGTGTGTTCCTAAAACAGAGGAAGCTGGTGAAGACGATGATTATGGAGACATTGTTTCCATCTCGTCGATCTCCTTTAAAGTCCAAGCTGATGGCTGGGCCGCCGAGGAACAAGCGCGTGAGGCCCACGCTCCGGTAGCTTTCAAGTGATCTTTCTCTTTCTTGGGAAGAGTAATTTCTATAAACGATGACTTGTGTCCTTTGTTCTCACATAAAAAAACGATGTGTGTTTTGTTAAATACCACTAGTTTCTTTGTATATATTCCTTGTGTTAGTTTATGATAGTATGATTTACTACAAATAAGTTTAATGCATTTTTTGCTTATGTTGCTTCATTATAATTAAACATTTGAATTTAAAAAGATGAGAAGATTTAAACGCTAATTAAAGATTTTAAATACCAATGAATGTTTTAAGTTCGGAGTCGTGGTTTACTAAATTTTAAGCTAAAACACGTTGAAAGAAAAATGAAATTTTAACAATTTCTTTTCTCATCTTTTTGACGGAATTCAAACAACTTAGAAGGAAAAGAAAAATAGGTCAATTAATGAACATGTAGTTTTGGTTTATTCGCTTATCAAATTTTTTGTTTGAGTAATTAAAACAAGTTGGCAATAATAAATAGAAAAAGATGATAAGCGGTCATTAGAGTCGCTTCCTAAGAAAAAAGAATGGATCACACCACACATAAAAAAGAATCAATTATCATTTAATATTGAAAATTATATAAATAAATGATAATTGGAAAGTGACAACACTCTAAACTTTAAATTAGCACATCCAACAAAATTTGATATATGAATAAATTTTCTTGATGTGATTTGATCCAAACCTAGACGATCATTTCTAATTTAAGTACAATCAATAACTAAAAACAACCAAACCAAATTATTCGTCGACATAACACGTTCAATGTCTAAACCAACAAAAGAAATGAGAAGTATATATGATAGAATTGCAGACAACTTAATCATTGGTCGTTTAGTTAAACCAATGGAAATATGATTATGCCGTTATTGTCTGTAATAGGGAAAAAATGACTTATCATACTAGTGATATGTTCATAACAATTATATCACGTTTGAGTTGATAATTAATTGACTGATATCTTCGTTTGCCCACCTTCAAATCCTTTTGCTGTTTGCAGCGGAAATCCAACCTTAATTTCGAAGTTGGTGCCTTGGTGGCTACCTATCATTTTCAGTATAAATAGTTATAGAATCAATATTAAAGAAATATAAAGTCATTTGGTGCCAAATAAACAGATATTTTCTATTGTATTAATGAATAGGTTATAGGATAAATAAATTGGATATAATATCATGTGTGTTGAGTCCTCTTAATTAATTATAAATCGATTATAACGTCTTCTGGCAATGGAGTTCAATTGCATTTGCACCCGATGACCCGAACCCTTTGCCAGTTCATTTGTTTATTCATGAAGTCTAATAAAGTACAGTTATATCTTTCGTTAACTAACATATAGATTGTGATGTAAAATTATAAACTTATACACAAAGATTGTCTCGGTTCATCCATTTTATTAATATAATCATGGTATAGATGAAAAATTAATAAATTATTGGTTAACCACTTCAATTACTTTAATTTTCACGTCTGATTAGTACTCTACAGCTGTTTCACGGTATTGTTAATATGAATCTTCCAAAATTATATTTACTTTATAGTAAAATTTATCTAGAATGCCCTAAGAATTGAACAAAAAAACTAGAATACACCAGTTTCAAGTAATTACTTCAAAATCTTTTGATTTGTCCAGTAAACCAGTTTTTTTTTTAAATCACGAAAATGCCATTCTAAAAAATGAAATGTTTTCAATTTTCCACACTTTCAATTTGATATCTATCAAAATCGATAATCCAAAAACCAAACCCCAAAAAATTGTCAAATTGATAGAAAAAACTCTCTCTCTTCTTTCTCTTCTTCGGCGACAGAACCAGCGAAACTCTAACTAAGCAGCGGCGGCGGCGATTTCTGTCTCTCCGGCAACGATGCTTCTCGCCGTTTGCCAGAGAGGGCTCCTCTCTTCTTTCTTTCCTTTTCCTTTTTTCGTTTTCCTTTTTTTTTTTCCTTTTCCTCGACGATGTGCTGTTTCAATCCCTAAGACGCCTGATGAGGTTATTTATGAGTTCCTTGTTCTTAATCTAGTGGCTAGGCTTAGTTTGTTTATGAAATAATCAATCCGATTGTAGTTCTTCATTCATTTTTGTTATGTGTCATCACCTCCATTATATTGATTAGTCTGAATCTCCTCAACTGTTAAATCGAGTTTTGTTTCCACGAATTTGTAATGATTTATCACTGGTTGTTCGATTGCAGGAGATTAAGGAAGATTCTAATGGAAATTTGGCAAGTCCAGTGATATCAGCCGTGAAGAACTTATCTGTTTGTTAGATGGTAAATCAAAGTGGAACCCTAGAGGTAAATATAAGTCTTCTCATTCTTTACCATTCTGTTGATTTTATCGTTCTTGGTTTGTTGATGTTTAGTTGATATGATTGAATGCATTGATGATGAACAAATGAAAGCTGTAAAGGAGGCATTGCATGTGTCTAAGGCACCGTCAATTTTTGTTTGTCGTGAGGAAGAGCAGAGATGGATTTTTGAGTTTGTAAAAGGTTGTATGGAACAAAAGAAGGCTGAGAGTTTGCACATATGTGGCTGCCCTGGAACTGGAAGGTCACTATCGATGGAGAAAGGAAGACAACAAGCTGAAGAATAGGTAAAGTAGGTAATCAATCTTGTGTCTGTTTTAGAACTTGTGATTAGTGTAGATCTATTAATAGAAGGACTGATCTTTCATCAAATCTTGCAGGCAAGTTTGCCTTGTCCTGAAACAATGTCTGTTAATTGCACATCACTGAGAAAAACAACATATATTTTCTCCAACGTAAGACTGACCTTATGCTATCTAAATACCTCAAAGTTCTTGGTCTCATTTTAGTACATTTGTTTTTTGAGTTATTTTGTTTTTAGATACTTGGTAAAAACGACTCAGGGAAGAAAGCTAATGGCTCCTCTTCACCTCTACAACAACTTCATATTTTGTTTTCTAAAAAGCAACTACCATCCAGCTCAAAGATGATGTAGGTTTTTTTTTTTTGTCTGTGATTTGGTGACCTGCTAGATTTAAAATTCATTGTGTTGTTTCTCATTCAAAATTTGTATACAGACTACAAATTGCAGATGACATGGATTACTTAATCACAAGAGATCGAGGTGTCCTTCATGAGCTTTTTATGCTCACAACTTTGCCATTTTCAAGGTGTATACTTATACTCATTTCTTTCAAGTCACAAATTTATTTGTTAGCTGTCGTAGATTTGTTTGTAAAAGTAATCGCAGAGTTTTTTGGTTATTATTACAGATTTATTTCTTTGATGCCGCATATTTTTTTGGTTATGATCTCAGATTTATTTTTTTGTACCCGCAGATTTTTTTGTTATTATCGTAGATTTATTTCTTTGTTGGAATAAATCTACTGGAGTAGTCGTAGTCCCTGGTTCTGGTTTTAGACAGGTTTGAACAAAAAAAAGCTTTCGCTCCAAAGAATCGAACCAAAAGCTCACTTACTATTATTGATCTTGTGTTTTTTTTAGGTTTGATATAGGTACCCGGAACATGGCATTTCAGGTTTGATATAGGTACCCCAAGAGGATAAGATTCCAGCGATTGTTGATCGTCTAACTGCGTTCCACAAGAGCTTCATGGACGAGTTCCGCGACTAGGCCTTCTGATTTCAAGACTTCTATATAGATATATGATCCATCTTGAGTAATAATAAGAAAAAGGTCCCATATCGTTTCTCTTTCCCCGACATTGTGTTTATATAAGCTTAAGATGTGAGAACATTAGTACTATGTAATCTTCTTAGAGACACCAGAGTTTATCATCATTAAATGATTAAGATAAGTGTCTCACCATCTGATCAATATAGCAGTAGTCAAAGTAAGATCACGTGGTTAGATCCCAATAATGGTTCAAACTCAACTTATGATGCATCGTGCAAGGCAGTGATGTGGAAAGCTGAATAATACCATTTGGTCAATGAATAGCAGAAATTACAAAATTGAACCAATTTACTAAGATGAAAGCATAAAATTGAACCGAATCGGCTTGAACGTCTCACATAATCATCTTTTTTTCTCTATCACCCTACAAAAATAAATGTGTTTGGTAAGATGCCAAACCCTGAAAAAGAACTATAGTTTGGGATGATTGATAGAATTACTTACACTTTTGATAGGTATTTTCTCGTAAGTTTTGAAACTTCCGTAAGAAAAAGAGCCTACTAAGTATTCTCATGCTGAAGATGCCATTGATTATCTTCTCAACTTGCTGTTGGTGCTAGTACTCTTCTTACCCTCTTTGTGGAATGAACTCTTCTTATTGAAACTAATGCTCATTTTGTCATCAACTTTTTCCTCAAAATTTAGCGTAGAAAGCTTTTCTTTCATCAGATTCTCCGCTGGCTCATGACCTAAGTTTAGCTCCTTGGTGGTCTCAGTGGCTGGTTTAGGAACTTCAGCAGCTACATCACTACCACTTTTCTTGTATCATATTTGGCTAAATCATTATCATCCTTGTTAAAAGACCTTACTTTAGAATGAAGATCATCACTAGTTTCTGCTGTAATTTCCCCAAAAGCTTATTCTGATCCACTTTCAACATCAGCTACCTTAATCTCCTTTTGCTGGTGCACATTGCAGTAAAAAACTTGAGATCCTAAAATCCTGACGAGTTATCAAAGCCCATTTACACCTTCTGAGACTGAAATCAAAATTAATGTCAGAACCTCCATCAGTAAAAGCTTGATGATAAATGAGTATTGCAGGAACGATACTGAAAAAATTAGATATTAGGGAAAATAACGAAGTTATATGTGATAAAATGAGTTTTCAAAGTGAACCAGGTAAGATGACTTTGCAAGAACCTTTTCAAATGACTGTTGATTATCGAAGTCTGTCAAAGCCAGTCATCTATCTCAGCAACTTCTGTCATTCGAACACCGACATGGAATTATGGAGAGATTCAATGTATGGGTGAAGAGGATTGCGCTGAGAAGCTAAGCGATCATGGGAAGAAGAAGAAGAAAATGATTGTAAATGATATCTTAAAAATTGAAAGCTAACCGAAGAGGTAGAGAGAAACTTGAGTAAAATTTTGTTATTGAAAATAAATCTGCAGCAAAAGGGTGTCAACAAATCTGTGGGTAATAAGCCTGCGACTATTAAAAGGTTAGTCTGGTCAGAATTAAGTCTGCGGACACATGGTCGAACAAATCTGCGTCCATGGCAAATAAGTCTGCGGCAGAAAATAAATCTGCTCTCGCTTTGGATAAATCTGCCGTCGCTACGAGTCAATCTAGTAATTATCTTCTGCGGTGTCTGCCAAACAAATCGGCATATTTATAAATATGTGGTGTCTGCTAAACAAATCAGCAGATCCATTTGGCGGCAGATTTACAAATTTGCCGCATACTTGTAAATCTGCCGCCAAATGGATCTGCCTTATAGCACCGTAAATTTGCGGCAGATTTGTAAATATGCAGCCGGTGTGATGCGGCAGTTCGATTTTGCCGCAGATTTATAAGTTTGCGGTCAAGTAAGAACAAATCGGCCGCATACTATGCAAACAAATCTGCCACATATTTATTTTCGCAGATTTGTTGTATTGGAGTGGCAAGACCGTAAATTTTCGCAGGTTTTTTTGTAATTAAGTCGAACTTTTTCGAGTGGCGCCAAAATTCATTAATGACATTTTCGTAAAACATTTATTCTTAATACTTTGAATAAGAGATATTTTGGAGGTTAAAAAAATATTGAGACGATCTCGTAAATCTAATATATTCTGGTTATAAACATGAAGAATTAGACAATTACAGTAATCCTCCCTAGTTTTTATTCTTTTATCTGGAAAAAGCATCGCAAATTCACAGCCATTTTTTTTTATATCTATGGTCGTATAAAACTAATAAAAATCATAATTTTTCTTTCTGTATAATCCAATCTCCATCATGTTCTTTCATTTTTCCACACAAATCTTTGACATTAAATACTATAGATCGTATCATAAGCGAATTTCCAGAAAATAAAATGGGCCCTCGACGGATCTTTGTATTGTTCCTAACGACCAATCATATATGTTTGTGGTGTGAATTAACACATGGATTAAGAAACCTTGAAGGTTAACGTTTACAAATAAAGATAGGAAAAATAAAACAAACAAAATGTAGAAAAGAGCTAATACTTTAATTATCCTGACACGATTACATAAAAAAGGATATTGTCTAGATTCATTGTACAAAATCGAATCTACATACATAATTATGTCTCAACACAATTATTGTCAACAAGGTAACATCTCCCGATCCTCCTTGTAAATGTTACTCAGTGTCAGTGGAACAAAATATTTTTCAGGTTTTAACATAGAAGATGTTTTGATTATTAGTACTGAACTTGTAGGATGACTAAAATATCATTCCCTTAAAATCATTTTTCAAATGCAACAAACCTCCTTTCTCTTTCATCAAACATTGTAGCAAAGGAGACAAACCAGGCGATTTTGAGCTCGGAGGGTTAGGCTCCGGTGTCGGGCCTCCTTGGCCGGCTCCCACGAGATAATCCTCCTTTCTGTTTCGGTAATTCGGTAATTAGGGTGTTGGTTCGGACATTTTCGAAGGAACATTTTAGGTATAGGTGTTCTTAGCTTCAATTGATTCTAAGGCTTAGCGAACTTGGGTTATCCTTTAGTTTCGGTTTCCGGCTTTAGTTGTTACTTGTTCGATTTGTCAAGTTTGGCAAGCTTCTTCTAGCCGTCTTAATGTCCTCTAAGAGCTTTGCGTTTTGTGGGTTAAAGGTGCTTTGATTAGGGTTCGTCAATTGGTGTCAGTTAACTGCAGGACATCGACTTACCTTTCTGAGAGATAGTTGGTTGAAGAAGGGTTGAAGACATTGCAGAGGGGTTAGGTCGTTTTTTCTTCTCTTGCGAGGAGAATGACTAGTTAAGTGTCTGTGGATGGTCTTGACTAGGCTCATGTGTCCGCGTGCAAGTCTTGAAGATCTGTTTGATTGATCTACAAGGTTTACCTTGTTCACATAGTTTCTCGACTGTTTTGGCCTTGGTGGTGTATGAGTTGGTTTTAGGTGCTGTTTTTGCTTATGTGAATGAAGCCTCTTTTTCATCGACTGTGGTGTTGTTCAAGGTTTCGATTTGGGTTCTTCAGAGGTTTCTCTTTAGCAAGGAGGATCCCTAATAATTGTCTTCGTTTTGAAGCTTTTGTCGTCTCCCCAGCTACAGTTTTTATGAGTTCTTTGGATGCAAAGTGGTTTGAGTTTCATCTAAGGTTTCAGCAGAGGTGTTTGTGTTGGTTCTTAGCCTATGAATCGATTTACTTTGAATATCCTTTTCCTTTAATTTCGTTTATGTCAAATAAAAATTTCCCTTTAGAGATTTTAGCTTCCGGTGACATCCTCTAGTCTACCGGCTTGTAGTTTCCGGAAGGTTTTTATAACTCGCCGGCTTTAGTTTCAGGAGATATTTTTGTTTTCCGCCGGCTTTTGTAATATGTAATCGTATTGTACTTCTCTGGTTTTTAATAAAATACTAGTTGACCAAAGAAAATCATTCTCTTAAATATACTGATTGATGGACTAACAAGAAAAAAATAATTACTATTATTATTATTCTTTAAATTAATACTAAGAGATAACTTATTATCATATCATTAGCAAAAAAATAAAATAATAAGAACAAATTATAACAAAATAGAATAATAAATTAATTTTGACTCTATTGGAGATGTACACATAAAAAGGTATGCAGTACTAAAACACGACTTATAATTAAGTATTGTTATTTATATGAGGCGTACGTTGATGACAAATATAGTAACATATGTGTCGAATGATGCCCTCCCGGTGCCTTGTGCTAACGGTAGACTGGTCCTTCGTTCCCAAGTTGGCGCCTACTCATCTGCCAAGTATATTAATCTTAATTAATCAAATTATAACGGCGATGCATGGAAATTTCTATTCTATTATAGTGTTTATCTTATTTTATTTTCTTCAGGGGTGTATGTATTCACATATATCCTAGAAAATATCCGAATGTTATGAAATTATATGTAAGTTTCGCTTAATTTTATTTTTTTCTTTCGAAACTTAAATCATAAGTAGAAGATATAAATTAATTTCATCTTTGCAGCAAATGGGTGCTGACACGTTGGACATGGAGCAACTTAAAGCAGAAGTTTGATTCTCAAAAAATAATCACGTATAGGGGTATTCTCTTTTCTATATAAACCAGGCCACATTGTGCATGGCTTCACAATTATAACAGCAACATACACAAACAAATACACACATCTACAAACAGCCTAAAGATGAGTGCTAAAGGAGAAGGTTCTAGTTCTACGGTGGAGAGGGAGGTTAAGAAACATGTAGCGAGTGTGATTCCCGTCAAGAGGAAGTTGGTGAAGACTATGGCCGCGAAAGCCATTATCTCTGCCCTCACTCCCTCCGGTTGTGGCCGGAGCTCTGACTCTACCGGAGACGGCAACGGTAACGGAGGGCGCGTGTACCCCAATACTCATCGCTGATCGGTTCTTTTCTTGGGGTTGAAGATATAATTACGCCGTCGTACTTTGTTATTTTTTGTCATGTTATTGTTCAAAATTATATATATAAGCTGGTGTTTTCCTCGTGTAAGCTTTTCGTAACGCTTCTCTTTTTGTACTTACATGTTTAAATGTTTCTATGATTCAGTTTCCGGTAGGGTGATTATAAATTATGATTATGATATCCTCTTTTGTAAAAATGTAACCAAGTTGAGATGATTATTGTAACACACCCATGTCGAGTGTATTACAATTATGACGGGTTATGATTATGGTTTTACAAATAAAACCACACTCCTTTTTGTCTATCATTATTTAATTTTATAATTTATTATTAACCTTCTAATTCAATATGCAATTATGGTGTTTTTTTTTTAAGTCAACTAGTAAATTATATTTAATAAGGATGAAACACCATTTGAAATACATCGACGAGTATTAAAACTCTCGGAATCTAAAGCCAGCGGCCATGTGTAAATCCCCGGAAACTTATGCCGGCGATCAACAGAAAGATCCCAGTAACTGAAAACCATTAATCTTGAAAACTTAAAACAAGACTAATGGAAAGCTAACAATCCGATTCCGAAAACCGGACTAAACTACAAACTGATTGATAAAAACTAGCCTAGGGATAAGCTTATATTAATTCGAGACACTTCACTTGATCAAAACCAACGCGTTGCTGATGCGAACCCACCCACACACCAAGTAAACGAAAGCTCCAAGGTTGATGGCGAAATACTCAATGCGTTGACAGAGCTTGAACACAACACTGAAAGTAGACTTCAAAGACAAAGGGAAAGAACCTCTCCTGAGGATAACTCAACCCAATTATTGACGACAAACAGCAGCTAGATAGCAACTAGCACAAGAACTTGAAGGCCACAAGAGAAACCACAACGAAATCTTTCAAAAGGACAATACCAAAAGCAGCTAGATACCAAAAGCAGGAAAAGACCGCCGGCAACTATGCTGTCAAATTGGGAGCAGAATGAAATGCTTTTGACCAGACATGCTCTTTGTGTGTGGAATTATGGAAGCATGTGGACCTTTGTTGTATTTTTCGTGTGTAATATGGATCTAGCAATATCGACATAATCATTTATTTCTGATAGACATATGTGCGTGCAAATTGTTTTTTTTTAACCAGTGAAGAATTTTAAATCATATATGAATTTTTAAATTAATTAAAATGCATGAACGAAGGCCCCTTAGTATTCTTTCTTTCCAGTAGAAACTTTTTAAACGCTTCAGTTTACCGGTCGGATCCAGTAACAAAATCATATTACATGATTTTCTCGATCTTGTTATAACTCTGATTACATTACATGTTCTTGCCGTCTTTTTATGCCACCATAATAATAATTAGATATTTGAAACAATCGAGGTGATGTAGATCTCCAAAACAACGACCACTCTCAGACATTCAGGTCCACCGCCCCTAGACTTTTAAGTAATGTGCATTATCATTTTGATCAACGTAACAACCACATCGTTTAAAAATTTGTATTTCCGTAAAAGAATTATATTTTTTGTTCATTATCATTTAACTTTTTGTTTCATATTCATCAATTCAGGAACTAAAACTAAGTATTTTATGAAAATGGAGTTACCCTCATAGTTCTAATTATTCATCTATGGACTTGATTAAACTTATTTAAAGAAATATGTTGGACCAATATTATCATGATATGATCAAAAAAAAAAAACTAACCGATTATAATTAATGATTAATCAATATGTTACAAGGAAGTGTGTTCCCAAAAGAGAGGAAGCTGGTGAAGACGATGATTATGGAGACATTGTTTCCATCTCGTCGATCGCCTTTAAAGTCCAAGCTGATGGCTGGGCCGCCGAGGAACAAGCGGGTGAAGCCCACGCTCCGGTAGCTTTCAAGTGATCTCTCTCTTTCTTGGGAAGAGTAATTTCTATATATGATGACTTGTGTTCTTTGTTCTCTTATAAAAAACGATGTGTGTGTTATTAAATTCCACTAGTTTCTTTGTATATGTTCCTTGTTAGTTATTATAGATAGTACTCCCTCTTTTCTTAAATATCTATAGAAAAATATAGACAGGGAAAACAAAATCTGGAGAAGAATTGTCATTTTTTCATAAAGGAGAAGATTTGTCTTCATTCCGTGTAATATAAACCTACCTCAAACTAAAATACGAAGACCCTAAACCAGAGTTTAGTAATTAACCAAACTGAGCCTGGAACAATGTGAGTAAACCGAACCAGACTTAAACCAGGATATATCTCTAATAGATCCTTAACATTCATATTAAGAAATCAATGACAGCATCAGACTATATCAAGAATCAGCCACATCTCCAAGGTAAACCTCTTACTATTCAAAACCTTTTTTCAGCACTCGCCGAATTTCCTCCATTGTCTTACTCAAAAGCAGCCGCTACTGAAAAAGGCAAAAACCCGGCTTCAACTAATCAAACCTCTACTAAATCTACCTATCATCTCAAACCACAAAAACAACACCTTCTCACTACCCAATTTACCAAAGCTATTACCCTCAAAGAACTCCAACAATTTACTCAAAGAGTCTTCTACGATGATAGCCTCTACCTTACCGACAATATTACCAAAAACCATACCTTTTATGAGTATATTCTAGTAGACTCTAAATCCATAGAAATAACCCATTATCCAGATAAAACCAACCCTAACCTCATTTCCTATTCCACCTGCAAAATCCTTAAAATCGCTTCTATACAAGACCTTGGCTTTATCCATCACCATACACAAAAATCTTTCTCCACTCCCGGTTACCATATTCCTGGATATACTTACGTTGACTACCAAAATGCTTTCTTTCGTACCTTTTACCTTAGATCTTATGACCACTCCTGGTTTATCTCTTTCGACCTCAAATGCCCTAAGACAATCCCAGGATGGTTCAATGAATGGTGGTATTGGTTCGGACCTTCCGACCCAATTTAATCCATCAGAGATACTCAAAACCTCTTTCCCTCACTACCTTAAACACTTACCTCCACAACCTATTGGCCCACTATCCAAAATTACTTTCCACATCGACATGGTTATTCCCTGGATCTGTTCATGGCATTTTAACCTTGCACTCCATCTTCAAAACATGTCGTACTCTCTCATCCACGAATTTCGTATCAAATGGTGGGATAAGTACAACCTTGATCGTTGCTCCTTATCCAGCATTTCCAACTTCTTCCAAATCCATCATCAACTCCATCACGCCATCAAAATCGTCTCAAAATCTACTCCATTAGTCACGCCAGATCAATTTCTTCAACCACCCCAGTTATCCACACATCCTTTGACATCGAGCCCTACCCACTCCACTGGCTCTTCCACATCAAAACGGTCCTCTAAAAAAGACAAACTCCACAAAATTCTCGATGCTCTTCGTCAACAAATGGAATCTTCCGATGACGAAGACCCTATCCATGACAATGATCCTTACGGCGGTCCTCTCTCCCAAGACCCGCTCGAACAAAAAAAAAATGTAATTATATGTYTATATATTTTCGCAAATTTTATATATTCTAGTAGACTCTGTATATTATTGTTGTATTTTACTGCTTATTTTATTTTGAAAATAATCTACAGAGTATATCTCTGTAATCAAATATTTATGTAATAATTACGAAGCAACACGAATCAAGGTGGGACCAAGATGACATGATCAGTGACATAAGCAAACTGTCGGCACCACAAGAAGACAACACGTATCCAAGACTGTCGGCACCATAAGAAGACGACACGTAGCATCACACTAACGCAAGACAACACTCAGCCTCCCCTATAAATATTCGACTCAACTAAACAAAGGGGATACGAGCGTTCTTCACGCAACTCTCTCTCTAAAATCTCTCCAACCATCTCTCTAAAAACCTTTAAGTTTTCATTACTTGTATTCCTAAACAATCCTTGTAAGTTCTTAGCAAATAAAATTAAAAAGCTTTCTTCTATATTGTTTTCAAACGATCTTTGTAAGTTTTGATTTCATCAAGTTTTAAAACAATATTCTATAAAAAAAAAAAAAATTTGCAATTATAATAGTAATAAAATTAGAAGAAAACCTGGTATCAGTCGGTTTGTTTCACAACTAGGAAGCTATATGACCAACGACGTGGCCGAAATGGAGCTTCGTTCGTTAATGTAAGTCTAACTATTGAATTTTGACTTATTTTACAAATTTACAATAAAATCTTTTCGGATTTTGGATCTATAGAAAAATATAAGTCTAACTGTTGAATTTTGACTTATCTTACAAATTTACAACAAGATCTTTTCGGATTTTGGATCTATAGAAAAATATAGACAGGGAAAAACAAAATCTTGGGAAGAATTGTCATGTTTTTTTGTAAAGGAGAAGATTTGTCTTCATTCCATGTAATATAAACTTACCACAAACTAAAATATTAAGACCCTAAACCAGAATTTTAGTAATTAACCAAACTGAGCCAGGAACAATGTGAGTAAACCGAACCAGAATTAAACCAGGATATATCTCTGATAGATCTTTAACATTGATATTAAGATAAATTAATACAGTTTTCGAATCTATAGAGATTTTGTGGAGCAGGCTAATTTTTTCCGACATTCAGTCTTTAGTCGTCACATTAAAAAGAAAGTAATGTCTTTGCCGCTATACAAAAAAGGGGTCATGTCTTTGACTCCGCAACTGCTTCCCAAATACGAATCTTACAAATTATTAATGGCTTTATTTCCCATCCTCTGTTAGTAATAATTATAGTTTCTTACTAATTTTCCCGTTCAACGTTCACACTCGCATCTTACGGCATCTTTGACAAATTTATTTTGGCTAAAATATATGTACATACATAATATAGCACTCAAATGACCTTCCGCTTAACTATGTAATGTTCTTAACGATCAAACGATATTATATGGTTTGGACTGAGCTTAAGAAAATAGGCCAGGAAGAAAAAATATTACAGTAAAAATCAACAAAAGCAGATTTACAGAAAAAAAGGAAAAATAAAAACATATATAGTAACAGCCAATGATGTAAGGGGATACTTGCTTTTAATTTTTAACTATATATGAATGTATCCAGACATAATTGGCAAAATGCATAGTTAGATTCATTGAACGATAGCGAATAATCTACTACTTATGTACGCACTTATTTTCCACAAAGTCTCGACTATTGATTGAAACTCTCCTTTCTAAGTTTTACTTATTAGTGCATCTCTTTTTAATATAATATCTTAGGTCAATTTGGCCAAAAGAAAAATAAACTTTTCGGTCAATAGTCAACGTCAAAAAGAATTTGAAAATGTTGTTATTAATTCGTGTATTGAAAATATGGTTATGAATTCGTGTATTGAAAAATTAAATGGATTCGGTGGTGGGAAGTGATAAAACATTTTGGATTGATGTTAAAATGCAAAAAAAGCGAAAACACTAAAGCTAAGTTTCAAAACAGGTATAGTCACATTAACTGGACTTTTTTGTATTTTATTTCTTCTTCTGTAAATAAATATCTTTTCTGGTTGTTTTCGAACTCAACTTATTGTTTAAGTACATAAGAGTCGTGAACAAATATATAAACTTCTGTTTCAAGTTTCAAATGTTATTATCTCAATTCCTTGCACGGATGGTATAGTAAAACTTAGTTCCCAAGCTTGTGTCTTAATACATTATTAATACATGATAAAATTAGTTATTAATGTCGGGGAAGCTTGGAATTTTTTTATTGTAATAATTATTTTAAACTACATTTACAGTGACGGGGGCTGATTAACTACGTATATCCACATACATTTTATAAATATTCAAATAAATGTTACGAAAATTAGCTGTAAGTTTCACACTAAGTAGAAGTTGTTCATAAAAATTCATATGTACATCAAATGAGAGGTTGCCACGTAGTGTGAACAACTTAGAGCACAAGTCTTCGATTTCTCGATCAATAGTACTTACTTTGGGAAGTCCTTTCTCTATAGCCTATATAAACCCAACACTCTGCATCTCTGCAAAATCACAAAGCAACACACACATATGCATACATACACACAAAGATATACATTCTTACAATTCTATAATCCGAAGAAGATGAGTTCCGGTGAACTGAAGCCGTTCAAGAAGAAAGAAGGGAGTGTGATCCCAAAGGAGAGAGAGTTGGTGAAGACTAAAGCCGTCAAAGCCATTTGCTCTTTGTTCCGTCCCTCATGCGATGGTAAACAGAGTTCTGAGCCATCCCATGACCGTGACGGAGACCGCGACGGAAAGCGCGTGTACCCCACTCACCCCTGACCGGTCGTTTTCATGGTGTTGAAGATTCAATTTGGCCGTCATGATCTTTAAATGGGTTCTTCCTCTCCTCTGTTTTTGTCTTGTTTATAAGCTTAATTAGCCAAAATAGTGTCTGTTTGTTCTTTGGGATTTTTTTTTTTTTTCAGTTTTCAAGAGAAAGAGTTAATGAATTATGAATTAATATCCTTAGTCCTTTTGCTTTGTAAAAAGTACTATATTTGATCACGAGGTGTTGTGATTAATTATGGTACTAGTCACTAAAACATAATCTGTTTTTTTTTTTTATCATTTTTTTTTAAAAGCATCCTCTGTGTTTCTTATGATTATCATGTGATTTAGTTTCGAATATAAAATATGCAAAGTGCATGCTGTCTCGAAATTCAGACTTTATGAGATAATGATATAAGAAAGAAAAAAAAGAAAAGAGACGAAAAGAAACAAAAATTAACCGGATAATAGGTATCCATAAAAGTAAATATGGAAAAGTTAAGGGTGTATTTTGGGATATGACATTAATTCGACTGCAAATAAAAATATGCGACTATGCGTAGGACCAAAACTTGTCTTATATGTGGACTTGTGAATGTGTCGGTCGAAGCTTATGTTTTTATCATTCTTTAAGAGTTTGAATATTGAGGTTATATATGGACAATATCCGAAAAATAAAAAGTTTATATTTTCATCGAATTATCCATAAACATGAGTATATAAAAAAATTTAGTAATTATTTTTCCTTATATTGTATTTTGGGAAACCCCACTACAATATCTTTTTTGTCAACAAAACTTTCCATACAACTTAATTATACATTTCCCAAGAAGTGGTATTATAGTGTACTTGTATCAGTGTATGTCAAATAGTTATACACAAAAGAGTCGAAACCTGTAATTAACAAAAATAATAAAAGAAACAAAGAAGTGAAGAATCTCATCACGAGCTGTTGAAAAAAAGAACAAAACAAACACAAACCTTTCTGTGTTTGTTAGTTAACTAGGAGACATTGGGGCCTACCAAATAGTATCAAAGTATAAAGGTTTACGTCACTAAGTGACGTTCTGCCAGAAGTCCAGTTTCGTCACTGATGGTCATTGCCTCTAAATCTCCGATTTTGATTGGAATTCACGGTTTCCTAATAAAAATAGTTTATTTTGGAATCCTTGTTGTAAATCCGCCTCCTTGGTTTAGGACTATTGCGGATTTTGATATTCCATCGAACTTGTCTCCCCGTATTATTTAATGGAATTAGTTTTTTAGTGTCAAAAAAAAACAAAAACAAAAACATAGACTTAATATTTTACAATAAAAGATCTTTTTTTTAGGCTTAAATGTTTGTTGCACGTAGACAGATGTAACTATGTAAGTACCACACACGAATTAAAAGGATAAAATATGCGACGGTATGTGATGGAGGGCGCGTGTATCCCACTCGTCGCTGATCGGTTCTTTTCTTGGGGTTGAAGATATAATTACGCCGTCGTGCTCTGTTATTTGTTAGTAATCATGCAAGTAAAACTCAAGGTTTCTCAAAGTTGTCAGATCTAGTTTTAATTGGGAATTATGAACAATTGTTCGTATCGAACCGTATATATTTATTTGGGCTCATGTTTCTTTCATGTGACAAAATATTTGATGATATTAATATGTTACTGTTTACATAAGACATAAATTATTATACTTCTTAACGGCCCAAAGTCGAAAGGAGAAAGGGAAGACCTATCCAATCCATATGTATCATGATAATTAACTCCGAGAAGAATAAGCGGCTTTAATTCACTAATAAGTATCTCAATTAGCTAAATAACTAATTGCAGCATAATTGGTTCTTAGAGGAAGCTTAACATACTGTCAGGACCACGTGGTGGAATGACTGATAAAATAAGAAAATATGATATTCAATTTTTTTTTTTGGCTAAAGTAAAATAAGATATTCTTGCATGTTACTATGTTAGCTTGTACCACTAAAGTCTCATCAACTGATAAATTGAGGCAAATCCTACGAGCTTATGTTGTCTTTAAGACGACAAGAGAGGATTAAACAGAGAGTGAAGATTGATGAGCTTGGTAGAGAAAGCGGTGGAGGCAGAGTGGCGGCGCCGTTTGGGCGGAACCAAGGAAGTCAGGAAGTGTGTTCCCAAAAGAGAGGAAGCTGGTGAAGACGACATTGTTTCCATCTCGTCGATCTCCTTTAAAGTCCAAGCTGATAGCTGGGCCGCCGAGGAACAAGCGCGTGAAGCCTAAGCTCCGGTAGCTTTCAAGTGATCTCTCTCTTTCTTGGGAAGAGTAATTTCTGTATACGATGTGTGTGTTGTTAAATTCCACTAGTTTCTTTGTATATATATTCCTTGTGTTTTTGTGTTAGTTTATGATAGTATGATTTACTACAAATAAGTTTAATGCATTTTTTTGCTTATGTTGCTTCATTATAATTAAACATTTGAATTTAGAAAGATGAGATGATTTAAACGCTAATTAAAGATTTTATATACCAGTGAATGTTTTAAGTTCGGAGTTATGGTTTACTAAATTTTAAACTAAAACACGTCGAAAGGAAAATAAAATTTTAACAATTTATTTCTCATATTTTTTGACGGAATTGAAACGACTTAAAAGGAAAAGGTCGATTAATGAACTGGTAGTTTTGGTTTATTTGCTTATCAAATTTTTTTGTATGAGTAATTAAAACAAGTTGGCAATAATAAATAGAAAAAGATGATAAGCGGTCATTGGAGTCGCTTCCGAAGAAAAAAGAATGGATCGCAGGAGATTATTTTATACACCATCACTGTCTAAATGGTCCACACACACAAAAAAAAACATTCAATTATCATTTAATATTGAAAATTATATAAATAAGTGATAGTTGTAAAGTGACAACACTCGAAACTTCAAATTAGCACATCCAACAAAATTTGATATATGAATAAATTTTCTTGATGAGATTTGATCCTAAACCTAGACGATCACTTCTAATTTAAGTACAATCATTAACTAGAAAAAACGAAACCAAATTATTCGTCGACATAACACGTTCAATGTCTAAACCAAAAAAAGAAATGAGAAGTATATATGATAGAATTGCGGACAATTTAATCATTGGTCGTTTAGTTAAACCAATAGAAATATGATTATGCCGTTATGGTCTGTAATAGGGAAAAATGACTTATCGTACTAGTGATATGTTCATAACAATTATATCACTTTTGAGTTTTGAGTTGGTTCATAACAATTATATCACTCTTGAGTTGATAATTAATTGACTGATATCTTCGTTTGCCCACCTTCAAATCCTTTTGCTGTTTGCAGCGGAAATCCAACCTTAATTTCTAAGTTGGTGGCTACCTCACATTATGACACACAACATTTATTAAAATATTTCAATATAAATAGTTAGAGAATCAATATTAAAGAAATACAAAGTCCTTTGGTGCCAAATAAACAGAAAATTGTTGAGTCGTCTTAATTAATTATAAACCGATTATAACGTCTTCGCGGCAATGAAGTTCACTTGCATTTCCGGACCCTTTGCCAGTTCATTTGTTTATTCTTGAAGTCTAATAAAGTACAGTTAAATATTTCGTTAACTAACATATAGATTGTGATGTAAAATTATAAACTTATACACAAAGATTGTCTCGGTTCATCCATTTTATTAATATAATCATGGTATAGATGAAATTAATAAATTATTGGTTAACCACTTCAATTACTTTAATTTTCACGTCTGCTCTACAGCTGTTTCACGGTATTGTTAATATGAATCTTCCAAAATTATATTTAGTTTTTATTCTTTTATCTGGAAAAAGCATCGAAAATTCACAGCCATTATTATCTATGGTCGTATGAAACTAATAAAAATCATAATTGTGCTTTCTGTGTAATCCAATCTCCATCATGTTCTTTCATTTTTCCGCACAAATCTTTGACATTAAATACTCTAGATCATATCATAAGCGAATTTCCAGAAAATAAAATGGGCCCTTGACGGATCTTTGTATTGTTCCTAACGACCAATCATATATGTTTGTGGTGTGAACACATGGCTTAAGAACCTTGAAGGTAAACGTTTACAAATAAAGATATGAAAAATAAAACAGACAAAATGTAGAAAAGAGCTAATACTTAGATTATCCTGACACGATTACATAAAAAAGGATATGGTCTAGATTCATTGTACAAAATCGAATCTACATACATAATTATGTCTCTACACAATTATTGTCAACAAGGTAACATCTCCTGATCCTCCTTGTAAATGTTACTCAGTGTCAGTGGAACAAAATATATTTCAGGTTTTAACATAGAAAAATATATTAGTACTGAACTTGTGGGCTGGCTAAAATATCATTCCCTTAAATATTCTGATTGATGGACCAACAAGAAAAAAATAATTAACATTATTATTATTCTATAAAGTAATACTAAGAGATCACTTATTATCATATCATTAGAAAAAATAGAGTAATAAGAATAAATTATAAAGACAAATAGAATAATAAATTAATTTTGACTCTATTGGAGATGTACACATAAAAGGGTATGCAGTACTAAAACACGACTTATAATTAAGTATTGTTATTTATATGAGGCGTACGTTGATGACAAATATAGTAACATATGTGTCGAATGATGTCCTCCCGGTGCCTTGTGCTAACGGTAGACTGGTCCTTCGTTCCCAAGTTGGCGCCACTCATCTGCCAAGTATATAAATCTTAATTAATCAAATTATAACGGCGATGCATGGAAATTTCTATTATAGTGTTTATCTTATTTTATTTTCTTCAGGGGTTTATGTATTCACATATATCCTAGAAAATATCCAAATGTTATGAAATTAAATGCAAGTTTCGCTTAATTTTTTTTTCTTTCGAAACTTAAATCATAAGTAGAAGATATAAATTAATTTCCTCTTTGCAGCAAATGGGTGGGTGACACGTTGGACACAGAGCAACTTAAAGCAGAAGTTTGATTCTCAAAATTAATCACGTAAGGGGTATTCTCTTTTCTATATAAACCAGTCCACATTGTGCATGGCTTCACAATTATAACAGCAACAAAGACATATACATATACACAAACAAATACACACATCTACAAACAGCCTAAAGATGAGTGCTAAAGGAGAAGGTTCTAGTTCTACGGTGGAGAGGGAGGTTAAGAAACATGTAGCGAGTGTGATTCCCGTCAAGAGGAAGCTGGTGAAGACTATGGCCGCGAAAGCCATTATCTCTGCCCTCACTCCATCCGGTTGTGGCCGGAGCTCTGACTCTACCGGAGACGGCAACGGTAACGGAGGGCGCGTGTACCCCAATACTCATAGCTGATCGGTCCTTTTCTTGGGGTTGAAGATATATGTGCCGTCGTGATCTTGTCTGGCGTTTTTTTTTCTATGTTGCGGTTTTATATATTTAAATGCTGGTGTTCTCGTGGTGTAAGCTTTTGGTAATTATGCTTCTCTCCCTTTTTTTTTAATCGTAATTTAAATGTTTCTACTGTTCAGTTTCCGGTAGGGGTGACGAATGATTATGATATCCTCCTTTGTAAAAATACCAAGTTAAGTATGATATATATGACGGTTGTGTTTATGGTATTGGTCTTAAAACGCTCCTTTTGTTTATTGTATAATTATGTAATCATATTGATAGTTTCTAATTCAATTTGCCACCGTGGTGTCTCGATAATCAAGATTTGTAAATGTTAATTAGGGGTAGGTTTTATCACGAAATTAATTGTGAGCAGCACAAAATGCTTTTTGACCAGACTCGTCTTGTGTGTGTGGAATTAAAGCATGTGCGTGGGTATATTGATATAATTATTGATTTTTGACTATTAATGATTTTTTTTTCTGTTGAAATCTTTGACGAATTTTTATATATATACACACACATATATATATATATATATTGACGAGTTTATATATTAATTTTCTATAATTATTTTGGAAACTTCCCTACAATTGCGATAATCGTTTAATAATCAAGTTCACTGTTTACCTCACCTCCCATAACATGAAACAAAGAGCAAAAAAAAAATATACCGGCCGTCTGTCGGTTTGTTTCACAACTAGGAAGCTATATGACCAACGACGTGGCCGAAATGGAGCTTCATTCGTTAATGTAAGTCTAACTATTGAATTTTGACTTATTTTACAAATCTACAATAAAATCTTTTCGGATTTTGGATCTATAGAAAAATATAAGTCTAACTGTTGAATTTGGACTTATCTTACAAATTTACAACAAGCTTTTCGGATTTTGGATCTATAGAAAAATATAGACAGGAAAAACAAAATCTTGGGAAGAATTGTCATGTTTTTTTTGTAAAGGAGAAGATTTGTCTTCATTCCATGTAATATAAGAAATTTGTGCAGGATTTTGGCTCTGGTACCAGGTTTTTTTCTAATTTTATTACTATTATAATTGCAATTTTTTTTTTATAGAATATTGTTTTAAAATTTGATGAAATCAAAACTTACAAAGATCGTTTGAAAACAATATAGAAGAAAGCTTTTTAATTTTATTTGCTAAGAACTTACAAAGATTGTTTAGAATGTCAAAACTTAAGTTTGAGATTTTGAGAGTCAGCGGTAACGCCGTATCCCCTTGCTTAGGATAATATTTATGGAGCTGTGTGCTGCGCGTGCATGCACGCCGTCGTTTTCAGGCCGACAGCTTCGATGTTGTTTCTGTGCCGACTTGCTTATGTCACTGATTATGTCATCTTGGTCCCACCTTGATTCGTGTTGCTTCGTAATTATTATATAAATATTTGAATACAGAGATATACTCTGTAGATTATTTTCAAAATAAAATAAGCAGTAAAATACAACAATAATATACAGAGTCTACTAGAATATATAAAATGTGCGAAAAATATATAGAGATATAATTACATTTTTTTTAATAGAATATTGTTTTAAAACTTGATGAAATCAAAACTTACAAAGATCGTTTGAAAATAATATACTATAAAAAAAATGCCTTAATCTTATAATTATAATATTAAATGCCATAAATATTTGAATACAAAGATATACTCTGTATATTATTGTTGTATTTTACTGCTTATTTTATTTTGAAAATAATCTACAGAGTATATCTTTGTATTCAAATATTTATGTAATAATTACGAAACAACACGAATCAAGGTGGAACCAAGATGACATAATCAGTGACATAAGCAAACTGTCGGCACCACAAGAAGACTACACGTATCCAAGACTGTCGGCAACATAAGAAGACGACACGTAGCATCACACTAACGCAAGACAACACTCAGCCTCCCTTATAAATATTCGACTCAACTAAACAAAGGGGATACGAGCGTTCTTCACGCAACTCTCTCTCTCAAATCTCTCCAACCATCTCTCTAAAAACCTTTAAGTTTTCATTACTTGTATTCCTAAACAATCCTTGTAAGTTCTTAGCAAATAAAATTAAAAAGCTTTCTTCTATATTGTTTTCAAACGATCTTTGTAAGTTTTGATTTCATTAAGTTTTAAAACAATATTCTATAAAAAAAAATTGCAATTATAATAGTAATAAAATTAGAAGAAAACCTGGTATCAGAGCCAAAATCCTGTAATCTTTGATGCGTTTTCTGCAAATATTTTGTTTAAAGGATTTCTTAAAAGACGACCCTATTTCCAACCCAGTTTAAACCTCGAGTTAGACTTATACCCT
The DNA here is from genome assembly GCA_018361395.1 of Boechera stricta. Classification (NCBI taxonomy): domain Eukaryota; kingdom Viridiplantae; phylum Streptophyta; class Magnoliopsida; order Brassicales; family Brassicaceae; genus Boechera; species Boechera stricta. Next base: position 3,821,569 of record CM031539.1, on the reverse strand, counting down.
TTTTCCGAAACACTGTCACTGTAGGTGTTCCAGGCAGCAAGTCCTAAAGCCATGCAGTAAGACCGTTGGTAAGCCGCAGTTGTGTCATCGAAGAAATCGGTTAGTATCCCCTAGCTTTAAGTTTAAACTTAGTTGAAATCATGATGTTGTCTATAAAGAAATTTTTTAAATAAAAAAATGCAGCATCTGCATCTTCTAGTACAATTAATTCAAGAGAAATCATATCAAAAATAACCTCTATAAACAGTGAACTATCAAAAAATCAATTACCCCATATAAATCCAGATAATATATATCAAATCAGTACTTTTGACTTTAAAACAGCATTTGCTATAAAAGAACATGAACAAACTTTATCTTTACAAAATGAATTTGAAGAAATAAAATTATTATCTTCAATTGCTTTAGATAAATATAAACAAAAAAGGATTTAATTATATTCATTTTGGACTCGTACAAATAGCTATTAAACCATTATCAAAAACCGGTATTGATTCACCAATACTAATGCTATTAAGAGATAAAACCTTACTAAAATTTGAAGACTCGCTCTTAGGAGCAGTACAATCAAATTTATGTAACAGAGCAATTTATTTTAATTGTGCACCTAATTTTCAAGTAAGTTTGCATGATCCAACAATACTCAACACTTTAGTTTTAAACGTTCATTTACCAGAAATTAAGTTTCAAAATGAACGGCACGGATATTTATTACTATATCGAATATATTTTAAACAATCAACATCTGAATTTAATCCTAGATGTTTATTGCAAGACGATAAAGGAGAAACTACAATATTATCGGTTCATAGTAAAGATACACCAAGCGCTACCTATGCACCACAACAATTAAAATGGACTGAAATAACTATTCCAGATCAATGGAAAATTGAAATTACACAACCTCCCAGAAACTTTGAACAAAGGAATATTTCAAGAATTATTGAACAAAACGATGGAAAAATATTATTACAATTTGGCTCATTTAGAGATCCATTACCACCCAGAATAAGTTTTTATCACTCGAGAGCCTCTTTCTCGGAATATCGTACTGGCCGATCTAGTACAGAATCAGATACTGAAAGCATAAATCAAAAAATTAAACAAGATAATTCAATTAAATTTAAAGCACCTATACCTGAACCAGAACAAGAAATGTATCCAACATCTCCTACACCATCAGATTTCAAATCAATAAATGTTATAAACAAAGAATTCGAAATCAATAAACAATATCTTAAAAAAAACTTTTATTCAATAGAAAATAAAGAAAAAAGAGAATGGTATTTTAAAACATTTTCTAATAATCAGACGACTAATTTTAGAAAAATATGGTATGGATTTATGATAATAAAAAAAATTAACTATTCCATTTTTTACATGGTTCAAAACCTATTCGATAGAAAACAATATTTACTATCCTTTTAAATCAATAAACACTAGTTCAACTTCAAGTCAAGTATGGGAACAGACGGATGGAACTAAGGTTAAAGCTATCCATCCACCTTTAAAAGATATAAAAATAAACACTACAAATCGACAAATTATTGCTACTCCTTTTAAAACTGGAGCTAATAGAGAAGATAAAGAACCAGTAATTGTAAGTGATATAAAACCAATATATCAACAAAATAATTTCCAAAGCCAACTACTCTATACAATATCTAAGCAAATAGATCACATAGATAATAAATTAAATCTCAACGAACCAAAAGAAATAGATCATTGTAATAAAAATATTCAACACCCCTTTTCAACTATTTCCACTCCAATCTTTAAACCAATAACTAGACAAGTAAAATTTTCAGATAACGAAATTCTAAAATCAATAGCATCAAAATTAGATAAATTAGATAAAGGAAAAAGAATAAATAATATAGATGAAAATGATAATGAATCTATTCAATCATCTACCCAATCAGATAGTGAGATTCAAGAAATAAATCGTATAAAAAATAAAATTATGAAATCCAATAAACCTTATTACAAAAAACATTTCCCACCTGATTTGTTATTTGAAGAACACCATAATTATTCCAACAATATGTATACTGGTGAGGGTATATATGAATGGAATATAGATGGACGTTCAGAATACGAAATTATGAATTTAATTCAAGAAATGGGTATGGCAGCTATAGCCTATAAAGCTAAAGGTAATACTGATAAACAAGCATGTGTCTTATTAATCACCGGATTCAATGGAGCTTTAAAATATTGGTGGGACAATTCATTAGATGTAGTTACGCAAGATTCAATTATAAACCACGTTGAAACAATAAGAGTAGAAAATGAAGATGGCTTTTATGACGAACAAGAAAAACAAAATGCTGTAGAAATATTAATTCATACTATAACTATGCATTTTATAGGAAATCCAACGGAAGAATTAGAAAGTAAAAAAATTATACTAACAAACTTAAGATGCCCAACATTAGGCGATTTTAAATGGTATAAAGATATATTTGTAACCAATATATTTCAAAGGCATGATTGTAATCAACCTTTCTGGAAAGAACGATTTATCTCCGGATTACCATCTTTCTTTGCAGAAAGATTAATCAACAAATTAAAAGATTATTCTGGAGGACAACCAATCCCCTGGAATACCATAACGTATGGACAAATATTTGCATTTATAAAAAAGGAAGGATTATCGATATGCCAAGAACATAAAGATAAAAAACGAAGTAAAAATTTTAAGTTCAATTTAACTATGGGTTCATTCTGTGAACAATATGATTATAATAAACTTAATCCACCTTCTAGAGTAAAACGTATACAATATAAACAAAGAAATAATAAATACCATAGAAAACATAAACAATATAATCAACAACCAAACAATAACTATTATTCTAAAACAAAAAATTATTCAAAAAATACAAAAAATTATAAACCAAAACAAAAATTAGTCTGCTGGAACTGTAAAAAATCGGCCATACCTCAAAAGAATGTAAAATGAAAAAAAAAATCAATGAAATATTTCAAGATCAACCTGACATACAAGAAAAATTAACTAAATTATTATTATCAGATTCAGAATTATCTAGTGATACTGAAAGTAATTATTCAATAAATGATATAGAAAATTCTAATGACTCCTCTACAGAATCTCAAGAATTATCCGATAATTTATGTAATTGTAAAGCAATTAATGTTATAACCAGAGATAACGATAAACAATTTTTATTAGATATAATAGATAAAATAGATAATGCAGATGTTAAAAAGGAATATTTATTAAAATTAAAAGATATAGTATATCAAGAAAATCAATTACAAAATCCACAACCCTTTAGTCTAAATAAAATAATTGAAAAATATCCATCCCAAAGTTTATTTAAGCAAGTAACAACAGGAGAATTACAAAACGAAATTAAGCAAATTAAAACCCAAATCAAAGAATTACAACTTGCTATTAATCAACAAAATCTGAATCAACTACAAATCGATGCTCGTTTAAATTTACTAGAAACAACAAAATCTCAAGCTTCAACAAGTAATCAAAATATTGAAGAAAATAATTACATCCAAAATATTAATAACATAAACTATCAAAAATGGTACATTAATATTACTTTACACATAGGACATAATTTTCAAATAAATACAATAGTTTTAATAGATTCCGGAGCAGATTATAACTGTATTCGTGAAGGATTAATACGAACTAAATATTATGAAAAAACAACTGAAAGATTAAGCGGCGCTAATGAAAGTAATTTAAAAGTACAATATAAATTACCCAGTGTAAAAATATGTAATCAAGGATATTGCTTTAAAAATCAATTCATTCTAGTAAAAAATCTGACTCAAGAAGTTATATTAGGTACACCTTTCCTTACTCAAATATACCCATTTAAAGTAACAGAGTTAGGTATAATAACAGAAGTAGTAGGAACGAAATTATCATTTAATTTCTTATCACCAGTGAAATCTAAAGAAATTTTGTATCTCCAACAAAACACAATACATAAGGTAATCAATTTGATAAATAGTAAACAACAGCATATTCAATATCTACAAGATGAAATAACCTATAAGAAAGTTGAAGAACAACTTCAAACACCTAATATTCAAGATAAAATAAAAACAATAGAAAAAGATTTACTAAATCAAGTATGCTCAGAATTACCAAATGCATTTTGGGAAAGAAAACAACATCGTGTTCAACTCCCGTATATAAAAAATTTAATGAAAAACATATACCAACTAAAGCGAGACATATTCAAATGAACAGAGAATTATTAGAACATTGTAAACAAGAAATTAATGATTTATTAAAGAAAAATTTAATTAGACCTTCCAAGTCTCTCTGGAGTTGTTCAGCCTTTTATGTAAATAATCAAGCTGAAAAAGAAAGAGGAGTACCTCGATTAGTAATTAACTATAAACCACTTAACGATGTATTACAATGGATTAGATATCCAATACCTAATAAAAGAGACTTACTAAAACGACTTTATGATGCAAAAATTTATTCAAAATTCGATATGAAAAGTGGATTCTGGCAAAATCAAATAAATGAACAAGACAAATATAAAACAGCATTCACAGTCCCATTTGGACATTATGAATGGAACGTAATGTCATTTGGACTTAAAAATGCATCTTCAGAATTTAACCACATAATGAATGATATATTCAATAATTATTCAAAATTCACTATTGTCTACATTGACGATGTATTAGTTTATTCCCAATCCATAGATCAACATATTAGCCATTTATATACCTTTTTAAATATAATAAAGAAACATGGGTTGGTATTATCTGCTAAAAAATGAGTTTATTTCAAACAAAAATCAGATTCTTAGGTCATAACATATATCAAGGAACAATTACACCAATAACAAGATCTATTGAATTTGCTGATTAATTTCCAGATGAATTACGAGAAAATCTCAATTACAAAAATTCTTAGGATGTCTAAACTATGTTTCAAATTTCCTTCCAAACCTTAGGAAAACCATTCAACCTTTATTTCAGCGTTTACAGAAAGATCCCAAACCTTGGACTAATACCCATACCAATTTAGTCAAACAGATTAAACAAAAGGTCAAAACTTTACCCTGTTTATCTATACCTCATCCAGAAGCCAATATGATAGTAGAAACCGATGCCTCTGAACAAGGTTACGGTGGTATACTAAAACAAATCCTACCACCCTCTACCCAAGAGTCTATAGTTAGATTTCATTCTGGTATCTGGTTGGGACCCCAGAAAAACTACTCTACCGTTAAAAAGGAAGTCCTTGCTATTGTCAACTGTATTTCAAAATTTCAAGACGATTTGATAAACAAAAAAAATTTATTACGGGTTGACTGTAAGTCAGCTAAATAAATTTTACAAAAGGATGTCAAAAATTTGGTTTCAAAACAAATTTTTGCCAGATGGCAAGCTATTTTATCAGTTTTCGACTTTGATATTCAATACATTAAAGGAGAAAATAATTCTTTACCCGATTTTCTGACTCGAGAATATTTACAGGGTAAAACAAGTGATATTCAACAACCTATTCAAGATGAGTGAATCAAAAAACAAGAAATCAATGACAGCATCAGACTATATCAAGAATCAGCCACATCTCCAAGGTAAACCTCTTACTATTCAAAACCTTTTTTCAGCACTCGCCGAATTTCCTCCATTGTCTTACTCAAAAGCAGCCGCTACTGAAAAAGGCAAAAACCCGGCTTCAACTAATCAAACCTCTACTAAATCTACCTATCATCTCAAACCACAAAAACAACACCTTCTCATTTACCAATTACCCTCAAAGAACTCCAACAATTTACTCAAAGAGTACGATGATAGCCTCACCTTACAATATTAAAAACCATACCTTTTATGAGTATATTCTAGTAGACTCTAAATCCATAGAAATAACCCATTATCCAGATAAAACCAACCCTAACCTCATTTCTATTCCACTGCAAAATCCTTAAAATCGCTACAAGACCTTGGCTTTATCCATCACCATACAAAATCTTTCTCCTCCGGTTACCATATTCTGGATATACTTACGTTGACTACCAAAATGCTTTCTTTACGCACTTTTACCTTAGATCTTATGACCACTCCTGGTTTATCTCTTTCGACCTCAAATGCCCTAAAGACAATCCCGGATGGTTCAATGAATGGTGGTATTGGTTCGGGACCAATTTAATCCATCGAGAGATACTCAAAACCTCTTTCCTCACTACCTTAAACACTTACCTCCACAACCTATTGGCCCACTATCCAAAATTACTTTCCACATCGACATGGTTATTCCCTGGATCTGTTCATGGCATTTTAACCTTGCACTCCATCTTCAAAACATGTCGTACTCTCTCATCCACGAATTTGTATCAAATGGTGGGATAAGTACAACCTTGATCGTTGCTCCTTATCCAGCATTTCCAACTTCTTCAAATCCATCATCAACTCCATCACGCCATCAAAATCGTCAAAATCTACTCCATTAGTCACGCCAGATCAATTTCTTCAACCACGTTATCCACATCCTTTGACATCGAGCCTACCCACTATGCTACATCAAACGGTCCTCTAAAAAGACAAACTCCACAAAATTCTCGATGCTCGTCAGCAAATGGAATCTTCCGATGGCGAAGACATCCATGACAATGATCCTACGGCGGTCCTCTCTCCCAAGACCCGCTCGAACAAAAAAAAATTAATATATGTTTATATATTTTAAAATTTTATATATTCTAGTAGACTACGTATATTATTGTTGTATTTTCTTGCTTATTTTATTTTGAAAATAATCTACAGTATATCTCGTAATCAATATTTATGTAATAATTACGAGCGACACGAATCAAGGTGGGACCAAGATGACATGATCGTGACATAAGCAAACTGCGGCACCACAAGAAGACAACAGTATCCAAGACTGTCGGCCCATAAGAAGCACGTATCACACTAACGAAGACAACTCACCTCCCCTATAAATATTCGACTAAACAAAGGGGATACGGCGTTCTTCACGCAACTCTCTCTCTAAAATCTCTCCAACCATCTCTCTAAAAACCTTTAAGTTTTCATTACTTGTATTCCTAAACAATCCTTGTAAGTTCTTAGCAAATAAAATTAAAAAGCTTTCTTCTATATTGTTTTCAAACGATCTTTGTAAGTTTTGATTTCATCAAGTTTTAAAACAATATTCTATAAAAAAAAAAAAAATTTGCAATTATAATAGTAATAAAATTAGAAGAAAACCTGGTATCAGTCGGTTTGTTTCACAACTAGGAAGCTATATGACCAACGACGTGGCCGAAATGGAGCTTCGTTCGTTAATGTAAGTCTAACTATTGAATTTTGACTTATTTTACAAATTTACAATAAAATCTTTTCGGATTTTGGATCTATAGAAAAATATAAGTCTAACTGTTGAATTTTGACTTATCTTACAAATTTACAACAAGATCTTTTCGGATTTTGGATCTATAGAAAAATATAGACAGGGAAAAACAAAATCTTGGGAAGAATTGTCATGTTTTTTTGTAAAGGAGAAGATTTGTCTTCATTCCATGTAATATAAACTTACCACAAACTAAAATATTAAGACCCTAAACCAGAATTTTAGTAATTAACCAAACTGAGCCAGGAACAATGTGAGTAAACTTAAACCTGATAGATCTTTAACATTGATATTAAGATAAATTAATACAGTTTTCGAATCTATAGAGATTTTGTGGAGCAGGCTAATTTTTTCCGACATTCAGTCTTTAGTCGTCACATTAAAAGAAAGTAATGTCTTTGCCGCTATACAAAAGGGTCATGTCTTTGACTCCAACTGCTTCCCAAATACGATCTTACAAATTATTAATGGCTTTATTTCCCATCCTCTGTTAGTAATAATTATAGTTTCTTACTAATTTTCCCGTTCAACGTTCACACTCGCATCTTACGGCATCTTTGACAAATTTATTTTGGCTAAAATATATGTACATACATAATATAGCACTCAAATGACCTTCCGCTTAACTATGTAATGTTCTTAACGATCAAACGATATTATATGGTTTGGACTGAGCTTAAGAAAATAGGCCAGGAAGAAAAAATATTACAGTAAAAATCAACAAAAGCAGATTTACAGAAAAAAAGGAAAAATAAAAACATATATAGTAACAGCCAATGATGTAAGGGGATACTTGCTTTTAATTTTTAACTATATATGAATGTATCCAGACATAATTGGCAAAATGCATAGTTAGATTCATTGAACGATAGCGAATAATCTACTACTTATGTACGCACTTATTTTCCACAAAGTCTCGACTATTGATTGAAACTCTCCTTTCTAAGTTTTACTTATTAGTGCATCTCTTTTTAATATAATATCTTAGGTCAATTTGGCCAAAAGAAAAATAAACTTTTCGGTCAATAGTCAACGTCAAAAAGAATTTGAAAATGTTGTTATTAATTCGTGTATTGAAAATATGGTTATGAATTCGTGTATTGAAAAATTAAATGGATTCGGTGGTGGGAAGTGATAAAACATTTTGGATTGATGTTAAAATGCAAAAAAAGCGAAAACACTAAAGCTAAGTTTCAAAACAGGTATAGTCACATTAACTGGACTTTTTTGTATTTTATTTCTTCTTCTGTAAATAAATAACTTTTCTGGTTGTTTTCGAACTCAACTTATTGTTTAAGTACATAAGAGTCGTGAACAAATATATAAACTTCTGTTTCAAGTTTCAAATGTTATTATCTCAATTCCTTGCACGGATGGTATAGTAAAACTTAGTTCCCAAGCTTGTGTCTTAATACATTATTAATACATGATAAAATTAGTTATTAATGTCGGGGAAGCTTGGAATTTTTTTATTGTAATAATTATTTTAAACTACATTTACAGTGACGGGGGCTGATTAACTACGTATATCCACATACATTTTATAAATATTCAAATAAATGTTACGAAAATTAGCTGTAAGTTTCACACTAAGTAGAAGTTGTTCATAAAAATTCATATGTACATCAAATGAGAGGTTGCCACGTAGTGTGAACAACTTAGAGCACAAGTCTTCGATTTCTCGATCAATAGTACTTACTTTGGGGAAGTCTCTTTCTCTATAGCCTATATAAACCCAACACTCTGCATCTCTGCAAAATCACAAAGCAACACACACATATGCATACATACACACAAAGATATACATTCTTACAATTCTATAATCCGAAGAAGATGAGTTCCGGTGAACTGAAGCCGTTCAAGAAGAAAGAAGGGAGTGTGATCCCAAAGGAGAGAGAGTTGGTGAAGACTAAAGCCGTCAAAGCCATTTGCTCTTTGTTCCGTCCCTCATGCGATGGTAAACAGAGTTCTGAGCCATCCCATGACCGTGACGGAGACCGCGACGGAAAGCGCGTGTACCCCACTCACCCCTGACCGGTCGTTTTCATGGTGTTGAAGATTCAATTTGGCCGTCATGATCTTTAAATGGGTTCTTCCTCTCCTCTGTTTTTGTCTTGTTTATAAGCTTAATTAGCCAAAATAGTGTCTGTTTGTTCTTTGGGATTTTTTTTTTTTTTCAGTTTTCAAGAGAAAGAGTTAATGAATTATGAATTAATATCCTTAGTCCTTTTGCTTTGTAAAAAGTACTATATTTGATCACGAGGTGTTGTGATTAATTATGGTACTAGTCACTAAAACATAATCTGTTTTTTTTTTTTATCATTTTTTTTTAAAAGCATCCTCTGTGTTTCTTATGATTATCATGTGATTTAGTTTCGAATATAAAATATGCAAAGTGCATGCTGTCTCGAAATTCAGACTTTATGAGATAATGATATAAGAAAGAAAAAAAAAGAAAAAGAGACGAAAACAAAATTAACCGGATAATAGGTATCCATAAAAGTAAATATGGAAAAGTTAAGGGTGTATTTTGGGATATGACATTAATTCGACTGCAAATAAAAATATGCGACTATGCGTAGGACCAAAACTTGTCTTATATGTGGACTTGTGAATGTCGGTCGAAGCTTATCATTCTTTAAGAGTTTGAATATTGAGGTTATATATGGACAATATCCGAAAAATAAAAGTTTATATTTTCATCGAATTATCCATAAACATGAGTATATAAAAAATTTAGTATTTTTTCCTTATATTGTATTTTGGGAAACCCCACTACAATATCTTTTTTGTCAACAAAACTTTCCATACAACTTAATTATACATTTCCCAAGAAGTGGTATTATAGTGTACTTGTATCAGTGTATGTCAAATAGTTATACACAAAAGAGTCGAAACCTGTAATTAACAAAAATAATAAAAGAAACAAAGAAGTGAAGAATCTCATCACGAGCTGTTGAAAAAAAGAACAAAACAAAAACCTTTCTGTGTTTGTTAGTTAACTAGGAGACATTGGGGCCTACCAAATAGTATCAAAGTATAAAGGATTACGTCACTAAGTGACGTTCTGCCAGAAGTCCAGTTTCGTCACTGATGGTCATTGCCTCTAAATCTCCGATTTTGATTGGACATGAAAGCATATTCACGTCTAAATTTCCTTAATTATCAAATTCAAAGAATATATAAACAAAAACATATACTAAAGAGATCTTTTTTCAGGCTTAAATGTTTGTTGTACAACTTTATCTTTCGTAAAACACTATTCTTTTTTTGCCAATTTTTCTGACAACCACCGACGCTTTGTTCGTGAAGTCCTCTCCGTCTTTTGATGAACTTTGTCTTCAAAGTGAGAGGATCTTTTTATTTTAGTTTTTGTCTTTCAGCTATGGTTTTTGGCTTCACGGCGATGGATTCGGAGCTGGTTTCCGGTGTTGATGGTGACTGGTTTCGTTCGTTGCTTTGGTGTAGGTTTGCCTATCAGTTATCGATGTGGTGTTTGTCTTTTAAAGGTTCTTATTGAGAGCTTGGCTTATTAGATTAGGGTGTCGTGCCTCTGTTTCGGTAGTCATGTTCTTGGTGGTGGTTGGGCGTTGTTGTCTGGCTACAATAGTTTGTCCGATAGGTTGAGTTTTCCGATTTGCTTTTGGTGGATTCTCAGATTTGAAAACGATGATTCGCTTCTCACCGTTTTAATGTCGATGTGCTCCGGCTTTTTGGAAGGGAGGGCTGAAATCTATATGAAGTAGATTTTAGTGTGTTTTGGTATCGGTGTGGCTCCATTCTCGTGTCTGCAAGGTTGTTGCCTCCGATCGAAGCCAGTTCGTATTATGTTCTTCTGTTGTTAAGGAGTTAAATCCGACTCATCCAAAAGCCTTTTAGTCAGTTTTTGGATGTTTGTTCCGGTTTTCTTTGTGCAATAGTTGTGTTTAGGTGAAGAGAGAGTTGTTTAGCAAGTGTTTTCCAATCATTTCTGTGGTGGAGGGTTTGCGTATGTTATTAGGGTTGTTTATGTGCCGTTATCGTCCTGATTTCGGTGTGTTTCGATTCGTTTTAGGTCTTGGTCCTTATCTTTGTTAGGAAATTACTCCGGTATTTCCCGCAGACCAGACTAATCGGAAGTAAAATTAAAAGCGGAATAAGACGACACGGAAAATTGATAACGGAGTTCGGCAAAATGCCTACGTCTCCGGAGCCGCTGCGAGACTCGTTTTTATTAAAAGAGATTTACAACGTGTTTATAACACCCGATCTCAAAATAATAAAAAACCAAAAAAAAAATATATWTTTTTTTTCACTCTTCTCTCTTACTCTCTTACGCTTCTCAAATTTTTGGGATAATCAATGCTGAGGGCAAAACGCCCTTTTATATAGAGGTTTGGAGAGGTTTGAGATTCAACATTTGTGTGCCACCTCCTTAGCCACAATTTTTGACGCCTCCATCTTGCTTTCTCTTTTGTCAAAAATATGATGCACCTACCATCTGGAAGGGTGTCATCTTTGACTAACAGTCTTTGCGTTCGTGTGTCTAGTTTTGAACAGTTCGTTTATTTAAAGGCTTCTTTTCAGGTTTCAACGGATGCATAGTTTTGGAATTTTTTAGGATTCCTCTAGTGTCGAATGGAGAAGTCTTGGTTACTAGGTGTGGAGAGATCAACTCTCTTTGGCATAGGAGAAGACAGTTAGTGCGGTGGGATTGACTGAGCGCATCCTAGTACTGCTCGTTCGTAGTTCCCTCACAAGAGTCGATGGTTTGCATTTCTTGGTTCTCGTTTTGTTTAAGGATCCACCTTTTGGTTTTTCGGGTTTTTATTTTGCTATATATTTGTCCTTTCGTTTGGTTTAGCTTTTAGTTTCCGAGAAAATCTAGTTTTTCGTCGGATTATGTTTCCGGAGACTTGTATTTTGTTTACCGGCTTTAGCTTCCCTTGTTTGGGATCTTGGTTCCGAAAATATCACTTTTTCCGTCGGCTTTTGCTTCCGGAGATATTCATGTTTTCCGCCGGCTTATGTAATATGTAAACGTATTCCACTTTAATGGTTTCTAATAAAATATCAGTTGACAAAAAAAAAAAAAATGTTTGTTGCACGTTGATAGATGTAAGTACAAAGCCGTGCCTACATCTTAAGAACTGAAGGCGACTTTAAAAAAAAAAAAGATTTTTTTTTACAAATTATACAATTTAAAATACAATAAATATAATTATATAAAAATACTAATACACATAAGCGTTCTGAAGGATTCAAATTTTATAAGATGCTATGAAGGATATGATATACCGTGGCTATATATTAATATATTTTATATATTATGCAACTATCTATATAGTAACTAATGTAAAAGCAAAGATATGAAGGATATGATATGGAACTAAAACATAAAATACATTCATAAATTTTTGAAAAAGGCAATGTTCAGCAAAGGATCTAAACATTGAGAGGGAGAGTTAAACATATGAACCAACATAACTATTAATTGAATCTTTTAATAATGGGGGCACTAAGTTTTGATTTTAAATATGGGGCGGTAGCCGAGTGCCTTAATTATTATTTAATGTTTATGAACTAACATAAATGGGTCTGGGCTTCCAAAATAAATCTAACTTTTATTGGGCTTTATATTTGAAGTTTAACAGTAACAGTGTAACACTAACGGCTTCATGCTTGACCCCCCGCCAACCAAAATTCGAAAACTACCTCACTTTTTATCTCTTCAACTTTTTTCTTAATCCTTTTTTTAAATAACACGCCTTGTTAAAAAAGTCCACACACACAAAAAAAATATACAATATGCATCTTCATCTCCGCTTTAAACCAATACACTTTGACATTACTATTTCTCCAGCATATTTTTCAAATTTTTTTGAAATCGAACTCATCACTTTCTGAGAAATGGGTTGTTGCATCAGCAAGTGCTCTCCAAAGACGAAAGATTTCAAAGAAGCAGAAGAACCTGATGAGAAGTACTGTTATGTTCCAGAGAAGATGTTCATGTCGCGTTGTCCAAGTCGTGTTTCTCCGCTTCTTCTGCCTGATAAAAACCGGTTTAACCCTATCCCTGTCCCGGATAAGTTTATACTTATCCGGGATAAACTCCCTCCTCTTTCTCCTCGTGTAAAGCTGGCATCTTACTCTCCAATGCAACCTTCAACCACAAGCAACTCTTCTCTCAGCTCATCAAGCTCGTCGCTTTCGACCGCTTCTTCAATCTCGGTCTCTAAGGAGAGATCTTTCTCCAACGATTTCTTGCGTGCTTGTTACCAAGAGAATTCACATGTTGCTCGGATCAATTCCTTACGGGAAGCTTCTCTATCTATGAAAACCACAAAATCGGGATATCCTAGCCGTATTGACTCCCCGGTTATATCAAACCGGTATTCAACAACACCAAACAGAGCAAATGAAAATCCTAAAAGAGGACCCAATGGTTCTAAGAGAATCCGAGAGCCATCGCCAAACCATCGTGCATTGACACGACAAAAGAGCTTTCGTCAAGATCAAGAAAGAGTTGTTATGTCTTCTTCATCAAATTCTTTAACCAAGGGCAAGTTCTTGAAATCGCCATCTCCAAGCAGGAGATATGAAGGCAATTTCTTGAAATCTCCATCTCCAAGCCGAAGATTTGGTATGGCGGCGGCTGATTTGACGGTAACTTCAGTCTCTTCTCGTGTAAGGAAAGCTAGTATAGATCTATGTGGTCCCAAGACTTGTCATGAGAGCAATAGATCAGAGACACAGATTCATCGTATAAGTTCTAAGATCGACGAAACAATTATCAGAGAAGTAATAGCAAACAATAAGGAACCGGTGGTTCCAATGTATGAAGAAGTCGGCAATCCTTTGATTGATTTGGATTGCTTTATCTTTCTTTAAGGAGAAGCTTTTGATTTGTTTTGTTGAAGATGTGTTTGTGTGAACAGATAGGTTCTGTTTTTGTTTGAGATAACTTCCTTTTTCTTTTGTTTATTATAGGTTTGTGATGATCAACTAGATCAAAACTCTCATACTACTTACTTTTTGTTTTAATCTACTTTTTATCTGTATGCATTTGAAATAGTTTGGATTGAATACAGCTACGGGAGCTTATTATTGCCATTTTTTTTTTAATCATACTTTCAAGTTTCAAATCTTTAAATTTTTTAAAAAGAAAAGAAAATGCAATAGCAAAAAAATAGGATAACGACGATACGCAGCGTTTTGGATTCTTGAAAGTCTTCTGGTAGACAAACAAAAATCTATTTTTGATGTCTTATCCAAATTCAACCAATGAGCAAGCAGATATAAATTGCAATGCAACAACACTATCCCACTCTATCTTCTATTAGTGTGTTTACCAGTTTTTGTTACATCGCTTGCTTCTACATTTTATTGGATTAGCCATGGCACATTCACTCGTTCCTCTCTCACCGGCAGCTCACGCCGTCAGACTCTCCTCTCCTTCACCGCGGTCACTGCCGCAGGCTCCTCCCATCGTCCTTGAAGTTCCACCCGTTAATCGCAGGTGATCAAATAGATAACTGTTAGGAAAAATTATTCAAAGTCTCTGAATGTTTATGCTTGTTTCTATATCAAAACCAAATTGATAATAAATAGAGAGAATCGTAATCTTTATATACTAGATTGAATTACTTAAGTTTTTTTTTTTTTTTTGTTGTTGTCAATTTACTAAAAATCCCATCCGCACCGGTCGTCTGTCTGGTCCGGGTATTATCCACATTATCCAAAACCACATTGTTCATCAAACCAAAACACTCTTCTAAAACTTTGTTTACCATTTCGCAAACGTAAATATTTGTTATGTTTTTAATGGTTTATATTTTATTATAGTTATTATTTTTATAAAAAAAATACTGTAAAGCTGGTCAAACCGGTTGGATAATTGACCTCATATCCGGTTAGACTCTCGGTTTGTTTTTTTGGAACCATGATCGTTGTAAGATTCCTAAACAAAATCATAAATGGAATCTCTATACAGAACAATTGTGCTGGGGCTAGGCGGTGCGCTATGGAGTTGGAACGCTCTGACCGCTAAGGAAGAGGCAATGGCCGCAGCAAGACGGCCGCCTCCGCCACCACCCAAGGAGAAGAAAGATCCCACCGTGAGCGGAGTTCAGGCCAAGGTATTGGCGAGCAAGAAGCGCAAAGAAGAAATGAAGGCTTCCATTGCTAAACTAAGAGAGAAAGGCAAACCTGTTGTTGAAGCAGAACCAAAGTCTTCTTCTTCTTCTTCTTCTTCAGATTAATTAGCATCCACGCAACAATATAAACCCTTTGATTAATTCATCTGCCTACCAAATTCATTCCTATGATGTTAATTCACACTACTGTATTTCAATTCACTCTTATGGTGATTTCGTACCAAAAGCATTCTAGCTTGTCTGAAATCATCAAAATTAGATTAAATAATTTTAGTAGTTATGTTTTTAATGGTTAATCGTATGAAATCGTAAGTAGTTACGATTATTTTTTTTTTTCACCAATAAAAAAAATGTTTAACCACTTATCATGAAATAAGTAAGTATATACCCACTTTTATTCGTATAATAAATTTTTACTTATATTTTCAAGCGAAAATGCAAATTCTGTGTTTTTGAGTTTTGTCAAACATTATGCAGATTTTACTGATTGGTAACTACTTGCATTAATCACATTAAAAAAAATCTATTCTGCCAATTATGCGTGTTACCGATAGAAACTTTGAACTCTTTCTTTTTTGTTCGCAAGAATGGTGCAGTTGTTTTATTTTAATTTCTCAGATCCAGACTATATCATATTTTTTGGGATTTCATGCATGAACACCAGCTCTCTTTCT
Organism: Boechera stricta; assembly: GCA_018361395.1. Lineage (NCBI taxonomy): Eukaryota > Viridiplantae > Streptophyta > Magnoliopsida > Brassicales > Brassicaceae > Boechera > Boechera stricta. Next base: position 3,805,391 of record CM031539.1, on the reverse strand, counting down.
TTTGCTTGATGCATCAAAACAGACATCTTGCTTGCTTGCCCCTAATTTACAGAAACGCCAGTGAGTTTACTGTGTAATGTGTATTTCGTCATGCCCTGATTATATGTAAATTGGGCCGAACAAGAATTCTTCTTCTAAGCCCATAATGGGCCGTTTTCATAATTTTATTTCCTTTCGTAAAAACGGTGCCATTTCGCTAAACACCAAAACGTTATGACTCGTCATCTTTGCAAGATCTAAAGAAAAAAAATGCTTTAAACATTTAAAGAAGCAAACGAAGAAACAGCGAGTGAGAGAGAGAGAGAGAGAGAGAAAATGGCGAGCTTAACTAGTAAGCCTAGAAACTTTGGTGCGTACAGTCACTACGCCACTCCCTGCACCCGCACGCACCAGATTGGAGCTCTGTTTCTCGTCGTCTCTACCTTCTTCGTCACTAGGCTTTTCGATCAGTGGTTCTCAGACTCCAATTCCGTTACTCCGGCGATTGATCTCCGTCGTACTTCTTCTTCTTCCGGAATCACGAATGATAACGGGATTCTACGGTGGCCGGAGCGAGGCTATGGTTCCCACCTTTCACTGAAGATCTACGTTTATGATGAGAATGAGATCGACGGTCTTAAAGAGCTGTTGTACGGTAGGGATGGGAGTGTTAAGACCACCGCATGCTTGAAAGGCCAATGGGGGTCTCAGGTGATTCATCTTCTTTCGAATCTGTCAGTTTTATGTTGTGAGGTTATCTTAATTTTACTTTGAATTAACGAAGAATTCAATCTGGAAATTTCTGGAATTAGTAATTTAGTAAGTGTGAATGTGTTAGCTACTTGATCGTATCTGCTGGTTTGGTAGTTTGAGGATATGATTCTTATGATTTTATTTTGCTTATGAATATAATGATGATAGGTTAAAATTCACAAGTTGATTTTGGAGTCCAAGTTTAGGACGATTAAGAAAGATGAAGCGGATCTGTTCTTTGTTCCAGCTTATGTCAAATGTGTAAGAATGTTGGGAGGTCTTAATGACAAGGAGATCAATCAGACCTATGTCAAGGTGAACTAAATCGTCACTCGCTGATTCAACTTGTAGATGCGGATGTGTTTTTTTGTTTCGAATTACAATGATATGTATGGTTCACTTGTTCTCTCATTCACTAGGTTTTGAGTCAAATGCCGTATTTCCGAAGATCCGGTGGTCGTGATCATATATTTGTTTTTCCAAGGTATACAACTTATTATTGTTACATATGTGGAACTTGATCAATTAATAAAGTTGTTTTAATGAACTGTATTGTTTTGTGCAATCTTTGACATTAGTTTTCTTTGATATGCTAATGTAGTGGTGCTGGAGCTCACTTGTTTAGATCCTGGTCAACATTTATCAACCGCTCGATTATCCTCACTCCCGAGGTACTTAGCTTGCTCTCTGCTGAGGAGTTTCTTGTATTTTGAAGTATATTTGGTTGTGAAGGGCTAATGTGAAATTTCTTGCTCCATATCCCGATATCCGTCTCTTCTGACTTTCAGAATTTTCATTGGAATTTTTTTATGGGTGGTTTCAAGTAAATTGAATGGTCTATGTGCCTGGTTATAAAATCATACGATGAAATCATTGAGCTTGGTTCTTATAGCTTCAATGATTGTGAATGCAGGCTGACCGGACTGACAAGAAAGACACAACTGCCTTTAATACATGGAAAGATATAATCATACCAGGAAACGTCGATGATGCTATGACTAAAAATGTACAACCTGATGTTCAGCCTTTGCCTGTGTCAAAGAGGAAGTATTTAGCAAATTATTTAGGTCGTGCGCAAGGGAAGGCTGGTAGGCTTAAATTAATAGAACTTTCAAAGCAATATCCAGATAAGGTTAGTCTCACATTATTTCTTCAAAGACTCCTCGTATATTTTGTCATACACCATCAACGATCTGCATAAGCTTATGCATGTTATTCGGTGTTGTCAAAAAAGTTGGAATGTCCAGACTTGAAGTTTAGCGGAACCGAAAAGTTTGGAAGAACAACATATTTTGAACATCTGAGGAATGCCAAGTTCTGCCTCGCTCCTCGTGGGGAATCATCATGGACACTTCGCTTTTATGAATCATTCTTTGTGGTCTGATCTCCCATCTCTCTACACCCCAACCTTTAATTTCACGTTATAACTTGCCTTATGTACTGTAATTTTGTGTTTTTGCTTGTTCAGGAATGTGTCCCTGTTCTTTTATCTGACCACGCTGAGCTGCCTTTCCAGAATGTCATCGACTATGCCCAAGTATCCATCAAATGGCCATCAACTCGAATAGGCACAGAGCTTCTTGACTACTTAGCTTCAATATCAGGTAACAATAAGTAATATCAGAACCGCTTTTTCTTTTTGACAAGATTATTAATAGATTTGCTCAGATTCTTGAGACTTAAGAACCTTTTCCTGGCATGTCTTTCAGATAAAGACATAGAAGGAATGATATCCCGAGGTAGGAAAATTAGATGTTTGTTTGTATACGGTCCAGATTCAGCACCGTGCAGTGCAGTTAAAGGGATTATATGGGAGCTTCAACGCAAAGTGAGACATTTCCACCAATCGACCGAGACGTTTTGGCTGCACAATGGCAGTTTTGTAAATAGAGAACTGGTCCAGTTCAGTGGCTGGAAACCTCCTATGCCTCTACCGTGAGTGGTTTCTACATTCCACAAATCTCATGTTTCTACAGAAAAATCAATGATACAGTTGAGTGAGTAGTCTTTTTGTGAACTTGATTATTTGTACATATACCACAAGAATCTCTTTGATGAAATTGATTTGACTAAAATTTGATAGAAGTATGACGAACCGACAAATTTGGTGGTTCTTCTCTTCTCTATTTACGGTTTACGGTACAAAAGAAACCAAATTGGATCAGAAACTCAAATTTGACACCCGTTTAATTCCGGTTTCGCTTCATTTCGGCTAAACCGGAACATAACCAGTCGACGATAAACCAAGTAAGCAAAAACAAGGAGAAAGCAAATTTCTTAGATTATTGGTGAATTGTCAGCGATTCACAGAACTGAAGCAAATCCATGCTCAGATTCTCGTTCATGGCTTACAAGGCAGAGACTTTATATTACTCTCTCCGCTGAGCTATGTTCGCCTCATTATGCGTATAAAGTCTTATGGGCTTCGAAGAGTTCGAAGAATGTTGCCTGTAACACGATGATCAAGTGCTTTGTGAGAAAAACTCATTGTGATGGTCTTAAAGTTTACAATCAAATGAAGTGTTTAAAGATAATGCCTAATAGCTTTACCTTCACTTTTCTGTTGAGGTGTTTTGTAACATTTGAAGGTCTGAGAGATGGTACGGCGACACATGGGGAGATTTTGAAGTTGAGTTTTGGTTCTTCCTTTTTTTTTTTGGGCATAACACACTTCTGGACTTTTATGCGAAATGTGGAGGAAGTTTGGGTCTTTGTGTTTGATGAAATGCCTGAGAGATGTTGTTTCTTGGAATTCAATGATTGGAGCGTGTATGACTCAAGGTGAGCTTGAAATTGCGGTTTAATTGTTTGAGAATATGCCTGAGAGGAATATTGTTACATGGAACGCTGTTGTTTCCGGATTGTCTAGAGCTGGGAATATGGAATTAGCTATGCCGGAGAGACATGAGGTTTCTTGGAATTTAATGATTTCTGGATTCTTAAAGCTAGGCGATATGAGGTCTGCACAATCGATTTTCAATCGTATGCCAGAGAAAATCTGTTGTTTCGTGGACACTCCTGATAACAGGATACAGTTTCAGCAAAGATGTCAACTCAGCCAGTAAGATTTTCAATCAAATGCCCGTAAAAAATGTGGTCTCGGGGAATGCTATGATTTCAGGATATGTTCATAACCATATGTTCGATGAAGCTCTTACCTTATTCCGCAGAATGTTGATTGATGGAACGTGCAAGCCTAATCAAACAACTCTTATCACCTTACTCTCTGCATGTTCTCATCTCAGTTCTAGTGATCACGGGAAGTGGGTAAATTCTTATATTAGAAAGAACAAGATCGAAGTGTCGACTGCTCTAATCGACATGTTTGCAAAATGCGGAGATGTGGATGGTGCAAAAGAAGTCTTTGACTGTATGGAGCATCGGAAATGTATAATTACGTGGACAACGATGGTTTCAGGTTTAGCTGTTAATGGTCGCTGCAAAGAAGCTATACATCTCTTTGATAGAATGTGTCTAGAAGGAGTTAAATCCGATGATGTCCTCTTCATCTCTTTACTCTCAGCTTGTTCACATGGAGGGCTAGTGGAACAAGGTAGGAAGGTATTTGACAGTATGGTAACACAATACCACATGCAGCCGCGTATTGAGCATTATGGTTGCATAGTTGATCTTCTTGGCCGAGCAGGGAAGATAGAAGAAGCTATACAATTCATAGACAACATGCACCTGAAATCGAATGCCGTCATTTAGGCCACGTTGCTTAGCTCTTGAAAGATTCATGGAAATGCTAAACTATTAGAAGAAGTTAGTAGAAAGATTCTTGATCAGGAGCCGGCGAATCCAGGCTACTTGACATTGATTTCTAATTTGGGTGCTTCTGCTGGGAAATGGGAGCATTCTTCGAGCCATTGTAACTCTATGAGAGAGCATGGTTTGGATAAGGTTCCTGGTGGCAGCTCGATTCAGAATGATGACTGTGTCCATGAATTTATCGCCAAGGACACTAGACGACACCAAGAAAGAAACATGATATACCATTTTTTGGAACTTTTTACTGAGCATTTGAAAGAAACTTGTGATGTGGAACTAATTACTACCTGAATGAAGCAAAAGCATATCTCATGGGAGTGATCAAAGATTTAGCAGAGCCTTAACTGGCCACAACCGGTAAGTCTACTGGTAGATAAAACTGGAACACAGAGTAATCTGTTGGAGACTATGGTTTTAGAGATCAGAGTCAAATCCGCAAATCGGTCAAGTACAGTGAATACTATATAGATGTTCTGCTGGTAAATATTTACCTGCAGTTTGATCTAGACGGATCAAAGGACACTGAGTTTTGTTTTTGGCCGACATTTGATTTGACTGAACAGAAGGAACCAGATCGATGAAAGAGATGGTTGTCTAAGGAAGGACAAAAGTTTTGTTATAGTAATTCTACCGACAAGGAACCAATAATATAATTCCACGAAACAGAGTTTCACACGGAAATCAGATGGATCCAAAGCTGTTCTTGGATTGATCAGTGATGTTAATCCAAAAACAAGCCTCCGTGTATACACAGCTAACCACAGCAAATAGGAACTTTCTATTTCAGGAAACAAACAAAGCTATGGCTATGGAACATCAAAGATGTGACATCTTCCTAACACAGTTAGTTTGCTTTTGATTAACCGATTTGATTGTATAAAAATCATCATGGAAACTTTTTTGTATGATTTGAATCGTTTGTTTGCTGCAATCTTTGGAAATCGGGCAAACCAAAGGCATTAACAAGTTTAAGAACTTAGGTGAATGGTTCCAAAGTTTCGAGGACCAACTTGTAACTCTGTGATGATTGGTGATGATAAGACTTATACTTTTGGTGGTTACTATAAGTCCATCAATATTTAATACAAAAGGATCATAAGAAACTAGAAGCCAAAAGTAGGTAAGAAGAGAGCAAAGACTTGATTACTATTACATTCGAAGGTGCAAAGTTTTCAAGGAAATGCAGTTAATTATAAAGAGTTAGAAAGGTCGAAAAGAGATCCCTACCTTTGAGGGCAAGCTAATATTTAAATTCCCCTACCTTTGAGGGCAAGTAAGTATTTAATTCTGAGAAGTTATAATCAATCTTTTCATAAAAATGTGTCCCCGATCGATGAATGTAAGTACCCTTCTTCTTCTATATATCGTTATCGTTTGATTCGATCGTATCAAGTAAACTCTTTGAACTTCGATACAAACAAAAAAAAATAAAACAATTATATCTGTTGAATTGTTACATCAAGAATGAAGATAGAGATAGAGAGATCATGTATATTTATTGATCGTCTCTAGAGTTTATCGGTTAGGTTAGGTAGTAGAAGTTTCGTTTGATCACTTCCATTTCGCAAACCAATCTAAGCTATTTTTTTTTTTCTGATATGAACAAGAAATACAAAATTATGATATTTCAAACTCTTGTTTAAATCATTTTTGACCAATAATAATAAGTTTCAAAATTTGATTGGGTTATTAAATGAATATTCCAAAAACGAAATAAGAAAACGTCTCCAAAAATTGTAGCCATCCAAAGTATAGATGTTTTTGAAAGAAAGAAAACTATTTTATAAAAAAGATATTTTGTATTTTTTTTTTGGGAAAATGAAACAATTTATATGTTGTGATTTCTTATCTGAGAATATTATGGGCCAGATCGTCTGTAAATAAATAACCAAAATTGAATTGAAAAGTATATAAAATATATTTATATTTTTCCGCTTGTTTCAATCATTCTGATATTTGATATTTCGATATTAACGATCGTTCTAACCAAAAAGTACACAATGGTAGTCCAATTACTTCGAAAGAAAAAAACAAAATTAAAAAGGAGGAGAAGGTAGGTCGAATATGTCTGGAAGAGTTGTGCCATGCCATGTGGTGCTGATACGAGTCGTATCCTTATAGTCATCATTTCACTTTGTGCCTACTTTGTGAAAGCACAATATATAATCCATTTGTTGATTCACATCCAAAGATTTCAAGCTTATACATTCAAGATTCGAATTTAAACGTTAAAGATTTTGTTCTAGGTACATATCAGAATCTCAAAAAATCTTGAGGTAGCCAACGACAAAAAACAAAAAAAAAAACATGGGTTGATAAAATCTGCCATTTGATAAATGCAGAAAAAGAATGTATATAGCACTTTTTTCTTTTAGATATCTGTATACCATTTGTTCCTTGAGCGAAAATTATGATATATTATCTTAGCTAATTAATGCATACATATATTGTTTTCTTGAACTATACGTATTAAAAAAAAATATCTAATGAACACGTTACGCGAGAACAGCCAATTTCATGATTCCGTCCTACACAAAAAACAACCAATTTGGTCACTTCCTTAATCAACTTAACTGCCGACGTTGATCCATTAACCTTAGCCTCACAGTCACAGTCGAAGCTATGTACTCGTGGTGACTAGAAAACATTCCAGCAAGGTCACACTACTAAATAGCATCATGTGGCTGTGGTTCAATGGTATAGAATAACTGAAATTTATTGAAACATTCATAAATTCTGTTAAATGAAATAAGAAGCGGAAAACATATTTAATTTAAAATAAATGTGAGGATACCTACCTAATCATAAAATTTACATTTGATTCAAATTAAATTTCGTTTTACACACATTTTAAAAAAATCAAACATATCTTTTATCATTTTCCAAATAAGATCATACTTTTGCAAGGGGGCAAGGGTAAAGTAAAAAAAAAATGCATTAAAAAAATGTGAAAAAAGTAACACGATATTAAATTTAAAATGGAGAGTGTAAGTGAGAGACGCTACTAAATGATTCGAACATAAAACACAAGAATGAATTTAATGTACAATTTGCTATTTATGGTGTTTAGTTCTTATTTATTTATTGGTGCCCTTACAAAAAAAACTTGATACAAGTTTGTTAGGTTTGGTTTCGCTGCTGATGTAACTAGAATCTTTCAAAATTGACGAATTTTGGCCAGAATCACTATCAAGTATCAACTGTTAAGCAAAAAAAAAAAGTAACGTATCAGGGAAAAGATCAACCAGTAGCCCACTGCACCGCAGAAAATACAGGCTCGGTCCTCGAGTCACATATCAACGTCACGCTCAGAACACTCTGGATTGTTCAGAGGCTCAGAGCTACTTTTTTAGTATCAAACAAAAAAAACAAAATAAGAAAAAGAGCTTTTTGAAGGTGTTTATTTCATTTTAAGTCTATAACAATCTACAAAAATTGTCACAATTGCTCTAACTGAAAGAACGTCGATCCAAAGGGTCTGGTTCACTTCTCGAGGCCAAAACAAGTAACAGATAAAAATTTTGTTTCACAATTAGAAAACTGTATATATGAAATTATTAAATTATATCTTAACTTTACTTCTTAATCATTATTACTTTTAAAATTTTTACTAACACTACAAAATATAACAAAAACATGCTCTGACTATTTTTCTAAAGATTCAATACTATTATTTCATTAAAGTATACATTTTTTTTTTTTTTAATTTTGGTGTTTCGCTGTGAAGCGGTTGACTTGACACACTCCGATTCTCGATATATACCTGAGGAACACGCTTGCCGATAGTATACACTCTTAACTCATTTTCTCTCACTTTCTCTCATTTTCTCTCTGGACTTGCAAACAAGAAAAAGAGAAACCTTTAGTCACCACCTTAGAGATCAAAGATGAACATCGCTCACACCATCTTCGGCGTTTTCGGTAACGACCCATTTTCTCAACCCTCTTTCTCTTTCTTTCTTTCTTCTTCTTCCATGAGAAATCACTGAGATTATCGTATTTTTGTCGTTTTTCTACTTTTACAGGAAATGCAACTGCTCTGTTTCTGTTCTTGGCTCCTTCGTACGTATTCTCGTCCTCTCTCTCTCTCTCTCTCTCTTCTTTTCTCGTGAACCGATTTTTGATTCTCTCAGTTTCTTGGCCTAATTTGTTGTTCTGTTCTGGAAATTTCTCCTTTTTTGATGTGTTTACGGTTTGATTAACCAAGAAAAAGCTCAAAGATTCCTCTTTCTTTTCTCTTTATTCGTGAATAAAATTAGAATAACATTCAAGAGAATCATCAAGAACAAATCAACTGAACAATTCTCTGGTATCCCTTACCCAATGACACTCCTCAACTGTCTCCTCTCCGCCTGGTAAAACCCACTCTTAAATCTAACGTTTTTAATCTTCTATTACGGTAGTTCTGTTTCTTAATTCCTCTGTTTCTGGGTTCCTCTGTTTTTTCAGGTACGGACTTCCATTTGTGTCAAAAGACAACACACTTGTGAGCACAATCAATGGCACAGGAGCAGTAATCGAAACGATCTACGTGTTGATCTTCCTTTTCTACGCACCAAAGAAGGAGAAAGTTAAGATCTTTGGTATATTTAGTTGTGTCTTGGCCGTATTCGCAACCGTAGCTCTCGTCTCTCTCTTTGCTCTCCACGGAAACGGCAGAAAACTCTTCTGTGGTCTCGCAGCCACTGTTTTCTCCATCATCATGTACGCTTCTCCACTCTCCATCATGGTAAGCAAAATCAAGAATTGGGCCTCTTTCAGTTTTTACTCTTTTTTTTTAGATTCATTTTGTTGAATTATTGTGTTTGATTGATTAATTACAGAGATTGGTGATAAAGACGAAGAGTGTAGAGTATATGCCATTCTTTTTATCTCTCTTTGTGTTCCTCTGTGGTACTTCGTGGTTCGTTTTTGGTCTTATCGGTCGTGACCCTTTTGTTGCAGTAAGTTACAATTTCTTCCTTATTTTGTTGTTGTCTTGTCTTTGGTAAAAATCAAAACTTGATTTCTAAATCTTAACATTTTTTGGGTTTCTTGTGAAGATCCCAAATGGGTTTGGATGTGCGTTAGGGACACTGCAATTGATTCTCTACTTCATCTACTGTGGAAACAAAGGCGAGAAATCTGCGGATGCTGAGAAGGATGAGAAGATGGTGGAGATGAATGGTGAGGAGAAGAAGCAAAATGTGGTTAATGGAAAGCAAGAACTGCAAGTTTAAAGCTTTTGAGAAGGATTTGGTTAAGTGATTTCGTATTAACTCTTCTTAATTAGAGTTTTGCTTTTTTCGTTTTGTTGGAATGTAAAAAATGATGCTGAAAATGTAAGATTTCCTACTTACTGATTACGAGTGTGATTGATTGAAGAAGGCATAGCCTTTGTGACTTTTATGGGTCTAATGGGCCTATTGGGTTTAAAATTTATAACTGATAAGCCTAATAGCACCAAAACTCTACTTATTTTTATATAATAGAGAGAGAAAAAAAAAAATCTTTCCATAAGTGTTAGATTAGCTATGTAACCTCTCTGTGATCACCCCTGATCACTGGTTATAATACATGGAGATGAGTTAACCAGTTACACAATAACCCAAGATAACAGTAAAACATAATAATGTTTTATGAAACATAACGACTATATGCACTGTCACTTATATCAACTCCAGCCTGAAGCAACGATTAAGCTTTTCTCCTCCCAGCAAAAATGGAGCTCACCCATTTCTTCTTTAATCTTGTACTTATTGCAATATTGTTGCTTTATGAGATTCTGCAAATCGTTGGTTACTCTAGCACTCATTGGTCTTGAATTGAATCCCGCCATCATCATCCTCGCTCTCCATTTTCCAGCAGCCTCGTATCTCTCAATCCGTTCTTCTCCTTCGCAAGCAACAATGTTGACTATGTCTCTGGCAAGACACTGTCTTTCTACATTCATCCTCTCTTGGCTTTCTCTCGGAAGTGTCATGTCTAGAGACTCGAAAACCGCTGAGTAATACTCGTACGCCTCTATGAATCTGGAGAAGAACGGGGAAGTGTTTGTGTTCACGTCTTGTTCAACAACTGTGACAAGCTTCGGGTTCAAGCTTTTGACCATGTGGAGCAGCTCGTCCCGCTGGTTTACAGTTGTGACACTCTCGTCAGGCATGTGATGAAGTTGGAATGCAAAGTTCACAATTAAGGTTTCTCCGGGTTTGCAACCGAGTGTCGATGGAGAGACAACTGAAGTCTTTGAAGGTACTGCTTTGAATTTGAAAGATACTCCATGATCCTTTGCCAGTTGCTCGAGTCTTAAACCGATGATTCTTAACCCTCCGATTGAGCGTTGGACTGATTCAGGGTCATCAATTCCAGTTAACCTCAGGCGAGGACGTTTACCAGGTAACTCAGCAATGCTTCTTATCAGTGTCATGTATTGATTCCCTTGGTTTATATCGAAATCGATTATGTGAACTTCCTCTTCACCTTCGATTTCTTCAATTATCGCACCGTTAGCTGCTAAAAACCCGAATTTGAAACAAGGGCAGACTTCAAACAGGACTTGCATAGCTGCGAGCCTCTCATCCGAAGGAGGCTCTTTGCATTTCAATGCTCTGTAGATGAATTTTCCTGAAGCAGCCATTCTTGCAGCTAGACCTTCCACCATGTAAGCTGCGATTCTCTGAGAAGGGTCTCCTTGGATCGAAACAATCTGCCTAAGCTCATTTACCATTGACAAAGCTTCTTCTGATTTTCCTTCTGATAGCGCACGAGCACAAGATATCAAGATTTGCTTTGGAGTGGTTTGCGACACAACTTCTTTGCTACTTACATGAGAGTTGGAATCTGCAGATGATGATTCTTTGGGCGAGTCCTGATGCTGTTCGCTTTCGTTTTGGTACGACCATTCGTTGTCAATCTCCATCAGATTATCTATTCCAATCATTTTATCATCTTCATCGTCAAGTAGCGCTCTTTCAAGCTCTTGAATCTTTGATCTCATTTGCTCATCATCAAACTCCTCCACCACATCCATGCTCGGACTGTAAGAAACCGCTTGGTAATCTCCCAAAAGCCTCGTAGACGATGTAGAGGTTGAGTCAAACGGTAACTTAAATTCCATGGAACATCCAAGAACCGGTCTTGACTGATAAGGAAATGAGTCCAAAGAGCCAAATGAGCTAACCGAGGCACCGGAGCCAATAGGATGTTGAACAAACTCATCTGTTGGCGAATCAAGAAAGTACTTCTCATAACTTTGGCTTGGGTAAGAATCATCAGTCAGACAAGGGTTCTTGGACCTGTCTTGATCAAAGATTTGAGCAGAAGTGACACCAATGTTGTTACCATTCTCATTCAACGAGTAAAGCTTCGGGTTCCTATATGAGGATGGCTCTGCTGACCTCACCAATGACATGATTCTGGCTTTGATATGTTCTCGAACCACAGTTTGTTCTACCATTCAGCTGCAACCATAACGTTCCTTACATGTTAGATTCTTAAAATGTCGCACACAGAAAAACCACTGTGATTCTAACAAAAAGCTTGTTGAATCATTCAAAAAAAACCCAAGAGATCCTTCCTAAAGATTAAGCCTTTTTTACTAATTTATCATAGATAAACAAATTATGGAGCTTCATGATCCAAATCTCAGAGTTGATTCTCCAAAGCACAGACTATCATCCAAAATCCATTAAGAAATGAAAAGAATTATGAAACTCCCACCAATACCATGTAAAAATTCTTCCTTTTATACGTACCAAATCTATGCAATTCTCAAGACCTTAACCAAGTAATTACTTTCATAGTCATAACTGAGACCAATCAGAGCACTATGATCTAAATTTTAATTGCATATTGACTGGTTTAAAACAGCTCGCAAACGGATTTAGGGTTGAGAGTAAAGCAAAATAACATAATCGACCAAGTTAAAGTTTAGATTAGAGCAAGGATTAAATGACCAAGAAACAAAAAAATCGGATGATGAAGTCAATTACCAGGAGAGATTAGTACTAAAGGATCGGTCTTTAATTCTGGAGGATGCCCAAATGAAGAAATTGACAAGAAGAAATCTGATATATATGTCGGAAAAGCCTAAAGGAAGAAACAAAGCCTAAAGGTTTGACCTTTGGGGTCTTACTGTTTACACAGAAGAAGACAGAAATGATAAAAACACATTGGTTTCTGATTTTTCTGGTTTGTCTCTGTGTCTGTGGTCTTTGTTTGAAGATGTGTTTACTCTTTAAAGATTCATAATTTTAAAGACTCTTGTGGTGTTAGGTTTTACTACTTTAAAAAACAAGTTTCTAAAATGGAAGAAAAAAAAATTAGCAAAAATGAAGATTGGTCTGATTTTTATTCCTGAAGACGACCGAAACTTAATTTTTCTTGCTAAATAGCTTATGAGACTTTATAAAATTCGTTGAATTTATCTAGCTCGGCTGTTCCAGAAGGTAACTGAAATTAGTGATTAATAAATTTAAATATATATATATATATCTCACTTGGAAAAGAATAAGATATAATTATCAGTTCCGTGTCCGTTTTGGTTTTGATCAATTTCTGTTGACCAATTAATTTGTCACTCGGTTTTACTTTTGGTAATATTTGATTTATTATATTGATTTTAGTAATAAGAAGAAAAATACAAACCGTTGGATATGTCTGAAAAAATATGACGGAAGCGATCGTGGGGTGACGAAGGTGCGTACGACAGTTCCCACTAATTGACATTGGATTATATAAATATTCACGATTTCATGCTGTTAGTGCAGTTTAACGTGTTGATTCCTATGAAATATTCAAAGGCTCTATTTTTCTTTGTCAACTTGAGATAGTACTTTTGTTTTTACCAGAAAAGTACTGTTGTATTATCTGATCCCACTTATCTTAATTACTGTTGTTTTGTTTAAATTTACTAAATCCAAAACAAACAAAATTCAAAAGAAAAAATCGAGTTGAATACCACTTTTTTAATTTCTTTTTTATTTTTTTGAGTAAAATGTCAACAAAAAAAATACCACAACAAAGATTAGGATAAACTCTTCTTAATTCTTAATTCAACGGTTCTTGTAGTTTTTATAAAAGACAAAAAAAAAACAAAAAAGAAGAAAAATCTACCATACCGAATAAGAGATACTAGATTCGGTGTAATTAGTTTGATTACAATTCTTATTCAACTGTGAATGCACAACAGCAATTTAGGTTGAACACTGATTCTAATTAACTTGCATATCTTTGTTATGTGTACGAAGATGTTTTAAAATATGTGATTTACGAAGTCCCTTCGTTTGTTTTTTTTTCTTCCTGCAATATCTTAATTTAGTGACTTACACACTATTGAGCGACTATTTATAAATACAAGTTTCCAAAGTTTAGTGGGACATATAAAGTCTCCAACTAAAATGATTGTTTACCAGGTAATGATCATTAATCAATCAATGTGTAAAGAATCTAATTCTAATCACAATTTGTTTATTTTATTTTAACAAGATTTTTTTTAAAAAAAAATATGGTGAAGAATGATGATACTAAAACATTTGACGCAGAGTCTTTATCAACCTTATCCTCGCAATACCCACATAGGACTTCTCTCTCTCTCTCTCAATCTTATCCACTACGTGACTTCTATTTTTATTTGTTACAATAAAACCTTAATTCTATTTTTATTTGAAGTACATATACATGGATTAACCTCACGCATAATATATTATATTGTTGATACTAGTAAAGAGAAAAGTCCTAGAAATTGGAAAAAGAACTTGGGTAATATATATATGACATGGTAAACCTCCTAACTTTTGGCTTTTATCATATATATATATATATATATATATATATATTCAACCATTATACAGAATTTAATTTCTAGAGGAAAAATGTACATCTCCTTGACTAAAGGTGCTTTCGTATGCTATAATGTTACCATATTGGAATTCAAATGGAAGTTTCTTTAAACAAATGATGTTGCTAGCTAGTTGGCTGTTGTTTCTTTTGTTCTTTTGACGAAGTATTAAAGTGTGAATAGAATAATCATCTGCAGTGTAACAAAAGCCTGCTTGGAATCTCAAATTATTAGAAAGCTTGTTCAAACTCCAATAAAGTTTTTCTGAGAGTCTGTATTACATTTTCATCATGTAATTCTCTAACCTCCTATTCATGTATTTTTTATGTAAGAAAACTGTGAAAATTTACGAGTCAAATCGCTGATCACATATTTGATTAAGTGATAGGGATGATACATATGTTAGTTAGGTTTATTTCTCCATGATCTATGTATTAAGAAAAGATTATCACAAGGCAGTGGGATGTTTGGTCCTAAACGCTGCGCCATGGAATTTTTGTTTGGACTCATATTTACTAGTCTCCGACAGCATGTCCCATGATTTCAAAAAGCTCTAATAATATAGTTATTATTAAATATTAATATTCATATGAGGATAAAAGTCTTACGGACAAAACCTATGTAATTTCTATTTCACTAGTCCATTAGATAAATTAATCTTTCCTCTATTTTTTTAAAGAGTGTCATTTTGGTACTTAAATTTTATAACAAAAAAATATCATTTTATTATATCAATGCAACTTTTAACTAAAATTAACTTTTTTGTCTTCTTTCAAAATATGAATAAAAGTTTTGTGTGAAATAAATAATTGTAATTAAATGAATAGTTAAGGAGTAGAATAAAATTTTAATCTTATTTCTTAATTTGAGTGTCAAATGTTAGAATGACACTTAAAAAAAAACAGGGGAGTAAGAAATTGAAATCCACATGTTGTCTACAAAGATTTTTTCTATATCTAAATCTTCTAGGTTTTTTCGTCTTCACTCTCAAAATCAAACATAACGAAGGGAAATATCAAATTAAGGATCTAATGCATATCAGCATATGAGTTATACCGGAAACAGATCATTAAAACAAGCAGAAGATATTAGAAGTTTGATATTAAATATTTGAAAGATCACTGGAATTATATATATATATATATATATAAAGAAGTTAACAACAAAAAAATAAAAGAACTGATCAAGTAGAGTTAATAAAACTTGAAAATCTAAACTTGAACCAAACCAAAATCGTTATGGGTTTAAAATCTAATTTTCCATGGTATACATCTCGATAGGCCTATACTCGGCCTATGGACTCACTTCTCATTCTTCCTCGTGATAAAGAGTTAAAAGACATACTCCCTCTGTTTTTTAAAGAGTGTCATTCTAACATTTGACACTCAAATTAAGAAATAATATTAAAGTTCTATTCTATCCTTTAACTATTCATTTAATTACAATTATTTATTTCACACAAAATCTTTTTCATCATTTTGATCGAAGACAAAAAAGGTAATTTTTGTTAAAAATTGTATTGATATACTAAAATGACATTCTTTTTGTTACAAAATTTAAATGATAAAATGACATTTAAAAAAAAACAGAGGTAGTATATGTTAAGCAATCTATATAGTCTGACCTTACTATAATCAACCGTCTATATGAAAATGCATTTGTATAAAATATATAGGATAAACACTCTTATTCAAAAAAACATATTTATGAAAAATGCATTTGTAATGTAAATTTTTTTTTTTTTTTTGGGGTCAAAACTCAGATGACGACACATTGACATTAACACTATCACAAACCACAAACTACTAACCAAATCAGATTCATTTCAAATAAACAGTTTAAACTATGCGAAAAAATTAGAAAAAAAAAGTAAGACGGCATAACTGGGTTACGAGTAACAATTACGTGACAAGAAATTAGATCATGAGCACAATGTGCTTCTACATAATTGCTTACAAAGAAGTCAGGAAAAGTAGATTTGGTGAGAGCACAAGTCCCCAACCATAATTAACACTAATAAACGTGCGTACCTAACCATAGGATCTCCATGCAACACTGCTAATTCATAATAAGGTTTATAATATCATATTTGATGCTTTTAAAATTATGGATTTAGAGCCTAAGTACAATTAATATAGCACATAAACATATGACACGTGAACATCATTGAATGTAAGAAACTTCTCTTCTTTCTTATTTATACCATTGAGGCTTTGATAGATACTTATCTCTTGTCTTCACTCTCCAACGGCTTCTGTAAAAATCTTCAGGGATTGGAAAATGTCAATGTTAATGGCGGCCAAATCCACTTCGCTCTGCAACTTAAACCCTTCAACTTCAGCTAGAATCGGGCAAAACCCTCGTGCCGTCAGATCGGTTTATCCGACGGTGAGAATGCAGTCACGTGTTCACCGTCTGATTGAAGAGCAAGGCGCAGTGCTAATTCCCGGAGTCTACGACGCTTTATCGGCGGCTATTGTGCAGCAGACCGGATTCTCCGCCGCATTAATCTCCGGTTATGCCCTCTCCGCCGTAACTTTGGGAAAACCCGATTTCGGTTTGATAACGTGCGCCGCATTGATCTCCGGCTATTTTTTGTTCCTTTTTTTATTTAGTTGAATCTTTATCTTCTGTCGTTTTATTTGTTTTGTTCTGTCGTTTTAGACCGCCGGAGATGGCAGCTACGGCGAGAGCAGTGTGTGCTGCGGCTCCAATGATTCCAATCATTGCGGATGCAGGCAAGTCCTGAATCTGAAATCTTTAACAAAATCACTACTTTACATAGAAAGATTTGAGATTCTCTCGGTGTCTAATTGACGTCAATGATAGTTGATACTTTGGTCTTTGATTTGCGTAGCGATAATTGCAATTTTCATTGTGTCATGTTTCTCTGAGGTTTCTGTTCTGTTAAAAGATTCATTCTTGGACATTGTTTCAGATACTGGTGGAGGAAATGCTCTCAATGTTCAAAGAACCATAAAGGACTTAATAGCAGCAGGAGCTGCTGGTTGCTTCCTTGAGGTAAAACTTTTTTTCATACTAGTCTTTGGTTCTTGTGATGGTTGAATCTCTAATGATTCTGACACAGTTGTGTTAATGTATTTTCATGTGTTTGATTCAATAGCCATAGTTGTGTTCATTTGAGTAACTACAAGACATTTTCTTCCTCCCCGTTCACATTGACTTGTGCTAATGTTATTTGGGATTCTTGCAGGACCAGGCATGGCCAAAGAGGTGTGGTAAGAGACATCATCTTCTTATTCCATCTCAGCAAAGTTAAAAGCTATTGTCAAATGTTTTAACTGTTTTGCTCTCTATTGTTTGTGTAGGGCATATGCGTGGCAAAGAGGTATTGGTTTCACTGTCCTCCTCCTTTGCTCCCAAAATCTATAACTCGAATGTTACTGCAGTGATTTTAGTTCAGATGCAGATCATTTGAGTTCTTTTCCTAATCGATGTGGGGTTCTAAGTTATAATATTTGGCTTCTAACTTGGAAACAGGTCATACCTGCAGAGGAGCACGCTGCTAAAATAGCATCAGCAAGAGACGCTATTGGAGTTTCTGACTTTTTCCTCATTGCAAGGACTGATGCACGTGCTCTTTCCGCTAAAACAGGACTTTCAGATGCCATTGACCGTGCTAATCTCTACATGGAGGTTACTACTAAATCATGTTGTGTTAACAACACTAAAAGCCTTGACTTTTAAGAAGGCAGAATGGTGGGTAATAATGGAAAAATGTGCAGGCTGGAGCTGATGCTTCCTTTGTTGAGGCACCGAGGGACGATGATGAGCTCAAGGAAATTGGAACGCGCACAAAAGGTTACAGAGTGTGTAATATGCTTGAAGGTGGACGCACGCCATTGCATACGCCTGATGAGCTTAAAGAAATGGGCTTTCATTTGATTGCTCACCCACTTACCTCGCTCTATGCATCGACTCGAGCTCTTGTCGATGTTCTCAAGATTCTCAAGGAAAAAGGAACCACCAAAGATCACTTAGAAAAGATGATTACTTTCGAGGAGTTTAACCGTTTGGTGAATTTGGATTCATGGTATGAGCTCGAAACTAAGTACTCAAACCTCAGAAACGCTCTTGGGGAAACAAAGTCGTGAGATTCTGACAAACTCTTGCCACAATGTAAGCACTCGGGAAATGGTCTCTCATGAGTCAAGATTGATCAGCAATGTGTCATCAATAATGTTATCTTCTTTTTCACTTGTTATGAAGCTGTTTGTATCATATTCAATAATTGTGTTTCTTACATGTAAAAACTCAAAAATTTCTAACTATTTGGAAATCTTGTTCTTGTTTCTCCCACAAACCAGAGAAGCTATGTCTCTAGCAATGTTCTGAGCGTCTTTTGAAATACCAGCCAAGCCTTGTCTCCCAAATCCAACACTGTACAAACCGTTCTTCCCCTTCCAGTGATCCGGGAACTCTCGTTTCGGCAAACCATTCTCGTTGAACAGATCTCCATCATCAACCTGTGTCACTTCAGAGCCATTAAAACAAGAACAAAGTTTTTTTCCTCTGTTTCTGTGTCTGAAGTTGCAAACTTGCAAATATACCTGAAGCCATTTTGAAACGCTGCTCTTGTAACCAGTTGCGAAGACAATAGAGTCTATGTGTTTGGAGTTTCCATCTACAAATTCCACTCTCTTCCCTGCTATACGCTTAATCGACGGCGCAACCTGAATCTTACCAGACTTAATCTCTCCGACGCAGCCGACGTCGATGGTAGGTGACCGGCCGGTGATAAGCTTGTTCATAAATGGGCCATTATTGGGTCTCACAAGCCCATATCTCGAAGTATTCCCAAACCTCAGCTCCGCGAGTAAGAGACACAAACGGTCAACTAATTTTACCGGGAAAAACCTGAGCAATGACATTCCTATCCGTACGATCCATCTCGTCAACACGTGCACCTATACATCAATTACAAAATTGAAATGTTATTATAAAGTTTTATTAATATGAATATTTGTTTTTGTTTTCATCTATGATTCATATACAGATACTTACCGGGCTACGAACAACGATGGAGACCTTAGCGCAGCACTTAGAGAGATCATAAGCGATCTCCATGCCGGAATTTCCACATCCGACGACCAAAACGTCTTTTCCGGCGAACTTATCACCGTTCTTGTATTCGCTTGAGTGCAAATACTCTCCTTCAAAGCTCTCTACAAGCCCCGGAATCACACCTTCGCCGTTCTCTCCCGTCGCAGCAACCACATACTTCGCCGAGTAAACTTCCCTCTCCATCGCCGTTTCATTATCCACCTCAACGGTCCATCGACCATCTTTGAAGTACGCGGATTTTACGTTCCGATTGAACCTAGGGTTTACGTTGAAACGTGTGGCGTATTCATCAATGTAATTGATGAAACCTTCCTTGGAGACGAAGGTAGGAGTGTTTGAGGGGAATGACATGTGAGGGAGTTGACAGAATTGCTTTGCGAGGTGAAGCTTGAGACGATCGTAAGACCTTATTTTCCAGAGAGAGGCACTGCAATCTTCTCTTTCCACCACTACATTTGGTATGTTCAACCGGTTTAGACAAGCTGATGTGGCTAAACCGGCTGGTCCTGCACCGATTATGAGAACCAGAATCTTGATTTCTTCTTTCTCCATTTAGACAAGCTGTTGCTATTGTTGTTTTCAGAGTTGTAGTGTGATTATTAACGCAATTACAAAGCTGTACTTAATTACGATGTCAAAACTGGACTGCAATGTGTATCTATTTATATACATGACTGATTTTTTTTTGTAATTAAATTATTGGAACTACATAAATTATGAAATAATAAGTTGATTACTCTAATAAGTGAATTATAGGATATGTTAGAAGATTCATAATCCTTTTTGCTGCTTTGGCTAGTGATTTACTCTGTGGAAGTAGTCTTAGATTAAGTCAACACACGGTTGTCATTTTAAGATTTCCTTAATTACTATATTCAACATCTAGCTTTGCCCAAATATTTATTTATCGAATTCACATTCACTAAAAGTAGACATTTAATAAATGTCGTACTTACGTACGAGTACGGAGAGAGATGAAGCACGATACCTAATACTAGGTTAGGATATGATTATTACAAGGCATAGTATTACTCAATGCTTACTGTCGATTTTTGTTTGTGTCCGAAATTAGAAATCTGAGATTGACAAACGAAGCTGTTAAGCACCTACGCGAAGAGAAAAAACTATCTTAGGTGAATCATCTTTAACAAATTACTCGTTCAATTTGACCTAAATATTATAATTAAAAAAATTTAAACTCAAATGGGAGCCGCGTAAATACCGTTTAGACCATCAGCATTGGAGACTTTGTCTTCACAATTTTTTTAAATTAAATTTAATATAAATTTAAGTAAAGATAATTGACATTAAAATTATTCAAATAAAAAAAACTTAAAACCAATAGAATGGACATGCGTATTGTATCAAGCGTTATCTTCCAACACTCACTAATTTTTTCTTTTAAAATTAAAGACAGTGTATCCGATGCTCTTCTTATGATGCTTTCAGCATATCGTCACTTCACATCTCAGCACTTATTTATGTGGGCTAGGCAAATGTACCATAACAAAATAGATGTCCTGCTACTTATTTTTTGTATTCTGAGCTTTATTTCAAGCTTGTTCTCGTAGTTTGTATCGATTACAAGGAATACGGTTATTGCCTTGTTGGTGATAACCATGTTATTTATTAATCTCGATTACGGAATATGATATATCAACGGCAAATTTAAACAAGTCAAAGTGTTATAATGTTGGTATATTTAATTTAAATATTAAATCTTAACCAAAAGGTTCTATGGTGTAGTGGTTAGCACTCTGGACTTTGAATCCAGCGACCTGGGTTCGACTCCCGGTAGGACCTTCTTTTTATTATATACACACACGTGTTAAAGGCACACGGCCAAATTAAATGCCCCTTTTTTTTCTACTATCGTCCTCAAGATTGTACAATCCCAAAGAATAGCATGCACCATACCAAACAAAGATTATGATTATTGACTATTATAGATCGTTAACAATCTAAGGAAAGGCTTAAATTTGTAAGAGGAACTCTAATTTCACTAATAAGTAGTAACAGAGAGGTCTTACATAAAAGTTATGAACATAGCACCAAAAGATTTTTCAAGATAAAGAAAGAACAACTCAAAAGCTTCTAAGGCTTCACATACACACCTTAAAAAGCTACTTCGTTTATTATACTGATCACATCAACATGATGCTTCTATATACAACATATCTATTCCTCTGTTTTAGTGAGCCGGATGAAGAACAGCGTTGTGTGCGCGATGAGCCTGAAGGATACAAGCACAGTGCACAGATGTTAAGTTCAGACAACCGCTCATGACAAGCGAATGCCTTCCTGAACATGTGTGAAGAGCAGGAAAGGTATCGCAAACTGCTTGAACCGCTGAAGGTGTTAGGGCAGTGCATTGGCTAATGTTGAGACTTCTCAGCCCTTCTTCATCGTATTTGCCTTTCTTAACTGATTTCCATGAACCCGGTTTGTTCTTTACCCCGCTTTGAGCTAGTGAGTACATCGCCCTGTCTGTTATGTTTCTGCAGTAGTATAACCCCAGTGACCTCAAGTGGACACACCAGTCTGCTAGAGCTACCACACTCTCATCTGCAAAATATTACATGACAAAACCGAATTGTGTCTCAAGATCAATGGTTTTATGAGTCCATCTATAACATCCTATCTTCTAGTTTTGTTTAGTTCAATGCAATTATCAAACTATAGTGCTCTGCAGAGGAAAAACCGATGATCTTTGCTTCGAGTAAGCATAATTATGTGAAGTACCTGTAATTAGAACACAGCCACAGAGGTCAAGGGTCCTGAGATCTGGGCAGCCATAAGCTAAACTCATTACCCCATCATCACTGATATTCTCACACCATCCCAAGTTTAGTGACTGCAACTGATTGCAGTTATTCCCAATAGCCTGCACACATCAAGATGAACAAATTCTATCAGTTGTGCCACTCTTATGACCAAAGGAGCAAAAAACCAGATTGAGAGAGAACATAAAAAAAAATCAGAGATTTACCTCCAAGGCATTGTCAGATACAGCATTGAGACATCCGCAGAGATTCAAAACTTTAAGCTTTCTGCAGAATCTGGTCAAATATGCAATAGCTGCGTCGCTGAATGAAGAGCATCCGCTAAGGTTTAGTTTTGTGAGGTTGGGGCAACCATGAGCAAGTGCATAGAGCAACCGATCAGTAAGTTTCAAGCTTTTGCTGAGATCAAGCTCTTGTAGCTCATGGCAGTGATTTGCTATGGCCTCCACTGCATTGTCCTCTAGTTGCGGTATGTCCTGCCGCAGTATTAAAGTCTGTAGCTTTACAAACTTGGGAGCAAGAGAAAGAACCAAGCTGTTCATGTTGTTGTTGCACCTGGTTAAAAAGCAGAAAAAAACATCAGAGAGTGTAGACAAAAGATTTAATCTGAATACACTGAAAATGACAAGAACAAGCTTCAAGTGTTTTAAACATTCAAGAGTCATCTTCAGACTATTCCTTTTGATTAAAGAACTTGGTTTTACCTCCTAAACCTGATCTATCATATTAAAAGGTTTCATCAAAATGATAAACAGCTTTGTCACCTTTTTTTTCCATCCATCCAAATTATCATCAACAAATTAATGAAATGTTCCTCAAAACGAAAGCAACAAAAAAGATCTGATCTTTACACATAAACCAGACAATAAACCAACATAATCCTAAACCACAAGTTGAAATCAAGACTCTGGGAACTCAGCTCCCACTTCAAATCCAAAACACCAACACAAAGTAAAAAGGGTTTAAAGGTTAGAGAGAGAGAAAGGTTAGAGAGAAAGATATTACCAAGAGAGACAGAGACGAGTGAGGCCAAGAGAGATAGCATCTCTCCAGCCACAGCAAACACCAGAAGCAACAATGACATTACGATCATCAACAAGGGAAAGGATCCTCATCAAAAGCTCCACAGGGATGTCTTTCCACTCTTCGATCGAGATTCCTTCCATCTTCATCTTCAGAAAACACTTGTCGAGTTCCATGGATGATGCTTCTCCTACCATCACCATCTTTATTTTAAGGACTTATAATGCAGCGGTGTCTTGATCCTATCACCACAAAGAAATGAGAGAGATAGAGATAGGGCGGAGAGAGAGTAAAATATCTGCCATTTACCGATTTTACATACCTCGAAAGACGATAAAACATTGAAAAAAAAGGAATTTTGAAAGTAAAGCACTGTGTATGCGTAAAGAAACAAATGCAGGAAAAAAATACAAGCTTTCAATTTCAGGAAAAAAATGCTCTGGTTTCTAGATTTTTCCAGTAGTGGAAGAACTTATCCTCCAAATTTTTTTTCCTTTCAAGTATGTAATTCATTGACTAATGTAAGACCAGACCAGAGGATTTGCTACCAAAATAAATAAAAAAACATAAACCTCTTGAGAAAAAAAATCATAACTTTGGGCTTTAGGATCATACCTTTGAATTAGTTTCTTTGTACCTCTTTCTGGGTTCTTGTTGTTTCCTACCGAAATAATTAATATTTCTTGATATATTTGCTCTTTTCAAGTTATTTACACAAAGCTGGAAGATAACAAAGAGAAGAAACAAACAAATGAAAAAGAAAAGTTTTGATAAAATGTAAGGGAAAGAGGCAGGAGATACGTGTGGGAAATAGCTTTGTGACGCGTTAGCTGCCACATGTATTATGGTGACTGGCAAATAAGTTAAATGCTGTATTTTTATTTATTTGTTTTATGGTAAATGCTTTTGAATAGATTTCAAGCCAAATTACTCCCATATTTATACTTTAATCGTAGTACTAAGTATCTTATAAATAAAATACTTACATATAAATAAGCGAATATTTCTTAAGAAAAAGATTGAAACAAATGATTAACTCAATTGATATGGCAATGGCTATATGTGAAGGAATTATTCTTTGAGTAATAAAATAGAAGAAGGAGATGCGTGAATGTGTGTCTCGAAATCGAAAAGTTAACCATTTGGATATTACGAAATACGAACATGTCATTTGGATAGGTAGGCACGTTTCTTTCAAACGATTAATGAAGCTTCATAAAATAGTAAGCATTTTATAATCAAGCCCACTCAAAATTAATCCTTTTTCATTCGGCAGATTATCCAAATTGATCGTCAATTATGTTAAAAAATCCACTGAGAAGAGCTCCAACATACATATATGAAAACATATAACAGCACTTTATAATCCCATAGGCTTGTTCCTTTATTTATTCTATAAACATGTTCAAATTATACATTTGATATGGGTCATACTCATTACTCACTAACTCTTAACGCCGGTTCGAACCGGTTACGGGTCAGCTGGACCATGGATGTTTATATTAGACTAAAATAAGATTCTCAAGGCCATTTCATGATGCTACTGATGCTGATTTCATTCATACTCGATTACTATTCGATTCGTGGGCAACATAATAGTATAAATAGTTTGCATATGTACATGATAACATCATACACGAGAATAAGATCTTCAACTTCACAACTTCAACTTCATACCATGGAACGTGACTTGAGGCGTAAGTTAAGAAGATAAGAAGAAGGAAAGATCTACGATATCTTTCATAATCAATTTCACGATCATCTCAATTCCCCAATCATCTCATTCAATCACAATTACATCTCTCTCTTAATGTTGTATATTCTAGTTTCCTTCTATGTTGTATATGTTCGTGAATATAAGTTTGTACAGACGACGATAATAAACAACACAAGTTTTTACAAGAATTCTTTTGTTCATGGTATCAGAGCCAAATAATTTTTTTTTTTTAAATGACAAACTCAAAGAAAAACGTGGAAGTGAGTGGAGAAGTGATAGAGAAATCAAAGATATATCACTTGGCGGCCAACGAGAATCCTGGAGGTGTGATTGCACATGTACAATTCGATGGTGAGAACTATGACAAGTGGGCTCAAGCGGTGAGAACGGGTCTACGAGTCGAGAAGAAATACGGCTTCGTTGATGGAGGAATCACGAAACCGGATGAAGGACATGAAGATTATGAGGATTGGGTTTCGGCAAGCTCGATGGTGACTTTGTGGATCTTAAACACGATTGATCCCAAAGTGAGAAAGACGCTAGCAAACAAGGAGGATCCAAAGGAGCTTTGGAATGAGATCAAAGACCGATTCTCAAAAGAGAATGGACCACGAATTCAAGAAATTAAGGCGGAGCTGTCAGGTTTACCACAAGAAGGTTCAAGTGTGATTGATTATTTTGGTAAACTAACGAAGCTCTGGGACGATCTGAGCAATTATGAGACAAGCATAACTTGTAGTTGTGGTGGTTGCAAGTGTGATATTGGTGCAAAATTAGAGGTGAAAAAGGAATTAGACAAGATACACCAGTTCTTGTTGGGACTATACGAGGAGATATACGGACCGGTACGAGCATCGATTATAAGTAATGATCCTCTTCCCTCAATCAATCATGTGTATTCAAAGATAAAGTCGGTTGAAAGAATAAATACCATGATGAGAGGAAGAGAGCAACAAGGAAGTAAGTCGGCGTTTAGTGTGCGGTATGAAGATAAGGGATGCCCTGAAGGTTACGATCGAAGCAAGGTATGCACGGTGTGTAAGAAGATGGGACACAGTGCATATACTTCCAGTGTCGGGTATCAGTGGTGGAACCACAAGGTGGAGCTGGTGGTGGGCCGGAGGGCAAAAGCTGGAAGAGGTCGAGGGCGTGGTGAGTTCAAGGCACATGCGGTGCAAATAGTAGAAATCGGAGAATCTAGTAAAGAAGCAGAGAAGAGTGGATTTACTGGATTGACGAATGAGCAGTGGACAAGTCTTATTAAGCTTTTGGAAAATCAAAGGCTCAACACAAACAACACACGCTTGACAGGTATGAGAGATAATATGGAGTGGGTACTTGATACAAGAACAAGTAACCACATGACAGTTTATGTAGAGAAGATGACAAATTTAAAGCATATTTTTCCATGTTCTGTTGGCTTACCTAATGGAAAAAGGGTGGTGACACGTGAGAAAGGAAATGTGTTTTTCGATGAAGAGTTTACTCTTAAGAATGTGTTGTTTGTGCCAGATTTGAAGTGTAACTTAATTTCTGTTTCACAACTAGTTGCAGAAATGGATTTTAAGTTACAAATTGCTAACAAAGGATGTGTGATTCAGGCCCGTACGACAAAGAGCCTGATTGGAGTAGGTGAGCTGCATGATGGCCTTTATTTCTTTCGTAGGAGTCCAAATTTTACGGCGTTTTGAATGAATAAGGATGGAGCTGAGGATGTATGGCATCGACGGCTTGGACATTCATGTAATGGAGTTTTTGATTTACTTCCTTTGGGTTGTAGTAGAACCGTTGATTTTTCCACTTGTGATGTGTGTCTGCAATCAAAACAGTGTAGACAGGTGTTTCCATCAAGTGATAATAAAAGTTCAGAAATTTTTGAGCTAAATCATATTGAAGTGTGGGGACCTTACAGAAAACCAAGTATTTGTAACTCATACTATTTCTTGACGATTGTGGATGATTTTTCAAGAGGAGTCTGGGTTTTCTTGTTACGGAATAAATCACAAGTTGGAAAGGTTTTTTCGAGATTTTATGGCGATGGTTGAGAGACAGTTTAAGAAGAAGATAAAGGTGGTACGAAATGACGACGGTACTGAGTTTAATTGTCTGAAGAATGATTTTGATGCAGAGGGAATTATACATCAAACGTCGTGCGTTGGAACTCCACAACAAAATGGTCGCGTTGAGAGAAAACATCGACATATTCTCAATGTGGCACGAGCGCTTATGTTTCAGTCTGGTATGGAAATTAAGTTCTAGGGAGAAGCTATTTTGGCAGCGGCTCATGTGATAAATATAACTCCTTCAAGTGTATTGAAAGGGAAGACACCATATGAAATTATTTATGGTAAATCGCCAAATTATGATGGTCTCAAGGTTTTTGGTTGCCTAGCATATGCTCATAACCAGAGACGTGATGGAGATAAATTTATCTCGAGAAGCAGACGTTCTGCTTATATTGGTTATCCATATGGGAAGAAGGGTTGGAGCTTGTTTGATCTATACACTGAAGAAATTTTCATTTCAAGGGACGTAATATTTATTGAAGACAGTTTTCCTTTTGCAGATTTAGAAAACAAAAGAGATGGAGTTCAAGTTGCAGATTTTTACATGGTCGATGATGGACTTGGTGAAGAAAATAAAATGGATTTGGAAAATAGAAATGAAGAAAGTCAAGTTACAGATGGCGACGTGTTCAATGTTGAACTTGATGAAGAAAATAATATGGATGTTGAAGTACCTCAAACAGAGGCACGTGCAAAGAGTGGCCTCATTGTAGAAAAAGAGAAAGGAGATAATTCGCAAAATTTAAATGGAGGAGGTAGCGTTGAGACACGTGCTGAAGAGGGAGAGATTTTACAAGCACATGGTGAGAAATTGAGAGTTGGCTTGAGAAGCAAGCAACTTCCGGTGAAGCTTAAGGATTACGTGTTACACACAATTCACGAGAATGGTGATGTAGAAGTGGTTTCAGCGTATCCTTCGTCTGATTATTTGACTTATGAAAAAATTTCTGAGTCTTATAAGGCATTTCTTGTAGCAATAAGTGAAGAAGTAGAACCTAAAACTTTTCGAGAACCAGTGGCTGATGAACGATGGAGGAAGGCAATGCAACTAGAGATAGGTGCATTGGAAGAAAATGAAACATGGGAAATGGAAAAGCTCCCACATGGTAAAACGACAATTGGGTCACAGTGGATTTTCAAGATTAAGTTCAAAGCAGATGGAAGCGTTGAACGTTACAAGGCACGTCTAGTGGCACTTGGTAATAAGCAAGTTGCTGGAGTGGATTACTTCGAGACATTTGCTCCGGTTGTAAAGATGACGACTATTAGAAAGTTTTTTGGGGTAGTCTCAGTAAATCAATGAGATGTATATCAGATGGATGTGCATAATGCATTTTTGCATGGAGTCTTGGAAGAAGAGGTGTATATGAAACCACCTCCGGGGTTTCGTACTAATGATCCAAATTTGGTTTGTAGGTTAAAGAAGTCGTTATACAGCTTGAAGCAGTCACCTAGATGTTGGTTTGCCAAGCTCAAAGGTGCTCTCCATGAATATGGTTTCAAACAATCATATTCTGATTCTTCACTTTTCTCAATGACAAGAGGAGGAAGTGAGCTTTTTGTGTTGGTATACGTGGATGATTTGATCATTGGTGGGAATGATTCAACGTGGATTTCAAATTTTAAAGAATATTTGGGTACTTGTTTTCATATGAAAGACTTTGAAAGTCTTAAATATTTTTTAGGAATTGAAGTTGCTAGGAGAAAGGAAGGAATGTTTTTATGTCAAAGAAAGTATGAACTTGACATAATTGGGGAAGTTGGGTTTATGGGATCTAAACCATGTTCCACTCCTATTGAGCAGAGGCATGATTTAGCTCTGTCTACTAGCTTAAAGATGGAAGAACCAGAGAAATATAGGCGTTTAGTTGGGCGTTTGATTTACTTGGGAGCAACGCGACCGGATATTATATATGAATATTTTATCACGTTTTATGAGTGATCCACGAGTTGATCACTGGGAGGCTGCGCTTAGAGTGGTGCGGTACTTGAAGGGTACCCCGGGTCAAGGTGTTTTCTTAAGCTCAGAGAGTGACATAAAGCTATACGGATGGTGTGACTCATATTGGACAGGATGTCCTGTAATGAGGAAATCAGTAAGTGGTTGGTTCATTACAATTGGTTCCTCACCAATTTCTTGGAAGACGAAAAAACAAGACGTTGTTTCGCGTTCATCGGCAGAGGCTGAGTATGTCATTGGCAGTGGATGAACTACGATGGTTGAAGGCTCTACTTGCAGATTTGGGTGTTTCACATAATACGCCGATGAGTCTAGCTTGTGACAATCAATCAGCATTGTATATTGCGGCTAATCCCGTGTTTCATGAGAGAACGAAGAATATTGAGATTGATTGTCATAACGTGAGGAATGCAGTTCAAGACAAAACGATAATGACGTGCAAGGTGAAATCGGCGGAGCAGCTGGCTGATATTTTTACAAAGGGATTAGGAAGACGAGAGTTCGAATATATCCGAGCCAACTTGGGCGTTTGCAACCCATACGCTTTAAGTTACGCAGAGGGAGGTATTAAGCGAAGATTGCAGAACGTAACTTGAGACGTAAGTTAAGAAGAAGGAAAGATCTACGATATCTTTCATAATCAATTTCACGATCATCTTAATTCCCCAATCATCTCATTCAATCACAATTACATCTTTTTCTTAATGTCGTATATTCTAGTTTCTTTCTATGTTGTATATGTTCGTGAATATAAGCTTGTTCAAACGATGATAATAAACAACACAAGTTTCCACAAGAATTCTTTTGTTCACAGGTCCTCTAGATTCAGACATTAAAACCAGGAGGATAATCTTGAGGTTGTTTCTCTACTAATTCCTTTAAACCAAGTTCTTGCTCTTCTAGATTCTTCGGCCTAACATCATATACATCGTTAAACAGCTCTGTCAATGGTTGTTTCTCCCACTTCTCCGCCGCTTGAATCGCTTGCAGAAGCTACAGACACAAAAACGGCTAAATAACATAACTTCAACCTTAACGTATAAAATTAATGTAGCGGTTTTCGTAATCTTTACCTGTTTTCTTACGTTAGATCTTAGCTTGGATTCTTCTTCCTCACTCCACCATCCGTTATCCTCAACCCATTTCCTGAACCTATTCACAGGGTTTCTCGACATTTTCCAGTACTGTATTTCATCGGCCGCTCTGTACTTAGTTGAATCATCTGATGTAGAATGATGTCCTACTCTGTATGTCATCGCCTACGAAAAAACCCCAACAAATCTCATTTCACCAAAGTCAAAAGTTGAAAACTTTTGAGACAAATCTCTAAATATGTTTTTTACCTCGATGAGAATAGGTCTTTGTTCTGTTACAGCCATTTCTCGAGCTGAGCGTACCGCACTGTAAACCGCGAGTGCATCATTACCGTCCACACGGATGCTTCGGATTCCGTAAGCTTGACCTTTCACAACAATTCCATCACCTGTAATCAAACCACATAAACTCACATCAATACAAATTGTTTTGGTCTCTTTTGTAATGAAAAAACAGAGGAAGTTAAGTTAGTTTCATTACTTCTAAACTGTTCTGAGATATGAGTACTGATAGCCCAACCGTTGTTTCGACAAATAAACACGACCGGAGCTTCCATTACCGCCGCAAAATTCAATCCGGCATGGAAATCTCCCTACTCCCCAAAACCAGACCCCCAAAAAAAAAAAAAACTATATGAATTTCAATTCTTGAAATGTTGATCCTTATGAAAAGAAATGAGAATTAAAGAGTTTTCAACAACCTCGCTTGTGCCACCATCACCAACGAATGTAACTGCACAAGCATTCTTCTTTTCCATTTTTAGAGAATAACCAACTCCAGCTGCTTGAGGGAGTTGCGTGCTGAAGAATCAAAATTACAAAACAGATTCAGCAAAAAAAACACAAAAGAACAGAACAATCAAATGATTGATTTTTCAGAGATTCCTACGCAATTGGAGAAGAGATAGTGAAGTAATTATGACGATTAGAGCCGTAATGAATCGGCATTTGTTTGCCTTTGCCATAATCAGCTTTGTTCCCAAAACACTGATTCGCAAACTCCTCCAATGTAAAGCCACGCCATAGAAGCACTCCAGGCTCTCGGTACTGTACCAAAAATTGAGTTTCCCGGTTTAAACAAACCAAACCAAGCGGTTCAGAGCAAACGCAACGGCTTACCGCTTACCTGAGGTAAAACGACGTCTTCAGGACTAAGAGCTGCTGCAGAAGCGATGTTAATGGCTTCTTCTCCGACAGAAGTAAGATAAAATGAGATTCTTCCTTGACGTTGAGCTTCGTAGAAGATGTGATCCATCACTTGAAGCGTCGCCATTTGTTCGTACATTCTTACAGCGAGTTTCTCGTTCACCTGTTTTGGTTTCAGTCAGAGAATATATTCGGTTAATACTAAACCGAACTCATACCAGCTCTAATTTACATTTCTCAAAATTGCTGTACCGGAATAAAATCGCTATCGGGGATGATTCGTCCATCTTCGTCGAGAACCCGGTAACATGGAATCCTCCGAGAAGCTGATTCCGGTATGAATTTCATCTCGGAAGTGTAACCGACTTTGCCTCCCGGAAAATCCAATTCCTGGAAATTTTCGATTACGGTTTAATGTGTGGATGAACAAAACTTGTTGGGGCATATGTAAGAATATTCAATAAGAACAGAGATCATAATGCAAATTAGTTTTCCATGACTGCTGTGACTTTAATGAATGAGACATACACGTACTCAAATCAACTAACTCAAAGCGGGACCCATACAGCACTCGAAGTAGTATTCATACGTGTAACTTTTGTGGTCCCCACTATTTACTCAGTGACTTGTGCGCGGATGTTAACCAAAGAAATCCAAAACTCGAAATGAGGAATACGGAATCGGAGATAACGTGCCTTTAAACCGATCGAAGCATTTGCTAAATTATTATTCTTAGAAAAACCAACAAAATCTGCTTCACCAAGAACTAATTATTTCTTTTTTTTTTTATATACAATTGAAATAAATCGTCATCCACAGCTAATCTTTATGAAACTAATCCCAATTTAAAATTAACCATGCATAATTATCCACGTGAAAAGAACTATGATTATTTTTAAAAAACAAATAAAAAATACCTGCAGGGCTTCTTCTTCATCACTATGTTGAACCAAATCAGGCTGTTTCTCCACGGCCGTCGACTCGTGACGGAGGCTAGCCACGGGACTCAAAAACACAGTCGAAGATAACTGAGAAGTTGTAAAAACGGGACGAGGAGAGTAATCACGTTTAATGAGAATCGTCGACAAACACAGATTCTGTCTCAAGCTAGAAACAAGGTTTCTGGATCTAGCAAACCAGATCGCCATGTTTGCCGACAAAAGAAGAAGAGGAGAAGAAAAAAAAATGGACAAGAGTGGTAGAAGAAGAAGATGAATAGAGAAGCTGTGTTTTTAACGATGTTTAAGGGCAAAAGGATTAGAAGGACGACAAGTGCATGTATTTCCTTGTCGGACTTGACATGTCATCCGTATCCATCTCCAACTCTTTTTCTTTTTTCTTTTTTTTCTTTAAAGATTATTTATCTTCCTCACTTTTTGGGATTTCTTGTTTTTACACTAATAATAATAGTGTACAAATACCTACATAGCAAATCATTTAAGGAATTTTCAACAACCAAAACCAAACTGTACTGTGCTTTTTATTGATTTTTTATCTTTATCCAACGATAGCAAAATTGTCAAGTCATCTACTTGCGTGTCATTTATATCTTTCTTTGAATTTCCTATGACGTCCGTGAAATTAATTTTACCTTTAGAAATGAATAAAATAATATTTCTATTGATACCACGTGAAAACATTTTTTCCATTTTTAGATAAGTTGAAGGTTACACAACAATCACCAGAAAACGATTTTATTTATTGTTAGATGGTGGATGAATTAATATTTTCTGAATTTATGATTCATTGATGGGTAACATCTAACCTAACCAATAAAGCTTTCTTGGACCTAACTTACATTTATTTCCGATGAACCTGTTAGGAATTAAATTTGTGTGCTTCGTATGTAAAAAATGAGGGAACAGAGTTTACTGGCTTCAGATTGTTGTTGGATTTGTGAATGCATCTCTTATAGTCTCACATCTATGAGTTCTTAGACAGAGAAACAGTTGTGAGTCACACATCATCTCAACAACTTCTCGTTGAGGAACCCGGATCGATACTAATGCTCCGTCATGAACCAATACAAACAGAAGTTAAAACCACGCTAATCAAAGATGAGATAAATCTATGCAAAACTGAATCGTGGTCTTCAATTTCAAGCTCCTTGGGGAACAAATAAAATCGCAACGACAATCGTTCAATTTTCAACCCCAAGGGAAATTAAAAATCATCAAAAGAGGATAGCAAAGGAGCCTTCCCACTTTCTTGTTTTCTATTTGGAAACCTCAAAAGATGCGATTTCCAAAAGAATAATTTTCAAGTATACGTAGGACCGAATAAAACCGGATTAGAAAACAGCGATTAAAAGCATATATATATATATATATATATATATATAATAAATATAGAATACAATTTGTAAAACGATTTAAAAAACAAACGATTAAATTCAATATGAAATAAACGGAGACGAGATTTGATCTATGTCATTTAACTCAATAAAGCATACATAGTGAGAAGGCTTTAACATTTTTCGAGTTCCAAGATATAACCAATGTGAGACCGTTTCGCAATACTCGCAGACGGAATCTACGAACGTAGTATTCTACGATATACTCAAGAACTTACGTTTTCCAAAAGAATGGAGAAACAGAAGCAGAAGAGAGTTGGAGCGGAGTTTTTTTCTTGTTTTAGAAAAAATATCTGAAATAAATGAGAGAGCCTCGTCTTTTATAGGTAGTCTTGGACTTGAGGGACACACTCAACATTTAATGCGAGCGCACAATTAATGCGGTGAGTAAATATGGTGCGAAATTATCTCGATGAGAGTTGATTCGATTTGAATTCGAATTTGGGTTCGGTTTAGTTAATTCGGTTAATAATTGAAAAATCTTGATTAATTAGAATCAATTAGACATTTAAACCGCATAGAAATTTGGTCCAAAAAAAACAAGACCACTCGACCACGAGCCATTCCCAAGGCCCAAGGCCCGTGCCCGGCCCGGCTTGTCAGCGATGGTGGAGGTGTGCGCGTGTAGGTTGGTCTATCCTCTCATCTATACATCATTTTGAACTTAACTACTTTCTTTCACTAATATACAAAAAAAATTTAGCTAAACGATATAAAACAAAATATGTTTTGCCACTTAATCTCTTATTTTTAATGGGTCTAATTTAAACATTTTGGGCTATTATCCACAAACTTCAATATCCATTTCTTATTCACATTTCAATCAATTTTGTGTACCCAGAATCCAGAATAACTTATAAAAATTGATCCAACTGTATCCCCTCTCGGAACAACATCGTTTCATCCTAAAACGCTTTTACAGAAGCTGTATTGCATAACAACTAATAAGAAGATGAAAATTGTTGTTCATTAATCATAGTTTATGTGTTTGTATCATTGTATGTATAGCTAATAAGAAGATGAAAACTGAATAATTATTTGGCGTTAGAAACAAATTGAATATTTCGAAACTTTCTTAAATACTTTTTGTAATTAGTATTAATTACAAAATGCTTCTTCATCTATGTTTTCATTCTTCAACGTAGACTCAAAGCAAACCATATTTTTGTCAAACTATTTTCCCAAGAATAACATAGAAACCCCATAACTTCAGACCTACACGCATCCTAAAAATCAAAGTCTTCAAGCCTATCGATAGTTCATATTTATCAAGCTAATTTGAAGTGTTCTCTTTTTATCGCCGATCTAAGTACACGAGAGTATCTGAAATTTAGGCTTCGATCTTATTAAAATGGTTACATGGGAATATTGGATATACGAAAGCCTCGACAAGTTTCCATCAATATATATTACAAGACAGTCATATTTGATTTTTTGTTATTTGTATCCGCCGATGGTTCCGGCTGCAACCGATGGTCCGACTGCGACCGGTGGAGTCTTCCCACATATTCCAAGACATTTGAGACACTCTGCAACAATGGAAGTGCCTAGACAGTGCTTATGGCACTCCAATTGGCACTCTTTGTCCGACTTTGCATCGCCTCCCATCGTAATTAACGCCGTTAGTAGCATCGTGATCCACACCACACTCATGATCTTCATCCTCATTTTGTTTTCTCTTCTTATTTTCTTTTTTTAAGAAGTAAATTCTATAGCTTTATATTTATGATTGATTAAGATGTATTTATATCTATGCTTATCATTCATTTAAAAGCATACTATATAAAAAGAAAATAGTTGACACTTGCACAGTGAAGTACTTGTCATTTGTTGGACTTTGATACGTACCATATTTATACTTAGTCAAAGTTTGTTATTTTCATATTTACAATTAATTAAAGGATTGATATTTAGACAAATTTATAAAAAATGGTGATTTACTTACTGACAACTTATAATTATAATTTTTTTTATCAATATATATATGTTTTAAATTTTTAATGCTAGATTTTCTATTATATTTTCATTTATATGATATGGTTTATCCTTTTCGAGATTCACATGTCCAAAATTACCACTAAAAACGAGAAATCCTAAAAGTGGTATGAGTTTTGTGGATTTTTTTTTTTGCAAATATTTAAATTTCACAAATTGCTTTGACAAGTAAATTGTAACTCTCTCTAAACTCCATAGCGAAGAAACTCAATAGATTCTCGGCTTTAGCAAAAGTTCAGTTCCTTGCAGTATCAAATTAACCAAAGCCTCGCATATAAAAGCTCAGCAACAAAATTTACATCAGCAAGTATCCGCCTTTCTCTCACAAACCCTTCAACTGTAATCTTACATGTAAACCTTTCGGGAACAAACAACGCTATATATTCCCAAGCATTTCGTGTAACATGACGCCGATAGCATGATCATGATCTACAAGAACTACTCACTGGCTTTAAACCTTTTCTTCTTCCATCTTCTCCACAAAGTCGATATTCAAAATCGTTTGCAGAAAACATTGGAACGAATGGTCAATATATGCGTGTTGGGGATGGAATCCAAAACGCTGAATACATCTTCTTCTTCTTCTTCCTTAGACGCCACTAACTCCATCAATTCACATAGAAATTAGACTTTACTAGAATTAGTCCCACATCGGAGCTTTGGTTTTTTAAGTTGGTGTATATATATACTCAAAAGTAAATATGTCGATGTGTTCCTGGAAAGGAGAGATGGTTGGCATCTCCTCCGACAGAGACGGGATTGACCTTCGGGTCTTTTGAACACATCCAGTTAAGGCTCTCCACCCTCGTGGTGGATCTAACCCAATTTTTTTTGGGCTTTTTATTTTATTTTATAGTTTTATATATTTTTGATTGGGCCTCTCTACTCAATTTCATCATGCTAATTCTAACTCAAATTCTAATTTTTTTAAATCTTTTCTAAAATATTCAATCGTTAAATCATAACTTATATTTATTTGGAACAACATCTTAAAATGTAGACACAAAATCCCAAAGTCAACTCTCTATGTTTTTATACAAAATAATAGAGAAATTCAAGAGATGTAATAACTATATACAGCCATAAACGAGAAGCACGTTGAATGATTACTATATATAAGATTCCTTTGAAATTTGCAAAGGAATAATAAAGTAATGAAACACGCATCTTATGTTGTCTTCTAGTACTAAACACGCTTAATAATCGATTATGCTTTTCACAAACATTAAAAGACTAAACACAAAAGCCAACGCTCCTAAAAAGACAGAAATATCACCAATTGTAATACTATTTATTGTCGACCAATTGTAACTATTGTATTATCGTGAAACCAAAAAATTACTACTCTATAACGATATTTAATTATTTATTATAAGAGAGAGAGTGAATAAGCTCTTACGTGTTTTCTTTAACAAAAAAAAAAAGCTCTTACGTGTTTTACGTGGTGAGCATGCACGCCACGAACATCAATTTATTTAGATTGACGAGTACTACTAATTGCCTTAAAATCAATGATATCAATTACTACTATAGAAAAAATAGATGATTTTGTGTGACAAAACAAAAAAGAGTGATTTGCGAGAATAACCATATTTGTTAAATAAATTAAGAATATAGCATTATAATTGACAAAATTAAGAAAGTAACACCAAGAGAAAATATATTTTTAGTGTTTAGGATGAGAAATGAATCAACGGCTGAGATCTCTCCTTGTTTTGCCAATCCATTTACATATAATACTATTCCATGTTTAAAAAATCTAAATTTGTATTGAAACATATCTTGTTTTTGCAATAAAGAAATTGAATATAAGAGCAACAATTGAGTCACAGATACGATGTGTCTGATGTTGCTGTTGTCGCTTTGGAGTTCCCGGTGAACGGAATTTGGTGAATAACGATTCTCGTATATCCTCCCCAATCCTGTTTCTGAATTGGAAACCATTGTTATTTGTTACAACATCAAATTCAACTCTTTCGTAATGAAACTCTAATCTTTAAAAAAAAAAGAGAGTTTTACATAATAAATTGGATAGTCAAATACTAAAAAGGAATAAGATATTTTTTAAAAGGAAATTATAATCAAAACATGGAAATTCAA
The DNA here is from genome assembly GCA_018361395.1 of Boechera stricta. Lineage (NCBI taxonomy): Eukaryota > Viridiplantae > Streptophyta > Magnoliopsida > Brassicales > Brassicaceae > Boechera > Boechera stricta. The sequence continues at coordinate 3,767,749 of CM031539.1, read as the reverse complement.
AACCAATAAAATTGGTTAATTTTAATTATCTTTTTCACCAGAAATCACCGCCGTGTCGTCCGTAGAGTCTAACGTCGACAGAGACTTCATTATCTCACATGAATCCTTAAACCTATAGGCTATAGCAAATTAGCAACTAAGACTCGCAAAAGAAAGAAAGAGAGATGCAAGAGTGAAGTTAAAAGTCAGGCAAAATGATTCTAAATACAGAAATTATATACAATATCATACACAATATCAATGATATTTTTACAAATATCTCAACAAAAAAAGGATGACTTATTGAGGAAGGATGATCTAGAAGCACTTGACTTTTAAGAACTCTAATCCGTAAACACTTCCTCAAATCCGGACTACGATCTGCAAAATATCATATTAAACCCCCTCCGAATTGACAGAAACAAACAAGACCCTCCTCAGTCCTCATATTAAATAGGGACTATTTAACAACTCTGAGAACAACGTGACGTTTAAATTAAAGCCCAAAATCTTTTAAAGATTTTTACTATTACTATAAATGTTTTTTTTCCAAAAATCCTTATAAATCCCCAAGTATATGCTACAGAACGGGTCAATCAAGATATCTTTTTTTTTTTGTTATAAAACTAATGACTTGTTTCTGAGTTTTTTTAAAAATCCAACCTTGCAAAATCATCACGATGTTAGATCCTTCAGCTAAATCCTTCAATACCCATTTGTGTTTTCCAAGTATTCCCAATGATCACTCAGATTCCGGCGTCTGTTCGCCTACTTTGTGGAGAAACAGTCCGCCGATGAGTCCTTTTCACCGGCCCGAGGATTACTGGAGCCTTTCGCCGGATTCTAAAGCGCAGGCTATAGCTCGTGGTCAACGGGAGCTTATGGAAATGGTTAGTAAGATGCCCGAGTCGTGTTACGAGCTTTCATTGAAGGATCTTGTCGAAGTGAAGGTGAACCAAGAGAATGAACGGAAGGTGTTCGATGAATTGCCTAAGAGAACAAATAGGTCGAGTAAGGTTGTGAAGAAGATGAAGAGTGATAAATGGGTTGATCCGAATCGGACTGGAGGAGGAAACAATAGTGGGTTTCTTCTCAAAATGATGTTTCCGGTTAGCTTAGGATCTAAGAAAAATACGACGAAGAAGAAGAAAAAACAGGGGGAGGATACGATTAAAGATTCTCAGGTTTCACCGAGACCATCGATCTCTGCTGAGTCTGTGAAAGCAGAGGATAAAGAGTGGTGGAATAGAATGTCTGAGTCGAGCACAAAGAGGAGCGGTAGTAGCAGTAGCAACAGCAGTAATAGGAGCCGAAGCAGCCTAAGGTATGTTTCAAATTGAAAAATGGAAGTTTTCATCTTTCATACTTCTTGGATTTGATTTGCTAATCAGATTTGATGAGAATTCGTAGTTGTTCTAGTCTTTTTACATCAGGTCATTGGGTATGCTTTATGTTAAACTTAGATCATCTTAACTCTTGATGATTATCCTCCTCGAGAGTTACTCTCGTGTAAAGAAAATTTTCTGTTTGCCGAGAGAAGAAAAAGAGACTCTTATGATGCTTTTTTTTTTTTGGTCTCTTCATCACGTGAATCTTTTAACGATCATGATGGTTGTATGAAAATGTTGTTGTCAAGTTGAAGACCTTTTAAAATTAACCCGTTAAGCAAAAAAAAAAAAAAAAGTTGAAGACCTTTTGACAAAGATTGTGAATGCTGATTGAAGCTCCTTTTCTTCCTTGTTACTGATGAATCTCTGTAGATTATATAATTCTAAGATAGTTAAGATTCAGGACTATCTGTCTGAATGATTCCTAGTCGCATAATACAAATCTCATTGAAACTTTTGGGTTTTGATGTGAAAGTGTTTTGATGCAGGGATGAAAAACGTAGCTGCTTATTTTCTCTGGAATGCACATTCAAGAGACTGAGACAAAGGTTTTTTGGCTTAAGAAGCAGAGCTTGATTACACAACACTCGAGTGTATCTTTGCAGTCTATAAATCTTCGGAGGGAATGGTTTAGAGAACAAACACGAAGATAATCACTTTTCTGATGAATTACTCCTAAATTTTTGCTTCTGTAAGCCTATGTATCCCTTTGGATACGGTTTTAGTTATGTAAATAGAGATTAATGTGCACTGATTAGTCTTTCAACTCTGGGATTTTGAATTCTAATGTACAGTATGTAGCTTTTGTGTTTAGGATCTACTTTATTTTTTTACCTTTAGTTACTAAAAGCCTAAAAACTAATAAAGCTACATTATCTTTGCCTTAAAAGCAGCGTCATTTTCTTTTTTGTTCAAAGAGAGAGCTGATGTGAACAATTTGGTCCAAGAATGGTCCCATTGTGGACTTATGAGACGGAAGAATATTTGTTTGGAGTTGTTGTTCCGTCCAAACGCGCGTCTTGGGAACCGCGTTTTACAGCGGTTTGGATTCTAAGAAAAGTCAACAATGAAATCAATTTGGGTTTTGATATTAGGAAATTCTTGGTATATAGTTGCTATTCGCTAATGATCATTACTTACAACCTAAAGCTTTATTATATTTTTACTAATGATAATGAAAAGTATAATTAAGATTCTTTTTTTTATTATTTTCCGTCACCGACTGTTAGTTTAGCATATAGTGAGACAAAAGCCAAAACACATAAGTCTTTTTGCATCTGGCAAAAATAATTAGAACAAAGAAGTCGCAGTTGATTTATGGACGGCTAAGGCTGATGATGATGACCTGACACAAAACTCCGATCGTATTCCAATACAAGTTTTGATTTTTCCGACAACCCTTATAATTGTTTCATCTTCTCGATCTTGATACGCAGAAATTTTCGCTTGGCCTATCATCTGGCCTATCATCTGTTCTCAAGTTTAGAATCTATATAGCCAGGTAAAGGTTTTTGCTTTTGTTTTGGTTCAATTATGATTTCTGTTATTTTTTGCTCTCTTCATCCTTGTTCTTCAATTGCATACACATCATGGTTTTATTTGAAACTCTTGTCAATATTTTACTTCGTAATTGACTAATTGTTGTGTCCTTGATTTCCATTTTATTGGATTTGGTAATTTACTGGCTTAATATGTCATGTGGATCCGTAAAGAAGACAATTTTGCGATTGAATTATCTTCTTTTAAAGGTTTGTTTTGAAAACTGAGTGCTTCTGGCTTCGTGATCTGGTCTAATTACAAGCTGGTTTGTGAATTGTGATAGTCACTGTTTGTTTTCAGAGTCTGATCCCAATTATGTTGATAAAGTATTTGATATTTTTTGCTTGTTATATCTGTAATTAAGATGTTATACTATAATTGTGTTTCAACCTGTGTTTATACTTGTAGGAAACTTGGAACTTTAGGATTTGATTGAAAAGCAATCTTGCAATGGCGAATAACGCGGCTGCTTGTGCTGAGAGGGCTACTAATGATATGCTGATTGGTCCAGACTGGGCTATCAACATTGAACTGTGTGACATTATCAACATGGATCCTAGGTAAAGTTGCTTGAAAAACGATAGGGTTCTACAGCACCATATTTGAATTACTGATATCTGATTTGAGTATAGAGGATGCTTAAAGTTTTGTTTTTGTAGTCAAGCAAAAGAAGCAGTGAAGGTGCTGAAGAAACGGTTAGGAAGTAAAAATTCTAAAGTGCAGATTCTTGCCCTTTATGTGAGTGCTTATTTTTACTCATTGTTGGATACATTGCTTTGGTTTGGTTCTGTTTAGTGTACTGATCTTCTCATTCGTGAATGCTCGGGGATTGGTTCAGGCTTTGGAAACTCTGAGTAAGAATTGTGGCGAAAGCGTGTACCAGCTCATTGTTGACCGTGATATTTTGCCTGATATGGTCAAAATAGTGAAGAAAAAGGTTTTTACTTACCATCTCTCACCTGTTTGTTATATATCAATTCTATTATCAGATCTGCTTAACCTGGAAATTTATCAACTAACTATGCAGCCGGACCTGACTGTGAGGGAAAAGATACTTAGCTTATTAGATACATGGCAAGAAGCTTTTGGTGGAAGCAGCGGAAGATTCCCTCAGTACTACAATGCTTATAATGATCTCAGGGTCTAGTACTTGAGCCTTTTATGTATATATTAATATTATAAATCAAATTATTGATAATCGTTTTGCCTTTTGAACACTTTAGTCTGCTGGAATTGAATTCCCACCTCGAACTGAGAGCAGTGTACCGTTCTTTACTCCACCTCAGACTCAGCCTATTACTGCTCAGGCCGCTGCATCAGATGAAGACGCTGCTATTCAAGCCTCTTTGCAAAGTGATGATGCTTCTGCACTCAGGTACACTCTTCTTGTTGAATATCCTGTTCGACGTTCTCTTTCTATCAAATCTTTTTGTTTGCTAAACCTGTCTTTTAATGAGTATTCTGTGTCTCAAACATGTTATAGACTCTAGTATCTTGAATTTTTTTCAGCATGGAAGAGATTCAAAGCGCTCAGGGATCAGTTGATGTTTTGACGGACATGCTTGGGGCTCTTGATCCAAGTCATCCAGAGGTAGAACAATATTACATGATTAGATTAAATGGCTCTGTTATTTGATCTGATTTGTAACACTCACTGTTCTAAATGCTGTGACAGGGTTTAAAGGAAGAAATTATAGTTGATTTAGTCGAGCAATGCCGTACTTATCAAAGACGTGTAATGACTCTGGTGAACACCACTTCGTAAGGATTCGTTTGTTTTCTCCTTCATCCTCTTGTTGTTTCCTCCATTTGATAGATTTTGTTAATGGTAAAGAGACTCTTTTTTCCAGAGATGAGGAACTTATGTGTCAAGGATTGGCACTGAACGACAATTTGCAGCGTGTTCTTCAGCACCATGATGATAAGGCAAAGGGAAACTCTGTTCCTGCGACAGCTCCCACTCCAATTCCGCTTGTTAGCATCAATCATGATGACGATGATGAGTCAGATGATGATTTTGCCCAGCTAGCTTATAGGTAATGCCCATTCCTTGCTCATTTCAGTTGAATCCCAAGACTTGGATTACTAAAATTTATTAAACTCATCTCTGCAGGTCGAAAAGAGAAAGTGCACGAGGGACTGGACAAGGGAATTTTAACCCTATTCTTCCTCCTCCACCATCTTCTATGAGGCCAGTACATGTTGATTCTGGTGCTATGGACTTCCTCAGTGGTGATGTCTACAAACCTCAAGGAACCTCAGAGAGTGTAAAGCCTCCGAGTACTTCCCAATCATCAAACCAGGACTCTTCTGCTCCTGTTTTCGATGATCCACTTCCCCAGAGCAAATCCCCTGAGCAAGCTTTTTTCACCAAACCAGTTTATGACCAAACTGAGCAATTGCCTCCTGCTCCATGGGATACTCAGGAAACCAGGAAGTTTCCACCATCAATGTCTGCTAGAACCAACAAGAGGCAAGAATACTTCCAGCATAATGTTCCCAAACAGTCAAGCAGTGGCTCTGATTCTTCATACGATGATCTTGTGGGACAATCCCGGAATCTTTCTCTGAATCCAACAGCCTCTGCTGCTGTTACACCACCAAAGAAAGATGATAAACCAGAGGATATCCTTTTCAAAGACCTGGTTGAGTTTGCAAAAACCAGGACATCATCATCTTCTTCCTCCAAACCCAACAATGAGAACAACAAACCCTTTTGAGACAGAGCTTGCAGTTGTTGCTTTAGTAACATCTACTCTTTACTATTCTTTTTTTCTTCATTTGTGTTCTTGTTTTCCCTTGATTGAACATGGATGATAAATACCATGTTTTTTTTCTAATAAATAACAGTGCAAATTTAGAGATCTGTTACTGGATAGAAATGTCAAAATTTTATTTTAGGTCAATCGCATTTGGTTTTTAACAATACATGAAAGCAGAATACAAAGATTCTGGAGTTGCTCTGTATAATCTAAATAAAGATGGAAAGTAACAAAAAAAAAGGGAGTTTCTACCAACAAGCTCTTTGATCAAGTAATGGTTCCTCTAAGCAAGTTCAGTATAGATCTTACACAGATCAATCCCATGGGAGAGAGCCAGGAAAAGGAGCTGAACCACAGTACCTGAACAATCCTCCAATTTCAGGGCAACCATTAGGGTAAGGTATAGTCCTGTGGAAAGGGTCACGCTTCAGCTTCTTACGCCAAAGCGAACCAACACATCCGTATGGATCTTCTTGAAACTGAGATCTAACCATAGCCTCGCCTTTTAGAGCGCCTTCCTTGGATGATAGAGAAGCGGGGGTTCCTAAGTAGAAGAATCTTGATTCCGGAAATCCCATTGCTGAACGATGCAAATGCGCAAATCTCTCCTCCTTAAAATCATAACTCACTACCTGATCCAAGCATGAAGGATACATTAATATCACAAGAATAAAAAAAACGTTTCGCTTACTAAAGAGCGCAAAATTTGGAAGCAAAAGGCTTTTACTGTTATGTTCTGTGGGTAAGACCCTGTGAGCTCTCTGAATCGACAAACACTAAAGAGAAGATTCTCAAAGCTGTCTCTGGCATGCTCTTCCGTCAATGCCCTCGACCTCACCTCATCCTTGCCTGTGATAATCAACCACATTTCACCATCAAGTTAATAAAGAGCAGAAACTACCATAACAGTTCAAACTAATGACTCACCAAACCATCCTTTAGACTCAGCGACAGCCCAATAACTCTGAGCTTCACTGCGAGGTCCAGCGTCTTTACGAGTCTCTCCTCCACTGAATAGAAGCAAAGAATCATCATCTTTAGCTGCAGCTTCAACACCTTCTTGTATATGACTCAAGAACGTTGCAGCCTGACCAGGATTCTTCTGATAAGACTCCAAGAACCACGAATCCTCCTTATCAACTTTACCGCAATCACTACTAGTATAAACAGAATGTCCAGCCACCATCACAAGGTTTTTGAGATTAGCAAATGGATAACCATCGCTATCCAAATCATTCTTCTTATAATAGACCTTTGAACCAATATGATTCTCGTAAACTGACGATACAAGTATCAGAATTGTGATCCCAAACGAGACGCAAATGATGAAAAGGAGAACTGGATGCAATTTGACCAAGTGATGAAGACGATTCCCGAGAGATTTGATCATTTTCCCAAACGAATTCTTTGGCTTTCTAGATTTTCTGATAGTTCCTGATTCTAAATCGAAATCATTACTTCTTGAGTACGCATGAAATGCCTTACTCGATCCAAATGGATAACTTTTCATGATACAACCAAATCCAGGGCTTGAGACGAACAATGTGGCAGATTAAGCATACCCAGATCAGATTTAACACGTGTGATCATCAAAATCTCTTCAGTGAGAATTTAACAGAAAGACGCAGACTTTGATCGAACCCAGATCGTTGACTAAATCTCGACAACCATTAACGAAAACTTCGAGCACAACCCAGGTGAAAATTTCCAGAATTGAGACAGAGGAATTAACGGAAAAAAACAAAAACTCACCGGATTTATAACAGCTTCCGGTGAATAATAGGCAGAGTTTTGCTTTCAAATCCGTTGACCGAGAGTGTAGAATTTGTTTATCGAACAAAAGATCGAAGGTTTTTAAGAACAATTTGAACAGTAATTATAAGAAGCTTCGGAAATATGTTTGTGTCGACGTGAGCGAGGAAGAGAATTGGAGTAGATCGTTGAGAATTGAGATCCTGAACGTTTATTTAAGCCCAGATCCACTTCTTGGTCCATGTATTGTAATGGGTTTTGTTTATCATCAATTTCCATAGTTTTTTTTTTTTAATTTTTTTTTAATTTTTTTTTTATCGCGTTTAGTTAATCTAATATTCTATAATAGTTCTGGACATTCGGGTATTCAAATCGATTCCGAATCGTTTCATTCGGTTCCGGTTCTATTCGGTTATGAGCTTTAGGATCCATTCGGATATTTTAGAATTTTGGTTTGGTTCCGCGTATATTCATCCGGTTCCGGTTCGGTTTTGTGTATCCGAATTATTAAAAAAATCTAAAAAATGATTAAATTTAAACAAAATTTTGTTAAATTTTGAAAAATATAACTAAAAACTTGAAAATATATTGATAATTTGAGTATTTTGGTTATTTCGATCTAAAAATAACGATATCTTCGGGTGTATAATTATAATTTTAGATAATTGAGTTATATCAAGTCTAAATATAATTAATATTTTGGATATATAATTATATTTCGGGTATTTCGGGTACCCATTCGGTTCTGCTTTGGTTCCGGTTATTTCTGTTCTAAAATTTAAGATCCATTCGGTTCTTTTGTCGTTTTCGGTTCGGTTCCAGTTCTTCTCTTTTTGGTTCGGTTCTGGTTCGGTCCATTCGGTTCGAATATTTTTCCCAGGCTTAATTCTATCTATTAAAAACAAGATATTAAAAGAGAAATAAGTACATTTGCACAAAAAGAAGAAAAAAAGAAACATATATACATACTTGTTATATGTACGTCATGATTGCCAATTAAAAGAGAAATAAGTACATTTGCACAAAAAAAGAAGAAAAATAAACATATATACCTACTTGTTATATGTACTCTTGATTGCCTGATTGGTAACTTGTATAACAACGGTATAAGGTTTATCGCTTTAATAATTACTAATCATAGAAGTGGCAAAAACTAAAGATACCAAAAGTAATTTTTTTACTTTTTATACTATTGTCTTTTACCGCTATTTTTTACCTTTTATAAATATTTTAATATTCTTTACTATTTTTTCTATAATTATTTTTACTGTTTTACCGTTTCAAATTGAGTTGAGATTATTTTTTCTTTTGCGATCTAGATTTTTAGTTTAAGAAAAATGAGCGAGCGTAGTTAGGAAAACGGCCATTGAATTCTACAAGTATTTGATTTCAACAATTTAATTTCCGAACTATCACTTTCGCACATTAATTCCTAATCCTATCGTTGACTTTACAAATTGAAGCTCAATAAAAGTCCACGTTTAAGGTGCTAATAGAGACGTTAATTGGGATTAATGAAGTGCGATATAAAACCCAAAAAATTAGAAAAATCCCCAAATCTACAAACCAAAAAAACCCTAATCGAAACAGCTAAAATCCCTTTAGCGCCGCAGAGATTTTCCGGCGAAGATTCCGGCCATGAATAACCCGAAGAAGCGTAAACCTAGTCTAGAAGCGTCTTCATCAGGGTTTAGTTCATTTATTAGTCATATCTTAAATCCTAGAAGGCGTAAGCTCCCAATTCAAAGGGAACCCGAGTTACCCGAAGTCGAAATTGAAGTCGCAAGAGAAGATGTTACAGAAGGTGAAATTGAAGTCGTACGAGAAAATGTTACAGAAGGGAAAATTGGAGCCGAAGGAGAAGTTGCCGCCGAAGATGAAATTGCTGTCGGAGATGAAATTGTAGCCAAAGAATCTTTTGATAATGCTAGTGTTGAAGAGGACGATTGTCCAGTTATTAACGAAGATAGTGGAGGATACAGAGAGGAAGAGACTCTATTGCAAGAGGAAGAAGAAGAATATGAATTGGTCGATGTTGAAATCTGTCCCAACTTAGAATCTCAATTTGGGGATGATGCGCGTGAAGATGAACCTAGTAATGATTGTGAAGATGGTAATATTTCCGATGACAGCGTAGATGATATATGGGATGACGAGAAGATTCCAGATCCATTATCAGAGAGTGACGATTATGAAGATGGCGGATTCACTTACAGAGAACCTTCAAATGATGAAATATTGTCTCTCTATAAGACATTCAACAATGCTGATGAGTTCAAGTATGCACTACTAAGGTATTCTCTAAAGACCCAATATGATATCAAAATGTATAAGTCATCTGCGGACAGGCTTGGGACAAAATGCACACAACACATCAAAGAGAAGTGTCCATGGAGAGAGTATTGCTCCTTTGAGAAGAGGAAAAGGAAGTTGATGGTAAGGGTCTTCCACCATGAGCATGTATGTGTAAGATCAGGTTACACAAAACTATTGACTAGTGGAACGATTTCACAACTTTTTGAGGAGAGACTCATAATGAATCCTAAGATAAAAGCTGAAGAGATGGTGGATGAAATCAAGAGGGAGTACAATATGATTGTTACTGATAATCAGTGTAGGAGAGCAAAGAAGTTGTTAAATCAAAAGAGAAAGGCTAGCCATGAATCTCATTTTGCCAGAATATGGGATTATCAAGAAGAGATTCGTACTTCTAATCCCGGTTCAACTATGGAGATTGAGACAATTCCTGGAAGCTTGCAACGATTCTATCGTCTCTATATATGTTTTGAAGCATTGAAAGCGGCTATTTCTTGGGCAATGGTTGAGGTGGAGGATATTAGTAATTGGTTGTGGTTTGTGCAACTTCTAAAAAAAGATTTGAGTCTTCAAGATGGAGCAGACATCACTATCATTTCAGATAAACATATTTTAAGTTACATTTATAAGTTACATTAAGATTTAAGTTTATGATTACATTTAACATTTCTGATTTCTTGTTGTGGTGACAGGGATTGTTGAATGCGGTTCAAAATGAGCTTCATAAAGCTGAACACAGAATGTGTGCTAGACACATTCTCAAAAACTGGAAGAAAACAAACAAAGACATTGAGCTTGAGCGTTTGTTCTGGAAGATAGCTCGTATCTATACAAGTCAAACATTTGCTAATAACCTAGAAGCACCGAAAAAATGCAACCAAGGTGCGTATGATTCACTACAATTAACTGCGTCATCAACATGGACACGAGCTTTCTTTAAGACAGGATCTTGTTGCAATGGCAATCTAAACAACCTCTCGGAGTCTTTCAATAGAAGCATTAGGGAGTCTAGGAGGAAACCTTTGCTTGATTTCTTAACAGAAGTAAGAAGAAGATGCATGGAGAGGAATGCAAAGAGGACCATTTTGACCAATAGGTGGAAAAAACGGTTCACTCCAAGAGTAGACAAAGAGATTGAGTTAAATAGGCAAAAAGCTCAGGATTGCATAAGATACATGGCAACGTTGCATGAGGTAAACTTTCATGGTGATGCTTACCGTATGGATATGGATTTGAAAACATGTGGTTGTGGCTATTGGCAATTGAATGACATTCCATGTATACATGCTATGTGTGTCATCACAACAAAAAGGTTAGATCTCAATGATTATGTCTTCGATTACTATTTGACTTCAACATGGCGCCAATTATATGTTCAAGGTATGAAGCATGTACAAAGCATGAAGTTGTGGAGACGCACATGCCGTTAACCAGTTTTACCTCCACCATCGCGATTCAACCGTGGAAGACCACATGCTCAAATTGCAAAAAGAAGGACATAATAAAACAAGATGTCCTAATCCACCTGCAGCTCCCCAAGAAAGAAGGCCAAGAGGTCGTCCAAGGAAGGATAAGAATCTATCATCACAATCATCCCAAGCTTCTCAAACACGGATGTAATTGTGTTTATGTTTGTTTTTATGACTTGTGTTTTGTCTTTTTGTTTGGTTTAAGACTTGTCTTCTGGATTAAGTGTTCTGTTTCAGGACTTGTAGTTTGTGTTTGGTTTATGACTTATGTTTTGTGAGTGACTTGGTTTATATGTTCTGTTTTTTTGTTTTGTAGTTTTTGTTTGGCTTAGTCGTGTTTTCTGATTTTTTTACATGAATTTGGTTAACTATGACATAAAATTGGTGACACGAATATAAATTGTAAGTGAAACCAAATCATTTTGGACAATGAAACCAAATCATATAGAGACAAAGAGATACAAAGTCTTACATTCATAAAATCCATACAGAGATACCAACAATATAGAGACAAAGAGATACAAAGTCGTACATTCCTAACAACTTTATCTCTTTCTAATCCATAAAGAGAAAACGACCAAACCAACAATAGAACCAGCCATCAACATGTCCTTTATTTTGGCTTTGCGTAGTTCACCTTTACACCATCCGATCTCTTCTTCCAAATGTTAAACCATAGCTTTTAAATCTTTGTTAATCTTCGATTCCCTTTCTAACATGTGTACAACCTCTTCATACATTCTTTTTTCTACCCACTTGAACAAATGACCATCCTTTGATTTACAAAAGCGAGTTAGAGAGCTCAACAAATGACGCTAAACAAACAAGCGAGTTAGAGAGCTAAACAAGCGAGTTAGGCAGCTAAACAAATTGCAAAAGCGAGATAGAGTTAGAGAGTTAGTAGCTTACAACTTTAGACGCACAACGAAAGTAAGGACGTCCCGGATTTGCTATGGACTGTGATGTTTAAACAGTAACATCTCTTCCACACACACATGAGTTTGGAAATCCTCTTTCATTGAACCGATAGTAACACGAGTTAGAGCTCTCGTTCTACATTAAACGAAGACCTTAGTAAACTCTCTTTCAATCGCAAAATATGAACTCAAATATGTACAAAAGAATCACTTACAGATCTCGAAGTTTTTGGGCAAGGATTCTGAAGCTTCTTCGTGTTCGTCATGGCATGCACAATCTTCTTCTTAGCAGAATTCCTCCTCACAGTCTTCTTGTTCGTCTTTCCAATCTGGGGATGTCCGAATTTCGAGTTCAAGCCGAAATCGATGGCAGAGAGAAATTTAGGGTTTTTTTGGTTTGTAGATTTGGAGATTTTTCTAATTTTTTTGGTTTTATATCGCACTTCATTAATCCCGATTAACGTTTCTGTTAGCACCTTAAACGTGGACTTTTATTGAGCTTCAATTTGTAAAGTCAACGATATATAGGATTGGGAAGTAATGTGCGCAAGTGATAGTTCGGGAATTAAATTGTCGATTTTAAATACTTGGGGAATTAAATGGTCGTTTTTCCGATCGTAGTTCCCGAAAAAAATGAGCGAGCGTAGTTCCTGAAAAAAGTGAGCGTAATATATATATATATATATACTAACCAAAAAAATCCTAGAACATTTGTAAACATAACAAAGATTAACTATCCTGGCTTCAGTTAACCCACACATATACACTACGTACACATTCTCGGGTTTAAAGGTAAGTTATAAAACCGTAACAATATTAATCCGTAAAAATCATTAAATTTCATGTTGCAATATAAATCCATCATACTAATTAATTTATATAGAATATAAGGTTATTCCCTCTCCATGAATGCCAGATGCATCAATTTATATTATCTTCTTAATACTCGAGATTCTTTTCATTATCATATATTTGTTGAGTTTTGTCAATTCATTAATCGTATTAACAATTTAACATGCAATAGTATTGTAAATATATGAAGCGCTTGTGATGTGACACTTTCCCAACTCTTATTTGTCCATTTCTGTCACTTAATTAAAATAGCAACTTCACTGTAGCATACTACCGTTGCTCGTTATTAGATTAGGTTAATAGATTCATTCATGACGTCTTTAAACCAAAATTAATCATGTAACCGGTATTGTTATGTTATTTTTGATAAAACCCGGTGTGGTTATGTTTGTCGACTTGTATTGGCATTATGTCACATGTTTTAAATATTGCAATAAACGGACACTACTAGACATACGAGAGTCCGAGAATGTGCATTATAGCTTCATTTCTATACAGTATCTAAGTAGATTCCTTTAAAAGCTTAAGACATCTGTAAGATCCGTCCCTCGGACAATCGATTTCTCGGCACGGTTTGCATCAAAGATATTTACCGCACGCACCGGATGAGGTTATGATCGAGGAAATTATTTTGTCTCGGATTGGGCTGGCCAAGGCTAGATAGACATGATTTAGGATTCTAAGAATGATAGTCGAGCCAGAATTTTGATTCGATGAGTTTGGATCGAGAGGTTGTTGAGAGAAATTTGTCGGAGGGTTGTACGAACGCGCAGACGGACGTATTGACGAACAGATGTCTTCCTGCGGACAAACGGATATCGTCCTGCGGACATACGGATGGATCATTTAGATGCGGTCGAACGGATAGCGTCATGCGGGCGCATCGAGCCCGGATGGATCGACATTTACCGGACATCGTCCGATGAACACGACATCGTCCGATGACGCATATTGACGCATGTGCTCGAAAGTCGACGATTTTGGGTCATGGTACGGTCGACGTAAAAATTTCCTAAATTGGATTTCTCACTTATGGAAGGTTAAAACCTCATTGTTTTCTGGTCGTTTTAGCATGAGGGACCGCACGTTTTTGAGGATTTTTGGGAAGTGTCTAAGGGGCTTGGCCCGTGGACCCTAAACCTAAGGGAGCTTATAAAAACCTTTCTTTTGAGCTTCTGGCCGCGCATAGCTCCCCTAGAGACAGAAAAAATCGAGTTTTCCAGAGAAAATTTGAGAGAGAAGCTCCTAAGGCACTTTCTTGCGGTCAACAAGAAAGATGATTCAGAGAAGCTATGCTGATAAGCACCGTCGGGAGTTAGAGTTTGCGGTTGGGGGTCTCGTGTATCTGAAGATGATCACGTATAAGGTTAAAGATCCGGCTAAGATTCAATCTAAGCTGTCGCCGAGGTATATATGACCGTTTAAGATTCTGGAAAGAATCGTACCGGTAGCCTATAGGTTGGAATTGCCACATTCGATGAATGCCTTTCATAAGGTGTTCCACATCTCTATGCTTAGGAAATGCATAACCTCGAGACGTAGTATTGCATGTGGTTCTGGCAGACTTTCAGGGTAATATGAGTATTGCGGGGCGACCTGTAAGAATTTTGAGCACTAAGTTTAAGATGGCTAAGAAAAGAGCCAAACCTTGGATTCAGGTTGTTTGGGACCGTGATTGAGCGGAAGAGATCACGTGGGAACCCGAGGAAGTGATGAAAGCTCAGTTTAAGAAGTGGTTTGAAAAGCGAGGGGCTTTTCGGCCGAATTCTTATATACGAGGACGAATCCTATTGTAGTGAAGGAGAATTGTAAGACCCTTCCCTTGGGCAATCGATTTCTTGACAAGGCCGCAGCATGGAACGCTGATGCATGCATCATACGCAGGATGAGTTAAGATCGAGGAAATTATTTTGTCTCGGATTGGGCTGGCCAAGGCTAGATCGACATGATTTAGGATTCTAAGAATGATAGTCGAGCTAGAATTTGATTGGATGAGTTTGGCTCGAGAGGTTGTTGAGAGAAATTTATCGGACGGTCGCATTTAACGCGACGACGCATCGATCTAACAGATGTCATTTTGCGATTTAACGATATCGCCCCGGACGTACGGATGGATCGTTTGGATGCGGTCGAATGGATAGCGTCCTGCAGTCGAACGGACAGCATCCGGAAGACGATACAGACGTACGGACTGCGTCCGTAAGGTCAACGTTTTTGGGTCATGGTATGGTCGACCTAAAACTTTCCTAAAATGAATTTCTCACTTATGGAAGGTTAAAAAATCAGTGTTTTCTGGTCGTTTTAGCATGAGGGGCCGCACATTTTTGAGGATTTTTGGGCAAGTGCCTAAGGGGTTTGGCCCGTGGACCCTAAACCTAAGGGAGCTTATAAAAACCCTTCTTTTGAGCTTCTGGCCTCGCATAGCTCCCCTAGAGACAGAAAAACTCGAGTTTTCTAGGGAGAATTTGAGAGAGAAGCTCGTTGCTATTGAGAAGAGGCTTGGTCCGTGTGGTTCCGTTTGGTGCCATCGTTGTTGGTAAGTGGTTTTCGATTGCTGTGGTGTTGTTTGCAGTTGTTCTGGGTTTGTTTTGATGTTTTTTCACCATTCTGAGCAGTAGGGGTCGAGTTCTTGCAGGGGTGATCAGAGTTGCCCTTTGGAGTCTTGAGAATCGTTAAAAGGTAACGATTTTGTTTTTAGGATAATTGTTGTTGTATTGCGATTTGATAAGCAATCTTTTGGGGTGTTGTTAGGCTTCTGTTGGTGTTGATTTTGTTGACGAAAGTTCGTGGGGTTGTTGTAGCAGTAGCTTCTTGCATCGTTTGGTAAGAGGAGCCTTGTTTTGCATCGTTTGAGAATCGTTTGGGTATTGTGTTATTGCTGGAGAGTTTTTGATTGTTATTTGTGTTTCTGGACAGAAGTGACTTCGTGGTAGAGAGGTGTTGTGGTGAGTACGAGCAGTGGGCTTGCACTCTTAGGTTCCATCGTTGGTAAGAAATGGTCGTTTAGGATCGTTATGGACTGTTTTAGGTAATCGGTTTTCTAATCGATTTCTTTTGTGTTTTATGATCAGCGTGTGTTGGTGTTGCTGTTGAGAGACCAATTTAGTTGGTACTGCTTTGGTTGAGGATCGTTTGGTATGGAGTTCTTTTAAGGGTCCATTTGAGTATCATTTTTAGTATAAGTTTGGTATCGAGTGGTAACTCGATTTGCTTGATTTATTTAGGCTATTGGCCTGTTGTTGCTGCTGTTATTTGAATACTTTTGAGTTGAGTCCAGTAGACGAGAGCATGGTGATGTTGGTACATTTAGAGTAATGATTTTGTTGTTGTGGCATGATTGCTTGTGTGTTATGTGTATGCGTTTTGTGTGTCATGACAGTTTGTGATTCCATTTGTGATGGCATGTGTCTTGAGTGTCGTCTCTTGACTTGTGCTTATGGAATCAATTGTATACAGTAATACTACTGTCTTTCGCCGTTTGATTATTATTGTACTTTATGCCTAGTTAGACGACCGCCTCACTGCAATTTTGCTTATGCATCCACTCGATGCAGTAATGATATGTGAGGGCTCGCAGATGACAGTGGCGATCGGATGATGTGGTCGTTTTGTTATTTACGCTTTTAATTTGAGTGATTTATTTGGCATGAACTTGGCGTAATTTGAGCATTTTTTTAGGTTGAATTTGAGTTAAGAATATTGCTGGATTAATATGAGAAATTATTGAATTGTATTTGAATTTATTTAATTTACTTAAATAAATTATTGGGAATTTTTTAATCGAAATTTGAGTTAATTAATTTTGAGAATTAATTGTGCAATTTGTTTAGATTTTTGTTAAGCTTAAATCGAATTGTTGGTGTGGGTTTCGGGCTAGGAATTAGTAAGACTTCCGCTTGTGCTTAGAATCTGATTAGAATTCAAGAAGTAACACATAGTCAGAAAAAAAATTAAAAATCCGTGAAATGGGGGGTGTTATAGCTTGGTATCAGAGCCATAGCGGTTCTAGGATTTGTTGACTTTTGTGAGTTTTTGTTGATAGTCTGATACCAGCTTGGTATCAGAACGCGGTCGGCTCTAGGATTGTTAGGAATTTTTTGTGTTATTTGTGTAATTTTTGTTATTATTTTTGAATTAAGACCATCCTCCCGACACCAGTTTTGCGGTAAGTCTCATTTTTATTGTAATTTTTGATAAAAATTGTTGATGATGGTTTATGAAGCCGTTTGGCGTGGACATTTTGCTAAGTTTGTGTGAACTTAGCATATAATTTTTGAGTTTGCAAATGGTTAACCGTAAGACCAGAAGTGTGCGTGTTGCTGAAAGAGCCGCTGAGGGCTCGGCTAACAATTCGGTTGCGTTAGGAGCGGCCGAGAATGTTGATGGAAACGGTGCAGAGGATCACCGTGGGTTGATTGCTGCTGTTGTTCAACAGGTTATGGCACCTGTGTTAGCGCAAGTTGATGAATTGTTGGCTAGAGTTCTTGTCGCTCCTCTGGTTTGAAACGTTGTAGCCGCAGCGAATGTGGTACCCGAGGAGGGGAATCATGTTGAGGATCGTGATGAGGTACCGACAAGGAATGCTGGGGATGCTCGTGAAGCTTGTGTACCGTCCTACCTCAAGGTGTTGGACCATATGCATAAGTTGGGTACTGATCGTTTCTCGGGTAGTACTAGACCCGCGGAAGCAAATGAGTGGAGGACTCTGGTTGAGAAAAACTTTGGGGCTTTGAGGTGTCCGGAGCAGTACATGACGGACATTGCTGTGCATTTCTTGGAAGGGGATGCGCATGCTTTGTGGCAGGGCGTGATGAGACGTCGTGGCGGAGCGGATACTTGGAGAGTTTTCCGCGAGGAATTTAACGCTAAGTACTTTCCTCAAGAGGCTGTGGACCGTTTGGAGAGTCAGTTCTTGGATTTACGTCAGGATTCTATGTCTATCCATGAATATGAGCTTGAATTCAATAGCCTTAAGAAGTATGGCGGTAGAGATCTTGAGGATGAGAGGGTCCAAATGCGACATTTTCTGCGCGGTATGCGGTTGGAGTTGTGTAACCACTGTTTGTTGCGTGACTATCGTTCTATGGATGACCTTGTGGAGAAGGCAGTGATAACTGAGAGTGGTATGATTGCTGAAGAGAGCAAGAGACAAGGCCAATCTGGTGGGAACCGTAAGGCTTCGGGTGGATCTGCAAACAGGTCTGATAATTCATCTACGGGTCAGAAAAGAAAGTGGGACATGGCTTTTTCGGGTAAGCCGAGTGGAGAGAGTGGTTCTGGTTTCCGTTGTGGCAGCAAGGATCATAGGATCGCCAACTGTCCTAAGCCTGATGTGGGTAAGACTTGCAACTATTGTAAGGAACCGGGGCACTTTAAGGGCAAGTGTCCAAAGCTGGCACATAAATCTGAGAGGGGAGCAGCTTTGGCTTTGCCACCGCCGCCTCCTAAGAGTTTGGGAGACGTGCCTCAGATGTATACCATGGCTGGAGATGTTAGCGGTCCGAGTACATCTCGTCCGATCACTGGTAAGTTCGGTTAAAAATCTGTATTCGTGAATTTGTAAGTTTTTCTCAGAACCGTGTAGTTGCTAGTGAGTGCTTAGGGCCTTAGCATTAAAAATAGTGTGTAGGGACCTTAAAAATTTGTGGTGTAGAGACTCATGTTTTGTTCAACTCGGGAGCCTCACATTGTTTTGTAAACCCGGAGATGATCGGGAAAGGGGATTTTCAGAAAGCGTCTGGGAACCATCAGGGTGTTGTTACGGCTGATGGTGGACAGCTCATGGCATCCTTAGGAAGGGTTGTCCATGATTCGAATTGAACTTAACCACCTCATCTGAATATATTCCTTATTTCTTCTCTCTTCAGAAAAAGCGAACGGCATTGTCGATCGTTCGTTCATCTTCCTTGCCGGCGTAGTTCTTGTTTTCTCGTTAATGCTCTTCGAGCTTTTCTCTCCAATTTTAATTAAGGGTTTTCTAGATTCCAAATTTTGTAATTTCCGTTGAAGCGTTGAGTTTTCGAACTGTGAGTTTTTTTTTTTGGATTGCTCTCTGTCTGGAGTTTCTGTTTTTAGTTTTCTCCTATACTGTTGCTGCCCAGATAGATAAAGCTAGGGTTTTTCCAATATGTGTTGTACTGATTATTTATGAGTTTGAGCTTATGAATTTGGAATTAAATTTCTCCATGGATTTCTATGTCTACGAAAAATTCGTGTGATTAGGCTCATGTTACATTGTCTGTTATTTGCTTATAAGTTCGAATTTAGAGAAAAATCTATAATTGTTTGAAGAAAAAACTTGTAAAATTTCCAGATATTAATCGTGAGGCTTATCTTGTATGTTGGAGGCAAGCAGCAAATTCCAACCGGGTGGTTGTGTTGTTACATAATCTTTATCTAGCAATGTCAGATTCTGGTGAACCTAAATCGTCTCAGCAAGAAGAATCTCAACCTCAACCTGCTGGCCAAGAATTTCAGTCTTAACATGGTTACTTTCTTCTCTCTCAATTCTAGTAATGTTATGTTTTTGAGATTTTAGACCTTTCGAGTTTAGAAGATAACCATCAATCTTGAGCGAGAAAGCTGGAGACTCATACATGCCGTTAAGAGCTTCTGCTCACATCAGAGTCTCAGCTAGATTCGATTACCAGCCAGACATATGCAAGGATTACAAAGAAACCAGATATAGTGGATATGGAGATTCTTGTAAGTTCTTGCATGACCGTGGGGATTACAAACCGGGATGGCAAATAGAGAAAGAATGGGAAGAAGCAGAGAAAGTTAGGAAGATAAATAAAGTTATGGGAGTCGAGGATGAAGATGATGAGGCTGGCAACGATAGCGACGAGGACGATGATGCCCTGCCCTATGCTTGCTTCATTTGTAGAGAGTCTTTCGTTGATCCAGTTGTCACGAAATGCAAGCATTACTTATGTGAGCATCTGTCTTCTCGTTATACTGAGATTAAGTACCATAAAGCTCCAAATATCTGTATAAGTAAGTTTAACATATACTTTATTAACCTTTAAAATGCATTTACATGGTTACATCTATAAAGATTCCGTCATCAGATAATCTCGAACTCACATGACTGGCTAACATATAGAGAGAGAGGTTCCAAGCAGCTCCAGCCCATGCTGTTTCAGTAACAATGCCAGATGTTCTGGTAACTTCCATGTAAAGCGGATACATACGGAGAATCCGAGGAACATATTGAGCAATTATGACAGATTGAAGGTAGTCCTTAGTGAGCAAAGAGTGTGGCTGGTTAAAGTTGGGAATAACGGCTAAGACGACTATCTCCAATAAAAAAACAGAGGATTTCGCCATATTAAAAACCATTATATCAATGACATTTTGAAGAAGCAATCAAGTAGTTCTTACCTGAGGGAGAGGAAGGATAGAAAGTACATCAGTAATGAAGTAAGATGAGAGATACTTTAAGGCTATTGCCTTAGCATCATCCACCAATTCACCTCTGCCAAAAACTCGGGAAGAAGGAGCGATGTAAGTTGTCCTGAACTGAAACACAATGTGAATTATGTAAAAGGCATCGATGAGTGTACGAAGCAAACTCGCAGATATCTTCAACTTTGAGTCCACAGTAAGACAGTGCCTCACGCCATCCACAATGGGAATGTAGAAAAACAACGGATCAATCGCCAAAGCAACCACACAAGCAAAGAGAAATATTTTGTTATAGTTCTGCAGAAACAA
This sequence comes from Boechera stricta, assembly GCA_018361395.1. Taxonomy (NCBI): domain Eukaryota; kingdom Viridiplantae; phylum Streptophyta; class Magnoliopsida; order Brassicales; family Brassicaceae; genus Boechera; species Boechera stricta. Next base: position 3,747,059 of record CM031539.1, on the reverse strand, counting down.
ATCCTGTGGGTTTATGATGTTTTTCTTAGTAATACTAGATGTTTTCATCTGGACCTTGTGGTCAGGATCCTTATGTGAATGGAAACTTAACGGCTTCTTGAAAGTTTTGAGTTTTTCTAAACTTTTTTCAAATCCCCACTTTACATTCTTCAAAACTCTATCTAAAGAAGGTCTAGCTTTTCTTCCATAACCATACTCAGAGGATAATGATATGTTTTCATCTTTGAACCTAAACAAAATCATCAAAAAAAAAAAATTATTCTTCTATAGAAACCTTTCAGCGGATGGATTTTATGTAGAGTCAAGATTTGTGCAAGTTATCAACCTTGCACGGTTATCATGGCTGAATGCCATCAGCAAAACCTTGGATAATTCAACTGATATTTCACTTACAGTATGACGAATCCTAACATTTTAATAAGAGGAAAACATATAAATCATACGAATTCTTCTCCATGATTACGTAATAGTGATAATCCCCAAAATCAATTTAAAAAAGCAAGTAGACACCTAACAGTTGTGTGTTTTTTATATATATTTCTTCAAATGTAAAATTAGAACCTAGTATCAGTCAATTCCTACCTAACCTGATTACCAAATCCTTTAATTCATAGCCATTTCAGCTCAACGATTATAAATCATATGAACTTACAAGCTCTATTCATCGAAGATAAATTAAATATGGGGGTTATGAAGAGATTAGCCGTAAGAAAATATCTTACACTGAATAATCTAATCAGTGAGAAACAGCAAAAGCAAAAGTCAAACGAACAAAGACCGCTCTGAAACTTACCTCGAACGAATTAGATTAAAACTCTTTGGCTATGAACTGGAAATTGAAAGTTTACAGAAGGAGGTCAACGACGTTTACTTCTTCCTCTTCTTCAAGCTCCTCCTCGCTACTAGTCCCGTCGCTGAAAAGAGAGGGAAATGGGAACGAATATGCAATCCTATAGTGTATTAAAAGTCTTTCTTCAAATGAAAATCCTTCCAAAAAACTTACAATTAATTCAGAAGACTTGGTCAAAGTCAGATTACGAAAATAAGTTTTTAGGCCCATTAGAAATATTGAGCCCATTTACATCCATGACTCGAATTGAACTTAACCGCCTCATCTTAATATATTCCTTATTTCTTCTCTCTTCGGAAAACGCGAACGGCGTTGTCAATCGTTCGTTCATCTTCCTTCCCGACGTAGTTCAACGGCGGCGATTTCTATGGTTTCTTAAGGTAACATATTCTTCCTTGTCTTATATCCATTCATTCGATTTCGGTTTCGTTCTTGTTTTCTCGTTAGTGTTCTTCGAGCTTTTCTCTCCAATTTCAATTAAGGGTTTTCTAGATTCCAAATTTTGTAACTTCCGTTGAAGCGTCGAGTTTTCGAACTGTGAGTTTTTTTTTGGATCCAGATAGATAAAGCTAGGGTTTTTTCAGTATCGGTTGTATTGATTATTCATGATTTTGAGCTTATGAATTTGGAATTAAATTTCTCCATGGATTTCTATGTCTACGAAGAATTCGTGTGATCACGCTCATGTTACATTGTCTGTTATTTGCTTATAAGTTCGAATCTGGAGAAAAATCTATAAATTGTTTCAAGAAAAAACTTGTAAAATTTCCAGATATTAATCGTGAGGCTTATCTTGTATGTTGCAGGCAAGCAGCAAATGCCAACCGGGTGATTGTGTTGTTACATAATCTTTATCTAGCAATATCAGATTCTGGTAAACCTAAACCGTTTCAGCAAGAAGAATTTTTCAACCTCAACCTGCTAGTCTCAACATGGTTACTTTCTTCTCTCTCAATTCTAGTAGTGTTATGTTTTTGAGATTTTAGACCTTTGAGTTTTTTCCTTGTTAGTTAGAATTGTCATTTAGGAAACAAGAGAGACACTAATCAATTTTCTCATTTTTCTGTTTTTTTTTCAAGAAGCCAATAAAAGCTAAAAACATTAGGAAAAGAACTATTGATGCGGATGAAGAAGATGAAGATTCGAAAACTGAAAGCTATATATTACAAAATCTAAAGAAAGATGCAAAACCTGATAGCACGTTATACTTTTCCTCTGGACCATCTAAGAGCTCTACTACGACGAATGAAGCTCCTGGGAAACCCGTCTTTCACTATGATTCATCCAAGGAAACCGGTCTTTTTTTTTTTTGGGTCGGATTGTTTTGTGAGAAATATCTATCTGATTTTGAGGAGAAAATCTCGGTGGAAGACTTGGTTAGAATCTTTACTGGTAAAATATGTCTTGTTAATTTTCATTTTCTAGTAGTCGGATTCTGTGAAGATTTTTTTTTATCAAATTTTCTTTTTGGTTTGGATTTGTTATGTTAAAAACAGGGCAAGATCTGAGATCTCTGGTGTTCCATGCAAACCTGTTATACTCCGCCGTGTTTTCGCATCTGGGTCACTTCTAAACCCTAAAATTTGACCAGGCATCGCTTTCCGAAGATCTGGGTTTCTTAAAAATCTCTTCTTTTGTTGGATCCAAACAAACGGACAGAGATGAATATTGGTGGCGTATGTGGAACGAAGATGATAAAGCGATTGTTGCTTCATTACTGGGCAAACGAGCTCTCGATTACTTGCTTTCGAATTCGGTTCCAAATGCAAATCTCTTGATGACTGTTGGAAGCGATGAGAATCTGCAGGACAAGCTCTCGGATCTTGTTGAGAGACCCTACGCTTCGAATTTCTCTTGGAACTACGCCATTTTCTGGCAGATTTCGAGGTCAAAGGCCGGAGATTTGGTACTTTGTTGGGGCGACGGATCTTGCAGAGAGCCTAAAGAAGGAGAGAAATCAGAGATCGTTAGGATTTTAAGTATGGGAAGAGAAGAAGAAACGTATCAGACACTGAGATGTTTCTTCTTGCTTCCATGTATTTCTCATTCCCTCGAGGTGAAGGTGGTCCAGGGAAGTGTTTTGCCTCTGGTAAACCGGTTTGGTTATCCGATGTGGTGAATTCGGGTTCTGATTATTGTGTTAGATCGTTTCTTGCTAAATCTGCTGGAATCCAGACCGTTGTTTTGCATTCCCTCACAAATTTGCATTCTAGAGTTGATTACTCCTTTCACCTACAATTGAAGGTAATTAACTCTCCGATTTTTTTGGTTGTAAATGGAGCTCCGTAAACGGAAAATACGAGCTCCATTACACATCTTCTTCGCCATTACGTTATACCTCCTTCAGCTTTGGGCCGTAACGGGTCAAATTAAACACAGTGAGTCTTCCACACAATCCTCTGTCAACTCTTAGTCAGCGACGAGTACTCGGCTTCTGTGGTCATCACGGTCGTTCACCGGGAAACCATTGACGCTCAGGTTCAGGTGGAGGAGAAGACGACGTCGTAACAAAGTCAACAGAGCTAAGCAGAGAGTTTTTATTTGCACATAACCTCGTACGAGCGCGCGTGGGAGAACCACCGTTTGAATGGGACGGGAGATTAGCGGCGTACGCGCGCGAGTGGGCAAATCAACGAGTGAGAGATTGTAGGCTTGTTCACTCTAACGGTCCGTTTGGAGAAAACATATTTTGGGCCGCACAGAATAATTGGAGGCCCAGAGATGTTGTTAAAGTGTGGGCCGATGAGGATAAATTCTATAACGTGAAAGCTAACACGTGTGAGCCGCAACACATGTGTGGACATTACACGCAGATCGTGTGGAGAGATAGTACCAAGGTTGGGTGCGCACGTGTGGATTAGTCCAACGGTGGCGTTTACGCCATTTGTGCTTATAACCCACCGGGCAATTACGAAGGTGAAAATCCGTTCGGAAGTTATGATGATCAGATTGGTCTTGTCCGGGACGATCCACCGGCGGTGATCGGAGGAATGGCTTGAGAGCGGAGGACACGGCGGTGGCATAATCCATGTTTAGTTATTTCATTCTTTTTCCACAACTTCTTTTTTTGGGATTACACTTACCTTGGGTTTATCCAGTGGAACGATCATCTAATAAATAAACAAGTTTATCATTTCGACATTTCAGATAGTAAACCGTTAGAATTTGATGTAATCAATGACAAATACGTAGGTAAATAAGTGAAAGTGTGAAACTAACGTTCAAACATGGAGAACCAAAAAAAAAATTATGTCCAAAATTTCCTACGTTTTTAACTTTTATTGGCTGAATTTAAAAAAAAAAAAAAACCCCGAAAAAATGATACACCACCTCACTTGGTAAACAAAAGAATAGCTTGGCTTTTTCCCTCTGCACAACCTTTCCGGTTAAAATCCAAATCATTGCGACTCCATTTCGAGGCTATCACAAGCCTCAGCTTCCCATGACTGATAACGAAACTACCTGCGAATTTAGACATCAACATGTTAGAATACATACCACTGCATACATGTTTTTGAAGATTCAGTTTAAGAGTTTAGAAGCTAACCTTTATGCTGTCCCTAAGAAAAAGCAAAGATCAGAGAGATCTGTGAGTTTTGCATTTCATCGAATTGGCTGAATCTCTGGAGAGAGTTTTGGGCTACAGACTTTGTAGCCTCGCTGTCTCTGATAACTCTGCTATAACCAAGCTTGAATGGTTGAGAATCATAAGGCTTAAGCAAACTTATTGGCATTCTCAGTGTCTGTTTCCTGCTTCTCCTCCCCCTTAACAAAATGCTAAAAGTTTTCTCACCATCCTCGGATTTTCAGTTTCCATTCTCCATTTCACTGCGGGCCACTGCATTGTTCACATGGTTAACAGAATCCATAACTTCGTCCGCGATAGCCACATCTCGCTTGCCTTCTTCTTCTTCTTCCTTTTTTGTTACTTCTTCTACTCCTGAAGTGTCAATATCAGTTGGCAGAATCACAGTTGGCTCTAACACAGTTGCAGCTATTGGCTCGGTGATCATGTGCGGAGGGGGAAATTCAACGAGATGGCATCCAGGCCAAACCGTTCTTGGTACAAAATCCGACACATTGAGCTGCCACGGGAACTGATTGGGATGAAAAGGACCACTCGTTACAGGGTAAGTACTTGTGGGGACTGATTGAGTGTAAGGAGGGTAAACAAAGGACATTGGCTGCATCAAGTTTGGAGTTGACAGAGGTGAAGGGTAAGGGTACGTGATGGAGAGTCATGTTCACTGGCCATGACGGTCCAATGTTCATTCCTATTGGAGTAGGACGTATAATACTTGGAGGCGATGATGGGTTGAATGGAGCAGCTGAAGCAGATAGCTTCTTGTTAGGTAACAATCCTCGCCAGGCGTCGCTTGAGTCTGTAGCAGATATTAAAAGTTTTTCCTTCAGATCTTTGGTATCAGCAGCTAACTGATCTGCCATTTCTTGCTCTGTGGTTGAATGAATTATATCTGTTACATCTTCGTTTATCAATTCACCTTCAACTTGTTCTTCCACATGAACGCCACCACCAGATTCTTCATTTTCATTCAAAATGTTTCCTTCGACAGATGGTTGTAACTCTACTTTGATCTCTTCTTCGCCTTGAGTTTTGGTAGATTCCGTGTCTGCAGAAAATTCATTTTTTACCTCTTCCTGTAATCCTGTAATCCTGTAATCATCTGCTCATCCCTTGTACCCTGTTCAATTTTTTTCTCCATCTCATCACCCTCTTGCTTATCTGAAACTTCAGTTTGTGTAGCCCAGACATGATACTTGGCAATCGAACCAGGTGGTGCCAATGCTACTTCCTTGTATGATGGAGATTTTCCAAGACTTACAGCAGAGTTTTTCGTGTGGTAGGCTTCACTTTGCACAGTACTAGACTGAGTAGATGGCAAAACAGAAGAAGCATCTGTCTTTAACCCATCTTCTTCTGAAGTTTCACCAGCAGTCTTAGTGTTACCAGAAGACGGCTGCATCGATTTAACCCGATACGCCAAAGTTTTGACTATCTTCCTCCCAAATTTGGTGCCTTGAGTTGTTAAACCAGGAGAATGATGATCCACATAGCTTGCATATGATGCTGTTCGCTTCTTGAGAATGTAGCATTGTCTTGTGATTCTCTTCGCTTGATTTACCTTCTTCTGATCCAGTTTCTTCCATCTCCTCCTCAGACATCTCCTTTTGCTTTTCTCTCGGAATTTCTGCTAAGTGTTCAGAAACATTGCTCTGCTTGGATTTTTCCTTTAGCTACAAAAAACACAGGTCCAACCATTTAAGCATTTTTAACCATTAAAAGTCAAAGAAATAAAAATCATACCTTCATGATATAGTTCTTCCTCTTTGCTGCCACACTCTCTTTCCCTTTTGCGTTATGGCTTGGGTTGATATAGTCAAGTAGATCAGATACACTGCAAAACATTATCAACCTAAGGATCTGGCCAAGGAGTACACTTGACTGACACATTCAATCAACATTAAAACTTATAAACAACAACTAAGGAGATATCAAAGGAACTTGTTTGACCTCAGGTGCCCTTTGCTGGCTATAGACGCGTCTGGCTTAGGAGTACCATTTCGTGCAGCTTCTTGTTGTTCAAAAGCCTTGGATTCAAAGTATTCTAGCCAAGCAGCAGCATCCTGAAGTATATAATCAATTGTCATATTTAAAGAATGCATACAAATGTCAGAAAGATGACTGATTTGTGAGATATCATGGTAATACCTGAGTACGTAAATCATCTGGCCCAAGCTTTGCTCGGAGGATTCTTAAGGTTGTTTGCTCATGCTGAACACTTAAATGGTATGCCTCCATCAACGAGAGCGCAACTGCTATGGCATGGTAACTTGCAGCAGTCTGAAATTTAACATAATGTGCAGCAACATATTAGCAAAATCAAATCAAATTTCTTACAAAGTGATGTTCCCAAAAACACAGAGAGCATCGGGAAAAAAACCTGGATGTGATCAGGACCAAGCAACCTTTGATTACACTTGAGAGCTTTGTGAAGATACCTCAAGGCAACATGTACATTTCCTAGACCTTCCTCCATCATGGCTACATTGATGTATGTAGCAGCAGTGTTTGGATGAGATGGACCGCATGTGAGATGTAAGAGATACAACGCACGCTTAACATACCTAACAAAAACAAAAATACCCAAGTTTATAGATGGTAGAAAGAGACATCAAACATTTAAACCATAAAACCTCGCAGTTCTGTTAAAATCAAGATTGCAAAACTTACTTAAGAGCCAGCTCTGTATGCTGAAGCCTATAATAGAAGACAGCAAGATCACCATAACTCTTCATCGTATCTGGTTGATCAAGTCCAAGTTCCCTCTCATTGATATCTAAAGCCTTTTGCTGATATATTGTAGCCTGTTTTAACAAAACCTTTTAGTTTCGCAATTATCATAAAAAAGAAAGATATCACAACCTAACCATATAATACAGACCTGGTTAAAGTCACCAGTGTGATATAGAACTACAGCAAGTAAACTGTAAGCTCCCGCCGTCATTCTGTGATAGGGACCGCAAACTGCCACGAGTTTAGCAAGAGCCTAAAGGAGGAAAGAACAAAAGAGACAAAACAACAAAACCAAATCATGACGATGTACAGAGAAACAACAAGTATTATGAAGAAAGAGCTGAGGAGTAGAAAAATCTTTTTTCTGGACATGTACCTTTGTTCCATACGTAACCGCATCTTCAAGCTTTCCTTTGTCTAAAGCTGTTTTAGATGACTCCAGAAGTTGCCTTCCATCAGCAGATGAACATGCTGCTTGCTGCAGAGATTTAGAATAGAAAGTCTGATCAATAACAATGGCTGACTAACATACTAGAAAGAATCCAGATTCTGATAGAACATTTTCGAAATATCTTTTATCTTGTCCATTACCTTATGCACTGGGACCAGACTGACCACATCTGTTTTCCGGAACGGTGCTGGGGAATCCATGTCAAAGTCCCTTGGAATCAACTCAATACCAACCTGAAAAATAAAATTTTAAGCCACAATTCCATTTATCAATAGAGTAAATAGCAACAAGTTTATAACTCAATCAAATTTTCTGGTTAGAGCATTCATAAATTACCTTATGGCATAATCCACGGAGAATGGCAAACTTCTGTAGATCCTTGTAACTGAAGGCATTAAGATCATAATCATATCGTTTCTTCAAGAATTTCTCCAACCACCGGAAGATCAGAGGATGTACATTCCAAGAATTCTGTGGTGGTGCTGCAGTATTTTCAGGAATCCCAAGCATCATGTTCAAAGCAGCAGCTACTTTTATAGCTATATTGTCAGTGTCAGTAGCAACGGCAGAAATCGCCGCCTGGAGGATATGTTTAAGGGCTCTTACTATCATCTCATGAACACACAGTGATTGTACATGTGACAACTTATCTGAAAGCTTCACCTGTTGTAACCATAAAAGAAGATATTGATAATTAAAAAAAATTCATCTTGAATAGATTCTAAGAACCATGAGGTTAAAAAAGCCACCTTACAACATATCCTAAGGAACGCATCCGAAGACCTCTTGTGTGCATAAAATCAGTTAGAGTCCGGCCATCGACTGGGGAGAGCTCCAAAGAACCAAAATCTGCAACCTATATTCAGTGATAAATAAAAAAACATATGATTTGTTATTATCTTAATATAACCAATAGACAACACTACAACAAAATTTATACTCAGTTACCAGTTTCGGAATAGCGACTTCAGTATAATAATTCTGTGCCAAGGCGACAAGTTTTTGCACAGACTGAAACAAATATTCTTTGTTAGCACACAATAAGTAAATAAACATAGAGCAAAAGCTGGAGTTGTAGTGTAAAACCCTTGTGATGAAGTCCAGTATCTGACTCTTTTAGGCGAGTGAAGGCTGCATCAGACAACAAATTCTTCAAGACGAGTACATTTTCTTGGGCATTCTTCTCGGCATCGGATTGCAAAGATGCAGTTGTTGCAGAATTATCAGCCTCTGACGAAACTGCATCAACCTGAGACGATACTGCAGTCTGCGTCGTCTTAGGGCTGCTTATATCTGTTTTCTTTTTGCTGCTATTGAGGGACTTAAGCGGTTTCCCAAGTCCTTCAACCTTCAATTCATTCTTAGATTTTTCACTGGTTTGTTTTTTGTCCTTTTCCGTATTCTTTTGGTCTTGTAAATGCTGTATCCAACAAGCTCCAAGCTCCCATCTCATGATACTCTCCCTGTCTATCTCCTCTTCTTCAAGCTTTACAATACTTTCTTCCACCATTTTACTAACAAATTCCCGTGAAGATGTAAGCTCATCATCCTGTTGCTGAGGTGTTTTCTTGTTCTGCTCAGAAGAGGATTTATGGAGAAGGAATCTCAAACTGTAAAGCAACATATAAAAATATTGTACCGTAAGTGAGACTAAACTAAAGAGACAAAGGATGAATGTTTTTTCATTAAGTATCACCTGTTAATGTTTAGAGCATTAGCACCGCCTTCTGGCTGTTCAAGGAGGTCAACAATTTGAGAAGGTGGGCTTAACTCCTCACTCTCCTTCTCTATTTTCACAACAGCAATGTAACCACAATACTTAAGACTTATAGTCCCTAAAGTAGAAAGATCCTGCACCCATAAACAATTGTAAAACACAGTTAACCAAAACAGACGAGGAAACAAAAAAATTTAACATGGAAAGATTGGAGAGTTGTAGAAAACACTGACATGAGCAGCAGTATTTTCATCAGCTGTAAGTCCCTTGAGAAGGTTCCGTTCCATCAGCTTCTTTTTATCCAAACCAGTGGCTTGAATTCCACCGATTTTTGTATCCACTTTACTACTTGCGTTTGAAGTATCTCTTGTAACCGTAACACTCAAGTCTCCAACTGTCTCGGAATATAGAACTTCAGAGTCTTCATCAGCCAGTACTGGCTCAGCCATAACTTTCTGAACAGCCTTGATGGCTCTGAAAGTCGCGACATCGACAAAGAGGTTGTGAAGAAGAAACACTTTTCTGTCTCTGACTTGTCTCTCCTCTGCTGTCTTGCAAGGCATAGATGCAATAAAGGCAAATTCGTTGGACCATGGAACCAAATCATAGCTGCCATCTCTCCCTTGACCACCACCATCCCCTCCCCATCTCTCATCTTCGACAGGGAGAGGCGGAAACGCTGCTGGTGACTGCGCCGCAGTAGGCGGGATGAGCCATGTGTTAGCTCTAAACCCATATGGAAGATTTCCAAACTGCACACAGATGAAACGCTCATTAACTACACCCACTTCAACATCCACTAAATCCTCCTCATTCAGGTAGAGAAATATACCTTGTTGCGCTCTGAAAATGCTTTCAGAAGATCACTGTAAGCCTAAACATGATAAAAGAATAACATCATGAATCACGTTCAACATGAAATTCAGTAGCAAAATATGAACATTACGGGTAGATAGACAGATCATACATAAGACAGGTAAAACAAAACTTACATTATCGAAGGCTCTACTAATTTGTCTAAGCAAATCAACATGACCGTGACATAAAATTCTTTGTTTCCCAATACTGTAAAATCCTTTTCGGCAACCTTCAATATGAACGAGCTTCCCATTACAAAGCTTCACCTGAGAAAAATTCAAAACGCAAACGATATTAACCAAAAGCCGATTGCTACATCCAGAAACAACCAATTGAGCAATAAATAGAAATTAGTGTCAGTCATCATCATCATCGTCTTACATCAATGGAGAGAAGATGATCTTCCGCCGCTATATCTTGGGTCTCCCGCTTAGTGACAAGCCGTATATCTATAAAACCCTAATTACAGTAAGTTGGGACAAAATCAATCAAAGCAGGGCATCGAATCTAGGGTTTAAGGGAGAGACAAATACGATCATACATTGAAGAGGAGGAGTGAGGTGAGCGAGAGAGAAAAAATCGTAAAAACTTCCAAGCTTAGGGAAAGAGTGGCTAGTTTCTCCGGTTTCATCAATTACCGCATCCTTGGACGCAGGAGACGGCGGAGGCGACGTTTCCGACTGTTTGGAATTCTTTCCACCTCCCTTAACCTGCGCAGTTTTCACGAATTCGGATTTCTTCGGCGATGGGCCGAAACAAGTAGTGCAGGCGACTATGTCAAGCAGTCGTCTAACGTGCGCCACTGCTGTCCTTCACTATAATCCTCTGCCAAAAAAAGGAAATCACAACAAACGGTCACATAAAATTAGAGAAAGCGGAGGAAGCAAAGAGTGACGTCGTTTTTTGACAGATAAACCTAAACGGCATCTTATAATGATTTCCGTTACGGCACTTTAACGGCGTCTATTTGATGCGTGAGAGAACGTTACCTTCTGTTAACGTGAGAACACACGTTTAAGCGCCGAAACATCCACTGTGTCTTTTAACCGCCATCCTCTGACCTGTAACGATAGTTTTTTCAAGCTGTGGAGTCAGACATGAATTTGATTTGACTATTTTACCACAGTCATTTTTTAATACCCTTTATGCTATGAGATACATCAAAAAAAAAAAAGCTTGAATCGGGTAACATATCTTAGTGACAGAAAAGGAAAAAAATAAAAGTCAGACTAGCAATTCTTAGGCACAATGACACTAGTCATTTTCCTTTACTTTTTTGCTCACATTAATTTTTGGGGATCCTAAGATATTCCACAATAAATATGAATATTTTTGGATCATCAAACGTTAACAAGTAACCAACAATAACAATCAAAAATAATGGAAAAAGGAAATTCAAACGAAAACTTCCACTAAGCTATTCACTCAGATTATTTACCTCATGGGAGAGAGAATAATTAGTGACATGGTAAGTGTCGAAGTTAACCGATAAAAGCCGCCGAACATCTATGATCCTGTCCGTTGATATGCCCTGTTTCAGAGACATACGTATTTCTCTATTAAACCCAATTTTGATCATATTTTTTTATTATTTTGTTAAGTAATCATCATGTGAAACCTACGCCTACAATACGGCTTGACATATCACTAATATTGCTTAATACAAGAAATTTCCGAGTAACAAAATATGAATATAGTAGATAAACATGTTTCCTGACGACAAACAAAAAAAAAAAGGGATTACACATGTTTTCTATATAAACATTTCACTGTCTATGTAACGTCTACGTAATTTATTGACCAAAATTATTATGAGAAACAATTGAATTATTTAACAATCGAATTTGTGTGTTACACACTATTTTGTACTTTTCCACACGTTCTTTTTTTCTTTTTTTCTTTTTTTTGTCGGTCTTTTCTACACGTTCAAATAATGATAAATCTCAAGATGATAATTTTAAGTCAAATTGAAAATGATTTTTCGATTTATTTCTTAAGAAAAAAATAAGTATTAGTGTAAAACTATCAATTTTTTATGGTAACGTGTATTCTTACTTATCCCCAAACAAAACGCCAGCAAAAAAAAAATCGAGTATGGACTAGGATATTAAATATATCAGATATTAAGTTTAAGAAAATAAATTTGAATTTCTTAAAAAATTAAATTTTAGATTTTAAAGTATTAAGATAGCGTTTCGTGAATATGTTATAAGTTCTAATTATACAATTATACAATACTGAAACTAATGTTATAGAAATTAGTTAATTGCATAATTATAATATTAAAAACAAGTACATATAAAAGGGATTATAACAAATTCCACAGAAAAAATCGCTACCAAAAAAACAGTTGTTAACACGCAAGAAATATGAAAATTTTAACATAATTCTTTTTTTTTTGATGAAATGTAATATTCATTTAAAAGTGGTTATTTACAAATGGGTCATAACTTTAAAATACAAATGAAACGAGAGAAAAATTTAGAACAAAATAAGCCATAAAACAAAAATTTTTAAGCAACAATTACTAGCTAAAACAGGGACATATAAGAGATAGTCACAGAGATTGTGGCCTAGAAGAGGCAAAACCAGTTGGGAAACATAATTGTTTAACATAATTCGAAAATGATGCGAGAAAATAAAACACACAAACCTTCAGAATAGCTTCCGTTTCATCGGGAAGGTTTACAATGACATCCACGATAACCGGGAGAACTGCACATAAACCCGTAAACCATGATTCATATAACTCTTAGAAATTAATTATCACAGTAAGTTAGTGATTAACAACTAATTTTTATTGAAATTCATATAAGATTAATAAGGTTTTCATTTTTGGGTACCTTTCTCTTCCTTCTTCTTCTTCTCTCCTTTTGTCTTTCCACGGTTGTTCTTGGGAGCCATTTCTCGAGCTTTTTCTTCTTCTTTTCTTTTATTGAAATAAACAAACAATAGCTGAAAACAAATTCAGTTGGTTAATTACAATAATCTCATTGTTATTGTTAATATACATACAAATGTACAATTTATTTGGCTTATAACCACTCAAACCCCATGAAGAACCCATAAAACAAAAACGAAAGTATAAACTATATATAATATGCAAAAGAGTACATAATCTTATCCAAAACAATACGGTTTTCTGAAATATATATTTACACATAAGACGAGCTTAAGAAAAGATATTGAAATTTCGGATCATTACCGAGTGAGAGGAAGAGCGGGAGCTAGTTTTATTATATGAAATTGAAAAAAGGAGAAGTGTAATATGATAAAGAGTTGTAAGAGAGTTTAGTGGTTCAAAGAAAAGCTGAAACTGGAGAAACGGTGAGAGAGAGAGAGAAAGAGAGTGTTAGAATGACTTTTTATGGACGTCCATGGCATTTTGCTGTAATTATCTTCTCTTTCTATGGCCTTTTTCGTCTTTTTGTATTGATCGAAAATTTCCTTCTTCCGGAATTATTTCTTACCTTTTAGGGCCGTTAATGGGCCTGGAGGGATTGTCTTATTTCTACGCTTTTTGGATTATTATTCATTTTTTATAGCAAAAATGAAATATTTTTAAACAAATTTATATTCAAAACTTTCGGGTGATTTATTGACGAAACTAGTAGAAATATGTCCAGTTTAAAGAGTCTTAGAAATGAGAAATCACCTTCGTAGGTTAGGTATATGGTTCACCAACACTAGTTCAAAAATATGTAAGTTTGAATTACGAGCTTATCGTTTAGATATTTTTGTATGTTTAAATATAATCAACCTAGTAATTGAATTTGAAACAATCACAAGTAGCTAAAACCAACAAAGAAAAAAAATTAATAACAGTTGCGATAATTAGTTTATCACAGCTATAAATTAAGGCCTATTTACCGGATAAGTTATATACGTTTTTAAAAAAAATATATGATGAAAATAGAATTTTATGATTTTATTAAAAATAAGAAGATTTTTTTTTTATGTATGAAGAAAGCGCAGGCGATTATGTCGTCCAGTACTGTTGGCAATGGCAGAGGTCACAAGTGCAAAGAAGAAATAAAGAAGCGGGACCACTATCTACATGGGTCCAAACCAACGTAAAATGGGTGCTCCGACGAATCACAACCGCACACTTCCTTAATCTAACTACAATCAAACGGTGCAATCTGACTATAACCGCACACTTTGAATAGCTGCCTCCTCCCATTATCCTAATCCACAAGTAACCAAAAACGAAATAGCCAATTTGTCGAGAAACTTCGTAATTGATAATAGCTTTTGTATATTTCATATAATACAAAAAAGGTGAATCGTATATTACAAATTTTACGTTTAATAATCTAAAGTGATTATGCCAATAAAATTTACGCATGCTTCTACTAAGCTGTTTATTTTTCGCAACCAGTCATCCTTAGATATTGTAAACGCTAAACAGCCAAACAATATGGTAAAACGCCATAAGGGGACTTTCTGAATGATCTAGAGCGGCTTTGACAAATTGTAACGAAAAAAAGTTCAGCTAAATCCTCAATTAAACACAATTTCATGATTAGCTCCAGAATACGGAGAAATGGCGTTTAACCTAATGAAGTAGGTCTATGACCGTATCTATAATCTAAGTTAGGTTTAGAACCATGGATCAAAGTGAGTATACTTATGCCAGAACAAGGGATTATAATAGTGATGTACAAAAATATAACCACATGTTTCATTTGATTGACCTTTTTCCTCATTTCTTGGTGGTGCCATTAATTTCTTTGGGATCTTGTCTAATGATGTTGATTTTAGTCAGAACAGTCTATCTGCTCTCTCTTTCAACGTTCCTCCACATTTCATTCTTTACGTTTGAAGCTCGTTTTTTAATTTCTCTATCCCAAGAACCTAATCGAGGGTCGAGGCATCGAAAGACACAACAGGTGTTAGTGTTCAATGAGTCACACATTAAAAGCTTATCTGATTTGAGTCTATGCAGATTGAGTTTGTGTATCTATCTATACCTCCTTGTCTGATGCTGATCTGAAGTTGTCAAAGTTAAGCGGCTCATAAGATTTGCCAAAACCCGCAATTGCACAGTTTGATTCCTCAGGAAGTTATGTCTTTGAGTTAGAATCACTACTTTCTTCAATTGGATCATACATAAACCTATCAGCAATCTCCTTCAATGGTTAGTTCTTTGTTTCCATAATCACCAAGCATCTCACAAAAAAATATTTTTAGACGTAAATCCTGCATAATACCAAAATATTTTCAAAAATAAAAATATCCTTACAAGATTCTTCTACTAAATTACCTGGTGTAATTGGGAATCGAGTCCGGCTAAAGAAAGGGGATTCACACCAAAACCAAACATTCTTTGTATGAACATGTGGGAACCATTGAGTGTAATCACCACTGATGAGCAATCTGTTTTTTTTCGACAATGGAAACCAAGTTTTCTCCACATGTTCATACAAAATATGTTTGGTTTTGGTGTGAATCCCCAAACTTGTGATTTAAATTTCTATGAGATATACAATTGCCAATCTCTCGAGATTTCTCTCCTCTTCTCCCATTTCCACTCCTCTGGTTAGTTTCTTCTCCGCGTTCACATGTCTCAGCCTCCTCCCATTCATATCATTACACACATCGAAGTTGTGTGTATTCTTCGCTCCAGCCTGTGTCGCCGCACCACGAAACAGATCTTTGAATCCTCTTTTGCCTCCACGGAGAGAGAACATGAGATTTACGGTGGATTTAGCAAGCGAAACCGTGACTCCGTTGGAGATCTGATAACCCCACATATCAGACGTTGTAGATGCGTCGGAACCTTCGTCTTCTCGAAGATTCGCCTCTTGATCTCATGGCCATAAGATAAAGGAGAGCCGAACGTTAGGGATGCTGATTTTTCATCGAGCAGCCTCACAAACAATTAACTGCAAAGCTCTGATAAAACGTTTGGGCTTAGAACCCATTATGTCGATTTCTCTTTTAGTTGATAAGCAAATTTTATATATTTTTGGTTCAACAACAATTTTTTTACATAGCGCACAATATTTCGAAAACAACAACATTATTCTTTCCTTTTTTTTGGGTTAGAAAACACATATACACACATGACATGTAAGAGATATTTAAGGATCAGTTGTATGATTGGCGGTGAATCAGGCTCGGTGGGTTTCTGAGGTAGCAAAGGAAGAGTGGAGATATTGTGCCTCAGATTGTGAAGCGCGTTTGAAGCAAAACGCGACGCATAAAAAGCTTCTCCAAGGCTCAAGGATGAAGACGCTCTTCTTTACTAGCGAGCACGTCTCGGAGACGCTCTTCTTCATCGTGTAATGATTTGGCTAACTTCCTCCGACAGTATCTCCGCCACGCTGCTTGTATAAAAGATACGCTCCATGTTCTCTATTGCACTGAATAAAACATGTATATAAAATTAAGACCCGGTTAAGCTTATCCAAACAGAACATACATAACCAAAGGGAGAGACCGAACCTGAAAGTATGTTGGAGCTGCTTGCTATGGAGGCGTCTGAATTGTGAAGCGACAGACTTTAGATCCTCAGCCGTAAGAGCAAAGGCTTCGACTTCGGTGAGAGCTTGAACTGTTCTCGTCGAAATTGGAAAGTGAGAAGAAGATTGAGGATCTAATGCCCACGGCAGAAGATCTTCTCCACAGAAATCACTTGCCTTCAGATACACATCATTGAAGAACCCAGTTCTTTCTCCATTAGTGGTGGCACTTATAAGCTTTCCTCTCATCACAAACAACATTTCCCTAACAGGATCTCCTTCACGGATCACGTAACTGTTCTCTGTGTAGAGCACAGGTTTTAGCCTATCGCAAACCGCGTCAAGTAATTGCTCATCCATTATCTCAAACAAAGGTACTTACCGAAAACAATCATGTTATTTGGATTCTGAGGGTTGCACTAAGATTTATGGTTCTGTTGATATATAATGGAGGAAAAAAAGCCAAAGCTTGTTACTTAATTTCTAGAGGAGATCAAGGCAAAGGTGGCGTTTAATATCTCTTCTTAGGTCTTTAGGAAGGTTACGAATAAGGGTTTCTTCTTCGACTCCTCTTATCTCTTGCCATCTATATTGTTCATATCTTCTAATACGTTTCCTCAAGTCTTCAGGTAACATTCTATGAGACATCCACTGCTCTGCATCTCTCTTTCTCACCCTCATTTCCTCCTCTCGAACTGTTGTTGATTCCAAGTATTTCTACATCAGCAAACAAAAATTACATGAGTTTCCTGAATGAATTTTATGTGTTGTAGAACATGTCAAGAAAATCAGAAGCGACTCTTTGAGGCTACCACCTGCATATTGCCGATAAGTAGCGCAAATAAGACTAGTCCAGATATGCAGATTGATATAGCAAAGATGATTTCACCAACGAATTTACTTGTTTGGAGATTTTGTCCTAGTGCACTGCAACAACAAAAACAATTAGTAGGAATGATGACTTCTTTAAATTGTGAAAGAGTTATACATATGTTCGTGATGCAACTAGAAACTGGTCATATCTCAGCTTAAAATCGTAATTCTAACTACGAAGAACTTGCAATCTGGCTAGTTAATTATTGTGAAACCAAAGATTCAAGTAAAGCAAGAAACAACAGTTTTGTGTGTATTTCAAACCTTTGATTTCGCAAACCCCACCAGAAGCAGTAGAAGAATATCTTCCAGAAATCATGTGACTCAACAACCTCACTCTTTAGAGCATCAATGAAGATGCCAAAGTTGAAGACCGTGGAGTTTGTTATCTCACCATGTTAGAGCATCGAGAAGATGCCAACATTACGATTGTCTTCACAATAGAGAACTATACTATTAGTACACTCGCCTTTTCTCTTCTCGCACGCTTCTTGCCAGCATCTGTCTTCTCGTTCTACTGAGATTAAGTACCATAAAGCTCCAAATATCTGTATAAGTAAGTTTAACATATACTTTATTAACCTTTAAAATGCATTTACATGGTTACATCTATAAAGATTTTGTCATCAGATGATCTCGAACTCACATGACTGGCTAACATATAGAGAAAGAGGTTCCAAGCAGCTCCAGCCCATGCTGTTTCAGTAACAATGCCAGATGTTCTGGTAACTTCCATGTAAAGCGGATACATACGGAGAATCCGAGGAACATCTTGAGCAATTATGACAGATTTAAGGTAGTCTTTTGTGAGCAAAGAGTGTGGCTGGTTAAAGTTGGGAATAACGGTTAAGACATCTGCAGTTAAAAAATAGAGGATTTCGCCATATTAAAAACCATTATATCACTGACATTTTGAAGAAGCAATCAAGTAGTTATTACCTGAGGGAGAGGAAAGATAGAAAGTACATCAATAATAAAGTAAGATGAGATATACTTTAAGGTTATTACCTTAGCATCATCCACCAATTCACCTCTGCCAAAAACCCGGGAAGAAGGAGCAATGTAAGCTGTCTTGAACTGAAACACAATGTGAATTATGTAAAAGGCATCGATGAGTGTACGAAGCAAACTCGCTGCTATCTCCAACTTTGAGTCCACAAAAAGACAGTGCCTCGCGCCATCGACAATGGGAATGTAGAAAAACAGCGGATCAATCGCCAAAGCAACCACACAAGCAAAGAGAAATATTTTGTTCCAGTTCTGCAAAAACAAATCTTGTGGGTTTATGATGTTCTTCTTAGTAATACTAGATGTTTCCATCTGGACCTTGTGGTCAGGAACCTTATGTGAATGGAAACTTAATGGCTTCCTGAAAGTTTTGAGTTTTTCTGAACTTTTTTCAAACCCCCACTTTACATTCTTCAAAACTCTATCTAAAGAAGGTCTAGTTTTTCTTCCATAACCATACTCAGGGGATAATGATCTGTCTTCATGTTTGAACCTAAACAAAATCATCAAAAAAAAAAAAATTATCTGAGAATCTTTTAAGATATTATTAAATCATTCATCTATAGAACCCTTTCAGCGGATGAATTTTATGTAGAGTCAAGATTTGTGCAAGTTACCAACCTTACACGATTATCATGGCTGAATGCCATCAGCAAAACCTTGGATAATTCAACTGATATTTCGCTTACAGTGTGACGAATCCTAACATTATAATAAGAGAAAAACATATAAATCATACGAATTCTTCTCCATGATTACGTAATAGTGATAATCTCCAAAATCAATTTAAAAAGCAAGTAGACACCTAACAATTGTGTGTTTTATATATATTTCTTTAAATGTAAAATTAGAACCTAGAATCAGTCAATTCCTACCTAACCTGATTACCAAATCTTTTAATTCCTAGCCATTTCTGCTCAACGATTGTAAATCATACGAACTTACAAGCTCTATTCATCGAAGATAAATAAAATATGGGGGTTATGAAGAGATTAGCCGTAAGAAAATATCTTATACTGAATAATCTAATCAGTGAGAAACAGCAAAAGCAAAAATCAGACGAACAAAAGGCCGCTCCGAAACTTACCTCGAAAGAATTAGATTAATACTCTCCGGCTATGAACTGGAAATCGAAAGTTAACAGAAGGAGGTCAACGGCTTTTACTTCTTCCTCTTCTTCAA
The DNA here is from genome assembly GCA_018361395.1 of Boechera stricta. Taxonomy (NCBI): domain Eukaryota; kingdom Viridiplantae; phylum Streptophyta; class Magnoliopsida; order Brassicales; family Brassicaceae; genus Boechera; species Boechera stricta. Next base: position 3,727,337 of record CM031539.1, on the reverse strand, counting down.
GCTCCTCCTCGCTACCGGTCCCGTCGCTAAAAAGAGAGGGAATTGGGAACGAATATGCAATCCTATAGTGTATTTAAGTCTTTCTTCAAATGAAAATCCTTCCAAAAAACTTACAATTAATTCAGATGACTTGGTCAAAGTCAGATTACGAAAATAAGTTTTTAGACCCATTAGGAATATTGAGCCCATTTACATCCATGACTCGAATCGAACTTAACCGCCTCATCTTAATATATTCCTTATTTCTTCTCTCTTCGGAAAACGCGAACGACGTTGTCGATCGTTCATTCATCTTCCTTTCCGGCGTAGTTCAACGGCGGCGATTTCTATGGTTTCTTAAGGTAACATATTCTTACTTGTCTTGTATCCATTCATTCTATTTGAGTTTCGTTCTTGTTTTCTCGTTAGTGTTCTTCGAGCTTGTCTCTCCAATTTCAATTAAGGGTTTTCTAGATTCCAAATTTTGTAACTTCCGTTGAAGCGTCGAGTTTTCGAACTCTGAGTTTATTTTTTTTAGATTGCTCTCTGTCTGGAATAGGCTTGGACTTGAGGACTTGATACTTGCCGGACTCGCCGGACTCGCAGGACTCGTCCCGGACACGCCCAGAACGCTTCAACTCGTCAAGAGTTAGTTTTTGTATTCGCAGTCAAGTCCAAATCTAAGTCCAATTTTTTTTCTCAATACTTATCCTGTTACCCGTCTTGAAATCTGTTACCCATCTTAATACTTGGTACCCGCAACCTTACCCGTCTTAACTCGATAGTTGGTACCCGTATTCTTATCCGTTTGATTTTAATTTTTATACTTACCTGGGCCGCGGCCTTCTTCTTCTCATCTTCTTTGCCCAAGCCCATCTCAGCCCTTTAAACATAAACGCTTAACCCTAGAATTCCTAACACTCTCCTTCTCTGATCTCTCATTGCGCAGCCGCAGCCTCTGTCACTCGCCGTCTCTCTCTCCCACCCGAAATCGCAAACCCTAATCTAGTAATCTTCTCATCTCTTTTTCTTCTTCGCCTCTCACTCTCTCAGGCTCTCATCTCTTCGATCCTTTCCTCTCTTCTCGGCTTAGATCTTAAGGTTCTGAGGTCATCTTCTTCGCCGTGGTTCGTGGTTCGTGGTTCGTAAGGTTCGTGGTTCTTAAGGTTCTTCGCCGCTTTGCCTCTGAAGTCATCTTCTTCGCCGCTTCGCTGACTTATTCTTAAGGTTCTCTGTTTCTTATCTTTATTTTTTTGAATCTTCCTTTGGTAGGTACTGATTTGAAATTTTATATGATTGATTTGATCTGCAGGGTTTAAGCAGAGGTTGGTTTGTCATTTCGCCTGTTGGTTTATAACAATCAGGTGCGTCTTTCTTCCGAGTTTGGTTACTATTCATAACAAATTAACAATCTTTCGATTTCTGCTTGTATACTGTTGGAGATCTCAATTATCTGTTATGAGGTAGCATTCCGAGTTTTTTTGTTGGTTGATTCACTAAAAATCTACTTCTTTTGTTTTGATCTTAGATGGGATATAAGTGACCTTGTTTTAGTATTTTTGTAGTTACTTATCCTCAGGTATGGGATCGTTATCACTAGACATGACTGAGATTACATAGGTTTTGTTTCTAATTTAATTAACAAGTTGAGTGTTCAGGTTCTTCGTGGTCTTTGCTAGAAAGAACGCCCAATAGTGTCTGCCTAAATGTAACTATATGAAAACACATATCACAGTCTAGTAGAAGACAAACCGAGTGTATTATTCTCTTATCAAATATATTTTTGGGAATGACATAATCTTATTTGATATGACAACACATAGGATGGTATCTGAACCTCAACCTGCTGGCCAAGAATCTCAGTCTCAACATGGTTACTTTCTTCTCTCTCAATTCTAGTAATGTTATGTTTTTGAGATTTTAGACCTTTCGAGTTTTTTCCTTGTTAGCTAGAATTGTCATTTAGGAAACAGGAAAGACACTAATCAATTTTCTCGTTGTTCTGTTTCAGTTTGCACTTTCTTCAAGAAGCCAACAAAAGCTAAAAACATTAGGAAAAGAACTATTGACGCAGATGAAGAAGATGAAGATTCGAAAATTGAAAGCTCTATATTACAAAATCAAAAGAAAGTTGCAAAACCTGATAGCAAGTTATACTTTTCCTCTGGACCATCTAAGAGCTCTACTACGACGAATGAAGCTCCTGAGAAACCCGTCTTTCACTATGATTCATCCAAGGAAATTCAGGTTCAAAACGACAGTAGAGCAACAGCTACTCTAGAAACTGAAACCGATTTTAATCAAGATGCACGAGCTATCCGTGAGAGAGTTCTTAAAAAAGCAGACGAAGCATTGAAAGGTAATAAAAAGAAGGCTTCAGATGAGAAGCTGTACACTGGAATTCATGGATATACAGATCACAAAGCTGGGTTTAGAAGAGAACAAACAATCTCGAGCGAGAAAGCTGGAGGCTCACACGGGCCGTTAAGAGCTTCTGCTCACATCAGAGTCTCAGCTAGATTCGATTACCAGCCAGACATATGCAAGGATTACAAAGAAACCGGATACTGTGGATATGGAGATTCTTGTAAGTTCTTGCATGACCGTGGGGATTACAAACCGGGATGGCAAATAGAGAAAGAATGGGAAGAAGCAGAGAAAGTTAGGAAGAGAAATAAAGCTATGGGAGTCGAGGATGAAGATGATGAGGCTGGCAACGATAGCGACGAGGACAATGATGCCCTGCCCTTTGCTTGCTTCATTTGCAGAGAGCCTTTCGTTGATCCAGTTGTCACCAAATGCAAGCATTACTTCTGTGAGCATTGTGCTTTAAAGGTATGATCATAACTTAAATCACAATTATGAAGCTGTTTTTGGTTTGTGAAACTAAAGAGTTTTTATATGTAATGATGCAGCATCACACGAAGAACAAGAAGTGCTTTGTGTGTAACCAACCAACACTGGGGATTTTCAATGCAGCACATGAGATCAAGAAGAGAATGGCTGAAGAACGTAGTAAAGCGGAAGGATTGTGAAGTTTATTTTAATAAGCCAAAGCTTTTTCCTGGAAAAAAATTTGAGAGAATCAAAATTATCAGAATTTTTTTTTATCTGATAAGGTTACTGTAATTATCATCAACTACCGCTCTTTAGGTACTATATTATCTCTTAACATTAAAAATATTATATCGTTGCAGAAAATGTTATATATAAGCTAAATCCCTCTTCTATCGTCTCGTCAATTTGAGATAATTAATGAGTTTTGTAAGCATAAATAAGAATATTCAAATTGAACAAGAAAACATCCGGTTATAATTATGTGTTGGTTAAAATGGTTACAAGATCGAAAGACGTGATTATGTTTTCTGTTTTGAAAAAAAAAAAAAGTAAAGATGAGTCTTTTGAGAAAAAGCAAAGTAGAATTCACTAATTACAATAGTTATGCATAAATTTCTGGTTAGAAAGTGTAATTAGCGTTGTTGATAATTAAAATTGACTTCCACCGTCGATTGCGAAAGCTCGTGGGTTTCACGAAGAATATGGAGGTGGAGCAACTTCAGACTTTTGGAAATGAATTGAATTATGGTTTATTGTAGATTTTTTATGGTCTCTCATGTTTCCTTCTTATGGGGTGTGCTTCACTACAATACAATTTAACAAAAGCTAATGGTCTACATTCGGTATGATAGGGACTCTGTCTCAATGTCATAAAAGGTTTTAGATTCAAGTTCTTGTTTCGTGATTTTAGATTGTAGATGTCTTCTAGCAATCTTCTTCTAGAAAGGCCTTCGCATCCTAGAAGAAAAATACACCTTACGTGTCGTACATACATGGAACAGTCAGGGGCTGATAGGATGAGACTGTTGATGACCAATCCTAACAAGATATGGTATTAGACATTTATAGCATGATAACATTATGATACAATTAATGTTTCAACAACTAAACTTAAGGTAAACAACAACAAGAACTATATTAATGGTACGATACATATGGGACCCGGTACATGGAGAATCACTCAATTAGACCAACGAACCTATCCTTTTCCTTTGGTATCTATGTGAAGACCAACTAATGAAGAATATAACTCAGCATATACTGTAACTAGCATACCAAACAATATAAACAAATTCCTCTTCGATTTCGACCTCAACATACATTATATATCGATACTGCAATTAATTAGTTAGTCATCTTACAAAGCAATTATATTATGTTTATGATTGGTTAAAAGCAAAATAGACGTTAAGAAAAGAAAATTTATGAGAGTAAAATTTCATTGAAAAAAAGGAGGTCAAACTAGCTAGAGGTTAGATTTTTATTTTCACTTTTTCAGGAGACTGAGTCATTAATTATAAAATACATAAGAAAATCCATGGATTTTGGTATCAGTTCAAAATAAATTAGCTATGGTTTAAAACTTTGTTATTTAACTAAATATCTATAAAGTTAGAAACGATCTTACCTCACCAAAACAAATATATTATTCTAAGCATGTGCGTTTGTTTTATTCGGATTAGGTCCCAAAACGTCGTACAGAACACTTGCTTAATATTTTGTTGTTTTGTTACATTAAAAAAGCAAAACCATTAGTGTTTGTTTTATTTAATTTTAGTTAGAAAATGTGTGAAGGAGAGAAGAAGCTAAGAAAAGAGAGTTTATTAGGCACATAATTAAAAAAAAGAAGAAGTAATTATGTCGGTGGGTTCATTGATTATTGAAAGAAACAAAAATAAATAAATTTTGTTTATTTGTTGCATACCGAAGCATCTTTTTGTTTATTTTACTTTCTTCTATTTATTATCCACTTTCACAAATTCCATCTGAGAGAGATAACACCGAAGAACGAGAGAGAAGAGATTCTGATCGGAGGAGAATATGGACGACGTTGGAGGCGGCACGGCGATGTACGGAGATCTTGAGACGGTGCAGTATGTACGGACGCATCATCAACATCACTGCAGCGAGAACCAGTGTACCTCTGCTCTTGTCAAACACATTAAAGCTCCTGTTCATCTGGTAAGCCTCTCCAATTTATATGACTAATTTCACCGATTTCTCAACATTTTTCTCCGATCTTAATTCGTCAATTTCAGATTTTGATCCGAACCACTGAATTAGGGTTTTTTTTTTCTCCTCCCCCAAATCTCTGTTCGTTTGTTTTGTTTTAACAAGCTAACGATTGGAATTGAAATTTTTTTGCACCAGGTTTGGTCACTGGTGCGGAGATTTGATCAGCCGCAGAAATACAAGCCATTTGTGAGCAGATGTACAGTAATCGGTGATCCTGAAATCGGCAGCCTCAGAGAAGTAAATGTGAAATCTGGTCTTCCTGCAACAACAACTACCGAGAGATTGGAACTTCTTGATGATGAAGAACATATCCTCGGTATCAAAATCATTGGTGGTGATCACAGACTTAAGGTAACGAGAAATCAAACGTCATCTTGATGTTACATTTACATACAGATTGTTTTTTGAGATGAGGAGTTTGAAATGTCATTTATTTTCCGCAGAATTACTCTTCGATAGTGACTGTTCATCCAGAGATAATTGAGGGAAGAGCAGGAACAATGGTGATTGAATCCTTTGTAGTTGATGTTCCTACGATTGTAAATCATACTAACTTACGAGCTCTATTCATCGAAGATAAATAAAATCTGGGGGTTATGAAGAGATTAGCCGTAAAAAAAATAACTTGAACTGAATAATCTAATCAGTGAGAAACAGCAAAACCAAAAATCACACGAACGAATTAGATTAATACTCTCCGGTCAACGGCGTTTACTTCTTCCTCTTCTTCAAGCTCCTTCTCGCTACTGGTCCCATCGCTGAAAAGAGATACCCATATGGCGGTTACTGTCTATTTTCCTGGAATTTTTTTTGAGAGAATTAAAATTATACGGCACAAGAGAGGGAAATGGGAATGAATATGCAACTTAAATATTTAAAAGTCTTCCTTCAATTGAAAATTCTTCCACAATTAATTCAAAAGACCTAGTCAAAGTCAGATTACGAAAATAAGTTTTTAGGCCCATTATGAATATTGAGTCCATTTAGATCCGAATTGAAGTTAACCAATATTCTCTCTTCAAATTGATTTTTTTTTTTAACTCGGAAAACGGCGTTTCGTTTCGTTCGTTCATCTTCCCGGCATAGTTCACCGGTGACGATTTCTATGGTTTCTTAAGGTAACATATTCTTCTTTGTCTTATATCTTTTCATTCTATTTGGGTTTCGTTCTTGTTTTCTCATTAGTGTTCTTCGAGCTTTTCTCTCCAATTTCAATTAAAGATTTTCTAGATTCCAAATTTTGTAACTTCCGTTGAAGTGTCGAGTTTTCGAACTGTGAGTTTATTTTTTTTTATTTTTTTTTATTTCTCTGTCTGGAGTTTCTGTTTTCGGTTTTTTCCTATACTGTTGCTGTCCAGATAGATAAAGCTAGGGTTTCTTCAATATGTGTTGTACTGATTATTCATGAGTTTTGAGCATATGAATTTTGAATTAAATTTTTCCATGGATTTCTATGTCTACGAAGAATTCCTGTGATCAGGCTCATTTTACATTGTCTGTTATTTCCTTATAAGATCGAATCTGAAGAAAAATCTATAAATTGTTTAAAGAAGAAACTTGTCAAATTTCCAGATATTAATCGTGAGGCTTATCTTGCATTTTGCAGGCAAGCAGGAAATTCCAACTGGGTAATTGTGTTGGTTACATAATCTTTATCTAGCAATGTCAGACTCTGGTGAGCCTAAACCGTCTCAGCAAGAAGAATCTCAACCTCAACCTGCTGGGCAAGAATCTCAGTCTCAACATGGTTACATATACATTCTTCTCTCTCAGTTCAAGTAATGTTATGTTTTCTGATTGAGATTTTAGACCTTTCGAATTTTTTTCCTTGTTCTTCGTTGTTAGCTAGAATTATCATTTAGGAAACATGAGAGACACTAATCAATTTTCTCGTTGTTCTGTTTCAGTTTGTAGTTTCTTCATGAAGCCAACAAAAGCGAAAAACATTAGGAAAAGAACTATTGACGCAGATGAGGAAGATGAAGATTCGAAGATCGAAAGCTCTATATTACAAAATCTAAAGAAAGTTGCAAAACCTGATAGCAAGCTATACTTTTCCTCTGGACCATCTAAGAGCTCTACTACGACAAATGAAGCTCCTGAGAAACTCGTATTTCACTATGATTCATCCAAGGAAATTCAGGTTCAAAACGACACTAGAGCAACAACTACTCTAAAAACTGAAACCGATTTTAATCAAGATGCACGAGCTATCCGTGAGAGAGTTCTTAAAAGCGAGCATTGAAAGGTAATAAAGGCTTGATGAGAAGTCAGACACCGGAATTCATGGATATACAAATCACAAAGCTGGGTTTAGAAGAGAACAAACAATCTCGAGCGAGAAAGTCGGAGGCTCACACAGGCCGTTAAGAGCTTCTGCTCACATCAGAGTCTCAGCTAGATTCAATTACCAGCCAGACATATGCAAGGATTACAAAGAAATCGGATACCGAGGATATGGAGATTCTTATAAGTTCTTGCATGACCGTGGGGATTACAAACCGAGATGGCAAATAGAGAAAGAATGGAAAGAAGCAGAGAAAGTTAGGAAGAGAAATAAAGCTATGGGAGTCGAGGATGAAGATGATGAGGCTGGCAACGATATGAAGACGATGACGCCGCCTTTGCTTGCTTCATTTGCAGCCTTTCATTGATCCATTGTACCAAATGCAAGCATTACGAGCATTGTGCTTTAAAGGTATGATCATAACTTAAATCACAATTATGAAGTTGTTTTTGGTTTGTGAAACTAAAGAGTTTGTTAATGTAATGATGCAGCATCACACGAAGAACAAGAAGTGCTTTATGTGTAACCAACCAACACTCGGGCTTTTCAAATCTTACTTGTATGGGGAGAAAGTGCAAGTGTTCACTGACCACAAGAGTTTGAAGTACATCTTCACTCAGCCTGAGTTGAATCTTCGTCAGAGGAGATGGATGAAATTCGTAGCTGACTATGATTTGGAGATAGCCCACCATCCGGGTAAAGCTAACTTTGTGGCGGACGCATAAAGTAGGAAGCGTGTTATTTCTGACACGGAAAAAGACATGAAATATCTTGTCTGTCTGGTTAGTACTTTAAGGCTGAATGTTTTGACGGATGAGGCAGAGCCTTTGGGTCTTGGTGCTGTGGACCAAGCAGATTTGTTGACTCGGGTACGGATTGCCCAAGAGAAGAATCAGAATTTGAGGAGAGTTGCGCAGAATGAAAAGACGGAGTATCAGACTTCTTTTAACGGCACCATCTTGGTGAAAGGTCGTGTTTGTGTCCCTGATGATAAGGATTTGAGGGACGAGATCCTAAGAGAGTCTCATCAGTCTAAGTTCTCGATACATCCGAGATTTACAAAAATGTATCGCGATCTTAAGCGCTATTACCATTAGAATGGTATAAAGCAGGATGTTGCTCAGTGGGTTGCGAGTTGTTCAGTTTATCAGAGGGTTAAGATTGAGCATCAGGTTCCTGGTGGTATGTTGAGGAGTTTGCATATCCCCGAGTGGAAGTGAGATATGATTACCATGGACTTTGTCACGGGATTGCCAACTCGTGATGAAGATGATGAGGCTGGCAACGATAGCGACGAGGACGATGATGCCCTGCCATTTGCTTGCTTCATTTGCAGAGAGCCTTTCATTGATCCAGTTGTCACCAAATGCAAGCATTACTTCTGTGAGCATTGTGCTTTAAAGGTATGATCATAACTTAAATCACAATTATGAAGTTGTTTTTGGTTTGTGGAACTAAAGAGTTTGTTAATGTAATGATGCAGCATCACACGAAGAACAAGAAGTGCTTTATGTGTAACCAACCAACACTCGGGCTTTTCAAATCTTACTTGTATGGGGAGAAAGTGCAAGTGTTCACTGACCACAAGAGTTTGAAGTACATCTTCACTCAGCCTGAGTTGAATCTTCGTCAGAGGAGATGGATGGAATTCGTAGCTGACTATGATTTGGAGATAGCCTACCATCCAGGTAAAGCAAACTTGGTGGCGGACGCACTAAGTAGGAAACGTGTTATTTCTGACACCGAAAAAGATATGGAATGTCTTGTCGGTCTGGTTAGTACTTTAAGGCTGAATGTCTTGACGGATAAGGTAGAGCCTTTGGGTCTTGGTGCTGTGGACCAAACAGAATTGTTGACTCGGGTACGGATTGCCTAAGAGAAGGATCAGAATTTGTAGAGAGTTGCGCAGAATGAAAAGACGGAGTATCAGACTTCTTTTAACGGCACCATCTTGGTGAAAGGCCGTGTTTGTGTCCCTGATGATAAGGATTTGAGGGACGAGATCCTTAGAGAGTCTCATCAGTCTAAGTTCGTGATACATCCGAGATTTACAAAAATGTATCGCAATCTTAAGCGCTATTACCATTGCAATGGTATGAAGCAGGACGTTGCTCAGTGGATTGCGAGTTGTTCAGTTTATCAGAGGGTTAAGATTGAGCATCAGGTTCCTGGTGGTATGTTGAGGAGTTTGCCTATCCCCGAGTGGAAGTGAGATATGATTACCATGGACTTTGTCACGGGATTGCCAACTCGTGACAAGAAGGATGCGGTTTGGGTCATCGTGGACCGATTAACTAAATCTGCTCACTTTCTTGCGGTCAACAAGAAAGATGATTCAGAGAAGCTATGCTGATAAGCACCGTCGGGAGTTAGAGTTTGCGGTTGGGGATCTCGTGTATCTGAAGATGATCACGTATAAGGGTGAAGATCCGGCTAAGATTCAGTCTAAACTGTCGCCAAGGTATATAGGACCATTTAAGATTCTGGAAAGAATCGGACCGGTAGCCTATAGGTTGGAATTGCCGCATTCGATGAATGTCTTTCATAAGGTGTTCAACGTCTCTATGCCTAGGAAATGCATAACCTCTCGAGACGTAGTATTGCATGTGGTTCCGGCGGACCTTCATGGTAATATGAGTATTGCTGGGCGACCTGTAAGAATTTCGGGCAATAAGTTTAAGATGGCTAAGAAAAGAGTCGTACCTTGGATTCAGGTTGTTTGGGACCATGATGGAGCGGAAGATATCACGTGGGAACCCGAAGAAGTGATGAAAGCTCACTTTAAGAAGTGGTTTGAAAAGCGAGGGGCTTTTCGGCCGAAGTCTTAGATTCGAGGACGAATCCTATTGTAGTGGGAGAGAATTGTAAGACCCGTCCCTCGGGCAATCGATTTCTCGGCACGGTCAGTACGTCGGGCAGGCTATGGAACGCCGATGTTTCGCGTACCGCACGTACGCCGAATAGAGGTTATGATTGAGGAAATTATTTTGTCTCGGATTGGGCTGGCCAAGGCTATATCGACATGATTTAGGATTCTAAGAATGATAGTCGAGCCAGAATTTTGATTGGATGAGTTTTGGTCGAGAGGTTGTTGAGAGAAATTTGTTGGACGGTCGTAGGAACGCGCAGACGGACGTACTGACGAACGGATGTCGTCTTGCGGACGAATGGATATTGTCGTGCGGACGTACGGATGGATCGTTTGGATGCGGTCGAACGGACAGCGTCCTGCGGGCGCACGGACAGCGTCCGGATGGGTCGTCCGGATGACGATACGGACGTACGGCGTCCGTAAGGTCGACGATTTTGGGTCATGGTACGGTCGACCTAAAATTTTCCTAAAATGGATTTCTCACTTATGGAAAGTTAAAAACTCAGTGTTTTCTAGTCGTTTTAGCATGAGGGGCCGCACGTTTTTGAGGATTTATGGGCAAGTGCCTAAGGGGCTTGGCCCGTGGACCCTAAACTTAATGGAGCTTATAAAAACCCTTCTTTTGAGCTTATGGCCGCGCATAGCTCCCCTAGAGACAGAAAAACTTGAGTTTTCCAGAGAGAATTTGAGAGAGAAGCTCGTTGCTGTTGAGAAGAGGCTTGGTCCGTGTGGTTCCGTTTGGTGCCGTCGTTGTTGGTAAGTGGTTTCCGATTGTTGTGTCTGTTGTTTGCGGTTGTTCTGGATTTGTTTTGATGTTTTTCACCATTCTGGGCAGTAGGGGTTGAGTTCTTGCAGTGGTGATCAGAGTTGCCCTTAGGGGCCTTGAGAATCGTTAAAAGGTAACGATTTTGTTATTAGGATAATTGCTATTGTGTTGCGATTTGATAAGCAATCTTCTGGGGTGTTGTTAGGCTTCTGTTGGTGTTGATTTTGCTGAGGAAAGTTCGTGGGGTTGTTGTAGCAGTAGCTTCTTGCATCGTTTGGTAAGAGAAGCCTTGTTTTGCATCGTTTGAGAATCGTTTGGGTATTGTATTGTTGCTGGCGAGTTTTTGACTGTTGTTTGCGTTTTTGGACAGAAATGACTTCGTGGTAGAGAGGTGATGTGGTGAGTACGAGCAGTGGGCTTGCACTCTTAAGTTCCATCGTTGGTAAGAAATCGTCGTTTATGATCGTTATGGACTGTTTTAGGTAATCGGTTTTCCTTCGATTTCTTTTGTGTTTTATGATCAGCGTGTGTTGGTATTGCTGTTGAGAGACCAATTTAGTTGGTACTGCTTTGGTTGAGAATCGTTTGGTAAGGGGTTCTTTTAAAGGTCCATTTGAGTATCGTTTTTAGTATAAGTTTGGTATCTAGTGGTAACTCGATTTGCTTGATTTATTTAGGCTATTGGCSTGTTGTTGCTGCTGTTATTTGAGTACTATTGAGTTGAGWCCAGTAGCATCGAGGTGAGTGCGTGACTGTTGGTACATTTAGAGTAATGATTTGTTGTTGTGGCATGATTGCTTGTGTGTTATGTGTATGCGTTTTGTGTGGCATGACAGTTTGTGATTCTGTTTGTGATGGCATATGTCTTGAGTGTCGTCTCTTGACTTGTGCTTATAGGATCAATTGTATACAGTAATACTACTTGTCTTTCTTGCCGTTTGTTATTGGATTATTATTGTACTTGTGCCTAGTTGAGACGGGACGACCGCCTCACTAAGCTATTCTTTTGCTTATGCATCCACTCGTTCAGGTAATAATGTGTGAGGAGCTCGCGAGACATGGTGAAGGATTGGGACGGATGTTTTGGTCGTATTTGTTATTTACGCTTTTGAGTGATTTATTATGCACGATTTATTTGGCATGAACTTGGCATAATTTGAGCATTGTTTTAGGTTGAATTTGAGTTAAGAATATTGTTGGAATAATTTGAGAAATTATTGAATTGTATTTGAATTTATTTAATTTACTTAAATAAATTATTGGGAATTTTTAATCGAAGTTTGAGTTAATTAATTTTGAGAATTAATTGTACAATTTGTTTAGATTTTTGTTAAGCTTAAATCGAATTGTTGGTGTGGGTTTTGGGCTAAGAATTAGTAAGACTTCCGCTTGTGCTTAGAATCTGTGAAATAGGGGTGTTACAACATCCCTAATACATGTATACATGTACAGAAGAAACTACATCCGTTTTACAGGCATGTACATATATATCTAACTTATAAAAAAAAAATCATTTTAGTTCGGATGATAAATAAATAAATCTTACAACAATGATATACATACATAAATATATACATTTTTTCTTAAAAGTAAACTTATCATTTGAGTGAAAATCCACTATATATTATTGTTTTTCAACCCATCACCTACATCGATCTTAATCTTAATCGAGCTTAAATCGAATTGTTGGTGTGGGTTTCGGGCTAAGAATTAGTAAGACTTCTTTGCTTAATCTGATTACGGTAAGAATATACGAATTTTTAAAAAATCCGTGAAATAGGGGTGTTACAACATCCCTAATACATGTATACATGTACAGAATAAACTACATCCGTTTTACAGGCATGTACATATATATCTAACTTATTTATAAAAAAAAAGAAATCATTTTAGTTCGGATGATAAATAAATAAATCTTACAACAATTACATACATAAATATATACATTTTTTCTTAAAAGTAAACTTATCATTTGAGTGAAAATCCACTAAATATTATTGTTTTTCAACCCATCACCTACGTCGATCTTAATCTATTCAACCCGTATTGATCCTGAAAGAGAAAATGAAGCACCATGCACGATAATCAATATCCAAACCAGGAATTTGAAAACGTAAAAAGGACTCTGACTATATGTGTTAATTAATGGTAATTAATTACCAGAACAAAGTAGATTTCTTTGATAATGGGTGTCAACATTGAGCTTAAAGTATCAATGTCTTCTCTTAAGGTATCATAGCTCTCGTCTCTTGCAACGATCGCGTCCATGAACGTCTTGTTGTCAGGCACCAGCTTCAAACACACCTTCATTATAATTACATATTCTACACGGTATCAGTATATGTAATATATGTCCCCAAGAAAATTTATTTTATATGTTTATAACATTAAAACATAAAAATTTGATGGGATATAATAGGAAAATGCTGTTAGTAAGTATGATATAGCTAGAAGGAGAGTGATCATGGAGTATACTTTGAAAGCAGCAGACGCGATCCATCCATGATGCGGTTTTAAAGTCGTCATGTAGCATTCTTCTACAAGTTCTTCCATTCTCGACGACCTCTCTTTCGACAACAATCGTAGTAAACCCGCGGTAAATTCCATTGTCCTATGTGATAGAATATAGTAAGAAAGTGAGTCGTACACCTCATTAAGTACTAAAGAGTATATATTAGTTAATGATTTAGTATAGGTGTAGAAGTTGAATAATCAAGAATTTAAACGCGTAATTAAGATAAGATAATCACGCATCTGGCGTTCCATATTTAATATGACTCCTTGCCTCCTTAGGTACAAAAATCATATGTGATACATATTGGATCGACATGTTGCTAAGGACAACATATATAATTAATATTGAAAGTCCAAAGTTTGTAATTAGTACGTATTGCTAATAGAGAAATATGCATGAAGGACAAATTAATTATGAAAAGTGCAAATTATGAGTTAGACTATAATCCTAATGTGCATGCATATTAATTGTTAATTATGATAATTCTATAATTAGTTGATGAAATTATACAATAATTAAGGTGAATATTGTCGTATTGTCGACAAAAAAAAAAAGTAAGGTCAATATACCTAGTGAGCCAAAAAAGAGCTCTACTGCAACTAGCAACCATCTTGGATGTTCCCTCCTCCTTTTCTTTCTTCAGAATCTCAACCAAATTGGAGTAAACACAGGAATCTGTTTCACAAACTTTCTCTAATCTCTACACCACCCAAATCAGTGAATAATAAAAACATAAGTAAATGGTAATTCAAGTACAATAAAAAAGAGGGAAGCAGGATAGCCATTTTATAGAAAGTCATTACAAAATAGACTAAAGCCCTCATGAAAGCAACCAAATAAGGGATTACATGGCTGAAATTGAATTATTGAAGAGATCTTTACCCAAAACAAAAGCACCGAGGAGATATATATTGGGCGTTCTTATCAGTATAAAAGTTAACTGATTTTTGTATATAGATTTATTAATTAATATTATTATAAACCCACCATACATACATACATACATACATACGTACATATGATGTTGATGAATTTCAATCAATAAAGAGGACAAATCAAAATAAAATAAAGCGTCTTGTCTTGTCTTTATATGCATGAAGTTACATTATCTTTAGTTACCTGAATATTTTTTTTTTGTAACAAGTTACCTGAATATTTTGATCAATGTCTTGTCTAAGAACAGCCATTGTCGGTCCTATTTTATCTGGAAACACCAAAACACAGACAGCGTAGGATAATCATTGAGTTGTGCTTAATATGAACTTTAGAGATAAATCAGACAATTTAGGAAAATAAAATCAATGAAACAGTTAATGAGGATCATTCAATTTTCCATGAAAAATAAAAAAAGAAGATACCAAGAACTTGGATGATTAAGTTGCAGAAGGAGAGAAGAGGCCTCAAGGGTATATGTGTAGCTTCAGTGTTATCTCCAGGTTTAGTTATGATGAAAAGAGAGAGCTCTTCGATGGCGGTTTGAAGCTCTGTCTTCTTCTTCTTCTCCATCTCGTATCTCTTTCTCTTCATGATCTCTTCTTTCTCTCTCTCTATCTTCTTCGTAATCTTCTACTTTCTCCCTTTTATTACAAGACTAGCGTTATATATATTAGTGTAAAACATCGCTTTGACTTTAAATCATCAAGTTGGTGTTATCTTTTGTATAATAAAGGGAAAAGTTAATTATAATATAATAAAAGACATTCAACTTTAATATGTTACATTGTTCCTCCTTAATATATGATTATATTGTTTTGGGTTAGAAGCGGAGACAAGTAAACTTCAACAGCAAAGACGGTCCGTATATAACTTATATATATATATGTATGCACATATATATATTCATATTAATATATGTGTATGGCATGAAAATAGTAATCGACTAATCGCTTAGATTCCTTAGATTATGATGATGGTGACCCACTTTTTGACCTCTATTTTTTTGGTTTATGGTTCTAATCGATCCGATTATTTAAATAAAATATAATGGTGGATATTAACGATTAAACTAACAGTTGAAAACACTAATAGTATTGATTAATGGGATTAGGGTTCCGTTTAGATGTGCTTGTTGGTCATAAGGCATGCAAGGATGAAATAAAAGGAATCTTCTTCCAGTTTCTTAATTATTTGGATTGTCAGCTCTTCGTTCATGAATCCAATCATTTGCACCACTATACATACATATTATATATAAGTATATTATATAATTACGTGAAGTTTAAATTAAAATATAGTTTTGAGATATAAATAACCATAAAAAGCTTTA
Source organism: Boechera stricta (assembly GCA_018361395.1). Classification (NCBI taxonomy): domain Eukaryota; kingdom Viridiplantae; phylum Streptophyta; class Magnoliopsida; order Brassicales; family Brassicaceae; genus Boechera; species Boechera stricta. The sequence continues at coordinate 3,711,579 of CM031539.1, read as the reverse complement.
ATTTGCCTCAAAATTACCTTTTACCTAATACCACAATTTCCTCTATATCAAAACATTACATATCATACTATTTTAAAGATCATTGAAGGATCATTATATATTAACATGACATTAACATTAAATATAAAAGTACATTTTAGCTATCACAATGAAGAATTGAAACACAAGTTATCAAACGATTCAAAGCTAACAAGGTTTCGTAGTACTATACTACCAAATAACTTCGTTTTTTACGATTTTAAATCATTCTCAGCAGTTTTTATATATTAAGTAATATATTCTCTTGTTAGTGAGAAAAACTTATTCAGACGATATTTACGATATACAGTAATTTATAAGAGATTCTCATTTAAGTTTCTACTATATGGTTGAGTTAAACCGTGGATTGACAAAATCAAACACGTACATTCAATGTGATCATTATATGATATATGGTCTATGACACTTTTGCTTTTCTTATTATTATCTTTTTGCCACTAATACTATTACGTATTAAATATCAGTACTTTTAATCGTATAATTGTAAAATTTGTATCATACTATAACTAGAATTTACAGTATATATAGGTTGCCTGAGTCCCGATCATGACCCTAACTACATTAGGGTCTTAATAGACTTCTATTAATTAAATAGACGACGAAAAAGGGAGAATTTCCATTAATGATATACTTATAACTTATAAAGAAGGTGGTTTATCTTTATTTTTTATTGATATCTTCAATATTATTGAAAATCAAGTCCGTATACACATTACACAATTGCGGAGTACTGCATTAGTATGTCTTGGCTCTCTTTTAAGATACTGACTGGTTTTTCTTTTATAGAACATTTGTACTATTAGTAGAGTCGTATTAATATTATTATTAATATTATTATTATTATTATTATTATTATTATTATTATTATTATTATTATTATTATTATTATTATTATTATTATTATTATTATTATTATCATTATTATTATTATTATTAATATTATTATTATTATTATTATTATTATTATTATTATTATTATCATCATTATTATTATTATCATTATTATTATTATTATCATTATTATTATTATCATTATTATTATTATTATTATTATTATTATTATTATTATTATTATTATTACGATGCAATACATATTGATAAGCATTCTTTATAATATAAACAAGAAAAAATTATGAGTGATTAATTTTACCTTACTTACAACGAGATCCAAATACGAGGGTAGGAGTGTCTAAAAAAGTCTCGTACTTTTACAATTTAGTAACATTGTTTTGTAAATTTTGTTATTGTGGTCATTTATGTGTCTGGTTATATCCACAAGTAAATCGCATATATATTGCAAGTTGATTTGAAAGCAAAAGGCCTACATCACCTCTAACATCATTAGAAACAAAAATACATTATCATGGATTAATTAATTACAATATTTTCTTATCATGAAGTTTGAAATACTACAGTTGTTAGATTTTTTATTTTTTTAAAATAATCACTTAAGCTAAGGAATTACGTTATCGGGTTATTCCTTTCTCTTCTAGATGCTGGACTTGAATGTTTTTAATAATTACTTAAGCTAAGTCTTGTAATTTTTTTATTTTATTTCTCGGCCTTTTCTAGTCTTTATTTTATTTTTATTTTTTAGATACTAACGAGTTTAATTGAGAGTTGAATTGATCCTATAGTTAATTTTTTAAATATTTAACTGTGATTTCTTTTTTTTTTGGCAGAAAATAAAGAGACTTGAATTGATCCCATAGTTAATCTTTGGTTTATTAGCATTTTGGTTCATTTCTCGAATTTTTTTTATAGTTAATCTTTGGTTTATTAGCATTTTGGTTAATTTCTCGAATTTTTTGTTGTTTTGGGCTCACATACTGGGCTAGGCCTTGTCTATTTCGGCCCATAATCTACATACGTCTAAGATACTGACGCGTGTTTTGTGGCTCCGGTAGAATTGAAGAAACATCAGACACTACAATGGCTGCCTCCACCGCCGTAACCGCCGTGACATACGTTCCTTCACGAACCGCATTAGCAATATCTTCCCGGAGATTATCTTTATTCTCGCCGTCGAAACGGTTAGACCTTAGCTATCTGCGGCGAAGAGTCAATGCACCATCGCCGAGGCGCGTCGTGGTTCGTGCCGCCAGAACTGAGTCAGGCGGAGTAAAATTAGGAGTTAGGGCTCCCAATTTTGAGGTAAAACTGTCATATTCACGTCGACGGAAAAACAGAGGAATGTCTAATCTTTGAGATTTGTGTGTGTTTGTGATTGAACTATAGCTTCCGGAGCCGCTCACTGGAAACTTATGGAAATTAGAAGATTTTGAACTGTATCCATCTCTACTGGTGAGTAATGAGTACTTTTCATTTGTTAATTCAGCTATTTATAATTTGTAATCTAAACCTCTGTTCTTGAGTTTGTGCTTTTTCTTGGTTCATAACATTGTTAGGTTATGTTCATATGCAATCATTGCCCGTTTGTGATTCACTTGAAGAAAGACATTGTAAAGCTCTGCAATTTCTATATGAAGGTAACAAACATTTGCTTCTCTGTTCTTTCCATAGCTGGGCTCATTATGTATTGGAAACCTAGCTATATTGTCTGGTTCTGCAGAAAGGTCTTGCTGTTGTTGCAATATCTTCAAATTCTGTAGTAACTCATCCTCAGGTTTGTGTTTGTGACTCTCTAGTGTCAGTGCTTATTTGTTGGGATGGGGTTTCCTAAAAAATGTTGTTACATTTTCGTTTCCTTTCATAGGATGGGCCGGAGTTCATGGCAGAAGATGCAAAAAAATTCAAGTACCCATTTCCTTACTTATATGATGAGGTATCATTTGTCTGTTCAGTGCTTTTTTTTTTTGAACTTTTTCAGCATTGTTAGTTGATTATACGGATATTCTTATCTTTTCGTGACATTTTTTCCTCTCGCCTCAGTCACAAGAGGTTGCAAGAGAATTTGGAGCTGTTTGTACCCCAGAGTTTTTCTTATATAAGAAGGTAATCTTTGATAAAAGATTGGTAAGTAGCAGGAAAAATGTCTACTGTTTTGGGTATATTATGCTATTTTCTGCTAGAGCACGTAAAGATGAACTCACAAAGCTTTTATATTTGAAATTTAGCATTATGGATATATGCTCAAAATAGCCATTTGTTGGATTGGGAGTACTTATATCATGAATTCCTTTTCAAGCTCAAACAAATAATACTTCTTATGAAAACTGTGACTTGTTTTGTTAATTAACTCTATCTCAACTTGCTCTTGCGTGTCAAATGGAGCAGGATGGTCGTAGACCATTTGAGCTGGTCTATCATGGTCAATTTGATGATTCCCGTCCTAGCAATAACATACCAGTAACTGGGAGGTTTGATATCTATGTTTGTTATATATGTTACTGCTTTTAACATATTCCAGAGAAGTTGTTATATAGTGAAACCTAACATGTTATATTTGTGTAGGGATCTAAGCCTGGCGATTGATCTTGCCCTTAGCTGTCAACCAATACCATCAAAGCAAAAGCCAAGGTACACTCAGATTTGATACAGTTTTTCTTCACTTCTTTGTTTACAATGTCTATAGCCTTTGATGACCAATTGAAACCCTGCATTTGGTATCGTAAAGTGTTGGTTGCAGCATAAAGTGGCATCCAGAAACAGAGTCGTGAGCTAAGACATTGATTGTACTTACAAACTGCATTGTATTAGAAACAGCTGCGCAACATTATTTTCAGGCAAGTCGTTTGTTTGATATTAATAATGTTCCATAAACTCAGGTCCATATTATGTCAGAACCAACCGAAGATTGATGGAAACTGTTAATTATAGTTTCTGTTTGGATAGAGGTGCAAACTGAACTTCCTTTCTTGTTTTACTGGAACCAGAAGTATAACTGCCAAGGTTTGCTTTTTAACATATATGAATAGTGAGGATTTTCGAATTTTACAGGTACGTTCTAAAATCGAAACTGAAAGGAGAGGAAAAGGTAAATGAGAATATCTTTAAAAGCCTAGCCGCAAAAAGAACATAGAAAGTGTAAGTTGTATCCATTATTCAAGATTAATATACAGTAATCTATTCCACGGATCCTATTTCGTGGGATCGTTCATGTGTGATATAACTTCATGAACAATATAAGAATGAGTTTTAGTGTAAATAGTACTTGTTTTCTATATTTAATAAATTAAGTATATGTGATCAAAAAGAAAGAAACCATATTCCTCTTCCTGGTCAAATCCCGAACCTGGTCAGATCTGTTGAACTCCAGTTATCACCATTGATCATGAAACTCCCCTGAGAAATTAACTGGTCTGGCTCCTCTGAGAATGAGCATTCCAGGATCTCTTGAATCTCTTTGTCATCGAGTAATCCCTGGAACTCAAAGATCTCCTCTCGATCTTCTTGGAGAAACTGACCAAAACCTCGTTGATCTTCTTCGGTCTTCTGGGATAGATGATTGAATTCCCTGTAGAATCCAAGATCCACATCGGTTTCTTGGCAGATATCCCAACTCAAGGAATCTAAAGCATGAGTTGTTGTTGTTACCGGTGAATCTTGATCAGATCCGGTAGTATTTTCTGTACTAGAAGGGCTCCGATCAGTCACGTACTGTGCGAAAACCGCAGCCAAATCAATATCAGAACTAGCAGGGCTGGACTGAATTCCATCATCTTGGTTAATAAGACCATCAGGCCGATTCTCGTTCCCACCAAACCTTTTGTTACTGTTCTGTCTGCTGCGGCTTCTCTTGCGACAGCCTCCACCTACAGGAATGTTGCGGAGAGAACCACCTTTGGTCCAGTAACGACGGCAACCCTTGCAGAAGTATCTAGGCTGAGACAAGCTGTAGTTGTTGTAATAACAAAACTTAGTGTTGGACGATGCACAACGAGGACAAGCCGGAGCAGTAGCCTCTTGTCCGTAAGAAAGCTTCCACTTCTCCGGAATTTCCATCTCCGGTGATGGAAACTGGTGCTGCTGGTAGCTGTTGTGTCCAATGTACGGCACCATTTTTCATGTACTCTTTTTAGGAATTTTGGTGTGTAAGATTGGAAAATCTAACAAGTGGGCAGTTGGTGTATATTCGAGTACATCTAACTCTATTTATATGGGTGTGTATATGAGAACGTAGAGGTGAGGAAGAGCATGTGTGTATGGAAGCAGAGGTGCATCGATAAATGTGTGAAGGCTTTCGAAGTAAACGTGGGCGGTTGCCGAGCCATGCGTCTCCTTTTCCGTTTCTTCTTCATCAAGTTTACATTCGTAGTTTTACTAATATAATGCAATAAAATGTTTATTATTTAACCATCTGATAACCCAAGTTTTGATGAACGATTGGATGAATCTTCTGAAAGTTTTTGTTGAGGCGACCTGAAATTTGTGTTACATACCATCCAAGAGCAAATTAAAATAATATTTTTTCCTGACAAATCATTAGAATTAAAAAGTATGTGAACTAGTGCTATCATTTTCTTTCAGTTACTAACGATCGTGATAAACCTCTACAAAAAAAATATGGTTAAAACCATGGTGGTACTTGTGGTTTTAAAGAGTTTTTAATGTCATTAATTCAACTCTACTTGGAATGAGTGATTTACACTTGAAACGCAATATTTATCTATTGGAGGAGTCGAGGAGATACCAAAAATAACTTGGTTGATGTAAATCTTTTTTTTTTGTCTACATGACCTAACCTTTTATGTAAGTAAGTAAAATATGAAATATATATGTATATATATTACAATTACTCTCTTTTAAAATATTAACATAGGGGCATCATATTATATAAGTGTGTAGATGATGAGTCACTTACATTCTCAGCATCTTAGTTCTCGTGAACCGCAAGACATTACTGAATTCATTATTCTAATTATTATTATTATTATGTTCATCCATTTACCAAGTTAATACTTAATACCGTCAAATCTAATAAGTTGTCACTTGCCTATATAGTCTTTAATAGCAATAAAGAACGAATTTAGTTAGGGTTTCTAAGAAGATATATTTGTCCGATCAATTCAAGTATATTTTTACAGATAATTTAGCATTTTGTTTGGAATTAACGAGTATGATCCTTGGAATAGCGGGGAACATTAACTTTGTCAATTAGTATTATTTTTCACTACTAACCAAAATGCTATCTGTTAAAGTAAAGTAAAAAGGTAGATTAGTGACCGTTAAGAGCATAGATTATATAACCATAATAAAATAGTAAGATTAAGATAGATTAACGCCAAGATTAAGGGCCACACGCACGGGAGAACACGTGCTTCTACCCTCGTGTCGACCTATGCTTCTCTTATTTCTCTCAGTCCCTTCACATCTACGAAGTTGAATTCTCTTTCTTTCTTTCTTATTCCCCCAAGTTGAATTCTCTTACGTATTTATTATTTTTAGCAATTTTATCATTAATAACCGTTAATTGGTATTTTATTATCGTTGATGGCCACCGATAAGTTTGATTGGGCAGCCTTAAAACTAGATCTCTGGTAAGCTCCGATCCCCATATTAGTTTGGGTTTACGATACGATATCTTTTGTGTAATGATTAAAATTAAATTAAAAAGTTTGAAAATTGTAAATAATAGAAAGTCAAACCTTAATTCTTTCTTTTTCTGATGGCATTTATTCATCCCAGCTGTATTTTAATTCAAGTTTGACTCGAAAGTGATTTTGACTTACGTATATTTATTTGATATAAACAAAAAGTATAACTTATTACAAGTTTGCAGCTTTTAATATCAAGGAAAAAAAGGTTTAGATAATTAACTCTAGTAGTAGAATAATTAAATTAACAAAAAAGTATTTTGTTATCATAAAAGTTTTGGGTTTGGGATTTGTTACTAGATCTAATAAACAATTTTACGCAATGCTACTTGCTAGCTCCATTGACTACTCATTAAATGTCATATTTGTAAATTTATTCTACCAATCAATATTGCTCTTATCTAAATCCCTTGTATTATAATTGAGAATAATTTTAACAAAATAATTTTATGTTTACGTAAAATATTACATTAGTTTCATGCTGACGTGTCGTCGGTAGAGTGATTCGCAGAAAATATATTTTATAGGACATTAATTATCATTAGATCAATCATATATAAATTATCTTTATTTTAAAGATTATAATCTTACCTAAATTAGCTTTATTTATTTATGAAAAATTGAGTAAGTAAATATTCCATAAAATTATAGCTGATTTTATTATTTTTTAATTTTGATTAAATGGACTAAGTAAATATTCCATAAAATTATAACTGATTTTATTGTTTCCTAAATTTGGTTTTAAAAATTTTATTTAAAAAAGATATTGTTTTAACTAAATAATTAATTAGTAACATAAATATGTAAAAAAACTTAATTTTAAATTTCAATTATTTATACAATAATATACTATTAAAATATTTAGAAATGTTTATTTAATTTATTAATTTAATATTAATTATTTTCTACAATCTTAAATTTTAATGAATTGTGACAATTAACTACTATTAGGGTTTGGAACATTTTATTGGATCTCTAATTTAGATAGATTTTTGATGACTTTAAAAATTATAAAAAGCAACTAATTTAAAATATTTTAAAAGATTGCAAAATAATATTTCCAAAATATTGCATAATATTTTCAAAGATTTCAAAAGAATATCTCCAAAGTATCTCAAACTTTTATAAATGATTGCCCCAAATATGAGTCATAAAGGTACCGTTCTCCAATGTATTTTTAAAGTATCTCAAACTTTTATGAAAATACTCTAAAATTATTTTTTTCATCTTCTTCTGAGAGTTATTAGAGAAGAAGAGAAACGTAAAAAAAAAAAAAAAGTTTTAAGAGTTGAAGCAGAGAACTCAGATTATGATACCATGAAGGAAATATGTTTCTCTGACTGATGAATAATGAGTTTGGGTTACAATAAATAGAAGAGTTTGTTCCTATTTTACCATAACGGTTACAAAAGATAGGAAGTGATGATAAGAGTTTCGTAAAGACTAGAAACAGAGGAACGGAGTGGAGCCAAGTCAATAGTTTCTCTAAATAAAATGTTCCAAACCCTAATATACGTCTAATTCATCCTACGAACTCTAACAATAGTGATTTAAAACGAATAACAAAGCAGAAACTATGGGGAATGGATAGACTTTGACCCAGGTAATGCACGTTTGTTTCATTATTAGGTTAGTCGTAGTAAAAGGAAAAGCACATGCTACAGAAGTTTGATTCTAGGTATTCTTCGTTAAAATTAAAACCTAGTTCCCAGAACAAAATCATAAGAAGATATAGACGACGAAAGAGATGTATAAATCATCAGACTCTCCTCCAATGTTGTAAATCAAAAGAGAACGATGTCCTCCATTGTTTGGCTCGACACCACTTACAGGAATAATCTTAGGAAAATACTTTGAGAATATCTTATTAGATACAATATTTTCAATGATTAGATTTTGTGAAACAAAATGTGTAGAATCAATAAACCAATAACATAATATTTTAATTTAATTATAAAATGAGTTACTTTCATGTTATTTGAATAACACAAGACTTTTATTGACTTTATAAAATCATGGATCTAATACCTCTAGATTTATAAAAAATTTAGATTACTTTATACAAATACATAAACTAATAACACCAAACTTTGATAAAGTTTTGAAAAATCTTAATTGAATAACAATAGAATCTTCATAACATTTAAATTTTTAAAACTCCATCTAAATACACAAACCAATAACACCCCTTAAATCATCTTTATATCCTCGTTTAATCGATTGAATGGTTGAAAACCCATGGGACAATTGATCTTGAATTCATTGAGAGACTAGCTTAAAGGCGCTAAATTCGATGGCCAAGAACTTGGGAGCGGTTCCTCAAAATCTAAAGAGCAACAAGTTTGCGAAAGGTTGGTCTTTGACCCTCTTCATCATTGGAATGGCAAGCGGTTATACTAAGATGCAAACCATTAAGCTGATTGATAGGAAGAGCCACATAGTTGTGGTAAATGCCCCAAACCATTGTAAAATATGATAAACCGAGAAATGGGTTAAATCAGGATCGATCAGATATCTGATCGTGTGAGGAAGCAAAGAATACTATGCCGAGACTCGAGACTGCGTTGCTGCTTTGACCTAGAGACATGGTGCAGCAAGTAAAGTATGGTACGTAGTTCTAACAAGGTGTAATTTCTATTTTGGGCCTTTGGGCCCACCTTTTTATTTTTATACATTTGGATAGACAAATTGCTTCTTGCAGCATTTCTATAATTTTCTTTCTTTTTTTCTTATAACATCATATATTTTTTAAAATATATTCTTATAACGTCATATCATATGCATAATTTATTTTGCTAATATATTTCAAACGAAACAAATACGTGTATCGAAAAGATTTACATATATATATGGAAAAAACAATCGGATGGTTATACTTACCAAAAGCTAGTTGGAAACAAAAATCTTACCAAAAGCTATTAGATTTATCAAATCAAAAGATAGCATCGATTTTGCCAATTTTATTTCTCAAAAATAGTTTTTCATTCTTTTGTTTTTGAATAACGATATTACCGCAGATTTTGTATCCCAAAAATGTGGTAACAGTAGTTGAATCCTCAAATTTAGCCGTAATTAACATCAATTCAAAACTTCACAAATTAATTAGTAAAACACATTAATAAAGCTCATTCAAATAAGGAAATAACTATCACTGACACACATTATAGCTAGTCCTTAAAAAGTTCTCTAGGAATTAAGATCAAAACTTTATAATTTTGCAGAAAATGCCCAAATTTTTGTTATAGAAACAAATTTACTAAATAGTCAAAACACAAAATTATAATTTACTTTTCTATGTTTATATATAGTCATTAGCCCTAATCTATAGGAAACTAAAAGATACACTCAAATCTTCTACATTTTACATCTCTAGACACCACCTTCGTGGATTTGTCATTCGTAAGCTTTGTGTTCTCGAGTCTAAAGATAGATCTTTTGCCATCTTTGGATAATGTCACAACCAAAAACAAGTGGAAGAAGCTTTGGATTCCTGAAACCATTTATGCGGCTGTGTATGTGCTTTGACGCGGCGGGCGAAGGCGATCAACGAGAGAGATCTAAGAAACTGACAAGGAGGAGCAGCTCGATTCACTCAATAAAATCCTCCCCGGCTAATTCTTCGGGCGGTAGTCCGATGGTAGATGAGGACAGGGATGAGAAGATTAAAGATGTTATTCTCTATTGTAAGATGAATTCACCAATTAATTTCCCATGAGTTTTACACACAATTCCATTTTTTTGTTTACTTTTTTGTCACTTATTCATTCACTCATAATGAAGTTGTAGATTCTTTTAAAATGTGGTTCACTTTACCAAAAAAGATCCGCCTATAATCTGTTACTTCGTTTATACCATTTTTTTTGGTCTATGTCTGACTTGCAGTATGTAGTCGATCATTTTAGCTAAATATCTCCATTCTGGATTGGTCCGGGTTTGGACGTCTGAATTTCTCGGTTTACTAAAAGTTAGTAACCAAATTAATCTAAAACCATATCTTGTATAAATTGGTTTATACAATGTTAGTTTGTAATATAACTTTCATGTTTCATTTACGCTTTGTCTGAATATATGATTAGTTTTTTTTTTTTTAAAAGATAGGTATTGATTCCATACTATATGTTTAGTTCTATTTTTTTTCATTTTAACCAAATTAAACCTCCATTTTTATTGTCATACGAGTTTCTTTTTTTTGCTTCAGTTGGGATCAATTTATTTTATTCTATTTGAACATTCATAATTGTAGCCTTGAAGAAGAAGAACCGCAGTAGATATAAAATAACTTTGATTTAAGGAATTGTTTCTAGTTTAAGAAATCGAAATTTTGGCATTGTTAAGACTGATTCATATTTCATACTATCTAGAATCAGACTTTGCAACTATACTTTTGATGTAATATAAATATATGGGCTGATTGGTTAGAGCTTTAGACTTTATTAAAACCATATTTTGGTCTAAAAATTTAAATTGAAAGCAATTATGCTTTATAAATATTTGAACCTAAAGCAATTATGCTTTATAAATATTTTTCAAAGCCAAACCCACTTTCAAAAACCTAAAGCCACTTTTATGGTTTTTTTCCTTTTTTGCAATAAAAGTGTAAAGTCATAAATTTTGGGATTTGGAAAATTTTCTTTATCTTTTCATTTATATATGTCCTCTATTTGATAAAAAATAGAAAATAGAAAACAAATTATTATTTTTTTATTGTCGTGTGTTTTCTTTATTATTTTTTAAAGAAATTTTACTTAAAACAAATTGATAAATCTTATATATATGTACATGATTGTCATGTAGTCACTAGAAAATATGAAATTTTTCATTATTTTTTTAATTGAAATTTTACTTAAAACAAATTGATAAATCCTATATATATATATATATATATGTGTGTGTGTATGATAGTGTAGTTTATAGGGATACCAGAAAACAAGTTTGCACTTCTTTATCTGGAAAATCTAATTGATCGTAAACATGACGAATAATCATAAAAATATATAGATTTTTGTCATCTATATTTATTTTATTTAAGTTTTAGATAATGTGTTTGCATTTTTTCGTATTTTAATTTATTATTTATTTTAGTTAAATGAATTTTTAATAAATTTATTTTTTACTTAATGTATAGACAAAATATTAATATGTAATAGACACTAATATTCACCAAATGTTTTGATATTTTAAAAGTCACATCTATGTTTATCAATCATTTTTTATTTAATTCTACAGCTCCAGCAGATAAACCTATAGTTCCAACGGATAAACCTAAAGCTACAGCCAAAAAATCTACAACCAAAATTCTACAGCCATAATCTTAAAGGTACAACAGAAAAATCTACAGCCATAATCCTACAGACAAAATCTTAAATGTACAGTTACAGCCAATCAGGCCCATAGATTAGCAAGACTACGTATATAATATTGTTTATACTATATTATATATCGACAATCCGCGTAAGACCTTTAAGGTTATACGCGTTCAGTCGTATCCGAAACTAATTGATAATAAATATGTTGATAATCGTTGTTCAGCAAAAGTTAGAATTATAGGCTAATTTATCAAAATAAATAATGGAAGAATGAAGAATCTACGGAGACTTCGAAACACCAGTCACTTTCCAACATTAAGTGAGAAAATAGGTGGACCTTGTCATTTGGAGATTCGAGTTAGACCAAAAATAAACTCAAAACCAAACACAAAAGACTTTTTCTCCCCTCATGTCTGTATCAGCGTCTAGCACCATTGCAATTATGCACTTTTTCAGATAATCATGATTTTAAATTATGTACTACCATACCATCTTGGGTTGCCAAAAAACAAATATTATATATACCATCTTGCCTTATTACAACTTTTATATGTCAGAATCAGATGCAATTTGAAAAACAAATATTATATATACCATCTTGCCTTATAATCGAATCTTGTTTTATTTATGGTCAACTCAGTTATACCAAGTGATTCTTGATAAGGAAATCTTGGGTTGAGTCCATTTAAGAGAAGGGATATTTCCAAAGGAAATGATCTAAACGCTAACTCTGCGCCTGCAAAGATTAAAAAGTCATTATCCGAACTTCGCGATTATAAAACAAATAAAAAAACCAGTTATAACTAATTTTAAAAATAAGTACTATTTAGTTTGGAAATTCAATATGACCTGAGTCCAAATTGTTTAAGATGAACGGAGGAAATTTTGTATCAAATTAATGTTCATGTTCGTAACCAAACAAATCCTAAACCATTATGAACAGAAAACCAAAGTAGACCCATTTTTATCTTAGTTTATATTGTCTATTTTTTTTTTTTTTTTGGATTTGGAACGTGGATTACAAGCATTTCTCATCTTAATAGTTTGACAATACAAAAAGAATAAAAACTTTCAGGTGTTATATATATATATATATATATTAGGATATGTCCCGTGCTAGAGCAAGGATAAACTACAATTATAGAAAAATATCCAAAAATTATAAAATCAGGATATTAGAAAATTGTAATTCTTCCAAAACTTTACGAAAATTATAATATCAATTTTTTATAATATCGAATCTTTGTTAGCACCTAAAAACAGAATTAAATCGGTTTAAATTATTCCTTAAAATCTTCCTAAAAATAGCAATTTACATCAAATCTCTTATTTTTAGAAAATTAAATCAACATTTAATTTAATTTAATTAGTGTGTTTAGTTAACTTAACAAAATCTTCACAAAATCTATTTTTAACTTTTTAAAACAAAATAAAATAAATAAATTATTTAAAACGAAAATTATAAATAATTAATTTAATATTTATAAGTGTATTCTCCAAATAATATATAAGATATATATATATATATATTTATATGATTGTATAAGTCTATAAGAATGATAAGTCCACCTAAACCTTGACAGGACAATCAATCTTCTAAGGCCAAAATATTTGTCGGGTAAATTTATCTTGTTTTTTTTTATCTAAGTTTTTTTTTTGTTTTGTTAAAAAGTCTCGTTTTTGGCTATAGGAGTCATACATGTAATTATGGGTCAACACAAATACACATCTTATTTTTTGTCTATTATCGAAAGTTTCCGAGAGTTTTTAGTGATGTTTTATGAGTTTCTTATGAAGCGATTTTAGCTATATAATTGTAGGAAAAAAGGAAGGCGAGTTTGTCTCTGAGACTACAAGAAACAAATCCATGCGTACAAAGTCGCGTTGGGCGCGTGAGACCAAAACCTCTTAGACTAAAACCTACGATGTATGAGAAATTGAAATGGCCGAGAGCGCGTGGTTATGCCTCAATTGTTATGAATTTATGAAAATATAACACGTATATCCGTGGACGTAGTAACAAATTATTTATCTTTTTTTTTTAAATATTTTCACGTCGCATATTTTTTTTTTATAACGGGGCTATATGTTGGAACTTAAACGTGAAAAATCAGTTACAAAGTGGAGAAACCCCTAACCACTAACCTACTATATGTCAGACATGTTACATATTTCAATATCTCGACATTCATTTTAGTTTTAAAAAAATGCCAATAGATATTATTAGTTAATATGAAAAAACATATTATTAAACTTCTGACCACATCTAATTTTGTTTTTTTATCGAATAAATATTGTTTGACAAAGGGAAAATTTGTTTTCATTATGGTCCACGGAAACAGGGTCATGTCTGGATCAGCGGAACCGTGTAGAAACTGTACAAAATCGTGCCAAGTCAGCAACCAAGTGTCTGGCGTGGCACTTATGACCTTTTCTACGCTTTTGACTTCCTCAAGACTGGACATATTCAACCCTTTATGTTCATTAAGATGCAAACAAAAAGAAAGAAAAAAACACACACACACAAGTAATCCATTTTAATTTCTTCTAATTATATAGTTTTTAAAGTGTTAATTAATCTCTAAATTTTTGTATTCTATAGAAAAAAATACAACAACGTGAGCACCACCTATCTATTTTATCAATTTAATTAACCATAAACGTGAATTAATTAATATAAGTATAATAAAATAAATAAAGTCGGAAGTCTTAGTTAATAGCGAGTCTTTTCTAACGACTGGAAAACTTTTAATCTTGGGTAAACCAAACCAAATCTTGGTAAGAAATTTTCTAGAAGAAACATAGATTAAAGAATATAATAATCAATGCTAACAATCGGGAAAAAAGAAAAAATCAATACTAAACAATCAAGTAGCCAAATTTTACCACTTTTTAGGTTACTCTGCTTTCTTCATTTGACTTTTCTCTCTCCTTCTTTAATACATACACAAATCATATATATACAAGCACTCATGTACCCTCCCTTTTCCCCTAATCATCAAATAATCATTGTATCTTCTGTAAAATCATCATCACATTCACATATATACAAAGATACACACACATATATATCTCTCTCTTTATAAACTGGATTTCTATGGATAATAGATTCCCAAGATCAAGAGGAATCTTGGGTCCGAGACCAACACCATTGAAAGTCCGTGGAGATTCGCACAAGATCATCAAGAAGCCACCATTGGTGCCGCAGCCGCCGCAGCAACCACCACAAATCCATCAGCAAGAACCTTCGCAATCGCAGCCGCCACGTGGTCCAGTGATCATATACACCGTATCTCCCAAGATTATCCATACACACCCTAATAACTTCATGACATTGGTTCAACGTCTCACAGGCAAAACCTCTACCTCCACAGCCTCATCTTCCTCTTCTACATCCACGTCAGCAGCGTTTGATGCATCCTGTCGTTTGATATCTCCGGCTGCTCGGTTCGCTTCTACGGAGAAAGCTAATACCTCGAACGAACTAGGGACATTTGTGGGAGGCGTAGGGACTATGGATCAATATTATAATCATCATCAACATCATCCGATCGAACGGCCAAGTTTTCATCATGCTGGAATTTTATCGCCGGGACCCACTTCTCTGCCGTTGATATCACCGGACTTCTTTTCTTCGGTTGGACCTACCGAACCTCAAGGTTTTTTGTCGTTCTTCAATGACTTTAACTCTATCCTTCAGACTAGTCCATCAACGATACAGTCTCCTTCTACTATGGACGTTTTCAACAATTTTTTTGATTCTTGATTGAGTTACTATGTCAAGTTGAACTAGTTTACGAGTCTTAGGGGGAAAGAAAGATTTTCATCATTTTTTTAGAGACACTCACGATGGAGTTAGAGGGTTTCTACTTCTGCATTTCGTGATGCTGACGTCATTTTTAACATCAATTTGGCAAATTGATGATATGTGTATTCGTGTTTGGTCCCATATATTTTAAAACTGTTTATCTTTAATGACTCTTGTCCCTTCTTAACTGCTATGTGCTTATCGACTAATCCAATTGGTGGGCATTAAATTAATTTACTGTTTGTATAATCTTCTGACTCTTGGGTTTGTAGATAAATTAGTTTTTGTTAGTATATATTCTTGAACGTATGCGTGTGATTTGAAATCCAAATATACATTGATTATATCATTCAGTGGACTAAATGAAAAAACTTTTCAGATGTGTAATTGACTTTTGTCGCCAAAAAAAAACAATTTATTAGAGAAAATAAAGAGCTTGAGGACAAAACAGTGACGGTGAAAATAGCGAGAGGGTAAATATATATGTGAGTTGAATTCCTAACCATCCGGTTTACAACTTATCCCAAAATGGCTGATTTTTATCGACAGTCGCATGTTATATTTCTCGTACACCTTAGATTGATTCTCCAACCACCATGTCTCTGTTTGATGCTCCTCAAATCTTCTTCGACTGCAATTTAAATAAATAAATAAAAAAAATCCACCACCTCTTTCACTTCAGACTACTAAATTGCGACATTTTTAGACGACAAATCAATATAAAAATACTATCAAGGCCAATAACGCATTGCAACATGAGAACAAATGTGTTTTTGACCTGAAGCGAACTCGCCTTAGATCTCTAGTTCCGTCATGGAGGTCCATAAGGGTCATATCCGGCTCATACTGCACAACCCACTCTGGCGACTCGAGAGTGATTGATTCCTACCCATTTTGTATTTCTTGTGGAAAACGAAAACCACTTTGGTGACAAATACAAGAGGGCAACTTCTCTGCTACAACCTTGAGCTTTTAACACAAGCAAAAGATGCAAAGTTATTTTGAGTAGTTTGTTTACCAATCAATTTAACGATTAGCTGCATGCACTATTAGGGATTTTATGGCCTCTTTTGCACCACTTGATTTAGCAGATTGCTTTGTTGCTGATGTTACAACTTCCTGAACTTTCTTGGCCGACTTCTTTTTTCTCGAGTTGACATCTTTGAGTCAGCATATCAAATCAACTGAGGATATGAGTTGCCCTCTTATATATAGCCGATAATACGAGTAAGACTAGTGAACTCTTGAATTAAGAAACTGCGAAGTTACAAGCAGAGATACGCGTACTCTGAAATGGTTCTCAATCATCGATCTGGTTTCATTACAATATACTCACAACATAACGTCTATATTACTTTTGTGGATCTAACTACAAATCATGGATAAAATAAGAAAACTTCGCAATTTCTTGATCCAAAACTTCATTAGCCTTGGTCATATTATCGGTTATACTTAATGACTTATGGAGAGAGACTGCCCTGAGTCGCCTTTTATAGAAGAAACCAAGAAAACCCTAGATAAAATTGGGAAAACATATCCCTCATCACTCAACAAAACCCACTAAATATTCGACTAATAAATCTTCTAACAAAATCAGGATTCTAATTACCCATCAAATCCCACTAAATATTCTACTAAAATCTTTTTTTTTTTAAATTGTTTTATCACTATTATGTAGATATTCCTATAAGATACTCACATTGAATGTTGAATGTTTGGCATAATAATCTTACTTTATATAGACTTGGTCGTGTTATTGGGTTGATTAGTATTTCATTAATTTTCGGAAGAAAACGAAGATTGTTAATTATCAGGTGTGAGGATATATTGTCCTCTCCTGTAAATTCTGGAAAGAGCGCAATGACAAACTCTCTTCAATGCAACATTGATCCAAAATGTTGGGTTTTAAATGGGTTTAAAGTTTAAACCACGAATAAACTTGAAGAAAGCAAACAAAGAGACAAGACATGTATGTGTTCAGGTCCAGCTCAGTAACAGAGTATCGGCTTGGTTAAAAGATGGAGTAGGTTTCATGAGCGTGATTCGTGTTCCTGCACTGCTTAGTTCAATGTCCAAACCCATGAGAAACCCGAAAAGCTTCTCCTTATCTCTTGCCTCTGCGGCCCATTTTACGACCTCGCACCCACAACCGCCGCACGCACACTCCTCCGGCAAGGGATCATACTCTGACGACTGACAGCTCCAGCCAAGCTCGATTCATTTTATCGAAATAAATACCGAGCGAGCGACCCTCTTGCCTCAGCATCGTGATATTCCCGCGAAGCTGGTGGATCTTCAATCTACGTTCAGAGCATAGACAAGAGCATCCCTTGATGATACTCACGTCATTGTTCGAACCAATCAGAAAACTTCCTCTCCTCAAGATTCCTTAGAATTAAATGGGCCTTAGATTCCTTCTTTTATAAGCCCGAATTGGCAAGGCCTCACCCAGTTGTTATTTTGTTATTTTCAACTGTAAGTAGAAGAAGCCATCTCAACCATATGATTTCATGTTTTTTTTTTTTGGTTAATTGTGATTCATGTTTGTTGATTAGTGTCTAATTCAAAAAATAGATTTGCTACAAATTTCAGAATTGAGCCACATCTTGAATTGAGTTGACTCATATTGTTTTGTTATTCATCTAGAAATTTTAAAACCGTATTTTTATAAATAACATCTAGAAAATTACATTGGTTTTAGGGACCACGCTTATCACATCAACATTATAAATTATCATCATCATCCAAATCGTAACTGACACACAAGGTTTGTCGTTGTTCTTGATTTACTTTCACCATGTGTGCTAACTAATTTACGAGTACGAGGGAGCGGGAGACAAAGGATTATGAATTTTGATAAAAATGGGCCAACGGATCTATGATTTTACAGGCCCGTTAAATTGGCGCCAGAAGAAAGATCGGGTTTTATTACAAAACGGGTCGGGTCACTCAGATTCGGATCATTCATATATATACAAGCACTCATGTACCCTCCCTTTCCCCCTAATTATCACATAATCATTGTTCTTCTCTAAAATCATCATCACATTCACATATATACAAAGATACACACACATATCTTTCTCTTTATATAAACTAGATTCTATGGATAATAGATTCCCAAGATCAAGAGGAACACCATTGGAGCCGCAGCCGCCGCCGCAACCACCACAAATCCATCAGCAAGAACCGTCGCAATCGCGGCCGCCACGTGGTCCAGTGAGAATATACACCGTAACTCCCAAGATTGTCCATGTAGACCCTGATAACTTCATGACATTGGTTCAACGTCTCACAGGCCAAACCTCTACCTCCGCAGCCTCATCTTCCTCTTCTACATCCACGTCGTCAGCAGCGTTGGATGCATCCTGTGGTTTGATTTCTCGGCGGTTGGTTGGCTTCTATGGAGAACGCTAATACCTCGAACGAACTAGGGGCATTTGTGGGAGGCGTAGGGACTATGGATCAATATTATAATCATCATCATCAACATCATCCGATCGAACGGCCAAGTTTTCACCATGCTGGAATTTTATCGCCGGGATCAACTTCTCTGCCGTCGATATCACCGGACTTCTTTTCTACGGTTGGACCTACCGAACCTCAAGGTTTTTCGTCGTTCTTCAATGACTTTAACTCTATCCTTCAGACTAGTCCATCAACGATACAGTCTCCTTCTTCTATGGACGTTTTCAACAATCCTTTTGATTCTTGAATCTTGATTGAGTTATTATGTCAAGTTGAACTAGTTTACGAGTATGAGGGAGAGGGAGACGAAGGATTATGAATTTTGATAAAAAAATGGGCCAACGGATCTATGATTTTACAGGCCCGTTAAAGTGGCGCCAGAAGAAAGATCGGGTTTTATTAACAAACGGGTCGGGTCACTCAGATTCGGATCATTCACTTCTTCGGTTGTCGAAAGAGAATGAACCAGAAAATTCGAAACTGAAATTGAAATTGAGCGAATTAGAAATTTCGATCTGGGCAGAAGAGCAAGCAAGAAGCTGGGTAGAGTTTTGCTCGATTCGGACCTAGTAAACTGCAATCGAAATCCTTTTTCTTGAAATCATGGATTTTCATTTCCTAAATTTTAGACTTGTGATCTCTCGATTTGTTTGTTTCCGTCGCCGTCCATCGCAGATGGGTACTGGAACCAGCAGAGACAGTACCAGCCTTCAATGTCGTCGACCCATCACGGTGGTCATCTGAAACGTCCCCGTTCTGACTTCGGTAAGCTAAATTCGGTGTGTGGTTTACATCTTAAAACCTCAAGGAGCTGTTACTACACTTGGATTCATATCTCTTTTAGTTCTTCGTGTTAGTGGGCATTGTTTTGCTGATAGTTATGTAGAACATTGAACAAATTTTCACCTGAATATTGCCTCTATGCCATGACAACAAAATCTCTTCCTATTTTATTAAAAGGTTGAGTTATATATATGAGCTGCTTTTGGTCACCAAAGCTCTGCAAACAGTATATGGTTTATATACTCTTCTAAGGTATCAATTTGTAGGGCTCTTGTAACCAGGCCTTCAGAGTTTCTTGAGCCATGGATTTCTTGTAGTACATATGTATGTCTTGCAAATTGCTCTGTGCTAATATTTTAGGAGTAGTGATCCGATTTGTTTTAGAAGGAGATCTGTGCTCGAATGGTTATGTGAAAATGTGTATGTATTACACTACATTGATGTTATGTTAAAGCAGTTTGACCATCAACGCCTGAACAGAAAATCACTGCTTTATAGTTGCAGATTATGTATCTTGTGTCCTCTCTGTTTCTGTGTGTATACAGGGAGGTCCACACGTTTATGCGTTACCATATGTTTGGAAGTTTGAGTTTGAATTGTCTTGTTTTTCTCCTTGTAGAATGTCCACCGTCTGCGATGCCTTCAGGCCATGATAGGCACAGCTATTTGTCAAGGGATGAGGATCGAGGTATCCCCCATTCAGTAAAGGATACTAGAACGATTGGATCAGCGTATGACCGGTACCTGCAGAGTGTGGTACGATCCTTGCTCACTTATTTTAATGTATGGGATCTTCTTCGTTTTCTTTTCATTCTTCTGTGAACTAAAAACTTTTCCCTGTTTTGTAGCAAACGCCTTCTATGCCATCTGAGGAAGCT
Source organism: Boechera stricta (assembly GCA_018361395.1). NCBI lineage: Eukaryota > Viridiplantae > Streptophyta > Magnoliopsida > Brassicales > Brassicaceae > Boechera > Boechera stricta. The sequence continues at coordinate 3,690,800 of CM031539.1, read as the reverse complement.
GATCCATTTAATGGTGTTGGCATGGGAAGACCAGGCGGTAACAATATGATGCCTGGTCCACCCATGGGTGGACGTGGTGGGCTTTTGCCTCCAGATATTAGGCCAAATGGTCGGGCTATGGGTTTTGGTCAGCCTGATTCAGTTGGTAGGCCAAGCCGCAAACTGCTTCCTCTAACTTTTTATGTATCCAGCACTCTATATGTTGAAGGACTTCCTTCTAATTGCTCAAGAAGGGAAGTATCCGGTATCCTATATTCCTATCTAATGACTCATTGCGAAAGTTCTTAAACACCAATATTTATGTCCTCCCTTAAAAGAATGTTTGAGCTGTTCACTGTCCTTAACTGAAGTCTAGATATATTTCGGCCTTTTGTGGGATATAGAGAAGTGAGACTTGTGACCAATGATTTGAAACACGTAAGATTCATTGGTTCCAACTTGAAGCATTATTGAAACTATTGGTCCCAGAATTTCATTAATATTGACTTTTTAAGGGGTTTTATGCAGAGGAATGGAGATCCTATTGTTCTTCGTTTTGTTGATTTTGAAAACCCTGCCTGTGCAGCAACTGCTCTGAGCGCCTTGCAAGGTAACTGTGATTCTTTTACTTAGGGGATTGTGAATAATTGGTCCAACACATATTGTGTTTGTTTTGCATTGGTTTCTTGATATTACTATCTTCATCTCAGTTATAAAAACTATGCAAGAACATATACTACATCAAAGTTTGCTGTTGTCCTGATGCAAGACAACACTCGTCCTCTGGTTTAACTGATGCAGCTATACGTTTGACAGGCTATCGAATGGATGACAAGATTTTGCGGCTACAATTTTCCAGAAACCCAGGTCCAAGACCAGGACAACGTGGAGGAAGGAGGTGATGAGTCAAGTGACATTTGAGGTACATCGACCAAATGCCAACTTATTGTTTCGCGCTTTTATTGTCCCTCCTGCAACTAGATTTTGAGTGAACCCAAACACAGTTGATCATAAATTCAATTAGGAGTACTCTCACTCAAAGCAATAGAGATGTATGGAGAGACGCAAGAGTCTAGCAGATGAGATGATTGGAACCTCAAGTCTTCTTCATCTCCTGGATAGATTTAGTGCATGATCTTATCAATGCTCATTTATCAAAGCCCGATTAATTTTTACAGTCTTATCCTTTGTATGTGGGAATTATACAGAATAGGATTTCGATAGTGTTACTGAGGGATTAGTAGTTGTATTTGTTCATTACTTCATCATAATATTGGGCAAAATCTCATATTACTCTTCTTTTTTAACTGCCATGATTTGTCTTATATTAAATGTTTGTTAATACATACTTACTAGTTCATACATAGATCAATTTGATATTTTTTTCTGTTGTGACTCAAGTCAAGTGTTCTTTTTTCTTTTTTACTTTCGCAATGCAAGGCTATGGCTTTGATTTGGATTGTTTGTTTTCTTTTGTGCGCCTAATATTATAACCCTAAAACGCATATATTGTCTAGACCGCTTAAACCGTTAGGCTGTCTAGATTACTTAAACGTTATTCAAACAGTCAAAATTTCATTCCAAATCAAATTCATCGTCTAAAATATAATCGCTAGAGTGGGGACTTGCCTATGGTGTATCTGTTAGAAATTCAAAACCAACGACTGGTTTCACTTTCAAAGAAAAGTTACTATCTTCTAGAGCTCTTAGTTGCTTTAGTTTCCTCGTAATAAAATATATACTTTTTAAAAAGTTGGAACTTTATATCTAGGATGTTAAAGGTTCTAATACTTTATCAACTAGCAAATCAATTAAGAAATTTTATGAAAAAGGTAAGAAATCAGTGACACTACAGTTTATTTGGTTGACCAAACTAGTCAAAGACAGATGGGATCGGCCATGGATAGAGAGAGGTGGGTATATTCGATATCCAAAGAGAGCAGATGCTTTTTTTCGCGTCCGACTTTAATTATTTTCGGCTTTTCTGTTCATCAGAAATCAAGAAACTTCATGATCCTGTCCATGTTAATAAGTTAGCAATGTACATATCAATCTTTTCCGCTTTTGTTTTATCCATCTTTTACCAAGCACCAGATTGCGACTTTTGAGACAAGATTTGATTTCATAATAAACTGTTCACATTGCACATGTCTTTGTGATATTGGGTAAAGCCGTAAAGCCTTTAATAAAAAGAAAAATGTAAATAGGGTAAAGTACGTCTACGTCTTCTATATATTGTAACTATATTAAAAATAGCTATAATACACTATAATACGGTACTATATCATGAAAATTTGTATAGATATCTATAAGAAATCAATTTTTACACAAATGAAAACATCATTCAAGAGAGTTACACTACAAGAAAACACAGTCGTTTCCGACGACTTTTCCGACAAATTGAACGTATGAATCACCATCGTATTTACGACGAAATTAGGTTCGTCCGTTTCTGTTGGAAAATTCCGACGAATTTAGGTCTGTCTGGAATTTTCTGACGGATGTCCGACTAAAACAGGCGAATTGAAATAGTCGTTATGAAATCCAATATAGCCATTATGCGATTCAAAATTTCCAACGGATGGAACCTGTTCGTCGGAAATCCACTGAAAAATATAGCCGTTATAATTTTAAAACTCGCTGGGAATCCGAGAAAAATACAGACAACATTTATAAATATACATCTACCCTCATTCACAACAATGAAAAAAAAAAACAAAAGATGTCTTTTTCAAGTTATTTTCGATCGTACATGGACCAACCTCTGATAGATCCATATACAAATTTAGTTTCACCAGAACACGCCGAAGGTATAAGCGAATTCATGGCTTTGGCGCAGGAGAAACCATAAACAAATAAAATCCGTAAGTTAAAATGTCCATGTTCTACTTGTCAGAATATTATGTTAAGATTGGCAAAGTATAGAATTACTTATATTCTAATGGGTTTATGTCGGGATACAAGTTTTGGTATATCCATGGAGAACGATCGGATTCTGCTAGTACTAGTGAACCTTGTATTGCAGATAGGTTACAGGAACCTAGAACGAATGTAGATTATGGTGTAGGTACTGTTCAAATGGTTAATAATGCATATAGGGAAAATTTGCAGTCAGTTGGTGAAGAAAGTGATAGGATCGAAGAACCTAATTTACAAGCAAGAAGGTTTTTTTGATATGTTAGATGCAACTAAGCATCCATTGTACAAAAGATGTAGAGACGGTCATTCACCTTTATCATCTACAAGTAGATTGATGACCAAAAAGATGGATTACAACATGGCGGAGGAATGTGTGGATGTGTTAGCTAATTTTGAAAGAGATATTCTACCTGAAGATAATCTATCAATATGTTCATATTCCGGTACGAAAACTAGTTGCTGGTCTTGGTTTACCGTATCTGGTGATCGATGTGTGCATCGACATTTGTATTATTTACTGGAGAAGTCGTCGAGTATTTGTGACGAAGTTTTCTTTGGAAATACTCTGACAAATTCCCCACGACGTCAGTCATCGGGAAATTCTTGGGAAAAAATTTCCGATGAATTTTTGATAGATATGTCATGACGACAAAATGCGTGAGGAATTCGTCGGAAAAAGTGCCATCGTGAATTTGTCGAAAACATCCAACGGATTTTTGACAAATTTTAATTTCCGATACTATGTACCTGAAGATAGTCATTCGTCAGAAATCTCTCGGAAGTGGCAATTTCTTACAGATTTCCAACGAAAACATTTGTTTGAAATAGTTTGTTTTGTTGTTGCGTTTCTCATGAATTGCCGAACTTAATCGATAAGACACATATACTGCAAAAAGATAAAACCTAAATAAACACATTGGCTTTTTTCCCCAACAATGTTTGCTTTTAGCCACCGGTTTGGATGCTATGTTAATTAATTGAGAGGTGGCTTTAAATAATCCCTTATATATTATTTGGGGACTACATTTATAAATAAACATAAAAAGTGTTAATATTTACATTATATTATCATTACTTCAAAGAACAAATTTTAATTTCTCATTAAAGGTATTTTAGTCATTAGTTATTATGTGATCATTTAATTAATTAATTAATTATAATTTTTGTTTTAATTAATTAATTAATTTTAAATTTTTTGAAAAGTAGTTAAAAATAGATTTTATGAAGATTTTGTTGATTTAGTTAAAGACACTAATTAAATTAAATTAAATTAAATATTGATTTAATTTTCCAAAAATAAGAGATTTTATGTAGATTGCGATTTGTTTTGGAAAATTTTAAGTAAGAATTTATGTAGATTGTCGATTTTTTTTTCTTTATAGATTATAATTTTTGTTTTAATTAATTTATTTATTTTAATTTTTTGAAAAGTAGTTAAAATAGATTTTGTTGATTTAATTAAACACACTAATTAAATTAAATTAAATGTTGATTTAATTTTCTAAAAATAAGAGATTTGATATAAATTGCAATTTTTTTTTGGGAATGTTAATGTTAATGTTAGTTTCTCTTTATAATATCGAATCTATTAATATATTTTTAGTAGATTTAAAAATGTTAGTTCATATATGACTTAGTTTAACATGGTGTACAATTTAACATAACAATGTAACATTGTAATTTAATTTTCAAATCTATTTAAATTATAAAATTTGGTAATTAAAACAGAACAAGATATAATTAAAATTCAAATAAAAAATATTCGAAATGTTTTTGTTGAGAACAATATATCGCAATATCCAATATCGCTAATAGACATACTATCTTTCAACAGAAAAATATATTCTACGAAATCAATCTTATAATATCCTGGGTTAATATGTTCCAAAACATCTTAATTAATATTCTAGAATGTCGCAATCTTCCAAAACTTTATTTCTTTCTTCGGTTAAATCAAAAAAAATATCCTGATTTTATATATAATTTCTCAACATAAAATTTTCAATATCATCGAGTATAAAATATTGGTTTTATATTTTTGATTACAAAACATTTACGCGGATATTAAAAAGATTCGATATTATAAAATCTGATATTATAATTTTCATTAAGTTTTAGAAGAATTAAAATTTTCTAATATCCTGATTTTCTAATTTTTAAATATTTTTTTATAATTATAATTTGTCCGTGCTATAGTACGGGATATATCCTAGTTGGAAGATCATGTTAATAATTGAGAAGTGGCTTTGAATATGTAATCGGTAGTTTGTATCTAATGTAAAGTTTTTTTCCCAACAATGTACATATTGCTTTCAGTTAAATAATTGAGAGGTGGTTTTAAATAATTGATTCCCTACCATGATAATATTTTAATGACTTATTTAATTATAGCATTATATTTAAGATATCCTTGGCTCAAACAAAGACTAATGTTAGGAGAGTAATCGGATTATAATAATGATTGAGGAAAAAGTGACAAGTTGTTAAACAAAAATTAGATTAGTACATTTATAAGAATATGGATAAAGTGGATCTAAACGTCTCTATTCTACATTACCTAATCAAAAAATTGCTATATTATTTTAAGCATGGTTAGATATAAATCAATTACAGATTACAGTGATTCCAATATATCTTACACTGGAAAATACCCTCTTAACTACTTTTTTCACTGTGTTTGTTTGGGCACGCTTATATTTTTTTAGAATTCTCCTGGAAACAATGACATATAAATTTGTCATATTGTGATATTTTAATTTTCTATTATCAATTACCATAACGAATTATATTGTTATAGCACTATGATGATAATTCACGGAATGGTCATTTTACACAGACCAAAAAATTATGAAACAATTAAAAAATAAAATGGGATTAGAGAGAATCAAATCATGACGCTAGGGACCATCTTGTGAATAAACATTGACTTGAGTTTTGAATTACACCGATTATTTTTTATACAATTTTTTTGGTCATTCTGATATACAAATTTTTCTTTGTACGAGTCGAGAGTATTGTATAATTTGAATAAACAACGATTCATGAGATAATGTTTTTTACACCAGCATTTTCTGGTGTATGACGGACCACCTTCCCTGTCAGGTCACACTGCATCGGACCTGACTACTTTACTAGCAAAAGACAAATCTAGTTGAAATTTAGAAAAGTAAATGTTTGTTATACTTCTTTGTCTCTTTCTTAGTCTCACGTTAGGAATTTTTATTTATTAAAATATGAATTCCGTGAACAGAAATTATGGTCAAATGGTGATAATCGTGGATGCAATTACACATTTCGTTATCTCCTACTGTAAATTCTTGAAAACTAGACGATGGGTTTTGGAGCTAGGGAAGCACGTTTGTTATTGTTGATGCGAAAGATTCGAAAGAGTTCTCGTGTATGTTAAGGCTAAGTGCATATGAGAAAGATGGAATAAAGTGTTACAGTTGTCACCTCTTTTTTTTTTGTTAGTTTAGTTACCATTTATAAAAATTTATTTAATAGGCCATTTAACACAATTTTTTTGTTCAGATCTTTTTTCATTGATAACGTATTTTCTCGTAACACTTGGTACTATATATATACATATATATAATACACTTCAAATTTCGCATAAGAGATATTTGAATTGAACATATATATTTTTTTTCTCGTAATAGAAGTGGTTAAAACATAATTTTAAGGGTGTCGGCAGAATATTTCGAAGATATTTTCTACTTCTTATATAATTCTAAATAACTACTATTTACCATTGACTTTCCGAGGTGTACATATGACACTATGTGATACCTCCATGAAACAAGAAATAAAGAGCTAATTATTTAATAAGAGAGAAGCTAATTTATATCATTTTGTATTTTGATGTCCAAATTTGTGTATGTTTTTCTTATTGAAACATTTTTCACCATAGAAATTCAAATTGGAAAATACGTACTATATCAGTTAAGCTGCCTGGTCACATTAACTAATAAAATCAACAAACTTTTCTTAACGCTTTCATAAAGACGGACTAAATATTATTCCAAATTAAAAATAAAAGTAAAACAATTTTTTGAAGTAATTCTCCATGGTAAGTGTAATGAAAAATTACTAAAATTAAAGATGAGTAATTTAATAGAATAAATATTACCGTGAGATAGTTTGTCGGTATAATGAATTTAATAAATTATCAAAATTGTTTTAAGCCGTCCATTAATATATTACTACGTAATAGAGGGATATATACTGTTTATTGGTTTACCAGAATCATTAATTCTTCTACTCTTTTTTTATTCAAATAAATATTTGTCAACAAAATTAGGAGGAAATTAGACTTTTTTGCATGGGATTTTGCTTATAAGTCATGCATTGGTATATTATAAAAAGCAAAGTACGTCTATTTCTGAAAACGATTAAAAAGAGTTGTGAACTATTTCAGTTGTTGTGTACTTGTGTTCATATAGTTTCGTCATATTAGTCTAAACGTGAATTAAATTTTAGTTGATAATTATTTTATCAGGATCATATTATCTTCGATAACCAATATAACCAACCGCTAATCTCAGATCTAGCTAAGATCCTAGATTAGTGTTTTTTTTTTTTGTGTTCCAATGTTTGGTAGTCTCAACGACACATTTTTAGTTCTCACATGGGAAGTTTGAATCTAAAGACTCTTGGTAAGGTATGATAGATACAAAAAAATCTGCTCTATTTATTTATGTTCTTACAAATCAAATAAACCTCAAATTTCATATGACCTGATTGTTTATTCTTACTATATACCCTTATTATTATTATTTTTTCTTAAAGGGTCTTCTTTCCCTAATTATTTATTCTTAGCAAAATCTTAACACTTCAATCTTTTGAATTATGTTAATTACAATTTTACAAGAGTTATTTTTTACCAATCATATTCTGAAAAATTGTAAATCCTTATGAAATTTACAGTCGAACTAATCGTCTATGTTAGATAGTACGTATTTGAAAAGACATTTGATTATAGACTGCATATTGGGACACATTAGGATTTCAGCAACCCGACAAATAACGATTATGTACGTGTTTCCATGAAATAGTCACAAAATATCTTTATTATAGATTAGGTTGATTTATCGACGTGTAGTCTTTCTTTTTCATATCATCTGAAAGTGACGAGAGATTAAAAAAAATATATATATATTTTGATAAATATATTAGCAAATTTACACGTAGCTAGTAGCTTAGGGATCGAATATGTTTAGAAAATTCATCTCGAACAGGGAGGCCATGTTGCTTATGACTCATGAATCTATCATGCAGTTACAATGTCGCATATTTCTTATATACATTTTTTTTTGTCGTCAGTCAAGTCTATTAGACTGAATATATCAATTATTTGTTTTGTTCCGAAACAAAGGTATGGTAAGTCAGTGATGATCAAATCAACCTATCAATCCATGTATAAAATTATTAACCACAAAAAAAAAAAAAAAAGTTGTAGATCTCGAAAATTAGTTGAGAATTTGACTAACGTTTTATTTGGAATTCTGCTGAAAAAGTTATATTTTGTGTTTAAGAAATAATATTGGGATAACATTTTTTCAGTTAAAGATTTTTTTTGGTCAAAATAATTATATAGCAGAAGAATTTTTACTATGAGATTAATATAAAAAGAAAACTCCAAGAAAAGGAAAAAGGAAAATTCGAATTTCCCTAGGAAGTACCTATAACACGTACCAATATTACTAATATATTTAAAGTAATAAAAGCGCATAAAAATCTATTCAATAAAATTCGCAAAATCTGAGTTCTTCTGGAATTGTTATCTAGTCAATGTGTACCAATATAACTTCAAAGCTATCATCTTTCGAAGTGGATCAGATATAAGCTATGTTTTACTAAAGGAATCTAAATATATATAATTATGGAATATTATTAACAAAGGTAACTAACTAGTGTCGTGTTACTTTATTACAAATGACCAAAGCAGTATGACGGTGATTATTCTCGCAATTTGTTGACGTCTCACCAAGAAAGTCAGCTTTCAAGAATACGTAAAAAATAATGCGAAGTTGTTAATTTGTCTAAGTCCTAATCCAGCTGGTTACTTATATCCTTTTCGATGAAAATAAATGTACTTTAATCATCTAAATGTATCTTGACTCTCGACCAAGCTTCTTTTATTGATCTATCTATTTGTTTATTTTGATAGAAGATGAACATTTTTTTTTTTTGGACAAAAGAAGATGAACATTTATCATCCTCATATTCAGTCAGAAAAGACCGGTCGTGATAATTAAGTCGTCTACCTTATTAGTTATATCAATATATCATATTAACGTTTTCTTCTCTTGCATAAAATTGACAGTACTATATAATTAAAAAAATAATAGAGAGGACAAGAAACGTGTTATAAAGTTAAACAAAGAAAATGTGAGGCCAAAACTCCAAATCATTGTCACGGTGGCAGTGACTGTCACCGGCAGGAGCGATATTCGGGTGTATGACGGACCACCTTCCCTCTTATGTTCCTTTCACATTTCAAACTCGGCCGCCTTTAGTCAACGCGTTCATATGCTTTTCTTATTCTCCCTAAAAAATACCTTAATTTATTTGAAGAAAATGTATTGAATAGAAAATTAAAACTTACATATATAATGTCTTTTGTTGAAGAAGAAAGATATAAGCGACTATAAAAAAACGATGTAAATGCAAGCTTTCGATGAACATGTTATGTTACTTAATGGAGGTTTATAAGTTCATATTAGTCGATATAGGTCCACTAAATGAAAAACTATATTATCCGGAACTGAATCTTCTAGGTAAAAAATCAAAACTAAATTATAGAATTTTTTCGTGTACGATTGTGAATTTGCTGTATTAAAAAATACATCCAATAGAAACTGATTTCTAGGCTTGGCCAATATATATTTGCATTGACTGAAATACCGTTGGGGTAGCGCATCTTGATTAAATATGAATACTTACATTAAATTGATAAGTTTTGTATTGAATTTTGAATTGTATACTTACAAAATGTAATCAAAGTGTTAATTGAATAGATGTGCTAAGCATCTTTGACCAGTAGAAAGTAGGTGAGATCGAAAATAAGTTGTTTAGCTAATTAGCTGTTTCTGATTATTGGTCTATATATTCATCTTTATCTATGAAAAATAGATGTGGCTGGTCTATTGCCGAAAATCACTTATGCATTAGGCAGATCATACTCAAACTCGGGTTTAACAAAATTGGGAAAAAACAGAACTTGAACAGATTAAATCAACTTCGATTGGGGAAGAGAGGGGGGTGGTATCTCAAAATGAATCTAGCTTGCAAAGGCTTTCTCTAAAGCATTAGGTTCAAAGTTATTCGTTTCCCATTATTCATAAGGATTTGTATAAGGAGCCAAAAAGAAGATGTCAGATAAAAAAAGGATGCATGTTCTTTACCAAAAAAATAAAAAGATGCATGTAACCAAAAAAATAAAAATCAAAGCGGACGAGAATTTAATGACTTTGGTAAGTAAAATACATTATAAATAAATTCAAAACTACTGGTCTGGACCATTTTATGACATTATATTAGCTCGTTTTAGCTCGACGTACAAATAATGGATCGAATATCTAAAAACATCTTATATATGAACACATATACTGATATACGGGTTTATACATTTCAATTTTTACATCACAAATTTTAAGAAATAGAAACGTATCTTTCATATGTGGCTAGAGTCAGAAATGGTTCTCTCAGAGCATCACCAATGGTAGAACCCCTCCTGGGTTCTTATCAATATTTTAATTTTAAATTTTAAGAACCCCATGTTAAGAATCCCTAAAATAGTTCTTAAATAAGAATTTTTAGATCCCCTCTCTCCTCATACTAAGAACCTCTCTAATATTTATCATTATTTGTCATTATAAAATTTTAAGAACCCCTCCTCTAAAAACCTCCATTGAGATGGTCTCATGTGTTCCCTTTTAACTTAGAAGCCATCTACATATTTTCGTTCTACAATTATTAATTTCTTTGCTTTTGTGACAAAGTATTATTGTTCTCAACTGATATTTTCCCAAAAAAAAAAATGAGGGTAATAAAAAGGGACATAGTAAAAATCGCAAGATTTTAGAAAAGCAACGTTAGATCTAACGTTCTATTAAGAAAATCACAAGATTCGATACGTTGTTCGAACATGGAGAACATGTCAATCATCGACGGCTGAAGAAAAATATTAATAATGAAAGTCGGAGGAGACCAACAAACATCACTTCTTTCCACATATAATATTTAATATGTTTAGTTTGCATAATTGCTTGTACTTTTTACATGACGTAATTTATTATTTTACACTGAGGTATATGTTAAAGTGAAAAAGGTAAAATTGAAAAAGCTATTTAAAGGGTGTGTAGGGAGGACACTAATAGCACAAACCAAAACAAAACAATGGGGTCTCCAATGGCCTCTTTAGTGGCAACTTTGCTTGTCTTAACAATCTCTCTCACCTTTGTATCTCAATCAACCGCTAACTATTTCTATTCTTCTCCTCCACCACCGGTTAAACATTACTCTCCTCCGGTTAAACACTACCCTCCACCGGTTTACCACTCTCCTCCACCGCCTAAGAAACACTACGAATACAAGTCTCCACCTCCACCGGTTAAGCACTACTCACCTCCTCCGGTTTACCATTCCCCACCACCACCAAAGAAACACTATGAGTACAAATCTCCTCCTCCTCCGGTTAAGCACTACTCTCCTCCTCCGGTTTACCACTCTCCACCACCACCCAAGAAGCACTACGTGTACAAATCTCCTCCTCCTCCGGTGAAGCACTACTCTCCCCCACCGGTTTACCACTCACCACCACCACCCAAGAAACATTACGTATACAAATCTCCACCCCCACCGGTTAAACACTACTCGCCCCCTCCGGTTTACCACTCCCCACCACCACCCAAGAAGCACTACGTGTACAAATCTCCACCACCACCGGTGAAGCACTACTCTCCTCCCCCGGTTTACCACTCTCCACCACCACCAAAGAAACACTACGTGTACAAATCTCCTCCTCCTCCGGTTAAACACTACTCTCCTCCTCCGGTTTACCATTCCCCACCACCACCAAAGAAACACTACGTGTACAAATCTCCTCCTCCTCCGGTTAAACACTATTCTCCTCCCCCGGTTTACCATTCCCCACCACCACCAAAGAAACACTACGTCTACAAATCTCCTCCTCCTCCGGTTAAGCACTACTCTCCTCCCCCAGTTTACCATTCCCCACCCCCACCCAAGAAGCATTACGTTTACAAATCTCCACCACCACCAGTTAAACATTACTCTCCCCCTCCAGTTTACCATTCCCCACCACCACCAAAGAAACATTACGTATACAAGTCCCCTCCTCCTCCGGTTAAGCACTACTCCCCCCCTCCGGTTTACCATTCCCCACCACCACCAAAGAAACACTACGTATACAAATCCCCTCCTCCTCCGGTTAAACACTATTCTCCTCCTCCAGTTTACCACTCTCCACCACCACCAAAGAAAAAGTACGTGTATAAATCACCTCCTCCTCCTCCAGTCCACCACTACTCTCCTCCACACCATCCTTACCTCTACAAATCTCCTCCTCCTCCATACCACTATTAGAATTCTCTTCACAGTAAGTACTCTCTCAATACTTACATTATACACATCTCTTTAACTCAACAAGTAAAGCCTATGCGGATGCATGCATGTCAATAATTATACTGTATATATTATATATTTGCAGGAGAACATGTACACAAGAAGACAAAGACAAGACGAAACCATTACTGGTGATTGTAATAAGAGAAACAAAAGATGAAGGCGAGAATCCAAGCAGAAAAAGCTTTCTCATATTTTCAAAGTATTTTTAGAGTTTTATTGTAATAAATATGAAACATGTGTGTGTTGATCAATCAAAGGTACATGCATGCAATCAGTAGTCATATATATGTTTGTAAGTTTAATTACGTCTTGTTTCTTTCTGATTTTTTCATGTGCAAGTTTGCTTTGTCCCAATTAATAAAAGAGAGTTTCTTAATAAAAAGAAGTTAATAATAACAAGTCTCGGAATGCCCCATTTTCATTTAAAAAAAAAAAATTTATTTAAGAAAAAATTACAAGTTTATATATCTTCCATTTGTCATGCTGCAGGCATGCTTAGTTGCTTACTCTTCCTTGAGGGTCCAATTTTTAAGAAATCAGCCACTATGTATTGGACAAACACTATTTTAATTAAACTTTCATGAAACAAATATTGTTTCTCGTACATATTAATTAGAGTATCGATAATGTATACACTTTGTTACAAGTTGGTTAGAGTAGTTTGTTACTTTTACCTTGTTTTAATACAACATCATCATGTAAATTCATTATAAATTAATGAGAAATATGCTTTATTTAATTTTGTCTCTCTTTTAATATGCTATCAGAGCTAAAAAAAACAAAATGCTTCCGCCATTGTTTCTTATTCATTCGATGTCTTCGTGAATTAAACTTCTATTCATTAGCTACGAGTGCTTCAATTTCACAATTGTTCTTTGATTTAATCTCTCCATTGTTTCTTGCTGTGATTAAGTTTCTTTCGCTCATCTCTCTTATCTTCTTGTTTCTAATTTTATCGATTTTTTTATCTAGATTCGTTGCCGGTTCTCTTTCACTATTTTAATTCGGCTCGATCTTTCTTTGCCGTTCTCAATTTCATCATCAGAATTCTCAGACAATAAAAAGGAACGGGTTAACAATAACTCGTCTACGAGTTTAGTACAAACTTGAACTGGGACATTAATCTATAAAATATGGGGTTACCGAATAAGAAACGTAGTCCTAGAGAAAAAAACGTTAGAAGAAAAGTATTACATGCAGACAAAACTCAATCTCACCTACTCTCAGTCTTATCAAAAAGATTAAGTTCGTTAGATAGTAAAACAGATGGCTATAAAATCAAATCACCTCCTCTTAACCAAATTATGCTTTCATGAAGTCATACTAGTGCATGGCTATCAAATCAAATAAAAAATATCAATTTTATTTTTCTTCTTTTGTTTTCTTTATTATTATTTCTTCCGTTTGTTTTTTTTTCTATTTGTTTCATTTTTCTTGGAAAAACTTCTGTTAAGCTGCCATCATTTTTTATTTCTCTCTCCACTAGAGTATCGACCCCTTCATAAGTAATTATAATACAGATTTGTTATTCTAATTAACATTGTGATATGTACCATTTTTTTAGTTTCATTTCGAGCTTGGTTGGTAACCTCTTACCGCAAGAGTAAAATATATACTATTTTGATGGTTACTAATCATGAAAACAGAAAAATATTTACGGTATAAGAAATGGTATCACTATTATATTAGTCTCGTAGTGCTATTTTTTACACACAAAAAATCATATGGTTGAGATGGTTTCTACTTCAGGTGAAAATTAAGAGGTGTGTGACTAAACAATTGAGGAGGAATGATCTCATGGTCCCTGAAATTTTGGGCTCAGAAGGGGAAATATAAGGCCCATTAAAACTCAACGTCTTTTAGCCTTTACTAAACGACAACTTTATTAAAAATTACAGATTTACTTAGAGCATCGGGTTACGGGGTTCTTAATTATTTTATTATTATATTTTTAAGAAACCATCTTTTGAATCTCTTATTCCTTTTTAAGGGTTCTTGGTTTCTATTTCTTATACCTTCTCTCTTCTTCTTCAGTATCTTAAAATTTATTATTAAAAAATATTAAGAAACCCAAAATGGGTTTCTCCCCAATAATGATGCTCAGGACTATATATAATTACAGATTTACTTAGGACACAAATCACCCTATTATCTCGATGAACACGAAGACCCGTACAACATTCTCTTTAGGGTTACACTCAGCGAAGCCGAAGACAACTACGTCACCTGGAAACTTGATTTTACACGTTTACTTCGAATCAAGAACAAACTCGGGTTCGTCGACGGTACCATCAAGAAGCCGGACGACCCTTCCTCGCCGCTTTATGAAAGATGGGAACGATGCAGCGCGATTGTTATGTGTTGGATGTGGAATTCGATGACCGACGAACTTAGTAAACTTGTGATATCAGCGGAAACGGCGCATAAGATGTGGGAACATCTCCGACGTATATTTGTGCCGAACGTCGACGTGAAGATCTACAAGACTCGTCGGTTCGAACCTGAGGCAAGGTGGTGACTCTGTGGCTAAATATTTCGACAAAATGAACAAGGCTTGGGTGAAGTTTTCGGAGTATGATCCTGTGAAAGAGTGTTAGTGCGGAGGTTGCAATTGCGAGACCACGAAACGAGCAAACGAAGCGAGAGATGAGGAGAAGCTTTACGCGTTTCTGATGGGTTTGAACAAAGAACTAAGCTTTGTCAAAACGCATATCATGTACATGATGACACCTCCTCCGTCTCTTTATCAAGCTTACGAGATGGTTGAGCAAGCAGAATCGACGATGAAAGAATGACTTCCCCTATGAAGAAACTACGAAGCAGGTCAATGATCGTCACATTCTCTCTGTTTTCTTTTTATTCTTATGCTTTCTTTAAATCCTAGCTAGTGTTTCTTGACTTGTTTTTTTAAATAACTCTAAATTTATCTATTACCAATAACAATGAAGGAGTTTTTTTCATCTCTCTCTGGCTTCTTATATGAAATAAGTAGGGTTTAAATTATCAATTTAATTATCAATTTATTTTCTTCACAGACCCAGTCACATTTTTTCCCTTTACTTGCTTGCCTGATCTGCAATAACGTGTTGTAAACTGATTCATCTTATTAATGAGATAAGGGAATATATATATATATATATGAGTCTCGGGATACAAGGGAAAGATAAAACCCTAATGGGCCTAATGGGACCGGTTAATGAGTCCACAAGATGTTTTATAACACTCCCCCTTGGACGAAATAACCGTGCCTGATACTCAACCGATCTCTATAACTACTGGGAATGTTGCCTCATTAAAACCTTACCAGGAAACCCATGGAAAAACCATGGTGAAGGAAAAGAGTACAACACGCATTACTCCCCTGATTTGAGCATCATCAGATCCTTAAGTCTACGATCCCAATCTGATAAATGAGCTTCCTGAGTCAAGTCGGTAGATTCGTGAATAGTCGCTAATTTCACTTGATCGGATCCAACTTTGACTGACCATCCTTCTATAGTTCATGAGTGAAGAAGAATTTGCAGAATAATTCGTCCGATCCCCTTTGATATAACTGCCCTCAGCCGAATGCAAGCTGTTGTCTTCAAACATAACCGTTGGCTCCTTATCTTGCTCATACCACAATTGACGGATGTGCAGTCATGGACGCAAATGACACACTCTACTAGCTTCGAATGGCCAAGATTTCCGCATGGTTAGACGAGGTGGCAGACAGTTCGCTTCATGTATCTCCATGATACATGTTCTCCACGCAGAAAAACATAACTGGGCCTCGAGACTCAATGGACGGATCCGATAGATATCTGATCAAGAAACCAACTATTCATCCTCGTTGTTTGTAAACAATCCTAAGTCCTAGTCCCTCAGAAGTACCTTGTGATGCTTTAATACTGCTCCTGCTTTTATGACATGAGCTAAAGCTAGTTAGAGACTCACTAAGAAACAGATGTCCTGGTCAGTGACTAGCCAAGACATTAATGCTCCTATGGCACGAGGTATGGCATTTCAGACCGAGAACTTCTTCATCGCCCTTGGACCGAATGGATCACCGTCAACTGAGGCCTCACAACCATCTGGTCAATGGGGGGCCTGGTCCATATCAATCTCTCGAGTACCTTTTCAATGATGCCGATTTGACAAGGATTCCATCTTGATGTACTCAAGTTGTCCCAAAAGAATTTAGCTTGCGCCTTTCATTTCAAATTCGCTTTTAAGATTCTATGCTTCGATTTCACCAGATGTTGGGATGTTTAAATCATCCACGATATCGCATGATCACAAATCCTTTGTTTTCATTTCTTGATAAAGATGCATGGACCGATCGGATCGCTTGTATTCTCTCCTCACGAGATATTCACTTAACCTAAGTTATACCACATACGTCCGCTTGCTTCACCATATAAGGATTTGCTCAAATTAATCATGCCGATCTCAGCATGCTATCTTCTCGATGCCATCTCGGTAATCTCATATAGATTTCATCGTCTGGTCCATGAGATAAAGGTTACAACATCCATTAACCGCAAATCTAAATTTTTCTTACTACGTATTTACGAGGAATCGAAAAGTAAGATCCACCACAGTGAGAATGTTTCTTCATAATCGATTTCTCAGAGAATCCTGTGCTACAAGCCGCCTCAGATCTAACGACTTCACCGAAGTTCGTTTCTTTTACGCACAAAGACCCATTTGCGCCCACTCGGTTTAAGATCGAATGGTGTCCTTATGATGACCAAACACATTCCTTTCTTTAGACGCTTAACTCCACGCTTATGGCTTCTTTCCATTTTAGCCGCCCGATCTAAGTGCACCAATTATGTACGTGGGTTCTAGATCCTTCATGCCAAGAACCTCTACTAAGACGCAAAGATCGATCTATGCCGACATCTTTTCTGCTCCATCGAGTTCCGACATGCTATAATTCGATAGAGATTTCATTATTATCGATCCCTTCGAACCTGAGATTTGGCCCCAAACCTCAGACGTTCACTAATCTCACCGACTAGTTCGCATTTCGTGAACCTTGCTTCAACCGTCGAC
The DNA here is from genome assembly GCA_018361395.1 of Boechera stricta. Lineage (NCBI taxonomy): Eukaryota > Viridiplantae > Streptophyta > Magnoliopsida > Brassicales > Brassicaceae > Boechera > Boechera stricta. The sequence goes on along the minus strand of CM031539.1, from coordinate 3,673,211 downwards.
CTCTCTTGGTTTCCGGGGATTCTTATCTTTGAACTAATGGTCTGCCACGCTTATTACGTGATCAGAAGAACTGAAGTCGTCCTTTTGGACATCTATTCGCTGTGCATTACAAGTCTGATGTACGATTTGTTACTCTGTGGCCAAGAAAGGAATCGGCAATTGATTAGCTAGCTTTGTAAGTGATAATCTTTTGACCTCTCGAATCACATTCTGTAGTCCAGGATCTTGCTATCAGAAGGATGTTGATTCCATGAAATTTCCTTTACCATCATGCCTCTCCACCTAAGACAGATATACCGATTCATCAAATCGCAATCCGCATATCTGGCCTTAACAGTCCCGGTCGGCTCAAGATATTTGATAATGGTGGGAGAATCAAAACCAACATATATTCCCATCCTCCTCTCGAGGTCCCATTTTAGCTTCTTCTATGCAGAATGGTACATGATCGAACACCCAAATGCCTTAATACGGGAGATGTCTGCCTACGACGCAAGAATTGGGATGGTGAATATCTATGCTCACTGAGTCGAAGATATCAGAAGATGTAAGACCGCATGTCCCTCAAGTGATCGAAACCTCACGAGAATGGTCGAGAATCCATCAATCGCTTTAATGAATGATTCGCCAATCCATTCTCAGATATGGACATGTGCCACGATGTTCAACACTTACCCCATGGCCATACAATACTCATTAAACGCGAAGTGAATTCACCAAAGATTATCAAGACGATACCTTAAGTGGAAATCTGGAAAATGGGCTCGCAATGATGATTGGGCCAATAACCTAGCAAATGCTCGTTTCGAGAAGACAATAGACAAACATGCGACCAGCGGTCGATGCATCAATTAACCCATGAAAATGTCCCACAACAAAGTCTGCACTTTGAGGCCGAGTGAAAAATCCGGCTTTCTTTAAGGCCAGGCCCTTTAACTTCAATCAATTTACGATCGTGATTCGCACGGACGCAGCTCGGTCCAAATAGGTGATCTTTGAATCGTGCTTTAATAGAATATTAGCCTCAATCATACTAACCTTAAGATAAGAAAGGCCAAGTAGATAGGCAGTATAGCCTCAAGACTTGCTTACTACGTGAGATCTTAGTAATCAAGTAGGATTCTTTGTTCCTTCACCCCGGGTTTCGCTGGAAACCATTTAGTCTTATATCTTCGCTCAATAGATTTTCTCGAACTGTGAGTATAAGCATATAAGATTTCTGGGACAGGCCGCTTGATAACAACATACAGTTCGCCGTGGCCTTCTATTTGCTCGAGGTACCCGCTTATCGGTTAATGCTCGGTTTTTATTATGAAATTTATAAGATCTCGCTTAAGATGTATGGCCGATCCATCCACCACAATGACGTTGCTGTACTGCTCTCATAACTTTCACCTTAAGTGTACGGACTAACCTGAGCCTAAAGACTTGCCAACAAGAACGGATAACAAGATGCCGATTTAACAAGAACGGATGAACAGTAACCGCTGTTTTGTGGTTTTGTGAGAACTCGTCGATAACGTAATCTATCGTCCAATTACAAAACACAGCCAACACATATCTTTTTTGGATGTAGACTTAAGTGAAGACCATCACTGTAATACAAATGGGAACTTCAAGTGTGCTTCATATGCCATATAATATCTCAACGTCTACATTTTTGCTTTCGTCTAACAATTGAATTCTAGTGTTTCTTCTTGAATTGTTTTTTTTTAATTATTTTTAACCCACAATGGTATATCAATGTTACATGGAATCAGATTTATGAACTCTAAATCTTCTAATACAGAATCAGCTACTGGTTAAGCAAACCAATTAAGGGGAATCAATAAATTATTGACATATATAATCTACAAGGATCTCCCAAACATAACTGTACTTCAGCCTCTGACATTAGAATGCAAATACACTTCAAAACCATTTATATTTCACATACGAGAATTGCCTTATAGTGATGAGTGATGATGCATGAATAAGACTCCTTATCACAACATGCTCTGTTTTCTTTAGCATGCTTTTATACAAAAGAATTCTAGTGTTCCTTAACAGGTTTACAATGAGAGAACCGGAACTTACTTTTCACTCTATATTGGCGATGACTTGGAGATCAAGATTTGTATCTTACGGTAAATTATTTTAGAAGTGTGCCTCATTTTGAATGGTTCGTCAAGTAACCTCTAATGGTTCGTCAGGTAACCTCTAATATGGAAGTTACTTGAAGAACCGTTATTACTAAAGATCATACATTTTTTAACATAAACAAATTAGGAGAGTCGATGTGAATCATGTGATCAAAGCATGCATGGTTACAAAATTAACCATAACAATTTCTGCAGTGTTCACTTGAAAGAATAATAAGTTATTTTAGACGAGTAAACAAAACAGGATGAATCAATGTGTCAGGTGTGGATCAAAAACAAAGTTTGAAGAAAATGAGCCATTTAATTATGTGAGCAAGATACACACACACAAAAAAGCAAGACACACGAAATCACAAATCATCTGATTCTGATGTATTGTAGACTAAACTAAAGGGATTATAAACCCTGAAAATTTGGGCTCAGGAGGGGAAATCCAAGGCCAGTTTAAGCCCAACTGTTTACCTTTTTTTCATTAGAAAATATTATTGTTATTATAGACTAAAAATCGAAAGGGATAGATACAAAGCAAATCCCTAGAATTAGAGAAGCAGAGCTCAGAGCAGTGACGGCAATGGCGGAAACTATCAACAGCTGATCTCCCACACTCAATCCCGAATCTCCCTATTATCTCCATCCAGATTTTCTTCTACCCGCCAATTTCTCTATCGACAAACTCAGCGAAGCCGAAGATAACTACGTCATCTGGAAATTTCGATTTCTCGATTTCCTTCGATTCACGAACAAAATCGGGTTCATTTGACGGTATTCTCCCGAATCCAGACTCTTACTCGCCGCTCTATCCGGCATGGAAACAATGCGACGCGATGGTTATGTGTTGTCTGATGAATTCGATGAGCGAAAAGCTTGTAAACTCTGTGTTGTACGCGGAGACTGCGCATAAAGCGTGGGAAGATCTCAGACGTAGATTCGTCACTTGCGTCGATTTGAAGATCTACCAGCTTCGTCGGAGACTAGCGACGCTGAGGCAAGAGGTGGTTTGACTCTGTGGCGAAAGTACTAAACGAGCTAAGGAGGCGAGAGAGAAGGATCAGCGTTACGCGTTTCTGATGGGTTTGAACAAAGACTTAAGACTATTTGAGAATGCAAATCATGTACAAGAATACTCCTCCGTCTCTTCACCAAGCTTATGCTATGGTTGAGCAAGCAGAATCGATGATGAAGTGGAGCAGGAGATGAAGAATTTAGGAAGCAGGTCCATGATCCTAACTTTTCTCTATGTTTTCTCTTTATGCCTTTTTTAGATTCTAGTGTTTCTTATTGAGTTTTATTTGAAGCCATAATGGTATATCAATGTCTTATGGAAATTAGATTCATGAACTGAACTTTTGCACACGAGCTCTAAATTTGCCAATAACCAGATAGGCTACTGGTTAGCATACCAACTAAATGGAAATACGAACATGATTATACAAAAAATCTCTCAAAACATAATTGATGAAGCAACAAAGAAGTAGGATTCCTTATTTACAAACAAAAGAGATACATGTGATTTTGTCAGAGCATTAATATCAGCGGCCAGCTTCAATGTCCAATATTGATACATTCTTAATGCTGTCATAACCACTGCTACTGGTATCGCCCTGTGCAGATAAGCTGTGACCACCAAGCAAGTCCTCAATCTCCTTTGGATACTGATCTGACCACTGAGGTTTGGTTGTTTTGATTTTGACTCTCAAGGCCTCTAGCTCTGCGGCTACTTCTTTCATCCTTGGCCTTTCCTCTCCCATCACTATTGTACATTTAACAGCTATTCTTGCAGCTTCCTGGATCTCCCTCTGATTATCCTCTTTCATCACTTGCCCATCAATAATCTCATGCAACCTATTCTCTTTTGTGGCAGAAGCAAAGTAACTCACCAGATGTTTTGAGTACTGTGGTCTTTCGAAGCACAATGCCTTTTGACCTGAGAGCAGTTCCATTAGGACTACCCCGAAGCTATAAACATCGCTCTTTTCGCTCAGAAGTCCTGTGTTGTAGTATTCTGGGTCTAAGTAACCCAGAGTGCCTTGCACCATAGTTGTGAGCTGCTCTTTATCCATCGGTATCAGCCTTGAAGCACCAAAGTCGGCTACTTTTGCAGTCAAGTTTTCATCCAGGAGAATATTAGCAGTCTTGATATCGCGGTGGATGATTGGAATAGAAGCAGAGGAATGAAGATATGCAAGAGTTCCAGCAATTTCTGTGGCTATCCTTAGACGGTGTTCCCATGTAAGAGAATTATCAAACAATGAACCATGCAAGTGATCAAAAAGGGTGCCACTGGTAATGAACTCATATACCAGCAAGGGAACTTCAGTCTCTAGACAACATCCCAAGAGCTTGACCACGTTCCTATGGTTGATTTGTGAAAGAACGTGGACTTCGTTGATGAACTGCTCGACTTGGCTACTGTCTCCAAGCCGAGCTTTCTTTATAGCAACTATGGAATTGTCCGGCAATATCCCTTTGTAGACTGTTCCTTGGCCTCCCTGACCCAGGATTCTGCTCTCATCATAACCATTAGTTGCTTCCTTCATGTCTTCCTCCGTAAATATATTAACATCAACATTTGATGGCCCTGCTCCTGAGAGTCGCTGTATCAACATGCCACCGCCATTTTGCTCAAAGAATTTTTGTCGGAGCTCAGTGTCTTTCCGGTGCTTCAAACTCTGTTGTATACAATTAACGCCAAGTAGGATGACCAAGAAGCCGATGGTTGTCCCTGATCACACACATCATAGACACACAAAGATGATTCGAATGAGGTTATCTGGGAAACAATAAGTCCAGAAACAGTGAGGGAAGCTTACCAAGAAGAATCATAGCCCATCCAAACTCTTTACGCTTGCAGCTCATAGTGGTGGTATCTAAGCGATAACCAGATTGGCATTTACAATAGAAGCCTCCAACCTTGTTTCTACAGGTGTTGGGATCCAAACAGTTATGTCTACTACTAGTACACTCATTGATGTCTGGCCCAAGGAAGAAGAGAGCAAGATGCAATAACAACTGTGTGAGGACAACAATTAACACTCAAAAGAAGAAAGAAGAAAAAGAAATTATTATTTACCATGGCAGCCGTATGAAAGGTATGGATTCCCCTCAAAACCTTCTAAACATTTGCAGTTATACCCGATTCCACGAGTAGAATCGAAACATCTGCTGTTCCCACCGCATATGCTCTTGTTTCCAACCTGTTCACATGTTTGGTTTCCAATGGACCAATCTAATACCACAGGGAAGTCTGTGACGTTTCGCAGATTCTGAAGGTCCTCCAACGCATCGAAGTTAAATGTACCATTTTCGACGAGAAAGGCATAGCTGCAAGGATTAAAGCTTTGCACAGAAATGTTGTTGTCAAAGCTATTTGTACTGAATTGGAAGTTACTGTCCCCTCTAGGTACAGAAGTCTGGCAGCAACCACTACCAGAACATTCTCCATTTGCATCAGGGAGAGAATCGCAAATTGACATGCATCCAGATGAGTAAATATTAACTCCAAAAGTGCTCAGATATGCGTAAGTGTTGCAGCCTACTGCAGTAAACCTGTTTTTGGTGGAGAGAGTTAAATTACCCAGCGCCATACTGTAGTAAGAAGCTTCATTGTTGCAAGAGTAGGATTTGTTAACCCGAACACGTAGCTCGCCGCTGTGAGAAATGTTGATGACTGGAATGTTGCCAAAGAGAAGCTTCTCTTTCTGGTTACATGTGAGATTGAAACTAAGATCTTCAGCATAGTAACAATCTGGAGAAGTGCCAAAAGGGTACTCGATTGTGACATTGCCACATTTAGTTGGGCAACCCTCGCGAGGTTGAGGTTGCCCCTTGACCAGCTGCGTATATGCAAGGAAGAAAATAGCCACCAAGAACAGACCCTGCAACTTCATCTTCTCCCTCTCTCTCTCACTTTCTTTCAATCTCTCTAAATTTGTCTTTCTTTGAGTTTTCTCTCATCTGCCCGAGGCTTCTTAAATCTAAGAAAACAAACTCCACTCTTGAGATGTTCTCTTGACTTGTTTCCGTTGACCTGTCCCCACTTCGCCACTAATTGCAGGAAGCTGCTATACTATTACAGTATATACCTACAGAGACCAGACCAAGTCAATGTAACGCAAGGAGGACGTTTAAGTAGTGGACTTGTCCAGCTTTAAAACTTCAACCTCTATCGTCTCTTACTTTTCTTGATATCCAGGCAAACTACACCCCTTTCTTAACTGTTATTTCCACCTCAAAAATCTCTATACTATTATTATTGAAATATGCAAATTGCTTTAGAGGAAGATGTAGGAATAATAAGGTTCTCTGTTTTCCTTTGAAAAAAATAATTCTAGTGTTACTTCACCAGTAGTTTTTCCAAAATTTCAACATACTCTCTCTCGTTAAGTTTTTATTATCCTTGTTTCATTTTAAATGATGTTTCACTAAATTTTAGGTAAAATTATAGTCTCGTTTTAGAGCTTTTTTTTTTTGTTTCATTTAATTAATGTTTTTAAGTTTCCATATAAAAATTTAATGTATTTGATTTTTACTACAATTTATATTCTGCAGTATGTTTTCTTATTGGTTAAATTAATCTTTAGTTGATGAAGTTTTTATGTAAAAGAGGTAACCTCAATGAAATTTATGTGATTTATTAATTTGTGTGCAAAAACCTTAAACATCACTTAAAATAAAATAGAGGGAGTGATATGTTTATACTAATATATTCTTATTTATTCATTTAGGTAAAATTATTATTCATTATAACACATGTAATAAATGCATTTTAGAGGATAAAATAGACATTTTCTTTGATTTCTTAAATAGTGTGCAAAACTTTAAAACAACAAATTTAATATGAAACACAAGGAGTATTACACTTTAGATATTATGAGTTATTAATTCGAATTTAATAGCCGTAAAGGGTACTCGATAGTAACATTTCCACATTAAGTTTGGCAATTCTCGCGAGGTTGAGGTTGCCCCTTGACCAGCTGCGTATACGGAGAAAATAGCCCCCAAGAACACTCATTGCACCTGCACCTTTAACTTTGTTCCTCTTTTGAGTTTTCTCTCATCTCCTTGAGGCTTTTTCTTATAGAAAACAAACCCCAGTACATGAAATGTTCTCTCTACTCATTTTCGCAGAACCGTTCCCATTCATCGGAAATTGCAGGAATCTACAAGACTAAAATTCTACTACACAAACAAGACCATGCCAATGTAAAACGCAAGGAGGACGTTCAAATATGCTTCATATCCCAACGTGTACGTTTGCTTCCGTTTAACAGTGACAACTTCAGGTCTCGGTCCTCTCGTCTTTTCTATCTTGTTGGTTCTCCTCGTAGTGAGGTCCACCAATTTGGTTTTGTTAACAGTGACTTATTTCTTACTATTCAAAGATTAAGACGGTTGGTAGTTGCAAGGAATCTTAAAATGTGAACCCTCTTCGTCAACTTCAGTCTCGGTTCTTTCTTCTTTTCTTGATATTACACGGCAAATTTACTCTTGTTCTTAACATTTATTTCCACCTCAAAATAATTTATTATTCAAATATGAAATTTGATTTGTAGTGACGATGTAGGAATAAGACTCCTGAGTTCTGATTACAACATGCTCTGTTTCCGTTTGATGCTTTTATTACGAGTTGTTTCTTTCCCCACTATGACATCACTTTTAAATATTATAGTGGGGAGACTAAGCAGAATTATCCCCTATATATTAATTGAGAATCATTTTAACAAAATAACTTTATGTTTACGTGAAATATTACATCAGTGTCATGCTTACATGTCGTCGCCAGAGTGATTCTCAGAAAATATATTTTATAGAACATTAATTACTAGACTAATTATTTTATATGCCATTAGATCAATCATATATAAACTATCTTTATTTTAAAGATTATAATCTTACTTAAATTAGTTTTATTTATTTATGAAAAATCGAATAAGTAAATATTCCATAAAATTATAGCTGATTTTATTGTTTCCTAAATTTAATTAAATCGAGTAAGTAAATATTCCATAAAATTATAGCTGATTTTGTTGTTTTCTAAATTTGGTTTTTAAAATTTTATTTTTAAAAAATATTGTTTTAACTAAATAATTAATTAGTAACATATGTAAAAATCTTAATTTTAAAATTTAATTATTTATACAATAATACACAATTACAATATTTAGAAATGTTTATTTAATTTTATAAAAAATATTATAAACATCTTATACCGCGTATAAGAATCATCTAGTTATATAAAAAAAAAACAAGAGGAAGACATAAATGTAAATAAGTTAATATATGCATTTGGGATCAGATTAGTAATACACACAATCCTACTAGAAGGAAATCGATCGTAGTCATCATCTAACATGTCCTTGCAGCGTTTAAACATTTCTTCCCTCATGTCGCTGTTTACTCTTCAAGACGAACTCTCTTCGAAACTTTTCATACAAATCCACTACGGTTCGCCAAAAGAAGCCGGAGTTATTCCAAGAAACCACGTGAAAATCTTAAAATAAACTGAAAATAGACTGTTAATTTGATGACTACAATAATCTTTGGCAGACAATACATAGAGATTTAAAATGTCTTTTAGATGAGTTAAAAACATGATGAATCAAGCTGTTGATCAAATTTGAAGTTCGAAGCAAATGAGCCATTTAACTTTTTAATTCATAATTTTTTTGAATCATATGGTTGAGATGGTTTACACTTGAGGGAGATCCAGGATGCTGCAAGAGTTTCTTCTTGAGTTGTTTTTGTAATCAGTGTCATATGGAATTAGATTCATGAACTGAAATTTTGCGCAAGAGCTTTTAAATTTGCCAATTACCAGATCGGTTACTGGTTAGCTTATAGGGGAATTATGAACATGATTATTGATCATGCCAACCCGTGGGATGAGAAGTTGAAGAGTAGCTGATAGTGCCTGGTGTCTACAAAAAAATCTCTCATAGCATTATTGATGAAGCAACTAAGATTTTGGCTTTTACAAACAAAAGAGATACATGTAATCTTGTTAGAGCATTAATATCAACGGCCAGCTTCAATGTCCAACCTTGCTACATTCTTGATGCTGTCATAGCCAATGCTACTAGTATCACCCTGTGCAGACAAGATGTGACCACCAATCAAGTGTTCATTCTCCTCAGGATACTGATCCGACCACTTATGTTTGGTTGTTTTGACTCTCAAGGCTTCTAGCTCTACAACTACTTCTTTCATCCTTGGCCTTTCGTCTCCCATAAGTCTTGTACACTCAAGAGCAATTCTTGCAGCTTCCTGGATCTCCCTCTGATTATAATCATTCATCACTTGGCCGTCAATAATCTCATGCAACCTATTATCTTTCATGGCAGCAACAAAGTAACTCACTAGATGTTTTGAGGTCTCTAGCCGTTCAAAGCACAATGCCTTTTGACTTGAGAGCAGTTCCATGAGGACTACCCCGAAGCTATAAACATCGCTCTTTTCGTTCAGAAGCCCTGTGTTGTAGTATTCAGGGTCTAAATAGCCGAGAGTGCCTTGCACCATAGTTGTGAGCTGCTCCTGGTCCATCGGTATCAGCCTTGATGCACCAAAGTCAGCTACTTTTGCAGTTAAGTTTTCATCCAGGAGAATATTAGCAGTCTTGACATCGCGGTGGATTATTGGAATAGAAGCAGAGGAGTGAAGATAAGCAAGAGTTCCAGCTACTTCTACAGCTATCCTCAGACGGTGTTCCCATGTTAGAGAAGAATCAAACATAGAACTGTGTAAGTGATCGAAAAGAGTGCCACTGGTAATGAACTCATAGACCAACAAGGGAACTTCAGTCTCTAGACAGCAGCCTAAGAGTTTGACCACATTCCTGTGGTTAATTTGTGAAAGCACGAGCACTTCGTTGATGAACTGCTCTACTTGGCTACGGTCTGCAAGCCGAGCTTTCTTTATAGCAACTATGGAGTTGTCTGGCAATATCCCTTTGTAGACTGTTCCTTGGCCTCCCTGACCTAGGATTCTGCTCTCATCATAACCATCAGTTGCTTCCTTCAAGCCTTCCTCCGTAAAGATCTTGACATCAATATTTGATTGGCGTGCTCCTGAGAGTCGCTGTATCAACATGCCACCACCATTTTGCTCGAAGAATTGTTGTCGCAGCTCGGTGTCTTTCCGGCGCCTCAGCCTCTGTTTTATGAAACTAACGCCAAGCAAGAGGAGCAAGAAGACGATAGTGGTTCCTGATCACACACATCATAGACACACAGAGATGATTAGAGTGAGTTGATCTGGAAAACATTAAGTTCAGAAACAGTGAGGGAAGCTTACCAAGAAGAATCATAGCCCATCCAAGATCTTTACGCTTGCAGCTCATAGTGGTTCTATCTAAGCGGTAACCAGATGGGCACTTACAATAGAAGCCTCCATCCCTGTTTCTACAGGTGTTGGGATCCGAACAATTATGTTTATGGATAGTACTACTAGTAGTACACTCATTGATGTCTGGTCCAAGGAAAAAGAGGGCAAGGTGCAACAAGAAATGTATGTATGAGGAAAACAATTAACACTAAAATGAAGAAAAAAAAAGAAAAAAAATAATTATATGACGTACCTTGGCAACCGTCTGAAAGGTATGGATTCCCATCAAAACCTTCTAAACATTTGCAGTTATACCCCTTTCCACGAGTAGAATCAAAACATGTACTGTTCCCACCACATATGTTTCTGCCTACAACTTGCTCGCATGTCTGGTTTCCAATAGACCAATCTAGTAGCACAGGGAACTGCGTGACATTCCGCAGATTCTCAAGATCCTCTGAAGAACTGAAGTTAAACATACCATCTTCAACGAAAAAGGCATAGATGCAAGGATTAAAGTCCTGCACAGAAGTCATGTTTTCGAAGCGAGCTGGATGAATTTCAATTCTTTTGCTATGTAACGGGAAAGAGACGTCTGTTCTGCAGCAACCTACACCATTACATTTACTATTTAGCGCCGAGGGAGAATCGCATAATGACAAGCATCCAGTTGAAGAGTTTTGCTTTCCAAAAGTGCTCAGAAGTACCCAAGCGTTACAGCCGACTAAAGTATACTTGTTTTTGGTTGAGAAAGATAAATTATCCAGCTCAAACCAGAGGGAACTGAATCCATTACTTCTTTCCTCGTCGTAGCAAACAGTGGATGGAGGAAACATAACGCGTAGCTGGCCGCTGTGATAAAAGTTTCTCACTTCAATGTTTTGCATGGCATGTGGTTTATCTTCCTCACAGGTGATATTGAAAATATCATCTCCGGGATAGTAACAACCTGTAGAAATGCCAAAAGGGTACTCAATTGTGACGTTGCCACATCTAGATTGGCAATCATGGCGAGATTGAGGTTGGCCCTTCACTAGCTGAGTATAAGCAATGAAGAAGATAGCCACCAAGAACAGACTACGCATCTTCATCTTCTCCCTTTCTTTATTTGTCTCTAACTTTGTTCCTCTTTTGAGTTTTTTGTTTTTTCTTTTTTCATCATCTCTTTGAGGCTTCCTTTAATAGGAAACAAACCCCAGTCTTGGGATGTTTTCGCTGACCCATCCCAATTTTTCCTACAAATCGCATTGCAATACTAAATTCCAACTACATAAGCAAGACCATGTCAATGTAATGCAAAGAGCACGTTCAAATATTTCTATATTACATCACAACGTCTGCGTTTGCTCCCGTTCAAAGATTATGATGGCTGGTAGTAGCAAGGAATCTTCAAATGTGAAGAAATGGTAAATATACAGACATGTATATGCTAATTCAAATATTATTATCAAATAGAAAACCATTTGACAATTAAAAAAGAGTAGTGGACATTGGTCAACTATTTGAACTCCCTCGTCAACTTCTCTCTTCTTTTCTTGATATATATTAACCAAGATAATTTATATATCCTATCTAGAATGAACTCGATTGTAGTAATTATCCAACATCTTCTGAAACGTTTGAAGAGTTCTTGCCTCACTGCTAAATCTTCAAAACTAACTCTATTCGATATTTTTATGCAAATCCACCACGCTTTGCCAAAAGAAGCCGGAGAGAAACTGCGAGAAAATCTTAAGAGAAACTGAAATTACACTGTTTGATGATTTAAATAATCTTTGACAGACCATACATAGAGAATTTAAAGGTATTGTAGATTAGTAACAAAAAAATATATTAGTCGAGGTGTGTATCAAAATTTAACATTTTACCCCAAAAAAAAAAAAAAGGTGTGTATCAAATAGGAAGTTTAAAGCAAATAGAGCCCTTTAATTTTTGAGTTACGTACATGTATTACCACGCAACACACAAGCATCAATTGAAGCAGGAAAAACTAATAATCCTTGAAACTTTGGGCTGGAGAAATCTAAAGCCCATTTTAGCCCAGCTATTTATATATATATATATATATAAAAGAAAATCGAAAGGAATAAATAAAAGCAATCCCTAAATTCAAGCAGTAACGGAAAAAAACGACTCAGAGCAGTGAGTCACAGTGACAATGGCGGAATCTCCCACAAATGATTTTTCTATTTTCACAAACAAAAGACATATATGTGATTTTATCAGAGCTGGACTGATAATTATCAGCGGCCAGCTTCAATGTCCAATATTGCTACATTCTTGATGCTGTCATAGCCCGTGCTACTGGTTTCACCTTGTGTTGATAAGATTTGAACACCGACCAAGTGCTCAATCTCCTCTGCTTCAGGATACTGATCTGACCACTTATGTTTGGTTTTTATGACTCTCAGGGCCTCTAGCTCTGCAGCTACTTCCTTCATCCTTGGCCTTTCTTCTCCCGTCATTCTTGTACACTCAACTGCAACTCTTGCTGCTTCTTGGATCTCCCTCAGATTATCCTCGTTCATCACTTGGCCATCAATAGTCTCATGCAACCTATTCTCTTTCATGGCAGAACCAAAATAACCCACTAAATGTTTTGAGGTTTGTGGCCTTTCGAAGCACAATGCTTTTTGGCCTGTGAGCAGTTCCATGAGGACTACCCCAAAGCTATAAACATCGCTCTTTTCGTTCAGTAATCCTGTGTTATAGTATTCTGGGTCTAGGTAACCTAGAGTTCCTTGCACCATAGTTGTGAGATCCTCTTTATCCATTGGTATCAGCCTTGAAGCACCAAAGTCAGCTACTTTTGCAGTTAAGTTTTCATCCAGGAGAATATTAGCAGTCTTGACATCGCGGTGTATTATTGGAATAGAAGCAGAGGAGTGAAGATATGCAAGAGTTCCTGCAACTTCTATTGCTATCCTCAGACGGTGTTCCCATGTAAGAGAAGAAGAATCAGACAGTGAACCGTGCAAGTGATCGAAAAGGGTGCCACTGTTAATGAACTCATATACTAACAAGGGAACTTCGGTCTCTAGACAGCATCCCAAGAGCTTGACCACGTTCCTATGGTTGATTTGTGAAAGCACAAGCACTTCGTTGATGAATTGCTCTACTTGGCTATTGTCTCCAAGCCGAGCTTTCTTTATAGCAACTATGGAGTTGTCTGGCAATATCCCTTGGTAGACTGTTCCTTGGCCTCCCTGACCCAAGATTCTTCTCTCATCATAACCATCTGTTGCTTCTTTCATGCCTTTCTCAGTAAAGATTTTGACATCAATATTGGATGGCCCTGCTCCTGAGAGTCGCTGTATCAACATGTCGCCGCCATTTTGCTCGAAGAAATGTTGTCGGAGCTCGGTGTCCTTCCGGTGCTTCATTCTCTGTTGTATACAGCTAACGGCAAGCAGGATGACCAAGAAGCCGATGGTGCTTCCTGATCACATTACATATAAACAGAATTGATAAGACCAAGGTTATCTGGGAACAATAAATACAGAAACAGTGAGGGAAGCTTACCAAGAAGAATTCTGGTTAATTCAAAGTCTTTACGCTTGCAACTCATATTGGTGGTAATTAAGTCGAAACCAGATGGGCACTTACAACGGAAGCTTCCAGGAATGTTTTCACAGGTTTTGGGATCCGAACAGTTATGTTTAGGGATTGTGGTACTAGTACACTCATTGATGTCTGGCCCAAGGAAAAAGAAAGCAAGATGCAAAAAGAAAATGTATGAGGAAAACAATTAACACTGAAAAGAAGAAGAAGAAAAAAAAGAAAAAGAAAATAATATGAAGTACCTTGGCAACCGCCTGAAAGGTATGGATTCCCATTAAAACCTTCTAAACATTTGCAGTTATAACCCTTTCCACGAGTAGAATCGAAACATGTGCTGTTCCCACCGCATATGCTTGTGTTTTCAAGTTTGGCTTGTTTGCATGTCTGGCTTCCAATAGACCAATCCAGTACCACAGGGAACTTGGTGACACCCCGCATATCCTTAAGATCTTCCAAAGCATTGAAGTCAAAAGTACCATTTTCCACGAGAAAGGCGTAGGTGCAACGATTGAAGTCATACACAGAAGTCATGTTACTAAGGCGAGCTGGCTCAGTTTGGAATTCATAGCTACTCAAAGGGACAGAGACGTCAAAGTTGCAGCAGCCTTCACTATTACATTCTGCATTTGCCGCCGGGGGAAGACTGCATACTGACAAGCATCCAGTTGAGTGATTTTTTTTGTTTCCTAAAGTGCTCAGAAGTGCAAAAGCGTTACAGCCAACTAAAGTAAACTTGTTTTTGGGGGAGAGAGATAAACTACCCAGCCTATAAAAATACCAACGGCTACCATTTAATGTTCCTTGCCTATTGTAACAAGCGTAGGAAATGTTAACCCAAACGCGTAGCTCGCCGCTATGAGAAATCTTGATCACTTTATTGTCACCAAAGATTAACTCGTCTCTCTCGTTACAGTCGATACTGAAACTACTATCTTCGGAATAGTAACAGCCTGGAGAAGTGCCAAAAGGGTACTCGATTGTGACGTCGCCACATCTAGTTTTGCAACCTGGCCAGGATTGACCCTTTACCAGCTGCGTATAAGCGAGGGAGAAAATAGCCATCAAGAATAGACCCTCCTGCACCTTCATCTTCTTCTTCTTCTTCTCTCTCTCTCTCTCTCTGTCTTTTTTTGTCTTTCTTCCTTTCTAACTTTGTTCCTCTTTTGATATTTCTCCCATCTCTTTGAGGTTTTCTCTTATAGGAAACAAATCCCATTCTTAAGATGTTCTCTTTACCCGTTTACGCAGACCCGTTCTCATTTTCCCGCACATTGGAGAAAGCTGCAATACTATAATCAACTACAGAGACAAGACCATGTCAATGTGATGTAAGAAAGACGTTCAAATATGCTCCATATTCCCATATTATATCCCAACGTCTGCGTTTGCTTCCGTTTAACAGTGACACTTATTTTTGTAGTATTCGAAGAC
The DNA here is from genome assembly GCA_018361395.1 of Boechera stricta. Taxonomy (NCBI): domain Eukaryota; kingdom Viridiplantae; phylum Streptophyta; class Magnoliopsida; order Brassicales; family Brassicaceae; genus Boechera; species Boechera stricta. The sequence goes on along the minus strand of CM031539.1, from coordinate 3,657,759 downwards.
TACGACGCTTGGTAGTTGCAAGGAATCTTCAAATGTGAAGAAATGTTATATATTCAGACTATATGCTTAAGATATTATTATTGAATGGAAAACCATTTGGCAGTAAAAAAAAGAGTAGTGGACATTGGTCAACCATCTGAACTCCATCTTCGTCAACTTCTCTCTGTCCTCTCTTCTTTTCTTGATATCACCAGGCAAATTTACCCTTTTTCTTCACTGTTATTTCCACATCAAAATAATTTATTTGTCAAATCTAAAATTTGCCTTATAGTCACGAACTGACGATGTAGGAATAAGTCTCCTGATCACAACATGCTTGCTTTATTTTCTTTTGATGCTTTCAAATAAAAATTCTGGTGTTCCTTTACTATGTTGATCCTTTTTTCTCATATGACATATTACACATTTAGATATTCGGAGTCATTAAGGAGAGTTTTTTTTTTTTTTGCTTCAACTATTAAGGAGTGTTACACTTGATGATCAGACGAAATACCAATGTATATAGTACCCCGAAGATTATAGGAAAGTAACACAAAGTGACAAAAATCTCTAGACAAAAATCTCAGGCTTTTTGGCCTGAGAGCAGTTCTATGAGGACTACCCCGAAGCTATAAACATCGCTCTCATCTCTTTCACGCTTCTTATAAGAAAAAGGGTAGGGCTCTCGAAATTATCCGTTTACCTTCTTCGAAGACCCATTCCCATTTCCCCTTCACTTTGCTTCCAAATCTACAATACTATAATCCATTGCCCAATTACACAGGCAAGACATTTTGTACTTTAATGTCGGTCAAGTGAAGTCCATGTCAGAGTAATGCAAGGGGGGCGTTGAAGTATGCTTCATATAACGTTTAATATTTTAACGTCTACGTTTGCCTCCGTTTAACATTTTTTCCTTCTTTTGTTTAGGGAATCAAATACCATAATTGGTTGGTTGTTACAAGTAAACAACAAATGGGAAGAGTAGGTAAGATTCTGACGACGCTTTAAGATAATATAGAATATAAACCATTTGAGCTCTCGTCAACTAGAGTCTTTGTCAAAATTAGTTAAAAAAAAAACATTAATTAGCTGTATTCATAGTGATTTTTTTAACTGTTAAGGCGCCTCTGAAGACATGGTTCCTAATGTTAACATGCTCTGTTTACTTTTGACGTTTAGTGTTCCTTTTTGGATTCATGAATTCTAAGTTGGTGTCGGAGCCGCTTGAAATGCAGACAGTGTATACAAGAAATCCATGGCGGGAATGTCTTGGCAGGCTCAGACTAACCCAGCTCAGCTGGATTTTGTGGAAGTTGTTGTTGACTGATGCAACCGTTACACGTACCAGCAAATGCAGCTGCTCATGCCTTGATAGGTGTTGTTTGAATCTGGATATGCTATCAGCGTGAATGGAGATCACGACTCGGTGTAAATAGTTCATCTTTTTTTGGTGCGTTTTGCGGAAAGAAGGACCTTCCCGTTTTCAAGTAACAAAGCTGAACATAAACACCGAGGCAGATACTAGACTTCCTTCCCTTGTGTTGCCTGCTCCAACCTCAGGTCATAACTACGCCTTGATAGACATCTTATATTGTCCATTGCATCGTTTACTATGCTATGAAATGAAACTTTTCAAGGTTTCAATTTCACTGGTGTATGAAGCAGTGACTCAAAGACGTTTACACATAACCTGCAGACCAAAAACTGGAGTTTGTTTCGAATTATTAACCCTTTCTTTGTTTAGTAATTAAGTATCCAGAAAACTCTAAATTAAAACATCAGAAAGGAAAGAAGATTCTCATCACTAACCAGCAAAAATGGAAATATAAAAACAGAAAAGAGAAGCAAACATGAGATTGACCAAAAGCAGGCAACACAACAAGCTTTTTCGTCAGAAACATCTTTACATTCATGTTAAAAGATATAAAAGAAGAACATGTGACTTCAAACTGAAAGAAACCTTTCGAATTTAGCTTCAAGATTCTTCAGAATAACTCAACATCGTCAAACCGAAGAATCTTCGAAACAAGTTAAAAAGGCAAAAGAGCACACTCAGCTCCTTGGGACAGTCTGATTCATTTTCCAGTAAAGGAGATGTGATCCAAAGTAAGTGCGTAAGGTTATCTGGATCCAAGTCCAAGAGAAAATATATATTAAGCTTCCATGTGGAAAAGTATTCAATCTTCTTAGAAGCAAATAGTTAGGAACACCTCATTCTCAAACTGGCTTAATAATGAGACATTTGTTACACCCCAGAAAATTGGATTAAGATGTCGAGAATAATACAGCAGAAATGATGAAAATAACCTTAACCAGTTGATTACTGAGAGGTTGAGTTCAAATAAACCTTAGAGAGCTGCTTATATTAACCACTCCTTTCTCACTACATTCTCAACTTTCTTCACTGATGCAACACAATGATCTCTCACATCAAAGTCTCAAGATCATTTCAATCAAAGCAAGCTTACAAGAGCAGAAAATGAGACTTCATTTAGCGAAGCTATATACCAATCAAGAGAAGTGTCAAGCCAATTCCGTCATAAGTCAACACCCAATACCCTTTGTTTTAACTCCAATCCCATCCGATCATTCTCAAGTTTCATCCTTTCATTCTCCATTCTCATTCTCTCAAGTTCTTGATCCCTTTTCTTACTAAACCTCTGCCACCTGAATCTTTGTTTCTCCAATTCCAGCAATTCAACTTGGATCTGAAGCTTCTGCTCTTCCAGCTGTAGAGTCCGGGACTCCATCCACTGCTTCTGCATTGAAGCTGCTCTCCCACTCTCCGCCCCACCTTGATTCACATCAGCTTGAGAAAACGGCATTTGAGGTAAAGGGACGTTATTGCATTCCAGAGAATTCACATGACTCGGATGGTCTGCATCTTCATGGCTATGGTTTTTCTTAAACTCAAGCCGTATCGCCAATCGTCTTTAACTAAGCGTCTGTGAAAAAGCTCACCTCGTATTACTTCGGCCCATTCACAATCACAGAACGCATAGGAAAAGTTGCTTATGTATTCCACAGCTGCCTACTACTACGAAAATTCACAATGTATTCCATGTTTCACAGTTGAAGCAAGCAATTGGGAAGCATCACCAGGTACATCCGCTTCCCTCTACTTTATCTCAGGTTGATGAATACGTTGTGGAACCTGAGGAGGTCATCAACACAAGATACAATGCCAACGGTGCGCTGGAGGTGCTCATTAAATGGAGAGGATTGCAAACTGATGACAACTCGTGGGTGTTAGCAAAAGAACTCCTGCAACACTTCCCTTCCTTGGAGCTTTGGGACAAGCTCTGTCTCAAGGGAGAGAGTATTGTTAAACCCCTCCAAGTCTACTTAAGGAAAAAGATGAAGACAGGAACAGAGAAACAGAGCAAAACAGAGGGTATTCAACAGATTTCTGCAGCTGGCGTGGACTATGCTGAGGTGGAAAACGGATTACTGGATGAAATGGACAGGTCATACAAGGTTCTAGAAGATCCTAGAGAGGAGGAGGAAGATATTTTGAGGCGCAGCAACGGCAGGATTGAATAGGATGCGCTGGCAGTCCTCGTACGGTTAAAGTAAAAGTGAGTCATGACAAATTTAGGAGGAGCGTCACCTCTATCAGTTTATTATAATAATGACGTGTGATGTTTTCTTTATGTTTTAAGTTTTTAGTGAGGTTTGTAAGGGTTTTCACCTGGTGGTGGATCCAAGAGTAGCTTGAAGAACACAAGTCGGCGAAGGGGCCTTCTTGGTTCTTTCAAGGGGTGTTTTCTTTTACTTTGTTATCTTGTTACTTGTTTTGGGGTGGTGTGTGGGGGAAAACGGGATTGTAATCACGTTTTCAGTTCAATAAAAGTTCTTGAGAAAAACCTGCAAATTTTATTAAGCAACCTGCAATCTTATTTACAAATCTGAGAATCCTTCTTAATAGCATTCTTACAAGGGTTTGAATAGAAAGGGTAAGTTACAAACTTATCATAATGCCAACCCGTGGGATGAGAAGCTGAAGAGTAGCTGATAGTGCCTGGTGATCTACAAAAAAAATCTCTCATAGCATTGTTGATGAAGCAACTAAGTTTTTGGCTTTTACAAACAAAAGAGATACATGTAATTTTGTTAGAGCATTAATATTAACGGCCAGCTTCAGTGTCCAACCTTGCTACATTCTTGATGCTGTCATAGCCAATGCTACTGGTATCACCCTGTGCAGACAAGATGTGACCACCAATCAAGTGTTCATTCTCCTCAGGATACTGATCCGACCACTTATGTTTGGTTGGTTCGACTCTCAAGGCTTCTAGCTCTACAGCTACTTCTTTCATCCTTGGCCTTTCCTCTCCCATAGGTCTTGTACACTCAAGAGCAATTCTTGCAGCCTCCTGGATCTCCCTCTGATTATAATCGTTCATCACTTGGCCGTCAATAACCTCATGCAACCTATTCTCTTTCATGGCAACAATAAAGTAACCCACTAAATGTTTTGAGGTCTCTAGCCGTTCAAAGCACAATGCTTTTTGGCCTGAGAGCAGTTCCATGAGGACTACCCCGAAGCTATAAACATCGCTCTTTTCGTTCAGAAGCCCTGTGTTGTAGTATTCAGGGTCTAAATAGCCGAGAGTGCCTTGCACCATAGTTGTGAGCTGCTCTTTATCCATCGGTATCAGCCTTGAAGCACCAAAGTCGGCTACTTTTGCGGTTAAATTGTCATCCAAGAGAATGTTAGCAGTCTTGATATCGCGGTGGATGATTGGAATTGAAGCAGAGGAATGAAGATATGCAAGAGTTCCAGCAATTTCTGTGGCTATCCATAGACGGGGTTCCCATGTAAAAGAATTATCAAACAATGAACCATGCAAGTGATCAAAACGGGTGCCACTGGTAATGAATGTGGAATTATGAGTATTAAAGAGAGTGTTTGAGTATATAAGAGAGACAAAAGAATAGTATAGAGAATGTGAGAGAATTTAAAATATGTTCTTATATTATATACTTCATTGCTTGTTTACATCATATATATAGACAAAGCTGAACTCTAAACCTACGTATATATTAAATACATATTAAATATATATAATATTTAATAAACAATATAGTTTCCCAAGGTTTGACAATTGTTGTTCAATTTTTCTACTTCTTAGACTTATGTTTACGAGTATCTTCCCAAGGTTTGACATTAGCTACTCAACTTGTTTCCTTTTTGACTTATGTTTGTCCCCTTCTAGATTTCTTTTAGTTCAACACTCCCCCTCAAGGTTGGCCGGTGAGGACTCCAGAGGCCAATCTTATCATGGATGTGCTCACATATACGTAATGGAGTGGCTTTAGTAAATATGTCAGCCATCTGATCTCCACTCTTTACGAATTTAGGCTCAATCAAGCCTTCTTGAATCTTTCCTCGGACGAAGTGACAATCCACTTCTATGTGCTTCGTCCTCTCATGGAATACCGGATTAGAGGCTATATGGATCGCAGCTTGATTATCACAATATAGACTCATCGGTTTGTCATTACTGATTCCTAAATCCTTAAGAAGAGCTCGTAGCCATATTATCTCCTTAGTGACCTCCTTCATTGCTCTATACTCAGCTTCAGCACTAGATAGAGCAATAACCTTCTGTCTCTTACTTCTCCATGTTACTAGATTACCTCCCAAGAATGTGCAATATCCGGTTGTTGATTTTCTATCTTGTTTATCTCCGGCCCAATCAGCATCACAATATGCTTCCAATTCAGTTTTCCCATTGCATTTCAACCATATTCCCTTTCCTGGATCTCCTTTAAGATATCTGAGTATCCTTTCCACCATGTTCCAATGGTGTGTTTTTGGAGCTTGCATATGCTGGCTCACTCTATTAACCGCAAAACATATATCTGGCCTGGTTATGGTTAGATATATCAGCTTCCCAACCACCCGTTGATATTGTTTCACATCTGGCCATATCTCCCCCTCAAGCACATCTTGATATCCTTCTTCAATGGGCGTTCTTGCTGGTTTTGATCCTAGCTTCCCTGTTTCTTTTAGTATATCTGTCACATACTTCCTTTGTGATATAAACATCCCATCGGTTTCTCTAGTCATCTCAATGCCTAAAAAATACCTCAACTCCCCTAGATCCTTGATATCAAATGCTGTCTTCAAAGCCCCTTTTGTGTCCTAATCCTTCAACATTACTTCCGGTGATGATGATATCATCAACATAGATCAATACCACCACTAAACCTTCTTGATTTTTCTTAGTGAATAGAGTATGATCAGCCTCAGATTTTATAAACCCCTTCTCTATTAAACAATTGCTTAACCTTTGGTACCACGCTCTCGGTGATTGTTTTAAACCATAGATAGCTTTCCTTAATTTACACACCTCTCCTTCTTGTGTACCATATCCTTGAGGACAAGCCATGAACACTTCTTCTTCTAGATCACCTTGCAAGAAAGCGTTCTTCACATCCATTTGCCATAGTCCCCATGAGAGATTAATGGCAATGGATAGAAGAGCTCTTATTGAGTGTAACTTCGCCACCGGTGCAAACGTTTCGGTATAGTCTTCTCCATAGACTTGTGTATATCCTTTAGCCACTAGTCTAGCTTTGTACCTTTCCACTTCACCATTGCTCTTATACTTGATGGTGTAGACCCATCTACATCCCACCAACTTCTTCCCTCTTGGGAGTTCAGTCAAGTCCCATGTGTTATTCTTTTTCATAGACCTGATTTCTTCTTTCATTGCTTGGATCCATTTCTCATCTTTGCATGCTTCCTCATATGATGTTGGGACCTTGTTTTCATCAATTCTGGTTAGATATGCTTGGTGCTCCTTAGGAAAGTAAGATAATGAACAATACTCCTCAATTGGGTATTTTATGGCCGTTGTACTTATTTCTTCTTCTTGAGTGGTGTTTGATCTACTAAGTAAATGGAGAATGTTGTTGCCTATAGGATCAGGATCAAAGCCTACCGTACACTCAGAACATTCCTCACTCAATGTAGAAGACACCACCTGATTAGTATCACCTTGAGTTGTTGCTAAGCCATTAAAATAAAACCTTCTATTTTCCCAATTTTCTGGACCAAACTTGGGTCTTGAGCTTCTTCTCAATACTAGTTCTTGAACCGGATTGAGTCTTGAGCTTCTCCTCAATACTGGTTCTTGAACCATAGTTTCCTCATTCTCCACTTCATCTCCATGCTCTTGAGTTCCACTTACTTCACCTTGAATAACCGAAGCCTCATGTTCTTCGGACCCGGATGAAGAGCTACTATCCTCGGAACTCCTCTCCTCGGATTGTTGCTCACTCGTGCTAACCTCCCCATCTACTATAGTTTGGCTCCCTTCTCCTTCCATGGGAGCACTCCTCAGTATGTGTTCCCTATCCAAGTTCCAGCTCACGATCTCATCTAGATTCTCCAACTTCTTCTCGGTGAAATATCCTACCTCCTCATCAAACCGAACCTCTCTTGATACATACATACGGTTTATCTCAGGACTAAAGCACTTATATCCCTTTTGATTGCTTGAGTATCCCACAAATACACACTTGATACTCTTAGGCTCCAACTTGTTCCTTTGAGCTTCCGGAATAAACACATAACTACTACACCCAAATACTCGAAGATGATCAATGCTTGGTTTAATCCCATTCAAGACTTCATAGGGAGATTTGTTATCCAGATTCGGAGTTGGTAGCCTATTTATGACATAACAGGCTACCATCACGGCATCTCCCCAAAATCTCTTAGGAACTCCTCTCTCAAACATCATGCTTCTAGCCACTTCTAACACATGCCGATTCTTCCTTTCCGAGATCCCATTTTGCTGAGGTGTGTATGGACAAGAGGTTTGGTGAACTATCCCCTTATCCTCCATCAACTTCTTAAACTGATTGCTTGTGTATTCTCCTCCATTGTCACTTCTAAGGATCTTAACTCTTGTTCCAAATTGTGTTTCCACATAGTTGTAGAATTTGATGAATGATTCTAAAACTTGATTTTTGGAACTCATAAGTGTCACCCATGTGTACTTTGACTTTTCATCAATGAATGACACAAAATACTTATATTGATCCTTAGAAACACATGGAGCTGTCCACACATCCGAATGGACTAACTCAAAGCAATTCTCATACATTGTAGTTGAATCGGAAAGCTACTTCTGTTTTCCTAACACACAAGCTTCACACTCCTTATTTTCTTGAACAAGGTTGGCGACCATGCTGAGCACCTTACTACTTGGATGACCCAATCGTGAGTGCCATAAAGGGCTTGAACCAACCGCTAAGCAAATGACTTCTTCTCATCATCCACCTTCTTATTCAAAACATAAAGACCATTTTTTACTCCTCCTTCTCCAAACACCTTATCAGTTTTGTTGTCCTGAAACTGAACCAAATCAGACCMAAAAATCACCTTGCAATCTAGATCTTTAGTGGCTTTATGAACCGATAAGAGATTAGATGTAAACTCAGGAACATATAAAGCTTTAGTGTTTTTCCTAAACACTTCAAAATCTCCAATTCCTTCTATAGGAACCTCTCTGCCATTAGCTACCCTAACCACTCCACCATGCGGTCTAACATTCGCTAATAAGGTTTCATCCTTAATCATGTGGTGACTAGCACCCGAATCTACTATGACTTTGTTCTGAATTTTGGTAAACAAACATTTCTTACCTGATTCAGCTAGCTTTGAGATACTCTTGATCAGAGCCTCAAAATCAGATTTCCGAACTAGCCCATTACTTTCTTCAACTTGAGCTGTTCTGGCAAACACCTTTTGTCCTTGACCACTCCCTTGTTCATTTCCTCTCAGCCTAGCTGGTTTCAAGTGTGGGTAAAGAGTCCAACATTTTTCCTTTGTATGGTCTCTCATTTTGTAATGCTCACACACGAAACCCTTCTTATCTCCATAGGGCACATGCTTGTACACGGCATGGGCCATCTCGCTAGCTGGTTGAAATAGGCTCCTTGAGCCTTCCTCCTTTTGAATCTGTTGACAAACTTCATTTAGTGTTGGAAGCTTGTCAAATCTCAAGACATGCTGAATGAGACCCTTGTATGAGTCATCTAGTGTGAGAAGCAATCCAAAAACTTGATCTTGCTCACGCCTCTCATTCAGCTCCTTAGGGTCATTCGTTGGTGGTCTAAGCATTTCAAGCTCAGCCCATAACCCTCTAAAGATCCCAAACAGATCATTGAATGCCTTGCCATTCTGCTAAAGGTCATTCAACGCTTTCTTCACCTCGAAGATCCTAGAGATATTTGTCATATCCCCATACACGCCCTTGAGTGTATCCCACAACTCCTTGGCGGTTTCACAATAGGAATAGGCTGCCAGTATCGAAGACTCTAATGAGCTTTGAAGCATGGTAAGGACCTGCTAGTCTTCCTGGTCCCATTTCTTCAGCTTATCATCCTTCTCAACATTCCCAGCCTTCTCAGCCGAACTTTCCCCTTCCACGGCCTTACCCTTTTTCACGGCGTTAGCATTATCCTCTACATAGCTCCATAGCCCTCGGCTTCTTAGAGCAGCCCTTGCGGTCCTTGACCACAACAAGTAGTTATTCCCCTTGAGAACAACCGGTACAACAACTTGCTTTTGAATCTCCATGTAACGTTTRTAAGCTTTAAAAAGATTCAAGAATTTCTTTAGGAATGTTTCGGAAACAAGGACCTAAATCTCAAACTAGACCTTCTTACAACTCATTTATGAATAATGCTGAGGATTAGAGTAAGAAAAATCTAGGGAGTGATTTAGATTCACACGAAACCGAAACACAAAATACGATTTGAATGCAAGAGTGAAAAACACACGAATAAATACTTTCAAGATCGTTTATTTTGCTCTGATACCATGTGGAATTATGAGTATTAAAGAGAGTGTTTGAGTATATAAGAGAGACAAAAGAAGAGTATAGAGAATGTGAGAGAATTTAAAATATGTTCTTATATTATATACTTCATTGCTTGTTTACATCATATATATAGACAAAGCTGAACTCTAAACCTACGTATATATTAAATACATATTGAATATATATAATATTTAATAAACAATATAGTTTCCCAAGGTTTGACAATAGCTGTTCAATTTTTCTACTTCTTAGACTTATGTTTACGAGTATCTTCCCAAGGTTTGACATTAGCTACTCAACTTGTTTCCTTTTTGACTTATGTTTGTCCCCTTCTAGATTTCTTTTAGTTCAACAATGAACTCATATACCAGCAAGGGAACTTCCAGACAACATCCCAAGAGCTTGACCACGTTCCTATGGTTGATTTGTGAAAGAACGTGGACTTCGTTGATGAACTGCTCTACTTGGCTACTGTGTCCAAGCCGAGCTTTCTTTATAGCAACTATGGAGTTGTCCGGTGATATGCTCAAATTAATACCCTAAAAGTACTAAAGCAGTTGCTGCAGTATATCAGGGGTCGAACCAAAATCGAAAATTCACGCATAGATGAAAGATGCAGGTGTCTAAGCAAACAAATGATTTATGAAAAACAAATGGTCGAATTAAACTTAGGTTGAATTTGTATAGAAGGAAACTAGGCTCAGGAAAATTCTCGAAATCAATGATAAACAACAATTAATCAATTAAGGTTCAATTCATTAAGCGCTTCTTGAACTCAAAAGTATAGTTGACACTGTCGTTGCGAAAACTAACTAAGTCTAAAGTCTAAATTCCAAATCTCTTTGCAAATCCTACACAGTAAACCAGCAATCAATTCAAGTTTGATATGTTCACAATTCGATTAAACCAAATCTCTTTGCAGATAATCCAATTGCTCACCCAGGTTTTATCAGTTACTCGTTGCACTGTCGTGCTAATCGATTAATCTAGGTTCTATATTCTAAGTGATCAGGTTAGAAATAGCTTTGAGAACAACATGGTGAAGCTATTCAGATTTTGAACTAACAAATCAATTATCATAAATCGAGAAATCCATATGAGAAATCCAAACTAAATGAGACTACTCGCATGATAGATGAAACAAATAACATAACTGAGTAAATCATGAAATTAAACAAAAGAATAAAAACAAGGGTTCGGGATCTTCTATGATGAACAATCTTGATCCGTCTCCTCAGCTCTCAAAAATAAAGTCGCCTTTAACCTCAAGACTAAGAGTTTGCTTAAATAGGTCTAAAACACGATGGGCTTCTTTGTAAATAAGGGAAAGTATTGGGCTTCTTTGGTGAGAATTCTCGTCCTTGGACATCTATCTCCGTCGATTCGTCGGTATCGATCGATCGCAGGGATGGTGTCGTCGATACTCAGGCTTGAGAGTATGCGGTATCGATCGATACCGGGATGGTGTCGATCGATACTCGAGGCTTGAAAGCGGGTACTTTCTTCGGTTTGCTCCAAAATCCAAATATCTCCAAAATCTCCAATTTCGTCCCAAGCATGCTAAACCCGAAAAGACTCTAAAATGATAGAAAAACACTAGAAAGATTCGATAAAGCGACTTATATCATGGCTAAAACGGGTAAAATCCATGATATATCAACTCCCAGACTTAGCCTTTTTGCTTGCCCTCAGCAAAACAGAAAACTAAGTGAGAGAAAGAGGTTTGAAAAACCTTAGAGATCTGATCTGACCGAAATCTGTAATGATCCCTCTTGCGCCCTGTTGCTGATCGACTTCAGATCTAACCTCCATGTACTTCTCCATTAATTCCCACAGACTTCACTCATGACCCGCTAAGTGTTCATCCAGCATCATCGCCATTTCATGCTAAAATCAATGTCCACGAACTTTCTAGATTCTTTGGTCATACATACCATGAGACAATTCATTCAACTTTTTCTTGGTATTTAACTCCCGACTTATTTCACACCAGTTCTTATTGATTTTTTTTTTTTAGCAATATACAAATCAAGGTTCGAGGCAGCGAGTATTGATAGTGTTAGCTACCGAATTCGTTCTTACCCTCTCAGTATCCAGTTCTTATTGATTCTCTTTTTTTAACTGCACATACAAATCAGGTTCGAGGCAGTATTGATAGTGTTAGCTACCGAATTCGGTTCTTACCCTCCGATGTATCCGACTTATCAGGGGAGATCACCATTTCTTTCATACGCAGTTCCTTAGCTAGGTAATGAATGATGAATCAAGCTCTTTGGACATTTACCTTATTGATGAAGTGCAAAATTTGGCTAAAACTTGTGATGAAAACTTGTTGGAACAATCCATGAATTCGGCTTGCGTTTACCTCATTTTTCATTAGTCGAACTGAAACTAATCCTGTAACAGCGGTCAAAAGCAAAATCAGAACAACAAACCAAGCACAACCGATCAAAACTCTAAGTTGTTTTGACTCATTAAACAAAATTGTTTTTTTTTTTTTTTTTATAAAACAAATGAACACTGTCGATAATTACCTCCCCGACTTAAACAACACTGTCCCCAGTGTTTATCAAGCCTAGAGAAGGTGAAAAAAATCAAAGGGCAAAGCGAAATAGGTCGAAACAGAGGTGTTACCATAGAGTGGTGGTGTCGTCGATACCAAGGTGGTGTCGATCGATCTGAGCTCGACCATCCTTCTTCCGACGATTCGCAAGACACAACAAAACACAAAAACTCATATTTATAGACTTACCAGTGGGTTGCCTCCCACTAAGCGCTTGTTTAATGTCACGAGCTTGACTTTGAGTAAGATATCAGTCAGGACAAGGTGGAGGACTCACTCCGAAATAAGCTCCACAACCAGACATCTGCAGCTTCAAAGTTTTGCTCATCATATCCTCTTCTTTCTCTTTCATCTCCGTAGGAATGAGAACTCTAACCTTAGAGAAAGGTTTCGAGGTGCCTGCACTTCACCTTATGATCGAATCTCCATCACACTTCGAGGAATCAAAGTGAAATTAGCAGCACCGTTGATCTTCTTGCCGTCGCCTTCCTCTTTGCTGCCTTGGTCTTCTCCACAACTTTCTTGGGGTGTTGGGGGGGTTCATTTGAAACATCTGCGACTTTTGGTTCATCATAAGATTCATCGAGCAGATCGATCATCAGAGTCTCGCCCGAGGCAATGGTGATGCACGAGACATGTCTGGGTGCTCCTCCGGAAGGAATGGCATCGTAGAAGCGTCTCCGTCAATGCAAGAAAAGAGATTCTCTTCTTATGCGTGTCCATGATCGCCAACAGTAATACATAAATGGTCTTCCCAAAATCAAGGCACCCTGGATCCTTGGCTCATCTCCACAACCTGAAAATCAGTAGGAATCAGACAATCTCCTATTTTAACAGGTAAATCGAAATTGTAGCGTAAGGAGTGAGCTAGAAGAATCGTATGTGAGAAGCGTGTTGGAGATCTCATATCAGCTTTCTCGATCTCTGATCGCCTCGACATGGCGTTGACACAGACCACGAGTCGGCGAGAGACTCGCTTGAAGTTTACTCGAGATGGAGCATGGGCGAAAATTTTCACAGTGTACCCTCTTTTGTCAGTCTCGGTGGTGGTGTATGCGACCGGAGGTCCTTGACCATTTTTTACAAAGACTTGCTAGCAGCCTCCCACTCCTCTTTGTCGCTAATAATAGGATAGAAATTGACTGGGACCCTTTCTTTTTGCAGCGTTCAACATCCGCTTGGGCCTTCCGGTATCGATCGATCTTGGGATGGTGTCGATCGATACTGGATTTTCAGCGTCAGCGTCTCTCAGCCAAGATCGGCCCGGATTTTCAGGTATTAGATGGCAACTCCTGAATTTACCACTTTTCCACTTCTTAGACTTATGGCGTTGATGTGAGCTCTTGGATCTTGATCTTCCTGGAAGAACCCCTCTTGTCTTACTCACCGCGGTGCGTGGAGCAATTTGAGTCTCGAGTTTCTGATTCAATGCCTCGAGCTTTGGTTTATATACCCGTTCAACCGACTCTGTCATTTTTCGTTATTGATTCAGCGTCGAAGGGTATCGGCCGATACGGATGAGGTGTCGATCGATCTTGGAGTTTTGTATCGTCTGCGGGTTGATGTCTAGTATCATAACGAACACAGTCATCTCGCTCAAAATCCTTCTCTAGCCGAGGTGATTGCATTGACATGTCCATGCTGTGGTTGAACTATCTTTCCCTTGACAGGCCGATGTCCGAGCTATTTGATTTTCCAAAGATCTTCGATGGATTTCGAGAGCGCCGATTCTCCCATTCAGATCAGTGTATAAATTATCCAGCTTTCTATTGAAATCCAAGTCATCTTTTCTTGTCCCGCAGAATTTGTTCCAAGAGGATCTCCGCCTTACTCAAACCTCTGAGAATGCGGGTAAGCTGAATTACCGTATTGGCGAGTAAAATCACCGCTTTGAAGTGGTTTTGGGCATTGAGTGGCACCAAAACCAGATTGGTTACCTCCGACTTGTAACCACCTTGCTGATTGTTGTTGAAGCTTTGGTTGTTGTCAGAACCAAATCGACCCTGAAAACCAGAACCACCAATGTAGTTAACATCCTCTGCCTCATCTTCAATGTTCTCTGCTTCCTCAGCAAAATGTACAGCCTTCTTCGCTTTCCCACTAAGAGGTGTGTGCATCGTGTCCAGCTTCGCCTGAACCTCAGAATCCAACGCCAACACTAGCGAGCCTTTTCGCCGAAATCAGCATTCTGTGCTATTGCTAGACGCCAAGTTCTCAATCAGCTTCACAGATCGGTTGGAATCGTGTTGAAGTTCCCATTGCTTGCAGAATCCAGTGCCATCCGATACCGCCAATCAATCCCTCTAAAAGATCCCGAGTGAACTTGACAAACCGGATAGCTCTCTGGTAGATCTGAATTGCACCTGCAGCCTTGAGTTTCGTGACCTGAGAAAATTGAGAGATCTTGTTCCGAGCTCCTCCGATCTCGCATCGCCATAGAAATTGTTCAGAATGCGTTCTTGGTCTCTGCCCAAGTAGAGATCCGGGAGGTAGTGCTTCAGCCAGAAGCTGCCTCTCCACCAAGAGAGTATGGAAAGAGCTTACAAAAGAGGTATTTGTGGTACTCCATGATTTCATACGGTGACCAAATCTTCGAATTCTCGATGTGATCCATGGTGCTCGAGAGAGACCGTGAAGGGGTGCTGTCCAACAAGAGTGAAGTAAGCAGGCTTCATCAAAGTCATTCCTCCGAAAGTCGGAATACGGATTGCCGCACGATTTGCATAGAATTGATCCGGTCGGTGTAATCGCCGTCTGCTCAGCAACAGTTGTTGGGAGGAGGTATTTGTTCACCTTCCTCATCATGCACCAAACCTTGTGGAAGATCCATCTCAATTGTAGTTCTTTCGCTTTTCAATGCGCGCTCAAGCCTGCTAGCTCGAGGAGAGATTGATCGGGTGTTCTTTCGCTCTCCTGTGTACGCTGATGCATACACCTGAAAATCAAAAGACGAGAAAATAAGTAACCAAAATTAAAACAGACGCTCAGTGTCGATCGATACCAATGGAGTATCGATATCGACGACTAACTTGACAAAATCGACAACTAAAATTTAATGGTGAATTTTTGAGTCCCCAACGGCGCCAAATTTGATATGCTCAAATTAATACCCTAAAAGTACTAAAGTGGCAGATATCGTGGGTCGAACACAAGAACTCAAGAAAATTCACAATAGATGAAAGATGCAGATGTTAAAACAAATGATTTATGAGAAACAAATGGTCGAATTAAACTTAGGTTGAATTTGATGTAGGAAACAGCTCAGGGAAATTCTCAGAAATCAATGATAAACAACAATTAATCAATTAAGGTTCAATTCAATTAAGCCTGCTTCGAACTCAAACACGAAAGTATAGAATAACCGTGCTGTAAAACTAACTAAGTCTAAAGTCAAATTCCAAATCTCTTTGCAAATCCTACACAGAAACCAGCAATCAATTCAAGTTTGATATGTTCACAATTCGATTAAACCAAATCTCTTTGCAGATAATCCAATTGCTCACCCTAGGTTTTATCAGACACTCACAGACTGTCGCGTCTAATCGATTAATCAGGTTCTATATTCTAAGTGATCGTTAGAAATAGCTTTGAGAACAACCTATGGTGAAGAACTATTCAGATTTTGAACCCTAACAAATCAATTATCATAAATCAGAGAAATCCATATGAGAAATCCCTAAACCTAAAATGAGACTACTCAGACATGATAGATGAAACAAATAACATAACTGAGTAAATCATGAAATTAAACAAAAGAATAAAAACAAGGGTTCGGGATCTTCTCTATGATGAACAGAGTCTTGGATCCGTCTCCCTCACAAAAGCTCTCAAAAATAAAGTCTGCCCCTTTAACCTCAAGACTAAGAGTTTGCTTAAATAGGTCTAAAAACACGACGGGCTTTGTAAATAAGGAAAGTATCTTCTTTGGTGAGAATTTCGCCCGACATCTATCTCCGTCTGCCGGTATCGATCGATACCGGATGGTGTCGATCGATACTCAGGCTTGAAAACGAGACGGTATCGATCGATACCGGGATGGTGTCGATCGATACTCAGGCTTGAAAACGGGTACTTTCTTCGGTTTGCTCCAAAAAGGCTCCAAATGTCTCCAAAATCTCCAATTTCGTCCCAAACGTGCTAAAACAGACTCTAAAATGATAGAAAAAACACTAGAAAGACTCGATAAAATGACTTATATCATGGCTAAAAACGGGTAAAATCCATGATATATCATCCGGCAATATCCCTTTGTAGACTGTTCCTTGGCCTCCCTGACCCAGGATTCTGCTCTCATCATAACCATTAGTTGCTTCCTTCATGTCTTCCTCAGTAAATATTTTAACATCAACATTTGATGGCCCTGCTCCTGAGAGTCGCTGTATCAACATGACACCGCCATTTTGCTCGAAGAATTTTTGTCGGAGCTCAGTGTCTTTCCAGTGCTTCATTTTCTGTTGTATACAACTAACGCCAAGCAGGATGACCAAGAAGCCAATGGTGGTTCCTGATCACACACATCATAGACACACAAAGATGATTAGAATGAGTTGATCTGGGAAACAATAAGTCCAGAAACAGTGAGGGAAGCTTACCAAGAAGAATCATAGCCCATCCAAACTTTTTACGCTTGCAGCTCATAGTGGTTGTATCTAAGCGATAACCAGATTGACATTTACAGTAGAAGCCTCCAACCTTGTTTCTACAGGTGTTGGGATCCGAACAATTATGTTTATGGATAGTACTACTAGTAGTACATAGTACACTCATTGATGTCTGGTCCAAGGAAAAAGAGGGCAAGATGCGACAAGAAATGTATGTATGAAGAAAACAATTAACACTAAAAAGAAGAACAAAAAAAGAAAAAGAAAATAATATGAAGTACCTTGGCAACCGTCTGAAAGGTACGGATTCCCATCAAAACCTTTCAAACATTTGCAGTTATAACCCTTTCCACGAGTAGAATCGAAACATGTGCTGTTCCCACCACATATGTCTCTGCCTATAACTTGCTGGCATGTCTGGTTTCCAATAGACCAATCTAGTACCACAGGGAACTTAGTGACATTCCTCAGATTCTTAAGGTCCTCTGAAGAACTGAAGTTAAACATACCATCTTCAACGAAAAAGGCATAGATACAAGGATTGAAGTCCTGCACAGAAGTCATGTTTGCGAAGCGAGTTTGTTGAATTACAAGTATTTCGCTATCCAACGGGATAGAGACGTCTGTTGTGCAGCAACCTACACCATTACAATAACTAGTTGTCGCCGAGGGAGAATCGCATAATGTCAAGCATCCAGTTGAGTAGTTTTGCATTCCAAAAAACCTCAGAAGTGCAAAAGCGTTGCAGCCGACTAAAGTAAACTTGTTTTGGTTGAGAGAGATAAATTACGCAGCCGATACCAGCGGGAACCGAATCCATTATTTCTTTCCTTGTCGTAGCAAACAGTGGATGGACGAAGCATAACGCGTAGCTGGCCGCTGTGATTAAAGTTTCTCACTTCAATGTTTTGTCTGACATTTGGTTTATCTTCCTCACAGGTGATATTGAAACTATCATCTCCGGGATAGTAACAACCTGTAGAAATACCAAAAGGGTACTCAATTGTGACGTTGCCACATCTAGATTGGCAATCGCGGCGAGGTTGAGGTTGCCCCTTCACTAGCTGAGTATAAGCAATGAGGAAGATAGCCACCAAGAACAGACTACGCACCTTCATCTTCTCCCTTTTTCTCTCTTTATTTCTCTTTTGAGTTTTTTTTTTTTAAGTCATCCGTTTACCTTCTTCGAAGACCCATTCCCATTTCCTCTTCACTTTGCTTCCAAATCTACAATACTATAATCCATTGCCCAATTACACAGGCAATACATTTTCTACTTTAATGTCGGTAAACTATGAAGTCCATGTCAGAGTAATACAAAGGGGGCGTTGAAGTATGCTTCATATACCGTTTAATATCCTAACGTCTACGTTTGCCTCCGTTTAACATTTTTTTTTTCTTTTGTTCCAAGTAAACACCAAATGGGAAGACTAGGTAAGAGTCTGACGACGCTTTAAGATTATATAGAATATAAACCATTTGAGCTCTCGTCAACTAGAGTCTTTGTCAAAATTACTTCAAACAAAAAAACATTTGATTTTTTGACTGTTAAGGCGCTTCTGAAGACGGTTCCTAATGTTAACATGCTCTGTTTTCTTTTGATGTTTAGTGTTCATTTTATTAGCTGTATTTACCCATCATGACATTTATCACATATAGATATTCGGATTCATGAATTCTAAGTTGGTGTAGGAGCCGCTTGAAATGCAGACAGTGTATACAAGAAATCCATGGCGGGAATGTCTTGGCAGGCTCAGACTAACCCAGCTCAGCTGGATTTTGTGAAAGTTGTTGTTGACTGATGCAACCGTTACACGTACCAGCAATGCAGCTGCTCATGCCTTGATAGGTGTTAGTTGAATCTGGATATGCTATCAGCATGAATGGAGATCACATACTCGGTGTAAATAGTTCCTCTTCTGGTGCGTTTAGCGGAAAGAAGGAACTTCCCGTTTTCAAGTAACAACGCTGAACATAAACACCGAGGCAGATACTAGACTTCCTTCCCTTGTGTTGCCTGCTCCAACCTCAGGTCCTAACTACGCCTTGATAGACATCTTATCTTGTCCCTTGCATCGTTTACTATGCTACGAAATGAAACTTTTCAAGGTTTCAATTTTCACTGGTGTATGAAGCAGTGACTCAAAGACGTTTACACATAACCTGCAGCCCAAAAACTGGAGTTTGTTTCGAATTATCTGGATACTTAATAGTTAAAACGAAGAAACCCTTTCTTTGTTTAGTAACTATTAAGTATCCAGAAAACTCTAAATTAAAACATCAGAAAGGAAAGAAGATTCTCATCACTAACCAGCAAAAATGGAAATATAAAAACAGAAGAGAAGCAAACATGAGATTGACCAAAAGCAGGCAAACACAACAGGTTTTTTCGTCAGAAACATCTTTACATTCATGTTAAAAGAGATAAAAGAAGAACATGTGACTTCAAACTGAAAGAAACCTTTCGAATTTAGCTTCAAGATTCTTCAGAATAACTCAACATCGTCAAACTGAAGAATCTTCGAAACAAGTTAAAAAGGCAAAGAGCACACTCAGCTCTTGGGACAGTCTGATTCATTTTCCAGTAAAGGAGATGTGATCCAAAGTAAGTGCGTAAGGTTATCTGGATCCAAGTCCAAGAGAAAATATATATTAAGCTTCCATGTGGAAAAGTATTCAATCTGCTTAGAAGCAATTAGTTAGTAACACCTCATTCTCAAACTGGCTTAATAATGAGACATTTGTTACACCCCAGAAAATTGGATTAAGATGTCGAGAATAATACAGCAGAATGATGAAAATAAACTTAACCAGTTGATTACTGAGAGGTTGAGTTAAAACAAACCTTAGAGAGCTGCTTATATTAACCACTCCTTTCTCACTACATTCTCAACCTTCTTCACTGATGCAACACAATGATCTCTCACATCAAAGTCTCGAGATCATTTCAATCAAAGCAAGCTTACAAGAGCAGAAAATGAGACTTCATTTAGCGAAGCTATATACCAATCAAGAGAAGTGTCAAGCCAATTCCGTCATAAGTCAACACCTAATTCCCTTTGTTTTAACTCCAATCCCATCCGATCATTCTCAAGTTTCATCCTTTCATTCTCCATTCTCATTCTCTCAAGTTCTTGATCCCTTTTCTTACTAAACCTCTGCCACCTGAATCTTTGTTTCTCCAATTCCAGCAATTCAACTTGGATCTGAAGCTTCTGCTCTTCCAGCTGTAGAGTCCGGGACTCCATCCACTGCTTCTGCATTGAAGCTGCTCTCCCACTCTCCGCCCCACCTTGATTCACATCAGCTTGAGAAAACGGCATTTGAGCTAAAGAGACTTTATTGCATTCCAGAGAATTCACATGACTCGGATGGTCTGCATCTTCATGGCTATGGCTTTGTCTTATCTTTTTCAAAGGACCACCACCTACACCACCACCTCCATAATGAATTCCCCTACAATCCCCATGTGAAAAATGCTGCTCCTCATACTCATCATGATCATCACCCTCCCCATCATGATCCTCATCATCAAGATCCTCCATTTGGTGTTTCCTACAATCCTCATTATCATGATCATCTCTGTTTCTAAGCGCCAACTGTAGAGAACGCTGCAAAGCAAGGTCATGAGGCAAATGCAATCTGTTCCCATTGTGGTACGAACACATCTCTTCATAGAAAAGATGTTTGGAACTCATGATTTTCCTAACATCATCTTTCTCTTTATCATTCAAGTAACCAATTGAATCCAAAAGCGCAGGATTCTCAACAACCTGACAAGAAGTTCCCCTACCGAGCATATCGTTAAGCTTCTTATACCTTTTATTCAAATCATTGAACTTATCCTCACATTGCTGCGGAGAAACATGATAACCTCTCTCAGCCATAACTTTAGAAACCGATTTCCACTTCCCCTTCTTCTGCAAAACCGCAAACTTCCTTCTACTCCCACTATCCATAGTCGAATCATCACCTATATAAGACACAGCAGTGATCAACAACTTCACCATCTTATCAGTCCACTTCACTCGTTGCCATGGAGATCCTTTAGTTGATATGTTAGCTTCATTATGACCATCACCACCTTCCTCTGTAAAACTTGGCTCATCATCATCTTCACTCACTGAGTTCTTCTCTCTTTCACCTTTATGTTGCTCAGTCATTGACATGTTCTGATGATGATCACAGGTTTGACCTGTAACCATAGTAAAGGGAAGACCTTCATGATGTGGTCGAGAATTAGGATTGTGTCGATGCTGATTCATGGAATCTTGATGATGAACTCTCATAGAACCTTGCAAATCAAATCCACCATAAGAAGAAGCTCCACCACGAACTACACCTCCTTGTGGAAAATTCCCATCCATTTTATCCCAAATATCTTCCTAATTCATCAGAGAAATCGAAGAGAAAACAGATCTCAAAAAGTCAAGAATCGATTTGAAAAGCATAAACTTTCTCACCAAAATTAGAACTGGATCTTGGGGAAATTAAAATGAAAAAGCAGAGTCAAAGGAAGTAACTCACAGAAAAAGTTTGGAACTTGTTGCTTTCGTCTTCTCCGGTCAGCTTAAGCCCTCACAGGGTCTCTCTCTCTCTAAACATATGCCAAAAGGCAAAGGCTCTGTCTTTTTTTTTGTAAACTTTTTATTTTCTTTTCACGTCCAAATTTCTCGCAAATTTTATTGTTTTATAACCCCACTAGGCCACTAATATTATTATTATATAAATTTAGTATTAATCAAATGACAAATTGTTACCTTGTCATTGGACTTTCTGTTGTTTGATACCTTGTGATTGGACTTAATGTAGCTAACCATGGGAGATAATTTTTCCAAGCTTCTAGATTATTTGCATTAGATGATTTATTATCTTTAAATTATTTCATTAGACAAACAAAAAAAAAAGAGAAGAAATTTGATAATATCGATTGTTTTTGTTTTTTCGAAGATTTTTTTTTTTGTTGTTGTCAAACTCGGAAATCAGTTTTTATATGTGAAATTAGTTCCTTTTACCAATTTTTGGTTCAATAAATGGAGTATCTAAGAAACACACTTCCAGCTATTGAACAATCTTCCAGCCGATGCTGCCTTATAGTCGTTCGCACCAGGTTATGCGAAGTCGGTATTTATGTTATCAGAAATATTTTGGGTACAAATTTATTCTACCAATCACAAACGACGGATTATACTGCAAAACTATATAGGGTTATAATACCACATTCAATTTATTTCTCTTTTTCAGGGGACAAACTTCGAGCTTCATGCTCTAATCAAATTCAACATGCTGATGAATTGTGTGTCCTCTTACTTCATAACTTTGGCTGCACGTGATACAGTTTCGATGCAAACCTTTCAGGTTCGAGTTGATGAAAACCGTTATGGCCTTTTGGATTTGACTTGTTCTATTGTTAGACTTAAAGGTAACTAAAGGTGACTGAATTGTTTTTTTTAGTATACAAGTATAGTCACCTTGCTGATTAAATAATGTTGCATAGGAGAGACCACCAATGAGCCCTTCATGCCTCAGGATGACAGTGCGGTGGATGATGGACTGCCTGATTGGCCCTCAGATGATGCGTTCAAATTCAATGATAGACAACGATTTTACTTGGTAGGAATTAATGGTTTCCACACAAAATCAGTTTTGTTTTGCTCATGATCATTTAAGAAACAAGTGTGATACGTTTTTATCATGCAGGTGAACGGATCTGTGTTGCTGGACACTTAATTGGATTCGTATGTATCTGGAACTTGCAGTTTTTACATATGATAGGAGTATGTCAGATGTAAGTCCCTTTTTTTTTTTTTTGTATATCTATGACATACCATGACTTTTGGTCGTAATTATTAACACGTGGAAGATTGTGGAAGTGGCGATAGAAACTACTAATGGAGATGTGGAGGAGCCGTGGAATGAGAGACTCAACAGCAAAAATGCAACTGTCTACATAACTTTTAAGGGCTTGGCCGTTCGTGGGATTGGTGAGCATGCATGTTCAACAATCGAATTATTGATCGATCAATCGAATTGAATAGATGAACATATTAGCATAAAAGGAGAGGCTAAGAAAAACCAGCTATTTATGTTTTTATTTAACCATATTCTTCTTAATTAGACTAGACATATTATCGACCAATGAAATAAGTGTCCCTGAATCGAAAAGGTGGAGATCATATAACAAGCTTATCAGCTTCAACGAGATTATTCATAGATTATATAAAATACTAATAATCAAATAGGTCATCACGGTTCATTGTACTACTCGGTGTTCGTCATCTGTATATCCTTCATTCTTCATGAGTATGGCTTTTCCCAGAATGTTAGACTAGACACAGCTAATTTTAGATCATGACACTTGTTGTATTATCTATAGACCGCATATAACTAAAGCATGAGATTGTTGGAAAAAAAAGCATGAGATTGTTTACTTGGTGGTATCAATGAGTCCCATAATCGCAATTAGATAGGAGATGCGTGGGTCATTAGAAGCAACAATCGCCTTCTGTTGCTCATCCTCCTCGACAAAGAACAGGGATGGCGTAAATTTATAGAAGTCTCGGACGCAAGTGGACCAAGGTGTGGTTGACCCCAAAACTCCCCAACTGTTAGCTTCCATGTCGTACACATGAAGCACACCTTCACCACCACAAGACACTTGCCATCGACAAATAGGATTGAAACCCATCTTCACAACCCTCACCACAAGACACTTGCCATCGTACCCAGCAATGGTCCAACATACAGGCTCTTTTTCTTCCATAGGTACGTTCTTGATCTGCCTTGCGAGTGCCCACTTGTGACTCCCGAGAAGTGTGTAAACTGTGATTGTTTCTTTCGTGCCCGATATTAAGGTCAGGCGATTGATCTTATCGCCTTCTGCGAAACGTAGCTTCATATCCGGTTCCTGGTGGAATATGGAAGGAATGAAGCGTGCTTTCTTTGTCTCAGGATTGAAAGCTATAATGCTCCCGTCATTTCTCAACCAGTGAAGAGTGTTATCCAAGTAAACAGGCTTCATTCGGGTCGTGAGATCACTTTTTGTGTTAGTGGTGATAGTCGTTTCCGATAGTCTCCATAAATCTCCATCGTTGATCTCGAATCCGTACATCGTTTCCATCTCGAGTATGCATACGATTTTGAATCTCTTAGAGCATCATTATTGGAGAAACCCATATGGGTTTCTAAAACATTTTTTTAATATTAAAATCTTAAGAAACTCTAAGAATGGGTTTCTTAAGTCTCTTAAATAAGAAACTTTGTGATGGGTTTCTTAAGTTTTAATATTAAAATAATCAAAAAAAAAATTATAAAAAACCCATAAGAACCCCATTAAGAAACCCCCAATGGAGATGGTCTTAGTGGTTCGGTCTCGATTTACCGCAAAACCGACGCACATCGCTCTTTCCGTACAAGCAACGTTACTTTCGGGATAACTAGCATCTTTGTAAGAATATTCATTCTTATATGTGACATATGTGTCTTTCGGTTTAATTATTATGATTAAGTTCATATTAATGATTCTAATATATAAGGTAATTCCGTAATAGATCGGTTTTGATTAACGATATTAGAATACGGGTGTATTGATAACCCTCTTCCCTTGCCTTAATTATATGATGAAAATAATGTATATATATATATATATACTTGATGTTACAATCGATTGCTATGTTTTGTCTTAATGAAATAATTAAGACTTAATAGAGTGACTCATCACCTATCACCACTTAATGGAATGATTAAGACTTAATGGAGTATCACCTATCACCACTTAATGGAATGATTAAGACTTAATGGAGTGACTCATCATTTACGCAAGAGACATACAACATAGTAATAATCTCTATAAAAAGATAGAGAGAGAGCCTACAGAACGACATCAACATAAGTGATCTTCTCCATCAAAAGATCACATAAAGAAAAAGAAGAATTAAGAAATTCTATATTAACTTAAGCATGGATCAAGCAGTTGTGTTTCTTCTTCTTTAAGAAATTACTTAAGGTTGAATTATAACAAATCTAGATGATCTTGGATCAAGAAATAATGAAATTGGTTTTTCATTTTGGTATCAGAGCAAACCTAGATTTATTTAGTTCACCGTAATTAATCGTATGACATCTTGTGAGAAAAGAAAAATCATAATAGATCTTACGAAATAGTAAAGTTGTTTATGTTGAAAGTGTTGCATGTATTAAATTTCTTAAAACAACGTGTKTCATTATGTGTGGATTTCATTAAAACAAATACATGGGATCCTTAAGAACATGAATCCATCTCGCATCTCCACCGTATTGTTGTTATAATACTTAAGACGAGTGCTTAAAGAATTGTTGTTAAGATGACATGAATTTAATTTCATATATTCTTATATGGCCTTTTAAATAATCATGGCCTTAAGGATTTACGAAGCAATCATGATCATCTTGTACTCATATTCAAGTATGCATTCTCAAATCATTCGTTTACTATAATTATTTGGCACTTATAAATAAACGTTAATTATGTAAATCAGTGGTGTTATTTGTGACTGTAAGGAAGAGAATTACATTTCAAAGTTTTCTTTCAATTTATGTAGAAAAGGATAAACGCAATTATAGAAACCACTAATTAAAGGGACGTAAAGGAAATTCTCTACATAATTTAATTACTTGTATAAAAGTGAGTAGCCTGAGAATGCATATAATGTTAGCATTATACACTTACGTTTATAAATAAGTAAAATGCTTCCGCTGCACTTTAATAAAAGAGATGTGTTATGAAATATTAACACAATAAAAGATTAATTATATTAAAGTTTAATGTTTATATTGTATATAATTTGTTAGTCACCAAAGTGGCCTTGTTATATACATATAGACATTGAAAAATAAAATCGGTAATTGTGTTATGAAGTATTAACGCAATTTTACGCATTGAAGATTTTAATATTTGATTACATGTAACATGTTAGTCACCAAAGTGGCCTTGCTACATATTAATTAAATATTAAAATAATAAAATTTATTAATTGATCATGATTAAATTGATGCTAAAAATGACATAAAAGTATAATTGATCAATTATTTATTATTTATATTCTTGGACATCACCCAAAGGTGGATCATTGAATATAATTAATAAAATGTAAAGAATTAATCAATTCTACTATAATTAATATATATTGCCTAAAGGTAGCATATATATTTAATCTATGTATAATTTGATTAATTGAAAGTACAAATTTAGGCATAAAAGATATATGAGTTTAAATATTGCCCAAAGTTGTTTTGAACTCATATTTAAAATTTAAAATATATAAAATTAATCAATTAAAAGTCTCAAAGCACTAACGAGTTCGTATGTATAAATATTGCAGCTTCATCAAATGTAGTCGATCCGCTAATTCTGTCACAAAGTTCAATGGGTTGAATTATGGTGAATGGTCCCAACAGATCCGGCTCAGACGGGTGTAATGGGATTAATCAATAATATCAAAGCCCCACCATAACATGATAGCTCTGAAAGTGACAAGACTCGTTATGAGAATTGGGAGCGATCTAACCGGCTAAGTTTGAACTTAATGAGAATGTCGATGGCGGAAAGTATTAAGCCATCAATGCCAAGACAGAAAATGCAATGGAATTTTTGAAAAGATCAAAGAGTGTTCCCACTGACTTGGCTGATAAGTCAATGTGGAAGCCTAATGAATGAGCTAATCATTTAAAAAGCACGATTGACTCAGCCAATCCATGATCATATAACCCACATGTCAAACTTAAGAAGTTATGACCTTTGGAAGTATGAACAAGCCTTGGTCCAGTTCATCATGAACTCCTGCCTAATGAGTTTAGCCCAGTGAACTATAACACCATCAAAGACAAATGGAACTATAAGGAATTAAAGCTATGCTCGCTCAAGAAGAAGTGGAGATTAAAGATGATGAAGGAGCAAGTTGCCAATCTCGAGTCTTAAATCAACAAGAGCAGCAAAGGAACACCAAATGCAAAGGTCAAAGGAAAGGGAAAATCTTTCATCAAGGACCTGAAAGACAAATCAAGAAGGAAATAAAGTGTTTTGCAAAGGGAACTTTAAGAAAGATTGTCCTAAAAGAAAGGCATGGTTCGAAAGGAAAGTAAACATTACAGCTTTGTTTGCCTGAATCAACCTCCAAGTGCCTAATATTGGTGGTTAGATTCTGGTGCCATGTGTCTCATATTAAACAGGATTCAGTTCGATCCAATAAGAGCATTTGTTCATGGGAAACAGGATGAAGGCATTAATTGAAGGCATTGGGACTTATAGATTGATCTTGGACACTGGCTGTCATGTAGATCTTGAAAGTTGTCTCTATGTACCTGAATGTGCTAGAAATCTTGTTTCCATAAGTAGATTGGACAACTTCGGTTTTAATTTTAAGATTGGACATGGTGTTTTCTCTTTGTACCAGAATAATTACTTTTATGGTAGTGGTACTTTGTTTGATTCACTTTATAAATTCAATCTTGATGCAAAGTTTTCTGAATCCTTATTTAATATTGAAAGTCAAGGCATTAAAAGTAGTGCATCAAATGAAAATTCTGCTTTMTTGTGGCATCAAAGATTAGGTCACATTTCCAAAGAAAGGTTAATGAGGTTGATAAAGAATGAAATTCTTCCTCAATTGGATTTTAGTGATTTAAACGTGTGTATAGACTGCATTAAAGGAAAGCAGACTAAACACATTTTAAAGAAATCAGCCACAAGAAGCACTCAGCTTCTTGAGATAATTCACACCGATATATGTGGCCCTTTTGACGCTCCTTCTTGGAGTGGTGAAAAATACTTTATCACCTTTATTGATGATTACTCACGTTATGGATATATCTATTTACTGCATGAAAAGTCTCAATCTGTAAATGTCCTAGAGATATTCATAGGCAGTGGAAAGCGTTAGATAGAAAAGTAAAGATAGTGAGATCAGATAGAGGTGGTGAGTTTTATGGAAAATTCACTGAAAGTGGACAATGTCCAGGTCCATTTGCAAAGTTACTTGAAAGTAAAGGCATTTGTGCACAATGCATGATACTGGTACTCGCAGAATGGCGTTCTGCGTGCATTAATGGATATGGTTAGAAGCATGTTAAGCAATTGTTCATTACCCATATCCTTGTGGATATATGCATTAAGAACTGCAACATATGTGTTAAACCGGGTTCCTAGTAAGGCAGTTCCTAAGACACCTTTTGAACTGTGGACGGGAAGGAAACCTAGTCTAAAGCATCTTCATGTCTGGGGTTGTCCAGCAGAAGTTAAGCTATATAATCCACATGAAAAGAAACTTGATTCAAGGACTGTCAGTGGATTTTTCATTGGCTATCCTGAAAAATCAAAGGGGTATACATTTTATTGTCCAAACCATAGTATGAGAATAGTTGAGACGGGAAACGCTAGGTTCATTGAAAATATAGAAACTAGTGGGAGTGGTAAACCAAGAAAAGTGGATATTCAAGAAGTCCAAATTAAGGCTCTTCCACCTGTTATTGCACCTAATGTAGTTGTACCTAATGTACATGATATTGCAAGCCCCACTAAATAAAAATAATGTTAATGAACCTCAATTCAAGAGAATAGTGAACCACAAGTAAATTTAAGGCGATCTATAAGGAAAGAAGATCTGCCATTCCAAGTGATTATGTGGTTTATGCTATTGAAAGTGAATGTGATTTAAGCCTTGCGAAGATCCGATCTCATTCCAAAAGCCATGAAAAGTGATAGTTCGAAAATTGGTTGATTCGCTAAAGAAAAATGAAATCTATGGGTGATAATAAAGTTTGGGACTTAGTAGAGTTGCCTAATGGTTTTAGAACAGGTTGTTCTAAATGGATCTTTAAGACAAGCAACTCGAAGGTAACATTGAAAGGTACAAGGCTCGCCTTGTTCTGTTTCACCCAAAGGATGGCATCGACTATAAAGAGACTTTCTCTCCAGTTTCAAAGAAAGATTCTCTAAGGATTGTTTTGGCTTTGGTAGCTCATTATAATCTAGAGCTTCACCAAATGGATGTAAAGACCGCCTTTCTAAATGGAGAACTTGAGGAAGAAGTATATATGGACCAACCTGAAGGGTTTGTGGCCAGGAAATGAAAATCTGGTGTGTAGAAAAATCAATATATGGACTAAAACAAGCTTCTAGACAGTGGTATTTTAAGTTTAATGATATTATCACGTCATACGGTTTTGTAGAAATCATCGTTGATCGGTGTATCTACTATAAAGATAGTGGGAGTAAGTTTATAGTTTTGGTCTTATATGTTGATGATATTTTGCTTGCTGCAAATGACATGGGAATGATATATGATATAAAGAAATATCTCTCTAAAAACTTTGAAATGAAAGATATGGGTGAAGCATCTTATGTGATCGGAATAGAAATCTTTCGAGATAGATCACAAGGATTGTTAAGTTTATCTCAGAAAGGATATATCAATAAAATCTTAAAGAGATATAGAATGGAACAATGCTCTGTAGGGATAGCTCCAATTCAGAAGGGAGATAAATTCAGCAAAATGCAATGTCCTAAAAATGAATTAGAGCGTAAGGAAATGGAAAAGATTCCATATACATCAGTGGTTGGGAGTTTGAACTATGTTCAGACATGTACACGACGATATCGATCAGTTTTGCTGTTGGTATGCTGGGTCGGTATCAAAGTAATCCCGGAATGGACCACTGGAAAGCTGCAAAGAAAGTTCTCAGGTACTTGCAAGGCACCAAAGATCACATGCTTACATATAGAAGAAATGATCATCTCGAGATCATTGGATATTCAGATTCAGATTATGCTGGATGCGTTGATAGCAGAAAATCGACGTTTGGCTATCTGTTCCTATTAGCTGAGGGAACAGTATCATGGAAAAGTGGAAGCGATGCATTGCCTTCCACTGGAGGCCGTGGCATGCTTTGAGGCTACGGTTCATGCATTGTGGTTGCAGAATTTTATCTCGGGGCTTAGGATTGTCGACTCCATGAGAGGCCGCTGAGAATTTATTGTGATAATTCCGCAGCTGTATTCTTCTCAAAGAATGACAAGTATTCGAAGGGTGCAAAGCACATGGAGTTAAAGTACTTGTCTGTCAAAGAAGAAGTACGGAAACAAAGAGTGTCATTTGAGCACATTAGGACGGACATGATGATAGCGGATCCGTTAACTAAGGGATTGCCACCCAAGGCGTTCATTGGCCATGTTGAACGTATGGGTATAATAGATAAAGCCTTGTTATTTTGATTAAAATATGCTCATTATGTATATGACACTCTGAATTCAATAAAAGTGAAGTTTYTGTTTTATATCAGATATGTTATTATTAAAGTATATGTACACTTACAGTTAAAATTATAACATATGATTATATTGAGAATTAAGGCTCATCTCGATGTAAAGAATTTTGAAATTAAAGTTCATCTCAAATGCGAAAATATAAAGTTGGAATTGATTTGTGATACATGGAAGGGAACATGTGCAAAATGATGTGCGCCATGATGATTGATTTTAAAAAAAAAACTTGATATAAAAGTGCACATTATAGTTATTAAATCGAGGCTGACATGTCAAGTGGGAGAGTAAGAATATTCATTCTTATATGTGACATATGTGTCTTTCGGTTTTATGATTATTATGATTATTCATGTGGATTCTATAAATGGTTTGTAATTCCCTTACTTGATATAGATGAGAAATAATGTATATATATATATATTAATACTTGATATTCATCGATTGCTATATGTTTTGTCTTAATGAAATAATTAAGACTTAATAGATGACTCATCACCTATCACCACTTAATGAATGATTAAGACTTATGGAGTATCACTATCACCACTTAATGGAATGATTAAGACTTAATGGAGTGACTCATCACAAGAGACATACAACATAGTAATAATCTCTATAAAAAGATAGAGAGAGAAAAACATAAGTGATCTTCTCCATCAAAAGATCACATAAAGAAAAAAGGATTAAGGGAAGAAGAAATCAATTAAGAATCGATTCTATATTAACTCCAACTAAGCATGGATCAAGGTTAGTGTTGTGTTTCTTCTTCTTTAAGAAATTACTTAAGGTTGAATTATAACAAATCTAGATGATCTTGGATCAAGAAATAATGAAATTGGTTTTTCAATCTTTACCAATAATATTGTCACCACCAACTACCTTAGGTATAAGCTTTGATCCAGAGTGATCCAAGATTCGAAACCTCTTTGTTAAGGGATTTGCGACAAAGAGGCAACCGATGTACAGTAGGAGAAGACCGGAGCAGGAGCCGAACATGTAACATCGCTCTCTAACCAGATTTGCTTCTTTTCCCGGTGACCTAGAATCGCATGAAGAGACTAAAGGCAGGCAGTAGACGTAATTGGCGCCAATGCTGGTGAGGTGAAACAAACTGGGTTTGACCCATGAAGGGTGTTCTGGTTCAAATCTTGGGTCAGTTAAATACGATTTGATAGATTTGTTTGTGCATCGCAAGAGAATCTCGTCGAGATCAAAAGGTAAATCATTCATGATCGAAGATGAATCAAAGTGAGAATTTCCATGCTTCTGTTCTTTTCTTGGTAAATTACTCATGGTTCTTGTTTTGCTTGTTGATGCTATTATTTTTTGTGTTGTTTCAATTATTTACTGATGAGTTTGTTATATATATATAGATCTATTATTACCACACACAAAAAAAAAGTAGCAATCAATTCCAATCTCATATCTCCCCATTATAAGAAAAAAAATATTATCTCACCATTATAAGAAAAAATTAAAATTACAATTTTAGTATAATAAAATTTATTAAATTTTGATTGATTTTGCAAGATAATTTGAATTTCTGTGTAGCCTTTGATGAAATCATGAAAAATCAAATATTATAATATATTTATAGGTTTTTCAGATGGAAAAATAATCTATTAGTTATTAATTTCAACAAAATGTCAATAATCTAATATCTTTTAATGATTTCTTAATTTCTAAAATGTTTTCTTCATTTATTTTAATGTTTTCTACTAAGGTTCCTATTGGTGACCATAAAAAATAATAGGAATGGAAAAAAAAATGAATAGGAAAGAACAAAAAAAAAAGACACAAAATGAAGAATGAGGAGAAATAAATGTAGATGAAAATTTGAATAAATGTTTATAGTAAATGATAACCAAAAAGTTGAATAGATATTTTTAAAAAATACTTAACATAAAGATTATTTAAAAAAAAATCATTTAGTGAATTTAGTTTATAAATTTCTTTTAAAATTAATATCTTATATTAATTTAAAATAAAATAGTAGTAAAATTTTAAAAATTTTGTAAACTAGTAGTAAAATTTCATTCCACCGTACGTTAATTGCTTTTGCTGTTCCATGTCGAATTTCGAAAGCCTACACGAGCTAATTGTCGTAGAAAGTGGTAGTTCATGTTGTTTTTTTCTTTTTTTTTGAAAAAAAGTTGATGCTGTTAATTTACTATTTGTGCAAGGATATTGCTTGATTACTCTCGATTATTTTTCTCTCAACCTTATCTATGTTGGGTCCTTATCTCTGTTTACTCCTTTTGTGTATATAGCCTCTTCAATTTGAATTTCAAACTACTCTGAGAGGCATAGAGATCAATCTGCAAACATTATATAATTGAATATATACCATCTATGATAGAAAATTTGTATAGAAGTCGGTAGGTAACATTAGCGAATGAAGAAGAATGATACAATGGAAAAATTATTGTTGCTTGGTATGTTGAGATTTTAGAATGTCCGACTTTTTATGTGTTGAATGGATTATATTGGTTTTAATCGAACATATTGGGTCAGGCCCAATATAGTATAGAGCCCAAAAAAATCTAAAGTTTAGAAACCAACGGTGGTGATTGCGTTGTTGACTATTCTTCTTCTTCTTCGCAATTTCAAAACCCTCCGAGAAAGTTTTCCATCAGAGAATGTCCGTCGAGGAAGACGCCACCGTTAGGGAGCCATTGGATCTGATTCGTTTAAGTATCGAAGAGAGAATCTATGTCAAGCTCCGATCTGACCGTGAACTCCGCGGCAAGCTTCACGTTCGTTTCTTTCTTTTACAACTTTCTTCTTTTTCTTTCCACTCGGATTCCAGATTTGATCTTGATTTCGCTTTTTAGTTCCTTCTGCGGTTATGTTTTAGCTCTAGTTTTATACTTTCACTCTTTCAATATAAAATAGAAAACCTCATTTTCGAGTAATTTAGCGAATCTTAAGTCGTTCAATTTTTTTGTGGGCAGGCTTTTGATCAGCATTTGAATATGATTCTGGGTGATGTTGAAGAGGTTATTACGACTGTAGAAATCGACGACGAGACATACGAAGAGATTGTTCGGGTATGTTAATTTTCTTAGCTCAAACAAAGAGATATTAATCTCTTAGGCTTGTGGATTTGGATGATCTTTAGGGTTTAAAAGTTTCAGCTTTCACATTATCTATTTGTGTTAAAACCCGATCTTGACACATGTACAACAAATTAATAGTTCTGGATACATATGAGTCTTCATTATCTATTTAGTAACTCTACTTAGTTTCTCAAACTTGAAACAAATGTGATGTTTTAGCTTATGATTAGACTTGTGTACTATGCTCTTCTATTCGAAGATGAGATGCTGGATCGATTTTAACTGTACAATAATATATGTTCTTTCCTGCTGATGGAACTTGCTTTTGTCAGACAACGAAGCGAACGGTTCCTTTTCTATTCGTGAGAGGAGATGGAGTTATATTGGTGTCGCCGCCTTTGAGGACGACCTAAATGTTCTTTTGTACTGGGATCGGAGTTAACAAATCTGCAGCTGAGTAAAAGCACTTTTTTTTCTGATTACTTAGCTTTTGAATTGTAATTGTGTGGTAATTTTTATTTGCTGTCAAACATTTAAACCGAATGTAGCAGAGATATCGTATTCAAATTCTGGTAACGGGCGCTTTGTTATAGTAGAAACAGTGTAACATACTTCGTTGTCCATGGAATTTGGAAGACTAAATTTAAACGACAACGTTTATGTAAATTAGTAAAGTAAGCCCGGCCCATTAATATTCAACGACAATTTGTCAACGCATACGCGATTAAAAAGTTACAGGATCGTCAAACTACACATTTTCAGGTTTTAGTTTCATTTACAGGATCGTCAAACTCATTTACACATTTACAGGATCGTCAAACTACACAAATAACATACTTCGTAAATTCCATGATCGGTTTTAGTTTCATTTTCAGGTTTGGTGTTTTTTCTATCTAAAGATTTGTATTCTTCCTCAAACTCATTGATTTCGAGGCTATTTAGATGTGTAACCCAAGAAAGACATTTTGATTAACCGACAATTAAATTTATTCACAGTTCAGGAGGATGAAAACACAAACAAGATTCATTTCATGAGAAAAGATAATGTAACTCTAAACATGTAAATTTACAGTGAAAAAAGATTAGTGATGTATAATCAATTAGAACGAATATAGTATTGAGAAAAACTTGTCATGATCACCAACACGCTTCGAAACATAGTAACAATGGAGAAATGCAAAGAGAAGTCTTATCTTCGTCTTGGTCTGGATTGAACCGGAGAACCCATTGATTGTGACTCTCTATAGTTTCTGCTCGGAGAATCCATTGATGTTCTGGTGTAGGCAGCTTTGGCTACTGGCGGCATTGGATCCAACGGAATGGTCTCAACGAAACATGCACTGTTCAAACGGGTCTTCTCTAGCTCCAATTGAAGCATTCCGCTTGTACATTGCTGTGCAAGAGCCTAAAGCAGCAACAGTAACAAAGCAAAACCGCTTTTAGCTGAATCTGTAAGCGGTTTTAAGTATTGAAGATGGTAAATATCAAGTGGTGGTTAAGGAGAAATGTTCTTACAAGGAGATCATCTGGGGATACGGATGATTGTTTGTCATCTGAAATTGCATCTTCACTGCCACGTGTTGGTTTCCTTTGATGCCCTCCCGGGTTGTTCTCGACTGTCTCGCTTATACTCTCTGTAGCTTTCTCCAACACAGCTCCTTGCAGAGACTTTAGAGACTCGGTTGCATCGACCGTCAAATATGGGTTCAGTATAGTCTCGAAATATTCGAGCTGCATCGTCAATTTGTGAAAACAGATAAGCATCATAACTAGTTTAACTATTAACCCATTCACTAATGTAAAGTTGAGAAGACTGACAAGTTTTACCTCAAGCATCAATTGGCAGAAACCATTTGCATCTATTGTGCTTAGGTCGTCAGATCTGTTTTCTTCCAGAAGACTGAGAAAAGTATCAATCAGACCTTCGACTAAAGTGCCAAGAATTTTGTCGAGGAGTGGTCGGGCACCTGCAAATACCTGCAATTATAGTTCTTGTATAGAATTAACGGGGTTTGCAGTTTTGCACTAGGAACGCTCAAGTGTAGTGGTTAGAAGAAATGGTTATAGAATTCGAATGTTAACTACTTTTCATAAAACGAACCAATGGTATTACCTCTGCATGGACAGCAACCAGAGTGTGTAACAACTCAACAGCAGCATCTCGAATGCCCTGAAGGGAAGGTTTAGTTATCGTTTCTTCAGAGAAGAGGCTAAAATGTTTTTTTTTAATTGATTCTTCTAAGGAACAAGAAAGTCACAGCTGAGAGTGAACTTGCCACTTACTTTTACCGGAGGCGCCGCACCCCACTGAATACCAGAGTCCAGTAAATAATTTGTTGCAGCTGTTCTGATCAAGTTTGCCTGGGTACAAGACATATAGATGCAAAAGGAAAGGATTTAGAAAAAGAACATTCCTTTTTCCATTGTTCAGTGGAACTGCATCATTTCTTTAACACGCAGCACCAGCATTAGTAAAAATTAACTTAGCCAATTAAACGTTACCTTAGCAAAAGTGTAATGTTCGAGGACCTTCTCTCCAAGACCAGAGAAAGACATTATTAGATCTTGAAGATCACTGCTGCCGTCATCATTTCCCCTGCAAGATTTAAGAGAAGAAAGGGATTAGCCAGTCAACTATAATACCATATAAAATTTCTCACTAACATTCAAACTTTTGATTATAAAATTAAGACATTGGTACTAACTATCGTGGTTGAGAATTGAGACATATAAGCATGAATAAGTTTGTCCAACTTCTCTGCCGGTTAGAGCAGAGATAGGAAAATCTTGATATTAAAAAAGGCACCAATGAAGTCTAATAAGAAAGAGACCCACCTCGACTGTAACCAAGTATATTTGTACTTGTTGTATAGCTCAGAGGCAAGTTCGTCTTTGCAATAACCTATATTACTTAAGATCATCAACAACTGCCTGTGAGGATCAACGACACTTTCAGGAGCATTAATTGATAGTTCTTCCTGGTGGTCGTTGGAATATCCATTTTGCCAACTCTCTCGCTTTGAGGTGACTTGAGAAAGGTCAGCACCAATTTGCTCTAAGTGAGCTAAATATAGGCAAAGAAAAAAAAAAGCATATCAACATAACCATCATCTATATTTCCTTTTGTCTGCTCACATGAATGTGTGGCGTCTGTATACAGTATTATCATAGAAGTTTGGTGTAAAAAGGCTTACCAGCAAAATCCAGAAAGCAGTTCAAAAAGGCAAGTCTAACAGATATCAGGATTTCCTCAATATGAGAAAGCATATCTTCTGATCTAGTAGCTTCACCTTTTAAAGATAGAATCATCCTGGAGAAAGCATATTAAGAAATCAGCAGCCATATAAGGCAAAACACGAAAATTAGTGGTACACAATTACATATGCAGTTCTCTTAGTATCTCTGAACCTCATTTATGGCTCAATCTCTGCATATCATAATATGACACAAATAAGTTCTGTACTGACACAGATAGCTTCTTATACTCCACTTGTACACTATTCATATGAGTATAATTTGTGATTATGGTACGGACAATCAAAATCATAAAAATGGCAATTTGGCAACTGCCATTTTGTTCTCTAACTAGATAGAGTAGTAGAATATAAATCTTAGAGTACTGTCTAGCTAGCATCATAGATATAAAGAACTCTTACAAAATAATAGCAAAAAGTTGTAACTATTAAAGTACACAAGATAAATTATTTGTATATACATGTAACTGAAAGATGCTAGAAACTTACAGATTAATTTGTTCCATCCCAGAGATGATAACTGAACGGAATTCAAGGGGCAGGTAAGAGATGGAATATGGAGATCTATTCCTTTCAAGAATAGAAACTGGGATCCACGTCTCTTCCTTTGATATTCCTTCTGTAGACGCCCTCATCCAAGAGCAAAGCCTTTGGATGTATATTTTAGTGATTTCCACCTTAACTTTTCTTAGTGCCATGACTGCCAGAACCAAAAAGTGTATACATAATCTCAGTATACTCTAGCAAAACAACAAGCTCAAGCTTCAGAAGAAATTCAAATACCAGCACTATGGGGAGCTGACTCTTTGGCCTCAAAAGCTTGGCATGCTTTTGATACTTCTTTGATGGTATCACTCATATATGGGTGGAGAATGTATGATTCGTCAAAATCATGAAATGTGCTTTGCACCTACACAATCAATAATCAGGGGAAGAAGAATTAGAACCAATGCATGAAACAGCAACAGGTTCATCTTTCCAGTATGGCAGAGAAAAGCTCTATTGACAACATCAGTTGACAGAAAAGAGAGGCAAGGAGATGACCTTTTCTTCATAAACAGAAACGGTATTGCGTATCATCCCAGAAACTTCTTCCAAAGAATGACTTGAATACCTCGCCTCTTCCACCTTCTCCTCAGCTTTACTGGCTGAAGTATCATTAACTTGGGAAGACTGAATTGGTAGAATTCAAATCAAAGTAAAGATTTACCTCCATTTGAATAAAGAAAGAAATAGGTACTACCCTCAGCATATGAAATTATAATACACAGGGTTAATCTACTGCAGGAGCAGAGCACATAGGAGTATCAAGTACCTTGGCAAATTTCCCACTGAAAACAGAAAGAGACGTTTTCCAAAATGCAGGGAGATGATATACGATTACAGCAGTCAATCTTTTGATGTATCTTCCCCTCAAAGCATCATTTTCCTTCCCTGCTGACTCTACTGAGGGTAGGTCAACTTGAACTTGATTATCTTCCATAGAAGACGTGTCATCTGACTGAAGGATTGAAGAAAGTACATACTGTTATCATCTTTAAACCTGAATCTTGCTTATATTGCAATAATATAGCTGCCTTCACAGTTGAACTCACAAGTTGAACACCATTTTGTTGAATTTGTCGCCACTTCGCGTCAGAGAGAGCTCTCTCATGCACCTGGTTGCGCAAAATTTCCATCCTTGCTTCATGATCAAATGTACACTTATCAAGCAGCCCATGGATTCTATGGTTCTGATAAAAGAAAGAACCAAGCCAGGAAACTTTATATACATTTCTTTAACAAATAGTCTGGGAAACTATATATAATGTGTGTTTCTAAAGAGGTGTCAAGTAAGACCACAATCATGAAGGAAAGAGATGCATAATAGCAGATGCTAAGAGAGCCAGGATATTAAAATCAAAACTATCAGGAATCCAAACACTACTCAGCACTAACTTAGGAAAGCCGTAGTGAAAAGAGCAACAACGTCTAATACACTGACCTGAACATTTAAGTAATGCCAAACAGGATCTGATTCGGGCTCCAGCTCCAGCAAAAGCCTCACAGTGGTTTCCAACTAAATTAAGCAAAAAGGTTTTAGCATCCAGCAGAGGAAGAAAATTGAGAGACAAGATACATGAATGTCTTGTACAAACATTTAATTTGGTGACTCATAGTCTTACAAAAGGGAAGCATGAAAACTTCAATAATTGTACACTTAAACTGATAGCGATCTTATAACAAAAGCACCAGGATCCTTAACTTATTTAAATGATGGAATGTACATTACATTAGTACTTCACATTATAATAGAAGTAGTAATAGTAAACTTACACTCGTAAAATCTATTTTCGGATCTTCCATAGACCTGTAAAGGGTGCATTTAAACTCCTGCATCACTTTCTCAACCTCCTCGAGTATGCGCTTGAGTATATTTACCTGTAAGCGACGTGTTACTCTATGCTTTCAAGAGCTTTGTAATGCAAGTGAATAATATCCTAACAGGTGAATGCTGGGGAGAAACATAAGTGGTATCTGTCTGAAGAGTTTGATCAATGGGGAAGGCATACATGAGAAGGGAGAGCAATAGACTTCGCCTTCTTGTATTCCCGAACAGCCAAATCATACTCGCCTTTGCTAATACTGCTACGAATTATACTGGGTAAATTGAAGAGTGTACGGAATCTCTGAAGCATTCCTTGTACAGACCTGATCTTCTCAGCTTGGGCCTATGAATAATGGTAAAAAAGTCTTAAGCAGATAGCAAGGGGCTAGGACAACACCAAAAAAAATAGTATGTGATGTGACCATACCAACCTGTCTCTCAAAAAGTGGCTCAAAAGCACGATTAGCCCGTGATGTCACACTTTTCATACAATTAAACAAATGAGTAGTTCCCGATCCGTCTGGGTCGGTTTCGATCCGTTTCAGTTTTGATTCAATATCTGTAAAATAAGGCAGTAGACATTACATCAACAATAGAGAAGATTAAAGTAAAAGTAAGCCAACCAATTGAGTGTAATAATACATACCATCAATTGTTGTTTTACACGAGACAAAGCAGTCAAAATTATCTTTCACCAATTGTTTCCTTTGCAAATTACGGCCCTTTAAGTCATTTTTCAGGGCAAGGGCACCGGATTCCAAGTCCGCTGCACTTGTCTCTTGGTGAATGCGAGAAAGAAATAGCTTGGGATCGAAATGGTCAGATATGTACACCAACTTTTCTGCAAATTCTCAGACGACTCAAGTTTAAAAATCCGGAAGCTGTACATCGAGTAAGCCCGCATAAAGTTCAAGTCTTTTGTAAGAGCTAATAATCAACTCCAAGTTGTAAGTATGGTCAACTGGTCATGAAGAAATACATACCCCGAAGTGCATTATCCACTTTCTCAGCTTTCGACAGACTTTCTGATGACTCAGTGATTAATCTCAGTGTCTTGTTATCTATTATCCTACGAAATACACAAAAATCCATGCTTAGATACACCCTACCATATCATGTTCTCAGAGATAGAATAAACTATCTGATTGACTTTCAAGGTGAGCAAAACAAATGGAAGGAAGTACCCTAATTTTAGTGGATCAATGCATTCCATGCCACGAGGAAATGATTGCAAACTGGTAAGAACCACATTCTTGCCTCCAGATACCTTCTGCTCAAGCTTTTGAGTCACGGGTGCTGCTGTTCTCGACTCCCGCATATCACGAACCCTGCGGACGAGCTGCCAAGTGTCATCAGCATTTAAGTGAAATGTTCATATTTCCAACTAAATCTGCGTGATGCCATGATTCTAACTTAACTAATGGCCTTGTGTTGGGTCTTTTACATCTCAATTCTGCATATCGAATCCTTTCCGAAGACCTCAAAACTATTCCACGAACAGAATATTCAAGTCATATAACTGATTTCACATATAACAGTTAATTTTTTCAATTTCAAATCCTAAACTCAATCAACGAAGCTACGATTACTTATGACTACTTTAAATCTAAACAATCACAACTACAGCCAAAAGTAAAATTCAAATTCTGAGTTTGAAAGTAATCTTGCCAAAATCAAAATCGAAGCCAGATCAATCCAAACATGATAGATACCGTACCTCAGCTTCATTCACTCGTTTCCAGCAATCAGGCTCCACTCCGTCCCAAACTCCATCATCTTCCTTCCGCGCTCTTCCTCTCTCCCTACCACTTCGGCCTCTTCCTCTACCTCCGCCACGGTCACCACCACCACCTCTTCCCCGATCATTCCCGACATCCTCATCCCCGCTCGAAATGCTGAGCAATTCCACCTCCGATTCATCATCTTCATCCATCGATGGCTTCCTCGACGCCGCCGCCGCACCTCCAATAGAATTCCTTGGCGGAGGAGCTGCCTTCGTCTTCTGTTTCCGCGGCTGCTGCACTAAATTCGCGACGGGCTTACGAGCAGTAGCGGAAGAAGGTTTCTGATAGCTAAGATCTCTCTGAGATTGCTCCTTCAACGCCATTTGAAGAAGCTCATCTTCGTCTAAATCGTCGCTATCGCTCGACATTGTTACCTCTGACTCAGATGATCGTCTTTCTCTTCCTCCCTTGAGCTATCGCAGAGAGAGAGAGATCTGTGCAGTTTTAATTTGAATTTTGTTTTGTGACTTTTTCTTTTTCCGTGTGGCGAATTTTTCTTCTCTTCTTTTATTTATTTGATATTTACTTTTCCAATTTCAAAACGGTGTCGTTTTTAGCTATTTTAATCTGAACCCATTAAAATCGTTTCTCAAGCATTCGATCGAAATATATAAATACGTGACAAAACCCAAAAAAACTTCTTCGTAGTCTTCCCAATATTTTATTCTACAATTGTCTTCCCAATATTTTACAAAAAATTTGATGTCCATATAATTTACAAGATTATAGACAGACATGGGCATTATGCAAAAGAAAATGTAGGCTTGTATCATCTTACTGTAATTCGAACAAAACATTTTGGTACGACGATCTATTTCTCCGCTAACAGTAACCATATCACGACAGAATTTCGATCCATTTCCCCACGAAATGATACTTCTAGACCTTAATCCCCACGAATCTAAAATTCGCACCTATTTCCCCACAATCTGGTTTTTCGTATTAAACCCGGTACAAAACTGGATGATTAACAGCATCAAATAATGGTAACCCGATTTTAACCAAATCGAACTACTATAGTCTGACATATATGGGTTATTGTGTAACTTAATAAAATTTGAGGCGAATCTGTGAATCAAGAGAAATAAAAGACCTATATTTTCGTTTTGAGAAATCCCGTACTCTCCCATCGTCGTCGCATTTGATATTGAATCGATTGTTTTACACTCGTGTATGAGCCAAGTCCTTGGGAGCTAGCTAGAGCTCCCATTGATTCAAACAACATCTCCGTGAGTCTTTGCGAGATTCTTCGGCCCACGAAGGTATTCACGACGGTCTTTTAGCTCTATTCTATTTTCCGGCGAATTTGATTACTGCAAAGTTGGAGTTTTTTTTTTAGATTTAGAAAAGAGAGTGCTAAGGGGTTCGTATTCATGTCGAGCTTGTTACATTGCAGAAGGGTTTGTCTAATTTCTTCACTCCGGAGAAATGTCGGAGATTGTGCATTTAGTTCTTTTTCTGTTCGTCGCATCGTCAATTTAGGGATTTTGGTGAGTAGGAGAAGAACATTGTGTTCAGTGTCTGAAGTGAAAAAATCAGAGGGTTTTGAAGAGCAAAACACATGTTTGAAATCTTTTACAGTTTCGTATCTCGTGAATTCTTGTGGACTGTCTTTGGAATCTGCTAGATCGAATTCCAGATTCGTCAAATTGGTTTCTTCGAAGAAACCAGACTCTGTTCTTGCTCTCTTCAAGGACCATGGCTTCACCAGTGAGCAGATTACCAGTGTTATCAAATCCTTTCCACGTGTTCTTTCACTGAGCCCAGAGGACGTTATCTCTCCCAAGCTCATGTTTTTCAATTCGATTGGGTTTTCGGCCTCTGATACTGCGAAACTGATCTCATCTTGCCCGAAAACGCTATCCTTTAGCTTGAACAAAAGACTCATCCCTTGCTATGATTCTCTTAAGAGTATACTCGTAGAGGAAGAAAATGTTGTCAAGTGTCTGAAGCGCGGGTATAGATGTTTCTCATTGAAGATTGCACATTGTATATCTCCTCGGGTCTCCATTTGTAGAGAGCTTGGAGTTCCTGACAAAAGCATCAAGTGGTTGGTTCAAGCGTCTCCATTCAGTTTTTTCTCCTCCGAGAGAAGATTCAACGAGGTCTTAAACAGAGTTTGCAGCTATGGTTTTGACCCGAAGAAAGCGGGTTTTGTTCACGCTATGGTAGCCTTTGATTACACGAGTGAATCAACAATGCAGCGGAAACTTAAGTTGTTCCAACGTTTTGGTTGGTCTAAAGAAGATTTCGTCTCAGCAATCATGAGATTCCCAAACTGTGCGACCGTTTCAGATGAAAAGATAATGTACACGATGGAGTACCTCGTAAACAACATTGGTCTGCAGGCTCGTGACATTGTTGCAAGACCGGTGGTGTTGGGTCTGAGCATGGAGAAGAGAATCAAACCGAGGAACCAGGTGATCTCTTTGCTTCTCTCTAAAGGACTTGTGAAAAAAGAAGACATCAACTATTTCACTATATTAAAGATGAAAAGCTCAGAGTTCATGGATAAGTTTGTGCTGAAACATCGGAATGAGATGCCACAACTTATACAAACCTTTATGAGTAATCAATGAATCTAATTAGATTGCGGATTTGCAGGGAAGAAAAAAAGAAAGAGTTTGTTAGTTTGTTCTATTGAAGAAGTGAAAACACAAGATAATTGTTCTTGGTTGTGGCTGAATCTTGTCGATAACACATGTATTCTTGCCTCCGGTCATGTTTTTTTTTTTTCCGCCTGAAACAATTCTTCCATTAATATTTAATAGTACTTAGTTTGCATTACATGCTCGATCACTTTCCACAAGTTGTACTAGCCAACTAGGTGGTATAACATGTAAGTAGACAAAATACAAAGGGGAGCCTCCGGTTATGTTTTGTACTAGCCTCCGGTCATGTTTTGATGAATGTTGTGACATTTTAAATTGCCATTGGCTATAGGTAAAGTAACTTTTTGGTCATAAAAATACGAAAAGTAAATATATTATTATTTATTTGTACCTCATATAATCATAATAAGATTTACCTATATTGCTTTGCTTATGGTAATTTGTTGGTTCTGTTTATTTTGTACATAGAAATATCAATGATACTATAATGTTTCATAAATAAAGCCACATGTTCCATTTTCCTTTCTACGAGGATGTGAGAGTTTACACGCAATCTCGCGCAAAAAGCAGGCATTAAATTTAGATTTATAAATCGGAATATTACAAAATGAGATTATAGAAAACGACAACGATTCCAAAAGTAGCTCTTTTATGTTTCTTCTGGAGATCATTGATTTGTCATGACAAGCTTTTACACGGTCGAACATAATCAAACTTTGTGTATCTGTGGTGTTGATATATCTTTTTCGCAACGAAACTCATTTGTATTCCTAGTCTTATGACTTCAAAATCGAAAATAACATTCATTCACAAGACACGTTATTTTTCTTAAGCAAGAACGAAATGAATAAATATTAGTTAGGCTCTAGTTGGGATTATTGGAGTTATGATTTCTAGTTGGGATTCGTCAGCGGTA
This sequence comes from Boechera stricta, assembly GCA_018361395.1. Classification (NCBI taxonomy): domain Eukaryota; kingdom Viridiplantae; phylum Streptophyta; class Magnoliopsida; order Brassicales; family Brassicaceae; genus Boechera; species Boechera stricta. The sequence goes on along the minus strand of CM031539.1, from coordinate 3,613,478 downwards.
TTTTGGCGGATTAATTTGGCAGTTTTGCCAGATTAGTGGCACATTTATAGATTTTAGTCTATTGAGTTAAATTGTTTACTCTCTTAAAACAAATTTCGTTTCTGTTATTTAAAATATATATATATATATATATATATAATGTTGGCAGAAATTTTATTCAGTAGGGGAAAAGATTAGTTGAAGAAATTTGCTCCAATTTTTTTCAGCCAAAAGAATTGAAACACCAGTTAGAGCTAGGGATGGATGCGGAACAGATTTACGTCGGTGATCCACTCCGTTCTTTCAAATTGGTATTTTTCTGATTCGTACACGTACTAATAGCCGATGGTTAGATATTTAATAAATATGCATGTTTATCCAAAGCACATAAAATATCCGAATTTTTATATTTGTGATTTGCTTTGCTTTTAATGGATGTCAAATTTTATTATTATTTTTGCTATGTAAAGTTTTTTTGGTCAAGCTCATATAGCTTACGGAATTTCGGATAATAGATCTAAGCAAATTTTGAGAATATTTTTAGCCCATCGATATTATATATAGTTAGATCCATAAGTGTTAAAAGACTCTCAACGCGCATTTTATCATTATTGGGGAAAACTCCATTTGACAGATTTATATAACACAATTGCTTACAAAGAGATCCAATTACTATCAAATTCCCACGAAATAAGACAAGTAGTCCATTCCACACTTTCTTATCTATAAACAAAAACGTAACCGCTTAAATTGTGTTGCATGAAGCATGAAGCATGAAGCGTGAAGAAGAGTTTGTTCACGTTACTCACGTATGTAAACACAAACATATCACAGACTATGTGACCCAATCAGTTTGGTCAAACCAAACGTAACGGCCATAGCTAACCATCCTCCAATCAAAACCCTAAACGACGATTTAAACACCGGTGCTTTCCCCAAAACCGCACCTAACCACCCAAACATCACTAACGCCAACGTCACCGCCGCCACGATCGCTCCAATCCTCACGTTATAGTTTTTCACAAACGCAGCCGCCATTAAAGGTACAATCGCTCCCAAAGAAAACGCTAACGCAGACGCCGCAGCAGCTTGCATCGGGCTCGGAAGCTTCTCTTTCTCCACCTGTCCTCCGTTCTCTCTCTTCATCTGAGCCACCTCGATATCGTACTGAGAGTAAACGGAGACAAACTCTCCGATCGCCATGCTACAAGCTCCGGCAACTAAACCGGCAAAACCAGATAAGATCATGACTTTGACGTCTTGCTTGACCGCACCGACACCCATCATAAGTGAAGCCGTCGAGACAAGACCGTCGTTGGCACCTAGCACGGCGGCTCTTAGCCATTGAGCTCTTTTGGAGTAGTCGAACGCCGTTTCTTGATTATTCTCCATGTCTAGGTTCAAGCTGTTGTTCACGTTGTGGGATTCCATGGTTAAAGTCTTTTGATTTGGTTGTCTTTTTTTGTTTTTTTGGTTTGTGCTGAAATAAGAAGGTAGAGAATATAGGTGAAGTGTGGAGAACACACGCCTAGGTCTATTTATGGAGATATTGTGTGAGTTTTTAGCTTTTTTAATTTTAATTTTATTAAGACTTTTATGCGGTGGAGTCGACGATTAATATATGGGGAGCATGATCACCACTAACGGAAATACTTTTATTATGTCGTTTTCAAAAAATTTGGATTAGGAAATCGAATTAACAAACATCTAATCGTTTTTACACTCTGATTATAAGTTTGAAACGAACATATGAAGTTTAGAAACAAAAGTAAAGTGGATTTCCGCGTACGATCGGTAAAGATAAAGCATAACAATTGGTATAAATATATCCCAAAAAATGGAAATTAAATTCAAAAGCCACATATATAATACTTTTTAAAAAATTTACAGAAAAATAAAACAGGAAAGAAGAAAATAAATGTGAAACCACACACATTTGGGTTTCTTTTTCATTTCATTTGATTCATGAAGGACAGCTAATAAATAAGCAATATGAGTGACCGAAAGGGGCAGTTACATATATACTTACACTATGGAGCTGTGTAGTGTTAAGTTAAGTCGTCTTCAAGATCAAAGCCATGCATATATGTCTTCTTGGCAACAAAAAAAAGGATACAAAATATATAAAAATGAAATCTCAACCTCCCAAACGATGACCTAATACTGGCACACGAAATCTGTTGGCCAAAAGTTTGTTTTAGATAATAAAACTTTAGTTCTTGGTTTTACTTTTGTTACTAAGTTACCAAATTAAGTTTTCTTTTGGCAGCTGCATTATTATATCATATATTGACTCGTGAAAAATCATATTCAAATTTGGCAAATGCTTCAATATACTTTTGATAATTAATTGAGAAAAGAGATATTCAGAAACTTCGTATTAACGTTATACTGAGCCGGCCATGACTACAAGCTAGCCATGCACCAGTTTGCGACCACTCGAGTCTTTATTATTATAGACGGCCGCCAATTGTTATAAAAAGTCATTAACCACGAGAAGAAGTTGCCGGTTCAATTCCCCTAAATATATTTTTTAGTTTTTTTTTTAAACAAATCAATAAATTAGTTGGTCAAAAAAAAAATATTTGCTTGCGGCCACCAAATCAGTAGAACCCGCTCTGATACATCATATATTTCTTTGAAAAAAATTTTGTAAGAAAATGATCGGAGATTGGTTGCTACGCAGTTACATTTTTTGGAAGAATTTGATATAAAAAGCTTTCCAAAAGTTTATGATTTTCTCTTTTTTTCTTTTGACATAGATTTTCTCATCGATTATAAAATAAAATCGCATAATAAAATTATTTTCTTCATCGTTTTCCCCCTAAGTTTTTTCTTTTCTTTTCTTTTTTGGTAAAACCCCCCTACGTTCTTCATTGTAATGCTTAAGACAGATTGAAAAATACAAGTGGTCGGCTAATTCATTTTAATTTTATTTTATATTATTTTCTCCCTTTTTGTTAGAACACGGAAACTATGAAAGCGTTTTCTATAAAAATGAAAATAAAACAACCTTCTCATTCTTTTACTTTATGTGTATTTTTGTTGGTTAATTATACTTGCTTTCTCGACAAAGAAACAATCCCAAAACAAAAGGGGGGCGATTCAAATCACACACAATGTTTGAAAACCTTCTCTGGATTTTCTTAGTGTTTGACCAAAAGTGATCAATGGGATAATCTATTTATTGTGATAAGACACTGTTCGATTTTGGAAATGTTTGATAAGTGTAATCATACTCTACATCTTCTTTTCATCAAATTCAATAAAAAAGGATTCATTAATTAGGAAGAAAAAACATGGATTTTTTAATACAATAAACGGACACATAATGCATATGGACGATTAAAATATGAAATAGTAGAATCCAACTATCTTATATATGAAGGGGATCAAAATTGAATCAGATGCTTTTCACACTATAGATTCTTTGATCCAGTACTTAGAGCCGTCTGCGAGTGAAAATCATAAACAACAAATTAATAGTAGACAATGAACACATATAAAGGTTGGGTTTTTTTTTCTTGATATATAAAAAATAAAAATAGATGGATAGATGATGAATTGGAAAGCACTGAGAAACAAATTATAACGAGATAAAATAATGGAAAGAGTTGATAATAATATAAAGAAAGAGGGACGAGTGTGGTTTCCACACGAATAGCACCACTATCATCATGACTTGTTTGCACACACACATACGTAGATATATACGTATGATGTTTCTTCATGTGTATGCATGCATACGTAGTCGCCTACGTACATGTATGCCAGCACATTTTTAACATTCCGGAATATCGGATTTATTTAACTCATATCATATGAGTGGCAACTTTTTTTTTTTTTTTTACTTTTTCTATGATTCACACTCTACATGCAAATAATGGATAAAATCCGAAATAATTACACGATCATGTATGTTTTTATGAATTCAAATTGATATCAATAGTCCGAATGTTAAATACATGGTATAAAGTCACTATCTCATATATTTATCAAGCATTAAGTATATACTATATAATTTGTAGAGCGGCTTGAAAAACAAAATTTATTCTGGTTTTTTGAATTTGGATTTGAAAAATATTGATCTTTAATAAATATAATGTTCTTTGACAAAAAAATAAAATAATAAACATAATGTTAACGTATATTTTGAATGTATATCCCTTATTCTCTCCCTATATATGTAGTGAAAAATAGTGTTATTGTGCCTTTTTATTGATAATGATGGATATAATAGACATATGGATTTCCAACTTAACTAGTGTAGTCCGACTCCTAGTCCTACTCATGAAACGCTATATATAATAAAAGTTCGGAACTGTTATTAATACGACACTAAATTGCGTTGGTTCAATGGTTATAATATGTGCGTAGCATAGATGATAGATGAGACTAAATTAGAGAGATTTTCCGTAGGCTGAAAATAAAGAGTTTGGTGCAAATCATTTTCAAATGATAAAACTTACAAGAATCCTATTAATGTATATATTAAAAATAAATAAATTACAATTCTTGTGTCTTGTCTAATAAGTTAAGATTCTTGTGTCTTGTCTAATAAGTTAAGAATGCAGAAAATTTGAACTTAACTGGGCTCAATATAAATGGGCTTAATATCTGTGGATTGATGATAAACGAGCGTAACGCACCAATGGAAAAATATGTAAAAAATATATCTTACGTATTTCACAGTAAAAAATATGTAGTAAAAATTGTAAATTTATGTGGTGAGTTTAATGTAAGAATATGATTTAGCAATTTTTCATAATAACTAACTGGCGACGATTATGAAGTAGCTACGTGGTGATCACATTGATAGAATTTGGCGGCTGAAAAAGATGATTATTGGTTTCTAGCACGTGTCAAATCATAAAGGCTCAATCATATGTTTTGTCCTTCTTCAATGTTTATAGGAATGGGGAATCACGAGAGCATTCACAGTCACTGTTAATAATGCAATAGCCAACACTAATGCTCTGAAAAAGTTAAGAACACGAAAAAAAACAATTTTCTCCTTAATACACGATGGTAGTGGCTGTTTTTTTAAAAAATTAAAAATGTTAACTCAACCTCTAATACATGCCATTTTCCATAATTTTGAAGTAAGTCTTCACTTAACCAATTTACAAAAGGCATAACTCAAAATTGTAAATCAACCATAAGACATTATGATTCAACTTCAAATTCTAAAAATTCAACTTTACTCGTGATTGGTAACATTTTTGAGTTATCTATGAACTAGACCTATAAGTCAAAGTTACTTTGTGCATATGCTACCATATCTATTAGTCCATATAAACTATTTTTAAGTAAGTTTTGTTTAATTTATCTATTTTCAATATCATATTTTTTAATAATTATCAATGATTGGATAATAATTTTTCTTCCAAATTTTTATTTTTATGTAAGTTTTGTTTTATTTTATCTATTTTTAAATATTAAATTTTAAAGAAATTTTAGTTATTATTAAATTTTTAAGAATATTTAGTAATTAAAATTACTTTGTGCTTTTGACAAAGTAACTTAAACGGTTGTTGACTAATTTCTAAACAAGGGACATAGTGTCGCATTCATACGCAAAACTTGATCAATTTCACCAAGGACATGTAAAATTAAGATTTAGCATACCAAAATCTAAAAAGGGTACCATAGGGTTTTTTAGTGGCTCCATATTAATATTCCAATTTTTGTATAACTTTGGTGATTTGTGTGAAACTAATAATGATAATTTATGAAAGTAATCATTTTAGAAAATAGTAATCTTCAATCAGCCGTTAAGAATTAATTTCGAAACAGACAACCTCTTCATGACTTGGCATTTTTTGTTATAGTTGTCATGATAAATGTTAGTGTGCATGCTTTTCTTAATTTTCTATATGTTCTTGTTTTTTTTCTATATTCTTACGTTCTTGATTTTGTCTTAATATCTACATGTTCTTACTTTTTCATGATTTCAAGTTCTTGTTTATTTCTTAATTACGTTCTTACTTTTTTGGAAGTACTAGCTAAAGTCTAGTGTCACTAAAGAAAATACGATGTGGTGTCAAAGCTTCTCACAAAGAACTTTAATGTGGCACACAAGTTTAAGACTCAAATCCAACTAGTATTTGGTTTTAATTAGCTTTGGTAATCCGACCCTGGTGGTTAGGTGACCCTGTTTTCTCAAATAGACACTAAGTATACATGTAGAATCATATAAGACTTAACATACCAAAAAAAGAGAGAAAACAAAAAAGAATTCTAGTGACACAAGTTGAAGATTTGCATTCATACGCAAAACTTTATCACTTTCATCATGGACATGTGAAATTAAGATTTAGCATACCAAAATCTAAAAGGGGTACCATAGGTTTTTTTACTGGCTCCATATTAATATTCCAATTTGTTTATAACTTTGGTGATTTGTGTGATACTAATAATTATAATTTATGAAATTAATCATTTTGGAATAATCAGCCGTTAAAATTTTCTAAACAAACAATTTCTTCATGTCTTAGCGTTTTTTGTTATAGTTGTCAATTGTCATGGTAAATGTTAGTGTGCATGCTTTGTCTTAATTTTCTATATGTTCTTGTTTTTTCCTATATTCCTATGTATAGAAAATGTATCAAATATGTTTGATGAAATGCCTGAGAGAAACTTAATTAGGTTGTAAACCCTGAGTTTGTTGATTAGGTTGGACTATTCTTCGTCGTCATTGCTATTGTTATGTATAATCATTGACCGTAAAGAGATTCTGCTTGGGTTTTAACAACATTGTCTTATACAATTGATTTTATTTTTTAGACTAAATACTTCAACCATGAGATTGCTGTTAGAAAAGCATATAGGAAACAAACATTCTCCTTCAAATCTCTTAACTTCTGTGTTATCTATTCACTCAAAATAATCAAACAATGAGATGGAAAATATAAAGTGAGCTTTTAAGTTGCCATAGCCCATAGTCTTAGAAAATCAACTATTTATTTATTTATATTAAGCATAATGTTCTTAAAATATGTTTCTCTGAATCGACAAAGTTATTTAGAGAGATCTATTTAAATCATCAACAAGATTATTTATTAAATTAATTATAGATAATAATATTTGGATGTTGCGCAATGTTTCTTTGTAACTAGTCGATGTTGAAAGTGAAGTTGAAGTCGTGCTCGCACCATGCACCACTACTGTCCATGTACCTCTCAAATAACGTTACCCCCTCAGTGCGTTGCACCCCCTCAGTACTTGTTGTTCCATAGCGTACATTTCCAAACTGAATCGAAATGAAAAAAAACATTTTAACTAAATAATGATGGCACGAGGATGGGTCATAAAAATGTCAGATCAAATTTCTTACTTGTTCACTATAAAACACCTAGTCTTCTCCTCCCTCAGCATCATACATATACCCTTCAACAATCTCCTTAAGCGGTGGTAGTTGATCGTTTCCCAAATCACCAATCATCTGATTAAAAAAGCCTCTCAGACGTAAATCCTGCAAAAATAAAAGAGTTTAGAAAGAGAAACTATACAAAAATGGAATGTCATGTTTACCCTGGGATATTATGTGGAATTGAGACCCCCACGAGGAGAAAGTGTGTGCACACCAAACGGAACGGGCTGTATTATGATATTCAGCCCTTGCAGGGGTTTCCTGATATGATACATTGAATTCAAATTCATGTCTGCCACTATAAGGCAAAAGGGCCACCCATTGTCTTAATCACTCCGTAATTCTTGTTTTTGCCTTTCACGCTGTGCCACATAGCAGGAAAACTGCCGTGGACTCATATCGCTCTGCAAACAAACAAAGCAATCCCGTGATCAAAGATATCCAATATGTTTGAATAAAAATGAAAACCAAAATATGCAAAAAAAAAAAAAACCAAACCTCCAAGAAAGTAATGGGGTACATCTCGGAGCACTCGTAGTCAGGATCAACATTTACCAATAACAATGTATCCACGAGAAAAGCGACTCGGCCTCGTTTAGAAATACCAAGCCACGTTCCGTTGTTTTCTTCGCACCGACCACTCAAAATGTGGTCATCCCAAGACGCCCCACTTATGGCCCTATTAATCCCTCAGACCATAAATAAAAGTCATCAACAACGTCGATTCACAAATTTAAAACCAAGAAAGAAACATCGAATGAATTTAAAACTTGCCTCTTGCCGCAATTGTCTCTGTTCATCACAAGCGTCAATTGGTTGTTGTCTTCCTCTGCCCAGTTGAATGCTACGATCCCCATTTTTTTTTTTTTGAAAGAATATATAAGTTTTGCTATTGAATCGCTTGCTCTGTTGTTCTTGTAGTGATTTTGTGTTGTGACCCCTCTCTCTGTTTTTATAGCCGAGAGATTCTCTCTGCTCTTCTGCTTTTTCCTTTGCTTCTTCTCTTTTCTTCCAACTACCCCACGAGCTTCTTTATCCAATTTTGGATGGAAGATACAGAGTCGGATCTCAACATTTTCTAAACTGTTCCACTTTTACTCTATAGCTTTTAGCTGATTGAGTAAGGAGGAGTCATTTTGTATGTGGAACAATTCAGAAATACTTTTACTAATCTGAGAGAAGGTGAAACGAACACGTTAAACAAAACAAGAAAGAGATGATGACGTGGCAGCTACAACCATTTTTGTATATTGTGTGATTGAGTTTTATATTCTCAAATCGGTTTTAGTCATGCTCGATTTTTTTTTCTTAGTGATGATCGTGTAGTGTTGCTTAGTTGGTGCCTTATTTGGTTTATGCTTTTTTTTTCTTTTACAATAAACGAAATTTTTACTCAAAAATAATAAGAGATTTTTAGTTGAGATTTTATTTCCCAAAAATCAATATTTACTCTTGTTTTTAGTGTTAGTTATTTGGCCTTTATGTGGGTTATGCATCTTATACAATAAACGAAAGGTTCTATATTAATTCTACTCAAAAAAATAATTTAGAGTTTGAGCCTGGGTTTCGGTTTAACCGGTTCGGTTCGGTTATGTGAATTTAAATCAATTCCGAGAAAAACCGAAAATTATAATAAATCGGTTAGTTTAAACCAAAGTAAGAATTTTGTTTTTTTTGAATTAATCGAAATGAAAATAAAAAGGCCCAAATCCAGAAAAAAAAATCTACAAGCCCAAAACAATAAAAATGCAAGCCCAAATAACTAAACTAACCTAATTTTTGTAATCTTCTTCTCCCTCGCCGATTCAATCAACACCACCAGGCTCGATGTTCCGGTTCGATTTGGATTTGTAGTTTTGCTTGGGTTTCTGATTTTAAAATGTTGGGTTTGGGGTTAATATATATGAGCTCCTGCATCGCCGCCATAATTAAGGATAACATTTGATCTTTCAATCGTCCATGAATCTTCTTCTCGCTTAGTTCTGTAGTCTTTAGATGCTCGTTTATATCCATTGCTCAATTAGATTATGGTTTTTTTTTTTTTTTTAAGGTGCAGGGCAGTGTTATTGCCTGAGATTGATAATGTGAGACGTTGCTCTGACTAAGTGTAGAAGAATTTGATGTGTAGTTTTAACCCTGAGTATAGAAACAACTCGTTTACTAGAGGAATGATTGATTCTACTATATATGAAATTGTTCATAATTTGAATGATTTCTGCAATATATGAAATAAGATAGTTAGAAAAATGTGGTTTGGTAAAATATGCGGTTAATATGTTTGATGAAATGCCTGAGAGAAAATTAACCCACCTCCCCGCCATTGTTGTAAATGACAATATAATGATAATGTGAAAGTCTGTGTGGAATTGATCGGATATTGAAGTCTTTGTGAATTCACTTTAGACTGGTTCAAGGATTCAGGGAGAGAGAGGAGCAGCAAGTGAGTACGATGATGATCAAGAACCGAGCTATTGGAACTTGTCATTTTTATTCCTTTTGCTTAGCTTTGAATGTAATTTATATTTCCGTTTTCATTCTCAGTTTTTGGTTTATTTGCCTTTTATCACCATTTTCTAGATGAGTTATAACTGCATTTCATTCAACTTCCTAATATTTTGTTAATCTACTCATTTAATAGATATCAGTGTTTTAAAAAAGTTGTATGATAAACCCTGAGTTTCTTGATTCACGAGGTTGACGTTTCTTTAGTTAGGTTGGACTATTCTTCCTCCTCATTGCTATTGTTATGTATAATCATTGACCGCAAAGAGATTGTGCTTGGGTTTTAACAACATTGTCTTACACAGCCAATTTTAGACTCTAAATACTTAACCATGAGAAAGCATATAGCAAAAAAAACATTCCCCTACAAATCCGGACAATTTTTTTTGTTTTATTATCCATAGACCCATATTAAGTAAAGCATGAGACTGTTTACTTGGTTGTATTAATAAGTCCCATAATCGCAGTTAGATCTGAGATGCGTTGGTCATTAGAAGCTACAATCTCCTTGCAATTATGCTCACGCTCCCCGACAGGAAACAAGGAGGGTGTAAACTTATACAAGTTACTGACGCTTGGGGCTGCCCTTGCGGTCGACCCTAAAACTCCCCAGCTGTTGGCTTCCATGTCGTTCACATGAACCACACCATCTAACCAACCCTTCTTCTTCTCCCTCACCACAACACGTTTGCCATCGTATGCAACCATCCTCCAACATGCAAGCTTACTTTCTTCCATAGATACCATCTTGATCCGCCTGGTAAGGGTCCACTTGGGATACCCGAGTAGTGTGTAAACTGAGATTGTTTCTTTTGTCCCTGATATTAAGGTTAGACGATTGGTCTTATCGTCTGCCGCAAGTAACAGTTTCATATTTGGTTCCTGATGGAAACTACAAGGAATGAAGCGTGCTTGATCTGTCTCGGGATTGAAAGCTATGATGCTCCCGTCTTTTCTCAACCAATAAAGAGTGACATCCAAGTAAACAGGTTTCATCCGTGTCGCGAGATCACTTTTTGAGCCGGCGGTGATGGTCGTTATTGATAATCTCCATGAATCTCCGTCGCTGATTTCGAATTCGTACCTCGTCTGCATCTCAAGTAAGCAGACGATCTTGAATCTCGTTAGATCAACCGCGAAACCGATGCACATAATTTTATGAAAATGGGGAGTCTCAAAACCACTAACTATCGTAGGTATAAGCTTTGACCCACAGTGATCCAAAAGTCGAATCCTCTTTGTGAGGGGATTTGCGACGAAGAGGCCACCTATGTATAGTAGGATAAGGCCGGAGTAGGAACCGAAAATGTAACATCGCTTACTAGACGATAAAATGATTCTTTTTTCCTGTGACATAGAATCACATGAAGAGACTAAAGGATGGCAGTAGATGTTGTTGGCGCCATAGCTGAAAAAGTGAAACAAACTGGATCCGAACCGGGAAAAGTGCTCGGGTTCAAAATCCGGGTCCTCGGATATATGCGATTTGATAGATCTATCTGTACATCGCAACATCGCCAGAGATTTGGGTTCCAATCTGAAGAAAATGTCGTAGAGGAGATGCAAAGGTAAGCCATTCATGATTAGAGATGAATCAAAGTGAGAATTTCCCCCAACTTCTGTTTGATATAATCTTTGTTTATTTCAATGATTTGCTGATGAGGTTGTTAAAGAGTATTTTTATAGCGCTAGCATGACCCAAAGTATAGGTAACAATAATCAATAAAGGAAAATGCAAAGACAATCTCACCATTATAAGAAAATTATAATTACCCAATTTTTGAAAATTATAATTACCCAATAGCTAGAAATAAAATTTTATGACATTTACATGGATTTGAAATAAAATGTATATTAAATATCTTTGATGAAATCATTAAAATTTATAAGGTTATATATTTATGGTTTTCTTTAGATTGCAAAATAATTTATAAGGTTATATATTTAATGAATTAAAAGTCCTAATTTATATAAGTAAAAAGAAAAAATCAATTAAAATTTTATAAATTGGGACCATTTTAGAATGCACCACTTGTGATTAAAAAAAAAGGTGTGCATCAAACTATTATATTTTTGGTTAAAGCATGATTAATTTATCGAAGAAGAAAATATAATGAACATATTAGTTTTTTCTTAGTTTAGAGCACACTTGATCTTATTATTCACTTCGACTAAATGTTAGAATACAAACTTAAGATTTTTTTTTTCAAATAGAATTATTTTCTTAAAATTATTTTGGAATCGAAGGAAAATGAAAAAATTAAGAATTAAACAGAAAATAAAATTAATTTTAATGTTATAACTTATAAGATCTCCCTTTAAATCAAATTCGATAAACAAACAAAGAGCAAATGATTTGACCAAAATATTGTTTCTTTTATTAAGTGGTTTGTGGACTGGGAACATAGATATATACTTTTTTAGTCACTTGGTCAGTCTAATTGTTATGAAATCAAACTAACTTTGAACTTTGACTAAATCCACTGACTTGAAAAAAGATCTCAGCAGCCACGAGGGGCCTGTACTTTTCCACGGTACATTACATAGAGACGGTTCAGCTAGCCCCCGAGATGGACCGGTAAGCCAACAAAAAATTTACACGAAATTATTATAAAATTAAATTAAATAAAAAAGAGAAATATCCAAGCCTTAGCTATAAGAGGAGAAACGAAGATGCCTCAAAAGTATACTAAATCAACATACCATTCCCAACACTACAAAGAAGAAACTTACACTCTTTCGATCAATATCTCTTTCCTCGCTTCTGATCAGTTTGAGTACCGTGAAAAGGAGAAGAAAGAAAAAAATGGGGTACCTTTTTGAACAAACCTTAAGCTCTAACCCTAAAACCCAAATTGTTATTGATGATGATAACGAGTTGGGTTTGATGGCTGTTAGACTTGCCAATGCGGCAGCCTTTCCAATGGTTCTCAAGGCCTCTCTTGAGCTCGGTGTCTTTGACACTCTCTACGCCGAATCCTCTCGCACCGACTCGTTCCTCTCACCGTATGAGATAGCGAGTAAGCTACCAATAACACCTCGTAACCCTGAGGCACCGATTTTGTTGGACCGCATGCTTCGTCTACTTGCTAGCTATTCGATGGTCAAGTGCAGTAAGGGCTTAGGAGGAAAGGGCGAGAGGGTCTACAAAGCCGAGCCAATTTGCAGGTTCTTCTTGAAGGATAACATTCAAGATATGGGATCCCTTGCTTCTCAAGTCATTGTCAATTTCGACAGCGTCTTTCTCAGTACCTGGTCATTTTCTATTCTTCGATGTCTAAATTCTTCAAGAAGCCACTTTTATACGCTATGAAATCTTACCTTTCAAAACACGAATATTGCAGGGCACAGTTGAAAAATGTGGTGCTAGAAGGAGGAGATGCGTTTGGTCGTGCACATGGTGGTATGAAACTCTTTGACTATATGGGTACAAATGAGAGATTCAGCAAGCTCTTTAACCAAACCGGATTCACCATCGCCGTCGTGAAGAAGGCTCTTGAAGTTTACCAAGGCTTTAAAGATGTGAATGTGTTGGTCGATGTTGGAGGAGGAGTTGGTAACACTCTTGGCGTTGTTACTTCTAAGTATCCCAATATTAAAGGTATTAATTTCGATCTGCCATGTGCCTTGGCTCAAGCACCCTCTTATCCCGGTGTGGAACATGTCGCGGGAGATATGTTCGTGGATGTCCCAACCGGAGATGCCATGATCTTAAAAGTAAGTTCAACAACTCTCTTGTTATATCACATGTTTATTGGAAGTGTATGTATGTAGTAATTTGTACTTTACTTTTCACTTTTTATTACAGCGTATACTTCATGATTGGACCGACGAAGACTGCGTCAAGATTCTTAAGAATTGTTGGAAGTCACTACCAGAGAACGGTAAAGTTGTTGTCATAGAATTAGTCACTCCTGATGATGCGGAGAATGGGGACATCAACGCAAACATTGCCTTTGACATGGACATGTTAATGTTCACCCAATGTTCTGGCGGAAAAGAGAGATCACGAGCTGAGTTTGAAGCTTTGGCTGCAGTTTCTGGCTTCACCCATTGCAAGTTCGCTTGCCAAGCTTATCACTGCTGGATAATCGAGTTTTGTAAAGAAAATGAGTAAAATCTAAATCTGAACTTGTCGTTAATTGTTCATTCCACCTTTATTCCCATTCTGTATCTCCGAGCAATATATAAAAGTGTTTAATTTCTCATTGTGTCTAAGAACGAGTTTTAATTACTCACACGAAGTTATTTATTCACCTACAACTCACAAAGGCACAAGTGCGTATTCATTACTCAAGTGTATCCCTAACTAATTCACTAGCGGGAAATTAACGGCTACCTCTCTAATTAATTGGTTCGAATATTTCTGTAATCGCAAAAGGCAGAAGCTAGGGAGAATCTCGATTAATGGAAATTCTTATGTGATTTAAAATTTGTACCCAATTTTATTCTAACTGTAACAACTACCGTCGTGTTTAAAGGCTTATAATCTTATTATACATACATATGTTAAGCTAGATTCCTATGCCAAAAAGCTATACTAATTAACACTGCAATGACATTATATTCTTTACAAAATAAATATTTTTGATTCCGGAACCATCAAACAGACGGACTACATCTAATCAGATATGAAAGTCTTGTAGGTTTTAGACAGGAAAAACCCTAACAATGTCAACCAAAAATCTCCAAATGGGTTAATCGGTCCACAAACCCGTTGATCCTCTAGTTCAAATAAGTTTCATAAACTTCTACACATCATATTTTAAATAATATATAATTTAAAATTAAAACTTCAAAATTATTAAACTCAGTCCGATCCAATCACGACCCAACAACTTTCAATTTTATAAGCTTATCCTTTTTCATTATATATAATTATAATGACGTAAAGATAATATTGTTTTTAATGTTCAAACTTCAAAAGTGACTGTCCGATTTGGTCAAACGAGGACTATAGCCGTTCTTGACCTAGACCTACTCCTACACAGTCTGAGATTTGTAGGCGACTCTGGATACAGTAACATTCGGATTTTGGTTGGAAAAAAAACGTCATTCTTCGTGTAACAAAATTTAACAACCTATTTAACCAAGGAGATAAGTCTCTTTTGGATGTATCTTAAGAATTAATTTTAATGAGAGAGGCACGATACAATTATAATATATTTGAGTCTACTGATAATTACTAAATTGTCTACTTTAAACTTTGTGACTTTCCTGAAAAATCACAGCGATGAACCATTCAAAATAGACTAACGGCCGAAAAGGGACAGGCTGTGGAGCTCATAAAGAGACAATTGTGATGTTACATGAATTTCGGTCCAAACTATTTCATCAAAATTGACACTTTTAAACTTATTCATTTGTATTTCATATTTGTCTTTCATAAAAATATTGAGAGGATTAACTTGCTAGATAGACCAAATCTCGAGTTTAATTTGTAAAATAAAGTATCTGTAAAATTGTAAATAAATGGAGTATTGGATTTTGCATGCATTTTAAACAAATAACATGTTACTTTATCCGATGGTCATTTTTTTGTTATAAACAAAAAACAAATTGGACCACGATTTGTGATATTTAGGCAAAAACACATTATCCGGTAAGGCATTACGAATTTGTCCAATAATCATAGTACGTTATTTTACAGTATATCTCCGATCATATGTTGCGTGGAGTCGTGTCTATGCGTGGAGTGGCCCTTGTAAGTATTATATCTCCTTGTTGATCAAATTATTTTCTTAAATCGAATTTGTTTTTTTTTCAACAATTATCAATAAATCGAATTTCGATTAATTATTGGTTGTTTGTTTTTTTCGGTCGGCAATTATTGGTTGTTTTAAGAATGATATGCAACCTGCCACCTGCGGCCATAAGATATGATATACTAATTTAGTCACTTAGTCCGTCTGATAGAGTAATAGTGATATACTAATTTCTCCTTTGAACATTGACTTTTTACTTTTTAGTAAGTCTACTGACGCGAGACAAGTTTGAGCTGTTTCAGCCGCCACAAATGACTCTTACTTTCTCTATACAGAGTCTGTTAGCTCCCGAAATGGACCGGCAAGCCAACAATATATTTGTAAGAAAATATTATTAAATTAAATTAAATAAAGAGAGAAATATCTAAGCCTTAGCTACAAAAGGAGAAACAAAGGTGCATCAAAAATATACCCAATCAGCATCTCAACACTACAAAGAAGAAACACACACTCTCTCTCTCTCTCTCTCTCTCTCACAATACATTTTTTCTCGCTTCTGCTCAGTGTGATCACGTAGAGTGCCTTGAGAGAAGAACGAAACAAAACATAAAAAGAGAAATGGGATACCTTGAAGAAACCTTAAGCTCTAACCCTAAAACCCCAATTGTTGTTGATAATGATAATGAGTTGGGTTTGATGGCCGTCAGACTTGCCAACGCCGCTGCATTTCCAATGGTTCTAAAAGCTGCCCTCGAGCTCGGTGTCTTTGACACTCTCTACGCCGAAGCCTCTCGCAGAGACTCGTTTCTCTCACCGTCAGAGATAGCGAGTAAGCTACCAACTACACCTCGTAACCCTGAGGCACCGGTTTTGTTGGACCGCATGCTTCGTCTACTCTCTAGCTATTCTATGGTCAAGTGCGCTAAGGTCTTAGAAGGAAAAGGCGAGAGGGTCTACAAAGCCGAGCCAATTTGCAGGTTCTTCTTGAAGGATAACATTCAAGATATGGGATCCCTTGCTTCTCAAGTAATTGTCAATTTCGATAGCGTCTTCCTTAATACTTGGTAATTTTCACAAATCATCTTGGTAACAAAGTTGTTCGTTGTCGATGTCCTAAACCTTGTTTATAAGCTATGAAACCTTACCTTATGGATATGTGATCTGCAGGGCACAATTGAAAGATGTGGTGCTAGAAGGAGGAGATGCGTTTGGCCGCGCACATGGTGGCATGAAACTCTTTGACTATATGGGTACAGATGAGAGATTCAGCAAGCTCTTTAACCAGACCGGATTCACCATTGCAGTTGTGAAGAAGGCTCTGGAAGTCTACAAAGGCTTTAAAGGTGTGAATGTTTTAGTTGATGTTGGAGGAGGAGTTGGTAACACCCTTGGTGTTGTTACTTCTAAGTATCCCAATATCAAGGCTATCAATTTTGATCTACCTTGCGCCTTGGCACAAGCACCTTCTTATCCTGGTGTGGAACATGTCTCGGGAGATATGTTTGTTGATGTTCCTACTGGAGATGCCATGATCTTAAAAGTAAGTTCAAAAACTCTCTTGTTATATCACATATTTATTGGAAGTGTATATATGTAGTATTTTGTACTTACTTTTCACTTTTTATTACAGCGTATACTTCATGATTGGACCGATGAAGACTGTGTCAAGATTCTTAAGAATTGTTGGAAGTCACTACCAGAAAACGGTAAAGTTGTTGTCATAGAATTAGTCACTCCAGATGATGCAGAGAATGGGGATATCAATGCGAATATTGCCTTTGACATGGACATGTTAATGTTCACCCAATGTTCCGGCGGAAAAGAGAGGTCACGAGCTGAGTTTGAAGCTCTAGCCACAGCTTCCGGCTTCACCCACTGCAAGTTCGTTTGCCGCGCTTATCACTGCTGGATTATTGAGTTTTGTAAAGAAAATGTGTAAAATAAAACTAAATCCTCATAATTATTGATATCATTTTGTGTTTCAATTCTTTGTTTGAAATGATCATACCTCTCTCTTTCTTGTTCGAGCAATATGAAATAAATAAATAAAAAGTTTTTTTCTTTTTTTTTCAATTGTGCGATCTTTAAGAATGATTAGTCACATGGAATTCATTGGATTCTTTTTCAAGAGCTCACAAGTCACAAGAGCATACTGCTTTCATTTGTTTTCGTCCTCTTTTTCTCTTAGTTAGTTGTTTGTCCCCTTCCACTTACGTACCTCTCTACTTACTTATTGTTTGCAAAAGCTTGTGAAAATATTGTTAATGGAAATCTTTTTTTATGTTTTTTTTGGGCAGCAAATGGAAACTTTTATATGACTTTAAATTAATGTAACGGACACTACAATATAATTGTAACGATTTAGTTTTGGTTATCCTAAACTCCAAAAGTTTATCACGTGTATTATTCGTCTCTTTGGGTTATAACCCACTAGCTGATCCCCACCCTCTTGAAGCCACCAATACATGATTATCTTCTTTTTATTACACCTTTTCCGGTTAAGCCCGGCTAATCCAAAGGCCAGGACGCCTCTTGGCAGGAGATTTTCGTAATTCCACATCGGCTAAAGCACTCGGGTCAAATCCAAAAGTTCAAGGTTACGCCATGAGACATGAGCCCCCCCTCCCCCCTCCCCCAAAAAAAAAATAAAAATAAAAAATCACCACATGATTCTCATTGTCTTGATATAATTCTTATTAATTCTCGTCATATGTCAGAGGAGGAAAATCATATAGTAGAAAGAGAAATCATATACAGTAACACCTCTTTTTTTTATAACAGTATAACCTCTATAAATTAATAATGTTGGGACTAATATATTTTATTAATTTATAGAAATATTAATTTATAGAGTGATTTGTATAAGTTCATATTTTTTCTAAAAAAATCTGTTTGAAAATAAAAAAAAATTATTATAATTAATATTTTTCTAGAACCAATTACAAGTAAAAAAAAATTATCATCTAATAAAAGATTTTAGAAATAAATTCTAATAAGAATTAATGCAAATTCAAGAAAAAAAATAAACAATTCATATTTCACGAAATTTTCTTTTATATATATAGTGATAAGTTTATACAATTATTAATTTATGATATTGATGGAACCATATATTTACATAAATTTACTATAAAAAAATATTCTCTAATTATTTTAGCGAATTGTGTTAAATATTACACTGGTCCAACTCGGGACCGGAGAAATTTATTAATTTATAATGATTATTAATTTATTGAATATTAATTTATACAAGTTTTACTGTATTATAATCAATTATGAGCTTAGTGAAACTGTTGGTATAACATATTCTATAATTTCACAAACGCAAGAATGTTTCTGAATGAATCAAAATAAATAATAATTTGACAAAGAAACCCTAAACCCGGATGAGGAAAACAATAAAGGAACATAAGACGAGTATCTTATCGCAACCACTAGCAATTGAAATTAACGAAAAACAATAAACAGGGGATATTGTTCATGCCACACAAAGGAATCTAATCAATGGAATAGTTGATATGATATGCCATCGGACAAATGTTGTTTCCTCCCAAAAAAAGTTGCAAAGACAAACCAACAAATGTTTTATTTTAAAATAAAAGCTTATATCGAGTTTGATTTTATATAATCTTTTTCTTTTTTGTCAAGATTTTATATAATCATTATGACAAAAATATAATATTTTTAATTAATGTTCAAAGTGACTATCCGATTGTGGTCAAACGAGGACTATCGCCATTCTTGACTCAGACTTACTCATACACAATTTAAGATTTCTCGGTGACTGCAGACTCTAATATTCGCTCGGATACGTAACCACTATTGTAATTAACTTTAGTTGGTCCATTATGTGGCGTCTTTTTCATTTTCAGGTTCCTTATGGTTATTGGACTAATTAACCTTAGAATATATACTGATTGAGTCCAATACAATAATTAATGAAGTTTGACAATCCAAAATTTGTAACCTTCCTGGAAGGACAATTCAAGATGGAGGCCAATAAGGAAAATTTGTGATGTTACACTGATCAATTCGGTCCAAATTAAGATATGTATGTCTTATGTCATGGTTGTTTGATTTACAAAAGAAAAATGAACGTACCAATATATTGCTTGCCCCATTCCTTAGTCTTAATCGTCCTACTCAAGTGGGAGCCATGCGTGTGTTATAATATCATGTTGATCAGATCGACGAGAAACAAAACAACTGAAACCTGCCGCCAAAAAAGTAAATAAATAAAATAAATGAAAACAGATAGATCGCCTAAGTACCCTATTTTTTTTTTTTGTATCATTGATATTAAACTGCGAACATAAGATAGACATATATACGTATCTATCACTTGGTCGATCTCTTAGCAATTAAATTAAAGTGAATTTTTCCTTTGACCATTGACTTCTGCTATTAAGAAAAAAACAAACGACGTGAGACATTATTTAGTTGTTTCAGCCGTCAGAAGTGGCTCTTACTTTTCAACATAGAGCGCCCATCTGGACCGGCATAGCCAACAATATAATTAAATGAAGAAAGAGGAGGCTAAGTTTTAGCTATAAAAGGAGAAAATAAGATCCATCAAAGAATATACCAAAACACACACACAGTCTCTCTCTCTCTCGTCGCATCTGATCAGTGTGATCACCTAGAGTGCCTTGAAAGGGAAGAAAAAAAAACAAAAAGAAAGAGAAATGGGATACCTTTTTGAAGAAACCTTAAGCTCTAACCCTAAAACCCCAATTGTTGTTGATGATGATAATGAGTTGGGTTTGATGGCCGTCAGACTTGCCAACGCCGCTGCATTTCCAATGGTTCTAAAAGCTGCCCTCGAGCTCGGTGTCTTTGACACTCTCTACGCCGAAGCCTCTCGCAGCGACTCGTTCCTCTCACCGTCTGTGATAGCGAGTAAGCTACCAACTACACCTCGTAACCCTGAGGCACCGGTTTTGTTGGACCGCATGCTTCGTCTACTTGCTAGCTATTCGATGGTCAAGTGCAGTAAGGGCTTAGGAGGAAAGGGTGAGAGGGTCTACAAAGCCGAGCCAATTTGCAGGTTCTTCTTGAAGGATAACATTCAAGATATGGGATCCCTTGCTTCTCAAGTCATTGTCAATTTCGACAGCGTCTTTCTCAGTACCTGGTAATTTTTCTATTCATTGATTTTGAGTTCTTTAGAAGCCACTTTCATACGCAAATGAATCTTACGATATCCATACATCATTTTCGCAGGTCACAATTGAAAGATGTGGTGTTAGAAGGAGGAGATGCGTTTGGCCGCGCACATGGTGGCATGAAACTCTTCGACTATATGGGTACAGATGAGAGATTCAGCAAACTCTTTAACCAAACTGGATTTACCATCGCGGTCCTGAAGAAGGCTCTCGAAGTCTACGAAGGATTCAAAGGTGTGAATGTCTTAGTTGATGTGGGAGGAGGAGTTGGTAACACTCTTGGTGTTGTTACTTCTAAGTATCCCAATATTAGGGGTATCAATTTTGATCTAACTTGTGCCTTGGCACAAGCACCTTCTTACCCTGGAGTGGAACATGTTGCCGGAGATATGTTTGTAGATGTTCCAACCGGTGATGCCATGATCTTGAAAGTACGTTCATCAACTCTCCTATTCTCTAACACATGTTTTTTGAAGTGTATGCATGCTCGTAGCTTGTACTTACATTTGGCTTTAAATTTGTTCTACAGCGTATACTTCATGATTGGACCGATGAAGATTGCGTGAAAATTCTAAAAAATTGTTGGAAATCACTACCAGAGAACGGTAAAGTTGTTGTCATAGAATTAGTCACTCCTGATGATGCGGAGAATGGGGACATCAACGCAAACATTGCCTTTGACATGGACATGTTGATGTTCACCCAATGTTCCGGCGGAAAAGAGAGGTCACGAGCTGAGTTTGAAGCTTTGGCTGCAGCTTCTGGCTTCACCCATTGCAAGTTCGTTTGCCAAGCTTATCACTGCTGGATCATTGAGTTCTGTAAATAAAATGTGTGAAATATAAAACTAAATCGCCATTAAGTGTTTTTTTTCTTTTGGTTTTGGTGATATGTGAATTATCGTTGTTAATTCTTATTTTTCATCTTTGTTTGAAATTGTCATGCCTGTCTTTTGTCTTCAATCAATGAAATAAAAACTTTTTATTTTATTTTCTGTTTGTACTCTCAGAAACAAAAAAAACACAGCTTTAGTTAATTAGTCACATGAAGTTAATTGTTTCTTTTTGTAGGGCTCACAAGTCGCAAGTCACAAGTGCATATCCTTAACTCAACGGTCGGCTACTTGATTTGTTTCCTTCCTCTTCCACTCACCGGAAATAACTAACGGCTACTTGTCTAATTTAATGTTTCATTCATTCTATATTGCAAAAGCTTGTGAGAAATCTTGTTCACGGAAATCTTCATATGCTTTTAAAATTTAATGTTCAGCTCTCTATTTATATGCATTTTTAATAGTTGGAAGATAAGAAAAGGATAGGACATATAGTACAACTCAATTAAAGCTAACCATACTATATGCTTATTTTCTAGAGAGGGGACCCAAAATTCTGAAAAGAAATCTGAGACATATGAGTGAGAGTAGTAGTGGTGACCACAAAGAAAAGAGAGACACGAACTCAGTAAAAAGAAATTAAGGCACATTGATTTTATAAAAATGCATATCAAACAAGATAAAATAAATAAACACTAAGATTCTAACAAGAGCCCTACCATAAGAGAGACAGAAACAGAAAAGCTAAAGGAAGAATGATTACACAAAACTAAAGTTAAGTTGATTAACAATAAGATCAAGAACGTAATCATTCTTCCATTAAAAGCTCTCTATCTCTACAGAAGAAGAAGAAACATGGCTACACAACACACACCAACTAGCTTCACCGTTACTGTCATCATCACCTGCACACACACCATCAAAGATTTTATAAATCAAATCATTTTGTATTGAAAAGAATTAACCTTTTTTTATGTTGTTAAGTGAAAGTACCTGATGTGCTGAATTTGTGGAAGTGGGTATAGGGTTAATGGAAGTAGAGTCGACTTCTCCGGTGGGGAGTGGAACCGCCGGATTACTGTTAATGAACGGAACGCCGTCTTTACCGGGAACTGTCACCGATGTGGATGGTCCAGGAGAGAAAGCTGAACCTTCTCTGGGACCTAATGGCCAGGGGTAAGAAGAAGGAGATGAGATCACTCCTCCTTCTGAAACCGGAACAGGGGCGATTGTTGGTGGTTGTGATGGTGGTGATGCCGCCGCGGCGAGGATGACTTGAACTAAGAGCTTCTGGTTGAGTTGGCAAGTTTTGGGAAGAGATGTGTTGTTTGTGAAGTAAAAGTAGTAAGAGCCCGTTCTTGATGGGTACCACTGAGAAAACAAGAATCATCAATTGGGTTAAATTGTATATCATTAGAGTGAAGTTTAACAATAAATGTTTGAAATTTCAAACTTTTTTAAGTATATAAAAGAAAGATTTAATACAGCGTATATGCTTTTTAGTGACTGTATTAAACTTATTTGTGTATTAAACTATTAGGTTAACCAACTTTTCAATTCTCTTGTCAGAAGAAAAACATTGAATTTCAAGTTTAATATTCGGTAATACAGTTAACTGTACATCATTAATTAACAGTGTTACTTAACTGTGACTGTCATTGAACTGCTGAAGAAAATCATCATGAAATTGGGATAAGAAAATCAGTAAAAAAGTAGATCATTACAGTGAAATTAACAAATAAAGGTTTGGAAATTTGAAAAAATATTAAAAGGTAAACGGAAGATTTACAGTTTAGATGTTTCTTTAACTGTGATTATCATTGAGCCCTGAACATATGACTTTTTGTGTGTATTAAACTATTAAATTTAATCATTTTTCAATTCTTTTTGTCAGAACAAAGCATCGGATTTCAAGTACTATTAATATCCACTGAAACTATAATTTTTATTAAAAAAAAACAGAGGAAAAAACAGGGGAAGAGGAGCTTTTTTATCAATCTCAAGAACAGAGAGGAAAAAAGTGGGACTTGAAAAAAAGATGAGAACTTTATGAAATTTCTGAGAAAACCCAGATGAAATTCTCATCCTTTCCACCAATTTCACAATTTTGGTAACGAATTAAGAAATGTGAAAGTGAGAAAGATATATATTTACCGTAAAAGAAGTGGAATTAGGTTTTGTAAGAAGAGAAGCTTGAGTAAAGTCACAGACATTGAAGGCATCTTTGCTTCTGAAGATGTAGAGATCGTATCCGTACTTATGTCTGAAAACTGGAAAGTATACAGAAGATCACACCATTTTATTTATTAAGAGAAAAAAATCTAACAAAACAGGAAAATAAAAGGACTGGTTTTGTAAAAAGAACACTTACTAACGGAGTCGCCGACATGAACAGTAGGGGTTTTCCAGACAGAGACACCGTCGAAGAGAAACGTGGAAGAAAGAGAAGGTTGAGAGAAGAGAGAGAGGAAGCAAAAGAAGAAGAAGAGCATTGAGGTGAGATGTTTCTGAGACCAAACCATATCTTTTGCTTGAAATGAGGAGATGCGTAGGTTTACGAGAGATTCTGAAATTAAAAAGAAGTAAAGAGCTTCAATGATGTCTTCCCTTTTTATCTTTGCAGGCCTCTCTCCCTCTCTCTATCTCACAGTTAGGTCAAAAAGAGAGGCTTAGTGCCTATGGAGCTTAGGGAGAAGAGAAGAAGAAAAGGGGTGAGAGAGAGAGAGACAGACAGACAGAGAAAGAAGTATTTTGAGAAGTGTGCAGTGAGTGTCTTTCTTTTTTACTTTTATGCGTGTTTGTGTTGAAGAAATGGAGAAGATTGAGAATTTTGAGGACTGTTTTTGTTTTATTTTATTACTTTGTTCCATAACCATACTTGGATTAAGAATGATATATTATTTTCTTTTGAGTTTGAATTATGAGTATAAATTTGCATTTAAAAGACATTTTGACTAACGCAAGTCTATAACTAGTTTTTCTTGGATTTGTTTTCCTAGATTATAAGTTGATATCTCGTATGCTTTAAGGTAAGTAATTGTAGAACTGTCTTATTAATTTACATACATAGATTATATTGAATATTAACATTTAATAATTCGTTTTGAACTAAACTTAATCACAATGCTCATGGTTTATTAGTTCAAGAATAAGATTGGAAGACAGGTAATGCACAGAAGAGAAGTAGGTAATTTTAGTAAACGGTAAAAAAAAGGTGTCATCATTTTAATCACGGGAAATAATACTTTGCTGGTAAAAATCTGACGAAAAAAGTGAACCACCAAAAACATAACATGTATGATGTACATTTAAGAACAAAAAAAAAGAGAAAAAAGTAATAAAGTGAGAATTATATAACAAGATAATGATGGTGATTATTATTCATAAATCATTACGCCTGTGATTTAACCCCCGCCATGTTTCTGATGATCCCTACTTTACAATTTAATTTTATAATTATCTTTACCGTTTTGTTAATTAGAAACTTTTCTTTCTTCAATCAGACGAAAATAGAAATATTATAACCATAACTTTTCGACTCTATATCGGCACAACTTTATGGGCTGGAAGCAATTATACACATATCTTAGTTTTAGGCCAGAGGAGTCATCAATGCTAATCTTACCTTTTGTTAAGATAATGAGTATATTACTTACTACTATTGTTTTTTCTTGAAATTTCACCTCTCTAATCATTAATTTTAATTTATACACTTTATTACATTAAATTTATATAACACACACGGTCGAATTTCCTTGCACCTATATAATTTTCAAATGTTTTTTTATCACATTAAACGTAAAATAAAATAATAGTATTCGAAATTTAGGCTAATGTATTTTGCTAAAATCTAGTTGCTTTTTAATTGTCTGTATATCCACGGTAGAAGTTAAATTGTATCGATCAAAATCAATAGTTTCCAAACACAACTGTTGACAAGACCAAACACTCTGCTTCAAAACAAACAAAATAACAAAATTAAGCTTAAGGGATTTGTCCTTGCATGATTTTGTTTGTATGTTGTGTTTGATACTTATATAACTTATAAGAAATTTTTCAGTTTTTTGTCTGCAGTCTTCGAAGAATATGTATAGCAAATAATCGGAGAAAACAAATGGCACGAGCATTGTGCACCTTTTCCTTTTTGTATAGAACCACACGAACCACACAGCCTTATGTGTACACGTCTCGTCGTATTTGCTTTTAGATTTTTTATGCTAAAACGACAACTACTACATGACAAACCGCGAGCTTCGGCCAAACCCCCAAAAATCTCTGCCCGTTCCTTTTGATGGACTTCATTGTTTAAACAATATTAATCTTTGTTAATTTGGAGTTTTGGACTATATACAAGAATAGTTTACGATACTAAATAGGATTTTCTGTAAAATCTGAAGAAGAAACAAATGTCGTTTTTGGAAACAAATTTTAAACCAACAAATTCTAAAACGATAAATTTAAATATTAAAATCTGAAGAAGAACTATTGTCAGTATTATATTGTAGGAACATTTATTTGAATTTGATTCAACGACAAAGCTTCAGATCATAATACCATGCTTAAATCAAATAGGCAAATGATAACATACACATAGGTGAGACCCCACATTTATGTTTTAGTAAATAAATAAAGTTCATAACAATCGTAGAAGAGAAACACTCATACGCTTCTTCTTGTCTTCGATTGTTGAGAGAGAAACGACTAAATCAAAGGTATAATTTTTAGGCTTCTTATGTTGGTTTGTTTTGTTTTAGGAACAAAGTTTTCTTTTATTGTGTCTCACTGCTTACGTTTTCTTTTATGTTATTTTCTTAGGTAACAAATGGATCGAAATAATTTTGGAGGATCTACATATTTGGGAAGTCGAGGACGTGGTCATAGCTACCATAAACGGACTACGAGCAAACGGAAACAATGGTTTACCGGAGAAGATCGAATGTGATGGAGGCTACTGGCTGTTGGGTAAACATGGGGAGAAAGTTTCTCTCTTCAAACCGAAAAAAAAGAGAGAGAGAAGTAACAACATATCTTTTGGACTACTAGAGGCAGTGTCGTGCCCAAGTTTACGCAGATTTAAAGAAAAAAAAATATGTGGCATTTTTCATATAAAAAATATTATTAATTATGTGACTTTTTTCTTATCCTAATTATTTTTATCATTAAATGTGGCCTTATTTTACTATATACTAAAATAAAAATGTTAAATTTACATAATTTTCTTAGAAAATAAATATAACAATTAGAAATATATAAATTTTATCAAATACACAATAATGCATATTAAAAAAATGTGGCCTATTTTTTTAAAAAAATTTGGTGGCCGAATGTTTTTTTTTATATAACAGTAGGCACGACTCTGCTCAGAGGATGGGAAAATAGAGAGCTTTGAAATCAGTGGAGTACCACAACAATGGTTCAAATTTGTGATCTCCAACTCAATGAACCATTTACAAAGGGTTCCCTACAACAATTCATCAATAATGCACCTCGACTCCTTAGCACGCAGCCAAATCGAAATCGATATCGATAGTATATATTCCTATTGATCAAGTTCACAAGATCACTCTCACAGAGGAAGCAATACACACACTAGGCATCCAGCTTTTTTAACTCTTAAAAGCTCCAAATTCCGAATCTATATCAGTCATAGTTCAAATAAATTCAACACTCATGTGAAATTTAATTAATTTCATAAGGATTCCACTCAACTTTTACCGTTAATTACCTCTTATTTTATATTTCCTCTAACTACAACACCAATCACACTCTAAATAATATAGATATGTATATTAGGAAGTGCAAATTTTTAATAATATTTGATTGAACAGTTGATGCGGATATTCGACAATATATATCATGTTCATTTAGAATTGTATGCGAAATTTTTTTAAAGATAAATATGTTTATACGTTTTGAACTTATATAATTTATGGGAGTTTGAGTTTTGATTATTATTTTTTGACACCCAGTTTGCGTTTTGATTTATTTGGTCGTTTACACATTTTCCATAATTTACAATTGGGTACATTTTTGTACTTTTATAAATCAAAGACATTGAAATTTGACACTTAAAAACTTTAACACCAGTACATAAGTCAAGCCAGGTGAAAGACATTGTAAGAAATAAGTACTAGATTCATGTCAGTCGAGGCCAAGATTATGCGACGAACTTGTATGAGACTCACTTCAAGGTAAGAGCTTCTATTCAAACTTGCATAACTATAACTGATAATTTTGTTATAAAACCGGAGTTTATATATAGTTATATTACCGAAAGAAATTTATCGTATCCGCGGAACTCAGGATTTATTATAAAAGAGAAAAGATGCTACGAGAAATGTGTTTTTCTTATTGAATTKAGTTGTTTCATTTACATCGTCGAACATCTCTTATTTATAGGAAAATATATTGAGTTTACTGTGCATGCATAGTGACAGTGGATTCCACAAAAAATATAAATCTTTTTTTACGGTGCCTACCATCTGACTTTTACAACAAATTTGAATTTTTTTCTCGCGCATATGGACTATGTTGCCCAATATAGTTGGACTTTACAAATTTTTTTGTAACTTAGGTTTTTAACAAGTGTATTGCATTATAAAGTTTTAGTGAATAAGAATAGCATGTAAGAAATTATTATATGAACATGGGAGTTAATAAGAAATTCATGTTTGAATTCGCTTAGGCAAAAAAAAAAATTAAAGATTTCAATTTGTGAATGTAAGTTTGATTTTGGAGTACTTAAATTAACCAAAAAATGCATTAGGTTGAAAGATGTTGGAAAGTGTTAACAAGCAAAAATACACATTTAGCTACTTATTTTCCTTGTGGCGTTTACAGCCCGGTCCTAGCATACATTTTATACTTGAAAGTGTAAAAAGATTTTTAGGTCCACAATGGTTCAAGTTGTTGAAAATGGAGCTCTCTTGGCTTTTATGGTTACAAGTTCAAGATCCGGTTTATAGTCTTAAAGTTCAAGTTCATCAAGATGTTAATGATCATAAATTTTGATCCGGTTTGCGACACTTGTTGTTTAATCCGGTTATTAGAAACAATGTATGATTTTGTGTTACAAACGATGGTCTTGTGTAATAATAGGTTTTATATAATCACTCCAATTCAAAGACTTCAATTAAGTTTCACTTATTAAAGAGTTAAGATCAATCACTATACCAAAAACTTAGCTATTGCCTATTATTTATGACAAAGAGAAATACATACATACAGGTTTCATTTTTTGCTCTAGTTGAAGATTGAAGACTTGATTTATTGGCATTGTGGTATGAGCTAAAGCAAGACTTGATTGAGCAATTAAAGAAGTTAAACCAAACGCAGGTCGGCAGGGACATATTCGGAGAAATATTTAAGATTAATAATTAACAAAATCAAAAATAATTAATGTGATAATAAAAAAGCTCTCCTTAATCTTTAAGATGATTTGTTAACGAAGAAAGACTAAAACAAAAAAAAAAAGAGGAATCCAAGCAGGACGCTGACGAAAAAACGCGTGGCGAATATAAATGTACAGCTAATTCAAATAAAACCTCAGTTAATAGAAAATATCAAAATAATAATAAAATAAAAAAGAAGAATGAAAAGGAGCGGTTGAGTTGAAATGGCTGGTGCGTACTCGTCAACGTAACGCGCGTGGACTGTATTCGTGTCCTCACCACACTAAGACAAAGATTTTGAGGTTTTCTTTCTCGTTTTGTGATCTGACAAGTTCTAAAATCGGACGTTCCAAGAGTCGAGAGATCGTGATCGGCTTGATTTAATAATGGTCAAGGAGACGGAGTTTTACGATGTCCTCGGCGTTAGCCCCACCGCTTCGGAGGCCGAGATTAAGAAAGCTTATTACATCAAGGTTTCAATTCCAATCTCTGATTTTTTTCTTAAGTTTTGTAATTTCGGTAATTTCTTAGCTGAATTCGATTTGGGTACCCACGAGATTTGGGGAAGTTCTTTTTATTCCGAAATGGTGATTGTTGGCTTGTTTTGTCTTCTACAGGCACGCCAAGTACATCCAGATAAAAACCCTAATGATCCTCAGGCTGCTCATAATTTCCAGGCAAGTTCTCTTATTTTTGAATATTTGTAAAGATAAAGAGCTTAGACGCTATTGTTTTGAATTGATATCTTGGAATAACTATATTATGTTTAGTTTTATTCTTAGGCTTCTTGCCTTATCATGTTTGGAAAAGTATTGTAGTGGTAAAGCTTGCAGATTTAATATAGAGGTTGCTGTCTACATTTTGTGATTAACCATGATCTCTTGTGCATGAGCACCGGGTTCTTCTACTAGATGTTTGGGTTTGTAGTTTTATCTCATTGTTTGTTGGGTGCATCTCAAGCAAGTGGATTTTCCCACCTAGGGAGATAAATCAATGATTTGGCAACTTAAGAGTGGAAATGACACAAGGGGCCGCGCCGAGCTGGAGATCGCTCTGAGGAGAGCGGCCGTGAATCAGACAGTCTTGACGCTTCTAGTGAGAAAACCTAGGAATTGGCTTATAGAGACCATTTTCGGTGATGATGGCTGGTGGAATTTGGCTTCTTCAGAAATGATGAGGGTTTGTAATCCATGTCCTTCAAGAAGGAATCCGATCTGTTGACTCCATGCTATGTAGTTGGTGGCTGTCACTTTTGACATGTTGATGCTAAGAATATGGCTGTTTGGATCTTTGGGATACAAAACAGAGGCGGATTGTGTGATGGAATCAGCGGTGCTTGAGGTTTCTTCGGTCATGGCTGCCGAGAAAGAAGAGATTGAATAAAATTTTGGGATTTTAGGATCAGAGCTCTGATACCATGTAGAGAGTTTATCAAAGGATCGTTGTTTTGATTAGATTCAGTGTACATCTCTATATATACATACAAGAGCTTAACAATCAATATTTAGAGATAAGGCTAATCTAAGATTACAACAGATATTATAGATCAATTATATACTCCCTAACAGATAATCCCGTTTCCAAGAGATCAGTATTGTATGACAATGCTTTCATTATTCTTTGTCTTTCTTGATCTACCTTTTTCTTTGGTGAATCTTTTTGGATGAGCTTTTTGAAAACGTAAGTTCTTATACAGGTATTGGGAGAGGCCTACCAAGTACTAAGTGATCCAGGCCAACGTCAGGCCTATGACACATGTGGGAAGTCAGGGATCTCAACGTAAGTGTCTTTTCTTCTTCTCTCTTGGACTGCTTGCACCATGTGGAGTTTGGTGACATGGATCTTGATCCTGTTGCTAAAAAATTTGTCTTTTCCTTCGTTCTAACTTGTGGTGTTCATTCTTGCAGTGAGATCATTGATCCCGCGGCAATATTTGCTATGCTTTTTGGGAGTGAACTTTTTGAAGAATACATAGGGCAGCTTGCTATGGCATCAATGGCTTCGCTTGATATCCCCAATGAAGGGGATCAGATTGATACTAAAAAAATTATAGAAAAAATGAGGGTAAACTTATCATTTATTGACTATCTGCTTAAGAAAAGTCATTGATCACCATTCCTCCTGACATTCTATACGTCAAGTGTAAAACACAAGAAAGCGTGTTCTAAATTTTCTTAATTCTGCTCACACTCTATTGACATGATTAAACATTTGTTCTTAAGAGACAGTTGTTTAGATTATCGGAAGGGATTGTGCTCGGCATGTCACTTGAACATAGAGTACTGAGTACCCAGATTCTCCCTTTGTTCATAATTTCCTAAGCATGTTAGATTGCTTTTGGTTTCAGGCTGTTCAGAAAGAAAGAGAAGACAAACTTGCTCAGATTCTTAAGGACCGCCTCAACCTATATATGACGAACAAAGATGAATTTGTTAACAATGCTGAAGCTGAAGTAGCAAGACTCTCAAATGCAGGTAAGATGTTCTGTAGCATATTGTTCCCCTTTCATAATTTATGCTTTCTCTTTCAATCAATGCCATCTGTGGTCAAAAAGCAAACTTATCTTATTCTGTATCTATCTTTAACAGCATACGGGGTGGAAATGTTGAACACAATTGGATATATATATGTAAGACAAGCGGCAAAAGAGCTTGGGAAGAAAGCCATTTATCTCGGTGTACCATTCGTTGCTGAATGGTTTAGGACGAAAGGTCACTTCATCAAATCCCAAGTAACAGCTGCAACAGGTTAGTGACTTAGGAACAAATGCGACCTCAACAACATCATGTTCATATCATGTACTAGAATTTGTAGTATGGGTTACATAAGGAACATTTAATTAACTACTGAAAAAGAAACCCCAAGAATACTGTCCTAGCTTTGTAGAACTTGGTCTCCTCTCTTAGGGAGTAACATTTAGTTTTCTTTTTCTGTCTTCTTAGGTGCATACGCTTTATTCCAGCTGCAAGAGGAAATGAAAAGGCAGCTAAGTGCTGAAGGCAATTATACCGAGAAGGAACTGGAAGAGTATATGAAGACCCATAAGAAAGTGATGATTGATTCTCTGTGGAAGCTCAATGTTGCTGATATCGAAAACACTATCTCCCGTGTTTGTGAGCTGGTAGTCTAGCTATACCTGTTCACTGTTTGGCTGATGTAGCATCTTGGTCCAATTTCTTTGTTGTAACCACTTTATGATTAATTTTGTCTTAGGTACTTCAAGATCCCACTGCCAAGAGAGAGGAGCTTCGTGCAAGGGCCAAGGGGTTAAAAACTCTGGGAAAGATCTTCCAGGTAAATCTTTTTTCATTCCCTTCTTAGAGAATATAGCACATATTTGTTCAAAATATTATTTAAATGTCACTCGAGGAATAAGAAGGAAGGACTGATTAAAAGGCTTCTAACTTTACGTTCATGTAGAAGAACAAGATAGCCAGTGAGAGTGATCCTTTAGTAAGAGCCGAACTTCACAAACTAAACGGAAAGGGTCAAGACCATGATAATGCATCCACATCACCAAAATCCGATGAAGCATCTCGCTCGACATTTGGACCTCAGGTACATCTCCTTCCTCTTTAGCCATTCCATTTACCACACACACTATTTGCATCTTACTAGTACTACTCACATAAAACTAAACCAGAGGAACGTATCCTTGTGTAATCTTAATATCTCCCCTTTCATTAAGCATCTTTGAAGGCCTTGTTTCACACATCGTGAGAGACAGCTCCATGTTTGTATGTGGTATAGATTTAGGAATTTGATTTAGGGTAGATTGATTAGAAAAATTGGTGGACTTATTGGAGATCATGAGATAATATCGACTGTGTTGGGTATTATTATTTAGCCAGAACACACTGGTTCACTCATAGCCTCTTACAGACACCATTGTAAATTTGTAATTGCCACTAAAGGACTCATGAAATGCAAAGTAAACCGCGTTTTGTAGGAACCGCAGAGCCCTTATGTGGAAACACCGAAACTTGGAGAAGAGCAATTCAACTATTACTTCCCAAGGCCTGCGCCGCCTCCAGGAGCACAGAGACAATCTTAAGCTGCCAAAGGATTGATTCAGATAAAGAGATTGCGAAAAGGTTATTTTCCCTTTTGTACTATATATAATACTACAAAACAATTTAAGTCTTTAGGCATATTGATATATTTGCAAGCGGTGGTAACCTTAATGTAATTTTTATTATTGTTAGAAGAAGAAATTATTGGGTCTTTGAAAAGCACATGAAATCTTATCTTAGACAATGTATAATGTTTATTTTATTCTATTTATATATAAATGATGTTTGGAGATCATGTGTTGTGATTCTTATTCTCATTACTAATATGAAGCGCCTCATAGAAAGAATATGTAAATAGCTGTCTTTACAACTTGCTTTTCTTTTTTTTGGAGAAATAACTAAAAATTTCAGTTACATTTTCAAATTTTCTTCTGTTTTCTTTGGGAAATAATAAAACCTTTTTCCAGGAATAAGATCTATTGGGCAACATTTCTAATCGAATTTATTCGTAGATCAATAATAGTAGTCAATTTAATAACACTATTAAACGATGTAAGTTTAGTTCTATACGTTAGATTTTGTAAAAATTAAATGCATGATGTTATGGGAAGGAAAGGAGAAATGACAAGATTACCCTTAATGAAACGCATTGTGGCAATTAATCATGTGCGTACCAAAAACGGAAACATAAGAATAAGGTCAAATACGGTAAACGACAAGCGTCAAATATTATTATTATGATATTAACAAATTGTTATGAGAAGAATTTTGTTTATAAATTAATAATCAAAGGCCTCAAAGAAAAGCATCAATGGCGGAATAAGCTTTGCTTGTTATAACCAGACATCACCACGAGTGAAGAAGAAGAAGAAGCCACTGGACAAATAAGGAAGACGATACAGATACGTGTTTCCGTGTGTGTTTTTGAGCTTTTGGGCTTTTCTTCGCGGCTTCCACGAAGAAGCCGAACGGAGTGATTCGAATTTTTCTCCACATTCTCGTCCGGATCTGATTGTGGTTGGAACCATTTGATTTCTGATTTCAGATTTCGAATCCAAATTAGTCACAGGAGATGGAGAAGGCAGAGAACGAGAAGAAGCCATCGGCTGTATCCGACGTCGGAGCATGGGCGATGAACGTTACGAGCTCCGTTGGGATCATCATGGCTAATAAACAGCTAATGTCAGCATCTGGTTTCGGCTTCAGCTTCGGTTTGATTCCCTGATCTGTATCTCTCCCATTTACATTTTTCATTGGATCTGCATGATCATTTTCGTTTTATACAATGCGTATTTTGAGAGTGTTAGATCTCTTAATCAAATTTTAGCAATGGATTTGTGATTTCAGCGACAACTCTCACGGGATTTCACTTTGCTCTCACTGCTCTCGTTGGTATGGTGTCAAACGCGACTGGCTTATCTGCATCTAAGCATGTTCCTCTTTGGGAGCTTCTTTGCTTCTCACTCGTCGCTAATATCTCAATCGCAGCTATGAATTTTAGTCTCATGTTGAACTCTGTTGGCTTCTACCAGGTTAAAATTCCCTTTGATTTTGATTTTTCCCCCCCTTCTGCATTCCCAATATCTCAATCTGATAGCCCACCATGTGTTTGATTTCACTTAGATTTCGAAATTGAGCATGATTCCGGTTGTTTGCGTGATGGAATGGGTTCTACATAGCAAGCATTACTCCAGAGAAGTGAAGGCATCTGTAATGGTTGTGGTTGTAGGAGTTGGGATTTGTACTGTGACTGATGTCAAGGTTAATGCCAAAGGTTTCATTTGTGCTTGCACTGCCGTTTTCTCCACGTCTCTCCAGCAGATCGTAAGCTTACATTACTCAACTTGTTAATCTTTATCAAATTCACTGGTCGTCCCTTACTTAGTTGCTTGATCTCTGAATTTTCTGCAATCTGATTCTATAAAAGTCTCAAACTTTTCTCAAATAAGTGGCAATCTGGTAGTGACTCTGCTTTTCAGTCTTTGAATCATTCTGGATCTATACGTTAAGTGTTTCATTAGATAAGTTGTCATGTAGCCTCGAGTACTGTTCATAAGTTGTCAAACATCGATATTGTTAGTTATTTATAGGTCATAAATCTGGGAGATAAGATGCCTTAGTGCTTAAAACTCCTGATGGAAAGTCTTACTTTGAAAAAGTTCTTTCTTGATGATGATGTTCAAGTGTTTCTGATGAATTTCCTCTCTGGAACCAGTCTATAGGTTCACTGCAGAAGAAATACTCGATTGGATCTTTTGAGTTGCTGAGCAAGACAGCTCCAATCCAAGCCGTATCACTCCTCATCTTTGGTCCATTTGTTGACTATTTCTTGAGTGGCAGATTCATTTCTACTTACAAGATGACTTATGGTGCCATCGTAAGTTTCCAAAAAAATTCCTAATCCCGTTTATAAAATCCCAACTCTTATCTAACAATTGATAACCATCACACACACATACAGTTATGCATTCTTCTCTCCTGCGCATTGGCGGTTTTCTGCAACATAAGCCAATATCTCTGCATCGGAAGATTCTCTGCTACCTCATTCCAAGTTCTTGGTCACATGAAAACAATCTGTGTTTTAACATTAGGATGGCTTATCTTTGACTCAGAGATGACATTCAAGAACATAGCAGGTATGGTCGTAGCCGTGGTGGGAATGGTTATATACAGTTGGGCGGTCGAGTTAGAGAAACAGAGAAAGTCGAAAGTGACACCGCACGGTAAACACAGTATGACAGAAGATGAGATTAAACTTCTCAAAGAAGGAATAAAACATATGGATTTGAAAGACATGGAGCTAGGAAATAATAAAGCATAAATAAAGCTCTTCAGGACAGAAGTTTTTTGTTTTTTCTTTTGCCCTTTTATGTGTTCTTTGTCTCAAAGAACTTTTATAGCCTCTACTTGATGAGCTCTCTTATGCAGAGCACATTCCTTTTTCTATAGATATATATGATTTTCTAACTTCTTTGCATAAAATGCACATGGTCATTGGCACATACGGGAGTTTTAAAAAGATTTTTGATTCTGATTGAAAAAGAGACAAATCAAAATTCATCTTTGGAGTAATCATGTGTTCTGTTTCCGATCGTTGTTTCTGCAGTTTCTTTCTCTTCGCTTACCTTCCTATTTGATTTGCTGTAAATATGGATATTTCTGATGCAATAAACACCACAATCACATAGTCGCAGCATTGTCTCATATAGAAATTCAAATTTATTATAAGACCGTATCTATATAAACCACGAGGTTACAAGCCATTTAACATGAAGAGACATCTCTAAATCCCATTGA
This sequence comes from Boechera stricta, assembly GCA_018361395.1. Lineage (NCBI taxonomy): Eukaryota > Viridiplantae > Streptophyta > Magnoliopsida > Brassicales > Brassicaceae > Boechera > Boechera stricta. Next base: position 3,577,222 of record CM031539.1, on the reverse strand, counting down.
GAGTGACCACAACTCTGCGTGCGGTTGGAGCATCACGGTGTTCACATAGCCATATTCCCTGAAACCCCAACATTTCCAACACAATAGATTTATATAAGTCAAAGTAGATGCAAATGAGATGTAATACTAAGAGATATAAATTTGAGTTGCTAATCATAGTAATATTGAAGATCCATTACCACTCGATCCAAAAAAGTCAGCACCATAAATGAGGAAATATGAAAACATGTGAATGTAGTAATGTATAGTCAGATGGAGAAATTTATTACCTGCCAAGTTCCCATGTTAAGTTTGCCTTTTGTTATTGGGATTCTGCAGAACCATAAACACTTGTAAAGTGAGCATCCAAAAGCTAACAATAAATTGTGCAACACATTAGGGTTAGAATAAGATTGTGGCTCACGTGAGTTGACATCCAAACATTGATGATTTGATATGAGCTGGCATGTCATCTGGACCTACAATTACATTTATAGAATTCAATGCTCAATACATCAGATTTCATGAAAAAGAAACAGTATGAAAGTTACATTATGATAAGACAAAAACCACAATCAGAGGATAAAGGGATCTTTGATTTATCATTTGTCTACAAATTAGCTTCAGATTGATGAAAACAACAAATAATGGTAATTGTAAACTAACCTTCCATGGTATGCCTCCAAGGTGCTGAATTCCCCTGAGTTTGAACAAAAAAAATGGTGATCAGTTAACACCAAACAAAGTGTGCAACATATTGATGAAGCAAGAAAGAGATATACATACCTCCGGAACAATCCTGTTCAAGAAAGTCTCAGTATCAGCCTGAACATCTGGATCATAATTCTCATTGATTGTCAGAGAAGCACTTGTGTGTTGTACTGAAATCCAAAAAAAAACCATTTATTCAATCAAGAATCCGAAAAAAAAAACAGAGAGCAGAAGCTGAATGATATTACAGAGAGAATGAAAACTAACAGAAGACATGAGCAAGACCACAATTGAAACCTGACAAATCTTGCCCTATTTCCTTCAATATCTGTTTCAAACACCAAAATCCCAAAACTTCACAAGCTTTAAAAAAAAAAAGCATCAATCGAGTCAATTCAGAATCGCTTCGAATTGATACAAAGAATATACACAAAGAATGAAACCTTAGGAGTGATAAGATGACATCCGCGGCGTTGCGGTGGAAGCGTGATGGTTTTCTGAGCCCACTTAGGACCAGAGGAACTCGCCATTGAAGCTCGATCGGTAGCTGGATTCGCTGGAGTAAAAACCGATCTAACACGCAGAGGAACAACACCAGAGAGGAAGATCGTCGAGCTCTGCATAGCTTTCGATGTTCCTCTAAGCCCAATAATAACAACAACAATGGCCGACACAACTCCTCCTCCAACTCCAAACCAAATAAGGCCTTTCACTTTCACCATCATCACCATTTCATTTTACTTTGCTTCTGGGCCTTAGAATTGATTTCTATAAACGGCGTGTTGTTCAGCTCTCGTTTGTTAAAATACAAACTACATGACGTTTTTGTAATGTTATATATTCGCTTTACATTATAGATTCATGTCTTCTTGTTGGTTCCTCAATGATTACATAACGGAAACTTGAGTTTTCCGGACAATATTCAATGTTTTTGCTCTTCTTCTTCAACAACTTCTGAGCTATTCTCTTCGTTGAGTCTGGTAAACACTTCACTGTTGTTTCCATGAGGGCAGATGCATCCAATGACATATCTTTAGCATAGTATTGAACGATCTTGGGCAACAGTATCTTTGTCTCGTTGTGTATACGAACGTTGTTTCTTATAAAGTCTTCTTTGGCTTTTCTTAGATCCCCGAAAACGCAATCCGCCGTGTAAACCTTAACCTGAAAGAACAATAACTGAAGAAGATTAGAATCCAAGAAAAAAATTCCAAACTTTGAGTAAACATGGTGAGGCTTTTTGCTACCGGAGGATCTGTAGAAGCTCCTGAAGAAAGAGCGAAATGAGCCAATGCCTCGGGATATTCCAAGGCGTAAATGTGTTTGACATTACAAGTTTTCGACTTTCTCGATGGCGAAAACAATGTCTGCAACAACTGTTTACAATTATGTCAGTTACAAGTTATTAAATGTAGTGAAAGTGAAGCAAAAAAAAACAAAGGGAGTGTGTTGCATACAGGTGGTGAGAAATGCGGACGAATGCCTAAGATTGAGCTTTGGATAATGTAAGGGTTTACGCGATACCCTCCAACATCATAAGCTGCCTGAGACATATAAAAGGTAAGTCACAGCAAAGACATAGAAATCAATCAGTCTAAGAGATGTAAAGACCAAACTTTTAAAACCGAGGTGTTTCTGGCACGGTTGTGAGTTCCGTAGGCTAAATAGGCCTGCAACAGAGAGAGAATCAAGAAAAGATTGAAGTTTTTATACAAGAGACTGAACCAATAAGAGACTAGTTATTGTATGCTTACATGCATTGTGAGGGCATTGTGAATGTTTATCCAAAACGTGAGCTTCTCTTCGCGTTTCATTCTACTAAGATCAACCTTCTCAAGCTTTTGAACTAATGATCTATACACACCAATTGAGTAACATTTTAGATCAACCTAAGTAATTGTAATGTCACAGAAGCAAATTGTTACTGTTTTAAGTATGTATTTACCTGAAATTTTGGAGCATAAGAGCAGCGTGATTGAAACTACCATCATCCAGGTGAAATTCTAGAGACTCTATTACAACACCACGTGGCACATTTGTTTCTCTGCGTTCCTCGTGACGCGAGTTCCAGCTATCAAAAGTGGTTTTGGAAGAGACAGATGAAGGTGAAGAAGAAAAAGCCTGAAGACAAGAATTGGTTCTGGCTTTGCTGGAGAGTGTACAATATACAGAACATACGCATCTTAAGATATCTTCACAGAGCCTACTCGGGTTCACAACGTTATCCACGATATGAGAAGAACCCAGAAGATCTCCAAGAGTAGTGTGATTACCAGAAACATATCTAGTCTTATCCTGCACAATGCGCAAAACATAAGTGTTGTCAGATTCATCATAAGGCTGGTTAAATCAAAGCTAATGAAAATGCAAATGGTGTTACTTACCCTTGCAGACAAAGCTTTTAAGCTGGCTTGAAAACTCCGAGGAGGACACGAAGAGGAACGTTCAGACGCCGGAGAAGCTTGATAATAGTAGCTGAACACACTAGTAACGTCTGATTGCTCGGATTTGGGATAAAACTGATTAGACACTAAGCTTGTTTCTGTGTGAGGAGAATAAGAAGAAACTTGTTCATCGAAAGCTGTCCTATAAAGAGAGAGCAGATATTGTTCTGTGCGGAGAATTTCCAACTCGAGTGAAGCAATCTCCTTCCTCAAATCTTCTGAAGACTGCAGAAAACACAGAACATAAGAGCTAAATGCATTTGCCAAAACAACATGTGAGCATTCAAAGCTATAAAGTTCAAACCTTTGGCATTACGTTGCAATTAGAATCCTGGTAAGTTAGTAATCTCTTCTCAATTGATACACTCTGCTATGAAAATGTACAGACAAATGTGACTTTTAGAACCCCAAAAGTTTTGTTTTTTAAAAGAAAAATGAACTTATTTTTGCTCAGAAATATTACCGGTTTAGTGTAGGTAGAGAATCTTGAAGGTGATGCAACAATCACCTTCTGCTTCTTCTCCGAGTTCCTGTGACCAAACCCATCTCACAAATTGATTTCAATCAAAGCTAAAACCAGTTGCAGAAAGAGACAGAATGTAATCGTCGTTTACCTTGGAGAAGATGAAGAACAATCGTAAGAAGAAGGAGACGAAGGTGAAGGAGAACAAAGACCCATCATTTTCTCGCACTTTCTTGTCTGTTTGTAGAAATTCATCAGAGAATATTATGAGGAGAGAATAATAATAAAATTAAGACATCCCATCAAGTATCTTCCTTTGAGACGTCTCAACTCAAGAGCATATCTCGAAAAGCTCCAGTCTTTTTGGCTTGTCGTTTCTATGCTTATGTGTGACTCCAAAACTTTGCCAAAAAAAAAATTGTTAAAAGGAAGATCTTTTTCTCATAATTTTCCGGGAAAATGAGCGAGAAAATCAGGAAAGTGAAACCGACATTTTTCCCGGGACTTCAGACGAGAGAGTATCCCGAGTATTATTCTAATAAATAAATCAAGATTTAAATATCATTTATTATTGTTTTCCTCTGTTAATGACATTTTGTAATAATTACTATTAATATCCATAGTACACTCCTAACACCCACAACTCAACTACTCTGAAAATAATGCAATAAATTATAAGAATTTTAATAATAAATACATGAAATGCATCAAATATTTAAAAACAAAATTAGGTGTTTTGGCTAAACAAACACATATTAAAAAAAATCTTCACAAAAAATATTATTTTATATTTTAATTTAAAACATCTCAACCAATCATAGAAAATATTTCATAATATATATGATTACAAAATATTAAATATATTGATTTGCATAAAAACCTACAAAACATATAATAAAATAAAACAAGTAAAAAATCCTAAAATATCTTATAAAATGAATCAGAGGAAGTATAGTATACCTTTCCATTATTATGCTTTTTTATTTATTCAATTGTATGATAATTGTCTTGAAGAAATAAAATAAAACATGTCAAGAAAAAACAAGCAATTAATGCAGTCGATCTCAAAACAACTAAGTAAGTGGGGACAATTTAACACGATCCATAAAAGAGTTGACAATGGGACATAAAATAGTAACAAATATTTTGTGGTCACATAAATGAGAAATCTATGGACTCTTTTTTTACCATTCCATTTAGAATTATATAATTGTAACCCTTGGCTTGGAAAAAAAAACATGTCCAAAAATAGAATAAAAAGTAAGACTCAAATATATTTTAACAAAAAAATTTGTGTCAGAGATTTTAACTACCATTGATACTGATAGAGCATGTTAAATATTAGTATAAATTTAAGGACGCATGTACATTCTAGTAAATTTGTTAATAAGGATTAGTAGAAATCGTACAGAATGTAAGAAGGGCTATGAATAAAAAGACAACATTGCGAGTTTTGTTTGATAGAAGAAGATGGTGAAAGTGGAACTAGTGTCTCCTGTTTCTTATTTCGGTCGTTTGTATAGAAGACAGATATAGTTAGATAAGAACAAATAAATGAATAAAAATAGATTGGTGAGTGAGAATGAGGCAAATTTACAAATTTACATAAACTTCCAAATCGAGTTTCATTTTCGACGTGGTCCGTTGGGTCAGACCAATAAATGCCTCCAGTTTTTGGCACCACTATTCTATAATTAAAATATCAATGTGAACAAAATATGGATTTTCGACTGAATTTAAGAGGTGCACCTTCCTATGCAATTTAATCAAATTTGAGGGTACTTATCATTCTTTATATATATATATTTTTACCTCATACTCCATTGGTTATCATTTATAAGAGACTTGAAGATGGTGACCAAAAAAAAAAAGGAGAGACTTGAAGATGATCTTCCTATGGTAAATTTTGGGATCGTATAAGAACAAATAGTTAAGTAAAAACTAAAATTACTTTGCTAATCATTATACAAAGGGATCAGAGTTACAAAATTGCATATTCTTAGATTTTATTTATAAAACGAAAGCTGCTACAATAGTTCCTTTCACCAAATATTATGAATCAACTTATTATATTTTCTTAAGTCAGAAGACACATTACGAAAAAGGCAGTCATTACTATTAAAAAAAGGTAAAAAAGAAATCAAAATATTAATTGGAAACACATTTTTCTTTCTTCACGAAAAATAACAAACTTGATCATTCAGTCACCACACCACACCACCTACGATCTTAGTCAGTCAAGCAAACCGGGCCGAATTGACTCAGCTCTAAATTTGGGCTCATATTGCAAACGGGCTTTCTCTCGCGTCATACGTTACTGTTCTAAGTTTTCTACTTTACTAACGTTTTGTTACTTAAGGGCATAGGGCTAAGATGATAGACGAATAACACTCTTACCAAAAATAGTAGGCTACACTCCAACCATAAATCGGATAATTCATTTTATTTTCTTGAAATTATCAGATACCTTATTTTACTCCCTTTTCCTTTGAGTCTTTGACTATAAGATGCAAATGGGTGGTTTTAAAAGCATTGTTATTTCAATAATTTAGAGCCGGCAAATATGACAAACGAAAAGCAAATGGTTAGCCGTGTTGGACCAAACATTGCCTTTCACCGTCACCATTTAAGAATTTAGATTTTTCTTATTCTTTAAAAAAAACCAATTGGAAAGCCATTATCTTTAACATGGTATCAAAGGCCTGAATTCACACTGCCCCACTAAACTGAAATTGATTGGGTCCGAAAATAGTCCAATCGATCTGAACCGAAATTGGACCGATCCAAAAATAATTCGGCCGATTTCACCCGAAATAATCTTATATTAGGATTTGTCGAGATTAATGGCTAGATGGACTATTATCTCGAGGGAGAGTGTGAAGAAAGATCCCACGTCAGAAAGATGAAAGAACCTTGAGTAGCATATAAGGGATATGGGTCAATCCACTCATTTGCCAATTGGTTTTGAGTTACAAAGTCGTTATCCTTAACATATTCGTATCTCTATCAATCATGATATAAAAACTGATATAATAAGAAAGCGATCTTATCAATATACATTTTGTTATTGTATCAAATAAAACTTGACTATTGTGATATAGATAGATAATTATGTTATTTTATATATTACTCGTTTTTTTATATTATTGATGAATTGATTCGTCTTCTATCTTAACTCTTTTTTATTATAGATAAATCATAGTTCGAAACGTATATGGATTTTGAAACATGTAAGAAAACTTTTTTTTTAATGGAAAAACAATTGACTAATAATGAAAGTCCATAGTTGGCAGAACTTGATCTTGTATTCAACTTTAAATTGTATATCATTTAATACTATAGTACATGGTAATCGAGGATTTAAAATTAAAGTAGCACACCTGTGATTACAAAATCAATATGTGCAACTTCATATTTTCTATTTGAATTGTGTGACTAAATTTAATTTCAGGATATACGAGCAACAGATGATCGGAAATAATCTGAGTTTTCTTATACTTCTCTTAAGATCCCATCTTATGAAAAATGGGAAAATCATTTACATGCATATATTCATAACATTACATTTAAACAATACGAAAAGGGAACCGTGGGGGATGAAAGTGCACGTGAAAATCAGACTAAAGGAGGTGGTTGTGGAGCCAACTATGTCTCTATGTTAGGATTAATATTGACCCTCGTGTGCATCACCCATTCCTCTCCTTCTCTTTTTTATTTAATATTTTGTTCTTATTTTCTCTTAATTTAATCATATACATATTACAAAATTATACAGATTTTGAGAATCTATAATGGAGAACAAGAAAAATCAAACGACAGTACTATTTCACATAAAGAGGGGACAAAAGAACATATCAATAAGATTATAAGAGTCTCACATATCTTGCTGGATATCACGATTTTGCATGCCTCTGTCATTTTCAGGGACGTGGGCTTCTTTCTATATAATTAATAAATTTTTCATCATAATTTAAAAAAAAAACATTAGTCAGTACTCTGGTACAGTGAATGTAGCTCACTCAAGATATCGATCAACGAGGGTGTCTCTATAATTTTTTTTTTTCTAAAGTATTATGTGAATAATGAATTGGGTGTTTTCCGTAGGACAACAATTCCATGATTGAATACTGATTTCTATTCGTGGCCTTACTCTCGAGCAACGCAACGCAATATTGAATCAAACTATAGCGTGCGTGCGTGTATATTATAAGGGTTTAATTTGTTATTCCAATAAAATCTTAAATTATTGTATCCAAAAAATAAAGGGAATGAGTCGAGTGACGGGGAGATGTAACTCGGTGCGATCAAAGAGACAAAAAAAAAAAAAAGGAAATGAGAAAAGAGGTCCTACCGTGGCAATGATTTGGAACCGAACCAGACACCGAAGCTAAAACCAAGATCCACGATCATGTTTGGTCGCAGTCGCACATTACTTTAGCTGGAGGTTCACGAGACACCGTATATACGTGCAATTGACATGCCCATGGTCCCTTGGATTTTGGAAGAACTACATATTCATAACGATAAAGTCCAGCCGAACGCAATTAGTTCAACCATTTGGTGAATGTATTTAGTATTGTTAGACTTAATACGAGGATATGCTTAAATAAATCAAAAAGAAAAAACTCTTTGAAAAAAAAAAAGTATGTCCTATCATTTTCTGTCTTGACGAAATATATCGAACCAAAAATTCGCGTCTCTCTCTGATCTATTAACCAACAAGATACTAAGAAATAATAGAGTCAAGAACCGTCGACCATCTCTCCCTTTCAATCTACCTACCAAAATATAGTACATATGTGTCATTACTTTTCATTCCCTTATGTGCAGCTTAAATAATTCTAAGATCGTACAAACTAATTAAAGCTACCGAACATTAGGGAATTCAGTTGTTGGGTAGCTATGTTTCTAAAAAGTTTTTATATATTAGGTTAAATTTTGTGTGGAAATTAAAAACTTAGCAATGGTCTAGTGTGTATCGTGTACGCGCGGATCAATTTATACCTCGGCCAAAAGCATGAAACCACCACTAATAGTATTTTTGTTTATTTTTTTCTTTTGGTAAAGCACTATAGTATTTTGTATCCGACATTTCGTAGGAATGATAGCTGCGTTTAATTGATTTCAAGAGATTTAAACAATATTGGCGAGTAACTTCTTTGTGCTATCCCCAACTCTCTCTCAAGAACCCATTATTTGTTTTAGGGCAAAAATATAAAACTGCATATATCACTCTTTTGATGATTTTAGTTTAAAATGTACATTTATAGAAGCAAAAAACCAACATGACAAAAATCTTATTATAGTATAAACCAGCTTACTTAATTTCACGATCTCAAAAGAAATATACTAAGCTCCTGTCCATAACTACCACCCGGATTCATCATATGAAACGATTCCGAGTCACTCGAACCAGTGACTCGCTCAAACCTCGCCCTCAAATACAGCGTCTGCTCCTCCTCGTCCAACGGCACAACTCCGGCTCCGACTGACACAGACTGCATCATCCTCAAGAAAACGGCGTCGTTCTCCGTCACCTTTCTCCTCACGGCGAATCCCATTTTCCTTCCGTTGCAATACATCGACCACACAGGAACATCAAAGATCGACGACGAGCGACTATTGCTGCTTCTACGACGGTCACACTCGAGGGCTATGCGTAGAACACCTGCCTCGTCCATTTCTTTGGCTAAAGCCGCCGTGGGAACAGCTAGCTCGAGGAGGAGAAGCGGTGAAGATCCCACGGCGGTGGAGTCTTGAAGGCAGAAACTGACTCGGCCACGACGGTGTCCGAAGAAAGTTCCACTTACGATGCTGTTACTATGGGAGGAGGAAGAGGAGGAGTGGTCTGAAGAGGAAGAGGAGGAAGTAGAAGAAGACAACGAGACGGTGTCGTTTTGGTATGAAGGAGAAGGTGGTTGTTGGTAAGTGCAACAGTATGGAAGCATACATTCGATGAGTGAACGGAGAGTTCGTCGGAGACGGAATTCACGGGCACAATCGACGGTGGTCGGAGTGGTTATGATTTGCATGTGATGATAGTGATGATCTCTTTGCTTTCCTAAATCAACCATTGTTCTCATGATTTGTTTTTTCTCTATTTTAAAGCTAAGCTGAGACTTGAGAGTGAAATTAAAGAAGAGAATATTCAGTTTGTTTTTGGTGAAGGAGAATAGGAAGTTTGATGGCATATATGTATAGGTGGTGGTGGTAATGGAGAGTGGAGACTTTTCTTTGTATATTTTGGTTTATGTGTATTTTTAAATATTAGTATAAATATAGTATATGCTTTATATCTCTTTTTGGGTCTAGTGCAAACTTCAATTAAAAGCGAGAAGATCGAGCTTATTTGTAAAATGATTTATACTCGTGGTTATTTGTGCATTTAAATCCAGCCACGAGATCATCACGGTTTAGATATTGGGAAAAAGAAAGATATATAAACAAGGTAGAATTTGAAGTGTAATGACGTGTAAAATTGGCATGCATTAACTTTGTGTATTTAAGGAAGTATTCTTCATATGCTCGTTCTCTGAGCTCTTTTTAGTATCTTTTAAACCTTAAGTTACAAATCAAAGTTCATCTAATTTCAGAAATAAATTCGAGAATCTTGTTCTTGTAGCATATACAGTATATATTAAAAAAGGAAAGAAAGAAGGCAATGGAGGAAGGAGCAGAAAGTGGGGTCAACGTGTCGTATTATAAAACGAGTCGGACCCATTTCTTAATGTAATATCCAATCAGTGCGTTTGGAAGGAAGCGAATGGTGCGCGTGCGTCAGTCCAAGTGCTGTCCCACTCCCAATTGACACTTGCAACCATTTTTCACATTTTTTTATTTTTGGTATTTTACTTTGTCAATTGTTTCACAGTCAATTGAGTTAACATTATAATAAATTTTCTCTAATCATATCAATAATTAATCACCCTAAAACTCGGGATTTATTTGCTTTAGATCATGTTTGGAAAATACAATTACAATGGCCTGCTTACTTACCTTTTCTATGAATATTAAATCGAACTAGGAAATTGAAGCACTTGGGCTCTTTTCTTATTTTTCTACTGTTTAGTGTTCATGAAAAGATATATGCTTTCTTTTGTCATTATAAAAAGATATAGATGCTTTTACCAAGAAAATGTAACATGAGAATAATTATGCATACATAGGGCGTGAGGGCCTAAGAACAAGCATGCATAGAGCAATGATTAAAACCCAATCATGCTCCGTTATTTTTTTATAGCATTTCTTAAGATGCTGATCTTTATAATCATTGCTTATATCGATTCATGATAGTTTTGCGTGTTAAATGAAATTATGATGTATGGAGTAGCATATAGTAACTTTTAACCTACTTTCATAAGAAATATTCATAGCATGGCACCTTGAGAAAGAAAATTTCGAAAATCATTTTCAACATCATTTTTAGCTTTTTCGTATATAAGACTTAACTAATTGCTTACGTCCCTGTTATTATATTAATATCAAAAGACAATATTTATAGGAAAAAAGAACGTTCTACATCCACATAGTTTAATTAAAAGGTGATATTTATGTTGGTCTTACGTTGAGATGAAAGTATGTGAGGGTCCGATAAGGCCAACAAGAAAAAACGCCGAATGAAGCATTTGGCTGCTCTCTGAGCAGCTGAATCGTCATCCTGATCTTCCAAATCCATTTATTTTAATTTTTAGACTAATTTATTTTTCTATATTGTTTATCTAATTTTTCGATTGTCATTCGTTACTTTATAGTTTTTTTTTCATTAATATAATTAATCCATAAAAAAATGATATTCATAGAGACTAACGAACATAAATCTTTTTTTTGTTGACTAATACCATTTGTAATTTCATGTTGACTAGTAAATAGTAATACAACAGGATTAGTCAACTTTATAATCATTAAAAAAAAAATTTCAAAAACAGTTCCATAAAATGAAGAAATTGAGTTTCAAAATCATAAAAAGAAAAATATCATAGATAAAGTTGTAAACTGTTAATATTATTCTGTCATTGTACTATTTTACAAGTCATTAGAATCTTAATTTTATTTGGTTTTCTATATTTTGATGATACAATTGCATCTTGTTTTCTTTATCAAAAAAAAAAATTTGCATCTTGTTTTTAAAGCTTTCAAACAATAATACTACAATTTTTTTTGTTAACAACAAAAACTTTATAAATAGAACAACCACAGATTATTAGATACACAAAAGTAAATATAAAAGCACATCAGTCTAAGTAAGATTGCATGCAGTCCTATCTCTTGAATCCATAACAATGTAGATTCTCTTTTCTTAGTTTAAATTATGGGGTTTATTGATTATGTTAATAATAAATTGACTTCTTAACCACAAACGGGGTGATTGGAAAGAGATGATGATGAGAGTTGTACAATACTTATAAATTATTCATAGTCAGTATCTAATCAATCAAGTTTTTGTTTGGCGTTATTGAATTTTACCAATCAATTTTTTTCTTTAGTTTTAAATAGACATTTAAATTATGGTTCTGAAGTTTTCTTTATAAAATATTAAATCTACTCGTAAGAAATAGAAAGAAGAAACATATACAAGTTTAAACAGGCAAAAAACCGAAACCGAAGAACCAAACCAAACCAAACCAAAAAATGAAAACTGGAACCGAACCGAAACCGACAAAAGAACCGAATGGATCTTAAATTTTAGAGCCAAAAGAACCGGAACCGAACCCGAACCGAACCAAAAACTGAAATACCCGAAATATAATTATATACCCAAAATATTAATTATATTTAGATTTGATATAACTCAATTACTCATAATTACAATTATAAACTCAAAATTTTTAGTTAATTTTAGACCAAAATAACCAAAATACTTAAAATAACCAAAATATCTAAAAATTCTTAGTTGTTTTTCGGTTAAATAGGGTAGTTTGGTTATTTTTGGTTACAAAGTAACCATTTAGAACCGAACCCGAAGGGATCCAAATTTTTTTGGTTATTTTCGGTTCCAATTTAAAGTAACCATACCGAACCGAATTTCCATTCGGTTCCAAATGGTTCTAGTTTTCAAGAACCTAAAATCGAAAAAACCGAACCGAACCGAACCGAAGAACCGAATGCCCATAGCTAATTCAAACTTTCATTTTTTTTACTGTTAAAATTATTTTAGATACAACATAAACCAAAGTGTTACTGCAAAATCAGTTTTTACACTTATGACAAGTCGACAAGTCACAAGTCACAAGTCACAACCAATATATGTATTAACTTATAAATTCATTTATATTTAATTTTAACGTTTAGTAAAACAAGATAAATGATAAAAAAAAACATGCATGGCACAAAACTTTATTTGGTTTTGGATCATATGAAAAAGGAAAAAACATGAAAAGCCAGTATGTGAATCCTTTGTTCGCATCATCACTTTTTATCCTTTCACTGAGATTGTCGGCTTACGTTTCATAGTGTAACAACTTTAACAGAGTTTTTTGTTACACATTTTCATAACTAAATGAATATCGCCAAAGATAATCACTAAATCAACAAGTTGTATGATTTTTATTATCTTCGTTAATTTTTTTTCAGTCAACAGTAAATGGAATTAGTTAAAATTGTGCGATTTTTGGTGCCATATTGAAAAAAATTTGGTGCAAAAAATTTCATTAAAATGGTGTTTTGATGTCCCATTGGAGATGATGGCCTTACTAGTAAGGACACACATGTAAAGTGGACCCATTTCACCGCCCAAATGTCCACTACCTAAATAAATAGGGGATCATTTCTCTCTTTGCTATTTGTCTCAAATTTAATTATTTTTGCTTTATGTAGTTCTAAGGACACTACTATTAATCCTTAAACGGTTTTTTTATTATATTTGTCGTGTTCTAATACGATGGCTTTTTTTTGTTAATCGAGAGGTAAGCATGATTTGAGTGGTTTAGTCAACATAACGGCATACTTTGGAGAGAGAAGAACACGCTTTAAAATTATTGTAATCAACCAATTTTAAAGTGTTAGAGCATCATTAAAAACACATTTGGCTTTCTTAAATAATATTTAATTATAAAATTTAAGTTAAAAATCTTGTTAAGAAACTTATGTTTTTTTTATTCTAATCGTAGAATCCCATTAAGGATTCTTAAAAAAAAATATTAATAATTTTATTTTATTTTAAATAGATTTTTTTTTATTAAACATAGTTGATATAAAAACATAACATTTTAAACATAAATTTTGAAAAAAAAAATTTCTTGATCACGTCAATTTTTATCGTATATCTTTCAAAAATCGATTTCGATTGTTGATGCGGTTATCATCGAATTAGTTCGAACACGTATTGAGATTTGTGGCGTATATGTAAAATAAGTGAGATCGCGTGCTTTTTTCTTTCTTACATTTGGAATCAGCTTGTCGAGTGTGTCAATGTTATCTTCTGATCATATTATGGAGTATGATACATGCTCCTAATATTTTCTATTTTGCTTTATTCCAAAAAATTTTTTTAACATGAATCGAGCTGAAGACTCAAATGCATCGGCATCTTTTGGGTACTGACGTTGAGAAAATAAAGATCTTTTGGCGTTTTGGAATTGAATAGATTGGATAAAAGTTGCCCATTTTGGATAAATCTCATCGTGAGATAGTAAGCAAATGATACTCTTGTTGACGGAGAAATTCACTGCGGGCTTTATATCATCATGGTGGCGATCAAGAACATTGATATCGTTTAAGATGCAGGTCAAAAAATGCGTCTATCAGAGATCATATGAAGTTACTCCAAGCGATTGTGGGTTTTCGAACGTGAATATTGGCCTTTCGCGGTGGGGCAATTCTTCCACTCAATCATCTGATCGATGTTTCCATCATCGGAAATCGCGTTCTCTCATATTAAGTAGTCGTTGAAGATCCTCCGGTGTGGGTCTTCTTAATTACTCATCGCCGAACAACTTTATTATACCTTCGACGAAATTTATCAAACATGAACGAGCAGTAGTTTCACCGAGCTGGAGGTATTCATCAATCGCATCCCGAAGTACCGTAAGCGAGGCAATTGCTGCGTACACTTTTGAAGTGGAGAGAGACCAGGCCTTTCAAGAGCATCTTTCTTCTGTCGAAAGATTCGAACTTCATTGGAGAGTCGATCAACAATACGCAAGAACAATGACTTGTTCATTCTAAAACGTCGTCAGAATAAATTCGCAGGGTATGTTGGAGCTTCACTAAAATAATCGTTCCATAAACGTATGTGGCCTTCTTCGCGATATCTTTCGATAAAAACTCTTTTTTTTTTTTGACTTGGTTACCTCCTCATGATCACCATAATCAATGAATAGATTACCAAACGTTTGATCGAATATTTGATCAAAATGTTGATCGAAATTTTCATCAAGTGATCCGACAAATGTGTTATGGGATGAAGATGTCATAATTAATTTAGATTTTGATGAAAGAATTAGATTTGATCAAGAATAAAAGAAGGAGAATGAGAGAAGAAAGAAGTAATAAGAAGAGTTGATAAAAAAATGTAAAGAAGAAGGTAAACTATATAAAGAGACTACACTTGGTTTTTCATCTTGTGACTATACTTGGTTTTTTGGTGTCTTGTGGTGTCAATAATGCATTTCTCAAAAATGCAAAAAACGTCAGTTTTGTAAGATTTTACGGGCTGGCCTAGATGGAATAAATGGTTTTTAGAAGTAGTGTATTTTGTTTCCTTTTAATTTCAGCCGTGGAATGGACTGTCTCTACGAGTGTGGAAAAAATAACCCTATTTAAGTGATATATAATATAGTTGTTCATATCAGTGTTTATCATCACGTCACATAGATCATCACTCGATCATGAATATTTTTATTCAGAATAACACAAAACAAACATAAACAAATACAGAACATTCAATAGAAAAATCAAATTCAGCTTCATCTGAGAAAATAAACCATAAAATAGCTATTTAAGTAATACATGACTTGTTCACTAATGCAATACTTCTCTTCACCATCAGTTTAAACTCTCCTTTCTTCCCATTCCATCCCGCTACGATATGGAGCATTGCCTGCACATACAGATTCTCACCTGAAGATTTTTCTCACTAATTATCCAACATATCTGTAATGAGCTTCTCCTTTAGAGCTTCTTCATAGTCAGATAGTGCTTTTTTTTTGGCAATAAGACTGTCAAGTATACCCATCTTTGACAGTTTTTCCTTCATAGCCAAGTCCTTCTCTTTAATCGCCCACATTGTCTGAAACTCAGCCAGAGCCCCCTTGCCCTCTACGGTACTCCTCTTACCTTTGCCTTTTGTTGTCTTAACACCAAGAAGTCTTTGTTCTTCTGCAATGGAGCTTGATGATTGTGAACCATCCTCACACCTTCTTCTTTTAGAGCTTCCATCAGTTTTAGTTGCTGAAAGGTCACACCATTTCTGGTCATTGCGGAGCTCCTTCCAAGCATGTTCAAGTGTGAACTTCTTCTTATGATCGTTGTAGAAGATTTCATGCGCCAGTTTGAGAATATCATTCTCATTCTGACCACTGGCTTTTTCTCTTGTTGCAGCCTCATATGATCCACAAAACTTGCAGACAAGGTTGTTAATCTTCTGCCATCGTTGTTTACACTGCATTGCCTCTAAGTTTTCACGTCCTACAGCCTTGGGACTTGCCGCACAATACGCTGCAATGCGTTTCCAGAAAGTACCAGATTTTTGCTCATTGCCAATGACAGGGTCCTTGCTCGTGTTTAACCAGGAGCTGATGAGCAAAACATCATCCTTGGGAGTCCATTTCCTCCTTTCTCTTCGTTGTGCAGGCGTGTCTTCACCGAGGCTTGAAGCATCTGCAGGCGTGTCTTCATAGAGGTTTGAAGCATATGAGCAAAACACACCATCTTGTCGGCTATTCAACAGTTCAACAAAGTTAGAGTCCATATAGTTCAAATAAGAGAGAAAGAGAAGATCAAAAGTGAGAGAAGAAGGTCCGGTTAAGAAGCACAAACAAAGAGAAGAAGCAGAAAGAAAGAGAAGAGAAATGTGTTTAGAAAGAAAAGAGGAAGAAACACATACAATTGTCTATGAAAAGAAGGAGAAGAAGCACCGGCTTTAATAGGGGAAGAAAGGAACATTGAAGAAAATCTATCTAATTTATTACCTAACCAAACCACATTGAGTTGACATATATCTAACACTAACTAAGCATTCATTCATCCACCAATCCATTTATTACCTATAGTTTAACACATACGGACAAAACCTGATAGTTTCATAAAAAAAGGAAATAAATACATATGGAGTCAAAAGCACAAGGATCTACATACACAAAACGCTTCCAGCTTTATTTACACAGAAAAAAATACAAAAAGGATCACTATCAAAATTCAGGATGGTCTCAATCACAATCAACTCAAATATCACAGAAGCTATACTCAATCTGTTCCTAATCAGAATATCAGACAAAGTAGAACACATAGAGAAAAAATAAAACTTTTACATGTTTCAATAGAGAGAATGAAGTTTTATAGACGTCCACAGATTTTTGCAAGTCTTCTTTATTGCTCATCCAAAGTTTTACACTGTAGGAAGTGTGGAAAGAAAAGGACTGAAAAGTGTTATAAAAATTGAGAAGCGTATGCAAATGAATGGACATTATAATGGCTTATTTCCAAGAGTGAGAATTTCAAAGAATTTCTAACACTTATCCAATCACTGATGACATTTTTTGTTATGGTTTACAAGACAACTATATACCAAGTAATTATCTTCTTATGTTGCGTTTCCAGTTTACAAAGGAATTTCAATTAAAACACTAATGAGAACACACTACTATATTAACATCTAAACGTAAAAGAAAAATCCAAAACAAACAATTGAGGCCTAGACATTCCTTAAAAGGTTGTGAGCTTAATTACAAAGGCTCTAAGCCCAGCACCACCAGCTCCTATAACAACCGCATCGTACGTATGATCAACGATCGTATAAGATGATCGATTCTGCCACAAAGAACACAATAATTTAAATCAGAACTAAGGTAATGTGATGTCACACACTAAAAATTGTCACACATAAAAGCAAATACCATTGCTCACACGAATCAAAACCAAATCATATCGTCGAACACTTGTAACATATGAAATTGAAATTCGCTTGATTTAGGCATCTCTAAAAAAATTGAAATTGGAGTTTCAAAACTAACCGGATTGATCGGCGAGACACAGAGACGGACGAGTCCAGAGGAGCAGAAGCAGAGATCTCGGATTGTCTGGTGTGTGGATATAGGGTTTTATGCAAAAAAATGGAAGAAGAGATCTCAAATTTGACCAAAAAAATGGAAGAAGAGAGCATGGATTTGACAAAAATGGAAGAAGGGATCTAGAAGAGGAGAAGGAAGTTTGTCGGAGAAAACAAAGAAGAAAGAAATAAAAAAAGAAGAAAGAAGATAGAAAGAAAAAAGAAGATACCATGATTAAGAACCGATTTTTAAAAACCCCGTATAAGAATCGGTTATAAACTAAATTATCATCTTTTCTTTATTTTAATTAAAAATATATCTAAGAAACATTTTAAGAGCTGGTGAAAAACCAGCGTTAATCATGCTTTTAGTTCTACTTTCTGGTTTTGTATATCAAATTATTAATTAATTTATCAACACTCTTGATAACTGCAACAATATAAGACATATAGAGCTACTTACTTCATATATATATATGACATGAGTAGTGGGCAATAATTAAGCTTTATGTGTATAACAATATAATGCATGATAGCATAAATTACCAAACGTTTAATTATGCACTCAACTAGTGGACTCTAAATACATATTAATCAATATTTTTATATTATACAACATTTTTTGACCAGCCAAAAGCCTAATTGACTGGTAAATGAAATACATATGATGCCATGATATTACATTAAAAAGCATTATATCAATCAAGGCACTAATTAACGAAAGTTTTGACTAATAATTTAATACGTGTCCCCTACCTCAAAGTTAAATCAATACTAGATGATTCCGTTTTTATCTAAATATGATTTGAACTTTTTTAAGGCTGTTTTTTTTTTTCCTTTTTAACTTACCAATTTTGCATGAGGTTCCAGTCTTCCAGATGTGCTTTTTCGCCGCCCTATCTACGTTATGAGATTGGGCAAATACACTACTTCAATGGGCTTATGTGAGACGAGGCCCAACAATAGAATTTTGCAAGGTATAATAATGGACCTATACAATCTGATTTGCGCGTAAAACTTATTATCATAGACGATATTTGAAAATCTTTTATGCTGTTTTTTTTTTCTTCTAATTTTTAAAACTACTTAACACAAACATCTATTCATACATGTAAAAAGAAAAAACATCTATTCATACGTAGGTTTATAATATTTATATACATTAACGTAGCTCGACGTATATGACACAAAACAGCTTAACTTTAAATTAAAAGACGACGATGATAAACTACGTACACAAACAACCAAGCCATGGGTACACAAAACTATAAAATACTCCCTCAGTTCCTAAGAAAATTGATTTTCTAGAATTTAATTGTTGTTTCTAAAAGATTGATTTTCTAGATTTAATTAATGCCACTTCTATTCTCAACACTTATTAATATACTTCTATTTTCAAAACTAATTAATGTAAGCATAAAAAAGTTGGAGGTAAAGAGCCAAGTTTCTTAAATTCACATTCTCGTTTCATCTCATCATCTTTCTTTTGTTTTTTTTTTCTTCAAAAACAAAATGAAACAAAAAGAAAACATGAAAAAATAGTTAAAAAAGAAAAAGAAGAGTCAAAGGATGTTTACATGATCAGAAACTACACTACTCAGGAATTGGATTTAAACAAGGCATATCATGATGAACAGGATGAAGGAGAGTTTCATCACAATGAAGAATTTAAAGAAACTATATTGGATATGTTGAAGATTTATTTGCCCAAGTTTTTTTAGTTTATGGTTTTTTCTTAATTTCATTTGTGGTTTGTTATCTTCTTTTTCCTCTATTTTTTATGTACGTTTTTGTTATGGTCATTGATGGTTATTTTATGATCAAAAAAGTTATTTTTCTATCTTGCATTGATTAGGTTTATTATGGCCATTGATGGTTTTTGTTATGAACGTTAGAGGAAAATGTTTAACAAAGAAAAAGAGTTAAATTGATAATAAAATATAAATAAATTTTTTTATTAAGTGAAAAACTTAAGTTGCTAAGTAACTTATTACATCTCGTACTAAAATAGGATCACAAGCCATTTGTGAAGGTATATTATCTTCTTTCTGTAAGATGGATTTCTTCAAATGTGGGATTTTGTACTTGTTCGAACTTCTAACTTTCATAATTTCTTGCATGCACGATTGCAAAGTCAAAAAAATTTGGTTTATCTGGTTTGAAGGGTATTCATCAAAAGTTGTTTCTACCGTGAAAACTAGTTATTCTATCGTCTTCGGACATACCTTGTGTTGTAGTGTTTGAATGGCGCTAAAAAATCCAAGATCTAAAATATTCAAGTCCGGCGAATTTGGTGGTTGACACATCAAACGAATATCAAAACCATGACGAGAAGCAGCTTCTCGGAATTCCTTATCTCTCGGATCAACATGTGTTCTTGCATTATCTTGTTGAATAAAAATAGGTTTTCCCAAATCTTCATGTGGCCATCTTTCACGAATTCTCGGGATAATTTTTCCAATTAAAAACTCTTTTATATCTTCTCTTTTGATGGATGTCATCGGCTTTAACTCCAAAGTCCCTCCCTCTCGGTTTCTACTTCGTCTTTGAGCTGGTTGCATTGTAACAAATGGAAACACTCCTATTTTTTCAGAAAATACCTCATTTTCGTCGCCATTAAATATTGGACGAGCCATGGCAGATAAAAACATTACTTTTCCAATAAAGTTTTTACTCTGGCATGTACGATACGGCTCTTCTTCAACCGGAAGAAGGTAATAAGTATTTTTCTTGTTTGTCATATAAAACCATTTTTCATCGATATGTACAACATTGTACATATCAACAAACTTCGGATTATCTGGCAAAGTACTATTGTTTAGCATGGAGACACAAAATTCTAATCGAGCTCTCATATTGTTTTCTCTCAAACTTGGCTTGATGGCATTTGTGTGACGTTTAATGTGCCCTTCTTTTAGACACCGAAACAACGACATAAAACTTACATCCAAAGAAGCTGCCAATGATCTTATAGTCTTTCGACGATGAAGTGGAACATCAACAACTCAAGCAAGATCAATTTGAGTTTTCTTCAAACCACAAATACCCTTTCTCATGTGTGATACATCAACAATTTCGCCAGTAGGAGTACTTTTGGCCCGTCTCCAAATTTGTTGAACCGTTTGTAAAGGTACGGAGAATAAATTAGAGACTTTCGTTGTAGTATTTGTTTTTCACTTTTCCATTGACGCTTCTTTCCAATAGAGCATGATAAATCTCTAACCTTTCTGCATCTGTCATTGTTTTATAATGAACTGTAGCTTCTTGAGTATATTGTGATATCTCAATGCTTTCTCCTATCACAAATATTAAATAAATAAATAAAATTAAAAACTACATGCGTAACATTCAAAGAGTCAATATAATAAAAAATTGCTTGTTCGTTTAAAGAGAAAATAAATTTGAGTCTACAAAAATCAAAAAGAGATAATGGTGAAGACTAAACAAATACTCCACGCTAATGTATCTAAAATGTAAATATTTACAGAGTATATAAAAAAGAAAAATACCAGAATTTATACGATGATAATCTTCATGTTCTTCATGAAATAGGACACTATTCACCAAAGAAATAAATTCTCTATGTGGACTCTTGTTCAAATCTATGAGAAATTCTCTTTTATTATTTTCAAGTGATAAATTTAGATCAAAACTATGAAAAGCCATAGATGATTAGAACTAACAGTGTAAATTTATGTCAATATATATAGGAGATCAATGGAACATAATCATTTTGGTTTTGGCTCCATTTTAAAATTTTAGTTTTTGAGTAACATAGTTTTGGTTCCATTTTAAAATTTTAGTTTTTGAGTAACATAGTTTTGGCTCCAATTTTAAACTTTTACCAAAATTTTGATTATTTTCAATAATGTGATTTCAGATTTCATTTTAAGGAGTACGAAATATCAAAAAATCAAGAAGCATTTAATATGCATAATAATCATAATTATTGGTAATGAGAAATGATATTAATAACTTGACAAAATTGATTAGTGAGTATAAATATTTATTTGTTCTTAATATGTGTGAAAATTATAGAAAATCAATCTTTTAGAAACGGAGGGAGTATAATATAGTGTCGTTTTTTATTTTAATTTTTTTATCTTTGATAAAAGAGTGTAGTATCGTTTTTGCAAAACTAATTTAATTGTTGTGTTTTTTGTGGCAAATTAATTATTGGAAAATATCCTTAATCGGAAATCAAAATCTCCGGAATATAAGGGGGTGTTATT
Organism: Boechera stricta; assembly: GCA_018361395.1. Classification (NCBI taxonomy): domain Eukaryota; kingdom Viridiplantae; phylum Streptophyta; class Magnoliopsida; order Brassicales; family Brassicaceae; genus Boechera; species Boechera stricta. Next base: position 3,555,190 of record CM031539.1, on the reverse strand, counting down.
GGTTTAGTGATTTAAGTAGAATCTTAATGATTATGATAACTGTAGAATTTAAGGAATTGTTAGAGAGTTTATATAATTTTCTCATATTCTCAGAGATTTTCATAGTATTTAGAAAAACATAACTTTGAGAATCTCACTTTAACATCTATTATTTTGAAAGTTTTTAAAAGTTGTTTCACATGAACAAAAAATTTTAAAATCAATAAACCAATAACACTAAACTTTAATATAATCTGAAAGTTGGTTAAAATCTTTTTAATCCAATAACGGATAAGTTTTAATGACTTTTTAAAATCATCAATTCAATAACGCATGACTTTTAATGTCTCTAAACAACTTTTTATAAATCATAAACCAATAACATAAGATTTTAATAGAGTTTTTAAAAGTTAAGATTGAATAACATTAAACTTTTTAAAACTTATAACTCTTTAAAAATCACTAAAACAATAACACCCCTAATATTGTTTTTTACCGGTCATTCCACAATATTGCTTTTGTGACCAACAATATGAGGTTCATCTCCTATTCATGCAAAAAAACAGAACAAATTTTGAATCCACCCACTATCCACGTGAGTATAAATAATTAAGAGCTAATATTTTATACAAAATAGATAAGAAATCAAAGGTCCATGAGAAATATATATCAATCTTGACGAAAGCTAATGATCTAGAATACATTGAAAATAATTGCTGGTTTAGACAGCGATATTGAAAGCGAAACACCTTTTAAATATAACATTTTTCCTTCCATAACATTGAATGAGCAATTATTCCATTTATTCTTTTAATTTGACATGTCGAGGTAAACATTTTAACTTTTTTTTTTTGGTCAGACACATTTTTACTTATTCATTTAGTTGTTATTTTTAGGAATGCATCATTATATAATTAGTTATATTTATGTTACTACAAAACACCAAGCTATATTTCTATATAAACCCAAAGGCGATAAATCATCAGAAAGCATAAAAACAAAATTATTATGAAAAATAATGCTCCCTCCATTTCAATATAAATCGTGTTTTCGGAAAAAAAAAATTGTTTCAAATTAAGTGATGTTCTCACTATTTTATATAAAAAATTAATATTTTTAACTATTTATATTCTCCAGAGTATTTTCTTATTGGTTGAATATTTTTCTTTAAATAATAAATCATGTTTTACTATCAAAAGACAAGAAAAAGTATATAAAAAAATATGTAGTTTCTTAATTGGGGTGCCAAAACCTTAAACATCAATTAAAATGAAATAGAAGGTGTAGGTTTGGTCTAGAATTCTTAACCTCTCTACAACAATCTCAAGCCCAACTAATTTAGCATTTTCATCTCACTTCCAACTTTTAAGCAAGTTTTAAAAATATGACTCATTTAGGATAGTTATATATAAAAGGGATATTTGATTTATGCATGATTGAGTTGTTATTTGTTTTTTTTGTTAAATGGTTATGCATGATTAATTTGTACGTACAGTTGTAGTGGTCATTTTGCTAACGGGAAACTCAGATGACTTGGCTACTGGCTAGGATCTACACCAGTGATGTTAAATGTACCTGACCGACAAGCGGTGCATGAAGTTGTTCATGGACATCTCGAGAAGTATTTGTTTGTTTTGTATGGTTTTTGTCGAAAAAGGATGTATGGATGATAAAAGGGAAATCAATTAATGATTGAGTTGTTTTTTATTAATGGGTTTATGTACGATTGATATGCTTTTGTACGTATCGTTATTAGCCTATTTGTGTGGTTTTTTTTCTCAAGGAGTTCATGGATAATGAAAGGGAAATCAATGAATGACTGAATTGTTTTCGTATCGTGTTTTGCTTCTTCTGTCACTGCCTCACTGGCGGTGTATATGTCGCAGGACTTAACTCTTTCTACCAAATTTTGCTACAAAGTTCACACTAATTATATAATAGAAGTATCAAGTATGTGTGCTCTAGTCTTGTGTTGGTAAAATGGTATATCTTGTGTAGTTGATATAACAAAATAATGTATGTTGTTTTTCTATACACACGAATTATCTCAATCAATAAGAAGTCTTAGAAACTTAGAACATTTTATTTATTAAATGAGGATTTGATTTTGGTGACTCGGGGATAAAGAGCTAAATTTTTGCAATTTGTGGAAGATAGCAATCCCAATATATTATGTGTTTAATTTCAATATCAAGCCAGATTTGGTAAGATATGTTTTAAAGTCGCATGTGATCTATATACATTAATTATAAGTTTGAAAATAGGCTCATCGAAAAAAGTTTGAAGCTTATCCAACCGGAACCATATTTCAAAAACTACTATATAGGAGTATAAATATGTTTTTTTGGTTAACGGAGGAAACTATTCATGAACTATAGTTTTTAGAGGGTGCATAAATATATAAATAAAAAATAAACGTATTTATTGAATTACTCAAATGTCGTGTAGGGTTCTCATCAAAACTAAATCTAATTCAATAAAACCAAAAAAGAAAATTACAAACGAAGGAGAGTTGACTTTTTTTTTTAATCTAATCAATGAATTCAATAGGAAAGAAACACACGGTCCAATAAAGCGATTTGGTCACTCGTCTCAAGACTTGACGCCAAATCAGTTTGGTACAATACCAACGGTCTAATCACACGTGGCAACATAGGCCTATCTCTACAGTCTACACGTTAAAAAACCAAAGGAGCTGTATTTTATTTTTCTTTCATTTCATTGTTCTAACAACATATGACTGGAACGGAAAATACGCAACAGTTTGTACCATATTCATATTTTAGCCATTATAGAATCCATCGCAATAACCTTAGAAAAAAATCATACCGCATTTATTTACTTTTTCTAATATGACGCACGTACTGTATATGGTAAGAAATAATTACTGAAAATTTTAATCTAGTATATTGGTATAAAAAAATTGATATAGTTAATTACATCGTCGCCTCCATATACAACCTGTCATTGTCGGAGATTTGCCAGTCATGTCGGACGACTTGCTATTTTAAGAGCGAAAAGAAAGAATATTGATTTCTTAACGTTCAAACCAATCACCAATTCAGCACCCACAATGTTCATATGATACCGCTTCATCCGTGGTTTCTTAGTGCCTAGTGGAATCTTATATAATATTCACACCACGTCTCTGTGTAGATCAATACACATTTGAATATACTTATATATATATATATGTTTATTGCTTTTAGTTTATATTACATTGTCATAGTTAATCACTATATTCATCAAACACGAAAGCACATCTCAACATACAATATGTTGAAACTTCTACAAGGTCTACACTAGTAACGCCATAAGTAATTTCATGTTAGTAAAAGTTCTTTGGTTGTAATTCATAGCTTAGAGGACTATTAGAGTATAGACTTTGTATATAATACTGTATACTTGTATACAACACGTATACAACTAAATTGACATTGTTTTTTCTAAACAACACGTGTTATAAGATTATAAGGATTTGATCGACACATCAACCACACATCAAAACTGTAATCAACGAAAAATAAGTATCATTGATTTGCTAGCTTCTCGACAATGATAAGTAAGTTAAAAGGATCCATGAAAATCTTATAATTAATAATATAAAATCTTAAGAGATTCTTTAAAATCTATAATTGAATATCCTAGAATTTCAAAGTTTGATTTTTTATTTTGCATAGAATAACTGATTATTATAATGATATTGAATAAGTATCTTAGAAATGTTTGAGTACAAATTCCTTGGTTGTGAAGCCAAGAATTTGGTTTTAACTTCCATTCAAATTCTAGTTGTAAAGCTTCATCTCAAGCCTAATTAAGCTTATACTCCCCACTTTACATACAATTCAAATAGTTGTTCAATCTTACGAATTTAGCATCAGATTATACTTTTTCACGTAACTTTAGCATCACACTATACCTTTTCACGTAACTTTTTTACATTCGATAAAAAGGCAACAGAAAAATAGCCACATTATAGATTTACAATTATCACAATTGTGATTGTATGGTTAGGATGGTTAAATTGAGAAACATCATTAATCATATATATAATTTTCTGGTAAACATATATGATTTCTAATCTATGGTACATGACCAAACTATTACACAATCAAAAGTATAAGAAGAAATATACAATGTTTTCTTCGTGAAAAGACTATATCATCAGTTTGTAAAAAACCAAAAAAATAATTATGCTTCTTCTAATATTGTTTTCATCCTCTTTTTTCTAATTTATTTGTTCCTCAAAATTGAAAGCAACTTAAGAATAAAATAACGATCTAAACGACGGAGCCTTCGTAGATCGTTGAAAGCTTCAGTCTAAAGGATCGAACCGCCAGCTTAGCTCGTTGAGAAGTATATCTTCTCAAATTACGAACCGAACCGGACGGGTTATAACCACTCGAAGCTTTAAACGGCGCAGTTTTACTCACAAACGGCCGTCCCTTCTTAACCGTGGATTCGGATTCACTTGCTCTTCCGTTAACGGAATCGTTAGACCCCGTCAACATCATAACCGGGGAGATTCTAACCTTCTTACGCCGACGAGATTCTTTCCCAGCGGAGTTTTGTATCGCGACGCTTGCTTTAACGGCGAGAGCCGCCATATCAGACGCCGTTAAACGGTTCTGACGTTTAGAAATCGGTAGAACGAAGTAGATCTGGTCCGCCTGAAGCGGCGTTTCCGATTCGATCGCCGGGATGAAATCGTCGTAGTAGAGAGAGTCTGAATCGCAGATGAAATAAGAAGAAGGTCTAGAGGAAGACGAAGATGAAGAAGCTGCTGCAGATTCGGCTTCTAAAACCTGAGATGCCATCACCGGAACATTGTACTCACGTAGATCGCCGTTAACAGTCACGATCTTCACCGTCGGCGAAGGATTTGAGTTTTTCCGATTAAACGACACACAGATTCCCATTATGATGGAGGTAACAAATTTGAAATCGATAGAGAGAGAGAGAGAGTAAAGAAGATTCACGAATCTTATTATAAGACGCGTCTGACAGAGTCGGTCATGGTGGGGATATAAATAGAAGAGGGATGACAAAACCGGGTAATCAAAATTGAAATTACTCAACTGGTTTTACGGTTTAATTGTTTTGAACCGGTACCTAACATGTAGGTCTTGTAGTTTTGTTTGTTGTCTGTCCAGATTTTTGTCACGCATAGTAAAAAGAACACTAGAAATTGTACCTTACGGATTAATGAATTTAAATAAATATATTTTTTTAATAATAGAAAAAATAATAATAGGATATCTATTTTTTTGTGCAAATCAGTATCCGATTGTGCAGATAAAATTAAATTAGTTTAATAAATCCAATTTTTTAAAAATATTAACAAATCTTTTTTGGAATATTAACAAATCCTATAAAAATATATGATTATTAATAAATCCGATTTTTTTAGAATAATAATTTTTTTTTTGAATATTAACAAATCCGATTTTTTTGGTAACCACAATAATCTATTATTAACAAATCTGATTTTTTTGAAATAGTCAAAAATCTTTTTAGAATATTAACAAATCGGATTTTTTGTTAACCATAAATTAAATGATCACATAATAACTAATGACTAAAATATCTTTAATAAAAGATTAAAATTTGTTCTTTGAAATAATGACAATATGATGTAAATATTAATATTTTTTAATATTTAATTATAAATATACTCTCCAAATAATATATAGAGGATATATAAACTTTCATTAGTAATACCTCCTAATTAACTTTCGTTTTCATGACCTAATAATTATTCAGAATTGTTTATTTTTCTTGTTGATTTATTTGTTACGATATAGTGATATATATATATATATATATATTATTTTATCGACAATGTATCCACATATCCTAAATATCTTTCTGATTGAACTTTCTGTCTCAATGTATTTTTTTCCCATTTATTAAAGGAAGTTGCAATAAAGGCAATTTTATTATACAGACGCATACATATTCTACATATATTGATAGTAAAAAATTATATTAAGTTGTGGTCATGTGTACGAGTGCGTATGCGTAGCCATATTATCTTGTCAATTTTTTCTTTGAATTGAATGAATGCTCTTAATTATAATTTCTCTGCACGTATCGTCCCAAATTTATAAGTTAAGTATATGATCATGTCAACTTCACTATACACTAAATGAAGAATTATAACTAATTGTAAATGCATATAAAAGTAAAGTATCGTGGTTAAAAATAATTTAGATCGGAGTTTCGTTCGGGTTTGGTTCAGATTTCTCGAGTTTTTGGATTTTTGGATTTAAGTCTCTAAACCCTATTCAGATATTTTATATATTCGGTTCGGGTTCGGATTTAGTATAAATTTCGGATTCAGTTCGGTTCGAGTTTTTCTGTTTTTGGATTTAAACCTCTAGATCTATTCAGATATTTTTTCAATAACGGGTTCGTATCGAAATCAAGTTTTTCGGTTTAGATTCGAATTTGGATTTTTTGCCTACCTCTAGAAAGTTAAAATGTATTTTATTGACTTATACGTATGTGAAGTCAACGAATCGTGGAGATTTTTTTTTTTTTCAACGAATGCAAATACGCAGTTAGATAGAGTCGAACTCCGGTGAAAAAGATCTCAGAACTATATTATAGTTGTTTAGATTGTAATCAAGCATGTAGTTATCAAAACGTTGGAAATGAAAAGAAGGAAAAGATCAACAATCTGAACGCGAAACCAGCAACGACGCGTGGCACGCACCACGCGGCTCCCGGTCGCAAGTCATGACAAGTGTCCTGTTAAAATCCCAATATCGTCTTGTATATGACTTTTTTTTTTGTGTTTTTTTTTTGCCAACCAACTTGTATTTGACTATAACGTACAATTTAACTAAACGGTATTTTAATTTACCCATGCAGATATTATTGAAAAATATCATACAGTAATTTACAAGTTTCATGCACGTACGAGTCAACACCATTATTACAATTTTTGGCGGCAGTTTATTAACTTAATATAGGAGTATGAACTGTATACTACTACTCTTGTCGTTTTTTTTTACATAAAAAAAAATAATAATTAAATTTTCATTTTAATTTTTATTAATACATTTTATAACTTTTTTTATTGGTTAATACATTAAAACAGTAAAAATAAAACTAAAAGTTTATCAATCATTTGTATTGAAATTTTAAAAAGATATTTATTTTAAAACAAATTTTAAATACTAAAACGATATTTAACTGAAACAAAATAAATAATAATTAAAAAATAAAATTAATTATAATCTGGACTGGGCTATATAGTACTCATACTCCAGTAGTATATATGTTGATTTTGGTAAAACATCCAGCAATTTTTTTTTCTTATAATGATTTGGTGTTGAACTATAAAAACAACTCACCTAATACAAGGAAAACAATATAGAACAAATTAAGAAATAAGATAAATTATAATCTGGACTAGTAAACAATATCCCAAAGAAACAAATTGTGTTCTCTTTCCAGTTTTTATTTTCACTTTCACTGTTTCCAGTTTCTCACATTTTAAAAATTCTAATTTCCATGCCTTATTATCGCTTAAGAATGAGTCTGAAACATGCTTAAGTTATAAGTAAATTAAATACTACTTTATATGTGCAACTAGCAACAATGCTTTAATTAATTCACATATGTCTCGTTTCCAGGTTTGAAATTTATCTAGCTGTGTAGTATTAGTGTCTCATTTCAGTAATAATACAATATATGAAACAATTCGCAGTGGAAAACCGTACTTACGTACTTTTGTTTTGGTCAACAACTCATTACTCAACATGGTAAAGTCTTAATATCTTCAATTCCCACCGAACCGAGTTAACTCGAACGGGTCGCATGCCATGCATAATAAATCAAACAGGCTTCACATGTTCACACGTTGACTTATTTAGTTGACCGAGCTAGCTATAAATACATAGTCGTATTTTAAATTGAACATTTGTTTTATATATTTTGCAGTAAAGTTCAACATTTAATATTTGACATACATTTTCTGAATGTAACGACCGAGTATCCATACCAAAAACTTCAAAGTTTGGAGTTGAACTTACGTATACGGTCAAACAAACAATATCACACACCCCACGACCTACGCTACAATATTCTTTCTTTTTCGGTATATAATACGATAGAATATTATTTCGAACCACAAATCAAGTCATTGGTAGGTCATAGGTGCCTAGCGAATTTGTATATATACAATATAATATTATTAGCGAATTTGTTGGAATGCGTTTTGGTTGGGTATGGTCTTATATTTTAAATGATTCCAAACCTCACATCTAGGTTAATTTTCTATGTCATCAAAATATTTTAGAAGAGATCAGAGAAATCTTTCACTTGTTTTTTTTCTTTAAACATTTTAAAATGATAAATCTATTACATAATTCTTCAATATCTAGACATAAAACACCAAACGCAACATATAGTTATCATTAATTATACCTAGATATGTTATCCAGTAGAGATGAACATTTGATGTTTATGTGTTCCGTTCGGTTTATCGGATGTGGTTCAGTTTAGTTAGTTCTGTTCTATTAAAACTATAACTAGATCCTTAATAGTTATAACTAATTAGTCTATAGACAGGACGAATCGAACGTAATAAAAGAGGATAAGAAAATTTCAAATATAAGTTACTCTATCTACCTATCTCTTTTATTTTCTCCATTGTCTCTTAATACTTAATAGTGCCTTTTATTCTCGATTTTGTGAGACTATCAATTGGTAGAGACGTAGAGTCTAGTCTAATATATTAATTGGACAATATTAGACTTTCCGTAATGTTCAGAGAAATTTTAATTGATGTTAAGTAAAACGTACTAATCAAATTCATTTGTCTTCAAACGGTATTTAATTTTCTTTTGTGTCGGTGTTTAATGCATTTCTATAATTAGCGACTTAAAGCATACCAATATATCATCAACGTGTATGTATAAGTATCAACACAAATCTAAATTAGCAGTATTTTATATCAACTGCAATAATAAAGTTTAAAATATCTCAAATAACAGATAGCTAAAAATCAATAGTATCCCCTATATATTATTTGGGGAATACACTTATAAATAAACCTTACAAAATGTTTATAATTACATCACATTGTCATTACATCTAAGAACAAATTAAAATCTCTCATTAAGGATATTTTAGTCAATTAATTATTATGTGATCATTTAATTAAATATTAAATTAAATATTTATAATTTTCATTTTAAATAATTTATTTATTTTATATTTTTGAAAAGATTTAATATAGATTTTGTGAAGATTTTGTTGATTTAATTAAACACACTAGTTAAAATAAATTAAAGGTTGATTTAGTTTTCCAAAAATAAGAGATTTGATATAGATTGCGATTTTAAGAAAGAATTTAAACCGCTTTAATTCTGTTTTTATGTGCTAACACATATTCGATATTATAAAAATTGATATTATAATTTTCATAAAGTTTTGTAAGAATTACAATTTTCTAATATCCTGATTTATAATTTTTGGATATTTTTTATAATCATAATCTGTCCGTGTTATAGCACGGGATATATATAAAGTAACTTGAGAGCAAATAATGTATTAAGATTTGTTCTATAATTGATTTATTTGGTGATTGCTTATATATGTAATACCAAAATACATATTAATGTATAATTTCTTTTTTTTGTGTGTGTCAGTATGTGCCAATACGGGCACACCTGGCCGATGACTAAAGATCACGTTCTCACGTTGTTGTAGCAACTTCGTGTGCATAAAATTAACTCACAAGAAATTCCACGAGATAAAATGTTCACACGAATCAAATCAATTAAATATCATAATTAGGGACCAGAAAAATTAATGTGGTTCGCGATATGTCGTCTGATTAAATGAAGATGTTCACATGTTTGCCCGACAAATTCGAATTTAATAACAACATATCTATCATCGGAACAAATTAATCTAGCAAAAAAAGGGAAAAAAATCATCCAAACAAATTAAACTATTACTAAAAAAGAAGTCCAAATAAGACGGCAGATATAAGCCATCTTGTGTGGACAGGGCCTTGTCACACGTCGTCTTGTTCCTTTACCAGAAGTATTCCTAATTCTGGTTTACATATACATATATATATATATATATATATTCATGTTGATAACTTGCACTTAATTATAAGTTCCGATATTTTTCTGAACATGTTCGTATGGAGGTAGCGTAGACTTGGTGTTATTAGGGCCCATAAAATAATCTGAGGCAAAATGGGCCTGTCAATGGCCTTACATAAGTTTTTTATAGATGATAATTGCTCTTCATGCCCATCGATACACTTTTTAGGTTCAAAAGTGAAAAGCCCATCAATATATATATAAAGGTGCTTTAATTTTTTTGGCTAAACATATGGCCCTGAGAATTTGTATTTCTTCTCCAATTGTGTCCATCTTCCGTTTTGGTTAAACCGTTAAACCAATGTCTGTATCATGACTCTAAAAGTATACAGTGCTTCATTATTATGCCTCCTTGTCTCAATATACGTAAAGTAAAATTAAAAAAATTTGAGATCCCGGGCAATCAAATACCTAATATGTTAACTTTCTTATCTATTATTTCTCCAACTAGAACGTATAAACTTCTAAGATAGACGAGTATTTCAGAAATATATCTCGAACATTCTTTTTCACAGCATTTAAATACTCGATTTAATTTCTAGCATTTTGTTTCAAATTATATTTTTGTTACAAACGTTTTGGTAATCCACGTAGATTATCATAATTCATGAAAATTGATAGATAGTCTTGCTTTAATCTAAACAGAATAACTATTTGTCAATATATAGTTGCAAATTTTCCGCCCACAAACGTCATTGTACATATTCGATGTTTGCAGAAGCACACCAAAGTACAAGTCATCCACTGTCGAAATTAATTTATATATATATATATATAGGTATGTATCTAACATTACTGTCAAAATAAAGCTATATATATTCCCGTGAGGTATATAAAAATTTCGTCGTAATCAATAGAATTAATTGATATAATATGAGTTTCTTAGAAGATAGAAAGAAACCCACGGACCATAAATGGCCTTAGCATAAATGGCCTTAGCATAAATGGCCCATGCTGAAAACTATCCTTGCCAACCTTTTGTAGTGTATACCAATGTATGAATGAATTAGTGATTAACTAAATATAATATCCGAGAGTAATTTTTATATTTAATTGTAATACATCAACAAATAATACAAGACAATTAACAACAACGTCTAACATAATAAAGAGAACAATACGTAATTAGTGATTCCACGAACCAGAGCCTTATGAATAACGGAACTTATCCGTTCTAGTTTACTTTAATGTATAAGGTGTTGCGTTGTATTATTCAACAAAATTTGAACCATACATCTGTTTCGATACAATTGAATAGAGTATTTATATACTGTGGAAACTCACGCTTCCATTATAATTCGTAGATCGAATATAATAGGGCTATGAGCCACAAAGACAGAAGAGTACGGGTTCAGTTCCGACATAATGTAACTGACATAAAACAATCACCTAATGTGTGATGTGTTTGTGAAACCGGAAAGTAGTCCAAAATTTGTGTCTTCTCTTAATTGTCAGTAGCACAAGATTTTATGTTTTGCTAACGCTATTATCATAACTATGTGTTCATTAAGAATTAGTACTATATTCCACATTAAGTAAAGTTACAAAAATAAAACAAAATATCACAGGTCCGATAGCGACACAAAAAAACTGTAGAGAGAAATAGTTAAAAACATCACAAATCCTTATCCCAGCGTTTGTCGTGTCGCTAGCTTTCCCATTAATATTATTGATTGATTACTTAACGTCTTGGGAGACTGAACAAGATAACTCCACACGTGGTCCCCTCACACTCTCAACCATGCACACGTGTCATATATTTAGTGGGGTTTATGCGACACATGTCGTATTCGGAGTGACGAGGATACGCAACTGGCTCGAAGTCCGACCGAAAAGTCAGTATTACCCTTCATTAGGTCGCTGCCTAAGCCGGGGAGGGGGCGTCTACGATTACGTGGCAGGGCCACCGTCCTTGGCCGCAATACTCTCTTTGTATACATGTTTTGTTTTTGGCAAGGATAGTTTTGAAATAGCAAAGATTCTACCCAAATGAATGAATACTAATAAAATTAAGGTTTAGAGGTTCGAGAAAACATTCATATTAGTAAAATTGAGGTTTTTTTTAAGGATGATACATCACCAACTAATTTTTTTTTTAAATAATCACAAATATTAATAATCATAAATCAAATTAATTTAATATATTATTATTATATATATATATATATATTCATATCTCATTATTAGGACATAACTTATAATCTAAATTATCTTCACCTTCCTACAAAATAAATCATAATGAGATATGAATTAATCTCATATTATTAAGTGAAGACTGAAGTGGGATCTTAAATAAAATAATAATAATCACAACTTAAAATAATAAAATTCATCATAAATCAAATTAATTGAATATCTATAGTAATAAAATAAGGTTTAGAGGCTCAAGAGAGCATCCACATCAGCAAAAGTGAGGTCCTCTAAAGATGACACATCACCAACTAATTAAAAAAACAATCACAAATAATAATAATCATAAATCAAATTAATTGAATATATATATATATATATATATTCATATCTCATTATTAGGCCATAACTTATAATCTAAGCTCTCTTCACTTTTCTACAAAATAAATCATAATGAGATATGAATTAGTCTCATATTATTAAGTGAAGAGTGGTATGAGATTAAAAAAATAATAATAATAATCACAACTTAAAATAATAAATTCATCATAAATCAAATTAATTGTTTATATTAATCATATGTATATTCATATCTCATTATTAGGACATAACTTATAATCAAGTCTCTCTTCACTTTCCTACAAAATAAATCATAATGAGATATGAACTAGTCTTATATTATTAAGTGAAAAGTGGTATGGGATTTAAAAAAATAATAATAATAATCACAACTTAAAATAGTGAAATTTATCATAAATTAAATTAATTTAATATATTAATCATATATATATATATATCCTCACAAAATCATTATTACAACACTAGCAAGGAATTTGTCGAGTAGCTTTATGATGATTACCACCTCGATTAATATTTAATTAACCAAACAATAAACAATTGTCGGTAAGACTAATTCATTTCTAGAAATCTCGCAACTTTAAAAATGGTAATATACTCATAGGAATAGAGCTGTTTTTCATCGAAACCAAGGTATGCATCAAGTTTACTAAATAAAAATTTGCATATTATGCTCGATAACTAATATCTAAACAATTTTTTGTAGTCAACAACGATGCATGGTTTTATAGTTTATATCGGTCAACCGACTTAACCGATATAATGAGACCCTCAAGCCAAATTCGATTTACAAGTTAAAAAAGTTTATGCTCAATCCTGCCAAAAACATGTTCAAAGTCGCAGCTCACAAATTGGATATTTTATTCACTGACCAAACATCTTTGGTTGAAACAAATGAATACTTCCACAAAATAGACACCCAACAATTTAGGCTCCGCACCGTGCAAGATTTGGCACCAATAGTTGACCAAAACGGCGAACTTTTTGATAAACATCTCTTGAAATCGAACAAAACACATACACAAAACTTATATATTTTTTTGTATTGTAGATATCATCGGTCACATATACCTCATAAAAGGAGAAAACTTACAAGATTCCACACCAAACGCTACACTTCCAATGACCGTTCCTGATAGATCAAAGGACATAGTGTTTTTACATGTGAAGATGGAAGAGTAAGATTTATTTATTTTATATATAAACTTAATTACATTTTTAATTTTTTAAATTTATCTCCATATATATATATTTTCTTGATTTTAGTTTTTATTATCAACTATTTATTTAACTAATATCTCTTTAAAATATTTAAAACTAATAATCTACATGTAAAGTCTATATATTTCTATACCTATATTACTAATTCAAAAGATGTAAACAAATCGCACGTAATGCGGACGAGCACCTAGTAAGATTAGAAACAATGAAGTTTATTGTTCTTATATGTTCTTTCTGTTCAATGGTTTGAACAGAGATTCAAATGCATACATATTTTGTGGTGGCCTCCACAACTCAAGAGAGACTCCGATATTTGGTTAGAGATACATTTTTATTGTTTTTTGGGTAACTACTAAATTTAAAGAAGCACACATTTTCAGTTGTTTTGATCAAAATATTTGTGTAACTACGGGATTTTAAAAACGAAAGCTACAAAAATTCTATATATTAAAAATAGGTATGGGAGATGGCCTCTTAAAATAACTTTTTGATGTTAAAAGTTTAGTAAATTAAAATTTTGATGATAAATCTGAAAATCTAGTCCCGAACTGAGAGAGAGTATGGGCCAAGCTCCAGATTTATTCGATTAAAAAAATAAAGTAGTGATGTTTTCAAAGAAGATCATATTGTGTGAAAAAAACCTAGTAAAAAAGACCAAACGTAAATTTGTGGGATATAACTAAACTGCATTATTGTGTGTCAGTGTATTTACGAAACTGCATTATTAAAACATTCTCTGTAGTTCATGAAAATTGTATCAGCAATAAAAATCTGCCAATTATTCGATTCCGTGGATTAGTAGACCTTAAATATGATGTTGAATAATAAGAGATCATAAAAAGTAATGAACACCCGTCTCTTAACGGTGATAGAGAATCGCAGCCTTTCGGATTCCACACGGCTCTTTTTTTTTCCCTCTATCCACTTGCTTACTTTTTATATTGCATAAATAATATTCTTTAGCGTATACTATTATAATATTCTTCTTGGTTACGTCAAACTACAACAAATCATATCAATGGCATTGAAAAAAAAGTTTCAGTGACACTCTTGCGACTTTAATATACAGACTATGCAAGTATGACGCCATGACTTCAGTTATACATTTATCATATATTAGTTTAATAGACAAAGCATCAGTTTTATAATATATCATTTCACTTGATATTATTATTGTATGAGCAAAAGTTAATGTACACATTACATTACAACACAACACAAAACCCCATACCTTTTAAACAATCTAACATCAACAAACACTTCACTATAACCCTAATTCTTCTATATTTATAAAAAATGTATTTATGTATGTGTCTAATTATTTTGCCTTTATATTTAAGAAAAAAAAAAAGACACTGGCCCATTTACAACATTATGACTACATCCTAAATTTCACCCCAAGTTATACATTGTATCGGTATTTATCCCATATTCTATTTTATATATAATTAATTATTATGGGGTTGAAACTCAGTAATTATCTTGTTTAGAACGGAGCTCGGTGTGGGACACCCTTTCGTCTGCTTGAATTCCGGTGATTGTAGATCGGAGGTGTTCCCGGAGAGAAACTAAAACCACCTTCATCACCAGAGCTTGAAGACCGTTGATCACCACCTGGACCGTAGTCATCGAATCTAACGGATGAGATTGAGAGACCACTCATCAGACGGTTAAAAGCATTGGTCTTGCGCATCTTAGTGGGTGTGGTAGCTTCATCTGATTCCGAACCACCTTGGTACTCTCTACCATGCTTCCCTTTCAAAGAGAAGGTTAGAGTTGAATCTCCTCTCTTGATTCCTCCAAGCTGAACAATCAAAACAATTAAGTCATTCCACAAATCACATTCGAAAACAGAGCATATCCAAATGAATCATTAATTTGATATAGATTTCGTTAAGAAGTGAAATGCGTTAGTTAATGGGTTTATGAAAGTTTTAAATTCAGACTAAAGGAATTTGTCAGACAAAAATGGTGAAAACAGGGGAAAAACAGAGTGATTTGTGGTTACCTTGCAGCCGAGAGAGCAGAAACGGAAAGAATCAAGGAGGCTTCTGCAACAGATTTCACAAGTGTTTGTAACACCTTTGCCGATTCTAGGCTGAGGTCTTTCATTAAGGAACACAATCTTTGCGCTGTTGATAATATATGTCTGAACGCAAGAGATGTCTATAAACTTCTGTATCTCATTCACTCTCACCACGTTATGGTACGAAGATCTTCGTATCTGCAAATTTTAATACCAAAGATCGTTTCATTTACATTAAAAATAAATATAAACATAAGAGATTTTGAAGGGGAAAAGGAAGAGATACTGGACCTGAACAACACGATGGTCTTTATGTTTGACTAAACAGTAAGAGCAAAAGGCATTTCCAGCACAATCAAGACAGAACAAGTTGCATTCATTTTTGTTTGAATCGACATGGATCGAACAGGGGACGAAGTAGCTCCCTCGTAGCATTGGCATTAACCATGGTGGACTCGTACAGTCTTCTTCCTCCTCTGTTCTTATCATCGGTCCCTGAGAGTTCGAAGCCAAATCAGAATCTGGAGAAGATATTATAATAAGTCAAAACAAACAAAAAGGGTGAAAGAAGAATCACCATGACTTTCTTGTGATTGGCCTTGAAGGCCCCGAAGTTGAGTTTGTGATTGTGGTTTTCGATAGCCAGATTTGCGAGCTCCAGTGTGCAGAGAAACCTACGAGAAGAAGGTAGAAGTAGAAGAAGAAGAGGGAAGAGGAAGAGGAAGGGGCAAGTGAAGGCGGCGGCTGAAGAGAGAAAATAAAAGGGTTTTATTTTTTTTCTATTTTGTTTTTCTTAAGGCGGTCACGATAAGTTTATGCGGTTTATATTTCATAGGAAATTCATTTTTAAATATTTTTAAATTATTTTATGTTTATTATTAAAGGTATCTTTTTATTTGTTCCTTAATTATATTTTTCTGACTCCTTTATTTGGGAAAATCAATTTGTATATTTCTTTATTTAATTTGGGGAAATCGTTATCTCTGCCTTTTTTTTTTTTTTCTCTGAAGTCCTCCAAAGACGCACGTATCTGTGAATATGCGTGTCCGTTCAGTGTGCATCTAAAAGACCTAAAAGGAAATTTATAAAAAGGTTAAAATAAAAAGGTAAAATGCGATTATTATTCATATATGGTCATAAATAATTACATTTCTTGATATCTTTCTGATATTTTATTCATATATGCTATATTTTTTTTTTAAAAAATAGCATTCGTACTAATTTTTCAGCTTATGAACTGTTTTATATAATGGACATAGATATTTCATATGAATAATATAACGGACAAACAGATATGTGGATGTCAAATCTAGTTAAGCCTTGAGAGTGATACAACAAGAATAAAGGAACTACCACACTTGATTTGAAAAAGTCAAATAAGAAATGGAAATTAAGTATGGTCAGAATTAGATAGACAAATAGTATTATCCTAATTCTTTGTTATATTTTAGACAATTAAATCGAAAATAAGTAAGAGATAAACTGAAAATAAAGTGGAGAGGTGGCAATCGATAAAAAGCTAGACAGATCGACGGGTATGAGAAGAGACAGAAGAGAGTAGTCTAGTTAAATGTGAGCCGTTGGATGAGAGAAGAGCCTTCTCGTATAATCCTTTTCTTTGGGATGTGTCGGACGCTTTTGCCCCGCCTCTCGTTCACACTCGTGGCCAATCCAGAGCCGTCGAAATAATAGAAGAGTCATAGGTCAGCGTTGAGCTGCCACGTTACTTAACGTGATCCAAGAAATAATAAATGAAGTTCGTTTATAGTTAAAAAGTAGAGACTAGAGGATAACAATGGAACGATTCCAGTAAAGCTAGGTAGGTGTGTGTATCGTTTTTAACCTGTTAGATTCTCTGGTAAAAGTCAAATCATGTTAAAATAAAAAGTCAAACCAAGTAGTCTGACAATCTCTTACTTAGACCTCATTATGGGCAATGATGCATTTCGTTACTTTACCGGGTAATAAAATGTGAAAGTTACAGTAAATCAAAATGCATAAAAGAATGACAAATTTTTTTAGAATACCGAACTTTTCGTTTGCTAAAATGGGTAGTATACTACAAAATGGACTAACATAACTTAAAATTTAATGATATGTAAATACTTAACCATTTTACGAATTACAAATCACAATATATTGTAAGAAAATCGAAATTTTGATTACGAGTTTATCGTATACTTAACAAATAAAACATTTTACAAATGCGGTGAGATTTGCTATTGTATCATAAGTATTAGTTCTTGATGCTGAATGAAATTAAGTAAATCTTAATTAAGGAGATAAGCATGTAAAAAGAGAAGTGTGATCCACGTCATAAAATAGATATGAACAAATGTGACCACTAATACTTAAAAATGTAATTGGAAAATCCGACGGAAGAAAGTGACCATAGAGCGGCGATGAGGAAAGTGGAAGAAACATCTTTTTGTATTCTTATCTCTTCAAATTGGCAATAAAGAAACAAAAGTAAAGAGGTTTGAAACAGTAGCACGAACGTGTCTCACGTGACATTTGTTCACCGTTTGACCACGTGGGTCGTTAGTAAAACGAGTATAATCTTAGTAGTTAGTACAGGCCAATAACATGCAAGTTTTAAGAGCTAAATCATGCATGAATTAAACTCGGAAAAATGAAAATCTATTCCGATCCAAACAACCTTTATAGAATTGGTCCTATGAAAAATGGACCGGATCGATAATGTTAACCATAAAATCAAATTGGAACGGTAGCTAAACTAGTTAAACCCATGGTCGAGTCAGACCAACATCAGTTGCGAGGTCGAAACTATATTTTCCCTACTATGGTTTACAATCCGAAATGTGTATGAGTTTCTGTCCATAATTTTCCAAGGAAAAAAACACACTTAAGTATTATTTTTTTCTTTATTTTTTTTTCTTTTCCTAAGTTTGGGAATGCAGACAAATGGAGCCGAACCTTACCGGATTATACATTGGGTACTATTAGGCGTGATGGGTCCACTACTGTCTACTTTATATCATTACCCAAATCGTATATATTTTAATATTTGTTTAACGAAGGTTAATGTGCAATATGGATGACCAACAAAAAGTGCAATTTGCAGCACGATAAAAAGGATTTTAATTTAATATGTGGGTGCTTCACTCTCTTTTGCAACTTGCTTCTGGTGGCGAAGGAGAGCCAATGGGAAACATGTTTGGCCCCTAATTAACCACACGCTTCTAAAAGTATATCCTCAAACTTGGAAAATTACAACATTCATCACTTTGTGGTTTGATTTAGATTAGAGCTGAACGTCGTGATGATACTAGATTAGATATGAATATAAAACTAGGCAACGCCCTTTTTATTATGAAATATTTAATAAATTAAATTATGTTATGTGTTACCGCTTGATGTTTCTTTTAAGATTTAATTTATAAATTTTTCTTTATCGATTATAATTTAATAAGATAAGTGCTAAATATATATATATAAAATTTATCATCAAAAATATGTATTTAATTAAGTTTAATATTTTAGATTAGTTATATCAAAATTAAGTATATTTTAGTTGATATTAAATAAAATTATAAAATTATAAAATTTGATATATATTGTTTATTAAGATATTCTGTTGTTTTTACCCATTAGAAATAACAATAATATTTTTAATGAATCAATTAATTTTGTTTTTAAATGATTTATTCTAATGATATTATTATATAATTTTAAAAAATTTTAAGGTCAGATTCTAAATAATACTTCAGTAATATTATTAAGAGGATAATGTTTTTAAACAATTAAATATATAAACATTAAATAATTTATTAAGTTATAATGTTATTTAAGTAAAACTTTTAGTTTAATATATGAATATTAATTTTTTTTAAAAGTAAAATATGATAATATACTTTAGATGAAATGATTTTTAGTATGTAAACAAAAATTTCTTTTTATTTTTATTTTTAATTTTTGAAATGATAATTTAGTTATAATAGTTAACATATTTACTTCTTTCCAAATTCCAATTTTTGCTTTAATGTATTTATTTATTTTAAATTCTTTGAAAAGAAGTTGAGAAATAGATTTTGTGAAAAATTTGTTTTAAAATATATTTATTTTTAATTAAAATGATAATTGTTAATACATTTTTATCCTTAATGAATTTGTTATTTGTTCTTAAGATTAATGACATTGTATGTAAATTTTAACAAATTAAATGTTATTTTCAAATGGATACTCTCCAAATATTACTAAGAAGATGTCTAGGATTTACATTAATTAATATTTTCAATAAGATCTTATCAATTTATAACAGATTATTCTATGAGCAAAAGAGTTACAAAAGATTAAAAAATTTCTTATTCCGATTTTTTACTTTTCAAAAATGGTTTTAAAAAAAGGTTTAATCTATCTATCATGATTTTATTTGTTTCGACAATACACAAATAATATGGAGATAGGAAGCTCCGAAGCTGTATATTAAAACTATTAAAAGTGGTTATATATTAGGAAAACATATAGTCTGATTCTCCTGAAACGTAATGTGTCTGCATTAAACTATTTCATCAAAACGGTTAGTTCGAATATAGAACTATAGATTGTGATAAAACCAATAAGTTCGAGTACAATTAACCCTAGTATAAAGTGCAACGAACAAGAAAACAGAAAGTGTAGAAGGAACCACAAATATCGGTATAGTAAACCATGCATAACCATTAGAGTAGTGATATGGTCGACTGACTCTCCGAAACAGTGAGGAGTTATATGGAAGTTACTTAAAGCATCTCGAGAATCCCAAAGTATATCTCAAACAAAAAAATTATTATTATTTTAGTATGATTTAGTTATTTAATTAAACTTCAATTTTAAAAAAAAATTGAACCAATTTATGAGAGATAAGTGTCTCATGAAATTTTCATGGATATCGCAAAGTTTCTTATTTGAGATCTCCTCTTCACTTTCTCTCTTTCTTTGTTATTCTTATTGTTATTTTTTTGTTATTATGAAAAAACTCACCTAAAAACTTCATGTGCCCTTATAAAATCGAAATTGTCATTCGAAAATTCAATAAAATAATCTTCTCTTAAGGGTAAAGACAAGGGGATGAATAATGATAAAATCTAAGAGAAAGTGATAAACTATGAATACGCATGAAGATACGAAGACAACAATTATCGGAGTTAGCCTCGATTTGGGGAATTAGCTTTTCAAAGGAACCAAAGTATACGGACAAGGATAAGTCTGGATAACCCTATAAAAGTATACGCCACGTAGCATTATTTAGCCGACAAGAGTCACTATCCTACGTGTCTATTTAACTACGTGTCTATTTAACAGTATCAGTCACCAGGTTCATCGATCCATCCCTATTTACAATAACGAACGTAAACTAATTCATATTTACGAAGGTGCCATCTTCGTCCCCGAGTTAGCCTCATCTGTATGGGCTAGTTCGAGCTAGCTACATCCGTTTGGGTCTAACTTAATAATTTCATATTATGGGCTTTACAAGCCCAATTAATTGTAAAGTAATAAGGCTGCCTCAACTTACATTATCAAAGGGCAATATTGTGAGTTAGACTAATCTGATCTACATGTACTTGTATAAATGAAGATATAACAGGATTATAAGGTTTATTTGTAACAATAATCACTATAAATATCCGTCAGAAAAATATCACTAACAGCCAAAATCTCAAAGGTAACTTGCAGAAACAAAAACAATTAGAGCGTATAATTAATCTGTTAATCATAATTAGGAGTGACATTTTAGCAGAACAAAAACGAAAAGAATCCGAAGCAAACAAAGCCAAACCATTATTTTTGGTAAGAGTTCAAGTATACTTTCACTTTAACCTTACTAATCGAATCGAACTGCACTATAACATTTAAGTGAAATATCCGTAATTCTAAATAACCAAAAACGTGCGTGTGTATATTGCAACAATATAACTTTCATTTCTTTTTTTCTTTCAAATTCACATATGTCATTGTCAGCTATGTATGTCCTCTTTAATAGGTTTAACACCTCTCTTAGAATTTAGTGCGAAGTTATGGTCATATTATTGTCCAGCCCATTACGAGCCTACAAAAAGAAAAAAAAATTAGAAGGTTAATTTTCTATATAAGTAGATCATCTCTCACAGTTAGATCCCGAAATATGTATACATTACAAGATACTAGATGTAGATCTCTTTGTAAGATCTAAGCCAATTGTGATTCACTAAAAGCATTGCCCACCGGCATTTCCATGAGATTAAACTCTATGATCAATTCTCTGCTAATTCTAAAGAAAGACAATCATAAGATTCCGCACGCGAATTTACCTTACATTTAGACTCTTAATTTTTCTATAATATCACACCGAACCAAAAGTGAAACTACCTATTCAGTTATAGTTTTATTAAAACCAGAATAAACTAACCGAACAGTAAAAAAAAAAAAAACCAAAATGTCCATTCCTAAGCATAATCTGGACAAAATATATATGATCGAGAAGTCATTATCCGAAACAATGTATGAGAATAAAGAGAAAACTACAGTTATTAGTATGGCTAATATATAAATATTCTTGTATTCGCTTCTCTATCTTAACTATGTACATTTTATTTTTTGTCTAAAGGAGAAAGTAATCATCGAGAAAGAATGATTAAATCCATAGATGAAATGACAGTGTGGAATAACTTGTGGAATTGAACAAAGTGAAACAATTGGCTTAATCAAGACTTATAGTCAAGTTTTGATGTGTTTTAATTGAGTGAGAATCTTTCTCATAGTGTCTGTTGTTCGTTGATGCTCTTCTCCTTCCCTTACAGCGCATACGGCATACACAGCAGAAAGTTTATTGTTTCTTATAATATATATATATATATATTTTCCTTTTTAAATGGTTGGAAATTATTTCAAAAGTGTAAGGACTCTAAACTTCAATAAACATGTACTGAGAAGCTGCTGGAGTCGTGGGAAAGAATATAAATTATTTTTCATGATAGGACCCATCATTTGGTTACCTTTGAGTGTGGTCATAAACGTTCGTTGTTTATACATCAAGTTTTGAGATTTTACATTTTTACATGATAGATTTTCATGATTCATATAAAATGAAACCGTAAATTTGAGTATTCATAGGATGATATTTTTTGCAAAAAATTTCTTGTAACTCTACCATTGAATAAACAAATACAAATTTTTGAGCTGTTATATACGAAAATTTATTTATGTATATATATGAACACGATTTATATTTGGGGTTTGCTTGGAAACTATCACTACAAATGTTTTGTATGATCTCGCGAGGAATAAGAATTAAATCGGGGCCCAATACATTTCCGTGATATATTCCAATGTCGGATATGGTAGGGAACTAAGCATTTGCCGACAAGTAATTTAGACAAAGAAAATAAAATAGTGCAGTTTTATTTTATATGAAAAATCAACAAAATTGTATGGCAAATTAAGCTAGTTTTTATTTTTGGGTGAACTTTCGTCAAATCCACAAGTTCTATTTAAAAGATATTCGAGCGAATTGTTTTCTCTTTGCTATATACCAACCTATACAATCAATGAAATTATAGCCACAAACCCTAACTGGCTAACTCACATAATGTATGCACAAATGCTCCTATCTTGCATTTATACATACGGGCACATCTGAATTACCCTTGTTCATTGCGATTAAAAGAACCAAATAACCCAACTCCTTATTTAGTTTTAACTTTTAACGTAAATGCACATGCAATTACATGACAAATAAGTCCACAAAGCATCTTCTTTCTTTCTAGAAACCCTAAAGCAACTACATTTCACATCTATCACAAAACCTGTCTATGTAATTAAAACAGTTTCCAATATCTATTTCCCACCATAAATAATCTCTACCTCCACCTCCTAATTTCACCACTCCAAATTTCACCTCCGTACCACACAACAACAAAAAAAAAACCATAAAAACCCTAATCAATCATAACTTCTACCACCAAGTCAAAGTTTTCATTTTCAAAAAGAAGAATGATGAGAAGCAAATCCATAGTCATCAATTCCAATTCCAAGAATGATATGTCCAGCATCACCGAGATTGCAGCTCTGAGACGTTCGGCCTCAAACACTAACGCCTCAGCCGCAGTGGTACGCACAAATGATCTTAACAGAAAACCGCGACCGTGGTCAGTAGAGTTCCCAGCATCACCTCAACTGATACAAGGTGAAGAGATGGTCCATTTCGGACATCCGCAACACGTGCTGGTCAAAGTTGAGTTGCCGGATATGTACACTTGCGCAGGGTGCAAAGAAGAAGGAGCAGGGGTTAGGTACGTATGTCAAGAGTGTGATTATCAGCTCCATGAGTTTTGTGCTTTGGCTCCTCCACTACTCAAGTCACACCCTTTTCATTACCAGCATCAACTTCTCTTCTTTGCCAAACCTGGTACGTTTTGTCCTTTCTAAATTCTTATTTGCCGGACTTGAAGGGTATATATTTTCGGTATAAATTATGGAAATGGCTCAATTTGATAAGTATTATTTCTTCAAACATTTTCTATTTCCTGTTGATCCTAATGTTAGATCCTCTGTTTGTTTTTCAGACCAAGAACTAGACTCACGAAACTATTAAAGAAACCCTGATTATTGTCGATTATATATTGATTGCTTTACTTAGAATAATAAAGCTTTGCTTTAAACAAAATAATTATTTGGTTAAGTGGGTATCAACATGAAAAAAATTAAATGTTGGTTACGTTGAACAACAGAGAATAAGCTTTCTAATACGCCATAAACGTATTAGATTGCAAACCTAAAACTTAAGCTCTCTAGTACGAAATCGGTGGAACTGAAACAAAAAAAAAAAAAATCATGGAATAGAATGGATCGGAGACACCAAGAGTAAAAATAGTAAATACATAACAGTGAAATGAAAATTTGTTTTTGTCATTAAATATCTGAATGAAAGAATGACTAAACACAATTAAATCTGGACACCGTAAAATGATTTGATCGGTAGCATATACGCATATTTGATGTCGCGTTCGTACGTTTACAAAGAAGTCCAATTAATGTTTCCGGAGACCCTAGCCTATAATCTAAAATATTAATAAATTGTTGCTATTTTCATGTCTTTCTGTAAGTTAAAAAGAAGTCTAACATTTTTTTCCGTCAAATTTAAACCATATAAATTTGAGATCCGAAGCCATTGCTTATTTTGTCAGTGCTCTAGCTAGACCAGATTTGCATTGACTCTAAAGAGGGTGGGCATTTCGGTTTAGTTTCGAATTTAATTTAATTTGGTTTTGGTTCGGTTTGATTTAATTTTATTTTAGTTAGATTTTAATTCGGATAAATAAAAATTAGTTAAATAATTGATATATCATATTATATAATGATATATATATTTTTTTTATGATGTATATAATAGCGAAAGGAGGAATAGTAAAATCGAAATGCGACGTTTGTGGAAGATCACCAAAAGGTTACACCTTTAGATGCAAAGCTTGCAGTTTCCAGATGCATCCTGGCTGCGCCATGTTATCCCCTTCCCTCTCCTCCTCCTCACTCCACCACCACCCTCTCCGCCTCGTCCAATCCTCCTCAGCCGCCAACACCACCGGCGGAGACTCCGGAGGATTCCTTTGCGGAGAGTGCAAGAGAGGTAAACGAACGGGGAGGGTTTACCATTGCACCGTCTGCGATTACCACTTGCACGCCGTTTGTGCTAAAGACGCCGCCGTTAACGGCCTCCGCGCAAACGGACACAAAGGGAGGGATAAGTCTCCGGCGGTTTTGGGAACGGCAGCGAGGTTGGCGTCGCAGGTTGTGATTGATTTTCTCGGTGGTATAATGGAAGGTCTTGGTGAAGGTGTTGGTGAAGCTATTTTGGACGGTGTGACTAGAGGAGGTGGTGGTGGTGGAGGCGGAAATAGCCGTGTTACTGGGACAATTCCACGTGTCAGAGGAGGGTAATTATGGAATTTGGAGATTGCTTGATTAACTAATTATGAGTGTTTATACTTTATAATGTGGAGATTGTTATGCCATAATGATGGCTTTGATAAGTACATAGATGTATTGGTGTTTATTGAGTTTGGGTGGGGGATATACTATTTTGATTAAATTTGGGGATATATACAATAATAGAATAATGTGTATTTGCTTGACTGGTTTGGATATATACATATAAGTGATATTTTTACTGTTGTTTGTGTGTTTGTTCATTAATTTATTTAAGAAATAGAATCTCTTATGTTTCACGTGTTTATGCAATTATGCTTAATTGAATACACTGTAACTAAACCAAACGCATATGGCCTTTTGGTATGTTTTGAAAATATGAAAAAAAATGTGTATAGTTATTTGGATCTTACTGATACATGTCGAGAAATAAAAAGGAAAACCATAAAGCTACTACCTAATAGCATCTTGGAAAAGAGAGGCACATCAAAGTTAACTCCCATTCAAATCTTATTTATGAGAAACGAGACCCACCACTCACATTTTATATCAAGTTTATTATTTTTATTACATCAAAAATTTTATATATATACGATCAAGAGTTGCTTGACTTATCGCCACCGGAATAAACTTTTGAAATGTAACGTTACAAATTATTCACTCTCCTTCCCACTTTCAAGACTTTCCTTTTGAAAAGTGGCATTATAATATGATCTCCTCTGTAATCATTTTCCAAGAATCTTTAGGTCTGTCGTTTATTAAGTAACGAAATCAGTAAATCACACTAATCTCAAGTATCTTTGATATAAAAGATATCGTGACTTTTTTTTTTTTAAATTTTTTTTTTTGGGATAAAGGTATATGTTGACGTCCTACTGTCTTCTTTACCTCTAAAAATTTAAACTAAGTTTGAAAAGAGAGAAAGAGAAACGAAGAATATGACTGAAATTTTTCATTTTTATTTTCCTTAACTCTTCACCATTACATGTGCACAATTCTTATAGAGAGAACCCAACTAACCAGAGGATTACACGTATACTAGTGACACGTGATTGCTGCACAAGATCCAAGAACATGGAATCTATTTTTTCAGACAAATCTCGTCTCTAACGATTTCATTCCTTTTGCGTGTTAATGGCTCTGTTCCTCTTTTCTCGGTGCAGGGAAGAGCAGGTAGATTGATGCAGCTGAGCCTAATTTCACATGAGCCTGTGTTGTGAATCACTTGTAGTTTGAGAGACTCTGTTTCCTTCAAAGGTTTGTCTTGTGGTTTAATAGCCTCTTCTCCTTCTCTGCCATGGCCTGAACTCAAGAGGTGGAGTTAAGCCCTCAAACTAAATGAGCTACAAGACCAGGCAAATTATATCGTGACTTGTGAGTTGTGATGTTTTCAGAAGCTCAACAATCCACGTGGGAATCGTTAACATGTTATGGCTCTATGTGACAAGATTCCTCCATCTTCATATTGTCATTGCTTCCTCTATTGGTTTCCACAAACCTTGTTCCATATAATATAGGTTTAAAATGAAAAAGAAAAAACATAAGTTTAAAAATTTATTGAAGTTACAACATGAAGAACTACTTGTAGTACAAATTTACAAGAATAACTCAAAAAACAAAAACAGTAAAACAACTACTTATATGAAGCAGCAGGTTATTATTTTAAAGTGAAAATAATAATAATAATAATAATCATAAAAAGTAGGAAGGTAGAAACAAATACACAGAATTACACAACAAATTAGCCAAACCAAAATATATTATAATTAACGTAGAAACTCCCTTGTGAGTAGTAATACTGTAGTCACTTTGGTCGTTGTCACAGTCAAGTCTATGAGCTTTTCCTTATATCCGTACCAAAGTCTCTTCCCTTTTTCTTATATTTTGAAACCAAAAGAATAAATTATAATTTATATATATATATATATATATATATATATATATGTTGTCTAGATTGAACCATAATCCAAACCTCCCCAACTGAAGTGAGATCCTTGTCTGACGATTGGGAAAGCGTGCATGAAAACACAGACGCAAACGCAGACTGTCGCGACCGCAAGCATTGAGTGAATGATGGGAGTTGGGAACAAACGGTGTGAACCTGAAACTCTCCTCTGATACTTGAGAGCCACGGTTGCACACGAGGCACAAGATGATTTGTTCATCTCTGAACTTAATCTCTTGCTCAGACCATTTTGGTCAACTTCCTCGTTCTCGATGTTTAGTGAGACTTGCTTGTTTCTTTTGTCTGCAAGTTTACGAGCCACCAAGGAGTTATAGCTATGGTTGTTCCTCATTGCAGCGTAGCTGTATGGAGTTTTGCCGGTTGCATCGCAAAGAGAGTTCCAGTTGGATAATCCGATCTGAAACAGCAAAAACGGTTTTCTCAGTTTTACAAGTTGCAAAAAATTGGGTTTGAGAGAGGGAGCAAGAGAGAGAGAGCCATACCTCTTGTGGATCATTGGTCAGTAGATCAACCATATCATCTGAACCAGATGTACAAGCAGCTAGATGTAAAGGTGTGATACCGCCAGGTCCAGTTATATTGGGTAAGAAAACGAAGTTGTTAGAGGAATCGAGTGCCGAGGGATTAACTGAGTAATGAATAAGTTGTTCGACCATTTTTGTGCTTTTCCTCTTAACAGCACGATTCAACAACTGAATCTCAGCGAGCATATCCAAGGCTTCTGTGTTCAGCTCATCATTCACCAAATTTCTCTCTACTAACATGTCGAGGAGTGTTCTGATGAGAGCACAGTAATCTCTTTCAACTGAGCAAACGAGCAAAAACTTGAAGCGGGCAAGGGAAAAGTCGGGTTGTTCCCGAAGTTCAGAGGTCTGGTTCTTCTGGAAAAGCCAACCAAGCTCATTCAAGAAGCACACAACTTCTTCTCTTGATGTGGGACGACAATCTGAGCTCTGCGCTTGTTCTTCTGTCGTATCTTCACTTTTGCGGTGAAACTCTTCTTCAAGGCGATTTAACTCTTTGCAGATGGATGCATTGGCAATTATCAATGGAAAACTGTCACCCCTGAATCCATTCTCCACCTGCACACAAACTAGACGTTAAACATCGCTAGACTGACAAAGAAAACTACCAAGTTCAGTTATATGAAGTTATACCTCAATGAAACATCGTCCAAGAAAACCCGGCTGTCCATTTTGGACTTTGAAACTATTTACATTCAACTCATCAAATACGGCTTGTCTACACGCTGCCCTGGTTACTTCCATTGACATGTAGCTACCCATATGTGTGCAACGAATACTGGCAGCACAATGATAATAAAGGTTAGAAAGAAATAAGAAAAGATGAGAAACACTGAAACTTTGATTTTGTTTTTAAGTTTACCTGATCCCATCGTTAGTCAAGCTTCTACCTCTTACTATCAAACTTGTTTCTTCACCAGCTACCACGGCTACAGGTGACACTGAGATGAGCTCTGGTGAATTCCAAGTTCTCCAAGATTTGCTACATCGAACTCTACCTGTAACCAATGATATGTTATGATCATTGGTGACATAAAAATTGTAACATTAAAGGTTACATAGAAGTAACAGCTCGTGAGCACTCACCATTTTTGTGTGATGCGAGCTGTCTGCCCGTGTTAACTATAAATCTCGCGTTTCTCCAAAAATCAGACTGAGAATTTTGTAGCAAAACACCAAGCCGTTGCAGCAAGTTTTGCTCGAGCTGAAAAAAAACCACCAACGGCTCCTAAGCTATACATAGCATTGAATAATTCAATAACCACACTTAAAAATATTTCCACTCACATGTTCCCAGGCTGCAGGTGACATCGCTATATAGACAGATAGAACAACACAGCCAGGCCTGATATAACTCTCCATTTCTGATGGAATGTTCGAAAGCCAGTTATAGATCTGTAATAAAAGGAAGACAATAACTATGAGGACTGAAACAGAAGCAACCAATAACTTTATATTACAGGAGGCTAGACCATGCCCAGAAATTATCACCTCCGATCGTAATGTCCCAGGGAGCTGACTTGGATCTTTATCAAGTAGTTTGAAGACTATCTTTCCAGTGCGGTCCTGTTTGAATGCCATCAATATTAAAACCATAAGCGGCTTGTTTTATCTACATACAAACAGATGCTAAAGAGGAGTTGAAAAGCTGCAAACCTGAGCATCAGAGTTTAAGCTGGGAGGAGAGTAGTCAGAACCAGAAGAAGCATACCCAGACTGTTGCCCGAAACCTTTAAAATTAGGGTTTGCAGTTCCTCTATTTGATGTACCAAAGAGCTCAAGTGGCAAGCAACCAGTCCTGGGACTTGAGTTATTGTGATTCTTAGACCTCATGGTTTCAGGGGACGTCTGCAATGGGAATAACTCCTGCATGACCGGTGAGGAAGATGGAGATCTATCCTCAACAGGATTACTGCTGGCAGAAGAATAATACTTTCTAGAAGATGCCACTGTCGGTCGACTCTCATCCTCTGGCGATGAGGTAAATAATTGTAGAGACAAGCTAGACCTAGTGTCTTGAGCACGTGAATCTGAATCCTGAGAAGGAGATTGGTTACTGCTACTGCTCCTCTCTCCCCCGCCAGAAGAAAACCCAAAAGTTCTCTTTTCCACATTGGTTGTAACACCGTGATCATAAGACGATAACTTAGTCTTGTCGCTGTCTTTGTTACCAAACCCACCTTGAGACAATATGGCTAGCGCGTCAGGTGAAGATGAGCCTAACGTTGACGAAAGAACAGCAAGCAAGTCCATTGTAGAAGGAGAAGCCCCATTCATATCATTTGGGGGGTTCGCCTTTGGTTGATCCAGATTTTTCCTGGCTAAGCTTCCAATATTGTTTAACTTAGAGACAAGATCCATAGGCAACGGCAATGCATTTATCTTGTCAAGTATCTGAAGAAGCTGCTCTCTATCAGGTACAGCTGGAGAACTCGCTGGCTTTACCTCATTCCTACCTGCAGCTCGCAGAAAACAAATCTGTTAATAAAACAAGAACATCCGAGCAGAATTCCCGGACAAAAAAAACTCCTGTATAGTCGCAAACTAATACCTTGTGCACAAGCTAAGGCGGTTAACAAAGCCATAAGATCCATATTGGCGTTAGAGGTATTATCACGGTTCCCCGGAACCACAACCCCAGATGCAATCTCCTCCTGCTGCGTTGTTTTCCTCCTCCTTCGGTTGTGGCCAGCCAATCTACGCCTACAACTTCTCTTTCCTTCATCAAACTCAGAAAGCAGATGAAACCTGCAAAAATCATTCAATGCCAGACTCAAAAAAAAACAGAGAACCATTTCCAGAAAAAATCAAATTGGATACAACAAATGAGACTCCTTTCTTACCTGCTGCACTGTTGGCAAAACCTCTGCATCAGTTTCCCAACAAGAGCTTTAGTAGCTTTGCTATGAACTTCACACACTTTATGCCTTCTATGATAATCCTTAGCATGAGATAAATCTTCAGTACAATTATCCACCTGACACATGGGATAATTCCCTCCCGGAGATCCGGACCGAACCTTCTTGTTGGGTCTAATGTTCTGCGTCGTCGTCGTGTCTTCCACAGCGGTCAAACCACTTCCCAGATTCAAATCAAGTCCTCTTTCTTCTCCACTCCTATTCCTTGAAGTCAAATCAAACTGTTGTGTCTCGTTCCCAAGCCGAAGAGTCTGAGCGTCCACCGGTTTAGCTTCAAATCTCCGGCTATCCCAATCCCACATCTTAGAGTTCCACTCATCTCTACGCTGCGGCTGCGGCTGCGGCTGAGATGGAACCAACCGATTCGACATCGGATAATAAAGATCGCGTTTTCTCCCCATCGGATAAAGCGATGGATGAATGAACATCGGAGTAGCCACTTGAGCACCTACCTCATCCATATCTCTCTCTCTTCACAGATATCGATCTGACCCTTTTTTTTAAAGTCTCTTCTTTTCAAAGTCCAAAAATAGATTTTGATAAGGTTGAAGAAGAATAAAAAGAAGATTCAGTTTTGCAGAAGAACATCTTCAGTGAATCTAAGGGAAGAACGAACCAACGTACCTACTCATCATATCTACCGCCTAGCTAAAAAGGTTCTAATCAATAAACCCAAAATCAGAATCTTCGCAGCTTCAAGCATAAGCTCTTCCTCGATTCAACGAAAGCTCGAGACGAATCAAGCCAAACATCACCCGAATTCGAATGTAAGAAACTTGTTACAAATTTCAAAAACGAATCATCAAACTTCTAGATTTCCCGATCCAATCCAGGAAACAAGAGAAAAGATTTGATTTTTCTCCTCACCAGCTTCGACCCACCTTCTTCAAATCCCCAAAGTCTCAAACTTGTCCTTCTTCTTCTTCCTCTGGTTAAAGCTTTTATTTTTTTTTCCTTGTTCTGCTGTCTTCAAGTCCTTACCTTCTACGATAACTTTTTTTTTCTTCTTATTTGTTTTCTACGGTGGTGGCACATTGTGTAAATTCGAATAGTAATGAGGGCATTTGTACGATATTATTCGAGCCGCCCACATGAAAGAGAGATATGAAGTTGAAGGATCCAAGACATTTCCATTTGCTTTTTATCCATTGATTGAGTTAAAAATTTCAACACTGTTTTTTCTTTAAATTCTTAGTTCTTACCCTTAATAAACGGATCCATTTTAGTTTCACACCTTTTGACTTTAAAAAAGGTTCTTTTTAGTCAAACATACTTGTTAATGAATTTTTAAAAATTAATATGGCATGATTATTGTGATTTCATGATTACTCAGGCTTGGAACAGGAGGATGTACGGACCGACATGGTCTCTCAGCCTCTTGGTTATAAAAAAAAAAAAAATCAAAGTGTAAAAGAACAATAAACCTAAAAATTAGAATAATAGTCGAAATCATTATAATTGTATATTAAACCATCTTTTCATGTAGGTCCCACGAACCAACTATTTTATAACTCGTACCATGTAATATATCTACAACATTTATTTAATTAATTGTTGTACTATTAGTTATAAACATGTAACATGCCTGAGTAATTGGTGATAACGAAACGATCGTCGACTTTTCTTTTGAAACGTGGGGCAACTAACAAATTTTGCCTAACTAATTGTCTAATCGATTATAGAACTGAGATGTACAAAATCATCGTTAAGAAGGGTATTCGTTTATTTTTATTTCATAGCTCTGATCATTTCATTTTTAGTAGTTAAATGATTCATCTTGAAATTGAGGAATCATGGTTCAAATTTTTTTCTATTACGATCTCAATAGTGGTTGGTCACTAACTATGAACCTAATAAATGGTAAGAACAATTAACTTTTTATAGGTTTTAAAGATTAGTTTGGATTTTGATCTTAAATTTCGGTTATAAAAGAAATTAGAAATTATTATTTTTTGTATTTACATATACAATTTACATTCCAAGCTTACATACAATTTCCCGGTTATGTAAATATACAATGTACATACGAAGCTTAAATCTCGACACCGCGTTACGGAGAAGTCGTCGTGATCACGTAAGGTAAGGAAAAAACAATCTCACCCAAACCCTGTCGATAAGTCAAAAGATTAAACTAACCCATACGTGTTCTAAATATTACGAAAGTACCCTCGTTTGGACATTGGACAACAAACAGATTGGACAAGACAAGAGATAGAGAGGCCACACCTCACACGTACAGTTTTATGTCTCGTCCCTACGCGCGTGCAAGTGGCTCATTGTCCTCCTTCTCTTATTCCATAAAACGACGTTGTTGTTAATTCGCTATTTATGAGTTTTAGCTTTATTATAATAGTCGTGTCTCATTTTAATCATCTCGTGTCAACTTCATATTCGTTCTACATCGATTCTTACATTCCTTACTAATGTTGATGTCAATCTACATATGCCAATAGTTTCAATTGCTGAATTCTTATAAAATAATACACATGACACACAAAAAATGAATTGGAAAAAAATGAAGAAGAGAGGAATCAAGAAAGTTATAGATTATTTATTGTTAAGAATGAAATATGAATAAAAATGTAGAGAATGAATTGTAAACGTTGTTGGTTGAATAGTATCTAAAATTATGTCGTAATTAAGAGTTACTTAAAGTATTTACAAAAACATTAGTAGAATATAGTGGGAATATATATACTATTTATAAAAAAAATAAAGTATTTGGAATTTTGCACTTTTAGATATATATATATATATTAAAATTGTTATTAAAATATAATATTTCACTCTTCGTTATTTTTTTTTTGTATTTATCGTGAAATATTAAGAAAATTGGGATTCATATTGTATATCTTCACTAATATAGTGGAAATAGGAGTTGACAAAAAAGAGAGTGAAATTGAGTTTTTTTTTTCTATGTTCTTTTTCTCTAAACATGCCATCATTTTGTAAGCTGAATGTTAACTTTTGATGGTTATATATATATACACATAATTATATTAATATACAATGGAAAAAGGTGAAAGGGAAATAGCCGTGAGTTGGTACGGAAACTCGAATGCAATGGATTGGACCATAATCTCACTAATCTTTTTTTTTTTTATTGACATCATTAATCTCACTAACCAACAGTACTGCTAACCAATATGTTCTCCATTGTTGACTGTGTACTATGATACTTCTCTAACTTTAAGTACTAGTACTACACCTCTCACTAATTTATATATATATATTTGACCTTTTTCTTTTGTGTGACAAATTATAATCGAACAACCTAAGTTTTTTCAATGTATAACTTCTAGTTCGATCGTGGAAGAATTAGTTAGACAAGATTATGGAAATCAATTAAGGAAAGTAGCCACACACACCAACTATGGACTGTTAATAATATTGAAACCCCATTTAAAAAATGATGGACCTGTTTCATAAACTTTTGTCGATGGATGCTACAATAACGGAACATGACAGGTTTCGATCATGCCCAAAGAAGTTATTTCATTATAATAAAGCTTGCATTTGCTCGAAATGTTTTTTGTTTTAATGGTAAAATTGCTTGAAATGTCTATTGATTATTTCTATTATCGCCGACTTTTTGGTGTTAAATAAATAATGCCCTCCTGAAGTCCTGATAATAAAATGTTGTAGTTTTGTATGCTAGCTGCTCGGTTAACCGCATACTATGAAGTTATTAATTTGGTTTCTACATTCGGCTATTATAGAATTTTTAAAATAATGATTCCTTAATTATTTAATTGTGGCATTATTTGATGTAAATAATAGAACTGGGACGATTGTATTTAGTGTGTCGCCCGACACAACTCTCTTCCCAATATTTTCTGGAATAAAATGTTCGCTGTTTAGTGTTTACACTTTACATATACTTGCTAGTATACCCGTATATGTATCTCTACGCGTCTACTGTATATATATTTGGACTAGTTTCTATATCAAAATTCTGGATTTGATCAGTGTATTTTATAATTTCGGCAATTTTAACAAATATTATTACTGTCGTCAGAATTTTATCAAAATTCTGGATTTGATCAGTGTATATCATAAAATGTAGGATTAAACTTTAAATAGATCTAACCCATTCAAAAATGAAACAAATAAAAATTATGGATATATATAAGAAGCTAACTAACTAAACCGTTTAAATAACAAAAAATCTAAAAATCAATCTTATAGTTGAAATCCTATCATAATTACAATGTCGCAACCCTATTAGTTTATATATATATATATAAGAAAATTAAAGCAAAACCGACTCGAGCAACCAAATGTAACCATGAACCGTTAATGGAAGAAAAAGGAAAATGAAAATTGAAAGAGAGTCAAATGTCACATGGTGGTCCAAACAACAATCACAGATCAAACGTGCAATGTATTGAGCCTAATCCCTCGACATCCTCATGCAACATGCTTCTATTACCACGAACAACGGCGGGTTTTTATTTGTATTTGTATTTGTCATATGAGTTGAAATATAAATCAGTGTATATATGTGTCCCATCTCCATTCTATATATGTGTCCCATCTCCATTCTATATATGTGTATATAAACTATATATATGCTAGCTCTCTAATCTTCTTTCATGTTTTATGGAGTTTGGAATTGATTTAGGCACCGTATGCCAAATAATTCTTCCTTTTTTCATCACTGACGTAATTAGCTGGAATTCACTGTCACTATGCATGCACAGTAAACTCAATTCATTTACCTATATAAGGAGATGTTTTGATGTAAAGAAATTCATTCATAATAATACGATATCACAACAATCTTCATATAATAAAATCTCTTTTCTCTCTCTCATAAATATATCCAGGATCTGCGGGTACGATAAAATTTATTTCGGTAATATAACTATATATAAACACCGTATTTATAACACGTTATCAGCACGATCACTCTGATCGTTATATTACCGCTGATACCGCGCATTATTCAACGCCAAAATTCACGCTCATCACTTAACTTACTATTCACATCCAAAATCACCGTACTAACCAGCACAATACCGCACCGGCATCGTCACATCAGGCTATCCACACCGAAAAGTATTATTCATCACCAGAAACTACTGTTCATCACCGGAAATTATTTTCATCCGATTTCATCAAATCAAACGATAAAAATCAAATGGCCAATATTGAGAAGCTTCATTTCCCCGCTCTCAAAATAACCTGTCAAACTACATCCCATGACTCACCGATATGAGACATATCTTCGGTCGAAAACTCTCGATACCATAAAAACGCTTCACCTCTCTCGATAAAGAAATCGGATGTTCCTCGAGGAAACATTTGATGAAAATCTAATTCACGATTATGCATAAAAAGACCCAAGAGAAGCATGAAAGTTCTTAAAGAAAGATTGATAATCGGGCGATAACTCTCCCACATGCTCCTTTGAATAAGAAACCCGAGATTTCTTTCAAAAAGACATTTAATTCCCAGCAGGATAACAACACAGAATATGTAAACCTCGTCTAAGAAGAAATGCCAAAAGACATATCTCACCTTTCATAAAAACCATTATATCCTCGCAAGAACAATACGAAACCGGATATAAAAGGTATTCGAAGCAGCTTTTATACCGAGGTTAATAACAAGCTCATCAACCACAAGCTCGACTCCACTGAACCAAAACATTCTCTCAAGTGAATGCACGAAACAAAACATCCAAAGCGGATATCAAACAAATCATGATTCACTCCTCCACAAGAGTGAAGCCCTTTAAATGAATTCGACCGAACAATCTTTCCAAGAGAAATAAATTCAAGCTCACCTAACTGAAGCATCTGTTACGATGCATCCAAAGCGACATTGGTTTCGAAAGTGTTATACACCTCCACATCTTGTAAATTATACAAAAATCACTCAAAGACAAAGAAAAAGAAATAAATCTCGCTGAAAATCTCGAACAACGTGATCTTCGATTCTTCCGATTTCGCTAACGATACCGATTATCCTAAGCATGTAAACGATCAGAATAAACCGAACAATTTCCAAGAATGCCATAAAAAATATATATTTTTGTTGCTAACAATAATGTTAGCTTTCAACATAACGTATAATTATCAAGTTTTATTAATAAAAATTGTTATGTGTTTTATTAATATATTACGTAAATGGATCATAACACAGAAAACAATATCAAATGAAATGGAGAGAAATTTGCACCGTGATAACAACACACACTATTCGGTAAAACAAGAGATATTTCTCTCGATTTAAAATCAAAAATTATCATTTAACACAATATCCCCGCAGTGAAAGGAATCCGTAAACCCTTTCGTAACGATAATTTCCATCGACAATGTCATGTATGCTCCAAATTAAAAAAGAATTTTTGAAGTTCTAAAGATATCTACCTTCAAGGATACGATACCTGCCGATGGTGAAAAAAGTTAGCAGATATTTCTCAATAAAATGGCAAGATTATCTTAAAATTTATCAAAACTTCTTTCCTGACAGCATCAAACATATATAAACGCAATGTAATCACATCTTAGGCCGAAATCCAAGATTTCATATTACTAGCATTTAATCGCTAGCCACTGCACACAACGACGCAAGAATATGAGAACTCACGGTCATTCTCTATAAATTCGATAGATGTAGAAATAAAAAGACATATGTTGACGTTTCTCGAAAATCATAAAGTCATCGCCACTCGCCGATAAAAATCACCGTTTCTTAAAAGCATTCAAGACGAATTTAATCTATACACCCACCATGTGGACCATTCTATTATTTTATGGTCCGACACACATCCATAGATGATATCACATTGTTTTATTATCATCTCGCAATAAAGATTTCATGTAGATTTCTAACCCAAATAATCAAACTAATGGCACGCTTCCATTATCCCATAAAAAGAAGTTGAGATAATGCCGGTGAATTCACATCCCAAGCATTTAATGATTATATGGTAATGGGAATGAAGTTCAACATCTTGTCATGCTCATACGCAAAATAGTCTCAATCATGACTAAACGGCCGCAATTAATCGCAGCACTATCGATAATAAAATCAAAACTCCCAACATCATGGAGACATGCTATTTTATACGAAGACTAATGTATAAGACGAGTGCATACCATAAATATTCCCATTACAAGCATTGGTCGAGAACCAAATATTTCTCATCTAATTTTTGTCATATGCTACAGAAGACCACCACAACGCATAAAGATAGACCACAAAGAAGGTTGAATATATATCGTGATTCTCCATCAATTATACGATATCTAACCACATGAAATATTTTTACTGCATGTTTCACGATTTCATTCGACGAAAAATATTCTCTATGGGAGAAAATAAACAAGTAGGAAGGATATCAAATGGATTGTACATCATCAGTATACCTGATCCACCTACCAAACAATCTGAACTGTTCAACGAATTATAAATTTGCGTAACATCGCAAATCTACCGACGCTGCATACCAAAACAAGAATTAAATCATACATACCAGCAAATGCCTCGCCGAATTGAAATACCACAAAGAAGAGCATTTACGCACGCTGAATTTTGTTCTAAGAATAAAAATTAAAAAGAAAAGAAGCTAAAACATAACGATCCCAAAATAAGTAATATATTTGGAAGAAACAAACCAAGAGACTAATGATAACATGAAAACTCATAATCCTCAAGATAATCATGAGATTTCCATCAATGCCATTAATTGGGGAAACATGGAATCGATGAAGTCGATAAGATCGATGACGCTTTCATATACCTTATCGCAAAGAAATATGTTACGAAAACGATGATTCGAACCAAAGTCTGTATGAATGTGAAAAGCATATGACGGCCAAAATGGAAGGACGCTATACAAGAACTTCGATTCGCTTCAATAAGTAAAAAGTATTCAGATATTGTACTCACACCAAAGATGTGAGACCGTCGATATAAATGAGTATTCGCTCAAAACTAAATGAGAATAACGAGATTATGAGATATAAACCTCTGCCAAGGTTTTTTTTCAAAGACTAAATTGATTACGAGGAAACATATTCTCCCGATGGATGCAATAACGCAGTTCCTCATGAATCTAGAGCTAAAGAGAATTTAAATGCGCCTCATGGATGTGTTACATCTTACCGATTGGATCATTGATACTAATATCTATATGAAAATTTCTGACGTTCAAAATACCGTAAGCATTAAGTTCATATTCAAAGAGTTATGCAATAAAATTGCAAAATCATTATATGACTAAAAAGCCGCGTAATCCCTTAGAAACACTTCGAAAGAAGGACATGCTGAAGCAATCCTATATGCCCATGTGTTTTCATCAGAAGACAACATCCGATTTATATTAATCGCGATGCGATGATCCAATATGACGAACTCTCAAAGAAAATACAAAAAGCATCAAATTACTAAAGAGAATTTGAGATGAAAGATGCGCAAAAGTATTGTCTTGTCCTACAAATTGAGAGATCTCAAAAGGGTATATTTAAGATCAATCCACATATACCAAAAAGAGTGTTAAAAAAGATTTAACATGGATAA
Organism: Boechera stricta; assembly: GCA_018361395.1. Lineage (NCBI taxonomy): Eukaryota > Viridiplantae > Streptophyta > Magnoliopsida > Brassicales > Brassicaceae > Boechera > Boechera stricta. The sequence goes on along the minus strand of CM031539.1, from coordinate 3,515,501 downwards.
AGCTTACTCTCTGAAGACCCTACGGTCGCGAGAACACCGAATCGATAACATCCATTCCGAGCATCCGAGGAAAATGAAGAGGTACTATTCGAGTTGTCATACCTAAGTGCGCATGAGCCCTTACGTATCCGCAAGTGCATTTCAGATACATATCATTGCCATTAATTTTTAGCAAGATATAAGCTGCTCCTACCAAGACACATTAGAATGAGATTAAACATGCTTTCGATATCTTCAATGGTCATGATTTAGGTTATTTTATCCTAACAATTCAAATTAAAATGAGTTTTAGATACAGGATATTTATCGATTTCACAAAGCTCGATCACAAAATGTGATATGTATTTATGACGGAGGCACCGCTATATCATGACGCTCGCAAACAGACGCCTACTTCTTTCAAATCATGCCGAGATTATCTACCCATGAAGCAGTAAGTAGAGAATGGTTGGTGAGATCGATCAGGCAACACATTCTATTAAGCAGCGGAATTCACGCAAACAAAGAGCCAACGATTCTTTATGAAGATAATATTGCATGTGTTTGTTCAGACGAAAGAAGGGTATATCAAAAGTGATGTAACCAAACATATCCTCCAAGCCGTGATACACTCAAGAACTCGAGAAAAATAAGGACATTGAAGAAATGCCGATACGAGACAATGACAAGCAGATCTCTTCACAAAGTCACTACCCACCTCGATGTTCAGAAACATGTCCACAACATCGAACGCCATCAATACATGAGATGACGAACCCTTCATTCGGTGATTTCATGTTGCACTCTTTTTACCTTATTAGGTTTTATCCCACTAGATTTTCCTATAAAGATTTTTAACGAGGCAACAAAGACGTTAAGCAGAAAACGCAATGCATGTGACATCGGTCTCCAAAGGGGAGTGTTATAAACATCAAAGAGAGTTAGGCACCGTATGCCAAATAATTCTTCCCTCTTTCATCACTCATGACGTAATTAGGTGGAGTCCACTGTCACTATGCGTGCACAGTAAACTCAATTCATTTGCCTATATAAGGAGATGTTTGGATGTAAAGAAATTCATTCATAATAATACAATATCACAACAATCTTCATATAATAAAATTCTTTTTCTCCCTCTCTCATAAATATACCCGTAATCTGCAGATACGATAAAATTTCTTTCGATAATATAACTATATATAAACACCGTATTTATAACAATCTTCATATTATCAACATACTTTTTTTTTTTTTGAAAAAGGTTTTTATTAACGTCAACTTTGAGGTCAGCGAGAGCTGCTTGTGCACATATAATTCACGAAAAAGAACAAAAACTCTACAGTTTAAGATCAGAATATATGTAAATTGATCTATAACTTTTGAAGTATTAGTATTAAGTCTTATCTTTTGTATCAAAATATATGGTAGATGAAAATATGGTTTTTTCTTACACCGTGATTACGTATAAATTTTGTGAAACAGACTTAAAAATCAATTAAACACAACATTTACGTTTTAATAAACATCCAATAATGCATATGTACGTTAAAAGAAGAAATTTACTGAGTAACTCATTCGTACAGATCTAACCAATTTTGTTTGTTTGAGTTTGAGTGTAAGGTTCATTAGACGTGGTCATGACTCATGAATATATAAGTACAATAATTTTCCATTATCATAACCACTTATTTCAATGGACTGTTCTGTGATGTAAAACCTAGGATCTGACAACTTAAATTTAAGACAAAAAAAACATATAAATCACTTTAAGAGAGAAACTTAAAAGGTTTAAGAAAAGATTAAAGTTACATAACATGTAATATTAAACAATTCATTTTAAAGATTTGTGGGGTGATAGAAATATTCCATCATAAGGTTTTTTAGCCTCTCAAAATAGCTTTGCTTCGTTATTATTGTATAGCAAGGATCCCGTTACCATATAACGATTATCTTGTTTCGGGGAAAAAAATATGTTTCAAATTATGGCTTTACATTTTTAAATGTTTATTATTTCATACATCTATTTTTTTTAGTTGACAAAACAAAAATGTTTTTGTTATAAAACATCTTGATGACATTAACCTACCCATTGTCCATTGATTTTATCTTTCCTCAGATCCCGAGACTCATATATATATATTCGCTTATCTCATTAATAAGATAGACCAGTTTACAACACGTTACTGTTCAAAACTGAGGTCTTTAGCTCCCGGTTCTAGTCCGTACAACCCCTTAAGGTGAAAGGTAAATCCGAAACCCTAAAAAGCTAAGAACCAACCATCAAATCTGACTAGAGAAACAGAACCATTAAAACGAATCTTGATGATTGTTATCATATTGCAGGTGATCTGATTGCTGACTCATTTAAGTTGCTAGAAAAGTTATTATGCTTAAACCAAAGTCCAAATTGAAATCACTTATGGCCGAAACTTTAAAAACCTAAAACCTAAATCTGATCAAACCAAATCCCTAAAGTATAATCCGATTGTTTGAGGTTGTCTAGTTGTTTTAAATTGATTGTTTCTATGATTGGTTACATGCTAAAATTGCCGAAATCAAAACCTAAAATCGCATAACCCTAAACCTGTAGCAGTAATCCTATCAGAATGAAAATCTTAAAACCCTAAATCCTATTCTAAATAGAAAAGTTTAATCATAATCAATAAAAGGAAAACCTAAATAAAAAGAAGAAATTATCAAATCCTAAATCCTAATTAAATTGGAAAATTTCGAATTCTATTCAAGATAGAAACCTTATAAAATAAATTTTTCCAAAATGTAAAGTTTCCTAAAATGAAAGTTTCCATAAATAGCAATTTTTCATTTAAGGAAATTTTATTTTTCAATCCCATACCCCAAGAATTAGATTCATCAAAGCTATTTTTCCGAAATGAATGATCACTTAATGAAATCAATCAGATGTTTTTCGACGTCGAACATTCAAAAGCGCCAATTCGCGACTCAATGTCTCAGAGATAACTATCTCCAGTGGGCTCTCGACACTAAAATTTTCCTCAACTAAAGGCCTAGTGAATGCATCATCGATGGTAACACCGCATCTCAAAGATCGGTTCCAAAGCGATATTTCATATCCGCCACCCTGCCGTAGCCTCAAAATCAATATTCATACGAGTAATCCACCGACCTTCGTGGCACTAAAAAGAGGTATGACCATCAGAAAACGGTCCTATCGCCCCCAAGCTGCTGAGTGGAAGAACCTACTTGCCAAGATTTCAAACTGACGCCTACAACTCCGAAGTTATTTCGGATCGTTTCAATCATGAAACTATGCTGATGAAGTTGTCTGACAATGAGCCTGCTGAAAAGACATCACAACATTTCATACTGAATATTGGCTTCAAAGAATACCGCGCATGAAATACGCGACATATGAGGATTTCGATCTTCGCTACTCCTAAGAGAAAAATAATGAGTCATTATGAGAATGCTGAAAGGCCCTGATCAGCCCACTACCGAGGCCCATCAAATCGGAAGGAGCCAAGAGAGAATCCAACTACGCCCAGCGATGCATCTCTCCGACGTCGCGACGTGGCAAGGACGTGGTGCGTGGCAACGGACGTGGAAATTAACATGCAACCGACCTAACCTCCATTGTCGCGGTAAAGGTCGTGGAATCTCCAAACCGACCCATTCACCAACTCGACCAATCCATCCCTCACCGATGCGACGTCAAATCATTGGTCCAAGAACTGTCGCACTCCCAAGTTCTTTCAGGATCTCTATCAAGCACGGAAAACTCATCCTGAAGCTAATGTTAACCAAGATTACGGCGTGACTTCAAAGAGACAAGACCGATCACATGGATTACCGCATCGACCTTCTGATGATTTACATTTAGATATTTACATTATATCGACAATATTTATCTCGCATTGATTTTGATTTGTTTTTATTTTTACGCACACATTATTTTACGCAATGGTTTATTTAATTATTTATTTAAATCGCACTCTTGCTATTAAAGCGAACAGCTCAAACACATCATCGTAGGAGGATCCAGCCATACCATACTAAAAGACAAGAGATACTTCATAAATCTCATAATAAAACCCGCAAACACAAGACAATCAAGTACCTCGAGCCTAATAAGACCACGGCCCAGCTGTTGTTATCAACAAGACACATCTAGAAATACTAGATGCACTATACTCACCCAGTTCAAAGAGAAATCTATTGAGCTTCAAAGATATAAGACTAAATGGTTTCCACATCGAAACCGTGAAGGGAACAAAGAATCCCTACGATTACTAAGATCTCACACGCCATAAACAAGTCCTCGAGACTATACCGCACTATCTACGGCCTTTACTATGCTAAGGTCAGTATGATTGAGGCTAATGTTGCTATTAAAGCACGATTCAAAGATCACACTATTTGCACGACCGGCTGGTCATCCGGCACGAATATGACGCAGAATGATTCAAAGTTCTAAAGGGCACCCTTAAAGAAAACCGATTTTTCCCTCAGCACCTCACGCACAGATTGCTCACAAGGGAAGTTGATCACCGGCCTTCACCACCAAAGTGTCTAAAGAAACCTTGAATTTTCCGAACGAATCCAAGGAGACATATGTGGTCCGATCCACCCACCTCAGGGACATTTCGATTTTTGGTTCTAATTAATGATCGACCTGGTCGCAGTTGTCTATCATTTTCTCGAAACCAAGCATTTGCTAGGTTATTGGCCCAAATCATGACATCAGAGCCCATTTTCCGATTTCCACTTAAGACTATAGCCTTGATAATGCTGGTGAATTCACTTCCTGCCGCTTAATGAGTATAGCAGCCATGGTAAGGGTCAACATCCCGGCACATGTCCATACACGTAATGGATTGGCGAATCATTCATTAAACGAATTCAATGGATTGCTCGACCATTACTCATGAGTGTCGCAGCCTCCCTGCCTCATTGGGACACGCAATTACACGCTGTCTAATACGCATTCGCCATCTAATGAGCATAGATATTCACCATCCCACTGCTAACGTCATGAGCCGACATCTCCCATATTAAGACATTTGGGTGTTCCATATTATCGCACCACCACCGGAACTAAAATGGGATCTCGAGGAGACAGAATATATGTTGTTTCTGATTCTCCCACCATTATCAAATATCTCACCAACTGGAGACCTATTTAAGGCCGAGCATGCGGATCGCCAATTTTGAATCAGATATCCTGCCTTAAAGGAGACACAAAGTTCGGTAAAGGAAATTTCATGGAATCAAACATCCTTACAATGGCAAGATCCTGACTTTAATGATTCATAGTCCAAAAGATTATACACTTACAAAAGCTAGCTCAATCGCTGCATCTTCCTGACCGAACAGTAACCAAATCGATATACCAAAGTAATGCACCAAGACGATAGATGTCCAAAAAGGACGACTCAGTTGTTACAGTGAGTCCGCATCACGTAATAAACGCGGCACCATTAGTTCCAAAGATAAGAATCCCCTGAAACCAAAGAGAGCAACTCAAACCGGATTCCTCGAAATGCCATACCTGCCATAGAGATTAATGTACTTGCTACCACACTGCATGCATATCCGCTTTCTGCCGTGAGCCTCCTAGCTCGCTTTAGCTCATGTCCAACTAAAAGGCATGAATCCAGATTAAACACATCCTAAGGTACCCAAGTGACAAGGACTTAGATTTACACTAACCAACACAAGGACTGTATGGTTTCATTGACGCAGATATCTATCTGATCCGCATCAGCCAGTCCTCGCATCAAGTTATGTTTTCACGCATAGAACGCTATCTCATGGAGATCTACGGTTGCAATCGCCGCCACCTCATCTAACACGCGAAATCTGCCATTCACGTTAAGAGAAATGTCCTGTCAGGGTCCATGACTCAAAGACATCCGATCAAATGGTATGAACGAAAATAAGGAAATTAACATGTTAAGACAACGCCAGATTGTCACCTCGGACGTTATATCAAAGGGATCGACGAAGATATTCGCCCAAATTCTTCTTCACTCATGAATTCGAAGATGTCGTCAAAGTTCAAAGTCCGATCATTCAGACCTATTCACCAAATCATCGCCGACTTCAACACTCCAAGTTTCATTTATCGACGCTGCAGACTTAAGCGATCTACAGTGATGCTCAAATCAGAATGTTGTGACTTTTTTCCTTCACCATAGCTTTTCCCACCTGATTTTCCCAGAAAGCTTTAATGCAACATTCCCCCCGCATTATGTAGATCCCTGAAGATCGCACGTTATTTCGGCCCAGCGAGGTTATAAAACATCTCGTGACTCATTAACCTCCCATTCACAGTGCTTTATCTTTCCCTCGTATCCGAGCTCATATATATATTCTTATCTCATTAATAAGATGAAGCTTACATGCTTTTATTTTTTTCTTTTCATGTCAATGAGAAGGATATCAAAAACTCAAAAAAGAGTAATGCGGCAGCTATATGCCACGTGTTTTGTGAATGTAAAAACTAAAAAGATTCGGCTGAATTTGAACGCAACTATTTTTCTAATCTAGTTTTTCAGATTACAAAACATATATAACGAACCGATTTATCTTTAGTCACTCCTAATACTTAATAGGTAGTGTGGGTCATGGGAAAGGATTAAATTTAGTTGTTGAGTCAACGTTCGCATAATTTATTTTATAAATTTTGAAACTCCATATAATATTGTCGGTGAAACTGTGAAAACAAAGAGTCCATGTCAGATTAAAAAAGATAATACGAGTCATAGGAGGTTAAAAAGAGGGAAGTTAGGATATTGTCATCTTTAAGCTAAGATGCTAGCATTCGATCGTATCAATTGGTGTTATGGAGTTCTAGGCAAACTACTGCGACTAGCAGTTCTTGTGCGCCTTATAGAATGTTCCAAATTTTGATTCCAGAGATGAATTAATGTCAATTATGATGAAGAATGAAGAGGGGAAGATATAAGATTGAATCCAGTGTTGAGAGTCCAGTGTTGAGAGTCTCATGTTTCTCTGCTCTGTCCTTTAGAAGACTAGGAACCCTAGATGGACGATTTCTTGGCACTGATGAGTGATGAGGAACCACCCCGGATCACTTATGTGAAAAGAACGAACAAGTCTTAGAACTTCAAGTGACAGAGCAGAGAAACATGAGACTGTTCCACGCTTTCTCCATTGTTGATCAAGTACTACATCGTCATCTCTTACATTTTTATTCGTAATTTATATTTCAATATAAAAAATAAGAGAAGACGTCACTGCTTTAATAATATATTATGGTATATTAAAAAAAAATAAAAACTGGAATCCTGTTTCTTAGACATATACCCAGAGCAAGCAAAACCAATCTAAGTCTGTCGTTCGTGTGAAATCAATGAATCAAAGCTTCCACTTAAAAGAAAAATAAAAAAGCACCAAACACAATCCAAACTAATTTATATGAGCCAAAAAAACATACCATAAAAACCTCAAGGCAAAGTGTGTAAGAGTGTGCAACTTCTTTTTTTTTTTCCTCATATAAACCAGAGATTTGCAGGAGAGAAGGAGAGATTAGCATTACCGAGAAGGAACAACGCGACGATGACCACAACTATGAGTCCAATCCACATCCATTGCCGCAGTTTTCTCTTGCTTCCTCGGTTCCTTAAAGGCAGAGGAACCGATTTTGACTTGTTTTGTTTGAGAAACTGTGATGATGGTTTGTGAGATTTCTTGATTTGTTGACTCTCCTCTACGGTTTGTTTCTTTGGAATTTCGATCTCCCTTGGGGTTTCCACTACAGTTTCTGCTGTCGGAATTGGGTTTTCTGTTGCTGTCTCTTCTGATGTATATATCCCCTTTCTTCTCTCCTTCTTCCTTAGTTTCTTTTCTCGTTCCTACACAACAGAGAGTTTTCATTAGATCAAAACACATTTGCGAGATAGAGATGATTGAAATATGCTTTATATTTGATATATTTGTGAAAAGGAAAAGTTACCTTCTCCCTTTCTTCTGCTTCCTTCTGAGCCTTAAGAACAGCTCTTGCTTTTGCCTTCTCCTCTCTCTTCTTTTTCCTCTCCATTGCCTCTTTCGCTTTTGCTATTTCCTCCAACCGATGCTGCTCCTTCATCTTCGCAGCTTCCTTTTGTTTTCTCTTCTCCTCTTCTTTCTTAGTTAACTCCTCTTCCTCTTTGGTTAACTTAGGTGGCTCTTCTTCTTCCTTTGTTGCTGGCTTTTCTATCTCCTCTTTTCCAGAATCCAATTTCGTGACAATTGGTGGAGGCTGGTCCGGTTTGACGGCCTTTTTAGATTTAGTGGTCTGACTCTTCTGCTCAGTGGGTTTAGCAACAGCCTTACTGTTGTTTTCAACTTTTGAACCTTCATATTTAATGACTTTCTCTTGTTGTGCTGGAACTGGTGGAACTGCCTCATGTTTCTCTGCTCTGTCACTAGAAGTTCTAAGTTTGTCCGTTCTTGTAGCATAAGTGATCCGAGGTGGTTCCTCATCAGGGCCAAGAGATCGTCCATCTAGGGTTCCTAGTCTCCTCAAGGTACTCCTTCTGTTGCATCTTACATAGTATTTGCGGAACTCCTCATCATTGTTCCACATATTCATGAAATTCTCCACCTATTTAAAGACTGTAATGAGTACAAAGCCGACATACAGGGTAAAAACCATTGTAGAAATTTGGCATCTGCTTATACCTGGTCAGAACAAAGGCTTTGCAGGGCTGCTCTGTCTTTCTTCAAAGCCATTTCACTTGCTGCCCTTGAATTATCTCTGTACTTGAAGAAATATTTGTTCTGCAATACGAAAATAGTAAAAGTGAAGGATTAATCACAAAACACAGATGCAAGCATTTGTAAGTTTATGTCTGCTTTCAGATGCTCTTGGGTACCTTTTCTCGTTGTTGTTTCTTCAAATCCTGTAGGTGCGAAAATGCTTCCTGGCGAACAGCATCAGCAGCTCTGAACTGTTCTTGCAGTTTACTCTGTGCTTCCCATTCCTCATCACACTTTTTTTTAGCAGCTTTTGTGATTGCTTCAACTTTTGAGAGATCGTTTCTGAGCCCGTCTAGTTCCTTCCTCAATACCTGTTACCACCAGAAACGTCATATTTGAACTGGGTAAATGATATCCACAAAGAAAGGATTAAATAACTAAGTCACCCTAATGAACGTTACGTAAATAGAGGAAATAAAGGCCCTTGAACCGACAAAATAGGTTTAATAAAGGCAGAGAGATAACAGGTATCAACTAAATGCAGATAGGACATAAAAGATGACTGCTAAGACTGTAATGTACCTTCAAACGCTCTTCTGTTTTCTCTTTCTCATCCAATGCTTGCTTAACTTCATCCTTGGTACCCATACTCGAAGATATCTGCTCACGGAGTTGCTTCAACTGCTTTATTTCACGCATGAATCCTTTTTCTTCGGTCAGAGATAAAGTTGAGTGTTGCATCATGTGTTCCATATTATGCACCTGATTGGAGGCAGAGAAATCAGATAGATTAGCATAATCAAGTTAGAGAAGCTAAAAACTTGAACAAGACTTATAGCTGGAAATGTGATCGCAGGGAGTCTCACCCTCGAATCAATATCATCAACAGACGCAGCACTCTTAACCCGGCTAATCATAGACTGAAGGGCATCAATTTCCTGCCGTTTGGAATGCATTGCTTTTCTTGCAGATCTCTCTTCTGCCATGGCCGCCTTGTAACTGGTATCATAGTCCTTACATATTGCCTAGAAATAACCATTTAAAAAAAATGTCAGAGTCAAATTTAGAACAAGATGATTTTACTTATGAAAATCTCAAAAGTGTTTCTTACGCGTATCTTCTGGATATCTGCTCTAAGAGCATCCCGACTCTGTGTTTTCTGATCAACCTGCGCTTCAGCATGCTTGAGTTGCTCAGCTAACTTTTCGTCATCATATCTTGGAACTCTAGGCAGAAAGTAAAACGGTCTTTTCTCTATCTCTACCGCTACAGTGTGTCTTTCAGAAGCATCAAGTGCATAACCTTCACAGGTCGAGGCTACTTTATCATCTGTTCTATCAACAGCATTTCCTGAACACAAAAATTTAGATAAACTGTCAACTCCAGCCTTCTCATCCTCAACAAGAGAAGTACATAGCCTAATTTCATTTTCAATTAACTTATTACCATCTTTGTTTTCAGCAGGTTGGCTGTCCACAGAGTCTTTAGCTTCTGTAGTAGATGTAACAACTTTAGATTCAAGATCCTTTGCACAGGTCTTGAATTCAGATGCAACTGAGGCAGTAGCGACTTCTTCATCTGTATGTATTGAAGATTTTTCTTTGATGTCCAATTCTTCCATCTCAGAAACTTCTTTAGGTGGTATATCCTCACACACATCAACAGGAGTGGACCGAGTGGTCTTCGTCCCATTCACTTCTGAACCACAATTGACTTCTCTATTTATTCCACCAACTTCAATAGTGGATGGAGCAATATGTGGTTCAGTGCCTTCTTTAACTGATTGCGCAGCTTCAGATTCCGTGGCAACAGCGCCCGTTTCGCCAACTACTCCTTCTGCCGAGCTTTCTGCCAAGTCAGAGACAGAGACAGCAGTTTTGGAATCCAACAAGCTCAATGGTTCGTTGATGTTTGTAGAGAGAGTCTCAGCACTCTCATGGGATGCATTCCCAGAAAGATCCCCTGTAGGTGACTCTTTCGCTTCTTCAGCAGAGTTTAGACAAACATCACCACCATCATTTAAGTTCCCCTCGCTGTTGTTTTCTTGAACTTTCTCATTTGGAGCATGTTTTACATTCACATTGGTAACTTCTTCCAACTGAGCACTACAATCATCTTGAATCTTCTGGTTCGTGTCAACTCCATGATTTTCTGATAAACCTTGACTTTTGCTGTCATCGCTTACATTTACACTTGTGTCATTCCCAGAAGGCGCATTCTCATGTAGCGCATGGGATGGGAGTTTTTCAACAAGCCCAGATATCTCATCACGTTCTGGTTCCTGCTGGTTGGTACAAGATAAGCCATCAGAAATAGCAGCTTCTGAAACATTCTCTTTGGCAACAATAACAGCATCACTTCTTTCTTCTGAAGCAGGGGCATCAAGAAGTTCCTTAACTTCAGATGCTATGTGTTGTTTTTGATCTTGATCACAAGTAGAATCGCTTGCATCTTGAGATTCTGGATGAGTGTTCATACTATCAGACACGGAGACATCATCAACAGCTTCAATTTCTGCTTGCATCTTGCTGTTTTCAACAAAATTAAGGTCCTGAATCGCTGCAGATTCCGATTTGCTATTACCATTTTCAACTACACTATCTATACCAGGAGTGTGGGAATCCAAGCTGGCGGCAGTAAGGGTTTGAGTCTCAGCCGGGACATCACTACTTACCTCTGTTACAGCAACCTCCACGGATCCAGAGTCTGGCAACACATCACCTTCGGAAGCATTGACTTTCTCCGCCTCTGAAGTAAATGGAAGACCACCAATTTTCTCCGACTCTGATTCTATTGGAGGATGACCATTTTCAACAGAAACAGATTCTGATCCAATGGGATCATTCACAGATTCAGATCCATTGATGGTATCAGCTGGATCTGCTAGCGTAGCTTGTCCCAAACCCATGTCTCCATCATTGGGGTCAGTTGAAGAAACCTTAGGGCTCACCAACTTAGACACCCTTCCCTGATCTGAGTCAACTGGGTGCTTTGCTACATCCTCTTTATGTTTTAGATCTTTAGAAACATCAACATCAAGATCAGATTTTTCTTGCGTTTCAATACTGTCCCCTTGATGTCCCTCCACATCTGTTTTACTATCAGATTCAATTTTACGTTCAGGCTTTTCCTCAGCGTTATTCTTTGTCAGATCCCTGGGTCCAACTTCAGAATCTTGAAGTTGCTCCGCTTCCTCTGTAAATTCCAAATTACCCTCATGCCCACTTTCCAGATGCCCATTACCAGGATGCTGCTCCTCGACGCTTTTTTCAAGAGAATCCTCGATTTCTGACTCTGGGATCCCAACGACCTCCTCTGGTCCATCATCTGCCTTTTCTCGTTCAGGCTTTTCCAGGGTTTGACTATCTTGAGAAACTCCCAAGATAACATCATCGGCACTACTTCTAGCCTCTACCTTCACTTCCCCAGAATTCACATTCTCTCCTTCCTTTAGATCTTTCTCCACATTGACATCAACGGGCTTAACAGAATCAGAATCATCTCCTACGGTATCATTCTCCGTAATGAAAACGTAAGAACCATCGGTATCATTCCCGTTGCCATTATTACCGCCATGGCTGATCCCATTCACCACGTCCTCTTTGGTCGTCGGAACTACAACCTCCTGTTTAATCTCAGTCGCATTCTTAAAATCAACCTTCACCGACACCTCACCTTGCTCTCTCTCCACCTCCACCGGCATTTTCACAGCTTCCACCGACGGAATCATGAACGAAAAGCTAATCAAACGCGTATGAATAAATCAGATCAAACGAAATTGCAGCCAGATCTAACAAAAATTCAAGGAACAGAAAAAAAAAAACTAAACCGACATGGACGGAGATCAGAGAAAAAGTTCCGGGAAAAAAAATTCGATTTCAACTAACCTCGAGATCAGGCTTTTTCGCCGGAGATTTCGAATGCTGAGATAGTCGGATCGGTAAGAAAGACAATGCCGGCGATTAACGGAGGATGAATTTGAGGAATTTTGAAGCGAGCAAAGAGAGAGTAGAAGAAAGAGAGAGATGAAGAAGAAGAAGAAGAAAACAGCTGGCTTAAGAGAGGAGGAGGAATTAAGGAACGAGAAGCCTCTTTGCTGAACAGAGGGCTTCCTTAATCAGATTTTTATTTTATTTTAATATTTTTTTGATTAACCAATGTCTTTGTGTTTTTCATCTCTGGATTTGCACAGAGGAAGCACAAAGAGTAATTTTATTGGAGTAATTTTTAATGAATAAAATTAATAGATATGGCTTATATGGTGGAAACACGTAAATCTTGGATTTAGATTTATCCAAATATACTTATCACTTTATCAGTGCTAAGATTGTTAACTTCAAGATCTGTTTATGATTATCATCATTATTCATAATTAGTACTATTTAATTTAGTAGTTTTTTGACGTCATTAAGTATTAATTTAGTTGATTATGTGGGTTTATCCATCAATTAACAGAAAAAGGATTTAAACTTTAAATATTTATGAAGGAAATGATAATAAGTTTTTTTTTTTGATAAAGGAAATGAAAAGAAAGAAATCTAATACTAAGTTTTATCTTATTTTGTACAATCGGATAATGCAATAATTTTTTTTTCTTAAAGTGAAAAAAGATAATGCACATTTGTATGACTATATCCGTGATTATGGCAAAAAAAAATCACATTTTTCTAATATGATTTAATTAGATAGATACATGTGGCATCCTTTAATAGGATGAAACACAAATTTCCACATCATCTTTTAATTATATTTTTGCCAACAACTATTAATAAACACTAATTCGCAGATAAAGTATGTTTGAATCGGGTCGGGTTGGATCGGATCGGATAAAGTAGCGTGTGAGGAGAATGGGTCCCGCTGTTACCAAAGCAGATATGTGCTTTCTCTTCTTCATGAATTATTTAATTGCTCTTGTTTCCCATAATCATATGATTATATTATGTTAATATATGTATATATCTAACCTTTTTAAATTGCCAAAAGGCCAAACTTACTTGAAATAATTTTTACATCTATAACAGAATAATATTTTCCCTACAATTTCTTCTAATCATATGTTTAAATTGCGTTTGGTAAACAACATAATTTAACTGCTAAACTAATTTAATCAATCATCTATTTTAATTGCCAAACTTGCATTAAATAACTTAACCACAACTAAAAGATCCTAAGCGATTAATGTTCATAAAAAGATCATCATGGTCCATCCTATATTTTCTTATTGAAGATGAGAATTTTTCTTTTTCAACCTATTAACCGAAAATGACGTGCTTGATTAAATTATAATGATATGTCGGTCTCGGTGGTAAGATTCAATATATACAAGACTCATTATCTCTGTAGCACGAAATCTTCCAAGATGTGTCGATTCTCGCTTCGGAATCGAAAACGGAATCGGAAGCGCCCGAAATCGTCTTGGAATCGCGATTCTCAAAATGAGTCTTTTGGAATCACGGTGGAAGCGCTTGATTCCGAGTTGGAAACTTCGGCGGAGTAGATCGGAAGCGGAAGTAGATGAAAAATAGATTTGGGGTTTTAATGGTTTGTTTATGGCCTAACATTAAAACCTAATTAATAAATCCTCCCTCGTCAAGTCGTTAGTCGTCCCTTTACCTCCCGCGTTTTTATCTTAACTCTTAATCCAATCTCTGTTTTTTACAGTGATACAATGGCTTATAATATGTCTCAAAATCCTCCAAATAGTGATGAGTTGGCTAACGTGGATGATAAAGCGCCTTTGTGGATGTATGTGAATAAGATTGAGAAGATGGCTGGAGGAGGATCATGGAGGTTTGAGTGCAAATTTTGCAAGAATTCGTATGTTGGATCTCATTCTAGAGTCATGACTCATTTGTTACAAGAGGGAATTAAAGGAATAAAAAGATGCCTGAAGGTTACTCCTCAACAAAGAGCTCAGATGAAAAAATTAGCGGATGATTGCAAGGAGAGGATAAAACGTGCAGCTCCTAAAGCAGTTTCATTGCCTTCATCATAAAGGAAACCATCTAGTTCTTCTCTTGATTATGATAGGAGCTATAAAGTTCTTGATGCAAGTGAGTCTGATCCAAAGAAGAGAAAGGGAATGGGCCCTTTGGAGAAAGCATTTAAAAATGAAGTAAGGGAGCAATGTGATGGTGAGGTAGTTAGAATGTTCTACACAGGTGATTTGTCTTTTAACCTTGCAAGAAATCCTCACTACCATAACTCATACAGGCGACCTGTACATCAGAGATTCCAGGATATGTTCCACCTGGGTATAATTCATTGAGAACTACACTTCTTCAAAAGGAAAGAAAGAATATTGACATGCACTTGCAGTATTTGAAGAACACGTGGAAACAAAAAGGAGTTAGTATATGTAGTGATGGTTGGTCAGATCCACAACGAAAACCGATATTTAACTTGATTGCTGCAAATGAGAGTGGTCCAATGATGTTAAGGGCGATCAATAGTCAAGGTGAAACAAAAACCGGTGAGATGATTGCAGAGCTGATCATAGATTGCATCAAAGACGTCGGGTATGAAAATGTGGTTCAGGTACACACCGACAACGCTTCGAATTGTGTAAAAGCTGGTGCACTTATTTCAGCCAAGTTTCCTATTATCTTTTGGACACCATGTGTGGTTCATACCTTGAACCTTGCTTTGAAGAACATATGTGCACCATTACTTAGCACAAGAAACAATGAAGATGTGTATGAAGCTTGTTATTGGATAAAGTCTATCAGTGAGGATGTGAATTAGATCAAGAATTTTATTATGAACCATGGAATGAGGCTTGTAATGTTCACTGAGCATTGTGATCTTAAGCTCCTTACAATTTCTTCTACAAGGTTTGTAATCTCTTTTGTTAAGTTAAATCTTACTTATATTCATAAATGTCAAAGTTAAGATCATTAAATTTTATTTTCACAAGTTTGCCTCCACAGTTGTGATGTTGAAGAGATTCAAAAAAATAAAAACTGGGTTGCAACAAATGGTGATCAATCCTAAATGGGATGATTATAAAGAAGATGGTGTGGAGAGAGCATCTACAGTGAAGAAAAATCTATTAGATGAGATGTTCTGGGATGACATTGAATATGCTTTATCTTTCACTTTGCCCATCTATAGCGTGATTAGAGCTGCTGATACTGATAGGCCTTCTCTTCATCTATTCTATGAATGGTGGGAAATTATGATTCAAGATGTGAAGAAGGCTATCTTTAAAAAAGAAAGAAAACAACTCGATGATGACTCTGTCTTTTGGAATGCTATTCATTCTGTTTTGACATCTCGTTGGAGCAAGAGTAATACTCATCTTCATTGTATGGCACACTCTCTAAATCCCAAGTAAGATACTTGATTAACTTCTCACAAATTGGAAACACGTACTAGAAGCAACGAGACAAGTGTTAGATGTAGATATTATAGTTATTGTATATTTTAAGTATCATAATTAATGTATATTTATGTGTTTAAGTATCATAATTATTGTATATTTTTTTGTTGGACGCAGATATTATAGTTCAGAATGGTTTGGAAGAGAACCATAGAAAAGCTCCACATCAAGATTTGGACTAAAGAAAGAAAAAATTGCATCATCAAGTATTTTCTAAATCAAGATGAAAGGAGAGAGGTTAATGTTGAATATTCTAATTTCTCTTTATACTTGGAAGATTTTGGTAGTGTCGATGCGATTCATGATAGGTTTATCTTGGAACCTTTGAGATGGTGGGCAGTTCATGGATCTTCAGCACCAAAGCTCCAAGCCCTAGCATTTAAGTTACTTAGACAACCGTCTTCATCCTCATGTTGCGAAAGGAATTGGAGTACTTACAAGTTTATACATTCTGCAACAAGAAACAAGATTGTTCCACAAAGTGCTGAAGATTTGGTATTTGTGCATACTAACCTTCGTCTTCTAGCTAGAAAGAGCTCTACTTATAAAGAAGGTTCCAATCACATGTGGGATGTTGGAGGTGACCAATTTGATTCATTGGATGAGATTAATCTAGAGAGACTTGAGTTTGAGGATCTTTCTTTTGATGAACCGGAGTTGGAGGCGGTTATGTTTGATAGAGTTGATGAAAATGAGAATGATGACGATGATATCAACTTGTGACATTTTATTTTCAAATGTGTTATACTATTTAAGTCATGTATTGAATTTTGTTGTTTAAAACATTTTATTTTAATATGATTCTATATTTGATATTTTATGATATATATATATACATATACGCACACACGCTTCCAACACATACCCGCTTCTTATTTTTTTAAAAAATATTCGCTTTTCTGCTTCCAAGCGCTTCCGCTTCCGCGTACCCGCTTCCGATTCCATGCAGCATAGCTCATTATATATCTAATGACAGTTTTTTTTTCTTTTTTTTGCCTACATATATATTATGACACTTGTTTAATTTACGGCGTTTGATTTATTTAGATCTACTACTACTCAATAGTTGACGAAAATAAACTATACACGTATATAGAATTGAAAAACACGTTAATACGGAGACGACTTTGTAGTCGGCATTTAGTTTGGTAGCACTAGATCGACAATAAAAGTGAGTAGCTGGTAAAACTAATTAACAATATACCAATTGATCTAGTTGCAACTTGATCTAGTGCATGAGATAATTCGCTAAAGAGACGGCTATAAAAATCAATAAATCAAACTAATTGACAATAGATGCCGCAACACGAGCTATATCTATCAATTATCAATTAAAAGTAATAACGTATATCATATCCTTTTTTATCAATGCTTTTATAGGTATATATAATTCAATTTTATCACCTCTACACGTTGTTTTAGTGATTTTTTTTTTCTTGTTTTTTTAGTTTTGTATATATTTAGGTCATGCGTGAAGCGGTGAGAGGTGAACTTTAGGTTGGTGGAATGTCACGATGAGCTTCATCTTTTGACCTTATCAATTCTATTAGCGGTTCTTAACATGGAAATTCATTTATTCATGATATGAAAGTGGTACCTTTTGTCACTTTGAGACTCTATGTATAACTATATATATGTAATATTTCCCTGTATTCTTCTATATATATATATATATTTACTTATCGTATGCTTCATAAACATACTATGGTGGACTTAAATTTTCTTGTTTTCTGTTTAAATTGGCATTTAAAAGTTTATTTCATAAAAAGGAATTCCTTCGAAGGAATATTGATACACTATTATTCAAAAAAACTAATAATGTAGAGATTCTGACCTTAATATATTAGCCTCCAAAAAATATATAAATAAGATATTTTAACCATTTAAAGCATTTATAGTAATCAACCATTATTGATATAACAATGGATTTTGTAGTTAACAATGATACATTAATTGTATCGCATTTAAAATTTGTGGCAGATAAGTGATGATTTTCTGATCGTCGCAATAACTAATTAGTAATGGACTTTTTCACATCAATTGTTACTTGTAATATATAGTTACCATTAACGATCTTAAAAGACAATCGGCAGTGGCTACTAATAAAATACAGCGGTAAATATTTGGTAGGAAAAAACAGCATATATAGCTAGCCATTGTTTTTTTTTTTTAAGAAAAGGCCATTGTTATTTTATGTATATTTTTATTGAACAAAAAGTATTATTAAAATCTTGGAATAAAGTACACCAATTTTGTCATAAATATCTCCGGCAAAACTTTCAAGATAATGGAGCCACACTATGTCACATGATCAATGCTCTAACCCGCTCTAGGTGATTACCTATTTACATGGATGTTTAAACGGAATTTAGCTGGACGAGTGCTTACCAAAATGTTTTGTTATATATGCAGTAACAAAACTAACACTGCTTAAACGAAAAAAAAAATTAATGTTGTTGTTAATGGTTTAGCATAGTTTTAAATATTAAACTTTGGTAAACTCTTAAAAACAGACTTTTAGATACATAAATATAGAAATAATAATCTCTAAGGGTAAATTAAATATAACTATCTCAGAAAAATATAAAATTGACAATATATAGTATTTAAACATTATTTCTAAGAGAACAAGCATTTAATAAGTCTCTACATAAAAAAATTATCATGTAAAATAAAAAATTATGCTTAGGTAATAATTTATAAGTATCCTAATTAGTTTTATTTTTAAAGAGGATTTAAAGTTATAAACCATCTAAACTCTCGCTTAAACTCGATTTACAAAAAAAAATTATATAAACTACGGAATAATATAACATTGCGGTGTTTGTTTATCGTCTAACGTTTAAACACTGCTCAAACATTGTATAAAAATTGTATTGTATGGAGAAAAATTAAGTGGTAATAGACTAATGGTTCATATTTATGGAAAAGTTGTCCGTAAATTTTTTTAAAATTTTTTTACAAATAGAATTGATGGCATATACCGTAAATATTGAATAGGTTTAAATAATTTGACATAAAGTTACCATATTTTTTATTTAATTGTTTGTCACCATCTATACTATTAAATAAAAACAATGGTAACATTTTCGTCAAACCATTTAAACCATATTTCAGTATCTACGACTTATGCCATTAATTCTATTTGTAAAAAAAAAAAATATTTAAGGACAAAATTGACGTGAAAATATCGTATAAACCATTTTGAAGCCGATTTGTTATCCGACCCGTTCGAAGACGCATAAATCCTCTCTTAACTCGGTTACCGTGGTTGTTTCCGACGAATACCGTAATAAAAAATGACTATGTTTTCTTGTATTGCGTTGTTTGCTTCTCACTAAACCTAAAAAGCCAAACAAAGACTTTCTCATGTAAGTCACTAATTAAGTCTCTATTTGAACTTCATCATTATTAGATTATGCACTTACTTTTTTTTTTTTTATAATCTTTTAGCTTATACGGTTGTTCTTCAAAAATATGTATCATCTATGTTAAACTATTTACCATTTCCTTTTATTGAATTTATATATCTATATAATAATGAACATAAGATTTTGTGTTTTATGTATGAATGATAAGCCTTTCAATATGCTGTAGGATGAAAAACACAAAAGAAAAAAATTGGTAAAAGAATGAATGATCCACCTCAAACGACAAAAAGGAAACGTGGTACACTGGCCAATTTTAGTATAGTATATTCATTGGTATAAAGATATAACTATCCTAATTATTTCAGTAGTTTACCCAATATTTTACATTTGTCTGACTGTATTTTAAAGGTAAAACTGTTCCTATTTTACAGGAATGAGAATTGATATTAAAACAATTTCAATAGGCCAACATTCTTCCATTGCCAATCCGTCAAGAGCTGCAATTTCAATTCCACAACCAAATCAAACACAAATAAACAACAATCTTTCATATATCAGGAGAAGAAAAGAGAAAAATACCTGAAGAACGTCGGATTTGTATTTTTTTTTGCGACGAAAATAAGGTTTTTAAAAAGATCAAATGTGGCTATTGATTGGAGAATATGTGCTTCGATCTGAATCTAGAATGGAATCAGATAGATCTTTATGTCTGGCAACGGAAATCGCATTCGATAAATATTGAACTTTGAGAGAATTTTCCAATTTTTTTTAACAAAATCAGGGACCTTTACCCTTTTCTTTTCGCATTTCAGACCTAAAACAACGATGTTATTTTCTTAATTTTTTTTGTCTTTTAATGATGGAGTTGTTGTTGTTGTTGTGGTAATTGATGTTTGGTCCAACGATATAATTCACATATCAATTATGGCGGTTGATATTTAAAATACAGTGTACTATAAATTATAAGTGTTACATGTTTTAAAACTATATTATCTCTGAGATCAATAGATCTCGTTTGAGTTTTGACAAAACAGATAAATAAATATATAAGTTTTGGATATTTTTCCGCCTGCCCAGTTTTTCACATGATAACATGAGCCTTCGTCTCATATGCATGTGCCTCCTTTTACTAATCGTATTCAAAGTAAACAGCCCCCATGTCATTGTCACCATTTAAAGTCTTCCCATTCCTTTTTTATTATTACACACACATTATATTTGTCAGCGATTATTAATGTGAGGTATTAATATTTTGACAATTTTAATTCTTATAATGAAGTCTCTGCGGAGAGAGATAAACAAAAACACTTGCATCATTGTCAGATTAACAAAAAAAAAAAAAGCATGAAGTTCTGACCATTGTCTTATTGCGTTGGGCTTATGGAGTATGTACAGGCCCAGCCTAATAATAAAGCCATGTATGGGTCGGTTTCGTTATCGGATCCATAGTTTGAAAACGGCGTCGTTAAGGTTTGTCACCTGAGGCGGTTGCTCGCTAATAGTAAGAACTCGCGCAGTCGAGTGTCTCATATAGATCGATTTTTAGGAGATAGAGGACGTGAGAAGGAAATCTGAATCTCCCATTAGGGTTTCTGCTAGTAGATTCATTCGTTGCAGCAACTCGAGCTAAGAAGATATTTCGTAGCTGTTTCCGTAAGTTTCTTTCTCTTTGTTTACTCGATTTGGGTGGTTTTATTAGGGTTTATCATCTGCGTTCTTGGGGAGTTTCTTCGTTTCACTTTTGGTTTCCTTTTGGGTCATTTCTTCGATTCGAGGTTAACATTGTGTATTTTTTTTTTTCAATTTCTGTTTGATTTTTTAGGTTTTCGGATTTGGCGATGGCGAACTTGGGAGGCGGTGCGGAAGCACATGCCAGGTTCAAGCAGTATGAGTACAGAGCCAATTCTAGTCTGGTTTTAACCACTGATAATCGTCCTCGTGATACACATGAGCCTACAGGAGAACCGGAAACTCTGTGGGGGAAAATTGATCCGAGGTCTTTTGGTGACCGTGTTGCTAAGGGAAGGCCTCAGGAGTTGGAAGATAAGCTCAAAAAGTCGAAGAAGAAGGAACGTGATGTTGTAGATGATACTGTTAATGTTCGGCAGAGTAAGAGGCGTCGTCTTAGGGAAGAGAGCGTGCTTACCGATACGGATGATGCGGTTTATCAGCCGAAGACTAAGGAGACGAGGGCTGCTTATGAGGCCATGCTTAGTCTTATTCAGCAGCAGTTGGGTGGGCAACCTCTGAATATTGTTAGTGGTGCGGCGGATGAGATTTTGGCTGTTCTCAAGAACGAAACATTGAAAAACCCTGAGAAAAAGATGGAGATCGAGAAGTTGCTGAACCATATTGAAAATCATGAATTTGATCAGCTTGTTTCCATTGGAAAGTTGATCACGGACTTTCAAGAGGGTGGTGATTCTGGTGGTGGTAAAGCTAATGAGGATGAAGGACTTGATGATGATTTGGGCGTGGCTGTTGAATTTGAGGAGAATGAAGAAGATGATGAGGAGAGTGATCCTGATATGGTTCAAGAGGAAGATGATGAGGAGGATGAAGAGCCTACCAGAACTGGAGGTATGCAGGTTGGTGCAGGGATAAATGACGAGGATGCAGGAGATGCAAATGAAGGCACACATCTTAATGTTCAAGACATTGATGCATATTGGCTCCAGAGAAAGATATCTCAAGCATATGAACAGCAGATTGATCCACAACAATGCCAGGTACTCGCAGAAGAGCTGCTTAAGATACTCGCTGAAGGGGATGATAGGGATGTTGAGACCAGGCTGCTTATGCACCTTCAGTTTGAAAAATTTAGCCTTGTTAAATTTCTGCTGCGGAACCGTCTTAAAATTGTGTGGTGCACTCGTTTGGCTAGGGCAGAAGACCAGGAAGAGAGGAATCGAATTGAGGAGGAGATGAGGGGGTTGGGCCCAGAGTTGACAGCAATTGTGGAGCAGTTGCATGCAACAAGAGCAACAGCGAAAGAGAGAGAGGAGAACCTGCAAAAAAGTATTAATGAAGAAGCCCGACGTTTGAAGGATGAAACTGGAGGAGATGGAGGCAGAGGCAGGAGAGATGTTGCTGATAGAGATTTAGAGAGTGGTTGGGTGAAGGGTCAGCGTCAGATGCTGGACCTGGAGAGCTTGGCTTTTGACCAAGGTGGTCTCCTGATGGCGAATAAGAAGTGTGACCTTCCCCCTGGTTCTTACAGAAGTCATGGCAAGGGATATGATGAAGTTCATGTGCCATGGGTTTCTAAAAAGGTGGATAGCAATGAGAAGCTTGTAAAGATTACCGAAATGCCTGATTGGGCCCAACCGGCTTTTAAGGGAATGCAACAGTTGAATAGGGTTCAAAGCAAAGTGTATGACACTGCACTTTTTAAGGCAGAGAACATTCTTCTTTGTGCTCCAACTGGTGCTGGAAAAACCAATGTTGCTATGCTCACCATACTGCAGCAACTTGAAATGAATAGGAACGAAGATGGAACTTATAACCATGGAGATTACAAAATTGTCTATGTTGCACCCATGAAAGCCCTTGTTGCTGAAGTTGTAGGTAATTTGTCTAATCGTCTGAAGGATTATGGAGTTACTGTGAGAGAACTCAGTGGGGATCAGTCCCTAACCGGGAGAGAAATTGAAGAGACTCAGATAATTGTTACAACACCCGAGAAATGGGATATCATCACTAGGAAGTCTGGAGATCGAACTTATACTCAGCTTGTGAGACTTCTTATAATCGATGAAATTCATCTCCTTCATGATAATCGAGGGCCTGTGCTTGAAAGCATTGTTGCTAGGACTCTTAGGCAAATTGAAACCACGAAAGAGAATATTCGTCTGGTGGGTTTATCTGCTACACTGCCAAATTATGAAGACGTGGCCTTATTTTTGCGGGTTGATCTTAAGAAAGGTTTGTTTAAATTTGACCGCAGCTACAGACCCGTGCCTCTACATCAGCAGTATATTGGAATCAGTGTGAAAAAACCGTTGCAGAGGTTCCAATTGATGAATGATCTATGTTATCAGAAAGTATTGGCTGGTGCTGGAAAGCACCAGGTCCTTATTTTTGTTCATTCGAGGAAGGAAACAGCAAAAACTGCAAAAGCAATACGGGACACCGCAATGGCGAACGATACCCTCAGCAGATTCTTGAAGGAAGATAGTGTAAGTCGTGAAGTTCTTCAGAGTCACGTTGACATTGTTAAGAATAGTGACCTGAAAGAAATTCTGCCTTACGGTTTTGCAATCCATCATGCTGGGTTAACAAGGAGTGATCGTCAGATTGTTGAGGATCTTTTTTCTCAGGGGCATGTGCAAGTCTTGGTTTCCACAGCAACTCTCGCATGGGGTGTGAATCTGCCTGCACATACCGTTATTATAAAAGGAACCCAGGTGTATAATCCTGAAAAAGGGGCGTGGATGGAGCTGAGTCCTCTAGATGTTATGCAGATGCTTGGTCGTGCTGGAAGACCACAGTATGATCAACATGGGGAGGGTATAATTATCACTGGCTACAGCGAGCTGCAATATTATCTTTCTTTGATGAATGAGCAACTACCTATTGAAAGCCAGTTTATTTCCAAACTTGCTGATCAGCTTAATGCTGAAATTGTGCTTGGAACCGTTCAGAATGCTAGAGAGGCTTGCCATTGGCTTGGTTATACGTATTTATATATCCGTATGGTTCGTAATCCAACGCTGTATGGTTTAGCGCCTGATGCCCTTGCAAAAGACGTAGTGTTGGAGGAGAGAAGAGCTGACCTGGTATGTACTTTTTCATCTGCATAAATTTGAGCTTTCGCTATCTACTGTCAAATCATTTGTCTATTGTTAAATGCCCATAAATATTATGCCTAGTATCTGGAACTTTCACACGGCCACTATATGCAGTCCATGATTAACTATTGGGATCAACTGTGCGTGTTTTTTATCACTGCTCTGAAAGTTACTTTTATTTGTGTAAGATTCTTAGTGACGAGTTTCTAATGCTCTGAGCGTTTGTTTTTCATATAGTATCATTGCCCATAAATATCATGCCTAGCATCAGTAGCTTTGTCACTGTCCACTATATGCAATCCATGATTAACTGTTGGGATCACTTGTGCTTTCATCACGTTGATTACTAATCTAGTATCTATTTGAGTATTTTGAATGAGGATTATGTATCTGATTATTTAATGTTATTGCTCTGAAAGTTACTTTTTATTTTATTTGATATTCCTAATGGTGAGCTCGTTTTCTAGTACTCTGAAAATTACGTTTATTTATTTGATATCATTTCCCATAAATATTGTTCCTAGTATCAGTAGCTTTCTCACTGTCTATTACGTGCATTCCATGATGAACTGTTGGATCCTTGTGCTTGCCTTGTCTTCTTCAAGTTGATCACAGATTTAGTATTTCATATATCTTTTTGAGATTTCGGAATGATGAGTTTGCATTTGGTTATCTAATATCTTTGTTCTAAAGTTACTTTTATAAATTATCCTTAATGGCGAGCTGTGTCTAATATTTGCTTGAATCATTGTTTTTGCAGATACATTCGGCTGCTACTATCTTGGACAAAAACAACTTGGTTAAGTATGACAGGAAAAGTGGATACTTTCAAGTTACAGATTTGGGACGCATTGCTAGCTACTATTACATAACCCATGGGACCATAGCTACATACAATGAGCATTTGAAGCCAACAATGGGTGATATAGATCTTTATCGTCTGTTCTCACTGAGTGAGGAGTTCAAGTATGTGACTGTTCGGCAAGATGAGAAGATGGAACTGGCAAAACTTTTGGATCGTGTCCCGATTCCGATCAAGGAAACTTTGGAGGAGCCCAGTGCAAAGATAAATGTATTGCTGCAGGCATATATTTCACAGCTAAAGCTTGAGGGTCTTTCTTTGACATCTGACATGGTTTACATTACTCAGGTTTGTTCTATACTTTCTTCTCTCGTCTCTTCTAGTTACATTGATAAATTTGCTGTATGTATTTTCTGGTGCTTATGTCTCGTTTCTTTCTATGATGTTTAGAGTGCTGGACGTCTTGTGCGAGCTCTTTATGAAATTGTATTGAAGCGGGGATGGGCTCAACTGGCAGAGAAGGCTCTCAACTTGTCTAAAATGGTTGGGAAGAGGATGTGGAGTGTCCAGACACCCCTTCGTCAGTTTCATGGAATTCCCAATGAAATTTTGATGAAGTTGGAGAAGAAGGATTTGGTGTGGGAGAGGTACTATGATCTATCCTCACAGGAGCTAGGAGAGCTTATTCGTAGTGCTAAGATGGGCAGGCCGCTTCACAAGTTCATCCACCAGTTCCCAAAATTGACTCTTTCTGCACATGTTCAGCCTATTACTCGCACTGTTCTGAAGGTGGAGCTCACAATTACACCTGATTTCCTGTGGGACGACAAAATTCATAAATATGTTGAGCCGTTTTGGATAATTGTGGAAGACAATGATTGTGAAAAGATCCTTCATCACGAGTATTTTCTTTTGAAGAAGCAGTATATTGACGAGGATCACACTTTGAGCTTCACTGTGCCAATCTTTGAACCGCTGCCACCTCAGTATTTTGTCCGAGTGGTTTCAGACAAGTGGCTTGGCTCGCAGACTGTGTTGCCTGTATCTTTCAGGCATCTTATTCTTCCAGAAAAGTATCCACCTCCGACCGAGCTACTGGACTTGCAGCCCCTCCCAGTGACGGCGCTAAGGAATCCAAATTATGAGAGACTTTATCAGGATTTCAAGCATTTCAATCCAGTGCAGACTCAGGTTTTTACTGTTTTGTATAACACGAACGACAATGTGTTGGTTGCTGCTCCAACGGGAAGTGGGAAAACTATTTGTGCGGAGTTTGCTATTTTGAGGAATCATCAAGAAGGACCTGCTACAATGCGTGTTGTTTATATTGCACCGCTTGAGGCTATTGCCAAGGAGCAGTTTCGTATCTGGGAGAAGAAGTTTGGGAAGGGTCTTGGTTTAAGGGTTGTTGAGCTAACTGGGGAGACAGCATTGGATCTTAAGCTGCTTGAGAAAGGTCAGATAATCATAAGTACTCCTGAGAAATGGGATGCTCTTTCCCGCAGGTGGAAACAGAGAAAATACGTTCAACAGGTTAGTCTTTTCATCGTCGACGAACTCCATCTAATTGGAGGTCAAGGTGGTCCAGTGTTGGAGGTAATCGTCTCCAGAATGAGGTATATTTCAAGTCAGGTCAATAACAAGATCAGGATTGTTGCGCTATCCACTTCCCTTGCAAATGCGAAAGATCTTGGGGAGTGGATTGGGGCCAGTTCCCACGGCCTTTTCAACTTTCCTCCTGGAGTCCGTCCTGTTCCACTGGAGATCCACATTCAGGGAGTGGATATATCCAGTTTTGAAGCCAGGATGCAGGCGATGACCAAGCCAACCTACACTGCCATAGTCCAGCACGCCAAGAACAAGAAGCCGGCTATTGTTTTCGTCCCAACCCGTAAACATGTCCGCTTGACTGCTGTGGATCTGATGGCTTATTCTCACATGGATAACCCGCAGAGTCCTGATTTCCTGTTAGGGAAACTAGAAGAACTGGACCCTTTTGTTAGCCAAATCCGCGAGGAAACACTGAAGGAGACACTGCGTCATGGTATTGGGTACTTGCATGAGGGTTTAAGCAGTCTGGATCAGGAGATTGTGACGCAGCTCTTTGAAGCTGGACGGATTCAGGCTTGTGTGATGAGCAGTTCATTGTGTTGGGGAACTCCATTAACCGCACACTTGGTGGTCGTAATGGGGACACAGTATTACGATGGGAGGGAAAATTCACATTCTGATTATCCCGTCTCTGATCTGCTTCAGATGATGGGGCGTGCTAGCCGACCACTTCTTGACAATGCCGGGAAGTGTGTGATCTTTTGTCACGCACCGCAAAAAGAGTATTACAAGAAGTTTCTGTACGAAGCCTTCCCTGTGGAAAGTCATCTCCAGCATTTCTTGCATGATAATTTCAACGCAGAAGTGGTTGCTGGGGTTATAGAGAACAAGCAAGATGCCGTGGATTATCTTACATGGACTTTCATGTACAGGAGGCTTCCCCAGAACCCTAACTACTACAATCTCCAAGGTGTTAGCCACAGGCATTTGTCTGATCACCTATCAGAGCTGGTTGAGAACACCTTGTCTGATCTTGAAGCCAGTAAATGCATTGAGATAGAGGATGAGATGGAACTCTCTCCTCTCAACCTTGGTATGATTGCATCCTATTATTACATCAGTTATACAACCATTGAGCGCTTCAGTTCTCTGTTGTCTTCTAAAACCAAGATGAAGGGTCTTCTTGAGATCTTAACATCAGCTTCAGAGTATGACATGATCCCTATACGGCCTGGCGAAGAGGACACCGTTCGGAGACTAATCAATCATCAGAGGTTCTCTTTTGAAAATCCAAAATGCACAGACCCTCATGTGAAGGCAAACGCTCTTCTTCAGGCGCATTTCTCAAGGCAAAACATTGGCGGGAACTTGGCAATGGATCAGCGTGATGTCCTTCTATCTGCAACCAGGCTTCTTCAAGCGATGGTCGATGTGATATCAAGCAATGGCTGGCTGAATCTTGCTCTGTTAGCTATGGAAGTAAGCCAGATGGTGACTCAAGGCATGTGGGAGCGGGACTCCATGCTTCTGCAGCTCCCTCACTTCACAAAGGACTTGGCCAAGAGGTGCCAAGAGAACCCGGGGAAAAACATTGAAACTGTATTCGATCTTGTGGAGATGGAGGATGAAGAACGCCAAGAGCTTCTCAAGATGTCAGATGCTCAGCTTCTAGACATTGCCAGATTCTGCAACCGCTTCCCAAACATCGACCTTACTTACGAGGTTGTGGGCAGTGAAGAGGTGACCCCAGGGAAAGAGGTTACATTGCAAGTGATGCTTGAGAGAGACATGGAGGGGAGGACAGAAGTGGGACCCGTGGATTCACTCAGGTATCCCAAGACCAAAGAAGAAGGATGGTGGCTGGTCGTGGGCGACACCAAGACGAACCAGTTGCTGGCAATCAAGCGTGTCTCATTGCAACGGAAAGCAAAGGTGAAGCTGGATTTCACAGTACCGAATGAACCAGGAGAGAAGTCATACACACTATACTTCATGTGCGACTCTTACCTGGGCTGTGACCAAGAGTACTCTTTCTCTGTTGATGTGAAAGGATCTGGCGCTGGAGATCACATGGAAGAATGATTTGTTATTCAGGTTAGTTCCACAGTTTTCTGGTCATAATTGCGGGTTTAGGTTCTGTACTTGGTTGTAGTTTTTTTTGTTACGAACTTGGCTTTACTAGATTCTGCTTTGTGCATTCACCAACTCACTTCATCTATCGTGTGAACTTGGTTCATCCATCTGCTGCGTGTTATTTATCTGCTTCTTCTGTTTTCTTTTTGCATGAGCTGTATTAGGTTTGTGCAAGTACGACTGCATATTGTGCATAGTGTATTATGATGACCTACTATTGTGAAACAATTAGTCAAGTAGTGAACAGTGTTGATCAGCAAATTGCTAGAAATCTGTCTAATTGGATGGTGATTTGATTTGTGCATCACTGCTATGAAAACTGCTTTCTGAATCATGTCTCATAAATCTGACATGCTGTTCCTTTAAAATATTTGATTATAGATTTTGTATTTTGAAATCCAGAAAATGACACGTAAGTTCTGTTCTTTGCAGGCATATGCTCTGATTCTTGAGAGTGGGTAAACTTGTCTTCCAAATAGCCTCCGTACCGTTTGGGTCTCTGCAATCTCAACTTTCTGAGAATAGATATTAAGGTGTAATCGTTGTTCTGGTCTTTTACTATCCCTCTGTTTGACCTCTAGGGAATACTACGATTAGTCCAGTGCTGAAAAAAACCATTTAGATTACTCATTTTATGCCATGCATCGACTTTGTAGAGACCTATGTATGGCTTGTTCCTGGTTTTGTTGGAACAGACTGGACAGAGGAGCCAATGTCAAAACAAATTCGAGTTTATGACTTTGAAAGATGAGATTGCTTAAGAGAATTTTAAATGCAGCAGTGTTCATTTGTGTAACATTTGAGTTTTGAGACTTGTGAGTCACCCCGATAGTGTTTCCTTATAACTAAAATGGACTATTGCGAATAAAAACGAAACAAAAAAAAAAACAATCAAACTTGCATAATAACCAAGTAAAAGTAGTAATTAATAGAAATATACAGCCAAAAATATATTTCCAAATAACATATAAGTATTCATAAAATAGCGGGAAACAGTGGGTATGTTGGTAATTTTAAGGTCATTAGAGATCCAATGGCTCTCTCGTAATTAGTGGAGATAACCAGGGTCAAATGAGAGAAGGATAGATTTAGTCCAAAATCTGAAAAAAGACGAGACGAGAGACCAAGAAAGAAACGGATGTGTTTGGGATTGGTGGTATATTCCTTCTCCTCCCTCTTCACTATATATTTTGAAGTTAAAGGAAGAAAACAAAGTCACTCAAAGTCTCACACACACCAAACACTTCTTCTACATAAAACTTAACGCCATGGATTCAGATTTTGGAATCCCCAGAGAACTCTCCCCTCTTCAGCAACTTCGATCTCAGTACAAACCCGAGCTTCCTCCTTGTCTCCAGGTCCCTTCTTCTACTCCTCCATAGATCTACTGCTTCCTTCCTTCCATTGTTGCTAACTTGTTCCAATCATTGGATCTATTTGAAGACTTTTGATTACTTCGTTGATCACTTGATTACTTGTTCTACTTGGTATTTTGCAATTATATCAAGTTTTTGTTGTTTGTTTATCTTAATTCGAGGAACTTGCAATGTTGGTGCTGCTTAAGCAGATCTGATTTCTAGATTGTAATGTTCTCGGATCTGTTTTATTCCGATTCCTAAGTTTCGTTTGTTTGGATTTGCAGTTTTAGATCTCTTCTGTTTTACTCAGTTTTCATGGTTATTGCTGACTGAGGTTTAACTGTGATTCTTCTTCTTTCCATTGTGTTTATAATCAGTTGAGATACTCTCTGAACTTTGCCATTTTCTTATTCTGCTTGATGCTCGTTTCAGGGGACTACTGTTCGCGTAGAGTTTGGTGATGGAACCACTGTGGCAGAGGCTGCTGATTCCCACACCATGGCTCGCGCTTTCCCGCATACCTTAGGCCAGCCTTTGGCTCACTTCCTCAGGGAAACTGCTAAAGTTACTGATGCTCACATCATTACCGAGCTTCCATCAGTTAGGTGTGAGAATCTGTTTGCTCTCTGTGTATATGTTCTGGATTGGCTTTATGTTTGATTCACCTTTGAAGGAAGTTCTATTCAGCTTAAGCTACCTCTTTTCTACTGTAGAGTTGGAATTGTGTTTTCTGGAAGGCAAGCTCCTGGTGGACACAATGTGATCTGGGGTCTTTTCGAGGCTCTTAAAGTGCACAACACAAAAAGCACTTTGCTAGGATTTTTGGGTAAGTTTTGTTATCTGTGATATTGCATCATTTGCTATTAGAGTTTTCTATTTTTTGTATTACCATTCATCCACTATTTCTAGTCACAATAGATTTAAGTAAAATTTGTTGTTACCTGATAATAGGTGGTTCCGAAGGTCTATTTGCACAAAAGACTCTGGAGATCACGGATGATATACTCCAGACTTACAAAAACCAAGGTATGTTGTTTGATGAAGGCATTGCCGTGATATGCAGAATCTCGTTCATTACTTCAAATTCTGATATATTGGTGTTGTAAGGTGGTTATGATTTGCTCGGAAGAACCAAGGATCAGATCAAAACAACTGAGCAGGTTAACGCTGCACTCAAAGCTTGCACAGATTTGAAGTTAGATGGCCTTGTTATCATTGGAGGTACCTAGCGTTTAAATTTATATTCATTGAAATTTTTGTTGTAAATTTTTACTAAACCGAGAATTTATATGCTTTTTGAAGGTGTAACATCAAACACAGATGCAGCTCATCTTGCTGAATTTTTTGCTGAGGCAAAATGCCCAACTAAGGTCCCAATTTTCTTTTTTGATACTTCATTTTAAATTCCTTTATAAATGCTCTGGTAATTCAATTGCACGTGCCAATGGAAAACCTATTTGATACTATAAGTTGCCTATAAAATTTCAGGTTGTTGGTGTTCCAGTTACTACAAATGGCGATCTCAAGAATCATTTTGTGGAGACAAACGTAGGTTTTGACACCATATGCAAGGTAAATGTAAACTTTAACTTTCCGGTTACTTTTGTAGCTATTGCAGCCAACATGTTGCCGTTGTCCTCGTAAGTCTTTACAGATACTATATGTTATTGTTGGCTAATGATATTTTGCGTCATACAGGTGAATTCACAGCTCATTAGCAATGTCTGCACTGATGCTCTCTCTGCAGAGAAGGTAAATGCTATTTCTTGCTGAACTATCATATTGTAAGAGATTGCTAGTCATTCATAACCATGGGATTGTTTAGCGTAACTGCATTTTATCATCTTCATATTCTGATAAGAAGATTATTTCGATGAAAGATGTAATCTATTACAAAGTGAACAATCAAAAGTTGTATTCTTTATGATTCTGATATCAAGTCTACTTTATATTTTGGCAGTATTATTATTTCATCCGTCTCATGGGTCGGAAGCACTCTCATGTTGCCCTTGAGTGTACACTTCAGTCTCATCCAAACATGGTTCGCATTTTTTTCTGTTTCTAAAAATAGACAATTGAATTCTGTTGGTATGCTTGTGTCTCCAGATTTTCAGTTGCGTGTTATGCGATTGTCTCAGGTGATACTGGGCGAGGAGGTTGCAGCATCGAAGCTCACAATTTTTGACATTGCAAAACAGATCTGTGATGCTGTTCAAGCAAGAGCAGGAGAAGGTCTAAAAATGAAAAGTCAAAACTATCTAAATATGATTGTGCAATCATGTATCTAAATGTTCACTAACTTTAGTGCCTTATCAATTTGTTTGCACCAGACAAGAACCATGGAGTCATCCTCATTCCCGAAGGGATCATAGAGAGTATTCCTGAAGTCTACGCTCTGTTAAAGGTAATAATTTGATAGTTGTAGACATCTGTATTTATCATTTGAAGCTATTTAGTATTTTTCTTCTTTCTCTAACACCGAGATGTACTTTTTAGTATATACCTTGTCTAAGTTGACATTTTGTGATGTAGGAAATTCACGGGCTCCTTAGGCAGGGTGTAGCTGCTGATAAGATTTCTACTCAGCTCTCACCTTGGTCATCTGCTTTGTTTGAATTTCTTCCTCCATTCATTAAGAAACAGGTTTGAATTCTTTGACAAGAGACTTATCTTTGTTTTCCTCCAAAGCAAATGAGTATGAATGCTTACAAGATGGTCAATCTTTGTTGCTGCAGCTACTTCTCCATCCTGAGTCTGATGATTCTGCTCAGCTATCCCAGGTAAGAAAGAATAAGAAGAAAAAATGTTGGAGCTAATATGTTAAAAAACCGTTGGAATCCTAAATGCTCGTTTTGCTTTCTACTCTAGATTGAGACGGAGAAACTTCTTGCGTATCTCGTGGAGACTGAAATGAACAAGCGCTTGGTATGCTCCATGTTTGTCACTGATTTCTATCTTTTCCCAATACTGTTATCTAAATATTGGAGTCATTATTGGCATCAAGAAACAGTATTGCCTATGTAATTAAATCTTTGAACTTGACAGAAAGAAGGCACATACAAGGGGAAGAAATTCAATGCCATATGTCACTTTTTTGGTTACCAAGCTCGTGGATCTCTTCCATCGAAATTTGATTGTGATTATGCATACGTAAGTCACTAACACTCTGCACCACAATACCAATGCTGCTTAATAATTTGGATGAATATTCAGACTATTGAATGGGAAAATCATGCAGGTTCTTGGACATATATGTTACCACGTCCTTGCAGCTGGTCTGAATGGTTACATGGCAACTGTAACCAACCTGAAGAGTCCTGTAAACAAGTGGAAATGTGGTGCTGCACCTATTACAGTTGAGTTTTGTCTTCTTTTCTATCTAATGGATGGCAGTTAATACAGTTTCTTTCTATACTAATTCTCCCATTCTTTATCTCTGGTATAACCGTTAGGCGATGATGACAGTGAAGCATTGGTCCCAAAATGCTAGTTCTACTTTAACTTCAATTGGTAGACCTGCAATTCATCCAGCTATGGTGGATTTGAAAGGGAAAGCATACGAGTAAGCCAGCTATTACAAAGAACATGAACACACAAATTCACAAAGTTGCCTTTAAGTTTCTCAATTGTTTTAATGTTAATGGTTTTTTGCAGCCTCTTGATACAGAATGCACAAAAGTTCTTGATGGAAGATCTGTACAGAAACCCAGGACCGCTTCAGTACGATGGTCCTGGTGCGGACGCTAAAGCAGTAAGTCTATGTGTTGAAGATCAAGATTACATGGGTCGTATCAAGAAGCTGCAGGAATATCTAGACCAGGTAAAATCTTTTTTTCTTGTGTGTTTTCTTTTGTTATCTTCAAAAGTATCGAATAATCTTCTTCGCCATATTGATAATTTTAACATTTTGGGGGTCGGTCAGGTGAGGAAGATAGTGAAACCAGGATGTTCTCAAGACGTATTGAAGGCAGCACTGAGTGTGATGGCTTCGGTAACTGATGTTCTTACTACTATTTCTTCAACTGGTGGTCAATAATTTGATTAAAACGTAAGAGTCAAAACTCTTATAGTCAATTCTCTCATGAGCTTTGCATAAACTCTTTTTAATCCCACACGTCGTGTTTGTTGTTCTCTTCTTTTTGTTTTCTTTCTTTTGAGATGTAACTTTTGTTGTTATTTTTTATGTTGTTGAGTTTGGAAAGTGGTAAAAAGGTTTTGGATTATCGAGGCGCTATTTCACCATATCAATCAAGCCTTTTATGTCTAACTTTTATTTTTTCACTATTACTACAAACTTTTTTGAAAAATGATAATTTGGCATGCCTGCATATAGCAATAGCATCGCTTGAACACGAAATGATAGAAAAAAAAAATCATAAAAATTTAAGAGTTAAATTTTTATCTTTACTACACCAAAATACTAGAAAATACCATGCATTGTTTGTAGTTCCTAGTAGGCTAGAATAATTTATTTTTTTCGTGTGAAATAACATATAAACTAAGAAATAACAAGCTCAATAGACATTAGTTATCATATAAATAAAAGATGAAAGAAACTCTCCTTTGATTGACACATCATCATTAGAGAGCATCAACATTTGACATTCTTTCAGCTTATTATTGCATATATAAAATCAGTTAACTTGAATTTTAAATAATTTAAAAATCATAAAGACATAAAAATGAAATCAATGAAATTCTTATTTAATTTAAATTATAAATACATATAAGACTAAGAAAAATACTACATATGATTCAAAAAATTTATCCAATTTCAACAACATAATTTAGTGTTTATGTAACGTCTTATAGTTTTTTTAATATAGAAAAGTAAATTAACAAAAATGAGCAAATGTAAAATATAAGCAAAACATAAGGAAAATATATTTATCGTGTTTTTGTAATAGATGAAAGGGAAAGAGAATAAAGGAAAAGCAGACAAAAAACTCGATAATAAATAGAGAGGATCATTACAACATGAAGTATCATTACAACGATAACAACTTCTTGAGAGAAGAAGATTCGATAGCAAAGGAAGAGAGAAAGATAGGAATAGTGGCTTTTCAATGGGGACAATCAACTGATGCTTCTTCAGAACAGAGACAATTTTGGATTCACAGCAAGTTTATTTTACCTTTTAAACAAAGTTTGGTTTTTAATTTATGTATGTATGCATTGTTGATGAATAATGTTCTTGTGTTTGTATGATAGGCTAACAAATGAAGGCGACTTGGGATGAAAGTAACACTATAGTGGGAGGTTGATTTGAGCAGCAACAAAGAGGAACATGGTTGGGTTGTTCTTTAGATGGACGAATTGCTTTTATGGTTGAGCCTTTTTAACAACGTAGTGATAATGATGAGTTGTTTCAGTTTATTATTCGTTTTTTTGAAGGTAATGGTAATGTATTTATATAATATTTACTATAATTAGATCTCACGGTTTTGAAATTACAAAACGTCGTCTTCTTGATTATACAGGGAGCAATGGATATAAAGCAGTTCTCAGTTCTCTGGTGGCGAAAGAATGTAAGAACAGAGCATCAACTATAACTTCTCTTCTAGAAGGCTGACTAGATATCTAGTCATTACATATTATTATAACACAACTTGATTCACTTCGTTCTTTAATAGCTTCGCTATTATTTTATCTTTTTTACCTATTGAGCCGTTTCGCTCTAAAAACCAAATAACTCTTAGTAATGGGCTTTATTATTAGCAATGGGCTTTTTGAAATGGGCTTAACCATTATACACTTTTCATTACCCAATCTGATAATCTATACATGAAATATATTTCTTTACAACTTGCAAACATAGTTAATCCATAAGCTCTTGTATATAATAATCCATTATTAATAATATATATATATATATATATATATTTAGCATCCCATTTATTATTATCAGCCTCTAATATAATATATTGATATTCAGAATTAAAAGCCTTTAATTTAACAAATGATTCACCATCATTAATTAATTCATATTTATTCATCTCCTATACTATCTTCCTTGATAACTGATCTTCAAAGATAATCGTATCTATAGGATTATCCTTCTTCAATATCTTCATAACTTCATTGATCTTCCATGAATTCAACGCTTTGTTCACCTTCTTCGTAGCTTCTTCCATAATATATCCAATATAATATTTATCTTTAATAACATCTTTAATATCACAAGGTAAAGATGAAAAGAATTTACCAAAATCTTTACAATGAGTAACTTTATTAGTTACTGCACAAGACGAGCAAGTACATCTCCATTCTTCATTAAGTGATTTTATTTCTGTAGAGGATATGAGGATCAGTTCCCTCATATAGTTTTAGGAATTGTACTACATATATGATAGCGTACTCGACTATCTCTCTTATTAGCTTATATTAATATTTTTAAGAAACATTATTTTATTTGTTTGCAGAACAAGTCATGAGCTTTCTTGTTGAACTAGTTATCAAAGCCCAATACACTTGGTCTTGGCTCTCTTGTCGAACATGTGAGATAAAAACTATAAGGTCCATGACATAATAATATAAGTATATCCTAAAAATGGAAAACGATCTATTTTCCCCTGAATTATAGGCACATCGTATCTGATACCCATCAATCTTTGCCTTCTTTACAGATCTCCACTTAAAAGGTATCCTAAAACTAAATCCCCACAATATATAAGTTGCAATCCTATATATCTCCGATAAAAAATTTGCAAACTTAAATACCCACAAGCGTCGGTTATGCTTGGTTTAGTGTTTATTTAACCAGATAACAAAAAAATGAAAACGGATTAAACCGGATTAAACCTAATTTCAATCCGATTACAAATATAAACCACCCGATTAGAAATCTAAACAACCCGATTATCCCTTTTCTCATTTATCTCAAACCCGATTATGAACCCTAGAAATCATAATCACATTTCCCCTTTGTGATTTTCCCAAATTGATTCACCCAATCTCTCAATCTCTCATAATCGACGAACCCTAGATCGACGAAATCCAACTTCCCCTTCATATTCTCGAAATCGAAACCCAACTTCCCATTCTTGGAGACGAACGAAATCCCAAAAAATGGCTTTAATCATTCGCGAATCACAAGAACAACGGTAAGGAGATCGAGAGTTCGACGAAGAAGCAGAAGATCGAGATGAGTATTATATAGAAAAGCTTGCACAAAAGTTTACAAGAGAAGAAGAATTTGTTCGTCATGATGTGTATCCCGAAAGTTCTGAAGACAAAATTGATGACGACGAAGACGATTCGGAGAGAGAGTTTAATCACATGCCTCGTGGTGATGGGACATTGCATCTGAACCAGCGATTCTACAATGGAGCCGCGTTCAAGGAAACAGTCATGGACTACGTACTCCGAACTGGGTATCACATCAAGCAATACATGTATGATAAATATAATATTGGATTTTAATGTGTGGGCAATAAGACTTGTGAATGGAAGGTGTATGCTTCATCACTTCCAAGAGATCAGATTTAGAGGATTAGGTTATTCAAAGATAAACATAGTTGTGTCCCTAATGGAGAGTGTGAGATGTTTAAAGTCTCAGTTATAGCTAGGTTGTTTCTAGATAAGATTAGAGAGGAACCAGAATATTTCATGCCTTTGAAGATAGAATAAATTATTAAAGAGCGGTGGAAGATCTCTGTTAGTAGGCCACAATGTCAAACTACTAGGAATAAAGCTTTGAAAGGGATAGATGCGGAGTATGATTTACAGTTTGCACGTCTCTGAGATTATGGTGCTAAAATATTAGATGCAAATAAGGGTTCAGTTGTGAAGATTGATACGGTGAAGAATGATCAAGGTGAGGATGTGTTTAGCAGCTTTTATGTGTGCTTTGATGTCCTTAGGAGGACATGGAAACAAACTTGTAGGCCACTAATAGGAGATGATGGCTGTTTCTTGAAAGCAAAGATCAAGGGACAATTACTAGTTGCTTTAGGTAGAGATGGAGACAATGGAATCTACCCAATAGCGTGGAGTGTTGTTCAAGTTGAGAACACCGAAAATTGGCTATGGTTTGTTAGGAGGTTGAAGACTGATCTTGGTTTATGTGATGGAGATTGTTTAATTATGGTTTCTGATCGGCAAAAGGTATATACTTAAACATGTGTTTTTCTGTTCTTCTTACTTTAATTTGTTGTTATACTTACTTTGTGTTTTTATATTGCAGGGATTGATAAAAGCCGTGGAGCTTGAGTTACCAAAGATAGAACATAGAATGTGTGTTAGACACATCTATGGAAACTTGAAGAAGAATC
Organism: Boechera stricta; assembly: GCA_018361395.1. Lineage (NCBI taxonomy): Eukaryota > Viridiplantae > Streptophyta > Magnoliopsida > Brassicales > Brassicaceae > Boechera > Boechera stricta. The sequence goes on along the minus strand of CM031539.1, from coordinate 3,477,181 downwards.
ATCCTTTTAAAAAGCAAATGAAGCCACTCTTATGGCATTTGTCTTGGAGTTACAATTCAGTAGAATTTGAAGAGAGGTTGGAAAGGATGTTCTGCTACGATATTGGAGTGTATAATGACGTGATGAAGTCAAAACCCAAGAGTTGGTGTAGGGCCTTTTACAAGCTGGAAAACTTCTGTGAGGATGTTGATAACAACTCAACAGAGTCTTTCAACAAAACAATCAACAAAGCAAGAGAGAAACCATTTGTGGCAATGTTAGAGACAGTAAAAAGGCTTGTTATGGTCCGGATTGCCAAACAGTCTGCTCTTTCTCATTCTCACACAGGTAAAAACATTTGTGTTTGTGTTTTTCAGGTTTTGTGTTGTCAAGTTTTGTGTTCATTTTTCAGGTTTTGTGTTTGTGTTTTTTAGGTATATGTACACCATATGCAACATTATTTCTTGTAGCTGAGCATAAGGCTGCTTCTTTGTGCGAGTTGAGCAACAGCACAAATGGGATGTTTGAGGTTAAGCTGAGTGGACAATCTTACAGAGTTAGCTTGACAAGGAGGACTTGCACCTGTAGGAAGTATGACATTTGTGGAATCCCATGTGAGCATGCATATGCTAAAAAAGAAGCTCACTGTTGAGGATTATGTCGGTGAATGGTATAGGACTACAATGTGGAGGCTCACCTACACAGAAGGTCTTGTTCCATAGAGAGGTGCACGTTTTTGGCCTTCAACCGAAGGTGATAATGTGCATGTCCCACCTGAGCCAAATCTACCAGGTAGGAAGAAGGTTAAAAAAGCTGACAAGAAGAGGAAGAGAGGTGTAAATGAGTCTCCTACTAAGGCAGCACCAAAAGCTAAGAAACGGATCATGCATTGTGGCATTTGTGGTGCAGCTAATCATAATTGTAGGCTCCATAAGAATGAAAATCAAACACAAGTTTGTTTTTCTATCTTAATTAAATTTTAAAGGATTTGCACATTAGCCTAATGTTTTGTTTTTATTGTAGGCTACTCAAGTTGTGCCACAAATGGATGCTTGTATCACTCAGGAAAATTAATGGAAGCAGAAGTAGGAAGAGTAATGGAAGCACAAGTAGGAAGACTAATGGCAGAAGTTGGAAGTAGAAAGACTAATGGTGCAATTGGTTTTAATGTCCTTTATAGTTTTTTAGCATATGACAATCGGCTAGCCTAATGTTTTGGATATGACAATCAGTTGGCTTTGTTTTTTTTGGATTATGTCTTTGTCATTTGACATAACAATCAGGTTTTGTACTAGTGTTATGACTATCAGGTTTTATGTGTTTTATATGAAAAACAAATTACCATAAAAATAAGAGCATTTCACACATTCACTCACCCTAATAGCTTAAAGAGACCAAATTTGACACATTCACTCAAACTAGAAGCTTAGTGAGATCAAACATGATCATAAAACCTCTGCCTAAAACAATCATCATCCTCTTGTTCATACTACATTTGAATTCAGTCATCACATCCTCTACGCCCTCAATGATTTCTTTCTCAATCTCCATTTGCCTTTTCTCAAAAATCATCTTATGCTCCTTCATCGTCTCCTTCATATCTTCTTGTAGGACTGCCAAGCTCGAAACCTCGTCCAACAATGTCTCATCAACCCACTTAAAAATGTGGTTATCGTTCATAAGCTATGAATCTAGAAGATCAAAAATTTAAAATCAATCAAACAAAACCTTGCATTTATAATTCAACATTAAACAAAACATTGTATTTGTATTACCTTCTTTGATGCCGCATAACCACAACGGAAATATCTCCGGCAAAGATTTGGATCCGATTTGGAGATCTTCGAGACGATTTCTTCCCCACACCAACACTGCTTGGGCACATTAACAACCCTAGCTCTTGCTCGTACATTTGATGATCCACTCGAATCTCCAGATACATTGCTCATTGAGAATTCAGGATCGAAGAAATTGAAATAATTGAGAGAAATGAGAAATCTATGGAATTAGGGATTTTAGGGTTCTTCTTTTGCGAGATTTGGGTATTTTAATCGAAAATCGGGTCGGGTTTATGTGATATACGGGCTGTTCAGATTTATTGTTCGGTTGGGTTTTAAAATTGGTTCGATATCGATATAGGATTTATTATCGGGTTTGTTTACTTAATCGTACAAACCCAGAAATTGGGTTGGATTTACTTTTCAGTGGGGATTTATCTTTAGGACACCTTTTGAGTGGGGATCTGTAAAGAGGGCAAAGATTGGTGGGTATCTGATACGATGTGCCCATAGTTCAAGGGAAAATATATCGTTTTACGAGCTGATGAAGCAGGTCTTCTCTTGCAAACTAATTCTAACAACCAATGACGTCTCATGTATTTTAAATAAATTAAAAACAGGAAACTTCCCATAAAAGAAAGGCAGAGTTTTACAAAGAGAGATTGAAACAGATTGGAAAGCAGAAGCTAAACAATACGACCAACGATAACAACAAATAACAAGAAAATAAAGGAGCCCTGCAAGGTGACAAAGCCGAAGGGAACCAACACAAGGACTCAAAATCGAGACCTAGAGAGAGGGAGATCCTTAGAACGTGAGAGGGGCCTAGTTAGGCCGATAGAAGATGGAGCAGGCTGAGACAAAAGGAGCTTTGGATGGGGAATGCCTCATTAAAAACCTAAAAACGGAAAACCCAGTTTGGAAAAAACCGGTTATAGGGAAAAGAATGCATTTGGGGGGTCGTATCCAAACCTGAAACTTAATGATAAAAACAATGAAACCAACAAGTCAACAGCGTTTTCGTGCCTTCGATCTGTCGATTGCTGAATTCGAGTGGGTACCCAAGGATTTTGGCTTTGACTTGAGTGCGAATATCCTCATGAATGGAAATGAATGATCAAAACAACGAATGTTCTCCGCTTCCGATTGACAAAGGCAGCACTGATCACTTGCTACAAGCCCCCATTTGATAAGCCTATCCCTTGTGGCTAACCGGTTGTGAGCCGCAATCCATGTAATAAAGCAGTGTTTAGGGATTCCATTAAACCAAACTTTGCGGTACCAAAATACTCGGGATTAGCAATTTCCATGTTTGAGCCGACGAGAAAGAGGTAGAGCCCGAGTTTCCTTGCTCGTACTGCCATTCATATCTATCGCCAGATGCACTTCTCAAACTTGTCGGGTTTGGAAGGACCTGAGAAAGAAAATTGATGACGTTGTTTTGACGGGTTGAAAAACGCTAATTTTCTGCGACTAGAGCATTTGAGACTAGCTTTCAAGCTTATTCCGGTGAGCTGCGGCCCCAAGTGTCATGTGTAGTCAATTAAAGCACCCACAGAGGTCAACCTGTCAAACCAGAAACTATAAACACTTCCATTAGCCACTTTACAGTATATGAAGGGTGGAGCGATTTCCCGGATCTTAAGAAGTTGCTTCCAGCACCAACTCCCTGATGGTCGGATGCGAGAGTCCCATACGTGCTTTCCTTTGACAATGTGATTTTCAATCCATGACACCCAGAGATAATCCGCCCGAGAAATTAAGATTCAGATGAGCTTGAACCTGAAAATGATGTTCCAATTTTTCAGCCTTCTCAACCCTAGGCCCCCACTGCTCTTTGGCTGGCACACCTTTGTCCAACTAATCTTGGTTTTGTGAGACCGATTTGTTTCGTCCGACCACAAATAAGAGTTGCAAAGCTTTTACAAAAAAATATCATTACAAATGAACGAATGTTGTGGGAAAAAAAGGCATAAAAAAAAGAAAAAAATACAGGGATGAGAAAACAGGTGCAAAGATAGGGATGAAAAAACACGTGTAGTTGTCTCGTTTAGACTTTACTCGAAAAATCCGAACGGGACAAAACCGAGTAAAAGAAAAAGAATATGGTTAAATTTAAATAATTAAAAAATAGTTGGTTTTTCTTAGCATATCCTTCACTTAAATTTTACTTTTATATGATGCTAATAATTTGTTCATCTATTCAATTCGATTGATGGGTTAATAATTTTCAGTTGTGACCCAGAGAAAATTAAAGAAATAATTCCTGGAAATTACTATGTAAAAAGCACTAAGACCACATAATATGAGCAAGTTTGGGATCCCTATTCCAGTTATGTAGTGTGATTCAAGTTTCTCTTTGGTCTAAACACACTTTTCTAATTCTTAGTCCCTGAACAACCTTTAACCACATTTTCTTTTCCGTTTTTTTAGGACATTGGCATAACATGTGGAACTCGTCAATTTCTTGAAACTGCAGTTGAATATAAATCACGGTTACGTTTACAGTGTCATTCATTGGCCCAAAAATCAGAAAAAAAAATATCGATTTTTTTCCATAAAAGAAAAAGCAGGACTATATCGGTATATCCTTAAAAAATAAAAAATAAACCCTAGCCTAGTGCGTGTCTGCGTGACGCTCCGGTTTTGAATTTTGAAAAAAAAAAAGAACCGTTGTGAAATATAAGCCTTTTAATAATAATCTCCTTCCTATTTAAACCATTCTCTCTTAATTTTGTCCATTTCTCTCTTACTGAAAACAAAATCTGAGAATCGCGAAGAAAGAAGAGTTATCTTTGAGAGATTGATATTGAAGATAAAGCGATGGAAAATGGAGTTAAAACTGCTGTTTCCGCCATGGAAGCTTTCGAGAAGCTTGAGAAAGTAGGTGAAGGTACTTACGGGAAAGTTTACAGAGCAAGAGAGAAAGCTACTGGGATGATCGTTGCTTTGAAGAAGACGCGTCTCCATGAGGATGAAGAAGGTGTTCCTCCCACTACTCTTCGCGAGATCTCTATCTTGCGCATGCTCGCTCGTGATCCTCACATCGTTAGGTTCGATTTCTTTTTACTTTTCTGATTGGGTTCTAGGGTTTAGTCTCCTTTCTGGAATTCTTCAATTTCTTGTTTTGGCTTGTGATTTTAGGACTCAATTTCGATTTTTAGGGTTTAGTCCCCATTAATCGATCTCTTAATTCATTTGAGGACTCTGATTCTCTCTCCGTTTCTCGCTTTACTCACTCTTAGGTGGTTGTAGTAGTTCTTCGTTTCATTTTTTTTGCTATCTGTTGTGTGCTCCGATCGAGATCAAATGGTTTCTAGTCTAATATCTCTTTTGGATTCTTCAATTGAGGACTCCTGAATACGAAATCCTTAGGGTTCCTTATGTTATCCAAATACTAGAAAATGTCAAAGTAGAACCTTTGTGTTTTGATCTTAGTTTCAACTAGTTTTTTGGGTGATTGCATTTCTACTCAGAGATTATTGGTCATAATAATCATCTTCTTCTCCAGGTTGATGGATGTTAAGCAAGGAATAAACAAAGAAGGAAAAACTGTACTCTACCTGGTTTTCGAGTATGTTGACACTGATCTCAAGAAATTCATTAGAAGCTTTCGTCAAGCTGGACAGAACATTCCACAGAATACTGTCAAGGTTTGAATATTTTGAGCTTTTTGCTGTGTTTTTTTTTTTTTTACTCTCACGCGATAAGCTAAAAGAAACATGTTCTTGAATTGCAGTGCTTGATGTACCAGTTATGCAAAGGCATGGCTTTTTGCCATGGCCATGGAGTGTTGCACAGGTAAAATTCGTCTTTGTTTCAAGAGAATAATGCCTTGAGAAACCCATTGAGAGACAGATCACTAATCTTACTTCTCTTGGTTTCCATTACAGGGATCTTAAGCCTCACAATCTCTTGATGGACCGGAAGACAATGACGCTCAAAATAGCAGATCTTGGATTAGCCAGAGCCTTCACTCTCCCAATGAAAAAGTATACACATGAGGTATAAGTCTGTGTTGATGAAACTTTAGTCCTGTTTCATTATAGTGTTTTAAAATCCTTTCTTAGTTTGTCTGGAGTTATACTCATGATGTTTTTACTCCCATAATTTCCTTTGCAACAGATTCTAACTCTATGGTATAGAGCTCCGGAAGTTCTTCTTGGAGCCACCCATTACTCAACTGCAGTGGATATGTGGTCTGTTGGCTGCATTTTTGGTACAAAATCTTCTCTTACAGTTTCACTGGTTTCAATTCAATGTCACTATAGCAAGAACTAACAGTTTTGTTTCCTTCTGATTTGTAGCTGAACTAGTGACCAAGCAAGCAATCTTTGCGGGAGACTCTGAGCTCCAACAGCTTCTCCGTATTTTTAGGTAAGTCTTTGTGTTCATCTTCACCTTTCTCTGACACACAAACATGACATTCGCTAACTCGGTTGTTCTGTTTCTTTCTCTTCTGTGAAATACAGGTTGTTGGGAACACCAAACGAAGAAGTGTGGCCTGGAGTAAGCACACTCAAGGACTGGCATGAATACCCGCAATGGAAACCGTTGAGTCTCTCCACAGCTGTGCCAAACCTCGATGAGGCCGGACTTGATCTCTTATCTGTAAGTCCCCAGTGTCTAACACACATCTCAGACCTTGCTTGATTAGTAGATAATCACTAAGCTGAGAGTAATTTGCGTTTTTCTTTGTGCACAGAAAATGCTGGAGTACGAGCCAGCAAAACGAATCTCAGCAAAGAAAGCTATGGAGCATCCTTACTTCGATGATTTACCTGACAAATCCTCTCTCTGAGTTCTTTTTATGAACTCTCAGTAGTATATTTTGTTCCATCTTTGTCTTTGCTTGTCTCAAGCATTTATGTGCTATCTTAGGATGATTGAAGTTTTAATATTCCCTTTTGATTGGGCCTCTATTCCCAATTGTATAACCCTCCAAACTTTTTAACAATGAAAGAATATATCTGTTTCTCTACTATTTCAAAGTAGCGAGATTTGCAAATGTTGCCTGTTTGTGCGTGTGTGTGTGTGTTCAGGCTACGAGCCACATGAAGAATGTGGGCCAGACAGTGAGAGAAACTGAAGCCAAGGCATAATTCCAGAATAGAATCACAGAGCATTCGCTTTCTCCTGATCCGAACAGTTGAGTGATTGTACCTACCAAAAGGTCAAGTGAGTTTATGAGGAAGACAGTGTGATGTGTTTTGGTAGTATTTTTGTGAGTCTGAAGAACGAACCAAGATTCATTGCCGGGGGAACGACATACTGAAGCAGAAGAACAAACTGGTAGAGCGGTTCGGATGTAACCAAACCCAAGTAATGCGCTCCTCGTACTATGAAAACGCCGGATATTGGCAGCAACAGGTAACGCACAACCACCACACCCATTAAGACTGACCTGTTCATTCCTGAACCTCTCAGACCTGTGATTATTGAAAGAGAGAGCAGAGATTTAAGGTTTTGTCTTTGGAAAAAAAACTTTTTGCAGCTATTGTTATTGATATATTTACCATTGAGAAGGTTTCCGCCTACAATCAGAGTCAGAACAGGAATCGCCCCATCCCTTCAAGAAATTAAGCTACTCAAGTAAGCATTGATGATTATCACTGACGAGTGAGATTTTAATATGTTGTAGAATACCCCAATAGAGATACTGAGTCCTCAATCACTCGGAGTGGAGCTGTGTTGCCGACTAGTAGCTTCCGTAGTATAGGATTTAACCCAACCGCAAGCGCGATAAGCTGAAGAGAAAGAGGATTAGTTGCTTAACTAGTTTTGGTTCAAGGGAACATTGAAACAAACCGCTGCAATAGTTGAAGGAGCAAATATTGTTCGTAGATTGATTTTCTCTGCTGCAGAACACACTCTTTGCTTGATCTTGCTCCAAGTCCCAACCTCCTTTTAATATACACAATCGCTCAAAAATCAGTAAGTTGAAGCATAAAATGCTCACAAGAATATAAAAGGAAAAGGTTTAACTGAGACCTGCTCCCCAACTTCGTCTTTGGGAGAAATCAGTGGCATTGTAGACGGGGTACTGTTTATTGCAGTTTCTCCACCAGGATTTGCTAGCATCCGCATAAGATTGTATACATAAGTCCATATGTAAATGGCTCCAATCTTATATACATCAAAAAGACGTTTATGACTTGTATTAGCATTAAAAACATCCTGAATTAAAAAAATACATGTGGTAGAAGAAGAAGAAGAAGAAATGGTGAGGTACCGCCATTGAGAGTGCAATATAACCTAATCCATATTTCTCACAACTCTCAGGATCTCCAAAAGGACTTCCCTTTTCATTACATATAGCTGGGATGATAATGAGTGGCATATTTCCCAAATTCCCTGTGTTGGATTATACAAATTCCATCACTGATTGATTTAGATTCTAATAAATTCATGAATGAAACAACTTTTGTACCAGCAGCACAACAACCAACAATGATGCCACGGAGATGCGAAGGAGGTTTAGTGATTTTGATAACAATCCATCCAAGAAACGAACCAATGATGAATGTAAGCAAAACATTGAGAGGCATGAACCACCTGAAATCTCCCCAACAAACAAAAAAAAAAAGATTCAAAAATCACATTTCATTTCAAGCAGAAAGATCAGTTCTCTGAATCAAGAAAACTTACATTTTCACCATGCTTTCGTATGTAATAGTCTCAGATAAACTGCTTGCAACAAGTGAAGGACTTAACACATAGAAAACTATCTGTAAAAACCAAAACTCATTAAAGACCTTAGAGAATTGATTAATCAAAATCGCTTCAATGTTATCCACTGACGTTGTTGAGTTGTTTTCTAGCATCTTGATTGAGAATGTTAACTCGATCCATAGCCAAGTAAAATCCGATTCCTGTTATCATCAGAATCTTTGCAACTGGTATCGACGAGGTTATGAACAGATCCAAAAGCCTCATCGTCATCGTCGCTTGCAATCTGATCACCAAAACAATATGCTTCTATAGATTCACCATTTTTTGCACTCAAATCGAGCATACTATAAAATCATATTACGAAAAACATTCAAATCGTGTTTTCAATTTGAGAGATGGTTTCGTGATGATGATGATGACTTACGGAATTGAAACAAGGGAGGATCGAGAGGAATGGAGATGGATCGTCTTCTTCTCTACGAAGCAGAGTATCAAATGTAAAATGCAAAAGATGCTAAGAAGATGAGAAACTTTGGAGTGGCTCTGGCTCTCTTCAACCCCAAATTTGCTTACACTTTGCTTTGCATGGCCTCTCGGTTCTACTTTTAGTAGTTTACTACAACTACCAAAAAAACAAAACTTAATTATTCTTAGGGACATTAAATTGCACCAATTATTATGATAGTGTAAATTATTCTTTGGAGTAAGTTTAGGATAGAGTTAAAAATTTTAAAATAGTATTTGTAAATAAATAGTCATAGCAAATGGTAATATAATCTAATAATCTATATACAATGACAGATTTGAGAAAAAAAAGATTTTGATGATATCATTATTTTATTATGTACAAAAAAAAAACAAAAAACAAATGGATATCAGTTTTTTTTTTTGTCAACTAGCCTAATCGTTTTAATAATCCCTTAACACCGTAAGAAGTAAGGTTCGAACCCCGAATCTACTAACTTAATGTGATGAGTTTTCAGAGGTGGCCACCATTGTGCCACTTGACTCCCACAAGACTTTTTTATTTTATATATTCGTATTGTAACATTTGGATGGTTATAAAATGTGACTCTTTTATCAAAAAAAAATATGTGACTCTCTCTTTTAAGAAACAAAATCCACAAAATATAGAATTTGAGAGAACATTAGATATAAATTCATATCATTTTGAATGTAATTAATAAGTTATATTGTAGAATGTAGACAATGTAAAAAAAACTTTATATTGTAAACAATTTAAAAAAGTGTTTAAAAAAAACTTTAAAATTGTAGACAAAGTAAAAATATGTCAAACATCAACTATTGTTTTCCCCTAACAAAAAAAAAAGGTATAAATAAACCTTGTCTTCGATTCTTGCGCAATACAAAACACCCATATCATATGCATAAAATCTATCGAGGGTTTCGAATTGGAAAATATATAACAAAACAACTCACAGAAAACACACTTAAAACATACAAGCATCAGTTCTGATAAACTCTCAACGATAAAACTAGGCAACCAACAACTCAAGTATCCTTATTTCAATCCATATGGAATATATATATATAACTAGGTTGAAGTTGAGCCTCCGCGAGATGGTGAAGGGTCTAGAGGAGGGACTTTCTCGCTGAAGAACCGAGCAAGAACCTTGTCTTCGGGAACTGCTAGAGCCTCGGTAAATTTTATGCTAATGGGTGTCTTATATTGGGTTACGGAACCCCCACGAGAAACGAAAAAATCCATTAGTGCATCAAACGTTCCATTTTGCGCCACTCTTAATTATCTCTAGAGCTCCAATTGATCCATCCTTAGTTCTCATTTTTTTTATAAAGGGTCCAATGATTCCTCCACCACATAGCAACATTCCACCAATACCTTGTTGTCATCAAGTTTAGTTGTGCCATTATTGTTGTTGAAGTTTTTGGTTTAGAATTCCCAATAAAGAATGTAGTGACCAGGAGTAGTGGAGATATCGGCATAACTTGTGAAGTCCATCAACATCCAATCTGCAGATTCTAGAACGAGTTTCGCATTAGTCACCGCTTTTAAAAGATCGACTTCCGTTGGTGCCTCCATTTGGATGCTTAGAGCCAATTTTTTCCTACGTGCGAATCTAAATTGAGGTGCGTTGTTGTGAAATCCTGCCGCATCTAAAATATCATCCACTTTATGTCGGTATAAACCTAGCAAAAATGTATATAACCATTAATTAAGAATATATTTAACACTTTTCATAGGATGTATATATGTACAACTCACCGGAATAACTTGTGACCAATGGCGCATAGTAACACCCTAACTTCACGTTCACGAGATCAACAATTTCGTTGTTGTTTTCTTCATCAACAGGTAAGAACTCAAAGTATGCGATATTGGGCATAAATGGGTAGGATACATCTTGTGGCTTGCATAGAGGATTCACATTAATCCCGAAAAATGTTTCGGATGACGCATAATCTGTGGTAATAAGAGGTAGTTTGTTGGAGTAGAACTCCATTGTTGGGATATATTGATCCATCTGCCCTGTAAAAATGCTTTCAATAAATTTGGCACTGGGCCAAAGTTGTCGCATTATACCTTCCCATGATTTTTGGCTGCAAGTTTGTTCGATAAAATCCGCCAATTTGGGATTAGGTCCTCCAAGTAGTATCATAGAGACCAACGCTTTGCAACTAAGGTCAGTGATCCACTCGCTTACTTGACCTGATCGGATATTAGTGCAGAATTCTTTCCAGAAATTTTCAAGAAAATTGATTGCTCGAATCAAGACGGGAGAAAATATAGCCCCTACTCTTACAACATCATCTCTTTGGACAAGGCCGCAGAGAAGTTGACAATACAAACTCCGTTTTTGGTAAGGACACCAAATGACTTCATCGGGACTTGTGTAGGAATTATACCTGTATGATGGTTGGTTTCTGAAATTCATCGAAATAATGAGTCATCATTGATATCGACACATCTGAGATCGCCAAATGTTCGTGAGGTCCTCTATTCAATCCTTTTCCTTCTTCTTGTTGCTGGATATATCGTTCGTACACATCTTCTCTTTGTTTCCCGAGCCTATAGTGAGTTACAGACAGAGTTCGAAAAGATCAAATCTTTGATGATTCCATCATACATGATTGAGTTGCGAAAACTTCTGGATAGGTATCCTACATCTGAACTGAATTCTTTCTGGTTAAAGAATCTTTTTCTAGTTGCTCTGGAACAATTAGGAGATTGTCTAGAAGAAATACGGGGTTCTGGCGGCAACACTCTTAATCATTCCTTTTCCTTGCTCCACGCCACCAACATGCCTACAAACCAAAGATATATTGGTGATGGAATTTAAAACACAAATATTTAATTTTAAGGTTGAACTTTTGTAGCAACATTTAAAAGAAGAAAATATCTAAAAGTAACTTAAATATAACAAGTGAGCGTAGATCATAGATGAATCTCATGTTCTCCAAGTACTTATCGTTTAGAGGCAATATCTATTGTTTCCCTTCTGAAGTTCCGAACTAAACTCACAAGTCTCACTAAAATTAGAGCACCAACTATAGAGTTTTATTTTACCAATCAGTGATAGATATGCTTTTTAGAATCTGATCCAAACGAAAAACAAGAAACGTAATAGTAAAACCTTGGAAGAAATTCAGTAATGGGTAGAGCCGAAAGAACATCCGAAGGCTCCCCATTTGCGACACGGTCTATATAAGACTTAACATCTTCGTAGGATACAAATGGTACGTTCGTTTTGAATAGCTTTTTATCAGGTCTTCCATGGAGAAAGCGTTAAAGGTACTCTGTATCTAAGTTGAGTGTGAGTATTTCCTTCAATACGTCGTCTTGTATTTGCTTCACATTGGATGTTAAATCATCAAGAACCTTCAGATAAGCTTAGACTCATATTTGGTTATCAATTGAAATAAAATATGAAACAAGAAAAACTAAACAAAATGATTTATTCAGATTGATACCTCATCGAACACGTTCACTGTTTTAGATTTAATCTTTTAAATGGAGAATCTAGGAAAACGATTTTGATTGGTTTAATATATTTTACAAAAACCAATGCTCCACATGGACGTTTTGTTCAATCAATTTGGACGTGTACCCAACTTATTTATCACGTGCAAATTAGTAATAGCCCACAGCTCGGAAAAGCATCACATGATGTGATTCACATCAAATAATTGGTGGTTACATTACAAACTATTACAGTGAATTCTATGCAGTGGTGTTAGAAAGATATCGCTAGATTTATACAATACTACTCCCAACAGTTCTACGCTTTATTTCACAAACTTATCTGTGAATCAAGGTTCGATATTGTCTAGGACCATGACAATTGCCACTTATCATCATCAAATACTACACAATCGTCGCTTATTTCACTGCTTTGCAACCATTAGTTTTAACTTGGATCCACAAAAGAAAAAAACCCATACAAGAGTTTACTACATACAAAATGCAATATCACCTTTTACTGTTACTCAGAAATCACCCCTTCACTGTTTAAGGCAGTCACAACTCGCAAGTCCATGAACTCGGTTTAAGACAATCCCAGTAGTTGTAAAGTTTCTCACTTATCGTTAGGGAGATATAGACGGAATTACACAAACAAAGGATCCAGACACAAACTCCTGAATAAACTCCAAGTCTTACCCCTTATAGAGGCCAAAGCTTATACCTTGTCTATCAGAAAAAATTATATATCATCTCTCTCAGAGCTTCATTTTTCACAGATTTCCCCTGCAGAAAAGATGCCAAAAGCTGTAAAAGGGAAAAATTGATGCAAGAAACTAAAAAGTGTAGCGCTGTTCGATGTAAGAGCAAAGCCAAACACAAAACCTGCGTCAAACTAGATTTTACCGATCTTTTTACAGCCACCACGCGGTAATGCGCATTAGCAAACCCATCGAGGACATTGTATAAACATAACAAAGAAAAAGAGAAAAAAATTAAAAGAGGAAAAGAGTTGCGGGATGAGAAACAACGAGCATTATTCAATAGCAATTTCGAGACCATCTCTCTAATAATACTTGATGACCATAATAAAGAGGTAAGAAATGTCAAACCAAGTTCAAGTCTGTATAAAGATTTAGCAATTGTTCAGAGATTGTATTCCACAACATCAACCAATTATACTTGTTTAATAAAAATCTCAGTGATTCGAATCCCTTATAATCACACACCTCATGGTTGCTTTCCTGTTAAAAAACAGAAACTAAGATCCATAAGTCTGAACTTTGAGATTAAAAAAGTTATGTAAGAAAGAAAATAGTCTGCATGCAAGGCTAAAGCAAAGCATTTAGCTTAGATTTAGCACCAAAGATTGTAAATTGAACTAGAATTCTCGACTTACATTAAAGGACTGAGTATCTGCCGGGTTGTGCTCCCCCAGGAAGTGACAAGGCCTGATTTGTAATGTCTTCAAGAACACGCTTGAGTTCAACTTTTGCTGTCTTAACAGATTTTTCACTAGGCCCTTCAATAAACAAGTAGAGCTTCCGTTCCCCAGGTCCCGGAATACGTCCTGGAGGATAAAACTGACCCCTGGTGGTAATGGCGGCTCCAGTCCACTCTGATATTGGACCCAAAGTTTCTTTGTGGGTGACCTTCCAACGAGCATTTTGTGGGAAATCATTGATTTCAAGTTCTGCTTCATAGTGTTCAGGCATTGCATCAGCTTGAATCTTTGCCAGGTTATGTTGCAAATTCATGGCAGCAACCATGGCAGCAGCACGGCCTGCCCCATCACTAGGAACGGTAGGAAGAGTAACCGGAAGGACACCTGGCACAGCGACAAGCCCGCCACCATTTGGCAGAAACTGGTTAGCTGTCACAGGAGCACTCACTGGAGCAGCAGCTTTGGCAGCAGCAGCAATGGCGGCTATCTGAGCAAACGTAGCCTGCTGCTGTGAGATCTCACCACCACCTGCCTTTCTTACTACATCATTCTCATCTTCCGAGTCAGACTTGTCTTCCTCAAAGCCATACTCCTTCGCTTGTGCTTTCTTTGCTGCTTTCCTGACTTCTTCCTCCTCTTCGTTGAATTTAAAGCCACTACCACCATAGCCAGTTCCATGAGCTTGCTCAATACCCTGTTTCACTTTCGCCATGAAGCCATCAGCAACTGCTTTCAGATCATCAGGAACTGGCTGCTCAGAAAGTTCCAGGGCCTTGACTAAATCTGGTGCATATTTTGAATCATCCTCGGAGATAAATGTAACAGCACAGCCTTTACGCCCTGCCCTGCCTGTCCTGCCAACGCGATGCACATAGTCTTCATAGTGGTTCGGTGCATCAAAGTTTACAACCAACTCAAGCTCTTTCACATCTAGACCCCTAGCCGCAACACTTGTGGCAATCAACAAATTGCAGACATTGCTCTTAAAATCAGATATAGTTGATTCACGATCAGTTTGGTCCTTACCCCCGTGAAGAGATAGACAAGGGTAACCATGTTTAATCATATCCCTAAACAAGGCATCGCATTTTTCCTGCGATTGAACAAAAATCAGAATTTTCCCTTTCTCATACCATTCCCCAAGAAGTTCCAGAAGTCTAAAGAACCTATCACTCTCCGGTCTGACTTCAACTAACTGAGTTATATCCTTATTCACAACACTCCTTCCACCGACCTGTATTTCTACAGGCTTGTTCAAGACTTTACGTGCCAAAGTTTCAACTTGGCGTGGAAAAGTGGCAGAAAAGAGCACAGTTTGACGATCAGGTCGAATGTTCTGAATAATACGAGTAATCTGAGGCTCAAAACCCATGTCAAACATACGATCAGCTTCATCCATTACCAAAAAAGTGACTCTTCGCAGATTAGTGATTTTCCCACTGCTTGTGCAAAGGATATCAATCATTCTGCCAGGAGTGCACACAACAATCTCAGTACCTCGCTTAAGTTCACTAATTTGCTGGGCAACTCCTGATCCTCCATACACAGGGACACATCTTATACCCAATGGCTTAGCAAACTTTCTGATATCGCTGTGAATCTGCTGAACAAGCTCCCTAGTAGGTGCCATTACAAGCCCAATTGGCCCATCACCAGCTTCAACGGGAGGCTGATCTTTTATATGCCTCAGCATTGGCAATACAAAACCAAGGGTTTTACCTGAGCCAGTTTTTGCAACCCCAATGCAGTCTCGACCGCTCATGATGATTGGGAGTGCTTGTGTTTGAATAGGCATTGGCTTTTCATAATTAAGCTTCTTCATAGTATCCAAAATTTTCCTGGTTAACCCAGTCTGGTGCCAAGACTTTATGGGTCTTGGAACATCCTTTCCATGAACTTTCAGCTCCAATTCCTTTCTGTAAATGTTAACCTCTTCTTGTGTCATCCTAGAGATATCTTTCACTTCGATATAGAAGTTCTTCCGGAAAGGTTCATACTCTATTTTTGAGTGGTCAACAAGGGACAATTTCTCTGCTTTTGTCTTCTTTACTCTCTTCATGAACTCCTCATCGTCTTCGTCTAAACTTGGATCATCATCATTCTTTGGTTCTGAATAATCAGAATCAGAATCTTCACCTTGAATTATCCTACCAAGGGCCTTATTAAAACCTTTCTTTGGCTGGTCACCACCACTTTCCTTCCCATTAATTTTAGAATCCAAAATATCATCATTCACTGCTGGGGGAGGAGCACCATTGCTAAGCTTCTCAACCTCAGGTAATACCATAGTATTCATAAAAGCATCTAAAGGATCAATTTCCTCTTCATCTGCAGCTCCGTCACCTCCACTCTCAGGGACAGTAGCAGCTGTGTCATTCTCCAAGTCTACCATCTTGGCAACACCATCATTTTCAGGTTTAGTCTCTCCATCAACATCCATTTCTGTTTCTGATTTTTCCTCCGGATGGCCTTCTTCATCATCAGATTCTCCTTCAAGAGTCCAAGCTTTACCGGCCTTGAGCTCTTTACCATCCGCATCACCCTTACTTTCACTTTCAGCTTCCTCCTTTTTCCTCTTCAATTCTTGCCACTCCTGGACTCTTCTCCTCCGTTTTTCCACCTCCTCATCCAACTTCTTCTGCTCATCCTCTAGTTCTTCTTCTCGGGTTTTTTTCTCTTTCTTTTCACCAACATCCTCGACACTCTTTCTCCTTGGACTATCTCCATTGCCATCTGCATGCCTGCTAGGTCTACCAACACTCTTTTCACGCTCTTTCTCCTTCCGTTCTCTGCTCTCTTTTCTTCTACGTTTCAAGTCACGCTTGACATCATCATCACTCTCTTCATTGCCAACCTCTCTTGATCTCTCCCTTTCCCGGATCCTCCCACTACCCCTTTCTTTTTCACGTTCTCTCCTATCCCTCTCTCCATCTTCCCGTTCCCGCCTTTCTCTTTCTTTAACTCTCTCCTTCTCACGCTCCTCTCGTTCCCGTTCTCTCCTCTCACTATCCTTCTCCTTTTCTCTTTCTTTCTTCTTTCTCTCCTCCCTCTCTCTATCTCTATCCCTTTTCCGATCTTTTCCTCTATCTCTCTCATGTTCTCGATGTCCTCTCTCCTTCTCCTTCGCTCTGCGTTTATCCCTCTCATCCTCTTCTTCATCGTCATCTTCAGAATCACTACTCTTCCTTCTCTCCGACCGTCTCTTCGACCTCTCCTTATCCCTCCGTCTCCGCTCCCTCTCCTTCTCTTTACGCTTCTCCCTCTCTTCATCATCATCTCTATCGTAATCATCTTCAGAATCACTACTCTTAACTCTCTCAGACCGTCTCTTCCGCCTATCCTTCTCTCGACGCTTCTCCGAACCCTTATCCTTCTTCCGCTCCTTACTCCGATCACGATCCCGCCGATTCTTCTTCAAATCATCCTCCTCCTCCTCTACCTCCATATCTTCGCTCCTATACTTAGATTTATCTTCCTCCATTCCTAAATTCAGCTCCAAACACCACAAATCCGGATAGAAAAACACGCAGATTCAAGGAAAATCAATGAAATTCGCCCGCCCCGATGATCCACCGCGAAATTACGCGTGAGCGACCTGATTCAGAATCAATGTGTGAGGAATGAATATCAGATTAATCGAACAGTAAACAAACAAGTTTGAAAAGCTTACACAGATAAATCTTCGATGGAGAAGACGAAGCTAAGAGAAGAATCGAGAGTGAACAGGAACGTCGGAACCCTAACGTCTGGAAATTGTGGAATGTTTGCTAAAATCTGAGATGGCGGTTTTTCTTAATTTTTTTCTTTTTTATGTAATAACAGAAATTAGCATCTCCGGCCGTGTAAAAAACGTAGCCGACCTGATTTGGATTCATATTGAGCCCATCTTCCACATGACGATTTTGGTTATCTGTTTAAGCCTAAAGCCCAAAAGGAGATGTCAGCTTTTTATTTCTTTGATATAATATTTCTAAAGACAGTTTCGCAATTTTTTTAATAAGATATCTCCTTATATATACCATTTATTCGAAAAATCTCTTAAATATAGAAGAAAATTTTAAATAAATAAATATTTTCCTAAGTTTGTGAACTATACTTGGTAATATATGCAAATATGAATTATATTTAGTCAGTCACAAATTTTCTCACCAAAACTTTAAAATTTTATTTGTTTAATAATAATAAAATACCAAAGAGGTTCAAATTAATAAATCTTTGATTTTTTTCTAAAAATATAAACCTGGCACATGTAATTTTTCTAAATTACTATTAGATAATAGATGCTAAACATATAATAATATCAAGTTGTCAACAAAAAATTCATCACGTGATATTATCGAAGTGAATTTATAAATTTATGGAAGTTTTTGATAATGTTTACAGTTTTTAGAAAAATTTATAAGCTTTAAAAAATTTTCATGTGTTTCACAAGTTTTATATATTTTACGTGTTTACAATGTCCAAAAATTATTTATCTTACATTTAAAAGATCAATATTTAATAAAAAGTTCATATATATTTAATACATTTTTACGTGTTTTAAATTTTTTCACGTGAGTACAATGTCTAAATATATTTATTTTACATTAAGAAGATCATAGTTTTAAAATTGTTCATACAATTGTAATATATTTTTCCGTGGTTTTAAAGATATATATGTATACCCTGTAAAAGTATTGTTTACAACTTGACATCTTCAGTTGTTTTTCATATTTAAACTCTAAATCATAAAAACAAAATTTTAACCCCAACATCATCCCCTATATATTAATTAAGAATCATTTAAACAAAATAACCTTATGTTTACATAGAATATTACAACACTGTCATGCTGACGTGTCGTCGCCAAAATGATTATCGGAGAATATATTTTATAGGATATTAATTACTACACTAATTACATAATATGCCATTAAATCAAGGGAGAATTGGCTAAAAGGGACAAATATATCATATCTTTGTGAATCTAAGCTTTTTGGTTATTAGGCTTTATTAATTACTTAAATAACCTTATAATTAAAAGGAGAATTGGCTAAAATGATCAAATATACTCTATGTTTGTGAATCTAAACCTTTATGTACCTAGTTTGGTAAACTAACCTTTATATTAATTAAAAACCAATTATTTCCTCATCCTAATTATAATTAAGAAAATTAATTAATTTTTGGTTTTTTGTTTTTTCTTTAGTAAACTCGATCGATTTAGTTTCCTTTTTATTAATTGGGTAAACCCTCTAAAAGATAGAGAGGCTTTGCCAAATCCCTAAAATTTACCAAATCCCTAAAATTTAGTTTCTTTTCGTCGCTTTCTTCTCTCGGACCTCCATTCTTACCGAGTCTCAATTCTCTCCGGCGGCGCTAGGTTCTCTACGGTTTGTTCACCTTCTATTTTTGATTCATAAGGAATTCTGAATCGATTTAAGAATTCAGCTTCTATTTTTGATTCATATCTATGTTTTGTTCACCTATTATTTTTGATTCACAAGTTTTGTGCGTCTTCCTTCTTCGGACTCTCTGTTTCCGTCACTATATATTTCTTGCATGTCACTTTCCTCTTCTTCCATTTAGTTTCTTTTCTGTTCACATCGTTCGTGTTGTAATTTTTTAATAAAAAAAATCTAAACTTTTGTGTGACTTGATGAATTTAGTGATTATTCTTCAATTTGGTGAATATCTTGATTTTTATCTGCATTTATAGGATTTGGGATTATGATCTTATGTTGATTTTTGCTTGTGTTATGCTGTAGCTATAGGACAAATTACTTTTTCTTGGTAATTAATTTTATAAAATTTTATGCTATCCTATCCATCGTCTCTTTCATTAATTAATTTGCTTAACTCTCCATCACGTAATCTTTGTCTAAGAACACATCCCCATTTCACTAAGAGACACACTAATGTTCCATTTCCTCAGGTATTTAAATAATCTTTTGTCTTTCGGAGCAGTTGATCTTGGCTTTTTCTTAATACTGCAGCAAAGTTTGGAATATCTCTTGCCGGTAATAATTCTTCACTAACTCATTTATTTTCACAAACTCAAAAACACATCTGAGTCTTTGTTCTCGTAAAACACATACGAGTTTCTATGGTTTGTTGTAATTGTTTCGATGCTATAAATTAGAAACTACAATCGCCAGGATAGAAGATGGTTCTTTTGATTTTGATTAAAGTGAAATGTTATAGAAGTAAATGCTTTTCTGATTACGTTTCTTTCATGATCCTAATGGTCAAGTAAGATGCGTTCTTTTCATTTAGTGTTGTCTTACTCATACCGTCATACGTTTGATATATCCTTGATATTCAGCTGAGAATACAACACACACGTAGGTATGATCATTGCTGAATTTAAATTTTCTCTAGTAGGATCTTATTCCTGTTTTAGATATATCATCAATTAACATTTTCTCTAGTGACAGCGTGTCATTCTTCTGCTTCGTCCATTAACATTGCTCTACCTTTGCCATTTATTACTTGAATCATGTAGGAATGGAAGATGAATTTCCGAAACGTTTTCTCAAGACGGGACATGAGCCACAAGTGGACCACATAAACAACCGTTGCAGATTTCCTCTTATGAGAAAATCGGAAGCAGTGTTCCCGACAGAATACAATGAAGTCAGTAAAAATTCAGTATTTGCAAAGATGTTGTCGATAAAGGAGAATGGTTTGGGCTACTCAGCTCGTCTAATACACAGCATGATGTGTCGACAGCTTGTAACAGAGATAAAATATGAAGTATGGTGTGTATTTGGAGGAAGGTCGTTGAGATTTTCACTACAGGAATTTCATGCGATTACAGGGCTTAAGTACGAAGATGATCATGTGAGCACTGAGATAGACAATATTGAAGATGATGATGGGTTTTGGAGTAGTCTATTAAAGAAGAAGGAAAACATCAGCATTAAGACATTGCTTGATAAACACTTAAGCAATGCGAAGAAGTGGAAATATGTGGACAGACTCCGATTTGTGTATATTTGCGTAATAATGGGTGTGGTAGTGGCAAAGGATGAAAATGCACATATTCCACACAAATACGTGAAGCTTGTGATGGATTTTGATTTAGTTGAGAGCTATCCATGGGGTCGTGATGCGTTCAGATGTCTAATAACATCTATCATCGAATCACGAGGTAAGTTAAAGAACAAGAGCTATACTTTGGACGAATTCTCATACGCATTTCAGATTGGATTATGGAAGCAATTCCAATCATTGGAAAGTTTTTGGCAAGCAAAATCAGTGAAGACGTTTTTGAATGTCGATGAGTGGTATTGCAAGTTTCATATCTGACATAATTCAACTTGAGGGCACAATTAAATCAAATGTGAGTATTATGCAGAATTAAGAATATAACTCTTGTTTCATAGTGTGTCTAACTGTTTTTTTTTTCCATGCTATTGTAGGATTCAATTTTTCCATACATCTCATCCAATGGAAATGCTGATATTATTTATTCGGTTGAGTATTTGTGGCCTGATGAAGTATGTGATGATGGAGTGGATAACTTGAAAAATGCAATCAGATTGGGCAATGAGTTTGGACCAAATATGTGGGAGAGTTTTGAAGATGGTGAGACTATTGAGAGTCAAAATGAGCAAGAAGTTGAAAGTCAGACTTTCGAAGAAGACAACGAGGTTGCAAATACTGTTAGCGATAATATTCCAGTTTCGGAATCGAAGAGAAAACGAAGCAACCTGATATTGGTTTTGAACAACGCAAGAGACGGTTTTTGTGCCAACGAACTGCAGGAGTACAAGATGGTAACAATGAAGCCATGAAGTCTTTTATGCAAAGACATGTTCAAAAGATTTTCAAGCGAATGGAAGCAGTAGAGTTTCAAGTTTCAGAGATGAAAAATGTTCTATCCGAGTTAACCAAAACTGCAGAAACAGCCACAACATCTAAAACTGTGGTAAGTAAGAAAAAACCTCTTTTCGTTCTCGTTAAGATGTTATTTTCCTTTTGTATGTTTTGTTTTTGTGTAAACTTCTAAATGTAATAGATAATTAGGTGGATAACTTTGTTGTATGTTTTATTGTAACCTTCGTTACGTTAGATAATTAAGTGGAGAACTTTGTTGTATGTTTATTGTAACCTTCATTGTATTGTTTTATTTTTTTAATCGTTTTAACAGGTCCTTGTTGTATGTTTATTGTAACCATCGTTGTATTTATTTTTTTTCAACGTTTTAACAGGGCCAAAACATATGTGGAATGTTTACTAATTCTGATATGGCTGAAGATAACGTACTTTTGAGTCTATCTTGTGACATATATAATAATTTGGGAACACAAGAGTACTTACAAAAAAATAACTGGACTTCTTTCGCAAGACACTGTAGCTAGTGGGTTCGATCCTACTCAGACATATAACGACAAGAAAAAAATGGTGGATTATAGTAGAATAAAAACAGAAGAGGATCCATTGGTCCTTGTTCCGGAGGAATCTTTTATGAGAATGCTTGAATGGTCTAACAAACGCTGGTAAGTCAATCACTTATTTCTCATAAAATTATTTTATTGTGTGTATATTAAATACTATCAAACGCAAAATTATTTTCAGGAATCTGAAGTTTGGTCCAAGCGTTATTCATGTTGATTTATTGACACGAATCATAGGACATTTACAATGGTTCACCAACGAGGTGAGTTATGCATTATCATATTAAATTTTAGATGTTATGGCAACCAGTTTTATGCAAACAAACTCTCTATTTRTATCAGGATATGGATGTTGTTATGTATTTATTTCGGGAGAATACATCTTTAGGTCGTTGGAAATGTGATCACATTTAAAATATGTATTCTGATTTCAGGATATGGATCTCATTTCCAACGACCTAAAGATGTATTCTCCGAAATCTGTCATAACAGCCCAGAATTTGTTTATATAAGACTAATATGAATTAATCACCGTTGGTGAGCTCATAAATGTCTATGATGATGTCAATAAATGGCTGACAAAGATTCCTGAAATGGTTTGATATTTAATAAAATAATTTTATGAGAAATGTGATTGACTTACCTGTATTCTCACTCTCCTCGAGCTTCTCTGTTTTGCACTATAATCCACATTTTCTTGTTGTTATGTGAACCCATGCTGATGTTGCTCGGTTATTTTGTAAGTACTTAGAGTATATATGTCAAAGATGAATCTTCAACCCCACATATGTTTTTATACGTTGATTGAAAAAATAAAACAATAGAATGAAGGTTCTGAATAAACATACAACAAGTTCTAGAATTATCTAACGTAGCGAATGTTACAATAAAACATACAAAGCAAAGTTATCCACTAATTATCTATTACATTTAAGTTTACAAAAACAAAACATACAAAGAAAATAACATCTTAATGAGAGCGAGAAGGGTTTTCTTGCCACAGTTTTAGATGTTGTGGCTGTTTCTGCAGTTTGAGTCGACTCGGATAGAACATTTTCATCTCAGAAACTCTCTTCCATTTGCTTGAAAATCTTTTCTCAAAACTGAGAAAGCTGATTTGAACATGTCTTCGCATAAAAGACTTCATGGCTTCATTGTTACCATCTTGTACTCGCAATTCTTTGGCACAAACCGCCTCCAGTTCGAACCAATATCAGGTTGCTTGCTTTTCTCCTCGATTCAAACTGAATATTATCGCTAACAGTTTTTCGTTGTCTTCTTCAAAGTCTGATTTTCAACTTCGCTCATTTCGATTAGTCTCACCATCTTCAAAACTCTCCCACATATTTGGTCCAAACTCATTCCCAATTTGCATTTTTCAAGTTATCCACTCCATCATCACATACTTCATCAGGCCACAAATACTCAACCGAATAAATAATATCAGCATTTCCATTGGATGAGATGTATGGAAAAATTGAATCCTACAATAGTATGGAAAAAAAAACAGTTAGACACACTATGAAACAAGAGTTATATTCTTAATTCTGCATAATACTCACATTTGATTTAATTGTGCCCTCAAGTTGAATTATGTCAGCATATGAAACTCTTGCAAGACCACTCCAATTTGTGCATCGACATTCAAAAACGTCTTCACTGATTTTGCTTGCCAAAAGCTTTCCAATGATTGGAATTGCTTCCATAATCCAAATCTGAAATGCGTATGAGAATCCGTCCAAAGTATAGCTCTTGTTCTTTAACTTACATCGTGATTCGATGATAGATGTTATTAGACAGCTGAACGCATCACGACCCCATGGATAGCTCTCAACTAAATCAAAATCCATCACAAGCTTCACGTATTTGTGTGGAATATGTGCATTTTCATCCTTTGCCACTACCACACCCATTATTACACAAATATACACAAATCAGAGTCTGTCCACATATTTCCACTTCTTCGCATTGCTTAAGTGTTTATCAAGCAATGTCTTAATGCTGATGTTTTCCTTCTTCTTTAATAGACTACTCCAAAACCCATCATCATCTTCAATATTGTCTACCTCAGTGCTCACATGATCATCTTCGTACTTAAGCCCTGTAATCGCATGAAATTCCTGTAGTGAAAATCTCAACGGCCTTCCTCCAAATACACACCACACTTCATATTTTTTCTCTGTTACAAGTTGTCGACACATCATGCTGTGTATTAGACGAGCTGAGTAGCCCAAACCATTCTCCTTTATCGACAACATCTTTGCAAATACTGAATTTTTACTGACTTCATTGTATTCTGTCGGGAACACTGCTTCCGATTTTCTCATAAGAGGAAATCTGCAACGGTTGTTTATGTGGTCCACTTGTGGCTCATGTCCCGTCTTGAGAAAACGTTTCGGAAATTCATCTCCCATTCCTACATGAGTCAAGTAATAAATGGCAAAGGTAGAGCAATGTTAATGGACGAAGCAAAAGAATGACACGCTGTCACTAGGGAAAATGTTAATTGATGATATATCTAAAACAGGAATAAGATCCTACTAGAGAAAATTTAAATTCAGCAATGATCATACCTACGTGTGTGTTGTATTCTCAGCTGAATATCAAAGATATATCAAACGTATGACAGTATGAGTAAGACAACACTAAATGAAAAGAACACATCTTACTTGACCATTAGGATCATGAAAAAAACGTAATCAGAAAAGCATTTACTTCTATAACATTTCACTTTAATCAAAATCAAAAGAACCATCTTCTATCCTGGCGATTGTAGCTTCTAATTTATAGCATCGAAACAATTACAACAAACCATAGAAACTCGTATGTGTTTTACGASAACAAAGACTCAGATGTGTTTTTGAGTTTGTGAAAATAAATGAGTTAGTGAAGAATTATTACCGGCAAGAGATATTCCAAACTTTGCTGCAGTATTAAGAAAAAGCCAAGATCAACTGCTCCGAAAGACAAAAGATTATTTAAATACCTGAGGAAATGGAACATTAGTGTGTCTCTTAGTAAAATGGGGATGTGTTGTTAGACAAAGATTACGTGATGGAGAGCTAAGCAGATTAATTAATCAAAGAGACGATGGATCAGATAGCATAAAATTTAATAAAATTAATTACCAAGAAAAAGTAATTTGTCCTATAGCTACAGCATAGCACAAGCAAAAATCAACATAAGATCATAATCCCAAATCCTATAGATGCAGACAAAAATCAAGCTATTCACCAAATTGAAGAATAATCACTAAATTCATCAAGTCACACAAAAGTTTAGATTTTTTTATTAAAAAATTACAACACAAATGATGTGAACAGAAAAGAAACTAAATGGAAGAAGAAGAAAGTGACATGCAAGAGATATATAATGACGGAAACAGAGAATCCGAAGAAGGAAGACGCACAAAACTTGTGAATCAAAAATAATAGGTGAACAAAACATAGATATGAATCAAAAATAGAAGCTGAATTCTTAAATCGATTCAGAATTTCTTATGAATCAAAAATAGAAGGTAAACAAACCGTAGAGAACCTAGCGCCGCCGGAGAGAATTGAGACTCGGTAAGAATGGAGGTCCGAGAGAAGAAAGCGACGAAAGGAAACTAAATTTTAGGGATTTGGTAAATTTTAGGGATTTGGCAAAGCCTCTCTATCTTTTAGAGGGTTAACTCAATTAACAAAAAGGAAACTAAATCAATGGAGTTTACTAAAGAAAAAACCAAAAACCAAAAACTAATTAATTTTCTTAATTATAATTAGGATGAGGGTTTAATTGGTTTTTAATTAATATAAAGGTTAGTTTACCAAACTAAGTACATAAAGGTTTAGATTCACAAACATAGAGTATATTTGACCATTTTAGCCAATTCTCCTTTAAATTTATTTATTTATGAAAAATCGAATAAGTAAATATTCCATAAAATTATAGCTGATTTTATTCTTTTCTAAATTACAGATTTCAATTATTTATACAATAATATACTATTAAAATATTTTAAAATTTTTATTTAATTTATTAATTTTCTTATAAATATTATAAATATCTTATCCCGCGTATAACGCGGGAATTACCTAGGTTTCAACTGGTAACCATTAAAAGAACAAAAAGAATAGGAACAAACGGAACACTGAATAATGGAACAAACAATTTTTGAGGAATGAAAAGGAAAAGATGGTAACCATTATGATAAATGGTAACCTAACAATAACAATATCATTAAAATATATATTAAATAATTAATAAATCATATTTCAATGAAAAATACTAAAATAAATATCATATTTAAATAATTTTACATTTGATTTAAACTAAAATTTATGAACTAAATTTATATATTTCATGTTAAATATTAATTATTAATATTAACCTAAAATAAAATTGTAAGAGTAATTTAAAATATATATACTTTTCAATAAACATCTTAAATTTATTTTACTATCCATATAATTTTCAAATAAAGCTTTAAGATTAATTTAACATGAAATTCTTATCAAAAATATTTTTTTCTATAAATATATTATGAAGCTATGAAACTTATTTTATATTAAAAGAAATATATTATTAGTAAAATTTATTTTCTATTTATTTTAAAATAAAAACAAATTTCAATATTTGTTTTTTTTTGTTCCTTTTTGTTCCTCGTCAATTTTGTAAAGAAATATTTTTGTTCTATTGTTCCTCATTTGATGAGGAATGTAGAAAAATGATGTGGAGGAAAAATTACTCTTAAATGGTAAAAAAATTGAAAAATAAATAGAATATCACATTCGTTATCATTCTTTTTCTAAATTATGATTACCAATTGAAACCCTAGTGTACTCTTAATCTCTAACTAACATCGTGAACCTCGTCTAAAATTCAAATAAAAAATTTAAGCGCTTCATCTAAATACTAATTCCAATCTTATGAACCTAAACCACCGTTTATTAATATTCGTCGAAACTCGTCATCACCAAACACCCAACTTCTTATTCTTCTTCTTCTACCCATATGTGCCTCTTTCTTTAATACATTTTTGTCCAAAATATATGAAAGAGTGTTAGTTTCACTTTTTTTAAAAAAATCAAGGTGCATAACAATTTATAAAATGGATTAGCATATAGTTCTCCTTTCTTCTAAATACTGTACGTGTGTAAATCATTGCTGAATCTAACATAAATCTTACGTGGTTATTTGCTTATAGCTGTCGCAACAACAATAAAAGGAACAAAACCCATTTTTATCAAATTTTCCAAAGTTAACAAACTCTGAAAATAATAATAATAAATACAAAAAGAAACAAATTAGTGTTTACATTTTAGTGTAAAAACAACAAAGTTCGCGAACTCTCTGTGTCGCTCAGCAGGTATGAAAATTAAAAGTTAAAAAACCACATCCATCTCATCTTTAACCATTGACAAAAGATTTTTTCTCCTCTTTCAAATTCTCTCCCTTTAGTCTTTGCTGCTGCTTCTCTCTGTATCTTCTTCTTCTTCTTCCAGTTGCTTTCAATTCCTCCGCCTGTAAACCCTAGCGCGCCGCCGCCGGAGGTCCTGCGTTCTCATCCCGTGTCGCCGTCGCTGCAGAACAGGCAAGCACTTGTTTTTATTTGCTGCTCTCCTTATTTTCTGGAAGCCTTTCGGGGTTTTTATCAGCTTGTTTTGATTAGTCTGAGGCTGTAAAGCTATAGAGTTAGTGAGTGAGTTTGCTCCACTTCTTCTAAGGAGGGATAGATAGATATACTATGGTTTCTAGGCGGCGAAGAAATACATTTCTTTTTGTTTTATCCTGAATCGCCAATACTCATTTACAGTGTTTATCTTCTTCTTTTTTTTCATGATTTTGTCTTCGTTTTTATGACGTTTTCTTGCTGTGACTGACTACTCCAGAACAGAAATCGAAGCTTTAGATGGCGGATACCGAAATGCAAGAGCAAGATGTGGCTTTTGGTGCTGAAGCTGTCCTTGTTGACACCAAATATTTAGAGGAAGAACCTTTGGAGACAGAAAACTATCAAAACCCTAGTGAAATCCCCCAGCCCCTTCTTCTCGGGGATAAGACTTTTACTCTAGAGAGTGATGTTCATTTAACTAATGGAGATGGTCAGGTTAATGGCCATGGGATGAATGGTGATGTTGGGGTTGTTGACCACTCTGAAAAGAAGACTCATAAGGTGCAGATGTTGAGTCCTAAGACTGAAGATGAGAATGCCAAAAAGCGGAAGTCTTGGCTGCTGAGTGATTCTGGGGTAATAGACTATGTTTGTGTATTCTCAGGATTATCACTGTTTTGTTATATAAAGAAAGGAGCTTTGCGGTGAAATACTGTTATGGTGATTATTTTCTTACTAGTTCATCTTTCTCTACAGGCACTGGGAATTGATGAAGCAGGGACACCAGAAGAACAAGCGACGTTTCTAAGAGAATTGGAGACCTTTCACAAAGAGAGTTTCCTGGATTTTAAAGCTCCTAAGTTTTATGGACAGCCTCTAAACACTCTCAAGTGAGTTGTTGGAAAGTATTGCTTTTGTTCATAAATGAACACATATAGCTTGTTCATCAGTGCCTGACTTTTGCATGTTTTACTATGCAATGTAGGCTATGGCGAGCAGTCGTTAAATTAGGTGGCTATGATGTGGTAATTATCCCAAACCATATCATTTTTAGTTCGTCAGTTAAACTTTCTA
This sequence comes from Boechera stricta, assembly GCA_018361395.1. Classification (NCBI taxonomy): domain Eukaryota; kingdom Viridiplantae; phylum Streptophyta; class Magnoliopsida; order Brassicales; family Brassicaceae; genus Boechera; species Boechera stricta. The sequence goes on along the minus strand of CM031539.1, from coordinate 3,448,317 downwards.
GGTCATTTAAGTTGGCTTGTATGATTATCACATACATTCTATTTATTTGGGCTGTGGATAACATATGAACGGTATAAGGTATAAATATTAAATCGGTAAGTGAACTGATGATAAGAGTATCTATAACCATGCGACATTCAGAGGGGAGATTTTTAACTTAAGTGAATTAATTATGCAGGTATATTAAAGAATGTTTGATATGTTGTTGGGAGACTGATTTATTTTACTGGTGTAGCTATATTTGGGAGTATATATTCAATTTTTTTTTAATCTTGCTGAAATTGAATGTCTTATGGTCTTCAAGATTCCCTTTTTTCATGGTAATGTAGGTCACCACATCTAAGCTATGGCGACAAGTTGGAGAATCCTTCCATCCTCCCAAGTATGGCTGATGTTTCCCTTAGACTCTCCATTAGTCTTTGCGGATTTTTCATAATGCTAATCTTTTTCCACGTTTGGTTAAACTATCTTTTTTCAGGACATGCACAACAGTCTCCTATACATTCCGCAATTTCTACGAGAAGGTGAGTTTATTTTCGTGCATAAGTATCATATATTTATTCTGTATTTATTTTTATTTATCCACTTCAGACAATTCACCTTGTGCTTCTTTTTGGTATGGTGTGTTATAATAGTTAGTTTGGTTTTTTTGTCTTGCCTAGGTATGGCAGTTTATTTTGGGCCGGTTCTTTTGGCACTTTGAATGCACTGATTCTTTTCTTTCTATCTTATCATATATAGTTACATTATGATTTGTATCTTTGCTTCAATTGCAGGCACTTTTGGAGTACGAAAAGTATTTAAGAAAAAATGGTGAGCTTAACCTTCCTGGTTCAACATTCATTCTGTCTTCCAACAGCGAAAAAGAGGTGAAATTTCCCCTAAAAATGTGATTTTTATGCTTTTGGCTTTTGAACACTATTGAATTATGGAAAGATGGGTTGATATGGAAAGTTCGGATTAAGATATCAGCTCGATCTAGCACCGTGAATAAAAAAACTATCTACTTGTTAATCTATTGTGGGAAGGGGTATTATACAGATAAAATGTTGTTGGCACTAAGGGAATGGCAGTTTAATAGTCATTTTCAGCATTTATTTAATGCAGAAAGGACTTCTGGAATGTGCAATACCAGCTAAACCTGTTAAACTCTACTATCTGCAATCTGACTGAATAAAAGCTGTAGCTTTTGTGTCTAATACTAAAAGATATATGAAATCCATGTGCATAGCCCTGTAAATTACCATATAAGTTCCAGAAATCCTAAACGAAAATTCATGCGCCTCCCTTATTTCCCCTTCTCCATGTATTTTTTCTTCTCTGATATAAAGACTTTGATGTAGGCAAGTAGCCATCAAGGTTCAGGGTCAGGGAGGGCAAGAAGAGATTCTGCAGCTCGTGCTATGCAAGGTTGGCATGCACAGCGCCTTGTTGGATCTGGAGAGTTTACTGCGCCTACTGTTAAGGTTTCACTTCAAATCTTACTGCACATTGTGATTCCATTATGCAGAATTTTGTCCTGAACCAGGATGGTGTTCTCCTCATTGTTTCAGGATAAAGGCTTAAACTCAACCCCAAAGCATAAGAAACTCAAAAGCATTGGTAAAAAAAAAATTCTCAAGGCGTTTGCTAAATTTGTAAATCGGGGTAGCTTAACATTTTGTTTTAAACGAATTTTTCAGGGCTGGAGAAACACAAAACACAAACTAGCATGGACCTTGTTGTTTCAAATGAAACTGACAAACAGTTACGGAAAGCTAATTCTCTCCTGCTTATTTGCAAGTCTTAGATAGTTATATTATTTTTTTGTTTCTTCGTTCAATTCCTCTTAACAGTAATGGGATGAAAACAGAGCATTTTGACCTGAACATATAACTGTAAATTGACGTTAAGGTTTCTTTTTTGTCGTGATAGGTCGGTTGCTGAGGTTGTTGATGTTGGACAACTTGCAGACTGGGTGAAGATAAATGTCAAAGAAACTGTGAGTAACTTCTGCCAACGGCTAAGGAAATGCCAAAAACTTGCAAACTGGATGTTTGTTTCCAATATGGAATTCTTACCAAATCTGTTTTCTTTTTTCTTGAATTCACAGAAGGATTCCTTTGAGATATTTGCCTTGGTACCTGGACTTCTTCGCAAAGAGGTGAGCACTCTTTTGTAACCCTGTCTCTGTAAAGCTACTTGATAAGTCTTTTTCTTTGACTTTTGTATGAATGCATATTAATGTGGCAATACACAGCAAGCACAAAGAGATTTGTTAGGTTACCAATGCAGTCCGTTGACTATTTTTTCCTACGATATTGATATGAAGCAGCATAGATATTTGGAAGTTTTTACCTTTGGTTTCATAATCTCAGTACACAGTTTCGTCGGCAATAAGTATTTTCTGGTAAAATCATTACAGAGTTCCAATTCTTGAACATAAGTTGTCTTTTCCCAGGTTCGAATTCAATCAGATCCTGCGGGAAAGGTGGTTATAACAGGCCAGCCAGAGCAGCTTGACAATCCTTGGGGCATTACACCCTTCAAAAAGGTAAAAGTTTGTTATATATTCCAGATATATCCATTAACTGATACAGAGACTGAAAGACTTGTGTATCAAACTGAGAACCGTCCTGTCACTGTGATATGATTTCACCAGATTGTTGACTTATCAGCAAGGATCGATCCGCTTCACACATCCGCGGTCATGAGCATGCACGGGCGGTTGTTCATACGAGTTCCGTTTGAGCAGTGATTGATTTCAAGAGTAAGCTCGTCATTTGTTCTTAGTGTATTTTAGGAATTCACATGTTTCAGAACCAAATTGTTTGGCGACTGAAGCAGTTTTGTAACTGTGATTTGAGTCTGAAGACTGAAGTTAGGAACATGCAAACAAACATTTGATCTTACTGTAAGATTTCTCTTTTATACATGTTGAGATTAGTAGGAGAAGCTGCTCCAAATCTTAGTTTAAAGCCATTTAGGATGCAACCAACAATGATGATTTTGATCCAAAATTGGAATGATATGCTTTTTTATCTATGTTTTTCTATTGGTATGAATAGATTTACCTATCCCATCTACTGGTTCTAATATATTTCTAGATTCTCATGCTTTTCAGTTTTTTTTTCAAAAAGTTTTCCTGAGATGATTTGTTTTCAAAAAAGTGAAAGTATGCAATTTTGGTGGTGCATATTATTAAAGGGATAACAATAACAACAAAAACTTACTGACATTTGCCTGAATCTAAAAAGCTAATGATTGTTCCTTCGGGAACATATGATTAAGAAAAAACAAAAAAAAAAGTTCATGATTTGTTTTTAACATCTGTATCATGACGAAAATTTAAGGTTCAAAATTGTGAAGTCCAGTCTAATTTTAGACATCAGAAAAATACTGCAGGGTATGGGTTTATGAGAATGCCTTCCAATTTCAAGGGGTATTTAGACAGAAAATATTGGTTTGGCCTAAACTATGTTCATCAGATAAAATAACATAATTAAATCAATCTTAGTTGATTAGAAGATAATAAATATATATATATATAATCACATATAGTACATATTCACTACTTAAATATTAATTCTGTCTCTGTGTATGTGTGTGTGTGTCTTTAATCATGCAAAAAGTTCAGTGATCAAAGTTTTTTCTTTTTTTTTTTTTTTTTTGCTTATTCTCAACTTGGTGTAGCTCAATTGCATGTAAGGCAGATGACATGACCGCATGGGAATTTGATAATATCTACAACTACAATGCTTTTTCTCTCTACATGTTCCAAGCCCCAAAAAAAAGCCATATGAAAATTACAAAAATATGTCTTGATGTTTTATCTTATTTATTTTGGGAAAGATAAAACGATTTTTACTGAAAAAATCTGATCACTATAGTATTAAACTAAGAACTGTAGTTTGTGGGATTAATCTGCCATTTGTTCCATGAGAGTTAGTTGCCAAAAAAACATAAATTTGATTGAACATTCATTTTCATCTTACAACAGTTAGAACAAATTCAATTAACAATCATCATGAATTTGATTGAAATTTCATTCTCATCTTACATATTCATCAAATTTAAGTAGCTTTACAAACCTAACTCTCTTTTGGACTTTAATTTATGTATTGGTTATCTAAAAGTAGTTAATTTTTATATACTTCGTTTTATTGGGTTTTAAATTTTTTTCTTGAAATAACATTTAAACTTTCTCGTGAAAAAAATAATAATAATAATTTACGTAAGCTTCCTTTTTGTTCCTAGTTAATAAATTTGTCCCTAGGGAATTGGAACATTCCTCTTTTTCACATATCTTGGTAATCAAAACCCAAAGTTTGTTATGTTGCGGCAGAGAGTCTTACTTAACTGACATTACAAATGATTCATGTTCATTATTAGTCTTCCCATGTTACAAGTTCACTAATTAGTATGTAACCGACGTACGTGAAATAACATTTACTTCATGTTTCTACTATGCTGTAACGGTTGTCTTTAACCAATAGGTCCAATACCTTGGCTAAAATCGCAAAAGCAATATTATGCTCTAAATGGTTACGATGAAATGAAAAAATGGAATAAAGATGAATGAGATATGAAAAATAAAAGAATAATACACTCATTCTTTTGCAATCATGCAAAAGAATATGTTTCTATGAATTTGTTTATTTTTCAGTGGAATGTAAGATGATGATTCCATTCTGTTTAACGAAAATGATTATATTTTAGCAGAATATAGATCGAATGCTTCATTACGACATATTTTATCTCTCTAGTTAGACAATTTGCACTTTTCATGTCTTTTCCAACAAAAATATTTTCTCGTTTTTTAATCAATATATATATATATATGTGTGTGTGTGTGTGTGTAAACCGGTACAAAACCGTAAATATATTTGAACTGTTGGTTGAGAGAAAGATTCTCCATCCCAGCCAAATTCAAGGGGTTTTGAAATCTCAAACAAAAAACTATGCTTGTAACATGAACAGTATATATGTGATGTGACCTACAAATATTTGCTTAAAGCTACTTGTGCCTTGAATGATGTTGGATTTACAGCTGTCTTTAGAAAAGATCGAACCGGTCTAACTGAAGCATTAATGCGTATATTTTATGCATGCAAGTAACTTTAGTGGTCGAATGAATTACATTAGGACATGGCCATTGTCTCCAAGTATACATGCATGTAGTATTTGTAAAACAAAGTTTAGACAACTGTTTAAACGCTAAATCTTTCTAATTGCCGTGATTTTTCTCCTAGATAGTAAGACAAGTAAGGTGAGAGATCGCTTAGACGGTCATGTCCTAAACGGTTTTAGATAACCAATTACACATAGTCAATGGATTTTAAACTGTTCTAACGGCTAAAATACGTTATAAACAGTCAAATGATTAACTACAAAATTTGGATGCACTACGTTTTGATCAATATGTGAGCTAATTCTTTATATTTATAGAGATATATTACATTGAAGTTGTGCTCTTAAACGGTATAGGCGGCGTAAAAGATGCTATAAATATATAACTACAAAATTTAGATATATGCACTAAACGTTTTGATCAATATTTAATAAATATATGCACTAGCCACTAAGTTTGAAGTTTTAACCTCATAGCTATAGCTATATTACATTGAAGTTGTGAAAAAAGTTTAATTGAATGTTATGAGAAATATTTGCGTCTTAGGCGTTATAAACATCAAAACTATATATTAGACTATGATTTTGGAACGTATTGTAGAATAGATTCATATAGTGCAACTTCTGAGATGTACCCACATATATACTTCGTGAAGCTCAAAAATTCTTATAAGGAATAACGAACTCGTTATTAAATAGACCTATACATATATCATCATATCGAGCTAATTATAATATCGAGCTAATTATAATAACACTAATAGGGTACTGCAGCACGAAACCCTAGCAATGAATGAAAGAAAGGCATACATGGAGAGGTTTTACTAACAGCACGAGGGACAAAATATGCATTTCTCTAACATCTATCAAAGATGAGAAGAAAAGAAAAACACAAGAAATCAAATATGCATATCAACTAAACATTAAACACCAAAGATCCCAAAAGAAAGACGACTCCACAAGATGATAAAAAACACATAAATTTCCGGACATTAAAATTCAATTAAAAAGGTGGTCTTGAAGGTGTTCCAGCTCCCCATCCAAGTAAATGAGGATCACCAGAAAACCCATAACCACCCACATTACCTCCTAACTGTCCCTGACCAGTCACTCCTGACGGCGGAGATGCTGACGGAGCTTGCTGCATCTGCGGGGGGGCTCCTCCTCCGCCGCCGCCACCACCACCACCACCCTCTTCTTCCTCCTCTTCAATTGGTAGTCTCTCGAAAACCGCATTTGAGAACGAAGCAGCCATTAGTATAACTGGAGTTGATGCAATAAGTGGAGCCACCACGCTTCCTCCGACCACCTGACCTTGCCCTCCGGCTAGAAATATTGACAAACCACCTGCACTTGGCGGTGCAGGAGGTGGCAAAACAGTCCCCGTTAGTGAAAGAATCTCAAACCTTCCATGTAAAGTCACAACTCCTCCTCCTTCTCCGGACACACCACCATTTCCGGGAGTGACTGGCTGACGGAGAGTGACTTTAGAAACGGTGCCGCTACCTCCTAAAACGGAGACGCCTCTCCCTCTCCGCCTAGCGTAAGTGGAAACACTCTCAACTATGTCAGCTCCGGGAGATACTTCAAGGACATGAGATCTAAGCGCGTTGGGGCTATCTCGCGTTACTATGATCGGTGGCTTCGCTTTGTTCTTAGATCCTGGTGGACGCCCACGTGGACGTTTCCCGGGTGCTGAGCTTGATGTATTCGGGTCTGAATCGGGTCGACCCTGTTGATGATGATCCTTGTTTGAGTGCTCAGATTCTCTTGAATCATCCGACGGTTGCTGTTGCTGTTGTTGCTGCTGATGCTGATGATGATGTTGGTCGATAAGATTGATCCCGCCCTGCGGTTGAAGCTGCTGATGGTGAATCTCCGGTCTGAAGAGGTTATGAAAGTATCTAGAAGCTCCACCGCCTTGCTCGTAACCGCCATCCATCGCCGCCGCATCTACTAATTCTCTCTCCCACCACTGCTTATTCGCCAGCTCAAATCAATTTCTTGATTCTTGATTCTTGATCCTTCTCGCTCATATATTAGGAGGTGAAGAAGGAGCGTGAAGAGAAAAAAAGAAAACTCAGATCGAGAAGTCAAAACTCAGGATTTTGAGGAACCAATAGCTAAAGCATTTAGGTGTGATCGGTTACACAAGCCGACAAAATATAGAAACAGACCAAGAACAGAACTAAATTAAAGACCAAGCAAAGGATAAAAAAGGGTTACTTATGTTAAATGATCTCTCTCATGAAAGAGGAAACCCTAGTTAGGTAGCTTAATTTAGGGCAAGAGGAAGAAGCAGTTTCTTCTTGCATACGAGTCGTATTTAGCGATTCTGATGTGCTCTGGAAAAAAGGAGAGAGAAGCTTGAGATTCATGTGCGACTGCAATAAATTTTTGGTCCTCTCCTTGAACGAGGAAAGTAAAAGCAAAGACATACACCGAGAATTTAGCGGAGAAACAGTCCCCTTTATTATATCATTAATATAACTATTATTATTATTACGAATAATGTTTTTTAAAAAATACATTAATACATATGCACACAAGCCGACAAAAAAAATATGTGTGTAAGTGGTTATCCTTACATAAGATCCCAAAGAAAACTAGGAGTTCGTCGCAGTTTTTCTTTGGTTCCAATCGGATAAAATAAGTTTTATAAGTTGAAAGCCTGAGATAAGATTTTAAAAGAAGAGAAAAAAAGTTGGTCAATTTGTTTACGGGAAATTATAGAAGAGATAAAAGAAAACGCATTATTTAAAAAACTTTCAACACAAAATGTCAAGTAGAAGTTGGGTACAAAGATATATAAACGAATCCCACACTCCCTCTAAGGCGCGTGGAGGTTATGTTTACACAAAAATTATCTACTAAATATTACTTACTAATTCATTTATGTTCCTAGTTTCTAGTAACTTAAACGTTTTTCGCGTAAGGAAAACTGACAAATACTATTTTGTCTTCTCTTACCTGAGAAAATACTACTCCAAGTAATTTATTTAGAATTTTAATTTACTTAAGCTTCTTTTTATTTAAAATTTAGTAAAAACTTGCATTATTCTTACTAGAGATTTGTAGGCTTAGCGATTTACCTAGTGCTGATATTGGCTATCATTCATATTCAAACGGGGTGCGGAACATGAGTTTTATAGACAAACGAAAAACTTTTATATATATATGTATATATTCTATTTTTGTCAATTAATCTTATAAAATGGAAATTTAAAATAGATATATAGTATATGGTTAGCAAATACAATAAAGAAGAAGTGAAGAACCCACATTCTTTAATAAATAAACGGATACGGACAATCTTTACTAAAAAAAAAAGAAGAGAATTAGTCACTTTTAAGCGTTGCAGAACAATAATTGATTAACCTTGCTTTATTGATTGATTATTAATTTCTTTTAAATCCACCCCATTTTATGTGTGTTTCTTTGTTTGGTATTATTACTAAATTATCTTGTTGAACCCGAGCTAATTAGATATCAAAGAATCGATGTTCTTACTAAAGTTTCCCACCTGTTACATCTGATATTTATTTTCTATCCACTTTTGTTGTCATGGAAGAGAGCATAAGCCGCATAACAAAGAACAATCAATCTAGACAATGGTCCTTTATTATAATGAGATGTATATTCATTCCTTTGAATATTGTAAAACGGAGTGGACCCTTTTTGATGATAAGTTTGGAGAAAGTTAATGATCCATTAATGTGAAAGACTAGTTAATAATTATCACAATGTCAAACTAGTTGATATTAGTATTTTCAAAAATAATTTTTAAAGTACTCCACGTTTTTACCTTATGTCGAATTTGGTGTAGTATTAATTTGAACTACACTTTTTTCTAACACGAATATAACAAAATTTTTATCAGAACAAACCACTAGACATGGATATTTTTTTTGATATAGAATAGTTTAAGTATTTATATATAAAATGATATATCACTTTCATACAGTTATTATATCAAACTCTTAATATACAAAAATTGTTTGGAAAAAACGATCATCCCTAAAACACTTACCAATTACATCAACCCATATTAATTTATTGAACTGGCTAAACTCGATCCGACCCATTAATGCATGACCTCATATCGGACCGTGACTGGTTGTCTTAATTTTTAACTGCACCCATATGGCAACACCTAAGCTCCCTCAACGTGGAGGCATGTGGCCTGAACCATGTGGGACCGATCCTCAGTTGGAAAGTAGGAAATGGATCGGATCAAACCGTCCATCCTCATGGCATGCGGGACCCGCGGACCGTCGTTTTCATCGGCGTAACCTGGCGAGTCAGGGCTCGGTGCAATGTACTTGAACCGCACACGTTAGCTTGGTTCGCACGTGCACAGACAAAAGTCACGTGCGGTCAAAAGGTCAGAGCATGAAAGTGAAAGGCAAGCTGCGTGACCACGTGGAGGCGGTCGGAATCATCGGTACTTGGTCAATACCTTATCCAATCACAGTACTCCTCCCGAATCTATCTAACTTTCTTTCGCTTTTTTTGCCCGTATTTCTGATTCTCAAAAGCAAGAACGTACGTGAACTTTTGTTTGCGTATTTCAATCATCGAAAAATATAAACTGGTCCAAATTGTTTTTTATTATCTCATATGTAAATTGAAAACAGAATGTGTGCAATCATTCGAGAAGCTTAGAAAATAAGTGGGAGGTGTTCGGTGTGATATATAATTTAATCCCTAGCGAGAGCTACACGCCAAATTAAGCACATCATGTAAGTCTATAAATATGTGACTGTCCTAAGTTTTCTTAGACGCTACTAGTCTAGACCGATGAACCCGTTTCTCTCTAATTAAAGATTATATATGTATTGATGAATCGATACGTCCAGTTATTGTCACGTGGAATTCAATGTTAAAACTTAGTATAACTCACCGCACATGTGTCATGAGAGATAACTTAAGTTTTTGGTATCCATAAGAGTTTATATTGTCACCAAACATGGAATAAATCAGTTATAATTATTCCGACAAACACACTGATCAAAACATCATTTTTTGTTTGCCAACGATCAAAACATCTCATAGCGATGCTGCTTAATTGTTCGGAGAAATAATCCAACTATAGTTTTGTGAGGTTCGGACAAGATTAAAAAAGGAAAGGTCGTGAGATTAAATATAATGCCCTCTTTAACAAAAATAAAATTAAAAATACGGACAACAAATTGATGGGAATGCTTATTTATTTTATTTTTTAGCTTTTTTTATCAATTCAAAATACCACGCGCCAGATATATATGAGATAGTAACGCTAACGTCATTTCTATAGTTTACAAATACAAAATGTTAGGAATGAGTTTCTAACTAGTCTACACGTACGGTATTTTTTGAAGAAAAATTATATTTTCTAAAAGTTTAAGCAACCGAGTTCGCTAAATATAACATGAAAAATGGCCAACTGTTTCTTGAAATCTTAATGTTATTACTATGTTAGCTGTTTAATTAAAGAGTGTTAGATTTTACTATATAGGTGGCTTTTTGGACCAAATAAAAGAACGGGTATTGTAGCGAGTTTTGAACTCAGAATCTGGATATATTTTCTCCGAAAACTTATCAAAATCAATTGGCTGACTATCATGATCAAGTTTACTAGTATTATACTTAAAAAAAATTATTGATAGTTGATTATGGATGTATAAAAGCCTTACATAAAAAACAATCAACAAGTCTAATCGAGCACTTTATATCAAATTATCAATCAAATCATACTTTTTGGTTTGTCGCACGGAATCTGACATGTCCGCTTGTTTGCTTTGTACAAGAAGAAATACATAAGATGAGGTCTATATTACTTAAGTGAATTGGTGTAATAAACATATTTGATACAAAATACAAATATGGCAAAAAAAAATGGTCATTTCATGAAGTGGATGAAATGGAAATACCCCTTATCTTATTATTATTTTTTTTAATTCATTCCAAAAACTTGTATCTCATTTTTAGATTTCTTTCTTAGTATATCTTCAAAAAAATTGATTTGATCTCATTAACTATAAAAAATTTACCATCTCTGCATATTGTATGATATGAATTTATAAAAATAAATATAACTTACTCAAACGATAAATATGTAAAGCTAAGTGGACCATGACATATAGTTTAGTTGTTTGGTTAGTGTCGTCAGTATGTTACTATCCGAATTTAAACCCGTGTTTAAAAAACACATTATTTAACACAAAATATGTTAATCTAAGCTAGAACTATTTCAATCTATTTCACACATAATAGAATGCTAATTTGTTCTATTGATCAACAATTACATGTGGTTATTATATCCTTGATCATAGTAGTTTTTGTGGTAATCACTTCCGTTCTCTCTATGTATTATAAAGCTATATATGAAGTTATATTATATATAAAGGATTATTTAACTCTTGCGACTTTGACTTGACATTTTATTCTCTAAAGACAACTAAATAAGATGAAATCTGTATTTTATTGCTCCTATCAATCTGGAGAACTTGGTTTCCCAAATACCTATGTTACTATAAAATTAATTTGTGTATAATAATATTTTTACCAACGTAATGGTGGTCACAAATTAACAGGAGCTAGTAAAAATCAATTATAATTAGTGGTGCAGATTCTACACTATATTTTTTATAAATAAATTCAAAAGCAGTTGTAATCAATCAGAAATTACGGGTTAGCTTTTTCGATAATGTCCAATCCCATTCTCACATCTTTGGCGACTTGTGATCTACCACCACCCCATCCACCAATTTTTAAATTATTTTATAATTTATAAAGCCGGAGAATAAAACAAAACCAAGTGTCTTTTCATTGTATTTCTAGTCATTAAGCAAAAAAAAAAAACCTATTAAACCAAAGAAGTGTTTTTAGAATATTGTTGGTTATATATTATTTGTGAAAACTAAAGGTGAGATTTATTGACGTAAGATAATAGTAATATAAAGGTGATTTATTGAATAGAAATAACTATTTAGTAGGGAGGAAGCAATATGGGCAAATTGCCAATTTGGTTTATGATGGACCCTACATGTTTACCTGACCCTTTTGGACTTTCTGAGTTAGTGTCCGAAGCCTTTGGGCCCATATAGAGGACCCTATACCAAGACAAGACAAAATATTCTTAGAACTCAGCCACGTAGATATCACGACGTGGAGATCTGACCACGTGTACGGTTTTTGACCTTATGTACGGGCCACGATCCGTTGCTTCCCCATTTTGTCGAAACTACGGACGATATCATATGGGCTTTAATTGTAGCCCAATAAAGATATAAGCCCATTAATTAGAGAAGGCCTCGAATGCCGGAGAAAAATCACACAGATCTTCTTCTTCCGTAATCGCCGGAATCGTATTCCTTCCAAGTTCCAAGACCATCGAGAATTTTTCATCTCCGGCGAGAACACGAAGCTGATACTTTAATCGAATTGATTCTTCGTTAGGGTTCATACAAGACTTCCGGCTATAGGAGCCATCGCTCGTAGGATGCTCAAGTTACGGGACAGAGAATGCTGCTTCCTCTTTTTTCTTATCGTCTTCGTATTTGTTGTGCCTTGTTACAACCATGAGACACTGCAAATGTTCTTGAAAACCTCTCATTCAATTTGGATTCTTTATTGGTACAATATAAATGATGTGATAGGGTGATGTGTCTTAGGTTTGATGGGAAAACTTTATATGCTGGGAAGGAACTATGGAAGGAGACTCTGCCATAGCAATCTGGTTCTCGAGTTTACAAATTACAAGGGCTTAAGTCAAATTCTTAGTATGAAGTCAAGATATCATACCCAGCTTCTGTATGTCAAATTTGTTATCTTGTTCTTGCTTTTTGTTTCCAAGTCTCTTGTCCTTGTTGAAAATCTGATCTTTTGTTTTTGACAAAAACAGATACAGGCTCTATTTACGCTACAACTACTGAAGAACGGTGTGGTGGGTTTGAAGCTGAACCAGATGAGGAGATTACTGAACACTGAGAAATTGATCTTCAAAACCGAATTTTTTGAAGAAGTTAATAACAAGGTATTGGCCATGATCTTCAATCAGTTCCTACGACTTAGAAACAATCATGAGATAAAGTCCTTGACTCATTTTTTGTTTCTGATTTAGGACGGATTATATGTTTTGGTGACCGTGGAACCTGAAGGAATCGTGGTTATACCAAATTTCAAAGAACGGTCCTTCATCATTTACAACATAGGCAAATTTCTTTTTTCACTTGCTATCATCTCAATCTTCTTCTTTTGACAACATAATAGTTGTAGTGAATGGAGAGTGCATCGTTTAAAGTCTAAAAACTCTCGTTGGTGACAGTTTGTGAAGAACAGTTGTTAGGCATCCCTTACTCAAGTTGGTCAGTGGTGGTTTTGTGTCTCGTGGCTGCATTGATTCTTCCTCGGTTTCTTCCGTCTTATCTTCTAATAAAAGATGGAGATCGTGATCGTTAAGAAGACGCATGGTTAAATACAGACTGATGTTTGTTTCTCAATTCTCTGTTTTGTTACTCTGGTTAGCTTCATCAAATCTTGTATGATTAGTTTTTCTTCCGTCCTACATCTTGAGCCAAAATATCACATTTTTAATCTTTATGATTCTACAGTTAGTAGGTCGATGGTCTCTCATAAGGCATATCCATTTGAATATCCAACATTCCCCAAGATTGAATAAACTCTAAAGTACATGGGAATTGGGAGTAATTAGAAGGAAAGACGTTACACATTTTTTAAATAAACAAATAATAATTAAACTGTTGCATATACTATGAAACAATCGCTACATTCCCGGCGGTAATAAAGTAATTATCATAACTCATGAGAGAAGAAACACATAAACCTATAGTTACCGCGTTAATTAATAAATGAATTAGTATTAAAACGAGTTAATTAATAAATGAATTAGTATTAAAACGATTTGAGCGGGACCCATTATTATGAGGGGCGGGCGAAGAACAACTCTTTTCAATTTCTCTCTCTCTCGAACAATTCATGAATCATAATCACGCATCATCGTCGTCGTCACCACCAACTTCTTCATCATCATCATCAATGTAAAAATTTCCCCAAAATTCCCCCCCTTCCTTTCTATCGAAATCCCTTAATTCACTCTAATTCTTCCCTCTTTCCCTTAACGCTTGATTCGAATTCGTCTTGCGAATCGTTTCTCTCGGTTCTGTTTTTTTTTTGTTTAGTTTCTTTCGCAATTACCAATTGACAAATTCTAGACCCATCCATCACAGTTCTACCTACCGGCACCGACTCTTCTCTTCTTCCGTGGCCCATCTTTCAAAGTTTTTAAAACCCTTTTCCCCCAACTTTTTTTTTATTGTTCTGTTTTTTTTTTCCCGGGAAATTTTATCTCTTTATTTTTTCTCTGTCATGATCATTACTTGTCAAGTATGATCTTTTATTAGGTTTCGTTGGGTCCGATCTCTCTTTTTTCTGTTTCTCTCCCTCTTCTCTTCGCAGACCCTGGTAAACCCTAGAATCTCCTCTTTCAATTCGATTTGTTCTGTTTTCTTCATCTTTACTGGGGTTTACTGGGTCAAGTTTTAGAATCGGTCTTTTGTCCATACTTCATCTTCTCGTGTAAAAAGTTTCTGTCTTTTAGTTCTAATCATGGCGTATCATTCGATTCCTGGCTCTGGGTTCCATTACTTGAACTCTCCTTTTGGTGATACAACCTTTACTAAAGTCTTTGTTGGTGGCCTTGCGTGGGAGACTCAAAGCGAGACTCTTCGTCGGCATTTCGAACAATATGGTGATATCCTTGAGGCCGTCGTTATTACTGATAAGAACACTGGTCGATCCAAAGGTTACGGCTTTGTGAGTATCCTATTTTTTTGTTGATTTTTGTTCATGCTTGTAATGAACAACATCTTCTGTTTCCATTGTATGCTTAGAGATTTTAGGATACTAAATGTTGCTTGAGAGTTGTAACTACAGTGACACTTTTGGTAAGTGGTAATGATCTGCTTGACTTAGGATTCCTAGTTCTTTGAATAATAAACACTAAGAAGTTGAATTCGAAAATGCTGGTTTTGAAGAAACTTCTGGCCATCTTTGCTAACCATAGGAATCCCTATCATTCATTTGATTTATGTATCTGTTTGTTTAGGTTCATGATTGTAGAATGACTCAGTGCTATGTTTATGATTTGTATGGAGGATTTAGGTGACTTTTCGAGATCCAGAGGCTGCAAGGAGAGCCTGTGTCAACCCAACACCTATTATAGATGGCAGACGCGCCAATTGTAATCTCGCTTCTCTCGGGAGACCTCGGCTCCCTATGCAATATGCCGTGATACCCAATTTTCCTGGTCAGTCTTGCTTCAGTATTCATCTATTCCTTTTCTTCTCATTACTTACAGATACCTTTATAATCTTGGTGAAATATTCAATTTTTCGATGGATTGTTACCGTGTAAACCTTTAATTTATTGCATTGTTTATTTATTTTTGGTTAGGACGGATAAGACCTGCTTCCCCATATGTCGGAAGTGTGCAGAGTCCTCGCG
Source organism: Boechera stricta (assembly GCA_018361395.1). Classification (NCBI taxonomy): domain Eukaryota; kingdom Viridiplantae; phylum Streptophyta; class Magnoliopsida; order Brassicales; family Brassicaceae; genus Boechera; species Boechera stricta. The sequence continues at coordinate 3,432,702 of CM031539.1, read as the reverse complement.
GTTCACTATTTGGAAGCCATCCGTATCAGCAACCACCTGCTTATAACTACCAACAAGGAGTGGTGTACCCTTATGGGTGAGTTATGCAATTTGAAGCTCACAAAATTTCGTTCTATTGTAAATCTGCTGTAACAGACATACTGTGACAAGCGTATCAGTTCTAATGTCTACTTGCTAGTCTATCTCACAAAGGTTGAACATTTGTTCAGTCACTTTGATTAAGTGGCATTTACCAATCACAGCATGGAGCCATGGACAATCACTTAGATATTCTATCGAGCTAGGGGTTGATAGTTATCTTCTGCCACTTAGGGTTCTTAGTGTAGCACTATGATGTGACATGTTGTGATTGGTAACTTGCAGGAATACAAAACTGTAATCGCAGAGGATATGTGGCCGAACTCAATTTGTTTTGGACAGGCAAGGTCATGAAATGTTTTTGGACTTTGATAGGGCGAAAATTATCTAAATTTTTCGAATGGAATTTTGGAGTGGACCATTAGGCTTTTTTCCCCCTAGCTTAGCACCTTACCTTCATAGTATAATGTATTTGAGCCATTGATGTATAATTGCTACTCGTCTTATATATATTCTCTTAAAGAGTCTCTAGCAAAAAATTACTCATCTGCGTCTAATATTAGTTGTTCTTTTTGGTGTTCTCTCAGGGTTACACCATATGGACCTGACTACATGTATTCACAGTCTCAGGTAGGCGTCTGAAATTGTTGCAGTCCAGGCTTTCTTTATGCATTTTAAACTGTTGTGACTTTAGTTATAAATCATGTTTTCTCTTCATGGTGTTGTAGGGATTTTATGGTCCTTACATGGGTCAACAGTACCTTCAGGTTTATGGAGTACCTGGGGCAGTTAACTCACCAGGGTATCAATACGGGCAATTGAGTCAGACTATTCCCGGTGGTCACGGTTATACACCAGTTCACGGTTATTCACATCCAGGAAGTCATGTTCTGCAGCTTGGTGGCACTTCACCTATGTCTGCTATTCAATCTCCATATCCTTCAGCTTCAGCTCCAACGCAGCAACATATCATTGTCCAGAATCCCCAGTATATGCAAAGTAGCGGTTCTGATCAAACAACTGGGTGAAAAATCGATCAACGTAAGCAATTTTGGATTTTTTTGGGTTTATACTGGATTGGAGATGATACTCACTTACATACACTACATCGACGTTATTTGTTGGATTTCAGTTAGTAATTCTTGAAGACTGCAGAAAAGGGAAAAAAAACTAAGGACAACAACGTAAAAGCTACTCTGAGTATTGGCAGGCTTCCTGTTTAAGCTTTGCAAATTATTTATTTTTGCATTATAGAGGTAAGCTTTGGTACATTAGGTGCCTTTTTTTAGTTTCAGTACTTGCAAGTGTTTTCGATCTCACCACTTTACCGCTGTTACAGGTCATAAGTAGTTCTTGCTCACTGAAGAAGTCGAAAAAAGGTTGCTCTCGGGAAAGTGGATTGAGGACAATGGAAGTTTCAGGGGTTGTGCTTCTGTTTTCGTAACCCTCTCATCATGTGTATAGCCACAACAAGCTTGCTGGCATAAACTATATGAATGGTTTAACCCTGGAAACAAGGGTTTTCGCGGTTAACCAGTAGGAGTAAGTTTGGTGTACATAGAAAGTGCATATATATATATATAAACACATACAGATGCATATAGAATGGTGGAATCAAAATCTGATTCTTTTGGTAGTTAAAGTAGTCTTGTTACTACAGTCTCTTAAGGCATATAGGAGTGTTAGGAAGATTATTAGGGAGATTCTTATGTCCTCTCAAGTCGAGTCCTCTGCTTTGTAAGCAAGAAATTAATGTCTATTGTGTTCGCTTAGCTTCTTGTCTGTGCATATATTTTAGCTCCAGGATTCTTCTCTTCTCCATGTCTGTACAGTTTCTAGACTGATAAATTGTTCTTCTTAATTGTTTCTGTCTATGATTCCCATCTTCTGCTCTGATTCCTCTATTTCTTACCTCCATTTTTCATTTTAGAATCTCTTCGTTTAGTACTTGTTTTCTAATAATTTACCTGCTTTTTTTGTTTCTTTCTTCCATTTCTCATGAGCACTTTTGATTGAGTCGATTTTTTTGTGTCGAGAAGGTATTTACATTTCCTTCTTGGACTCGTTAAATTAAATCTTTAGTCATCAACATTCAACACAATTAAAATTAAATCCTACTTTTATCATGTGAGGTTATTGAGGTACACATCCATCGATCCATATGATTAGAGTTGCAGTATTGGTTTAATAAACTATATTTCAACGGGTTTAGATAATGCGATTATGGGAAATATTTAATGAGAGTGTCGATGTAATGGCAAGGTAATGATGTTTTGATGTCCGAGGAAACTGAATCTAGCGATAGTTAGTCTGCACAATACATGAATCAAACAGATTTATAGAATCATCTCAAGCGTATTAAATGTTATAATTTTCCCACCACTTCCTCTATTTTGTTATTCTTGTTTTTTTTTTTTTGTTAACAGCCTAGTGGTTTTTAATAGTCCTTAAACACATAGGAAGCACTTCAAACCGAACTGATTTAATGTGATATTTGAGATGATCGCTGTCGATTCACCTTTCTTATTCTTGTTTTTCACCCCATTTTTTTTTGAAAAATTTCTTATTCACTTCTTCACACTGATTTGAAAAATATGAAATATAGTGTCCTTTATTTGCTAACAATTTTGAAGCATAACATCATTAGGAAAAATTACCAAATACATCATTTATCTCAAATTTTAATTATCTTTTATGAAAAGTTATTTATGGTTTAGTAATTTCATATAAAAAAAAAAATTTTAATATTCTGTTATATAATTTATATCAAAATAACTAATATAGAAACTAAATGTAATTTTTTCTTATATTTTTATAAAATACTTTATCTATCATACTTTCTAATAATGGGAGTCAAATGGCATAATGGTGGCTACTTCTAAAACTCATCACATTAAGTTGCAGGTTCGGAGTTCGAACCCTAAACTAGACATATTATACAATTTTACAGTGTTAAAAAATTATTAAAACCACTAGACTAATAAAAAAAAAAAGTCATACTTTCTAATATTACTATTTTTTGTTCACTTTTACGGAGTTAGGAAAAAAAATTAAATATATATGGGCTTTTCGGCTTTATAAAAGCCCAAAAATCCTAAAAACAAGACGGCACGTGGTCAGCGAGTTGACAAGTGATGCCTCCAAATGCGGTTATTTGCGGGTCCCACGTGGAAGCCACGTGTAACGAGCAAAAGGACCCCATCCCCTTTGCATTTTCCCCTACCAAATTCTCGCTGCTTCCTCTTGCAGCAAAATCTCTCTTCTTCTTCTTGCTCCTTCCTCCCAAGCTAAGCATCACGACAAAATCTAAGGTACCAAAAAATAATAATCCAATTATTGATCATTTCCCTCTGATGTTTAGCTTCGGATTTCTTCTCGTTTTATCATGAAAATGTGTGATAGTACACCTGCAAATGTTGCTTGATTTTCACAATCGATGGCCTTGTAAGTTTGAAATTGCAGAAACCCTATTTATCTTCTGTGTTGTAGTTATTGGGAACAATGTGGGTTCGATTCTTGCAATAGAGAGTACTAACAGTGTCGTCTTCAAGCGTAATGAACTTTGGATTTTAAGAAAATTTTGTTTTCACTTTCAACTAGCTGGTGAAATGTGTTTCTGCTTTCTGCTTTTGTGGTATTTACTGGGTAAAATTGGGTAGTTTTTTGGAAAATTGAAGATTATGTAGCAGAGCTTCTAAAATCATCAGGCTAGCTTTCTCAGAATTTCAACATAATTTTTCAGATTCAATGTTCTTCTTAGTTAGATTTTGGTGTTAATGAGTGATTTTTTTTTTGGGTTTGAATATGTTTACTCCCTAGTAATGCTAAGACAAAACTTGATAGTCACTGTTCAAAAGAATTAACTAAAAAATTGTGGAAATTTAAAATGCTATGACTAAATCTGGAAAATTTGAGACACCAATTTTTTTCCTGTGACTACATTTTGGGAATGTGCTTATTGCTTCCATATGTGACACTGCTGCCACATTCATATGTAATGCAGGTTCATTGATATATAGCCCATTTGCTGGAATCGAAAACATGAGTCTGTTTAGCGATGGATTATCGAGCGATCAGTATTTCTTGGTTAATTTTATCATGAGCAATTATTTGGGTCCTGATGTGTATTCTGATAACCCAAGGTGTTCAGCTTCTCAGAGAATAGCTAAAGGTTTACCACCTTACACTTTGATGCACATTGGATCTTCCTCTCTAACTGTTGCGCAGTTGCAGAACCTGTACTATAATGTACTGAGAAACTCCAAGTCCAGCCTCCTTCATCCAGACATGATGTATATGTATCTCAAGGGATATCTACCTATGGAACCCACTGGAAAGTTTCCTCAGTTCACATATTTTTTCCCGACGAATCTTCACCCGCAGAAGAGGTATTCCCCTAGCCACGAGATTGTGAAAGGGATTGTAGTTATCGACGATCCTGCAGTAGCATTCATAAACAAGGAAGAACTTCAAAGATTCAGATGCTTGTCGCGTTTGAACGACCTTAAAATCGATAGAGTCATGTCTTTATCTCCTCGACGTGTGCAGCTGGATGAGAGCCGGGGAACCGAGCAGGACTGTTCGAGAAATGGGGAAGCGACATCTAATGGACTTATCACTAGCCAAGACTACGATTCATCTGGAGAGCCTCGAGAAACGTGCAAGAGAAAGAAAGAGGAAGAAGCAGTTGCTAGTTGCGTGATCAGTAAACCAGATAGACTTTCGGTGGACATACCAGAAAGCCAGGGAATGGAGCAGGATTGCTCAAGAAACGGAGAAGCAATATCCAATGGAATTGTCTCTGACCAAGACTACTATTCATTTATAGAGCTTCGAGAAACATGCAAGCGAAAGAAAGAGGAAGAAGAAGCAGTTGTTGGTCATGCTGTTTCTAGAATGAGTAAAACACCTGAAAGATTTCGGGAGACATACAAGAGAAAACGGTTCAAGAACTCATCAAAAAAAGCAACAAACAAGAATGGTGAAACTCTTATGGAAAGAGACAAAACAGATAAACCCACCAGTCAGGCACTTATACCTGTTTCTCCTGACATGAAGGAACGTGATGCAGAACCATCAGTTGTAACTACCGGAACAGCCAGTAAAGGAACGCTAGGACCATCTTTTGGTGTTGTAGACATTGGTGTCAACAAAGTTGCTTACTTTTTTCAAGTTGCTTTGCCTGGTGTCCGCAAAGATTACTGTATAGTCTGCTTTGTTGACCATCTAGCTATTTTCATAGGTCTCATCGGGTCTAAGTGATGAACACATGAATTGGTTTGGTCATTTTGTGTGCAGGTGAATTCAGCTGTGAGATTGAATCAGATGGTAAGGTGATACTTGAGGGATCGACTGCGACAGGCGGGAAAACGATCAAGAGGCATTCTCGGGTTTTCGAGATGAATATCCGGAAGCTGTGTCCCTCTGGAACGTTCAAGCTGTGCTTTAGCCTCCCAGGACCAGTTGATCCACGGCTATTCTCTCCTAATTTCCGATCAGATGGTATCTTCGAGGCTGTCATCATCAGACACAAAAACTCTAACTAAACCGGAGGTTCCTACAAGTTGAGAACTTCAGGATCTCTGTAAATCTTTATGTTAATGGATACAGAAGGTAGGCCAATCAAACCGCATGTAAGGACAGATCATTCACTCTTTGTTCATCTTTTAGGACATGACTGTGTCGAGTTTGCTTCCTCATCAACTGAGAATCTTTTAAGATTGTGTCTAAACTCGCCAAACCACTAACGTTGTCACTTGTCCACTCTTCTCAATAAGTGAATCAAACCAAAACCAACCGTATTAAACCGACTAGTAAAAATTCAGGTTTGATTTGGTTACTAATTCTGAATGTTTTAAAATTTTCAAACAATATGATGTTTGTGCCCATCGTGACAACAGAGATAGAAAAGGATCTCATTTAAACAAACTGACCAAGTCTTCCATAAGCATATTCCATGCTCATATAAATAAAATAATGAAAATGTACAAATGTTAATCGTTATAAAAACCATTGTTCTGTTTCACTTTGTCTTCCCATGAATTCGAAATCTTGATAAGCAAAACTAAAAGAAAGAAAAGAAAAGAATAAAGCTCTGGATAAAGAATCGCAAAGAGTGGAGAAGAAACCAACGATGGCAATAAAGATATTGTCGTCGCTTGATGCAGCTCGAATACAATGGTACCATTTCAAAGCGATCATAGTTGCAGGAATGGGTCTATTAACCGACGCATACGATCTTTTCTGCATCGCACCGGTCATGAAAATGATTAGCCATGTTTATTACAACGGTGACTCAATCAACACAGCCGTTCTTTCTACTTCTTACGCCATCGCTCTACTCGGTACAGCTACCGGTCAACTCGTCTTCGGTTACCTCGGTGACCGAGTCGGTCGTCGCCGAGTTTACGGACTCTGTTTAGTCATCATGATCCTTAGCTCCTTCGGATGTGGCTTCTCCGTGTGCACGACTCGTCGGTCTTGTGTTATGGTTAGCCTCGGTTTTTTCCGGTTTATTCTTGGTTTGGGCATCGGTGGTGATTACCCGCTTTCCGCTACCATTATGTCCGAGTTTGCTAATAAGAGGACACGTGGCGCGTTTATAGCTGCCGTGTTCTCGATGCAAGGGTTGGGGATTTTGGTAAGCTCTGCCGTGACCATGGTTGTTTGCGTGGCGTTTAAGAGCGGTGGCGGTGGGTTTGAGGTGGATGCTGTGGCTCCGACGGAAGCTGACGTGGCCTGGAGACTTATACTTATGATCGGTGCTCTTCCCGCTGCATTGACGTTTTATTGGCGTTTGTTGATGCCTGAAACCGCAAGGTCCGTCCAAAACTTTTTAATCTTTCTTTTTTTTAACTGATATAATTAGTATTATTTTATACATAATTTTCCAATCATAAATCAGAAAGGACGTAATGCAGGACGTTCTTGTCTCAGTATTTTTATTTGCTAAAAGCTACTAGATTTGAATCATTTGATCGTTGTGTAGAATTAAATTAGAATTAAATTATTTTTTTTTTTTTTGACAAAGACAGTTGTCTTCATGTTTTGATGAGTGAAGGAACGCATTTGTCACCATACATTTGACTTAGAACGAATTCTTTATTTCTTTGTTTGTGTGAGCGCTTCTCTAGTTTAGGAACATTGTATGTTATTTCAAACAAAAACAAGATTAACTATATTTTCTAGTAAGTAACTGACGTGATTAAAACGAATATTCTTTTGAGATAACGGTTCTGATCTCACACATATATAATATTAGATTCCTTAAAAACATATTATTAGTTCTTGTATATTTTAATTGCTAGGTTTTATGAATATAGGTGTCACTTATTTAAGGTTTATAATAAATGAGTAGTTTATTTCAAATGAGCCATTGACTTTGTGAGGGATAAGATACCATAACACTATGGTATATACCTTATCTACGCCTCTTTTCCTCACGTATTCAACATTAGCCATCCCAAGTTTCCACCAATTAATCATACATTTTACTTTATTTTAATCAATAATATATATATATATATATACTCTTTCATCTAATATTTATATCTACCTCAGGTAATCACCGTATCAGCTCCAGCTAATGAAGCAAGTTTTGTCTTTTCATCAATACAACTAAATTAAATTATCCTCACACGTACTCTTCCTAGTTCTTCCAAGACACTCTTGCATTCATCAGAAACAAAAAGGAGTCAAAACAATAATATCGATTTTGGAAATACTTAATTTAGTTTAATTAAAATTAGTACTGATGCATGCAGATACACAGCACTTGTGGAAAACAATATCGTCCAAGCAGCAAAAGACATGCAAAGAGTCATGTCAATATCTCATATCTCCGACGAAACCACGACGGATCCACCACCTCTGCCTCCGCCGGCTTCCTACAAACTCTTTTCTCGTCGCTTCCTCCGCCTCCACGGCCGCGACCTCTTTGCAGCCTCCGTTAATTGGTTCCTAGTTGATGTCGTCTTTTACACAAGCAACCTCCTCCTCTCCCAAATCTTCAGTCACTACTCCGATAAACCTTCTTCCTCCACGGCAGAAAACGTCTATGACGCAGCCTTCGAAGTGGCGAAATTAGGAGCCATCATTGCGGCTTGCTCTACCATTCCCGGTTATTGGTTCACAGTTTACTTTATCGACAAGATAGGTCGTGTCAAAATCCAGATTATGGGGTTTTTCTTCATGGCTGTTGTATATTTAGTCGCCGGGATTCCGTACAGTTGGTATTGGTCAAAGCATGAGCAGAATAAGAAAGGCTTTATGGTTCTCTACGGTTTGGTTTTCTTCTTTTGCAACTTTGGTCCCAACACTACCACTTTTATTATTCCAGCAGAGCTTTTTCCGGCTAGGTTTAGGTCTACTTGCCATGGGATATCGGGTGCCGCGGGTAAGCTTGGGGCTATTGTGGGCACTGTTGGGTTCTTGTGGGCTACCAAGAAGATGGACGGAGATGATATAAACCAGGTTTATCCCGAAGTGAACCGTATGAGAATTGCTTTTTTGATTCTTGGTGGCGTTTGCATTGCTGGAATCTTTGTAACGTATTTCTTCACCAAGGAAACTATGGGAAGATCGTTAGAGGATAACGAGCATGAACAAGATAATAATGATGATCATCATTGTTGACGGGCAATCCTCGGCGAGCACTTTACTTCAGACACGATGATATCAATTCAAGTTCGGACAAAGGAAGCCACATTCATTGTTTATTTCTGCTTATCCTTCTAGATTTTGTTTATGGTTTACTTGACTTTTTTTTTTTTTATATTTGCTTCTTACCCAAGAAACTGTTTAATCCACGTTTTCTCTGTTTTCACTTCTTACCTAGAAACTTTTCAATCGACCCTTTCTTTGTTTTTATTCAATTTATGCTTTATTCTTTTCTTCTAACATCATTTTTATATTCAGTTCCCTAAGCTCTGACTTCATTTTCTTCTTGGTTAGTATTAGAAACTTGTTGATTCTCTGCTACTTATATATAGCTAGGTATTATTTGCACATAGTTGTTACAAGAGTTCCATTGATAAATCAAAAGAGAAAAAAAACGACACACATTATAATTTCACGACGACAATATTCATATCAATATGAAGATGATGATCAAATGCAGATAAGAGAGAATGATCTGATGATCACTTAGTTTTGGTGGGGAAAGAAGCCATCTTGTTGATACCACAGAGACCCTCTGGTTTCCCAGTGTTCCTCTTCAACCTGATGTAACCTTTCTCTCCCCATTTTGGCCCCCAAGAATTCTTCACAATGATGTAATCTGAACCCTTGCTTGATCCATACCCAACCGCAGCCACACCGTGGTCCAGGTCAACCCCGCACCGCCCATCAAACACGCCCTTCATATAGAAAAACACAATGATTCAAAACTCAGGAAGATTGAATAATGTAACGAAATTTTTTGATTCATAGGTTTATATTGTACTTACGCCACTGTAGAACTGGAACTCTCTACCAGAGGCGTCAATGGCGACACTGAGAGGCTGATGAGCCAGTGCCTTCAAGAGGCTCTTCTCGTCATTCGTAGGTACATCTTGGTGTCCATCAATGGTTACCGTTTCAGATTCATCCTGTTTAAAAAACAGAGAGGGTTAAAAATCGGACCAACTTAATTATTATGTTTTTTTAGTTTTATCTTTGTTTTTTTTTCGCATTTACGAAAACCTTTTGCATCTCGCAAGTTCCTTCTTCCATAGAGTAAGGATAGTCCTCTTCCTTGCGTAGACCTCCGTTTTTAACAATGTACTCAAAAGCATAGTCCATGAGACCACCGTTGCAGCCATTGTTGTAGGTCGTGTCACAGTCTATGAGCTCTTGTTCGGACAATGTTGTCAAGTTTCCTGTCACAATCTTGTTTATACCTTCCACTGCAGCGACGGTTGAAAACGCCCAACAACTTCCTGTGAAACAATTTTATAATTAATTAAGAATCGAAAGTTTAACACATCAGAGACCACGATATTAGATTACCGCAAGACCCCTGGTTCTTAACATCAGTCACAGCTCCTTTCTTTCTCCAGTCAACAGATCTAGGCAGAGCTTCTACGTCCTTATAAGCGAACTCCTCGTAAGATCTTTCTTCATCGCGTCTCACTATATCAGTCTTGAGCCCTAAATACATTTTCTTGAACTCTTCGTGGCTCAAATCCGCAAACTCGTTGAGACCGAGCCAGTAGCTTTTCACTTTCTTGTTAGTCTCATCGATGTGCTTTAGATTGTCCTTGAAAACTTCGAACCTAAGCAACTTCTCTTCAACGGTTTCATAAGCTTTCTCGAAATTGGATAGCCAGTTCTCGAAGAGTTCGAAGAGTTTGTCATGAGATTCCAAATCCTCGGGAGAGTATCCGACGATGGAGTAATCGTGGGAAGTAGCGAAAGAGAGGGAGAGAGATGCAGCGGATAAGGCAAGAAAAAAACAGAGGATTCTTGAAGGCGTAGAGAGAGCCATTTTGGTTTAATTGTTTTTTGATATAGATAGAGTGATTGGAAGAGAAGAGTTTATTTATATAGGCTGAAGATTGGATAGAGGTCGCTCTTTTTGCTTTAGAGTAAAGGTGTTTGAATCTGAATCTTGTGTAAAGTCTGTGTCTTTAAGCTTAGTTTTGTCTTCCCTGAGGCTTCGACTCCAAGTAATAATTGTATATCCGTTTATTTTAATTCTCCGCAGAACCAGAACCCTAAGCGGCTAAGCCAGTGGGAATCATCTAAGAAAGGCCTCTGGATGATATATAATCTTGCTCCTAAGAAAGCCCATACTGAGCCCACATATATAGAGGTGGTGAATTTAGATAATTTTCAGATCAATATTTCTCAATTTCTTCACACTACAGATAAAATAAATCATTATAAAAGCTCAAGCATGCAACTATTTTTTGTATATTCAAATGATAAGATGTAACCTCAACAATAAGGAAGCCCAGAAAGTGGCCCAACAAGGCAGCTATGTAATTAACTGCTGAAATGTTTTGATCATGGGTGGGTACCAATCCTATTTTTGGCACTTTTTTAAACTACACAATATATAAATCATGGATCTTGTATTCTTGTGGCCCACATAATCACTAACCCTTTCCTTAGGGAAATTTTTTCAGAGGCATAACGGCTCGATGTTTATTCATCATTTCTTGGATATAAAAAAGGTGGAGACAGTGAGAATTGGCCCATAACGGCAAAGCTGCATGATGTTATACGTGCCCGATGCTTCCCTTACCCGAACAACGCGCAGTTCTGGTATTTGAAAGCTACTGTTTCATAGGATAGGAGTTGTTAAAATAGGAAAATAATAAACGTGGAATTTGTTTAGTGGGCTTTAGTGCTATCATGTCAAGCTATGTAGATGAGATTGTATTTCCCAGAAAGGTTAAATATATGATATTATGGTAGGAATGAATGGTAAACTTTTATCGATGTTATAATTAGCTCTTCTTTTGTTACATAATTCTAACTCAGACTACATAAAATTCATAAAACATGAGATTACAACGTAAGTGTTTTTCGTTGGTCTTTTGATATAAGATATAATTCTGTAAAGAACAAAGTTTGACCTGTCAATCCACCACGATTTCTGATAACAAAGTTAGGAGGATAAGGATTTCGCTGTACTAGTTTTTAATCAGTTAATGGCTGATTAAGATATAAATATTTTAAGAACCTAATACGTAAAACTTATTTTATAATGATGACCCACCAACCACTATGAAGTATTAACTAAACTAACACCATATTTTTCATAAAGTGGATTCATTTAAAACATGAATCATGTAAAAGTTCAACTGAAAACTCACTGCTTCTAACTTTACAGGACATCTACTTGTATAAACAAATGTTATTTCTTTTGCAGGGACAAAATCAACAAAATATATTAAAAATGAAAATAAATGATAAGAAAACATATCATAATATCCGTTTGAGGTGGAGACACGTGGTCGGAGATGCTCGAATGATTTGGGAGCACGAACTCTATGAAGAAAAAGACCGTTGTCTATTTTTCGTGTCGTATATATATGATATATATTATTTCAGTTTCTTTTTGATAAGATTTTATTTCGAGTTAATAATATGAAAAAGGAACGTTAGATCGATAGCCTTTGCGTTGAGAGAAAAGCATCAACTTGTCACAGAATTAGAAAACTATATATATACATAGAAACTATCATTGTTGAAATTTATTATGGTGTAATATAGAAAAATACTAGTAGAGGAGAAGTAATTGGTAGGGCATAAAAAGGTACGTGAGAAAGTGACAAAGCACTAAATACTAATATTATAAATCACATGCCCTCTCATTGACGCCATGTTCGTCTCGAGTTGCAGTAACCCCATCTGTCTCCTAATTTAATTTTTCTATTTTAATGTTATTTTATACTTCTTATGTTTCTAGTTAATCCAAGTTTTATATAAAAAAGTTTATTTCAAAACAATAGTTTTTTAAAAGTTTTCTATGCACAATAATGAATTGTAAACTTAAACAATAAATGAATACTATTAGTTGATAGTCATAGAATATTGTTAATTACAAAAATAATGTATTAATAATCAATTTTAATATGTTTTTAATATGTATGAAAAACTTCAAAATTGGATTAATTAGGAACAGAGGGAATATTTATCTTTGATAATTTCCTTCGAAACTATATATATATATATATATATATATATATTTACCGTAAATTTACAATAGATCCGTGATTATGTGTGTGTTTATGTCTATGAAGTATAAGTTGATATAATTAAGCCACATGATCACATGTGAATTACTGTAAGTTATTTGCACGAAATGTTAATCTCCACCAATCACCAATTTATGATTTAAAGTGTGACATTTGAAAATTGAAATATTATATTTGATTTAATAGACAAGTTGTAAATATCTCTGGACTGTGACATTCTGTCCTCTTATTACGTATTAATTTGTCATCCGAACGATGTTTATTGTAAGATTTTGAAGAGAAACTAAAATGTGAGCTTTTGCTCAAATGGCATAAGCGGGTCTGTTTTGTAAACTTTATTCTTCTTTCTTGTATTTTTGCAAAATGTTGCAAAATGTAGCTCATACAACTTATATAGAAAGACTTGAAAACCCTAAATATTGCCTAAGATTTGAAAATGATTTTGCAGCGCAATGTTTATTTCCTCTTTTCCTCTTTTGTCTTCTTTCTTCTTTACACTGACACAAAAAATGTAATCTCTGTATTTTCAACCGGTTGTTCAAGACAAACAAACGATCGTTTCTCGTATATGTTGATTTCGTGAAGAAAGAAGAAATCAAAATCGATAACGAGGATCTCACTCACGAGACAATAACTATTGAAGAGCAAGAAAAGCTTCAGAGAGAAAGGAAGAAGTCGTTTTTATTAAAATTCTATAATGTTCTTTACAATTTCAGTTTTTTTAGCTTTATAATACACCTCATTTCTTGTAAACCTGTTTAAGCTAGTTTTTTTAGCTTTATAATACACCTCGTTTCTTGTAAACCTGTTTAAGCTACTAATAACGCCTAATTACAAGTGATTAACAAACTAATAATCATTTGATTAACAACCAACAGAGTCACTCTTCACCTGCCACGTGTCCTGTTAGTCCTCTTCTTCGTTCTCTGTATCATACACACTTAGCCGTTGATTCACTGTTGCTTTTGATCGTACACACTGAGAGCCCTTGATTTTCTTGTTCTGCTTTTTCGTCTTGAACCGTAAGAAGGTAGCTTCCTCGAACCTCACCTGGAACTGCCTCTGCAACATTCAGCTCATGTTGAGAAACGTCATCGTTTCCTTCAACTTTTGTTTTGTCTTTGTGAAGCAAAACGTCATCGTTTTCTTTTGTGGTCAGAACAGCTTCGTATTGATTGCTACCATTGCAGATTTTGAGTTTTGATTCTAGATTTGAGTTGCTGCTGCTAATATTTAGTTTTCGTAATGATATATTTGGAAATCCAATAGTTTGTAAGTTAGGATGTGCACTTATGTATATTGTTCTCAAAACTGAAATTTGAAAATTTAAATGATTAAAATCATATGACTAGAGAAGATTAACGAAAGGAATTTTATGGAAAAGATACAAATGAACACGTTATTAACTTGCGACATCGATTGAGATGTTGATTTATAACGTGGATCCTCTGTTTTTGCATGTTCCACATCCGGTCCTAATATTTTAAAATGTTTTCACCTTCAATTGCTATTATTTTTGGTCTCTTCTGATATTTGGATATCATAAGATATTATTTATGTATACATATTAGGTAAATTACCCGTAATATGTGCGGGGAAAAATAATTCTAAAATATTGAAATAATATCATATTTTAAAAGTTGGACATACATTGATTTGGTATTATTATTGAATAATTGGTCGAACCGAATTTTCAAAATTTTCAGTTATATATATATGAACATTAAAAAAAACTTGGAAAAAAAAAACTGATCGATCCAAATATCCAATGTAATCACGGATTGGTTTAGATTATTTGACTTTGCATCCCTGCATCAATATCACAAATTCATATATGGTATTATATTCTGGAGCTAATTATATTCTCAGTTATTAAATTAGTTAGCATATTCCATAATAGAGGTAGAATTTAAACTACCATTCAATTAGCAAATAATTCTAGACACAATCCCAAATATAAGTCATACAAACTCGATTAGAATTTATAAGTGGATATTCACATTTTTAATATATATTAAGTTTATCAATATATATTAGTTCCATATTGTTAACAATTAAACGTATAAAAGTGATAGATCAAATAAAATTAAAAACAAAATATGAATTCACTATTATTGTCACCATAACTTGTTATTGTCGAAAAATAACATTTAAAAAATGAATATAACAAACCAAATTTATTAGTTGCACAATATTGCAGATCAAACAAAAAATTGAATTCAAATAGAGAATTGAAATTTATAAAATTAAAATTAACATTTGATTCTAGCACGTTATATTACCATATCATATGTTATCATATAAACATATAATTATATAAATGTTGATAAAAAAGCATATAATTATATAGATATGTTCAACTATATAAATACGTAGTAATAAACATATTAAATTATGAAAATATTAAATTTTATAAATATATGCAAACTACTATATAAATAATATACGTGTATTAATTAATTTCTTCGTAAGTTGTATAATATATTAAACGATTTGATCAAATTAAAATTATAATATTTACATTTTTTATCAAGTTAAAAATATTATATATTTTAACTTATTAATCAAGTTAAAATATTATAACATTTTGTCAAGTTAAATATTTAAAATATTTTTATAAAATTAAAATTTTTATTATATATATCATATTTAGTCTAATAATGCGAATCAATTAAAGAATCAGATTAAACCGAATAAAAACATTTAAATTTAGACGATGATTAAATCATGCTTCCTACATTTACGGTTTGCTATCATTTTGGTCATTTTTATACTATATTTTTAGATCCCCACTTTTCTTCATAGTCGATGTGAGACTTTTAACACACATTTTTTTAAATAGATTGAGTAATATTTATATGTTAAAAAAATTCGAATAATAATATATACAAAAATTATATTTTTATTATATGGATAATGTCATTCAATTATTTACAAAAATAAGATGAAACAAAAATGAGAGGAGGAAAATAATAGTTACAAATTAAAACATAATTTAATTAAAAGAAAAAAAAAAGAGAAATAATCTAGAAAAGTCCGATGAGAGAAAGAGATTTTATAGTTATGGATTAATTAAAATATTAAAGGGAAATACATATTACTATATTAGTGACATTAATGGCAATTTGTGTAATTAGTTTGGTAAAAGTTGGACAATTAATTAAATGTCTTAAGGAGCTTTGTGAGCACTACACGTCAGCATGATATTTTCGTTAATCACACGTAAAGGTAAGGAAATTCTACTAGTGATCATTTTTTCACAGTGCTATAAATATTGTTTCTATTGGAATAGAAAAACACGGGATAATTACAAGTGTTAAAAGATAACAGTTTAACAATGAATAAAAAAATAGATAAAAATCTAGCATATTTATATATTAAATTTTGCAAAAAGGGATAAATTAAATATATAAACATGTATATATATAGATGTTATAAATATTAGTTTACCTTTTTTTCAATGATAATCGCATTAATACTAATAAAAACAAAATTCTTATTACTATAAAATTTTACAAGTAGTTAATGAGTTTAACATTAAGACGATAAGATTACGGTGCATGGTGAGTTCTTCAATTTAAGTTTTTTTTGTTTCCTTGTTTTCTATCTTTGATTCCATAAGTTAAATTTAAAATAACGACAAATTATGATATTCATTTTTGTTTTTTTTTTCATTTTTAAACAAAAAAAATTCCGGTTTTAACGATTGAACCCTCGTTTTAACTAAAAATGAATTGTTGATGAATTTAACATCAATACTATCCGGTTGATCCCTATTTGCAATAAACCTTTTCATTTTTAATGTAATTTTCAAGAGTTTAATATTAAACCATTGATTGGTCAATTTTACGATAGATTTTAGCATGTAAGTTTTTTTTTTTTGGTCAACAAATGCAAATATGTAGTTACATGGAGTCGAACTCCGGTGGAGAATATTGCAGAAGTGAACTTTAACCACTTGGCTAAAGATACTTCCAGTAAATTTAATTTTAATTTTTAAGACAATGAGAAGTTTTGATATTCGTTCTTATTTTTTTCTGTTTGTAAATATTTTTTTGTTGGTTTTAACGGTTGAACCCTTATTTTAAGTAAAAATAAATTATTGACAAAATATAAGTTTTCCAATAATAGGTTAATTTATAAACACGATCTACCGGAGCAAAGGATTTTTATAAATAGTTTCACCATTCTCATTTGTTTGTTCACATTTTACAAATAGTTATACCATTTACATAATCTATTAATATTATGCTTTTAAATCAATATTTTAAAGGCTTATCCGTGCAAAATAGAAATAAAATTTGTTTTTTCCTAGTAAATTTGAAAGAACGACGACTAAAAAGGTCAAACTTTTACAAGAAAGTGACAGACGACCGGACCACTCTCATCAACGATAAAATTGAGAATGTAACTTTCATATATATTTTTTTTCTAAAAATATTATCTAAACGAAAAAAACCAAAATGTTAGTCGTAATCCATGTTGCAATTGGAAGGACACCTAAAATTATTATCCTCCCAAATCTACTCATAAACGAGTCATGACAATGATTTCTTAATTAATATTCAGATATTGTTTTCCCCAGATCTGTATATTGTAAACTTTGATAATACAAGAAGGCTATATTTTTTTCATTTTAATTAGTCAATTTTCATTAGTCTTTTTTCTTAATGAGTTTCTATATAAAGTTTCGAAAGCATTACAAATCCTCGTAAATCGCTCTCCACCTCATATTTTTTGCCGCCAGAAGACACTGATGTAAATGCAATATCTGTAAAAAAAATTCACTTTCCCCAGAAAAAGAGAAAAACTAATCCCGACGGTGAGAATTTTCTCGGCAGATTCTCTTTCTTGGGAACTTGCTCCGATCTCATTTCTAAAAAAACAAAGCTTTTCTGTAGCAACAATTGTAAAAAAAAAAACAATATTTTTGTCTTTATTGTAGATTCCATCACCGGAGCTTTGTCTGAAAATAAAAATTAAAAATCTCTAAACTTGGCAAAAATCATTCAAAGGAGTCCAAATCAAACAACCCCTATTTCAACGCCTCTTTTTCTTCTGATTTATATATCGGAGAGATTAACGGCAAAGAGGAAAGCTTTCTCATTTCCTCGTAATTGCCGGAGAATTCTACTAAAGGTGAGACTTTTTTTTCTCAGAAAGTGAAGCAATCTTTGGGTTTTTATCTCTTTGCTCTCACATAGCTCCTCTAACTGGGGAAACTTAAAAAGGAATTGTTTTTTTCCCTCTTACGGTACTGCATTTTTTCATTACTATTTGATGATTTTATGTTTTGGGTTTTTAATTTAATCGAGTTAATTTTCTGGGTTTTATCAAATTTATCATTTTGTGAATTGGTTAAGATTTAGATCTGGATATGGAAAAGATTAGAATTTTTTTTATGGTTGACTGAAAGTTTGAAACTTCAAATGGAGAATAACTGAATCGACTGATTTGAATTTTGGGTGGTGTTTTAGGGTTGGTTGAACAATGAAGGGAGCGACACTCGTTGCTCTCGCCGCCACAATCGGCAATTTCTTGCAAGGATGGGACAATGCCACCATTGCTGGTTTGTTTCTTTATTCACTCTTGTTGCTGCAATTGAGTTTGTTTGGATCATTATCACCATCAAACAGATCAATTTATTTGAGATTTGAAATGTTGCAATTTTGTTTATTGGGTCGATTGCAGGAGCTATGGTTTATATCAACAAAGACTTGAATCTACCAACCTCTGTTCAAGGTCTTGTGGTTGCAATGTCATTGATCGGTGCCACGGCGATCACGACTTGCTCAGGACCGATATCTGATTGGCTCGGGAGACGCCCGATGCTGATTTTATCATCAGTAATGTATTTCGTCTGCGGTTTGATAATGCTATGGTCTCCCAATGTCTATGTTCTGTGCTTTGCTAGGCTTCTTAATGGGTTTGGTGCCGGGCTCGCGGTTACGCTTGTCCCTGTTTACATTTCTGAAACCGCTCCTCCGGAGATCAGAGGACAGTTAAATACTCTCCCTCAGTTTCTTGGCTCTGGTGGAATGTTTTTGTCTTACTGTATGGTTTTCACTATGTCTCTGAGCGATTCGCCTAGCTGGAGAGGGATGCTCGGTGTCCTCTCTATCCCTTCTCTTGTTTATTTGTTTCTCTCAGTGTTTTATTTGCCCGAGTCTCCTCGTTGGCTGGTTAGTAAAGGAAGAATGGACGAGGCTAAGCGGGTTCTTCAACAGTTATGTGGCAGAGAAGATGTTACCGGTAAGGTTTCTTCTCGCTATATCTCTTCGGTTATATCACTCGATTCCGCTTTTAACATTTCTTTTTATATTTGCAGATGAGATGGCTTTGCTAGTTGAAGGACTAGATATCGGAGGAGAGAAAACAATGGAGGATCTATTAGTAACTTTGGAGGATCATGAAGGAGATGATGCGCTTGAAACCGTTGATGAGGATGGACAAATGCGGCTTTACGGAACCCACGAGAATCAATCGTACATTGCTAGACCTGTCCCAGAACACCAGAGTTCACTTGCGCTACGCTCTCGCCACGGAAGCTTAGCAAATCAAAGCATGATCCTTAAAGATCCACTCGTTAATCTATTCGGCAGTCTCCACGAGAAGATGCCAGAAGCAGGCGGAAACACGCGGAGTGGGATATTCTCTCATTTCGGAAGCATGTTCAGTACTAATGCCGATGCGCCTCACGGTAAACCGGCTCATTGGGAAAAAGACATAGAGAGCCATTACAACAAAGACAATGATGACTATGCGACTGATGATGGTGCGGGTGATGATGATGACTCGGATAACGATCTGCGTAGCCCGTTAATGTCGCGCCAGACCACGAGCATGGACAAGGACATGATCCCGCATCCTACAAGCGGAAGCACACTGAGCATGAGACGGCACAGTACACTTATGCAAGGCAACGGCGAAAGCAGCATGGGAATTGGTGGTGGTTGGCATATGGGATATAGATATGAAAACGACGAATACAAAAGGTATTATCTTAAAGAAGATGGAGCTGAATCTCGCCGTGGCTCGATCATTTCTGTTCCCGGAGGTCCAGATGGTGGAGGCAGCTACATTCACGCTTCTGCCCTTGTAAGCAGATCCGTTCTTGGTCCTAAATCGGTCCTTGGATCTGCCATGGTTCCCCCGGAGAAAATCGCTGCCACTGGACCACTCTGGTCTGCTCTTCTTGAACCTGGTGTCAAGCGTGCGTTGGTAGTTGGTGTTGGCATTCAGATACTACAGCAGGTAAGATGAAACTGTTTGATTGTTCACACACAAATACTCTTGGATTTATCATTTTATCACAGCTCGGATTATATCGACTTTTATATCCTTTAACATTCTGGACTTTTTGTTAACCTTCTATGCAGTTTTCGGGTATCAATGGAGTTCTCTACTACACTCCTCAGATTCTCGAACGTGCTGGCGTAGACATTCTTCTTTCGAGCTTCGGACTAAGTTCCATCTCGGCGTCATTCCTAATCAGCGGATTAACAACTTTACTCATGCTCCCAGCCATTGTCGTTGCCATGAGACTCATGGATGTCTCCGGAAGAAGGTATATATCAAAACCTATAAGATCTTTTACCTGTTTCATTGTTTTCTCATGATTCTGAAATCATCTCGGTTTCACTTTGCAGGTCATTACTTCTCTGGACAATCCCGGTTCTCATCGTATCACTTATCGTCCTTGTCATCAGTGAGCTCGTCCACATCAGCAAAGTCGTGAACGCAGCACTTTCCACGGGCTGCGTCGTGCTCTACTTCTGCTTCTTCGTGATGGGTTACGGTCCGATTCCAAACATCCTCTGTTCTGAAATCTTCCCAACAAGAGTCCGTGGTCTCTGCATCGCCATTTGCGCTATGGTTTTCTGGATAGGAGACATTATTGTCACTTACTCACTCCCCGTTCTCCTCAGCTCGATCGGACTAGTTGGTGTTTTCAGCATTTACGCTGCGGTTTGCGTTATCTCATGGATCTTCGTTTACATGAAAGTCCCGGAGACTAAAGGCATGCCTTTGGAAGTAATCACAGACTACTTTGCCTTTGGAGCTCAAGCTCAAGCTTCTGCTCCGTCTAAGGATATATAATTTGTAACCTTGATTCTTCTTCTTCATTTGTTCTGTGTACTTAAGATTCTCTTCATCCCCTTTTTGTTTTGTTTCTCAGATACCTTCATTTCGTTTTTGTTTCTTTTTTTTTTTCTTCTTTTTTTTTCCTGTTTTATTATTAAAATCAATCTAATAATTACCCAATTTTCTCTCTTTCTAATTTCTATGACCAATACCTTCAGACTAAATTTGGGATTCAAGCTCTTTCTTTTCTTTCAGACTTCCAAATTCCGATGGTAAAGTAAATAGAAAAAAAAAACATAGATTTAGGCTTTGGAGGTTTACTACAAAGAAAAACTCCAATTTCTTGGAACGCAAGTGTGATTCTCGAGGGAAAAACTGTATGTACAATTAGCTTAGTGAGTCTCAGGTCTTATGCGTCTCCTCAGAGGATGAATTGCCTGTATGATTCTCCTGAGAATTCTTCTGGATATTTTCACCTTCGAGCTTGGTTACGAACTTGTATGGTCTCTGAAAATCTCTGGCATTTTGACTGTCAATACTCAGATTATTCAATTTCTCCTCCTGTACGAAACAAACTCATCAATCATAATTCTTGGTACTAGATTGATTCCCCGCGAAATACAAATATTAGCTCTCAGTAAAAAAAAGCTTACATTCTGTAAAGCTTCAAGCTTTTTCTGCATAGCTTCATGCTCAGCTCGAATCCGGAAAGGAACCCCTTGCTTCTGGTAGACATTGTTCTGGGCAAGGTCTTGATCGATATCGCTAACCGTGGTTGCAAACGGATGATTGGCTGGTATCCATCTGATTGTATCGGGATCAACATCAGGCGGTATTGAGTCTCCTTCTTTGAGAAAAACCGTTGGTCTCTTCCATTGGTAAGCTCTTGACCTTCTTTTCTGATGAATTGTTTGTTCTTTCTCTGTAAGTGTGACTGGAGCTAGCCGATAGACTTTCCCGCACATCTCTACAGTTGAGCTTCCTTTATCAAGTTTCACAAAAGGATTGTTGAATGGATCCTCGTAGTTAAGAGATTTGGAGCTGATAACGAAAATGAAAAACATCATACGATTAGAGAAGTTAGACCAAAAGTAATACACATCCATCTACATGAATCAAATTATGTGTTTGATTAATGACACTACTTCGAAAGTTTTGGTTATTTAGAGTGAGAATTGTAAAGAAGATAAAGCGTGTGCTGAGTTTCATACATGCCTCTTCTATCACCAGATCTCAGCTGGCCACGTCTCACAAGATCAGCAACCGAGCCAGCACGTTGATTATCTCTTGACTTTCTGACTGCATAAGCCCTAATAGCCGCGACCAAAACAGTAGCTGCGATGCAGATCCCGATCCAAATGCTGTTCCCCGAGCACTTGTTCATCTAAAACAGAGAAGATTTTGAAATACCCAAATAAAAATCCAAATCCATGTGCCGTAGACACCATTGAACAGAAGAATCACCAGAATCTAAACCTGTTTTCTTTTTGCCATTTCCACTTTGGACCTCACTAACATATACCAATCAAAGAAAAGAGGGCTTAACGAAACGAAGAACGTAACATTTCCTATTCAGGACAGTAAACTAATCAACTATCCAGAAAAGTCAGGACAGAATCAAAACTTAGGCAACATCTAATAGATGCGCAATCTATAATTCCACTATCAAAGAATTGATGTCACATTGAAGGAGAAATCCATCAAAACCAGATTTATACAGGAAAAATCAAAACTTGAAGCGATAAGAGATAATCATACCACGAAGACGACAGGAGGGAGTGTGGTAATCATACTCCGGAATCTCGAAATTGAAATATCGGAATCCCTGGGAATGCTACTCTGAGTGGTAGCAACAACAACAACATCATCATCATTCTGAGTATTCTGGATTTCTTCATCTGGAGTCGAGGAATCACCAATAGCTTTGCACACGAACCTTCTGTTAGTTTCGACTTGAACCCATTTCAGATTTTCGAGTCTCCTTCTGAACACAACCAAATTTGAAGGAATCCGAAGCTTGGCTCTTCCAATCGACGACTAGGGTACCAAAAACAACAAAAAAAAAACGCGAGATTTAAGAAATGGTTCACCGAAAAACAGGAATTAGAGGAGAACGCAGTATCGGTAAGTGTTAGTGAAGAAGAGATGGGTTCGATATTTACCTGGAGATTGCAGAGAGAATGGAATTGCAGAGAATCAATGGACGCCATTTCATGCCAAGGGAAGGACCAACGATTTCCATGATTTATTCAACCTATATATTATCCTCTATATATAACCATATGTACTAACCTATCATGGGGATCCGTGGCGCAATGGTAGCGCGTCTGACTCCAGATCAGAAGGTTGCGTGTTCGATTCACGTCGGGTTCAAACTCCCGAAATAATTCGGAAATCCCCAATTTTTTTGAATTAATTTTATGCACCTAGGCCGTTACGAGAATCCAATAAGACAAGGGAAGTGGCTACTTGGGCCGTTAAGAGAATCAAAGAAAGACCCAAATATTTAATCCTCAGTCAAATTGCTGACAACACTTCAAATTCTCGCTCAGTCAAATTGCTGACAACACTTCAAATTCTCACCGGTGCTTTTTTTTTTTTTTCTTCACCACTATCAAATATTCCCAAACAAACTTTTATTAATCAGAAAGGATCAATTAAACTGTATATATAAAAGGCGAAATCATCGAATCCACCCACTAGAAATGGAACTTTCTAGTCGTGCTAAAAGGTCGACACTTAGTATATAAACTACAGAGTTTGATGGATTCTTTGCCTTTGCCATTTTGATTTTATGTGTATTTTATATGTCTGTATATGTTTTTATTTAGCATATGCGCACACACATAATGAATCCACATTTTTAAAATGTTAAAACATATCAATCAAGGAGTGCTTTTCTAATTAATCTGTGGTTGAAAAAGAAAAATATTAATATATTTTTAGTCTTTCATAAGATGTTTTTTAATATATAAATACTATATAGTAAACAGCCTCAAAAAAAAAAATCTTGTTTGGAAATTGCGTTTAATTACATGCAGAAAAACATTTTAACAAACAAACTGAATTGTGAATTTTTAAAAAAATGTGAATATAGTCATTTTGACATGTAAAACACTAATACATTGTTTTAAGCAAATAACAATGCAAACAATATGATGTAAGAATATAAGCTAGCTAGACCGGGTAAAATACTATTTTATTAGCAAATAATTAATTTGCAACACCCATTTTAAAAAAATGGTATCAATCATTCACGTAATAAACGAAAACAATCAGTAATGCACAAAATAGTGCTGAACATATAATTATGGGAATCTCCAGCCTCATTGGTAAACTTTACAATTCCCATCATTTTAGTCTGCGAATTTATAGCCCTTCGACAAAACATAAAGCATTCTCTTCACTTTCTGGTCTCTACCTCTCTTTCTTGGGGGAGGATTAATTTCAAAATTATCCCTTATAAGTTAGTTTTCAAATTTTCATGATAAAATTTCAGTAAAAACATTTGTAATGATCGTAAAAGATTAACATTTGTAATTAATGATCGTGAAGCTCTAGCTAATTTTAACATAACCGAACTTCATAACTGAATTTACACTGGATTCCTACGACCTCGCAACAACCTCACACGAGCCTCACGTACGTATTCAGTTCCCTTAAAATAAACCCTATGAGTCTCGTATAATGTTTTCAACATGCAGGTACTCCTCTTGAAGCTCATACTCTCTTTTTTTAGCCAAACCCAAAAATCGATCCTTAGAGAATCATATATAGAACCAAGTTTAACAAAAATGGTAGTGATAAATTTACCTTATAATACGTATGTTCTGATTTTGGCTATACTGGTAGAGGTTTTATAATCCGTACACCTCCCAAAATTGGTCTTATCAACAATTTGTTTATGGTTTTTGGAAATTCTCTGTTTATGTTTTGTGATTTAAAGTACATGCACACAAGTGACAAAACTACAAATCCGTTACTAATTGAAAAAAAAGTGAGATATCCATAATTCAAGTGTCAGACTAACAACATTTTATTAGGGCATGTGAATTAGGTTAATCTAAGAGATTATATTAAGAAAAATCGTCTACAAATCTAAGTATGATTTTTTTTTTTATGACCAGGAGTTTCAGGGCCATAGGTCCGTACGTCCCCCAGGACAGGGTCCAGACCATGTAATATAACTCTCCTTTGAAGAACAGACCCCTCCCAACGCAAATTAAACTCGTGACCTTAACGTCCCTATATTTTTGTAACCAAGAGTTTAACCACTAAACCAACTCGTTGTTGGTACGAAAGTACGATTTCATCAGTAATTTAACTATTGATATGCGTAACTATTCAGTATAATATAATTTCTCTCGCAGTACACTATAATTTGAACTTTAGATTAATGGTCATAAGTTTTCGTTGAACATCAGGTTAATGGTCATAATTTTTTGTTGATTTAAAAATGAATTAAATTAAAATATAATTATCCCCTAAACAAAATGGGGTTAGCAGCACTAAGCACACATAGGAGTCACTTTCCGTAGTGGGAGTGCTTGTGACGGGTGGACCATCCGGCGTATTTAATTCAACGGCTCCCCTAAGAAACGAATAATATTCATTTTAATTAGTTTTTAAATAACTATATCCCCCAATTGTTGACAAACTAAACCATTCATTTATAAATCTTTAATCCCCTTCGTTAAAACTTATACTTCAAAAAAATATACATGATATCGCCATCTATTTGTTTAACAAAATTATTTTGTTAGGTCAAAACTTAAAAGCTAGAATATAAGACAAAAAGAATTTCTTGCAGTCATCTGGACTCTTTCAATTATATTATACTATCCCTATAATATATTAATTCTATGGTATTTCCACAGTCCTTTTAACTCATTCTAAATTATGATTAATAATTATATATAAAGAGAGGTAAATTATGAGTGATGGTATATATATTACCTAATGTATAATTTAAATTAACAATTTTATTTTTTTGGTACTTTGGAGTATTCATTTAAAAAATAAAAAATAAAAACTTAATTCAAAATTCACTAATCACAACAAATTTATTCGATTAATGGATCACAGGCTCGTGTGCCCAATAATTTTATAACCCAAAAACAAAACTAAAAGAAGTTGAAGAAACACGACAATTAGCTTGCTGCTTTAACAAATAATAATATGAAAATTGAAAAGTGAAAATTCAGCCAACACATTACATACCATTAGTAACATACACACTGGCCAGATTACCTTTCCCATTTACTAGGGAATATTCCATAATTAGCTATTATAATAATAATCATGTTACCACCTGATTGAATAGTCTTTTGGTTCTACCATTTGTTTAAATAAAACTAAATTTATTCTAATGATTTAATATTGCATTCAGACATTATAAATTGAAAATCCACCGTGCTCTCCAGTTTCGTTTAAATACATATATATATATATATATAATTTATTAACCAAGTTAAATATTACTTGACTACTAGTGGTTAGAGCTAGTGACTAATTGTTGAATAAATAAAAAAACAATTGACTAAACTTGAGCTTCCTAGAATAGGCTATCGGTCGATAGTGTCCACTGATGACCACATATATATTATGTCCTCGAAATCATATATTTCCATTCTAACTCAAGTGTCGTTGTATTAATTTGTATTGTTTCACAAAAAAATATTATGAAACAAACATCAAGTCATATATAGAGACACTTATTATGAAAGGATGTAATGATGTACAGTATAATGCATAAAAATTTAAAATTATCATCGTCTCTAACGACATTATTTTTTTTCCACAAAATTGGAAAACAAATATTTCGTAAAAAATTTGAATACCAGTCAAATATGCAAACTTAACAAGCTTGATCCGCGATTCGATGAGGTAACTTAGAGTATATCCATTATTGGTCAACAATTACTTCGAAGGTAATTTTGATAAACACAAAGCAGTAAAAGGGTTCAATGCAAATCGTTAAATTTTCATTTCCATACAACATTTACAAATTACAATAAACCATGTACATTAAGAGAATAAACACTAATACACTATCCCACTAAAACTGATCTGCATTACATTATAGAGTTTTATAATAACTAATAAGCAAAGGAAACTAAATAAATGGGAAAAGTAAAATGATCATGGCAAGAATGAGTTGGGATCGTCTTCGCCTTGCTTGATTCGGATCTCAATTTCGGGTACGGATTCGGGTTCGGAGCTAGAGCTACCGGGTAAACCGCCACACTTGTGACACCTGGCAACAACCAAGATCTGACGGCAAGAAGGACAAGACGAGTGAGACCCGAGCCACGTGTCAATGCAAGACACGTGGAATCCGTGACCACACTGCGGCAAAACTCGGAGCTCGTCGCCGGCGGAGAATTCAGTTAGACAGATCGCGCACTCGGCGAATTTCTCCGACGACGGTGACTCCAGCGAGTAGGTCAGCTTCGGGAGAGATTGAAGGACTTTCTTCTTCAGTCCTTTGTTCGCCGCTGCGACCGGAGGTTGATGAGGAGATTGACCTTGAGATCCTGAGGTGGTTCTGTTTCCGGCTGCGAGACGACGGAGCCATACGCATCGAGAAACCGCGATGAGGCCGAGAACGCAAATCAAAGCGCAGAGGAGAGCAGCTAGGATGACGACTAGATCGGAATTCAACGCGGCGGTGGAGTTATCAACCGCCGGCGACGGAGTGTTTGATTCTACGAGGAGACGGAAGAGAAGACGTGCCATTTGAAGCGAGTAAAGAGGAAAGAGAGTGAGTGAGAGTTTTTTGTGTTGTTGTGTTATGTTGAAAATTTGAAAAATGGACGAGGATTGATTTTGAGTATGAGAGGTTTTTGGAAAGACAAAGAGATGCAGAGGTTTTTATAGAGAGATAGAGTTGTACTTACTACTGGTATGGTCTTAAAATTATCGTTGTCGGTTAAGGTTATTTCAGTCATTTAGGACGCGGTTTTTTTTTTTTTTGGGTTTAATAATTTTTTGATGTTTACACTTGTTGCTTTCTGTCTACACTCTTTGAAAATGAAAATTTTTGTATTTTTATTTTTTTGTCACAATCTTATATTGTAATTACTTATAAATATATTTTTAAATGTTCATTCATGGTAAATTTCGAATTGTTTGTGAAATAACTACATTTTACAAGTCTGAAAATGATTATTTTTTTTAAAAAAAACAGAAAAATAACTCTAGAAAGATTTTTTTTTTGTATAAGGGAAAACGATTTTTTTTTTTTTTTCAGCGTGTGGCCTGACCATAGTTTTCAGTGTATGGGCTTGACCATTTTTATAAATGTAACCGAAAACTGCGGGCGTGTGGTTCTCTGTTATTGGAGCAAGGGATGTTGGGAACCAACACTATAACCGAAGATTCTTCGGTCAGTTAATCAATAGTTGCCTTTGACTCGAGGACACGTTAAACTGTAAAAGCATAACTATGTATTTTATGTTTTATTATACGCGTCAATTTTAAATAATATCTCTTTAAAGTTATTTTAGATTAAAATTAGTGTCGGTTTGTATTTTTAATATAGATGTTTGGTAAAAAGTTTAATTTTATCTCTATTATTTTAATGTGTTGATTAATAAAAAAATTGTATTATATATTAATAAGGGGTAAAACAATATTTAATTATTTTTAATAACGCGTAAAAATCCTTAAACAACACTTATAATGAAACGGAAGAAGTAAATATAAGATCAAAACTTTGTTAAACACAAAACCGTATTAAGCTACCAAAAATTACTTTTGTGAAACAAAATATAAATCTTAAAATGATATTATTATCAAATGGATAAATAACTATAAAAATAACTCAGGTAAGTAATCAACACCAACACTATACAACTAACTATTCGCGTTTAGTTAAATTATTTTTCTTGCATTTGTAAATCAAGTTAAGATTAAACCAATGGAATAACTTTCGCTAGTATCACTACAATAGACGGAAAAATCACCTATTTTTATATGGTATGACCGAATGTGGTTTTTTTTTTTTTGCCACATGGTCCATTCAAAGTGCAAAGGTGAATAATGTTCTCTTGACCAAAAAGGTAAAAATAAATAAAACTCCATGGATGGTTGTAAATTGCAAAGGCTATGAAATAAAAAAGAAACAAAAAAGAAAATTCAATAAAAAGGTAGAGTCTTAGTGAAGATCAAAGATGCCCTGGTAAAGAAAGAGCATTGCAGATGCCAATTTAACTCGAACCGTCCATAGTAAGATCCTACAATTTGCACTCAAAAAAACTTTCCAACGTTTATTGGTTTATAATTTAATCATTTTCTTTAAACGGATTTAAATTAGGTTAATTAAACTACTTATTCGATAGTTTTAAGTATCTGTTCAACTGATGATTTTGGTAGGAGAGAACTTAATGACGACTGCGCTTGTAGAGAAATACTCCGTATGATTCTTATTCGTTAATGCTAGTTGGTTAATATTCGGAAACCAGAAAAGTAGACTGTATTAAGTTATATAATAAAGACAACTATTAATGTAGTTAGTTAATTTATGTTAATCTCAAGTTTTGTAAGCGATTTCTTACATACATCTACTATCTTATTCTTACCTTTGATAGCCGAATTACCCAAAAAAGAGATATAGAGAATTGTTTTTGAGGTACATTACTTTGTAGGGGAAACAATTCCACCATCAGAATGATGCCACGTACACATTAACTGATACGTGTCTTGTGGCATTAGAAAACGCATCTTGTGTGCAAACTGCAATACGACACTATATATTTTAGGAAATTTCTTATATATATAGTGCATTCAAAACTGTGATTCTATCTATATACAAATATGCAATCTACAACATACTGTTTAAAGACCATAGTTTTATACAAATGTGATATGTTTCTAGTTTTTATTTCGGTTAATGTAAATATGTACCGAAGTTGTTCCAAGTTTAGTATTACTAGAGTTGAATTATATGTTCTAGATATATCAACTATGTGGAGAACAGTAACCAGAATCGGCCGAAGATATGGTCGTCCTCGTGTTACGTACGTTACTCTCTTCTCAATGGTCTTAAAACCTTTGTGTCCGATGATGATACATAACTAACTTCAATAACAGGTGTAAGATTCAACGAATTGGTTGAAGAAAGTGGAGAGACACTTGTCACTTAAAGAAAATGTCACACTAAAATATGTGTAAATTTTAATTATATATATATATATATATATATAATTGTGAATACACTATCTATGTTTTATTTTCTACCTGATAAGCTAAAATAATAGAAATAAATCTGAAATTTAGTTTAAAATTTTTACATAGAAAAAACAACACTTATAAAACAAAACTAGAATTTTAAAACGACACTTATAGAACGGATGGTATTTGATAACTTACTACAGTACTTACTAATGATTAAGCTTAAGGTTATACAAAAACTACTTAACAGATTATATTTAACCTTCCCAAAGAGAAGTAAAGGAGGAGAAACGTGTAAATCAGGAGTTTCCATTTATAGTAACTCGGAGAAAAATTAAAAATTAGTATTAATTTTCTGGTTGACTCTTTCTCTTCTCAGTGCACTCTCCACTTTCTGATTTCGCACCGCCCACTTCTTCTTCTCCCCACATGCTCTATTATTTTCTCGTTAAATTTATTAAATACGGGATAACTAATACGAAGATCACATCTAAACATGTCACTTTACAAACCCTTTTTTCAGACAATATACTAAATGATTTTGGGTAAGTCTATAATCATCTCGCATGACTAGCATATAAAAATAGTCAGAGCGAGGAGGAAACTTCATCCCCCACCACTAATTAGTATATTCCAAGTTTGAAAAATAGTGCAGCCTCGAGGAAAATGCATTGAAATTGACCAAAATTCAATCAATTGTGGGCACGAAATTGCTCTAAGCCACATCCGCGGTTTATGACAATGACTTTAGCAATTTCCAGCGTTGTCTTAACTTTTCAAGATGGCCTTCGAGTATTTCACAATCAAAGTCAAATTATTTTTTTGTTAATGAAATTATCCAAACATAATAGAGACCCTATTATGTTGGAATTTAAAGCCGCCTCTACTAAACCGTTGTTTGGGACTTAATATGTATAGATATCACTTGGTTTTTAGTTTAAACCGCCAACAACTAACCAAAAATATGTGAATTTTGTCATTGTTTATTCGATTTACTGTTGACTTTGAAAACTAATGGTTGATTCTTGGTTATTGTGGGGTGTTATGAAAGATCTTTGATTCATGACCATCAGAAGCAAATCAGAACAAGATCTTCTTCACATGTGTGTGTGGGACTCATTTTGTCAATTTGATACTGATGGTGATGTTCAAGGCTCATACTAGAAGCAACACGATCTCAGAGCCAACCAAAACCGTGAAGCAAACCTGAGATGACCGGATTTATGATGTTTGGTTGTGAATCATTACACTTATGTTTAGAAATTTTGGAATACAAAGTGCATCGTAGTTGGTACAGACAAGAGAAGATTAATTGGTTTGGTTTGGTATCTATTTTCCGGTTAATTATAACAGTATCACAAAGTGATTGAAGATCTCTAAGGAATATAAGTGGGTTTTAAGACCACACATTTAGTCAAACCTAGTTAGATACGGATTTTATTAGACATGGTACTAGGTATATGAGACTAGGAGACAACCAAGTTTTTAGATGGTTGCAAGAGTAAAAGTGATTGATAATAAGCGATGATCTCTGGATTTGCTCTCAGTTCGTTGAATCAAAGTGAGTTTTTCTATCAGTAATACATTTCTCAAAATGATACAAATATGAAAATGTGATCTTACTAATCTGTGTTTCTGTTCTTGTTTACTCATTACAGAGCAAACCTCACATTCCATTTTCCTTTCAAATTCGTGTTGAAAGTCCAATTGTTTTCTCTAATCTGCATATAAGGGACCTGTAACAGAGAAACCCAACACATTGTGTTCAATGATCTAGTGAGAGCTATTGTTCTCTTTTGTTAAACGGTGAGCTCAAGAATACCTTCTCAAACATTTCGTAGCCAATTCTGAGGCGTAAATCCTGATCTTTCTGAAAATTCCATATGTTCCAGTCAAACTCAGCAGCTCCTTTCGCGTTCCTCTGTCGCGCGAAATCACAAAATCTCAGTCCATTGTTAAGTTTTAAAAACCCTGAAGAAACAACTCGTGAGAAAAGAAAGAGGCAAACCTGAACAAAGTCCTGGTCAAAATCACATTTTCCTTTGATATTAAAGGTTACAAGCTCATCAGTTATCACAGGAAACTTCTTTTTCCCACGTACAAGACACCGAAGCTTCTCACGTTTATCATAATGCAAACCTACTCCAAGGCTTGTTGAAGCCTATAAGCAATTATTCGTGGCATTAAAAAAGGTAGTAAAAGGTTCAAAGAGCTCAAGCAAGCAAAAGAAACACAAATTTGAGATCAAAACCTCAGGGAAAAAGTGTCTTATCATTGCACAGAAGTAACTTGGCACTCCAGCTCCTGTATCTAGCTCTCCATGAAGCTAATCACAAATGTAAAACCAACAAAAGAAAGTAAGAACACAAACATTCTTTGCTCTATATCTCTCGATAAGGGGATAAAGTGTAGCCAAAAAAACATGTTTAAGTACAATCTTCCAAAAAGCTATCTCGATTCTTCTTTCAGCCTAAACAGCTAGATTCTACTAAAGACTAAAGACTCTAAAGCCTATCGCATCACTAAATTTAAAGGAACTTATCTGAAATACATTACTCTTAATTGCAATTTCTAAGAGGTAAGACCGTATAAACCCTCAAAACCATAGCCTATAAATCTCAAGTAAGAGGCTTTGGGCATTTAAATGATACTCACATCTGGGAAGAAAATCAAAAGAAGAAATCCCAATCAAATTGAAGAGCGTTACAGAACGAAGGGCGAAGTAGTTTTGTAAAGAATAGTGCTAAAATCCTTCCATAACAGCCACTAATTTGAAGAAATTCACCTGCAGGAGAGTTTTGGAGTTCACCGGGAACTTCTCCTTGGCATGAATTTTCAGAGACCTGGAATTGGTTGCATATCTCAGAGAAGTCTCCATTTTTTTCTCAGTTGATTTTCTCGGGAAACCGGAAATATCACTACCAAAGCCATAAGCATATCGGTTTATTATCGGTTTCGGTTCGGTTTTACAAAATCTTGTCAAACTAAATTCAAATTAATTCGTGGTTTAGACATTCGATTTGGTTTTTTCAGTTCTGTGATTTCAAACCAATTGAAATTTTTGATTTGGTTTGGTTTCTATGCCCACACCAACCCACTTTATCCCACATTCGAAGTCCTATCTCAAACAATACGACGCTGCCACGCTAGAGTCAGCTACGTGTATCAAATTTTAGTCCAACAAATATACCGGTTATTTAGTGTACCAGAGTTTGGTGTATTAACCAGACACCAAATACTCCAAAATTTACATCTTTCTATCTTTTCTCCTTTTCTCCTTTGTTATCTTTAGACAAATGTGGGGCCAATGCTTGAAACTTCTCTTATAGTGTTCACTTCTCTTCTGGGGGCTTCACCTGAAGCAGCTCTATGTTTAACTCAAATGTAGCTCCAGGCTGCAACAATATACATCTTTTTATTTTCTCTTAAACCCCAAACACTAAACCACATTTTGTAAATAGTTTCTGCAAAAGACGGAGCTTTCCTCATATACAATTTGTAGTAGGTTCTCACCGGTATCTCGTTCATTCCTTTCTGACCATAACCAGCTTCAGGAGGAACGATCACAGTTCTCTGCAGGGACAAAAAAATAGGTCAAGAACTACTTACATTGCAAAGTAACTACATGTTGAAAGAAGCAGAAAGCGAAAAACAGCGATGTTTTCAACCTTGCCTCCGACTTTCATTCCTTCGGTTATGTAATACATTGCTGGAGGAGGCTTTGGTGAAGCTTGTGCAGAGAACAACCCGTTTGGATTGTCAACGAATTCACGTTTCCTTTCCTTTCCTGGCGTAGACCCGACCTTAAACTCATAAGGCTGTTTCAGGAGAAAGTGAGCCACCATCAAGGAGAGGAATACTTGAAAATTGTGCAGAATCAGAAAGTTTAAACAAAAGGTAACCTGAGAAATACTACGATTTCCAGCCAATAGCTTGGATTCTCGAGTAGAAATTGCAGTGATGCTTCTGTAACGGCAATCGAAATGCACCTAAATTTGGAAAAGAAGGGTGCATTACAATGTAAAAGTGAATACTCGATTTCGATATAGAGAAATTACAATGTGAATCATATGAGAGACCTGAGCAGTTGATCCCTTTGTGGCTACTGGACCTTTGCCTTCCTCAATGTCATAGAATTTCAACCCTTCAGCTGCAAGAACAGAAAAATTGTGTAATAACAAGCTTCAGTATATGTTTACGATCTCTAGAAACTCCTCATACAAATCAAGCAAATCCCTTTTTTTTCCCACATTCACAATTTGGTCGCATCAGAACTCTTGAAACCCAATTCAGCAAGAGAGTAACCATGTGCAAAAACAAAGAACCCTAATTTCGAAACTTAAGCGGAATTGAGAATCGAAAAGAACGAATTCCAAACCCTAATTGTGGAAAATTGTGCGGAATACGAACCGATAGCTAAGAAGAGAGCGAGGGACTTAACGGCTAGTGGAATATTCCTCGAGAGGGATAACTTTTCTACTCCGTCTCTCTCTCGCTTCAGAAGAGCTTGGTGGTAGAACGAAGAAGCTCGTTAATGGAAGCGAGCCGAGAAGAATAATATTTGCGTCTCTTCTGGATATGGGAACCGAACAGGAGACGATTTGATTAATGGGTCGAGATTGATCTGCCTTTGAAATCGAACTGATTCGAGGAAGACGAGAATGTTGATTAGATACCCATCTGTGTAAGCTACTAATGGAAGCCATTGATGAAGAAGCATAGAGCTCTCGTTCACAAACCCAGCTCCGAGCACCATATCCATATCCCAGTTTCTTAGTTTCTGCTTGATGAAATGACCTTTTTACCCCTAACGATGGATAAGACACTGATAGTGAACTTGTTATTGGGATTATCTTGCCAAACAAGTTTCCTTAAATACATACGCACTGTAACGTGATCAGAAGCAACAACCATGGATAGCTTACCTTTTCACCTCCTTGAAGAGATTCTTTTCAAATTGGATCCCAAGTCTCTGGCGATGATGCAATATGCGGATCGATCTATCAACTCGCATATAACCGAAGATCCGTCTTTCAAATCTGTATTTAAGAAGGACCGTTACGACGAGGGAGTGGTTCATGGCTACGATTTGAGCTAAACAAGTGGGGAGTTATGGGTTGGATTCCACAGTACTAGTGGTGCGATGGTAAACGAAACCTTTATATGTCCAAACCGTCTTTATCCTCTCTTTGATAGAACTGGATGAGAAGGTGGACGTCGACGTGACAATGGTCAATCATGATGATGATAAATACATCTCTTCTCTAAGAAAAATAATGAGACTGATTGGTGGAATCTCACCATATGCTTATACGAAGAAGAGTTGTTTTTTCCTTTCTTCCCAATTCTCAAATCTGCTTCCTATGGAGTTTAATCTAACTGGTTACATTACACTGGAAGAAGCTCACATTTATATATCATATATTCAGATGTTCAACTTCACGACGGTGTCAAACTTGAGGGATTTAATTTAACTTAGACGAATCATGTTTTAGATATATATATATATATGGATCAGTTTCTGTGGAGCTTAAACTTTCTACAAATTGGTCTAATCTTATATTATATAATCAATGACCTCAATATATATATTTGATGAAAAAATAAGCACAATTCCCTCCACAAAACATATGCCATTTAATCTGAGGCCGATCAAATGATTACATTTCCAACGTAGGATATAATTATAAACAAACAAATCAAATAGCTTAAAGCACACGCAAACAAGAATTGAAATTTACAATATATACCCAGAAAAAACTGGATGCCTATTAACAAGTAACCCCATCAAAACAAAAACCACAGTTTTTAATCACTAAAACTCATTGAACAGATTCAAAGAGATTCCCCTATGTCATGCTTGGGAATATACCTGAGAAGTTTGGGATCTTATCGATGTGTTTCAACGCGTTCTCAGCGATCTGTCGAGTTCTAAAATCAGCGTTTTGGAAAGCGTCCACAAGTGCAGCGCTCAGGGTCTGTTCCTCTGCGACCTCTCTTGCTATGTCTTCAATCCGCAAGATCCTTTCCACCACCCAAACCGCTCTCCTCGTCAGCCTCTCTGTTCGGTTCTCCCTCAGAACGTTTAGTATATGCTGTATCCCGTCCGTACCAAGTATATTGACCCCTTTCTCTACATCTAACCCGTCTTCTAATAAGCTCGAAAGAGCTGCAAGTGCAGCCTCAACCACTTTCTCATTTTCATGGTCTAATAGAGCCACTAATTTCTCCACAGCTTCTCCTTCGACGAGGCAAAATGTTTCTCTTAATGAACATATCCCCTGGTGGATCTTGCACAGACCGTTTACAACGTGTGGTTTGCTCATACATGAAAAGATCGAGCCACAGTAGTTCGGAGGAGGCAGATCAGGCAGCCGTGTCAGGTTTATAGACTCTAGTGAAAGATTCTCTAAAGCCATGGCAGAAACCATCTGAATGTTATCTTGACCGTTGGATTGAAGCAGATGAAGGAAGAGCGAAGCAACATTGTACTCTTGGCAAAAGGGAATGGCTCGAGTCTCTTTGTTGAAAGCAAAAGTAACCTTAGCAAGTATACGCACAAGTCCTTCCAGAAAAGGAGTCACAAACCTCATTCCCTTGATATCCCCTTGGCGGATTCCAATCACTTTGGAGATGATTTTTTCAAAAGCACCAACTTCTAACATTTCCTGAGTAAGACCCAAATCCCTATCTGGCAATTCAGCTAAGAGCCCAGCAGCTGCAGCCTGTTCTTCAGTGATTGGTATTTTTTCTGAAATGATTGCAACAAGGCTTCCGAGTTGTCCAGCAGTGCCACATAAGGCCTTAGCTAGTTCTTCACTCATGAATGGGGAAAGGTTATGAAGAAGCTTTATGGAAGCCAAACGCAAATCATCATTCTCTCGGACCTCTATAAATTGAACCAAACTGATGATTGCACCGGAGGTTTTAATTGCATAAACAACTTTTGGAACTGTTTTTTGGCAACTGGTGAGTCCAACAAGAACCTCCAACAGCTTGCACTGGATTGCTGGACCCGTGTTGCTAATTAGA
The DNA here is from genome assembly GCA_018361395.1 of Boechera stricta. NCBI lineage: Eukaryota > Viridiplantae > Streptophyta > Magnoliopsida > Brassicales > Brassicaceae > Boechera > Boechera stricta. The sequence goes on along the minus strand of CM031539.1, from coordinate 3,395,647 downwards.
TGGAGCAAATTCTCCACTTTGTTGTCTGAAACAAGAGTGGCTTTGTCAAAGTCATACCCAATGTTCACTATGTTAGCAAGAATAGTGGCAGAGACTTCTTTCAACCGAATTGGAAGGTTGTTTGGCCCTACATAAAACAGATCTTTGATTAGTGGGGGGAGAATTCCAATGCTGATCAAGACCTTAGCACTCCCTTCGAAGGATGAGATTTTGTTAAGAGCTCTCAAGGCAGCTTCCCGTTGGGGCATGTCACCACTTCTCATAAGATCGACAAGAGAAGAACCCACAGTCTGAGCCACAAGAACCTTCACATCGTTATTTAAGGGAAGCTCCCCGAGAAAGGAAGCCATAGAGACTTTTGTTTCAGGTGAACCTGCAGATAATGTTTCACATGTGGTGTCATTATTCATGCATGAAACTCGCCATATAAAAGAGAAAATAATTAAATATTTGACCATCTGGGTAGAGGAAAATTGACGCTTCTTACAAGCAAACATGTAAAATTCCTAGAGCAAACAAATTATAAGGCAGAACACCATAACACTGTTATGCATCCGAACGACCAAGCAAGATGATAACATGTTTTATGGAAAATGAAGCAGAGAGAATATTGTTAATTTAAAACCAAGCAAAGAAAAGCAATTCTTTCAGCTGATCGTTAAGAAAGTAGGGATTAATCACCTTCAAGGAGTTTTCCTAGAAGAGGCTGGAGTCTACCATATGAAGCCATCTGCCTAACAATTTCCTCTGACCTCTCCATGTTTTCCAAGGTTCTATCAGCTTTCTCAACAATTGAAACATTTTCTGAGTTGCTGCTTGTCAGACTAACCAACAATATAAGTGCTCCATGAATGGAACCAATCTTCTCGCACAAAGCTTCTGATTTAGAGAGCTCAAACAGCAAGGAAACAGCTGCCTCCCTCCCTTTTGATGGCTCGTGTGATAAGAACTTAACTAGTGTACGCACAGTGTCCCCTTCAGCTACTATAGCCTGCAATATGCTAAAACATTAATTAGCATCCGCTCAATTTTCCATTACAATGCTATATTAACTTTTTCGGCAGAGAACAACAGAAATCAGATTCAACCTTGCTTTCGTCATCTCCTTCGACGACAACTTGAAGAGTTTGTAGAGCCTTATACCGCACTTTATGGCTAGTACTTTTTAACAAGTCGATGACCATACGGATAAGCTGAGAATTGCGTACACCTTGCTTATTTGATCGGATGGTCCTGCAAATCTGTCGCACATGCATCAAAGCTTGCAAAATATCGGTCTCAGCATTTCCTAAAAACAGTGACTGACGAGCAATGTCAAGCTTCGCAGCATCATTCCTGGATCTCCACTCTTCGATAGTGTTACGCAGGGCTATGCTGGGGCTAACATCAGCGCTGCTCAGCTCCTGAGAAGTCAAAGGGCAAGATGGAGGTCTCCCAATGTCCCGACATTCCTTGAACCATTTTTCAATGGCTTCACGCTCGAACGTTCGGCCATTCTCTAAAGTGACAGGATCATGCATAACCTCCTTTGTCAATGGGCAGATGAAGGCTTCATAGATATGATCTACCCCTCGCTCAAATTGAGAGCTATCATCTGACTGGTTACCATCCGAGCTTCCAACCATCTTAATCCTTCACACTCACTGCAAATAATAAGCAAATACCTCAACATTACGGAAACAGATCTTACATGAAAACCCATTATGTTTTAGTCGTGAAGGAGAGAGTCGGGGAAGCAGGGATCATAAAAGCCAACTAGAGTCAAGAATTTGGATTCATAAATGCAAGAGTCAGGTAGAAAAGTGTCCAAATTTGATAGTAAGTGAAGGAGAAAGTTTTGGAAACACAAAAGGGAATAATACCAGATTTAGCTAAGTTCCTTGACAGACAGCAAAAGGAAACAAAACTCAGTATTTCAACGAAAAGCAAGAGTATCCCAAAATCATTAATTCCATGAACCCTAATATAGCACGTTTACCAAATTTAGCAATAATTGTGGAAACCGGAACAAAACAAAAAAAGAAAGAAAAGAAACATCTCATGAAAGCATTTCAAAAATACCAAAAGAGAGAGAGAAAAAAAAGCACACCAACCAGTTCCAATTGAAGAAGCGCCTCAAAGCTATACAGAGAAGGGAACAATACAAAAAAAAACACCCAAAGTTTTTATTCTTCTTCTAAGTTGACAATTCGAAAAAAGACCACTTCTTTAATCCCCCTTGAGCCAAAACAGCGCGAGAAAGTGTGAGTTCTTCGTCATCCATGGATCCAATTGCAAGCAATCAAGCATGCTTCTAGTCAAATCTCGAGCTGGAATTCAACATAGTTGTTTCTATCCCCGCGCGAGAACGAGCGAGACAGGTAAAAGCGAGAGGAAAGAACAGAGAAGATGGGTTGAAGAAAAAAATGAAAAAACACAAGAAATCGAAATTTGTAATCTGTAAATGAAGATATAGAAAAGGAGGAAATTGACTAAAATCGAAAAGTCATCAGAGAGAGAGAGAGTCGTGGAGCCACCAAACGCCAGAGACAAACAGCCTGGCTGTGTACTTGCTGCCACCGGCCCACCCACAAGGCCACAAACATTTCGACTTGGGCTAATGGGCTTAGTAATATTAATGGGCCTTTTTTAATTATTGAAATATTACGGAAATAGCCCCGTTTATGCTCTGATGCTCTCTTTCTCTCTCTCTCTTGATCGGTTTGTACTACGTTCTGGTGTAAACTTTGATTTGTTGATTGATTCTTGTGTGTTGGAGCTAAATCCCGATGGCGGGAGATGAAGGAAATGAGATTTTCGAGGAAAGAGAAGAATCCATGGATGTGGATAAGGAAGCAGAAGTGAAAACTGAAGGGAAACAAGAGGAGAACGTGTTGCAGTTCCTAGATTCGTTGGATGGGTATCTGACGCTTATGGATTCCCTGAATTCTAAACTTCGAGAGGTAATAATGGGAATGTTTTAATTTGTTTTTATGAAGCGACAATGATTTTGGTATATATCATTACTTTAGATGATTTTTTTTGTTTAAATCGAGATTGTCTTCTGTTGATCAATAATAGATGATCTCTATCTATGGAAGGTGTTACTTTGCCTGTGAGTGATTAATTTTGGTCTCTACTTCATTTCAAAGTTTAGATTTTGTATGAGTTTGGCTACACTTCATGTTGTCAGATTTTTGTGCTTTCTCGTCTTTACCATCTAGAATTCTGTGTAGAATTGACTCTGGGGATTAAAAAAGATCGCGTGGAAAACGTTATTGTTGATTAGCTAGCTTATGGATGCCTTTTTTTTTTGGAAGCCATGAGAAGAAACTTTTTAATGAAATTGTATCACTGATTATTAGGATGAGACTCTGCTTTAATTAACTTATTGGTATAGGAACTTTCTCAAATGTGTTGTTTTTGCAGGGATGGTTCGATCTAGCTAGTGCTCGACACTCTATGGGAACTTTACGTATCAACAGCACTCTCTTAGACCTCAAGTATCATCCCGCTGCTTCAACATTGCAAGTCACAGACCAAGAGGGTAACTTTGGCTTATGCTCTGAGCGTTTGATTGTTCAATGGCTCACATTTCTATGCTGTGAATTTATGCGGGGAAGCCTTTTACATATAATAAGTCTATGGAACTCTTGTAGTTGAATCTTTGGGATCAGTACCACGTTTTGCTTTGTCCAAGTGGGCTTCCAAGGGTGGTAGCAGGAAAGGCAAAGACTTATCTACTGATACAGATTCGGAGATAGGCTCACCTCTCAGCCAACAGCTACGACATCGAGGAGTTTCTGGTAAAAGAGACTTATCTGTTGGTTATTCAGTGCCCTTTACTTGTCAATGTCTAATTTCTTTATTATGTGATTTGATAGAAGAGAAACCATCAGCCAAGGATGCAACCATTTTAGCAGTTGATGAAGAGGTGAGCAATCATTTAACCTTCTGCACAAACTCTACTTGTTTTCAAAATGTAGAACGAGGGTTTTACTAATTCGGATGTGTTGATCTCCAGATCAAGAAAGAACGAGCTAAATCTCTGTCGGTATTTGGAGGCTTAGTCTCGCCTAAGCTACACGGCGCTCAACTATCATTTGAGACAGGTAACATCATCATCGCCACAAGTATACTCACAGATAGATTCCAGCTTACAGCTGAAACTCTTTTTTTTTCATTGTCTTCGGACAGCTCTTGAAACTCTTGTGGAAATAGCCAACATGCGTGCATCAATGCTATCTGCCTTTGAGCGGATCACAGAGAAGTGAAGTTCCTAGGTAATAACTGATCCTGAAATGTGCTCAGTGGATTCAGCGGAAGCAGAATGGAACCAACCCCAAAGACTGAGGTTACGTTGATAACGGCAATTTGATGATGTGAATCATGTTTTTCTTCGAGTCAGAGGGATAGAATGTACCAATGCATTAGCTCGATTTTCAATTTTGTAGCTGTAAACACAGTATCTGTTTCGATATGGTTAATTGTTACCAGAATTTCTTACGGACCTTTGAGCTAAGGATAGATCAAAATAATAAAACATTTTGGAGAAGAGAGAATCAGTAAAATGGAGAAAAATAAAATCTTGTACACACATTTCACTGTCCTTTAATATGTTCTCCACGACGAAAGCCTCAAATAATTCTTTAATATAAAGCAAGTGAATTCATAACAGAACAGAGATACAGTAGGAAACCCATACAAAGACAAACTTTACAAATTACAAATAGTCTAACGCTATTGTCTCAACCAAAACCAGAATTTGGTGAAAAATTATAATATTTTTATGAAACAACCACAAATTCGTCAAGCGAGGAAAAAAAAAGGAATGATAGTAAACGGAGCCTAGAAGGAGTTCCAATTGTCTGACCTTTTCTTGGGGCTTTCATCCGAAGAGACTTTGAAGGGACCTGTGGAACCAAAAGGGTCTGCATCATCAAATGAGTATCCATGGCTGCCACTGAAATCCTTTGTACTATTCATGGAGTCGAATCTTGAAAGGGAGGGACCACCAAAGTCTCTGTTACTGTTGATGGAATCAAACCTTGAAAGTTTCTCAGCTCCAGTGGCGTCTCTCGAACTGTTAATTGAGTCGAACCTGGAGAAGGCAGCTCCACCAAAGTCTTTGGAGCTGTTGATGGAATCAAACCGAGATAGTCTCTCGGGCTGGGAGGAAAACCCGGCACCTGCTTCACTGGTGTTGAAGGAGTCGAACCTGGAGAAGCTATCAAAGTTATTATCCCTGGCTGATGCATCGCTGAACCGAGGTGGAGAGTTTCCAAATCTTGAGAGTGGAGTGCTGGGAACTGAATCATCAAATGCAAATGGGCTCTTTCTCTGGGCGCTGAAGCTTCTTGAACTTGGAGAATCTGCTCTTCCTGTGTTTCCACCAAAATCGCCACCAGATCCAAAGTAATCTCCATCCTGCCAATGTCGATATTGAAAATGCTAAGCTTGGTTAAGACTCTGAATAGGTAACTAAAAGATTCAGCATACAAAAGGCAAATGTACCATCCCAGATCTAAAAGCATGAACTTAACCAAGATACGGATTTTCAAAATCTTGTATAACTTAAAAGATCAGTTCAATGTCTATTCGATAATCACAATCACAACTGAAAGATTTGATTCAGTATTTTGGTGGATGGAGTGTATTAAAGGAGAGACACTGTTTCTGTACTAACCTGGCTTTTTGATGCATCAAATCCCCAGACTGAATCCACATCATCGTTAGTGTCAAATGCACTTGCCCAATTCGAGTCATCAAAGAATTCAGAATTCTTCCCCTGAGAATAATCTGGAGATGGGATCTCAGTAGCAGTCCTCGAGACAGGACTGTCTCTAGGACTTCTGCCTGATCCATCTTCACTGTGAGTTGTCCCATATTCACTCTCATGGTGGCGGTCTGAGGTTTCTGAAAAAGGTCCATAGTTTTCATCTATATGGGTCGGCGAATCAGGTGGCCCACTAACATCATCCACCGTACCATTTTCCTTCTCACCAGACAAGTTTTGCTCTTTTGATTTGTCAAAAGTGATCTCATTGCCAAAACCTAATAGTGGGAGGATTACCAGTCAATGTCCTTGTTATGCGCTTAACTATAGACATCTACATGTGTTAGTAATAGAAAGATAGGAAAAACCATTGTACCTTCATCTTCAAACTTATCCCATTCTTCATCCCAAAGAGCTGCCCCTTCTTGAATTCCAGGTTGCCAGCCTGTAAGTCACAACATAACAAATTCCACATGATTTGTTTGTTTACAAAATACATGTAATTTACAATCATTTACAATGAAAGCAAGAAGTCACAAGGCGACGGAATCATATGTTGTACCATCTGGAAGGTCTACAAGGGCCCTCGACTTAACCTCCAACCCATGTTTCTTGCAACGTTCAGTTAAAGCCTTCATCAATTCCTCTAGATCTGATTGTATTCTGTCAGCCCGGACCTAAATGTGCCCAGTAAAGCATCAAATCAGGCATGTACAGCAGATACTCGACAGTTTAAGCATCACATAAGCATAGAGACTAGCATGTACCTGAAGGAGACCATCAGCACTACCACCTTGCTCCATGTTCACAATTGCTTGACTCAACTCCATCTTCCGCCCCTGGAATGGGTTAGCAAAACTTCAATAAGTAACAGATTTCCGTAAGAGATGTGTTACAAAATTATTCAAAGCCCCTTCACCAGCAAAGGTGGAAGAAGGGAGCATTGGGCCATAGAATAAGGGGACACAACATCATGATCCAGAGAAAGAGAAAAGAAAGAACATTGATAAAATTTGGAAAAAAGATAAGCCTAGTAAGGGAAAAGGCACATAGAAGAACTGGAGAAAAAATATACGGCTGGAGTGTACATAGGTGTTGCAACTTCAAGTGGCAGGCAAGCGGATTAGTCATACCTCAATCTCGCGGAACCTGGCCTCTTCAATAGTTAATTTTGACCCTATTTCTGCAACTTGCTTATACTTCTCCTCATACTTCTTTGCCAATGTTTCAGCCTGCAGCAGAAATTGTTCTGGATAAGACAGAATTGCTTCTAAAGAAATGAGAAAAGTGATTCTCTATGTGAAAAGCACCTCACGCTTGTCAGCGGAAGCCCTTTCGGAGATCTCATTTAATCTATTGTCACACCTGCTTTTGTACAAGACCTGACAGAAAGAGGAACACAAAAGTGGGATCATAAGAATTGGATCTCAGCACAAGAACCTTACTCTTAGACACACAGGATGTATATATAATATACAAATAAGATAATAGATCAAGCTGAAGAACTAGCTCTAGATAGCAAAGCCTCAAACAGGAAATATGCTCCTATAGGAAAGGTCAGAACTTCAGGGAGAACAACAATCTTAAACTTATAAGACCATTACCTAGATAACATTCAAGTTCTGCAGCTTAATCTAGATGGTCAGATTCCAGTAGATTGGTCTTAATCTTACACACAATCTTTCAAAAAATTTCAGAGAAAAATCAACGAGATATCAAGATTCTCTCTTTCACAAGAGCTAACAATTTCTTCAAGGATTTAATGAATACAAATATATCAAAGTTGACATCAACAATAGTTAACTATATTCAAATATAGAAAACTGAGACAGATCAAGATAACTTCTCACTTCTCAAATAACAAGAGTAATTTAAATTTATAATGGAGTACTCACAATATCCTGCATTTTCGTCCGGTAGTATTCAAGTTTCTCCCTGGAGTCCATATAGGCATTCTGCTTTTCATTAACCTACATAGATTACAAAATTTTGTTTCACAAGCATCCAAGGAAATGCATATGGAAATGCAACTCATCTAGGCTTCAAAAATCCTGATCACCTTTTCCTCATCAGCTGCTGCTTCTGGAAGATTTGAGCTTGCAGAATATCCATTACCTAGGTGATTAGCAAAAGGAGCATCCGAAAATGGTGCTTGATTCCTTTGCTGATTAGATGGTATACCACTGCCAGGGTGAGGGCCTGGTGGTCTCATACCAGTCGTTGGAGTGATTGGCTGCGCACCCATCACAGGTTGCTGTACAAAACCTTCCAATAGAGAAATATGACTAAAAGTAAAGTACCAGGAAAAGGGAGAAGATCATCACTAAAATGCATGAAATCTGAGCAATACCTTGACCAGATCCCCATCCAGCATTTGCATAGCCATGACTGGGTGCTCCTGAGATAGATAACAGTGTTTCATCAAACATGATGCTGCTAGGAAGTGCGGTCGGGAGAGGACGGCCTTCTCTATACCGCTCCATCAAATACAATGAAATGCAGAATTCCCTCAGAGAAAGCATAGTATCATTATCCTGATCAGATAATTCCCACACATGCTTTAATACCTCTGGAACCAAGCAAAAGGAAAATGTTACCATAAACACTTCATAGCATAGATGTTATTAAAGGTACATAAGCCTCAGGAGGGTAGCATATAAATTTAACATGACAGCACATGGTCTGTCCCATGAAGAAAAGGACGAGAAAAAAGTTCTAAAAGGATTCTTCAATCCAGAATTGCATCTCATTTCAACAGAGGCAACAGTTCATTTCTCATATGAACCGGAAAAATTATATTCTTCATGTAAAGTGGACTGCGAGATCGAAAAATCCTTACCCCTGGGTAACCTCCAGCTTAAAAACAGATTCCTTGCTTGCTCACCAGTGATTTTCCCATCCTTGTCACTATCAACTTCCATAAATACCTTTGTGTATTTCTGGACATCGGATGGTTTCATTTTTGGCCACGGGGGCTGATTATTTCCAGCAGGAGTTGAATGGCCAGATCCAACTGCACTTCCAGGTGGCAAACCGGAGGATGGACCTAGTGAGGACACTGCAGGCTGTGAGCTTGCTGCTGGCCTTGGCTGCTGAGGCTGATTTCCTGGAGGTAGCATTGGGAAAGTACTCTGTAGGGAGTCGAGAGCATTAGGCTTTGGTGGAGGCTGGGTTCCAGCAGAAGTAGGAACAATGGCTGAACTGATTGAAGAATTACTCAGAGTGGGTTCTTGTTTTTGCTGGAAAGAGGAAAACATGTCACCTCCATTTCCAGATACAACAAGCGCCTTTGGATCAATTTGTGACTCTGGTTTTAAGCCAGGAGAAGGTGCTGCTAAGCTGCCCCCTCCAAAGCCTGACGAGTATCCGCTGGTGTTTCCAGCATACAAATTATTAAGATTGAACGTCGAACTACCAGGACCAGATACACTAGTGGGAACCGCCTGAGGAGGACGTGTAACACTACCAACAGGAACAGCCGCTGGTCTAAGTGAAGTCAGCCCAGATATTCCTTGATTTGGTCTCATTTGCTGGTTTTGTTGAGATGGAAAATAATTCTGATTGACATTCGCATTTGGAGCCCCTGGTCCTCTAAACCCCAAATTTTGTTGAGGAACTGTTGAGGAAACCGGACCGACCGTGGTAGCAGCAGGATTAGGTCGGGGTGCAGGAATAGCTGAAAGATTAATTTTGGGCGGCGGTATTTTGGCTGCGGCAGGAGTATTCAGAGCTGCGTTAACAATCTCAGGTGTCAGCTCTCTCTTGCTCTGTGCTACTGTTACAAGTCTCAGAGAATTATAAAAGTTTTGCCGATCAAGGAAACCACTGTGTGACCGATCAGAAAGCGACCATATCTACAAATGCAGAATACAACTGATCAGTAGACAATTTCACATAGCAAACACCGCTAAATAGAACCCTCCAAGAAAAATTTATGCCAGAAATTTTCCAGATTCAAATACATAATTACTGGTACACCTAAGATAAAAAGCTTATATCCACACAAATGTACCATAATGTGAATTGACAACAAGATTAAAGAGACATAGCCACATAGTAACTGACGTTTCAACATATTAATCATCCAATTTCTTCAGGCTATGCAATGATGACATCCTCATGTAGATGCTGTCAAGTTCGAACAAAACTAAAACCAGTGCCCTTCCTATCAGTGTCTACTCTAAAACCAAATGGCAAAAGTTTTTACCAAGGAAACCCTAGAATCTTACTGTCATACCCTTATAACTTCTTCACTATAGATCCTAGCAAAGGCTGCTCTTATGAAGCAAGATCATAAATGAGGAAATGAAAAAAAAAAAAACAGCGTCTCAAATCTGCACCCGTAACTTCTTATTCAGTTCATAGGCTGTTTAGAATCTCAGAATATAGAATGCAATTCAAATGGAAGAATCAAAATTACGGCATTTTGGAAACCCAAATCAGCTGCGTAGAAAACACAAATCAGATCTTTCTCCGGAACAACTCAAAAAGAAAAAAAAAAACTCGCCAGAAACAATCAGAAAGCAGAGATCCAAGAAGAAATGTTACCTGGGCGAGAACTTGCTTAGGCAAACCAGATCCTTGAAAAAATCCAACAGCTTCGGCTCCACTGATCCGACCATCTCCGTCCAAATCTGCTCATCTGATGAAAGATCACCGGAGCTACCCAAAACTTTGATCAGAGCTTAGAAATCGATCAAAATCCCTATCTCCAGATTTCTCCTTGTCCAGACGAAAATTGCCCGATTCGAACAGGTGAATAAATAAACAAAAGGCATTAAAGAAAAATACAAATAAAAACCGTAAAAACGAGACTGTGACACAGCAAATGATGGTATCATCTTTCTCCATGTAGTCATCGGTGTTTTTCTTTTCTTTTATAAGCCCAATTAAGGCCCAATGGATACAAGTATTGCCGTTCTCTCTAAAGCTAGCAGAACTGTATGTCGGTTAAAGATTTCTTATGGTTTTTTCTTCGTAAGAAAATTGAGGTTCGTACGTTTTTAATCCTCCTATTTTTCTTTTCTTCGGATATAACCAGAATTTTATAACTTTGCTAAAATCATTGGGTTGCACTCTTACATGAGGAAGGAATTTTTTTAGTTACTAAAATAACAATTTTGTTTGTCCAAAAAAAAAAAACATGCCAATATTTCATTGATTTATATATTACTAGACATTTTTAACAAATGACATCATAGATTATGTGGAGCTTTAATTAAGTTCACTAGGAACTTCACGAACCAAAGGAGTGAACTAACCATCAGGTGGGAGGATATTGTGGCGACAAAAAGGCTCGAACTAAACGACTCATTTGTCTTCTTCCGGGTCCAATCGGTTCAGTGGAGGTCAGCATATGGAGATATTGCACAATTTTCAACGACTCATTTATCCTCTTCCTTTTTTTTTCTTTTTTTTTTTGTAAAATGCTACACTTACATACTTCTTCTCGAGAAACGGAAGTCACGTCCTAGATTACGAAATGGGTTTACAACGCTCTACTAAGAGAGGTACAAGTATAGATATTTAGTGGAATGTGTGAAAACTTCACCCATCTGTAAAAACAAAAGGTGTTCATTGTTGCTTTTACTCGGATGCAGGAGATACTGGGTGGACGCGTACTTTCAGTTTGTGGTGCATGAATCCGTCTGTTGTATTCAAAGACTTAGCTGATCTTTCTTTATCCATCATTTTAACATCTGGGTATGTCATCTGGCTAGTGGTTTGCTAAATTTTCATTGTTTCTTGAACCATCTCTTTCAGTAATGATATAGTTTGAGTTTCTTTGTTGTTAAATATAGGACGTTGTCACCAATGAATTCTTTCCCATCTGAACTTGGGATGCAGTTGGACACCTGTTTAGAGGCTCCACATGTGATTGATCCTAATATGCAGGTTCTGACTAAAGCTCTCCACTTAGCAATATATAGCTTCAAGAACTGAATGTATGATTTAACAATATATTTGTTCCAGGTGTGGGCTGGTGCAATCTCCAATGGTCCTGGTAATTTTCCTCTAAATGCAAGTTATAAAACAAGAAGTTAGAGAATATATCTAATTTAGAGAATGCAACCTCCAAGTTCATTATTTAGTTCCTCCATTTTCAACACAAATATATCTCTTATGAACCAAATAAAACAAGAAGTTAGAGAGAATCACGAAGAAATCAGCAAAAAATCTCTAAACTTTCATATTTCAGTTTGAAACTTAAATATTTCAGAAACAGAAACACAACTAGCTTCATTGACTAAACTTTCATCACAAAAAACACATTTTTTCGTCACAATTCAAGCACAACCCAAATTAAACCTCCTTTCAATTCAATGAGCTTCATACTTGAATAAACAAAGAAAAGAAATCTAGCGTTTTGAGTATTGTAGATGAAATATAGCGAAAAAGAAAAACAATTCTAGTTTGAAAAACTCACCTTCCACGGAACTGAGAAACATTCCAGCAATGGAGAGCAATGCTGAAAAAACCCAATAAGGTTCATTAGAAGAGAAGAATAATAATATCCAAGACATAACCAAAAAAGTCTAAAAATCCTAAAAATAATTATATTTTTATCGTTGCAATCAAGCTACAACATCATCTGTTAAAACTTGAAAACTCTTACCTATGAAATTTGTTTATTAAAAAAATAAAATTAATATGTTTTGAAAAAGTGATTACACAATACTATGAGAGTGGTGAGAAGACAATTGAACAATCATTGACAATCTCAAATTCTCAATTATGTGATCATCGCTTGAAGTCAAATTGCAAGTAATTATATTTTCTCTTTAAATCATATAAACTAGGGTCTAGGGACAATCAATGGTTTTGGTTATTTCACCCAAAAAAAATAAAAAATAATTTTTTTTTTTTTTTTTGGTCAAACACGATCAGACTCAATTGCCTCTACACAATGGGCTTTTATAAGCCAACTTATGGTCCATTATCTCAACGAATACGGAAGTATTGCCGTTCTTTCTTAAACGATCAGAGTTGCGCGTCGTTTTAATGTCTCAGCTTACCAGTAAAGCTCACAGACAATAACAATGGCGCGCGCCAAAAAAGAGAAACTCGAAAAGGGACGAACTTTCCCGCCCATTAATCAACAACGAGAAATTCTCGAACTTCACTTCTCGTAGTTAGTTCTCAGTTTCGTCCCTCACCGAACCCAGAAGGATACTCGACGAAGATGGTTCTCACAACCAGCAAATCGGATTCGAAGGACGAAGTGAAACAAACCCTAAACTCCAAAAACCCTAAAAATGTCTACCAAATCGGAGGCCTTCAAGTTGAATTCCCTTATCAACCGTACGGAACCCAGCTTGCGTTCATGAGCCGGGTCATATCTACGCTTGATCGTGCCCAGAGAGACGGTCACTGTCACGCGTTACTCGAGTCTCCCACTGGTACGGGCAAATCTCTGTCTTTGCTGTGCTCAGTGCTTGCTTGGCAACAGAACTACAAATCCCGGCTTTTGAAAGGGAATTTGTCTCACTCGAAAGCTGCGCCGGATGCAGCCACCGATCCATTGAATCACGGAGGTGGGTTCATACCGGAAACACAGCCCTCAGGTTCGTGAATCGTGATGACCCTAATGAATTGCATGTGTGATTTGGGTTTAAATTTGGGAAGAGTGATTATTGTATTAGCTTTTAATTCGTGGTTATCTCTGATTAGATACCCCTGCATCTACAAATATGGAGCAAGTTGAAACTGCAACTAAGAAGAGAACCAAAATTCCTACCATATACTATGCTTCGTAAGCTTTACCTCAGTAATCTTGGAAGTGTTGCAAATTAAATTATGTCTTTCTTATTATTATTGACTGTTTTTTTTATGTAGACGAACTCATTCTCAGATTACTCAAGTGATTCGTGAGTATCGGAAAACTGGTTACAGAGTGCCCATGGCTGTATTGGTATGTTAAATTGATTTTGCTCTCTTTTGTGGACTTGCCTATTTGCGGTTAATCAAGATCATATTTCATATACCGCACTGCTAAAGTTTTTTTTTTTTTAACACTGGGTCTGTCTTGTGTAAGGCTTCACGAAAACATTACTGCACTAATCGTAATGTACATGGGAAAGACAATGTCGATGATGAATGGTAAGTTTGATCCACATTCATATCATCTCACTATTCTTTTCAGCTATGCATATCCTCTATACTAACATTTAATCCTTTTCTAGTCGGTTGCTCCTAAAAGATAAGGCAAACATACAATGTTCTGAATTCAAGTGAGTTTTTCCTGATAGTATAAGTTATTTGTTTTTCCCCCTTTAGCTCGTCAAACCATGTAACTGTTTTCCTGAACTTCCAGGAACGTCAATAAAATCACATCTCATCCATCACTTCAGCCCAGAGGTCACAATGAGGTTCATGATATTGAAGATCTTGTAAAAGTTGGAAAAAATGTTAGAGGTTAGAATTGGTTTATTGTTTACTTCTAGTGATTGTATTTTTCTATTTCTTAATCTCTAATAATTTTCTTGTAGGCTGCTCATATTTTGCTTCCTGGTCAATGGCGGAGAATGCACAATTGGTTTTCTGCCCTTACTCCTATATAGTTAATCCTGTCATCCGAGCAGGAGTTGAAGTAGATCTGAAAGGAGCGATTATAATATTTGATGAAGCACAGTAAGTTTCAGAACCTTCTTAGCTATAATATATTCACACATAGAATTTTCTGGTTGAAACATAAGTTTGCAGATTTCTTAGCATGCTTGTGATGTTGATGATAAGGCCGTCTACTAAATCTTTCACTGTCCACAGCAATATGGAAGACATTGCTCGTGAAGCAGGAAGCATTAGCTTAGAAGAAGAGACTCTTTTCAGTATGAACTACTCAAAACTATTCCTGCAGTTATTTATGGTTTTGTTCACTGACATTTACTCTACTAATGTGGTTTAAGTGTTATGCAGAATTGCAGAATGAACTAGAACAGATGAGCGTGGCACAGCCAATGATATATCAACCCTTGTGTGAAGTAGTAGATGTAAGTCATTAACTGCAAAATAATGTTGAGATGTATATTTGCTGACTACGTTTTAATATTAATTGTTCTATGTATTTAGGGATTGATAAGCTGGATCGGAAGAAAAAAAGATTCATTAGCAAAACGTGATTTCCAGCACTATTTCTCTAGGTTAGTTTAAACTCTTCTTCCAATCATCTACTTTACTGTATAATTTGAAAAAGGTTGCAACTGTATTTATATTCTTGGTTTTCTTAGTCTCCATGAGAACAGGTTTTGTTTGGACAACTCTTAATAGCTGAATACATTGTTTAAATAGCATTGGTGACCGAAATGTGGTAGATATAGACCCTGTGCTAACCCACCAGAAAATTTCGTGCATATATTTGCATGTAGGCATAATCTGCAATGTATATGTAGTGACGAGTTTAATGTAGTGTTACCAGAAATAATGGTCCAGCCATCGGTATTGGAACTTTTTTTTCCCAAAAGATATCAAGTTAAGTAGGGAAACCATGTTTGTAAAACAGTAATCAAGCATCTCATTAATTCCACAATGACATGACTGCAGCTGGACTGGAGACAAAGCTTTAAGAGAGCTTGAGGAATCGAATATCACTCGTGAATGCTTCCCAATCTTATTGGAATGCTTTACAAAGGTAAGTCATTTCTTCAATGTTATCTAGCTAGGCCCACAGGCCTTATACGATGCTTGAATGTGCAATTGTGATTACTGTTCTAGGCTATCAGAACATCAAAGGAGGCAGAAATGGAACCAGATATGCTTTATTTGAGTGGGATATCTGTCTTGACACTAGAAGGTTTTTTGCGTCTCCCTAACTTTATTAAGCATTGTTTCCTGTAATATCATTTTGAGGATGAGAGCTCATTGCACAATATTCATGCAGAGTTGTTCTCTTCACTTACATACTTCTTTTCAAGAAATGGAAGTCACATCTTAGATTACCAACTGGGTTTACAACGCTCTACTAAAAGAGGTACAACTGAATTTTGATACACCTTTTTAGCCGAATGTGTGAAAATTTTACCCGTCTGTAATAACAAAAGGTGTTCTTTGTTGCTCTACCGGGCTGCAGGAGATTCTTCTGGTACCTGGACGCATACTTTCAGTTTGTGGTGCATGAATCCTTCGGTTGTTTTCAAAGACTTAGCTGATATATCTTTATCCATCATTTTAACATCTGGGTAAGCAGTACCCTGTTGCTTAATATTGCTTCTGCAAAGAATTATGTGATCCTTTTTAAAGTCATGTACACCTTTTTCATCTGATATTTTTGCAAGTAATAACTGCCTGTTACTTCATTATATAAGTTTTGTAAAAACCACAACGTCATTAATGTTCAATGATCATACTCATCTTTTTTTTACTAAGTTTGACCACACTTTTGGTTACCACTAGTGATCAATGTGGTCCTTTTTGTACATCACATTCTATATGTGCATAGCATTCTACTCTCCTCCTTAACCCATTTGCTAAATTTATATTGTTTCTTGAGCCATCCCTTTCAGTAATGAGCAAGTATGAGTTTCTTGGTTGTGAAATATAGGACTTTGTCACCAATGAATTCTTTCTCATCTGAACTTGGGATGCAGTTTGGCACTTGTTTAGAGGCTCCACATGTGATTGATGTTAATCTGCAGGTTCTGACTAAAGCTCTCTACTTAGCAACAGTTTCCAGAACTGAATATATGATTTAACAGTATCTTTGTTCTAGGTGTGGGCTGGTGCAATCTCCAAAGGTCCTGGTAATTATCCTCTAAATGGAAGTTATAAAACAGCTGATGCATATTCATTCCAGGTACAGGGATTTTTTTGTCACTGGTTCAATCTATTTTTGCATGTAAATGTGTTCTTCTTGTACTGTGATGCATTATTTTTGTGTTTTGTAAACGCAATGCTCTACTTTGCTTTGAAGGATGCTTTAGGGAAATCGTTGGAAGAAATTTGCTCTGTTGTACCAGGTGGCTCTCTTGTATTCTTTCCAAGCTATAAGTTGATGGAAAAACTCTGCACGCGTTGGCGTGAAACTGGGCAGTGGTCTCGGCTCTGCTTGAAAAAGGACCTGTTTGTTGGTGAGTAACATTTATCTTTTGTGATCATGTAAAAAGTGTTGCATCAAATCTTATTGTGATACTTCTTTTTTTTTTTTCAAAATCTTAAATAAGTGTCCTTGGTTGCAGAACCAAGAGGAGGAGCCCAGGAAGAATTTGATTCTGTTCTGAAGGGATATTATAATTCTATACGCGGGAAGAATAGATTGATTGGAAGAAATAGAAGAGTTAAGAAAGCAGGGCCTATTAAAACTGAGACTCAAGGTGATTCCAAGAAAGGAGCTGCATTTTTTGCAGTGTGTAGAGGAAAGGTTTGTTTTTTTTTTTTGTCTTGGTTTCTAGATTTATATGTAATGTTCAATTAAAAAAAAACACATTCCATTCTCAAGATATGGGGTGTCATTGGACCCTATGAGCATGACATGGGTATCTTTTACTTTTCACATAACGTATTTGAAAACTTGATGACTTATTTGAGTTTCAAGTCTATGCTTCTAACAGGTTTCAGAAGGGATTGACTTTGCTGATGACAACGCCAGGGCAGTGGTATCCTTTTTAGCTGCATTGTCTTGGCATTTTATTTTCTTATGTGGATGTCAATTAATGTAGTCCGTTGCGGCAATAGAAGCTTTAAGATATTTTTTGATAAACGAGCTGTTAAACCTTGATAATTACATACAGATAATTGTTGGCATTCCATTTCCAAACTTGTAAGAATTCTATTTCCCTAAAATCTTTCAGCTTCGTTCCAAATCCATCTTTGGGGAGCAGTTTTTTAATTAATCACTTTTTTGCTAGGCATGATATTCAAGTCGGACTAAAGAAAAAATATAATGATACATACAAATCATCTAAAAACCTTCTTGGAGGGAGTGACTGGTATTGCCAACAGGCCTATCGTGCTTTAAATCAAGCAGCAGGTGCGATGTAATAACGTACATTCTGTCACTTGGTTCTTCCAGTCAATTTTAATATTGTAACGGATATTCTGTCATGGTGTTTTTCTTTACAGGGCGATGTATCCGGCATAGGTTTGATTATGGTGCCATCATATTCTTGGGTAATTATAAGATTTCAGTATCTGTGGATAGTCACTGCTCAACTTTATTAATACGTTTTGTTCAATTCAGTTATGATAGCTCTGAGGTTGCCTTGTTTTGGTGTCCAGATGAGCGATTCAAAGAACAAAGGAACAGAGCGTCTATGTCAAAGTGGCTAAGGCAGTCTATCAAACTGTATGATAATTTTGAAGTATCTATGGAAGGGTTAAGATCATTTTTCAACAGTGCCAAGGTTCAGACTATCTCATTCCCGTCCTTGAAACTTTATTACATAATCATTAAAATTCGCTGGAAACTGTATGCAGGAGCGAGTTGACAGTAAGATGTTTGCGTCCCAGGATTATACTGTTGAGAAGAACTTTTCTTCGGAAAACCAAAGCGAAGAATGCGGAAGGAAGGAAAATCAGATTCAGAACAAATCTAGTCATGTGGAACCAAAAGTACATTCTAAGAGCAAACAATTTTTTCTGTGTTGTGGTGTTCTCTTATGAATTTATTTTGTTATTGATAATGAATTTGTGTGCAGGATATTGCAGGTAGGAAGGTGGTGGACGTGGAGGATTACACAAATTCGAATACAAAATATCCTTTTATGAATGAAAGCAAGGCCTTTTTGGATCACAAAGATGTGAAACCAAAAATAGCTGAAGATTCGAGATCCATACTGCATTCTGCTCAGACATTCATTCAAGTTAAAGAGGAAGCTGAATGCTACAAAGAAGTTATTGATCTTGAGTGCCATGTCCAACCTGAGCCTGGGTAACAATATCAGACAAGTTTTCTTAATACATATCTAGATATATTAGATCTGCACCATTTCTATCTCAAGTTTAATGCTAAAGAGTGTCCTAAAGTAGTATGTTTGTTAGTGTTAGATTCAACTACAAAAAGTGGCATGTCATGTGAACATTGAATTAAAATACTGCAGAATGTAAGGTTATATTTGCAGATCTTTAAGAAGACTTAACAACTATCATGTGCAGGTATTGCGAGGTGTCAGTGTCATCAGTGACCAATTGTGATGAAGATCCAGAAACATCTTTTGTCAAGGAAACCTCTGGTATGATCAATGGTATTTCAGTAGCCAGTCCATGTTCTTGCTCGATGAATGAAAGCTCTAGTCCAGCAGCAATAGGTCTGAGATTTCCGAGGTCTCCTGATCAATTATTAAAGCAGCATATATCTACTCCAAATTTCAGAAAATCTCCTATTGGAGCTGAGTCGTCCATAGTAGCAACTCCTGAGGGATATTCTCTCGTTGACACCCGTAGTTTGACTCTAGAAGCAGATTCATCTTTCAACATGAGCGTTAATTCACAAGCTTTGAAGAGAAGAAAGTTTACTAGCTCTCCTGTCATTGACCTTGAAGACGAAAACAGTGATGCTCCTAGTACTAGAAGACCCTCAGATCACACGAGTTTAACAAGAAGAATTGAGTTTGGGTCTGGGAGTACCGAACCAAGATCCCAAAACTACAACATATATTCTTTTCCAGAAGTGAATCAGAAAGTGCAGCTATCTTGCTTGCTCTGCAGAAGTCCATTAGGTCTACCTGAGAATCACTCATATCTCAACTGCTTGTTGACTTCGTCGTCCAAAAAGTATTTGCTGTCTCTTCTGAAACAAACATCAGGACCTGCTGCTGTAGAAATGCCAACAAGTGTTTCAATTATCATGACAGATTGCTCATTGGTTAATCAGAGACTCTGCAGAAATTTTGAAGGCTCAAAAGGTCAGGGTATTTGGTGCCAGCAAGATGGATGTGTTTTCAATACTATCTTTTGCCCTTTCTGCAGTATCCCAAACACATGTCTCGGAGTGCAAGTCATGGCTACTGATTCATCAAATGTCCAGTTTTTGAGTAAAGTAAGCTGACTTTAGTGGTGATTCCTTAGAGTGCTCAAGTATCTCTCATTTATGATTGGGTTCATTGTCTTGAGCTCTCGCTAATATCAAGATCTAATTTTACTTGTTTGCAGATTTTGTTCTTTGCTGATCATCTAGAAGTCACAAATGATGCTGCAAGCAAGGAAACGGCCTTAAAGCACAAGGTATTTTTGTATATCTGCTGCTTACATACCCTTACGTCTTTAGAAGAAATTTGAGGTTTTAGTTTGGAATAAAAGGAGATGCAAAAGATTTTGAAATAGAACTGAAATGATTTTAATGCTTTCAGGACAGAGCTTGACAGGAATACCACAAGTGTAGATTCTTATATGACGTGGCTAAATGTTATTGTGGATCAATTTCATTGTATGAATAAATATTAATAACCTAATGGTATTTTAGGAACCTCTTGCTGACACTAATGCAGCTGTGGATAAGAGTGATGTGTTTAAGTCAATAGAGAGATTTGCATACTCCCCAAATCAGCAGCAGGATTCAGGAGGCTGGAGGACTACAAAATCAAAGGTCTGTAAAGATAATAACATTCGGGTTTCTGTTTACATTGTTAGTCTAATCCCACACCTCATTTATATTTCTGTGCAGTTGAGACTACCAAAACGCAATTTGCCAACAAGCAAGAAGGCCTAGAAAAAGGATGTTTTCATGCCTCGAGCAAGCAGAACCGGTCTGATTCATAATGAGGGATAGTCAAGACAGCCAAACCAGCGGCACCAAGTTGTCATAAACTGATGTGAACCAAGGAAACTTTGCTCATGTCATCATGTGGCTGAAGAAAGATTGGTTTTGCATCTAAACTTGGCAAGCTTCGTTCGGAACTTAATTTGTGTCCAGGTCGTGGCAATCCCTTTGTTAATGGTGAATTGGTCATATGTATATACATATTCTTAAAAGGTCAAGGTAAATTGTGAAAAACGAATTCTACAATAAATAGACTCGTTAAAGGTCTCTCTCACGCATACGATACTATCCTTTTATTGAGACAACCAAATGATTGGTTTAGTTTAGTGAAAACAGAGAGAAGAGATTATTATGAGTTCTTCGTCTTTATTTCACGTCAGCCTGTATGAATTTTGTTCTCCATAAACTTCTCCCTACTCAACAAATGCTCAATCCCTGAAACCACAAAATGTTCACCACATGTTTTCATCTCTTTATTATATAACCTTACTGTACGGTAGGCACTAAAATACAGACCGAACCATTAGAGAAATTCAGACACGAAAAAATCAATAATATAAGATATTACCTAAATCAGGACTCAAGAAGAGTATATGCTCATAAGACTCAAAAAACCCTCCAGAATCTCCATAACTCCTCTCTTCAGTCGTCACAGCCGCATCATCGGGTTGACGACCAATCATCGTCGTTGTCTGAGGCTGCTTTCGTTTGGACCGAGCTCGTCGGTTTTGAAACCAACTGTAGACATTTTTCTCCGTGATTTGTCCGTGTTCAGACAGCTCCGTAGCAATCTCTCTAATCCTCCGCGGATTTGGTGTTCCACTTCCTTCCTTGTAAATGTTCTCAAGAATCTGAAGTTGCATCGACGTTGGAGTCCATCGATGACGAGTCGACATTCCATGAGCGCTTGACGATGCCACCACCATCGGATCAAAGTATCCTCCTCCCATTTGATTCATTCCTAGTGTATTTTCTCAAATCATTACCATATAAATTCAGTTACGTGACCCTTAAGTTTTCTTCCAAATACAATTATGGAGTTGAGAGAGAGAGAGAGAGAGAATTGTAGTACGTACCTGATGAGAGAGGAGGGAAAGAAGAGAGTGAATTGTGTAGGAGGACGAGTTGATCACAAATAATAGCGTAAATGGCGATCTGCTTACGGAGAATCTCCATTTGCTCCTCTGTCATCACTCTACTACCATCATACGTCAAGACAACACAAGATTGCTAAAGAGAATTAAGAACTTCATTTCTTATTTATTTGGAAAATAACTCAAAACCAAATATATTTTCTCTCTAGTTATGATCACCTCTCGTGTCTTTGTGTTATCCTGGAACATCTTCCATATGTTCTACTTATAACACAAGTTTCTCCTACTCCACTAGAAGAAATGATTTCCACGTAATTAACACTAAACATCAACATCTTGCCTAACCAACTTGTTGAGTGCTATATTGGTGTCCATTGATTTTTCATTAATCTTTTAACCTTTCATATCTACCCTAAACCACCTCTTGGCTTTAGTAGCTTCTTAGGCACCAAGTCAAGTTGAATTATTCAACAATTTCCCCCTTAATTCCAACTTGAACCTGGGAAATTATTTGAACTCCGATGACACTTCGCATCTCCTTGAACTTGGTTCGTGCTAATGGCTTTGTTAAGATGTCGGCCTTTTGATCAATTCCGGGAATATGCTCCACTTCAATCTGCTCATTCTCGATGCATTCTCGAATAAAATGATATCTTGAAAGAATGTGTTTGCTTCGCCCATGGAAGACTGGATTCTTGGTTAGAGCTATAGCTGATTTGTTGTCTATCCTCATGATAACCTTTTCGCCAACAGTACCTTGTATCTCACTCAACAATTCTTTGAGCCAAATGGCTTGACAAGATGCCGCTGTTGCCGCCATGAATTCAGCCTCACATGAAGATAATGCAACCGTGGGTTGTTTTTGTGAACACCAAGTGATGGGGGAGGATCCGAAGTAGAAAACATGGCCAGAGGTGCTTCTACCATCGTCAATGTCGATATTGTGACTACTATCACTATATCCGATGAGTCTTTTTGTCCCGTCACGTTTGAAGAACAAACCATAATTCGTGGTTCCTTGAACATATCTTAAGATATGTTTAATGGCTTGTCCATGTGAATCTCTTGGACTTTGCATGTACCGGCTAAGAATCCCAACCGAATATGAGATCGGTCTTGTGTAGTAAGTACCTTAGACACCCGATTGTTCTACGAAATCTTGTGGCTTCAATTTCCGCCTCATTTTCAGCTTTTGAGAGCTTCAAACCCGACTCCATTGGAATGTGTGTTGGATTGCACGTCTCCATGTTTGTATCTTGAAGAATTCTTTGAGCATATCCTTCTTGCTTGATTCTTATCCCTTCTCTCTCTTGCATAACTTCTATGCCAAGGTAATATGTTAATTTTCCAAGGTCCGACATCTCAAACTTAGATGACATTCCATTTTTGAACTCGTTGATGATGTTGTTTGTATTTCCGTTACGAATAAGTCATCGACGCATTACACGGCAACAATGAAGACTTCCACCTTCTTCCTTGCGATACACGGAGTTTTCCTTAGAGCATCTCTTGAACCTCAATCCTTTTAGAATCTGATCGAGTTTTGTGTTCCATGCTCTAGGAGCTTGACGAAGCCCGTACAAAGCTTTAGAAAGCTTATAAACTTTGTTCTCCTCTCCACGTTTCACAAAGCCCTCGGGTTGATTTACGAAAACTAACTCCTTTAGTTCTCCATGCAAGAATGCCGCTTGGTGAGCGCCTGCTGGTAGTAGCCTTATCGTCTCAATGCGTGCAACCGGTGTGAATACCTCATCATAATCCACTCCTTGTTTTTGTACGTATCCCTTTGCCACGAGACGAGCTTTGTGTTTGTTCACCGTTCCATCCGCATTCTTCTTAAGTTTAAATACCTACTTGAGACCGATAGACTTGACCTCCTTAGGTTTATCAACAAGACTCCACGTGTCATTCTTGTTTATTGAATCGATCTCGGCTTGCATTGCTTCCTTCCACTCTTTTGATTTTTCAGCTTCTTGGAAAAATTCAGGTTCACCATTGATCGTGAGAAGGAGTTTTTCACTTTCTTCTTCAGCAAGTAAGACGTAGTCATCAAGATATCTTGGCCTTTTTGTTTGTCTATTTGACTGTCTTAAAGCTGGTTGTACTCCGCCATTATCTTGCTCTGTTTCTGCTTCGATTTCGGGTTCAATTTCAGGTTCAAGCGGCGGCGGTTCTGCGTCTGTTCCGTTTTCAGTTTCCGCCGGCTGTGGCTCTGTTCCAACGTCGATGAGCTCCCTTCGAATTAGCTTAAACCTTCCTGGTTCACCATCGTCATTTTGCTGAACATCTTTCCAGCTCCATCCTTTGTCTTCATCGAACACAACATCTCGACTCACCACCACTTTCTTCTCCATCGGATCATAGAGTCGATAAGCCTTAGAGCCCGGCTCGGTTCCAAGATTTATCACCACCCTCGAACGCTCATCTAATTTCTTTAGATGTGCAATCTCCTTTTTGGCATATGCTATGCATCCAAATATCCTTAAATGCTCGATATTTGGTTTGTTGCCCGTGAGACTCTCATATGGTGTAACGTCTTGTAACGCTTTGGTTGGGACACGATTGATAATGTAAGTAGCATGTCGAATGGCTTCTCCCCACAAGTAATTTGGTATACTCATCGATTTTAGCATACTTCTAGTCATCTCCATCAACGTTCTGTTTCTTCTTTCGACAACTCCGTTTTGTTGTGGCGTGTAAGGAGCCGTCAAGTGTCTCACAATGCCGTTTTTTCCACAAAATGCATTGAACTCCATTGAAGTGAACTCTCCTCCCCTATCGGTTCTTAAAGTTTTAATTGTCATACCGGTTTGGTTTTCAACAATAGCTTTAAACTTTTGAATCGATCAGATCGTCCACATGTATCTTGAATGATCATCGATTAGAACAAAGATGTAGCGGTTTCTTGCTGGTGTAGCTGGTGTAATAGGACCACACAAGTCTCCATGAACTAATTCTAGAGGTTGTGATGCTCTAAAAAAAGTTTTAGTAGGAAAGACTTGTCGAGTTTGCTTTCCGGCCAAGCAAGCATCGCATACTTGAGTTTCTTGTTCTATCTTGGGCATTCCAACAACCATCTCTTTTTCCACCATGTTCTTCATCGCCCCAAAGCTAACATGGCCTAGTCTTGCATGCCATCTCCATGTGTTGTTATCGATCTTTGAATGAAAACAAGCAGAACCTTTTATCTTCATTTCCGTTTTGTATAATCGATTCGGTGATCTTGTGACTTGAACGAGTACCTTTCCACTTGGATCCCAAAGTGTTAGGAAATCATCCTTCATTCTCACCTCACAACCTCCTTCAGTAGCTTGACCAAGACTTAGGATGTTATGCTTCAACTCGGGTATGAAGTATATCTCCTTAAGTCGTTGTTCTCCGGTTTTGCGATAAAGAAGATCGAACCTTCTATGTTGACACATGAGCCATCTCCAAACTTCACCTTGCCCTTCACTCCTTCGTTTATCTCAGCAAAAAAAGTTTTGTTGCCCGTCATATGGTTACTTGCACCATTATCCAAATACCAAACTCCTTCGATTTTGTTTTCGAGTTCGAACTTCTTCGGGTTAACTTTTTCTTCGTTTAAGAACACCATCTCATGCATATATAGTGCGACATCCGCTTCTTGTGTTTCCACTAGATTTGTTGTTGTTGTCTCTCAGGGCAAGAGGATGCATAGTGACCCGCCTTGTCACAACGATAGCATATTATTTTAGATCGATCTTTCTTTTGTTTTCTCCAATTTTGTTTTGATCTATGACTTCATTGGTTTGGTTTTGGGGTTGTTTCTCCTCTTCCCTACCACGACCACGGCCATGACCTTCTCCTCTTCCACGCCCACCAAGACCACCACGCCAAGTTTGTGGCTCTCCGTTTGTAAACAAGAGTTTACTTTGATCTTCACTTTGTGTTTCTCCTCCTATGCTGGCTTTCAAACGACCAACAATATCTTCAAAGGTGGTCGTGTTAAGATCTAACACTTGTTCTGAGAAGCCACTATGTGGATGTATTTGTTTCGTGGAAGACTTGTGAGAAACTTCTTCACAAGTTTTGGTTCTTCCATCGCTTGTGCAACAGATTTTGAAGATAATTCAGATAACTTGCCCACGGTTATCTATTGAATCTGAATCTTTCATTGTTAATCTATCGAATTCTGCTTAGTGTTTGTAACCTTGCATCTCTAACACGGTCAGCTCCCATGTGTCGAGATTTGATTGCTTCCCACATGCCTTTTGCCGTATCTTGTTCGCAAGTAAGTTGCAAAATAAGGTTTGGCACCGATTGAAACAAGAGCGGTAGCTGCTCTTCGTGGCTCGGTGGATCCAGGATCGATTGCTTCCCACACCCTATGTGCCTTAAGAGCCACCTTCATTCGATAGACCACACGTATAATTTGTGTTGGTTAACATCGGAAAAGAATCGATGATGGGGTCGATTCTTTTGTCTTCTCACGTTCAGCTATACCCTCCATATCTTGTGTTTAATGATCACCTTGTATGTAACGATCGTCTACCGTCACACACCTTTCGTAATAATTGAACACCACCGGATCTCTAGCCTTCGCCGTGAGTCTCCACACACCTCCTCTTGTCACGATTGTCACGCTCGAAGCTGACTATAGGAAGATTAACGTTCGTTAATTAACGATGAACTCCCTACGAAGAAAACTCCTCCACGGAACCTCTTTCTCTTTTCCTTGTCACGAACTTCTCTCTTGTTAATAATAAAGAAGAAGAAGCTCCTCCTTGTTACGATTGTCACGTTCTCTCTTCATCCTTTTTTTTTTTTTTTTTTTAAATGTGAAGCTCACGAACGTAACTTGATAAAGAGAAGAGACGTAACGAAGACGTAGCTTAATAAAGAGGCAACGTAGCTCTGATACCAATTCAAGACAACACAAGATTGCTAAAGAGAATTAAGAACTTCATTTCTTATTTATTTGGAAAATAACTCAAAACCAAATATATTTTCTCTCTAGTTATGATCACCTCTCGTGTCTTTGTGTTATCCTGGAACATCTTCCATATGTTCTACTTATAACACAAGTTTCTCCTACTCCACTAGAAGAAATGATTTCCACGTAATTAACACTAAACATCAACATCTTGCCTAACCAACTTGTTGAGTGCTATATTGGTGTCCATTGATTTTTCATTAATCTTTTAGCCTTTCATATCTACCCTAAACCACCTCTTGGCTTTAGTAGCTTCTTAGGCACCAAGTCAAGTTGAATTATTCAACAATACGTACCGTTTAGGATCTCTTGCTCCATCTACTCTTTCACCACTTTGCTCTCTCCTTTCTCCTTTTTTTATCGTATGATGAAGAAGACAAATGAGAAATCTCTAGTTTATTTGTTACCGTTAAATTTAAACACATTTTTGGAAAGATCTATTGACTAGGATCAATTGGTCCGATTTGGTTTTTTTTTTTCTATTACCAGTTAATTGAGGTAATTTTGGGATACAATTGGATTATAATTGATATAATTAGATTATAATTTTGTGCTCGTATAACCAATATCCGATTTTATATTATTTTTGTGAGATAACCATAAATTTAATAACAATGAAAAAATCTATATATGGTCGGTCATAACTAGGATCGGTTTTCATCATTGTTTCCACTAGTGTCATTTTAATCGAGAGATTTATCGGCCTATATAACAGCCGAGTTTTAATTAGATGGCATCACTCTGCTTTCTGATGCTGAGGCAGATGTGGGCATATCAATTTGAGGACACACACAATTACAATAAAAGACTTCTTGTTAATGTCACACAAGTTGACCAAAAAAAAAAAAAAGGTTAATGTCACACACACACACAATGCTGTTTTATGGAAACAGAGAGAATAAAATGGAAGAGACTATAGAGATCTTCATCGTCCCTTTATGTCAGTCTATATGAATTTAACTCTCCAGAAATTTCCCTATACTCAACAAGTGCTCAATCCCTGAAACCAACAAAAAAAAAAAACTCAAACCAATTAAAAATATATTAAACCTAACCAAATGCAAAAAACTCAAATGATCGTTTACCTAAATCAGGACTTGGGAAGAGTATATGCTCATAAGACTCTAATCCCCCAGAATCTCCACAACTCCTTTCCTCCTTTGTCACCGCCACATCGTCAGCCTGACCATTAGTCGTCGTCGTTTGAGACTGCTTTCGTTTGGACCGAGCTCGCCGGTTCTGAAACCAATTGTAGACATTTGTCTCCGTGATCTGTCCATGTTCAGACAGCTCCGTCGCGATCTCTCTAATCCTCCGTCTATTTGGTGTTCCGCTTCCTTCCTCGTAAACGCTGTCCAGTATCTGAAGCTGCGTCGAAGTCGGAGTCCATCGATGCCGACTCGATATCCTATGAGAACTTGACGATGACCCCATCGGATCAAAGTATCCGCCGACCATTGGCCTCATTCCTTATGTCAAACATTATTTTTTATTAAAAACATTTTGAACAGTGTTTGTTGTAAATAAAAATAAGAAGACACAAAATAAAAATGTTTAAGTTGACTACAAACATATTAATCTCCAAATATAAAAAGAATTATGCAAATCTATAAAATCAGATCTTTCCTATGAAATAGGAAAAGACACCAAAAGGAAATAGGAGAGGGAAAGATTTGAATTTTACCTCTCTCTTATATATATTCTAGAATTTGTCATGTTTTTTTTAAAATCCAATATTATAAATTGTTTATTTATAGATTATAAATTATTTATTTATATATTATAAATTAATAAGATAAATGCTATATATAAACAAAAATATGTATTCAATTAAGTTTAATATTTTAGATTAGTTATATCAAAATTATGTATATTTTAGTTGATGTTAAATAAAAATTTAAAATTTGATAAATATTTTTTATTAAGATATTATGTTGTTTTTATCCATTGAAAATTACAATAATACTCTTAATGGAACAATTATTTTGATCTTTATATGATTGATTCCAAAAATATTATTATATATCTTTAAAAAAATTTAAGAGGCTAACTTCTTTAAAACAATCAAATATATAAACATTAAATAAGTTTATTAAAATAATTTATTAAATTATAATATTATTTGAGTAAATATTTTAGTTTCATATATGTATATTAATTTTTTTTTTAGTAAAATATGATTTTTAGTATGTAAATTAAAATAGTTTTTTATTTTTCTTATTTTGAAATTATAGTTTAGTTAATAATAATTAATATATTTACTTTTTTTCTAAATTACAATTTTTGTTTTAATAAATTTATTTATTTTAAATTTTTTGAAAAGAAGTTAAAAATAGATTTTGTGAAGATTTTGTTGATTTAAATAAACAAACTAACTAAATTAAAATTAAATATTGATTTAATTATTCAGAAATAAGAGACGTAGATTGCGATTTTGTTTGGAAGTATTTAAATTGTTTTATAATAAAATATGATTTATAGTATAATTAAATCAGTATTTTTTTTTTTAAAAAAAAGAAATTTTCTAATATAATTAATATAATCTTTATTGGTGAAAAAATAATAATTAACGACTAAACTATTAACATCTTACAAGTGTACTCCCCCAAAAAATAATATATAGGAGCTATATATATATCTTAGAAGTCATAAACAAAGAGAAAACCAAACCTAATAGATGTCGCCGCCGTATAAGAAGAGCAGAAAGGAGCCGTCTCCGTCGTGGTGTCCGTTTTCATGTTTGCCATACGAGATGGCTATGAACTGCCTGGCTCGAGTCCCAAAAACGGATATCGACGGCTTATCTCTCGTCTCGAAGAGATATCGCTCTCTATTTGCTTGGCCTGAACTCTACAGGATTCGATCGCTGGAGGGTTGCACCGAGACATACTTGTACGTATGCTTACGCACCCCTCCTGACCCAAACCCACGCTGGTATCTCCTCGGCCGTAGAAAATCCCGAGATACCTCCGATCTGATCCCGATCCCTTCGCTCCCCTGTCAATCTCAGGAAGGATCCTCCGTGGTGGCGCTGGATTCGGGGATTTATGTAATCGGTGGATTGATAAAGGGGAATCCTACTTCGGATGTCTGGCGCTTGGATTGTCGGACTTACACGTGGCGCCACCTCCCTTCCATGGGAGTGGCTCGAGCTTCCGCGGCTGCTGCCGTCGTAGATGGGAAGATTTACGTGTTAGGAGGCTGCAAGTTCGATGATTATTCCTTGAACTGGGGAGAGGTATACGACCCAAAGACTCAAACTTGGGATTCTTTGCCGCCGATGCCGGATCGGAATAAACTCAATGAGTTAATTCACGGCTGTGTGGTGAGGGATCGCAAGGTTTTCGCTGTGGATGGATCGGAGAGAACCTTCTACTACTCGCCGAGTGAAGGTAAATGGGGAATAGGAAATCGTGGTGAATTGACGGGAAAGAGAAGGGATTGGTGTATGATTGATAATTTGCTCTACTGTTGTAGTAAACTTGGGATAATATTTTGGTGTGAGAAAGAGGAGTTGGATTGGCGAGAAGGTGAACCAGAGGGGATGCATTGGTCGAAGGAGGTGATGGGTTTGGAGGCTCTCAATGGGAAACTCTCAAGTTCCAGACTAGTCCACTGTGGTGCGCAGCTTGTAGATTTACTTCCTGGGGCCAGACTGAGCACCTTTGGTCGGAACATGGTGCTCTTCTGGGACGAGATCGTGGGGGATAGTTTGCAGATTTGGTGTGCAGAGATTTCCTTGGAGAGACGCCAAGGAGGCCAGATTTGGGGCAACATTGAGTGGTCTCATGCTATCATGACCTATGCTTCTCGCGTAGATCGCTTTAAGGTTTTGTATAATGTTTCTGTCACTCTCTGATGAACTTGCCTCATCCTTGTTTAACTACTCAAATTCTTACTTGTGTATCATTTGGTTCCGTTACCTCGCAGTTTCTTAATCTGTTTTCTATGATTTCATCAAAATTGGAGATTTAGGATTTTTTTTTTTATCTTGACCTGAATTTGACGAAGTATTGGTATTTATACAAGAGGGTTCGAAACCTAGACCTGGGCATTCGAAGAACACTCCGATGGTGATTGCGAGTTTCATATCAGGGCTTACGTATTTGGGGAAAGCTGAAGATCCGAGTTTTATAGACAAGTGTTCGGTTGATCTTAATGGACTCAGAGGAAAGAGGCACTTGCTATCAGGTGAAATATTATGTCTTACTCCAAAGTATAATGATATAATCATATACCCATTTGATTCTTCTTTTTGTGCGATTTTCGTTACAATTTTCGAAATTCGGCAACTATGCCCACTACAATTTTTTAATATTTTCTGGTTCATTGCTTTTGTAGTTGCTAGATCTTCTGCTTGTTGTATTATTCGTGAGTTGATATCGAAATTAGGTTCTTTGAATATACGTGTGGTATATCTGTGATGAAATTTGATTTACCTGAATCATCAAATCCGAGAGATGAAGTTTAATTAACTTGAGGTTGTCTTGTTGCCAAAGAGAAGCGTAAAGCTCATCTCTTAATCCCCATCAGACTTAATCCTCTGGCAAGTTCTTAATTGGTGAATTGAGTTCTTCTATCTTTGGTTGAGAATGAGATTAAGACATACGTAATCCAGTGTTTGATTGGTTTGCTCTGTTTGCTTTGACTGCTTCACATGTGTAGTTTCTAATCCATGTGGTCCTTAAAGGAATGAATTAGTTGTTGTTGACTTTGGAAGAGCAAATAAATGGGATTTTGGGAATTAGCTTATTATGGCTTATGGCTTCTTCAAGGATTCAAATTCAGTCTTGATAAATTGAGGAGTGAGACTAATATTTCTGCTTCCGCTCGAACCGATAAGGGCGTGAGTGCGGTGGGGCAGGTGGTTTCTTGTCGTTTCTATTTTGATCCGCCTGGCTTTGTTGAGCGGCTCAATTCGAATCTACCTGATCAGATTTGTGTGTTTGGGTACAAGCGTGTCGTGCCGTAGTTTAGCTCCAAAAAATTCTGTGATCGGAGGAGGTATGTGTATCTAATTCCGGTTTTTGCTCTGGATCCATGCGTACATAGCGAAGCTGAGATGGTTAGAACGGATTCAGATTACGAATATGTAAGATGTGTAGATTGCTCTGAGAAAGGCTATAAGATTCCAGTTGGTGTTATGGGCAAATATACTGATTGTGATACAAAATCATTGGAGATTCAGTCAGAAATTTCGTCGAGTAACTGTGATGCATTAGGAACTGATGTCAAGTGTATAGCTTTGAGCTCTAGTGTACCTAATGGAGAAAATAACTTAAACTCGGAAGTTCTAGATGGGGCTGATGTATCTGCTCGTGTTAAGACAAAAGAAAACCCTGATTCAAGCTCTAAAGCAGAGGATATGGAAGAATCGAATTTGGATTCTTCGAAGGAATATGGGGAAGGAAGAGACATGACAGAGAGCAAGTTCTGTTATGGAGAGAAGGAAAAGGAGAGGTTTAGCAGAATATTAAGCTATTATGTTGGTTCACATAACTTCCACAACTTCACCACCAGAACGAAAGCAGCAGACCCAGCTGCAAATCGCTACATTCTCTCTTTCAATGCAGACACAGTGCTTAATCTCAATGGAAAAGATTTTGTCAAGTGTGCAGTTGTTGGACAGCTTTATGCTTCATCAAATCCGGAAAATGATTTTGGAACTATGCACCTGAATCACTGATCGAAACTGCTTTCAAGAAGTAAGCATTTTGTTTCTTACTATTTCCCTGAATATATAATTGTTTGAGGCGTATTGATTTGTATTGATAATGGAATCAGTAATTCTTCACCAGGGATGTGAGAATAAATGTACCGATGGCGCCAGAAGTTGGATTATACCTTGATAAATGCTTCTTCACGTCTTACAACAAAATGTTTAAAGGCAGTCATGAGGAGGTGTCAATGGAAGAGTACAAGGAAGTAGCTGAAGAATTCAAATGGAAGCATGTTTACTCTCATATTGGCTCAGCTGAAGAAAAAGATGGAGCCATGGCGATTTGGTTGCATTCGCTGAACCAGAGAAACTATCCTGATCTACGATGCAATGAATACAAACCGGTTGAAGTCATTGTCTATAAGAAGATTGGTGAAGCCTCTGAACAAAAGATCCATGAAGAGAAAATTACAGTGAAAGAGAACACTAATGGAATTTCAGAGCTATTCGATAAGGTAAATGATGAAACCTCTGAAGGAAAGAGAGGATTACACTAGAAGAGAACGCAACCGGGTGAAGCCGCTTGTGTCTGCAGATCACTGGATTCAGGTGGAAGCATGAAGCTATGTTGGAAATTGATGCCTCGTTTAAAAAGAAAGATTTGGACATTGTTTCCGTGTAGTTATGGCTCTCATGACTAGTAGCTATGTTGGAAATTCCAGTCATGTGTCACCGTTATGACATTTTGATCTTATTATGATGTTACCGAATAAAAATGGCTATGCCTATTTTATTTTTGTGCTTTTTAGCAAAGCCATTTTATTTTTTTGAGTATCCCTCAATAATAATATATAATACCTCATCTCGTTTATTGTAAAAGAAGAATAATCCAAATAAGGCACCAACTCACTAAGCAAGCAACACGATCATCACTAACAAAAAAAATAAAAAGATGAATCGACCATGAATTACCCCACTAAAACCAATTTGACTACCCTAATTAACAAACTCAGGGTTTACAACCTAATTAAGTTTCTCTCAGGCATTTCATCAAACATATTTGATACATTTTCTAAAGATCCTGTTCCAATGCATTATGATTAACTTCATATATACTAGAATCAATCATTCCTCTAGTATACGAGTTGTTCTATACTCGGGTTAAAAATACAAATCAATATCATCACTTTTATCACAGTAACGTCTCACATCATCAATCTCAGGAATAAAATCTCAATCCGGTGCAGAGTGAGAGAGAGAGAGAGAGAGAGCATCAGCAAACCAGTAGTTATCAACAGCCGAACTTACCTTTGAAGTTCAGAGATCAAGTGTATCCCATCATCTGCTCTCTCTCTCTCTCTCTCTCTCTGCACCATAAGTTCTTAATCCTAACACCAAAAAGCTGTAATCAACTCAAGCGATAACACTGCAATGTACATAATAAAAAAAAAAACCTTAATCTAATTGAACAATGGATATAAACGAACATCTAAGACTAGAAAACAATGCGAGAAGAAGATTCATGGACGATTGAAAGATCAAATGTTATCCTTAATTATGGCGACGATGCAGGAGCTCATATATATATACACAGCAATTTCTCCCATACCGAACATTTTAAAATCAGAAGCCCTAGAAAATTAACAAACCCAAATGGAACCGGATGACCGACGCAGCAAACCGAACCGGATCCTCGAGGAGATAGATATTAATGCGAATAAATATATTCGTACTTACTGCTATGATTTTAAATTAATTATTTATGACCAAAATAAGGGCAATGAGTCATATCACTTGCCGCTGAATCCTCACGCTAAAGAAGAAGCACAAGAGAAAACACATAAGCGAAGGCCAACGATCAAAACTTGAGAAGGTGAGAGCCAATAACAAGAAACTACACGGATCAATGACGTGGCAAAATATCTTTGAAATCCCGCCTAAACCCCTCAGTTTTTACAATTCGTGCGAAATTTCTATTTTTTTTTTCAATATCCTTTATTGATTGACCAAAGATATTTTACAAACCTTTCCCCACTAGTCTTTCTCTTCTCCTTGGCCTCTCACTTGAATCTCCCACAAAGCGTACAAATCACAAACACGTTCAATTCCTTCTTCTCTCTCTATTCAAACCCTAGGCTCTTCGTCGTCAAGGTAATTTCATTCGATTCTCTTCGTTTTCTAGTTTGAATTTCCTGTTTTGTATCTCGAATTCATCTCGATTTTGTGTTTCGATCTGTTTAGGCGATAGTTTTTATGTACTCATTGATTTTTACGTTTTGAAATTTGAATTTCATATGTGTATGATTGCGATTTATGCGGTACTTCCTTAGTTTCTATAGCATATAGAATTCATCTCGATTATGTGTATCGATCTCTTTTGGTGATGATTTTTCAATTATCGCTTTGATGTATAGAATCGAATGATGCGATAAGTGAAGTACTTGTCTAGTTTCTTTACTGATCTTGTGATACGTTCGCAGAATTAATTATGAAAGGAGGTAAATCAAAGACTGAAACCAGGAGCTCCAAGTAAGTTTCAGCTACATCTATTTGTGTTTTTTTTGTTAGATCTCTGGAATTTTGATTCCTGTCCATGTCGTTGTTCGTTTTCTGAAGAGTTTTGTTGCTTAATTTTTGTGGTAATAGGCTCTCTGTGACCAAGAAGCCGGCTAAAGGAGCAGGGCGTGGCAAAGCAGCTGCTAAGGATCCAAACAAACCAAAGAGGCCAGCCAGTGCTTTCTTCGTTTTCATGTAATATTTGCCTCCGATTCTTCAAATTTTCTGTGTTCAGTAGTTTCCATGGATAAAACTTTTTTGCCGTACAATTTTTTTTTCATATGGCTACTACCAGTCTTTTTTAAGGTGAGATTAGTAAGAATCCTTTTCTGCTATCGTTGACTCAAAAAGTAACTGATAATAGTCCAACGAATCTCTTATTGTCCAAACTTTGAATTGATTGTTGATGGTTCCATTATTATGTGTGTTAATACTCGTGTTGACTTTTTGTGATCTGTAGGGAAGATTTCCGTGAGACTTTCAAGAAGGAAAACCCCAAGAACAAGTCTGTAGCTACTGTGAGTGCTATTTGTGATCATTTTAAATCTTCTTCTATATGTTGTTGTACCTTAATCTTGTGTATTTATAAAGTTGTACTGATGGGTGAATTTCAATGGATTACAGGTAGGAAAAGCTGCTGGAGACAAGTGGAAATCCCTGTCAGATTCTGTACGTTCTCTCTCTCTCCACATTTTGACCAAAGCTGTGTTATGACGTTTCTTAAAGTTAGTCTAATAATATGTGTGGGTGTTTTACAATATTTCAGGAGAAAGCTCCCTATGTTGCTAAGGCTGAAAAACGCAAGGTTGAATATGAGAAGAACATTAAAGCTTACAACAAGAAACTGGTAAATTAAATGTCAATCATATGTCAAGTTAAAGAGAGTAATAGTTATTGTGTTGTTTGACCAATCATCATGATACGTTTGTGGTTGTTTCAGGAGGAAGGTCCAAAGGAAGATGAGGAATCTGACAAGTCAGTGTCAGAGGTCAATGACGAAGATGATGCTGAGGATGCTAGTGAAGAGGTTAGTGGTTGAGTCTTTGAAAGTTATTTTTACATCATAGCATATACGAATAGCTTTGTTTTTAACTCTTGTTACTTTGTTGTATAATTAAAAAGCAGGAGGACGAAGACTAAGAAGCTGGTAGCATTAGTATAGATGGCTGCAAAGATCTCTCTGGGCTTTTATCTTTTTTACTTGAAATGTCAATGGGCCTGATTAAAAAGGGTTTTTTTTCTTTCTTTTTTTTTGTATTTCCACAACCTCCTCCCACTAAAGCCCTTTGGATGGAGAAAGTGAATTATAGAATGTTTAGATGGTGAAAGGGAGACTTGCAGCTCTGTACTCTTGGCTATATAAAACGATTTAGTTTTTTTTTCTTACGTTTTCTCAATTTTATTATATTGCAGCTCTGTACTCTTGTCTTGGCTCTATAAAACGTTGGATAAATAGGAAATGTCGCTATAGTGTTATGTGCCTTAAACTCTAGCGATTCATTATCCATAAAGGTTGTACTATGATTCATTCATGCTCATTGAGTATTTTCTTCGTAATCATGACGAGCTAGGTTAATGTAGGTTAACCACTAATTCGCTCTTAATCAAGGTGTTTCACAAACGAAAATCAATCTAGTTTGGCTAAATCAACTTAAATTACTTAGTTTCTAAAATATAAGAAGGGATGTTGACTTAATTTTCTTCAGAAAGAGCAAGTAATCCATCTCTATTCTTTTCATTTTGCTTAAAAGGAAATTAAACATAAGATTATAGAATTTATTATTTAATCATTCATATACAGATATGCAAAGTTTTAATAACTTATTAGGAGAGAGAAGATCCGAGTATGATTCTGTCATTAAGCATCGTTTTCGAATTTGACCTAACCGATCTTATATTATTATCGGTTTAATAAAATATACAGTACAAAGTAAAATAAGTACAAATTTTACAAAGCACACAAGAAAACACATGCGCGAGAGAGATCAAAGGAATAAAAAGCGCGAGAATGTGAAAGCCAGTAATGAGAAATCATTCGGATCGTTGACGTGGCGAAATATATTTGAAATCCCGCCTAAACCCCTAAGATTTTTTCCACAACTCGTGGGAAATTGAATATCTTTAATTTTCATCAGATATTTACATCCCCCACTTAACCCTCTCATCACTCGGCCTCTCACTCGAATCGTTCACAAAGCGTACAATTCACATACACGTAGTTATTCTTCTCTTTATTCTCTCCTCTCTCTCTCTTCAAACCCTACGAAGTTCGTCGTCAAGGTAATTTCATCCGATTTCCTTCGTTTTTCTTGTTGATTTTTCCAGTTTTCGTCTCTATTTCGTCTTGATTTTGTGCGTTTCGATCTCTATATGCGATATTTTATCTCCGTATTTGTATTTTTAAGCGCTTTGAACCGATTATTCTCTCTGCTAGGTCTCTCTCTGTTTAATTGCGTTTCGTATTTTGTAGTTTGTTTGCTGATCTAGTCTTGTTTCTGCAGAATCGATCATGAAAGGAGGTAAATCGAAGACTGAAACCAGGAGCTCAAAGTGAGTTTTCACCTAAATCGATTCTTCTGTCTTTTTTTTGTTTTTGTTTTTTTCCTAGTTAGTTCCTAGATCTCTAGATTTCAGATCCGTGCTCAAATCGTTGTTGTTTTGTGAATCGTTATTTAACTTGATTTTGTGATGATGATAGGCTCTCTGTGACTAAGAAGCCTACTAAGGGAGGTAAAGGTGCTGCTAAAGATCCAAATAAACCTAAGAGGCCTTCCAGTGCCTTCTTCGTTTTCATGTAATTATCTCTTTCGATTCTTCCATTTTCTGTGTTTAGCAGTTCTGGTTTGTTTCAACGAATCTGTTTAAAGCGAGATTATTAGCATCATTTGTTTGCTGTGATATGTCAAAATGGTTGATAGTATTGATGATATTATTATTCCTAAATGTTCTGGAACGTTGACTGCATAATCCATTTATTATTACGAGTAGTTTATTAACCGATTCTACCTTAATTCTGTGTGCTGAAACTTGCGT
Source organism: Boechera stricta (assembly GCA_018361395.1). Lineage (NCBI taxonomy): Eukaryota > Viridiplantae > Streptophyta > Magnoliopsida > Brassicales > Brassicaceae > Boechera > Boechera stricta. Next base: position 3,357,907 of record CM031539.1, on the reverse strand, counting down.
TGACTTATGTTCTGTAGGGAAGATTTCCGTGAGACGTACAAGAAGGAGCACCCCAAGAACAAATCTGTCGCTGCTGTGAGTTGTGATTTGCTGCTATTCCAAAACTTATTTGATGTGTTTTTACAGTAGCCTTTGTCTTTAATGTTGTTATACGGACAATAAATTTCAATGGATGATAGGTTGGCAAAGCTGGTGGTGAAAAGTGGAAATCCTTGTCAGATTCTGTACGTTATCTAAAGTTGTTAATTAAATCAAATGTTATAAGCGTTTTATGTATGTGTTTTTAACCTATGGGTGTTATAATAATGTAGGAGAAGGCTCCTTATGTTGCTAAAGCTGACAAGCGCAAAGTTGAGTATGAGAAGAACATGAAAGCTTACAACAAGAAACTGGTGAGTGGTTATTTGCATATCATTACATAGAAGGATGAGTTATATTTATACTAATCACATGATTGAAGGATGAGTTACGGTTTTTCAAATCACATGATTGAAGTATGAGCTATGTTTTCACTTATCACATGGTTGAAGTATGAATTAAGTTATGTTTTACACTAACAACCACATGATTGAAGGGTGAGTTATGTTAATACTAATTACATGATTGAAGGCTGAGTTATGCTTATACCAAGCAATGATGATTTAGATAATTGGTAATTAGTTTAAGGGTAGTGCTTGACTAACAGCTGTGTCTTATGTGTTTCAGGAGGAAGGTCCAAAGGAAGATGAGGAATCTGACAAGTCTGTTTCAGAGGTCAACGATGAGGATGATGCTGAGGATGGGAGTGAAGAGGTAAGCGGTTGATTCTATTAGTTATTTTACATCATTGCATCTAAATATCTTTAGTATGAAGAAGTAAATTTTTGTATTAACTCTGTTATATATGTTATGTAGGAGGAAGATGATGACTAAAAAGTTGAAGTTGGGTAGCATAATATAGAAGGCTGCAAGGAATCTCTCGGATGGTTTTATCTTCTCTTAAAATGTTAATGAGGCTGGGGTTAAAAATGTGTCTACTTCCTTTTTTTTTTTTTTTTACTGATGTTTCGTTTTAGTAAACAACTACTATCTCCCACTGATTCTACGGGTACTATCTCCCACTGATTCTACGGGTAATGGAAAAAAAGTGAATGTAGAATGTTTAGATGGTGAATGAGAGAGATTTGCAGCTCTATATAACGATTTAGCTCTTTTTATTACCCCTCTATGTTTGTTATTTACCATAATACTCTTTTTAATCTCTGCTGTAGTTTGATAACTTGATATGTGGCTTACTCGTCTTAGGTAAAAGAATATTAGTATTAATCTCTTATTAATTCCCAAATCTCATATGCTACAAAGAGTGCTTTCCTAACGTTATCATGTCGGTTTTGTGTTGACCCTCTCTTAATCAATGTGTTCCAAAAAGCGTTTCTCATGTTTTTACTTTTGGTTTGGTCGATTTGACTTTAGTCACAAGTTGGTAAAATTGTTTTATGGCCTTCTTTCCAAATGATTAATGCCATATAATCATTTGGTTCTCCTTTCACCACCTTATGAAAAAAAAAATTAACAGAAGATTAACAGTTTCTCTGTGGATGTATTTACTTAATTTTTTATAAGAAATAAGTTTAAATTTGGTCATTGTTGATAAAAGTGAAGATTGAGAGTGAAATCCGCGTAAAAGCAGCAGAATATCACGGAACCTCATTCCTCACTTGTGTTTATAATCAAAATATGTTTATATCAAAGAACCTTTTTGGTCAAATTCATACATTTTTTCTTCTTAATCAACAAAGAAAAAGAAAGCATGCTCATCTTTTTTCCTTAATAGTTTAATCATTAGTCATAAGTCACAACGATAAGATTTTATATAATGTTTTGATTAAGCCTTGCTTCCGGCTTTACCTAACCACTATATTTAAAGTTAAGTGACACAGTTTTTGTTCCTCTACGAATACAAGCTACTGATGTAATAATACCGAGAATTAAGTAGGTTATTTTTATATATAAATTTGGTGTCTTATTATGTCATCAACACATAGGATTAAGATCATCTTAGATATTTTTGGATTAACACATTTTTTTCTTGTTAAAATGGTGGATATATTGACCCGTAAAACTTGATTAAAATGTTGAAATTCTAACACAAAATAGTGAACACAGTTGGCCAAAGTCTATCCTAGTGATGGCCATAATTTTTCTTTGTTTTTAGTTTGTAACTAATCTACTTTTTCTTTTTTAAAATCGGATTTTGATAACTTATATATTTACAGAATTATAATCTAATTTAATCATTTACTCTAATAACCATCTAGTAATAAACTAGTAACTGAAAATATTATATCGGTCCAATTGATCATTAGTCAAGAGATCTTTCCAAAAAGTGTTTTGATTAAACGGTAACGAATAAACTAAAGATCCTTTATACATAAACAAAAGAATATATATCATTTACTTTCTCATTGTCTTCTTCATATGGTTAAAAAAGAAGAAGAAAGAAGCAAATTGATAAGAGGAGATGGAGAGAGAGATCCAAAACGGTGCGTATCACGGGAGAGTGATGACGGAGGAGCAAATGGAGATTCTCCGTAAGCAGATCGCCGTTTACGCCGTTATTTGTGACCAGCTCGTCCTCCTCCACAACTCTCTCTCATCGGGTACACTTCTCTCTAGCTCTCTCTCTCACTATGTGTGAACATGTTCTCTGATTTACGATAATCACTTTATGTGTTCGATTTTTACGAAAGACCATATGTACATCTTTGTAAACGGTGAAAGAAGTGTTTTAAGAAGAAAGAATTTAAACGCAGCGTTTTGAGATGCAAACGTTCCAATCATGCACTTTACTTATGGAGCTGCTAACTTAGCGTTTGCGTTTGGTATAAAACACACGAACTCAAACGCTTTTCTCAGTGTTCGCTGCATAACCTTATTGAATCAAGGTTTAAAATGTTCTTAGAGATTTGAAGATGCTTAGACATTGATTAATTGCTAAAACAATTATTAGTAGTTCAAATTTTTCCTGACAAAGTACTGTTATCTATTAAATACTCCATTATAAGAGGTTTTAGCAAAATGCACAATATTTAAAGAATCATGTAAAATAACTATTTTAACCCTTACATACGTAATAAACAATAAAATGGCAATTAATGCATTGATAAGTGTAAAACTCTTATATTTTGAAACAATTTTTGTTTTTTTGCTAAAACCTGTTATATCGTGAAACAGAAGGAGTATAGTTTATGACCACTTAGATCGAACAGTTTGAGTATAATCACCTCTTGGTCGGTTTTTAAGAAGCTTGGTTTGAATTAGAGTTATTAGCGTTTTGTGGTTTTGATATTACATATTTTTCTACTTGGAAGAAACTTAAGGGTCACGTAACTTTTTTTTTTGCGGATAAAAAAGGAATGAGGCCAATGGTCGGCGGATACTTTGATCCGATGGGGTCATCGTCAAGTTCTCATAGGATATCGAGTCGGCATCGATGGACTCCGACTTCGACGCAGCTTCAGATACTGGACAGCGTTTACGAGGAAGGAAGCGGAACACCAAATAGACGGAGGATTAGAGAGATCGCGACGGAGCTGTCTGAACATGGACAGATCACGGAGACAAATGTCTACAATTGGTTTCAGAACCGGCGAGCTCGGTCCAAACGAAAGCAGTCTCAAACGACGACGGCTAATGGTCAGGCTGACGATGTGGCGGTGACAAAGGAGGAAAGGAGTTGTGGAGATTCTGGGGGATTAGAGTCTTATGAGCATATACTCTTCCCAAGTCCTGATTTAGGTAAACGATCATTTGAGTTTTTTGCATTTGGTTAGGTTTAATATATTTTTAATTGGTTTGAGTTTTTTTTTTTTGTTGGTTTCAGGGATTGAGCACTTGTTGAGTATAGGGAAATTTCTGGAGAGTTAAATTCATATAGACTGACATAAAGGGACGATGAAGATCTCTATAGTCTCTTCCATTTTATTCTCTCTGTTTCCATAAAACAGCATTGTGTGTGTGTGTGACATTAACCTTTTTTTTTTTTTTGGTCAACTTGTGTGACATTAACAAGAAGTCTTTTATTGTAATTGTGTGTGTCCTCAAATTGATATGCCCACATCTGCCTCAGCATCAGAAAGCAGAGTGATGCCATCTAATTAAAACTCGGCTGTTATATAGGCCGATAAATCTCTCGATTAAAATGACACTAAACAGTGGAAACAACTGATGAAAACCGATCCTAGTTATGACCGACCATATATAGATTTTTTCATTGTTATTAAATTTATGGTTATCTCACAAAAATAATATAAAATCGGATATTGGTTATACGAGCACAAAATTATAATCTAATTCTATCAATTATAATCCAATTGTATCCCAAAATTACCTCAATTAACTGGTAATAGAAAAAAAAAACCAAATCGGACCAATTGATCCTAGTCAATAGATCTTTCCAAAAATGTGTTTAAATTTAACGGTAACAAATAAACTAGAGATTTCTCATTTGTCTTCTTCATCATACGATAAAAAAAGGAGAGAGGAGAAAGGAAAGTGGTGAAAGAGTAGATGGAGCAAGAGATCCTAAACGGTACGTATGATGGTAGTAGAGTGATGACAGAGGAGCAAATGGAGATTCTCCGTAAGCAGATCGCCATTTACGCTATTATTTGTGATCAACTCGTCCTCCTACACAATTCACTCTCTTCTTTCCCTCCTCTCTCATCAGGTACGTACTACAATTCTCTCTCTCTCTCTCTCAACTCCATAATTGTATTTGGAAGAAAACTTAAGGGTCACGTAACTGAATTTATATGGTAATGATTTGAGAAAATACACTAGGAATGAATCAAATGGTCGGCGGATACTTTGATCCGATGGTGGTGGCATCGTCAAGCGCTCATGGAATGTCGACTCGTCATCGATGGACTCCAACGTCGATGCAACTTCAGATTCTTGAGAACATTTACAAGGAAGGAAGTGGAACACCAAATCCGCGGAGGATTAGAGAGATTGCTACGGAGCTGTCTGAACACGGACAAATCACGGAGAAAAATGTCTACAGTTGGTTTCAAAACCGACGAGTCCAAACGAAAGCAGCCTCAGACAACGACGATGATTGGTCGTCAACCCGATGATGCGGCTGTGACGACTGAAGAGAGGAGTTATGGAGATTCTGGAGGGTTTTTTGAGTCTTATGAGCATATACTCTTCTTGAGTCCTGATTTAGGTAATATCTTATATTATTGATTTTTTCGTGTCTGAATTTCTCTAATGGTTCGGTCTGTATTTTAGTGCCTACCGTATAGTAAGGTTATATAATAAAGAGATGAAAACATGTGGTGAACATTTTGTGGTTTCAGGGATTGAGCATTTGTTGAGTAGGGAGAAGTTTATGGAGAACAAAATTCATACAGGCTGACGTGAAATAAAGATGAAGAACTCTTAATAATCTCTTCTCTCTGTTTTCACTAAACTAAACCAATTATTTGGTTGTCTCAATAAAAGGATAGTATCGTATGCGTGAGAGAGACCTTTAACGAGTCTATTTATTGTAGAATTCGTTTTTCACAATTTACCTTGACCTTTTAAGAATATGTATATACATATGACCAATTCACCATTAACAAAGGGATTGCCACGACCTGGACACAAATTAAGTTACGAACGAAGCTTGCCAAGTTTAGATGCAAAACCAATCTTTCTTCAGCCACATGATGACATGAGCAAAGTTTCCTTGGTTCACATCAGTTTATGACAACTTGGTGCCGCTGGTTTGGCTGTCTTGACTATCCCTCATTATGAATCAGACCGGTTGTGCTTGCTGAGGCATGAAAACATCCTTTTTCTAGGCCTTCTTGCTTGTTGGCAAATTGCGTTTTGGTAGTCTCAACTGCACAGAAATATAAATGAGGTGTGGGATTAGACTAACAATGTAAACAGAAACCGGAATGTTATTATCTTTACAGACCTTTGATTTTGTAGTCCTCCAGCCTCCTGAATCTTGCTGCTGATTTGGGGAGTATGCAAATCTCTCTATTGACTTAAACACATCACTCTTATCCACAGCTGCATTAGTGTCAGCAAGAGGTTCCTAAAATACCATTAGGTTATTAATATTTATTCATACAATGAAATTGATCCACAATAACATTTAGCCACATCATATAAGAATCTACACTTGTGGTATTCCTGTCAAGCTTTGTCCTGAAAGCATTAAAATCATTTCAGTTCTATTTCAAAATCTTTTGCATCTCCTTTTATTCCAAACTAAAACCTCAAATTTCTTCTAAAGACTTGAGGGTATGTAAGTAGCAGCTATACAAAAATACCTTGTGCTTTAAGGCCGTTTCCTTGCTTGCAGCATCATTGGTGACTTCTAGATGATCAGCAAAGAACAAAATCTGCAAACAAGTAAAATTAGATCTTGATATTAGCGAGAGCTCAAGACAATGAACCCAATCATAAATGAGAGATACTTGAGCACTCTAAGGAATCACCACTAAAGTCAGCTTACTTTACTCAAAAACTGGACATTTGATGAATCAGTGGCCATGACTTGCACTCCGAGACATGTGTTTGGGATACTGCAGAAAGGGCAAAAGATAGTATTGAAAACACATCCATCTTGCTGGCACCAAATACCCTGACCTTTTGAGCCTTCAAAATTTCTGCAGAGTCTCTGATTAACCAATGAGCAATCTGTCATGATAATTGAAACACTTGTTGGCATTTCTACAGCAGCAGTTCCTGATGTTTGTTTCAGAAGAGACAGCAAATACTTTTTGGACGACGAAGTCAACAAGCAGTTGAGATATGAGTGATTCTCAGGTAGACCTAATGGACTTCTGCAGAGCAAACAAGATAGCTGCACTTTCTGATTCACTTCTGGAAAAGAATCGCAGTTTTGGGATCTTGGTTCGGTACTCCCAAACCCAAACTCAATTCTTTCTTGTTAAACTCGTGTGATCTGCGGGTCTTCTAGTACTAGGAGCATCACTGTTTTCGTCTTCAAGGTCAATGACAGGAGAGCTAGTAAACTTTCTTCTCTTCAAAGCTTGTGAATTAACGCTCATGTTGAAAGATGACTCTTCTTCTAGAGTCAAACTACGGGTGTCACCGAGAGAATATCCCTCAGGAGTTGCTACTACGGACGACTCAGCTCCAAGAGGAGATTTTCTGAAATTTGGAGTAGATATATGCTGCTTTAATAATTGATCAGGAGACCTCGGAGATCTCAGACCTATTGCTGCTGGATTAGAGCTTTCATTCATCGAGCAAGAACATGGACTGGCTACTGAAATACGATTGATCATACCAGAGGTTTCCTTGACAAAAGATGTTTCTGGATCTTCATCACAGTTGGTCACTGATGACACTGACACCTCGCAATACCTGCACATGATAGTTGTTAAGTCTTCTTAAAGATCTGCAAATATAACCTTAACATTAATTCAATGGTCACATGACATGCTACTTTTTGTAGTTGAAGCTAACACTAACAAACATGCTACTTTAGGACACTCTTTAAGCATTAAACTTGAGATAGAAATGGTGCAGATCTAATATATCTAGATATGTATTAAGAAAACTTGTCTGATATTGTTACCCAGGCTCAAGTTGGACACCGCATTCAAGATCAATAACTTCTTTGTAGCATTCAGCTTCCTCTTTAACTTGAATGAATGTCTGAGCAGAATGCAGTATGGATCTCGAATCTTCAGCTATTTTTGGTTTCACATCTTTGTGATCCAAAAAGGCCTTGCTTTCATTCATAAAAGGATATTTTGTATTCGAATTTGTGTAATCCTCCACGTCCACCACCTTCCTACCTGCGATATCCTGCACATAAATTCATTATCAATAATAAAATGAATTCATGAGAGAACACCACAACACAGAAAAAATTGTTTGCTCTTAGAATGTACTTTTGGTTCCACATGACTAGATTTGTTCTGAATCAGATTTTCCTTCCGTATTCTTTGCTTTGGTTTTCCGAGGAAAAGTTCTTCTCAACAGTATAATCCTGGAACGCAAACATCTTCCTGTCAACTCGCTCCTGCATACAATTTTCAGCGAATTTTAATGATTATGTAATAAAGTTTTAAGGACGGGAATGAGATAGTGTGAACCTTGGCACTGATGAAAAATGATCTTAACCCTTCCATAGATACTTCAAAATTATCATACAGTTTGATAGACTGCCTTAGCCACTTTGAAATAGACGCTCTGTTCCTTTGTTCTTTGTATCTCTCATCTGGACACCAAAACAAGGCAACCTCAGAGCTATCATAACTGAATTGAACAAAACGTATTAATAAAGTTGCGCAGTGACTATCCACAGACACTGAAATCTTATAATTACCCAAGAATATGATGGCACCATAATCAAACCTATGTCGTATACATCACCCTGCAAAAAAAAAACCATGACAGAATATCCTGTTACAATATTAAAATTGACTGGAAGAACCAAGTGACAGAATGTTCGTTATTACATCGCACCTGCTGCTTGATTTAAAGCACGATAGGCCTGTTGGCAATACCAGTCACTCCCTCCAAGAAGGTTTTTAGATTCACTCCCTCCAAGAAGGTTTTTAGATGATTTGTACATATCATTATATTTTTTCTTTAGTCCGACTTGATGATCATGCCTAGCAAGAAAGTGATTAATTAAAAAACTGCTCCCCAAAGATAGATTTGGAACGAAGTTGAAAGATTTTAGGGAAATAGAATTCTTACAAGTTTGGGAATGGAATGCCAACAATTATCTGTATGTAATCATCAAGGTTTAACAGCCCGTTTATCAAAAAGTATCCTAAAGCTTCTATTGCAGCAACGGATTACATTAATTGACATCCACATAAGAAAATAAAATGCCAAGACAATGCAGCTAAAAAGGATACCACTGCCCTGGCGTTGTCATCAGCAAAGTCAATCCCTTCTGAAACCTGTTAGAAGCATAGACTTGAAACTCAAATAAGTCATCAAGTTTTCAAATACGTTATGTGAAAAGTAAAAGATACCCATGTCATGCTCATAGGGTCCAATGACACCCCATATCTTGAGAATGGATTGTTTTTTTTTTTTTAACTGAACATTAAATATAAATCTAGAAACCAAGACAAGAAAGAAAAAACAAACCTTTCCTCTACACACTACAAGAAATGCAGTTCCTTTCTTGGAATCATCTTGAGTCTCAATTTTAATAGGCCCTGCTTTCTTAACTCTTCTATTTCTTCCAATCAATCTATTCTTCCCGCGTATAGAATCATAATATCCCTTCAGAACATAATCAAATTCTTCCTGGGCTCCTCCTCTTGGTTCTGCAACCAAGGACACTTATTTCAGATTTTGACAAGAAAAAAAAAAGTATCACAATAGGATTTATTGCAACAGTTTTTACATGATCACAGAAGATAAATGTTACTCACCAACAAAAAGGTCCTTTTTCAAGCAGAAGCAGAGCCGCGACCACTGCCCAGTTTCACGCCAACGCGTGCAGAGTTTTTCCATCAACTTATAGCTTGGAAAGAATACAAGAGAGCCACCTGGAACAACAGAGCAAATTTCTTCCAACGATTTCCCTAAAGCATCCTTCAAAGCAAAGTAGAGCAAGCATTGTGTTTACAAAACACAAAAATAATGCATTCAGCTATTAAGAGTTGTCCAAACAAAACCTGTGCTCATGGAGACTAAGAAAACCAAGAATATAAATACAGTTGCAACCATTTTCAAATTCTACAGTAAAGTAGATGATTGGAAGAAGAGTTTAAACTAACCTAGAGAAATAGTGCTGGAAATCACGTTTTGCTAATGAATCCTTTTTTCTTCCGATCCAGCTTATCAATCCCTAAATACATAGAACAATCAATATTAAAATGTAGTCCGCAAATATACATCTCAACATTATTTTGCAGTTAATGACTTACATCTACTACTTCACACAAGGGTTGATATATCATTGGCTGTGCCACGCTCATCTGTTCTAGTTCATTCTGCAAAATAGTATAATTGCTGTGGACAGTGAAAGATTTAGTAGACAGCCTTATCATCAACATCACAAGCATACTAAGAAATCTGCACACTTATGTTTCAACCAGAAAATTCTATGAGTAAATATATTATAACTAAGAAGGCTGAAACTTATTGTTCTTCATCAAATATTATAATCGCTCCTCACAACCTCCTCTTCAACCTTCTCTGTTTTTTGTTTCACATCTTCCTCCTAAACTTTCTCAAGACTAGAGAGAGAAAGAGAAGAGCTCGGGAACCAGGTTAAATATATATATGTCAAAATAAAGCTACCGATTACAAACCGCATATGGAACCTTATATGAATGGTTCTTCGGTTTAGGTCTTCAATGGACCGACCCTAAATAAGGAAAAAAAATAAGCGACACTAACCTAGAGGTCCTAGACTACTCTATCCAGACTTAAACCTGCAAAAAAAGAAGAATGAAAAGTTAGAATTAAACCTTAAAAGTCAAATGCTTACCTTAGTGTGTGGGGGACGTTGCACTACTCCAGCTCATTCTCCTCATCTGAACTTTTTAACTTTTCGTTGACTCATTTTCAAAGATTTCTAGTTCATCGTTGGGGATTTGTTTTATGAAATGCCAATCTTTTAGCCCATCTACATATTTTTTCTGCACAAAAGACCAAATAAATATGTGTTGAGAAGGTTTTGATTAGAGTATAATGCTATAATTACCTGAGACAACTGCTCCTTTGTAATATGCATCTTCATCCTACAATTTTTGCACCAAAGAGTCATGCAATGATATGATATGAAAACAGAGAAATAAATCTAAAACTAACCTTCAGCTTTTAGTACCGCTGACCAAGCGGGGAGAGGCCAGCAAGAATGGTCACAGAGAGATATTCAGTAGAGGAAGCGGCACGTTAGAAGAATGGACATTCCAGAAGTTCTTCTGCAGTCGGACGCTTCTTTGGATCTTTCACTAAGCAAGCTGCGACCAACTCTCTAAAAGACTGCAATAATATATAGTATCTCTCTATATGAGTGAGATGAAATCTACATTTCTCAGGTTTAATCATTCAAGCCCACTAACCTTCGAGAGTTTCATTTTCTCAGGCTTATAGAATATACTATAAGCATTTTCTAATGTCATTTGTAGCACCTGAAACAATCATGAAAAATAGAGCAGATTCAGATAAGCAATCAAATAGACTGAAAAAAAAAAAGGAGAAAAAAGTAGTGCATGATGACAGTTCAATATTTATAAGTTAAGACTGACCTTCATAGGTGGATATTTGAGAAATGGGGCAGGACCATGTGCAAGCTCCAGTGCAGTGATGCCAAACGACCAGATGTCCTCACTATTAAGTCGAATAAAAAAAAACTAATCATTTAAGATGGCAATAACAAAGTTACTCCTTTAAGATGGTAGTGCAGTTACACTAGAAAACAGAAGACGTACTTAGAATCATAGGAATAAAATTCCTGCATATCCTCAGGTGGCATCCTGGAAAGAGCAAAGATATATTATCATCAAGCTAAAAAAACAGCCTAGAACTTAGAAATTCGATTGTTGGATTAAGCATGCACCAGTATGGAGTTCCAGAATTGGTACGCAGCTTGTGCAACCAATTAAAGTTATACTCGGATATTCCAAAGTCTCCGAGCTTAACTGTTCCGTTTGAGTCAACCAATATGTTCCCAGCCTGGAAAAAAGGATACATTGTGCTATCAAACATAATGGAGAAAAAAAAAAAGAAAAGGAAGTGGATAACGTGAATTGGGATTAAAGTACCTTAACATCTCGATGGATGTAACTCTGTCCATGAAGGTAAACAAGAGCTTTTAGAATTTCCCGCAGCAAGGTAGCAATTACGGGTTCCTCAAGACCTTCTGGATAGACCGATTTCATTATGTTCAAACACGAGGCACACGACATATAAGGCATTACTATCCACAAGCTACTATCAACTTTGAAGTAGCAATATGCTTTCAGTATATTAGGATGGTCGGTATAATTAGATTCTTCGCGCAGAGTTTCCTGAATGAACAAAATAATCTCAATTTCCGCTGATAGATCCTAAATATAACAAGAACAAAGATGAAGATACCAACCACATCATTCAACCCTTTTTCAAGTTTACAGATCTTGATGGCCACAATCTCGTCAAGGGGAATGCATCTGGCTCTGTGTACACCATCGCCAACCTCCTCTAAAAGATCGTAATCTTTCTTAGCCAGAGGAAATCTCGTTCCTGTTGAACTCGTCATTTGCCTAATCCGAGAAACAAAGATCCCAAATCTTTCTAACAAACGTAAACGATACCAGAGAAAGAAGCAAACGATTTGAGAAAGAAGCAAACGATACCGGAGATAGAAGCCGACGAAGCGTGAGAGCGCGACGGAGGACGCTACGAGACGTAGAAGAAGCGGCGGAGGAAATTTCCGTTAACGAATCGCCAAAAGAGATCGATTTCTCGGACTTGTGAAAGTGAAAGAACCCAGAGAAACTTGAGACAGACTGAAAAATTATTTAGTCTCGGGACCCATAAATATTTCTAATTTTTTTTTTTTTGGACAACAAATATTTCTAATTTTCTATTTTCACTTTTTTTTAAAATCGATTTTCGACTTGCGTTTCTTCTTTGTAATATTGTTTTTTTTTTTTGTTATGCTTTTGTTTTCATCAATAGAAAAACTAGGAAAATTTCTATAGAACAAAAAGAAAAAAAAATGATTGTCTATTTTAAAATTCCGTTAAAAGAGAGATAATGTCACTGGAGACGAGCGGGAGCCGCCAAGTGTTAAGCGTAGGCCAGACAAATCAATTAATTATTTTCATATAACAATGATTTTTTTTTTTTTTGTCACACATTCATATAACAAGTGGTATCTCGACCTCTTTATTACTCAATAAAAACAGCAAAAGAACAAAAACAAAAATTTTAGCATTAATGATCCCTCTGTATCTCAGAACCTAGTGCAGAAATATTAGTCTCACTCCTCAATTTATCAAGACTGAATTTGAATCCTTGAAGAAGCCATAAGCCATAATAAGCTAATTCCCAAAATCCCATTTATTTGCTCTTCCAAAGTCAACAACAACTAATTCATTCCTTTAAGGACCACATGGATTAGAAACTACACATGTGAAGCAGTCAAAGCAAACAGAGCAAACCAATCAAACACTGGATTACGTATGTCTTAATCTCATTCTCAACCAAAGATAGAAGAACTCAATTCACCAATTAAGAACTTGCCAGAGGATTAAGTCTGATGGGGATTAAGAGATGAGCTTTACGCTTCTCTTTGGCAACAAGACAACCTCAAGTTAATTAAACTTCATCTCTCGGATTTGATGATTCAGGTAAATCAAATTTCATCACAGATATACCACACGTATATTCAAAGAACCTAATTTCGATATCAACTCACGAATAATACAACAAGCAGAAGATCTAGCAACTACAAAAGCAATGAACCAGAAAATATTAAAAAATTGTAGTGGGCATAGTTGCCGAATTTCGAAAATTGTAACGAAAATCGCACAAAAAGAAGAATCAAATGGGTATATGATTATATCATTATACTTTGGAGTAAGACATAATATTTCACCTGATAGCAAGTGCCTCTTTCCCTCTGAGTCCATTAAGATCAACCGAACACTTGTCTATAAAACTCGGATCTTCAGCTTTCCCCAAATACGTAAGCCCTGATATGAAACTCGCAATCACCATCGGAGTGTTCTTCGAATGCCCAGGTCTAGGTTTCGAACCCTCTTGTATAAATACCAATACTTCGTCAAATTCAGGTCAAGATAAAAAAAAAAAAAAATCCTAAATCTCCAATTTTGATGAAATCATAGAAAAACAGATTAAGAAACTGCGAGGTAACGGAACCAAATGATACACAAGTAAGAATTTGAGTAGTTAAACAAGGATGAGGCAAGTTCATCAGAGAGTGACAGAAACATTATACAAAACCTTAAAGCGATCTACGCGAGAAGCATAGGTCATGATAGCATGAGACCACTCAATGTTGCCCCAAATCTGGCCTCCTTGGCGTCTCTCCAAGGAAATCTCTGCACACCAAATCTGCAAACTATCCCCCACGATCTCGTCCCAGAAGAGCACCATGTTCCGACCAAAGGTGCTCAGTCTGGCCCCAGGAAGTAAATCTACAAGCTGCGCACCACAGTGGACTAGTCTGGAACTTGAGAGTTTCCCATTGAGAGCCTCCAAACCCATCACCTCCTTCGACCAATGCATCCCCTCTGGTTCACCTTCTCGCCAATCCAACTCCTCTTTCTCACACCAAAATATTATCCCAAGTTTACTACAATTGTAGACCAAATTATATTTGGAGATTAATTTGTTTGTAGATTTTTATTTTGTGTCTTTTATATTTTTATTTACAACAAACATATTCAAAATGTTTTTTTTATAAAAATAATGTTTGACATAAGATAGACAATGACACTTAGGTTTCTATGTTTTCTTTTCGAAAAGAAGTGCGTGCTTCATGTCCCATATGAATATTTCTATGGTTAACGAAACCTCATAGTCTTCATTATCGTAGACCATAAATTATGGTGGTACATACAAATATTAACTATAAATGATTTGACTGACCAAATCAGAAGCGCTATAGTATAGCTGATGTTTAAAATAACTATTGGTCCATTACTGTTTGGATTTCCAGCGCAAGGTTTATTGAATCTTGGTTTAGTTATATATTTGAATATGATGGGTCGTAGATCTCCCAAATTTTGTTTGTTTGTAAGAAGTTATTGTTACTTTCAAATTCAAATTAATCCAAGGAACATGGTAATCGAAAAATCAGTTGTATTTACAATAAACATGTGTGGGACTAGTATTATTTCAAACTCAAAGAGCACTAGTTAATTTTACAATTTTTCAGAATATTTCATGTTCTAGAATTTTTAAATTGTACATGGTGCTATAATTTAAATATTACATAATTGCCACCGAAGTTAGTTTTGATAAACCCAACTTTTTTCTTTTTAATAAACCCAACTTTTAAGTTAATTGAATATATAGTTACACAATTAACAGAAATGCTGTTTTATATACAGGAAAACAAAAAGAGTTTAGTACCCTGATTTCACATGCCTCGGAAGAATCTAATCAAATGGAAAATACAGAGAATGGAACGACCAATATAATTTAGAGAACACATCCTCCGGAAAAAAAGGTGGACGAAACCTGTTCGTGCAACTATCAAATGTAATGTTCATGCTTCATGCATAAACTCTTCCTCGATGTGTGGCGGAGCATGGCTTGCTCGAGATCACAAGGGTAATGTTGTGTTCCACTCTTGTGAAGCCTTGGTTCCTGCCATTAACAGGATATCTGCAGAACTTCGATGTGTCTTATAATGGGCAATACAACCTCCATCATGAAGTGATTGAAGTATGGTCTGATTTTGGAGCAGCTGTTGAAGCTTTTGAATAACCAGAACCATTGACCCCGCTACAGATCCCTTCTGGATCAGATATAATAAACTTCACAAAAGTTTCGACAGATTCATTTCAAATTAGCTAGGAGTGAGATACGGAAAGAGTGATAGAAAGACTCCATCCCGAGTACGAAAACAATTTCGCGCGGAAAACGATAAAAACTCGGGATTTTTAAATTTTTTTTATTTGTACCGCTCTAGGGAAACTAAATACCTCCTTAAACTCTTTAAACAATGACCAATTAACCCTTACTTAAACCTCAAGCAACCCACAAAATCAACGGGCTCGTAACCCAAAAGCTCAAAGATCAGAACTAGAATCAATCGATCTGGACACGGATCGGTCGATCCTACCGACCCCAAATCAATCACGAAAATCTATGATGATTTGGATCAATCGATCCTAAACTTTTATGCTGAACTGGACCGATCGGTCCGCTTGTGGATCGATCGATCCACCCCTATCCTGCCAACAAAACTCATGCAATTTCTTTTACCTTGAACTAGACATGCATAAGGTTTCCTCACAAATCAAAAGCTTACCGCAATCAATATGCAACACACAAACAATCAACAATATCATGATAGAGCTCCATCACACACAACAATACACACAACATGGTCAAGCCACAAATCACACCCATATGGTTAAATTCTACATCACACATCAATCATGAAAAAGCTAAATGATTATATAGTTACGTTACGGTCACACACTCACCTCGATTAATCGGTTTAAAAACGAAGAACGGTCACTAATAACTCTTGATGACTTTGAACCACAAGGCTTGACTTCTCTTGGCACAACACACCACCAAGATAAATACTAAAGGCCAGCCAAGATAGAGCACAAAACATCCCCAAGAAATTCATTACAAGAGTCTCAAGCTCATTAACTCAAACTGAAATTTCGGATTCCTTTTCCCAAAACAGAGTTACTAGTCCGGTCATAACTATTATTGTAGCCAATATTTTCAAAATTCCTTCGGCGACTTTCAAGATAAGACCCTCAAAAATCTACCTACCAAATTTCAGCTCATTCCATTAAGATTTGAATACCCAAACACCCTCTCAAACCTAACCCGTCGCGATTTGCCCTGTTTTGAGCGGTTTTGGGAGAAAATTCATATCTCCTAAACTACTCAAAGAAACTCGACCAAATTTGGTAGATAGATAGAAAAGAGATTGAAGAACTTACACACCAAATTTCAGCTCAAACCGAGCCCGTTCTCCAAACAGACACCAAAAACTCTGTTTTTATGAGCTCTTACACCTTCTAAAGAAGAAGCCTGCAGAAGATTATGAAGAAGAAGATATTTATATTTGTTGGTTTAAACTAAACCGAATCAAAATTACTAAACCGCAATCAATTGATTTCAATTAACTCTTCTCCTCGGTTTAGTAAATCCGCTAATTATTTGAGACACTTCTCCGTCTTGTTTTATTTCCGCAATTCCCATTAATATCCCAAAAATCACCGATTAAATTCTTTAGAACCAATTAAACCAAAATTGGTCCCGAAACGATTAATCCTCGATTAATCCTCCCAAATCACAACCAATAGGGCTATTAACCGAGCTCTACATTATCCCATACTTGGTTCAATAACACCTTTAGGATCCAATACCGCAAGATCCTCACGTGGTCATAAAACGACTAACCCATTGAAATCCAATACTACAGGAATCGAATGAGTTTAAGTCCACCAAACGACTAACCTCATCGAAAATCCAATACCACATGTTCCGAACAAGCTAAGTCCCGTGAGATCCAATACCACAAGATCTCACTCGGTTTATCCTTCGTCAACCTCAGAATCTAATACCACAAGATTCATTCGGTTACCAATATATTAGGATTAAATACCACATAATCCTAATCGGCAAACCATCCCGTTAGGATTAAATACCACATAATCCTAACCACCCTCATTAGGATTAAATACCACATAATCCTAATGATCTCAACCACATATTAGGATCTAATGACACAAGATCCATAACTCAATAGAACCAAGTGACAGAACAACGCATGGTTCCAATCTCAACAACACATGAACTACCTCATCATGTGTCAAATCCCGTCAATACATGAAATACCATATCATGTATTGATTCACCGAATTAGATACTCGATCTAGACATCACACCAAATCAATTCAATAACATGCATCTCATTATTAAATTTTTCGTCAAAATATATCATCCAGCAACATGCGGTACAATTACAAACCGAACGATAAGTTATACAACCCAAAACAACGACTTGTACCGCAAGAATGCAATAACTTATATTACAAGGAAGTGACTCGAAATACGGATGTTACAATGATTCCAATCCTATTTAGCCTTGGGTGGTTCGGCATGGCTTCATTCCCGCATTGAAGACGAAAGACAATCATAGTCTATCTCTGCTTTAAGCTCATCATTATTTTGAGCCTCTGTTTTTTTTAGTGTCTTGTCGTCCTTTCTTCCAAACATTGGATTTTTATTTAATAATAATCAGACGGCAACAAAAAAAAAAGAAAAAAAAAAGAGTTACACAATTAATATAGACCGAAGATGAAGTAATACACAAAAAAAAATGTTTCGTTTCTTCAATTTTCAAGTGGTAGTAATATGGTGTCGTGGCTGCTTCTATATTATAAACGCTTCCACGTCACACCACATGTCAGTCCCGTTTTTGCGTTCCCAACAAGTTGCCGACTGTCACAGAGACAACACTTTTTTACAGTTTCTCGATGATTTTTGGCAGTAAAAATGTGCAGCAATTATTCAATATAGTAGTAATTAATATATTTGATTTGACTTCCTCTAGTTCTCATTAATCCACGCCACCAAATCCAGGAAATACACTCATTTCCAACTTATTAATATATGAGAAAAGAATGTCATTCTAATAATCTTCACAAATTAAAAAATAAAATTAAAATTTTATTTTATTCTTTAACTATTCATATAATTACAATTATTTATTTCATTTTATTTTAGTGCATTCATCAAATTATGAGTCAATAGTCAAAAGTAAAAAATGATATTTTTTATTAAAAATTGCATTGATATACTAAAACGATATTTTCTTTGTTACAAAATTTTAATAACAGAATGACACTCTTTTTAAAACAGAAGAAGTAATATTTTCTTGATAAGGGCAAAAGAGCAAATGACGATCACTTGAAACCCACCAAGTCCAAAAAAAAAATTTGGGTAAGACTATATCGAATATTCACAAACAGTTCAGTACCTCCCCTTCAAGAAAGAGCATGCATTTATGTACAATGTTCCTCATATCAAGTTGTTGATCTGTTCTTCTTCTAGCTACAACCAATTTAGGAAACTCTTCATCATAAATGATGATAATGATCTAATAGAAGAAAAAGAAAAAGAGATGTGAGTGTGGCTATTTTTGCATACATTTCTTGTTTCACAACCTCCTCTTCAACCTTCTCTGTTCTTTGTTTCACATCTTCCTCTTCAACCTTCTAAAGACTAGAGAGAAAGCTCGGGAACTAGGGTAAAGATATATGTCAAATCAAAGCTACCGATTATGAATGATTCTTCGGTTTAGGTCTTCAATGGACCGACTCTAAATAAGGAAAGAAAAATATGCGACATTAAAGCTAGACTACTCTATTTGGATTTAGGGTATCTCCAACAATGATTTTATATTTGAAGTTTGCCCAATTTCAAATTTGAAGTTTACCCAATTTTAAATTTGAAGTTTTTACGTGTTTTTTTTAACTGTAAAACTTCAAACTAAACTTCAAATATTTTATATTTTGCATAATAATCCTCAATATTAATCAATAATTAACTCAAATCATAAAAAGTTCAAAAATTTTACATTCATATCTTAAAAAGTTAGAACCAATATCAATTAATAAAAAAATTAAATTATAATATAAACCAACTAAATTACATAAATTATAAGTAAAATAACATAATTTTTATATAAATTTGCTTAGTACTATTCTTTAAAATGATTAACGACATTATCAGTCTGAGAGACATGATTATTGATATTTTTTATTTTAATTACTAACTAATGTTTAAAAGTAAAAAAAAAACATTCAAATAAAATGTGTATTACATGTACATTATGATTTTACATGCACGTTATGATTATTACATACAAAAGTTATCTATTTACGTAAAAGTTAATAAAGTAATGTAGAGGTTAATATGGTAGAAAAAAGAATTATAATATTATTTGTGATATATAAAAATATAAGGGACTAAAATATAAGAACTTCAAATTATGAAGTTAACTTCATATTGTGAAGTTCAAAATTTGCACTTTTTAGAACTTCAAAAATTGAATTCATTGTTGGAGATGCTCTTAAACCTGTAAAAAAGAAATGGAAAGTGTTGACAAAAAAAAATAAAAATCTATAAGTGTTTCTCTCACTCTCTTCATCGGCCACTCCATGATCTTGTATTCTCTAGGCAAGACTACCACGATTGACGTGAGGACCAAACAATAAACCCTAATATTTTAACAAAGACGTTATAGAAAATAAGGGAAATTACAAACAAAATTCGTTCGTGTAAAGTGGAAATATTCTCCTCTCCAAAAAAACCCACCTCTTATTCTCTTGCCCTTACTCCATCGAGTTACTCACTTTGGCTTTGAACATGATACCTTATAATAGTGATTTCTTCTCCCTTTTTCACTGGCTTCCAAGGGCATCAAATTGTACCCAAATGAAGTACATCACTCACCTCCTCCTCCAAACAACAACTTACATGATATGGAGGAAACAAAACAGCAGGATTCACACATGCACGTCGAAACCAGCGACCCTTCTTCATAGAGATATCAAGACGGTCATCAAAGGCAAACTTATCGCTATTATACAATCAGTAGTCCTGACCGACCCATTGCTGCTTCCCGTGTGGTTTGGGTTCCTAGACAACCTTCAACCTTATCGCTTCCGCCATTTCTCCTTGCTGTACTCTTTTTCCTTCACTTGGTTTTATCCCACAATGTTTTCTAAATAAGGTTACGAGGCAGCATCTCCTCTTTACCGTTTTTAGTTCTTCTCTTTCTCATTCAAATCTATCATCAACAAAAAAAAAGGGGAATATGAGATACTAAGCCCATGAATCGAAAATAGAGTTTGCAATTTTCGACTTTAGCTAGTTTAAAAAGGGGTTAATAGTTGCGGTTTAGGTGTTTTAAATGGAAAAAAGTTATGGTTTAATGAATCTAGAGAAATGGGATGAGTTTTACAAATTGGTGTATGTTACAAATTCTTTCTATTAGTTTGTGTAGTAAGACCAAGAAAAAACAGCTGGTGTGGAGAATGTACGGTTGGGTTAAATTTGTGTAGTATACGAATCATTGTAACCCTTTTTAGTTCTTCTCTTGCTCATTCTCTTTCTCATTCAAATCTATCTTCCCATTGTATCCGTTTTTATTTCTTCTCTTGCTCATTATCTTTCTCATTCAAATCTGTCTTCCCATTGTATTGGTTACCTTTTTGAAGTTTAATACAAATGAACCATTTAAACAAAAAAATTCGTTCGTGTATGTTTGAGAAACAATGTCGCTTTGAGACGACGACGGTAACCTAAAAAGACCCATAATAACAAACGTAACTCGTATTTGGGCCGTAATAGGCCCAAATAATTCTTAGCCCAAATTTGTCCAATAATCTAAAAAAACAAGAATTTCTCAGCACGTGCGAGTTCACACATGTAGTTTTTTTTTTTTTAATTTTAATAATATTTTTTAAAAACGTAAGAAAACACAAAACCAAACGCCTGTCTAGGAGGAGAAAGAGAAAGAGAAAGAGAAAGGGGGAAGAGAGAGAGGAAGAGAGAGAGAAAAAAAATGGGTGAGGTAGCAGATACAATGACGAAGAAGAAGAAGAAAGGGAGGCCATCTCTGTTAGACCTTCAAAAGCGAGCTATCAAACAGCAACAATTACAACAACAACACAAGAACCCTCAAGATGAGGATGACCACCACCTTAGATCCGGTTCCAAAAACCCTAATTCTCTCAACCACGCTCCCAACTCTGCCTCCCGATCCAAACGCCGGAACCCTAATTCAAACGGCGTTTCTTCCGATTCGCCCTGGATCAAGGACGATGAAGACAACATCGAAGACAACGACGATGACGAGCGGCGTGAGAAGAAACATAGGCTTTTACATGGATTGAACTCTCACTCTCATCAACATTCTCCTAATTCTCAATCGGGTGGTTCCGATCTGAATCTTGACCAGACTCCCGAGGCTTCCGTTAATAGACGGAAGATCGGCGGCGGATCTGCTTATACGGTAGAAATTGAATTCCTTGTGGATCGAATTCGTTTTCCCCAAATTGATTTTATCATATGAGAAATTAGGTTTAAATTACTTTTTTGGGGGATTTCGCGCGTTTCTTGTGTTTGTCTTCTCTGCTTGAATATTAGATTAGATTTGAGTGAGTGGGATGAGTTTGTTTGACTGAGTCATTTTTTTCCCTTCTTGTTTTTTTTTTTTTTAATTGGTGGGGTGGAATTCATAATTCTGCTTTTCTGTAAATTAAATTTTCCCTTTTTTTTGTCTTCGGCTAAGAAAATTCTTGTGTGTGTTTATCAGTTTTTATTGGCTGCTTTTAATTTGGAGAATTTATGTATCAATATTATATTGATTTCTAGTAATTGTAGTTTACCTGAATTAAAGATGCCTCTGCACTGAAACCATCATGTCTGAAACAAGTTCCAATTTGTCTTTTGCTTTCTATCATCAGTTTCTTACTCTGTGTATTCCTTTGGTTCTTGCTTAAACATGAACATGGAAACATACACACATGTACTTGTTTTCTCTGTGATTTACGAAAGCTTACCTTTTTAATGGATACTTTGGTAGTTGATGATCTGTTGGTTTACTCTGCAGGGAGAAAAGGCTTCGAAAGCGACAGACATTCTTCAAGGTATGTATCTATCTATATATATATATATAAACTCTTTTTATTAATTCCCTTTATTTAATTCTTGAAAAGGCAATAACCTGAAAATTCGTACGAGGATAAAAGCGAGGATTTTTCTGCGGGATTAAATTAAAAATTATTGGTTGTTTCATTTACATGTGGACAGGGTCTCCCGTGGAGTCTGGCCCCACTACACCTTTGCCAGACAAAAAGTTGTTGGTGTTCATCCTCGATAGACTTCAAAAGTATGTTCATTTCCTTGCTCTCTCATTTTTTTATTTTGGTTCAAGTGATTCCACAGTGGGTATTTTTGGTTTTCTGATCGTTGTTGTTTTACAAACACTTGAAGGAAGGATACTTATGGCGTTTACTCAGACCCAGTTGATCCTGAGGAGGTGACTATCTCTTTTGTTGATGTTTAGCTCGTTAATGTTACAAGATTTCAGTTTGTCTTATCTGCGTTTCGGTATGTGTTTAAAAGCTTCCTGATTATCACGAGATTATCACGAATCCAATGGATTTTAGCACGGTGCGGAAGAAATTAGACTCTGGAGCATATGCCAGTTTAGAACAATTTGAGGTAAGTCTTGTACTTTTAGTCCATTGAACTCTTCATCGATGCTTCTCCTTGAACTTTCGATGTGTTCGAGTTGGTTCCGCATTTGATAGCTAGAAAGTTTTGTTGCTTGGCATCTTCATTTCAAAACTTTCTTATGGCTTCGTATGGTTTATGGAGAGCCATTGCTTGATGTTGTTTGCGTGCATTTTCTTCATGAGACTGCTAACCAATGAAGATACATGTAGTATAGGGTGCACACCTAAGGCTGTTTCAAAAGTTGTGTTTAACTCAAAGTATCTGTTGATCTGTTTAGACTCAAATTGTCTTTCAGTTTGAATATATGTGAATTTGTGTTGGAACAGCTTATTTTTTACCCCTCTCTCATAAATATCGCTTCTCGCCATGTTCTTTTTGCAGAGAGATGTGTTTTTAATATGTACAAATGCCATGGAATACAATTCAGCAGACACTGTATATTATCGACAGGTATGTCCTTGATTTTGATTATTATGTTTTTAACTATTCTTGTTTTGATATTTCGTTCCAGGTTTCTGAAAATAGTGTGTAATTTGGCTTATAGGCACGGGCTATACAAGAATTGGCGAAAAAGGACTTTGAGAATTTAAGGCAAGACAGTGATGATGAAGAACCACAAAACCAACAATCACAACAGCAGCAGCAGCCAAAAGTTGCCAAAAGAGGACGTCCACCAAAGAAACAGCCTGAACCATCTTCGATTGACCGTACTGCTTCTGAAATATCAGCTGATGCGCTCATTCCTGGAGGAGATAGCTCTAATAAATTTTCTGGTGCTTACAATCTGAGAAAGACGCCTCCTTCATATAAATTCCGTCAAGCAGAATCATCAGTTAGAATCAATCATAACAGCGAGACCCAAAGTGGTTGGTCGATAGACTGGGAGAACGAATTTCCACGTAAAACAATCTCTGCCTTTGCTCTGCCTTCTTTCAGACTTTTTTTTTTTTGCCAATATGAACCATCTTCTTGGTTTCTCTGTAGCTTCGGTCGTGAAGGCGGTTAACAAGTATGGAATGAAACATTTCAATGTTGATGATAACAGGCGAGATACCTACAACCACCTCTCGACTTCTACCCAGGAACCGTCGGTTTTGACAACACTTGAAGAAGAGTTAAAACAATTAATTCCAGTACGTAATTGCCAACACTATTTTAGCCTTTTGTATATAGAAACAAGAGTCTGATCATTGTTTTCCTTATTCATCAGGTTGGGCTAAACACTGAGTACGGTTACGCGAGGAGTCTAGCACGGTATGCTGCAAATCTTGGTCCTGTTTCCTGGAAAATTGCATCGAGGAGAATCGAGACCGTATTGCCCTCTGGAATCAAATTTGGTCTAGGTTGGGTTGGAGAGAACCCAGCAGGACCTGAAGAGAATGATTCTCAGAAACAAAACTTATTAATGTCGTCGGGAAAACAAAAGTGTTCTAATGACTTAGCGTCTGATGATCATTCGAACAGAATCCTGTCTCCAACCGCTTCAGTCTCGAGCGATTTCATAGGAAACAGACATTCTTCTTCTCAAACCATCGAAGAGACTGCACCACCACCCACTCGTGTCTTGAATCCAGAAACCGATCACCCATCATCCTACTCCTCTCGCCAGGCAGGACCGTTGATCAAACCTGAGAGCAGCAACGGCCTCCGCGGATTCAGTGGATTCAGCCATAATGCAAATCAGATGCTCAGAATTGCGAGACAGCAACAACCAAACGTAAGCAACGAGGTCACACCGGGCTCGCAACAAGAAGGGTTGTTGTTTCCTTACAACAAACAGGAATTCCACCGGTTTCCGCCGGACCTTAATGCTAGGCTTGTCTCACCAAACTCCCCGGGCTCTAATCAGCAGACGGGTTCGTCCTCATCGCAGCATCCGGATCTGGCATTACAGCTCTGAAGATGAATATGGATCTTTGAAAGAAGAGGCATTTTCCATTGGCTATCTCAGCCATATATTTTCTGGTATGAAATCTTGTGGAAAGTCATGGCTTATTTGTTGTGACATGAAAATATATGGGACAAGTCTCTCTAGTCTCTATTGTACAGATTGTTGCAACTTCCATAATTTTTTTAGGGGTAAAAAGAGAAAAAAAAAAAAGAAAAGAAAAACCACAGGAGTCACGCAGGCTGTAGAATATATAATTTATATTTTAAAAATTTCCAGAATTTTTCAGATATGTTTTCGTTATGTTTTAACCTTGGCCAGAAAAAAAAAAAAGATAAAACAAAAGTATTGTTAGATTTGTGTCCTTAGCATTTGACCTTTTGTAAGAGTTGTCAGTTTCTTTCCTGAAGACTTTTGCCGGCTTCGATTTTCAAGTTCCTCGGTACATAGAACTCTGATTTTTCTGTAAGATAGTTATATATTACAAATTGTTATATTTAAATAAGATTATGTTGGCAATTGATTAGTGAAATCACCTGAGATTTAAATAAAAAGTTAAAATTTATTATTAAATCTGAATTAGTTGAAATATGTTACAAATATTAGTCATGTGCTTAATCAGGAACATGTTAAATGAAAATTTCGACTAAAATCAACTCATTAAATTGTAATGAATTTATATCAAGGTGTTCGTCTGCCATCAATAGTCGTTAAATTTTGTCAAGAGGGGCTCGCTCGATCAGCTCACGTCACGCGTCACGGGATTTACATGAACGTCTTTGTTTGGTGGGTCTCGACGTCTCGTGATATTTATTTTCCTCTCAAACCATTGGTTTATCTCTTCACCATAATAGTCATATTACGGTATTTGCTCTGTTTCATATTAAATAAATAAAAATATATAGTAGTTTTTATTGAATACACAATTACAAAGAAGACATGCAAAGACCCTTACGTTATCTTTGTTTATCTGAAAAGCCCTAGGTCTTTATTTTTTATCGTCTATGATAAAGACTAGGGTTTATCTGACTTAAAGAAAAAAAACAGAGACTTTAGGACAGCGATGAAAACACGGCGCAATACACGTTCTTGTTCGAATTCAAGGAACAGAGGGGAAAAAACCTCAGAAACGATCCTCCCATTCGATCTTGTTATCGAGATACTCACGAGATTACAGGTCTGTAGCGAGATTTCTGTAGCGAGATTTCATTGCTTATCGAAGCTATGTGCTTCCACACTTGTCAATCCAAATTTTTCACCGAATTGTTCTTCACCATATCTTCGTCTCGCCCGAAGCTATTGTTCACCTGCCCTAAAGACGGCGAAACGTTCTTCTTCTCATCACCAAATTAAGCCTCGTTATTCGTATCCTTTAGCGGTCAATTTTCATATGAGTTTCCCAATTAATCGTCCCTTTGACATTTGTCGCCCTGTTTCTGGCTTCGTATATGGTTTCAACAATCATATAAGACTTCAAAGGGAAGGACAGTTTCTGTGCCACTGATATGTAACCCTAGCACAGGACAATCCTGGACCTTACCGTCATGGAGGAAGATCAAATGTGACATGGCACATTATCCTCTTCCTGTGGAGCATGAAGCTAATCATGTTTATCCTCTATATGATGGGATATGCATCAATGGTGTTTTGTATTACATAGCCATAGTCCGTGATTACCGTGCGGGTTTCGTGTTATAGTTTGCTTTGATATTAAATCTAAGAAGTTTAGTTGTATAAAGAAAGCTCATGGCATGAAACGTAACTCAGGATCGAAGCTTCAACCAACTCTGGTAAACTACAAGAGTAAAATAGCTAAACTTCAGTCGAACATTGATCCTGGCTTTATACTTACAGGAATTCACCGAGAAACATCAATGGTGAGTTATATATACGTACTGCCTCCTCCTTGGAAGAATATAATTGAAGAGACCAAGTTACGATTTGTTGGAACGAGTGACACAGGTGAAATTGTGTTGTCGCCATACAATATATCCGACTCTTTCTACCTTCTCTACTACAATCCCGAGAGGATCACTATCACTAGAGTTGGATTCCAAGGAATGGAAGCCTCATTAAGCTTACGCCTTTCTAGACCATGCAGAGAACGTTATAAAGCTTATGCCAACCTCTTAACATAGTCCTTTTATGTTCATTGGATTGCTATTTCTTTTTGTTTTCTAGCGATGGTGTTTGTCTCTTCTCTTAGTGATTCATAATTTTGTCAGCCATGGTTGTTTTAAGCTTGATTTTTAGCTTTCAGACTATGTGAATTGTGTCTTTGATGAGTCCTATGTTAGTCATTATTCGTAGGTAAAAAAGAAACACTACAATAAAGCTAAGAATTTAGTGTAGGAAATTTAAGATGGATCATAATGTATAAATCATGCGAAAATGTAAAGGTAGAATATATACAGCATATACATACACAAAAGGTTAAAGTTTTCCTATTAACTGTTATAACGTGTTTCTATACAATATGTAAACATCAAAGCTAAACTAAGCCATCACATATTTCAAACCTCAAGAAAGACAAAATGCATCAGATCGTTTTTTCAAAAACTGGAAATATAAAACGATACTTTTTGTCAAACAAAAATTGGAAGAAATAATAACGTACGGTTTTGAATGGTAGCATGCTAAAATACCGGTTGTAGTTATAGAGTTAAAAAATAGTTACGAAAATTGGAAGTAATATTAATTCGCAACAGCATTAGTATTTAGTAGCAGTAAATTCACAATAAAGTTATTAACAACATGCAAAAATTTGGAGGACAAAAAAGAAAATAAGTGTTTTCAAAAGTAAAAGGAGTAACGCTCATAATAATTTGTTGTTTGGTTCAGATTTAATGCCATTAACATGCTCTAAATGTTAGATGTGTCAAATGGTAACAAAATCAACAACAATGTCATAAATATGAGAAAAAGAAGCAAAGATACGATAGAAAAAAGATGGGTGAAATTCCAAACTTATCAGCTAATAATTGATAGGGATTATAAAGTAGCCATTATTATTATTATGATAGGAAGAGTATATATATTTCTAAAACGGTAAACAAAGGCAATGCAGGAAGCAGAGGAGAGTGTGACCACTAACTTAGAAAAAAGAAAAAAACAAATGAGACCCACAGAATACGTAAGGTCAAGATTTATCTAATCTGGACCGTCCGTTTGTCAAGATCTCAACTTCAAATTCCACTGTCGGCCTCATGGGTGTTCTGGTCTCTCTCAATAGTGTACTGTTCGAGGGTATTGTCGGAATGTGATTATCCCGATGAGGGTATAATAGTGATTTACTTCATCACGATTGGGGGACCTGATCATTTAAATCGGGGATGACGCTGATAAAGAGTTTAATTTTGTGGGAAATTTTTTAAAATTTTGAAACAAGATAAAATGAGAGAAAAATTATTGATTTCTTTAATAATAATAAAAATTGGGTCCTATTTCGAAAAGAACAAAACGAAACTCGTCATCGTCTTCTACAACTTAAATATTAGTAGCTCCAACTTAAAAAAAAAAAAAGGTTTTTATACAAAAGGAAGAAGAACAAAAAAGATTAATTTTAAGTCCCCGTGATTTTCTCTCCCGTTTCCTGGATTTTTTAATTTAAATTTTC
Source organism: Boechera stricta (assembly GCA_018361395.1). Lineage (NCBI taxonomy): Eukaryota > Viridiplantae > Streptophyta > Magnoliopsida > Brassicales > Brassicaceae > Boechera > Boechera stricta. The sequence goes on along the minus strand of CM031539.1, from coordinate 3,329,450 downwards.
TTTTTTCTACTGTTTTACCTTTTTTTTTTTTAATTATTGTTTTAAGATCCTTGTCATTTTTGGTCGTGATTAGATGGAATTTGTATATTTTTAGTAACTCTTCAGTTTTTTTTTAAAAAATTATTTAATTTTCTCTCTCTTGTTGCAATCTATCGCCGATTCAATAATCTCTGCCAAAAGTTTGTTCCTTTGTTTTCTGGAATTATCCAAAGGAGAAACAGAGAAATCTCTTTTAACCCTTTTTTTAGTTTCAGACCCAAATCCTAGGTTTTTAAATTATTTATTTTAGTAATTTGTGTCAGGTTTTGTGTGTGTCTGGTGTGGGATTTCTGGAGCTGGGACCAGCTCCATCTTGTGAATCCCTTCTTCAATCGCCATTGTTGTAATTCTGTGAGAAAAGAGAATGACTTGTTTCTCTTGTTTGAATCCTCGAACTAAGGACATAAGAGTCGACATTCATACAGCTCGATGCAACTCTCGGTACCCAACCGATTCATCAGGTTCTTTTTCAATTCCAATTCGATAACTTTCGTTGTTCTTTTCCTCAAAGGTTTCGTTTTTATTTATATATATATATATATATATATATATATATATATATATTGTGATTTCAGTTTATGGAAGTGATACAACAGGAACAGAGTCGATTTCGGGTATCTTAGGTGAGTTGTTTTTTCGATCATGTCTTTTTTTCTTGTCTCTGTTTCAGACATTTTTTGGGTTAATTTCTTTTGGCATTGGAACAGTAAACGGTAAAGTGAATAGTCCGAAACCTGGTGGTGGAGCTCGGAGTTTCACGTTCAAGGAGTTAGCTGCAGCTACAAGAAACTTCCGGGAAGTGAATCTGCTCGGGGAAGGAGGTTTTGGGAGAGTTTACAAGGGACGTTTAGATTCAGGACAAGTCAGATCTCTCTCTCTTCCTCAAACCCTTTAAAGAGAAACTCTTTTTTTATGAGTTTTTGATGTAAATTGATTTGATTGATGAGAAAGCAGGTAGTGGCTATTAAGCAATTGAATCCAGATGGACTACAAGGAAATCGAGAATTCATAGTAGAAGTTCTTATGCTAAGCTTATTGCATCACCCGAATCTCGTTACATTGATTGGTTACTGTACTTCTGGAGATCAGAGACTTCTTGTCTATGAATACATGTCAATGGGAAGCTTGGAAGATCATCTTTTTGGTTGGTTACTTAAGTCCATTACTGTTACAAGTGTTTTTGCTGTTATAATCTTAAGGATTTTCAGTTTCAGATTTTGACTATTTTGTTTAATTTTTCAGATCTTGAGTCCCATCAAAAACCATTAAGCTGGAATACTCGAATGAAAATCGCGGTTGGTGCAGCTCGGGGAATAGAGTATCTTCACTGCACAGCTAACCCGCCTGTGATTTACCGCGATTTGAAGTCCGCAAACATATTGTTAGACAAAGACTTCAATCCAAAACTCTCGGATTTCGGACTGGCGAAACTCGGTCCAGTAGGTGATCGAACTCATGTATCAACCCGTGTCATGGGAACTTACGGTTACTGTGCTCCCGAGTATGCGATGAGCGGAAAATTAACTGTTAAATCGGATATCTACTGCTTCGGTGTAGTGTTGCTTGAGCTGATAACTGGGAGAAAAGCTATTGATTTGAGTCAAAAGCAAGGGGAGCAGAATCTTGTTACATGGGTAAGTAACTAACCTGGATGAAACCGTAATTCAAAAAGTTCCTACTCTCGTTAAAACCAAAGTTTTCTTGTTTCTGCAGTCACGTCCATACCTCAAGGATCAGAAGAAGTTTGGACATATAGTGGATCCGTCTCTACGAGGAAAATACCCAAGACGGTGTTTAAACTATGCGATTGCGATAATCGCAATGTGTCTGAACGAAGAAGCTCAATATCGACCGTTTATAGGTGACATAGTTGTGGCACTTGAGTACTTAGCCGCACAGAGCCGATCTCATGAAGCTCGAAACGTGTCGTTCCCGTCACCGGAGCTTACGAGAACGCCGCGGCGAGACTTGTAAAACACACAAAAAAGAAAGTCTTGAGCTTTTAAAAATTTCAGTTTGGTGTTCTGTAAAAATGGTTTTTTTTTTTTTTCTTTGTCAGAAAACAATTTATATTTGGTAAATGTTTTGTTTTTAGTTACTTATACTTGTTTTTCCCCTATGATGTATATGACAATTACGGAGACAAATAAAAATTGAAGTTCTTTTATAATGTACCTACAGTTGAAAACCGCATTACAAAGGAATTTCAGAAAATAAAAGCCAATCTTCAATTTCTCAGGAAGAAAGGATCTTTACATGTTCTCTTCTCTTCTTCTCTCTGGTTTAAAAAACAAAACCCAAAGCACCTCTTAGTAATCTTTCAAAAAAAAAAAAAAACAGATAAAATTATGAACAATTGTAACAGAACACAAAGGTATTATCTTTTGTATCATGTCCTAAAACGCTTCTTTTTCTTCTTTCTTTCTCTGATTTGAGGTCAATGCCATAAACTGTATTCTGTAGCTGAAGAACGTTCAGGGAAATGATGAGAAGAAACTTGAAGCAAAAGTTTAATGGTATGACTCGGTGTAGTTCTGCAGACATCTACACACTCTTCTACATCTTCATCACAAGTCAACAAAACCCATTCATTATCTTCGTCTAAGTACTTTAGATCATACCTGCTCATATCTTCTATGCTAAACCGCTTCCCGATCTCCCACAACAGATCTGTTAACCTGCGTGAATTCGGCATCCGGAATCTGATCTTCTCTTCTCCGTAGCTAACTTTAATCCTCAGAAAGTCATCATCTTGAGATGATAAGTTGGTGCCCTGAGGGATGTTTTCTAAACTGGAGAGAGTCAATATTGTCTCGTCAAGACTCGAACTTTGAAGCTCGATTTCACTGCTCGTCTTCTTCAATGAACCCACTACATCAGCTGAAGCAGGATCGGTTGTTGCACCGCTGTTTAGTTGGGTTTCGCTGGAGCAACATTGGCTAGAGTTTGAACTTTGGCTATATGAGGAAACAGGGGACTTTGCAAGCTCCACTGGCGGCGGAGGAGGAGGCGAGGTCTTGGCTTGTTGTGATGGATTTTGTGACTGTGAGACTAAATTGGGGAAATTCGCATAGAAAGAGCCTATGGGAAGAGGACCAGAAACACCTTGAACCGAATCAATCACCCGTTGGATCTTCTGCAGAGAATGTCCCACTTTCTTGATCTTTCTTGACGGCCATCTCTGTATCCCATGCTGTCTGCATATTCTCTTCAAGGTCGTTGGACAAACTGAAAATTTCCAAGACAATTAAAAGGCAAAAAGAAGAGATCAGTCTTAGGACTTTTCAATAAATTGAATAGAGAAGATAGAAAAATGCTTCTTACCACCGATATTCTTGGCTGCATCTTTCAAGCTCCCTGCAAAATACTGTCGAAGAACATCCAAAGTGATGGTTTTATCTGCTTTTGTGCGCTTTTTCTCGGTCATCATACTGAAACCGCCACTTGAGAAAGTGCTGCTCTCATTGACATTAGAATCCATGGTGTAGTCAAAACCTCTTTTTAAGCCAAACCCATCATTTGGTTTGTCTCCTCCATCAAATACCAATCCAAGATTCTGAGGATTGCTAGAACTATTACTCCGCTGGATTTCTTCAAGAGAGGCGCTCCATGGGGAATTTCCGTGGAGATGTTGTAGTTCCGATGCGTTTTCTATCTTTGGCGTTACAATCTCTTCCCGTTCTATCACTTCACTCTCTTCTTCTAGTTCTTTATCTGTAACAGTCCTTAAGCTTCTAGGCACATGAGCCATAATAGTTGAAAGTGCATTCAACATTTTCCTCTGTTCCTCCAGATCATTGCAGTCTTTGGGCAAAAAGAACTCCAAGACAAAATCAGAAGAGCCCGTGTGGATGCAGCGCAGGCGAATTGCAACCACGCCATGTAAACCGTACATATTAGCGTGGTGAGAGAGAGGGTACTCTGATTTCTTGTAGTTAGATACATCAGACGAAAAGCAAGGTCCATTGGTCAAGAAGGCTTGACCCGCAACTCCTTGGCCCTTCAAAAGGTGATGCTCAGAGCAAGCTTCGTGGAACTCGCGAACTGTTGGATCACCAACATAGCAAGCATCATCAATGGTTGATACGCAATGGATGTAGTTCTCATCGTTGTGACGGCACCCGCTTTTGCTTTGCTGAAGACAAGAGACCCATGTCTGAGCTAAAGGTAGTTTATGAGTCTCACAAGCACATCTCAAGAGGTTTCGGATTTCAGGTAATGCAGCTTTGTAAGATAAGTCGCATCCCTGAATAAAGAAGAAACAATCTTGTTTATACCAAAAAGCAGAACTTAAAGAGCTCATATAGTTTCTTTGATTACCTTCAGAGAAGGCGGAATCGGAAGTTCGGTGCTCCTAAGATCAACTGCCTGTGAAAAGGAAACAAATTCATCCCTCTCAGAAAAAACATTTCAATAGCAAGAGCTGAAAGCTCTAGAGAAGGACGCAAACCTGAAGTGCTCTGCAAATGCTTTCAAGCTCAGGTCTTAGTTTAACCATCTCAGTGGTCATTACAACCTCAATAACCCCCAAGCAAATCTTACTACCTTGTTCAAACACCGGAATCGCCAGCGTTCCACGGACATCGCAGTCCTGCGCGTGGTGTACTCTTGGATACTCCTCGCTCTTGAAAAACCTAACATCAGGAGTCCATTCAGGAAGCTTCCCCAAGAAGACCCTTCCAGGCAGACCAGCTACGGCCTTGGAATCATCTTGCTCAGCAGGGAAGTGATAATTCACAGAGATCTCTCTATAGTTTGCAAGTCTTTGACACATTGGATCGTGGCTAAAAGGTTGTTCCTTTGTGGTCAAAACTCGCTTACCGCCTCTGTTAACCGGAACCCATAACTGAATAAGCGAGCCTCTCTCTGTTGTGTAATCTTTTATGTGTTCAACTGCTTGAACCAATCTCTCAGTAACCGAAGAACCACCACCTCCTGGTCCAATCCACCATCTTTTGTTCCATTGAAAGTCATCAAGACTAGATCTTTCTGCACAATCCTGACCGTACATCTGAGATACTACTCCTGATGTACAGATTGCTGACGTATCTTGAGTTGGAGACCACATGAAGGAAGATGGATCAAAAGGGCTAACAGAAGAAGTTGAAGGAGCTACGTTGAGGAACTCAGATCCATCTGTTGTCTCTAACCAACAACCATCTAGTAGCAATCCATCCATGAACTCAGAGTCCATAATCGCGTTCTCAGTTTGAAGAAAACTATCTTCCATGGATATATGTAATTTGCTTTTCAATGAAGCACCATCTGAAAAAAAAACGAAGCATCCATTTTCAACAAGTTTCACAAACAAACAACAATGGTCGAGATCGAGTTGTTTTATGTTCTATTTGCTTACATTTTCAGAAATTGATAGGACTCATGAGTATCGATTTCACCAACCGATAAAGTAGGAAATTAAAGGGCACAACAACAAACATTATAACAAACACAAATCAACCACAAATCTTGCCTATATCTAATTCATGATGACAGAATAAAGAATCCAAAGTAGACACACAGGAAGAAAAAAAAAAACCCAACTTTTTGTTTGATTCCTTGAAGCTGGTCAAACAATATAGCTCAAGAGATACTATTTAACCACAATGAAACAAGAAAAAAGAACTAAATACTAATCAGCTCCGCTCTTAACGAGAAAAAATCAAACTTTTAAAGCTTCAGAAGAGAAAATAGAAAGAAAAACTCACAAGAAGGAGAGAGATTCTCGAAGATTTTTAAAATTTTCCTCTGTTGCAATTTGTTGTCTGAGACAGAAGGAACAGATGAGAGAAAAACCAAATCTCAAACCAAAAGAAGAAGAAAAGAAAGCTGTAAATATGTCTTGAATGGGGTCATGTGGTGTACTTCTTCACGGAAGATGAAAAAAAAAAAAGCTTTAAAAATGGGAAAAAAATGAATATTTGTGGATCGTTATCTCATCTATTATGCATCGGGACATAGCGAGACCTTACTGCGAATTTTGTTTTGTTATGGTTACTTGCTTCTCATATATCATCACATTACAGAACAATCACTCTCTCTCTCTCTCTCTCTCTCTCTCTCTCTCTCTTCCAGGCTGCTTGGGGTTTTTTTTTTTGACTGGAGGAGAGATAGAGAAGATTCCTCCACTTAATACAGATAGAGAGGGAATAAACAAAAGAGCAACAACATGTCTTTTGCAGTGAATTTCTATTTATGTAAAAAGTCAAAACTTTTTTTTTTTGTTTAGCAAACGTCACATTATAGAATATCACCTACCATTCACCACTAATCATATGATATTATTAAAAAGACAAAACGGATTTATGGAATATAATGTATGTATACGTTTAACAATCAATAACAAGAATTCCCGAATTTAAAACTACTAGGATATACTATTGCACAGACAAATTATAATTATAAAAAAATATCCAAAAATTTTAAATTAGGATATTAGAAAATTGTAATACTTTCAAAATTTTATGAAAATTATAATATCAATTTTTATAATATCGAATCTTTGTTAGCAGATAAAAATAGAATTAAATCGGTTTTAATTCTTCTTTAAAATCTTTCAAAAAATCGTAATCTATATCAAATCTCTTATTTTTTTAAAACTAAATCAATATTTAATTTATTTTAATTAGTGTGTTTAATTAAATCAACAAAATCTTCACAAAATCTATTTTAAACTTTTTCAAAAATTAAAATAAATAAATTATTTAAAACAAAAATTATAAATAATTAATTTAATATTTAATAAATGATCACATAATAATTAATTGACTAAAATATCTTTAATGAGAAATTTTAATTTGTTCTTAGATGTAATGGCAATGTGATGTAATTATTAACATTTTGTAAGGTTTATTTATAAATGTACTCCCTAAAAATAATATATAGGAGATAACTATGAGTGAAATTGTAAAAGTATTTTACTTACTTTCATTTTATACTTTTTTCCTACGCTGACTAAAGATACATAAAATACATTATGTTTTTATGTTAACACTGAAAACCGGAACAAAGGATTGATAGAAGATTGTAAGAGATTTAGACAGAAAAGAAGAGATATCGAAAGAGAATAGAAGAGAGGCCATGTTGTTTTTTTTTTTTGTTCTTTTTTTGATAAAACCACTAACAAATGAGTATTGATGTTTAACTACACTTTCCTTTAATGAACCAAAACGACAACTTATGAGATTATTTAGATAATAAGTGAATACTCTTTCTCATCCAGAGGTTTTTTCCATATTTCTTCTATTCACACTCAGCCACTTCTCTGTTCCTTCTTCCTTTGCCATTTGCGAGCCTTTTTTCCACTTGATCACTCTTTTTTTTTTTTTCATGAAGGCAATTGGGACTCTCAACCTATCATTTTATGATTGTTTAATCGATCAGTGGTAGAATAAGATCCTAGTTTTTTTTTTCTCTTGTGAAAAAATCAAATATGATGGCTGTACGTATCTTTAAAATATACCATATCTGATTTCGCCAATTTGTTCAAAAGTTTATATATTTGGAGAATAATGATTCTTCAACATTTTATTATGGTGATGACCAAAGCGAATCAATTCCATTTCTAGGGCCTTGTTGCTATTTGAGGACAAGTTAACACTTATTAATGTTTACAATTGTCAATGGAAATAGGTCATTTTGTTACATGTTGGTATAATTATAGAAAATCAAAGAATCTTGAAAGGCGATTATATTAGCCTATAGGCTTATATGGAGAAGTCATAAAGTAAATATATATAAAAAAACGAGTGGGGAGTATGTTCTTCCCTCAATTTGATCAAGAAAAAATATTTATTTATCATATTGACAATAAAAAGTAGTTCGGTGAAACAAAAGTTTCTAACTAGTGGAGGGGATTTAACCAATACCATCTTCGGCTCGTGAATAGATGCCACCGCGAAAATATAATAGAATATGTTGTTAGGGAAAACCATTGATTAATATAGAAAGTTCGAACCGAGTCCTCAAATGCAGGATCTTTTTTTTTTTCTTTACTTGACTAATATATCATATTAATAGCTAAACAAAAAAACAATTTTAATAGCTAAATAGCTGAACTATTGAAAAACTAAAGATGCAGGATTTTTCTTTGGATTTGACTAATATTTCATATTAACAGCTAATTAAAAAATAGTTTTAACCGCTAAATAGCAAAATAATTAAATTATTGAATAACAAAATCAGTAGAATGACAACAATTTAAGTGGAATAGAATTTTTTTTAAACGCCAAAAAACTACTATTTAATAGATAAATATTTTTTTAAAAATTTAATTATAATTTTAAAACGTGCATGATAAATTGAAAAATCACTTGTTATGTTTTACGTTTAATTATTCAACACAAGTTTTCAAAATGTGAAAAAGTTGTATACCATTCAAGGCGAAAGCTAAATTTTGCTAAGAATCTTTTAGTCCCAAATATTATTTTACAAAATCTCATGGTGTTATGTGGATTTTTTTTTTTTTACTTCAACTTTTCAATATATACGTTTCTAGTTAACATCAACAGCAGAAATAAAAATTGACGAAATTTGTGGATTTTGGGAGGCAATTTAGTCGTTGATATATGGACGATCGAATAACATCAGATTTGTTGGATTTAAGTAAACTTGTGAAAAGCGGTTCAACTGTTGGAAAGTCATGCCAAAGCTCACATGATTTATCAAAAAATAAAAATAAAAACAAGTTTAAGAAAAGATTTGGTTGTAGTCAGGTCAAGTTAAAAGATTGTTCATGGCATATTTAGATGGTACAACGAATTTAGAATAGACAGAAGAAAAAAAAACTGATTGATTCTTCCGAAAAGGGTGTGACAGTTTTCGGGTTGGATTACACGAACGAATGTCCAATCCAAGTTTACGAGTGAGAGAGTGAATATATGGAGTGTTTTGGCTAATTGGTGGTCATTCCATGAATATCTCAATCAAATACTGAGTTTACCTAATTCATATTCGGTCGGGTTTCTTGATTATTTGTTTCAATATGCTTTTGGGGGAGAATGTGAACCAATAACTCGCGTGTTCCTAATCAGAATTCAGTCTTTATCTCATATGAAAATGCATTTTTTGAATGGGACGAAATTTTAAATCACAAAAACGGGACAATAAATAAATATATATATATTTATATATATGGGACGAACGGGACTTATGTCCATCCCTATAAGTTATAATACTATACGTAAATAGGAATAGGTTTGTTTATAAACGCAAGTGTTTCTATCTAATACACAGGTAGCGTAAGCTAAAAAGACGAAACAAGTGGTGCATGACTGCGTTTCCTCCACTTGGGTTTTGGTCACACGTACTCCCAATTAGGTACACTCCTCCACATAAATTACTCATTTCCAATTTCAATAAAATTCATTTCTCCCTTTTTTCCTATTCTAAGTGTGTCACACTGTACATCTTTTATTTGGGTCCTACTACAAAAGAAGATGTATTTGAACAAGAACATGGATATGAATAATATTTTTATGTATATCATTTATTCGGAGCTATTTAATTAACGGACTACCGAAATATTAGCAACATATGCTTCTCTACAGTTTTATTTTATTTGAATGTTTTCATGTTTTAGATATTTTATTAGTGAAAAATAATTTACCTTTGAATTTTTCTACTTACACTAACACCAGGATAAAGCTAATGACCAACTTTTTCGTGTATTTCAAATTAGAAAAATATTCAGATAGGATACGTAGTTAAGATCTAAATATCATCTTTTAGTTTTATATATGGTCAACTTGGTTCTCTAATTGACTCTATAGGCTTTATAAATAAAATACAAAGATATTTATTTGATCGAAGCATGATTATAAGTCAAAAGCATTAAAAAGTTTTCGTTAGGTTACTCATATGGGCCATTGGGAATTTTATATGACTATTTTAGAAGAAACAAGATGCAACACTCCTCCCATACGTAATATGATTCCTTCAGTACTGTGAAGAAATCGGAGACAAAAAAGACGATCTTCAAATTAACTATAGCTGGTTTCCTCTATGGAAAAACGCTCGTTAACTCTGAATCTTCGATCAGATTTATATGTAGCGTCTGGTTAGAATTTTAGCTTTCGATTGTGACTCATTTGACTGAAGTTGAGGGATTTTGGATGCTTAGACAAACGCTAGGCAACCGATTATTAGAACCCAAATCAAATATTTAACATAACATATGATATAAAAGCGTTGAACTAGTTACTGTCCCTTCAATTTATAGTAGAGTGTGTGATCTATAGATAACAGGAAACAAATAATAGATGGCTTTAATTGTTAAACTTTGGATCTAAAATCCGATTAAAAAAACCAAAAAAAAAAAAAAATTTAACTATGAATTACAAGATTGTGTCTGTATATTGAATTATGGATAAACTAGATACCATGATATATACTTGAGCTTTAATAATAATGAACACATCCGCGGAAAACAAATTATGGACACATCCACATGATTCCTTGATTACTTTGTTTAAGCTGTTGAGATTTGAGTCCGAAAGGGTTAATGGTATATAGTTTATAGCAAAAAAACAACCAATAATTAGTTTCGAAATAAAGAAAGAAAATTAAACAGCCAAATAATCAGTGAGAACATAAAATAATTCTACACAATGTTAAGAATTAGCAAGGAAACAAGCTTTTTGGGGAAACCAAGAAAAAGAAAACTTTGCAAATACAAAAGAAGATTCTGATTACACAATTTTAAATTATTATCCAGGCAAAATAGAATCTCTTTTCATAGGGTATTGAAACGTATAAAAAAAGATTAAAATTTCAGACATTGATATAAGAGATCCCTTATTATAATACAAAAAGAAAAAGAAAATGAGTCCATTAAGTGCAAAACAAAATAAAGAACGACGAGTTGTTATAAGGTTGGCGGAATCATTAGCTCCCACGTCAAATAATTGTGATAATTTTTGCACGTCTTGGTTAGGTATAAAACCTATATACTTTTTTTTTGAGTACGGAGATGATATTGTTTATGTTGAGTACATTGGCAGGTAGACCTAGACGTAGGGCCACGAAATTATACTCAAGCATTATACACCTCGAAACTTAGATATTTACGATGTAAAAAAAAAACTTATATATTTACATAATTACATTATATCGTTTTTGTATAGTGCAAAAGTTCGGTCACATGCAATCAAAGTAAAGTCTTCTTGATTTCGTCATCAAGATATTGACTTTTCCTAAATGGATCCGAGATCTTGTTAACGACAACCAAAACACGTTAAATTTTTTAAAATTTTTTCTTTCGTTAAACTGCAAAGTTCTGAATTTTAAATGTATAAAATCCTGGACCATTAGGAAACACAATTCACAATACCATTTCATTGGATAAGCAATCTTTTTAAGATGTGTAACTTCCATCTAAAATCTTGTACACTACAACTTACCAAGTTAGTTTCTTTTTTAATAAAAAAAATCTTTTCTTGGTGATACTGAAGACTGTAATTTTAAACACGAATAGTAAGTAGACCAGTATTAAGAGGGATCACTATACAACTTAACATTCATACCAAAAAAAAAAAAAGATCACTATACAGTTTAACCGATTAAAAGTATTCCAAGCGTAATAACACATTTAGACATAAATTGATCTAGTAACGCTTAGATAACATCCCTTGATGATGGTAGCTCATGTTGTACTAGTTGGTTATCCAAAATGACGAATCCGAATATCAACACTAATTTAATCTGTTATGGTCATTGAATCCCATAAGTATGACCTAGAATGTTTTGATACCATAACAAATTCCTGTGACTAAATACCAGAAAAAAAAGTTCCGATAATCCAAACTCCCTGTTAAGTTTAGAAAACTCAAAATATGTAGCCAACATTTTTTCTAATGCACAAAATGGTGAATTTGAGCTGAGGTTTTCTTTAAGAAACGAAATTACTGGCCGAGACATCAGATTAAGTCAGACTGTATTAGCTAATTAAAGTTTGGAACAGCGAGTATAAAAAAAAATAAAAATGGTCTGCTCTCATTATTCTATTTCATTTCCACTAGCAGCGAAATAATAAAAAAATACTCCACCCCAACTATATACAAATTGTAAATTATGAATGCCCTCTGCATCATAAAGATTAAAGATGACCAATTAAGTGGTTGACAAAAAAAAATATATATATATATATATATATATAAAAAGATGACCAATTAAAAGGTCTGACGTGATGACTAATTGACTATACCAATTTATCAGTATGGACAGAGACAAAAAGTTTTTATCATGATCGTGCGTCTGACATCGAGTCCACAATAAAATTCTCCAACTATAAGCTCACGTCATAGATGCAAATCGGGAAGAATAAAATTTATTACAAACTAAATCGAGAGCAACGACTAAAATACAAATAAAAATCCATTTAGAGTAGAACCAATGGGTGATAGTGATACTACTGATTAAGCTGTATTACTAATAGCTACTTGCCTTGGAAAATATTCGTTAATATTTCCAGGAGAAGATTACAAACAGGAACAAGTACCCTTCCTTAAGCGTTTCATTGTCAATGTTTATTTTTGATTATCTATTACCAACGAGATTACTTAGAAACCAAAGCGTAAGAGAAGCATATTGGGTTTAGCGGATTTTACTTAGTATGGTATCATTCAGAAGTTTGGCCTCACGTTAAGACGAGTTGCTAGTTTCTGTCCCAGAGATTTGTCTGCCTGAGACCAATAAGAGATCCAAATGCTGCGGATTTCGTGTGTGACACGAGGCTCCGAAAGTGCTTCAACAAAACGCATTACGAACCGCGCTTGCCTATTGTCACCAGACAAAAGACGATAAGAGGTTATGAACTATGAGATTGTGGATTTTGCAAAGAGGTTTCTGAGTTTTATAGTCTTTACCTGTCTGAATCCCAGGACCGGTATCTCTCTCCTGGCTGCTTGAAGTTATTCTCCTTCCCAATGATGCACTACAATATCAAGAAGAAAGTTAAAAACATTCGAGTTTCACAATGTTGAAACACTTGAGATCAATGTTAAGTAAGGCAAGGAGAGGAATCTGACCTTCTCACGATTTCCAGAGCAGATAATAGGAGTTGTAGGGAATTTTTCGACATGACGAACTGGATCCAACCTTGAAGGGAAGTAATTGACCTGGAAAGTAACAGACTCACTTCATAAAATGCCAAAATGATTGTAAATTTAAGTATCTGAAACTTTCCAGAACCGAGAGAGATGATTACCTCTTCATCCCTGTGCATGAAGTTCATAAAACCTTCATGGTGATTGTTGTGGTGAGCACATTTAGGGGCATTGACCGGTAGTTGCAGATAGTTTGGTCCAAGACGGTGTCTCTGACTATCAGCATAGGAGAAGATCCGGGTCTGGAGTAGTTTATCATCTGAATAGTGGATGCCTGGAACCACAAGAGCAGGACAGAAAGCAATCTGTTCGTTCTCATTAAAGAAGTTGTCGATGTTTTTGTTTAAGACCAAGCGGCCAACAGGTTGTAGAGGCAAGATATCTTCAGGCCAGATCTTTGTGACATCAAGTGGATCGAAATCGTATTTGTCTTCATGGGCAGGATCCATCACTTGAACAAAGAGATTCCACTGTGGATAGTTCCCGGCTGCGATCGAGTCATAGAGATCTTTAGTGGCATGGCTGTGATTGGAACCTCCAACTCTGATAGCTTCCTCATCCAACAGGCATTTAATTCCACAAGTCGGCTTCCAGTGGAATTTCACATAGTGAGCTTTTCCAGCTTTGTTGATTAGCATGTAAGTGTTGACCCCAGCGCCTTCCATGTGCCTGTAGTCCTGAGGGATACCGAGGTCATCAAAGAGGAACGAAAACATGTGCAAACTCTCTGGGTGGTGGGAAAAAAAATCCAGGATCCTCCAGTTCTCCTGAATGTGGGATTTGGGATTCGGTTTCAATGCATGGACCATGTCAGGGAATTTCATTCCATCACGGATGAAGAAGACAGGGAAGTTGTTCCCAACAAGATCAAAGTTCCCCTGAGTTTGCAAACAGAGGGAGAGGAATCAGTAGAGTACGGTATGATTTGCAATGAATCAAATAGGTTGTGAAACAAAATAGATAGGTAAATAAACGTTCCAAGCAAACACCTAACTGATTAGACAAAAGAGAGATAGAGAGACAATGAAAGGATCAGACAAAAGCTAACCTCTCTGGTGTAAAACTTAACAGCAAAACCACGAGGATCTCTCAGAGTCTCAGGGCTGCCACGCTCATGGATCACAGTTGAGAAACGAACGATAACAGGAGTCTGAACACCAGGTCCTCGAAGAAAATCAGCAGAAGTAAGTTGTGTAATGTCATGAGTGACTTCAAAGAAACCCTTTGCACTGGCTCCCCTGGCATGAACAACCCTCTCAGGAATCCGCTCCCTGTCAAAGTTGGCGAGTTTCTCAAGTAGATGATAGTCCTCCAGAAGAATTGGACCTGACAGTAAATAAAATCATTGCTTCACATTTTCTAACATTGGAAGAATCAATATCAGATTTGGCATATAACTGAAGGAAGAAAGCTGATTCATGCAAGTCCACAAAATTAGTGGCATTCTTATCTAAACGTTAATCACAATTCTTTGGCTTCCATTACTAGCATCAAGGACATTTTCTGACAACCACCAGTTCAACCTATTTGCTATAATTGTTTATCTGTATTCGAGAGTTAAGAAAAAGTTACAGAGACACACCTCTGGTTCCGACTGTCAAAGAAGAGTTGTTGTTCCACACAGGAGCACCCGAGTTTGTAGTGAAGAAAGGGGAATCATGAGCGCTTGAAGGACGAACCTGCACCCAACAATAAATTCAAAAGAACAAATGCAACTGGATCAAAAAAAAATTTAACCAAATTCCCTTAGATTGGAGAAATGTCCTGCCATATGATGATACTTGATAGATAACAGTATCACTACGTATGATAGAATAACCAGATTCAACATGAACACTTCAAAAACAAAATGGCGAAAACTAGGAAGCAACATTAGCATTTCCGAACTGATATATAAGCTACAATGATATTCACAATTACTTAAGAATATATAAACAAAATAACGAACAAAATAACTCAGAATCGTAGAGAAACCTTAGAACATGATATGATCTACAACAATATTGACACAGATCACGTCAGCCATTAAGACTTGTTGATTTGAACATGAGCAAGTGGACAAATAAACAATCAATAGACGAAAACATCTAGAATCCCAAAAAATATAGTAATTTTGTTTTCTAATCTTCAACGCATGCAATCCCAAACCCGATCTTCTGCATAAATAATAAAGAAATCTAATTTAAAGACCCCACCAAAAGACCTCGAATACTAACAATCACCACAATTTTGCTCCATTTTAACCTCGATCATGTTACAGAACCAAACCCACTATCAAACTGATTTCGATTACAGAAATCATAATTGAAATTACACCAAAATCAATACGAAACGGACTCAATCGATCAAGTAATACAAATTACAGATTACAAAAAGGAGCCTAAGAGAATCGATCGATGTACCCTACCCTGTAAGGATCCATGATGCAGACAAGTTTGATCCGAAATTTTCCTTTGCGATTGATCTAGGTGAGACTGTATTTTCGCAAATCGGCGTGTGTTCGCACTGTTGTCGACTTTTTTTTTTTTTATATAGCGAAAGCAAAAAAGATAAAATATCTTATTTTAGCTCAACCCACCGCGAGATAATGAGACAAATCTCGCAAATGTCTCGCCAATAAACCGTATGGTTTTTGGGGATAACGTGATTATCCAAATGATTAAATACGTCAAACTAATTACGTGTGGATCTTATCGTCTTTGATACTATACCATAAATAGACATATCGCATATATCCAATTAAGGATTCTCCTTCGAAAGTTCGAATAAATAATACAAGTCCAATATTATCTTCTTTTTTCTCTATAGTTGAATTTAAATAATACGTAAATGACCATAAATCTTATAAAATGTTTACTGCTTCAAGAAACATTGATTTATTGTAAACAGATTACAAAGACTGCGACAGTAAAACGAAGAAAAACATCGGTTTAAAGGAGATTACAATCATGCAATTATTATATAGACACGAAACAACAACACCTGTGATTATCTTTTTAGGGTTTTAACGACCAATCGATGATGGATCGTTGAGATTGTGTGTACCTCACGGAGACTCAGCATATCTTGAGATTAGTCTCTAGATGCTTGGCCTCACGTTGAGACGGCTTGCAAGCTTCTGTCCCAGAGATCGATCAGCCTGAAAAGAGAGATTAAGAATGTTAGTTTCGCTCAAAATGGGGAAAAAGGAAGCAGAGATTTCACTAAGTTTGTAGTTTGGTTTTTTTGTTCTGACCTGAGACCAGTAAGAGATCCAGATGCTGCGGATCTCGTGGGTGAGACGTGGCTCCGACAGGATCTCAACCCATCTCTTAACAAACCGGTCTTGCCTGTCTGGTGCCCAGGATCTGTACCTGTCTCCAGGCTGTTTGAAGTTGTTCTCTTTCTTGATTACGCACTGCAGCATTAGCAATTTAACGTTTTCTTAGCAGACAGTTTCGAAATAACTGACTCAAGGTTTCAAAGATTTAAAGGAGACATGGCAGGAATCGGACCTTTGTTCGGATTCCAGTGTAGGATTTATTAGGGATGGGAACTTTCTCGGCGCAGCGGACAGGGTCAAACTTTGAGGGGTAGTAGTTGATCTGTAAAAGCAAACATCCGATTAAATTCCAATTCCAAATCTAAAGACCAACACAATTGTAGCTCAAGTGGTACTAAGACTTTACCTCTTCATCTCTGTGCATAAAGTTCATAAAACCTTCATGGTGATTGTTGTGGTGAGCACATTTGGGAGCATTGACTGGTAGCTGCAGATAATTCGGTCCAAGACGATGTCTCTGAGTGTCACCGTAAGCAAAGATCCTACACTGGAGCAGCTTGTCGTCTGAGTAGTAGATCCCAGGAGGAACAAGTCCCGGGTTGAAAGCGAGCTGCTCTGTTTCATTGAAGAAGTTGTCAATGGTCCTGTTCAGAACCAAGCGACCAACTGGTTGCAGAGGCAAGATATCCTCAGGCCAGATCTTGGTCACATCAAGCGGGTCAAAATCAAACTTGTCCTCATCCGCAGGATCCATCGTCTGGATGAAAAGTTTCCACTCGGGGTAGTTACCCGATGCAATGGCATCGTGCAGATCCTTGGTGGCGTGGCTGTGATTGGCTCCTCCAACCACCTTCGCCTCTTCGTCAGTCAGATTCTTGATTCCACAAGTTGGTTTCCAGTGGAACTTCACAAAGAGAACCTTTCCAGATTTGGCAACAAGGGTGTAGGTGTGGACACCGAAACCTTCCATATGCCTGTAATCTTGTGGAATACCAACATCATCAAACATCCAGCACCATGTGAGCAAACTCTCTGGCAAGTGGGACATGTAGTCCAAAATCCTCCAGTACTCTTGGATGTTAGTTTTCGGGTTTGGTTTCAGCGCATGGACAACATCCGGGAATTGAATCCCATCACGGATGAAGAACACCGGAGTGTTGTTCCCAACAAGATCAAAGTTCCCCTGAGTTTATAAAAGCAACAGCAAGAGACATCAGTACTGATTCTAAAGAAGCTAAAAGAAGATCAAAAAATGGAAACTTGAATCTTTTATTACCTCTCTGGTGTAAAACTTGACAGCAAAACCACGAATATCCCTCATGGTTTCAGGACTGGCACGCTCGTGGACAACGGTGGAGAAACGGACAATAACCGGAGTCTGAACACCAGGGGCTCTGAGGAAATCAGCACATGTGAGGTTTGAAATGTCATGGGTAACCTCAAAGAAACCCTTAGCACTGATTCCTCTGGCATGAACCACTCTCTCAGGGATCCTCTCTCTGGTGAAATTAGCAACCTTCTCGATCAGATGGTAATCCTCAAGAAGAACAGGACCTGCCCATAAAGAAATAACAAACGTTACAGAAAAAAAACCATCACAATCCATTAACAAGATCCTAGCTTAAGACTCCTTTTCTCAGTTTTATCTCTTTCATAGCTCCAGCAAGTATAGGGTTTACAGTTCCGGTTCATATCGCTAGATTCTTCAAATGCAGATTACAATACCTCTTTCTCCGATGGTGAGGGAAGAGATGTTGTTGGAGACTGGATTTCCACCGTTTGTGGTGTAGAACGGGGCGTTGTAAGCGCTCGAAGGACGATACTGCAAACACCATAATTCGATCGATTATTAGCAATATTCCAGGCAAAAACTGTTCAATTTGAAGCACAACAATCGAACGGATTCGACAAGAACACTCCACAAAATTATATTTGGTGGCGAAAACAGTAACATGTCGGAGATAAGGGTTGTAGATAAATTTCATTTCATCTACGACCAAAATATTTAATACTTTTGGTGACTTTCGGATATTCAAGTCTTGTTTGATGGATCTAAAAAATAAATTGATACAATTTTGTTTTTTCGTAGGTGAGACAATTTTTTGTATGAAAAAACAATACTTATATTGATTGATCGACCGACAATGATTAACCGAATGTTTGGAAAAGATTAATCATATGTTTAGGTCTAATTGAATCAATTATTTAAATTTGATTAATCAAACGTGTAGATTTGATTACTCAGGTGTGTAGATCTGAGAAATCATTTATCTGATTACTTTATCTGATTTGGCTAATATCACTAAAATAATATACGGCCGGACGTCTAAACAATCGATTAGTCATTTGAACGTCCGATTTTTAGAACACATGCGTGTAATAAGAAAAAAAAACACAAACAAACAACAAAAAACAAAACCACATGTGGGCGTGTCTTTCACATGCAGTGATTTATAGATCAAAACGTTTTAAAGATAGCCAGCCAAAAAAAAATATCAACATCACCAACTTAGGAGTTCAAGCGATCATAGAACTCAAGCAAAACTTTGAGCAAAAAAGCATGTGATCAAAACGTTTTAAAGATAGCCAGCCAAAAAAAAATAAAATATCAACATCACCAACTTAGGAGTTCAAGCGATCATAGAATTCATGCAAATATTTGAGCAAAAAAAGCATTTTTAATACTAAGATTAAATAGCATGATCAATCCAATTTTAAAACAGTTTTTTTAAAAAACGAGCATAGTTGAACCTAATCGATCTAAGATATACACACACAAAAGCAAAGAGAAAGTAAGAAGAATGTGAAGATACCTTGTAAGGATCCATGGTGATGAAGAAGCTTTGATGATCCCAAAGTATGCTTTTGAGGTTTTGGTTTAGTGAGAGTGTTGAGAAGCTCTGTATAAGTATATATAGCGTGTGCCATACACAATAATGGCCGCCCGCAGTAGAAGGGTAATTTTGTCCTTTCAAAGATCAAATTGATCGATACAGTAAAAATGGGCCATTGTGTTTACTTTTCCTTTGGTGATAAAACAATAATGCCCCCACTTAGATATTTTATTTTTCCGTTTTTTGGCGGCAACCCGAAAAAAAGAATTCGTTCGGTGGCTAATAAATAATTGCTGACCCCGACAAGTCCGCATTGCTCGTTGTTCTGTGCTTCTCAAGAAAGAAAAAGATACAACAATATCTTTTGGAAACAATTATTGTGACTGATAACAAAAAAAAAAATCATCAAATTTACAAACAAAACTGTAATAAAAAATTGATCCAAAAATTTATCACATAAAGTTTCAGGATCATAATTCTAATCCTGCTCTTTAGTTGGTAGTTGACAAAAAAAAAAGTTGATCTAAAAAAAAAAATTCATATTCGGTTTCCCAAAGTATATAATTTACATTAAAATAATAATTTTAATTTGACTTATTAAAATAATAATTTTAATTTGACTTATTAAAATTTTACGATTTAGAAAAAAATATTTTAAACCAAACCCAAACTCCGTACAATTTCCACTTTTGTTTAGTTCCGATTTGGATCTTACGATATCAATTCATCTATAGTAAAGTCTCCTGATATACATGTTTGATCTTATCTATATCAGTTCATCAATTCGTGTCAGACACAAGTTGGAACTGTAGATCTGAGGTTTCTTTGTTGTAATTTATGTTTTCAGAAATGTATTTGTTTCCAAAATTTATCAACATGTGTTACAACAAAAGCTGTATGTATATGTAATTACAAAAATCCATAAAACATGCAAGTAATTATACGATCAAAGGATATAAACAGTTTTGAAGTAGTTGAACAAAAAATTAACACTATTCAAAATAAAATATATGTGAAATTTCATTTAACCGGGTGTAAATTTTAGTCTTATCCGATTTGAGTTTGCGTACGGCTTTTAAATAAATTAATATTATATAAACTATTTAATGAATTATTAATAGATGATAATGAATTATTACGGGTTGAAAATTCAAAAAAACAAAAATATCTTTATAGAAAATACAAAAAAAAAGAAAGATGAATTGACATTATTGAGTGGGTATGGTGGGGAGTCGATGTGGTGGAGCATATGGCGATAATTAACACGTTACTTCGATGATGAACTGATCCACATTTTTGATTGGGGGGATTACTTGTCCCTTTAGTGTGAACAAGTTTCTCTTGTAACTTAGTTTGATATTTTATTACAACTAGGTACAACAATCAACAGTAACATACTATTCTCAGAAAGTTGCAATCATTAGAAGACAATCTTCGTATATCCCCATCTAAACGAATTAAATTTATATGGTTAACTGTAATAATACTTGAGGATTATTAACTGTTACAAATAATACATTTTCTGCAACATCTCTTCTCCAGGATTGACCTGTATTACATCTATCCCCATCTAGATCGTTTATCCGGTTGAAACACAAATTTTACTTGTTTTTAATTATATTATAATTTTAGGTTTATTGGACTGCTGATTAAGTGCAATGACTAATATAATGCAGATTTTTTGTGTTACTTTGTATCCACATGGACCACGTAACAAAATGTGGTGTTACTGTCACTGGTTAAAACGCGTTGTTTCAAAGTTGTTGGATCCAAGTTTCAGTTTAACTATGTGTCTGATAAGAGGTAATTAGAAAATCATAGAATATATATATATTCGTGTTATCAAATATTGAGATAATTACATATTAGAGAATATATAGGTTATCAAATATTAATCCTAAACCTGAAATAATCATGAACTGTCATAGACCTGATAGCCTAGAATTTACCCAGAAAAACGTTTGTAGCTATCTAAAAAATATCATTGTCCCCTTATCAGATGAAGTTGTAGAAATTTTCTTACCACAGTCAAGTCTCTTCGTTTGGTGACGACAAAAAGTCAAAAAATGCCAGAAGCACAGAGAAAGTAGCAGCCCAGCTAAATTGTACTATATATATAATTAAATTTGTAGAGTTGGGTAGTAATATTCTCGCAAGTTTCGTCATGGTGCATGCAAACAACAGTTAATTGTCAATTGTTTTGTAGCCTTCGATAATCGAATATTTTCGATATTTAACGACCAAATTTCTTCATTAACTATAAACTTAATATATTTGGATTTTGATCAAGTTCCTTAACGATAGACCAGCTGGAAATTATAATAATAACTCTGACGAATTCACCACAGACTCGAAAGAAGATAGAGTAATAGAAATAAAATTTTATTTCGCGTGTTTGAAATATATATTATCGATGTATTTATTCGACGCAAAAAAGAGTTTCTACAAAAACTCGTTAAAAACTATGTGAATCCTCTTATTTCTAAGTGTTTTAAATGTAATATTTATTTTCGTTAAAAACTATGAGAGTGTTTTGAGAAAATATCTAAAAAGTATTAAGATTGGTATTTATCAGATGGTAATAGTTCACTTGGTTTCAAATATTATTCGAGAGGAAGTTTGAGTTCTTGTTCCCAAATTCGAATCTCTATTTGAAAAAGATGGTTTACATCTTAACAGATATTATCAAATACTAGTCGCGAACCGAAAGAAATCATGGATCAATGAAGACCTATAACATTTTTTAATAACAATAAAAAATGAAGACTGATATTTATAAAAAAGATTTTACTAGTTTAAGATACTAGATATCCAACACATATGATAGTAAAATTGTTTTATCAAAAAAAAAATGATAGTAAAGTTGTCTAGTTGTCAGTCTTATGCATAAATAGACTGGTGTAATGATTTTTTTCGAATTTTTTCTTTTAAAACTGTGCATGTTGCATTTTGTCACCAACTATATGCTTGCATGATACCATGATCTGGCATGTATTTACTCATTTACGTATATCTTATAGTTATAGCTAAACAACATAAATCCATGCCAGAAATTACTTCGTGATACTGATATAAGATATACTACTACTTCATCCAATATTTTTTTGAGGTGTCCAAATATTACATAGGATTATTATATATGCATTCCTAATGGCTTAAAAAATTCTACAAAATATCATACTTTATATATAGTATATAACACGCAAGATTCTAAAATTTAGTTATTTTGGTAAAGAATTTTATCTAGACATAATTATGTATCTGTATATCACTTTTAAACACCGTAATTTTTTTTTTACATTTTAAAACTAAAAAGTAAATAGATAGATAATGAACGTTGATGATGATTTTTAATTAAGCAATTACTTAAGAGCCTATAATACTAAATTCTGCAACTTGCAGGATGCCAAGTCCAAATCTTACCTTACTTTTTGGTGTTAACCCAAACCAATGAAAATTCGTTTTGGTGGTTCAACACTTCAACACGACAAAAAACAGGATTACACCTTATCCTTTTGTTTTCCCTTTCTTTTTGGATTTTGAATTTTGTCAATGAAGTTGAAAAATCAAAGAGAAAGACAGAATTGTGGCGATCGAATCTTTTGGTACCTCGTTTTCTACTCAGACGGCGACCTAACTAAAAATTTAATTTACTACTATGGTAGTCCCGCATAGCCTGCTCGGGCAGTGTATTTTACCTATATATGAGTGGCCCGCACCTGCTCTGCATAAATATAAATATAAAATTCAAACCGCATGTTCATATGTCATGACCAGCAATCCGAAAACCAAAATAAAAAAAATCTAAAAAATATGAAAGAACCCGCAAAAAAAACCCGCAAAAAACCCGCAAAACCGGTATAGAAATTATCCGGATTATTACTATTTAGCGGATCCATAACTCGCAACAAAACGAACCCCGCCTGAGCACCCACTTTTTGTGGTTTAAATTTCATCGCCTATGCGGATTAATGAGGCGAGTGCGTGCCCAAATTGACAAGGCTAGCTTTAAGTTCATTTTAACCTTTATTTGGTTATTTTATAATCATTTAAAAAAATATATAATGATGTTAGTTTATTATTGACCAAATTCTTGTAGAATCTCGTATATTAGTTATGATTTAAATTAACAAATTTCTTAGTTATATTTTCAAAACAAAACTTTACTTACTTTGAATGATATAACCTCGGTTGGATGGCTCACCTATGAGATAAAACTGGCGACTTAAGTTGATTGTGGTTGAACCATATTCAATTGCTTTATTTCCATTTTGATGATATTGAATTTGAATGTACATTACTGTGGGTTTTAGGTTTTGTTTTTGGTTCATTTATTAAAGTTTTAAATACATCAATCATCTAATGCAATTCCATTAAAAACAAAAAAAAAATGGTTTGAATTTTTAATCAATGATTAGTTATCCCATAAGAAGTATTGACCCGTATTACACCTACAGTTATGAATTCCACAAGTCCAGTACACATTTCTGTGCCACAAAGAGACTTAATGGGCTTTAGTCTGATGGTAAGTTTTGGGCCGACCTGTAATGAAAAAGAAGTTGTATTAATTAATCGGGAATTAAATACAAGAGACTGAAAATGCAACAAAAAGCAGAGAATCGATAAAAATAGGAAATTCGAAAAGATATATCTGAAGATGACGCACTTCTTCGCGTGCATCTTTCTCTCATTCCTCCGATCAGATCCAATGTCTGCCGATTTAAGCTCCATTTCGCTCCAGAAAGCAGCACTCATCAGCTTCGTAGTCTCTCCGATTACGATTCATCTCAACTCAGGTTTGTATTTCTGAAATTAAGTTTATTAACTTCACGATGCATGATTGGAATTTTGCTATCTTCGTCCTCGATGATTCGTTTCTATCAGTAGAGATGGTTTGAAATCGATTTTGTACCTACTGTTTTTGGATGAGCGATTGGAATTTTGCTTTCTTCGTCTTCATGAATCGTTTCTCTCGGTAGATTTGGTCTGAAATCGATTTTTTTCTTTTGACTGTTTCTTGGTGAACGATTGGAATTTTGCTTTCGTCGTCGTTGCGTTTCGTTTCTTCTCAGCAGATTTGGTTTCGACTTTCGAATCGCTTTTTTGAATTGATTCTGACATTCGTAATTGCATCGGTGATTCCTTTTTTCTGCTGCCCATTGGATGATTTTAGATCGCGTACGGCTTAAATGTCCTCGAAAACGGTATTTAGCCGACATTGGAAGCATTTTCGATTCGATCGGATGAGAAACCGAGTGCAAATCTTAGGATCCACTGAAAAGAAAGAGATTCAAGGAACCAAGCCTTGGTACAGTGATTTGTTTCATCAAGTCTCTTTGTATGGTGTAGCTACAGGTTATTGCATCTCAGGTTCTCTTCTCTCAATCATCAACAAATGGGCAATCATGAAGTTCCCTTACCCTGGTGCATTAACCGCTCTTCAATACTTTACTAGTGCATTTGGTGTCTTACTCTGTGGCCGGTTGAAGCTTATTGAGCATGATCCTCTCAATCTCTTAACCATGTGGAGGTTTCTTCCTGCAGCAATCACCTTCTACTTGTCATTATTCACCAACAGTGAGCTTCTCCTCCACTCTAATGTCGACACTTTTATCGTTTTTCGTTCAGCTGTTCCCGTTTTCGTCGCTATTGGAGAGACCCTTTTCTTGAACCAGCCTTGGCCATCTTTTAAAACCTGGATCTCTCTTGTTACCATCTTTGGAGGAAGCTTGCTCTATGTTCTCACTGATTACCAGTTTACAGTCACAGCATATAGCTGGACTATTGCGTATCTTGTGAGTATGTGTATAGATCTTGTCTACATCAAGCACGTGGTTACGACCATCGGGTTAAACACTTGGGGTCTTGTGCTTTACAATAACCTCGAAGCCCTTCTATTGTTCCCACTTGAGTTGCTCATAATGGGAGAGTTTCAGAAACTAAGGCATGACATAAGTGATAAGCCTGATTGGTACACTTTCTCAGTGGTTTTGCCAGTGGGTTTGTCTTGTTTATTCGGTTTGGCCATCTCTTTCTTCGGTTTTTCGTGTCGCAGGGGGATTTCTGCAACCGGTTTTACGGTTCTCGGCATTGTGAACAAACTGTTAACAGTTGTGATCAATTTTGTTATATGGGATAAACACACAACCTACATTGGAACTTTGGGACTCTTGATCTGTATATTTGGTGGAGTCATGTATCAGCAATCCACGGGCAAGAAACCGCAAGTACAATACGAGGAACAAAAGAAACTGGAAGACAACGAGGAAGCTCAGAAACTATGTACACACGAAGCAACCTAAAAGATATACTTGTCAATTTAAATGCCAAAAACAAAAATTAGAAACAATAAGTTACAGAACGATTTCAAACCTACACTAAAAGTATATCATATTGGTTTAATGTCTATATCAATAGAAACCCAATGTTCAGACTCTTACAAATGGCTTGATTGATTTAAATGTGGTCGGTGGTATTTATGTATTTCGCCGAAGATGCAGTATATCAATGCCATTATTATGTAAACATCTGTATATATCTTATTCCCATAAAAATTTAGTATGATATTATAATGATACACTTCAAGATCTGAACTTTGTGTGTTTTCTGCTCAAACAACAACATCATTTATCTTGGGTTTAAATATAAACGAGTCTTTGTCTTTTGTGGTCAAAGGAGACAAATTTCATTCTTTTAAATATATCACAATAAGGTATTATTTATTTGTTTTTATAGAAATGTATAATTTTAAAAAAAAAACTAGGTGTCTTCCCCAAAATGGAAAAACCAAAGAATTTGAATGAGTTCACACATAGAGGAAAAACAATAATAGCCGTTGAGTAGAGATGCAAAGTAAGAAGGCAACTTTTGATTCGGTGCACGTGGCTTTAATCGAACGGCTGAGATGAACTAGCCGTTAATTTTAAATAAAAATAAAATTTGCGGACAATATATCCGCTCTTCTCGTCTTCAAATCTCTATTACTCTTCAGCCCTTTTCTTTTTTTTCTCCTCTTCTTCTTTTTTTCTTTCTTTCTTTGCCCTTATATATAGAGTGAGAGAGAGAAGAAAGAGAGAGATTGAGGGATCTTCAATATCGAAGCCATTAGAGAGAAAGAGAGCGTGGTTGAAGTTGAATCCTTGGGTCTCTCTTTCTCTCCTTTGTTTGATCAACTTGGATCCAACGGGAAAAGAACTATTAGGGTTTTAGGAAATTCGCTGGGTTTGTGACGAATTTGTGATCAGGGGTTGACTTAATTTTGCGGTGGTTCTTCTTTGAATTGACTGTGAAAAGGTGATTTTTTTGAAAAAAAATTGTGGTTTCTTATCTGGGTATTTGGGATTAGGTCATTGTTCTTGATTGGATCTTTTTGAGATTATATCAAACCGGATCTGTAAGGTTTTGATTGTAAAGACTAGTTTTTTAATGTTTGATTTTAAATAAGGGCTTTTAAGTTGGGGATGTTTCGATTTTGAAATTTGATTTTCGAGAGAGATTTAATGAAATAAATAACCTCCGCAGATAACGAAGAAGAAAATGGGTAGATCAGATGAGAATAGCCTTGGATTAATCGGATCAATGAATCTCCAAGGTACCCTAAATCGAACGATTTTGTCATAAAAATCAAAACTTTGTCTTCCGATTGTCTTTAATTTTCCCCCCAAATTGATTTCCAATTTACTTGGTGCAGGCGGAGGGGGAGGAAAGATCAAGACGACAGGAACAACAGGACCGACCAGAAGAGCACTAAGTACTATTAACAAGAACATCATTGAAGCACCGTCTTACCCTTATGCTGTTAACAAGAGATCACTCTCTGAGTAAGTTCACTTGAATCCTCAGATTCAAGATTAGTTTTTTCTCCTTTTGATTAGACTCTTAGGAACCCAGTTTTTTCTCTGATATTGCAGAAGGGATGGCATCTGTAATAAACCACCTGTGCATCGACCAATTACTAGGTAAAGTATAGATCTTTACTCTTTGTCTATTTTGAGTATCTCACATTGTCTGATTAATGAGTCAATTAACGAGCTTTTACTAATCTCTGTTGGTTCAGGAAGTTTGCTGCTCAGTTAGCAGATCAGAAGCCACAAATCCTTGATGAGGTAAGTAACCTATAGTGACACTGTTCAATGTATGTTTCATTTAGAACAATGATGATTATAATTTCTCATCTTTAACTCTTAGGAAACTAAGAAACCAGACTCGGTTTCAAGTGAAGAACCAGAGAGGATTGTCATTGATGTGGATGATTGTGATAAGGAAGAAGGTGACGACTTTAATGAACCAATGTTTGTACAACACACTGAAGCAATGCTGGAGGAGATTGACCAGATGGTATACATATTTGCTCAACCTTTATTGTTTTTATTTGTTTATGGAACTGTCAATAGAGTTACTCATACTGCTTGTGTCTTTCAAAAGGAGGAGGAGATTGAAATGGGAGATGCAGATAAAGAAGAAGAGCGCGTGATCGACATTGACGCCTGTGATGAGAAGAATCCTTTAGCCGTGGTTGAATATATCGGTGATATGTATGCTTTCTACAGGAAATGTGAGGTAACTTGGTGTTGTTCAACACGAATTTTTGCCTTTCTGTTCTTTATCATCAATGGGTTTCTAGTTTCAAGAACCTGTACTTATGTTTGATTGATTCTTATGATTCTGCAGGAACTTAGTTGCGTGCCTCCTAACTATATGGACAATCAACAAGATCTTAATGAGAGAATGAGAGGAATCCTCATTGACTGGTTGATTGAGGTAGACAGATCCATACATACAAAAGCTATTTTAATGTCACTGTTGTTGTCTCAATGTGCCTGAAGATAAATTAACTGGAAATTTTATTTTGACCAGGTGCACTACAAGTTTGAGCTGATGGAGGAAACTCTTTATCTCACAATCAATGTCATCGACAGATTCCTTGCAGTTCATCAGATCGTGAGGAAAAAGCTTCAGCTAGTTGGAGTTACTGCGTTGTTGCTTGCTTGTAAATACGAAGAAGTGTCAGTTCCAGTAGTGGATGATCTCATCTTGATCTCTGACAAAGCTTACACTAGAAGAGAAGTGCTAGATATGGTGAATACAACTGTCTCTTGATCATTAATTACCATAGGATGATGCTTCACAGTTTAATCAACCTGTTTTGGTTTCTATTGCAGGAGAAGCTAATGGCCAACACCTTGCAATTCAATTTCTTTCTACCAACTCCATATGTTTTCATGAAACGATTTCTCAAAGCTGCCCAATCTGACAAAAAGGTTTATATCTCCATAATAAAAAAGCTTGAATCTTTATGTGCGGAAACCATCAGGCCTAATATCTAAATCTGTTTGGTATGCAATTTTGGTTTCAGCTTGAGGTTTTATCGTTCTTTATGATTGAGCTTTGCCTTGTGGAGTATGAGATGCTGGAGTATCTTCCATCTAAGCTAGCGGCCTCAGCAATCTACACTGCTCAGTGTACACTTAAGGGATTTGAAGAATGGAGCAAAACCTGTGAGTTTCACACAGGCTACACGGAAGAACAGCTACTGTAAGATTCAGAACATCCATGGTTTTTCAGATCTTTTTGAAAACTCCATATGAGATATTCGAATTCTGAAATTGGGTTTTGGTTTTCTTTTCTCAGGGCATGTGCAAGAAAGATGGTTGCTTTTCATCACAAGGCAGGAACAGGGAAGCTCACAGGAGTTCACAGGAAGTACAACACATCTAAGCTCTGTCATGCTGCAAGAACTGAACCAGCTGGGTTTCTGCTTTAATGGAGGAAAAAACTATAATAAGAATCTAATATGACTTAACCCGAGTTTTCTCTTTGAAACTAAAAGAGTGAGGGAGATAGAGAGATAGAGCAACTGAAGTTGCCCACATGGGAGATTTACAATTATTGGTTCGGTTCTTCTCTTTTTAAGGTTTTTAGACCTTTCTTCACTTAAGAGAGAATAAAAAGATGCATTCAATCTTTTGGATATCATGTTTTTTTTTTAATATTTACATGTGAAGCAAACACCGTAATAAATTACATGTATAGAAGTACATGGGAGATGTACAATTATTGGTTCGGTTCTTCTCTTTTTAAGGTCTTTAGACCTTTCTTCACTTAAGAGAGAATAAAAAGATGCATTCAATCTTTTGGATATTATGTTTTTTTATATTTACATGTGAAGCAAACACCGTAATAAATTACATGTATAGAATTGTTGTAAAATTACTCAGGAATATTATATTCTATGACCCACTTTACTGCACAGCACTCATGAATATTTTATGACCCACTTTGCTACACAGCACTCAGGAACTGAGAATTGGCACTTTTTTGGATTGCTATTTTGGAAAATAGAAGTTTACAAAAGGTTTTACATCTAAATATAGAATACAATCATTTGTACAATATCTTGTAATATTGTAAGAAAACTAAAATGTGTATTATAACGAGGGCTTGTAAAGAGATAGATGTCAGACACAATTTGTAGTTGAATGTCGAATGTTTTTGCTGGGGTAAATTGGCAAAACTGCCGCAGACGTTAAGTAAATATTGTTTTCTCTTTGAAAAATACTATTTTCCTCCCAAAGAACCATCCAAATTGTTAGACAGCTATTGGAAAATTATAATCCTCCTTAGTTGGTCAATCAATGATCATCTACTGCTAGTGTTCATTATCTTGTTCCTTCAATTTTTATTAAGATCATTTTGACAAACAGTGTGCTTTGTTTTTTTCGCCTACTACCAGAAATGGAGAATGCGCAAATCAAAAAGATCATAATGAAAACTTGTCAATTGGTTCAAACATCTTGGTACCCCAAAATACAGAACTACTAGTGCATCTGGACATATCTCTCGTTCTCTCTTGTTTGGTTTTACAGTGTACCCTAAAGCATAAATGACAGAACCAAGAAAGGCGGCTTTCACCTGGATATTGCAGAATGATTGTCTCAGAATCAAAGCTTACATGTTCGACGTAAAATCAATCATCTCCTCACAGGTGGTACTGCTCCCCTTCCTCCAGTTCCACGCCCAGCAGCCGGCTTTAAGATAATATCACAAAGATTCAAGAATCCAACAATTAGTAGTGACAAGGAAGTAACAAGCATTAAGGGCTAACAAGGATTTCGACATGCTGAATAAGTTCCATAAAACTTCCTAACATTGCTTTCATGAACTCTAAATCATGAGAGAGAGTGAACTTACTTTTCCTCGCATTGCAGCTCTACCTCTGCCAACACCCAGTGATGAGCTCTTTCCCTACATTGATTAAGCAAGTAAGGTATTAAACTTTAATGCGGATATATATAAAGACTCTACTATCATTCTGCATCCAGGGTTTAGAAAGTAAATACCTTGATTCTAGCATCTAAACGCTTGAACATTGGAGCATGCTTGAGAATGTCTGGTATGACCATAAACCTGTCAAGATCTCTCCATATGTCAATCACTAATCAACTAGGGTTTACAAGAATGTTCCCATGAATTACATAAAACAGAAACCAAGCACAAGTCAAAAGAAGCGTTTACAGCACCTGACTTTGCTGCCTCGAATGAAGACATGCTCAAGCTGTGATACCTTACCATCCTGTAATACAACATTGGAAAACTCAAAAGAAAAGTTAAGTGACAATTATCAAGAAAATCCATTAAATTGTATCTGAAAATACACATGTCGAAAGATTATCTATGTATACTAATGAAAAATAACACTTTAAGAGCGTGAAGAAGTTCTGAACTGGAAACTACAAGTAGTTCTTTTCCAAATAATTACAGGTTAATTCAAAACCCATACAGCACATTAATCGCAAAGAAGAGGAAGCTTTAAGACTGCAAACTTCAGATAATTCACATTTGACCACTGTATTTCTAAAGAGCAACTTACGCTTTGCATAAAACTTTATAAGCAGAAACGTATGTCCCACAGATCAATCATATGTTTAACCAATCTGAGGATTACTATACCCTAAGAGTCAAAATTTATCTAATGTCACAGCCAGGATCACCAATTCTAGGGCTTTATACAGCAAGAACTTCAAGGATACTTAATCCCAATTACAAATCTAAATAAGAATCAATCTAAAATTTCCAAGTAACTTTGCGCAGCTCACCAAATCTAGGGTTTTTACAGAACCAACATCAACAACAAAATTGAAACGAAACCTATAATTCAAAAATAATGAATCGGGATAATCTAAGTAACAGTTGATTACCTTGGCGGTATAAGTAATGTCCTCGAGCTGGCAGTTCCAGTTATCCTCACACTCAATCATACTTCCTCTGTAGAGCTCGCCGCTCTTTAGCTCCACCGTTACGATATGACCTGAGGCCTCGTGAAGAAGCTTCACCGGTATCCCCAAACTTCGGCTCATCTCTCCCTCTCTCTCTCGGCAAAACCCTAATTAAAAACCTTTCCCTTAACTCTGCAACCTAGAAAAAAAATATGGCGGAAGGAAAGAGCGAGCGATTCAGATGTTATGGACGATTTTACCTGTTTTAAAGCTTTCCTCATTTAATTTCGGGCTTTACATTAGGCCCATTTATTATATTAGGCCCAATTTAAGAAACTTGCTTTTTACTTTTTAGTCCCTATATTTTGACATTAACGTATTTTAATCCTTATTTTCTTTTGTACAGACGAAGGCTGATTTCACGGGTTCAGACGAAGGAAGCACCGTTGCAAACCTCGCCGGAAGATATGGCGAACGAGATGGAGACTAAAGGAGAGAAGAAGTACAAGTATAGCATAATCGTTCCTACCTACAACGAGCGCCTCAATATCGCTATTATAGTCTACCTGATTTTCAAGCATCTCCGGTAAATGAATATATATATATATATATATATATATATCTTTTGATATTTTTCACGTTTCTTCTTTAATTCCAGAATCGGGTTTGCGAAGAAATTTCTGGTGTTACTGTTTGAATCAATGCTTAAATTCTTATCTGATCGCTTATCTCCCTAAAGGATCAGAACTTATGGATCTCAGAAAATTTTCCGATCATGGTTTTACATTGTAGCTTGCAGATCCAAATTCGTGATTGTTGTTTTTGCGCATGAGCTAGTAAAGGCCAATGTAGTGATCCCTCAAACTATGTAAAAGTAATTTCATATTGTTTTTGAATATTTTGGTTTAGTGATCGGAGAATGATCAGAAGCTAGATGTGCTAATCTCAGATCAGAATTGCAGTTTTTAAGTTGACTCTTCTCTGTGAAAAGTTAATGAGAATCGCCTCTTTTTTGTATGATATAGGGATGT
Organism: Boechera stricta; assembly: GCA_018361395.1. NCBI lineage: Eukaryota > Viridiplantae > Streptophyta > Magnoliopsida > Brassicales > Brassicaceae > Boechera > Boechera stricta. The sequence goes on along the minus strand of CM031539.1, from coordinate 3,296,969 downwards.
TGATTTTGAGATAATTGTTGTGGATGATGGGAGTCCTGATGGCACACAAGAAATTGTCAAGCAACTGCAGCAATTGTATGGTGAAGACCGTATCGTGAGTACAATGACGAGTTGCTACCTGAGTTTGTAAATTTTACGCGTTCTTCTGTTTAGGTGAACTCTGTGTTTGTTTTTTTTATGATGCAGCTTTTAAGAGCTAGAGCTAAGAAGCTTGGTCTGGGTATGTAATTTGTATCTTCACCGTCGTCTAGTTTTTAACAAGAAGTGGAATTAATCTTCTTGGCATGATCAATCTCAGGAACTGCATATATTCATGGTTTGAAGCATGCTACGGGTGATTTCGTTGTAATCATGGATGCTGATCTTTCACATCATGTAAGAGCCACCAATTTAGTTTTCTTATTTACTTGTCTCTAATTGTTGAGCTAACCCAGCCACTTTTCTCTTGTGCAGCCAAAATACTTACCAAGTTTCATCAAGTGAGAAAAAGAAGAGTCTATTGATCTCTTAATAATTTCACAAGTTATAGTGACTTCAACTGACTGTTTTTTTTATCATAAAGGAAACAACTAGAGACAAATGCAAGTATAGTAACCGGTACACGATATGTAAAAGGTGGTGGTGTACACGGGTGGAATCTTATGCGGAAACTCACTAGTAGAGGAGCAAATGTGCTAGCTCAAACACTTTTGTGGCCTGGTGTATCTGATTTAACCGGATCATTCCGGTAAAATTTAACTAACATATGTGCATCTTTTTTTACTGACATCATTTGATAGTTTCATGACTGACATCCACACCTTATTTGAAAGGCTATACAAGAAACCGGTGCTTGAAGACGTGATTAGCTCATGTGTGAGTAAAGGGTATGTCTTTCAGATGGAAATGATCGTTCGCGCTTCCAGAAAAGGATGCCATATTGAAGAGGTCTCTCTTTATATATCAATTCACTTGATTTTGATTCCTTTAATACTATATTTCATTCAAATTCTTGATTCTCTGGTGCTCATCTTCACCTGCAGGTACCGATCACTTTTGTCGACAGAGTCTTTGGAACCTCGAAGCTCGGAGGATCGGAAATAGTGGAATATCTAAAAGGCCTTGTCTATCTCCTGCTCACGACTTAAGAGACACCAAGCAGCTCAACAACACATGAGTCTATCTTTATACTCTTCTATAGTTCTATTGCATCATAGATTCTCTTAACACTTGAACTCTGATCATGTTTTTTAGAAACTTCACTTTAGCTTTGACTTCAGAGAGTTGCATCTTTAAAGATTCAAAAGTTCATATTATAGACGTTGTTCATTTAAAATGCTGAGTTGAGATATCTTACATTTGATAAAATACCTTAACCAACCAAAAAAAGTTTTATGTTTTAGATCGTTCGTAATAATCTTAACACAAATGTACACTCTCTGTCACTTTGATTAAAAATTTCGATTTTATATCCAGCGGAGACGGCTCTATCAAAAGTGCTCATGTCGCATACTTCTCCACAGTAAAAAATTGCACGAGTGTTTAACATCCCAAGGCAAAAACCATTCTGCCAAAAAAAAAAACTGCGATGGGCCTTTATAATTTGGGCCCATTTGAGACCTTTTGATTTGCTCTCGCTCTCACTCTCACTCACTCTCTCAAATCCACATAAAGCTTCTTCGATTTCCCTCCTAACCAATTGAAATTTACAGTGATGTCTGAGACGTTGCTTCGTGTTGATCGCGCTGGCTTAGAAACCCTAATTCAGGGAGCGATGTGCAGTCGCAGAGTTTGGACACACTCAGAACTAGCTCCTCCTCCAGTGAGCGTGAATGAATCCGATATGGTAATCCCACAAAACACTACTCTCTCAGTTTCTTATCGGCTAATCAACTTAAACCCTTATTCTCCGGATGTTTGATTAGGTGAAAAGTCTCTTACAAGCTTTGCAAGGTCTCTCTAGTCCTTACATTTTCGGGGACCGAAATGAAAAGACCTTCCGTGCTAAAACTGAGATACGAGTCTCTCATTTGTCTCAGTCAAGCCTTCACGTTCTTCTCTCTGGATTTTTGTATGCCGCAACATGTTTGAAGCTTGTGGAGTCTATTGTTGCTGGAATTAATACCTCTCTTAGATCCCCTCCTACTTTAATGGCATTTTCTAACTCTGTCTCTGCTTGGCTTGAGGCAAGCATCCACAACTTCCTTTTAGTGTTTTTCTTTTTTTAAATCTGTTCTTGAACATTTGTTGTGTGGAGACTGATATATGGTTGGCATTGGAACAGAAACTGAGAGATATTGCTTTGAACGAGGAAGTGAAGATCAACAATTCTATTGTTACTGTCACTCCAACCCTCTTAGGATTAACTAGTTCTTTATCTAGGTGTGTAGCCTAGAAATTTATTTATATATCGAATGCTATTTCTTGGTTCCAGAGTTATATTTAATTGCAGTCTTCATCTTTTTTCTTTCTATTTGCTAGTCTGAGTTCAGGTGCTGAATATCTCTTACAAGTTGTACGTGGTGCAATCCCTCATGTGTATTTTGAGTCAAATTCTACTATTTCGACAGCTGAATTGCTGTCCACGTTCTTGATTACCTTTACAAGAGGCTGGATGAAGTATGCCTTGTACAAGGTGGTGAGGTTGTGGCCTTATCTTGAGTTTTTTTTTTTTTCCTTTGTTGTTGCTCTCTTCCGTAATTGGTATATTGATAATATGTGGCCTAGGTGAAAAGCTATCTGTTGACGAGGGTGCCGGGTCCAAAGTCAAATGTAACTAAGCTAAATCAAAAGAATGGAATGAATGTAAATGACTCCAACTCAGTTCTGACAAAGAAAAAGACCAGAATAATCGGGTGTTATGCCCACTATTCATAAAAGACATCTGTAAGTCGATTGTTTCTGCTGGAAAGTCACTGCAGCTGATGCAGCATATTCCTTCCACGTCTTCAGAAATTTCCGGAAAGATTCAGCACCAAGCGCGAAATGGTTTTGGGAATTTGGACAGTGCCATACTCCTGGCTGAAAAGAACAGCTTTTGAAGCACTGCAGACTTATCCTTGTCTGAAATCTTTTGTCTATCACTTGCTGGCCTTATAGGCCATGGTGATCATGTATCTAGATATCTGTGGAAAGATGAGGTGGATGAGTGGGAGATTTCTCCAACTTTAGCATCCTATATAAGTGGAGAGCGGGTGAATGGCATGGGTGATAAAGATCTTCCAGTTCTCACATACTCAGAGCGAATGTGGTATAAGTTGTTGGTTGGTGCTGTGCAAGAGAAAAGATCTAGGGAGGCCAAATCAGAGCACCAGAGTGCATGTTATGTTACTTGTGTTATGGACGAAAAAAATGGTCTCGCTGCCGAGAAGGCATTGCAAGGGTTATTCTGTCATGAAAACGTTGTTGTTTCAGTATCTAAAATAGATCTTCAGAGGAATAAAAATGCTTGGAATGCCTTGAACTTATCACAAAACTATTGTCTACCCTCTCTAAATGATGAGAGTTTGTTGAGTGCTGTTTTTGAGGGATCTGGCGTGGCAGATGCTGGATCGAGCGGAACAAACTACAAATTTGGATTTCAATTTGGTACATCTGAGTATCTTTCTTCTCAGGATGACACCAAGATTCTAAAAACGTTATTTCCCTTTCCCACTTTGCTTCCGTCATTCCAGGTACTTGATACTGATGATTCTATGATCATTTTATGTCCATTCCTTCACTTTTCTCTCTGTGCAATAGTTTCTGATAGCTTATTTTTGAAATCTTTGTGATCAACAAAAACAAAACAAAAAAGCCGAAGCTCCATATGTCAGAATTCTTACCTTTCCAAAAGAATAGTACACTTCCTTCAAGAGTTCTCAGCTGGATGTTTTAAGGAAGAGCCAAGGGATACTCCACTTCCTGTTGTAATAATGCAAGAATGCTTCACAATCTACATCAGGAGGCAGGTACGGTGATGGAAGTTTTGCATTGCCATTTGTTGCTACAGCATGCATACTGTTGTTACCTTCTGAAAGTTGTGTGTGTTGTAGACAGACTACATTGGCCGAGTGATTTTTTCAAGACTAATGAATGATTGGAAATTGATGCACGAACTTGCAGTGTTGCGTGCCATTTACTTGTTAGGTTCAGGTACGTTTTATGTGCTTCAACTTCTTTGGCAATAGGTTTGTATCGGGAATCTTAATAAATCCTTAAAAAATTCAGGGGACCTTCTGCAGCATTTTCTGACTGTCATATTCGATAGGCTGGGCAAGGGAGAGTCATCAAATGATGATTTTGAGTTGAACATAATCCTTCAGGTAACCAGTTTTGGTGAACTTCGTTCTAGAGACACTGCTCTCATCTTTATAGTTATCACTTGTAAAAAGATTCTGGCTATTGATTGTTTGCTTCTGTATCCCTGTTTTCTATTGTCATATATCGTGTTCATACAGAAACTTATTTCAAATTGTAATGATTATCTACAGGAATCAATTAGAAATTCAGCTGATGCCATGTTGTTAAGCAGTCCTGATTCATTGGTGGTATCTATTTCCAGAGAAGGTTGTTTAGACAGAGACAAAGATGACAAGGGTGACGTAATACCACTTTCTTCAACTCGTACAAGCTGCGTTAACTACTTTGGGATAGATTGTCTTGAGTCTCTCAAATTCACATACAAGGTCTAGAGAAACACATATAGTCTTCCACCTAATTGCTGCGTATTGGCATATTACATGGGCTACATATATGTGTAGTGAAATATTTTCTTTTTTAAGGTTCCATGGCCGCTTGAGCTTATTGCCAATAGTGAGGCCATTAAGAAGTATAACCAGGTAACCCTTTCTTATCCGGCTATTTTTAGGGGAAACATTTTGCTGTTCTGTGTTGATTATTTAAATGAAAACAGGTGATGGGATTTTTGTTGAAGGTCAAACGAGCAAAATATGTGCTTGATAAAGCACGAAGGTGGATGTGGAAGGTCTTTGATATATCTCGAACTCATTTCTTATTTTTTAAACTGTTTCATGTGACACTTAAATTCAAATTCAAAGAGCCTAATCAATCGTTTGATCAATAAGGATAAATATAAAGAGGAATCATAATAATGTGGTTTAGTTTGATAAACTTAGTGACGTTGGTGTTTGTGTATTATAGGGTAAAGGCTCTGCAACAAATATCCGCAAGCACCACTGGTTACTGGAACAAAAGCTCCTCAATTTTGTGGATGCTTTTCATCAATACGTAATGGACAGGGTATTGTCTGATGCTGAATAATTAGTTAGAATTGCCGTTTACGTTAGGGCTGCTTGAATAAGATGAAAAGCTTGTCAGGCTTAACTGGATTTTGTAAACAGGTATATCACACCGCATGGCGTGAGCTGTGCGACTCTATGGTAAAAGCAGGGTCTCTAGATGAGGTCGTATATGTACATGAGACCTACTTGTTATCAATTCAGAGGCAATGCTTTGTGGTACAAGAAAAGCTGGTAATGGTCCATTCTTAAATGCATAACAAAAGTTTGAATTTGTAGCTATAAAACCAAGTGTTTGGTGGTTTCTGTATAGTGGGAAATCATCGCAAGTCGGATCAACATGATTCTCGGTTTAGCTCTAGAATTCTACTCAATACAACAGACGCTGAGCAGCGGTGGAGTAGTTTCAGCGATGAAGGCCAGATGCGAAATGGAAATAGACCGCATTGAGAAACAATTTGAGGATTGTATTGCTTTCCTTCTTAGAGTAAGGCCATTTATCTAAAACTCTTGAGTACTTTGAAAGCTTAATTAATCTGATGAGTATGGGAAATTGAACTGGCAGGTATTGTCTTCGAAGCTGAATGTGGGACACTTCCCTCATTTGGCAGATTTAGTGACCAGAATCAATTACAATTATCACTACATGTCTGACACTGGAAGCTTGTTGACTGTTTCTGGAGCAGAGACCAAATCTTCCAGGGCCTGAACTGCCAGATCCGATGTCCATTGAACTAAATCACAAAGGCTGCATCGTCTCGCCATTCGTCAACGTCAAGTCTCAGGCTTTTCTTGAGCTGTTTCATAGTAAGCCACTGTTTATAGTTTATACATCATTGTTTTAAATTGGATATTGTGAGAATGTGCGCATTTATGTAAAGAGATATGTGTGCATTTATGTAAAGAGATTCAAATTAGCTCTAAACATTTTCAGTTTGTAAATGTTTGTGTACATTGAAAATCAAAAAGGTGTTTTGCCAGAAAAAAAAAAGAGACAATCACATAAAATTATTATTATGACGTGCCAACTCTGATGTGAGAACAAATTGAACATGTGCTTTAAACTCTAGACCACTACTAGGATAGCAAAAATCAAATTATAGATGTATACTTGCATAATACGACAAAAATCGAAAGGCTAGATTTTGATGATGAGTGGTAGGGTAATCTGATTTAATAATTATAACACTTGCAGAAGCGAGCGAGCGTAACTACTACTTTGCCGGCGAAAAAAAACAAAGAAAATGGAGGGAACTATCAAATCTCCGGCCAACTACGTTCCTCTCACCCCGATCAGTTTCCTCAATCGATCTGCCGTCGTCTACGCTGACAGAATCTCCGTAGTTTATGGCTCCGTCAAGTATACGTGGCGCCAGACTCGTGACCGCTGCGTCAGAATCGCCTCTGCTCTCTCCCAGCTCGGGATCTCCACCGGCGATGTGGTCAGAACTTCTCTTCCTTTTTTAGCTTGATTGATTACTTGTTTGATTGCATTCCTCTGTCTCGCAGTTTGGAGATTTCTTTTTGTGTTCGTAGAGAGATCTATAGTGGATTTCAAATTTTCTCATCCCTAAGAAATTTTTCAAAGTCCTGATTCTGTTTCTCAAAGTTATCAGGTTTCAGTGTTGGCCCCAAACATTCCAGCTATGGTTGAGTTGCATTTTGGTGTTCCTATGGTTGGAGCTTTGCTCTGTACACTCAACATTCGTCATGACTCAGCACTTGTAGCTGTCTTACTGAGACATTCAGGGACAAAAGTGATTTTTGCAGATCATCAGTTTTTACAAATAGCTCGAGGAGCTTGTGAAATCCTCTCGAAGAATGGTGACAAGGTCCCGCTTTTGGTCTTGATCCTAGAGCCTATTAATACTCAACCTGTTTCAGGGAAGAAGAGTATGATGGAATACGAAGATGTTGTGACTATGGGGAAATCGGATTTCGAGGTTAAACGACCAAACGATGAGCATGATGCTATATCTGTCAATTACACATCAGGTACCACTTCAAGCCCCAAAGGTGTTGTTTATAGTCACAGAGGTGCTTATTTGAATTCTCTGGCTGCGGTTTTACTCAACGAAATGCACTCGTCGCCTATTTATCTATGGACTAATCCCATGTTTCATTGCAATGGCTGGTGCTTATTGTGGGGCGTTACCGCAATTGGTGGGACTAATATATGTTTGAGGAATGTAAATGCCAAGGGTATATTCGATAATATTTCCCAGCACAAGGTGACTCACATGGGAGGTGCGCCAACAATATTGAATATGATCATCAACGCTCCTGAATCCGAGCAGAAACCGCTTCCCGGGAAGGTATCTTTTATAACCGGTGCCGCACCACCACCAGCTCATGTGATTTACAAGATGGAAGAGTTGGGGTTTTCTATGTTTCATTCCTATGGGTTAACTGAAACTTATGGACCAGGCACGGTCTGTACATGGAAACCTGAGTGGGACTCTTTGCCTAGAGAAGAACAGGCGAGAATGAAAGCTCGACAAGGCGTTAATCATTTGGGGATCGAGGAAATACAAGTAAAAGATCCTGTAACCATGAGAACTTTGCCGGCTGATGGTGTAACTATGGGTGAAGTTGTCTTCAGGGGAAACACAGTGATGAATGGTTACTTAAAGAACCCTGAAGCAACCAAGGAAGCGTTTAAAGGAGGTTGGTTTTGGAGTGGCGACTTAGGTGTTAAACACCCCGACGGATATATAGAGCTCAAAGACCGATCGAAAGACATTATAATCTCTGGAGGAGAAAACATTAGCTCGATTGAAGTCGAGTCTACTCTGTTCACTCATCCTAGTGTTCTTGAAGCAGCTGTAGTTGCCCGGCCTGATGAGTATTGGGGTGAGACTGCTTGTGCATTTGTGAAGCTCAAAGACGGATCTAAGGCCAGCGCGGAGGAGCTCATAAGCTATTGCAGGGACCGGCTTCCGCATTACATGGCTCCGAGGAGTATTGTGTTTGAGGATCTTCCTAAAACATCGACTGGAAAAGTTCAGAAGTTTGTTCTGAGGACCAAGGCTAAGGCTTTGGGAAGCTTATCAAAGAAAGGCAGAAGCAAGTTATGACTTGTTACTTCCACTCTCTTCGAAATGTGTTATAAATTACTAGTGTCTATGAGATCATGTGTTATAACTTATAAGTTACTGTCTATGAGATCATGTTTGTGTCTAAGCTAAAACCGGAATGAAAAAACACTCAAACCAAGTTGTATCTTTCTGAAATAACTAAATAAACCGGGATGAAGTTTGAATTCAGGAAAATTAGATCTCTAGCATTCTGACTAGAGAGTTGAATCTGATGGCAAGTGGATACATATTATCTTAAGGGAATCAATCCTGGGATCATTGTCTTTTAATTATCTATTTTTGTTGTTCTTTACTGCAATTTGTTTATTAGATTTCGACTTTTATAAGAAAACTAAATAACGTATTACTGTAGTTGTTTAGAAAGTCGTGTATAGTTCAACACATGCATGACATGACACGGTACAATATGTAAATCGATTTTATAAGGGGTCGATTAAGATTTGTTTGTTATTCCCTAAATCGGTTAAAGCTTGGTATCAATCAATTTATATGTTTTTTACCCTTCATAATCATTAAAGATATTAATATACTTTTTACTTTGATTTTTCTACATGATTCTTTGATATTTTCAATTTTAATGCAAAATTAATCGATGTTTTAGTTAATCGATTTTATATTTATGGATGCATGTAATGCAAAAATTATAATTACAAAATTTATAATCACTAAATAAATTTGTGTACCTAACAGAAACGAAATTCTGATGATCGTTGATCAATATTTTGTAATCCATTACGATGTATAGTATTCAAGAAAAGTAGTGTTAACATTGCAACGAAATGAGTGAACTTACTATAGATCTCCAATCTATGGTTGACACTTGAAACACTAAAAGTTTCACATGGTGAAACTTGTAAGTTGTAACAAGAAAGAATCATTTGTGTAATAATCCATTACGAAGGCGTAAAGATAAACATACAATTGAAAACTTAATAATCTACAATTTGCGTGTAAAGTATCTTTTGCTCAATCAATACGAGTGCTTAACCAACGATACTAAACCGGACGAGTCCTCAGTTAGATTGATGTGGAACCGTTGATTATTTTCCGAATCCGGTTTGGAGTACGAATCCAAAATTCCTCAAACCGGCTCACACCATTTATGTTCAGCGATTGTGACAAGACCAAGCAAACGGAAACAGTGTAAAAGACAGACAAAAAGAGTATACTTTCCTTCGCAGTTCACGCTATTGTTCACTTACACTCTTTAGCAAAAGTTAATAACTGAAATAGTAAATTTCATATATTCTTCTTTCTAATAAAGAAGAAAATTATAAGGACGATAAAAATGTTAAAGCAAAGAGTAATATTTACACCATTATGGAAATTGAGACAGTAATGGTTGTAAAGTTCTAAAGTGATTTAACAAAACAAAGCTTGCAATTGGCTCTACGGTCAAAAGATGGTTAAGAGTTCACAAAATGCTATAATCTTATCTCTTAATTATTCGATAAAATCAATTATTAGTAACAATAATGTCCTGATAAGTATCATTAAGCAAAACAGGAAACTTAACAATCAAAACGAAATAGAGCAACAAAAATAGAAGACTCTAAAATCCAGCTCATAGTGATTAAATATTATCACTAAAAAATCAAATTAAATTCATAATTAATTCAATAATAATTAAATTAATTAATTAAAAAGCTGTTAGAACGAAGTGCTAGAGGCGGTGCCTCATTTCTTTCAGAGCCCAGAAAACTATAAGAACTGTCCCAACACAAAAAAAAAAAAAAATTACATTTCTCAATATATAAAAAAATTCAACCTTTCTCTCTCTGATAATATAAAATTTCAATCTTTGATCGAAGCGAGAGAGAATCTGTAATGATTGTAGTGGTGATGGAGATGTCGTGAAAACCAGAGGAATCACAAATTCACAATAATCAGTTTACACTCTGTCTCTCTCTCTCTCTCTCTAAAGAGGAAGACTTTTGTGTTTTTGCCTCCATTGGAGAGCCGAGTTTTGTTTTCAATCTCTCTCTCTCTCTGGCGTAGAGGCGAAGGTAAAAGCGCCGCGTGTAGCCTTCAATGGCTTTCCAACGGCGCCGCTACAATTACAACAACCGTCTCCGTCGTCTCCTCCCTCTAATTTGCGCTGTCTCCGGAGCTCTCCTCATCCTTTTCGCTCTTCTCTCCATTTTTTCACCTCCTCCTGATGATTCCGATCGTCGCATCTCCGTACACACACACTCTCTCTCTCTAGACTTGTTGATGAGATTCTGATCTCTCTCTCTTAACGCCATTGTTTCTGTTTGATTGCAGAAGCGGATTAACTATGGAGCAAATGAGGAGAAGAACATACCAGTGGTTTTCACAGTTCCGGTTAGGGTTCTTAAATTTGTTATTTTGATGGATATATGATTCATAATGGTTTTTGTTGCAAAGTGTGGATTTTTGTTGCATCTCCCCTTATTGGCTCTTTTGGGTTTGTGTTTGTTTTAAACCGAAGCAGAGAAGTGGAGGGAGATCAGATCGTGATATCTGGCGTTCATGGAATGCTGAATTCTTTTATGGTTGCTGTAATGCAAGCAGCAAGTTCCCAAGTGCGTAAAGTTGTGTACTTTTAAGTTACCTTGGTGTTTAGAGATATAAAATTTAGAGAGAGTTAAGTTAAGAATGCTTGAATATTTCTGCAATTGGGGATATAGTTAGCTAGAATCAGCCAATAGTAGTTTCTGAATTTCATGAGGTTTATTAATCACACTACATCTGATTTCTTACTGCAGATGCTAAAGCAATTACTAGAAATGATCGGTACTTGGCAATTGCCACTAGTGGTGGTTTAAACCAACAACGGACTGGAGTAAGTTCCTTTAGCTTTCTCTGGTTTTATGGTAACTTTTTTGTTACTGAAGTTTTGTTCTGTGTTTCACCATGTAATTGTTCTATCAGATTGTAGATGCTGTTGTTGCTGCACGGATTCTAAATGCTACACTTGTTATTCCAAAGCTAGATCAGAAATCCTACTGGAAAGATGCCAGGTTATTGCTCAGATTTTCTTTTGCTTTGGTAAAAATCAAAAGTTTGTGCGTCATAGTAACGTCTAGTTTTGTGTTTTTTTTAAGCAGTGACTTCTCGCATATTTTCGATGTTGATTGGTTTATGTCATTTCTCTCAAAAGATGTCAAAATCATAGAGAAACTTCCACAAAAAGGAGGGCGGACGTGGTCCCCTAGCAGAATGCGTGTACCGAGAAAATGCAATGAGAAATGTTATATCAACCGGGTATTACCTGTTCTTCAGAAAAGGCATGTAAGTTTTCCTGCTTTTCTCTTAATCTTTTTGCTCCATAGCATCTAAACGCTTTCTGATTTCATCTTTCTCGATGATGCTTATATATGATTTGGTCTTCTAACTCTTTGTTTCAGGCGGTTCAATTGAATAAATTTGATTACAGACTTTCAAATAAGTTAAGAGATGATTTGCAGAAACTGAGGTGTAGAGTAAACTATCATGCGCTTAAGTTCACTGATCCAATTCTTGAAATGGGTAACGAATTGGTCCGAAGAATGCGGAAAAAGAGCAAACACTTCATTGCTTTACATCTTAGGTTTGAACCTGATATGCTTGCCTTCTCGGGATGTTACTATGGCGGTGGTGAGAAGGAGAAAAAAGAGTTAGGAACAATCAGAAGGAGATGGAAAACTTTACATGTAGGGATACAAATCTTATTTGTGCAAAGGCCTTCTTTTTTTCTTGTTGGATTTAACGAGTTAAATATTACGAATTTCTCATTGCAGGTAAATAACCCGGAAAAGCAAAGGCGACAAGGAAGATGTCCGCTTACACCAGAAGAAGTTGGATTAATGCTTAGAGCTTTGGGATATGGGAGAGATGTTCATATATATGTTGCATCAGGTGAAGTTTATGGAGGAGAAAAATCATTGGCTCCTTTGAAAGCACTTTTCCCGCATTTCTATTCAAAAGACACCATAGCAACAAAAATGGAGTTAAAACCATTTTCTTCCTATTCTTCACGAATGGCTGCACTTGATTTCGTTGTGTGCGATGAAAGTGATGTTTTCGTTACCAACAATAACGGAAACATGGCAAGAATATTAGCTGGTCGAAGGTAGTTAATTAACCAAATCTAATCTTTCTTCTTTCTACTTCATTTATGTTTTTAAGGTTAGGTTCTTGTGTTGAATGATTCTTGGTTTTATGTAGGAGATATTTTGGACATAGACCGACAATTAGACCAAATGCGAAAAAGCTATACAAGTTGTTTATGAGCAAAGAGAATACATCTTGGGAGGAGTTTGCTTCAAGAGTCAGAACATTTCAGAGAGGATTCATGGGAGAGCCAAAGGAAGTAAGAGCCGGTAGAGGTGAGTTTCATGAGAATCCAACGACTTGTATATGCGAAGATACCGATGCTAAGGCAAAGGCAGGAAAGATGGATTTGAGAAAACTTGGGAAGAAAAACAAAAAAGATGTTGTAGTAACCAATGATGAACAGAACGAAGATGAAGATGCAGAGCTGTCGTCGGAGACAGATTACGAGGAAGACCAAACTGATTTACAGGACAGAGGATTGTATAATGGTACGAGGTTAGATTATGATGATGCATCATCGATTTCGGATGAGCCTGAGCTAGAAGAAATGCTATCAGATTGATTCAGTTATAGAACGATTCAAAATCGGTTTTCCAACCTTTTATTGTGGTCATATGCCTCAACAATGTCTTCTGTACATATAAATCCAATCCGAGGAAGAATGACCCCTTTTTTCAATTCATTTTCTTACTTTTTCCGACAAGAATTAGTCGTTGAGCCTGTTTAGATCAGAGCAACTGAATGTTGGTACTGAAAGAATCTGGGCTAATGAAAGATAGATATAGGAGGATCCACAAAGATCGTCTCAAAAGTACATTATCTTAAATACAATAGTGCCAACTTCTTTTCCAACAAGGATTTCGATGGGTCATGTGGGTCAGAGCAAAAGAGATGCTGAGTTTTTTACTATATTCTCGGAAGGAAAGGCTTGACGGATTCGATGACGACCTATATAAGCAACAGACATTAATCAGATGAATCCCCCAAAGCTCTTTAAATAAAGTTAAGGTTGATCTTGTGATTATATGGGGTAGAGAAAGTTTACTTACTCTTCCGTCATATGACAATGATGCAAAAACCCAAGGCTCACGTGAACTCCAAGCAAGGCCTGTGTTGACAATTAAACAGTATTAAGTATTGTTTGGTTCACAAGATAAATGGTAATCATAAGGTGTAACAAATTTTACCATAGACACTGTCTTCATAGTCAGTGTATGAGTTGAGCAACGGGTTCACACGCTGACGTATGGATTCCACAGGGCTGAGAAAGATGGTAACAATAGAATCAAAACAATGTTGGAAATAAATGAAAATCATGGGTGCAAGGAGATCAGGAGATTTGACACAACCTTTCTGAGGGTTTGTCATCACTGGATGATGCTGAAGTATACCACAGGTTGACAGCCGAATCTGTTCCAGCGCTCTGTGTTTCAATTGAAGGAATCAGAATTGACATAATTTATATAGTGAGCAAAGTTAAAGAAGAGGCTTTGTTTTCTAAACTAAAACAAAGCATGTACCAAAAATAAAACCGCACATTTCAGCTAAAAAACTGCGAGTGGCATACATAGCTACGAACTGGAACGATTTGATTGTGTTAAGAAAAGCAAAGGAGAAAGAGAGTAGAGTACCAGAATCAGTCCATCATACTCAGGATTACACTTGACAGCCCATGTCCTTCAAAATTTAGCAGAAACATAAAAAGGCACAAATTCAAGGATCTTGGTTACTATATAAAAAAAATTTCACAAAAAGAAACGGAAGCAAACATACCAGTGTGTATGACCTGAAAGCTCTTGGACAGGAACCTTGGCCTTTCGGAGATCCCAGACATGTATGCCAGTTTCATCCTCTGCAGTTATCTACACAGCCGAATTTTTAATCCATCACAGCAAAGATATGATAATATTTTTATACTAAGTCCAAAGGTTGAGTTCCACAACGATTAAGTTCATCTCAATGCCCGGATGATGTAGAGAACAGCCTAAACAGATATGTACATCATATTTTTCTACAAACCATTATTTCCATTCAATAGAGTATTATTGCGCAGTGCTTTTGGAGATACAAGAGAGAAATCTTACAAGTATATGTTCTCTCTTGGGGTTGTAATCAACACCGTGTACATGAGCATGTTCAATTGAGTTAACCTTCCTTTTTTGGGCAAACAACATGGAGAAAATCAACATCTATACATGGGTTCATGTGAAAAAGTAAAACCAAAAGCAACTAACACTAATTTGACATAGAAACCCCCCATGAGAGCATGTAATAACGTGGGTGAGTAATATCGATGCGTAAAACCTCCTAACTGCATGCAGGAACAGAGGAGATCAACAGTGATACCATACTTCATAGTACGCAGGTCCCAGAACTGGACAGATGATTCACCAGTTGCTGCAACAGCATTTACATCATGTGGATTCCATGCTCCACCAGATAAAGAATGCAACATCCCAGCTGAATCCTTAGATAAAACCTATATAAACCGAAACCTGTTAACGAAAATACCTTACAAAATATCTAAATACCCGGGAGGCAAAAGCACCCAAAAAAAAACGAGTTCGTCTCCATATCCTTATAGCTAAATCACCTCAGCAGACTTTTTTGAACAGTCTAAGTTCCACAAGAAAATATTTTGTTCATCCATGCTGATTAACTTGTCACATCTTCCAGAAGGCCACCAAAGAACACTGTTTCCACGAGAGAGAGAGAGACAGAGAGTCAGTTTCATAAGATGAGGAAATAAGTTCTAAAAATTCTGCAACACTGTAGCAATAGACAACTGAAACGATAAATCACCAACTCACCAATTAATCTTACCAACATGAGCATCAAGAGATGCAACACGCTCCAATTGTGGGGAATTTAATTGACCATATAACTCGGGAATTTGCCATATCGCTGCTCCAAATGATTCACCTTAACGTATCAAAAGCATTATGAGTTTTTGACACATTCAAGCTTCAAGTCAATATAAAAACTTATGATTCTACCAGAACTCCAATTTCTAGCAACTGATCAACTCAAGATAAGCGAATTTACCAGTGGAGAAGACAGTGGAGAAAATGCGTTGATCAAAAGGGCAAGAAGCAAGGTCCCATATCTCATTAGGATGAGAGAACAAACCCTCACATATCAGCTCAGATCCACCAGATGACAGACGAAGAAGATGAACCTTTAAAGTATCTCAAATGGTGGAAAAAAACAAAACTTTCAGTATCTTCCCGATTCAATAGAAGAGGAAACATACAATCAAAACATGGATTCACCTCATTTTCTTCTTTCAGACTTAGAGTTCCTGTTAGAAAGCTGGTGTAATCCGTATCGGCTTTCACATCCGATATACATCTAGCCTGTAAACAACAAAATTTGTCTGTAAAGAATCTTAGGAAGATCCGAAGAGGAAGAAGATGATGAATCACCTGATACTTCAAACCATATCCAATTCCCGACGATCCTCCTTGCATTGTCGCCTGAGCCGACGCACTGATTCAGGAACAGGAACAAGACTAGCAGCAGTTTCCGACCAATTTGCTTTTTCTAGTTTCGTGATGCTGATGATTCTATTGGGCCTAAATTATTATATTAAGGCCCAGTTAATAAATATGACAATGTAGAACTGCATTTTCTCATTATTACAATATTTACGAACTACTCTCAGTCACAAACATGACAATCTTCGGAAACAAAAAAAAAAAGAAGAAGGAAGATGTAGTATTGGAAGAAGGTTAAAAAAATAATTCCAAATTATGTTTCTTATTAAAGTATCTAGGATAATTAAATTAACAACTGATCAGAGTAACAAATTCCTAAAAGATATAACTAGTCAGATCACTTAAAGGGGATTAGAATCGGATCAACCCAGTTAGACTCCCCAGAAATTTTTATTAGGCCCAGTAATAGTCAGACCATTTAACGTTGTTTGATCACTAAAAAGAGCAAAAATCATGAATCCATCATCAGAAAAGAGGATGTTATCATTACGTTTGTTACAACGTCTTAGCAAAGCCACAAAGACAATGTACGTGATGCTTTCATGATCTTATGACCGTTAACTAAAAATTATGTATATTTTTGAGTGATTTTGTGAAGCCTTGGACTAAACATAAAAATTTGACGACTAGAATTGATTTTCGACCAAAAGTAAGATATTTACAAATGTTTTTTTCAGCAACATGTATTATATAAATTTACTGGGTGATAACGCAACAACAACACTAATGCAAACAACCAAATTATATATCTAAGGTCAATGTAGGAATGAAGTTTACGACTCCAAATTCATATATATAATATACTAATACATTGTATTTGTATCCCGCATAAAAGTATAACTATAATGCCATGGCACTAACCAAATAAAAAGTACAAATATCATGCCAATGTTTTGAAAGAAAATATGTTCTTTGAGAAATTACAGTGTAAAAAATGACTACATACTATTAACATAAATCTTATAACCAAAAGAAAATAAAACAACGACTTTTAGTTAGACTCTTATCTAATAAATTGTTTAAAAATTAAACGTAAAACAGGAAATACCAACATAAGAAAACTCCTAAGTAAGAGATTATTAACTACTCATATGATTTTCAATTCATAATTTTCCCAATGTAGATGAAGCTAATTTTACAGAAAATAGGTATTTTATTGATGGTTCTTACAAAGAAATGGATTATTTCTTAGGACTATAATAGTATTGCTTACAGAACAATGACGAGACACCAATAATGGGTGTTTGTAATCTTCGACGAAATCTCTCCTCATTACATACAGAAGTTCACTTATTCGGGTAATAAGGTGTCTCATTGATGAATAAAATAGGAAGATTGTTCTCCTCACAAACTGTTCTGAACCGGTGAAGATGGTGTCTACACCAAATAAATGCCTGATATTCTCAATATATTTGGAAGAAGTAGAGAAGAATAAAGAAAGTATTTCTTTTTTTTTTCTATCTCTCTAATCTACAAACGAGCTAATATAAAAGCAGATACACTTACACGGAAAGTCCACGTGATGCTGCAATTTTTTATATTTATAAACAATGTTCTCCTATCTTAATTTTCTGAACTTACTTATTAATATAAGAAATGTTAGATAGAAAAGAAAAAAAAAAAGAGAGAGAGAGAGATTATTAACTACTCCTATTTATCTTACAAAAGTTGTACGGTAAGTGTCTTTGTCTATTAATTTTGTGGAAACCCCAAAGCCTGTGTTTGCGTTCATGTAAGACACTAACATTGTCGTCTTTTCAGTAATACCGGTATTCGTGAATGAAACAATGTTTAAGTTGAATATAATACGATGATAAAATGGGAATATCCTAGTAAGAAAAGTAATAAAAAGTTGTGATAAGATGACAAAATTTGAGGAGGTGGATCTCCACTATACCCAAAAAAGAAACATTCCTTTTCCTTTCTATTGTTTCACCAAAAAAATATAAAGAAATTTTCTTCTTTTAACAGATGGGCTCGTTTAGGGAAACCTAGAAATCCTCGTGCATTGTTATAGTGTATTTTAGTTTTGCCTTTTTTACTTTGTCCTATCTTCTCAAAAGCCTCAAAACCAGAAGTCCCAACTATCACTCTAAGTTGACGACTTCAAAGTTGAGACTTGAGACGTGCGCATGCAGAGGCTCGTTGGTGCATATTTTGGATATATACATAATACATTTCAGATGAATGGATAAACTTAAGAGTAATTGACAATAATTTGATGGTTTTTAGGGTCCATTTCCATTTATATGCACTTATGCTTCATCGTTTTTTGGACTATTTGATCCCAACCTTTGATCTAACCCATGAGAAGAGATTTCCGAACAACCTTTTTTTGAAAAATATATTATCGTAATCTGTAAAATTGCTACAACTACTATATACATTTTGATTGAAATATAATTTTCAGATATATCTTTGCTAAAAATGTAGTATCTATAGACAAATTATGTGAAATTGATATCTATTAGTACGGTTGGGGATGGTTTTATTGGTATAATACATAGGTGCATATATGTGGATAAACTATATGTTTTCTTCCTCTCACTCTAATTTTTTAGAATACTACAAAAGGAAGAAAAAATGTATATATTATGACCAAATAAGTGTAGATAAAGGAACTTATCACATATGTTGGCAATGAGTTACTTACAAGTGTGTATATACATGAAGTATAGAATGAGAGGTGTAATGAGAAGAATATTAAGTTGGAGATCGGATGATGTCGGAGATGATCAGTGAGGTGATATAGAGATTAATATCTTGACAAAAACTTCATTGTATATTTGTTTGAAGCTACAGTCGTGAGGTTTGAGTTCGAAAAAAAAAACTAGATTAAAATATGAGTTTAATCTTAGTACCTAAACATGTGCATGTTATTGCGAGGATATACTTTTAGAGCATGATTTCATTATAAAATATAATAATACTTTACGTTACTTTGAATCTCAAACCTTTTTAATTTTTAACTTTTCACTTTTCACTTTTTAGCTTTAACTTTTGTAAACCACGTCTTTTTCCACTTTCTATGCTTCAATGATTCCCATAGTTGAATATTACATTGCATGGTTCGTTCCATAGCACAAAGAACGACACAAAATCAGTGTAACGTTTTTTTTATAAATGACTAATTATAATTACTAGTTTTCCAAATTGAAGTTTGGTTGCATGTCCCTTCCTCTACAAGAAAAAACGGCTCTTATTTGTATCGTAATCATTTTATTTACCTGAAAAAAAAAAGTCATTTTTTATATGTAGAAGTGTCTAGGAGTGTCACTGTGTCACTAAGTCACTTCTCTATGAATTTTAATTCTAAAAATGTAATGTGGTTTTACTATCAATAATGAATTGTTTTGTCAATTTCTTTAAATCCAGTATGTATAGAAAACTGATTTAAATATTTGAATTGCTGCGTAGACATTTCAAAAAATTCAAGAATAAAAAAAAGAATTGATCTTTGATAATACTAAAAAGCTACCACATAGAAGAAAAAAAATGATCTCAAATAATTAGAAAACAGAAAAATAGACGTTATTTAGTGGGGATCCCGCCACAGCATCTTGGGGGATCCTTTGTCTTAGAACTCAATTTAGTCGCTCTCTAGTAAATTCTATATATATTACATGTCTCAAAACCGCGAATATTGTCATTGTCAAATTAATTACACCTAACCTTAATCACGTAATTAGTGTCGTGATTTTTATATGTTAAATCCGAGTTTTAAAAAAATAAAAATACACAACTTTCTCCGACGACCGTTATGGGATGCTCTCCCTCAAAGCTCGACGGTTTACCAGCCGTCGCTCTATGCCGTGACCGCTGCAACTCACTGGAAGAGACGCTCCGCCGTAGCTACGCCTTAGCCGACGCTCACTCCGCTTATCTCCTCTCTCTAAACACCGTAGGTCCAGCTCTTCATAGATTCTTCGATCAAGCCGTCGATTCTTCGTCGAATGTTGAATCCGAACCCGAAGAATCGTTAGAGATGTCTTCGCCGGAATCATCTTCCTCATCTCACTCCGTTATCAGTTCAGATTCCGATTTGCCTCCCAAATTCGACTCGGATTGCGAAGAAGATGAAGGTACGAATTACGATTTTTTTGGATGTCCAAAACTCGAAACCCTAAACTCCAATCATGGCTCGTTCTACTCCCGGAGCTACGAATCCGGAACCATAACGCCGCCTCCGCCACCGCCGGCTCCGAGTAATTACGCTTGGGATTTTATCAATTTCTTCGAGAGCTACGAGTTTCCGTACGCTACGAATCCCAAGGATTTGAAAGATAGAGAGACCACTCGTTATCATGAAGAAGATAACTCGACAAAGAAGAAGAAGAAGATTCCTATGCGCCGAAACGAGGAGAAGATTAAAGCAGAAGAAGAGAAACAAAATCCGAAAATCTCAGATACGAAACCAAATAAATCGGGTAAAAAGAGTGGTACGAGGGAATCAAAGGATCAAAGAGTTTCATCAGATTTCTCTCAAGTCACAAAGCAATTGCAGGAGATGTTCAAGAGAGCTTCAGAATCAGGGAATGATGTTTCGAAAATGTTCGACACTTCCAGATTCAGATATTACCAGAAAAGCTCAGTTTATCAAGGTAATGTTCGATTTCTTCTTGTACCTTCATCCTTATTAATGTCACTCTCTACTTCTGATTCTGTTTTCGATTTCAGCTTCTTCAAACATTCTCTACGCGAAGAAGATGATGACTCCATTGGATCCCACACCAGTGGAAGATTTTGGATCTAATTTCAGTAATCTTTCATCTACTCTAAAGAAACTATTCATGTGGGAGAAGAAACTGTACCAAGAAGTTAAGGTATAATCAAAATGCTTTGAATGGTTTTAGCATAACATATACAAGTGTTTATGTTCCTTAAGACTTTTGATTGTTTATGTACAGGCTGAGGAGAAACTCCGAACAGCTCACATGAAGAACTACAAACAACTGAGGAGATTGGAAGCGAAAAGTGCAGAGCCAAGCAAAATCGAAGCCATTCGTTCTTCGATTCAGTGTTTGTCTACGAGAATGAGAGTCTCTATCCATAAGATAAACAACATATGTCTGAAGATAAACAAGTTACGCGATGAAGAGCTCTGGTCCCTGATGAAAAAATTGATCCACAGGTACTAAGAGAACTACCATTACCATAAGTTTTAAGATTTTGTTTGAGAAACCTCATGAGTTATCTCAGCTTGTTATGTCTCAATTTAGGTTTTCTGAGATGTGGAGTTCTATGGTAGAATGTCACAGTAGACAATCCCGAGTAATTGTAGAGGCTAAGAAGCTTGATAAGATGACATTAAAGGAAAAACTAGACATATATCAGCTTGAGCTTGCTATGGAATTGAAACTGGAGCTGAGGAACTGGAGCCAAAACCTTTCGAACTGGATAGATGCTCAGGCACAGTATGTTAAGGCCTTGAACAGTTGGCTAATGCGATGTTTGAAGCAAGAACCTCTAGAACCAACACCAGATCTCTCAGAAGAGCCACCATTGTTTGGTGCTATTAACAGTTGGTCACAAACACTTGACATATCAGATAGAGAGAAGGAGTTTACTGAAGCGGTTTACTCGATTTTGATGCACGTAAACCGTCAGGTGGAGAAACAGAGGATGGAATTGGAAGAGCAGAGGAATGTTAATGGCGGGGTCAAAGATATAGAGAGGAAACTTGTGATGTTAGAGAAAGAAGAGCTTAAGATGCAGAGGAAGATGAAGACAGTACCATCAGTTGAATTAATGGGGGCTTTAAATCTGAAGTCTAGCATGGAACAGATATTCAAATCTATGGAGAAATTAGCTATAAACTCGAAGCAGACTTACGAGGAACTTGACTTGATGTGCACGTAATGTACCGGTTTGTTTTAGTTCTTATAAATTCTTCTATCTTTGTTTCACTCGTGTTCTTGGAAGAGTTTTAAAAGTCATTAAATTTTTTTATTATGGACATTAGCCGTATACTGC
Organism: Boechera stricta; assembly: GCA_018361395.1. NCBI lineage: Eukaryota > Viridiplantae > Streptophyta > Magnoliopsida > Brassicales > Brassicaceae > Boechera > Boechera stricta. The sequence continues at coordinate 3,275,123 of CM031539.1, read as the reverse complement.
CTTTAATGATCTTTGATAATAAGATAGTACATTCCAATCATGAACATTTAGGTTAGTTCCAAGTCAACCCTCAGGGGTTTTCTTCCGTCACAAGAAGTCCCCGTTGGTGCACATTCTCAACTTTATCCTCGACAAGTTTCGTGACTACAATTTAGGATATTGATTCTGGATAAAAAATATTTTTTCGCATCTAATGAATCCGATTCAACTGATACCATTGTGGACGCTCCATGCTCTTTTTTTCTTTAGAAACCTAATATTTGAAAACGAATGAGAAAAATACTCAAGAGTGATTGTCTTTTGATTATTGATATAATTCTTGATCACAACTCATTCTCGTTTTTTTTAAAAAATGAGCAACTCATAAGCATAACTTCTTAATGGAAAATCTAATAGTTAGATTTACTATAACAAAACATACTGTTACCATCGAACATTTACGATGAAACTAAATCGTTGTTAATTAGCGTGTAATATACGAGTGATTTTCGACGAATTTTTAAATCGACGACAGTTCGTTGTAAAGTAGAACATAATTTACGTCGAAAGTACGACATAAGAAAACTATGTCGTAATTTCGTAGTTAATTTATGACCAAAAAACGAGGCATTCATTTCGACAGAAAGTAATGACCATCTAACGACGAAACCAAAGTTTGGTAAACACATTTATTTTAAATGTATACATGTTTATTTTAACAAGCGGGTGTACATATGACGGTGGAGGAGTTGCTTGCACTACCCGGGCAGAGAAACAATTCAGAGACTAGACCCGAAGCCTAGAAACAGAGCACATTGGTACGTAAAAGAACCGATAATTATTTTTTCAAATTAATTAATCTATCATTTAATTTATATATTAATTGTTTCAGATTCAATGTGCAAGGCTCCGTTCGGCCTGTCTCCGATATCATAAAATCATACTTTTCAGAGCCGAAATATGATTTACGTCGATTGATTAACGATGAATTGAATTTCGTCATAACTCTCTCGCAAAACCATATTTACTACGATATTGGACATAATATCGTTTTGGAGCTCCAACAACAAAACAGTTAAGGAGTTGGAATGGCTTCGAATCTATCAAGTGCTATGAGAATCTGCTTATTCAATTATCAAGATCCGGAAAAATATTTTTTGATGAAACTGAATATTGCTATAGGATCAACCTGACTATATGTATTATGTAGTATTGTAGTGTAGACCAACAATACTGGCACGTACATTTATATAATTGATTTTAAACCCGTCCCAGGTGAAGTGATTTAGTTTAAAACACAGTTAGCAGATATATTATCCCATTGTGTTTAGAGAATGATGAATTTGACAAATCATTGAAACCGACACGGACAATGCAAATGAAAATTCTGGAAGATCCTCAGATAAATAAACAAATATATTGTTGTCTTCGTTTTGATTCCTTACAATTCAGATAATTACAAATTTACACTGGCTGGCTTGGTTCATGCATGATTTCTGATAAGGGTACCCGATTAGTTTAAATAAAATAATTCGTACTTTTTGTTTTGTTGACAACAATATCCGATCAAATCCATAATGTAGTATAATCCTGAGCAATTTACACAAACGGAAGTTTCCTAAATACCACTAACTTCAACTAGTTTGAATTTATAACCTAAATGACCTGTTTCCAACACAAAATGTCTTCACGTACTTACAAGAAAAAACACCTCACAACAAAAAAAGACTTCAGGGCTCCTTCATTGTACTTTCCTCATTCTTCCCAGATCCATCTTCACTCCTATCAAAAAATTCCTTATTTATGGACTCTCCCAACAATTTCACTAAACCCTAATCACAAATTTCTCATTAAAATCCCATCTTTCCTTCGAATTTCCACTTTCTGAATCAAGCAATATTCTTTTGAGGTTTTGATCAAATGGCGCTAGTGGACTTGGAAGGTTTGAGAGAACTACAAGACTCTGCAAACTATCTTCTCGATCACTGTCCAGAAGCAAGAGAGTCTCTGTTTCAACAAGGGAAAGAGAAATGGATCGAGCAAGTCTCTGAAGCTTCACTAATAATGTTAGATGTATGTAATGTGTCAAAAGACGTCATGACGCTCGTGAGACATAGCCTTCGAGATCTTCAACTTTCTCTGCGCTGTAACGGAGCAAACCTCAGTGAGAAGATCGCAGCTTATAATCGGTACAGGAACAAGCTCATGAAGGAAACGCTCAAGTGTTTGAATAGTCTAAAGAGTATTGAAGGAGGAGGAAGAGGGACGATGGAGATGCAGATGATAGAGCAGAACCTTCTGTTTGTTGCCGAGGTTCTGGGGGAAGTGAGAAGAGCCATTATGATTATGGTTGAGTCTCTGTTCTCGCTCGTGTGTGTTCCTTGTCTCGAGAGAAAACCAAGCAAAGGGTCGTTGTCTTCGATATTTACGATGCGGTTTTGCTGCTTTGATGATGTGTGGGACGAAGTCACGTTGCAGAGCGCGGGTACAAGGTTGGAAGCTGCACAGATCGCTGTTGAGGAGCTTGAGATTGAATTGGGGTTTATATTCAAGCGACTGATTCAGACCAGAGTTTCACTTCTTAATATTCTTACAGCTAAGACATCTCCGGTTTGATTCCGCCTTGGCAGACATAAAATATATATACCTGTAAAAATAGAAACTATTAGCAAATACAGAAACATTATCATCGTCTTACAAAGAAGCACATATTAAACGTAAATTCCTCACAGTACTCTTTATTCCGACAAAAACACCTGCGAAGAAAACGTTATAACGATATTTTTTTCGCCATAATCTCCATAGAGACACATATGATGCAGCCTGACGAAAATAAGAAATGGGTAAGTGTCAAGAGAACAAAACAAACACAATTGAGCACGTTTTAGCAAAGACAGTAATTAAGGAGGTTGCACAAATGGTAATAGAAACCAACGGATACTATGGCGTTGGTAAAAACATCCCACACTGGTTAAGAGGCGAACAAATCAAAGTCTTATAAGACCAAAGGAAACCTAAATCTTTAATCAAAGGGTCTTTGTGAGGTTGGAGGAAACACCCACACACATAAAGACATGAGAAACAGACTTAGGATTCAGCCAATCAGTTTTTTTTTTCTTTTTCTCAATAATGAAACAGTGTTTTTTTATTGCTCACAAAGTAAATGTTTTTTTTAATGTTAAATTATATTCAATGCAAAAAAAAAAAGATTTTACATCAAACATGAATGTTTATTGTTTTTGATAATTCAAAAGTAAATTGAACTTTTCCCAAAAATATTGCTAAGTCGATGGTCGTGATGCAAACCAGAGCACCATCTCCATAGCGGGCATCACCTGCATTTCCAATAGAGCAAAGGCGGTTCCTGACATACAGACACAACAGTGGAAATACAGACATTACCGAGTGGTAATCTCCATGAGAATGGCATGAACACAATTTAGCCAAGGATGAGGAAGAAACAGAAATCAAATCCTCAAATAAAGAAGTAGGGGAACAAAAGCAAACTCAACAGAATCCCTGTTCCCCGGTTTAACAAACCTACCGATTCGGGTGTATGGGCCTTCGAAAAAGACCTAGGCCCATACGATCTAAATTTACCTCTTATCTAAAAAAATTACTTTTGTTCTTAGTTAAACTAGAATATGACCCACAGTACACCGCGGAATTATAGTTTTTTATATTTTATATAATTATAATTTAAAATGTGATTTTTTTATTTATTTTTATGTTGGATAATATATAAATTTTAAATTTTGTTTAGTTTTGTAGAACAATATAGATATATTTGGAAGGTTAGAGTAATTTTAGTTGTTTGATGTTGAATACACTTTTGTTCTCATTGAGTAATATATTTATGTTTTTAAAAATTCAATTCACAACATAAACAAAAAAAAAATCTAGATTTTATTAAATTTATGTATTATATGATGATTCAAAGCAATTTTAAAAATAATTAAACAAAGATGATAGAAGAATTATAATTTTAAATCCTAGCAAAATCTTCTAAATTTTTATATTTTAATTGTGGAATATTATATAAAACATGTGTTTGGTTTATTTTGTGGTTCTGTTACTCTAACCGTAGTGTGAAAAACCATTGGTTATTCTCTTTGGAAACTATTGGTCCGTGGTGGCTCTGTTGGCCTGATTGGCTTTTTGGTCGGAATGGCTTGTAATCTTATGATTGAATGAGATGAAGAGTTTAAGAATATAAATACCTGTGTTTGGTTGTAAGGTAATAAAAAAAAAATTGTAAGGATTATTTGGATATATAAATAGATATAAAGTAGTTATTTTTAATACTATTGATACACACAACTTTCACGTGGCATCGCCGACAACAACTTGGAAATATCGCGGAACAAGGAACACGACCTGTGTTCCTCGGATGCTTTAGACTGGTCTTATAAAAGTCAAACTTCTTCTCAGCCAAGAAACATATCCAGATAGATTCTCTAAATCAACATCTCGAGAGAAAGATGGCTTCAGTGAATTCACGAAGTGGTTTCTGCAACTCAAATTCAACATTCTACAGCAAACGAAGACCAATCCCACTCCCTCCGAATACATCACTCGACGTCACTACTTTCATATCTTCTCAAGCTCATCGTGGCCGTATCGCCTTCATCGACGCTTCCACAGGTAAAAACCTCACCTTCTCCGAGCTATGGCGTGCCGTGGAATCCGTCGCCGATTGTCTCTACGAGATGGGGATTCGCAAAGGCCACGTCGTCTTTCTCCTCTCCCCAAACTCAATTTTATTCCCCGTCGTATGTCTCTCCGTGATGTCACTCGGCGCAATCATCACCACCACGAATCCTCTCAACACTTCAAACGAGATCGCTAAACAGATTAAGGATTCGAATCCGGTCCTCGCCTTCACCACGTCGCAGCTCCTCCCGAAAATCGCCGCCGCCGCAGCGAAGCTTCCGATCGTGCTTATGGACGAGGAACGAGTTAACTCAGTTGGAAACGTGAGAAGATTGGTGGAGATGATGAAGAAGGAGCCGAGTAGGAACCGAGTTATGGAGCGAGTTGACCAGGACGATACGGCGACTTTGCTTTACTCTTCCGGAACCACCGGGATGAGCAAAGGGGTTATCTCTTCTCACCGTAACTTAATCGCCATGGTTCAAACCGTCGTGAATCGATTTGGATCTGATGATGGATCACAAGGAGACCAACGGTTCATCTGCACCGTTCCTATGTTTCATATCTACGGCTTAGCTGCGTTCGCTACTGGACTTCTCGCTTACGGATCTACGATCATCGTTCTCTCCAAATTCGAGATGCAAGAGATGATGTCTGCGATTGGGAAGTATCAAGCCACGTATTTGCCTCTCGTGCCTCCGATTCTTGTGGCGATGGTCAACGGCGCAGATCAGATCAAAGCTAAATATGATTTGAGCTCTCTGCACACTGTTTTGTGCGGCGGAGCTCCGTTGAGTAAGGAGGTGACTGAAGGATTCACGGAGAAGTATCCGACGGTTAAGATTTTACAAGGTTATGGGTTGACTGAGTCAACGGGTATAGGAGCTTCCACGGATACTGTTGAGGAAAGCCGGAGATACGGTACCGCCGGGAAATTGTCGGCAAGTATGGAGGGGAGGATTGTGGATCCGGTTACAGGTCAAATTCTTGGACCGAACCAAACCGGTGAGCTCTGGCTCAAGGGTCCTTCCATAATGAAAGGTACATCTTATTACCTCTTCGAGGAATCTGAGTTTAGGATTTGAGAATCGTTCTTGATGACAGAGATAATCAAAGCAGGATTTTTTTTTTTTTTTTACCAATATTGATGTTTTTGGGTGTTGTAGGTTATTTCAGCAATGAGGAAGCTACGAGCTCGACTCTTGATTCTGAAGGATGGTTAAGAACTGGAGATCTCTGCTATATCGATGAAGATGGATTCATATTCGTGGTTGACCGGTTAAAGGAACTGATCAAGTACAAGGGCTACCAGGTAGATATACAATACACATTTAACCACGGTTGATATTGATGCTATAGACTATAGTCCTTATCCAGCATTAGGGAATGGTACTGATGAATCCAATCATCTTTTTGTTTTAGTAATGAGTTTCATTTGACTAAATTGCTAGAAACCTGACCTCGTTTGTTCCATTGAACCAATAAGTAATTTCTAAGCTTTGATACGACTGTGTGTGTATGATTAAGCTTGTTCGAGATGAAGATGGAGTATATTTGAACATTACTCGTTTATCTAACAGACTGCAGATTTCTAGACCTGTAGTTTCGAAAAGCATTGACTCTATCTATAGCAACGAGATGAAATTTTGCTAAACTTCTTCTGGTGATCGTTGCTTAGGTCGCTCCAGCTGAGCTAGAAGCTTTGCTGCTCACTCATCCTGAAATCACTGATGCTGCTGTTATCCCGTAAGTCACAACGAAACTCGTGTTTCTTTAAACCAGAAAAAGTCTTGAGTTTATAATGTTTTGGTGATTTACAGGTTTCCGGACAAAGAAGTGGGGCAATTCCCGATGGCATATGTTGTAAGGAAAACTGGGAGCAGCTTATCAGAGAAGTCGATAATGGAGTTTGTAGCAAAACAAATAGCACCGTACAAGAGGATACGAAAAGTGGCTTTTGTATCTTCCATACCAAAGAATCCTTCAGGCAAGATTTTGCGCAAGGATCTCATCAAGCTCGCAACTTCCAACTCCAAGCTTTGAAAATTTTATGAGACTTATAATATGTGTATTATTATTGGTTGTACTGTAGTAAATTTGTTACATTTGTGGAAAAGCAAAAGTCAGATAACAATTTCTGTGATTCCATCCATGTTGTATATGACCCTGAGGTCTCGAAACACAGAAGACACATAAAATTATATGATTAACATTATTGTTTATTCAAATAGAAAGTCTATTTTCAAAACATTATTTATGATCAAATATTAGATGAGGGCCAAATTGTAAGACAGATTTATTTATTAGCCAAAGCTATAAAAAAAACTTGGATACTACATTACACCTAAATTCTTACACCATTTAACAAATTTACTATGCAAAGATGTACCTGATATACTTTGAGGTGATTCGAGGATTTTTTTCTGGCAGTTTCACGTTTGTAGTATGACAGTGTAGTTTGGTAAGTAAACTTCTTTAACATGACATTGTGTTATTTTACTAAAGAGTTTTTAACTATTACATTAGGTATCAATATCTCATTTTTCAATGGGCATTGGATTTTGATACCTTTCGTGAATGTAATATCCCGTATAGAAAAATAATCAACGCGAGTAAAATACTTTTCTAAAGGTCATGTTTTAAGCTCAAACAAAAAAATTGCTTATATCTTAACCTGGATAGAGAGACCATATCCCTACAAAGACTTGTCTTACTTCTTGGGGTATTTTTTTGATATGACTCTTGTAGTATGTACGTGTTGGTTTCGGAGACTAGCTATTCATCGTCTTGTCGGATTACAGCTGAATCCTCAGAAGTTGTATTCAGACGATCCATCAGAAACCATTGGAGCCGCCAAATCAAACCTTCCTCGCACCGTTCCGATGTTCCACACCTACGGGTTACTGATCTACGCCATGGCCACCGTAGCTTTAGGTTCGACGGTGGTAATTCTCCGGAAGATTGATCTCCATGATATGTTGGCGGCAATCGAGAAATACAGAGCCAAGACTCTGGTTTTGGCGCCGCCAGTTTTGGTTAGCTATGATCAACGGCTCAGATCTGATAATAAAATATTTTATAATAAAAAAACTATTGTGGTCGTAACCGTCGATCCTAACCCGTCCAGTCATATGATTTCGGAGTATTGAAATTCTTTTTTTCCTTTTTATAGTTATAATGTAGAATATTGTTGAGGTAAACTTTTCGATATGTCTAATATTTTAATATTGGTGGTGTTGACAGAATAATAAAATGATGATTTAACCCGTGCCCGAGTTAATGGTATTTTAAATTTATATTAATGTCGATCATAATTCATCCATAATATTTTAAATTTTTTATAAAGTTTAAATGTATCAATAATAATTTTTTTAAAAATAAATTTTAAATTTATTATATCTGGTATAATTAAACAGATCAACTAAAGAATTGAATCAAATCCAATACAAACTTCTAAATTTTGATGCATATTAAGTCAAACTTTCTGCTCATTCGGATTTGGATTAATTTTGGTCTAATTTATAATGTCATTCTAAATCATTGTTTAAAATTTTTGGTCGATATGGGACTATGAACACAAAAAAATTTCTTCATTGATTGAGTAATACATTTCTTTTTAAAAATTCGAATCACAACATATCAAAACAATTATAAAAAAATAAACAAAGAGGATAGAAGAATCATAATTTTAAATCTTAATAAAATAAAATAAATATCTATATTTTTAATTGTGAAATATTATATAGAAATATTTGATTTTGTAATTAATATTTTAGAAAAATAATTATGTTTGGTTGTATGGATAATAAAAAATTAATAGTAAGGGTCATTCAATCATTTGGATACATAAGCAGATATAAAGGAGTTCTTTTAATAATAGAGATACACATAACTTTCACGTGGCATCAACGACCTGGTCACCTGGACATATCGCGGAACAAGAACACGAACGTGTTCCTCGGCTGCTTTAGACTTGTTTTATCAATCCAGATAGATTTTAAATCAACATCTCGAGAGAAAGATGGCTTCAGTGAACTCACGAAGTGGTTTCTGCAAATCAAATTCAACATTCTACAGCAAACGAAGACCAATCTCACTCCCTCCGAATCCATCACTCGATGTCACTACTTTCATATCTTCTCAAGCTCATCGTGGCCGTATCGCCTTCATCGACGCTTCCACAGGTAAAAACCTCACCTTCACCGAGCTATGGCATGCCGTGGAATCCGTCGCCGATTGTCTCTACGAGATGGGGATTCGCAAAGGCCACGTCGTCCTTCTCCTCTCCCCAAACTCAATTCTATTCCCCGTCGTATGTCTCTCCGTGATATCACTCGGCGCAATCATCACTACCACGAATCCTCTCAACACTCCAAACGAGATCGCTAAACAGATTAAGGATTCCAATCCGGTCCTCGCCTTTACCACGTCGCAGCTCCTCCCGAAAATAGCCGCCTCCTCAGCGAAGCTTCCGATCGTGCTTATGGACGAGGAACGAGTTGACTCAGTTGGAAAGGTGAGAACATTGGTGGAGATGATGAAGAAGGAGCCGAGTGGAAACCGAGTTATGGAGCGAGTTGGCCAGGATGACACAGCGACTTTGCTTTACTCTTCCGGAACCACCGGGATGAGCAAAGGGGTGATCTCGTCTCACCGTAACTTAATCGTGATGGTTCAAAACGTCGTGAATCGATTTAGATCTGATGATGAATCACAAGGAGAGCAACGGTTCATCTGCACCGTTCCTATGTTTCATATCTACGGCTTATCTGCGTTCGCTACTGGACTTCTCGCTCACGGATCTACGATCATCGTTCTCTCCAAATTCGAGATGCACGAGATGATGTCTGCGATTGGGAAGTATCAAGCCACGAATTTGCCTCTCGTGCCTCCGATTCTTGTGGCGATGGTCAACGGCGCAGATCAGATCAAAGCTAAGTATGATTTGAGCTCTCTGCACACTGTTTTGTGCGGCGGAGCTCCGTTGAGTAAGGAGGTGACTGAAGGATTCGCGGAGAAGTATCCGACGGTTAAGATTTTACAAGGTTATGCGTTGACTGAGTCAACGGGTTTAGGAGCTTCCACGGATACTGTTGAGGAAAGCCGGAGATATGGTACCGCCGGAAAATTGACGGCGAGTCTGGAGGGGAGGATTGTGGATCCGGTTACAGGTCAAATTCTTGGACCGAACCAAACCGGTGATCTCTGGCTCAAGGGTCCTTCCATAATGAAAGGTACATCTTATTAACTCTTCGAGGAATCTGAATTTAGGATTTGAGAAATCGTTTTTGATGACAGAGATCATCAAAGCAGGAATTTTTTACCAATATTGATGTTTTTGGGTGTTGTAGGTTATTTCAGCAATGAGGAAGCTACGAGCTCGACTCTTGATTCTGAAGGATGGTTAAGAACTGGAGATCTCTGCTATATCGATGAAGATGGATTCTTATTTGTGGTTGACCGGTTAAAGGAACTGATCAAGTACAAGGGCTACCAGGTAAGATATACAATACACATTTTAACCACGGTCCTTATCAAGCATTAGGGAATGCTACTGATGAATCAAATCATCTTTTTTGGTTTTAGTAATGAGTTTCGTTTGACTAAATTGCTAGAAACTTGACCTCGTTTGTTCCATTGAACCAATAAGTAATTTCTAAGCTTTGATACGACTGTGTGTGTATGATTAAGCTTGTTCGAGATGAAGATGGAGTATATTTGAACATTACTCTTTTATCTAACGGACTCTCCAGATTTCCAGACCTGTAGTTTAGAAAAGCATTGACTCTATCTACAGCAACGAGATGAAATTGTGCTAAACTTCTTCTGGTGATTGTCGCATAGGTCGCTCCAGCTGAGCTAGAAGCTTTGCTGCTCACTCATCCTGAAATCACTGATGCTGCTGTTATCCCGTAAGTCACAACGAAACTCGTGTTTCTTTAAACCAGAAAGAGTCTTTGAGTTTATAATGTTTTGGCGATTTACAGGTTTCCGGACAAAGAAGTGGGGCAATTCCCGATGGCATACGTTGTAAGGAAAACTGGGAGCAGCTTATCAGAGAAGTCGATAATGGAGTTTGTAGCAAAACAAGTAGCACCGTACAAGAGGATACGAAAAGTGGCTTTTGTATCTTCCATACCAAAGAACCCTTCAGGCAAGATTTTGCGCAAGGATCTCATCAAGCTCGCAACTTCCAACTCCAAGCTTTGAAAATTTTATGAGACTTTTAATGAGACCCTATGTATATTATTATTGTTTGTACTGTAGTAAATCTGTTACATTTGTGGAAAATCAAAAGTCAGATAACAATTTCTATGATTCCATGTTGAAATATATTTCTCAAAACACATAAGACACATAAATTATGGGGATAACATCTCCTATATAATATTTGGAGAGTACACTTATACAATTAACCTTACAAAATATTAATATTTACATCCCATTGTCATTACAAAAACGAACAAATTTAACTTTTTCATTAAGAGTAATTTAGTCTAATTATTCTCTTATCACTAATAAAGATTATATTAATTAAATTAATTATTAACAATTTATAAAATCATAAATGCTTTAAAATATTTAATCGGATATTGTGGTTATTGAAATCAAGATTATCATTCAATTTTAAATTTCTTATTCTAGCCAATGATAATAAAAACATATCTTCGAAAATATATGATTAAAACCAAATAAAGAAATCGAATTAAAAAAATTAATGTAAAATAATTTGGTTTAACAATATATATTTTTAAGAGACGAACAATATGTGTTATTAAACTACTTGATAATAAATCTTTTACTTTTTCTTTCTACTATCTTTATAAATAATATGGTTCAACAAATTTCTTTAATTAATTATAGATTAATTTTTTTAAAATTATTTATAGATTATAAAAACAAATCGTCAAACAAGTATGATTAAAACCAAAGAATAGAACTGAACTAAAAAAAATAATGTAAATAATTTGGTGTAACGATATATATTTATTAATTGTGAACCGATTTTTTATAAATACTCTTACTTGACGATTATATTAATTATATTAATAAGAATATAATTAGTTAACAGAAATCATAATTAATAAAGGTTATTAGAAGATTCGTATTGTTAGTTTTGAAAACTAACAAATCTGAAATCCATGATTGATATATTAACAATATCACAATAAATTAATAATTAATGAAAAATGTTTTAAAGAAAGATAAAATTGTGGAATTATTCCCTTACTCCCTTATTTTAAACCAATTATAAAATGCTAAAAAATATATTATTCTGACGATTTGTTAATATTCTAAAAAAATTGATATAATAATTATTCTTTTATCCCCAATAAAGATTATATTAATTATAAACTATATTAATTAGGAAATTAAACAAAAATGCTTTCAAATATCTAGATTCTGAAATATTGTTAAGTAATATTGTTAAGTAAATCATAAATGCTTTAAAATATCTAATCATATATTATAGTTCATGAAATCTAGATTATCATTTAATTTTAAATTTCCGATTCTAGCCAATGATAATAAAATATAAAAAAAATATATTTTAAACCAATCATAAATGCTTAAAAATCGGAATTGTTAATATTCCAAATGAATTATCGACTATGAATATTAAATGCTTAAATTGTTTTCCTTTATGATTTGAAAATCGGATCTGTTAATATTCCCTTATTGATTTGTTAATATTCCAAATAGATTATCGACGATGAATATTAAATGCTTAAATTGTTTTCTTTTATGATTTGAAAATCGGATTTGTTAATATTCTCTTATTCCAAATATAACGGATTTGTTAATATTTCCTTACTGATTTAACGACGATTTTAAAAAATTATTGTTAAGTAAATCGTAAATGCTATAAAATCCTGATTTAGTTTTATTTTAAACTTAATTATATTTTAACGATATTGTTTTAGGATCACAACCTAATTTATACTTATATATATATATATTTGTTTTACTTTTTTCTCATTTCACCTCATCAAACTAAAAGCTTTTTTCCCTTCATATCGACAACCCAAAAAAAAAAAAATGTCAATCTCGGTCAGGTACACTTCTGTCAAGATTTAAAACCAAATCATCATGGTGTATTAGAGTTAAAATACTCCATTTTTGATGCATTATGCCAAAGAAACTGGAGCATCCTTGGAAATAGTTTTATTAAATGATTCAGTAAGTTTCACTAGCATTTTTATATGTTTAATTCAATGTAATATTTATGATATTATGATAAATATTAATGTTAATTTGTGTCGATATTTTCAGGGTAAAAAAAATTCAAGCAGGAATTAAGAAATAGCATATTTCAAAATTTCAATTTAATGTTAAGAAATACTAATGTTTTTATTTTTGCGTTTAGTTTTCGGATTATTTTAAAATATCAATTTAATATGTCCATATATGAAAACTTCAACCCGTGCATAAGCACGGAATAGATTCTAGTTATTGTTTATTAAATAGACAGTCTACTTTCAAAACATTTTTTATGATAAATATTAGATGAGGGCCAAATTGTAAGACAGAATTATTTATTAGCCAAAGCTATAAAAAAAAACTTGGATACTACATGACACCCAACTTCTTACACCATTTAACAAATGTACTATGCAAAGATGTACCTGATATACTTTGAGGTGATTCGAGGATTTTTTTTTTTCTGGCAGTTTCACGTTCCTAGTATGACAGTGTAGTTTGGTAAGTAAACTTCTTTAACATGACATAGTGTTATTTTACTAGAGTTTAACTATTATATTAGGTGTCAATATCTCATTTTTCAATGGGCATGGGATTTTGATACCTTTCGTGAATGTAATATCCGTATAGAAAAATAATCAACGCGAGTAAAATACTTTTTTCTACAGGTCATGTTTTAAGCTCAAACCAAAAAAATTACTTGAACCCGAATTGAAAAACCCGAACCCGAACCGAACCCGATTTTTGCAAAATATCCGAATGGGGCTTATGTCTATGGTTGTTCGGATTTGGGTTCGGGTTCGGGTTCGGATATATTCGAAAACCCGAAGTTCACCCGAAAGAACCGAAACTATATAATCTTAACCCTAGTTCCCTTTGTTTCTTTCTTTCCTTTCTTTTTCCTTCAGCTGCGAAAATTAAAGTATTGAGCTTCTGTTCTTTAATTAATTTCATTGGAACTGCCAAACTGCTATTAATTGAGACAGACAACGATTCCATTTGATTATCCCCAAGTGGAAGTCTAAGTGCCTTTGTAATTTGTTTGTAATTTGTTTGTTTTGTAATTTATAATTCATTGAAATTTGTTTTGTTTTTGTCTTTGTAGCATTAGTATCTTCTTTTAATAGGAAAAGTTAGTTGCTTTGGGGGTTTATATCACTGGAAATGCTATTAATTCAAGCAAGATGCTAAAATCTAAGTTTTAGGTAATAGTTTTGGTTTTTAGCTGGTTAGTTCGTTAGTTCAAATGTTTAGAATCCTCTTTTCTTGTGCTTTCACAATGAATGAACTTGTTCAATACTATTTCAATTGATTAACCTTGAGTGTTTGGACACATCGTATATGTTTTCGTTCGGTTACTTTGGGTGTAAAATATCCGAACTGAACCCGATTGAATCCGAACCCGAAACCCGAACCGAACCTGAGTGAATCCGAATTCGAACCCGAACCGAAATTGTCAAATACCCGAATGGGAGCTAGAAGCCTAAACCCAAAAATTCAAAAAACCGAAAAACCCGAACCGAACCCGAATGGACCACCGAACGCCCAGCCCTATCGGAGACTAGCTATTCTTCGTCTTGTCGGATTACAGCTGAATCCTCGGAAGTTGTATTCAGATGCATCAGACGATCCATCAGAAACCGGTCTGGCAAATCCAGGTTCGCTGATTCAGTCTCTCTATTGTACAGCTCTCTTTTCACGTTAAATTAATGTTTTCATTTGTCCCTTTTAAGTGCTTTCAAATGACACATGAAATTTAATTTTTATGTCTTTAAAACATCTCAGAGCTGCATCATCCATCTAAGCAACTCATTGATCCTAGAAACGGTTTCTGTTGTGCAAACTCAACATTCTATAGTAAACGCAATCCATTACCACTTCCGGCGAACACGTCGCTTGACGTCACAACATTCATGTCCTCTCAAACTCACCGTGGCCGCCACCATGACGCCTTCGATGCTGCTACAGGTCACCGTATAAGCTTCTCCGAATTCTGGAGAGCCGTCGATAGTGTCGCCGACTGTCTCCACCACGACATTGGCATAAGGAGAGGCGACATCATACTCATCCTCTCCCCTAACTCCATCTCCACACCCGTCGTCAGCCTCGCCGTCATGTCCCTCGGAGCCATCATAACCACCGCGAATCCTCTCAACACCGCCGGTGAGATCTCCAGACAGATTGCAGACAGCAAGCCAAGGCTGGCCTTCACAACTCTCGAGCTAGCTCTCAAACTCGCAACCTCAGCCGAAATCTCCGTTGTCCTCAAGGAAGACGACGAGGAAGAGCGTGTGGGATCCACTCGCGGTGTCAGGGTCGTTGGGGTTTTAACCGAGGTGATGAAAAAAGGAACAGAGTTGGCAGCGAGTCAGAGACCGAGTGGCTTCAGCTTCTGTTCTGCTTTGCTCATTTGCTTTCGGTTCAGGAGGTTCTTAGGAAGCTGTAAGTTCAGTTGGATCAAGTGGTTAGAGGAGGCTTTCTTGTTCGACTAGAAGCTCGTGGCAACCTTCAGGGCTTTAAGAACCTGTCCTTCAGCTCAGGGTAGAAGACTGTCGTTTCTGTGTGGCTCGGAGTTTTTCATTCTTATTACTGTTGTGTTTCTCGTTTATTTATTTTGTGGTGCCTTGTTTGTTTATTTTAATTTTTGTTTTCTCCGTTTCTTTGTAATCCCTGTAACATCTGTCAAAAATCGAAAATGGTATAAAACTTAACATTTTACCCAAAAAAAAATAAAATTGTCACCTTCGTGGAAAAAAACAAAACTAAATAACAATTTCCATCCATTTAGATAATGACCGTGATTTGTTATAATGTAAGACCCAACCATTAGATTCACCACATCCGATTATCGGCGTCTTAATATTTTGCTAAATCATATATATGGTATAATATTGATGGTTTGTTTTTTTTCCAATATGAGAGAAATTTGTAAATCTCTAATAATATATATATATATATACACACATATATAATGTTGAATAATTTCAAAGGAGACTGATATTAAACAAAAATGTTGAGACAATTTGATAATGGATGTTTCCTTTCTTTCGTTTTCCTACCTTTTGTGCTAACTTGGCATGAGATATATTTGAAATATTTATTAAGGTTCGCTAGTAAGAAAATGATGCAACAAACTGTCAACCACATTAGTTATGTGTTAACTTCAAATTATGAAGTTCAAAATTTGCACTTTTGAGAACTTCAAAATTTGAAGTTTTGAAGTTGTCATTGGAAAGCAAAAAAAACTTCATATTTGAAGTATTTGAAGTCATTATTGAAGATGCTCTTAAACCTGAAAAAAAAAATGGAAAGTTAGCACTAAACCATAAAATTTAAATGTGTATTTAATTCATTGTTGTATCTATTTTTTGAAATGTGGCTAATCCTTTACCCTGTTTACATACTTTTCTGCACAAAAAACAATATAAATATGGGTTGATAATGTCTAGACTAGAGTATATTGGTATATTTATCTTACATAATTTCTCCTTTGTACCACACATACCAAATTCACATAAAGCTTTGGCATCTTCAACTTACAGATCTTTATCCTACAGTGTTGCACAAAAAAGTCACGCAGTGATGATATAAAAACTGAGAAAGAAACTCTAAAACTAAAGGTTTAGCCATTTCGACACATTTTGCAACTCGTAACGACTAAAGATGTTGTGGCATATCAAAACGCTAGTTTTGTATACTGGTTTTAATGTTCTATATATCCCCTACAAAACGCTAGTTTTGTTGTGCAATTAGGCCCAAAGTCGTAATGGGTCCAAGTCTGAAAGTGAAGTGGGCTTTTACCCAATTAAAAAATTTCTTACGTCATGAAACTTAAAATCAAAAGACGATAAAATTTCGAATCTCTAACGACCAATCACTGAGAGGCTTTCGATACACCGAAGGTCCCTTGACATGGCGGTTAGGCACGGCGGTGAAATCGGATCCAGAACTCTAGCGATAGATCAGAAAAGCGGTTTCTGCGAATCCACAACGACTTTCTACAGCAAGCGTGAGCCAATGGCTCTTCCGTCAAACCAATTTCTCGACGTCACGTCTTTCATTTCATCACAGCCTCATCGCGGTAAAACCGTATTCGTCGACGCCGTCACCGGTCGTCGTCTTAGCTTCTCTGACCTCTGGCTCGGCGTTGAAAGAGTTGCGGCTAGTCTCTACGCATTAGGTGTGCGCAAGGGCAATGTCGTCATTATACTATCTCCCAACTCAATCCTCTTCCCAATCGTCTCACTCTCCGTTATGTCACTCGGCGCAATCATCACCACAGCTAATCCGATAAACACTTCCGACGAAATCTTCAAACAGATCAACGATTCGCGCCCTGTTCTCGCCTTCACCACATGTCAGCTAGTCTCCAAACTCGCCGCCGCGTCGGATTCGAACCTCCCGGCGATTCTCATGGACGAAAACCACGTTCCTTCGCAAAATCACGACGAGCGCGTGAAAATAGTCGGGAGGTTAGAGACGATGATTGAAACGGAACCGAGTGAGTCACGAGTGAAGCAACGAGTCGACCAGGACGATACGGCGGCTCTGTTATACTCATCAGGTACGACGGGGACGAGCAAAGGAGTAATGCTGACTCACCGTAACCTAATCGCTTTGGTACAAGCATACCGGGCCCGGTTCGGTTTAGAGCAACGAACCGTTTGCACAATCCCAATGTGCCACGTATACGGTTTCGGGAGTTTCGCGACGGGGCTAATCGCGTTAGGATGGACAATCGTTGTTCTTCCCAAATTCGAGATGTCTCAGCTTCTCTCGGCGGTGGAGATTCACCGATCTTCGTACCTTTCCCTTGTGCCACCGATTGTGGTAGCTATGGTCAACGGAGCAAACGAGATCAATTCCAAGTATGATCTGAGCTCGTTGCACACCGTTGTGGCTGGAGGAGCACCGTTGAGCAGAGAGGTAACGGAGAAGTTCGTTGAGAATTATCCGAAGGTTAAGATTTTACAAGGGTATGGTTTGACTGAGTCAACGGCTATAGCTGCTTCTATGTTTAATAAAGAGGAGACTAAGAGGTATGGAGCCTCTGGTTTGTTGGCTCCAAATGTGGAAGGTAAGATTGTGGATCCGGATACGGGTCGGGTCTTGGGTGTGAATCAAACGGGTGAGCTTTGGATTCGAAGTCCCACTGTGATGAAAGGTGTTTATTCTTGATCTTTAGCTCATCTATCTGTAAAAGGTGTTGTTTTTGTTTTTGTTTTTGTTTTTGGTGTTGTCTGAAACTTCTTAAGTTGTTTAAAGGTTATTTCAAGAACGAAGAAGCTACTGCTTCTACTATTGATTTAGAAGGATGGTTGAAAACAGGAGATTTGTGTTACATTGATAGTGAAGGGTTTGTCTTTGTTGTTGATAGATTAAAGGAGCTCATCAAATGCAATGGTTATCAGGTAAAAAACTACATATAATCAATCAACTTTAGTTGATCTTTCTTAATGCATGGATCATCTGAATAGTAAAGTTGGTGGTTTTGGTAAATGGTAAAATGCTTGTTAGGTTGCGCCAGCTGAACTAGAGGCATTGTTGCTTGCTCATCCAGAGATTGCTGATGCAGCAGTAATACCGTAAGTTCTGCTTTTAACATTACCCATCAGCAAATTCTTCTCTTTAAAGATCCTTTTTGCTGAAGCTTTTACTTTTCTTTCTTATGGTTTTTGAAGTATTCCTGACATGGAAGCTGGGCAATATCCAATGGCATATATTGTAAGAAAAGCTGGAAGCAACTTATCTGAAAGCGAAATCATGGAATTTGTCGCAAAACAGGTTTTTTCAACAATGCATATCATATTTTGTCACTAATCTAATCGTGTTTCCTTAGATTTTAACGGGAGTTTTTGTTTGGATTACATAGATATCACCGTACAAGAGGATTCGCAAAGTCACATTTTTGGCTTCAATCCCCAAAAATCCCTCTGGCAAGATTTTAAGAAGAGAACTTATAAAGCTCAGAACCTCAAAACTCTAGCAGGAAGCTCTGTCACCATCCTTATCTCGCACTTAACGGTTAGTTAGCCCGTTTGTTTGGTTTAAATGTTAATTTACTTCTTCTACAGATATCTCTATCAAAACTGAATAATGATATACAAACTGAAGGCTTATATAGAATCTCTTTTTCTATATATACACAAACAGAAAAGACCTTTGTGTGTAAAAGCGCTCTCCACAACTCATAAACTGTTAAAAAACTAGAGACTGGAGCTTGCTCTGATCATGGGCTGTGCAACGAAAGAGAGGGAAGAAATATGAAACCGATGAAGCTCCCTTGCACGACGTGCTCATGGAGGACACATCATGGTTCATCGTCTTCTTCACACCATCATCACCTTCATCATCATCATGGTTAGACAAACTCCAGTTTCTCAACAACACGAGGACGTGATCCATCAAACCTCCATCGCAAGGTACCTGTAAAGGGCCACAAATGGTGGAACCAAACTCTTCCTCTGCCATCTCCAACAAGACCTGAAAGATTGGATGTTTCAGATAATTCAACGGCAAAACGAACCTCCTGCCTTCTCTGGTGTACACAGCAAAGTGTCCTTTCTTACATTTCCTCCACTTCTCCATCAAATCGGTGAGTCTAAGCCTCGTGCAAGATCTTTTCTTCAGAGACATATATGGAACTTTGATCTGTTACCAATATAATACCGTTTTGTAAACTGTTAGTATGTTGCTGTCTGAACTATACTTGCCTCTCTCTCCACATATATATACTACAAAATGTGATTAGTGTTTGTGGTAGTTGTCATGCGGCTCAAAATGAGGATTAGGGATGTGTGGAAGGAGTAAGGTAGCCGTGTGATTTTTAATTATTTGGGTTGAAATTAGTTACTATGGTCTTGCATCTCTAGGCATAAACAATATTTTTTTGGCAAAAAAAAAAAAATCTAAACGACAAACATATATGATAAAATTAAGAAACGGTCCGTACCCCAGCTAGTATTATGAAAACCAAATTGTAAAATTTAAAAAGAAATTATATATCGTCAGTCAAAATCTTAACAGAAAACAGATGAAATAAAAGATATTTACATAAGATTATATATGAATATACGAAAAAAATGCTCTAATAACCGATGTTTTTAATTGATAATAATAAAATTCAAAAATAATTTATTAGAATGAATAAACTAGCAAGATAAAACAAGAGAAATAGTGCATTAATAAATTTAATTGCGGATGGTATAAACAACACTTACATATAATTGAGGCCACATAGTATTAGTTTGTGAGAAGGTAAAAGGAGATGTGGTGGTGACAATAGAGCATGTGAGATGTGACCGTTTAGAGCAAATTGCTGCTGCTTTTCTGTGTTAAATTCACGTCCTCAACTTCTCTATTCTTACTTTCTTGTGTACCTATCTCCCTTGTTTTAATTTCTTCTTGTCTTTTTCTTGAAGTCACATGAAATCCTACAAGCCCTCACTTTTCAACTATGTGTAGTCCCGAGTAGTACACCGTTTTAATTTCTATTTGCTGCATCTTGATCTTTGTGGTATGTACTTAGATGAGGTCTGAACCGTAGAAAAATATTGGTTTTATTGTTTCATAAACCAAAGTAGAAAACCAGAGAAATTACAAACTTTCAAACTAATTTTCGAGGCACTCTAAAAATAATGCAAGCTTTGATATTATTTTCCTCATTCGTTTACGCTAAACCGTCTGAATTTCACAATCACAATTACACATGAAACACAACTCTCTCGAACACATATTTTTCTCTGAACAAAACCAGATTGCAGCCAAATGCTAATCAAAAAAATGATCGTCTGACTCTAAAACCCTAAACCCTGAAATTTTCCAGCTCAGTCACCCTGACCTGACTCAAACCTCTAAACTCCGTGCCGTGAGCATAACTGTCATCTTCATCCATTAAATAAGCAAAATGGAGTAGCACGGTAAACCAGGAGGTGAGTTTGGTGGCTAAGTAAGAGAAAATGGTTGCAAATTCTCATATGGATGAAGATGTTGCAACTTTACATAGATAGCGGAAGAAGCATCCTTCGCTTCTTCTTCCTGGCTAACCTTACTTGCTTTGTGACCTTCATGCAAATTAGTAGCAGCAAAGTGACACATACCAAGATGAATGCGAGTTGTAACCGCTTGAAGTACAATGAAACCGCTGAAAACACTAAGAATGCTAAGATGACTAGCTCCCAGATGACAAAGACTACAACATCCACCCTGGATCAAGCCAAATATAAGCTTATTAATAATGTATAACTCATGAAGATCTGTACATGTTAGTGAAGCTTAATAAGTAAAAGTCAAACAACAAAGGACTCAATCATGATTGTAAGAGATAAGAAGGAAGAGAATTTCGACCAATTCATCACATAAAAATGGGACTGAATTTCAAAAAAGAGATGTAAATCAATTAACTACAGTGTAACCTACTCTTAAAAAAAGAGTTTGCACTACGTAGTGTCTGATTGGTTGTGGCTGTAGATTTAGAATTTTAGCAGTAGAATTTGATCTGAATCAAATTTCCATAATAAATAGTTTGCAGAGCCAACCTTCCATAATTTTCCAAAGACCAAAATTTATGGCTTTAGGTTTTTAGCTTTCTACAGCAAAAAAAAGACCAAAAAAAGTAAACAAAAATAAAAATGGTTTTAGCTTTATAAAATAGATGTAAAGCGTGATTGCTTTGAATTTAGAGCTTTAGATCCAAATATGGCTGTAGACAGGTTTTAAAGACACAACCAATCAAGCCCGTAATCTTACGACAGAAATATATGGGACTAGTATTCTGGGAAAGACAAGATAGATGACATATATTGTATTAGATAATAATTAGCTCCTTCTTAGCTAGAAAATGGAACGAACCACAATGTATATGAGAGGGAAGGCGATTTGAAATGGAACGAGGTCAGAGGAACCAAGAAACACATGGGTGCATTACTACTCTCTATCTTATCTGTCTATATATCACAAAACCCTACACGCACACAATGATAAGCATGAAAGGCTGCTGATACTATAATGAAACCAAAATAATTATACCAGAATATCAGACATAATCATGCCAAGCATCAAGAGAACATCATGTGGATGGTAGCAGTGATTATACTTTCAAATTTTAATCGAGTTAACCAAAAACAAAAATAGTAGTGAGACTGAACACTCTAATAAACACACTACACTCAAAGACCTATTGCTACTTTACATACAGAACTAACTTCAACTTGCCTGAACTGACAATGTCAAAAATCGCATTAAGGTCACAAAGCAGCTAGCTTGACTTAGCATATATAATTACGATAGAGCCAGAAGATCAAATCACACTCCTCTGGCTCTGGGATGCATATTTTCCTTACTGTGAGTGTATAATGTGCAATGAACTTGAAAATATCTTAAAGTTCATACTTTACTCAATTTACGCATTCCTTGGACGGACTACCAAATCTTCCATAGCCAGCCTCAAATAAACATTACCAGGTATACTTTGGACGGCTAAACATAGATCAACATCCATTTCCTATATCTTCCAAATCACAATTCTTTGTGCAGATTTAACAAAGAGTTGATATCAAATTCTGTAAATCAGGATCATGTTAGATGTTCTGAGTAAAACTCACGACTCCGACTAAGAAGTTAAAATTCCCCGATTCGAACATGACATTCAGATCTCCCAAACCCTAACTTCCAAAAGTAAAATTCACGCAACTAAATCCAATTCTCTAAACATTATGCAACCAGAGCTAAAATCCAGCGAAGAAACACAACTGAACGATAATTGAAAAACAAAAATGCACAGATCTCGAATCATAAAAAAAAAAAAAGCAATAATCCTCACCTAGAAGAAGAAAAACTCGAGGTCGACGAGAAGAAAGAAACAGATGCCCAATCATGCTTTGATCGAATCTGATATTCCCTCAGCTGCTCTGCTAGATTCGATCTTGTTATCATCGCTTTCCCTATTGCAGCGTTCTCCGATTTCACCACCAAAAAAAATCCTCCTCTTCTCAGTCGACTGATTTAGCCAGAGAATCGTCGGAGAAACACGAGACTGAAGATCAATTCTACGTGACACGATTTGAAATCGAAGAATCAAACAACGGGAAACAACTCTGGAGATTCAAATTTTGTCAGAGACGAAACAATGTTTCGATTCGTCTAAAGCTCGTTAGGCGTAGACTCTTCTTCCTTTCCTCCGTCTCGGTGTCAAATTCCCGGGTCGGGTTATAACTTTCCGGTTCTATACCCGATTCGACCCGCATTGAATTTAGAAGCCCATGTTAGTTAGGGTAATGATGTACACATTGGGCCCTTCGAGATCTTAAACTAAACAAAATATTGAGTTCCGTTAATGGGAAAGCTGCCGTTACGTGTACGTAATTTAGTAGAGTTAGATCATTTTGTGTTTTGATCTATAAAATTGTTTTATCTTTGGGGTACAATTTTCTCATTATACTCAAAGTAGGAATGTTAGATGGGATAATTGCGTGCGATGTCACATGTATGTTATTTTATTTTTTTATTATAGTCGGAATTTTTAGATGAAAGCATGCAATCGTTAAATAGATTTTTGGTGGCTCGTTAAATGGTTGATGATGCGTATCGGTCCTTTCCACCACAAAGTATGCGGGTTGTACAAGCCTGCTATGTAGATGGTTGATGACCCGTATCGTGTGTTTGATAGTTTTTTTTTGTGTTTGATAGTTACTAGAAATCCATAGATTTTGTTACATTTTTATAGTTCTATTGGAAAATCATTAGTACAACTTATAAATGGCATGTGATTTATTATTGTTGTCGAGGTGTTTGATTTGGTTCCGGTTTAATTTTTTCCTTTTTTCACATCTGGTTTCGGTTTATAATTTTTTTTGGTAATTTTGTTAAAAAAAATGATAAGTATAAAAACTAAAATTGGATTAGTAACGATATCGATCGATTCAAAAAAAATATATATGAAATATATCTCTGATCTTTGTTTCCATGTTGATTCTAATCTTTTCTATTTAGTTCTAATTTAGTTTTATATTTCCATCAAAATTTTGATGAGGTTTATCCTAATTGAACACTTGGACTAGGTGCACAAAATAATTTGTTAGCGATCAATTTAATATATATATATATATATATATATATATATATATATATATATATATATTTCAATTTAGGAGCAAAAACGATTGCTTTGTTTGGTATGTGTCGGTACAGTGACCGTCCCAATGCCTAAAATAAAAAGATTCGTTATGTTACAAGTTGCGTGTTTACGAAACGTCTCAATTTATTATGTGGCATGTCGACTTGAATCTTTCAACCGAACACGATTCATTTTATCTAAGCAAAATCCGAAATGGTGCGTTCTCAATGCCCCCATCTGTTGAGTCTTATTTTAATATAATGACAAAGCTTACGTCCGTAATCATATAAGCCGAAAAATAACACCACATACATATATAAAATTTAATTCTCTTAACTATTTCAAATAACGTTTGTTTATCTTAACTATATATATGCTTCACACCTTCGGCTTCGTAAAAAAAAAAAAAAAACTTTTTGTAACGTCTTTTAGAAGGTAAATTATCAGAGGAGTAATGTCGGGAAAATGGCTTTTACATACCTCGACAATTAGTGTATGTTGAGTTCATGCCTAAACTATACCTATATGCTAAAACATACCCAATTTAAGACATAATTTGAATTTCGATATCGAAATTTTAATTTTGTGCGCCGTCATACATTTCATCTAACCCCGTTATTTATCCGTTAATTGTTGATTACGTGTAATCCAGGTGGCAACACGACGTCGTTTTAGTGTTAAAACGTCAAGCTTATGTGGATTTAAAACGACGTCGTGTTGGCCATAAAACGGGAAACCTTTAACCTAATGAAAACGGCGTCGTTTACAACTCCTTCGTTTCAATTTTTTTTTTGTCCCCAAATCGCATCGTCTTCTAACTCATCTTCTCTCCCAGTCGAAACCCTATATCCAATTCACCCGAATCTAAACCCCAAACGAAACGTAAATCATGAATTACAAACCTAATTAGATTTCTTTCTCCTTCTTCTTCAGTTCAATTCATCTAATCTTCTAAACCTAACGCAAAGTTAAAAGCAAAATCGAAGTCGAAAATGAGGTAATTTCATGATTTATGTTTAGATTCTATTCATTTGTATAATTATTGTTTTGGGCAAATCCCTCTTTTGTTGTTATATTATTCGATGGGGTCGATGTGGTCGATTGGTGGGGTCGAAGGGTTCGATTCGTACAATGTCCTTTTCATTTGTATAATTATAATCTATTATTTTGTCGATAATGTGTCCATGTGCTGCTTTTGATCTAATTGCTCGAAAAAGACAAGCCGAAACCATTTTTGTATTGTATATTGAATTTAATATACAATCTATATGTGTATGAGATTTTTCTATATTGTATTCTATATGGTATTCTATATTTTATTCTATATGTGTCGATGTGAATGTTATTGATATTGTTGTTAAATGTCGTGTTTTTCAGCTGTGACGATGTTACATTTCAAATATACTACAACGGGAAGTTTGTGGTTTCAGAAGGCAATGTTCTTACATATGTCGGAGGCGATATTAATACTCTTGAGAGCAAACCAGAAGATTTTTTTACATGCTTGAAGGACTCGGTGGGATAGTCTTTGTTTGGACAACGGATATTGTATAAACTCCCATTCGAGGAATTCACAGAGTTGAAGCTGTTGTATGATGGATATGAAAATCTTCAGAGAATGTGTTTAGCTACAAAGTGGACTAAAGCGGCTGATGTTTTTTTAGAGGCGGATGATATTTCTGAAAGAAGGAATGATGATAGAGGTGAGAATGATGCTAGAGGTCAAAATGATGAGGATGGTAGAGGTCAGGCTGATGGTGATCAGGATGGTATAGGTCAAGGTGATGGTGATAATGTTAGAGGTCAGGCTGATGGTGAGGACGCTAGCGTAGAGGATGATGGTGATAATGTTGGACCTTATGATGATGATGATTGCAATTCTGAGGCAACTCCTCCAAATTCTGATTGTGATGAGGATGCAAGAAGGTATGGTATTTACAGAAAGGGCAGTGGAGAGATTAGATTGGGACAAAGTTTTGATAGCATACCTCAATTCAGGGAAGCTGTAGTTGATTATGCACTTACAGAAGGCTTTAATATAAAGTTTTCAAGATGGGGATCTGAGAAATCTGAAGTGATATGTGCATCTGGTGGTGGTTGCAAATTCAGAATCTATTGCTCTATAGAAAGAGCAATAGGCAAGTATTTGGTGAAGACATGCAATGATGAGCATTCTTGCATCAAAGACGGGTATAGYAAGGTAGTGAAAGATGGTGTGATTGTTAATTTGTTATTGAATGACATAAGGAAAAATCCTGATTACAAGCCAAAGAGAATGCAAGAAGCACTTGAGGAGCGTTACAACTTGATAGTCTCAAATGATCAGTGTAGAAAAGCCAAGGCAAAAGCATTGGCAATCATACAAGCTGAGCATGATGAGCAATTTGCTAGGCTGAAAGACTACCGGCTAGAGCTTATGGAGTAAGTCAATCTTCTTTTTTTAGCTAACTCATTCTTCTTTATGGTTAGTTTGTTTCATAGCTAACTTAATCTTCTTTTTTTTCCTATAGTTCAAATCCAAAATCTACTGTTGAGTTAGGGACAGTGACTGTTGATGATGTTGAGAAATTTGATAGGTTTTACCTATGCTTTGCATCCTCCGGAAAACTTGGCTTGATCATTGTCGACCCATCATTGGAATAGATGGTTGTTTTTTAAAGAGCAATGTCAAAGGTCAACTATTAGCAGCTATTGGAAGAGATGCCAACAATCAGTTCTTCCCTGTTGCATGGGCTATTGTTCCCATTGAAAATACTGAGAGTTGGATATGGTTTATCAAACTCCTTAAGAATGACTTGAAGCTAATAGATGGAGAAGGATTCACACTCATTTCCGATAGGCAGAAGGTGATTCTCATCTTTACACTCTATTAATATCATAAATTACACATATGTATAATTATCCACTACCTTTGACTTGATAGGGTTTGCTACTTGCTGTTGATCAAGAAATGCCTAAAGTGGAACACCGTATGTGTGCCCGACACATCTATGGGAACCTGAGGAGAGCTTATCCAAGCAAAGAATTGCCAAAAGACTTATTTTGGGCTGCTGCCAAAAGTTTCAACATTGGAGACTATGAAAGGGCCATGGAAGATCTGAAGAACTTTGATAAGGGTGTGTATGAAGCTGTGATGCAGAAGAATCCCCATAACTGTAGCCGTGCTTTCTTCAGTTGCACATCAGTTTGTGAAGACGTCTCTAATAACTTCTCTGAGTCTTATAACAGCACTATCAACAATACACGAGAGATGCCTTTGGTAGCTATGTTGGAGACCATCAGACGACAATGTATGTTGCGTAATGAGATGAGAAGGAAAAAAGCACTGAAGCATCAAGGGAAATACAGTGAGAAAGTGGCCAATACCATTGCAGCTGAGGAGAAATATCGTAAGTATTGTCAGGTAATCCCTTGTGGCAATGGACAATACGAGGTGGCTGAGAATAATATACATGGGTTTAAGGTTGATATGAATGCAAGAACATGTGCATGCAGAAGATGGAATATGTGTATCCCTTGCGTCATGTATTGCGGTCATTCTTTTGAAGAAGCTTAAGCTGAAGATTTTGTATCCGATTGGTACTTGACATCAAGATGGATTAGTCAATCGTCACCACTCATGGGATTTAATGGTTTGAGATTATGGAGAAAATCGGTGAAGAAATGATTCAACCACTAGGGAGATATCTAAAGGACCTAAAGAAACAAAAAGGATCAAAGGAAAGAATGAGTCTCCTCGAGAAAAGAAGATAAAGAAAGGAAAAGAAGTTGAAGAACCTCCTCATAAGAAGGCGAAAATCACAAGAGAAGGGATGACTTTCATTGTGGAAGGTGCGATATAAAGGACACAATACTAGGAAATGTCCTAATGTTGGAGTCTATCTAAAAGGGCACAAAAGCAAAAAGAACAAGGTCCAAGCCAGCAGTGAAGGTCCAAGCCAACCAAGTCAATCTTCACAAATTTCACTTTGTGATTGAACATGGTATTTCTCTTTTATGAATATAGTTTCTCTTGTATAGACGGTTTTAGGGTAGTAGGGATGAAGGTTTTGTCATCGTGATGATTTTCTTTTGGCTTGTCATACAACATATTAAATAAAACACAAGTCACACAAAATAAAACACAACATTAAAGCTTATGGAATCATCATCAAAACATAAGCCAAGCCAAATACATGACTAAAAACAAATGATCAAATTTTTGAAAGAACGCAACCTCGTATCTCTTTTCCGAGAAGAGACCATGACTTTGAACTCTCCAATCTCCTTCTCACACCTTTAGCAATTGCGAAATAGATTCAATCTCCGTTCCATAGCTATTTGTCACGTCCATTCTTTGAAGTCTCCATCTCGATTCCACATCATGTAAACTTTTACGTAAGCTTCCCACATCTACTTTTATCTTCTCAACAACATTCTCTACCTCCTCCATCTCTTGAACCATAGCTATATCGGTCCTTGAATAAATGTTTATCATCGTAATGAGAACAACGAATATCTTCAATATATCGACTACATTCCCAATAATGAAGCAATATAATCGAAAAAATTACCTCCTTTGAGCCATACGGACAACAATGAAACAACCTTCCAGGATTTTTCAATGTCTCGATGTCGATTGTAGAACTTGCACCACATCTACATTTTCTCGCATCCTCTGCCTTTATCATCCCCGTGCAGCCTCACACTCCTACGAATTTCGAAATGAAATTCGAAAACCCTTAAATCTTGAAATCGAAATCGATATTCGAACACATAGGTTTAGTGAGAATCGAAATACTTGAACTAGCGGAAGACATTCAAGATCGCTTATCAAAAACCCCAAATCGAATGCTCTTTTCGCAAGTGAAGATGAAGATATAAACGAAGATGAAGATGAGTTATGGCCAAGACGCGTCCTTTTAAATCCACATAAGCAGCGTTTAACACTAAAATGACGTCGTGTTGCGCGATTCTGCGTGTCAACAATTAACGGATAAATGAGGTTAGATGAAATGTATGACGCAAAATTAAAACTTCGATATCGAAATTCAAATTATGTCTTAAGTTGGGTATGTTTTAGCACAAGGTATAGTTTAGGCATGAACTCAACATACACTAATTGCACAAGGTATAGTAATGTCATGTATAGTAAGTAATTAACCCAAAAATATCCGAAATCTAGCTTTTGTCGACGTGGCTAAAGAGGTGTAATGGGCCCACATGACCGACATCTATGCAAAAAGCCTATCAAAACCGACCATCGAGTTCCATTTGTGGGCTCCTGTAACGTTCTTCAGACACGTGTTGACCATATATTGGCTTAGTCCATGCATTTCCATTTACTGACACAGGTAGCAATTTGCCACGTGGCGTGATGGCTATGGCTAGTTAAACCTGTTAATAGCTCGGTCATATCTACTCTCTATTTTTGATGATTCATTTTTTAGAATGTATTGCAATTAATACCCGTTATTTTTATTTCTTAGAAAATAACCTTAAAGTCTTAAAAGAGTTGGAAAACATCCCTTTCAAGTTTGAAGTTTCTCTACAAACTTCTAATGTGCCTAAGAATCTGCTTAACACCGGCGTTCTTCTCCTAGTTGAAATACATATATATAAACTCTATGATCTACTTCACATATTTTTTACAAAAAATTACACAATAATCTTTTTTTTTTAAACCCAAAAAGGCAAAAAAATTTTAATACAAACATTAAAATGAACATTAATAAAAAAAATTCTTCTAAGAGTTTTTGCTTCCATTCCAATTCTTTAGTATTTTTTATATTTCATTGTGTATTATGTGAATTAAATCATAAGAATATGACACAACGACTAGTTCAAACCACTATATTATGTATATCCTAATCCATTCAAATTCTTTAATCATACATATCGTATCTATATAATTTTGTAATATACAATCAAATAATAAATTAAAAAGATGTACGTCGACCATGTAACCAAACTTCCATACATCTCCCGTGAACTAAAAGTACATGACTATGCGAATATCTAATATTAGTTAACTCTTCATCTAATATATTAAAAACATATATCCTTAAATTAAGAAAAAATAAGGGGGTGAGTGAGTCGGTGACTTCATGATATTCGATATTCATCCACCGACGTAAAGCAAAGGGGTTCATTCTGCAATTTAAGAAATAGTATCCATCCTTTGCCATATTTAAATATTAATTAATATCTTTAACAGCGTGACTTCCGCGTCGGCCTGGACCCTCCTCTTCACACTATAAAACCCCACTCATCACACAGCTCTTTAAAACAAACCATCATCATAAAGCAACAAAAAAATCAAATCGAATTTCGAAATTGCTGTTTAATATTTACTGTTAGCCTTTCAATCGATTCAAGATTAACTATGGCGGAAGAGTACAAGAACAACGTTCCCGAGCACGAGACCCCTAAGGTCGAGACAGAAGAGTCATCAACGACGACGCCAGAGGTTAAGCCTCGGGGCATGTTCGATTTCTTCAAGAAAAAGGAGGAAGTGAAACCTCAAGAGACAACTACTCTCGCATCTGAGTTCGAGAACAAGACTCAGATCTCTGAACCAGAGCCGAAGCACGAAACGGAGGAACATAAAGAGAATAAGCCTACTCTACTCGAGCAGCTTCACCAGAAGCACGAGGAGGAAGAAGAGAACAAGCCAAATCTCCTCGAAAAACTTCACCGTTCCAATAGCTCTTCTTCCTCTGTAAGTAAAAGTTTTATTAGTCTGTAGTTTTTGGGTTAGTAAGGAAACAAACTCATGGTTTTGAAACTTTAATTTTGAACAGTCGAGCGATGAAGAAGGTGAAGACGGCGAGAAGAGAAAGAAGAAGAAGGAGAAGAAAAAGACCATTGAAGGAGATGTGAAAACAGAGGAAGAGAATAAAGGAGTAATGGACAAAATCCAGGAGAAGTTTCCACACAGCGAGAAACCAGAGAGTCATGGTGTACCACCAGTCGTCACCACTATGCCAGCACCACATTCGGTAGAGCATCAAAAACCAGAGGAAGAAGAGAAGAAAGGACTAATGGATAAGATCAAGGAGAAGCTTCCTGGCCACAGCAAGAAACCTGAGGATTCACATGTCGTCAACACCACACCGCTGGTTGAAACAGCAACACCGATTTCAGAGCATCCGGAGGAGAAGAAGGGATTTATGGAAAAGATCAAAGAGAAGCTTCCAGGCCACCACGCCAAGACTAGTGGAGAGGAGGAGAAAAAATAAAGAGTCTAATTAGCAAGAAAAAATTGAATGAATGAATAAATGTGATATTGGAGTGGGGACATTTGCTGTGTGTTTTGTGTTCATTCTCTCTCTCTCTCTCTTTTTCTTTTTCTACAAGTTTATGTATCATTTTGTGTTTAGATCATTTGTGTTTTAATCTATAAAATTGTTTGATCTATGGGTCATAATTCTATCTTTATACTCAAAAGGAGCCTAAATGGATAATTGTGTGCGATGTTTTCTCATGAATAGTAAAATTTTCTTAAATAAAATTGGATTTTTCAGATGAAAGCATGCAATCTTTGTATTAATATAGTAAATTTCAACGGGAACTATTGTTGTTGATGAGAATCGGTCCGTTCCGCCACAATTCATGCGGGTTGGAAGATAAGATGTATAATTTTTTAGCTGAATTTCGTGGACCAAACTACATGCTAAATCTAAATAATTTTACTATTAAAAAACTAAGATTTGGAATGATGTAAGAGTAAAACTAAGATTTGGTAAATCTTAAAAATATGGAAATTTTATTTATATTGATAGTAGTAATAGAGACCGGTTCAAGAACAAACTTATGAATAGTATTTTTCTATATAAATGAACGTAGTGATAACTAATTAATAGTACTGAACCGATTTTTGTATGGAGTCTATATTTGGCCAAGAAGTGTAATGTAGTAGTTTTTTTTTTTTTCCTTTGGTTTTAATGTTTGTAGTGTAGTAGTTGTGTTAATATTATTATTGTGTCACAATTTGGGTTCAAACCCACTTAATACATGTCGAAGAAAAAGAAAAAAATAGACATATATTTACAACCCGTTCATACACCTTATAAACAAGTCATACCCGAATCATGTGCTTGTTAATCAAAATCGTAGGCGTTGATCCGTTTTGGTAACCTTATTGGTAAATTATTGGCACAACATATAAATTGCAGTGTTTCATATTTTGGTGCCCATGTATTTTGATATGGTTTTGGTTCAAATTTTTTGGTTTTCAGTTTAAATAAAAATAAAAATAAATTTAAACCGGTTTTAATAATAGTTTAGATTTGAGTTAATATTGTTTCTTTAATCAATTACATCTCTATATTTTTTTTATCAACGATGTATTAAAAACCTAAAACGGTTCAGAAATACAAACCGATAGAATAATATTTACATAACAAATCTCCTCTGAAAGAACTCTAACACTAAAAGCTAAGTTATCTGCTTTCGTATTTGAAAGTCGAGGGATTACAATGATTAATCGAAGGATTAATTACATAGAAATTACTTACATCTCTATTTTTATCTATTTCGAAATTTTATATATGATTTTGAGGAATACGGTTTGATTTTAAATTTTTTTGGCTGAGGGTTTATATGTGGTGAACAAATTTATTTGTTGCAAAGTTTAACGCGATAAATTAATTAAATCAATTTAGCAACGGAAACGGTTGCTTTGTTTGGTATGTGTCGGTTGAGTGACCGCCCCAATGCCTAAATTTTTTAAATTTGGCCTGTTAATTACGGGTCGCGTGTTCATGAAACGTCTCAATTTATTATGTGGCACGACGTTTTAAAACTTTCAACCCAATACGATTCATATAATTTAATAAATTTAAGCAGAAACCGAAATTGTGCGTTCTCAATGCCACCATCTGTTAAAATCCTGTTTAAAAATAACGATATAGCTTTTGTCCGTAATCATACAAGGCCAAAAACGACATCACACACCTATCTTTTTCATACTTTTAATTATTTCAATACCGTTGTTTATCATAAATAATCTGACTACGAAACTAAAATTTATTTTGCTGCATAATTTTTATTTTTTGGTAACGTCTGATTTATTAAAAGAGTAATGTCATAATTTACTCGAAAATGGGCCTACATGACCGACATACATGGTTAAGCCAATCAAAACCGACCATAGAGTTCTATACGTGGACCCTACTTTCAAACGTGTCAGCTTTCTTTTACTTCGTTCTAATTTCTCTGATGATTACATTAGTCTTTCCACCTTTATTTTTTTTATTCCTACCAATTATGTATTGCCACGAGTCGTAAATCTTATGGCTCAGTTAAATCTGATAATAGTTCGGTTATAATTACTTCCTAGTTGCAATGATACGTTTTTAAGAAGGTATTGTCATTTAAACCCATTATTTTTTATGTTTTACAGAGATAACTTGAACGTCATGAAAGAGTTGGAAACATCTGTTACCCTTGTAAATAAAAAACTAAAGGAAAAATGTTTAAATTTTTTAAAAAGAGTTCTACTTCCAGGTAAATTATTTAGTTTTTATATCTTATAAAAACTTTGAATAACGATCATATTCAAATTCCAAACCACTACATTATATTCCTAGTCTATTCCAAACTCTTGCGTGAAAAAAAAAAAAAGAAGAAAAAAGTCTATTCCAAACTCTTCACTAATACATCTGTTATCTATATAACTTTATAAGATGCAATCAAATAATAGATTAAAAGGATGTACTTCGACCACGTAACCATAGTTCTTGAAGATACAGCTCCCTGTAGATGAAATGTACATGACTCTGCGTTATCTAATATTAGTGTAATAACATGTAATCCTTTAAATTAACAAAAAAAAGTGGTGATATCATGATATTCATCTACCGACTTAGCAAAAGGGGTCATTCTGCAATTTTAAAAATAAATATCCATCCATACTTTGCTTTATTAGAAAAATAATTAAATCTTTACAGCGTGACCTCCGCGTTGGCCTGGACCCTTCTCTTCGCACTATAAAACCCCACTCTCTTCTCTTCTCTCATCACACACACACCTCATTCAAAACCATCTAAAAGCAACCTACACAAATTTCTCATATTTTTCAACGTTCAATCGATTCGGATTAACTATGGCGGAAGAGTACAAGAACAACGTTCCCGAGCACGAGACCCCAAAGGTCGCTACAGAGGAATCATCGGCGACGACGGCTGATGTTAAGGATCGTGGATTGTTCGATTTCTTGGGGAAGAAGAAAGAGGAAGTGAAACCTCAAGAGACAACGACGCACGAGTCTGAGTTGGATCATAAGCCTAAGATCTCGGATCCGGCGTTAGCGGCAGAGCACGAGGAAGTGAAGGAGAACAAGATTACCGTCCTCGAGGAGCTTCAGGAGAAGACCGAGACGGATGAGGAGAACAAACCAAGTGTCATCGAAAAGCTTCACCGATCCAACAGCTCTTCTTCCTCTGTAAGTAAAAATTAGGTTTGATCGAAATGGTTGATCAAGAGATCATGATACGATTTAGATCAGTTTTCTAGTTTTTGGTTAAATTTTGTTGGATGTGGTAACTATTTTACGTCAGAGTAAGGGATGATCGATCTTGATTGAACTAAACTAATAATCATACTCATACTCATGTTTCTTGAAATTTGAATATCTAACAGTCTAGCGGAGAAGACGGTGAGGAGAAGAAGAAGAAGAAGGAGAAAAAGAAGATCGTCGAAGGAGAAGAAGAAAAGAAAGGAGTAGCGGAGAAAATCAAGGAGAAGCTTCCAGGCCACCACGACAAGAAACCAGAAGATGATCATGTACCAGTGTCGGAGAGTGTGGTGGAGCATTCGGCGGAGCATTACCAAACAGAGGAAGAGAAGAAAGGAGTAATGGATAAGATCAAGGAGAAGCTTCCAGCCCACAGCAAGGAACCAAAGGATTCACCAGCCGTAACGGAGCACCCGGTGGAGCATTCGGCGGAGAAGAAGGGGATTTTGGAAAAGATTAAAGAGAAGCTTCCAAGTCATCACGCCAAGACAGAGGAAGAGAAGAAAGAAAAAGTCTGATTAAGAAAACAAATGATGAAAAAATGAATAATGGTATGTGAGTGGGACATTTGCTGTGTTTTAGTGATCATTATCTTTCTCTTTTTAAATTGTTCTTGTGCCTTTCGTTGATTGCATTTGATCCTTTATTTTGTAATTTCATTTTATCTTTTATATAAAAGGTTTGCATATGGTTTCTAGCTAGTTAATGTTTTTGAGTTTATGTGATTTGATTTTTGTGTAAATTTTCAGTTGGTATTCCATAAAACTCCTTTGCATATTCTACGTTTGATGATTACGTTCTTCACATGATCACCGCGATTTGACAAAAAGTTTCAAATGATGACATGTATCAAGAGGAAAATAATGAGGATAAATACTAAATTCTCACACCATTCAGCAGATAATCTTATTCTAATAATACGAATATGAACTAGCTCCAATATTTCGCCATCTGGCTTTTTAAGATTTTGGCCATATAAACCCCCTACCAATGTTCCCCAATTATTTTCCAACAAGAAAAACCATTATCATCAACATTCAATAATGATAAGGAACAAAGAGGAAAACATTTCAAATAATATATCACAATTAAAAAAAGACAAAAAAAAACTAATAGTGATGCAATTTTAGATTTTTTAAAAAATATTTAATGTATTATATTTATAATGAATGTTCCATAAAAGATTGATTGTGTTTATGTTAATTCTTAGTACTTAATTATATGATTACTATTTATGCTATAACTAGAGGTCAAAATGTTTAAACCAAACCAACCCATAATTCAATAAGTTCAAACTTAAATAGTTTTTGGTTGACCCAACTCATTTGTTAAATGAGTTGAGTTAACCCATAACTTAATTAATTTGATGGTTTTAATGATTAAATGAGTTGAGTCAACTCAGATGACCTATAAAAATAAAATAATTAATTAATAAATAATTTAATTACAATGAATATAAAAATAACTAATAAATCATTATTATCATTATATATTATCATTTTATTATCTATGACATAAAATATAGATTGCGTTTTCTGGCGAAAATTATGAAATCACATTTTTGGCGGGAAAATTACGGAATCATGTTGTTGGCAAAAAATTGTGGAATCGAGTTTTTTGCAAAAAGTTGTGAAACGTAATTTGGGAAAATATGAGAAAATGTGGACTCGTATTTATGGCGGAAAAATATGGACTCGTGTTTTTTGGCGGGAAAATACGGATTCGTGTTTATGAAACCAAATAATCATGAAACCGTGTTTTGGCGGGAAAATTACGGAATCATGTTGTTGGCAAAATATTGTGGAATCGAGTTTTTTGCAAAAAGTTGTGAAACGTAATTTGGAAAAATATGGGAAAATGTGGACTCGTATTTATGGCGGAAAAATATGGACTCGTGTTTTTTGGCGGGAAAATACGGATTCGTGTTTATGAAACTGAATAATCATGAAACCGTGTTTTGGCGGGAAAATTATGAAACCATATTTTTGGTGGGAAAATTATGAAACCGTATTTTTGGCGGAAAATTATGAAACCGTGTTTTGGACGGGAAAATTATGAAACCGTGTTTTTGGCGGAAATTATGAAACCGTGTTTTGGTGGAAAAAGTATTGACTCATGTTTTTGGCGGGAAAAATGCGAACTCGTATTTTTGACGGAAAAATTGTAGTATGATGATGATATGATGATGATGAAATATGA
Source organism: Boechera stricta (assembly GCA_018361395.1). Taxonomy (NCBI): domain Eukaryota; kingdom Viridiplantae; phylum Streptophyta; class Magnoliopsida; order Brassicales; family Brassicaceae; genus Boechera; species Boechera stricta. The sequence continues at coordinate 3,238,479 of CM031539.1, read as the reverse complement.
TATGGCGATAATGATATGATGATGTTAGTATGATGGTAATGATTATGCTAAGTATGATATTTTAATGGGTAAATGGTTAATCATAAACCATTACAACCCAACTCATATGACTCATAAACTCATTGATCCATCAACCCATTGACCCATCAATCCATTGACTCATAACTCATTTAACTCATCAACTCATTAGGATCTAAATAGTATGACCATTAGGGTTAATGAGTCGGATCGGATTGGGTCGACCCATTAGGTTTGACCCATTTTGACACCCCTAGCTATAACAATTTTGTTCTATTATGAACTAGTATTCTCATCCGTGATAAATAAATTGATTAACACAATATTAAGTTGAATATGTATGTATAATTTTATCACAAATTTTGGATAGTAAGATTTTTTAACATTATAAAGCATTTGTTTCCTGAGCAATATTGAAAGTGAATCTGATAAAACATTTATTTGGAAGACAATATTATAATCGACGACATGTATTGTTTAACATAAATTTGTGTTGATTTTTTAAACGTGAAATTAATTAGGATATTTGTGTTGATTTTGGATTTAGTATAAGGGGTTTCATCGATATCATCATCTCAGTCCTATCTATAATTTTATTTTCGCATTTGGAAAACCTTCCAATTATTTCAGAAGGTTACCAAATCACTATTAAAGATAGGCCTTTTCTGAATCAAAAGTAAATAACTAATTGGGCCTCATTTGATGACATCAAAAGCCCAAATATTTTTCGAAAACCCTGACTCCTCTCTATTAGAGACGATTAGTCACATTCCTCTTTTGTTCATCTGAAACCCAAAAATGGCTTCGTCTGCGCCACAGGGATCTGTTGATCCTCTCACCGGGAAAGATCCGGCGAAGGCATTAACTGCTATAGCGTCTGGATTCTTCGAGAATGTGAAGAAAAACAAGCAAAGCTTCTTCCAGTTCTTCGCCATGACTGGAATCTTGCTTCTGAGCTTCCGATCGGTAAGTCAGAAGTACCGAATTCACGATCTGGAGGAAGATACGGCTGTTCTCAAGAAGGAACAAGATAGTTTGACGGATCGTATGAGTAAAATCAAGAGCGATCTTCTTCATCAAGCGTCCATCGATTCTACCGGCGTCTTTGCTTCTCGTCTCCGTCTACTGTTCGGTGAAGATAAAAAATGATCGGAGATTTGATTGATTTTAAGGTCAACGAGGTTACGATTTTCTTACTCCTACGATGTTATTTGTAGTCAGTCCCAAACATATGTTTCTGTCTGTAATGGCCCTGTTCTTACTTTTATCTACATTTGAAGGTTTTAGCGAATGAGTGAGTAGGATTTTTAAGGTGTTGTGATATTCAGACAATGTTGCATCGTTTTGATTTATCTGAAAAAGCGTGCTTCGTAAAATCATTTACTTTGTGATGGCTGAATCGGTTTGATTTAGTATTGATAGTAGGTTTCTTCTGAGGCATTTCATCGAACACTTTGCGTTTAAACTTTGCACACACATATATCAAAAGAGTTTTTTTTTTTTTTTGAAAAATTTGAACCAAACAATTCGAAGTGGTAAACATTGGTGTTGGTGAGTATGATATGCAATTTGGGGCTAGATTTTGGATTGATTTCAGTTAGGTTATTAATCCGATGATCATTTATTTAGTTAAATAGTATAATGGTTTGCTGAATCATCTAATTAGATGGATATGAAGGAAATTTCATTCATAGGAAATGATATTCTAACACTAAGATTAATTATTATTTCCATTTTCTTCTCTGTTAATCAAATAATTCATTTGATTCAATTAAGTTCTTAATTACCATAATTTTACAAAATGTATCTTTGACTAAACATCAATCAATTTGGTAATCAACTAGAGTAGTAGAGACCAAAAAATCATTTTGATTAATTTATGGCTACTTCAAAAGTAACACAATAATCATGTTTAGCATTTAAAAAAAAAACATTAATTTACTAATTACCATGTTGTTAGCTCAGGGCCTCAGCTAACTGACTAGCTGAAGGAGAAGACAAGCCTCAAGTTAGAGTTCAACGTATTATTCCCCACAATAAACTTTGACCTTTTTTTTTGTTTTTTTCTTCCACAAATACATTTTCAATACATTTTAAATTAATTGTTATATGAAGTTTTATAAAAACCAAAAAATACATTAGAATAATTTTTAAAAATCACCAAATTCATCAGATATATAAAAAATAAAAAATATTCAGTCATATCCGATTTCGAAAGAAGAGTTTACTATATATATATAGACCTATGAAATATCTAAATTTTTAAAGCGAATCAATGGTGAACAATAATTCCACCTTTAAACTACAAGGGTCTATCTTCTTCTTTTTTTTGTCAAATTCAAGGATCTACCTATAGTTCAAAATTCTAATAAATTCAGTAATTAAAAAAGCTAAAGCTCCTGTACTATTTTGTTAGAGTAGGGGATATTCATGAAGTTTTTGCCTTATATCATCAGTAAAGGCAAAAGCTTTGGAGTTACTAATAATTTCACTGCTTATAGATTTAGATTTGTTGATCTTGCTCACTTCTTGGTAGATAAACAAGTCTGGTTCTCTACTACTTTCTGAGCGGTTTTCGTGGTGTGTTGTTGGACCAACCTTACAGCGAGCGGACCAAGACCAAACCCACAAGGTTCATATCACTATGGTATGGTAAAAGTCACCAGAACCATCAGACTGGTTAACTCTGTTGGACAGATAAAAGGCAAGCAACAATATGCCGTGAACAGCGCATCATTGTACCCAGCAGACATCCCTTTAAAACTTGCGGACTACTTCCTATTCACATCTGTCTTGTAGGCGGATTACAAAGCCTTTGTGGAGATTGTTTTCGAGAAGTGGGAAAATATTGTCCAGAGCTGGCATTTTAACGGTTACTCTTTCTTCGTTAAATATCCACACAGTAACGAACAGTTTCTGGAATTGGTCTAACTAGCAGAATGGAAGTTAGGAAATGGAGTCCTGCCAGTGGCGGATCCAGAACAAAATTTAATCCGAGACACTATATAAAATAATTTTATTCAAAAAATATAATATTAATATAAAAATATGTTTTATGACAAAAAAAATTTAAACATTATAATACGTTTCTCCATGTTTTGGAATATTTTCATCACGGCTGCATTTGTCACTTTATCAAACAATTCTCTTTCAACAAAACAAACTAAACAATCGTTTAGAAACTGATCACCTATTCGGTTGCATTTTACCTATGTGATTCTAAACGCTTTTAAATTTGAAGCTTTTGTAATATTCCAGTAATGGTAATGATCCTCTTGAATAAAAAATCAAAATCGTGTTTTCTCTGTTCTTAAAGAAAATTGAGAATACTTTTCTCAAAAAAAACTCTTAATCAATAAAAATCAATCGTGTCTTTTACAAGATATCAAGCCACATATTTATATTTGCAAGACTGAAAATAAAAAAGAAATCTAACTTAAAAAAAAAGTAAACTAAATTATGAAAGAAAAGGAAAATTGTCACTGCCATGTGGAAAATCTACAATCTAAAGTTCTAACGATGCAGTCTCACGCTGCACTGTTCAGGTGAGACTTCTCTAATTTTTTTTTTAGATTTTGATCACAAACTGTTAGCTATAAAAGCTGAGTCTAGCTTTGTGTGAAACGTGGACTGTTGATTAAATGAATATATATAGGTGTATCCAAGATCATGGATTGCAATATACGTGGTACTAGACAACGTAGGAATGTGGAACCTAAGATCAGAGTTGTGGGAAAGACAATACCTGGGACAACAATTTTACATGCGTGTCTACACAACCTCGACTTCTCTCAGAGATGAATACCAAATCCCGACGAACGCTCTTCTTTGTGGCAGGGCTAGTGGACACCACAAACAGGACTGTTTTGAGTGGCGGGAGAATTAGAGGGAAAGTATTGTATCCATTTCCTCCTAAGAGAGAGTTTTCGATATTTTATAATGTGATTTCATTGTTATCTATCTACAGAGATTTATTTTTATGCAGAAAAAAATAGATGATACAGATTTACAGTAATAACAATGGTAGATATTGTTGCATAGTGTGCAAGGACATGTAATTGGTCTCAACAACGTAAGGTGGACAAAGATAAACGAAACAACTCAAGGAAAAAAAGCCAAAGTGCATAAAAATAAAAATAAAAAGAAGAGGGGCGTTCCGAGAATCGAACTCGGGACCTCTCGCACCCAAAGCGAGAATCATACCACTAGACCAAACGCCCTCTTGGTTGTTTAACTATTAAAAAGATTATATAAACTATGTGAAACTCTCTCTATTAGCCTGCACTAGAAAAAAGCTGAACAAGCTCACTGCTAATTTGCTAGACGCCGCCTTCTCCAATTTTTCAAAACAAATGTTCGACGAAACAGTACCCGCCGCCGGTGACCCAGCCGGCTTTCCCTACGGCCTCGTAAGCCATGGTGACTCCAAGACTCGGCGCGTGTACGAAACAGCTCGATCTCTGCATTCCGGTGCTGTGAATGATCTTTTATCACTCGGGGTGCGTTTTCTTAAATCTTACTCTCACGTTCTTAGGGTTTATGTATCTGACATATTCTCCGACTCCGCTTCCAATCTCATTGCGAATTCGGTTTTTTTTTTTCTTCTCGATTTTTTTTATTAAGTCCGTGTGTCTGTGCTCTGTTAGGTATGCGAGAGATGTATTTTCCGGTTGGTAGCCGTCGAGGCGTTCGATTCGGATTTGTCGTCAGTCTCGACTTCTACTCTGCGCAGCTGGCTAGAAACTGGTTCATCGGAATCTAGTTGCTCCAGAATCTGCATTGTTTGTTTAGGTATATTGCAATTCGTTTTTTCCGATGCTGAACAAAAGCTGGTGAAAACGGATAGTTGTAGTGATTATGTTGCAAGGATAACGGACTTGGTGAAGCAGGATCGTCATGAGTTCGATAGCTTTGGTCTTGAAGTCTCTGTGCCATCAATTATCATGGAGAATGAACGTGCAGTCTTGTAAGCTTCACTTGCATTCATGTTTTGAGGTCTTGGTTTATGAGCATATTGAATCCTGTCTTATACATTGTACCTCTAAAATGTTTTTCTCTTCTGCTTTTTATCAGTTTTGTTTTGGTTCTGCTCTAGTGTTGATGTTTTTACCTTTATAGGTCATACCTTAAAGGAAAGTATAGCAACGAAGGTTGGCTGCAGAGCGACAATATTTCTGTAAAGGATGCCTTGAAAGTTCTAATCTTGGATCCACTTAAAGCATCGTTGGTGAGTCAGTGATCTCCTTGAATGTGTTTTTGTTTTGGAAATGGTTGAGTTGCTTAGGTTATAACCTATGCTTCTATTGCTTAGTATCTTATAGAACTGGATGTTAAACCCTGCAAAATCTGTAGCCAGATAACAAAACTGAAGTCTTTGCATGTCTTCTCTGTTTTGAGTTTTGCAGGGCGCTCAATCAGATTCAAGCTCTTTTCACATCCGTTTGACATACACGAAAGCATCAGATGAGGCTCAGGGTGTTTCTGAAACAACGCATGAAAGTAAGAGGAGGAAAACAGGTATGTTGAGACTCTACAATCACTTTAGTACTCGGTTGAATCTTTTTCTTTTATGACATCGTGCATACATAATTGCTTGAAATGTCACCCATACTTGTGATTTTTAAGGAGTTTGTTGATGAAATTTTTTTTTAAATTCATGTATGAAATTCTTCCATGGTTACATCTGGAAGGCTCTTTGAGTTTTCTTTGAAAGTCCAAGGAGGTAATATGCAAATAATCCAACCTCTTTATCTAAGCTACATCAATGTCTTGCATAGATGCCATACTTCTTTTAAAGTGCATATATTCTTAGTTCTTGGTCCTTGTCTAGCCTTGCCTGGTCTATGTCCTCCTTAAGACAGTTTATACACTTTCTGGATCTTCTGCCTATCTACATCAATTTCTTACATTTTTTATAGAGATAATACATTATATCCCTCTGGATCAAATTTCAGAGTTTCCAAATGCTATTTATTAATTGTATTTTATGTATATGCAGACGTAGAGAATGGATCAAACTGTATTTCCGATAATATATTTGAAAAGGTATTTGTTTGCATGTTTAACCCACAGATTTACGTTACTGTAGAACTTTCATTGTCATGTTTTTCAGGTTCCATTTTTTCAATTGCAAGATGCCTATCTTTTTTAGTGGGAGATACTTTAAAGTAAGTCACTGTTTTCATGTTCTTGAGGCAGTGTATTGTAACCTTCATTTGTGTGTAAATTGTAATATGGTAACAAATGGATTCACAGATGACCGAGCAGATCTTTAACCTCTTATTGAGGATCTATTACAATTGATGGTTCGATCTTATCCTTGCAGTACTCCAGAAATGTTAGTCAATCACGATGGATTATTGATGATGAAAGAATGGGCGAAGCATCTGTTGAGGTAGTAGTCTCTTAGTGGTCATCCGGACTTGTTTTATTATTCCTAAAGATACAGTGACTTTAATAGATATTTATATACTTTTCAGGAGATACTTGGTGGAAACATTCTTCCAGCATGCCTTGGGGATTCCTACAAGTTTCATGCTGCTGGCAGAGAAGATATTGATGTGAGAAAATTACCCTTTTCGACGTCATATTCATATTCAGCAAGTTTATGCTGATAATATAAAAGAGCTCTATTCAGGTACGAATGTTGGGTTCAGGTAGACCTTTCTTAATCGAGGTTCAGAATTCCCGCCAGTGCCCATCTGAACAATCATTGAAGGAAGTTGAAGAAAAGATTGTATCAATTAATTATGTGTGCCTTTTTGGCAAGCTTACAAGCAGTATTTTGGCTACAGGTCGGAGTAAAAGACCTTAAATGTATCGGAAGTCAGTGTTGGGCAATGATGCGTGAAGGAGAAGCAGAGAAGCAGGTCAGCATTGTTAAATCCTATTGAAATATTGTTATCTTAACTCAACCAATCCTTCAATTAGAAATGTAATGAAAACTTATCGAACCAGCCACTCCAATGTTTTTATTTATGTACTGCAGAAGCAGTATGTTGCACTTGTATGGATTTCTCGTCCACTTGAAGAGAAAGACTTCAACTCAATTTCTTCCCTGAAAGAATTGGTGAGTCATTTCTTTAATGGTTGTTAAGAATAGGTGCAATCCATTGTCTATCCTCAGACCCCATTCTTTGTTCTTAATACAAAGTGACTTTCTTCTATATTATTTTCTGCAGAAAATCTTGCAGAAGACACCAGTAAGAGTGCTTCACCGACGAAGTCCATTGGACCGTGAAAAGATTATACATTGGTTAGTGATAATCTATCTATAGTTTTAGATTTTACTTACCTTAAAGCTTCTTCTTTTTAGTAAGAGTCAGTCTTTGTGGTTCCAATACTCAGGATGAAAGTCGAAAAGATAAAAGGACATTCTCATTACTTTCTATTGCATCTGTGCACCCAGGTTGCAACATCTTCTAACTCCCCTCATTATAATTATCATAATTTTAAAAGATGGGCACATTTACCTTTTCAATAATGCAGGCTGGAACATACATCAAAGAATTTGTTCATGGAGATCTTGGTCGTACCACTCCCAGGTAGAATAAAAGGAGCTCCCTTCAACATTTTAGATTAATTATAGGCATAAAAAAAAAAGTAGTTTCGTGTAAAAACAGTAATTTTGTGTTTTAAGAAGAATAGCATAAAGGATAAACATTTAAGGTTATTCGTAAGATAGCATTTTAATCAAAGAGAGTTTATTTCATTTTGGTTGCAGCATGGGATCAATTTTAGGTTGCAGGGCTGAGATAATACAACTAGATGTGACTGACGTGAAAATGGGCGATTCATGAAGTACTAAGTTAAAGCCCCAAGCTCTTCCTTATTTTATTTTGTATTTCTGTGGAAATTCAAAAATTTCATAGTTAATATTTTGTATTTTTATTTTAAAAAAAATAAAATTATAATGTGGAATAAGTCTTTACTCCAAAATATTTTCTTAATATATAACATTATAACGTGCTGTCAAAAAAGAAAAAGTATACTTGTACAGTAGTAGCTCTCTCAAAAACATAACAAGAAAGAGAAGTTAATCTCTTCGTGTAAATTTTAGTCAATCCATGAAGCATCCACCATCTTCGCCATGAAGGAATATCGATCAGCTGCTTCGTCAATCTGTTGCAACTCACAAACATTACTCGCTGTTTACGCTTCTCCAAGCATTTATATTGCGAAAAACATTAGAATTCTTATGCTTAATTATTGATAGTTACCATCTTTTGTGTTGGACGTCCTGCTCCATGCCCGGCTTTTACTTCTATTCGAGCAATTATAGGGTTCGTCTGTGGACTTTTCTCTAAACTTAAACCTAATTCATATTGCATCGTCTGCGAAAGCAAACTCGAGTTTCAATGGAAGATGAAGAAGAAGAGGAAGATACAAAAAGCAAACGAGGCTGATAGACAAACCGCAAGCAATTTGTAAGTATGAAGTGGGACGACTCTATCGTCGTGATCAGCAGTTAACAACATGGTTGATGGGTACTGAACAAATCGATCTGTCTTCTGTTCCCATGGCCTCTTCACATTATGCAGAGGCGAATACCTTTTTTTTTTTTTTAATAGTTTAAAACCATCAGATATCTTAAATCTACCAAAAGAGGGAAGCGCTTTTAAACCTTAAAAAAAGACTTACTTTAACAGCCAATGGAACTCCTCTTCCTTGTCAGAACAACCAAATTCAGAAGCCCAAGCATGTCCTATTGTAAACTTGTGAAACCGGAGCATGTCCATAACCCCGACATGAGCCAAAGCACATCCAAAGAGATCCGGTCTCTGCATAAAAGGTACAAAAAAGTCTTTATGTAACTATGAGATTGCTATATTCATGAGCTAAATATTTTTTAACCTTGTTACCTGATTAATGCAAGCTCCTATTAGAATCCCACCGTTACTTCCACCTTCGATACAAAGTTTCCTTGGTTGTGTATACCCAGCAGAAACCAAATACTCTGCCCCAGAAATGAAATCATCAAAGCAATTCTGCTTATTGGCAAGCGCGCCTGATTTATGCCATACCTCACCATACTCACCACCACCACGGATGTTTGCAAAACAGAACACAGCACCAAGATGCCTACTAAGCACAATGCGGGTCGCGCTGAAAAATGGCGTCATGCTTACGCTAAACCCTCCGTATGCATAGAGCAAACACGGGTGCGAGCCATCAAGCTTTATATCTTTTCTAGCCACTATAAACATCGGTATCTTTGTTCCGTCCTTACTCGGATAAAAGACCTATAAAACATAGTAATGGAGGTATGGATTCAAAACTGAAGTTTGTATCGCGGATTCGAAACTTTGTAATGGAGAAAGCATTTACATTTACCTGAGTAACTTGAAATGCTGTTCTATCGAATCCAGGTACAGCGATTTCACGAAAAACCATAACTTCTGGAGCTTTATGGGATAAGTCACATTTGTAGATCACGCCAGGTGTAAGGAAACTTGTAAACCTAAAGAAAAAGGTGGTGTCTTTACGCCGAGCAAAAACACCACATACCGAGCCAATATCTACGGGTAATCTGTGAAGCAAGGAACCGGATTTCAAGTCTCTAATCTGTAGGATGTGTTTTACATCACTCATGTAGCTAACAACCAGTTGATCTCCATTAACTGCAGAAGCTGTTGAGAGAACATCCTTTTCGTGTTCTGCGATAACATCAGTCCAATTGCTCGGTTCCTTCAAATCAACCCGAATTAATTTGTACTTTGGGGCATCTTTGTTGGTAAAGAAAGTAAACAATGTCTCGTCGTTTGCAATAGCAATGTATTGTGCGTCAAATGTGTCGATAAGCTTAACAAATGGAAGCAGAGCGTTGCTTCCTCTAAAACCTTCTAGACCTTTAGGAAGTGATGAGAGATCACAAAAATAAACCTTGTTTACAGGGTCACAGCCTTCTTCAATTGACATGATTAAGTACTGCATTGGAAAAAAAAAACATAATGGTTGGATCAAAACTCAAACCCAAAACTTAAAACTTTCCGCAGCATAAGAAACAATAAGTGAAACCATCACCAAGAGGTAAGAGAAATGGCTGGATTTTTACCTTTCCATCATCAGTGACGTTAGATCCAAACATATGTTTGGGATTCTCTTGGTCTCTCCAACATAAAACATCTTCGGATTGATCAGTCCCAAGGAAATGGTAGTATAACTCATGGTAAAGGTTAGAATTAGTCTCTGTACCAGCATCTATCTTCTCTCCCTCTCTACAGAAACAAAACCACAATCCAAAAGAGTTATAAAAACTCAAAACTTTTCAAGCTTTATACCCAAAAGTTTCATAGTTAAACAAAAGACTCACTGTGGAGCTGGGTAGCGACTGTAGAAAAAACCTTTCCCATCATGTGTCCATGTAATTCCACTAAACTTAACCTGATTCCAGAACCAAGATTCATGTAAATAATGAAACTGTTGTGGGTAAAACCATCTAATTAACGAGTAATTCAACTTGAAGAAGCCTTACCCAAGATAAAGTATCAGGCTCCACTTTCTTATCTTCAATTTTCATCACTTTGATTGTAACCCAATCACTACCACTCGAGCTAAGCCCATAAGCCATATAATTGGCATCCTCACTGATAGATAACGTGTTTAAAGAAACGGTTCCATCATCACTAAGAGTATTAGGATCAAGCAAGATCTCTGCTTCAGAATCCAAATCATCCTTGAAAAAAAAAAACAAGTTCAAATCTTAACGAAATTGGAGATGGAAGAAGAGCTACAAAAGATGACTTTATCTGCTTCAAATTACCTGAACATAAAGCACACTCTGAGCTTGAAGACCTGAGTTATGGAAGTAAAAGTAACAGTTCCCTCGCTTAAAGGGCGTATCGTAACGAGGATAATCAATAAATTTCGTGAATTTCTCATGAAGCTTTTCCTTCGTTTCGCAAGTTTTTAGCACTGAATCTGACAATTTCACTTGCTTCTCCACAAATTCTTTCACTTCTTCAGCGTCAGGATCTTCCAACCTAACAAACAATTAACAGAAAATAAATTAATTTTGCTAAACCGAACCTTAACCAAAACCAGTTTACGATCGGCCCAAAACCTGTACACGGTTTACAGACAGAAATTAATGAGCAAACAAACAAAAATTGGTCCAGAAATTAGCCTACTGGTCCACTAAGATCAATAATGGGCCAAAATATCGATAGAGCTGGTCCAAACAAAAAGCTCGTTACACGATTGGTCATGATCTAAAAATCTTTCGTTACGAAAAAAACAGCAGAAAATTCAAAATCTATCCGGTAATAAGAATCTCCGTCAAACTCAACAACAACGTTATCATAAATAAAAAAAGCAAGACTAGTTACAGCTGGAAACGCAAAAGCTTTTACCAGCGGTAAGGATCGGAGACTTTAACGCCGTGATAATCTTCAACGATGGACTCATCACGCCTCGCCGTCGGGTATTGCAGCCGCTCTTCAAACGCCGAGAGAGATCCCATTATAATTAACATTAAATTTCCGACAAAACTAAAACTAAAGACTTTAATGAAGTAGTTTAGCGTTAAGTTTCGTGGAGAAAAAAAGAAGAACCAGCGTCGATAGACTATTTATAAGGACATGAAATAAAGAAAAAGGAAACGTGAAGAAATGGAAAGAGCACGCGTGACAGATGCGTCGAGTCTCTCGCTATGTCGAAAATGTTTCGTGAATCTGTCGACATTTTTGGGTAATGTTGCCATTTTTATTTTTATTTGTTATTTACGTTAACCTTTCTTTTTTTTACCATTTTTGTTTTCCAAACCAAAATGGCATATTCCTTTTTTTCTTTTTATTTTTTATTTTCTATACTTATATTCTTCTATTTTTCGAACAAAAAAATATATATTTATTCTTCCATTTTATAAAGATTAAAGTTTATGTTTCGTATGTATTGATATTGTTGATTTATGGTATATTATTACAAAAAAAAAAAGGAAACCCATGTATAGAGAATGTATTTAATATTTTTTTATAAGAACTTAAGATGAAAAGAAATTGGTTTTTTCCCACTTTAATTTCTGGTGACTCTAAAACCAACTAAAACATCTGTCAACACAGTTGACTAGTCAACGGTTGTAGTAACCACTACCCAGCTAATATAGTAATATACGATCGTGAATTCGTGAGAGTGAGTCAGCCAAACCCGCTACTATAGATTATAGTAAATTATTCACTCATATTACGGTATGTTAAGCCGCCCCAATTCCATTATTATAAACTTTTCCATTTTGTAATCTGTTAATAGTTTCTATTTATTTATTCGACTATTTTAATAAGATTTAAAATTCGATCACAGTTCCTCGTATCGTATACTTTGGGAAATGTTGTTCTCATTTCTCTTATCATAACCGATGTTCTTCTAGATCAATTTATGAAAAATTCTTAGTCCTAATGACCCATATATGGTATACCTCATTAAGCGATTCAGTCTCCAAATAATGTTAGAAGAGTGCGTGAGTGATAATCATGTAAGCTACTTTTATTTGTTTTCTACTTCAAGTTTTTCTCAGGAGACACCTACATTCATCAGAAAAGACAAAGTTTTAGTGGCACGTGTGACAGATTCGCATATCCTTTGAAGTCTGCTTTATGTTTACTTTTCGTACTTCTTGTATACAAAAATCGAATAAAGTGTGTAAATGCATATAGAATAATGTTGTTATACATGGCATCCATTACACATTAAGATTGGGACAAAAAATTTAATAATTTTGTAAAAAGTTGGCACAACTAATTCTCTGATACACGAATTCTTAGATCTAACCATTATTACTGTTCTAATTGAAACAAATTTATTTAAAATCTTTTTTTTTTAATTATAAAACTAACACTATTACTAGCATATCAATGAATAGATTTTCTGAAATATTAAAAAAACGCTGATTCCAAAAAAAAATTATCCAATTTTACAGACATCAGTAGGAACCTTAAGTCGAAATCAGAATGTGTATGTCGGGCTTGAAGCCCATGCCTATAACTGATTGGAACCCATTTTCCGGGAAACCATGTAAGCTTGATTGCTCCCGCAGCGAAGTTTGATTTGATAGTCCACAAATGAGTTACGTAGATATTGTAGAGTGAAAACTAAAACCATATTTTCATTATTTGTTTAAAATCAACTCATAACTAGAATGAAAACTAATGCATGAATATCTCATGCACAGATTAACATTGTGGCCTTTAACTTAATATTTTTTTGATGAGTTTTTTGGTCTTGTTTTTCTTCTATATCTTTTAAGAAGGTTGTAAACAAAATATTTGAGCTTCCAAACGCATACAAATACAGAAATATTTATACATAGCTAAAATTGAATACTTTTGTTTAGTCAGGGAATTTTGAACCGAAATTCAAATACTAGTATAAAAAAATACTGTAGAAAACCGGATTTTCATCCTAAGTAAAACGTCTAGAGTGGTGAAGTATTATGTGGAGCAAACTTTACAAGACTTTGAAACCATCGAATAAAGTCGGTTACCCTTTTATGTGAACCCTATAATTCATAATTATTAAATCCACAAACTGGTTCTCCCTCATCAATCGAGAGATTGTTGAATACATAATACCCATTTACAACATTTATAGAAGATGAGACTCATGAGACAACATACATTAATGATTTGGGATTATGTGGCTTGATAAGTGAGTATCCTCCATGATATCATCACCACATTCTTCACCAATTCCTCGATCAAGTGGGAGAGCAATATCATTCTCCGGATATTCATCGCACACATTCGTGCCAAATGAAAATTTTATGATCAATGGTGCCTCTTTCATATTGGAGCTCCATGCAAACTAGTAAACTCCTCGTGCCTTGATAGGAAAAATAAAATAAAATTCAGATATAGATATGAGTATTGATCTGGATAACATAAACCTTTTTTACTAGATGAAAGCTCGTTACTTAGAACATTTGTTTTTTTCTGCGCAGCTGATTATTTAGAACATTGAAATACAAAGTGTGCAAATTTATGATCTAATAATTTTCTAAGTACTAACGCAAAACCAGAAACCAAACTTATTAGATCTCTGTAAACTTGGTCTCACTGACAATAGAGATCTATTGGTCAATCAGACGAAGTTTTATATTAATCTCATTAATTAGTTTGATATTCTTTTTTCTTTTTTTTTTGTTAATCGATTTTTCTTGTTTTACTTAGTAGATCAATATTTTACTTGGTTTTATATACGGATTTATACTTGGTTTGTTCCATAAAGCAAGGAATACGTAAGGAACAAAAATAGATCCATTTACTAACCAGCATTGTAATTAACTATCATAAAATGTGATACATGCATACCCAAAAATATAAATGATTTGCCTGTTTTTCTTAGAGATGACAAATAACTATGATCAAGGAACAAATCTTAGTGAAAATTCAAACTCAAACGAATATGAATTATTTTCAACACATGGTCAAAATAAAACACGCAATTTATAATAATCTTTGTATATATAGGTCAGAAATGATACCAAATGAAGGAGTACACGTAATCTCTAATACTGTTTCTTCGACTTCAAATAGAATAAGGGAACATCATAATAACATCGTGGACTTCAAAACAAGATGCCCTCCTTTCCCGCATTACAATTTCTCAAAGTAAAACAAAACCTTGGTTACCTTTTTGAAATTCTGGGTCCTTCTCTTTTTCTTAGTGTTTAACCTTTTTCTAGAAGACGAAACATTAAAACCTCGCACTAGTCAACCTTCTTACGATATAGTCCAGAGGTTACACACTAGAAATGAGGAAAAAGGACGACGATTATATATATATATATATATATATATATATATATATATGTGTGTGTGTGTTTATATATGGCTTTAAAAAAAAATTAAAACCATATACCATAATTAAAAAAAATGAAATGCAAACTGAACATAAAGAAACAGTTAAGAACCCAGATTAAAAACGACTTTTATATGAACTCAAAACAGAAAAGGAGCAAGAGAATCAAAGATACGTGAATCGAGAGAATGGTTAATCGAAAGATTACCCCAGTTCGAAGCTCGTCATCGCCAAAAAAAAACAAAGATCGTCAGATTCAAGATATTGATAAAGTTATATATAGATCAAGAGGGTTTTACGAAGAAACCCTATCAGATCTCTATTGGCAGTATACCCACCTCCTTCTTCCAGACACAAGGCATATACATACACTTATATATATACACAAATGCATATATGTATAAAAGGAGGTGGACAGAATGCCAAAGAAGTCTGTAAGAAACTCTTTGTCAAACCCTCATGAAAAGGAACAAAAGTTTAAAGATCCCGTCTATTTCCAGTGTTCACCCTCTCATAAAATTGTATTTACCACACGAAGAGAGACTCAAAGGAGTCTTGAGATAGATGGAATAGTGATGGGAGAGAAGGAAGGTGGTGATATTTATTGGTATTGAGAGAGAGAGAGAGGCAGATGAGTTCTCTTTATGATGGGTAATATATATAGCTTGGCTTAAAACCCTAGATGGGTGTGATGGAATAAGAGAAGAGATCGAAAGGATTCGGATTTGAATAGACCTGATCAGATCTAACAACATCAACAAATAATAGTGGAAGAGAGAGAGAGAGAGAGAGAGAGATTTTAAATAAAAAAAAAAAAAGAGAAACTGTGATGGTTTTTGTTCTTGGGGTTTTTTTTTTCCTGTTTTCGTTTTGTTTCTTCGCTAAAATAGCTAGTTAGCAACTTTTCAACGGGGTGTACCTTTGCGCCTACCGTTTCCGTTTGCTTTTCTTTTCTTTTTTTTTACTCTTTTCCCTGGCTAAAGAAACGTTGACGTTTGCAATATGTACAGAGTGTAACCCAAAAGATAAATTAATATAAAATAACTAACGACAGAAATATAAAGTATTTATGGAACAATAAATATTATGAACATTTGTAATTTGAATAATAAAGTATCACCTCCTGCATTTTTTCCTACGTATAAAATGACACATTATTTTCTAAAAATCAGTAGATCACTTATAATGGTTTTTTTGGCTGAAAACAATTGCAGCAAGTTATTATTCGTACTCGTTTTATACCAACTCATTGTCAAGAGCATAAAAAGAAAAATAAAACAAAATGTTGGAGTCTTTAACTATATCGAACTTTGAAGTCGATAGTCATCGTTTTTGTTGGTCGAGATTGAAATTCGATTTTCATAATATGTAATGTTCTTGACTTTCGTTATATATATTAGCTACAAAAAACTTACGAACAAAGAAAAATATATTAGTATGCAAACTAAATATGAACTAGGATATGTCCCGTGCTATAGCACGAACAAATTGTAAATATAGAAAAATATCTAAAAAATTATAAAATCAAGATATTAGAAAATTGTAGTTCTTCCAAAATTTTATGAAAATTATAATTTAGCACCTAAAAACAGAATTAAATCGGTTTAAATTATTCTTTAAAATCTTCCAAAAAATCGCAATCTATATCAAATCTCTTATTTTTAGAAAATTAAATTAATATTTAATTTAATTTAATTAGTGTGTTTAATTAAATCAAAAAAAATTCACAAATCTATTTTTAACCTTTTTCAAAAATATTAAAATAAATAAATGATTTAAAACAAAAATTATAAATAATTAATTTAATATTTAATTAAATGATCACATAATAATTAATTGACTAAAATATCCTTAATGAGAGATTTTAATTTGTTCTCAGATGTAAATAGTAATGTGATGTAATTATTAATATTTTGTAAGATTTATTTATAAATGTACTCTTTAAATAATATATAAGAGATATGTTAAATGTACTGTGTGAATTGTAAGAAGATATTATTATATTACCAAAATATGCGTGAGTAGGACCATGCATGTTGTCACGTTGATCACTACAACGTTACTAATAAATAAATTATTTATAATAATGATTAATAGTAACGTAAATATATCCGAAATTACGGTGCCGATTTGTATCTGTCCACGTACACGTTGCAATGTAACTCAGTGCATAAGAAACGGAGAATAAGGCTATGAATTGGGGGATACGTTTCAGGTACCCGAATGAAGCGTTTATAAAACCTGTTACCATTCAATACCTTTCTATCATGTGGTAAGTTTTTCAATCAAAACTTGTTACCATTCAACACCTTTCTATCATTTGGTAAGTTTTACAATTAAAAATATTTTTAAAAATTAAAAACTAAATATAGTGCGAGCGTGTTTCAATTTAAGGAACAAAATGTTGATCCACACCACTGTTTCAATTATGTCCCATTTTAGGTATGTTCCAACTTTTTAAAAAAATTCATAAAAATATAAAAATATTTGCTATGAATAAATTCGAAACCTTATTTGATGTGGTTCATATGCTTTTAAAAGGCGTCTCTCAGTTTATAATATCACAAAAATAATATCAAACAATGTAAAATTTAGAAACATGATTCCGAAATATCAAAGAGTTATAATATATGTTAGTTTTCTCTAAATAAGATTATATATAAAATTATATAGTAAATAATAATAAACTATATTAATAATTTAAAATGGATATATATGGGTCAGATATTAACAAGGATATGAGGTATCTAATTAAAAAAGAACTGGTACTTAATATTGATTTTTACTCGCGGATTATAGAATTATTATAGAATTATGATATTTTTTATCTAACCCATAAATTACGAATACATTTTACTTGGAAGTTGGTACGAGTATAATAACAGGTTGAAGATGAAATAACGGATATTAGTGTCTAGTCTTACAATAATATTTTAATTAGTTAAATATCATAAATTATAATAATATCGATATTATATTAAAATCATTAATTCATTTAGTTTGGAAATTATTTATCTAAAAATTATATCCCTAACCGCTTGTTGTATTTTCACATTCAAACATTTGTACCGTACCACATACTTTTTTCACCATTTATACATTATTCCGTACTAACCGCACTTGTACCGCATGATGCATTTCTCTCTAACAAACCACATTTAAACCGCACCAAACTACTTAATCCACTTGTTCCATACCGTCCAATCCAGTGTCACCATTCAAAACCTAAATCTATATATATTAACAAATAGTTATACTGTTATAGTACTCTCTCTTCCTAATTAATTCAAGATTTAGAGAAAAAAAATATTCTTAAAAGAGAAAATTTTTAAGTCTTTTATGCATTTTATTAGTTATTGATGATAAATTGTAAATTAAAAAAAAATATTGGTTTAGAGTTATAGAAAATTGTATAAAAAGTAATGCATTTGTAATCAACTTTTAATATTTTTTTAATACTTATGAAAAAATTAAAAATTGTTGAATTAAGAACAGAGAGTATAATATTGCGATGTTGATATGAATTTAACAATTTTCTCACTTCTGGTTCATGCGACGGTGCGAGACAACTTCCAATTAATGGGTCCATTTACCAATCCACTAGAGGGAGTGGATTACCGAATCCAAGGTTCAGGATAAAAATGAATGACAACAGTAAGACGTCTAAAGGTTAAACCTATTTGAGTTCAGCCTATTAAGTATCTCTAGGGCTCATTAAAAAAAGGTAAATCTTTAGGATTGAAAAGGGTCAATCTCTTCTTGACATGGCCAGTCTCTAATATTACAATAAATGGAATATAAATAATTGTTGGAACATTACAGATTAGCAATAGGAATTGAAACATCTTTCCCTACCGTCGATTGATATATGTCGCACTCATCACACCCACGACCTTCATAATCTCCTTTATGCTCCTAGACAAAATTGATGCGACAAATCCCTACTTTTGATTATAAAATATTTCCACACAACATTTTCTCTTAGTTTTTAGTTTTGAGTGAAAAAAGGAACAAACTTCCATAAAAGTGTAGTATTGTCATAAATCTGTATGAACAATAATAGATGCACCCCTTCAAGATGTTAATTGCACCAACTCATAATAATAATACGTACTCCTTCGCTATTTATTGCCTGCAGTCTACACCCCCTATTTTTGGCCATCAACACCTCCTACTCTCTCAAATTAAATTTTCACAATTGAAAAAAGTAGTTAATTCAAAACATTGATAAATTTTCCTATAAAGATTTAAAGTTCACTATTAAATTCAAATCAAAATTCCTATTTTCTTGACTAAGTTGACTGGAATTAGGGAGAATGCAAGTTTCACGGTTTGTTGGATTCAATCGACTACAATCAATTGAAAAAAACATTCAATAGAAATCACTGTATAAGATTTTCAGTGAGTAGAAGCGGGTGTCTTAGTATTATGTCTGCCAATTTATTTTATTTTTCACATTTAAGCATTAGGTTTTATAATGACGAAGATATCCGAAAAGTCGAAAACAACCGCTCTGATGGAAATGGGTTTGATATTTATTTTGCATTCAATGATAATGAAAGTAAAAACTGAAATATCGGGTTTGTCGGATTGTAAAGATGTCAGTGCTATGATTGAATCATTAAATAAAAAGTCTCAAATTTCTGCTTTCCAGAGCATTACAGGCTATTGGATTCAACTTCTGTATTGTAAGGTTTTAGTTATATTCAAAAATCAATAGTAACAAATGTGAAATCATGTGTTCCTTTAACATCGATCTTTATTCATCACTATTAAATACGGTTTACATAAAAATAGTTAGAATCAGTCAAATACAAGCGGTTACATGAAACTTCTTAAGCAATGTTAAATTATGCTTTGCTCTAAAAAAACTTTACTTGATAACGAATATTCAAATTTATTATTTTTAGATTGTTGCAATCTTTGTTACCTATCATCTACTCGATGAAATTCCAACATTTCGTCACATTTTAAACTGTATTATTTTTGTGATAACTTCAATTTTCTCTCAAATTAACGGACATCACAATGATTAGAACTCGAGTAAGAATTTATCAATCCTTTAACTGTCATATTTTTGATAAAGCATTTTAGGTAAAGCTTCGATGTAACCATAAAAAGTCTTTCGTTACGTTATTGCCATAATTAGCCATGGTTTGTTGAAGACAATGTGTCCCTATATTTAGACTCTGATTTTCTAGACGATTTGTTTCAAATTTATTTAGCTTTTCCGGTACAACGATTTCAAGCAAAACTTCCATAAGAGCATCAACATCATCGTTGTCGATGCCAAATTTATATGTTCATGTCTATATTTTAAGATGAGGCACTTTGAACGTAAAAACCCTTTATCATTTATCCCACATAGACATAAATCGGACAATGAATATGAGAATCTAACTGGTTTCCATTTACTCATTTAGTTAGGTACATATATACATTATATATATATGTGTGTGTGTAAAGATAGTCTTAAATTTTTATATGGTTAACGCAGGTCACTATAATGAATAGCTAGTCTTAAATTTATCATTGCTAGCTTTATGATCATGAAAACTTATAATTTGTCTGCGCAAACAACAATAGATTGGAGTTTATGGAGGGAAGACGACCTAGCATATTTTCGTGCACATTTATGTGTGCTATTTTCTCTCTTTTACAAGGAAAAGTAAGTTAAAAAAAAAAAAGATTTCTTCACAGAAACTTCTACATTTAACAACAGAAACTGTCTAACATTGTAACTTAGTTTTTAAAATATTAATATCCATTCATATTTGTGATAGAATGTTAGGTAAGTACTACTAAATTTTAATATTTTTCGTCAAAATTAAATACCATTAACCGGAATAAGAGTTGTAGTTCTGCGGTATATCCGCTATTACAAATGGCGGAAGCCAATCCGGTACAACAGAACAAAGAGGTATACTGAAACATCCAAATTCGAAAACAGTTTCGGTTTGTAAAAAATACTTCAAACCTGAAACATCCCAAAGGCTCAATTAAAGGTTCAATTCCTATGAGGGGCTCATATAGTGGTTTTCCACTCGATAAAACCAATCTCTCTTGTGATTTTCAAAGCAATTTCTGTTTTCTTCTCAAAACCGACCATGCCTTTGTACAAAAACAGATTTGATTGAATAAAATTTAACATTCATTCCAATATATATATATATATATATATATATATATTTCAATTCCTTCGATTCGATAAATATTGGGGTAAAAAGGTTGGCAAGAGTGGATTTAGTGGATTAAATACTAAGAAGAACAATAACAAGTCGTCCGCGCAAATCATAATTATGTTTTGGCGAATTTATTCCCTTCTTTTCACCTTTTCCCTTTTGCATGCGTCGACACTCTCATGCATATCATCATCATTATCGTCATTTACTATAAGTTTTATGAGTATTAATTCAAATCCACGGAAAACCATTTGATTACTATTTAGATATTTATTATATACTCCAATTTATTTATGAAAATTTAGAAAGAATTGTAATCTTCTTAGTTCGAAAAAATTGTAATTCAATCTATACAAAAAGAAAAATCAGAATAACGTATTTTAAAAAACTTTACTAATTGGTATGTTACTTAAAAAATAGTGTAATATTTGCATCCAAATTATTTTCGTATGTTTAACATGGGTGTGGTTGATCATATTTTACAAGAACGAATAAGTTGAATTTATTTTCTTCCTTTTTAATTGGGAAGATCTATGCGAGATTCCATGATTACAAATCTTTTAGGGCAGCATATCACGTGATGCAGAAGGTATTTAATGAATAATTTGATTTGTTCTTTATGGAGTTGCCGAGTATTTATTGACATTTTTAATTCATATTCATAATAAAAGAAATACAATTTTTATAGAAAATGACGATTGCAGGAATAAAAACGTAGAAGATAAAGGATGGAAAAGACAGTGTTGGGTTGGGTCGAACGTCAAGTGATAAGATGTCACAAAAGATTGGCTTTTTGTTATATGATTTCAAAACATGAATCATGAAGTCCCATGACTATATAATATTCACATCAACCTACTTTTGGTATCCTTTACCCTTTACTCCTGTATTATGTTTTCATTTTCTAACATTAAATTGCTCATGGTTCAACGACGACTCATGTCTACTAGGGTAGATAAATAGTGAACACTTTTTCAAGCTTCGACCTAAAGTTCTTATTGAAATTTCGTGTAGCATGATTTCCTTTCTGGTCAACGAATATGGTGTAGCATAAGTAAAAACTTTAAAACAAAAGTCCCAACAAATGTCAAATGTATTATTTTTTTAAAAAATGTCAAATGGGTTAATTAATGGTATAAAAGTGCCTTCAATACAGAAATGAATATTGAATGATGATCATGAACTCGAATTTCTTATTGCAACTACTAACGAATGAACTTAATATTGCAATATCGCCCGAAAAGAAATTAAGATATGATCATGAGCTCAAATATTAGTATTATTTTGGCACAAAATAAATTTATAACTATGTTTTACCGCTTTTTTTTTTTTTGCAATGACTATCAACGAATGTAAATATCTTAGTTCAATTTTAGGATACAAAATTAAAGTTGTTCATGTTGTAACATTTGTAAACTTTACTTAACTGTTCATTTTATGTAACTTTCGATTACTATGAATCTTAATTTTCAAAGAAAGAAACAAAAAGTAATGAAAATTACTGTTGCTCAAATGTGTGGACAATAACAACTTACTAGCATAATAACTTAGGTGCCAATTGTTTCAAAAATATTTGGGCTTAAAGGCCCAATCTCACTCAGGATATTAGACCTTTCTAGGCCCAGTTCTTAACTGCGCCATGTTGTAATACGGCGTCGTAGAGAAGGGACTCCTTCGTCTTCTAAGTTCTAGGGTTTTATGAGGGTACAGCACTAAACTTAACAGTAGCAAAGAACTACACTTTGTGCTGAAAATGGAGAATCAGGAGCCTGAAATCGAGAAATTGCCTGAAGAAGAGGCTCCTGATCGAGAACCAGACCAGAAGAAGCTCAAGATTTCAACCATCGGCCAAGAAACAGATTCGTCGGTTCCTGCCGCCGGCGGAAGCAACGTCGCTGAGCATAGAAAGCCGAAATACAGGCGGCGGAAAGTTGCAATCGTGTTTGCGTTTTGCGGAGTAGGGTATCAGGGAATGCAAAAGAATCCCGGAGCCAAAACCATTGAAGGCGAGCTCGAAGAGGCTTTGTTTCATGCCGGAGCCGTACCTGAGGCTGATCGGAACAAGCCAAGAAGTTACGAGTGGGCACGATCCGCTCGAACCGATAAGGGCGTGAGTGCGGTGGGACAGGTGGTTTCTGGTCGTTTCTATGTTGATCCGCCTGGATTTGTGGAGCGGCTCAATTCGAATCTACCGGATCAGATTCGTGTGTTTGGGTACAAGCGTGTCGCGCCGTCGTTTAGCTCCAAAAAATTCTGTGATCGGAGGAGGTATGTGTATCTAATTCCGGTTTTTGCTCTGGATCCATGCGTACATAGCGAAGCTGAGATGGTTAGAACGGATTTAGGTTACGAATATGTCAAATGTGTAGAGTGCTCTGAGAAAGGCTATAAGATTCCAGTTGGTGTTATGGGCAAAGACACTGATTGCGATACAAAATCATTGGAGATTCAGTCAGACATTTTGTCGAGCAACTGTGATGCATCAGGAACTGATGTCAAGTGTGAAGCTTTGAGCTCTAGTGTACCTAATGGTGAAAATAACTTAAACTCGGAAGTTTTAGATGGGGCTGATGTATCTGCTCATGTTAAGACAGAAGAAAACCCTGATTCAAGCTCTAAAGCAGAGAATATGGAAGAATCGAATTTGGATTCTTCGAAAGAATTGGATACTTTGGCTAAGGGAGAGATGAAAAATGGGGAAGGAAGAGACATGACAGAGAGCAAGTTCTGTTATGGAGAGAAGGAAAAGGAGAGGTTTAATAGAATACTAAGCTATTATGTTGGTTCACATAACTTCCACAACTTCACCACCAGAACGAAAGCAGCAGACCCAGCTGCGAATCGCTACATTCTCTCTTTCAATGCAGACACAGTGATTAATCTCGATGGAAAAGATTTTGTCAAGTGTGAAGTTGTTGGACAGAGCTTCATGCTTCATCAAATCCGGAAAATGATTGGACTTGCTGTTGCAGTCATGAGGAACTATGCCCCTGAATCACTGATCGAAACTGCTTTCAAGAAGTAAGCTTTTTGTTTCTTACTATTTCCCTGAATATATAATTGTTTGAGGCGTATTGATTTGTATTGATAATGGAATTAGTAACTCTTCACCAGGGATGTGAGAATAAATGTACCGATGGCGCCAGAAGTTGGATTATACCTTGATGAATGCTTTTTCACGTCTTACAACAAAAGGTTTAAAGGCAGTCATGAGGAGGTGTCAATGGAAGAGTACAAGGAAGTAGCTGAAGAATTCAAATGGAAGCATGTTTACTCTCATATTGGCTCAGCTGAAGAAAAAGATGGAGCCGTGGCGATTTGGTTGCATTCGCTGAACCAGAGAAACTATCCTGATCTACGATGCAATGAATACAAACCGGATGAAGTCATTGTCTATAAGAAGATTGGTGAAGCCTCTGAACAAAAGATCCATGAAGAGAAAATTACAGTGAAAGAGAACACTAATGGAATTGCAGAGCTATTCGTTGTCGATAAGGTAAATGATGAAACCTCTGAAGGAAAGATTATTGAAGAGAGGATTACACTAGAAGAGAACGCAACCGGGTGAAAGCCGTTTTTGTCTGCGGATCACTGGATTCAGGTGGAAGCATCAAGCTTCCAACGCAGGTCCAAACCGGACTAGTGAGCCAGATGAGTGACTTGATGCCTCGTTTAAAAAGAATAGATTTGGACATTGTTTCCGTGTATCCTGTGAGTTGTCTCTCATGACTAGTAGCTATGTTGGAAATTCAAGTCATGTGTTACCGTTATGACATTTTGATCTTTTTGACATTTTGATTATATTATGATGTTACCGCAGGAATAAGTTTATTGAGGTTTTAATTCACAACAAAAACAGTTCGGCCTTTCCTAGAAATACCAAACCATGTCCCAAAGCTATGGTCAGGCATAACACTCAATATCTGGTCATTTTCATCCCAAGCCACCGATTTTGTTTCCCTTTTAATCACTCGAATAAATCAGTCAATCAATCAAAATTACTCATCAACAAAACAATGCAAAAAATTAAACATTAAAAGATTGAAAAAATGAAACTTACCATGAATCCCAATGTCTCTACTTTGCAACAGCGTCAGTTGGTTGTTGTCTTCCTCTGCCCAGTTGAATGCTACAAACCCCATTTTTTGAAAGAAGAAAGCGTATGCACACCAAAACCAACATCTTCCGTTTGGACATGTGAATCATCATCTGCAGATCCTTTGGAGATGTACACCATTGTTTTTGAAATCATATCTGCCACAACTATGTGATAAACCAGCCCCTGTTCAAATGGAACGACAACGACTTCACTTCCAACATCATCTAGTTACAATGAACGTTGCTCACATCCGAGTATTATTATCCATATAATAAGTTAAAGTTCACTTTATATTTTTCCATTCAATTACATAGTTTCAACTTAATTCATGTATACTTATCAATTCTGGTGAGAACATGTTAATTTCAAAACTTATATAAGTTTGTATATTTATAACCGATCAACATTATCACAAGAAGTTAAGCCTAGGCTAATTATGTTGTACATATAACCAGACTGTATAATATTATCCAAATCAACAAACAACGGAAATTATGCTCTAATTCAGAAAATTAAAAAGAAAACTATCAAGCGTTTTGCAGAATATATAATTCTAGAAATCAAGCTCTTAACTTGAAAAATTAAAATAAAATCCAGACCTCAATTTCATCACTTAAACTCGTAAGTTGGCAAAGGAGGTGCATCAAAGCTCTCCAAAATTTGAGTTTTGCTCCCTGAATTATACTCTGTTTCCTTCTTCTTAAACCAACTCCTAAACCAAGATCCCGAACCTGACTCCGAACCAGAAAAAGAAGTCTCCGGTACGGACTGACCAAAAACCTGACCCATAGTCCCACGATATGGTACAGAAGCTGCATCCTCCATGAACTGCTCGTTCTGCGAAGCACTGGCAACTTTGTTCATCATGATACTAGCTCCTTCTATAAAAGCCAAAATCACACCTCCGAATAAAGCTGATCGAGCAGACGAGGCAAACCCTTGACGCAACGAGAGGAGTCCTCCAGTGGCGGCGCCAGATAAGATCGAGTTCCATGGATCCTCCTTCTGTCTTGCGTACACCATAGCGCAATCGAAGGTTGAGAAAAGACCACCCCACACGGCGAAGCTTCCTCCGACTCGCGGCCCATTCATTCGCACAGCTTGAACGCCGCCGGAGAGACGAGCGCCGGCGGGAGAGTTGTAGATTCCTTTGATGAGGTGAAACGCTGATCCACCAACAGCACCCATGCCGAACGCACTGCCGAAGTCATCTATGATCCGATCGGGACATGGTTCTCTCGCAGATTCTTGAGTTCCCATCGATTTCAATTTTGTTCTACAAGTAAATTCTAGGGTTTAAGAAAAGAACCCTAGAAAATAGGGAAATTAAGAATGGGGGGGAGAGTATTAAACAAAATGGAAAAATATCACTGACTGTGACTTATCGTGTTCATCACGTTATTGACGAGAGTCAAAGCCCATTAAGGCCCATATGAAAATACGCGCAGCATCATTAAAAAAAAAAAACAATATGCCATGTCATTTAAGAACCTTATCTTATTTTAGACACATAAAACGTGGATAAACACTGTCCACCTCAAATGCCATGTCATTACACGGTATCTAAAACCAACCAATCATAACGCGTTCTAACAGATAACTTGTTTCTATGGAGTGTTCTTTTAGAGCCATTCATTGCTCCATCTCACTCTCTCTCTCTCACCACATAAAAACTCATATGGTCTCGGTAAATCTTATCACTCTTAAGGAACAGAAGAACGCAGATCTTATCACTCTAAAGAATCTTCATTATGGCCTCAGTAACCTCAGCCACCGTCGCAATCCCATCTTTCACCGGCCTTAAAGCCTCAACCATCAAATCCTCCTCCTCCGTCAGAATCAACACTGCTGTTGCTGCATCACCGAAGCTTACAGTGAAGTCATCTCTAAAGGGCTTCGGAGTCGCGGCCGTAGCGGCTGCAGCTTCAATTGCTTTGGCCGGAAACGCCATGGCAATGGAGGTTCTCTTGGGAGCAGGAGATGGTTCATTAGCTTTTGTTCCCAACGACTTCTCTGTCGCGAAAGGAGAGAAGATTGTGTTCAAGAACAATGCTGGGTTCCCACACAACGTTGTGTTCGATGAGGACGAGATCCCAAGTGGCGTCGACGCGGCCAAGATATCGATGGACGAGCAAGCTCTACTTAACGCTGCCGGAGAGACCTACGAGGTTTCTTTGACCGAGCCTGGGACTTACAGTTTCTACTGTGCGCCGCATCAGGGTGCTGGTATGGTCGGTAAAGTCACCGTTAACTAAAATGTGTGAGTGAGTAAGTGAGGGAGTCTCGGACTCAAGTAGAGGCTTTTCTTTCACATTCTTATATTATTACATAAAGTGTTTTGTAATTCTAAAGAGTGTTGAATCGAATGGACCGTGGTTCTTGTAATATGACTGGTTCCGTAAATTGCTTTTCTTTGTTTATAATAATTATATTATATGTAGTTTATGTCTTGTCCTAAAGGTTCTTAAGAATATGATAAATTAATTAGAAAAGAAAATGTTAGAATAACCGCTTTTTTTATAGTGTTTAGTTATATACTTATATAGTCTAATTTGGAGCAAAAATTAAGTAAATGACTACGGTGCAAAATGATAATTGGCAAATTAGAAGGAAGATTTTTGTTTACATTGATCAATATATTTTAATGTAATGTTTGCGAAATTGTGTAATTTTACAAAGTAATGTGGCTACAAATATTATGCATTACTATGTTACTTAACGAATGAGCAATCGCGTATCAACGCGTGTTTTATGATTATACTACGTGTTATCAGGGTAAAATAACATTATTTTGTTTAAAACACATGCGAAACCATTAATGATTGGAAGGTGAAATTTTAACCAATTAATGGGAAATGTAAGGTTAGTGCATATTCCCTATTTTAGATAAATTGAGAGTTGTGGAGTTTTTGGTACATAAGCTCTTTGTATTAATAACAAATCATTGATAATTATGTCTTGAACAAGATTTCAGTTCACATAAGAATGTAGAAATACATATGTATAAACTAAACCATAACATATATGAATCTAACTATAGCAAGTATGAAGATATATTTACTATGTATAAATACAGTGATATCATGCATAAGTTAAGCTACAATAGTCAATAGGAGAAAAATCCAGTTATAACTAGGTGTTAAGGTTTTTCTTTATGTTCTTTGTAATTAACGCCAGAATACGGAAATAGAGCAAGCAACATATGGAAAAGAAGAAGAGGAGCACACACAAGCATTTGTTCACCCGGTTCACGGTGTTAATAAATCGCTACATCCGGTTAGGATCTTTCGATCCACATCCTTCACTAAGAAAAAGATGGTGATTACACAATGATATAAGTGAACGTCTAAAACTCTTTCACTAGCTAAAGACTCTATGTATTTCATCTTGTGCTACTTGATAAACTACCCAAAGCATAAACTTTCCAGTTTCTCTCACCCCTTATGATCTTATCTCCTTAGATCTACATTCCTTGTGCTTTTCTCTTGTTCTCTCTCTCTTACTTGTTCTTCTCACGCCTAGAACACCTATTTATAGTGGTGTCAAAACCCTGAGACTTGTCTTATTATCAAACACCAAGATTGCTCCCTTAATAGGGTTTTCGGTTAGACAAACAGACCCTTGAACACAAGTAGACAAATTTCCTTTCTCATGCTAGTTGTAGCTTCTTTGTGGTCCAAGAAGCATAACCCAGCCAAAGTTTAACTTATATTAACTCTAGTTTCCATTTACTTGACTTGAGTTAGCACTTGTGTCTTTGAAACTTGCTCATCAAATTCTCATCTTCACAACAAGTATAAACCTTTGGTGACTAAAATTGAGATTAAACCCTTCTACATCATATAAAGAACTAGCCAAAACATGTTACAAAATGTAAGAATGTATATAATCCATCATCTCAACTCTTCTCTTTCGTAAAACGGGTTTGTAGCTATTAGCTTTTTAGCTATCTCACTGATCACTAGTTTATGGTGTGCCGAGTTCATTTACTAAACAGTGCATTTCATCACGAATCTAATGACTAGTGACGTTCAAAAGTTAATCATCAGAAAATTTAGTGGCCCATTTTAACCCATTAAAGTGATTGGGCCAGTAAGCCCACTACCACGTGCAATAAATATTCCGCGGAGGTATACAGATCATTAAATAAATTGGTCTAAAGAAAATTTCAGTTTCTACATGAATTCGATCGAGTCGGTTAGTGTTTTGTGGATTTTCTTTTTTTTTTAAGAAGCAAAAGTTTAATAAATAAAAAAAATACAAAGAATTCCACATTGCTTAATAAATAAATAAAAATAACCGGTGTCAACGAAAATATCAATCTTTCATTAAAGATAAAATCTGCCACTTAAAATTAATATGGTCACAAAGACCCAACACTTTTTATCGGGATACTGAGACCACGGATACCAATTTCACAGGCGGAATTGAGGGACTTAGCTATATATGCATCAATCACTCCTATAATTCCACTAAAGATTAATTATAGAATATTTGTTTTTATTATCAATTTAACTGCGAATTTTGTTTTTATTAGAGTGGGAAAATACAAAAAGGAGCAGTTCAGACAGCAGAGGTCCAAAGGTTAAAAAATGAAGGGGAAAGAGCATCTTTGAGATGATATGGTCTGACTACACAAGCCAAACAAGAAAGCGACAAAAAGATAAGGGCAGATCAACGAGTCATATGAGTCGACTTTTGTAAACAATTCGAAAAAGGCTCTTTGTTAAAAAGAAGCTTCCACGTGATTTCCCTTTCTCTGGTCGGTACTTCTCACTCGTGTCCACTCATCTTTGTTGGTTGGTTAAATAAATAGATCATAGATCGGTTTTACTTTTCTACTTTCCAGATTTTGCTGACTTGCTTGTGTGAGTTTTCTAGTATAGACATTTTCGAGTTTAGGATATAAATGTTATGAATTCTTGTAGCCAATATGTTTGGTGTGTCAACTCGTATAAGTGCGCATCGACAATATTTCAATTTTAAATTTTGAATAAACCATGTAAATATTAGGATACAAATCATAAGCCTATCAAACGAAATTTTTTTAGAGGTAATAAATAAGCTAGCTAATTATCAGCTAAAAGCCTAAAAATTAGTATTGTTCTAAAGAATCATAAGCTTTTTGTTTGGTTTTGGATTTAATATTAAGATTTTATAACTCCGTCAAAGAGAATTCAACTTATTCTACCCCAATAAAAACCCAAACCGGAACTTAAGCTTGATAGACAAGACAAAGATTACAAAAATAAATAAATACAACCAACATTAAATTTAAGGAGAGAAGAATAAATTTGATCTAATAGCTAAAGCAAGAAATCGATATTTTATCGTACTGAGTGGCGATACTAATTGCTGCTTTGTTAAAAAGCCCATCATAAAGAGTCTCGTGTTTTTCTCCTTTGAAATGTGCTATTGCAGTAAGAGATTGTGCAAATGATAGTGGGTAGAAGTCGATGTTGCGGCCTCGGTTAGAGGATCTAAGGTGACGCATTGGCTATATCCAAAGGAGGAGTTGGCAGGATCCGTGATGCTAATGTTTGCCAAATTGCAAGTGATAAGTTTGAATCTGGACAAGATTTGATGGAATGGTTCAATTGTAATATATATTTTTATTCTAAAGCATACATTAAAAGCACAAAGACACTTTGCATAATCTAATTTATGAGAGAAGCAGACTGTACTCTTCTTCTCCACCACACGTGATTCCCTCAAAGATGGCCATACTTCAAATTTGGCGATACGCACCCTCACACTAGGGACCTCACTATTCTCTATCCATTTCATTATTATATTTTTCGTTAGTTACACTACGTATTAATTTTTTCGCAATAGA
This sequence comes from Boechera stricta, assembly GCA_018361395.1. Classification (NCBI taxonomy): domain Eukaryota; kingdom Viridiplantae; phylum Streptophyta; class Magnoliopsida; order Brassicales; family Brassicaceae; genus Boechera; species Boechera stricta. The sequence continues at coordinate 3,207,551 of CM031539.1, read as the reverse complement.
TATGAATTGAAAAAATTCCTTGGAGACTTTTCAAATAAATGTCTTTTAATGCAAAATTATTTCCAAGCGTTTCTATTACTTGCTTGACCCTACAGCGTTGATACAATTGTCATTAAAGAAAAAAAATATACCTTGGATTTTTTAGTCAAAGAGCAAAGCAGGCTCTCTGCTCATAAATACTTGGAATGCGAAATTAGCGTAGACCACATTTTATCCACACAAAAAAAGCCTTTTTGTTTTCCAATTTTTTTTTCACAATTATTATCCGATGACAAATTTTCTGTAAAAAATTTCAAACTTTTTTCATTATTGTTGGCATAACATTTAACAAAAAAAAAAAAAGAAGCAAAAAATTCCAACTGGCAAGGTGAAAAATAAATAATCAAATGGAATCCCGAAGAACCCGTTGTATACTTCTTATTTTGGATTTTAATTTTGAGTTTGTAATATTTTTTTTGTCAACCGAGTTTGTAATTTGTATGTTAAATTTTGCACAACCTTTACGGAAAGTGGGAAAAAAAAAAATCAAATGTTTTTTACTATTCATAATTTGGCATGTTTTTTCTGTAAGTATATATATATTTTGGTCATAAATCCGGCAAGAAGTAAAAAGAGGCGTAAAACACTATCTTTCTCTCTCTCTCTTCTTCTTCTTCTTCCTCACTCTTAACGAAAATGGAGTTTCTAACAATCTTCTTCACCGGCGCTCTCGTCGTCGTCGGTATCTACTGGTTCCTCTGCGTCCTGGGTCCAGCAGAGCGTAAAGGCAAGCGAGCCGTAGATCTCTCCGGCGGTTCAATATCCGCCGAGAAAGTCCAAGACAACTACAAACAGTACTGGTCTTTCTTCCGCCGTCCCAAAGAAATCGAAACCGCCGAGAAAGTTCCAGATTTCGTCGACACATTCTACAATCTCGTCACCGACATCTACGAGTGGGGATGGGGACAGTCCTTCCACTTCTCTCCTTCAATCCCCGGAAAATCTCACAAAGACGCCACGCGCCTCCACGAAGAGATGGCCGTAGATCTGATCCAAGTCAAACCTGGTCAAAAGATCCTAGACGTCGGATGTGGCGTTGGCGGTCCGATGCGAGCGATTGCATCTCACTCGCGTGCTAACGTAGTGGGGATTACGATAAACGAGTATCAGGTGAACAGAGCTCGTCTCCACAATAAGAAAGCTGGACTCGACGCGCTTTGCGAGGTCGTGTGTGGTAACTTCCTTCAGATGCCGTTCGATGATAACAGTTTCGACGGTGCGTATTCCATCGAAGCCACGTGTCACGCGCCCAAGTTAGAAGAAGTGTATGCTGAGATCTACAGGGTGTTGAAACCCGGATCTATGTATGTATCGTATGAGTGGGTTACCACCGAGAAATTTAAGCCGGAGGATGATGAACACGTGGAGGTTATCCAAGGGATTGAGAGAGGCGATGCGTTGCCTGGGCTTAGGGCTTACGTGGATATAGCTGAGACGGCTAAAAAGGTTGGATTTGAGATTGTCAAGGAGAAGGATCTGGCGGCTCCACCGTCTCAGCCGTGGTGGACTAGGCTTAAGATGGGTCGGCTTGCTTATTGGAGGAATCACATTGTGGTTCAGATTTTGTCTGCTGTTGGAGTTGCGCCTAAAGGAACTGTTGATGTTCATGAGATGTTGTTTAAGACTGCTGATTTTTTGACCAGAGGAGGTGAAACCGGAATATTCTCTCCGATGCATATGATTCTCTGCAGAAAACCGGAATCTTCTTCGCCGCCGCCGCCGGAGAGTTCTTGAGGATTTTAAAAAGGTAGAAAATTTTCTCCGGAGTATGGAGAATTGTCTCAATTTGTTTTTTTTTTTTTCTCTCTTTTACTTTTTATTTTTAAGTTAAATCAACTTGGTTAATGTACTCTTTTTTTTGTGTTTAATTTTAATTTGGTTTGTGTTTTAAGAATTTCTAGTTGTTTTTTTGCTTATAAGGAGAATCCTACCTACCCTTTGATCTCTCCGCCGGAAGCGTAGAGCCTGCGAGACATAAGGGTATTTTTAGTATTCTTAAGTGTGTTTAAGATTAATTAATTATCAAGTGTAGGTTAGTAAATTAAAATGTACTTAGGTGTCGACAGCCTGTGTGAGTACTATACTACTGCCTGATGTGAGTGTGAGTGTCTGAACTTTGTGTTATGGTTAGAAAAATAATTTTGATTAATTAATTCAAATATAATCAGTGTCGCGACAAGAAATCAAGAGAAGGTTTTTTAGGTTTCTGAGAAACCGTTTCTCCCACGGAGTTAGTGGTGGGAGTCTGGGAGAGTGGAGGCGCGTCCGTGCTTGTTTTGAATTATTGGGACGTATTTTATAGATTATCGATATTAATAAAACATGTGATACGTTTTCGTTTTGTTGTTCTAATTCACGTGATTCTTTCCTAGTTACGATTAAATCTGATGCAAAATTTAGCCTGGACAAAATATTCGAATCTAAAAACACAAACCAAATTTGATCTGAAAATCTCGAACCGTATCCGAATCCGATATTGAAAAATACCCGAATGGGTTTAGAGGTTTAAATCCAAAGATTCAAAAACCCAAAAAACTTGAATCGAATCCAAAAATCCGAATCGAACTCAAAAAATTCGAATAGGATGAGTTAATTCTAGTTATAATCGGTCCAAAAAATATATTAAACTTAACCGAACTCAAACCAAATCCGATCTAAAATTATAAAATATCTGAATAGAACATCAACTCCAAAAATTGAAAATTCGAAATCCAAAAAATCCGAACTGAATTCAAAACGAATATCTGAATGTCCAGACTTATTGCAAAACATTTATTTCTCCTTTGTATCTCCCAATTTTGGCCAACTCACTCTATAGGTTTAACGTGTCTGACTCATTTTTTTTTGGGTGTCATGATCTGATTCCAGATCGTGATGATTCACACTGGAAATGACAGGAGGAGAAGTAGAACTAAAATTTGAAATATCACTGTCTTATCTGATAGGTCTTTTGTGGCATGATCTGGATTTTGACATGATATTTCAAAAAGAAAATATAAATCCTTAATTTTGATTGTGACGCATAGAGAAAAATGATTTAATTCTTTCAAAGTTAAAAGAAATACTATATTGTTGGATGTAGGGTTGTTAGCTAATATAGATTCTCAAGATTCGTTATAATGAGAAAGTGTTTACAATTTCACTTATATATAATACTACGCGATTCTCAGATTATACACGGAATAAAATATTTATAAATTTTTTTAAAAATTAATAAATTAAATAAATATTTATAAATATTTTAATAGTATATTATTGTATAAATAACTAAAATCTAAAACTAAAGTTTTTACATATTTATGTTACTAATAATTATTTAATTAAAACAATATTTTTAAAAAATCCAATTTAGAAAACAATAAAATCAGGATGAGATATAATTTTATGGAATATTTACATACTCGATTTTCTATAAATAAATAAAGCTAATTTAGGTAAGATTATAATCTTTAAAATAAAGACAATTTATATATGATTGATCTAATGACATATTATGTAATTAGTCTAATAATTAATGTCCTATAAAATATATTCACTGAGAATCACTCTGACGATGATACGTCAGCATGACACTGTTGTAATATTCCACGTAAACATAAGATAATTTTGTTAAAATAATTCTCAATTAATATATAGGGGATGTGAAGCAAAAACTAAACAAACAATTAATCACACATAATTGGTTCAACTGACTGTCCATTGTTCTAGTGCCGAAGCAGAATATAAAAGGCGGAACACAGTTGCAGAAGCTTGTTGGCTTCAAAGGTTACTCTTCGAGCTCAACTGGCCCCTCACCATAGCTTTTGTTGTATACATCTGTCTATCTGGCCAACAATCCGATCAACGTTAACAAACTAAGCAAATCGACATACACTTTGTTTAAGAAAAATAGATGGATGATTATAGAGGCGTATAAGGTTTCATGTTTTTTTTAAATACAATAGATGTATATTTCGAACTTGCAAGTTTCTCATACAATTAAAATCAATTAAAACTAGAAATGTCCTGTGCTACTGCACGGGTTGATTTTTTTTAAGATTTGATATTATAAATTTTTATTTAGATTATAAATTAATAAGATAAATGCTAAATATATATATATATATATTTTATGGAACTTTTTTCATAAATATAAAATATTTTATATAATATCTCCTATAAATATGAGTTTTTTGTATCCATAAATATATGATTTTAATTAGTTACTATAAATATATGATTTTAATTAGCTACCATAAATATTTAATTTTAATTAGTTACTATAAATATTTGATTTTAATTAAATGATCGCATAACTAATGACTAAAATATTTTTAACGAGAGATTAATATTTATTCTTTGATGTAATGATAATGTTATGTAATTATTTATATTTTTAAATGTTTATTTATAAGTGTACTTCCTAAATAATACATAGGAGATTATGAAATTTAAGTCAAATAAATACACGAGAGACGGCTAGTCTGATAAGAGTGATAACACATGCCTTCTGTGATAAGTGTCACATACGTTTAGGGTAACAAAGGAACACAAACTACACCACTGATAATTTGTTTCGTTCGTGTCTATTCATCTCTCAAATAAATGAAAACAAAATTCCACCATTTTGAACTCATCTAAATAAGTCTTGACTTTAATTTTCCGATATACTCATCGGTTTTAAAGAAAATGAGATAACAAAGAAATATATAGATAACTGAATATTTTATATTAAAAAAAAACTGATGAGCTTTACCACTTTAACAATAAAATTTGAGTATTTCATATTCCTCTGTTTTTTTTCCTAAAACCAATGAGATTCAAAAGTGTGTTGTTTGTCTCTCACAAAAAAACCCCTCTTTTTCAAAGAAATCGATTATAAGCTTCCCAGAGCATATAAAACTACAAATTAGCGACAAAAAAAATGATACGAAAAACTGACATTTTGCTAAATTGCATTTCAATATTTTAAGACATATGATCAATTTTATAAAATCATTCATCATTTAGTTTAACCCGTATTCAGAAACAATTACTTGATATATTTATTCCATCAAAATAATGGAAAGATAAATGCCAAATTAAAAATAAAGATTTAATATCGGTTAAACGGATCCCACATCGGTTAAGAACCAAAAGGCTAAGTAAAACTTTGTTTCAGACAAAGGAGTCCCACATCGCTTGCGAACAAGATGGGTAAGCAAAATCTTCTTTTCTAAATAAAGGAGTCCCTACGCTTAAATGAGGTTTACACAGTTAGTTTCTCTCTCTTTCTTTCAGAATTAACGATGCCTGTGATTGAAAACTCTTGTCTAGAACCAGAATGATGTGGTAGATAAAGAGTACGGCCGAGCATTCGACTATCTCGTCCACGGTTTACAGTTAAGCCATAAAGCCGTTTACAAAGAGCCTTACTACACAGTTGGCCTGTCTCAACGAGAGAAAGCTTCATCTAGTCCTTCACTTGGACCACACGCTTCTCCATTCCATTATGGTTTCACGGCTTTCCGAAGCAGAGGAGTATCTGTTGGGAGAATCAGATTCAAGGGAAGATCTTTGGACACTTAACAGAGAGATGTTAATAAAGCTTCGACCTTTTGTCCACGAGTTTCTAAAAGAAGCCAACGAGTTGTTCTCCATGTATGTATACACGGTGGACAATCGCTATTGAAGTTAAACTTGATTCTGGGTTAATCATAATTATGAGTTTATAATCCAATATCCTAAACCCAAAATTAAGTCTAGTTCTAGAAACTTCACAAATCATCATCACCTCTTTGAAGAAGTTTTGAATTCTTTTAATTAATTATTTAGATATTAATGTAGAAAAATCTAGATGAATGTGAACAAATATCTAGATATTATGTTAGAGTGTTCTAGAGTTTACAAGAATTTCTAAGATATTTTGTAGTTTTGCTATAAATACTTCCTCCTCTCTCATTTGAACTATCCAAGTGAAAGAAAAAGAGTTTAAGAAAGAGTGTTCTTCATAAGTTCTCTAAGTCTCTAAAAATCTTTCAAGTATTCTCTAATCGCTCTTCCATATTTATCTTCATACTTGGTGGATTTCTTATATTGGTTCTATCGGGTTTCTCGGGTATTACGGTCTTGCTGCTAAGCACATCGAGGTTTCTTTACATGGTATCAGAGTCATTCTGATCTAGTGTTCATCAAGATCAGATTTACGAGAACTCGGGTTTACGCTAAGTATGGAATCAACGAGTCGTGTAGTTGGATTGGACACGGAAGAATGCAAAGGCGGAGTTTGCCTTGAAGAGGTCAATATCTTCAGGAGTATTTGAGCACGTCTCAAGGTGTACTTTCGCAAGTTCCATTTGGTAGGCACTAGAAAGGTTGTTCAACAAGAAGAACGAGGCTCGTCTACAATTGTTAGAAAACGAGCTAGCCAATGCAAAGCAGGGGGAGTCTTCAATCTCAGAGTTTTTCCTTAAGGTAAAGAATCTATGCTCCAAAATAAATACTCTTAATCCTGATGAATCTATTTCGAAAGCTCAGTTGAAAAGGTCTATTATTCGAGGTTTAAGGCCAGAATATACACCATTTGTGACTTCGGTTCAAGGATGGGCAATACAACCTTCTTTGGAGGAGTTTGAAAATCTGCTAGCTTCACAAGAATCGCTAGCTATGCAAATGGGAGGAATTAAAATCCATGATGATTCAGGAAGTGCCTTTGTAGCTCGGAGACAACAAAACTTCAAAGCCAAATCCAATGATGGTGGTCCAAAAAAATAATAATGAACGTGAAGGATCTTCTATGGGAGATACGAAAAAATTCAAGTGTTACCGGTGCGGGAAACTTGGGCATTTCAAGAAGGATTGTCAGGTCAAGCTGAAGAAACAAATATGGTGGAATCAAAATGTCATAATGAAGATGAAGAATGGGGGAAATGCTTCACGGTAGAGGATACAGCTTCAAGTACACAAAAAGTTAAATATCTAGAAAATGATTGGATCGTTGACTCTAGTTGTAGCCATCATATTACCGGAGACGAGATATTATTTTCTAGTATTCAGCGCCATGATGGAAAAGAAGCCATCATCACCGCGGATAACTCAATCCATCGTGTTGAGAAGGAAGGAAATGTTGTTATCGAAGGAGATGATGGAAGTCCAATCACTCTCAAGAACTTATACCATGTTCCTGGAGTAAAGAAAAATCTTCTCTTTGTGGTGAACGCGGTGGACTCAGGTAACTATGTTATATTTGGCACGAAAGACGTTAAATTATTAAAAAATATTAAAGAGTTAAAGGCAGACGTCGTTCACACTGGAGCATGGGTTAAAGACTTATATGTCTTATCAGCCTCAAGTTCATACGTTGAGAAGATGAGTACGAATGATATTGCCTTTATATGGCATGCTAGACTTGGTCACATAAATATGACTAAGTTGAAGGTTATGGTAAATAAGGATTTGGTTAACGGGCTTCCAAGATTCAAGATGGAGGAAAACTTTGTGAAGGTTGTCAATATGGAAAGTCACATAGACTTCCATTTGATCATTCCACCTCGAGATGCAGTGTTCCATTGGAGAAGGTTCATAGTGATTTGATGGGTCCAACAAGAACACCCTCGTATTCTGGGTACCATTACATATTGTTGTTTATTGATGACTTCTCACGGTACACTTGGGTATACTTTGTGAAGGAAAAATCAGAAGTATTCTCTAAGTTTTAAGAATTCAAGGTTACCGTGGAAGGGGAGTTAGGTTAGAAAATCAAGACCTTAAGGACGAATAATGGAGGGGAGTTCATGTCAAAGGAGTTTCTCTCTTTTTGTCGAGATCTAGGTATTAAGAGAGAATTTACATGCTCGTATACACCTCAACAAAATGGAGTAGCAGAAAGGAAGATCTGACATCTAAGTGAGACGTGTAGAAGTTGGTTACATGACAAAAATTTGCCTAAGGCCTTATGGGCGGAAGGCATGAGATGTGCAACATATGTCATTAACCGGATGCCACTTAGTCAAAACAATATGAAGTCCCCTTATGAGATGGTACATGGAAAGAAGCCAACGGTGAAACATCTCAGGATATTTCCCGCATTAAATGCTGGGCCACTTGTCGAAGATAAAAGTACATCAAATCCATATGAAGTTTTCCCATGAGCAGATTGTATCCATTGGGCAAATATGGGTTCGATTTGGATCAATCTGTTACGTTCATGTGTTTGACTCTCATCGAACCAAGTTGGAAGCAAAAGCAAATAAATGTATATTTGTTGGTTATGATGAGCAAAAGAAAGGATGGAGGAGTATGGATCCGGAGACACACAAGTACATTGTGTCTCGGGATGTTGTCTTTGACGAAGTTTCTTCATATTATGGTCCACCTCAAGTCTTGGTTGAAAAAGGCGCGAGTTCCTCCAAGATCGATGAATTAGTTATTCAAGTTCCAAGTGAGAAGGAAAGTCATGAAAATGAGGTGCAAGGTGAAAGGGGGAGAAATAACCATGAAGAAGAAGATGAGCAATATCATGGCTCGATGGCTAATCAAGGACCAAAAAGGAATATTGTCAGGCCTGTCCGGTTTAGAGATGATGAGTTCATCACTACGTATGCATGCTACTTTGCAGCTCCTTTAGATGAGGATGAACCATCATCTTATGACGAAGCAAAAGGAGTTCAAGAATGGGATACCGCAATGAAGGAAGAGATGAGTGCTCTCATGAAGAATGAAACTTGGGATTTAGTTCCAAAACCCAAGGATGTCCAGCCCGTTTCTTACAAATTGGTGTATCGAATTAAACGAAAAGCAGATGGGAGCATTGATAGGTGTAAAGCAAGGCTGATTGCTCGAGGATTCTCACAGAAGTACGGAGAAGATTATGATGAAACATTTAGTCCAGTGGCGAAGATGACTACGATACGCTCACTCATATCCTTAGCTGCAAGCTTTGGTTGGAAGTTATGACAACTAGATGTGAACAATGCCTTCTTTATGGTGAGCTTGATAAAAATATCTTCATGGAGCAACCACTTGGTTTTCAATCACAAGAGCATCCAGATCATGTGTGCAAGCTGAAAAAGGCTTTGTACGGGTTAAAACAGGCTCCACGAGCTTGGTATGGAAAAGTTGCTCAGTTCCTTCAATTTTGTGGCTATGAGGCATCAAATTCTGATCCGAGTCTATCCTTCAAGAAGAATGGGGGAGTCCACGTAATAGTCCTCCTTTACGTGGATGATATGAAAATTATCGGGAATGATGATGCAGAATTTGCTCGCTTACAAGAGGATATGTCGATAAGGTTTGAGATGAAGAAGTTGGGTGAACTAAATAACTTTCTTGGCCTAGAGGTTGAAAGAGTAAAGGATAGAATATTTGTTGGCCAACAAGGTTATGCAAGAAGGATTGTTGAGAGGTTCGGTGACGAAGGAAAGATAACGTGATGAAGGGTCATCAAGCTTGATCCTCGACCTTATCGTGCCCTTGTGGGAAGTCTTCTATACTTAACCATTACAAGACCTGACATTGCCTTCGCAGTAGGCCTTGTAAGTCGGTTTATGCAAGCACCAAGGAAGCCACACTTAGAAGCAGCGAAGAAGATCTTGAAATACATCAAGACAACTCTTAACATGGGCTTGGTGTATAAGCACAAAGCAAAGATCTCTCTTCATGGTTTTACAGATGCTGATTTTGGTGGAGATCTAGATGATCGAAGATCAACTTCAGGCTATGTGTTCTTATGTGGAAATACAAGTGTTTCATGGGTAAAGAAGCAAGCTATGTCGCTTATCTTCCACTGCGGAGTACAAAGCTTCGACACTCGCAGCTCAAGAGTGTATATGGCTTCGAGGACTCCTGAAGACTTGCTTGAGCCTATAAATAAACCGGTGGCCATTTACGGAGATAATCAAAGTTATCAAGTTGCAAATAATCCGTGTTTCATGCGAGGACAAAGCATATTGAATTAGCATCACTTCATAAGGGAAAAGGTGCTTGATGGGACAATTGAAGCTTTGGAAGTTCGTGAGGAAAATATTGCACATTTTCACAAAATCATTACCAAAAGGCAAATTCGAGTTACTTCGTTCAAGCTCGGGATGGTTAAATCAAGTTTAAGGGGAGTATTGAAGTTAAACTTGATTCTGGATTAATCATAATTATGAGTTTATAATCCAATATCCTAAACCCAAAATTAAGCCCAAGTTCTAGAATTTCTCTAGAAACTTCACAAATCATCATCACCTATTTAAAGAAGTTCTAGAGAATTCTTTTAATTAATTATTTAGATATTAATGTAGAAAAATCTAGATGAATGTGTAACAAATATCTAGATATTATTTTAGAGTGTTCTAGAGTTTAGAAGAATATTTCTAAGATATTTTGTAGTTTTGGAACCTATAAATAGCTCCCTCCTCTCTCATTTGTAACTATCCAAGAAGAAGTGAAATAAAAAGATAGTTTAAGAAAGAGTGTTCTTCATAAGTTCTTTAAGTCTCTCTAAAAATCTTTCAAGTATTCTCTAATCGCTCTTCCATATTTATCTTCATACTTGGTGAATTTCTTATATTGGTTCTATCGGGTTTCTTGGGGTATTACGGTCTTGGGTTTGTGCTAAGCACTATCGAGGTTTCTTTACAATCACGACTACACTCAGGCTTTGTTGAAATTGATTGATCCGAAGAAAGTATATTTTGGGGATAGAGTCATTGCCAGAGACGAGAGTGGTTTTTCGAAGAGGCTTGATCTTGTGTTGGCTGATGAGTGTGGAGTTGTGATTGTGGATAACACTCGTCATGTTTGGCCTGATGATCACACTAGGAATCTGGTGCAGATCACCAAGTAAAATTACTTCAAAGATAATGATCATGTCGAGTCGAAATCTTACGCAGAGGAGAAGAGAGACGACAGTAGGAGCCACAGGTCATGTTTTGAAAGTTCTCAAGGAAGTTCACCAAGAATTCTTCAGTGGGGGAATTGAGGAATTAGATTCAAAGGACGTGAGGCTGTTGCTACAGGAAAAACATATAGCAATTTGAATCAATATTTGCTCCGAAACCTAAGCCATCAAAATAATTTTTTCTTTATATCAGAAAGCAACAAGCATGAAAAGGTTATGAGTTTCGATTAATGGAGTTAGATACTAGCAAAGGTGGAAGTGGAACTTTCATCATCCGAGGAACATTGCTTGGTTCGCGCTTGAAAGATGCCCAGCAAAGGTTCGACTTATGCGCTGGGGGATCCAGTATGTATGGAATTTTGTAAAATGTGGCAGATGCTAGTTAGACGATACGTTTATTGTTAAAATCTTGACATATGCACATATGTTTACGTAAACATAAGTATAGTAAATACATGTGTAATTGTGGTTGAGAAATTTTTAAAGTTGTGGTGTTTTAATGTTTCATCTTGCGGCTCAAAAGAAAAAAATTGGACCTATTAGCCTATTAAAATATATAATATATTTTGCTAATGATATTTGTGAAAATTTCCCAATATATATGATTATATACACGACTAGGATTTGATGTTTCTAACTTCCCTTAAGGCAATAATCGAAGGTACAATAGATGTCAAGTTCGATATAAGAATGTTAAATGGGAGATGGAGGAGAATAACAACCCCTTGCTTCTTGTTGTGTTGTTGTTCTCATTGTTTTCTTCCACAAGAGAATTTGAGAACTCATAAGACAAGATTTTGATCCATATCCTTTATGTATCTTGACCACACAAAAAAAAACCTTTAAGCCTTTTTCAAAAAAAAAAACTTTATGCACATTGTCAAAGTTCGGTTCTTTTTGTGTCTGATTTTGGTCTGTATAGAGAGAGAGTGGTAAGAGAGTATGTATATACGTAGACATCATTCCCGATCTCTAATGTGTTTATTTCTCTTGTCAATAAACAAGAGTTCAATTCAGTGAAAATTTTGGTTTTAGTTCAGTATAAAACTATAAATTGCTCAAGCCAGTGCTGGTATTTTCTTTGTTTACCCAAAAAGAAAGATTAGTGTTGGTTTTTATTCAATAAAAATTACTCAAACTGAATAATTTCGAAAAATTTGAACCTATCTCTAACTTGTTGTGGTAACATAGGCCGATGTTTGCTTCTAAAGTCGATATCATATGCATCTGGTTTTTAAATCTCCCGTCATCATATCCGGGCGAAAAGAAAAATGCGATTTTTGTAAGTCTAGAGGAGAAAAAAAAACGTGTTGATCTATTCAAACGTTGAAATATTTCCTTCTTTTTTCTGTCTATTCACAAAATTCAGACTTAGTACGTCGTAACGAGTATCATTGTGGTAGACACGAAATTCCGACACATAAAACAAATATGCATAGAAAAGCAACGAAGAAAATTCAAGAAGTAGCTTTAACTTGAAGTGTTTTTGGTCGATCCATGGTTCTTCTCTTCCACAAATTAACTTCACTCTTCGGTTTCGGACACAGACTCAAACCCTCTAGCTGATTCAGAGGCATAGTCACAGAGCATGGAATCGTTACATCTTCGTCATCGGCATATAAACCTCGGCGATGATCCGATTGAGATTCTTGACGTTTCATCTCCACCGTCCAATCGAATCCACCGAGAGCTTCTCTACTGCTCGCGAATTTCTTCATTTTACCCAATGAAGGCGCCGCCGCGACTGGTTCCACTGCCAAAGCCGGATATTCACTCGTCGTGGCGAAGGTGGAGTTGGATTTTTTCGACGGATAACTTCTCGTTGAGAAGAGACGTTTTAGTTTCGAAAAGCTTCCTTTGTCTTCTTCTTTAATAATAACACAAGAAGATAAAGACGACGCCGTTTTGAGATTTTTAGGTGCTTTGTTTTTCTTCTCCTGACTTTTAGGCTTTGCGAGTTTGATCTGACCGATGCAGGAGACTTTAGGCGAAGTGGGTTCGGCCCAAACAGCTTCGTTTTTGGTACTTCTCCTACTAACTCTAGCCGCCGTCGGAACCAACGGACTGGAGAAGAAAATTCCTCTGTTTGCAGTCGAAGTCGAACGGTACTGATGAAAATCTCTTGCTGGACTAAACGGTGCCGCACTGTGAAGAAGCATTTTCGAGAACTTCGTGGACTTGTTGCCGTTGGAAGCTTTTTTCATTTATTCTTAAAAAGTTAGCAAAAGCGAAACAGAGATTCTAGGTTTTATATGTTCTGTTGTGTCTGAAACTTCTGAGAAACTGAGGATAAAAGAGGAACAAGATTGAAATTGTCAACTTTGATGACGTCATGGAGGGAATTTTCGTCAAAGCTGAGCTAAACCGGAGAAGACTTATGTCATTATCAATTTATCATACAGTTTTGACTTAAACCGGAGAAAACATTTATGTCTTATAGACTTATACGGCCGACTTTGTCCCGGTTTACAAAATTAAATGGTGAAGTGTACTATGTTGGTTTTCAATTTTCCTTATTTTTTTAAGGTTTGTCTTCGTCTTTTACGCGGATTAGTTTTATGGTTTATTTGACTTTTTAATCCCACATGTGTTGTGTTTGTGGCCTTGTACATTAGATGATACTATTTATTAAGCCACCTGATTTTTATGCTTAATTGTGTGGGATTAATTTAACATAATAATTAGTCCATGAACAGCTGGTAAACCGATAATTAATTGGATTGAAAGCGATGGATAAAGTGAAAACTTGTCCTTTTGGCTTTTGGTCAATAAACGACAAAGTGTGTAATAATAGATTAATAGGTCACATAACATTTCCAAGTATTTGTGGATGCATCCATTTTATTACATTTTGTCATTGAATGTTGAGAACTACTTCCTCTCTTCAGTCTTCCCTTGTTAAATGCTGTTTTACAATTCTTTTCCTTATTTTATGACAAACCACAATATATATGTACACACACATTGAAGCGAAAAATCCAAACTCAATTTTGTTTAAAATTCAAACACTTTTGTTTGCATACTTTCTCCTATAAAATAATATAATAGATTTTTGGGACAAATTATGAAGAGAAGATAAAGTATGGCAGAACTTCACAACATTTTTATACTCATTCTTTAAGAAAAATACGAGTGATATACATGATGCATAGTAGTACGGTAGAAAATGAGTTTAATGAAACTTAGACAGACGGAATAATATCATACTACAATATATCCCCGCGGAATGATTTTTTTTAGATTTAAGTTTTATTCAAAAGTATTGATGATAATATTGCAATAATTTTAATATTTAAATAATAATTTTGAATTAGCTTATTATTTGTCATTCAACAAATTAAATGTTATTTCTATAAATATATTCTCCAAAAGATATTACTAATTTTTGAATATTCCTTAGTCGAAAGATTGATATCCTCGAAGATCACTATCTAGTTTTTTTTTAGGTGCTAATTAAATTTACAATTATAACTTTAATAAAAAATTAGTAAATGGTCTTAATACTAATGACATCAAAAAGTAAATATTAACATATGTTAAGATTATTTTCAAATTTGTACTTCGCAAATAATAATAAGGGAATAATATTGAATGACGTTATCTTGTAAAGAAAAACGATCTTCTTAAAAAACACAATTCAATACATCAAATTAAATAATTAAAAGAATAGCAAAGACCAAGATGCTACCAATCAGAGCCAACATCTCAACTAGATATTTGGCCTCATTGCTGCTTAATCTCTGTCTTGAACAGCTTTCTAGGTCTGGTGCGAGTCAGCTTATACACATGACATGGCTTTTGTCATGTGTTCCCACGAGTTGACCTATAATGTTTCATCACTTTGATCCGCAGAACCTAACCGGCAAAGCATTTAGGATTTATTATTACGGTCCCATGGATACCCAAAAAGTTATATTTCCCGAGTAAACGAAGAACATAGTCTGATATATAGATCAAGAAAAAAAAACGAGTACATGGTACAATAATACTTCTTGACGCAAGTTATCCAGTGTTGTGCCTAAAATGAAGTTACAGTCTGATCGACAATAAAATTGCTTTAAAACATCCTTAAAATTTATTGAGAAAAAAAGTTTCTTCTTTGATGCTTGGAAGGTTCCTACAATGGCCGAGCGACGAGTCCCTTCTGAATCATCTTCTCCACTAACTCTTCATGCTTCTTCAACTGCCCAGCTTTTCTTAATTGAGAAAGAACCATCTCATATAAAGACAAGCTCGGTGTCAAACACTTCTCTTCAACCATTTCTTTAAACAACTTATAAGCATTGTTCCAATGTCCCATCCCACAAAACATTGTAACCAAAAGCCTATAAGTATTCACATTCGGCTCAACTTCTTTATCATCCATCTCTTTCTTCATCTTCAAAACCATATCAGTAGATTTCGACCCGACAAACATCCTCATCAGTATATTATAAGTCACCGTATTTGGCTTACACTTTGCTTCCATCATCTTCGAATACATCCTATGCGCGCCATTCACATCTCTCTTCTTCTCGATGTACCTAAATATCGTATTGAAAGTCGAAGCATTCACATCACACTTTTTCTTGATCATCGTGTTCAAAACCTTGACTGCGTCTTCAAGATTCTCGTCTCTGCAATGAGTCTCAATGAGGAAGTTATAAGTAATAGTGTCAGGCTCGCATCCTAACTTCTTCATCTGGTTATAAACCTGTAAAACCTTCTCTGTTCTTCCTGCTTTCACATGAACCCTCATCAAGTTATTGAAAGTAATAGCATTCGGAGCACAACCCGAATCTAACATATCCGCGAAAACATCATGTGCACGGCTGATTTGCCCGCATCTACACAAAGCATCAATCACAATGCTGTAAGTATACACATTCGGTTCAATCCCAGCCAATTTCATCTCCTTGAACACTCTCTCTGCCTCAGAGATTTCACCAGCTCTACACCACCCACGAACCAAATTGGTGTAAACTATAACATCAGGCTCGAATCTATCCTTCAAGCTATCGAAAAACGACTGAGCTTCACTAGCTCTCCTCTTCCTAGAAAGGGTACTAATAACTATCGAAAACGCGATTTTATCAGGAACGCATCCGTAATCTTCCATACGATTAAAGCAATGTACAGCCTCTGAAGCTAATCCAGCTCTAACATAACGTCTAATCAAAATCGTGAAGGTCTCAATCGAAATCTCGACGTTTCTCGATTTCATGAGGTCAATCAAGTGCCAAGCTAAGTCGAATTGTCTTACCTTTCCTGCAAGATCGATCATTTCGTTGTAAGGATGAGGCGATTTATGGTCGTATTCGTCTCGTGAAGTTACCCAATTGAAGAAAGCTAGAGATTGGAGAATAGGGATTCCATGGCGGACACCGCCACACTTCTCTATCACGCATCGCACAACGGAAGGAGAGATTCGAGAAGCGTCGATTTGGGAGAAATCGAGGGAGAGAGCAGGGAGGGTTAAGCTAGGGTTTAAGACGGCGTCGTTGGAGTTAGTAAGGTTTTTGCGATAGTGATCTTTGATGATTGAATGTAACTTTTCTACGGTTTGTGTATCTTCTGGAGTTAACATAGGTGAGATAGTGACAGAGGCGACGGCGGCGGAAGATTCGTCGTTTTCGTGGTCATGGAGCAGAGAAGTTGCGGAGGTGGAGAAGGGTTTGGGTAAAAGAGGAGAGATGAAAGAAAGGGTTCGAGAAAGATGGAGTTTTGATCGTATTAACGCCATTGATGGGAGATTTGGTCACTCTCTCTTCCGAGCGAAGCAGAGTGGCGATTGTGAAGAAGGGAAGTTCACTTTTATGCATACGAATTATTAAAAAGGTCAAATTATCTTTGTTTCCAAATGAAAGCTGAACCGGCGTCGTTTTTGTGCAGCCCTATATATATTCTCTGTTAATTTTTGTCAATTCATGGATTTGAAGATGCTACCATAGTCCATAGTTATGTGATCTAATAAACCATATTGCAAGTCTTCAGGACGTGTATTTCGTTGCTTGTCACTATTCAGATTCACAATTCGTATATTATAAGTTTAACAAAAAAAATCAAATATCAGACATGAAGTTTCAAATGAATATACTCTTTCAACATTAAAATACACCAAACCCCCCATAGCTTCTACTTCGAGAGATGATTTTACGCTTTAACAAGTATTATCAGAATTGGTTTTCAAACAATAACAATGGGAAATTATGGGTCTAAGATCCAACAATTTTTGTTAATAAACAAAATTCTAATATATGTGTCAATGGACTTTAAATTTATAGCAAATCATAGGAGCCAGCCAAATTTTTCAATACCATTGAACTTTAAAATTTCATATAGACCTATGATTCAAAATTTCAAATCATATGTATAACTTATAAAGAAAAAGTCTCTTCGTATTGTAATCATATTCCCGAACGAAATTCAACTGATTATGTAATCTATGCCTGCCAATTAAAAAAAAAAAATAGTTAGTGGCAAAAAATACGTGAAGTCAGAGTTTCATGAAAAATCTACTAATTTTATTTGCATATATAAGACTAGTGGATATACTCATCACATAGTCGATTACACGTATTATATATATGATGTGTGACCACCTTTAGGAGCTAAGATCATGTGAGTCATCTAGATGAAGTAAGTAATATTGGATGATGCATATGCAGCTGCTTGACCAAGACAATTTTCCGACTCGCAATTGTAAGGAGTCCAAAATATTCTCGTATTATAAAAATAAACATATATGATAGTTTCAAATCTAGCTTACTGGATAACAAAATTAAAATTTAAAAATCAAAATGTCTTAGTATATATCCTAATGACAAATGGTATAGGACTAATTAAAAAAGAACGACTCCTTCTAAAGCTTAATTCTTCTCTAATCTACATCCTAATCCGATCGGCTTTGGTTATTTCAGATTACATTCCATTCAGAAGTCCTAACAACACACGCTTAATTATGCTGTCTTCTCCATCTAATTCCTACTAGCTCGGACTAGTATTTAGGTCCTACTCCGACCTTAATTCTATAATTGTATAACCTTTTAGTTGTTTATCCTTAATTATTACTCTAAACATCGGGAGAAAAACTGGGTTCTTACCAAATATTGCCGTCGGTACCGACACCGGAGAATGAGAAGAAGACAGAGGAGTATGTGTCGTTAAAGAATCTGATTCCGTCTCGTTATCCAGCTGGGACTCAAACGCGGCGTTACGTCAAAGTTAAAGAGCCTCTATTTGATCCAGAGACTTCCAATCGTATTTATTGGCGGCAAGTGTCGTTTGATGATGACGAAGAACACGAACACGAACACGATCATGGATGTATCTTTTTCTTGAGAAGAAGCATTCAAAGAACGATCGATAAGTCGTTTGGTCCTCTTTTTGGATTACCTAAGTTCGACGAGCTTCGTTGTTGTACATGCAAGTGAATCATGATTGAAAGAGTGTTTGTTTTTTTTTTTTTTTTTGGGAAGATTGAGGTCGGAACACAATGGGTTTCTTGTTGTGGACGAAATTGAATTGGTGACACTATTTAAAAATTTATAATCTAGTTTTTTTATGCGAGTTTGTTGTAATAATTAATATGGATCTGTTATATCAAGTACGCACGTCTATGATTGTGTTACACCCATCTTACTTAGTTTTCAAACTAATTTATTTACGTAATTCCGACACTTGTCAAATATGTTGATTAGATCATTTTTTTTTTTCATAACAAAATAGTAAAAATTATTTTTAAATAAATATATTTACGTATACTAGTTTACAAATTTGATTTTCAAAGTTAGTCATTAACATGATTTTGACATGTGTCAAGTCTATCGATCATTTCGACAAATTTCAAAAGAAATTTATCTTTTTTTTTTCTTTAACGAAATAGGAAAACTAATTTAATAAAAAACATATTTATATATACTAATTTATATGTATATATCGATTTTTTTTACTACTCATTTTTTTAACCAAAAAGAAAACTAACAAAAAAAAAGAGAAATATTAACATATACTTTAATGTTGCATTATAGTGTTTATATTCGTAAGTGAAAACACAAAATTGACAATTTTTATCTGATTTTACAAATAGTTACTAAATAAAATTCAAAAAACCTGTGTGAATTACCATTTCAAATTTAAATATTATCAATAACATTGAAATCTATTTCTGATACCGCGTATTTACGCGGGGTCAGGATAATCAAACGATTTATAGTTTTGTGATCCAGGCTTAGATAGGCCCAGTATACATATGAGTAAGCTCATTAACTTAAGTCTAATAATAAGCCCAATCTGTTTCAGCATGGATGGTTTTTTTTGGTGAAATTTAAATTTAATTTTGGTAAAACGCATTAATGATGTTACTAGCAAACGTGCCGTTGACAACATTGACTTTCTCGTTCTGTAATCCGCGTAATAATTTGCGTTTCGGCACATTTTTACCATATTTGTGATTTATTCATTTACACTACTTTATTCAGTAAATTTGTGTCTTTGTCATTACATTTAGAAACGAAAAAGTGCATTATTGTGTACCAACTTTTGTAATTAAATTTAGTTTTATTTGCTTATAAAATTGTACTACATTTTATTAGGATTGGTAACTGTATGTTTACATCAAAATTTATAATAGTTTTGAAGATATTCTAATAAAAATAAATGAAAAATAATTATAAAAAAAGAAAGAAAAGAGAAATACCCTAATCAATGCAAGGTTCTTATGGGGTTCTTATGGGTTTCTTATAATTTTTTTTTTGATTATTTTAATATTAAAACTTACGAAACTCATCACAAAGTTTCTTATTTAAGAAACTTAAGAAACCCTTTCTTAGGGTTTTTTAAGATTTTAATATTAAAAAAATGTTTTAGAAACCCATATGGTTTCTACAATAATGATGCTCTTATATATGTAGTCAAAGATGAGACTATATAGTTGGTATGGAAACGTAGTAATCAACAATAGCCCATTGGTTGAATTCAGATGTGAAAATTAAAACATTGTGCCGAGTAACAAAACCAATTCCCAAATAAAATGACGAAATCATCCCTATTTACCCAACCTTCAACCACCATAAATATCGCCACATCATCGCGTATTAAAGGGTACAAATGTCATTTCAGGATTTGTAAAACACAGCGTTAGAACTTAGAACAGAGAGAATGATAGATTGAAATAAAAAGAAAGAGAAGAATCCTCCTTACAAGGAAGAAACGTTATTACTGAAATATAAATTTGATCTCTTTTATCTTTTTTTTTTTTTTTCCTGTATCTCAGAGGTTTTGGGATTCTCTGTTTCGATCTCTCTTTCGTTTACAAAATTTATTTTTTGGTTGGGTGGATCTTGGTTGATGGCGAAACTGAGACACTCGCGATTTCAGGCGAGGAAATGGTCGACATTGATGCTGGTTCTATTTATGTTGTTTATGTTAACGATTGTTCTATTAATGCTTTTGGCTTTTGGGGTTTTCTCTCTTCCTATTAACAACGATGAATCTGCTCCGATTGATCTCTCTTATTTCCGACGAGCTGCTACTGAGAGGTGATTGAATCCATTTCTTGATCTGCCTGATTATATATATTTTTTTAGATTTTTATGATTAAAGTTGTTTCATTTTTTTGGTTCGAATACAGAAGTGAGGGACTTGGGAAAAGAGGAGACCAGTGGACTGAAGTGCTTTCTTGGGAACCTAGAGCGTTCGTCTACCACAATTTCTTGGTTAGTGTTCTTAATTCAATAGATTTATGTTGATTAATTGAATAGTATTTTGCAATGATTCGTTGCGTTTATAGTTTTTGGATATCTCATGGGTCTTTAATCAAATTTCCTTGTTCAAACTATTTTGTATCTGGGTTTCAGTTTGATACTTGTCTGTTAATTAGAAAAATGATGCATTGTTTGAACCAAAAAATAAAACTTGAAGATTAATTTACTAATTCATTTGACCAGTCGAAGGAAGAATGTGAATATTTAATCAGTCTTGCCAAACCACATATGGTGAAGTCAACTGTTGTAGATAGCGAAACTGGCAAGAGCAAAGATAGCAGGTTCGGTCTGATGATGTTTCATGTCTGAGAAGAATCTTTTATTTTATTAAGCAAGCATTGTGGATTTGTTTTAATGATTTTTGAAACAATTATATACACCTTCAGGGTGCGTACAAGCTCAGGGACTTTCCTTAGGAGAGGAAGGGACAAAATCATTAAAACCATTGAGAAAAGAATAGCAGACTACACCTTTATTCCAGCAGGTATCAGAGACTTTTTCAATCATTAATTGCAGTTTTGGACTTCCATTATCTCTGGTTTTTTTAGTTCATGTATAGATAGATGCATTCATCTGTTATATTTTTTGTTAGTGTCAGAATAAGATCATAAGCTTTCTTCTGCATGATGACTTATGAATGTGTGCATCTTTTTCTTGCATGATGAATGTGCAGATCATGGTGAAGGACTTCAAGTTCTTCACTACGAAGAAGGGCAAAAGTATGAACCACACTATGATTATTTTGTTGATGAGTTCAACACTAAAAACGGAGGTCAACGGATGGCTACAATGCTTATGTATCTGTAAGATTTGCTTAACTCTTTTGTTTTGAAGGTTGCCATGTTCTTGTAGTTACCAATTTTGTCTTCAAAACCCTTATTATACAGGTCGGATGTTGAAGAAGGAGGTGAAACAGTGTTCCCTTCTGCCAATATGAATTTTAGTTCTGTACCATGGTATAACGAGCTCTCTGAGTGTGGGAAAAAGGGACTTTCCGTAAAGCCGAGAATGGGAGATGCATTGCTTTTCTGGAGCATGAGGCCTGATGCTACACTGGATCCTACAAGTTTGCATGGTAAACTACCTTGAGTTTTAAAAATCATTTGAAACACTTTTTCTAGATCTTGTTTATTCCAATACCATTGATTGTGCGGTTGCTAATATATGTCTTTTTGGTTCTAGGTGGATGTCCTGTGATTAGAGGGAACAAGTGGTCATCTACCAAATGGATGCATGTCGGCGAGTACAAAATCTAGCATGTTTGATTATTGGTAACTGTCCATTCCTCCTAAGTTTCAAACCAAATAATATGTCCATTATATTGTCTTTATCTCAGCAATAGAGTGGTTAAGGGATTAGAGGAATCACTTATCATCAGTGATGAAATGGTGTAAACATCAACTAATCTCTTTAATTCAACTAAATTTCCTCTCGTAGAGCACACACCTACATACATATGAATACAAACTGTGGATTATCTAAGCATGTTATCGATGTGCATATAAGATAACAGTACCGCATGTTGGCTCTTGGTTCTTACATTATTCTTTTTTATTGGGCAGGACAGTATACTGTTTCCTTTCATGGTGGATGGAATGCAATGTTGGAACCAAAGATTACAGAGAGTTGATGTTTGTTTTTTCCCTGCGGCTCAGTGCATTCCTTGTTTTGATGGGATTCAAGGTTTATATATCGTTAGAGAATACCAAGAGATAGGGAATTTGTTAGACTAAACTAGGATGGCTTAGAGTGACTGTTGCTCGTTGGTATACCATAAAGGTCTTCGTGTCTTTGAACAGAAGTTGTGAATTACTTAGTTTTGTCGTGTTCCTTTTTTGTTTGTGATTAGAACATTATCAAATAAAAGAATGTCATCGTAATATGGAAGCTGAATTGTTATATTTATACACCCAAATTATGAAATGTACCGACCATTCTTAGGTTAGGTTGTGTCATTGACTCGTGTGGTGGTTTTCATCAGCAGATAACAATAGATAGACCAATATAAAATTAGTCAACAAATAGACATAAAAGTTAAGGAAGAGATTATTACACCACAACAAAAAGACATGATTCATCAGTTTGGAAGACAGAAGAAGCACAAGGCTTATATATAGCTTTTGTAAGAA
Organism: Boechera stricta; assembly: GCA_018361395.1. Lineage (NCBI taxonomy): Eukaryota > Viridiplantae > Streptophyta > Magnoliopsida > Brassicales > Brassicaceae > Boechera > Boechera stricta. The sequence continues at coordinate 3,184,797 of CM031539.1, read as the reverse complement.
GTTTCCCTACACAAACCTTTATTATACAAATGAAAACAAAAGAAAAATCCCAATCAAATGAAATGTGGAGTCAAATCAAATGAAAACCTCTATATTACGAAGTTTCACGCAATCAATCCTATTTTCTTCTCTCGATATGATTTAAGGTCCGAACAGGATGAGAATGGAGTAATAGAGAGGTCGTTTAAAAGGCTTAGCTTGTGGAGTCACGGCTGTAGAATTGATCAAGTGTTTTAGCAGGAATACGGTGAAGAAGCTCACGTGGGAAAATACGGAGCAGTGTCCATGCCAAGTCAAGCGACTGGAAGATGTTTCTTGTATCATATGCCCCTTGCATCACAAACTTCCTCTCAAATTTATCCAGAAACTCTAAATACAGCTACAAACACACAACACAAACAATTGTTGTGAGTAATTGTTGTTGTGACTATTTTGATATGAACATGAATATGATGAAGTCAGAGAGGTACCAGATCCTCAGAAGAAAGAGCTTCTTCTCCAACAACAGCTTTCATTGCTTGGACATCTTTCCCGATTGCATAATTTGCGTATAGCTGAAAATAAATAGAATGTTGTCAATTGAATTCGATACTACTATACTAACATGTGAGCTACTCTCGGCAAGTAAGGTTCTAAATAGGTAGAGAACCTGGTTGGACACATCAGAATGGTCTTTGCGAGTCATTCCTTCACCAATAGCACTCTGCAGAGGACAATGATTAAGTTAATAAGTGATAGTATGTTTCAATCCATGTGAATCCACAAGGGTATAATCGAATTGCATCGCTACCTTCATTAATCGAGAAAGTGATGGAAGCACGTTAATGGGTGGATATATCTGTTTTGAAGAAGAACCAAAACAGAATCAGAGATCATTGTAAATGGATGAGAAACCTTTTTTGCTTATGTAGATGTATTAGAAAAAATAATAACGAGAGGTCTGCAAAAAGAGTCAAGCTTATGATACCTGTCTGTTGTGAAGTTGCCTATCAATATATATCTGACCCTCAGTAATGTAACCAGTAAGATCCGGAGTAGGGTGAGTGATATCTGAGGTTGAATAACAAGAGATATTATGAGCATTGTTCAATCAAAAACATATATTGTGAAGAGAATCCAATAACAATATGATTTTTACCGTCATTAGGCATAGTCAGGATAGGGATTTGGGTAATGGAACCCTTTCTTCCTTCAATACGCCCTGCCCGCTCATAGATAGTTGCAAGATCTGTATACATATAACCCGGATATCCACGTCTTCCAGGAACTTCTTCTCGAGCAGCAGAAACCTAGAGTTCTCGTTTGTTAATTTTTTTCAAAACCGAAATCAAGTTCTGTATCATGGGACAGACACAAAGACCCGTGAAAATCATTACCTCACGAAGAGCATCTGCATAGGAACTCATGTCTGTCAATATAACAAGCACATGCTTCCCACATTCATAAGCCAAATATTCAGCGGTTGTAAGGGCAATTCGAGGAGTGATAATTCTCTCGATGGTTGGATCATTGGCCTGTTCGAGTAAAATGCAGATATAAGCTCAATCAATCACAGATGTAATATCATAGTACTAAAAGAAGTAAGATAACAAGCATAAAAAATCACTAGCAGTAAATTACCAGGTTCAGGAAAAGGGTAACTCTTTCCATCGATCCATTTTCTTCAAAATCGCGCTTGAAGAACTGGGCTGTCTCCATGTTTACACCCATAGCTGCAAAAACAATTGCAAAATTGTCCTCTCCATGATCCTGGAAAAACACAAGGGAAATAATGAAGGATTTTACAAGGCAAACAAAAAAGCAGAGGAATTGAGAGACTGCTATATCAATCTTCACAGAAGTTGAGTATCAGAAAAGTAAATGGCATCACAAAATAGAGGCCTTTACATGTACCACATATTCGTAGAGATACTTAAATCACTCTACATTAGTTAGAAAGTGAATGTGCATAAACAGGGACTTACGCTTCAGCATGATACTTGGAAAACTAAAGTACTTAAGTGGTGGTGGTAATGGGGCAAATGATTACCTCCTGAATTAAGTTCTCAGTCTTTTCCAACCGCTTAACAAGACCAGCCTGACGACAAATTTGAGCAGCTATTTCATTATGTGGTAGACCAGCAGCAGAGAAAAGAGGAATCTTCTGTCCACGAGCAATGGAGTTCATGACATCAATGGTAGAAATCCCCGTTTGTATCATCTCTTCAGGGTAGGTTCTTTCACTTGGGTTGATTGAGCTTCCTATAAATATTATCCACCACAACCATTAAAAACAAAAAAAAATTTCTTCAGAGATCACACAATTTCTTCAGAGATCACACAATGAGGTAATCAACGCTCACCCGAAATATCGAGGTATGCCTCTGGCAAAATAGGAGGGCCATTATCAATTGGCTTTCCTGAGCCGTTAAATATGCGCCCAAGCATGTCCAATGATACTGGCGTTTTCAGTACCTGAAACATACATCAATAACAGGAAAAAAAAAAAAGTTAAATAGGAAAAAGAAAAACTGTAAGCAAGCATCCTTAGTTTTCAGAAAACTGCCAATAAAATTTTTAATTAATCTGCCAAAAGTTTAAGAGAAGGCTTTATAGTAAACACCTCTCCAGTAAATTGCACGGTGGTAAATTTGTTGTCAATCCCAGATGTTCCTTCAAAAACCTGTAGATGTATAAATCATTGAGGACAGTGACCCTCTACAGCAAATGTATAAAGTACAATTTACACCTAGATTCAACAAATTAGTTTTATGCAGTATTCGCGTCAAAGTAACACGGAATATCATTAACCTGGACAACAGCTTTCTCCCCATCAACCTCCAAGACCTGACCACGTCTCGTGGATCCATCACCTAAACGAATATTAACAATCTCCTGGTACTTAGGACCCTGATATAACATACAGTTCAACAAATATCTACAGTCAGTGTCCCTGAAAAAGGAAAAAAAGAAAGCTTCTATTCGATGAGAAAGCTTCTCCTTTTCTATACCTTCACTTTGTCAAGGATGACCAAGGGTCCCGCAACCCCGGAGACAGTTCTATACTCTACAATTTAAAGATTCTCAAAATCAGTCTCTTATAATACAGATAAAAGCTAAAATCATAACATTGAGATACAGAAAACGAGTGAGACTAATCAAAGTAAAGCAAGACAAACACTAGTCACTAACTAAACTGCAACCAAAAAGCAATAAGCTATTTCGACACACCAAGTACTTCAATTCAAAAATAGGTGAAATCAAACTAATAAGGAATAAGATTAACCTAGATCGATCGCTCGCTAAAGCTAGAAAACAAAGCCCAGAATTTGAGAATCTTCTTCTTATACAGTAACTTGGAAAGTGCAAAAAAGGACAAAAGCAAGCCAAGAGTGTAATAGATCTCCCTTATCCGTTAGTCAACAAAACGTTGTAGAGAAAAGATGAAAAGCGAAGAATAGATGTGATCCAATGGATGATCGGTGGTGACTAACCCATTCCGATCTCGAGAGTTACTTCCTCCATGTCGATGATACTAGTCTCCCCCATTGTCACAGATCGAAATCAAATCAAGCGGCTCCACAATCCTGATGCAGAAGTAAAGAAGAATGGCGCAAATGATGGATCAACGGCTGAGATGTAATCGTTTGTGTTGTTAGAGTTTTGTTACACGTGTACGTTCATGATTGAAAACAGAGTAATGAGCAATATAAGCTCTATCTATTACGCTTTGTAAAAGATTCATTCAGAAAATCAATTTCTTCCTCTAATGGTGATTTCAATCACACTGTGAGAAAGAACCCTCGTGTCTTGGCTTTGGCTTTTCTCTTCACGGGCTAAATCCGACGAGTAGGTTTCATTTGTTTCTCAGGAGCAACCGGAACATTTGCAGAGATTACAATCTCCGCAACAAATCCCTGGAAGGCGAGGCGGGAACAAAGCGATATCAAAAATCAATTGAAATTTGGATTCAATAAATACAACTGGAGTCCGGGGAAAGTGAAGAACAGTGAGGAAAGATTTGATGACAAAGTATTGTTGGAGTTTGATGAAAACGTGGCACATCTCATTATTATTATTTCGTCATTTTCCTGTATGTCTTATGTCTTGCGACATGTTCTCTCCAAGGGTAGGTGGTTAGCTAGCTAGCTTGAGCCTGTTCATAATATATGAACATAAATCGAGACATAAAATGTTGATGAATACACAAAATTATTAAAAAATATGTATTCATCGACAAGTATTCTTGGCCTCATAATTTAAAAATATGTTTTCCATGGATACTTTGGCGTTTATGAAAAAATATGAATTTACTAGTTTTTGAAGGACATGGAGTCTATCAACAAGGTAAAAGCGGATGTTGATGAGTGGTTTGAAGATCATGTCATTGTAGCAAATGTGGAAGAGGTGCAGACAGTTCATGCTTCAATCACACAGAGAGATATTAGTTTTATCATTCCGATTAGATGGCAGAGACCTTATGCAACCTGGCTGAAGTGCAATGTTGGAATTGCTTGGTCTAAAAGATATGAAATGGTGGGTTGTTAGGAATGAAAATGGAGATGTTATTATGCACAGCAAAAGGGCCTTGACATTTTTGTCAAGGTGAAAGACAAGGAGGAGGCTATATATATATATATCTAGGGGTGTCAAAATGGGTTAAATTTTATGGGTCGATCCGACTCAACCCAACTCATTAACCCTAATGGTTTTATTATCTAGATCCTAATGAGTTGAATAAATTATGGATCAATGGATTGATGGGACATATAAGTTGGGTTGTAAGGGCATGATTAATGCTGAAACCCAGAAGGGTTTCTTATTATTTGTTTAATATTAAAAATGATAAAGAACCGTCTCTTGTGTTTCTTATTTAAGAAACGTTCTTAACAAAAGTTTCTTTTCCTCTTTAATTTAATAATAAAAATATCTAAGAACCCCTATTAGAAACCCCCCACCCCCGCGTTAATGATGGTCTAATGGTTTATGGTTAACCATTAACCTTTTAATTATCATACTTAGCATCATCATTATCTTCATACTATCATCATCGCCATACCATAATTCTTCATCATCATATCATCATCATTATACTAAAATTTTCCCGCCAAAACGCTATTCCGTAATTTTTCCGCCAAAAACACGGTTCCACAATTTTTCCGCCAAAAACACGAGTTCCACAATTCTCCCACTAACAATACGGTTTCACAATTTTTCCGCTAAAAACACGGTTCCACAATTTTTCTGCCAAAAACACGAGTTCACATTTTGCCGCCAAAAACACGAGTCCGCTTTTCTCACCAAAAAACATGAGTTCACATTTTTTCCCGCCAAAAACACGAATCCGTATTTTCCCGCAAAAAACACGAGTCCATATTTTCTACCAAAAAACACGAGTCCATATTTTTAAGCCAAAAACACGAGTTCATATTTTTCCCGCCAAAAAACACGAGTCATATTCCACTTTTCCTTATCATTAAAAAAACTCACATGATGTACTATTCGAAAGAGATTGACTAAAATATAGTTATTTGTTCTTTGGCTCATGTCAGAGCTTCCCAGAAGTTTTTCAAAGATATCTTTTGACCAATCTGTAACATAAAAATTAAGTAACAGTTAGTTATTTAGGAAAAAAAACTAAACATAATTTTAAAAACATAATAAAAGTAGTTTTGATAAAAAGAAGGCATATAAATTTATATTTACGAAAATGTCAAGCATTATGTATTAATGTTTGAAAAGATCTTCTTTATATAGATGGATGAAGAGTACTCCAAAAGTTTAAATTTGACCAAATAAAATCTAAACAAATAAATGATATTTTTAAAAATACTTTGAAAATTAAATATTAGATTTTTTTTTGGGTTGTCGATTTTTTTTTAACCACAATATCTGATTATTAACAAATCTGATTTTTTTTTTGAATATTAACAAATTCATTTTGAATATCTGCAAATCTGATTTTTTTTTTTTGGAATATTAACAATTTTTTTTTGAAATATTAACAAATCCAATTTTTTTTGGAATAGTAACAAATCAGATTTTTTTGTTAACCACAATATCCGATTATTAACAAATCCGAATAACAAATCCGAATTTTTTGGAATATTAACAAATAAAATCTAAACAAATAAATGATAATTTTCTAAATATTCGTAAAATTAAATATTAGATTTTTTTGGGTTGTCGATTTTTTTATTAACCACAATATCTAATTATTAACAAATCCGATTTTTGTGGAATATTAACAAATTCTTTTTAAAAGTATTTTAAAAAATCTAATATCCCTTATTTTTTATATTGACAATAATAATGTTAAATCTTGTTCCACGGATTGCATTCAAAAGAAATAATAATGTTCGGATTCAAATTATCAAACATAATAAGTCCTAGAATTATCAGAAATATACTTTGTGTTATTATTTACATAATATAAGAAAATAGAATGCGGGACCATCTAAGGTTTACATGTTATTTTAAATTATAGCACTCCATAATATACTTTTTGTAATTTTATAAAACAATATTTGGGGATATATAACACTCACACAATTTTTATATTTAATTATCATTTGAAAGAATAAGAAATTTAAAATTTAATGATAATCTAGATTTGAAATATTAACAAATCCGATTTTCGTGTGAAAAAAAAGATCCGATATGACAGATTTATTAATATTCCAAATCTTGATTACATCTCATTAATGATTTTTTAAATTTTGTTTATAATTAATATAATATTAATTTGTGATAAGAAAATAACTAATGACTAAAATACGAGATTAAAATTTGTTCTATGATGTAATGGCAAAGTAATGTAAATATATACACTTTTATTTGTTTATTTTATAAATGTACTTCCCAAATAATATATAGGGAATTTTTGCATCCAGTAGACTGTCATGCGAAACCCATTTTTTGTCCTTATAAAACTTTAACATTAACGTATCCTCCTAAAATGTGATGGTTTATGTCTAATTTGCGGACTTTCGATATTAATTGTCATTTTTACACAGTAAGATATCAAAAACAAAGGACTGTGATTATTTGAATAAATTTTAAGAAGTTACATGAATTCGTCTATCACCAATATAATTTTATATAAAATATATTTTATCGACCAACAAGTCTTTATAAAATATATTTTATCACATTATTAACTGCCTCTCTCCAACCGTACACGTGGCAAGTGCTTCAGGCGTTTAATCTGATCCGTTCATACAGACCCTCTGATACATCCGAGACTCTTTACTGTCTATCATCAAAAGTTTCGAAGAAGCGGCAAACTGAGAGAGAAACTCGAAGCTCTTCAAATACGAAAAATATCACATTTTTAATACATATCATCATCGTTCCTGCTAGGCTACTAGCTATTGGGCCAAACTCATTTATAAAAGGATGGTAAAGCCCATTGAAGCCCGAATTAGATTTATAAAAATGCTCCACTGGAGGGGAAAAAAAAAAACCCATTGGTGTGCGGCGCTGCACTTAAGAGACCTAAATGGGTAATCGTTATTCTAATCTAGAAACCCTATCGATTTTGTTAGCTTCTCTTTTTGTTGCTTAAATGATTTATGTGTTGTTGCGAACAATTCCCTTCACTTAGCTTGATGTTTCGTAGATACAGAGAGCAACCTTCTACTGTCCGTATCGTCAGGGCCAGATTATTCTGCTATCCCATCCACATTAGGCCGGTAATGATTCCAACCCATGCGAGGTTTGTATCAACTTTGGTGGTAGCAGATGATGACCGAACAACAATCCCACAACGAAATTCATAATGTGGATGGACCTCTAGTTCATAAACACTAACAATTTCTTCCCTGTCAAATTCAGGGGTTCTTCTGCACTTCCAAGTGGCTTCAACCATCTAACAGAAGCTATACACTCTTTTGCATTTTGCATTGACACTTTTATCGACATGATATTGTCAAAAACAACAGAACAGGTTAGCTGGCGATTCCGGCTCTGAAAGTGATGGCGGTTCCGACTTTGAAAGTGACATTACTGATGAGGATGGGGAAACGCGGAATGAAGAAAATGTTGGCCATGGAGATTGCAATTCTCATGGAACTACTGGCGAGACAAAAGTCGATGGGAACTACAAGTGTGATGCCCTTGAGGGTGATCAGATTCGTGTGCGTTGGATAGATAGCACTGAGCCAGTTCAACATATTAAGGATGTAACCGTCGTAGACCGTAAGTTTTTTATTAGAGACTATGTTGCTTCAGCTGATGACCCAACTGGGCAGATGGGAGTAGTAGTAGATGTAGACATATCAGTGGACTTATTGGCTCATGATGATTCTATCCTCAATGACATCTCAACCAAAAAGCTGAAACGCGACAGAGATTTTGCAGCTGGTGATGTTGTGGTTCTTGGCACTTGGCTAGGTATAGTTGATGAGTTACATGACTATGTAACTGTGTTGTCTGATGAAGGTCAAGAGTTTAAAGATATTCATAGATTTGATCCTGCAATCCGAGATAAACTGAAAGTTATTCGAAAGAATAACCTTGAAGGCGAAGATGCACCATATCAACTAGGCCAGCGTGTCACAACCTCTTCTTCAAAGCAGGGTACTGTTATCAAAGCTACCACTAAAACTATTGATGTCCGCAGGATTTGCTCAGCTGTCTCTGGGCCAGATTCTTCTGCTATCCCACCTCCTAAGGAGCAGTTTCCAAGCCATTGTACATTGGTGTCATCTTATGCTCATGCCAACTGGAAAGTCGGTGACTGGGGCATTCTGAACCAATCTGCTACACTTACTGCTGAAGCTTTGCCAAAAGAAACTAGTGAAGATCTTACTCAAAAAATTTCCTCCATTTCAATGGAGCATGTTATCACAGAGGACAAAGAAGAGGAAAGCCTTGCTCTATTAGTTGTTAATAGCAAAACATATGTTACTGTAGGCTGGCAGGATGGTTCAACAGAACGTAGGGAATCAACATCATTGATTCCAATTAAAAATCCTGTTGATCATGAATTTGTCTCTGAGCAGTATGTTGTTGAGAAGGCTCCAGCTGATGGTTATAACACAACTGAACCTAAGCGTGTTGGGGTTGTGAAAAGTGTCAATGCAAAAGAGTGTATCGCTTCTGCTAGATGGTTGAAGCCACTTGGAAGTGCAGAAGAACCCCTGAATTTGACAAGGAATAAATTGTTAGTGTTTATGAACTAGAAGTCCATTCACATTATGACTTTCGTTGTGGAATTGTTGTTCGGTCATCATCTGCTAACACCAAAGTTGATACAAATCTCGCATGGGTTGGAATCATTACCGGCCTAAAGGATGGTTGTATCGAAGTAACATGGGCCAATGGAATGGTATCAATGGTACGTCAACATGAACTTTTCTACTCGCTTACCATACCTTTCTGGTCTGCTTTACTTCTTATTATATGATTTGCAGCGTGTACATAATGTTGGAGTACTTTAATACACTTGTTCCAATTTGAAACTGTTTGTTGATATTCTTGTCGTCCAGTGACGTTTTCGCCTAAAACAATACAGTTGATGGAGGAGATTTTGTTACCTGCCCAAACGAGTAACTTGGAGATCAGTTTCTTTTTTTCATTTTGATGATCGGGAAGATATATGGGAATGTATTCTATACTAGGCTGTCTAGACAAAGATAAATAGTTTGGTATCTCTTGAATCTGATGGTAATTTTCGATTGGACAAGGCTTGGTATTTATTTATTGTTACTTTTTACTTTCTTTGCTTTCTCCTAGGTTGGCCCTCAAGAAGTTTATGTAATTCCAACGGAGTATGATGATCAGACTTCTGTAGAAAATGAACCAAGTGAAACAAGTGATGCTTCTTCTTGGGAGACGGCAGACAATGACGAGAGGGGTTCTTGTGAGATTCCTGAAGAGGTTTGTTTTGTTTAAGAAGCTGTTACGGAATTTTTATGCTTGAACCAATACAATATATTCCAAAAGGCTGGCACTGGTTTACTTCCTTGCAGCGAATCATTTGCCATTTTTCTTCAAACTAATTAGAGTCTTTGGTTTACAGGGCTCTCAAACAAAGGCCGAAAATCATGCATTGGGAAGATCAAAGAGTGAAAATAATGATGAGCCAATACCTTATGAAGGTGATAGTTTCGGATGCTTTGATATATTAGGAGATGCTCCTCTGGACCACAACTTTCTTGGCGAAGATGGGCAGGTAACTCAAGGGCTTGCATTTTATATGACTCATGTGGTGGTTCAAAATGCTCAGTAAAATATGGGTTCCTCGCACTACAGTTTAAGTTGGAAACTTGATTTGAATCATAAGTGTCATATCAAACTTGCAGAAATCCAATGAAAAGCAAAGGTTATTCATAAGTGTCATATCAAAAGGTTATCACAGCAAGATTGGAACTGCTGAAGGAGAAAAAAACTCATTGGGATATAATGAGAACGCCTTTTTGCTAAATTGCAAAACCATGATTTCTCTTATGCGGAGTCCACTTGAGGTAAGACGACCAAGCTCTGTTTCTCTTTCTTTTAATCCATAACATTTTCCCCAAACTTACTTTTTGTGTGATGAAATCTGTAGGGATTTGAAGAACTCATCAGGGAGCATTTCAAAAGACGTGGGGATGATATCATGAAGACATGTGACACCAAAGTTACTTCCGTTGAAACGTCACAAGGGTTTAAGCAAACGATGGGTAAGCTCAGGAAAGAGCTTTTCTCATTGCTTAAATAAGGTAGGAGACTATTATGAACAAGTCGATAAATCCAGTGAAAGCTGATGAACTCACTCTCAAGAGAAATATCCTTATAACGTTCGTTGCTTCTTCTTACAGCCATATAGCTTCAAGCGCCAAGAGAATACGAATCGAGAGACTTTAAAACTGATATGGTTTGTGGAATCGTTGTTTTTGAGATTTTGTGTTTGTCAAGTTCAAGATCTGTGGTTATTTCTGGTTACTTCTGAAACTCTTTTGGACTTGGTTTCTTTGTCTTTGGTGAACCAGCGATGATAATCATAAACTTCGTTCCCTACTTTTTACTCGTTATCAAATTCTCTAGTGTGATCTTAAAATTCGTCAACCAGCCTGAAAAGTGCGACATGCTAATTAATTGATACCACACTTCAGGTTCCTTTAACTGACATCTGTTTCGTTGTCCCGTGAATCTTCTCTTCTTCTTTTCTTGTGGTTGGCAACCATTGATTGGTTTCTCATGTATGGACCATAAGACCGTAATGGGTCATTTCTTGTCTCACGTAGCAAGGTGCGAATGACTATTATTATTTTTGGACCCAAAGTTTTTTTTTTTTTTCTTTTCTGACGGAGATATTTCTATTTGTGAGCTTCATAACCTTTTCTTTTAAGATTAGATGCATTTCTCAAAAAATTATCAACAATTCTAAAAAAAAGCGCCCACCGTGGGGCTCGATCGAACCCACGACACAAGGTTAAGAGCCTTGCTGAGCTAGACGGGCTTACTGTTATGTTAATGCCTTCTTAAACAATTTATACATTCTTGGATGCTTCTTGCTAGTTTCTATGGTATATGGAAAAATAATAATATATCACGTGTCATCTCACCCGTCTTCAGTAGAGAAACTTTAATTCTAGTATCCCTTTTTACTCTCTTGAATTATGGATCAATAAAAAGAGACAAGTTTCTTGCAAAACTCTATATACAACACATCGAAACCCAAAATAATAAACACTTGAAGTGAAGTAAAGCGAAACAGAAACAAAATTTTGAAATAATGGTAGAATACAAAATAAAAATAAACCTAAAAGTGAGCATAAGTTTGAAACAAAAATGCGAGATAAACGTTGGTCGCCCATCTCTCTCTTTCTCTTGTTGTTGTTTCCCATAATCCATTGTTATTTAATTATATATATTTTAAAAATCAATGAACCTTTATTACCAATGGATATTATAATTATTTGCTCACATTTTGTTCAACTTAATAACTAATAAATTATTTTGCAATCTAAATAAAACTATAAATGTATAATCTTCTGAATTTTCATATTAATTATTCCGGCAATCTAAAAAAAATATAAATATAAAATATAAAAAATTTAAATTCTACCTCAAAATCTATCAAAATATAATAATTTTTTTTCTACTAAAGAATTGGTAACTTTAATTTTCGGGTATTATGGCGAGATTGTCTTTGCCTTTTCATGTAATGAAATTGATTGTTTTTTTTTTGTTTGTTTTTTCCCTGTGTCTCAAGCTAGATTTTGTTGTCTATTTAACAACCTGGTTAGTAAATCATTAAAAATAAACTGAAATAATCACATCAACAACCTGATTCTAACTTTGAGTCTTCTCATCATGAATGGTTTACCTTTGCATCTCCTAGACGAGATTCTCTTCAAAATGGAACCCAAATCTCTGGCGATGATGCGATGCACGAATAAAATTTTCCAATCTTATATATCTGACCCTAAATTTGAAGAATACTCTATCTGGTTCAGACCAAGGTTGTTTCACCTTTCCATCTATGGGGCCACTTACATCTTTTGCCAGCCTTTGATATTTTCAAGCCATTCTATGTAACAGGGAAATGAAGTAAATCTGAACAGAGAGCCATGTTACATTTTTGGCTCCTGCTCTGGCCTTCTCCTACTATATATTGTTGGCCTCTTTGTCGTTAATCCCCTCACAAAGAGGTTACGACTTTTGGATCACTCTGGCTCAAAGCTTATGCCTATAACAGTTGGTGGTGATCGCAACGTTGCTGGTACGGAGAGAGTGATGTGCGTCGGTTTCTCGGTAAATCGAACTTGAACCACCAAGAGATTCAAGATTGTCTGCATACTGGAGATGGAAACGGTGTACAGATTCGAGATCAACGACAGAGATTCTTGGAGATTATCGGAAACGACCATCACCACTAGCTTAAACAGTGATCTCACGACGACGGGAATGAAACATGTTTACTTGAACGGCACTCTTCATTGGTTGAGAAACGATGGGAGCATCATAGCTTTCAATCCTGAGACAGAGCAAGCACGCTTTATTCCTTCCACATTCCATCAAGAGATGAAACTGTTTTTTGGCGGCAGACGATAAGATCAATCGCCTGACCTTAATAGCGGGGACGAAAGAAGAAATGTCAGTTTACACACTAGTCGAGAATTCCAAATGGACCCTCGCCAAGCGGATCAAGAACGTATCTATGAAGGAAAGTGAGCTTGTATGCTGAAACATTACTATGTACGATGGCAAGCGTCTAGTGGTGACGGAGAAGAAGGGTAGATTAAAAGGTGTGGTTCATATGTACGACATGGAAGCTAACAGTTGGGGAGTTATAGGGTCAACCACGTCTTGGTCCAGTCGCGTCCGAGACTTCTATAAATTTACGCCCTCTTTTTTCTTTGTCGAAGAGGATGAGCAGCAGAAGGTGATTGTAGCTTCTAATGACCAACGTGGGTCCTATCTAACTGCTATTATGGGACTCATTGATACAACCTAGTAAACTATCTCATGTATATAACATTATGAACCAATTTTCTCCAAGCATTATGCACTACCTACCATCAATCCATTTCCCATTTATATGCATTTGATGACCATTTTTTGTTTTTTGATAATATGATGAGCTTTTTAAGCAAACTGAAACACTTGTGTAGATAAAAGAATACGAGACATGTTTCTTTTAGCATCACCAGAAATCTCCACAAGAACAAATTCCGTCTTTAAAATGATGAAACCTATTTGTATCTCTGATGAAAATCTCTCTACTTGCATAACTCGATATAAATTTAATGACTGCATGGCAATCGCCGCATATCCTAAGGTTCTTTATGACCTGAAGAGGTGTGCCGTCTGGTGTGTTCAGAAGACCGAAAACTACTGCTAATTTCTCGCTATGTCCCCATAACATCTGCTCTTGCTCTTGCTCCTCCACATCTTGCAGAGCAAAATCCAAATTAGGGCGATGACCCGATTTCCTCATCTCTTTGCTAATCTCATCCATCTTCTCTGTTATTTGATCTATCTGCGGATGCGACTTGTCACCAGCCAGAAGCGTGTACACTCTGTTCTTCACTTGAATCCAGCTGCATCCCGGGTTCTTCTTCAGTCCCAGACTCTCCATCTTGTTTCTAATACTGTCTACTTCTGTCCACATGCCTTTAGCGGCATATATATTGGACAAGAGAACGTAAGTCCCTGGGTTTTCGGGTTCTAGATCGAAAAGCTTGTCCGCTGCAATTTCAGCTAAATCCACATTGTTTTGAAGTCTGCAAGAATTTAGCAAAGCTCCCCAGACGCAGGAGTCTGGCTCAAAAGGCATCTCCTTTATCAAATCATATGCTTCTTGCAACTTGCCTGCGCGTCCAAGAAGGTTTACCATGCAAGAATAATGTTCCAACCTTGGTTTAATCCCATATTTCTCTGACATCAGGCTGAAATATTTCCATCCTTCATCTGTTAAACCTACTTGTCCACATGCTGATAATAAACTGGTAAAGCTGATGAAATCGGGTTTCAACCTGGTTCTCACAAGAGATTCAAATATACTCATGACTTCCTTGGCCTTCCCGTGCATCGAATATCCATTCATTAAAGAATTCCAGCAGACTAAGTTTTTTGTAGGCATCATATTAAAGACAATCTGAGACATGTTGATTCTTCCACATTTGGCATACATGTCAATCAGAGCACTCCCTACATGAACATCATCGAAAAGGTGAACCCTTACTGAAAATCCATGAGTCGATCTCCCATGACCCAAAGCTGCTATATTTCCGCACGCTGGAAGCATTGAAGGGATTGTTACACGGTTTGGCTTCACCCCTGCAACCTGCATTTCTCTAAACAGTTCCAAAGCTTCGATATCTTTCCCGTTCTGTGCACACCCAGCTATGATTGAAGTCCATGACACGACATTAAGCTCCATCTTTTGTTCCTTGAAAAGCTCAAACATTTCAAGTGCCTTGTCAACAAGACCATTTCGCGATAGCCCTGTAATGTATGCATTGCAAACCCCGGTCTCCATCATCTCAAATTGATCGAAAAGTTTTATGATTCCATAGACATTGCCAGATTTCCCATACATATCAATCATTGCACTAATGACACATTTATCCTTGAGTAGACCCTGTTTAATCACATATCCATGGATCAGCCTCCCCATGTTCAGCATCTCTGAGTCTCCAACTGAAGGAAGAACACTTGAAACTGTAACCTGATCTGGACCAAACCCAAGATGGTGCATCTTCTGGAACATTATCACTGCTTCCCTATGATACCCGCTACGATTAAACCCACTAAGAATTCCATTCCAAGACACGATATTCGGTTCAATACCAGATTTTTCCATCTCAGAGAGGATACGAACCACCTCTTCTAGACAACCCTTTCGCGCATAGCCACAAAGCAAAGCACTGCAAGTGACAACATCTTTCTCAGACATTCTATCGAACACTTTGCGTGCATCCCCCATCCTACCACACCTCATGTACATATGAAACAGAGATCCCTGAACAAACGCATCCATATCCAGCCCCGAAACACAAGCTACACAATGTATCTGTTTACCCACTTTAAAAGCCGATAATTCAGCACAAACCTTGAACAAATTCGGAAGAACATGACTATCCGGAATCAACCCATGAGAGAACATCCGAGAAAACACGCCAATCGATTGCGAGAAAAGCTTAGCTTTAGTTAAAGCGTATATAAGAGAAGAGAAAGAGTAAACAGTAGGATCCGGAATCGATTGTAAGATGAGATCAGCATCGTCGAAGCAACTATAGTTCGAGTATGAAGCAATGAGTTTAGCGGAGATGTAGCCATCGTTTTGAGCTCCGGATTTTAGTATACGAGCATGAGCTTGCGTTGTCTTTGATAACGACGAAGACCAAAGAGATGATGAAGATTCCAAGAATCCAACGATCGACTGAGGGATTTGCACTATCAGTGGAAAAACTTGTTTTGTCATTGCTTAACTAAATATAAAATTTCCCGCTTTAATCTTAATCACACTTATTAATCCTCCTACGGCACCAGATTCTTCCACGTCACCACAATCATAAATCAACGGCTGAAGATGAAGGACTGGGTCTCAACTCAGTTTCTGAGTAAGTTTGGCCGTTGATTCGGTCTTCGAGAAATCCTGGCCGTTGATTATATCTTATCCGAGATTATAATCTCTTTCTCTTAAGAAATTTTGATCGAGAGAGAGAGAGAGAGCGATGAGGATGATTCGAACGGCTTTAGTGTTCGTTTTCTTCTTCGTCGGAACTGTCGTACAAGCGCAGCTGATACCTCCGGCGAGGCGTGATGGATTCGTGTATCCACCGGGTCGGAAGATTGACCCGGATACGATACTTATCGAAGCGTATTTTGACCCGGTTTGCCCAGACTGTAGAGACGCTTGGGAGCCACTAAAGCTAGCGATTGATCACTATGGATCTCGCGTTGCTCTTATTCTTCACCTCATTCCTTTACCGTCAGTGTTTGATTTCTCTTCCCTTCAATTTCAGTTTTCAATTTCTTTAGCTAGGTTGAGAAATTAGTTGTTCGATGTGCAACTAAATCTATGCATGCCATGAAAATTTGTAGTGAACTCACTTGATAAGTAGTTTGAGGAAGTAGCAAATACTGTTTATGTTGCCATATCTGTTGTATGCAAAATGAAACATTCTTGTGTGATGAAGCTTTGCTTTTGGATCTTGTAGCTTCCATGACAATGCATTTGTAGCATCTCGGGCCTTACACATCGTGGATACCTTAAACGCCAATGCCACGTTCAATTTGCTGGAAGGGATCTTCAAGCATCAGGTTTGATTAGTGTATTAAAAAGCTAAACTTTGCTGAAATTGAAAAGAAAAAATGTATATCCGGGGGTTCTGTTTCTTTAAATGAATGTTTATCCATGCACTTCATTTCGCCGTGTTTTTCAGGTTTTATATGTTTGTTTATGATCAGTACATGTGGCTTCATTTAAATTTGCTTCAACAGGCATTGTTTTATAACTCGCAAACACAACTCATCTCAAGACCTGCAGTTGTGGACAAATTAATCGAGCTCGGAACAGTTACATTGGGAAACTCATATCATTCTCCTCTGAAATCTGGCTTCAGCAACTCAAAATCTGATCTTGCCACTAGGGTTTCCTTCAAGGTTATCCCTTCAACTTTTCCCCTTCTCAGTTTTACATACTTGAACATTTTAACTAGTCTAGGTATTAAGATTGCTTATTCGATTTGGTCCTCTGTATTCGTGCTCATATCGTCAACTAGATAACCAAATGGAGTGATATGGATCTTTCACTGCATTGTCATTTGTCACTAGTCATTATCTTCGTGCGCAGTAGGAGAGTTTCGGGTTCCATAGCTTGATTGCTAGTAGCTTACTTTACCTTCTGTCAATACTCATTAGTGCTTTTATCATAAAATTTGTCCATTCCATAATTGCTTTGCTTTTGTTCTGTTTGTAGTATAGCGTCTCAAGAGGAGTCTCCGCGACACCAACCTTCTACGTGAATGGGTTCGAGCTACCCGGTGCTGGTTCTCCCAAAGATTATGAAGGATGGATAGATACCATTGGTCCTCTGGTTAAACCACAAGAAGTAGACATACGAGACACCTTCCTTTCATTCCTCACGCAATCATCTTATTAGTTGTACTTTCTATGCTGTGCCAAACTCCCACCTCAATATATATATCTGTACTTAGTCTGAATAATCCAGAAGCATAAATCTCGTACATGTTCATATTGTTACATGTTTCAACTGTCTTTATTTGCAGCTTAAGGTATAATAAACAAAAAAATCTTCAAATGCTTCTCATGTTCTGTTGGTCAACTGAAATCATATACCTAATATATTCAATACTGACTTTCAAGGTGACTTATTTTATAACGCATAAACGATAAACTATGTAAAAGTTGTATAAAGTATTAAAAGTTTTCATTTTGTAACTGATGACAAAAAGAAGAGAAAAAGGTGGAGAAATGATATCCATGGTTATTGCTGGTCTTATCCTCGGTTCGATTTGAACCGGTTTAAAAGTCAAAATTTCAAACCGGAAATCGATTAGGGCAGTTCACTGGTGCATGGGTGTGTGGAAGAGAAGTTGTGCGGCTATTATATATGAGAGAGGCGCCTGCAACAACCGTCTCTTAGGGCGTGAAACAAAAAAAAAAACAGAAACGAGACAGTATTAAATCTCTAGTCCAATTTCTGGGCAAAAACCAACATTTATCCTTATCCGAATCTTTTAGGGTTTCGGAAGATTCAACCAGAACTGCCGAACAAGGTAAGCATTCAAGCAACTACTGAGGATAAGTAAAACCCTGTTTCTAATCGTGGATTGAAACTTGTGAACGAAAAAAACCCTAGTTTCCATCGCTGGTCTTGCATTTCTGAGAAAGGTCTTTCTGATTTTGTATTGCTTTCGTTGGGGTTTGTTCAGATGGATAGGTATCAGAGAGTGGAGAAGCCTAAGGCGGATACGCCGATTGCTGAGAATGAGATTCGAATCACCAGTATCGGTAAGGCGCGAAACTACATCACCTATGCGATGACTCTTCTTCAGGTATTGTGTTTCTCCGGTGAATATGTGGTTTTGAACATTTCTGTGACAGTTTCGGGTGAATTTGGCATGAAGAAGTTTTGATATTCATACTGTTATGAATTGGTGGAGAGAAGAGATTTTGGTCATATATGGTGTAGATGATGGTCTATACATTCAATTGAAAGTTTAAAATCCAGATTTATGTTCTTTGGGAATGGCGTTTTTTTTCCTTCTTGTAACTGGATGCATTTTGGTGCTTTAGATCAATTTCATACGTTTCGTCGGATCGTAGAAAAATTAAACATATATTTGCTTTCTGAAAGAGCAAGTTATTCATTAACTGTTTTTTATTAATTTATTTATTTTGTCGCCATTTGATATTCAGACTGTTTTAGTACAATTAGTTATGCCATTTGTGGTGTGGTTTTTGATTTTTTGGCATAGAATGATTATATGGAATCAATTTAGACATCATTTGGTTGTGGTCTTTGCTTTGATTCTATTTTTTTTTTAATATAAATAACGGAAGTTGTTTTGTTATGTTATAGGAAAAAAATTCGAATGAAGTTATTTTCAAGGCTATGGGAAGAGCTATCAACAAGAGTGTGACCATTGTTGAGCTGATTAAGGTATTTTTTGGTTTTAGTCTGTTCCTGATCACAGAGAGGGAGTTTTATTGTATCTGAAAATTTTATTGTGATCCTTGATGCAGAGAAGGATTCCTGGTCTTCATCAGATCGTATCTATTGGATCCACGGACATAACAGATACCTGGGAACCTACAGAGGAAGGCCTTCTTCCGTAAGTGGTCACTAGACTTTAGTATCAATTTTATGGTTTTAATTGTGCCGGGACTCATTTTACCATGTTGTATTCTTAATATTATCTACCTCGACCTGTTATTTATTATACTTACCTTTTTCCCCTGAAGAATTGATACCACAAGGCATGTGTCGATGATAACCATAACACTTTCGAAGGAGGAGTTGAACACATCCTCAGTTGGGTGAGTTTCTAGGACCTGTTTTGATATTTCTGGTCCATTCTCTTATTGGGGATTCTGTTCTTTTGTGTCTCAAAGTAGTTGTCTGTCTCGAGAGGTACACTGTCTCCAATGCTAATATATCTTATTAATTGATGCTACAGGTACCAGTGTCCGATTCCTATTGAGATGGTGAAGCCATTAGCTGAGGTTGATTACGAAGGACGAGGTATTTATAGTCTCACTCTTAATGAACATTTTCAAGCTCCCTGCCCTGCTGTCTTTTTTAAGTTTATAATTTAGCTCTCTCTTGTAGAGGGATCTCCTAGAGGCAGAGGAAGAAGAGGTAGAGGAGGAAGAGGAAGGGGAAGAGGCGGCAGAGGTAGGATTACATTAGCATGTGATTTGTGGATAAGGGTTTGAGTGGACTGTGCTAATTCCTTTTTTGGACTTACCAGGAAATGGATATGTGAATGTTGAGTATGATGGAGGAAGGGGAAGAGGTGGCAGAGGTAGGATATCTTTAGCAATTTTTCCTTACCAAATCGTATTTTCACTTTAGCTTTTTTGCATGTGATTTGTGGATAAGGGGTTTGATTGTATTGTGCTATTTCTTTATTTTTTTTTCGGATTTACCAGGAAGTGGATATGCGAACAATGAGTATGATGATGGAGGAAGGGGAAGAGGCGGCAGAGGTAGGATTGCTTTAGAAAATTTCTTTCCAAATCCTAGTTTCACCTTAGCATATTTGCATGTGATTTGTGGACAAGAGTTTGATTGGATTGTGCTATTTCTTCTTTCGGATTTGCCAGGAAACGGATATGTGAACAATGAGTATGATGATGGAGGTATGGAGCAGGACAAGTCATATGGCAGAGGACGAGGGCGTGGGAGAGGAGGAGGACGTGGTGGTCGTGGAAGAGGAGGTTACAACGGTCCCCCACCTTACTATGAAGTTCAACAAGATGGAGGAGAGTATGGATACAGTGCTGCTCCTCCAGCAGACCATGGATATGATGGTCCTCCACCTCAGGGCCGTGGTACGATAATGTTCTTTATACACTATTGTTTTCTCAATACACAATGTTGAGTGACTTGCCATGAGTTCTGAATTTTTAAAAGTTGTTGGAACAGGACGTGGCCGTGGAAGGGGAGGTCGTGGAAGAGGAGGCCGTGGTGGATTCAACAGATCAAATGGACCACCAATTCAGGCTGCTGCTTGAGTGACCTCATTGAATGGACTTGTATCTTTTCTACATTTTCATGTTTTTGTCTCAGTTCGTCAAAACAACTTATTGCCGTAGAATAATCTCTCTTTCATGTCGCTTTAGGCTATATATGTTCATTTATTTATGGACGTCGTCTTGGATGTTTCCAGTTTTTGTTCCTTCTAACAGTTTTCCAGTTTTGTCTCTGTTTTGAGTGTTGGATAAGTTTATGGTATTTGTTTGACACGCAAGAAACATGATAGAACTCGCAAATCACACACATTCGGACAAGAAGTGATCCATTTCTTCAACTTTCTTTCATTGCATTTTTCCGTTGGAAAAATTGTAATTACAACGTATTTTGGAAAAAAAAAAAACAGCCAAGCTGGTTGTGTTTTGGGCTATTCGAAGAAGTCCCACGTAATAAGGGAGGTCCAAATATATACATCAAAAAAATTAAACGCCGTTGCCGGGGATCGAACCCGGGTCACCCGCGTGACAGGCGGGAATACTTACCACTATACTACAACGACTTCTGGTGTCTGATCGTATAATAAAAGGTATAAATAATATTATTTAAAAAGCTGTCTTGAACAAAAAGAAAAATACTTGGGAAAGAAAAGAGTCTCAGCGCAGCATCAGCGTCCTCAAATCTGATCCATCCATCATCGCCTGTTTCTCCCGGCGAATTCTGTTTTGTCAATTCAGTAAGCTCTCTCTCCGTATTTCTCAGTCAACTAATCGCTAGAAACTTCAATCGATTCCGTTAAATCTCACCGGTTTAGTTGCACATTCTGCAAAAACCCTAACCTTCTTTTGTCTTTGTGAAGAGTAGCTAGATTTGGGCAAGATGACTCAGGACGTGGAGATGAAAGATAACCATACCCCTTCTCAATCAATCATCTCTTCTTCTACCTCCACGATGCAGCGTAAATCTCGATCTGAACGCTTCAATTCGCGAATAGATTTCAAAATTGCTAAGTATCTGCTGGGTTTTGTTCACACTTTTTTTGTGTTTTTTTTTTTTTCCAGATTTGAAGGAGATTGCAGCGTTGATCGATACTGGGTCGTATACGAAGGAGGTCCGTCGTATTGCTCGTGCTGTGCGTCTCACTATAGGGCTTAGGCGTAAACTCACCGGCTCGGTACTCTCTTCTTTCCTGGATTTCGCTTTGGTTCCAGGATCCGAAGCTCACTCTCGCCTTTCTTCTTTTGTTCCTAAGGTATTTATGGATATTAGTTCTTGACTTTGATGTTTCAGAAATCTCAACTTGATTGTTCCTATTAGCGTCTAGCTTTAGCGAGTTTAGATTCATGTTTTGGGGATTATCATTTCTTTTGATGTTGTGAATGACAAGTTCTCTGAAATAGAACTGGCTTAGAGACTGAAATATTGGAACTTGTAATGGTTTAGGGTGATGAACATGACATGGAAGTTGATACAGCTTCATCGGCTACACAAGCTGCTCCTTCTAAGCATCTACCTGCAGAGCTCGAGATTTACTGCTACTTCATTGTTCTTCTTTTTCTGATTGATCAGAAAAAGTACAAAGAGGTTACTGCTGCGCCCTCTTTGTGTTTTGTCATAAGTTACTTTTCTGTTGTGGTTTTAATTTTCATGAGTTGCTTTTAATCATCTCTTAGGCCAAAGCTTGTTCTTCAGCAAGCATTGCTCGTCTCAAGAACGTCAACCGAAGGACAATTGATGTGATAGCGTCAAGACTCTACTTTTACTATTCCTTGAGTTACGAGCAAACCGGTGATCTTGCTGAAATTCGTGGGTTAGTGGCTCAAAGAATGATTGTTTTATATGGCCTTAGACATCATATTAATCAGTAGCTCAACAGTTAATAATCTGGTTGTTTTGTTCTGCCGGCAGTACTTTGCTTGCGTTGCATCATTCTGCAACGCTACGACATGATGAATTGGGTCAGGTATGTCTGTATTTAGCTCATGCAGTCCGTATTCATTACTGTGAAGCTATTACTGGCTTCTTATTCAAAATTATCGTGTTGAATGCAGGAAACACTTCTGAACCTGTTGCTACGTAACTACCTACATTACAATCTCTATGACCAGGCGGAAAAGTTAAGATCAAAGGCACCTCGCTTTGAGGCACATTCAAACCAACAGGTAGCTCTTGGTTATTCCTTCATACTCTTAGTTTTCTCGGTTCTCTAGATTCTATATTTGTATGAGATCTCCAATGCTACTTCTGCAATCTTTCCAGAGAATTAATTTTTTCCATTCGCGATAGCATTTTCCACTTGCAGTCATATCTACATCTAGGAGGCTCTTGTGTTTTCTTTTCTATCACTAATCATTTGTCAAACTTACTTGAAGTGTCCATTTTGCTGTCCTCTTTATACTTCTGACACCACCTCTTGCCATTAGCATCGATCTATCTTGTGTTTTTCTTTGCTACATATGAATTTTGTTCTGTGTTTTAACCCTTCCATTGTTACAGTTTCAAAAGAATAAACAGCAAGAGGACTTGTCTCAAATAATACTCTTTGCAGTTTTGTAGGTACCTGTTCTACCTCGGGAAGATCCGTACGATTCAGCTTGAGTATACTGACGCGAAAGAGAGCCTCCTTCAGGCTGCCAGGAAAGCCCCTATAGCAGCTTTGGGCTTCAGAATTCAATGTAATAAATGGGCAATTCTGGTTCGTCTGCTACTGGGTGAGATACCAGAACGGTCAATCTTCACTCAAAAGGGAATGGAGAAGTCCCTTAGGCCTTACTTTGAGCTTACCAATGTGAGTCCACCTTCATAATCTTGCTGCTGTGACCTGTTTAAATTATTTATGAGCGGATAACTAAACTGGTATTAGCATGAGCTACTTCATCTGTGTTTTTAAACCCATTCTTACTTTCACTTGTTGGCCTATACCCGTTTCTGTTACAACCTCTATGTGGTCTCTTGCGACACAGTTTTTTGCTGTTGTTTTTTTCTGCTACTTTGAATTATAAAGAGCATGAATTTCTGGCTGTTTACAGTTGCTTTTTAGAGATATATAATGCAACAAAATACTTATTCTGATCTGAGGCCTTATCTTTTTTGATTTTGCAGGCGGTTAGGATTGGTGACTTGGAGCTGTTTAGGACAGTCCAGGAGAAGTTCTTGGACACATTTGCTCAAGACAGAACGCACAATCTCATCGTGAGACTCCGCCACAATGTCATCAGGACTGGACTGCGCAACATAAGCATCTCATACTCGAGAATATCTTTACCCGATGTTGCCAAAAAGCTGAGACTCAACTCTGAAAACCCTGTGGCTGATGCGGAAAGCATCGTGGCGAAGGCCATTCGTGATGGAGCGATTGATGCAACTATCGATCACAAAAACGGATACATGGTCTCCAAAGAAACTGGGGACATCTACTCGACGAATGAGCCACAAACTGCGTTCAACTCAAGAATTGCTTTCTGTCTCAACATGCATAACGAAGCGGTCAGAGCATTGAGGTTTCCGCCTAACACTCACAAGGAGAAAGAAAGCGATGAGAAGAGGAGAGAGAGGAAGCAACAAGAAGAAGAGCTTGCTAAACATATGGCAGAGGAAGACGATGATGATTTTTAGACAAAGGTAAATCTCTTTCTGATACACAAGTTTACTCTTAATCTGTCTCTCTTTTTTTTCGATACACAAGTTTACTCTGTACTCTGCTCATCGTTCTAATGTTTTATTGAGGATTTTTATCCTCCGGAACCTTTTTATTACTTTGGTTTCATTTAGGAAAAGAGATTTATATTGTTGGTTTCAGAAGATTGGAATCTTTTCAACTTCGTTTAATGCTGTTTGGGAGATTTTTCGCATTTTAAGAATTGAACACTTTTAGCTAGGTGTATTAGGTGGGTCATTATTAGAATATGGACCATGTCCATGTGAAATGTTATCATCTCCAGGCGATGCATACCATTTGAATCCCCATTCATAATTTACCATTAAATGATAGATCAGCACTGATAAATATCTAAAGAATCAAAAACAAGACATGTGTATGACCATTAATTAATTGATACATTGGTCTATTTCTGCCAAACTAGGTATTATTTTCTTGAATAAAACAATCTCATGTTATAGGTATTTGTTGTTCGATTCATTAACTTTTTAATAATGACAAAAATCAGTAGAAATAATGCCCGAGCTCATTGATAGCTACAACTGCCAACTATTTAAACCAGACAAACAATGTAATTGTTATACTATAATTGTAAATTTGTAATGGCATAAGATATTTTTACACTGGAATCAAATCTAAACAAGCTCCCCATGTCCTTAAATCTTGTTCTTAGCACTAGGGAAGTTATGTAGTACTGTAGTCTAGATTTTGGATTGAAGTTTTCAATTTTTCATATGTTTGTAAGAAATGATAAGTTGACGAAATGTGTAAGGCGACAAACGACGTCTTCCTCAACTTAGATTGGAAATGAAGTTTTCGGGGACAATTAACCAATAAATAAATACCAATTAAAGCGATTTGGCGTGTTGCTAGTAATGTAGGAGAAGAGAGCATGTGAGTCTGTGACCGACGAACCTGCACATGATCGTATCACAAACAAAAAACTCTCCTTTGTCTTTCTTTCTTCTTATTTTATTCATTTTAAGGAAAGATTTAATATCCACCGCGTTGCACAGTATATAACAAACCATTTACCCCCGATTGTTGTCTTAGTTTTGATGTTATTTTAAAAGATATTAATCTAAAATAATGGATATATAATTAGGATACAATTGTGACCGTGCTGATTTAAAACTTGCAATCTTACAATAACTTTTAACATATGTATCAAAAATGTTGCATCGACCAATAAAACAAAAAACTTATGGATTACAAACGTTTGGCCATGAGTAAATCAAGATAATATTTGGTTAAAAGTCCCTTTTTCTAAACTCTACAATAAAACAAAGGAAAATGTTATATATAGTTCAAAGCAATATTAGTGTAACTGAGATAATTTGTTTGTATGAACTTTTTGGGGAATATAAACTCATCTGCAGCATATTACAAACAGAGTTTGCAGATCTGCTGTCTTTTTTGGACTTATATTGTTACTTACAAATATACACATGTAGGAGATTTTGCCCAAAAAATGAAAAATAAAGAAATAAAGATACACACAGGCTAGATAAAGATAAGATCACATGTAAGGTTTTGTTGCTACTACATAGTTTATACTCACTTCCCACCTTTATTTAAACAACTCTCTCCTTCTCTCGATCATCATCATCATCTCTTTCTTCTGCAAGAATTATGATCATGTCAAAGTCTCTAGCTGGCTTGGCGGTTTTGGCCGCTCTTTTTATTACGGTTGATGCGTTTAAGCCTTCTGGTTTAACCAATGGTCATGCCACATTCTATGGAGGAAGTGACGCTTCTGGAACAATGGGTAATTTAACAGTTCAATTTCATACGATTTTGACTCGAATGGATTTGGACCATTTGGTTAATCGATTAATTATTTTCTTGTTTTTTTTGTTCAGGTGGAGCTTGTGGTTACGGAGATCTTTACTCGGCGGGGTACGGGACAATGACGGCGGCGCTAAGCACGGCTCTGTTTAACGACGGAGCTTCTTGCGGAGAATGCTATAGGATAACGTGTGATTACGCGGCGGACTCACGGTGGTGCAAGAAAGGAGCGTCCGTTGTCATTACAGCCACTAACTTTTGCCCACCAAACTTTGCTCTACCCAACAACAACGGTGGTTGGTGCAATCCGCCGCTCAAACATTTTGACATGGCACAACCCGCTTGGGAAAAGATCGGAATTTACAGAGGAGGAATTGTTCCCGTCGTTTTCCAAAGGTTAGATTTCTTTTTCAAACAAACCCCAGAAAAAGCGAAAGATTGATAAATCCCCCCACTTAATTTGGATCCTATATATTTAGAACCTTTAACTATTATTTCTCAATAATTTAAACCTCTGTTTATCGCCTAAACGACAGTGTTTTGTGTATTTATGACGGTTTAAATATTTGTGGGTTTAAAAATGAATCAGATGAAAGTTTAGGTATTTTTATGCAATTTGTCAAAAAATTTAACGAAAAGTCTTTTTTTTTTGTTTTGTTTTCCGTTTGTTGTGCTGGGAAAAACAGAGTGAGCTGTTACAAGAAAGGAGGGGTGAGATTCAGAATAAACGGAAGAGACTACTTCGAGCTAGTCAACATTCAAAACGTAGGAGG
Organism: Boechera stricta; assembly: GCA_018361395.1. NCBI lineage: Eukaryota > Viridiplantae > Streptophyta > Magnoliopsida > Brassicales > Brassicaceae > Boechera > Boechera stricta. The sequence continues at coordinate 3,157,940 of CM031539.1, read as the reverse complement.
AGGAGGTTCAATTAAATCTGTCTCCATCAAAGGAACAAAGACTGGTTGGTTAGCTATGTCTCGTAATTGGGGAGCTAATTGGCAATCAAACGCTTACCTCGATGGCCAATCTCTGTCTTTCTCCATTACTACTACCGATGGTGCTACAAGAGTTTTCCTCAATGTTGTTCCTTCTTCTTGGTCCTTTGGACAGACTTATTCTTCCAATATTCAGTTTTAAATTTCTTTTGGTTCTGTCTGAAAAATTATTGGCAGTGGTCGCGCTCTGAGTCTGTTTCTTTTCTCCCTGAGCGACCCGCCCTCTTTGGTTTTTTTTTTTTACTTCTTCTTGTTTGATGGGTCTGTTAATACAAAAGACACAGTTTGATTAAAGGAAATATGATTATATAAAATGTATTGTATTTGAATGTTTCAAACTCGGAAAGATTCCGTAGCAAAAGGAGTTTAACACATTTGCACTTGATTTTAAGTTTATTATAGAAATTATGTTTGAGTTTTCTAAAAATAGGAGTTTATCAAGTACAATTCTAAGGAGACATGGGCCTTTACCTTTATAAGAGTTTGAAGAGCTAAAAATGTATGTTGCTTTGGTGTTAAATCTTCTGTTATTCGTTTATTTGTTCTAAATTTTATCAAAATGATGTTATTTTTTTGGAATATGATCTTAAACATTTATTGAATTTATGTTAATATTTTGAAATACAAGTAATGGACTTTAAACCATTTTTTAAAGAATTTTCTATACAAAAATGATAATTCGTACGTATATCCAAGTTATTTAGAAGTTCATACCAAAATTAAATCTATTCATATGGATATATAAGTATAATGTACAATCTAAGTAATCCATGAGCATTTCCAAATCAACTAAGCCACATGAACCATTGAACCAATATACCCTCCTAGATTTGGTAAAAATTAATGGATGAGCAATTGGTTATTCAGTGCCTTTGAAATCTCGTGACCGATTTGAGACAATTTCCTTGTGCGCATTTTATTCATTTGGTTCAATTATTAATGATCTTAACATACATTTTCAATATTCTTAGAACCAAAATTCCAAAATGATGATTCGAACCAAGGGTATAAATCGATGATTATTCAAAGACTTAGAAGATTGAATCAAGATCAAAGAATCACTGCTACCGATCTAGAATACGAGAAAAAAAAAGAATAAACATCATCGTTATGACAAATAGTATGCTTCCATGGCCTCAATTTCACTTGAATCATAAAGAAAACTTTGAAAGATATTCTTACAGCTTTTTTATTTTATAATAAATAATTCATAAACCCTACAAAAGTATTTATCTTATTTTGATGAACCAAAAGAATCAAAGAATCAAGAACTATTTCCCGTGATTTGCGCTAACACTAGCCTTCTTGATCTGTTAATAGTGTGGAAACAGAGGTAGAGATGTTCTTCAAGCTCTTGCAATTGATCTGAGAATCTTTCTTCATGTGCATTAAACTCCCTTAATGCTTCCTTTAACACTTCAATCTTCCTACTCTTTGCGCACATCGCAGCTACGGTTTTTCTATGCTCTATCTCCTCGCATAATCTCCCGGCAAGTCTACTCAATGTATCCAAATCGTTTATCAGTATGAACACTCCTTTAGCTGCAATGTCGATTTGTGTTCCGAGTCTCTTTAGCGTTGTATCTCTTTTGCTCTTATGCATGCTTCTCTTCGCTTTCTTCTTCCTCAAAAGACCCAAAGAACATAAACCTAGCAACGCAGGAGCTGCTAAAACGCCGAATATGCTGTGAAGAGCTATTATTAGTAATGTAATGACAATCGCGCTATGAGAAAACACTAGGCTATAACCTCCTAGCTTCTTGCAGAAACTCAAGAACCTGACTTTTCTTCTGATTCTTCTCCTTTTTGATGTCAATTTGGCGAGCAAATCTGAATTTGCATCGTGAACTATACGAAGCCGAGCTTCGTTGATGATACAACACAAAGGGTTTTTCAGCGCGGCAAATCTTGAAAGCTCTTGAAATATCAAAGCGCAAAGCTTTTCATGGCTATATTCCGTGGTTTTAGCACCGTTACAAACTCTTTTCCCAATCGTGATAACCCTTTTGACTTTGTTGTGATTAATCTTGATTTGTTGGAGGCATTGAAGGAGATACTCACACACGTCACAAGCTTCGGAGCTAAAGTCGAAGAATTTAACTAGAAGATTGTCGACACTCGAGTCTTGCATCAGAGCATCGAGAGTATCTTGAGGAGGGTCGAGCAAGTATTCGGTGAAGTGTGAATGGAAGCTAATATCTGAAGATGAAGGAGAAGAAGAAGAAGAGAGTTTGCTACATGATGTAATGCCTAATTGATCTTCTGCTTTTGTCCGAATCTCTAAGTAGGAGTTTGTTCTGAATGCTTCCTTGTACTCTTCATTAACACTTAGCTTCGACGTTAAGCTACGACAACATTCCTTCTCGGACTTTCCTGCTCCATTGACAAAAAAAAAAAACAATTGACAGATATTTTCAGAATTGTTTTCTCTAAAAATGAAAAAAAACGCATCTCTGGTTAGAGAACAATTGTATAAATTTCAGAAGTTAAAACATTTCAACATTCTTTCTAAAAAACATTCAAGAACTAGTTAAGAGAAGAAGAGAAACCAAATCATTCAAACTTCTAAAAAATTTCTTGAAAAAAGAAGAAAATTAACCTTTTCTTGCAGAGGAAGAATTTAATCTAGAACCAAGAAAACTCTTCATTTTCATCATCTTCGATGGAACTCAAAAGACAGAGGCGATTTAGGTAAACAATTGACAAGCTTCTTGTTTCTTTATATACATACGTCTTTTTTGTATGTCGGCTTGTGATAAATTATATGATTAAATGAGAAATATCTATATCTAGAAACGTATTATATAGGAATGATTGGTTGGACAAAGATAGATAGAGAGAAGAAACAAAGGAGAAGAAAGAGAAGATTGAGAAGCGACAGCTAGAGAGATGGTGGACGTTAGCACCGCTCAATAGATTTTGCTTTGTGAACGATGGCTTTTGGCGCAAGTTAGAGGGAATGAGACACGTGTTGTGTTCTTGGGGTGGAGATGACTTGTTAATTTGGAGAAGAAGTTTCCTTTTACGGTTAAAAACCTTCGTTGTTTCCCTTTTTGAGTTTTTTCAATTGATTAATCAAATTCGTCTGGGAAATTAAATTTTTATTAATTAGTTTTAAAAGATACAATTCTGAATTCTTTATGGGGAAATTAGCATGGAGTTCCTCGTACGTTTCCCCTATAACGAGTAATTGCCACGTAGACGGTAGACCTCTCTCATTTCAGTATTATCTGATTTGGAAATCTTGAATTTTTTTTTTTCAATTCATTTTTTGTTGTTAATCTTTTGCAGTATGATTGGATCAATGTATTTTAAAAAAACACAAGTCACCCTCTTCTTTAAACTGCATGTACTTGAAATATCTGACGTTTTGGTATGACAATGACTAATCATGCACTTGTTTTCATTTGAATTTAGCTTTTTTTTTTTTCACGAGGATGTGGAATGTTGATGTTACTTATTAAGTACTTTGTTACTCTTGAACGTTTTCATAATCACTTATTCAGGTACAGAAAGAGTTTTAGTTAAGTATTAATTTGTTTTATTTGATATCTTTATCATCGATCGTTGTTGTAAATTCGTAAATTTTGGTTGAAAAAAAAAGGGCTTTTCTTTTTCTTCTATTAGTTAGGCATTGACCATTTAACATAAATACCATTCGAAATTATTATCAATACGGAGTTTATATTGTTTTTTTAATAATGAGTTTATATTGTTAATTCTTAATAATTATATTGAGTCATATTAATATAGTACTAGGTAATTCCGGCGTTATACACGGGATAAAATATTTATAATATTTTGTAAAAAATTAATAAATTAAATAAATATTTCTAAAATATTTCAATAGTATATTATTTAATAAATAATTGAAATCTAAAGTTAAAGTTTTTACATAACTAATTAATTATTTAGTTAAAACAATATTTTTAAAAATAAAAATTTAAAAATCAAATTTAGGAAACAATAAAACCAGCAATAATTTTATAAAATATTTACTGATTCGATTTTCCATAAATAAATAAAACTAATTTAGGTAAGATTATAATCTTTAAAATAAACATTGTTTATATATGATTGATCTAATGGCATATTATGTAATTAGTATAGTAATTAATGTCTTATAAAATATATTCTATGATAATCGTGACAACACGTTCAACATGACAATGTTGTAATATTCCATATAAACATAAGGTTATTTTGTTAAAATGATTCTCAATTAATATATAGGAGATATTATGTTTTAAGAATAGTATTTAGACTTTTCACGGTGTTGTAGTAATATAAAAATGGTTTAATAATGTGTTTATATACTTACCATATTATACATGTATGTTTGGTTTTTTTTTTTTTTTGTCAACATGTATGTTTGTTTAAGTATATATATGAATGATAAAAGTCGAATGAAAATGTAGTATAATGAGTATCTAATTAAAATTTGATAATTATAACAAATCCGTTGTCGTCCAGCGGTTAGGATATCTGGCTTTCACCCAGGTGACCCGGGTTCGATTTCAGGCAACAGAGCTTTTTGGCTTTAAAAGACTTCAGCTTATTTATATTACAGGCTTTCTTTTCAAGAGACTTATGACTAGCCCATCTTCATTATTCTAAAAAATTTAAACCCAACTCTATTTTCTCTATATTTTTTTTTCTATCTTAAATTAGATAATAGAAATCAAGAAATCAAATATCATGCGATGGCATATGTGACTCATATTGATAATACATACTTTCCCAAAGTAGCACGAGCACGAGTGCACTCCACCCAGAGCCACTAAAGTGGTCGGTAACAAAATTCCATTTTCATAATCATATTTTTTGTAGGTTGCTAAATATATAAAAGATTTGATATGATCTCGACTACACATTAGTTTAACTACAAGTCTATAAGCATGCTATGGATTACGAAGATTCCATAAGAGTGGAATGTAAATGCTATTTTCTGGCTAAGGCACTCTACAGGCCCGCACCAACCTCTCCTTTTATTGGCTACTCACTTTGTCTTTGATTAAACATTTTTAAGGTAACCAACTGTTATAAAATTGTTTATATATTTATAATTATAAGTCATATTGATACTACCATGGCATATTTGGCATCATATGAATACACATATAATTTCATACTTTGAAAGCGTTAATGAAGAACTTTCAGATTTTTTTAGTCCCGATCAAGAATCCTCTAATTAGTGGACACTCCTTCACCATCAAATAAATAAATGGCTTATCTTGTTTTGAATTTTGCAAAAATACGAGATGAAGTAATCATTTTGTTCAAAGTCTTTGGAACCTCGTAAAGAAGAAGAAAATAACATGCGGAGTTGTGATGTAACGACTCGAACAGAAGATAGTGGTCCGATCACTACCCTATTCTATCTCCACTTTTTGCCCTATTCAAAAACCCACTAATTCTTCAAAGTGGGATAAGCAACTCAAGCATTAATGATTCTTTTTGCTCTATGTTTACTTTTCAACGACCTCTCAACTTTTATAAATACCATTTTCTTGAGTTATATATGGTCAGTGTGCAAGTACTTAAGTGACTAGAAAACTACAAAAACATGAGAGGCCTTACCTTCTTCACACCCTTTTTATTATTTCTATATCTCTTATGCATCTTGTTTACGACAAAAACTGAAGCTGGATCAAGAAATGGTGATGGGGTTTACATCGTCTACATGGGATCAGCTTCCTCTGCCGCAAACGCTAATAGAGCTCAGATACTCATAAATACCATGTTTAAGAGGTTATACACTCTTTACATGTAGTGAAAAATATACATTAGTTACTTGCACAAACTTTTTGTTGTGTGGATCCTGAGGCTTTTTTATGGTTTGTTTTTGTAGGAGACCAAACGATCTCGTCCACACATATAAGCATGGCTTCTCGGGTTTTTCGGCTCGTATGACAGCAGAAGAAGCCAAGGTCATAGCCAAGAAACCGGGAGTGGTTTCGGTTTTTCCTGATCCAAACGTCCAGCTACACACAACTCATTCATGGGACTTTCTCAAGTACCAAACATCAGTAAAGATCGATTCGGGTCCACCTTCATCAGCCTCAGATGGATCATCTGATAGCATTATCGGCATTCTGGACACAGGTAAGGCCTTTCACTTATTGAATTCATTATATCCTTTCCTGTTCTTCCTGTCTATTAAGAAACAAACAAAAAAATATAAGTTTGACACAATGAAAACAAACAAACAAACAAACAGGGATATGGCCAGAATCAGAGAGCTTCAATGACAAAGACATGGGTCCAGTTCCGTCTCGGTGGAAAGGTACATGCATGGAAGCAAAGGACTTCAAGTCTACTAACTGTAACAGGTTACAATTTTCAACAACCTTCAAAAACCAAGCTGAATATTACCAACTTCTTTTTGAAGACTAAACATTACTGTTTTTATGCAGAAAGATCATTGGAGCAAGATACTACAAAAATCCTGATGATGATTCAGAATACTATACCACAAGGGATGTGATCGGTCACGGTTCTCATGTGTCCTCCACCGCAGCTGGATCAGCCGTGGAGAATGCGTCCTACTATGGTGTAGCTTCCGGGACCGCAAAGGGAGGTTCACCAAATGCTAGGATCGCTATGTACAAAGTATGCAATCCTGGGGGGTGCACAGGCTCCTCTATCCTAGCTGCTTTCGATGATGCAATCGCGGATGGAGTTGATGTTCTATCTCTGTCTCTTGGAGCTCCAGCATACGCTCGCATCGACCTGAACACTGATCCTATCGCCATTGGAGCGTTTCACGCGGTGGAGCAAGGAATCTTGGTGATCTGCTCTGCGGGTAATGATGGGCCTGATGGCGGTACAGTTACCAATACTGCACCTTGGATAATGACCGTCGCTGCCAACACCATTGATAGGGACTTTGAGTCTGATGTTGTGCTAGGCGGCAATAAAGTCATCAAGGTAATGATTATACACATAATACACCTAAACACTATATTTTACCTGACTTTATTTTCAGGGTGAAGGTATACACTTTTCAAACGTTAGTAAATCTCCTGTGTATCCTCTGATTCATGGCAAGTCTGCTAAGAAAGCTGATGCATCAGAAGGAGAAGCCAGGTAAAAATACATCGGTGGATTCAAATACAACTCCCTGAGCTTATTTTAGATTCTTAAAGAATTCGTACAAAGGATAAGGATGCTAACCTTAATAAACACCGGCTTTTCAGGGCCTGTGACTTTGGTTCTCTAGATCAAGAGAAGGTAAAAGGGAAAATTGTGTTATGCGAGAACGTCGGTGGATCATATTATGCATCATCAGCTAGGGACGAGGTGAAAAGCAAAGGAGGTATTGGTTGCGTCTTTGTAGATGACAGAACTAGAGCAGTTGCTAGCACTTATGGCGCTTTTCCTGTGACCGTAATTGACTCAAAGGAAGCAGCTGAGATCTTCTCCTATCTCAACTCAACCAAGTACTTAATAAGCTATCTCAAAAATTTCTAAGAACTATAACAGTCAGTAAAGAGCTAATGAATGAAACCTTTTTGCCTTGTGTTACAGAGATCCTGTTGCAACAATTCTTCCAACTGCGACAGTTGAGAAGTTCACACCCGCGCCTGCTATTGCATATTTCTCTTCCAGAGGACCTTCAAGCCTCACAAGAAGCATCCTCAAAGTAATCCAAAAGCCGGTGCCTTATTTAGTTTTTACCTGATTAGAAGCATCTACTTACCTCTATTTACAGCCTGACATTACAGCACCAGGAGTCGCGATACTCGCTGCATGGACTGGAAATGACTCAGCCATTTCACTAGAAGGCAAGCCGGCTTCTCATTATAACGTCATATCGGGAACTTCCATGGCAGCTCCTCACGTTACAGGTGTTGCATCTCTGATCAAATCACAGCATCCCACATGGGGTCCATCTGCGATCAGATCAGCAATTATGACAACAGGTTATGTCCCCTTCATTTCATATTTTGTGATTATGGCATGCAAATATGAATGTTCTCTAACAATCATTCTTTCACGGTCACATTCGCAGCAACTCAAACAAACAACGACAAAGGTCTTATAACAACAGAAACTGGTGCAGCAGCCACACCTTATGACTCTGGAGCAGGGGAACTAAGCTCAACAGCATCAATGCAACCAGGACTAGTCTACGAGACTACTGAAATTGACTACCTGAACTTTCTATGTTACTATGGATACAACGTAACCACAATCAAGGCTATGTCAAAAGCACTTCCAGAGAATTTTACTTGCCCTGCAGATTCCAACTTAGACTTTATCTCAACCATCAACTACCCGTCAATTGCAATCTCTGGATTCAAAGGAAATGGGAGCAAGACAGTTCAAAGGACAGTGACCAATGTTGGTGGAGACGGTGTGGCTGTTTACACAGTCAGCGTGGAAACACCACCAGGGTTTAATATTCAAGTGACGCCAGAAAAACTCCAATTTACAAAAGATGGTGAGATGTTGACATACCAGGTGATGGTTTCTGCTGCAGCTTCACTTAAGCAGGATGTATTTGGGGCTCTTACTTGGTCTAATGCCAAGTACAAGGTCAGAAGCCCAATTGTAATTAGTAGCGAGAGTAGCCGCAGAAACTGACTAAATGGTATAAAGTTCAGTATGAATATGAAATAATAAAACTTAATTTGAAGCAAAATAAACTACATCTTTTCTGATTATTGAAATGATGAAAGCTCAAATGGATCAAACTTTTAAGTAGGTAACAGTCCCAAACATCGGTTTTGTGACATATAAAACTAGATGATGTCCCGTGCTATCACATGTATTGATGTTTTTTTTAGATTCGATATTATAAATTTATATTTATAAATTATAAATTAATAAGATAAGTGCTATATATATATAATTTACCAACGGAACTGTTTATTCAATTAAGTTTAATATTTTAGATTAGTTATAGCAAAATTAAGTATATTTTAGTTGATATTAAATAAAATTTTAAAATTTGATAAATATTTTTATTAAGATATACAGATATACTGTTGTTTTAAACCAATGGAAATGATAATAATACTCTTAATGAATCAATTAATTTTGTTCTTTAAATGATTTATTCTAATGATACTATTATATATTTTTAAAAAACTTTAAGGATAGATTCTAAAAAGTATTTCCATAATATTATTAAGGGGATAATTTTTTAAACAATTAAATATATAAAAATTAAATAATTTTAGTTATAATAATTTATTAAATTATAAAGTTATTTACGTAAAACGTTTAGTTTAATATATGTATATCAATTTTATTTCTTAGTAAAATATGATAATATACTTTAGATGAAATGATTTTTAGTATGTAAATAAACAATAGTTTTTATTTTTCTTATTTTTGAATTATAATTTAGTTAATAATACTCTGTTAACATATTTATTTTTTCTAGATTATCATTTTTTAATTAATTAATTAATTTTATTTTTTTGAAAAAGAATTTTAAATATAGATTTTGGGAAGATTTTGTTTTTAATATATCTATTTTAATTGAAATTATAATTGTTAAGACATTTTTACCTTTAATGATTTTTTATTAGTTGTATTTAAGACCAATGACATTGTATGTAAATTTAACAAATTAAATGTTATTTTCGAATGGGTAATCCGAATATTTTAGTAAGAAGACACAAGATTTTTTTCTTTATTAACTAGAGAGCATATAAAGTAGAACATCAACAATTATTTTCATCAAAATTCTTTAGCTCTACCAATCTGGTGTACTAAGTTACAATTACCAGCCTTGTTAATATACATGCAGAAAAAATATCCTTAAAGTCGGCAATTCTTGCTTTCACACAAAGGGAATGCATGATTGTGAGATGCCTCACTGTCACCGTCATCATCTTTCAGTTTCTTTTTCTGTCTGTGGTCCAAAACTGTAAGTCAGAAACAAGTAAATCAGGAGCTTATATCATATACATGGGAGCAGCATCCTCTGATGGCTCAACAGACAATGACCATGTTGAACTTCTGAGCTCAATGTTAAAGCGGTGATAACGAAATCCACAACTCTTTGATTTTCTAACCCATGATTCATATTATGCAAATATTAAGACAGTATCTTATATACATCAGGAGCGGCAAAACCCCAATGCACAGATACAAATATGGATTCTCTGGATTTGCAGCCCATTTATCAGAAGATGAAGCACACCTCATGGCCAAGCAGCCGGGAGTAGTATCTGTCTTCCCTGATCAGATGTTACAGCTCCACACAACTCGTTCATGGGATTTCTTGGTGCAAGAAAGTTATCAAAGAGATACTTAATTCACTGAAATGAATTATCAACAAGAATTCGACGTGCATGAAGGAGATACCATTATCGGCTTCCTTGATTCAGGTGAACAATATGGAGCAGTGAAATATTTATATGCGCTTTTTCTTGACTTCCAGTAAAACAAATACTTATGCAGCTTAGTCTGATGGAGAAAACAGGAATCTGGCCCGAGGCACAGAGCTTTGACGACAGGCACATGGGTCCAGTCCCAGAGAGATGGAAGGGCACTTGCATGAGAGGGAAGAAGACGCCACCTGGTTCTTTCCGTTGCAATAGGTAAACAAAGTAGCACACATGTAAAGATGCCATATGTTTGAACTTACCACCTTGGACTTATGTTAAACGTTGCATAAATAGAAAACTAATAGGAGCAAGGTATTACAATTCGTCATTCCTCTTAGACCCTGATTATGAGACACCACGAGACTTTTGGGGGCACGGGACACATGTGGCATCAATAGCGGCAGGGCAAATCATCTCTGATGCATCCTACTATGGCCTGGCAAGTGGAACTATGAGAGGAGGTGCACCAAATTCAAGAATAGCTATGTACAGAGCGTGCTCACTCCTGGGCTGTCGTGGCTCCAGCATACTAGCTGCATTTGATGATGCGATCGCAGATGGAGTTGATGTCATATCGATATCAATGGGCTTATGGCCAGACAATTTACTTGAAGATCCGCTTGCCATCGGGTCATTTCATGCCTTGGAAAGAGGTATCACTGTCGTTTGCTCCGCAGGAAATTCTGGCCCATCGAGTCAAAGTGTGGTTAATGCTGCTCCATGGATGATCACTGTTGCTGCCAGCACTATTGACCGTGGCTTTGAGTCCAACATTCTTCTGGGAGGAGATACAAGCAGATTAATCGAGGTACTAAGGAAAAGCCAGAAAACCGACAAATCACCATTCATTTTGCAGGGGTTTGGAATAAATATTGCTAATATCGATAATACCCAGGCTAACCCACTTATACACGCACGATCAGCCAAGAAGATTGATGCTAATGAAGAAGCTGCTAGGTAACACGTGCCTCTTAACATTATAGAATAACTTTGCTATATCTATACTAACAAGACGACATAACTGCAACCCTTCAGGAACTGCGCACCTGATACAATGAACCAAACCATTGTTAAGGGAAAGATTGTTGTGTGCGACGATGATCCTGGTAACCAGGTGATCCAGTGAAAAAGCAAAGAGGTTAAGAGACTTGGAGGTGCTGGTATGATACTTATTGACGACGAGACACTGGATCTGTCTTTTATTGATCCCTCATTTCTAGTGACAATAATAAAACCGGAAGACGGGATACGAATCATGTCCTACATAAATTCAACAAGGTAAAAAATAAAATGTCTCATTTCACAAGGTATTGCTTTCAAACAGAAAACTAATATAGCAAAATCCACATTGTAGAGAACCAAATGCAACGATCATGTCTACAAGATCACAAAAAGGACATATGTTAGCACCATCCATACCATCCTTCTCATCAAGAGGACCTTACTTGCTTACCAGAAGCATCCTCAAGGTATATAAGCCCTTAGATTCACCATAAATATGATCTCCACAGATAATTCTCTGAAACTTCTAAGAAAAAAAATTGATACTCGCAGTTCATTTTCAAAGAATTAACTCCATGAGAAACCTGTTACAGCCTGATATTGCAGCGCCTGGGGTCAACATACTGGCATCGTGGTTAGTAGGTGACAGAAATGCTGCACCAGAAGGCAAGCCACCGCCACTCTTCAACATTGAATCAGGGACTTCAATGTCATGTCCCCATGTCTCCGGGATTGCTGCTCGTCTCAAATCCAGATACCCTTCGTGGAGTCCTGCAGCAATCAGATCCGCCATCATGACAACAGGTGAGAAATCAAAATCAAGTAGATACCTGTTACGGAATACATATCGATCGGCAACAGTTAACCCAACTCTTACACTCTATCTGCAGCCGTGCAAATGACCAACTCAGGAACCCATATAACTACAGAAGCAGGAGCCAAGGCCACACCTTATGACTTTGGTGCTGGGCAGGTTACTATATTTGGACCTTCGTCCCCTGGACTGGCTTATGAAACCAATCACATGGATTACCTGAACTTTCTCTGCTACTTTGGGTATACTTCTGATAAGATCAGAAAGATCTCAAAGCGCATACCAAAAGGTTATGCTTGTCCTGAACAAAGCAACGGGGAAGACATATCTAACATCAACTACCCATCAATCTCAATATCGAACTTCAATGGAGAAGAAAGTAGAAGGGTAAGCAGAACAGTGACAAATGTAGCATCGCGCCTCATTGGAGATGAAGATACTATCTACACTGTAAGCATCGATGCACCAGAAGGGTTACTAGTCAAAGTTATACCAAGAAGACTACATTTCAGGAAGATAGGAGATAAACTTAGCTACCAAGTGATCTTTTCATCTACTACATCCTCAACGCTTAAGGAAGATGCATTTGGATCAATCACATGGTCTAATGGAATGTACAGCGTGAGGAGTCCTTTCGCTGTAACCAGCAAAGGTGACGATAGCGAAGATTAACGATAATCTAAAGAGAACACATAATGTGTTTGATAAAACCAAAGATACCACTGGAGGAAAAACCATAGCATAAAGGGCAATAAGATTAAGCAAGACCAATACTTTACTCTTAAATATTTCCCATAAAAACCAATAGATCTTGTTAGTAGAACAAAGCATTAGGATTTCATCTAAAATTCTAAAGACAACGAAAACTCCAAACCAAAAGAAAAGAAAGAAAAAGCCAATCCAAATCTTGAAAGTTAAAACACATCTAAAAAGAATACTAGAGATTAAGTTGTCCTAAACACCGGATCCCGATCCAATCACTCGAACGCCCATTTATTCTCATTGCGAACCTCCTCTTCTTCCTCAGGTGTGTAATCGTTCTTAATGTTGAAGTGCGCACGCATCTGCTCTGGAGTTTTGTCTCTCATCATATCAGCCACGGTCTTGCACGTAAGGTCAAGAAGTCCACTGATGTTCAGATAGTTAGCAGCCTGTCAAATCCAAGAATACATATCGATTACTCAAATCAAAATATCAAAACGACATTCAATACACTAAACCCTAACAGAGTCAGACCCAAAATCCCCATTAAAAACCCCTAATTCAAAGAAGATCAAACCAAAACAAAGAAAACGAGTGAAACAACTACTAACCAGGATGAGATCGAAGAGTGTATTCTGATCAACTTTGACGAAATTGGTATCCCATGTCTTAAGTTCTTCGTTCTCTGTGGAACCAAAAAAATCCTTGTCTCCGCCGTTAGCTTCGGCCGCGGCCTCAACGTGCTTCTTACAGTACTCAATAACCTTCGCCAAAATGGCTCCGGTGACATTGGGAAGCGGAATTCCGTTACTGGCGCAGTCGTCCTCGATCATGTGTTTAATCGTCTGGGACTCAACCGCCACCGCTTCATCGACCTCGAACGATTCACCGTCGGAGCTCTTGAGGATGATCCTCTTCGCTGCCATAGTTGCAAGAATCGAAACAAGAGGAAGATTAAAAAAAAGAAAAAAAATGGTAATTCGAAATTGGCGATTGATGGTCAAAAGGTTCGGGGAATTGGTGCCTTATTTATAGATTATTATTAATGTATCTTATAATATTTAGAATTATAAATTAATAAAATAAGTGTTAAATATATATATGTATCAACAAAAATATGTATTCAGTTCAGTTAAATATTGTAGACTAGTTTTATCAAAATTAAATATATTTTATATATTATAATTTGATAAATATCTTTGTTTAAGATATTTTGTTGTTTTTATCCAATGGCAATAATAATAATATCTTTAGTGACTCAATTTATTTTATTTTCTAAATAATTTATTCTAATGATATTATTATATAATTTTTAATGTTATATTCTAAAAAATATTGTTGTAATATTAATTAGAGGATAATTTATTTAAACATTAAATATATGATTTTATTCAAACATTAAATATCTAAACATGAAATAATTTTATTTAAATAATTTATTAAATTATAATGTTATTTACGTAAAACTTTTAGTTAAATTTCAATGATAATATATTTTAGGTGAAATGATTTTTTAGTATTTAAATAAAAATAGTTTTTTATTTTTCTTATTTTTAAAATTATAAATTTTGTTAATAATAGTTAACATATTTACTTCTTTTTAGATTATAATTTTCGTTTTAATTAATTAATTTGTTTTTAAAAATAGATTTTGTGAAGATTTTGTTTCTAAATATATATATTTTTAATTAAAATGATAATAGTTTAGATATTTTTACCTTAATAAATCTTTTGTTTTTGTTTTTAAGACTAATGACATTATATGTAAATCTTAACAATGTAAAAATTTATTAGATAATGATACTTCCCAAATATTAGTAAGTGGATATGATCAAAACAAAATTATTAATAGTAATTTAAATTGGTTTGTTACTTTTAAGTAAATATTATCCTTTTAATAAATGGAAAAGTAAAACTAAATATGGAAATAATATGAAAAACAACATATGGAAATATAAAAATATTTCCAAAAGGTTTGACCCCAGCTGTTTTCCATATCCTAATGATGATTAAAAAAAAAAAGATTTTCCGTATCTGAGTTCAAAGTATACAGTTTATCTACGTGTACAAATCATTGACTAGGTTTGATGTTTTAGTAAAAGAAAAGTTATACGTTTGTAGGTATAATCTATGCGAAATTATGAATAATAATTCGGTATTTTTTTGCAGTAAATTAAAGGAAAATAGAAAAATTAGGTGACAAATACTAAAGTTTTTACCATGAATTATTTACTGTAAAAAAAAACTATTGCCTTTAATAAACCAAGATTTACTATATCAAAGGGTGAAACAGAGCAAGCCAAACAGAGTGACATGGAGCAACTAATCTTTATATATAGCATTCATTGTATATAGACGTATATGTGTACAGATACAGAATACAAGTATATATAAACAGAGTGTAACAAACTTTTAACGTTAATGAGAATCAGACTTAATTTACTCTGCTTCTCTAATATAGTATCAGAGCGAAATTGAGCTTTCGTTCTTCTCTGTTTTCTTCAATTCGATCATTTTCTCTTCGATTTCATCTCTGATTCATCGGAATATTCCGATTAATCTTCTTTCTCAATTGACTAGCTTTGATTCATTGGTACGATTTCAAGAATTTGTTTGAAAATGCCAAAGAAAGCAACTAAAGCACGTCGCGGGAACTTAGTAGCATCTCCTCGTCCCGGAGAAGCTTCAATGGAGAATCGGCGTTCACTTTCCGATCAGGAAGATTATGGACGGTCTCCGATTGCTCCGATTGGTCAACATTATCGAACTTTTGGTCCCAAAGCTCGTATAACTCAGCATCTCGTTAGTTCAGAATCGATTGATAGCGTACACAGTCCCTATCATCTTCACTATGGAGATCATCCTGGTATGTCTACTGTCTCTGAGACTCTGAATGGAGATAACTATAACACTTGGATAATCGCAATGACTGTTAGTATAGAAGCTAAGAATAAGCTTCGTTTTGTTGATGGAACCTTGTCTAGACCAGATACTAGTGATCCGTTATATCACATTTGGTGTAGATGCAATAGTATGATTAAGGCATGGATCCTCAATGTCGTTTCAAAACAGATATATGCAAGTATCCTCTACTTCCAAGATGTAAATGAAATCTGGAACGATTTAGCTAAGCGCTTTCACAAGACCAATTTGTCATTGATCTATAGATTGGAAACTGAGATTGTCTTACTTAAGCAAGGTTCGATGGATTTAACTTCATACTATACAGCAAAAATCACACTATGGGAACAATTGGCTAGTACAAGACCAACCATAGTTGCTGAGGATGGTAACAATCCCAAAGTGAAAATGTTGCTAACATATCAAGAAACTAGTAAGATAGTGCAATTTCTGATGGGATTAAATGATGAGTTTACAACAATAAGGAGTACTATTCTGAATATTAAACTAAGACCTACCTTATCTGATATTTACAATATGCTAGATGAAGATGAAAGTCAAAGAATCAGATCTAGACAAAATCATAATCTTTCTGTATTTAGTATTCAGACCCCTTTTGCAAATCTTGAAGATAATCACACATCACTAGCTATGAATGGATATCAGAAGAATCCAGGAAAGTCAAGGGCAATTTGTTCTCACTGCAACAAACCTGGTCACACAGTAGACAAATGCTACAAAGTACATGGATTTCCACCTCATTGGAAACCAAAACAGAAATCCAATGTACTCACAGCGTATGCAAATGTGACTACTTCAGATACTTTGAATGATATGAGTGGAATGGGTGAAGAATTGTTTAAAGATCAATTACAACAGATCATAAGTTTCTTCAGTTCTAAACTTCAACCTCAGACTCCTGGTGAATTTGACTACAACTTCAACATCAAGTGGAGATAAATCTGTTACCTGTACCACTTCTGGTAATCGCTATCCTCCTATATACTGCTGCAGCAATGGAATGAATAATTCTTATTTCTATTCCATCTCTCATGATATTGATTTCAAGAATGATTGGATAATAGACACAGGTGCTACACATCATGTATCACCAGATAGGTCTTTATTCACTGAATTTCATTCTTTGAATAATACTCATGTTGATCTGCCAAATGGAGTGGGAGTGAATATTGCAGGACTGGGAAAAATAGTGTTGAATAACACACTGGAGTTGCATAATGTTCTATACATTCCTCAGTTCAGATTTCACCTGCTTAGTGTTTGTGCGTTGACAGACAGTATCTCTTGTGGAATTTGGTTTGACAGTGAAGTATGTGAAATACATGACATTACAAAGGAATGGATGATTGGGAGAGGTAGACAGCACAACAAGTTGTACATTCTTGATGTTGATTCTCTGTCATCAAAATTTCAATCTTCAGTATGTGCAACTTCAGTGAATCCAGAACTATGGCATCAAAGATTAGGACACCTGTGTAATCAGAGATTGGAAGTTCTAGCAGATAGTATATCTTTACCTCTGCAAAAATTAAAGAGTACAAGCCAAGATCATTGTAAAGCTTGTCACTTAGCAAAGCAGAAACAGTTTTCTTTTGTATCTCAGAATAACATTTCAAATAAAAATCATGATTTGATCCACAGATATTTCCTGACCATACTAGATGATTGTTCCAGGACAACATGGATATATCTCATGAGAAACAAATCAAAGGTCATTACAGTTTTTCCTGAGTTTGTTGCTATGATTGAGAATCAATATCAAGTTAGTATCAAAGGTGTAAGTCTGACAACGCTTCTGAGTTCAATTTTACTAAATTTTTTAAGGAGAAAGGGATAATGAGCTACCATTCTTGTCTAGAGACCCCACAATAGAATTTAGTAGTGGAAAGGAAACATCAACACATTTTGAATATTGCAAGAGCTCTTATGTTTCAATCTGGTGTTCCTATATCCTATTGGATGAATGTATCTTGACTGCGGTATATTTGATTAATCGGACTCCCTCTCCAGTCTTATCCGATAAGACACCCTATGAGTTGCTCAAGAACAAGGTTCTAAATTATGCATCTCTCAGAGTGTTTGGTTGTTTATGCTACTGTTATACTTCTGTGAAACAGAGACATAAATTTTCTCCAAGAGCAAAGGCATGTGTTTTTCTTGGCTATCCTTTGGGTTATAAAGGTTACAAGTTGCTGGGTTTGGAGACTAATTCTGTTTTTATCTCAAAAAATGTGGTTTTTCATGAACTACTGTTTCCATTTGCAGATAGTAGAGTTTCTTATTCTATTGACCATTTGTTTGATGCTAATGTGCCATTGGAAGGGACCAATGTCATGGTGGATAAGAATAGTGCACCTCATATGGTGTCTACAGAGTTTGCTAGTGATGCAGTAATACATGTCTGTCATGAGACTAGTACACCTGAATCTGTTACAGATATGGTGTCTACAGAGTTTGCTAGTGATGCAGTAATGCATGTACCTCATGATTCCACCCGCACAAGGAGAGTTATACCTCCTAAGCATCTAGAAGATTATCACTGTTATTCTATCAGAAGAACAACCCCATATCCTATTTCAGAGTTCTTGACTGATAAGCATTTCTTTTTGCCATATCAGGCATACATTAATGCTATTACTAAAAAACATGAGCCTACTTGTTATACAGAGGCTAAACACCACTCTGAATATAATGGAGCTATGATGGAAGAGATCACTAATATGGAAACTACTAAAACTTGGTCTATTTGTTCTCTGCCTCCCAATAACGAAGCAGTGGGTTGTAAATGGGTTTACAAGGTGAAATATTTGGTTGATGGGACTGTGGAAATATATAGAGCTCGTTTGGTTGCCAAAGGTTACACGCAGAAAGAAGGATTAGATTACATTGATACTTATGCTCCTGCTGATAAGCTGTCTTCTATGATGTTACTTCTTGGTGTTGCAGCTGTTAATGGATGGTCTTTACATCAACTTGATATTTCTAAGGCCTTTCTTAATGGTGATTTATCTGTAGGTTGTGGAAATCCATATATGGTCTGAAACAAGCTTCTCGACAGTGGTATATCAAATTTGCTGAAACTTTACAATTGATGGGTTTCACTATATCAGGTCATGATCACACTATGTTCATCAAGTCTTCTCAAAGTGTTTTTGTGGTTGTCCTGGTATACGTGGATGATATTGTTGTTGCAAGCAATGATGATACAACAGCTGCTTCCGTCAAATCACAGCTCAAGTCTTACTTTAAACTTCGTGATTTGGGTCCTCTACAATATTTTCTTGGTTTGGAAATTGCCAGAACATCACAAGGTATTTCTGTTTGTCAAAGAAAATATGTTTTGGAGTTATTAAATGATACATGGATGTTAGGATGCAAACCTTCATCTATTCCAATGGAACCTAATCAGAAACTGACCAAAGAAGATGGAGAACTACTTGTTAATGCTGAGATGTACAGAATAATCATTGGCAAACTGATTTACCTCACAATCACAAGGCCAGATATTTGCTTTGCAGTCCAGAAATTGGCAAAGTTTACAGCTGCTCCTCGTGATCCTCATCATCAAGCTTTAATGAAGATTATTTGATACATCAAGGGCACTGTGAGTCAGGGTTTATTTTTCTCTGCTAATTCTTCTCTTCAGATAAAAGGGTTTGCAGATGCTGATTGGGGAGCATGTTTGATACTCAAAGATCAGTCAGTGGTTATTGCCTATTTCTTGGTGATTCCTTAATTTCTTGGAAATCTAAGAGACAAAAGATTGTTTCTGCTTCTTCTGCTGAGGCAGAGTACATAAGTTTGGCTTTAGCTACTCGTCAAATTGTTTGGCTCAGAGGTCTTTTTCAAGATTTTCAAATTGATCAGTCTAACCTTTCTGTGATGTTTTGTGATAACACAGTTGCAATTCACCTTGCTCACAATCATGTTTTTCATGAAAGAACTAAACATGTTGAAATTGATTGTCACACTACAAGGGATAGGATTGAGGAAGGTATCCTTAAGTTGCTTCATATTCGCACAGATGTTCAAGTTGCAGATATTATGACTAAGGCTTTGTTTCCTGCTCAGTTTCAAGTACTCAAATCCAAGCTGAGTCTGTCAAACCTTTTTGCCCCATCCTCATCTTGAGGGGGAGTATCAGAGTGTGAAACAGAGCAAGCCAAACAGAGTGACGTGGATCAACTAATCTTTGTATATAGCATTCAATGTATATAGATGTATATGTGTACAGATACAGAATACAAATGTATATAAACAGAGTGTAACAAACTTTTAACGTTGATGAGAATCAGACTTAATTTACTCTGCTTCTCTAATATACTACATATCATTTGTTTTATGTTTCTCTCTCATTCGTCGATCTTGTATTTTATTTTTCTGATGTGTCTTTTATCATTATTTTAGCTGAAAAAATTATTTTCACAACATGATTTTTTCAACGAAGATTATAAAAAACTGGTGAGATTGCAATGGTGAAATCGGAGTAGTGGTTTCGATGGTGTCAAGTCCGACAAAGACAAAATACAAGGTGGACATTATTGCATCAATTTGGTTTAGACGCAAAGATCAGTGGTGGTAATGGTGCAAAACAAAAGTGTAGCCAGCCGGTTTCTACTTGAGGACCATCGAGAGAACAACTTTTCATGGTTGAAGATCTTATTTGCTTCCTAGAGGACTGAACATGCTCTCTGGATTGTTTCAGTTCAAAGAAATGAATTTCTCTAGTTGATTGGACAATTACCATAATCGAAAATCTACCCCGAACAATTAATTCCTTTAGTTGATGATCAAATTAACTTCGAGCTTAAAAAACATTCAAGTTTACTAGGTTACATTACTTCTTGTAAGGTGATACATGTCCAATAACTAAGGAACGTAGCTCATGAATTAATGGTCACTAAATGTTCCCCCACTAGAAGTAGAGTGAAATCATATATCTTTTTCTAGTCGTTCTTTCCTACAAAACGAAAGAATATACTACCAAACACAAAATTTTGGTTTTGTAAACTAATCCTAAAAAAAAGTCATTGATGCTTACTTGTTAAAACCACGATTATTCTCAATTTTTCTATATTTCATTTATTTAATTCTACTATTCTTCTTGTCAAACACTTTTAATTTCATGTACTACTTATTCTTTTATTAAAAAAAACTAATATGTATTTATATCAACTAAACTTATCAAAATTAAATATTTTGAATTTCAAATAAGAAAACTTTTATATAAAGATTTAATATATATTAAATGCATTGTGTTTTTCATTTGGAAAATTAAACAATATAAACATATATTAAATGCATTTCAACACCAAAAACTTCTTTCATATATTATAACTTTAAATTGAAACCAAAAATATATATTTTAAAACTTATGAATGACGTAAATGCTATTTTATTTGTATAACATAAATCATTAAAATATTTGAAATAGTTGTAAGTTTATTTATAGACTAAAAGCTTGTGTTATTAAATGGTATTTATTTAACATTATTTTCAATCTAAAATATTTTAACGCATATACAAAATTTGGTTTTGACATCTTGGGATTAAATGAAAACAACTTTGAGTTTCTTTTAAATCTTTCTAGTTTAAGAAAAAAATTATTATTCTAATTTTTCGTAACAAACACCAACTTTAATTCTTAGATTTGCAACCAAATAAATTGTGTTGGGAAAAAAAAGTTAAAATAACATATATATTTAAGGTAAAAAAGTTATATATATATATATATTCCTATATTTATATATACATATACATAACTTATACATATATATTTTTATAAGGAATTACATGTAATATATATATATATGTAAATATATTTTTGTAATTTTTAATAAAATATTATTAAGTCATTGATCCATAATCAGACCAATTCGATCTAAAGATCTGGAAGATAGTCCGCTTTGATTTCCGAATTGTTTTAAAACATGTATTAAAACTTAACACAATAGTTCGGTTTGATTTTCGAGATGTGTTTAAAACATATTTTAAAACATAAGAAATTTTTTAAATGTAATGAAATTTTTAATAAGCCAATAAAATATATATATATATATATATATATATATATATTTTAGTATAAATAAGACTATTCATAAAATTAAATAGCATTAAAATTTATTTGTGTATAGCACCGGTTTTTATCTAGTAAGCATCTAAATTACAAATGAAATAATCAATGATTAATTAGTTGATGGTAATATGAACCAAAGTAAACAGTAGGGACCTACAAGTGGCTCATCGTCGAGACCCGGTATCAACCATACTCAAACCACGGTTCATGGTTCTTATGTCTAAAATATAAGAAAGAAGGAGAAAATTAGTGACTAAGCGAGGTTGCTTTGAATGGTATTGAGGATCTCAGGTAGAATAGTTTTATAGGCTTTTTCAGAAGGATGTGCAAAGTCCCAAAACACGTGACCACCCGAATATAAACATGGAACCGGAGCCATCACCGAGCAACAACATGGTTTTGCCGTCATAAACCCTGAAATTTATTGATTAGCACCCTTGTTCTATCTACAACAAAATCCATATATAATTAGCGTATGTTAATCATATTCTTACCATATTTGATAGGATGATTAATGACCTCAAGAAGTGAGTTATACATATCGACGTAGACGAATTTGCCATCGGGAAACCTTTGCTTGTATTGATTGACCAAGTTCGCTACTTTTTCATTATATACTCTAGCACCATAGTTTACATTCGGAAGACATATCAAATTTCCGGTAAATTTTCTCGCCCCTGGCAAACACCCTATTGGCAGCGTTCCAAGGACTGCAAATTTTCTAGCTCCCAAATTATATAGACTCTGTTATTCATACAAAAGAATCATTATAGGTAGCAAAATAATGTGGGAAAAAAAAATGTTATAGCTAAAAAGTATAAATAAATTTGTTTTGTATACGTTCATGAAGGTAGTTTTCCAACCAATGAGCATATCAGTGTATGCTTGGATAGTGTATCTCGTCATCCTAGCCGGAGTTGAAAAATACGTGATGCCAAGATCATTATTACCAGCAGAAATTAGAATCACAGCATTTGCTATAATCTCTTGGACTTTAGCTGGATCTCCAACTTGTTGCTTTAACTTTTCTATGTATCTTTGAAAATCATTTACCTGATCTTGTATCCATATAACCCCCTATATTTACCCATATAGTAAGTGAGTCAACATATACACATTTTTAATTTAAGATTACTTTGTCTTATTGAAAGTAATAATTAACACGTGGTTTACCTGTATAGATGCAGTGAATTTGTCTAACCCTGAACCACCGGACGCAAAGCAAACGCCAGTAGTGAGTTCACTACTTTTAAGTAATGGGCTACGGAAGGCAGGTAAAAGATCTTTTACTCCTAAACCGGCGGCTACATGCATATATAAAATTTTATTTTAGAATGATGCTCCAACTATTTGATTACTCGTTAGGTTAATGAATGTGAAGAGAATATTGGTCTATGTTAAGAACATTTACTACCAACTAAATCCGATAGAACTTTTCCGTTTCCGAATCTTCCGGTAGGAATATGAAGAGGAAAATCGCGTCCATACGGCAAAAAATTGCCTCTTGACAATGTCCTAAGAAGATTATTGTTACCAGTATCGAGAATGGAATCTCCAAATGCAAGAACCGCTGAAAATCTACTATTTTGTGAAGCTTTGATGGCTTTACTAAACAATTGCCCACTAAACAATTGCCCATGGGCACATGATATCCATAAAGAAAATAATACTACTAGAACTTTGATGGCTGTATTTTCCATCTCAAAAAGGTTGTTAAGTATGTTTTCTTTTTGAACTTTAGCTGCAATATTTTTTTTTTATTTAAATTTAATAATTCTTTACTCTATCGTCTTACATAGATTTTATACACAGGTGAAGGCCTGGTTGAGAGAGTTCATCGAGTGGAGTCCCTTAGATAATGATATGAAACTTGTTTATTTTTGTGGTTGAAAAACACTCTTCCCTTCTATCATTAAAGTGATTATATATATTTAGCCAATCCAGCAAATCAAGTCTTACCACTCAGTTTTATGACTGATTTACCGCCACACGAATGTGCAGATTGAAGCATATAATTTGGTTATATTTCATGTTATATAGTTGATTACGTCAAAGCTACAATATTATTTTTCTTCACTAAATGTAATACAAGCTACGATTAAGATAAGTTATAGTCTTATTATATATAGATAATCATTATCTTGACGTAAAAATGAAAAAAGAAAAAGATAATCATTATATAAACATTTGTACCGGAAAATAGCTATCGATCAAATGAACTGATTGATTTGGATTTGATCTTTGAAACCACGTGAACAGTGATGAAATTCTCTTTGAAACCATGTGAAGAATGATGAAATTTTACGTTAGCATCAATTGATAATCTATATGGTGACTTACAATAAATTACATTTTATTATAACTGCGTGAGCTTAAAGAAAAGCATACAATTAATGTAAGTGATTTAGTACTCAATTTAAATTGTGGATGTATTTCTCAACAAGTATCTTGGTTAAGATTTCATAGAATCTTTGGGTTGGATGGAAACTATCCCAAAACAAGTAAGCACAAACATTGGAACACACAGATGATGCGAATCGATTGCAAAGTGGACCTGCTTCCACAAATCCAGTTCCACAACAACCTTTCTTTATTTCTTCAAACCCTGCATTAATTCTCAACTCAAGTTATATATACGTAATCCCATGATCAATGTCGTACTTAAATAAAAGTCACGGTCCAATATTACCATAATCTGCTGAATTTTCTAAGATGTGACTGAAAGAAGAGTATATGTCAATGTAAATGATATTGGAATTTGGTAGGTTTTTTGCCAATTGGTCCAAAATGATGGAGAGATTGGCGTTGAAAAGCTGAGAAGCATAGTTTATATCTTGAGCACAACCTCTACGAAAACCTCCTTTTAGAGTTCTTTGTAATGGTGCGCAGCCAAGTGGTGGTGTTCCTAGCACTGCTATTTGTCTTGCTCCATATTCATATAATTGCTGTTCAATTGTCATATAGATAGGTTATTGTTATTAACATTTAGTTTTCTATCAACAGAAGAAAAAAACATTTAGTTATTAATTTTATTTACGTTAGTGCCCGTAAAGCAAATACCTTTTAAAGAGAAATTGTTAAGATTGTCATTTTTTACGTACGTATATAAACACAAACATCAATATTAAACATTAACCATCACCAAATTTCAATATTCATGTTTGTGTTTATGTACATCCACATTATTATATCGTATACATATATATACAAGAATTATATATGTACACAAGTTGTACAAGAGTTAAAGCAAATAACCATAAGATGATCAAGAGATGTACAAGAGTTAAAACAGGCCATAAAAATTTCAAGAGTTTAATTAAGATTTCATATATTATACTAATGTATAATATTAGTATAATTATGTGAAAGCATAATTGGTCATAAAAAAAAAAATCAACGAAGCTTTACATGCAAATATGAGGGAGAGATAAAGAAGAAAATGGCGATGAAACTTTTATTGTTGGACCAAATTTTTTTTTTTATGTGTAGGTTTATTTTACTTAAATGAACCATTAACTTAAGAATTCATATGGTTAATGGGCTATAATTAAAATAGTCGATAGTGTTTTTTTTTGGGAGGGAAGAGGTCAATAACCAAACAAATGGGAAAACAAATTGTAGAAAATCTGTTAAAATTTTATAAACACAAATTTATCTATTTGAAATGTTATAATCTTATATTTAATCAACAAATCAATAAAAGAACTCTTGCATCGCACAGATCCAATATCTAGTGTATATATATAATCGTCATTCGTCAACTCGTCTAGTGTTTCTTAAAATGTATGATTCATTTGTAGGGTGACAAAATTTGCAATTAAAATATCAGGGTGACAACACCCCTGATAAAATTATAGAAAATGACATTTGGGATCAATTTTTTAATCTTTAATATGGTAACAAATACAATAAATTCAATTATCATTTACTTAATTAACTTCTCTTTTATATCAATTTTTAATCTTTAATATGGTAACAAATATAATAAATTCAAATTAAAGCCACTGCATCAATAGCTATAATTTTTTACTAAGAATAATTTTAAGAAACATAACTAAGGTCCTAAAATTCTAGCAAGTTAATTTTCTTGACTTTGACATGTGTCACATTTTTAAATTTAATGAATTATTTATCAAATACATTACATAAATTTGGTATTATGATAGTATTTCAGTATTTTCTTTTCTTACGATAAATAATAATATATAGTTTTTGAAATCATTGAACGTGTTACCAATATTAGGTCATTTTCCAAGTTCCGTTTTTTTACGGTGTCATATTCTTATTTGTTTGTAACTTTGTATGGTAAAGTAAATGTTGAACTTTTAATTTTATTTGAGTGAAATTTATGAACTCTGAGAAAATAACGAAAGATGGATGAAGCATATGTGAGGTACGTACCATCACGAAACTTGCGGCAGAATTAGCCATCTTTGAAGTATAGTAGTGAATATCGTCTTTGAGCCATTGAGCACCTTGACCATAGTATGTGATAGCCAAATCGTTGCTGCCTGCGACCACAATGGATAAGCCCTTGGCTAACAGTTGATCGGTTTTCTCCTGCCCTACTAACGTCTTTACTCTCGCTATGTATTGTTGGAAATATGTCAATTGGTCCAACATTGACTTTACTCTCTGATTATAATTTGCCCAGATGATTAGGATAAAAGGTTAGATATATAATCTAGAGGGGACTTATTTGCATCTTACTGATATTTTGGGTGTCAAATGGTAATAGCCACTACCACCTGAGGCAAATGATATACCGGTGAGAAGATCTTCTGGTTGTACATTGGGGTCAAAATATGCCGGTACAATCGGTTTTACTCCCAAATATTCGGCTACAAGAATTATAAACCAAAAAATAATACTTAGAGAATTTAAAAAAAAAAAATCAAAAGTATAAAAATGGAATTCTTTTTTTTCTTAACTTCAAACACAACTCATTTTTTTACCAAGCTCTTTTCTTCACTAATTCGATATTTTGTCAGTGTTTACGAGACGTAATAGTATTGACAAACAAAATTATACGTACTATACTTTCTTTTTTGGGGTAAGTTCTATTCGCTTACAAAACTAACAAATATATTGTTTTAATCGTATAATGAATTTAATATAAGACATGATCATCATATAGAACTTAGTAGTTTGTTATAGTGTTTTCACTATATCACCATCTATATTCAAACTCGCATAATGTATGTTATGAAAAGAAAAATATATAATAGCTATTAGGCCAAGGTCTACACAAAAGAAGAAGAGGATAGAAAGAGAGAGAGAGAGTACGAACATATGTAATCGGAAGCGACCTTTCCATTGCTGAATCTACCAGTGGCAACTGCGAATGGAAAATCCATACCATATGGAGGAAAATTACATCTCATTTCTGTTGTTAGATTATTATTATTTCCCGTATCTATGATCGAATCCCCAAAAAAGAACACTGCTGGTGTGGTCTTGTTATGTGGTGATGGAGATGGGTCAGGTGGTGGGCCTGGCCCAGATTCTGGCAGTGGCCATGGCCATAGACGTCGGTGGTGGATCACTTGGGAATGGGTGGTGGTTACGAAGAAGATACAAAATGATGATAAAAGAAAGAAAACACATCTAGTTAATCTCGAATAAATCAGCCTATATTGTTTCATGGTTCTGTGCCTATCAATCTCTGAAAAAAAAAAAAAGGCTTCTCTAACAAAATATTTAGATGAAAAATGTACCAACGATACTATTTTGAATGTGTTTATACCACTAATGATGTCATTCTGTATGTGTGTACAGTGTACATCTTAATCTCTATTTGGACATGCGATTTTTGTGCCGTGTTTAAGTTGCGTATGTCTCAAGGCCTCTTTTATCACGCGTTTTGAGAACTTCCTTACATTAAGCTTAAAATTTCCTTATTAAGATCCAAAATACAGTATTCCTTTTTTTTTTTTTGTTAGAAACCAAAACAGTATTCCTACGTAAGTGTAAACCAGTTGCCAATCGAACTTAATTCTCTCACGCACCATGGTTTACTAAAATCTCCTCGGAAAGAAACTATAATTGAAACTATCTAAATTATTTAGCAATGAATAGAGTAACATATATGATCATTATATTTTATCTTATTATCGATGTATAAGTCAATATGATTTATCTTTTATTTAATGACAAAATTTTGGATATTCGAAATCATGTAAAAGTAATGAAAATTTCTCTGAAAATCGAATGATAAAAATAGTAAATTCATTGTTTCGGACATGCGATGTATGTGACGTACGGTGTGTGAAATTGGTTGTGTCTCTTTCTGATCACACATTTTCGAACCTCCTAGAATTTAGCTTTATCTGCGGGTACTAATCAGACTCAACTCTTTCGGGCACTTCTGGTTTTACTACTAATCAAGAGCAGTCGATGCCCGTTACGAAGACATCAATCAATATCGGCGAGTTCCTGATATGTCCCCATAGTTTCATAGATTATACCATAAATTAGGTTTTAGAAATGATGAGAACCCATTGGATGTATACCCTGCTCAAAATACATTAGGTTCAGATTTCTGGTTATCAAATATGGTAGCCGATGTAAATTTTATCTTAGTATGGTTTAAATTTTTTTTTTTTATCAATTATAACATTACATTTTCAAAATTAATTTTAGTTTGGTTCGGATTTGGTACGTTTTAACTTTTCAAAGATGTAAATCCTCATTTTCATATAAACTTAATTTAAAATTTTGAATTGATTTTATCGGGCCTCTCTATGATTTCAACAGCTTAGATGCAAAGAGTTTGTCTACCAGCGTAAAGTGGTAGACCCGAAACCCAATTGATGAAGTCGCACATATCTACTTAAGAAATGAGATTAATATTCTAAAATTTACAGTTTTAGTTTTTTTAAAAAACATCGAATATAAATCCTAGAAAAATAACTGAATTTCTCATACAAAAATCAAAAATTAAGAAATAACAGATTAGATTTATTTAGCCATTACACCCACAAACATGATCATAAACTAATACGTTACATGAGTGGATGAGGTCCATGAGGATTCGAGGTCCATGAGGATTCATTTGACACAGAAGAAAAATCTTACATAACTCTCTCAAATGTTGTTTGCTTAACTACATTATGAGTCACAGAA
The DNA here is from genome assembly GCA_018361395.1 of Boechera stricta. Classification (NCBI taxonomy): domain Eukaryota; kingdom Viridiplantae; phylum Streptophyta; class Magnoliopsida; order Brassicales; family Brassicaceae; genus Boechera; species Boechera stricta. The sequence continues at coordinate 3,128,875 of CM031539.1, read as the reverse complement.
GCGGCTCATGTCTACATCATTAGTACATTGAAATACATTTTTTATTTTTTTCGTATCAGATAAATAATGTAATAAAAATAGTTATTCTTTAGATAAAACATGAAGGTATTCTTTTACAAGTACTTTGTTTATAATTTCATAAGCTCTTTGAGTAGGATGCATACCGTCCCAAAACAAATAAGACGATGTATTGGGACATATTTTCGAAGTCGACTTTTTGCAGAGGGCACCTCCGCTGAATAATCCTGTTTTGCAACACGGTTTCTTTATCTCTTCAAATCCTGCATTCAAATATTTAAAAATTAATATGCATCATGATCGTATATTATAAATTATTATAGCGTTATATGAATTGTTACAATAAATTATTTACCATAAACCCCAGGAGTTTCTAGCATCTGACTGAAGATAGTGTAGACGTCCATATAAACCAATGTAGAATTTGGTAGCGTTTTTGACAGTTGACCCAAAATAAGGAGGAGTTTAGAATTGAAGAGCTGAGCAGCATAATTAAGCTTTTCATTGCATTTTTTCTTTTTCTTTAATCTTTGTGATGGTACACATCCAAGTGGTGGTGTTCCGAACACTCCTATACGTCTTGCTCCATATCCATACAATTGCTGCCCAATTCATACATTTACATTATCATTAACTTAAGGAAATATTATATTTAATAATCAAGTCACATAAAATACTCAAAATGACGTATTCTTTTAAACATAAACCAACAGTTATAGGCTTGTAGCCCAATAGTTTTAGTCCCTAGATAAAAAAAAAAATATTGGATCGATTATTATAGAGTGTATATTTACAACCTAAACGTCACTTGCAAAAATGTACGCGTTAGTGGTAAATTTTAAGTTTAGTTTGAGTTTGAGTTTTGGCTGATAAAAAAGTCAAGCCACCAATAAAAATTAAGACAGAAACAAAAATAACTCAGAATTATACAGCTCCACTTGATCCTAAATAAATAAAAGGGAGGTACTCCCTTACTTTAATGTGGTAATTTCGCAAATGAAATAATGTTTGGACGTAAAATTATGAATTTGGAAAAGCAAAAATCTAGGAGGATATGAAGCTATAAATTATAATACGTACCAAAACGAAACTGGCGGCAGAATCAGCAATGATAGTGGTATAAGAGTCGACGTCATTTTTGAGTCGTTGAGCACCACTTCCAAAATATGTAATGATCAGATCATTGCTTCCCGCGACGACAATTGCTACTCCTTTGGCTATTAGCTGATTGATCTTCTCTAAACCTTCCAACTTTTCTTGGGTGTTCTCTTGTGTTACTACCTTATTTACTTTCTCTATGTAGTCTTGGAAGTATGTCAATTGGTCAAGCATTGGTATTGCACTCTGATTTAAATATATGATGATTATGGTTGCAAATACAAATTATATAATAATAATAATGATGATGATGATAAAAGTGATTCGAACTTCACCGCTGCTTTAGATGTCACAGGGTTGTAGCCAGCACCGCCCGAAGCAAAAGAGACGCCCGTAAGAAGATCGTTCGGTTGTAGTTTCGGATCGAAATATGCCGGTACGATATCTTTTACTCCGAGATATTTGGCTATTGGGATTAAGGAAACCAAAAAAAAAAAATGTAATTATAAGAATAAATAATTGGGTTCCTTCTTTTTTCATTATGTTGAAATTTTTTAATTATCATTCAAAAAAACAAATTAATTTTGTCCATATTAATCTATTGGGCCCAAAAGAAAAGGATGGAGAGAGGGAGAGAGGGAGAGAGAGAGAGTACGAACATAAATAATCGGAAGCAACCACTCCATTGCTGAATCTACCAGTGGCAACTCCGTATTTAAAATCCATTCCATAGGGACGATAATTACTTTTCATCTTTGTGCTTCGATTATTGTTATTTCCTGTGTCGAAGACCGAATCCCCAAAGAAAAACACGGCCGGTATGGTTTTGTTCTGTGGCTTAGGTGGTGAGGGGGCAGGTTTTGGCGTTGGGGCAGGAGGTGGTGCTGGAATAGGTTTTGGAGCTGGGGCAGGTGGTTTTGGTTGAGGCTTAGGTGGTGTTGGTGGGCATGCTGGTGGTGGCTTTGGTTGAGGTTTAGGTGGTGGTGGTGGGCATGCAGATGGGCTAGGTGCCGGTGGTGGCTTGGGTTGAGGCTTTGGTGGTGTTGGAGGGCATGGAGATGGGCCTGGTGGTGAGGCAGGTTTTGGTGATGGGTCAGGTGGTGGGGAAGGCTTTGGTGATGGGCCAGGTGCTGGTGGATCCATTGGCCATGGCTGCGGATACGGCCGTGGCCACAATGGCCAAGGCCAGAGCCGTCTGTGCATTACCTGAGCATTGGTCGTTGTCAAGAAGAAGATACAAAAGGATAAGAGAAAGTAAATACAACGAAATATTCTCGAATATGAACAAGAATCGACCAAGGAAGATCGCTTCATGATTTAACTACAAGTAGTAAAAAACAGTTTTCAACTTTTCATTCAAGTTTTTGTCACTGTCATGTCAATATGTGCGTGAGTATGTATATATATATATGCATTACGTAGATTAGGACATGCGATTTATGTGGCCTTGTTCAAGTTGCATGTGTCTCAGGGCTTCTGTCATCACACATTTTGAGACTTCCCTTATATTCGGTCTCCAGTTAGAAGCTGGAACTTAACTCTTCCTAGCATCATTCGTGACTTCTGAATCCATAGAAACTCATGTGAAAGATACTCTATTAAATCTTCACTATCTTTGACTTAACCAGAAAAGTTTATCAGAAGTCAAAGTAAATAGTTGGATTATTGGAGTGATTAGGGTTTATGGATACGTATATATATATATATATATATATATAGCTTCCCACAAGCTGATGCCTGTGCAAACTGTGTCTAAGGGTGAGAAGTTCCTAGTGGATTGGCCTTCTTTTAGACTTTCATTAATGGCGGTATCTTTGTTGGAATGAGATGGCTTCGATCAAGTGAAACAAGAATAAGGTGTGTCAATTCGGTTAAATTCATCACACAATATAACAGCATCTTACACTCTGTTTTTATTCTTTTTGGTTTTATTCGTCCGATTATTGTAGAAGCACACAGACTATCAAATCTTTAGAAAACAAGTGTATTTCTCGATCCATGCATGTCAATCTATATGTATAATACAATAATCATGTTTTTAAGACATTAATACAAATGAGATACAGCTTTTATTTAGCCAAATTCTATCTCAAACATCATCAGATGTGTTATCTTAAAATGACATTTATTTATTTGTCATAGAAAGGGCCCATGTCATTCTCTACAAACTTTTGGCTTAAGATCTTATAGGCTCTTTCCGTTGGATGGTAAGAGTCCCAAAACATATAGGAAGACACATTCTTGCAAAGAAGTGATGTAAATTTATTGCAAAGCGGACCTAACTCGACTAGCCCCGTCCCGCAACATCCTCTATCAATCTCATCAAATCCTACAAAAATTCCAAAAAGAAAAAACATAATCTCAAACTCATTCTCACAAAAACACCAGTGTAGAGTTAAGCGTTACCATATTTTTTGGGGTTCTGAATCATATCATTGAAAGAAGCGTAGATGTCAATATACACCAATGTGGCGTTTTTCAAGGTTTTAGCCACTGCGTTCAAACTTGTGGAGAGTTTGGAATTGAAAAGCTGAGCTGCAAAGTTTAGCTCATTAGCACACTTTCTAGTAAGTCCTCCTCTTGTGGTTCTCTGTATTGGAATACACCCGATCGGAGAGACACCAATGAATCCTATTTTTCTTGCTCCTGATTCATACAGTTGCTGCCGATATTAAACTCATATTCATTAGGATTGATTTACTAGTTCATATAAACAATTGGATCAGAGGATTAATTAGTTTCACGTACCATAGCGAAACTTGCAGCAGAGTTAGCCATAAAAGAGGTATATGAATCGATATTATACAAGAATTCTTCTAAGTGTTCACCATAGTAGGTATTGGCCAGATCGTCGCTGCCCGCTACCACAATGACTAGGCCTTTGGATATTATGTGCTCGGCTTTCTCTTTTCCCACAAAGCCTTTCACTTTCTCTATGTATTCTTGAAAGTATGTCAATTGGTTTGACATAGGTATCGCACTCTACGTATAACATTGATAACACATTTAAAACAAAATCAAATCAAATGGAAATATTAAAAATGAAGGAGACAATTTTGAAAGCCAAAGAATTGACGTTATTACTACTACGGTAGGTGTCAAAGGATCGAAGCCAGAACCACCCGAAGCAAAGGATACACCAGTGAGGAGATCTTCCTGGGTCAGTCCCGGTCTCAAATATGCCGGTAAAATTGGTTTTACTCCTAAAAAATCCGCTGTGAAATTCAGAAAAAGAAAAACCAACTTTCATAAGAATATTTCCACCGAAAATATACATGCAAAATACTATTATCTTCAACAGTATTGAGTAAGTATATTGATTTTAATATGATGCAATGACATATGAACCTACGTAGATATAGAAGCATGGATATTTTTTGTATGTATATATAGTTTATATGTTTAGTCTCATGATACGATAAAAGAAAAGGAGGCAAGTCACCTATAAAATCAGAAGGAATTTTGCCGTTGCAAAATCTGCCTGTGGGAACTCCATCTTGAAAATTCATGCCATAGGGGAGAAAATTAGCTTTGATCAATGTCAAAATGTAATCATTATTTCCTGTGTCTAAGATCGAATCCCCAAAGGCAAAGATCGCGGGAAACTTCGTGTTATGTTTCCTAGGTGGCGCTGGTCCAGGGGATGGCCCTGGACTTGGACATGGCTTTGGCTTTGGTGCAGGGGTAGGTCCTGGCTTTGGAACTCGCTGTAAGCGGTTTGCTGAAGCATGCATTGTCAAGAAGAAGATATAAAAGAGTGAGATCAACAAAACACATCGAGATATTTTTGAACTAGGCAAAGAACAAGAAACCACACTATCTTGCAACATATTCGCTATATGTCTGATAAGAAAAAAATAATTTTTGTTGTGAAGCTCCAAAATATAAAGAGTGGGAGATTAAAGTAGCCAAAGTGTTTTTACTCGGAAAGAAGAAAAAAAAGTGGACAGAAGCATGTGGTTTAGATGGTTATAAGAAGAAACTTGTCTCTCATGGCTTCTTCTCATTCACACACTTTGAACTTTCCTTAAATTCAGTAATCCATTACTACTCTCACTCTCATATCGTATTACTATCTAAACTATAAGAAGACAGTTTCTACCAGTTTCTATCAAAAGAAAGAAAATACGAGATGATTCCGTCCAAAAACAACTCGAACAAGTGATCACAAACACGAGCCTCGAGGAAGAACAAGTATCGACAAGAATATTAAATTTTGAAACGTTATAAAATACTTAACCTAATTGAATATGAAAGAAAGCTTGAAAGTTTATTTACCCCATTGTAGGACTCATTGATTCGAATCAGAGGATTTGCAAATACCATGCAAGAAGACCGGGTCAACTTGATGTTGGATCAATTTTTTAAATAAAAGAATTGAGACAATATTAAATAGGAAATGGAGAGAGTGGGAGAGTTGGTGAGTTTTTGAACTTTCAGTATTTACGAAAATGCCATTTTCGATATCTATAAATAGAGCTCCCTCCTCTCCTCATATCTTACACATTGAACTCTTCCTCTCCTCTCTCAAAGCTCTTACACTCCTAGAGAAACACTGGTTTTTCTAAATTGTTTGTAAGTTGAAAAGCTTTGGAGATTCTGCTTTAAAGTAAGTCCGAGAGTATTAAGTAGTTCTACTGTTCGATAGATTCCTTAACCGGGTGATGCGGTTTTGGTCTAGTTACGGTTGTATCCTGGGATTCGAGAATCTCTGAAACCGCCACACTGCGGGAGATTTATTGAATTAAGGAAAGAGATTTTATCTCGCCTCCGTACGTTCGGTAAAGAGTTTCCATATCCGGTTTTCACAGGTCCTACAGTCTTAATTCAATAAATCCGTCCCCGTGTATTGCTGTGAACGGATTGGAAATTACGACCATTTTACAAACGAACCGCTCAATCCGCAAAATGATGTTTACGTGAAGTGCATTGCAAAATGCTGATTTTGATGGTTTCCGTGAAATCCGAAATTTTTTGGAGTTATGCTAATATATTTTGATGGTTTCCCGGTGAAATCCAAAATATTTTTTTGAGTCGACGCCCCAATTTGGGAGAGGTCAGCCACTTGTGGTTCTCTAGACAATATTATTTGATCGAATATTGTTTAGCTCATAACTTTTCGATATGTTATCGGAATTAGCGATTTTGGTGTCTATGCGTAGATATCAAAATTTTCTATCTAGTGATATATTACTCGAAAATTTTGAGTATATACACATAGAKCTATTGAGTCCGTAATAAACGGCCAAAAGTTTCTTTTAAGGAGTCATATCAACGCGATGTTTCCGCAACGCTTGATAAGCGAGCGAAATGCGTTTGTGTTTGATTATGAACACGTTAAATGTTTCCGTGAACGCTTTATAAGCGACTTTCCGAAACTATTTAAACAGTGTAAAACACAACAATAACGGTTTCCGTAGACGCTTGAAAGCGAGTTTGCGAAACGCATTTGTGTTTGATTATACACGGATTTATAAGTGTCCTATAAAAGATTTTATAAGGGCTTATAAATTGTGAATTCCACTAACGCTCTTACAAGCGAGTTTGTGAATAAGTGTAAAAGCTATGCATTAGCGATTGCTGGATAAATTGGTGATTTTTCTAGAATGCTCGAACATGCTAGCAATTGCGTTTGAAAAACTTAATGGAGTGATAATATGAGTTTGTAAAAACCAAATCATATTTGCTCTGAGTGATAGAGGAGATATTATTTTAAATTTATCTCTACTCACTGGATTTTCATAGAGTTACAGAACAAAAAATCAAAACTCTATCGAAAATATGTGCGTATCTTTGTTGAAAACTGAGTATTCTCAGAAAATGTGGGGGAAGCATTGCTTACCAAAAACAATAATTTCATTAAAATACCACAAAAATTTATTGGCAAAAGCCATATAAATTGTGGAGAGCTTAATTTTGTGCAAATACTTGAAAGTGTGGGGGTGTCTTGCAAAATTTGTAGAGCAACCTACTAAAAGTGGTCATAATCAGGCCAAAATTGTGAATTACATAGGATTTATACACCCTTCGAGTGGTGATCGGTCTCTGTTTCGTAAAGCAAACATATCGAAAATCTATGTAAATTTAATCATGGAATCAATCAAGATGTCGTTTGTTGAACATGTGTTACCATAGTAAACATGTAAACATAGAGATAAGCACCTCAACAAATGAGGATAGCTTTTCACACATCAGTAAGGAACAAGAGATGAACCTTGATGTAGCATGATAGCTCGAAAGAAAATTCTTATGGTGTTCATTCCATGATAGCTACAACTTAGCTAAAGAATTCACAGTTATCATGCTTACACCAGACACACCTTATTTGGAAGGAAGTTGTTAATGGTGATAACGTCTCAATTATGAGAAATCATACATGAGAGATAAGTGATACACATGAATGTGAAATATATCGACATCTACTCGATATATAGAAAAGGGTTATGTAGTCCCTAGAGAAAATCCACAAGGTATATAAACTTGTGAAGTTCACGTATGAGCTTAAACAAGCTTCAATACGATGACATAAAATTTTGACAAGGTCAAATGGTGTCAGCATTAATAAATGAGATTAATGAGTCAATATCACAATACATATAGCATATATGTTGCTATGTAAGTGTGTAGATTTATACTCTGTCTTTGATACATGAGAGATGTAAAATCAAAAGATGACGTTCTACAGATTAAATTCTGAACGAGTCACCATATCTCATTATGTTGTAAATTTACTTGAGAGTTTCAACAACTACTCAAAGTGGACTATAAATACTCTCATATACTATTAAAGTGGTGTTTTGATTAGAATTAAAAAGTGTAATCAGAAGTCTGATGTACTTCACAAGGAGTACTAGACTCAATATGATGATGCACTTAGTTGATGTACTAAATTGCAACACGAAAATTCTAAGTCATATACACTACAAAGTCATAAACTGAACTAATGGTATTGAACTACTAAGTTATACCAAAAGTTATGGAATGGTAAAACTTATCTTATAAATAGATAAAGTAAAACCATTATACAATTGATCTCAAATGATGTATAATCTAAACTGATTATATCAATTTGGCTGACAACCTATGGATCCAAATAATAAAGGTTGGTCACAAGATCATATTGTAAAATCATCAAAGGGAATGGGTTTAAAGCCTATGAAAAAAGATGATGTTTGATGGACACCCCACCTATCGATCGAGATCCCAAGATATAGTTCAAAGGACAACTAAATGTGATTCTGTAAATGCACTGTGAGATTTTTATCTCTACCCAGTTTCCATGATGATAAACAGTGCTAAATGAATGTATAAAGGATAAGCAAATGCTTTTAATGATGATAGTCCATAGCTTTGAGATATCAGTGGAGCATGAAATGCTTCTTAAAACAAATGCTATTGGAAGTTCACCTAGTGAGTGTGAAATGCGGCCGTTTCTAGGAGAATGAAGAACAGGTTATATTCTCTAAGTTCACTCATGATAACCAGGCAAGTTCAAGGCCAAAATGAACACAATAGAGAACTTAGTTCTACTAGAAGATGACACTGAGTTTTATTTGTTGTCTCGGTTTACATAAAAATCTGGGTGGTTCAAGACATCATGTTCACCTCCCGGCCGAGTAAACCCGACAGATATTAACAATGAATGGTTCAAAGTTGAAAAATACTACCATCTCATACACAGTGATTCTTCGTTAATACTCTCGAAAAGTCTGTCTGTCTAGTCAGTAAAGTCTAGCAAGTCAGTAGAAGTTCTAGTATGTTTAGAGTCATTTCTATTCATGTGGGGGATTGTTGGATCAATTTTTTAAATAAAAGAATTGAGACAATATTAAATAGGAAATGGAGAGAGTGGGAGAGTTGGTGAGTTTTTGAACTTTCAGTATTTACGAAAATGCCATTTTCGATATCTATAAATAGAGCTCCCTCCTCTCCTCATATCTTACACATTGAACTCTTCCTCTCCTCTCTCAAAGCTCTTACACTCCTAGAGAAACACTGGTTTTTCTAAATTGTTTGTAAGTTGAAAAGCTTTGGAGATTCTGCTTTAAAGTAAGTCCGAGAGTATTAAGTAGTTCTACTGTTCGATAGATTCCTTAACCGGGTGATGCGGTTTTGGTCTAGTTACGGTTGTATCCTGGGATTCGAGAATCTCTGAAACCGCCACACTGCGGGAGATTTATTGAATTAAGGAAAGAGATTTTATCTCGCCTCCGTATCAGTTCGGTTTGTAATAGCAGTTTCCATATCCGGTTTTCACAGGTCCTACACTTGAAACGGGACATGAACCTTGTCAATATTCTATTTTGAGATTTGATTGTGTACGTGGGAAATTGATGATACTCAATTTCGAGATTGCATGTTCAACAGCTGTGTTGCAGTGTCCGGTGTAATCCGCTCTGTTTCATTATTGTATGAGTAAAATTAATGTTGCTCTTGGGCGTTGGTCCCTCAAAGAAAACTAGAACCAGGATTCTTTGGTAAAACTTGAGGTGATTGTAAAGATCGATCCAAAATCACTTAAAACTTAACGGCTTTTCTAACCCACGAACATATACATTTCAACTGTGAATATCCTACTTTAACATTCACAAGACACACCCAACAAACAATCGATACTTCACGACTAAAAAGCTATTAATACTATTTGCAATATCGTATGAGCCATCGATTTTGCTTTCCATTTGAAAGAGTTTCGTCCTATACACAATTAAGGTCCATTGGGATTCAAAAATGATACATCGAAAAACCACCATCATTATATACTGATATCAAACTAAGAGTTATGGACTCTTTGTTGCACTTAATTCACTTCGACAGTGCCATCATCACCACCATAATTTCATACAATGGTAGTAAAATACATAATGAACAACGAACTGATTGGACTACATGTTAGTGGTCAGAGAAATTGAAGCAGCGAGTAATGACTTGGAGGTTGATAAGTAAATTAACCAATCAGTCATCAGGAGACAACAGACTACCTATAGTTCATCACTCAAAAGACTTTCATATACACACAAAGGGGAAACAACATCCACATGAAACAGGACAAGAACTTATTTTGGTGGATCAAACCCAATTCAATAACCAAATGACCAAATCCCATAATCTTTATATATCAAGCAAAAAATTGTGTTGGAAGATCAATGCGCGCTAACGAGGAAAGGGTTTTGGCAAACTCCGCACTCGATGGTCTCTGATCCTGAGATTGGAACCTGGACCTGAAATTCAAATGGCAATACTCTCATAATCGCATATATGGTATCAAGAGACCCTACAAACAAGCCAACGTCAAATTTCCAATCTGTCTCGGAGTCATCTATCCACTTGCATGAACTAAATGTTCACATGATTATGAGACAATCTCCATGATCCAATTTTAATAGACAATCACATCAACCATACCTAGCTGTTTAATAGTAGAGCTCACACGCGTAACAGATTTATCCTCACATCTATAAATAAAGAATCCTAATAGACGAGTCCTACAATTATGTAGGATAAAGACAGCTCATCGATGCATGGTAAGACATCGACATTCGTCTAGCTATTCTATTTCGTCAAAGTATATGCAAGATGACCATACACACCGACACAAGTGATTATACTATGAGGACCTCCCTGTTTTACTTGTTCTATAGAGTCCCAAAATCATACATAGAAAGACTAAAGATCTAACCTGTAAGTGCACTGTGCATGTTGGACAAGCTACTTCTTTCATCCGCCTTCCGGATCCTTCCCTCGAACCTGTTATAACCAGACCTATCATTATCAGTAACCATAAAACACCAGAAACGATCTATCAAAAGCATGAAGTATATTAAACATGATGAATTACCAGACGAAGACTTGCGGTTTCTCTCCATTTCCTCCTGTATCAAACATATCCGCCATCAGAAAACAACTATATACTTTGCGCCAAATATTAACTCAAATTGTAAATCATTAAACTTATAAAGAACCCAGGAAGATTAGCTTACCTGTAACTTCCTAGCGAGGTCTTCATGGCTCTGCACACTCGCGTTCCTGCTAGCGGATTCCTTGGCATTACTCAACCTCTGTGACACTTCTGCCTGCACATCCAGAAACAGATTCACATGAGCAGTCACACTTTTTGAAATGAAAGGCATACACCGAAAAGACAAGACACCAGTACAGATTAACTTTTAACCAGAACAGGCAAACAAGGTTCTCCATGATGAAGCTAGATCAACACATTCTCAGGAATCCATGGAACATGATTCCACAACTTAAGGAAAAATGAACAGATGGATAAGCATACCATGCACCGGTCACAAACACGGACTTGGGGAGCATTCTCCTCAGCAGTGAGAGCAATCCTGCCTTGAGTACACTTGTCACAGAAGACGTCACCACAGTTCCTGCAGTGGTGCTGAAAAATAAAATAAAAAACCATAAGGTTTGTCAGTCCCAACATGGCCAAGAACTTAATTCAGATTGTAAAATTGCGGGAAAATAATACCCTTCGTATAAATGCACCGAAATCTGACCCACATGATGTGCACTTAGATACAGCTTCATCAGGGACCTGACGGCAAAAATAACATAGAGTGAGAACAATATAAGCACACCTAAGCAAGTACAACAAGAATAAGGATGCAACTGATCATCAGAACTACCCTAGCCTTTTACTTTGACTACAAGAGAGTTATGTTTTTTTCCAACAAAACAAAAAAAGCATACCCAATGATCTTTCTCCTCGTTTACAGGCTTTATAATGTTCATCCAATCACCTAATCCTTTTTTCTTCTCAGCAGATTGTTCAACCAGTTTTGCAGAGGCAGGAGGCCTGCTACTTCCCCCAATCTCCTTGGCCTAAAACCCACCAAGAGAAGAACATCAGATTAGTGAAAGGAAATCATGATAGAATTGACACATAGAGTTAAAAAAATATAAAACTAGTCGGTTTAGAGACCTGAAACATTGCAGCTGTCACTGTGTCCAGAAGAGTGTTGGTGGTGTAACTATTTGATTGCAGTCTGATGCGTCTAGCTTCAATGTCTACCGAAGTCTTCGACCAGAAAGCCATAATAGAAGAATCTAGTTTCTGATAGAAAGATATGTAAAATAGATATAAGACTTCCAGTCACGAAAATGGAACAAAATCAGTCTTAAAAAAGAAAGTAGATCGCATCTTACTTCGCATCTTGTGATGTTCTCAAGAGGATATATTCTCAAAGTTCGGCTAGTACTTGGATCAAGCATACGGAGACCATCCAAACCAATCTGCTAGCACAAATCAGGTAGCCGATTAACTAAAAACAGTTTAGGTAACAAAAACCCCATAATCTTTAACTAAAGAGCAGAGTAGACGAATTTTTGTTCCTCCTTGCGTGATTAACTTCAAAAATCTCATTACGATTGGAAATTATATTTGTGATCCATTCAACTCGTAGAAATATTAGTACGGAGTCTACATAATTCTCACATCGGTCTAATTGGTCATAACATTATCATTGAGTTTAGCAAAGATTAAGGAACTTGAATTGGGTGCATTACCTGGCAAAGAACATCTGTTGTGGTTTGTCCGTAAGTCTCAGCCAACAATTTGACACGAAATTTCTGCACACCACCAGTGGAATCTTCCTGCACATCAGCCTTGGGGACAGCTCTCACGATCTTAGCAGAATTCGAGCTAACAGAGGAATCTCTCCCTGAAGAAAAGCTAATGGATCGTCCATAATCATCGAACAAGGTCGAATTGGATGATTTCGGTGCTGTTCCACGAGAACCGTAGGGCTCAACTTTGCCTCCTTCATAAGCATAGACGCCATCACCATATGAATCTTCATAAGCGGGATATCCTCCGCTATCAGATCGTTTCCCATATAGATCAGATCCTAAATCCGATCTGCTCCGGTCGTAACCGCCATAACCAGATTGATCAAATTTCACCGGCTTTTCGTATGGTTTCTCATACGAAGGAGGTACGGATGATCCTCCGCCACTATAAGGAGGTGCCGAGTACAAGGATGATGAGTAAGGCGCCGGATTAGGATTCGGCGCAGGCGCAGACGAAGGAGGAGGATGAGGAGGCGCAGGTGAATAGCCAGAGGTCTGATGCTGATCATAAGGTGAGTAATACATGGGCTGTGTAGTAGATTGCTGATAAGGAGCAGTAGAATCAAATGATCCGTAAGAGGATACAGGTGGTGGATGAATCGTAGGCGGAGGCGGCTGGTTGAAGGTTGAATAAGAATTAGGGATTAAAGACGTCGCCGGAGGAGAAGGAGGAGGCGGTTGTGTTGCTGGTGTGAAGGAAGGAGCTGAAGGAGGGACATGATCAGAGTTTTGACCATACGGAGTGTAATTCTGTGAATAATTAGAGTAATCAGCAGCTCCGTAACCGCCGGTGAACGGTGGCGCTGATGCGTACGTGTTCTGAGAAAGATCGGTCGGAGCAGCGACTGCCGGCGGAGAGGGGTTAGGATTGGGATTGGGATTAGGATTAGGTGTAGGGTTTTGAAATTGGGAGTATTGATGGTGATAGTACGAATTGTAATCTCCCTGTTGCATCGCTGAATCGGTGATTGGAGTTTACGTCGGCGATGATTTGATCAGATAATCGGAAGAGGAAACGATGACGAAGAAGAAGAAGATGAAAGATAGATCGAGTCAAGAGAATATTTGGTGAGAGAGGATTGTATGTGTCGCGAACATTTGTATATTTTATAAGAATACACGTGGCGGTATAATAAACCGTCGATTAGAAGTAAGGGAAGGTTTTAACGCGTGATGGACACTCCCACAGATGATTCTAGCTGTGATTTCTGTGTAAGTGCGAGGAACCGAGTCGGACAAGACTCATTTAATCACATAATCAATGTAAATTAGTTAATTATGGGCTCTGGAATAAATGATTGGGCTTTGTAATCTGATAAGCCCAATAATTATGTTAGAGTAAGAAAGACGCAAGGGATATAAAGGGGCTTTCACATGACGTGGCAATCTCGGACCGAGCTTCACGGAGAAGATAATGACGGGAATAGCCCTTAAAAAAGTAGGGTTTTCTCATGATTCCTCAAAAACGTAAGTAAAGCCCGAGTCGGCGGATCTGAGTGTTTCACGCGTCTTTAAATAGAACCTTACCCCTCACCTTTATTTTCTCAACCGCAATTGGTTTTATCTCTTCTCTCTCTCTCTTTCTCTCATCGATTAGCAAAATACGAGTCGAAGGAAAAACAAAAAAAATTAGGGTTCTCTTCTCCGTCTCCCGCTTCGATTTCGATTTGATTTCGCGCCACAAAGAAGGTTCCTTCGGCGTGAATCTGAAACCTTAGGTTCGATTAGTCCTGTCCGAATTCGATTACTCCTGTCCGTTTTTTTGTCTGATATTCGATTCGATCTGAGAGAGAAAGGAAAAAAAACGATGTCGCGTTATTTCACATCTCCACCGCCTGTGTATGCGAGGAACTGGGCCAACGGTCAGAACTTGGTCGAATCGACTAAGGTTCGTCGAGCACTCAGTTCTTGTGATTGATTCGCACGGTGTTCTCTCTCGTTTGAACATGGCTTTTCTATGTTCGGTGGGATTTAAAATTTCCTTATGATATCCTCTTTGTAGTTATATGGATAGGTTGCATATAAGTTTTTGATTGGTTAAAACTGTCTGAAAATATCGTTGAATTGTTTCACTATGCTCAGAGATCTATGAAATTTATCTAACCTATTCATGTTTTCGCATACTGAATTCACAAATATGTCATGTATTTCACTCTAACGATATCGTGTAAACATGTATGTTGTTTGGTTTGGTCTTCAATCGTATAGTCAACCATAAAGACGTGTTGTAGATATGTGTTTTGACTAATTAACATTTTTTTTTTGTTTTCTGATTGATTGATGTTACCCACGTATATGGGTTTCTGGTTGTTACCTGATAAATCCTTCCTTTAGTCTAAATCCTTTATTCTGATGGATTATAAAGATCGAAAGACACTTAGTCTCTAAAAAGGTGCATCGGAAAGAGAAGGAAGAGAAAAAGAATGAAAAGAAACTAAAGAATGAGAAGAAACCCCTTAAACTGCAATATTTCCCTGCCAAGCAAGTCTCAGATGAGTCTGAACAACTTGAGAAGAGTTGTTTGACTGAAGAACTTGAGCATCTTCATCATGTTGGTTATTTGTCTGATGGTAGTCAGAACAGTAAGAAGAGAAGAAGGGAAAGTTCTCCTGCTGTTGTTGAGAGTCAAATTAAAGGTTTGTGTTTTTCTCTTCTTTGACAAGATTGTTAAGTTTTCTGATTCTCGTATTGTGTTACATGTATTGAAATTTTTACATTTGATGATTTGAAGCTACGACTGTAGCTGGTAAACCACTACGGATACGTTTTGTTTTTAAGAAACCAAAAGAAGCTGAGGTTGTACCTCTAGAGGATCGTGTTTGCTCCACTTCAGGGACTCAGAGATCCAGCGAGATACCAAGTTCTGTCTCTCTTCCAAAGACCTGTGATCATGATGAGAATTTGCTTTCAACCTCACTTGAGAGTGACAAGATTACAATTCCTTCTGAATCAACGAAGAGTAAGAAACATAAGCCAAGCAAAGAATCTCGGTACAATTCATTGTTTGATGAATGGGTTCGTCCTTGTCTTTCATTGGATGAAGATGATAGCAACAGCGATGACTGGCTTTTTGGAACAAGTCGGCAAGATAATCCTTCTACCAAAGCTTCTATCAAGAATGATGAAGACATGATCATGAAC
The DNA here is from genome assembly GCA_018361395.1 of Boechera stricta. Lineage (NCBI taxonomy): Eukaryota > Viridiplantae > Streptophyta > Magnoliopsida > Brassicales > Brassicaceae > Boechera > Boechera stricta. Next base: position 3,113,035 of record CM031539.1, on the reverse strand, counting down.
TTGCAGACTTCAGGAGATTGTTCCTCTTTTCCTAGAGCTCGGTTTTTGTCTGAAGTCGGAATCTTTTCATTACCTTATACTGTCCCGTTTTAGTTCCCATATTATTTTGTTCTTTCTTAGCTTAGCCTTAGGCCGTAGCTTGTACAGTACTAATTGTAACAATCACAGTGATCTATAGTACTTGATCTCTGTATTTTTGACACTAATCATAGATTATATTTTCCACTAAGTAATCTGCTACATAAATTTCTGCAACTGGAAGCTTTTGGTTAAATTGAACAAATGCGATTTCAGCTGGCTCAATTGACTTATCCAATCTGAGCAACCATTCTATGATGGCTTGATAGCAATTAGTTTTTGCTGTTCTCCAGTTGCTTTATGTATTCTTATTATTGGGTTTCTTCTTGAATGTACTGGAAAATAAGTTGACATTAAGAGTTCCCCAGTTGTTTTTAATATAGTTTATCATGCAGCTGTGGAAAGATCCCAATCATGAATCTCATATCAGATCAAGTGCATTTACAATTGGGGACAGAAGAAGAGAACAATTAAACAAAAGGCAATAGTAATTAGATTCATATGTTAATACAAAATGATCCCCATCAAGAACAAAAGAGAAGAGAGGAAGAGAGAGATTATTAGTCTACATAGCAAGAGTGGAACACACCATCTCTTACTCTGTGAACTCAACTGATTCACCAGCAAAGAGTAAAAGACACAACAACACAGCTCGTTTTAGCAACTATACAAAAAGCTACCCGAAATGTCTCCCTTCATGTCGAAGCTATCATATTAAAATCTGGACGAATCAAATAGTTGAAATCATCTTCTTCTTCTTCTTTTTTAGTTGTTTACCTAATCTTAAAGATTTTTTTCATTACAAGAACACGCATCGGTTCTTGTTCTTTTTCTTCTTTTTCTGCTTTGGTGGCTGAAGCACCACTTTTATGGCTGCATCAAACACTGCCTTCACATTCTGCAGAAGCCCCAAAGGAAAAAAAAAAAACAATGTCAGCCTCTTAACAAGAATCTATGCAAACAGTAAGAACCCGGACAAGCAATTTGTTAGGTATACCTGCTGTGTCTTTGAACTACATTCAATGTAGACCGCAGATCCAATCAGTTTCTTCAGTTCCTCTCCCTGCATCATTCATAACAACCTTAGACAATAATCCATCAAGAACTGGCCATCATGGTGAGACTATCCGTTAGAAAAATTAATTACCTGATTTGTAGTAATTGGCACTGCACCGGGATGATCTATGAAGATTTGCTTGTCATCTCGAAGGTCTGCAAATACCAGAATTCGAAGATCTCCAATAACCATACAAATTTCGTATGAAAACTTAAAAAACTTTGTTGGAGTCGAAAGATTTGCATGAAGATAGCCAGTCAAAACAATAGCATGATCAGTTCAATCAGGAAAGAGTTAAATTACCGAGTTTTGTTCCAACGAGGATAATGGGAACACCGGGAGCATAATGCCTGAGCTCAGGAATCCACTGAAAGAGGAGCATACAAGGAACAAAATCAGATTTATTTCACTCATCACAAGTAATACTGGATTATTAGCAAAAGAGCCAAACCTTCTTGGCAATATTCTCATAGCTAGCCTTGCTAATCAGAGAGAAAGCAAGAATGAAAACATCGGCACCACGGTAACTCAGAGGTCGTAACCTGTTGTAGTCTTCTTGTCCTGTTTCGAACCCCAAACACAAACTAAGTCAAAACCCGAAACAAAAAGAAATTCCAACGATGAACTAGTTTTCAAAAGATTTACCGGCTGTGTCCCACAATCCAAGATTGACAGTGTTCCCATCAACAACCACATTAGCACTGAAGTTGTCGAAAACAGTTGGAACATAATCCTGAAAACCAATCACAAACCACAAAATTAGATTAAAGTCATCCTTTATGAAACATCACACTAGCTTAAAGATCAATGCTTTGGCCTAGATTCTCAAAATGTAAAAGAAACAAATAAAGATGCTAAATCCTCGAAATCACAAAATTGATCAATTTCTAGTATACAGCTCTAATAGAAGACATGATTTTCCAATCCAAACCTTTCAATTCTGTAAGAGAAGAACTAAACTGATGTCTACAACAAATTGAACATGTCAGATGAAATTGCTAATGATCTTGGAAACAAAACAAATTTTTAGATTATATCTTCTGAATCCATTTTCCAGTAAGCTTCGAGATTCACTAATCTACACTCTTGCGACGAGCTCAAAACAAAGATAGAAAATCAGAAACAGAAGAGAGAGATAGATTACTGTAGGGAAAGTGTTGCTTGTATAAGAAATCAGCATGCAGGTTTTTCCGACGGCACCATCTCCGACGGTCACACACTTTATGAACCTTGACGCGCTCATCTCCGCCGCAAGATCGAAAAACCTTTAAAAAAAATCCCCCTTTCTTGTTTGCTTCTTCCTCAAATCCTCGACATTTCTCGCTCACTAACACAAATTTGAACTCTCGAGCTGGTGAATCTGAGAGAATCCCCAAATTGCAGAAACGGGAAAATTCAAAAATCAATGAGAGAGAGAAAAGAGAAGAAGAAGAAGAAAAAGATGACTAATTTGGCGGTTGATTGATGACTTTGAGAAGAGCCTATAGGACGGGACTATACAATAACAACTCTGAGACAGCTAAGAGTAGACACCAACACCTCCTTATCATATACACTCACTCCCTATTATTTAAATTATACTTTTTATTTTCACTAACTATTTTGTTTTCTTTTTCTTTTTTTTTGCTTTTTCTTTTCAAATTTTTGAATATCTCTTTTCTTTTATGTCACGGATTTTTTGAATTTTGAAATGAAGATCTGTCCGTTTTTTCTAAATAAAAAAAAAAAATGAAAAATACAAATGTCATGAATGTTTTTGTATTATCTCTTCGTTTTCTTAAATATTTGTTTTTAGGAATATATTTACCACACGCTGTATTCAGAATTTCAAGTTTGATTTTTGCTATATACTATATAGGTAGTTAACACATTTATATTTGGGATATTTTCATATCATTGTTGTTTGAGTTTTAAAAAAAAATCTTGGACAAAACCAAGAAAAATCTTCAAAAAGTAATTCAATAGAATTGAATATGTTTGATGTTATTATCTTCTTGTCTCTAGAGTTTTCTTTTTTATTTAACTTTGTGAGTAGTAAATTACAAATCCTTAACCCGGTTTAAGCCATCTTGAATAACATAACAACATCATTTCTAATTTTGTTAAACTTTTCTATGTTCATGTCCTAATCAAACACGTGGAAATTTGAGAATAGTAGTATAGTGTCTTCGGATTTGAGCATTATAAAACTTTTAAAAATACCATACTAGTATCTCAAAGTTCCACTTGTTTGATTCTTGTTTACATGAGACTTAACCAGTAGTTTTACAAAACAATCTACTTATCCACAACTTTAATAAAAATCAAATTTTGAGTTAATGAAGTTTTATTATTTAAACTCAAACCAGTCATATTGGTAAATTAAGTTGCTAATCCGTCTAATCCTCTTGGCACCCTACCAAAACAACATAGGAATTATATAGAAGTTTGTCAATTCACCAATACAACAACTAAAGTTCCTTTATCAAAAAAAAAAAACTTTATCTTATGTTTTATCAATAAATTTATACCACCATACAAATAATAGTTGGTAAATATTCTAACGTCTCAAAATTATAGATTTTCTTAAAATAAACTTTGTTTAGCTAGCGAATTCGAATAGAGACTTTATAGTATAACAAAATACGGAGAGGCATGAATGAAATCTATAATCATTGGATTTGGCAACTCTCACTCATCAAGAACGTGCCGGCACGATTCCTAAATATCAATTTCTGTTTTACTCATTTTCTCTTTTCGATTCCCTTCGGATTACGAAACATAGGAGACGAGAGTCCAATGGGACGTGCCCAACTCTAACTAAATTAACCAATAACAATCCACCACGTCACTGATTGTCCCATTACCTAATCATAATCACACCAGATGGTAGCTTGCTATAATTATTGTCAAATTAAATTTGATGATTCACAATTAGTAGCTAATTGGCATCATATGTTATTTTTAACTTTTTTTCAATCCATATATACTAAGCATATATTCTGCTGACAAAAAAAAAAGCTTATATTGATTATGTCTACTGAGGTTAGTTATGAATATTAGGAGGATAATAACAAAAAATTTACCCACAAATATTTATCAAATGCGCGTAGTAATTTGTTCAAATTTTGTTTCACTCATATTTCTTTTTTATTTCTTTTCCTAATATTACTCATATTTTTTTTACTATATTTACAAAAAAATATTTGAAACTGGTGCGTGTGTGTAATATTAGATTATATTTACAACTACAACAACAAAAACAAACATGTGGTGAAACTACAAGAAAAACAAATGATTCATAAGATCATCATAGACACTAGAGAAAGTAATTACGGGGAAGGTATGAATTAACCAAATCATGATATCAAAGAAGTTAAGCTTTAGTAGCTTACCAACTATTCACCAATCATTGACCATCTCTCTTATTAACTAACTCCACTTCTTTTTTATTCAAAAAAAAATATTTTTTGATTAAAAAACCATTAAATTACTTACCAGAATTCTCTAAGAAATAAATGCAAAAAAAAAAACAAAACTGCAAAACTTAAACGTAATCGCTAATTTGATAATCCAGTAAGCTGCAAAATAAATCAGAAACGACCAAAAAAATCAGATTATGTCAAAAAGAAATAAAACAATAATTTCTGTGAAACCCATCTGAATAAAGGCTTACACGAGGCCCATTATGTTTTTATAGGCCTATTATCCTTAAAATTTTACGTACATAGGAAGGAAGCCAAACAAAAAGTATTGTTTCGTGAACCCTAAGAGAACAAAACACGAACCTTTGAAGTCAAGAAGAAGTTCTCCACTGAAGTTCAATCTGAATCCGACCATTCTTGGAATCAATCAAATGATACTTATCGTTGATTCTCCGATTACTCACAACATCACCAAGATTTATCACCACGTAACCGAGAGTTTCCTGATCAAATCAATCAAAATGTTGTTCTTGCTCAAAGATCTGATTTTGATGCAACCTTTAAAAGGGATTTAAGAAAGAGATCTGATTTTGTTTAGTACCTTGGGATGAATTAAACCCATTCTTGAAGAAGAACTTATGACTTCAACGTGAAGCTTATCGTTTATGGGAGGCTCATCTAATGGGAACTGAAAATCTTCATCCCATCTCGGTTCTCTGTTTTTCTTCACGCGCTGCAAAATCAAATCAAATGGGATTCAACACTCAAACTTGATGTCTTCTCACATGTTTTGATTTTAAGTCTAAGAGAAGTTTTATACCTTTGTTTTACGCTCTTCTCCTCTGAATAGCAACCGAACAGAAGGATTTGTGTGATATTTGCCTTCTAGATCTTCAGCTTCGTGAACTATCACCACAAGCAAGCCACCACCAGAAGGTGTGCCTACTGGTGCTTTCTCTACTGCATGTGGATCACCAATGTTGTCTGGAATCTCATCATCCTTAAAGGGTTTATATTCGATCTCCACAACGAGCTGTCCACGCGATTTCTCGCTAGGTGGCCCATTTGGTTCCATTGATTTTAAGAGCTCAAGTGTCATGAGTTTTGGCTCCTCAGGAGTAAGGTCTTTGAGTGGTATCACATTCATTCCTATCTTATCGTGTTTACCAACCTGAAATATATCAAATAGGTTAGGCTAATGATCTCCAGAGATTTACTGAAAGAAGCCAATTCACCAAGAGGTTTTTACCTGTTCCCAGTCATAAACAATGAGCAGTAGTTCTTGGCTCTCTGGCTCTTTGACAACTAAGTCGAATTCTTCGTTCCATTCAGGATTCAGATTACTGTGTTTAACAACTGTCTTTTTACCAGGAACCTTGTCTCCAGAGAGTGTTAATTTCACATAAGGGTCTGATCCACCCAGAAGATCTTTCTTCTTAAGCTTTATTGCCTTTATGACCTTCACATTAAGCAATCCAACAGGTTTCTTCATAGCTCTGCAGATCGTGCAAGTTGACATTTAGCAAACAATTGTAAGAGTAACACAGAAGTGAGACATTTGACAACAACAACCAAAAAAAAAAAACTTACTTAGAAGGATCCATTATTTGTACATTCAAAGTCTTTGGCCATAGGTACATGTTTGCAACCTGATCTTTAATGAGTTCCTACAATAAGAAATGATTCCAAGAAACAGAGTTTTAGGTCTGAACAAGAATGTTTGTTTAGATGGGAAGGTAAAGAAACAGCTTCGAAAACGTTATACCTGGACAAATCGGTATAAGCCAGGAATCGCCATTACATCCGCACCTAGTAACTTCAGTCCAAAATCGACTTGTGGCTACAGAAGAAATTACATTTAGACTCTCTTGTGTTTTAAAGTATTATACAAAAAAGGTTTGCTCCTTTTTGGATTATACCTTATCCATAAGAGAGACAAATATGTTGGCAAAACAGGGGAAAGATGGGACCAATGGCTTCAGAGTGATCCTTGAAGTAGCATAAACTAGCAAATCAACCACCTGATGATACAATCTTGCAAGTAATCAGAAAAAATTACTTAGTTTCTAGGCGATTCAGCGATCAAAAACTTACCTGAACAGTGGCTTTTAACCCAAATGCCTTGGCTACAACAATGATATTGGGGTTCCCAGCCCATTTCACTGACAATTCCATGATGAGTTCTTTGTCATCAGTTGCATAAACTTTCATTCCTTCAAAGGATATTGAGAATCAAAACAAACATTTTGGAAGAAGAATCTGAAGAACAAGAATGTGTATCTATAAGTAACACAAGATGAAACCTTGGAAAGTTGGTGGTAATGAACCCAAAGTGAGCATTTCAAATTCAACTGAATCGATTTTGTAGTTTGGAATTTGCTCAGCGATAATGGGTTTTGCTATTGACTTTGCCATCTTACAAATCGCCTGAAAAAAACATTAATTACAATAAACATTATTTCACAAGTTATTGAATATCAAAGACCAAAAAAAAAACAACATGAAAGCTAAGAAGCTAAGAAGAAGACAACTTTACCTTGTCCAAATAAGGCCACATATGGCCAACGAGCTTGTTAAGCCAGTCAATCTTTAAAGAGAAAGAGAAACTTTGTTACAAATTATACCATATATATTAGCATTTATTAAGAAAATTATGACGATGTAGAGAAACATACACGATCAAAATCAGGATTTTTCACCCACAAAGGTATTTCAGGGAACATTTTTGCTATAGTCTCTGAATCTAACTCCACCAGTGGCTTGATCTCAGGGTCCTGACCACATATTAAACAAATAATGGCAACGAATTAACCAATAAACTTTGGCTAACCAAGCAGAATATTAGAAGTGTAGAAAAGCTTAGCTTCAAAAATTTTGAAAAAATTATTAAATTATTGAGATATCAATCTTCCCTTATAGTAAAGAACCCAATCGATCAAATCACACACAAAGAAAAGGATTGAGAAGAAACAAACAAGTGACTGTTTGTATTTTCATGCATGCAAATTTTTTGGAGATATAATGTACATGGGCCATTACATGAATTATCGAAATATATATATATATATATATATATATATATATATATATCTAACACGATTTGTCGCATTCGAAGAGGAAAAAAATCAAAGAGGATCAAACAAAATTTCCAATCAGAAAATGTAATAAACAAACAAACATGGATGATTAAAATAAAAGATGCTAGAAGTAGTATTCGAAGATGCCTGAACATCAGTAGACTGGAAATAGATGAACAAGTAGTAACCAATGACGATTCCGATCGTTGTTCCGAATCCGAAACCAATCACACCCAATATTGTGCTGATTATTCCCATTTCTCATCAAATCAAATCTCACTCTTCGGATTTCTCCTTCTTTAAACCACGAAACCAAGAATTATAATTCCAGAAAGAGAAATCACATTAAATGGAGGAGATTAAATATCAATTAATTAATATTTTGATCTTGCCATGGATTTACGTTAGAGAAAGAGAAATTCTCAAACACATAGTCACATAATATTACTATTATCCTTCACTTAAGAGAAATTGATCAGAGACTTGGGAAAAAAAAACGGTTCTGAATAGGAAATTTTCAAGAGCGTTATGTTCGGAGTCTATGTGAAACGTCCATTTGTTTGGCTGGGATTGTAATAGTTTCAATAGTATCGACAAATAAGGACTGTATTGCAAATTGTCCATTTCATCAAAACCTTTGCTTCAACTTCTCCATTGCTTACTCATTAATCTTCTCTTTTGATGTTTTATGTAACATTTTTAGTTGTGTTAAGGTACATTGTTTTCATGATGTTTAAATTAACGGATAAATCGTTATATTAAGTAGATAAAAATAAACATGCTTTTGTTATTTTTTGGTAACATGGCGTTCTTTAGTACATGATTATTATTTATATTATATTAATTAAACTTTCTTTTTAAGTTTTATACTTTTATTGGCTGCAAGTCTACATGCCTTAACAAAACAAAAAAAAAAAGGTAATTAAGGTCGGCTACTATAAGTCTAATGGTGCACAGAAAATTTTTAAAATATTTCGAAAATTCAATATAATAAGCTTTTTTTCCCCACAGGCGACTGCCCAATAAGTCTTACTTTTCTTAGTTTTCTACCAGCAGAAAATGAATTATACCAGCATGATGTGTGATTAAAGAGAAAACATTCTCATTTTAATTTTTTTCAACAAATTAAAGGGTAAAACGTAACTTAAATTACACTAAAATTGAATGGCCAAAGAAAAAGAAAAAAACTTGGGTGAATCATGAATGTGTAAGCCTTAAGATATTATATATATATGCCCCGAAGTAAACAGCCCATCGATGGGTAGGCCTTCCCGTTACACTCTATCCATCTATATACTTAACTGGGTATCAGAAAAAAAATGTTATTTTGGTACCTGATGTAGTCTCGACCAACAATTAGATGTATTATATGGAATTCATACAGAAATCTCTAGTTATCAAGATAACAAAAAATAACTAGATGCATCATATGATCAATATACCTAGCTACTTGCGTATTAAAGTTCGATAATCGATGTGTTATACTTAGAAAACCAAATTTTAATTTCTTAATATGGAAGCAAACCAAGGATCATAAAAAGCAGGTCTAAAAACAAAAGTATAGTAGTATACAAAGTTATATGCACGTTCTTTAAAGAAAAAAAAAGTTATGGACGTGGACTTAGATATGGTCGGTGCAAAAAGTAATAATAATCATGATGGAGCACGTCATCCGCCAAAGGCGACACCAAAAGTAGTAATGCACTGACTCTCGTGCTAACTCCACATAAACCCTAGCTAGCAACTATGTATAATGTGGAGGAATTTTGAATTTTTGGTGACGAATGGGATACAAGGAAAAAACAAATTATTATCGAATAAGATAACAAGAAGAGGAAAATAAAATGAAAATCAATGAACTAATCTTGTATATTACCCCTTAGAGCGGAAGTTCTCATGTGAGTATTTACAATATTAAAAGAAAAATAATAGAAAAAGAACAGAGAGAGTGAGAAAGGTTTTTTAAACAAGATATCCATGAGACACTTGTCTCTCATGGATTGACTCAATTTTTTAATTTCAAATTAAAATTTAGTTATATAAATAAATCATGTTAAATTAGACTTATGTGCAATTTGCGTTAAACTTTGATTTTATTTGGTTGAAAAATGAAAGTCAACTAATAAAACCAAAGTTCTACCAAACACGCTGTAATATATTAAATATGTATATACTAGACGAAAGGATGAAAAGAAAAGAGTGACCACACCTAACCATGATTATGCCAAAACAGGTTTAAGAAAAAGCTGCGATCATCATACAAGTTATATATATACAATAACCCTATAGACTATATCAATCAACCACCCTTCGTATAATATATGATACTCGTACAATAACCCTATGACTAAAAAGTTTAAGAAATACACATAAATATATTCGTCGTATAATTCTTTTGGGTGTTCCAAAGCGAATCCACATAAAATATACTATACATATAAGCTTTTAAAAGATAGTATATATATATATATATCCATCCGCATTCAGATAGAAAAATGTTATGTTGTTTTTATATTACCAGATTTGAGTGTTAAATAATTTATGTTTTATGGCATCTGTCATAAGTGACGTTACTTATGATCAAATGTTTGAGTATTTTTCTTTTCTTATAATCAATCACAAGAAAATAAGCCGAAAAACCAATCTGTAGAATAAATGGAAATGGCATATAATTATATATTTTTGGTTTTAAAACGTTCATATTAAGTCATTAACTAAACATAATCAAATCGCTATGAAAAGAAATCGATCTGCACCGACGAATCTTCATTCACCATATTATACTAATTGGTCGATTGTGATATTTAGTAAATTCTATGTACGTAGTGTTAGCCATCATTTACGAGTTAAGTTTTCTCTTTTATATAAAATATCCCCTAGCTATTAAAGATTTGGTAGTGCTAGTTGGCTCAATCGTTCAAATGGTAACATTAATAAAATGACAAAGGACGAAGGTTTTGATTCGCAGTACGTAGTTTTATTAATCAGTCAATTATATTTCTGGGCTCTGTCGTTCAAATGGTTTTACAAAAAAAAAACATTGTTCCTATCATATGCATTATTTCAATTTAATATAATACAACTTATTTTTAAAATTGATATTTACGCAATAGAAAATATCGTAGTGATATCCTCGATGCTTTCTATTATAATGTCCACCATATAAAATACTATTCGAGAACTCATATCTTCTTCCTTCGTATTATTTTTATGGCAGGCACATGCAAGCCATGCATGAAAGCCGACCAATCCAATTCTTGCAAAGCCTCACAACAACGATGAATGGCTGGTATGATGACACGTGTCAAAATCGACGACGGAATTGTCTAGGACCCACACTTTCCCTCCACGTGAGGTCATCAAGGAAGAAAGCCCCGATGATACGGACGTGTATGGTCAAGATCTACCTAAAGCAGATCCCTTATCACACGGCTCAGATTCTCTCAGCGGCTATTGTAATACTTATTCTACGATCCAACGGTTCCTTTTCAATAGGCGGTGACCGTCCTATAGTGTTTCCCGGGACTTGTGCTATATTGCGCAATTGGTAATGTATTTACACTGGAAGCTATAAAATAAATAACTACGATATTCTAGTCTAAAATAAATAAATACTTTAAAAATGTCAATTTAAAATTTCGCATTATTATTGGTAGTTTTGATTATAAAAGGAAACAGCCGTGCTCAGTGCCTGGCAACATCTGTCCTCTCGAGGTTAGGGTTCTTTTAGAGAGTTTTTACTTTATCGAACGATCCTTCGGATCTCGTCATGGAAGTTTGATTATTAACATCTTTTAGATAATCTTTCTTTTTCATGTCATAAACCTTGAAAATTTATCAACTTACAGGGCTTTCGATCGTATTATTTGGTAGATCGTCGCCATTTAAACGTATATAAATAGCGTTCTCTGTTTCCTTGATTTATACTTCCATATCTTCATACAATAACTTTTTTAAAAACTTAAAAAGTTTCAAATTATAATCAATGGAAACAATAGCAGTGCAACGTTCACCGGGTAAACAGGTTTCGGGTTTGAGACCATTCAAGAACCCTAGAAGAAGGAGTTCTCGTGGTTCCCTTTCAAGATCCGGAGGAAGTTTGGCTCTTCCGATTAATCCAACGTCGTCTTGGGGATCTTCGCCGGCATATCCCCCGCCGCCTAGTTACTCTCAGCCTCCTCTTCTCCCTCTACCACGTGTCAACAGCTCAACTCTTCCACTACAACGCGTCAACAGCTCTCGGCCACGTGTCAAGAACAACTCTAATCTCAGTTGCGTTGTTCAGACCAAACCAATTTCTGAAACACACAAGAAGAAAGTAGAGTTCGTCGAATCTGTACCGACACTGACTCGAACCGGTTCAGTTCCGGTCCGGTCTAACCATCTGCGTGATTTTCCTAAAGGATTTGATGGGTACCCCGGTCCAGCGATCATGTTATTATCTCCGCCGCCGAGTAGTTTGCCCATGCCTAGGTTTTCGATCAAACCGAAGCTTCGTTGCAACGTAGAAGCTGCTAGCAAAAATGACGTTGCCCCCGATAACATCCGGCGAGTTTTAGAGCTCCGGTGAAAGGTGGTGGTACGTTCGTAACGTTTGATGATGTTACAAATAAAATAAGCCTATGGGCTTTTTTAATATTTTATTGGACTTGGGTCTGTCTTGTTTTTAAAAGTGATAGAACTATTCTCTACTTTGTGTGATTTGTTAAGCCATGTCTTTTATAAAGGCTCTCTTAGCACAAAATAGCCTGGCGGTAATAGATTTTCATTTTTATGTTCCTTCTCTAAGACTAGTAAAAGAAAGTTTCTCCTGATGACATCGAATTCGATTATTGAGTTTGTAACATCAATGTAAGAAGCAATACAAAAGGTTCTAATGATGATATTGAATATTGTTTGTAAACATCAATGTAAGAAACAAAACTGGTCTTCTCTGTGCTGGATATGATAATAATCTCAACCTTCTGTGAATCTATGTCCACAATTGGGGCAAGTGTAGTATGTTGTTTGTCCTTCATCCGCTGATCTTGTCTGTAAATCAGAAAACTCTGGTGAACACATTGTTTGAAACGAAACAAAAAGACACGAAGAAGAACTTGAAAGCTTAGACTTGCCTGTCTGGTTGTGTATACAAGCTCCGGGTGCTGGCATTTCTCGCACGCCTTTTTGATCTGCAAAAAGAATAATGAAAATCAGAAGTCACGAATTAAGAAAAAGGCATAATTATGTTTTTGAATTCGGTTTTCTTAAATACCTTTGGTAGCTCAGCTTCTTCCTGCGTTTTTTCACCAAACAGAGATATTCCTAGTTCTCTTCTGATATCCTGCAAAAAGCCAAAGATTTTAAGAACATGAGTTGTATACTAACTCTGCCTTCTGGATAGTCTCTGTAAACTCCATAAGCACATTGGTTTTTGCAAGAATAACAAAATCAGTCTCCAATTTCAGGTTTGAAACTAATTACAAAGCAGGCACCGGTCTATGTGTGTGTTCACTGCCTAATAAGTAATAACAATGGACCCAAGGAAATCAAGAGCGAGATTTTTGCTACTCCGTGATCAGATTCATTGATTTATACACAACTTGTGAATAACACAGAGAGATTATATGATGCAGCAAAACTAGTCAGACAAGAATCCACAATGCTGAATAAAGGAAAGCACATACCTCAGAAGTAACTGTGTAAGCTATTTTCTTGTCAATGATTTCTGAAAAATAGTGACGTTTAAAGCACAATAAGATTAACCAAAACAAGAACCAAATCTGTTTTGATTAGATATAAAACTTTAACACGAATTTCATGGATACCTTTGGCATTTCGAGTTGTTTTGCAGAGTGGACATTCTGCATACGTGGTTGATTTCAAGATAAGCATCGTCCCACACAAATTACAGAACAAGAAACCACTTTCCCGCGATTTCTCCATTAGACAACCTTTAAAACGCAAAAGAAGCAACATAACTCATCTCTACATGTTTCAATTGCTTACAAAAACCAAAATTGATGGGAACAAAACTACAGGTTCTACAGGAATCATATTTAAACATGAACTATAGACAAAATTAACACTAAAAGCTGGGATATGTGATACATAAGTAAGAAAATTTCCGATTTAGAGAATAGAGATAGCAGTTTCCAACAGTCAACAGAGACACAGTCAAACCCTTTTTAAAAAAAAACATAAATAGAATAAAACTGACCAACACAAATTTTAGATTGTTAAGAACTACACATTACATAGAATCAAAGGAGAATCAGAAAACATAAAAATTAAATATTAAACAAAATAGTAAAAACCTGAACTTGTGGCGAGACCTTACTGAAATACAGACTTTATGAACAGAGAGCAGAAATTTACGAGTAGTAAAAGAGAGAAGTTAAGGAGTTTAAGGTTCCAATGGTAATGAGTGAGATGTGCTTACAGTTCCCGGCGGCGGCGACGAGTAAGAGGCGGAGACGGAGGCGGAGGCGGAGACCAGAAGACGAAAAAGTATAACTTATCGCACAAATCTAATGGGCTTTAAGTAAAAGCCCAATATATGGGTTTCAAATGTGTTTTGAAAGTATTTATTTAAATTATTCGTACCGAAATAAATTCCAAAATTGGCCAAAAAAACAATTAATTTACATTTTTTCAATTGAAAGTTGAAAATTGAAACGCTCCATTTTTCCGCCATAGAGAGAAAGAGACGATGGAGGAGAAACAGAAAAGTCTCAGTCCTCCGCCGTGTCCTTCAACTGTAACAGTACGACGGAATCCTCCGAGGAAAGCTAGAGCAACGCCGTATACCACTGCAACTAAGCAACAATCTCTCTCCTCTTTAGCCTCCGCGAAAACGCACGACGTTCCTACTTTTCCGATCGACGAGATTCTCTCTATACAAATCCCTCAATCCGAAATCAAACCCTCGGTTTCAGAGAGTTTGAAGATTTTCCTGAGAATCAAACCTTTGAAAAGCTTCACCAAGGTTACCACCACAACGAAGAGCAGACCTAGAAATGTCTGGCCGCAGAATCCTTCGAAGAAGAACATCGCGAAAGAGAACAGGAATCCGGAGATTGCGAAGAGGACTAAGAAGAAGGACGAAGAGGCTTGTATTACTCTCAACGATTCTTATTCAGTCACATTAACTCCGCCTCAAGCGTTGCAAGAGCTGAAACGAAGTAAGACTGAGGTTTTCGAAGGGTTTTCTCATGTTTTCCCGGCTGATTGTTCCCAGGTTCGATCAAATTTCGTATCGATTTTGCTTCTTTTTGGTTGAATTTGAGATTGGATCAGAGATGGCGAGTTTTTTGCTGTTTGTAGAACGATGTGTATGATAAAATGGTTCAACCTTTGTTGGAGGATTTCATGAAAGGGAAAAGTGGAATGTTGGCTGCATTGGGACCTAGCGGCTCCGGGAAGACTCATACAGTCTTTGGAAGTTTGAAGGATCCTGGAATTGTGCCACTTACACTCCGTCAAATTTTCAAGAAGAGTGATGAGAGAAGTTTGAGGTTTTGTTTGTTCTTCTTAATTACTGATCATGGATATTTTATACAGAATTTTGATCTGAACCGATTATGTAGTACTATGATTCACCATGGATGTGTCAATAGCAGAAAAAAAAAAACAAAATGTATGGAAAGAATGAATTTGTTGTGGGTACACACAGCTT
The DNA here is from genome assembly GCA_018361395.1 of Boechera stricta. NCBI lineage: Eukaryota > Viridiplantae > Streptophyta > Magnoliopsida > Brassicales > Brassicaceae > Boechera > Boechera stricta. Next base: position 3,097,762 of record CM031539.1, on the reverse strand, counting down.
GTATTTTGTTCCATAACATCTCTTTACTTTTCTTCAGGTTATTTAAATTGTCCATATTTGAAATATGCTCTGAACGAGGGAAAGGGGAGAAAGCTTATGATTTACTAGATGGTGGAAGCTCTGAATTGTCTGTGCAGCAATCAACCATCAGGGGTTTGAAAGAGGTTTGTGAGTGTTTTTGTGTGTGGTGTTTCTTGGGTTGACAATAACATTCAGTTTCTTTTCAAAATGATAGATGAATATTGTAACTATCGGTCTTTTCTCAAATTATTTGTGTTAAGTAGGTCCCAATCCAGAATTTGGAGGAAGCAGAGTCTTTAATTGGACAAGCAATGCTGAAACGTGCAACAGCTACAACAAACTCGAACAGCCAATCAAGGTACTTGGCAATAAAAGTTTTGCTCTAACTTGATTTTAACCTTTGCCAACACACCCTTGACCCTTTTTTAATCGATAATTCAACTGAATTAGAAGCCCTTTCACATGGAAAATAGAGCCATTCTCAATAATGTTTAACTAGATGTCTTCATGTTCTATACTTGCAGTCGCTCACAATGTATCATTAACATACGTGCATCATGCAATGGCTTTTCCAACGATACAAAAATGCAGTCTAGTGATGCTATGCTGACAATAGTGGACCTGGCGGGAGCAGAAAGAGAGAAAAGAACAGGAAATCAGGTTTTAATCTATTTTGTTTACACTTTGTATATGGACTCTTTACATATTTGATATGCAAAGCCACAAATATATGTCAAGTCTGAAAGTATTTGTCTTATAAATAGAGATTCAGTATAATAGTTAGGAGAATCTCCTAGCTTAATTACAGATTATAGGTGACTGTAAGATATTTTCCAGTACTTTTTCTTAGCATCAAAATAGGACTTGATTTAACAGAGAAGATGTCTTCATCTGTAAACTAAACTTGTCCATGTTTTCCCGTTCAAATTGTTTTGCAGGGAGAAAGGTTGGTTGAGAGTAATTTCATCAATAATACATCCATGGTTTTCGGTCAATGTTTACGGGTAAGGCCATTGATTTTGGACCTCCTGGAGCTGACCCTTATTTTTTTTATGCCTCCAATTCCACTAACCATGTACACTCGGTATCTGTTGGCAGTCACTGTTGGAGTACCAGAAGAACCGAAAGAAGGGATTGCAGAAACATTATCAAAATTCTTTGGTAGCGTCTACCTTAAAAACTCCTTCACATTATCTCATGATTTTTTTTGTACTGATTTATGAGTTATTTAATCTTCCCTCATTCTATATGCTAATATTATTTTGGCTTTATGTAGTTAACAAGGTACTTGCGAGATTACCTAGAGGGGAAAAAGAGGATGGCTTTGGTATGCGTAACAGATTTGTGGGATTTCTTCTTGAGTTCTTTAACAAGAGTTAATTTTCAAATATTGAAGATTTTCTTCTCCCCTTCTATCTATTTTATAGATTTTAACTGTCAAAGCAGGGGAAGAGGATTATCTTGATACCTCCTATCTTTTGAGACAAGCATCACCTTATACGAAAATCAAGTAATGTTTGTTATTATGAACTCAAAGAGGAAGTCTACTTTTCTCGCAAGTGCTAATGCCTTTGCATTTGTTTTTTTTATAGATTTGATAACATTGACGAACCTTGCAACAAGAGGCAGCTCAAGACATTTCCAAGAGCTGAAAAAAACAAGAAGATTAAACTTAGTGCTCCCAAGATTTCCCAAGTAAGTTTGGCTTCCTCTACGCAAGTTATTGTATTTTCAGCAAAACTGAAAAGTTATTGGCATATGCCATTTACTGAAAAATGTTGTGTTTGCCATCTCTAGATTGAAGAAATTTTTCATGGAGAGAGAAGCCAAATTTCTCAGGAAGGTAGGATTTTGCTCTGACAATTTTTCCACACTTTGACTGCACGGAATTTTCATTGGTCGCTTTCTTTCTGTGATCTCTCATCTTCCCTGAGAGACAAGGAGATGAGAGATCACAGAAAAGACCTGTTTACAAACAAGAGAGCAGATGTCTAATACGTTTTATCACCAGTGCATTTGCAGGGAAAGAAAGCTGATCCAACAGACAGATCATCTCTGAGGCTGGAACATGTTGCCCAGGATAAAAATGATCGAGAGCACATCATCATGCGGAATTTTTCTAAAGTCTTATGGAATGTTTTAAAGCAGTACAACGAGAAAGTAAAAGTAATATCCTGACTTTGCCTTTCATTTGCCTCTGTTTACTTTGAACATTTTGTGATTGATATATCACAGCTGAAGCTATGATGTATCTCAGTTGAAATATATCTATTGTTCTTTTTTTATTTATCATCTTAGGTTGCAGAAGGTGAAATTAGCACTCTCAAGGACAGCCTTCGAAGAGAACAGCTAAAATCTCTTGGATTGGAGACAGAGTTGATCAGTCTCAAGTCCTCTTGCCTGGCAGAGCCATGTGTACCTGAGCTAGAAGCCGTTGTACATGCAAAAGAACACTTCGAGGTTGACGCAAGTTTGACTTATGTGGTAGTAAGTTTGGATAGGGGTTCTTCTTAATACTTCACTCTCTCATACCTGTCAAAGATATTTATTGCTAATCACAAATTTTCAGAGGAATGTCGATGATGATTCTTGCAACCTTATCAAGGCAAGAAGAGAAGCAGGCACAGAAGAATCCAGCGAGTCTCCTGTGTATAATGTGGTAGTAAGTTTGGATATGTTTTCTTCTTAATACTTCAATTCTCATAACTGCCAAAGATATTCATTTTTAATCACAAATTTTCAGAGGAATATCGATGATGATTCTTGCAACCTTATCAAGGCAAGAAGAGAAGCTGGCGCAGAAGAATCCAGCGAGTCTCCTGTGCCTAATGTCGTAGTAAGTTTGGATATGTTTTCTTCTTAATACTTTACTTCTCATACCTGCCAAAGATATTTATTTCTAATCACAAATTTTCAGAGGAATGTCGATGATGATTCTTGCAACCTTATCAAGGCAAGAAGAGATGCTGGCGCAGAAGAATCCAGCGAGTCTCCTGTGTTTAGTGTGGTAGTAAGTTTGGATATGTTTTCTTCATAATACTTCCCTTCTCATACCTGCCAAAGATATTTATTTTTACTCACAATTTTCAGAGGAATGTCGATTATGATTCTTGCAACCTTATCAAGGCAAGAAGAGAAGCTGGCGCAGAAAAATCCGGCGAGTCTCCTGTGCCTAATGTCGTAGTAAGTTTGGATATGTTTTCTTCTTAATACTTTACTTCTCATACCTGCCAAAGATATTTACTTCTAATCACAAATTTTCAGAGGAAGGTCGATGATAATTCTTGCAACCTTATCAAGGCAAGAAGTGAAGCTGGCGCAGAAGAATCCAGCCAGTCTCCTGTGCCTAATGTGGTAGTAAGTTTGGATATGTTTTCTTCTTAATACTTCAATTCTCATACCTGCCAAAGATATTTATTGCTAATCACAAATTTTCAGAGAAATGTCGATGTTGATTCTCGCAACCTTATCAAGCCAAGAAGAGAAGCCAACGCAGAAGAATCCAGCGAGTCTCCTGTGCCAAGCAAAAATGTAGCGCCTGGCTGTTATGTTGTTTTTTATATATATATATCTGTTTACTAATTATATCTTAGTGTATCTGCTCGTTCTAAGGCTGTTCATGTCCTAATATTTATTTGATATTAATAACCTTCCATTCCATTTCTGTTTTAAGGTGAAAGATGCTGAACTTTTTCGATGTCACTTGTCTTCTCAGAATGATGCAGAGCCAAGAGTAAGGCTAGTTCAAGTTAATACATTCTGTGTAATTCAGAAACTTGTTCACAAAATCATGTGCTTTGTTGTGTGTTTGCACTTATCAGCAGTCTGTCAATTCTGAAGAAAATGTGGAGATTCCTTCTGCGACTACTCATGTTGAAGCTGAAGTAACTGACTTTCCAAGAGATCAGGTATATGAAATAGTTTCATTCATTGGGTCAATCCGTGAGATACAACAACTTCAGAACGTAATGAACTCAAAACTGATTTTCCTCTAGGCCATCCAGAATCAAGATGATCCAACACCTTCACCAGAACAAGTTGAAGTTAGTCAAGATTGCATCAACAGCCGGATGTCTAACGTTCAAACAAAATCCGCAATATCCCGCAGATTTCCAGATTCAGAGAAGCAAGAAAGGTTAAGAGTGATTTCTGATCTTCACATCCAGTTTAAAGACAGTTTTCTCTATTGAAGCTGTAGGAACCGGTCTCTCTCTCTCTCTGTGTCTGTCTAAATTTTCTTTGACTCTGTTCCAGAAACAGAAGACTGTTGCCAGCATCATCCAGATTGCTAACTGAGGAAATGAATGACTTGGATATAATACATAACCAGATTGAGAAACCACAGGTTTGGCCATCCTCAATCTCATGCCGACAACTTCACCTCATGGCACAAAAATCAAATTTCACAATGCTCCAAAACTGCTATAACTAAACTTCATTCTCATTTCTAGGTTAAAACCGCCAAGACTCGTGTTCAAAAGAAAGCAGAATCAATCCAAGGTCAGGAAATTGAAGTCCCTGCCCGTGAAGCAGAACCTGCATCAACTAAGAAACAGAGGAATGGACAGAAACCAAAAAGGTTCTTCTTTTGCCAATCTTTATTTCTTCTTTCTCTGTCTCTCTTTTCAGGTTTACTTACGTAGAAAATCTTTGTTCCTGTAACAGGAGACTCCAACCTGCTTCGTCTGTGTTATTAACAAGAGAAATAAACACGTTAGAGATTGAGGATGATATCGCCGAGCCAAAGGTATGACCGAACTAGACACAAAGAAGCAAACTGCGACAATGTTGGTAAAAAATTTATAGATCGAAATCATGTGATTAAGTTGTCAATTTCACTTGCAGGGGACCAGAGGTGGAAAGAAGACGACAGTGTCACAACCGAGAAGCCAAGGGAGTGTCACTCTCCTCCGCCTCCTCACAAACAATCTTCATCTCTAACACCTATCAAACAAACTTGCATCAACATATTATTGTACCTTCTATTGTATGTCTTAAGAAAATGTTTAAAATATCAAATCCTGGTTGTATATATAGCAAAGAAAAATTGAAATATTTTAAGTCTGTTATTGGTCTAAGCTTTTCTTTGAGCCGCAAGATGAGAAATTGAACTCCAAAATTGAAAATTCTCTTTTTACAATTGAGGTATTTTAAAATTTGATAAATAAGCTCCGTTATCAGATTCATTTGCATTTGTGTATCGTTTCAAGTCACATTCACTTGTCAAAAATGGTCAGATCCGTCCCACCTAACACATATCTTGGGCTAAATAATCATAAAATATATATGTTCGTTGTTACACTCGGAAGAAAGTAAACAAGTTATGTTTGCAAGGAGTGGGAGACCACTGAGTTGTAGCTCCACAACTCACATTGGCTGGATCGTTTTGTTGCTAGCATGTCTCTGCAACTTGTATCCTCGTAGCAAAGTTGTGATGTATAAACGGGATCTTGAGTTAACGTAAGAAAAGCTGAACCAAAGTGCAAATATCAAATGAAAAAATGGATAAAATTATCCACAAAAGGAGACTCATCTTATACCCCTTGTTCAATGCTGTAAAGAGACAAGATATAGCAAAAGTTTTTAAAATGGATAAATTATCCGCAAAAGGAGACTCATGTTCATTTCTATAATAACAACAACCTGAAGAGATAAAAGAGATCATCACTAGGTAAAATGTTGGAAGAAGAGTCTTTGATCTTTGCTTCAACGGATTTTCTTCTTTGTCTTTGTCTCGACGTTGTTGTTGACAGCAGCTGCACAAATCTTTTTCCAGCAACGGAAAGAAATGATTAAAGGTATCAAGACCCACCATCCGTTAGCCCCGATGTAGTATGAGTAATAGTAGAAAGAGTTTGTAGCAAAGTTGTCTCCTTCCAAGATAGCAGTAATGAAATAAATCAAACATCCGTAGAGCTGGCCAAGCGAGATAGCAAGCTGAAGCACGTAGCTATACGACTTCCGCTTAGCAATGGCGTATCTGATTTTCAACAACAACAACAGAATTCAACTTCACAAAAAACAACAACAAAAGGTAAAAGATATTCACTTGAAAGGAATGAAACTTACACAGCTAGGAGACAAGCTGGGCCTAGGATAACAGCAGTGATCCCTTCAACAGCTATAACTGCAGAATCCCTTCCTGCGTATCTCGAATCACCTTTGCTGTATTCTTTCCCTGTGAAAGAAACAAACTTGATCTGCTTATGATTTGGTCTAATTGGACAACAACAACAACACTAAGAAGAAGAAGAAGAAGAAGAAGAAGATTAAAAAAACTTACAGACTTCAGCGAGATAACAAGAAGTGTTGTCCTTGAAAAACTCAGGGGAGAAAACGAAATAGCCCTCGAGGATGATATGAGTGAGACCAGTGAATGCCCACCAACACAAAAGCAATTTTTCAACTATAGCTTTCTTCCTCCCTGAAACCATTCAGTAATTTTCTGATCTGAGTCAATTTTGCAGAGTCAAACTTAGGTCACTTTTGTCGACTATATTACTCCAAATCTGTTCAATTCAACTTAAATCGATGATCTGGTTTCGACAGAGAATGCAGAGATGAGGGGGGAATTGGATTACCGAAGAGAAGCCAGACGAGGGAGAGGACAAGGAGGGAAGAACCGAGGTAGACAGTGAGGATGGAGGACATGGACATGGAGATTGGTACGTATCCCGGCAGTTTCAGATCTCTCGGAACGTACGGGTGCGCCGATTCCTCCATGTTTTTTCTTTCTTTCTCTCTCTCTGTGTTTTCTGGTCAACGACCCAATGTAAGTTGTGTAGCTACTAGATCTGAACGCTGTGCTTAGACCATGTTTATTGGGGTTTCTTAACCCAGTTTCTTAGCCATTTTATTATTTAAAATAAAGATTAAATATTAATTTGCTTAAGAACCGATCCTTATTTGAGACACTTAAGAATCGGTTCTTAAGTCTTACGTGGCACTCATTCATTGGAAAAAAAAAATGAAAGAAGAAATCTTCTTCTTTCTTCCCTTCGCGACTTCTTCTTCTCTCTCTTCCGTCGCCGACTTCTTCTTCACTCTCTTCGTCGAGAGTCTCTCTCTCCGTTTCGATGACTTGGATCCCAATTGCGCTGCCTTCTTCGCCGATCGTGCTCTCAGGCCTACATCAAACTCGATATCTTCACCGGTATAAATACTCTTCTTTCTCTAAATCACCGTGAAATCAATTTGATCTGTTCATAGTGGAATCAATTTTGATATTTTTATCGGTTTAGTTAAGTTTTAGGGTTTCTTTTGTTGTTATCTTTGATTCGGATAAGGAAACTTATTTGAGGGTTTCCACTCAAGTGATTTGAGTAATTTCAATTGCTTTGTTTCATGTGAATTTGACATAATTTTGATGTTCGTATGTGTATCTTTTGGTTATCATTGGGAAACAAATTGATCTCAATTTTGATGTTCGTAGCTACTTTGCATTCTATGGAGATTTCTGGTCAAGCGATCATTCATATACAAGCAAGACACACCACATTCATTCCAATTCTGTTAATGTCACAGAGACAATTATGTCAGCAGCTAGTTATGTTTTCAGTGTGGATTATATATCCAAGGCAAATACAGAGAAAACAAAAGTCTCTTATAAGATTGTATATGGCTGTTAGGATGATACTGCTTTCGAGAAACAGAGTGCTCGTTTTGCACTTGCTGTCTCAGACATAGTTCTTATAAACACGTAAGTGGTTTTCTGTACTTGATTTTCTTCTGTATTAATAAATAGCAGGACATCTTTTGCCGTTTTTAACTTATATCGTCCTGTTTCTCGGATTTGTAATGCAGGTGGTGTCATGATATCGGTCGGGAACAAGCAGCAAATAATCCTCTTTTAAAGATTGTGTTCCAGGTAAGTGTCTGTATTTTCATAAGAGATAAAACACGGGTATGCATTTTGTGTTTTCTTTTTTCCGGATTATAAGTTGTGGATGTTTCTAATTCCTGAAAATTGCAGATGCCACTCGAAAATTTAGAACCAGTGCTGAGAGAAGACATTCAAAAGGTAAAAGAAGACACAGTCTTAGCTTTTATGTGCTTTGACTAATACTGCAATCCCTAATATCTTGTCCTTAAATGCAGATATGGGATTCAGTCCCCAAGCCTCAGGCACACAAAGAAACTCCACTTAGTGATTTCTTCAATGTACGTCTGCTTGACATTGGATAAGAACTTAGTATCATTCTTCTTTTGCTAGGATCAAGAAATGGAGTTGTTTCTTGTGTGACAGGTTGAAGTTGTTGCTCTCTCTAGTTATGAAGAAAAGGAAGAGCAATTCAAAGAGCAAGTTGTTTCACAATTAGCTTTAAATTTTGGAGAAAATCCAGGGTCACTTGTGATTTATTGCTCAACAGATGCTTGTAGGTGATATTAATGTTTTTCCTATAAATTTTCTGTAAATGAAGGGTCTATAATTTGAGACAACGGTTTCAAATGTATGTTTCAAATGTATGTTTCCTATAAATCAAATGTATGTTTCAAATTTTAATTTTATAAAAAATATTTTTTTTGTTAAGAACCTCATTAGAGGTTCTTTTTTTCAAGTTTCTTAACTAAGTTTCTTAACTTAAGTTTATTAATTAAATAATCATTAAGAACCCCTAATGGGTATATAGCAATAAACATGCTCTTACTACTAATCCCCACGATCCCAGCAATTCACTCAAGTGTTTCTTTTTTGGTAGTAATTGGTCAAACTAAAATTATCGGATTGAGACATTGTTATTATGATATCAAAATTCTTTGAACTCTACAATCACAATGGTCAGGATGGCCGAGTGGTCTAAGGCGCCAGACTCAAGTTCTGGTCTTCGTAAGAGGGCGTGGGTTCAAATCCCACTTCTGACAAAAGCAAATTAATTATATTTTTAAAAACTAGTATAATTTAAATATTTGTCCTGGGTCAGGGATATATCATGGGCTTTTCAAATATATAAATTATGGTAGGAAAATTGGCCCATCTGTTCTCCACTACAATTTGTCAATTTCTAACCTGACCAAACCAGCTTATTTCTTCTCAAGTCTCTTCTTGTTACATTTTCTTTAGTGTCGAGATTCGTATTCCTACACATTATTATTTTAGTTGGCCAAATCCGACTTGAATTTTTTGCGACTCCTCTCTCACTGGATTCTTTTTAACCCTCGTATATTTTCAATCACCAGAATAACTATTTATACCCTTCATCTAATCATACATGCATATTCGATATACGTAAAAAAGAATTATATCTTCTAAGCTTACAACTCTAATACCATCTCAATCTCGAGTGAACAACCCTATCCAAACGTCACGTGGGCAGGACGAGCAAAGGCCTTCTAAGGCCCATACGTTCTTGTTTCTGCGCATACGTGGCAGACACTAAGACATAGAATCTTGTCAGAAGAACCACCACATACGACAAAAAGCAAGCGAGAGAGCGACTGTGATTGCACGTGATACGCCGCGACACGTATATGGTGAACCACTGTTTTCGTCCAGAGCACCTTCGTAGACCATCTCCGACGACGTCGTACTGCCGGAGCTTGGACTTCTCGTCGTCATTGTATCTGTGCTGTGTTCCTCCGCTGATTTTAGGCTGCAAATAAAGGAATAAGTGAATAATGTTCCCACGTGTCTCTCTTATATTGGAGCATGACAACAAACGATGTCTATTATAAAAATGACTAATTCTTGAAAGAAAAGAAAACTTATATTACAAAATTAATGATTATAGGTATTAAATAGAATCGAGTATCTAGTGACTTCGATTATACAACAAGCATAAATCCTGCTAATCATTAGTGTAAAGTAATAATTTCTATTTTCTAACCACCTTTTACACGAATTGGTTGAAAAGGAAATAGACCAAGGGTATTTAAGGAACTTTACCTGGTGTTGGGAGAAGGACAGAAAGTGATGACGTAGTTGGGAGATTTTGCGCACGTAAATGTACTAGATTTATCGTCATACGCGTAGCTATAGGCGCGTGGACACGCGCTCTTGAAGATCCGGGAGTACGAAGACGGCTTACACGTGTCAGGGGACCCAAACGCGCCGCTGCAGCAATACTGCGGCTCCCGAAACGCTTCGCACGCGCTTTTACAGGCCATCGCCACCTCCCCCTTCCCACCGCCGCCGTCCCCTCCGACGGTATTCACCCTAAGCTCCGACGGACACGCGCCGTTTAAATCGAAGACGCAGCCGGTAGTGCTGCAATTCTGTCCGGAGCCGCCTTGAGGAACCACCAGCATCTGGACATTGTAGCCATCGACGAGGCTCACGTCGTAGAAATCGAGTCCTCCAGAGCCGTCGAGAGTGAATTCGGCTAGTGTGGCCGGAGGAGCAGCTCCAGTGCCGGAGCATTCGAGTTTTCGGGAACCGCAATCTCCGGTTGCGCAGGAGAATTTTCCATCGGAATCGGTGGAGCAGAGTGTCCTTCCCCAGAATCGACCGCCCCATGAAGACGGCGCGTCGATTGTACGCGTTTCGCCTTTCTGGAGGACGAAGCCGGTGGTCGGTAAAGGAGGAACTCCGGCGTTTGATAGAATTCCCGGCCACACTGTGTAGTCGCATTTGTTCGATATTGTGAAGCTCCTCGACATAGCTCCTGAGATTGATAAAAGAAAAGAAATTTAAAAAAATGATTACACAGTCGTTGAATCTGTGAAATTTACAGGCAAGTAAGAGTAGATTCTCACCGGAGAATAACAAATTCGATAACAAGAAGAAGAAGAAGATCAATGCCATGATTGGGTTAAACTGTTGAATAATAATGTGAACACTCTGTTTCTTCTTCAGGGAGCGAAACAGAGATGATAAAACAGAGGAGTGATATTTAAAGAGTTACTTCTGTTGACGATCTTTTGATTAGGTACAATCAAGTGTTGCTGTATGTTGGTAGGTTACGGTATGTCTGACCACGTGGTTGCGTTTTAGTGGATATAGGATTTAGCCGTTGTGATCAAACGGTTACTGACAAATGAGCCTCTGACAAAAATAAAAGAGAGAAGAAACATTAGCCTACTAGAGTGCTCTTTTCGGGTCGGCTCTAAGAAAAAATCTCAACCATGTCTTGATATTGAATTGAAAATATCTTCAACTCCCTTCTCATGAATTTTTATGGCTTGAAGGTAAAATTATAAAGTTAAACGCAAATGAATTAAGTCTAACCCAAAATCAACTACTACTCTAAGTATTCAAGTGTCCTAAAATATATATATATAGTAGATTTTCATCGATTAAATTGGATATTACTCATCTCATTGTCAGAGGTTTGGTTAGCTACCTCTTTAACCATTCTTTAACCATTTTTTGTTTCTTATCAATTAATTAAATATATTGACATTTTTTAGATGGGCATCTAATAGCTATCTGTCTATGTATCATTTACCGTAGAGCAAAATATAGTAGCAATAAATGAATGATAAAGATTAAAGAACCCTTTTTAGTATAATATAGGAGTATCTAAAAGAAACTTATCTTCAAATTACAGCAATTTGGGAAGCGAAAATTACAGTTTTGTTCCACTATACTTGCTACCGAATGTCAAAGGCTCTTGATCAGTAGACTTCAACGTTCCATTGCTCTGCCTTCTTCAACTGCTTCTTATAATCAAACCAGTCGATACCTAAACCATCACAAAAACCACCATGAATTAGTGTACTTGATTGTAGTGGATGTTTCAAGAATTAGAGTGTTATTTGTTTGCTCTTTTTACCGTCATTTGCAGCCAATGAGACCATAATGTCATCAATTCCTTTCTCCATTCCCTTAAGCCCACACATGTAGACAAAAGTGTTGTCTTTCTTCAACAACTCCCATAATTCAGCTGCGTACTGCGCCATCCGAGTCTGGATATACATTTTCTCTCCTTTGTCATTCGCCTGTTCTCTGCTTATCGCATAATCCACCCTGAAGTTCTCGGGGGCCTTTGCTTTCATCTTATCAAACTCCTGATGTTTAAACACACAACAAAAAACAGGATCGATTTATTTTGAATTGGAAGGTTTCGAAAAACTAGAAGAAACCAGAGGAAGAGTTTCCGTTTGTGTGCCTCTTGGTAGAGCAATGAGCTAGTGGTTGGTACACCCAAGAAAAGCCAAGCTAAGCCATTGAACTGCATCACCAGGATTGCAAGGTATTAGATTTTGATATATTTGGTTATTATCAAAAAGCTTATTGGCCAGAGCAATCCTTCACCTTGTAGTCATCATGTTTCTCGAAAAACATCTTCCATAAGAAAGACCGGAAAGGAGCAATTCCGGTCCCTGTGGCAAGCTGTGGTGTTCATCAAGAAGAAGGATAATATTAGTGTTTAATGATGTTTCAAGAAACAGAACGTATAGAAGTTTAATCATAAGGAAGTCAAGATATTTGAGGTTTAGGGGAGAGACCATAATAACAGTGGCGTTTGGATCCTTTGGCATAAGCATTTCTTTGCCTACAGGACCAGTGAGTTTCACTTCACTTCCGGGTTTCAAGTCACCTGAAAAACAAGGAAAAGCAAAGCCGAAAGTTGAATAATAGGTGAAAGAAGTTAAACTTTAAACAAAAACAAGCCTTATTCATTGGTACTTACACAAGAAATTTGAGCAAACTCCTTTGACAATCTCTCCTTGGTCATTAGTATAGACAAGTCTTTTCACACACAAAGAAACCTGCAACAACTTGTTCATTCACTTAACCAGACAAAACAAACCATATTCTTTCTTAAATTTGTAAAGGAAATGGTCTATTACGGTTTCAGAATTGCCGAGATCTCCAAGAGCGCTGCTCGCAATCGAGTAAAGTCTGACCTTGTGAGGCTTTCCATTCTTGTCAATTCCTTCTGGTATCACACCAACAGATTGCCCTTCTCTGTACGGGATTTCTCCTATCGAAGACACATAAATGCTACTTCAATCACCACCAAGAAAGAAATCATACGTAGAACTATAAAGTTTATGAGATCAAGTAATAAAATCCCTACCTTGATGGCTCAAAAGCATGTGCCAGGTCTCTCCAGGAGCATCATCTGCTGTGATTTTGGTGTTGACAAGGCATTTTCCGGTGTATGGCTCCTTTGGTCTGTACTTGTTAACAATCACACCTTCCTCGTTCTTCTTAGACACTTTCTCTACTTTCTTGGCAGGAGCAGAAGTATCTGTTTCTGTTGTGATTTGAGCTCTTATGGAAAACACTCTTTTACTTGTCACTACATTGTTGCTTTTGTAGTTAAAAGCACCCTTTAAAAAAACACAACAACAAAACGAGAGAGACCTAATCAAGATCCCATCAAATACTAGATGAACTGAAACCCACTACATTAGTCCTTCAAAAAAAAAAATTGGGCTTATGTTTGAGAAGGTTGATTCTAAGTGAAACCCCAGAAGCTTCTTATCAAAAGTTCCAAACTTTACCCAACAGAGACCTAATCTAGTACTCTGTATTTCAAAGTTGGCATATTTAAGAAATAATCAATCGAGTTTTGCAAATGTTCTCTATTCCCTGGTTAGTAAGACCCAGAAGCACGTTTATCCAAGTTCTAAACTTTATTAAGTCCCAGATGAGTATTAGCAAAACTCTAAAAGCAGAGTATCTCTAGAATCTAGAGTACACAACTTTTTTATTTGTATTCATCATTATCCTGATAGCTATAAAATACCTTACTAAACCTGATCCTTTCAGGAGCAATGGCACAACTTGTAGCGGGAAAAGAAGAAGAGTTTGAAGATGTGAGAGAAACAGCAGCATTCATGGTAGTCGCCATTGCCGAGCAAATGAAATCAAATTGAGAGAAAATTTCAGAGGAGTATAAAAAGGAATCAGAAGGAGAAAGATAAGAGAAGGATTGGAAGACATTTGTGTTTGGGTGGATGAGGTTTGAAGAAGAGAGTATCTCATTGATCAAAGTTGTGGTTATGGTTATTTGACTAGAAGAAGTTATATATCTCTTTTGTTTTTTTCCTTTAAATATCTTGTCTGTATAAATACGAAAATCAACTCAAGTATGATGTCAAATTTTTTTTAACACATGCATATAAATTAAAATCAGAAAGTTCTATTAAACGCCAAAACAACAAATCCCATAATTATATTGCTTTTTCATTGCGTTGCACTTTTCATTCTCCAAACTATTTAGGACCTGTTTGTTTCTCTATCTAACATTTCCATCCAAATACTCCATTTGGATAGTTTTGTCCATTTGAGTTTTCATCTAGATAATTCATCTCAATGAACATTTGTTTGTTTGGTTAGTTTTTGTAAATATTCATCTCCATCTAAATGTTTTTAATAAAAAAATGACTAAAACACTCATATTTTAATCTAATCATATGTTTAACCTTAACCTTAATCATATTAATTTTAATTTTTGATTTAAAATATATTTACAACTAAATACCTTTCAAATTATTATTTTTGACATTTATAAATTGATTTAAAATATATTTACAACTAAAATATTGTACAATATTGATGTTTTAAACTCATTTATTTACATATTTATAAAATAACATTGCAACTTATTCAAGAGGTAATTTAAGCACACATATGATCCTTAGCATAAAAACATTCAGTAAAATATGAATTTAAAAGTGAACCAAAAATTAACATTTAAAAGTGAACCAAAAATCCAAGATAACATTTAAGAATGAAATCATAGGAATGAGAAGAAATCATAGGAATTTCAATTTCATAAAGAAGAAAAAAAACACAAATGTCTTTAAATCCTTACAATGCCACCTAACACAAATATGTCTTAAATTTTGTCTGAAAATCAAAACAAACCAATAAAGCTTAAACACTTATTTCAATGATGTCTTAAACTAGACTCGTACAAAGAAGCCACCAAGTCATAAGTCTGCGTCAAGCTTGGTTGCTTCAGTGGTGGCTTATCAGTACACATCAGTCCAAGCGTAATGACTTGCTTTACTTCATCAAATGCTATCTCCTCAATCTTCATCCTCTCATCAATCACTCTCTCTTCATTGGCTGAACACAATAAGGCATGTGGAGTTAATAGCTTCAAGACCCTTAAGTAATCTAAACCATAAATTCTATCAAAGCTATACTAACATCTACAGCTTATTGTTCCCATCAGAAAAATCACATTAGTGTACTTGTCTCTAAGGAAAATACACTAGTTCTATCAATGAAACAGAGCAATACATACGGCTTTTTTATCAATGAGCTAAAAACAAGAGTATAAACCAGCGGTAGAATACATATTCTCGTTAAACAAGAGTATAAACTAAGTATACATATTATAATTAAACAAGAGTATAAACAAGAGTACAATACATATTCTCGTCTAATGTCCTGCATAAAATAATGAAACAGCAAATTGCAATGCTTATGTATCTACTAAACCCTGAAAACAAGAGATTCAATAAGGTGATTGTTCATAGCCATTCATGATCTCTCGACTCTCATAATCTAATCACTAGACCCTTTAACCTAAACCTTACAAAAAGCTAAATCACTAGACTCTTCAGTATAAATTCGTGATTCTCCATATCTAAAATTCAGCAGAAAACATATCTAAAACCTAAAAGCTAAGAACACGATACAACAAGTAATCTCAGTTCGAACTCGTATTACAACAAGACGAACACGATAAAAGCTAAGAACCCTTCCAAAGAAATGAAAATTAGCTCGAAACAGATCGAGATGAGTCCAAATCGAGAAGCTAGCGTACCTGTAAAATCGAAATCGACGGAGTCCGAAATTGATGAAGATTCAGATGGAGAGACGATCTAAATCGTTAACAGAATCAAATCGGCGAAGTGATTCCCCACGAACACAGTATAAGAAGATCTTTGTATATGTAAACAAAAGAGCTTCAATGCACCAGGAGGAAGAATACGAAACCAAGAAGTTAAGGTTTATAAAACGAGATCGAGATTCAACGCACCTAGAGGAAGAATAAGAAGAAGAGGATTGATGTGGCTCTGAGTTTGTCGTCATCGATGAGATTAGGGATTTTTTTTGGGTGAGCGAGAGATCGGGAGAGAAATAAGCTTTGGTATTTTAGTAAAGGGTATATTTGATATTTGTTAATTTGACTGATTCATCTCCATTCAAATGATCCAATTTGGATTAGCTGAGTTTTAAATTTTTGCCTAAATTTTTATAACTTATTCAGATGATTCATCTGGATGATGCTCATTTTAAACACTAAACAAACATCAATTCTCATATTCGTCCAGATGAACCATCTTAATGATAAAACAAACAGACCGTAAATTATTACCCTTAAATTTCAAATCTATTAGACACAATCCAAATTTCTATAAATAATTTTTTTTTCTTTTTGGTTAGTAAAATTAAAAGTTAATTTTTTAAAGATATCATCTATATATTAAACCATACTCTTTAGTTGCATACGGGATAAATCCACATTTACTTTTTTTAATTTCTTTTTTTAATTCTACTATCACATTTGTAAAACTTGCTTATCCTTATTCTCTTTAAACCAATTGCCAAACACATTTAAATTTTCTCTAACATATCGAGTTACCAAATTTTGATACTTTTAATTCTCTATTATTACCAAATTTAATATTTCGAATTTCGAATTTCATCTATATTGAATACTTCAATTTTTTTTAATGCACAACTAAATTAAAATATAAATTATTCAATTTTATATGACCTAAATATTTATATCTTCTATATATATATACCTATATTAATCTATATATATATATATATCTATATTTTAACTTCTATATTAGAATAACTATAAACGGATTTTATATACTATATATATATTTATTAAAATAATATTAAACCATCGATCCACGACGGTCACATTAATTAGACTGGGAGACCCTGTAATTTGGAAGATACTCCGATTTAATTCTCGTGTTATGTTTGAAAAATATTATAAAACTAAACACAACCTCTATATACTCTTGAAAAATGAACATTTTTAACAAATTTAAATAAATGTACATATTTTTACTGTTAATAAAGCTATACATAACATTAAATAGATTAAAATATACCCGAGCATAGTACGACTTTTTACCTAGTAGATATGTAAATTAGTAGATGTAAATTAGTATATATATATATATATATATTTAAATAGTTTTATTATTTTTTAAGGAAAGAAAAATTCAATTTTTTTACACGTGTCAAAATATGATCAATAAATTTAAGACGTATCTATGTCATAGTAATGACTAACATTGAAACCAAACTTTATAAAATAAAATTAGAAGGAGATGATACGATGATCAACTTACAAGGTGGTGTAAGGTCATCACAATCAGGGTCAAGTTCTTATTTGCCCTAAATGGGCACATCAAATTCTCATTTGTCTCCCTTACTACAAATTACTATTTTACTTTTAAATCGGGTTATATAGTTATAATTATAACTGACATCAACAAAAATATAGTAGCGTAAATGGTAAAACTTCGACCCGTGCTATCAAAGTTCGAAATTCAAATTTGTAGTACAACTGAATATTTAATTACTAGATGTACTAGAGATCTGATACAACTAGGTACATTAGATATAACTGGTACCTATTTGGCTATTTGTATCAAGTTGTACCCAGATAAAAAAATATTTTCATATTTTCATTGAGAAGAGAAGCATATAAATTAAAAAAGGCAAGATAGAATTTGATTTGGCTATTTGGAGCAAATCAGAATTTTACCCTCACAAACATGAGGATCGCAAACATGAGTATTGGTTATCTTTTTCATCTCAACAGTTCTACGTGAGTTCAACTCAAATTTGCTATGTTTACAAATCATAATTCATGACCTCTAAACCAAATAATTCTCTTATTCAAACTAAAGTTTTTTTATTGTTCCACGTTTGATTAATCGGATCAAATGTATGCTGTTGTTAAAGTATATAAACCAAAAATACCGAACCGGATTGACAGTTTGACACCATAATCGAATTCTAATTAAGAGAGAACTAATACAACATTCAATTCACAATCTTGATTATGTTAATTAAGATAAATTCATGGGTAGTTAGAAGTTCTGTGAAGAATAGTTTCTCAATTTGGTTTAAAACGGAGAAAAAAAAAGAAGAAATTTGGGAATGAAGAAAGTTTTCATCAGAGAGGAGTGATCGGTACATCAATCGGCCACAAAAGGCCTCAGACGACCGTCGTGAGAATTTTAGATCAAATCTCATCATTTGAAATTTAACTTCTTCACATAAAAATCGTTTTTTTTTGCAAAATAAAACAAGATCAAAGGCGAATGCAGTACAGAAAATTTAAAGAAAAAAGATGAAGAGAGGAACAAGTTTGATAGCCGGCGATATTGTTTATGAAGACGACTAAGTGGCGTTATAAAGGACGATGAAGCGAGTCTAGGGTTCTTAAACTAAATACGTCGGCGTTTTACTTAGTAATGGGCTAATAGAGTTATCTACATTTCAGGCCCAATTCTTATTTTAAATGGATCGAATTCTGAAATTGAAAACCCTTACATTATTTTGTTTTTGGTCAGACCTTATACCAAAAAAAAACAAGTTAACTATATTAATGAAAAATTACAATATTCTAATAAACACAATTTTGCATAACGTGCTCGCCCATAACTCTTGTGTCTCTCTACAACTGGGAAAAAAAATATTACAAAATTTGTTTTTGTATAGACATATTGGCAATATAAAAGTTTTATTCATGTGTATAGACAAAATAATATTGCCAATATATGCACATGGCATGCTCTAAGTTGCTCAATCCTTGCTAATGAAACACTGAATCTAAAGATCTGAAATTATGTCAACCTTTTCTTTTGGTAATGTAAAACATATATTAGAGATCCCATTTTTTCTGAAAATAAATGATATAAATGAAAAATATAGTATTTATCTTGGATTGTGACCATGGTTCGATTTTTCAAAAAGATTTCAATTATGGTCGGCCATAAATTTTGCAAGAAAAATATGACGTTGTCTCTGTCAAAACGATTTATTTAAAAAGATATATATATATAAATAGACTTTGGGCAGCAAATTTCAAGTAAAATAAGAAAATGTAAAGAAATTGACAAGGTAAAAAAAAAAGTGTTAGGTGGGATGAAAAACAGAGAATAAAAATCTCAAGCGAGGGAAGTGAAGAACAGAGACAGTTATATTAGCTGTCACTCGCATACCCCATCTTTCATATTCCTCACCATCTCTCTTGATCTTGTGAACCACCACACACTAACACAATGAGAGAGATCCTTCACATTCAAGGAGGCCAATGCGGAAACCAGATTGGTTCCAAGTTCTGGGAAGTTATCTGCGACGAGCACGGCATCGATTCCACCGGACGTTATAGCGGAGACACTGCAGATATCCAGCTCGAACGCATAAATGTTTATTACAACGAAGCTTCTGGTGGAAGATACGTTCCTCGTGCTGTTCTCATGGATCTTGAGCCTGGTACTATGGATAGCATCAGATCCGGACCTTATGGTCAGATCTTCCGTCCTGATAACTTTGTCTTTGGCCAGTCTGGTGCTGGTAACAATTGGGCTAAAGGTCATTATACTGAAGGTGCTGAACTTATTGATGCTGTTCTTGATGTTGTTCGTAAGGAAGCTGAGAACTGCGATTGCCTTCAAGGTACTAATATCTTATTTTGAATTTTCCACACTAATTTTCTTGCAAGTTCTGCATCATGATCCGTATATTTACTACATCATTTGGATTTAATATAGTATTCATCGATCTCTTCATGTAATATAGTATGATATCTACTTAGTAGAAATAGTCACGAGTTCAATAAATAGATTACGGTTTAGTAAAGTAACACACAACAATTAAATTCATTTTCCTTCTTTGTGATTTTTGATTCTTTTTGTGTTTTTACTTTGATGATCTCGTTAGTTTATCCCCATTATTGGTGTGCATGTGGGTTCTTCTTCAATAATTCCATCTATCAAATCGTCTCGTTAATGTAATTGCAAGTGACGACAGCAAAAATAATTGAAATGCAAGTGCTGTGTTTATGTGGATTGTGGAGTGGGATGTTATCACTTATTATTGGTAGGGCCAAGCTGTTTTGTATACTATTCAGATATTTTTTTAATGAAGCTTATCATATAAAGCTGCAGAGATATGGTATTATCTTATTCTGATGTCGTGATCACAACATTTTCAAGGCACCGTGATTGCGGGGTAAAAATATGCAATGGTCCTACAAATAGGTTTCTTAGAATTTTGGAGTAAAAAATAATAAATCTCGTTGCCTTCTAGAGTTTAGAGATAATGCTTGTGGAGCCCGATCGAACAACAATCTCACGTGATGCGTTTTGTTTTTTTTTTTCTGTTACTTTTGGTCAGTTCTTACGTGATGCGTTTATACATTGATTATTTAACTTAAGATATAACTATGAGTCTATGACTAGTGCATTCATTGATATTCTTGGGGAGAAATACATGTATATTTTAAGCATTGTAGATTCATCGCCACCTCTTACAAAAGCTGTATCTTAGCACATTTTTAATTCACATCAAACATTGTTTTGCAGAGAGTGATGATATTCTGTAGTGGATAGAAACGTTATATATAGTTGATTTAATTAGCAAATAGACTAGTGATCAGATGGATGTTGTGTGCTCAGTCTATATATGAACACTTTTGGTTCTGCATTCATGGAATCATTATCTTTCATTTTGAATCATGGGGATGCAATATATTACAGGGTTTCAGGTGTGCCACTCGCTGGGAGGAGGCACCGGATCTGGAATGGGAACTCTATTGATATCAAAGATCCGAGAGGAGTATCCAGACAGAATGATGCTCACTTTCTCTGTTTTTCCATCTCCAAAAGTCTCTGACACAGTCGTTGAGCCTTACAATGCAACTCTCTCTGTCCACCAGCTTGTAGAGAACGCTGATGAATGCATGGTCCTCGACAATGAAGCTCTCTACGACATCTGCTTCCGTACCCTCAAACTCAGCACTCCTAGCTGTAAGTACATTGTTATCCAATAACCCAAACTGTGTTTAAAACTAAATCTGATATTCTGCATGATGATGTAGTTGGAGACTTGAACCATTTGATCTCTGCAACAATGAGCGGTGTGACTTGCTCCTTAAGGTTCCCGGGACAGCTAAATTCTGACCTCAGGAAACTCGCGGTGAACCTAATCCCATTCCCACGTCTCCATTTCTTCATGGTGGGTTTCGCGCCGCTCACTTCACGTGGCTCACAACAATACATCTCACTCACAGTCCCTGAGCTTACTCAACAAATGTGGGACTCCAAAAACATGATGTGTGCAGCTGATCCACGTCACGGACGATACCTCACAGCCTCGGCTATTTTCAGAGGACAAATGAGCACAAAAGAAGTCGATGAGCAAATCCTAAACATACAGAACAAGAACTCTTCTTATTTCGTTGAGTGGATCCCAAACAACGTGAAATCCAGCGTTTGTGATATCCCACCAAAGGGACTCAAAATGGCGGCGACGTTTGTTGGTAACTCGACGTCCATCCAAGAAATGTTCAGGAGAGTGAGCGAGCAATTCACTGCTATGTTCAGGCGTAAAGCGTTTCTGCACTGGTACACAGGAGAAGGAATGGACGAAATGGAGTTTACGGAAGCTGAGAGCAATATGAATGATTTGGTCGCTGAATACCAACAGTACCAAGATGCTACTGCTGATGAGGAAGGCGAGTATGAGGATGAAGAAGAAGAAGAAGAGGAAGCCTACGAGACTTGATCCATCCAAACCCATTAAACATTATATACTTAAAAGAAGAAGGAAACGACTCTTGATAATCTCTCTTTTTAAATTTGTTTGAAAACTTTGAGATAATGTGAATTTTTTTTAAAATGTATTTTTGTTTGTTACTTTTTACCTTTTATCAAATTGATTTCTTCGAGTTCATGTCCCATCTTTTCTAGTGTGGTCCCTGTGCACCAAAAAATTGGTGTTTAAGATCCTAATTTATGTGATTTTCGTTTAGGTTAATGAGGAATGAAGCATTCGAAGGATCCGTTTGAGGCAGAAATCAAGGTGGAGCAAGAGGAATCGTTGCCGGAATCACCTGTTGAAATCGAGCAGACTCTTGCAGAAGATGAGAGAGCTGTGAAGAAATGTAAAACGTCCGTTGTTTCTGAAGCGAAGAACAAAGATGAGAATGAAGGAGAAGAACAAAAATCAAACATGGACAAGTTATTTAAGAGTATCACAGGGGGTCAGAAAAGATGGACGACACTATGAATATCGTTGTGCGTGGTATCGCAAAAATGTTTGTTGGTGAACTCGTGGAAACAGCTCACTATAAATATCTTTGTGCGTGGTATCGCAAAGATGTTTGTTGGTGAACTCGTGGAAACAGCTCGAGTTGTTACGAGGGAAAGGAAAGAATCAGGACCTATCATATCAGACCTTGCCATATTAGAGAGTCCTATCGAAGACTGAAGCTCCAAGGCAAAGTGCCTCAAAGATCAGTTCCAAGGCAAAGTCACAAATCACAATGATGGGTTATAAATCAGTGACTTGAAATAGTGACCATCATGCATCATCTAAGCCAAACCCATAATAATATGTGATTAAGTCTTTGTTTTATTTTCTATTTTGCTTAATATTCAGATTTCAGACAACACTCATATGTTCCTAACAAGTGCACATATATCACGTTAGTCCAATAAGATCAGAAACAATCTGCCATCTCTGTCATTACTCTTAAAGAATTCACTTTCAAGGATTCTACAAATAGAGTCCCTAAAAAACGATTACAAATTACACAATGAGATTTCAGTCTTTTATTCCATCTACTTGGCTCTAGGTTTTTTAGAGACTCTGCTAGCCAAAAAATCATCATCTGAGTCGACATCATCAGAGTTCATCTTCCTCTTTTTCGTGGTTGGTTTCGAATCATTTCCCTTTTTTTTGTCTGACAAAGCTTCAGAAGGTGATTTTTTTGCTTCCTTCTTTTTCATGGTCACTGATTTGGAGTTGCTTCTTGGAGTAGATGCTGCAGATTTTGCTGGAGAACTGAACTTTCCACCCTTTTGCAGTTTCTTCTCAAGAACTTTCTTTGCTTTTTCAGCTGGAAGCAATCCAGACTCCATCAACCTGTGATCAAAAACACAAAAGGGTTTCAAAGAAACAGAGCAATCTAAAAGCAAACGATGAACAAACCCACAGAATAACCATCACAGATATAATAATGCTTTGAGTGATTGGTTTGAAAGGACTCCCCTTTCTTCCAAACAATGTGAGTCTCTTTATGATGTTCAAAATTCATGTGAGCTTTAATGCCGTGTCACAAAACACAAGAGACCATCGAAAATCAAACACAAGTATCCAGCAAGTCCCAAAGGAATATTTCAACAAGGTGTAGGATTCAATTTGCACATTCAGTATCATACACAAATAATCAGATACATCCCAAAACTAATACATATGTGTAAGCGATTTTTAAGTTGCAGAGCAATGCAATGCAGAGAAAGGAATAGAAGAGCTCACCAAATCTGAGCCATGTCGCTAGTGGGAATTTGCTTGTACAGTGACTCGTAGAAAATCCTAAGTGGATCTCTCTGCAGAATTGCAAAATCAACACGAAAATCTTCAAACGAATTGGCCAATAAATCTAAAAATCACATAAAGAGAGCAGCAAAAAGATACCTCTTCAGGTTGGTCTCTCTTCTGACCAGGTAAATCATATACTTGTCTTTCTCTCTTTTTCTTGGCTTCTTCTTCTTTCTCTGTTTTCTTCTTCTCCTAAAACCAGAGAGAGACTCATCAACACAATGCTTCATCAAATTTCTGACCATTCTCATAATTTATATTCAAACAGAGAGAGAAAGATAAAAAAAACGAACCTTTGAGGGTCCAACAGAGGAAATCCTCTTATAAACAGGCTTTTTCTCATAAACTTCATCAATCTCCTCCTTCTTCTTCACCGGCTTTGAACGAGATCCAGATAAAGATGACCTGATGGGTTTGTTATCATCATCGTCTTCCATGTCTTCTTTCTTCAATTTCTTCGAAGCAGCATTGTTGGGGTTCGTGGGTTTCTTCTTCACAAGGGAACTCAAGCTCTTATTGTCTTCCTCAGCCTCCTCTTTCTTCACAGCTTTCGCATCCTCCGATGGCATCTTCAATCAAACAAAAATTCGAAACCTTTGCTGAAATGTTTTGGGAGAATTTGAGAAGAAACCGCCGTGTTCCTCCGTCAATTGTGCCCTAATCCAAAAATAAACGAAAAGGGGGTTTGGGACGGTGTCGTTTCATCCTCTTTAAACCAAAATGCTAAATCATTTCATTGAACTGGACCAAAATTTGGTGGTTTAAAGAAGAATCCTGTATTTATAAAATACGAAACTTTTCTGCATACATCATCATATATATGATTTATCGAATTTAAACCAAATGGTTGTATACAGAAATTTGATTGACCATCCTGTTGTTCCCTACCAAACAATTTCTATTTCTGACTTCGGTTTGGTTCAAGTCTCCTGAACAGAATGAGTTGGATTTGATTTGGTGTGAGGGAGAAAGCTCACTTTCACACTCAGTGGCTCTATAAACAATATACCAAGAGAAGAAGAAGCCATATGATCTTATTCAAAATATCAAAGCCATACAGAAAGAAAGTCTCAGCTACAAACAAAATAAAATCGGAAAACACTCTTCTTCAAAGCCGCTTGAAATCTTCGTTGCATTGCCAGATGTTCCGCCATTGTTGCTTCCTTCTCTGGTTAAGCTTCAAGACACAATAATACAGAGAAAATAAAGACAGTTGCTAGATGCAATATGAGTTTCCTAACTAAATTAATGCTGGGGGTAGGGGGAAAATTCTCAAGAACTATTAAGCTAATGGGTGTGGTCAGTTCCAAAATATACATCAGGGGATTGATCCTAAATACAGATATAGATAAAAATGTTTTCAATGACCTAAGTTCCCTAATAAAAGATAATCTATATGGCTCCAGAAGATGGAGACTTCAACTTGGGAAGTCTAAAAGTTGAAGTGAACAGCTTTGGGATTTCTGAAACTGAGACCGGTGTCGTGTTCACTCTTTTCCTCTTTGAGTTTTTGCTTACCTGATAAAAAAATCCCAAAGTAAATCAAGATGTTTCTTCTATAGATGATCGAAATTAATCAAATAATGTATATAATACCTTATGTTCTCTCTACTCCTAAGAATTTAAAAACACATAGACACCACAAGAATATTCAAATTTATAAACTACCTTTTCATTAGGTGATGATGCAGCAGACTTCTCTTTCTTAGTAGATATATGAGAACCCACCATATTTCCATTGCTACGCTTTTCAAGTTTTGTGCATCGAGTTAAAACCGGTGTAAAACCACGAGACTTCTTCAAAGACTCTAGATCCCGTGAGAGTTTTGAGATCTCCTCATCTCTCTTAGTACAATTCGTCTCCATTTCAGCCATCTTAGCCTTTAACCTTGAGATAGTCTCATCCTTCTCTTGATTAGTTGATTGAAGCTGCTCTTGATAAGATATAAGACTAGAAATTTTCGAATTTGCTTGAGCAAGCTCATCATCTTTCCTCTTTAACTTATCAGTGAATCCACTTTCGATACATTTGAACTGATTCCACGCAAACCCATTTTCTCGTAAAAGATCAGATACTTCACATTTCTTTTCAGAAGCAAGCTTCTCATACTCAAGTTTCAGTTTTCTGATTTTTGCTTCCAATGACTTAATAGCCGAACCTTCTGAGTTGCCACTTTCATTCTGCATCTGCACATTTATATAAAAAGAAGACGCATTTGTATGAGTTCCTAAAACAAAACAAAGAAAAACCCACAAGAGCTTACAAAATTTAAACTTTGACTTACATTTGTATTCAGAGTGAGGAAATCAAACCAAGCCTTGAAGTCCGTTAACTCGTCCAGCGTCTCTTCTGCATTTTCCAAATTAGTTTCATGAAACAAAGAAGAAAAAGAATGAAACTTTGTTCTCGTCGGGAAAGAAAGGAGCAAACTTGAATATGATTTCCAAAAATACTCACATACCTAATTTCAAATTGCAAAGAGATCGATCGCTCTCCTTTAATCCGCACAAGAGATTGCATTTAGAGGTCTCAAGCAACTGCATCATCTTCGTCGTTTCAATTTCTTTCATCATCTGTATAAAACAAAAAAAGGGGGAATTAAAGACATTTAACTTAAAACTCTTGAAGATCAAAAACGAATCTCATTAAATTTCCGCTGACATTGAGAAAACCCTAAAAACCCTAACTTTATCCAAAACAAGGAATCAGGAGAGGGGTTTTTACCAGAGAGAGTTGATTCTCGTAATTTCGAACATCAGAGAGCCAATTTTCGTGCTGAGTCTTGATCGAACTTTCAATAATCTTCCTGTCTTTGAGAAGCGCTTCGAGCTGGTCCTGTTTCGTCTGTAGAATCTTGACCAAACTCTTGAATATTATATCCCAGTTTTCCCGTTCCGAAGAATCTCCAGACACCGATTTCACACCCATATCGCAAAACCCAAGTTCCAATACCAATCGAAGAAGCACACTTCGCAGAAGACTTGTAAGAAAAAAAAAATTGTAGAGAGAGAGAGAGAGATTTTTAGAGAGATATAAGACCGTTAGGAGTTGCAAGACCAAAAAAAAAAAAAGAGAATTCTTTGATTAGTCGATTCGGTGCATTTAAAGTTTTAAACTTCACAGCCACACGCGCTCTTCAATGGGCTCTTAATGGGTTCGTTCTTCTCCACACTTACCAATTGATTAAACCGGATCATGGATTTGTGAATTCGTAATTTTAACCAAACTGGTTTAGTGTAATAAATAGATAGATGCATCAGACAAGAGACGTAGCAAAGTAAAGACCTTTGCAAAAACCAGAAACTATCAGTCTCTCACCTAACAGCTTCCACGTGTCCTCCTCCTCGCGAAAGTAATGGAATTGGCATTGTATGGTTGCGTTAAGAAATCTACAGATTCATTCATTCCCAATTCAGAACGAAGAAGAAGTTGTGTGATAATCATTCTTTAATCACACACTGATCTGAGAGAGACAGAGAGAGTTCTTGTAATATTTGGCGACTTTGTGGAGGGGAAATCGAAAAATGAAGGCGGAGAAAAGTCCGATTCAGTCCGTGATGGCGTGGATTCGCCGGCAGCCGCCGAAGGTGAAGGCGTTTCTTGCTGTGGTTACGGCAATGGCGGTGCTTGTTTTCCTTAGGGTGATTGTTCATGAACACGACAACCTTTTCATTGCTTCTGAGGCTGTTCATGCCCTTGGAATTGGTGTTCTTACTTACAAGCTCACAAAGGAGAAGACTTCCGCTGGTATTATATCCTTTCAATCTTTGGAAATTTCTGGGTTATATAGGTTTTTGGAATTTGATTCTGTTCCAGTGTGAATTTGGGCTAATTGGGATGCACGATGCTGTTGTGTTTCTAAATCTTTGGTTTTTTTTTTTAATGATTGAGTTATCTGATAGTTTTTGACATTTTGAAATTTGATGATTCAACAGGGATATCTCTCAAGACGCAGGAGCTAACGGCTTTGTTTCTGGCTGTGAGATTGTATTGTAGCTTTGTAATGGAGTTTGATCTTCACACATTACTGGATTCAGCTACTTTGGTGACCACTCTTTGGGTTATTTATATGATTCGTTTCAAGCTTAGACCCACTTATATGGAAGACAAAGACAATTTTGCTATCTACCTTGTCGTAAGTTTACCAAACTCTTTATTTCACTTTTGATAGTTTTTATGTGTTTTGAGTGTTAAACTTGTGTGATAGAAGAATGTTACTATTAGAGAAGTCCAGTTTCAGTTCAGTGCGATGCTTGATGACGTCGAGGTTAATCATTTGTAAAATCTTTCTTCGTTTTGACTCTATGTATGAGTTCATAAACTTTTCCATAGATGTCTCCATTTGACTTTAAAGCTTCGACATCACATTTTCGACTTTTTTTAGTTGTGTCAAACACTCGCGCATTATATAAACTTAAATCAATAAGGGACTTTTGGAATTTGTATATTGAGATTCTTGATATCGATGTAGTATTCGTTTTGAGAGCTTTTTTCTTTCTTGCTTCAGGCAATCCCATGTGCTGTTCTATCTTTCTTCATTCATCCATCAACACGTCACCACATCATAAACAGGATTTCTTGGGCATTCTGTGTCTATCTTGAAGCTGTTTCAGTTCTTCCTCAATTAAGGGTCATGCAGAACACTAAGGTACTTGATACTGCGCTTTAATAAAGCCTTCTTTTTGCTACCAAAGGGCTGAGTCTGAATCTTTCTCGAATGTTATGTCTTTTTTTTCTCAGATTGTGGAACCATTCACAGCACATTACGTTTTTGCTTTGGGAATCGCTAGGTTCTTGAGTTGTGCACACTGGATCCTTCAGGTTCCAGAGTTTTTATTCTTGTCAGACTACACATAATAAGCTCATATTATCTCCTTTTTGTACTGTTTCTAAAAAATGATTTAAATGCACGTAGGTGTTGGATACGCGAGGGCGGTTACTGACTGCATTAGGATCTGGACTGTGGCCTTTAATGGTCCTCCTCTCTGAAATCGTCCAAACCTTCATTCTCGCAGATTTTTGCTATTACTATGTTCAGAGGTAAAAACATTTTACTGTGGCCTGTAATGGTCCACCCATTGTTGAGATGTTTTAAATTTCTAATAGAATTTTTCTGTTTTTGGGAACAGTTTAATGGGTGGACAGCTCGTTCTTCGTCTCCCATCTGGTGTGGTGTAAGAAGCTTTTCGGAATGGGTTACTTGAGCTTGTGGAGCTTTAATGATTAGAGATTTTGAGATACTCCTATAAGTTAAAAAGTTTTTGATAGCAAAGAAGCATTAATTAGAATTGGCTTTCCAAAATAATGTTAGTTCGGATCTCGTTTGTGATGACGTTTTTACTCGACGATCATATGATTTCACAATTCACATACAACGCCTATAGTTCCAACTTTTGGCCCATTGGGAGAAAAAAAAAAATTTATATAACCTGCCGTTTTTTAGATTGGTTAGAAACAGATCATCAAAAATGTGATGATAAACGCCATGATGTTCTCTAACTTGTTTAGAAGACAGCAAAAGTGTGAGGTTCGTTTTATTAATTGAACTCGAAATTAGTTTTCATGCAGAGACGGTTTAGTCTCTTAGTGTAAGAGGTTGCTTGATCCCTTTGACTTCTCTGTAAGAATAAATCTTGCAAATGGCAACTAATGGAGCTCTTTTTATTTCCTAATTTATTTTACAACATTAAAAACAAAATTATATATCCTTTCCAAATTTAGTAAAAGTTTATCGACTTGAACTCTTTTCGTCGTAATGGGATCAAACAAGTTATAAGGTTTTTTATGGGAATATACGTCTAGATTTAATTTACCCACAAAAGCATATAGAACTTTTGTGTCACATACACACAAACAATTCGTACGTGTAAACATTATGATACACGAACACGAGCTTAATAGAAGAAAATTTTGAGTTATTTAGAAGAAGAAAAGAAAAAAAAAACATGAAATCATTTTTTTCTTTTTTTTTGACTAAACATAAAAACCGTCGTGATCATGAGCAATCCGGTCTTCACTTTCTTGTTGAGACTTATTGAAAAAGTCTATACAATCTGAGATAGCTTCACTGTAGTGAGAGTGTGAGGAGTAGTACGAATTACTGCACGATATCTTCGGCGTCTCTAGCCTCTCACAACCATTGCCGGAGTCAGTGGTTTTGTGAGGACGCACGGTTGCGGAGGAGGAGGAGGGAAGGGTGAAGACTATCCTCATGAAAATCTTGCGGAATTTAGAGAAGAGCTTCATGGATGAAGATAAACCTATGAAGCTCTTGTTATTGTGATTATGATGACGGTTCAAGTAATGATGATTAAATGGTTCGTTTATATGAATGGTGAAGGAGTGTGAGTGTGTGTTAGGAGGAGCTCTCTGAAATGGCTTTTGCATAGTTTGTGGTGTATATTATAAAGTTTATTATAGCCTGTCTTGCATGTATTTTGTTTGATTGCGATGCTCGTATATATAGACTTATTTATACACATTGTAAGGGGTTGTTAGGAGCATTTCATAATCTATTCTTTTATATAATATTGATTTGTTTGTTTGAATGAAGAGTTTTAAAATATTAAAATATTGAAAAATGTAGGATTAATATAAACGTTAGTGAAAAAGTGAGTTGAGAGATTAAGTGTATTATGTATGTTGCATGTGAACAAATCATTTGTATGGGCCGGCTTCCTTTGTCTTCGGCAAAGTGAACTTCTTTTTATATAAAACTTGGATATAGATAGATACATGAATGGATTGATCAGCTATATATCATCTTCAGGATGCATTTAATAATTTTATTATTATTACTTTGGAAGACCAACCAAGAAAGTCTTGAACAGAAGTATATGAAGAAAAGAGAAATACATGAAATATATATACTGCTATTTTTTTAAATCAATTATACGATGTATTTTAGTAATTGAAAATTTCAGATCTACTATATTGTTCATGATAGTTTTCTCTCGGGACTCTAGTTTGAGTTTGAGGCGGATTCCAAAAAAACATCAGTGATTCAGTTCAATCAGCTAAACTATTTGCGTTTATTACAACAATATATCATATGGATTGAAGACGTAAATTTGTAAGGATTCAAGAAAAGGGAAAACAGTTTAACTAGTATATAAATATATATATATATATATAGTCCAGTGGATATTTTGAAACTAAACCTTAAATCAATTTAAATTGTAGAAAATTTAGAAGTAGCTTATGTTATCATGTGCACATGGGATTATGTTGAAATTTAATTTCCCCAGACCGGTCGAGCTTTCGCTGACAATGACGAAACATGATGCCGAGAATTGACGGTTAATCATAAAGTAGGTGATTATATAAGGCAAAATAAAAAGTTGAATTGTACTAATCAACATCATGGTGTTGAAAATAAGCTGTGGTCGTTTTCTTGGCACGCTACCAGACATGGAAGACAAATACACTGTAAGTTGGACAGAGTATTAATCAATATAGATTGTTTTATTCTCTTCCCAGCTGCTGCTGAAGTCTACTATCTCCCAAGAGTTGGGTCGACCACAACCCAATCACGGCCTGTCTCAATGGAATCTATCTTAAAAAATGTGGAGGTTTCAGATTTAACAGACGCCTAAGCGCCAAGCAAGGATTCTCAGAAGCTATTGATACAGGATGGAAACAAGATGATGGCTTCATAGATGAAACCACTCACGGACATAGTCGAAATCCAGCTAATTCGCGGATATTTGCGGAAAAGAAAGAATAAACCTACATGATCATTATAAAGAAGCTCGAAACGGCTGGATTGACTCTCATCAAGATTGATTGATATCAATGAATTGAGAGATTTAAAGAAATCTACATGATGCTATCGAGGAGGAGATCTTTTAGGCGTAGCGAGTTGTGCAGTTCTGAGGAAGGGGATAAAAATGAAGATACTTTCATGAGTGCGTGAAACAAGCGTTTACTGCAGGATCACACTGCTCGGTGAGTCCACGGGACGAAATTACTCGAGAGAAAGACAAAGGAGCGAGAGCGGTGAGACATTTGCAATTTGTTCACCGGAGTTGAAGATACTTGTATAATGGATTCTTTCATGATCTGAGATATTTCTCCCAGTCACGAGAGCGCGAGAATCTTTAACTCTTAAAGGAGATTCTTATAGAAGAAGTCGAGGATACCTGCATGGGATCGATAAGTGCCGGGACCGGATGGATTATCGGTGCTTTATCAAAACTTACTCTTGTAGGTATGGATGTCTTCAGTGGTAAAGGATTTAGATGCAGGCGTGGATAAGATAAATCTGAAATATGCATGCAATACCAAAGAAGAACAAATCGAAAATCTCAGATGCAGACCCATAAATCTGCGATTACTTGTCAGATTATCTCGGTTTTATCCTCAGACTCGAGGCTCACTTTGAGCTATATCCAGAACCGGCTTTGTGGAGGAGGCGATAACGGATAATATCTACCTGGCTAGGTCACTTGCATTAAGAACAAGACTCAGTTCTGAGGGTTGTGTTTCCATCGAGAAAATATGAAAAGCATTTGTGGTCAGTGGCTTTCATGGAAGCTTTACTTTTAAAATGACGGTTTCTCGATAAATTAGTATTCTTGTTAATGGAGTTCAGTATGGAAGTATTGGTCCTCGAGGGTCTCGAGGCAGGATCCTCATCCTCTATTCATCAGTAGCAGTATTGAGCATTAGTCTTAAAAAGCTGAAGAAAGAAACCAACTTGAGGAATAAAGGTGTTGAATCTTCTCGACCATATCTTCTCTGTTGCAGGCGATTGCCTCTTCTGCAAGGCAGATGAGCAATTCTTGGATAAAGTCATTTTAGAAGAGTACTCGAAATTTCAGGTTAGAGAGTGAGTTTTGACAAATCAAGTTTGTTTTTGGTAACAAAGTTCTTACAAAGAGATCCTCGTGAGTGGCGGGGATAACAAAGAAGGTGGGAATGGATTACTCTTGGGGTTGCCTGAAGTTTTTATAGGATCGAAGACAAAGACTCTTAACTTTCGGAAGGCAGTAGAGAAAAGATTGGACGTTGGAAGGAAATATACATCGGGAGGAAAGAGACCACGATAAAGGCGGTTGCATTAGCTTTGTCCACATATCAATGTCGTGCTTTAAACTCCCAAAGAAGATCCTTTCGAATTTCAAGTAAGCTTTCTACTACGGTGGAAAGACGACGAGGGAAAGGGATTCTGGAAAGCATGGGATAAATTGGGGAAAGCAGAAAAAAGATGGTGGATTGGGTTTAGAGATATTGAAGGTTTGACTTGTCTCTCCTTGGTAGCTATGGAGATTGTCGACGAATGAAAGTTCTCTCTTGCAGAGTGCTCGAGGGTAAATACTATCCCCTTTGCTCACCTAGGGCATCTCAGGTCTGAGGCCATCTTATGGATGGCGAAGTATTCACATCCAGATTTAATGAAGCGGGGCATGAGAAAAAAGGGGAATGGATCATCTTTGCATCTTTTACGGGATCCTTGTACAGACCCCCAAGGCCCCGAAGAGACACTGCTTTTGATCTCTCATTCTGACCTTGATACTTTAAAGACCCTACTTCGGATCGATGGAATCTCGAGGATCTTGGAAGGTTTTTGAAAGGGAGGCGAGCTTATGTTAAAAATCAAACCGAGGGAATTATTGACAATTACTCTTGGATTCCTGATAAGTCGAGGAGCTTATACAGTTAAATCTATTTCTTGGATTTGGAGAACGAGGCTCAGATAAGCGAGGAGAATGAGGTCCTTAACGAATATCTGACCTTTCTTTGGAAGAAATATGGAAGATCAGCTCACGAATCAAACATTTCCTCTGGCGTTGCATATCTAATTAATATTTGTAGGTATCGACATGAAGAGGAAAAGGTTAACAAAGAATGAAGATTGTTCCGGATCTTTGAAAACAAGCGTTAATCACACTTTTTGATGCCACTACTGAGGGTTGTATGAGCTTTCACGTTGGGACATCTTTTCTCCCACTTTGCGAGCCCTACATGGAAAACTTGGGATGTCTTTTGTTACCATAGTATCGAAGAGGAGTTCGGGAGGAGAAAGCAGTTAGCGGCCATGGATAGTTTGGTTCATTTAGAAAAGAAGAAATGATTATACCTCGGGGATGGTGCCCTCTGATGAGGTCCTCGCTGACTCGGGAGGCTGCGAGAGGGACTGCTTCTTTGGTAAGATGTCTCCTTACTCTCTACATCATTTCTTAGAGATAGGAAGTGGAAACCTCAGGATAGAAATCATCAAAATGTAATATCGATGGCTCTTGGTTGAATGGTTGAATAAGAGTGGTATTGCATGGATTCTTAGAACAGGGGCAAATTAAGCATTTTGGTCTTAAATGTTTTCAGGCTTATTATCCCTCTTGAGCGGAGCAGCATTGTGCAGGCGGTTTCTGTTTGTCGACTCGAGATACAAGGAGGTTCGTTTGAGTCGGTTGTCGAGTTGTCAAACGTTTCATCGAGGGGAGTGGCCTTGTCTTGATCACTACGTGAGAGAGATCGACTTTAAGAGTGAAGAGTCTGAGTTTTCTTTTTGGTTTTTAATGCAGGGAATGTAATAACGGGCCATAATGCCATTACTCATTATCCATTTATTTCTTATTTGGATGTAACCGCCTTCTGACAACTTTGTGGATTTGGATATCCCGTTTGGTAATGAATAATAGAATAGTTTTTGAGTGTCAAAAAAAACAAAAAAAAACTGTGGTCCTGCTTCAGATACATTGTACACTTGGCTTTGAACTAGTTTATTAGTCACGAAAATTTAGGACCATTCCGTAAAACTAATTGAAAAAAAAAAAGGGTTACTGCCCAGAGAACAAAACAAGAGTTTGATTTTAAATTTGAGTATGTTTTTTCAAAGAAGAGCAGAGGCTTCTGGTGAATGATTAGAGGATGAGGGGTTCTAGTTATAACTTATACTTGTTGGTAATAATTAAGACAGTTATGATTACAGTATGTCTTCTACTTTAAGATATAATAACACCTGGATAATCATAACTAAGCTCAACTACTTTATCCTTTCTCTCAATTTATTACGACTAATTAATTCAGTTTCTGTCGAATATTTAAATAAGACTAGTTCAATTGGTTTAATGTGCTGGTGTATAGAAAAATACATTCATTTATTAACAACTGGTCGTGATTTGTGAATTCGAGACCCTCTGAGTCGGTTGATCTGCTCATATATCTAGATGACATCCCAAAATATTTCTAATGTTCTAAACATTTATAAAAAAAAAAAATCAGGTACGTATCTATTTAAGTCCGGATGGTGACACTAAACTACATATCCAATCATTTTATTTCATTAAGGATAAGGCCCACTACAAGAAAAAGGCCAGATTACGAGGCTTTTGCGAGGAAATATGTTCTCGCCATTTCTGAAATATGTTTTCAATGATTTGAGGAAATATAAACATATTGAGGACATAAGTTTCCTCGCTAAATTGTCGCCAAAAATTTAAATTTGTGAGCAAATATCGAGGAAAAGTTAGTTTCCTCGGAAAAACGTCGATAAGTTTGTAACGTTGTTCGTTGACAACTTTGAAAAGATATTGATAATTTTAGAAGATATACGCGACTTTCCGAGGAGCAATTGCGAGGAAAATAATATGACCGTTATAAAATTGCCATGGACATGATATTCTCATAAGTGGTAAAAAAAACATATGTTTTCATAAATACAACACTCTTGAGTATGAGAAAGGATATAATCATATCCAATTCTACAAAAATTTCTTCCTTAATTTTCTGTTAATTTTATCGAAAATGAAGTTACAGAGAAGAATTGGATACCGAGCGAAATACCGAGGCGTGGAGTTAACGATACTGAACTCCGGATTGTAGCGGGTTGGGCTGCGGAGGAAGAACAATTTTCAGGCTGATGTCTATACCTGCATCGAGAAGGTTCGAGAAGCATTTAATTAAAGAATAGTGGCGAAGGAGGAAGAAAAAAGCAACACCCTTGACGATTAACTACCTCGGAGAGTCGATCCGAGTGATGAGCGTCATTGCGGCGGAGGATAATGGAGGTGATTTTGAGATGGAACCATGGTTACTTACAATAAAAGATGTTCGTCGAAGGTTAGAAAGAAAAAATGTTTTGAAATTTTAATATATGTTTGAATATTATTACTAAATATAATTTTTCCTTGTAGCGAGGATTCTTACAGAAAGACTTTCTATTTGGACCCGATAAAAATATTTGATGGAACAAAAAATTGGGGCAATATTCATAAGGTAAAAAATAATTCATAATTTTCTTAACAATATTTTGTTGTATCACAATTTATGGGAAAATTATAAATATTTTTTTGTAGATTGTTGGAATGATAAAATCATTCTGACACAATGATTAGGGGCATGATGGCCACATTGAAGGATCAACTGGATTAGTGACGTACATCATGAAGTTTTCCCCATATATGGAAATGACATAAAAGTTGGAGTTGTGTTGGTATTACAAAAGGTAACATAATAAAATGGTTTTAATTTGTTTAAATTTAGTAAAAAAATATTTGAAATTTATTAAGTCTAAACATTAATTTCCTCTGTGAATGCAGGTAAGTGTTTGTAGGTTTACGAGAAAAGGATGTATCGCAAACATCACGGTTGCAAATGTTGACAAGATGTACACGAAGGAAAATTATATCCAACCGGATACAAATTTTGATGAATCCCCAATGGAAAATTGCATCATTCCCGATTCTGAAGACGAAATCGATAATTGATTCAATGTTTATTTTGGAAATTGTAATCTCCAATACTATTATTAAGTGTGTTTTTAATGTTGTTGTAATAAATGAACTTTTTATTTCATATTTATGTAATCAAATTTTTAAGTAATGAATAAAATTAAACCCTTTTTTTAATTACAAAAATAGTTTGTAGTTTTATTTCTAAGCAAAATATCTCATAAATTTCAAAATTATATAAGTTAAAATTTTTTAAAAACTAGCATTTGCGAACGCTGCGAGGAAGACTAATTTCCTCAGAGTAAGTCGATAATATTATTATACAGGACTTTCTGAGAACCATTAGCGACCATTTTGCGAGAATATGCAACACAACGGTCCAGTTTAAGCATGAATAAAGTCTTGAGGCGAAGGCATATAGCCGTTTTTCTCATGATGTAAATCGCTAATTTAAATTTGCCAATTTGCGAGAAACCACATTGACTCTTTTTCAATCCTCATAATGTGTCTAATTTCAATTTCTTTAACAATTCTTGAGGAAACCACAATCTACATATTTTCGGACAAGTCAAGACTGACATATACCGTTTCGATCCTCGAAATTCTATAAGTTTGTTTTCTGCGAGGAAATAAACAATAGCAATTTGCGGAAAATTGGTTTCGATTTCTATAAATACATGAAGCAGGAGTAGCACAAAATCATAATTTCTTGATTTCCTCATCAATACAAAACATAAACACTAATAGAAATGAGTGATAATCAACGGGACACATATTTCGATCATGGATGGATATGCCGAT
Source organism: Boechera stricta (assembly GCA_018361395.1). Lineage (NCBI taxonomy): Eukaryota > Viridiplantae > Streptophyta > Magnoliopsida > Brassicales > Brassicaceae > Boechera > Boechera stricta. The sequence goes on along the minus strand of CM031539.1, from coordinate 3,060,771 downwards.
ATGATCAACAATCGGCGATATTCGAAAGAATTTCTGGATGACTAAGGCATTCATGGAATTTGCAACAAACCAGGAACTTCATGCAATCTGGTAAACTCTATTGTCCATGTTCAAAATCAGAATAATAGATTTAGAGTTATTTCAAAGTTAGAAAACATTTACTTAATAGCAGTTTATTACAAGTATGAGTACTCATGGGGAAAATGAGTCGATGGTAGATTTTGGTAGTCTTAGTGGAACATCTACCGGTAATAGAATAGGTGAATTAATACCAGAAGTAGAAGTGGATGTAGGGACATTTCAGATGGTAAATGATGCTTATGTGAAACCGTCCCAGTAGTGCCGTTCATGCGAATCATAGAAGAGCCTTTAGAGGCGAAGGTTCTTTGATATGTTAGATACACTAAGCGTCCGCTGTTTACAGGATGTGAGAGGGCATTCACCTTTATCAGTGACAAGATTGATGTCAATTAAAGCAGTTGAATTTATCGAAATTGTGTCGATGTCATTGCTGATTTTTTTAAAGAGTATTTGCCTGAAGATAATGTTGCAGCATCCACATACTATGAGACGCAGAAGGTGGTGGCTGGACTGGGTTTGCCGTATGAAGTCATAGATGTGTGCATCGACAATTGTATGTTATTTTGGAGAGGGATTGTCGATTATGCGATTCAGCGGAAACCACATTACGAATACACGGTGGTGGTAAAATACCATTGAAAAGAATGTGGTATCTGCCGATAACGCAGATTGAAGAGGTTATATCGATGCATGCGGACGGCTGAATCCATGCGATGGCATCGAGCATATTTGTGATGGAGAAATAGCTATCCGTTTGCGAGCTTGGAAACATTTTCAAGAATTATACCGGATTTTGCTATGGAAAGTGGAAACGTTTATTTAGGGTTGTCAACAGATAGATTTAGTCCTTTTGGAAACACGTGAGGAAATATTCTTTGTGGCCGGTGATAGTGACACCTTCTGATCTACCGCCGTCTTTATGCATGAAAGCAGGAGTTCTTGTTCTTGGCGATTCGGTGCTGGCGACCATCGAAGAGACCATTGATGTATACTTTGTTGATATATGAGCTGCAAATGTTAGAGAACATGGAGTTGCGTTAATATCTTGTAAGCAAAACTTTGTTATAAGGCGTCTTATGTGGGCGATTAGTGATTTTCTGCCTACGGTATGTTGTCTGTTGGTCTCACGGTCGGTTAGCGTGTCCATTGTCAAGACAACACGATGCATTCAATTGAAACATGGGCGAAAGTCGTGTTGGTTTGATTGTCATGGAGGTTTTTACTATGACCATCATTCGACCGACACCATTGTTTAGGAGAAAAAATTTTGATGGCCTCCTCGAAATTGATGGAAACCGTTTGTTGGTCAGCTGAGTGAATTTGGAGCAGAGAGCGGTTACTTGTGGAGTATAGGCATGAACCTATATATGGATGTAATCAAGAAAGTATATTTTGAGGAACTCAGTATTGGAAGGACCATACATTTAAGACATAACCTTGATGTTATGCACATTGAGAAGAATTTCTTGAAAACATAATTCATACAATTCGAGATGTGCAGGTAGAACAAAGGATAATCTGAAATCCACTTGATTTGCGGAGATTTGTGAAGGTCTCATCTTCATGTTGTTGGTAAAAATAACAAGGGTCCTACTCCCAATTTTAGATTGTCTGCAGAAGAAAGAAGAATTCTTCAGATGGATTGGTGTGTCAAATTTCTGGCAGTTACGTCAAATCTCGACAACGTATTGGTATGGGAAGGAAAATTTTATGGACTTAAAAGTCATGGCTGCCATGTTATAATCGCGTCTCTTACCTTTTCTTTCGCTAACTACTGCCACAACGTCCACAAATCCCTTGCGTATTGCTTAATTTTAAATTTAACATTTGGTGATTTAATTTATTAAGATCATCGAATAATGTATAGTTTTCTGTGTAGTATTGGTGCATTTTCCGAAATCTATGTACAAGATCGTTCGAGACAATCTTCATCATTTAGAGATGCAAATCCTGTAATTATCTACGATCGGAGAAGATTTTCCACCGTCCTTTTTGATGTCATGGAGCATTTTCTGTGCATCTTCCGAAAGAAGCATTACTTGGAGGTCAGTTCATAGTTGGATGTATCCATTTGAGCGATATATGTTGCACTGAAGAAGAAGGTTAAAAACTTGAGTAGAGTTGAAGGGTATTGTGAGTGCATCGATGAAGAGGTGTCGCATTTCTCTGAATATTATTTGACCTGAAGTTCAGGAAGTCGAAGGCCTCACGTCACGATGATCGGAAAAAGGAGTTACCTGACTTGTTTAGAGGTAACTTAAATACATCATCATGAAACCATCATTCAAACTTCAAGAAACAAATATTTTCATTAACATTGTGTTTTTCCCCATGTCAAGTAGGTTGGGAAACTATCTGGTAAAAGTGTTAGAAGGAGATTAACACTTGATGAACATAAACACCTCCATATGTATATCCTCACAAATTGCGAAGAGATTATTCCCTTTGAAAGGTAAGCTACTTTTTTTTGGAAGTATTATATTGAGTTTAAAAATTTTGGCGTATATATATTTCAATTTATTATACGTACCTACTAATGAGACCAAATCAATTTTCACAGGATATATATGAACCAAATACGTATGGCGTATCCCATTACAGGACGAGAACTAAATGACTAAAAGAGACAGAGTTTTCAGATTGGCTCGCATATTTCGTAAGTGGATGAATAATTGCTTACCATATACTCCAAAATTTTAAATTATGTGTCTAATTTATATGTATGGTATATAAATTATGTATGGTATATTTTAAATTTTAAATAAGAAAATTTTATATGTATGGTATAGGTTAAAAATGAGGCTCGTTGGGACGAATGACAATTGAAAGAGATTACATTGGCCTTTTTTTTTTTGCGAGAGCATATCCGATGTTACGTACTGCGTGGATATGCTTACAAATTCTTCGCGAAAGGAAGGCAAAGCGACATGCGATTACGGTATCTGTTCAAAATCTGGTGATATCATATACTTCGGAATTCTTCGTGAAATTTTGGAAATTCATTACCCTGGGATGCTCGACCTACGATGTGTTCTGTTTTTAGCGGATTGGTATGACCCAACAATCGGAACGGGTGTTCGTCATGATGAATTTGGAGTTACCAGCATACATTCAACGAAAAGATTGCAAAAGTATGATCCATTCATTCTCGTATCACAGGCCGACCAAGTTTGCTATATTCGATATCCGCGTTTGACCAACCGAAATGATCCTTGGATTACTGTAACATATATCACTCTTAGAAAGCGTGTCGGGCTTTCAGATCGAGGGCTATCAGCAAGCGAAATTCCAGTCGTTGATGTACCTGATGTAGTAAACGATGAAGAAATTGTCGTACCGGAAGACGGGGAAAATGAAATTTATGATGATTCTGAACAGGAACATGGCGAATTCGACGAAGATTCTGATGCAATGCCATCAGATGAATCATATTCATCAGAAGAAGATTAGTGGGAGTCATATTTGTAATATTTATGTATTAGTTTTTTTAGAACATTTAATAATTTGTTGTATTAGTTTTTTCAAACATTTAATAACTTTATAAAGTTATGTTTTTTCTTACTTATATTATATAAAATTTTATTTTACTCCTTATGTAGCGACGATTTACAGAGGAAACCTAGTTTCCGAGAGTTTTGCGAGGACTCCTAAATAATAATTAAAAATGTAGCAACCACTTTCAGAGGAAAACATTCCGAGAGATTTGCGAGGAAACCTTATGTAGCGACGATTTACAGAGGAAACCTAGTTTCCGAGAGTTTTGCGAGGAAACATGTCGTCGCTAACCGTTATAAAACTGTCATACTCTCTTTTTCGTTACTCTTTTAAAAACCAATTAAATCTTCTCTCCGCCTCTCGATCGACTCGTTATCATGATGCGTCCCCACGCTCGTCGCCGCCTCCGCGGTACTCTCTTGCCGTACCCACACTTCTCTCGCATTGTACTTCTCTCTCCTCTCTCTCGCTTTGTCGTCTCGGCTCTCGGCTGCTTTATCTGTCTCGCCCACGCCCTCAGCCTCTCCTCTCACTTGTGCCTCTCTCTCTCCGTCTCTCCTGCTCTCCGTCTCGGTTCTCAGGCTCTTTCCGTCTCGATTCTCCGGCTCGCTTTCTCGTCTCGTTCTCGGCTCGCTCCGTCTCGGTTCTCCGGCTCGCCTCTCCGTCTCGATTCTCTGGCTCGCCTCTCCGCCTATAGCCGTTGTGCCTCTCTCCTCTCCGTCTCTCCTCGCCTCAACGTTTCGGCTCTCCGGCTGCTCTCACTTCTGACCGTTGTGCCTCTCTCTCTCTCTCGCTCTCACTTTTATGCTGTGCCTCTCTCCGTCTCTCCTCGCCTCTCCGTCTCAGCTCTCCGGCTCGCCTCTCTGCCTATCCGTCTCCGCCTCTCCGCCTCTCCGTCCCTCAGCCTCTCCGCCTCTTCGCCTAAGCAATGTAAGTTTAGGATTTTTCTTTTTTTGTGATTTCTGATGAGATTACTAGTTAGCTTATGTTAGTTTAGGTATTTTGATTTTGCTTATGATAAGATGAAGATAAATTTAACAAATATGATTTGAGTTTGATTTGGAATTTTGTTGTAATTTAGGTTAATTAGGTTAATATGATGGAATTTCTAGTAAATAGATTAATTAGGTTAATTTTAATTTTGCTAATGATTAGATTATGAGAAATTTAACGAATGTGATTTGGGTTTGATTTGCAATTTCTATTAATTAGGTTAATTAGCATTATTTGATGGAATTTCAAGTAATTGGGTTAATTAGGTAAATTTAATTATCAATTTGTACTAATTATGTTAATTTGCATAATTTGATGGAATTTATACTAATTAGGGTTTAGCGAATTTTAAGTTAATCTAGTAATTATTAGTAATTTGATGAAATTTGATGGAATAAAATGGATTTTTGATAATTCTTTTGGTTTACAAATATTGATGTATTGATTTTAATCGATTTTTTACTTAAATTTTGACTTAAGGTTTATTATGTTTATATTATCTTCAACAGAAATGAGTTTTAGAAATTTAAGAGTTTAACATTTATTCCATTTGTGTAGGTTTTTACACAATTTTAGTCCAACTAGGTGAATGCGTCGTCTTCGTCATTCGAGTCGCAGAACTCCGAAGCTCGTATGAACATCAGCATACAGGAGCTTCTCAGCCAGCCTGGACGAGAAGTCCTTCCGATCCTGCATCCAAGAAGACCTCCTGGGATACAGTGGTACATTTCATTTTTTTAATAAATTATGTTTATAAAGATTACAATTTTTTCTACTGACATCAAACTAACATGTCTATCTTACAAGGTTTCGGCATAGTAAGACCATCGAAAAGAACAATCTAACATGCTCGTACACAACTGAAGAATCTATCCATTTGGAAAATGCCTAATGAAAGAAGGAGTCATGGTTTAGATCTTTTGCGGTAAGTCTTTATCTTTGAAAATGATGTTTATAATTTTATCTAATCAATGACCAAATTTTTGTTTTAGCAAGCGTCTGGGCATCCATCATCGCAGAGATGGTCGAGCGGAGTTCGATGACCAATCAGAATCAGTTCAAAACCATATGCATAAATGGAAGAAATGTTGGAAAAGAGGAAGAAGCGGCGGAGGATCTAAATGACGATGTATGGATTGGATTCAAGAATCTGGAACTCAGCGCCGTTCTAAGGTCTCGCACAAACTCGAAAGAACCGTTTGAGTGATCATGGTGAATCTGGATGTTCATAACAGTTCCAGACTTTTGATGCTCTCTGGATTGGTAAGTATAATATTTATATGTTATTTTGGTATCTTGTCTTCTAAGTTACTACGTAATGGTTTTTTGTTTTTTGGTAGACGGATGAGGCCGGTGGTGTACCTCCGCCACGCTTATGCGTGTTACACACAGATAAGAAAACCGCCAAATTCAAGACAAAAGAATTTCGAGTTCGTTGACAATGTCGAGAAGAAGAAGTCACTGCTGAGCCAACTTTCGAGTGGGAGTGTCGCGGTTCATGTTAATGAGCTGCCACCACATGAGATCGGCCTGCAGGTTAGTTAGACTTTTATAGATTAGCAAATCTTACTGTCATATATTTTATGCCAATCTAACATGATTTTCTCTGCAAAATTCCATAACAGGCGTGTTTTCGGTTTAGGCGAGTTCTTGAATCGATACTCGCTGGAAGCTCTTTATGTCGATGAGGTTCCCGAGCTGGTTGAGCGACTTCGTGAGCGAGAGATTGGCCCAAAGGATGAAGAGATGACACGGTCAAGCAGTGGAGTACGAGGTGGTATTGTGATTTCCCCTCCTCCTGAACCACTCATTTGATTGATTTTTTAAACTTTTCATTTTGTTGAACCTGAACTTATTTTTAATATTCTGATTGTAATTTTTTTATTTTCGTTTATATATTCAGTACTATTAATTGAAGTTTCAAATTTAATCAAAACCTAATTTAAAACAAAATTAATAGATTAAAAATTAATTTATTAAAATATTAAAATGATTATTTGCGATGACTTAGCGAGGAAACTTGTTAATATTTTATTTTCTAATCTCCTGAATGTAATGACATAATTTTCCTCTACTGTCATTAAAATTTCTATTATTTTCTCCCAAAGTGTTTCCTACATTTCTTATTAACATATTCCTCATTATTACGTCATGATGTTCGTGAACCACGATCTGACTCATGAAAGAAGCTAATTTCTCGCTAACATATTCCTCGCTATTATATGATATGAACCACCGTATTCGCCTTTGAAAGACTAATTTCTCTCAAACTTGTCCTTGTTAAGCTAAATTATCGCAATTGTCGACGATTTAGCGACAAAATGAACAGTAACGACGACTCATAGCGACAACTTCATTCTCGTCGCTAAAGCCTTGCTATGTCCTTATTTCGACAGATTTGCGAGGACTTCTGTTCTCGCAAATCGTGCATATTCTTGTAGTGGCCTAAGGGAACACGAATTGTTTAGTTGAATACCGGACTTGAGACACCTTGTTGGATCTTTACGGTAATTTTATAGTATATTGATTCCCCTTTTTTGTAACTTGAGAAACGATTGTAAAACGATTCTATATAAAATGATGATTGGTATAGTTTATAATCTTTGAGAAGATAGCTGAGGAGATATATGTAAATATTTGTTGAGGATGGATAAGAACAATTATAGTGGATAGATAGTATACTATTCAAACACACACCATACACCATAGAATATTTATATTCTTTTAATTATTTTTAAAATGATCATTTTATTTAATTAATGCACATTCTTTTCTGAAAAGTTTTACCATGTTTTCCAGACTATACCTTACCGACAAATGTGTCACAAGATTTTACTTTAAAACTATCTGCAAGACTGCAAGCGATCTAACCTACTTGACTCGCATTCATATTTCTTATAATATCGCTCTGCAGATCGATTCGAACGAGAAACCCTACTTGTTTCTACCCACAATATTCACTTCTTCTTCTTCTTTTTATAATCACAATATTCACTTTTTGAGGGGGTTAATTATAATCACAATATTCACGTTTTGGGATTTAAAAAAATCCTTTACAGAAGTTGAAGGAAACAAAGTATATATTTCAAAATCTCATAACAATGACGATGAAGATGGTCTAATGTTCTCCTTGTTATTTAGACATAGTTAACACGAACGATGATCAAGCATATTAATTACCACCACCATTTTTCATTAGACATCATGTTCTTTTCCGGTGGAAAGAGGAACAAAAGAAAATATTAATTGTTGGTGGAGACGGAAGAGATGCCTAGAACTCCAGCCCACACTTGCTTCCTCACCTTTGATCTCTGCGGCTGGTTTCCAAAGGAGCCACCGCTTCCACCGCCACTTCCACCACCTCCGCCGTTACTACCGCTGCCGCCGCCGTTTCCACCGACAGGGGTTGTTGAAGATTGGCCGCTAGGGTCGCTCATCTTTTTGTTTTCTTGTGCTCGTGGGTGCTAAGAGTGCTCATACAGAAGAAATGAAAAACTAAAAGTGGGATAATTATAGTCTCACGAGAGACACGAGAAGGAATCTATTTTCTACCGCCACTCTTATTTTCAATGGTTTTTATTAAATAATAAATTTGTGCACTGGCATGGTAAAATTGCAACGACCAACGAAAAGATGTAAAACTATTTAAGGTGGTACCCCCTTTAATAAGTTTTGGTATAATCTTATCTTCGAGATGGAATCCAACGGTGGATAATTTGGGAAGGCCATGTGTTACTTTACTTACTAGTCACTAGTCACTACGATATACGTATATCTTTTGCAACAACATTATTTATTTATTATGCAGCCGCCACGCACACACTCAACCTATACCACTCACAGTCTCACACCACCATTATTGAGGCCTTCACTCTTCAGCATGACGCAATGCACTTTGACGTCATTGGTAGCTACTCTTTCTTTTTCTTAAAAAAAAAAAGAAAAAGAAATGGAGTAATTTGTCAAATACGTATATTATTTAGAAGAAATAATAAGTATACAAGTATCAAAATGGCGAAGTCATAAACAAAAAAAATTGGTCAAATTCAAACATACTTGGACAAAATATGTCTAGACACAACGGATGTTGAATTTTAACGATATTTGTGAAACATCAAGTTGAAGTCAAAATGTGAATAGCTGAGAATAATAATAGCGGGAGATATTAGTGTATAGCAAATAATATAGCTGTGTAAATATAGCTGTGCAAATAATATAGTGAATATATATTTTAAATAAACTACAATGTGTACGTAAAGTTACTGTCTTATTGATAAAAGCCCTAAATTTTGAAATAGTAAGGACGTAAGTTAATTTCAGAAAGTTGGACTAAAAGAGTAAAAGGTATGCATTTTCATATCAGTTACGGAAAACTTTGATCATTCCCTTATTTTACAATTTTTGTCATGCTGACATTTCTTATATAATTTTTTTATATAGTCAATGTAAATTACCCAAAATGTCTTCCTCATAATTTTTGTGAGTTGTTATGGGCTAGCTAGCAATCAACAATCAAGAGAATAAGCCCAAACGTATGCACAACCAACGTTTTAATAAAGAGTTATATATTAATTGGTCGAATAAGCATGCAACAGATCCGCAGTAGCGCTCAGGTTAATTTCTCTGGTATGAAATCCGGGTTCAAACCCTGGCTGCGGAATAGTTTTTTTTTTTCCAAACCCCGACAAAATACCACCATTTAAAAAATAAAATCGATTATGTTTGTCTAAGTTGACTTCGTAAACCATCGGAGAAAGGCAGAGTTTTGATCCTTGTATGATTCCTTTGGGAGGAAAACGTGTTTTTTTTTTTTTTTTTTTTTTGGGGTTTTACTCAGCTAAAGACAGATCAAGATCCAATATGAGTCTGAAGTCTGAAAAATTTACATCGAATTAAAATGAAAAATAACATCGTTCAAATCGATTATTCCTGTTTGAGAAAGAAACCATTAAAAGGCAAGAGTTTGAACTTGTGTGTTTCCTTTTAGCGCGGTGGTCCCGTTGAACGAGCTTTTCTCAGACTCCCACGAGTGACCCTTAGTGTTTCCTCCATTATCGTCTCTTTCGCAGATGACGCTCGCTGAATCGCAGACGCTGGTTGTGGTAACGCTGCAACAATCGGTGACGCTTTCTTTGCCTCAGTAGATAATGGCTGTGGCGGATCAGCGTTTAGTTTCGTGGCGGTTGAGGGTGATAGTGGTGGTCCTGGTGGAGATAGAGTAGTGAGTTTGGTTTGTGACACGCTTGCTTTTGCTTCCTTGGTCTCTGTTTGTTGTTGTTGTAGCTGCTTACGTGGAGAGGATGAAAGAGGCTTTGGTGCTATAGGTTCTTTGGTTAGAAGCTCTGGTTTCTTTGATGGCAGACGCGCTTGAGGATTAGAGGCTGCTTGGCTCGTCATCTTAAGATCCGGTTGTTTCTGTTCCTCCTCTTCTGGTTCTGCCTTCTTCTTCTCCTGATGAATCAAGAGACACTCATCAACATTATCACTATTGTACAAGGAGAAACATATTTAATGATCTTCTAGCGAGCATAGAAGAAGATGAAAAGCAGAAGATCCATGCTTGGTTGCTCTTGGTATTTTTTTAAGTGCATAATATTACCTTAGGCTGAGGTTTTGGTGTTGATTGTAGAGCTACAAACTGCAGGATTTCTGTGATTCTTGTTTGTCCATAGCACACTGCTTTTCTGCAGTATATAACTGCCATATCTCCAGCTTTGGTCCTTAGCTCAATCAAGTTACGGTCAATTTCATTTTCATGCTTTGCAACATATGGTCTAAAGAAGGAATCGTAAACGTATGTAGTTCCCTGTGGAAAGAAAGGAAAGTACAGTGAGATAGAACTCAAATGGATCACATATACCGGTACTAACTGACTCTCTTTTAGCTACCACTAGAGTTTACTCACTCTGGTCTTGGGGAACCAAAGATATATGAAAAATGCCAGCTTTGCTTCGCTGTATAGTGGAACCCTTCATGAAAACAGGACAGAAACAAAGTAAGTACATGTATCTCTATTTATTTGAAAGCATTCATATATCAATAACACCAACCACGAAGCAAAAGCATCGCCAACTCTTTCGAAAATCGTCAAAGCAGCCACCAAAATCCTGCAACAAGTTTTAAAAGAAAACTAGACTTTACAAAAGAAAACTCAAAGCAGAAGCTCAAGATAAGAAACAGATGAGAAAGCCAATCATCACAAACCAATATTGGCACCAGAATCGAAGCTGTTGCATCTCAGGCTTATTCTTTTCAACCGCTTTGTAGCATTCATAAGCAGGATACGCATATCCAAATACCATTCTGCCAACAAATGGAAAGTCAATACAAATTCATAAAATTCTTTGATCAAGTAGTAATACTTTGGAACCTCAATGAAGAGATCAGAGTCATACACAAGTCCTCTTGTTAGAAACGATCCAATCATTGTGCACACCTGATAAAGAGGAACAAAAAAATGTGATCATCAAGCCACAAATTATATGAAGAACATACAACAAAGATGTGTGAGTATACTATTTCAACCAACAAGAAGCAATACTTATAACAAGCAGAATCAATCAATGAACGAAACCCTACTATGTGGTTCTCCAGCTAAGGCTACATGACTTTTACAAACTCATATAGCTGAATCATCTAATGCTCTCAACCAACTACACATACTGAAGCACAAGGAATCACGTAAAAGTTTTATCCTAGGAACGAATGTACATTAATGTTTGAAATCTACTGTTCGTAATCCTACTGGTAAAATGAGATTAGTGTCGGCGACGAGATGACTAGAACAAATTCAAATGTGGTAATCTCAGAGGATTCAAGTGAACATGATTTGGCTTCGAATTTGTCTGAATAATCTCAGAGTCCTCAACCTTCGAAAATCGAATTTGAAATCGAAGTTACGAATCTGGAGAAGATGCACAAATTTGAAATCGATTAAAACCAACCGACTAAACCACTAGTATCTGATACAGAAATTAAAATAAGGAAGTAACATTGATGAAGAGCTCAAAATCTATCGCCATTGATAAGCAATCTCAAGCAAGACAAAACTGAGGAATCGATTTCGACTTCAATCGAGTGAACAATACCTCCTGAGAAAGAAAAAAAAACTTTCGGAAAGTGAATGAGAATGCAATCAAATCGGAATAGTGCCGATAGACTTCGGGAGAAATGATTTCGAAACGTCGGCGGAGGGAACGGATTGATCGGCGTAATGCGGCCGGAGACCGTTACGCAGACGGCGGCGAGAGCGAGAGAGCGGGGAAAGAGACAAATGATAATGAGTGAAAAAAGGTAAAATAATTATTAAAAACAAAATTGAAATTTGTTGTGGCTTTACTGAAAAAAACCCAGCGGTTATTTCACATGTCACTGTTTTTGGTTTTCGTTATGAGTCCTTTTTCAAATATTTACTTTCTTTGACGGGGGTTAAATAATCTTCTGTGTTATGACCTAGCGTACACTATGAATCTTAAAGGTTAATCTTCCTGAGATTTAAAATGGACGGTTAAGATCTCTGAGATCTGGGACTCCAAGAATGAATCTACTGTAGTCACTTTGTACCTTATCCTTTCTTGTCTTAAACTCAACTTATGATCCAATCTTTTCTTTTGAATTCTGTGCTGGAATTTTTGTACTTTTACTAATTTGATCCCTTTTTCTTCATTGGGTTCTAATGATTTTCTTAATTTGATTGGTAATTACATCTTTTTCCCGAATATATAATTAATAAGAATGGCTATATTTGTTCATAAAATTATGACAAAAATGGTAGCTTTTCTTTTGATGAATTCTCTGGTAAATTTTCAATTCTTTTACTAATTTGATCCTTTTTTCCACTGGATTCTATTGAATTCTTTTTTAAAGTGATACATCATTTTATACAATTAATAAATAAGTAAGCCTATTTTGCACCCAAAAAAAAAAATATTAATAATAAGTACGGCTATACTTAACCTATAATTATATTTAAAAAATAAAAGTACGGCTATATTTGTTCATAAAAGATTATGAAAAAAAATTTGGAAAATTGGATATAAAAAAAATTGTTAATTCTTATGAAAATTTTGCAAGAGGATAAAGAATTACTGTTATATGAAAATAAGACTTTGGTTTCATGTTCTATAAAGTAATTAATTATGCATCATGATGATAAAAACATGTTGATCATATGAGTAGAAAGAAACATAATATGGGCATACTTATGTCCTTTCAAATTATGAAGCAATGAATTGCTTTCACGCCCACAGCAAATTCCACAACCATATGATCATATACTTACGTCTGATTTCGGTTAAAAAAGTGCATCAAACTACTCATTAAGGGAATCAATTATTTTCCTTCTTTCAAAGTTAACCACTTGGTTGACCAATCAATCCAAACTTGGAATTTGTCTTTAATCCAGACTATTGTTGAGTCCTATGATGCATCTATTATCCGTAGTCTGCCCATTAGCAGTCTCTATAAAGAAGATAGGCTAGGGTTGGCACTTCACCAAATCTGGTAAATACACGGTAAAATCTGGATACTCGATTGCGAGAGAGTATCTCTCTGCAGATGATTCGGTAATAAAGATGGAACCGAATATTCACCCCTTACAGGCGTCTTGCTGGAAGGTTAAATGCCCTCGTAAGATACAACATTTCATTTGGAAAGTGCTAACAGGATGTGTTTCGGTAATGGCTAATTTAAATTCCAGAGGTATAAAGTGTGACAAACACTATGCTAGATGTGGCGCAGAAATAGAAACAATCAATCATCATGCCCTCTTTGAGTGCCCACCGACTCTTCAAATATGGGCCTTATCTACTATTCCATCCGCTACAGGAGTATTTCTCACATCATCTATTTTTGCTAATTTGGACTACTTATTTTCTTCCCACGCGGGTAATAGTTTGGACATCATCTTTCCGTGGATTATTTGGTACATTTGGAAAGCTAGAAATAGCATGGTTTTTATAAGTCAGGATACCGATCCCAGAGATTCTTTATAATTGGCCGAAAGTGAAGCAGCAGTTTGGCGTCATGCTCATGAGCCACACGTGCAGGAAGTTTCGCACCGGAATTCTACAGAGCAGGAGAGTTTGATGCCGCAAATTACAAACTGTTTTATTGATGGATACTGTTTTATTACCAAATCTGGTAAATACACGGTAAAATCTGGATACTCGATTGCGAGAGAGTATCTCTCTGCAGATGACTCAGTAATAAAGATGGGACCGAATATTCATCCCTTACAGGCGTCTTGCTGGAAGGTTAAATGCCCTCGTAAGATACAACATTTCATTTGGGAAGTGCTAACAGGATGTGTTTCGGTAATGGTTAATTTAAATTCCAGAGGTATAAAGTGTGACAAACACTGTGCTAGATGTGGCGCAGAAATAGAAACAATCAATCATGCCCTCTTTGAGTGCCCACCGGCTCTTCAAATATGGGCCTTATCTAATATTCCATCCGCTACAGGAGTATTTCTCACATCATCTATTTTTGCTAATTTGGACTACTTATTTTCTTCCCACACGGGTGATAGTTTGGACATCATCTTTCCGTGGATTATTTGGTACATTTGGAAAGCTAGAAATAGCATGGTTTTTATAAGTCAGGATACCGATCCCATAGATTCTTTACAATTGGCCGAAAGTGAAGCAGCAGTTTGGCGTCATGCTCATGAGCCACACTTGCAGGAAGTTTCGCACCGGAATTCTACAGAGCAGGAGAGTTTGATGCCACAAATTACAAACTGTTTTATTGATGGATCATGGAAGGCTTCTGACCTCTTCTCAGGCTTGGGTTGGTACTGCACACAAGATTAACTCATGACGTATTAATGGGTTCCAGAAGCATCTATCACGCTTTATCACCACTTCATGTTGAGTTGAAGGCATTGGTTTGGGCAATGGAGTGTTTGTTAGGTCAAGGAAGACGAGATGTTAGTATCCACACAGACTGCTCAGAGTTAGTGAAGATGGTGCATGTCCCATCAGAGTGGCCAGCGTTCGAGTTATTTTTAGACGACTACATGAAGCTCAAGGAAGGTTTTGTAACGTTCTCGGTGTCTTTTATACCCCATCGTTCTAATGTCCAAGCAGATAGCTTAGCGGTAAGTGCTAAAGTATTTATCGTATGAGGTGAGCTATGTAAACTCTGAACCCCGGTTTAACTTTCCAAACTTTTTTAAATTTAAAACATCCAATAGAGTTTTTTCATAACATTTTAATCGTTAGATAATAATACCAAGAAAGCCGAACCGGAAAAAGATTAGTCGACAAAAAGAGGATGAGGGGTATTGTTTTGAATTATTAAAAGCAAAGAAAAGTAACACAGAGAAGAAACACTAACGTCTATATTGGTGATCGGTAAATATTCACAACAACTTTTACAATGACCACTCAATTTAAAAATATGGGGCCAATTTTATAATAAAAAGATTGGACGGCTTTGAAGAATTAATTGTCAGATGTTGTTTCTCATGTAAATGTTGAAAATTTTGATATATGTATTTTTTTTATTATTATTATTTTTAGATCTGATTCTGAGTTTGAGAGTTCGGAGAAAGGGAGTAGGAATTTTTTTTTTTGGTTTCCAATGACATAAGAAGAACGATGGGAAATCTATACTTAGTCCTCAATTGTAATCAGTTTTACAGTTTCAAATCGCAAGTTTTACAAGTTTGTACACTGAAATATATCCCCTTAAATTGATTCGGCAAATCTCGTGCAAAAAATCCCAATTATTACACATGAGTAACTCTTGGCCACATAAGCAAACTATAGTGATTCAAAAGTCACTTCTATCATAAAAAATGGAGCAATTTGTAGCTGTCCAATCGGAAAAATGTCAAAAAAAAAAAATCCCACCTTTCAAAAATTAGATGTATACCATGTATTTTGAGATTAGATAATTATCATCACTTTTGTTATATATATATATATATATATATATATATTATCTTACTATTTTAAACATGCTTTCTCAAACTTATAGACTTTTGTCGATTTATCTCGAAACTAATCTCACTCTAGAACTAACAATAAACTCTATTTGCATCAACAAATTGTACTATGATATAATGTTAAGTTAATACGGTTTTTAAATACAAAATTAATTAGCAATAAGTAAAACTTTGGGACCTTAACACAGTTTGGTGTCTAAAGTTTCGTCACGTGGGAAATTCTAAGTGGCAAAGATATATATGAACATACAACCAGAGATATCCGCTTCTTCTCCGCTCACTGCATTAATGGGCCGAAATGAAGTGATCTAGCCCACTAGAGATCCGTAACAAGGCCGTGCGCATATCAATTAAATGAAAATCAGACGTGGTTGTTGAAGTTGACTAATGACTCGTAATGAATTTTACAGGTAAGTAATAGTATAAAGCATATTAACCAAAAAAAATGATAAAATATTAAACATCATCACAACCACCAATTGGGACCGTTGTACGCACCATCACCACATTGCTTCCTTCCCAGGCAAGGCTACTTCCGTAATTACAAAACAAATCAAAAGAAAATGGTAAAAACGGATCCCGTCCCGCGTGGTTACTTACAGGTTTGATCAGTGTCGGTGCGCCCTCTAAAATTTTCTTATTTTTAGCCAAAAATCTGTTACTTTTCGAATCCCTAGATCTAGCAAACTTTTCGATTGCTAAATGCATGTAATCCATTGACATTCAGATCGCTCTGTTTTTTTTTTTTTTTTTTTGATAGACGAAGGAGAATAAAATGGTGGCGAAACCAAGGTCCAGATGTTGTTGTTGTAGTTGGTTCATTGGTATTATCGTGTTAATCGCTGTAATTCTCGCGGTCATATTCACATTCAGGCATAAATCAAGCCACTCAGATGATGATCCTGGACCTCCTGGCTCCATTGATAAGAAGTACGCTGATGCTCTCAAGATCGCTATGCAATTTTTCGATATCCAGAAATGTAAACGATTCTTGCACCTCCATTTTATATATTTTCACATTTCTCGTTTCTTTGTTTGTTGTAAATGCTTATATTTCATTTTTCTTGAATCACATCTTCAATGTGATTATTTGTTTCTGCTTTTTGGCACAAATTTTTATATTCATGTTTTGGTGCAGCTGGTAAGCTCGAAAACAACAAAATATCATGGAGAGGAGATTCAGGTCTTAAAGATGGAAGTGAAGCAAGTCTGGACCTTTCCAAAGGTTTATACGATGCCGGAGATCACATGAAGTTTGGTTTTCCAATGGCTTTCACTGCCACAATTCTCTCATGGTCCATTCTTGAGTACGGTGATCAAATGGCTTCTGTGAACCTATTGGATCCTGCTAAAGACTCTCTCAAATGGACTACTGATTTCCTCATCAATGCTCATCCCTCTGCAAATGTTCTCTATATCCAGGTACACACTGATCAATTCACAAAATCTTTCATAAGTTGTCAAGTCAAATCATTGATTTTTGGATTTGGATTTTTCTGAAGGTGGGAGATCCGGAGACGGATCATAAATGCTGGGATAGGCCAGAAACTATGTCAAGGAAGAGAACTCTTACCAAAATTGATACAGAGACTCCAGGGACTGAGGTTGCTGCAGAGACAGCAGCAGCTATGGCTGCAGCATCTTTAGTCTTTAAAGAAAGTGATACCAAGTATTCAAGCACGCTTCTGAAACATGCGAAGCAGTTGTTCGATTTTGCAGACAATAACAGGGGATCTTACAGTGTCAACATACCTGAGGTTCAGTCTTATTACAACTCAACTGGATATGGGGATGAGCTCCTTTGGGCAGCTTCATGGTTGTACCATGCAACAGAGGATAAAACATACCTTGACTTTGTGTCCAAAACTGGTGAAGAGTTTGGTAATTTTGGAAGTCCATCATGGTTTAGCTGGGACAACAAGCTTCCAGGAACACATGTATGACAAGGCACTTCTTTATAATCATGATTCATGTCTTTGCTCGTTTGATTATAACAGTTTGTATGACTTATTACATTTGCAGATACTATTATCAAGATTAACCTTCTTCAAAAAAGGGTTATCAGGAAGCAAAGGACTTCAAGGTTATAAAGACACAGCAGAAGCTGTCATGTGTGGGCTTATACCAAGCTCCCCAACAGCTACATCTAGTAGAACTGATGGTACTTTTCTTACATCTCACGTTAAACCATTCGCTAATGATAGAAATCTCTGAATCATTATTGTTAATTATCTCGTTTGATTTTGTTTTTCTAGGTGGTCTAATATGGGTTAGTGAATGGAATGCACTGCAACACCCCGTGTCCTCAGCATTTTTAGCTACACTCTACAGTGACTATATGCTCACCTCTGGTATTAAGGAACTTTCTTGCAGTGACCAATCCTTCAAACCTTCAGATCTCAGAAAATTCGCCAGATCTCAGGTCCATACATATATAGATTATTATAGGATGGTTACCAAAATGGTCTAAAATTTATATTAAGATCAGAAAACATAACTTGATATATATATATATATATATATATATATATAATGTGCAGGCTGATTACATGTTAGGGAAAAATCCAGAGAAAATGAGCTATTTGGTGGGATATGGTGAGAAATATCCAGAATTTGTGCATCATAGAGGAGCTTCAATACCAGCTGATGCTAACACAGGATGTAAAGATGGATTCAAGTGGCTTAACTCGGAGGAACCAAATCCGAACTTAGCTTATGGTGCACTTGTTGGTGGACCGTTTTTGAACGACACGTTTATAGACGCGAGGAACAATTCTATGCAAAATGAGCCAAGCACTTATAATAGTGCTCTTGTCGTTGGTCTTTTGTCGAGTTTGGTTACTACGTCTTCCTCAATAGAATCTTTTAAATGAGATATATATTTATTAATTAGAATCACAGACACACACACCTCATTTGCTTTATCATTCTATAAGTGTATGTATGTATGAACGTGCTTTAATGTATATGGTTTTGATAAATGAGGTGTGCTAGAGACAAAATATGTTTAGAGTATTGAGTTCTGGATTCAAATCTTCTCATTGATGCTATGAAAACTTCAAGGTAGATCTATGTTGGCTGACATTATTTATTTTTGAGTGTTGAACTTGTTGTAGTAGAGCTTAAAGAGACATTTTCTTGTAAACACTTGATTTGATTACATGAGAAATTTGTGGTGGCAGAAAATGGATGTAAATTTTTAGGAGCTGTATAACACTAATTTTTTTTTTTATGTTTTCTTTCTTTTTACCGTTCTACTATTTTTTAAAATATTGGATTTAGAGTTCAAATTCTAACGGCTAATGTGTCTCGAATTGAATCATGGTGAAAAAACAAATCGAAAAAGTTGAACATATAAAAAGAAATTCTATTTTACTTTTTCATAACTAAATAAATTGCTAGTAAAATCAAGCCAAACTATTAAAAGATGATTTAACCTCAAAATAATATAAATCTTTCAAACTAGAAATACAAATTGCTATTTTTATAATATCATAAACTAGTGGGAGTCAAGTGGTATAATAGTTATCGGGAGTCAAGTTGTATAATAGTGACAACTTTTCTGTCACATTAAATTGTAGGGTCTTCGAAGTTTGCATCTTTGAGGACGGTAATAACATAAGCCCAACATAAATGATGTGAAATAGGGACGTTAATAACATACGCCCCAAGGGCCCAAGCTTTCAAAAAATAAAAGGGGTGAAAAAGACATTTCCAACAAAGGCAAATAGTTACATCCACAAACTAAAAATTCCTGCAAACTAAAAAAGCAAAGAGCCAAAAGTGAAATAACCTGTGGATCTCTTCAGTCTTCTTCTTCTTCTTCCTTCCTTCTTCCTCCAACATGTTCGACCAAATCTCACCTTCACGGTTCACTCTCTACTCTCCACTTCTCTCGCTTCTTTCCCAAAGTAGCTATCTTTACCAAGATCCATGTCTCTTCTGATCAGATCCTCCTACGTTTCTCTCCTCACTCTCTTCCAACCTAGAAACTCAAAATCATCTTCTTTCACCAATCAAATCTCGTTCGTCTCGTGTTTTAATCGTTCGTCTCGTGTTTTAATCACGACCCTTTTGTCAATTTGGTCTATAAACGAAACCCAACAATGCAATCTGTTTCTTCTTCTTCGAAAATGACTGTTAAGAGCTCCTTGATTGATCCAGACGGTGGGGAATTAGTGGAATTGATTGTACCGGAATCGGAGATTGGGGCTAAGAAAGCTGAATCAGAGACGATGCCGAAAGTGAAGCTGACGAAGATTGATCTGGAGTGGGTACATGTGATCAGCGAAGGTTGGGCTAGTCCTTTAAAAGGGTTCATGAGAGAAGATGAGTATTTGCAAAGTTTGCATTTTAATTCTCTTAGGTTAAAAGATGGGACTCATGTCAACATGTCACTTCCTATTGTTCTTGCCATTAATGATGTGACTAAGGAACAGATCGGATCATCCCAAAATGTTGCTCTTGTTAACCCTCAAGGAGATATCATTGGTTCTCTCCGAAGGTATATATATCAAAACTGATTAGATTTGCTGAGAGTCTTCTAATTTGAGATCAAACTAGAACTGTTTTGGTGGGCCTTATAAGGTTTCTTTAGAAGAAAACAATGCAATTCGCCATCTAATTGTGTGTATAAAAGAGCTTCATTTATAGCTATGAAGCCATTGAATTGAACAATTTGACATTTATCAACTTCGATCTCGGTTCTTTTGTATATGATGCGTAACCCTGTTTCTTAAGTAAATTGACTGTTTTTATGAATCTTTGTTTGTAATTTGCAGTGTAGAGATATACAAACACAACAAGGAAGAAAGGATAGCTAGAACTTGGGGAACTACTTCTCCAGGGTTGCCTTATGTGGAAGAATACATTAGTCCATCTGGAAACTGGCTGATTGGTGGCGATTTAGAAGTTTTTAATCCGATTAAGTATAACGACGGGCTCGATCATTACAGGCTCTCTCCTAAACAGCTTAGGAAAGAATTCGATAATCGTCAAGCGGATGCCGTTTTTGCATTCCAGTTAAGGAATCCGGTGCACAATGGACATGCTCTGTTGATGAATGATACCCGAAAAAGGCTTTTGGATATGGGTTACAAGAACCCTATTCTCTTGCTTCATCCTTTAGGAGGTTTCACGAAAGCTGATGATGTTCCTCTTGATGTTCGAATGGAACAACATAGTAAGGTGAATATTCACTGGTCTTTCTCGAGTTTGTCTTCCTTATAAATCATTTATCGTATCGATAGATTATGATTTTATTCGTTTATGATGTGTAGGTTCTAGAAGATGGAGTTCTTGACCCAGAGACTACTATTGTCTCAATATTTCCATCACCAATGCACTATGCTGGTCCAACCGAAGTTCAATGGCATGCCAAGGCTAGGATTAACGCCGGTGCTAATTTCTACATTGTTGGCCGTGATCCTGCAGGAATGGGCCATCCTACTGAGAAGAGAGATCTATATGATCCTGATCATGGGAAGAAAGTCTTAAGCATGGCCCCTGGACTTGAGAAACTAAATATTCTTCCGTTTAGGGTAATCATTTCTCACTGCAAAATCGAAATTTCTTGATTATCAGAATATGTTGCTTCAATTCCCAATCATGTGTTTTTGTGTGTGATTTGTATCTTTCAGGTTGCAGCTTATGATACAATCGAGAAGAAGATGGCATTTTTCGATCCTTCTCGTGCAAAAGAGTTTCTTTTCATTTCTGGAACAAAGGTAAGAAACAGTTTTGAGTCTTAAAATTCTTATTGAAGGCTCCACAAGTTTCAAGATTTTGCTTATTTGCGATAACACCTGAGTTTTTTTCGGTTTTCTTATTTTGCTTACAGATGCGAACTTATGCAAGAACAGGGGAGAATCCTCCAGATGGGTTTATGTGTCCGAGTGGATGGAATGTTCTTGTCAAATACTATGAGAGCTTGCAAGAAAGCGAAAAATCATCGAAACAACAAGCCATTGTTTCAGCCTAAAGAATCTAATTGCATCTCTTTCAGAATTGAAGCTCCTTAGTGATCTATATGAGGCTTTTGTTTCACCTTTCATTGTATTGTTTAAACTACTATCCTTGGATCCATGTTTTTATCTCATGGAAACTCACAAATGTTTTCCAAACTCGAAACCAAATAATGTTCTTGTTGACGAGAGAAGTTTGTTAATAATTTTAAGGTCAGGTGCTCAATAATATTTCTCGGTCTTTTTCTTGGCCAGTTCATACTTGAGTGCAGCGAGAGTAGTTTATTTTTCAGCCATCGTAAACAAAAAAATGGGAGGCAAAAAGAGAACGGTACTTGTATCCGGGTCTTCAAGGTGAGAGCCGAATATACCAACTAGACTACCACGGATTAGTGATTACTGTGTAAAGAAAGACAGACACATGATTCCACAATACACTGCTCAAATCTCGTTTATACAGATCCAAAATAATTGTTTTTGAGGAGCTACAAAGGCTTCAAAATCATTGAATCTTCCCATATTTCATTACTTATTGATGTATTCATATAATGTGCAAATGAAAAAAAAAAAGGAAATGAGTTTGGAACCAAAGTCAAATAATTTTCACCCATGTTTCTTGTTTTCATGAGAAACTCAAAAACTCACAATGCCACAAAAGAAAAACTGAAATAAATATATCAAAACATTACAAGGATTTAGCCCATATGAGAGAGATACTTTTGATTTCTTCACTCAGCTCTAGACTGACCAGCTCGAGAAGAGAGGATGATACCAACAATGAGACCGTACAGCGCAAGTGCTTCAGCAAAGATGAGAATCAGAATCATTCCCACAAACAACTTTGGTTGTTGCGCATTGGCTCTGCATCACACAAAGACACAAGATTACAAAGACAAACATCTTCTCTTACATTATACACACACATCGCAACAATATCAGGAGCTGCGACTATCATTATACACTTATTCTCACATTCAGCATAAAGTAAAAAGATTCAATCATTCTAGCTCTTAACAACAACTAACACAACCAATTTCTAACACCAAAGTAAAAGAATTTAAGATAGCAAATCAAGAAAGAACAGTGCCAGTATGAAAAGAACTAAGCTCACACATGTAGAAAGCTCTCGTGATATTGAATCAATCAAAAACTACCTTGCTGTTCAACTTCATCACAGGGTCATAAAAGTTTGAATCTTTTAGTGACTCAAGTATGAACAAAGAATCGAGATTTGACAGAGAATCAAACCAAACCAAGCCTAAGATATGTTATGAAAAGTTCAACATCTTAAAACAATTTGAATTAGCCTATAGATGATATCGTGGAAGCAAATAGAGAGTTAATAGAGTTACCTAACACCAGCATCGCCGACGATTCCAATAGCCATACCGGCGGAGAGACCGGCGAGACCACAAGCCAGACCAGAAGAGAGATGGGCGTAGCCATCGAAGAGATAGTAAGACTTGGCCTTAGGGTTGATTCCAGTACTGATGATAACAGCAATGATGAGACCATAAATACCTAAAACACCAGCCATAACCACAGGAACAATAGATTTCATCACAAGCTCTGGTCTCATCACACCCATCGACGCTACACCAACCCCGCTCTTAGCTGTACCGTACGCTGCTCCCATACCTGAAACAAAATCCGATCGAACCGGATCCGATTGGATTGGATCAGAATTAAATCGGTGATTAAATTTGGGGGAAAACAAAAACAAAGAGATCGACGAATGGAAAATCAGATGTTACAGGAGAAAACGAGAGCGGCAGCAGCGCCAAGGAATCCGAAGAAAGGAGCAGTTTCATCGCCGCTGAAACTTGAAGCCATGGCTCGTCGTTGAGATCTGATCGGCAAAGAGACAAAGAGACTGTTTTGAAGATTTGGGAGAGAAACAGAGAAACCAATCTTTTTTGTTTTGTCAATAATGATTTGATTAGTAATTGCCGGCCGTACGTCGGCGTGTGAAATTAAACCGGACTTAAATTAGCTAACCCGCCTAAACCTAAACGTACCAAATTAGACAAATACGGTTAGTGGCATGACATGATTCATTCATAGGGAAAACGGTAAAAAAAACCAGGTACAAGCGTAGATTTGCCGTTTTGACCACCAACTTTCGTATTCACCAAACAAATCATGATTTAATGTTGACCGAGCCAAATTAACTAGAAGAAAGTCAGACTTAACTGAGACTCTTAACGGCATTGACATCTTCGTTAACTCCAACAAAAAAGCCCGCCAACCCCTAATTACTCCCGCCAAAGTCATCTCCATTGACAAAACAACCGCTTCCATCACAATTTCATCATCTTCTTATTTTGTAAATCCCAAAATCCCTAATTCTCGACTCTAAATCTCGATATGAGCTCAAACTCTCAAAAATCATCTAGGATTAGAGGGATTCCGTCGAAGTGTGTGTGGAGGTGATGTGAAGATTTTCACATCAACGACGCAAGAGAATCCCGGCCGTCCTTTCTACGGATGTGTAACGAAGCAAAATGTAAGTGGTTCATCTAGATTTGCTTAGTTTTTAGCTAATCTGACATCGATTTGTTACATAGAACCATTTGTTTAAGTGGGTTAAAGAATCGGTGTTTGAGGAGGTTGAAGATGTGTTACCGAAATTTGGGAACCTCGAAAGTGAAGTTACAATCTCAAGGCCGAGATTGAGTTCATGAAGGATATGATGCAAGAATTGAGAGCTGAAGTAATGGGTTGCAAATGTAAAATTAGGAAGTTAAATGTAGTTTTCGGAACTTGTTTTGTCTCTACCGCAGTCATCGCCTATCTCCTTTATCGTCGTCTGTAAGGAGCTTAACATTGAGTATGGAATGGTGTTTAAATTGAGCATGAAATGTTGTTTAAAACCGATATTATGGTCTTTGTTTAATGGTGTTTAATCTTTGTTTAATCTATGGCATTGACTTTGTTTAAGCTTTGTTTAATCTTTCTGTAATCTATGGTCTTCGTTTAATGTAATCTATGAAATTGTCTATTAACCAAAAGCAAAACGAAATAGCAATATGTCTTAAAAAGAAGAAGTTTTAAAGAAGGATAAGATGTCTTAAACGAAATAAGAATATAGCCGAAAATTGGTTTCAACAGAACCAACAAAAACCATCATAGCCGATAAGTAGAAAAAACCATCATAGCCGATAAGTAGAAAAAACTATCATAGCCGAGAATCCAAAAAAAAAACAGAGGAATTGAGTCTTCTCCGTCTAAGCTTGGAATAATCCTTGTGATCCAAATTGTGACAGTCTTTGTGATCCTCCTTGTGATCTAGTTTGTGAATCCAACTGTGATCCTCCTCCCTGAAGTGTTTCAAAAAAAACACAAAGTGTTAGAAACATGAACTCAATCATAAAACAGGAAATTCATTTAGAGACTAACCTCACTCTTCTTTGGCCAACCCCTTGGTCTTTTAGCTGGAGGTTCAACACTAGGTTTCAAACATGATGACTTGTTGTGCCCTTATTCCCTACAGTTTGAGCATGTCATGATGCGATGTTCTCGGGTTAACTTGGTTTTGTCCTTCTTAGAAGAAGTTTCATTAATGCTTTTACGCCTTGCATATTTACTTGGTCTACCACGATTGTTTAATCTGTCTGGTGGTGGCAAGACAGGCAACCTAGCTAACCTAGGCCATAGCTTCATCCCGTGGACTGGTTGTATACTACGCTGATATGTTGCCTGTCAAGTCTTAGTTGTGAAATACTCAGAGACATAGTCTTCCCACTTGAATTTTTTGCTCACGATAACACAAGCAGCATATTACAAGGAATGTCATTCAGCTGCCACTTTCCACAACCACATATCTTCTTACTCATATCAACACGATACGCACAACCATGCCATTCAATCTCATGGATATCACCATTAGTCAAGTGCTTGACACATTCCCGAGACTTCTCTATGGCAGATTGTATCTCAGCATGTGTGTTCCTTGTAAACATTGTTGTGCACCTGTTCGCAATGATAAGCAGTTCGGACCATACATTGTCTCCTTATGCTTTCCAACAAGTCAAGTAGAAGTTGCTTCCTAGTCTCCTTAATGGTCCTATTGAAAGATTCACACAAATTATTCAGGTTATCATTGCAGCATGAACCAACCTTGAAAAATGTCCGAGACCATGTTGGTGGATCTGTTTTGAGTAGGGAATCATAAGCAGCTTCATTGTATTGTCTCAATGCCACCATATTATCTGCATACTCTCCTTCGGTATAGCTTCGAGTTATTTTCCAGAACAACCTTTCAAGCTCCATATCATGACTATCTCTTTTCCAGTTTCCTAGAATGTGCCTCGCACACATTCTATGTTCTGCTTCCGGAAGTTGATTGTGCACAGCTTTAACCAAACCCTACAAAAGATATGATTGTAAGTACAATACACAGTTAATTAGAAGTACACAACACAGGTTAATACAAATGTACCTTTTGCTTATCGAATATGAATGTGTAGTCTTTTCCCTCACCAAGTCCCAAGTCTCTTTTCAGATGATTAGTAAACCAATCCCAATTCACATCATTCTCTATCTCAACAACAGCCCAAGCAATAGGGATAATTCTATTATCTGCATCTCTTCCAATTACAGATATCAACTGTTCATATACATCCCATTTCAGAAAGGCACCATCAACACCTATGATAAGTCTACAACTAGTCTTCCAAGCGACCCTTTGTGCTACAAAACATATATATATATATATACGATCAAACCCTTGCTTGCTTCTTGGAGTTGGACCCGAATAGTTTGACTCTCCATGATGGTTCCTTCGTTTGTCCTGTGAATCTCTGCCTCATAATCCCAAATGCGCGCAAACTGTTCTTCATCAGTACGTCTTCTTGCCCTTGTTAGTTTCGTCTTCGCTTTCCGACATTGCTCCTCGATAACAATCAAATTGTACCTTCTCCGTATCTCAGCTGCCATCTCCACCGTAGTTATTGTTGGCTTTGTCCTCAACCTCTCCTCAAATAATTCAGCAATGCTTGAACTCTTCAACATCTTCGAGAACCCAGACCGGATACATATGTGTCTGTTTTCATAATTTTTAATCTGCAACCTGTTTTTCCTCTTCTCGTATGAGTAATACACTCTCCACTTACAATTGTATTATTTGCCCGAGCACACCGCACCAACCATATTAGATGCTGACTTCTATAGTTTGATATCGTATCCGGTTGTTAGAGAATAATTGAGAAGTGCCTGCTTGAATTCATGAGCGGACCGAAATATCTTACCCAGACTTAGAATTTCAGGCACTTCTTCTTCATCCTCCGGTCTCTGTTCTTTGACATCTTCATCTGAAGGTGCATATGGATCTGGAATGTTAGCCTTAGTCCACAAATCAACTTCCTCATCTGACGCATGATCTTCTTCTTCTTCACCTTCACGATCTTCACCATCATTATCTTCACCTTCTTCTCCTTCTGAAGCTTCACTTTCTCCTTCTTCATCGTTGTCATCTTCGGCTTCCGCTTCATCATCGACGACTTCACAGTCATTTCCGGCAATAGACTATGCCGCATCATCCTCTCTTTCCTCTTCCTCGTCTGCCTCAGTGACTCGTGGTTCACTCTGTCGTCCTGACTCCGCTTCAACACCCGCTTTTTCTCTCTGTCGTTGCGTCTCGGCTTCAGCGATGGCCTCTCTCTGTCGTTGAAATTCAGCAATGTCTTGTTCTCTCCGACGATAAGACGGTAAGTTCATGAGACTCACCATCGTCGATCTGGGAGAGCAATCAAGCTACCGATTTGGGTCGATTAGGAAAAGCAATCGATTTAGGGTTTTTAAGGTAGGAAGATAAATCGATTTGGGGTTATTGTGAGAGTTGGGAGAAATTTAGGTTTTTTTATGGTTTTATATCGATTTTGGAGCATTGTTACTAACGACATAACAACGTTTATTAGAGATGTCAACGGAAGTTAAGTCTGACTTTTTTCTGATTAATTTGGCTCGGACAACATAAGATCATGGTTTGTTTGGTGAATACGGAAGTTGGTGGTTAAAAAGACAAATCTACGCTTGTACATGGTTTTTTTTTACCGTTTCTCCTTCATTCATATGGTAAAGATATATTTCTTTCGTTGGATACATCATTTTTCAGTTTTACAAAGAGACGGAAAAATTTTTATTTGACATGAAAATTTAGTCATGTGGTTTGATGATTTTGAATTATTGCTTGGTATAGTACTGTTAAACGTTGTTTGTTATTAACTCGTTGAACAAAACTTTACTATATGAATCTATGTGTATTGTTAATGTATTTGATAAGTGATGAATTTTGAACGTATTTTGGGTTCTTATTGACTCAATAATATTAAAGGCACTAGATGAAACTACACTTATTATGAATTGAGAGTGATGCAAATAACTTTACTCAGTTTACCTATAAAATCTAGTAAAATTCTTAGATTTGTTGAAAATATGGATTGTGAATAATCCGAGAGACTAATTTTTGATAATTAATGTGCGGAAACTAGCTCTGGGCATATTAACCGAACCCAAAAACCGACCCGAATCCGATCCAAAAAATCCGAACCGAACTCGAACCACCATTATAGAAATAACCGAACGGATAATGTTTTAAAGTATTTGAAAATCCGATCCGAACCCGAACCGAATCCGATACCCGTGGGAACCCAAAAATACTCGAAATATAAGTGTATATATATAAAAAATATATTAGATATATGTGTTATGTATTTTCGGATAGATTAGAATAAAAAGTAACCAATGTTTTAGTTTTTTCTGGATATTTCGGTTATTTTGGGTAATTCGAGTAGATTTGGGTAAAAACTAACCGATGTTTAGTTTTTTTTGGGTATTTTGGATATTTTTGGATAATTCGAGTAGATTTGGATACATTTGGATAAAAATACCCGAACCCGAACTAGGAACCGAAATTTTTTGGCTATTTATCGGATATCAATATTAAGTATATACCCGACCCGAATCCGCAAAAAACGGAACCGAACCTGATCCGGTTTTTATAAATAACTGAATGGGTCTTCAACCCCTAAACCCGAAAATCCAAAACCCGAATGAATCCGACGCGAATCCGAACGGGACTCCGAACGTCCAGGACTAGCAGAAACGATTTAAACAATAAAGCAATAACGAGATGACACGATATTTAATGAGGTAATTCGGTCGATTTTTTCAAACCCGACCACTAATCCTTAGCTGCAAAAAATAATTGATTAGATATCATAAAAAAGACAAAAAAAAAAAAAAGTCACATATATCTTATACATGAACTAAGTTACCACGAGTAAAACATTTACTCCCCCTTAATCATGGATGTTTTCTTCTTACGGAAGTCCTTGCTCTGTGCTCTTCACATCGGTAACAACCTCTTCCCAATGATATCTCTACCAATAAACTCATCTCATTTTTGTGCTAACAACTTCTTTGTTTCTAGTTCTTTGTTTAAACAGAACAAGTAAGACACCTTCATTTTAATAACACATCTTTAACAGTTCAGCTCAAGGGTCTACATAGACCACGAAATTAATTCACTCTTTATAGTAAACTCATCTTCTTGCTCTTCAAGTAATGTACTTAATGCTCATCAATTCTCCAACCATTATTTTCTTGCAACACAAAAGGAAACAAAAAAAAATCACCAAATTAATTTAATTAATAATTTGCTTAAAAAAAACAATTATACTCTTTTATTTTGCTCCACAATTTAGCAAATCAAATGAAAACATAATACTATTTTCTTGATTCTCAACAGATTGTTATCCATATATTTCAATAACGTATCGAATTGTTTTAACTAATAACTATACATGCAACCATGGCCTCATCGAAGAAAAGTTTTTTCCAAATTAGAATTATTGAAAATATATTTGAGACTTTTATCTCAGAATAGAATATGTAAAAAATATTTGGGGGTTACACGTATATTAATCAATGTGTTCGAGTCATTATTTAATTAGTCAAAACTTATGTGGTCATTTTAGTATAGTAAATGATATGGGACATAAGTGTTATGGAAACTAATGTGTAGATACATTTAGTAATTTCTAATTTGATGAGAGGCAGAATTAAAAATTATTTCTATATAAATAGAGGGTTATGGTCTCTAAATCAACTCTAACTAGAAATATATAAATTCTATGCATCCTTATCACCAGATACCTAAAACTATTCAAGGTTTGTTTTGGAAGACCTAATCCCAAATTCATATTCTAAGCTATAGATTCATTAGATATGTTTCCGCTTTCGTTATTTTTCATCAGAAACTGACATAGAATCTATGGTCATAGAAGCACCAATATTTTTCAAAATATTGATTGAATTAGCTATTTTAGTATTTTATACATCGAAATAACATAATGGAAATCATTTTCTTTTAGACGATTTTATTCTTGGAATTACTATTACTCATCTTCTCCTTTTTCATAGTCAATAGGATATGTATTAGATTGTGAAAGTCTATATTTGTGGGAACAAAAGGTAGCAAGACGAGTTAAGAAAGTAGGAGAGCACAATGAAAAACTCTTTTGTAGCTGATATTGTCTACATTTGTAGGAATAAAAGTTGCAAGATAAGGCGTTATATTGTTTGGTGTTTGCTTTGCTTGTTTCTAGTAAACGTAGGGTTTAATGACTTGGATTGTTCTGTACCTTGTATTTTTGTTATGTTCTATGATGTATATGCAACGGGTCTGTTTTTTAAAAAATTTCCCATGACCTATACATGCTTAAGCCGGCCAGCATGAATTTTAAATCATCAGGTTGAAGTTGACCTGGATGACACAGGAGATATCGATGGGTCGAGCGACGCTAACCATTAGGTCTCGGCACATATAATTTAGATACAGTTGATCGTGACATCATCTAAATCATGTTTTATAATTAGATTTCACATTTTTAAAGTTTAATAATCAGAAGTCAGCGAAACTTATATTGTATGGTGGAAAATAAATTATAAAATGAACATCTTCGAAACAAAATCTTTTTCTTTTTAACTTATTATAAAAAATCTAATAATAACCGATTAAAATATATGTATCTACGAATAATCTAATACGCGAAAATAGGATGCACATTATTACTTATTAGCATTAGCAACATAAAATACAAATAGTCAACTAACCGCATTCATGAATGGAATGTCATCTGTCAATCATTAGATTTGGTGATACGGAATATATATATATATATATATATATATATATATATATATATATATAATATATGTAATTAACATATGTGATATATATGCGAGAGGAAAAAAAACATGGCCAATAATAATTAAAATAAAATAGCTGGACATTTTTCAAATATCAAAAAGTTAATTTATACATATAATTGAGATTAACTGTCTGAAATAATGAGACTAACCAAGGAAGAAAATGTATGTTTACTACTAAGAATTTGTTATGAGAAATAGAAATTTAATTATGAAAATTAACTTTACACCGTTGGAAATTCAAATATGTTTTCATATTTTAACTTTACATCGTTGGAACACAAAAAGTGGTACTATTTTATATGCATGAATATTTTGCGTTCCTTTAAACATTGACAATTTGACATGCGTTTGTTTATCAGTTAATATTTGTTATTCATTAGAAAACTCGGGACGACCAAAATAATTAACATGCAACGAACCAGACGATAGATGCTCCTGGGAGATCAAAAACGTAACGGACTTTGACTTGTATAATATATAGTTGCATGTTTGATGTTAACACAGCATCGCCATCATTAATTCGTCCTTGCAGTCTGCCGAACTATTTAATCTCAAATAATCAATAAGTACAAGTTGAAGTGTTAAAATGGGTCAAACCTCATCGATTTGATCTGATCCCATTCACAATTCATTAACTCTAATAGTTTTATTATTTGGATTCTAATAAATTGATAAGTCAAATTAAATATGGATCAGTTGGTTAGATAGATCATATAGGTTGGGTTGTAATTGTTTATGGTTAACCATTAACCCATTAAATTATCATACTATAATCATCATCATCATCCTTATCATCATCATTTATCATTATTATACCAAAAAATTTCTGCAAAAAATCAGATTTTGTAATTTTTCCGCCAAGATCACGGTTTTATAATTTTTCCACCAAAACACATTTTTCTGCCAAAAAACACATTTTCACAATTTCTAGCCAAAAAATAGATTCCATAATTTTTTCAGCCAAAAACGTGATTTCGTAATTTTTCCGTCAAAAACAAAGTTTCACAATTTTCCCGTCAAAAACGCAAAATGATCATATATGATGATAATAATTATTAATTAATAATTTCTATGTTTATAATTTTAAATTAATTAAATTTTTATCTTCATGGATCAACTCATTTAACCATTAAAATCATCAAATTAATTAGATTTATGAGTTAAATCGATACATTTAACAAATGAATTGGGTCAACTCATAAACCATTTAAGTCTCAAACTCATCGGATTATGAGTTAGTTTGATTTGGTTTATCCATTTGACACTCCTAAATACATATAAATCCGTAAAGGATAATGTAAAATCCAATAATATAAAAAATTTCATTCGACGATAGTTCAAATATTGTGTTTAAAATTATTTGATGCAATCATACTCGAAACTAAGACGGTTGACACCAAAGAAAAATAAAAAGAATTAAAAGAAATGGACCATATATTTATATCTCTGCACCTGAATAACAATGGAAATTAAGTTGACCCAGCATACGAAATTGTTAATTTTTCTATACTTCCAATTCAAAACAAATTAACAAGTGGATTCAGCTATGTCTGTTATACCTAACACGAAGTCCATTTTAACTTTCGTTGTAAAATTTTAATAATATAAATGTACATATATTGTAACATTTGTTTTGAAAAATAAAAATATAATTTTAACACTACAAGAAAACTCGCGATTTGCGATGGAAATTTGCGATGGCATATTTCCGTCGCAATTTGCGATGAATCCGCGATGACTTCGCGAAGACATTGCGATGGAAGAGAAAACCGTCGCAGTTTTGCGATGAAAATTTCCGCTGATTGCGATTTAAATAAAGATAATTTTGCGATGATTTAGCGAGGGAACGAGAGGTCATCGCAAATTCATCGCAAATTTGCGATGAATTAGCGATGAATAATTTTGCTGCAAATTTCGTGGATTTGCGATGACCTTAAGACGTCCTCGCAATATCATCGCAAATTGATCGCAAATTTGCGATGATGCGACGGATATTATTTTCTACGATTTTGCGAGGTTGGGCATGGTGATAAGTGAACGCTTTTAAATGAAATGTACCTAACTATTCGCGAACAAATCCGCAAATATATCGCAGCCATCGCAAATTTGCGCAGTCCATCGCAAAGCGCCGCAGATTCAGAGCAGATGCATCGCAAATATTCGTCCGTAGCAAATGCCGCAGATTTCTATAAGAATGCCGCCGCAAATTTTTCCAATCTATAAATACCAAACGGATTTAGTTATTTTCATAACAATTCAAACACTTATTCAACAATCGAGAGAAAAAATATATATACGTAATCTGAGTGAAGTTAAAAAATGGCGTCCGAGCACGGTATATGAATTACAAGTGGATGTATAATCGAAAAGATCCGAGACGAGGAAGTGACAAAGGAGTATCGTGGAGCGAGCATTCATCCGCCAGCCACTAATAACCCATATGCAAGGGGTGATTGTAATATTTTCTGCCTAGAATGTGCAAGAACAATCAATATTTGAAATTGATACTGTGAAGACGCATCTGTATAATGGATTTATGCCGAACTATTATGTCTGGTTTTCACGAGGATTTTAGTCTGCGTGAAAGTAGTAGCATGTGATGGTGTTGATCAACCGGGTTATACTGCTAATTATAACTACCAAAACATGTTTAAAAATTATCAAGAGTCTTATCCGAAAAGGTATCATGATATGGTCACGATGCATTTCATGAATCTATTCCTGCATTTGTTGATGAAAATAGGGAAGAACCTAACGTTGAAGACAAGTTTATGATATGTTAGACTCTGCAAATCAACCTATCATGAGGGATGTAGGAGGGTTATCTAAAGCCACCTGGCATCTGATGATGACAATTAAAAAGTGATAATAACCAACGAAAATGCATGGACGAATAAGTGAATTATTTAAAGAGTATTTGCCATAAGATAATATTTCCGCCGAGAGCTACTACGAAATACGTAAATTAGCTGGTCTTGGGTTACCATCGAAATGATTGATGTGCATTGATAATTGTATGATTTTTGGAAAGACGACGATAAGCTGCAGGAATGTCAATTTTGGGGAAGCCGAGATATCAACCAACTACCGAAGGACCGTGATCTCATACCAACGATGTGGTATTTGCACCGATAGATTAAAACGGTTATACCAATCGAAAAGACATCGGTGGCAATGAGATGGCGCACAACATACAACGAGGATGGGGAGGTCCGACATCCGCCGATGCAAAGCGTGGCAACACTTCCAGACGGACATTCGACTTTGCTAACGAGTGTAAATGTCTATTTTGGCTTCTGACGACGGTTTTAGCCCATTTGGTTTGTCTGGGAGACAATACTCGCCTGCCCGTCATAGTGACGCCATACAATCTTCCACCAGAAATGTGCATGCAAAGGAATTCTTGTTTATGAGTATTCTAGACGGGTCCGAAGCATCCAAAGCGATCTCTCGACGCAACCTTTGATTCACGAGTTGAAACAGTGTGGTATAGGTGTGACTTTCGATCATTCACAACAACGCAATTTCAAAATGCGGCAGTTAATGTGGACAATTAGTGACTTTATGGAATGTTATCGGCTGGACCACACATGGGAGGTTATCGTGTCCATATTGCTTGGATCGATCGATGCTTTTCAACTAAAGCATGGAAGGAAACCATGCTGGTTTGATTGTCATCGCCGCTTTCTTCCATGCATCATTCTTACCAAGAATAAGAAACTATTCAAGAACGTGCGTGTTCCCCCAGTGTATATGTCGAACAAGAGCGAGATTGATTATTATGGTGCGCAGAAACATGTACACGTGGGGAAATTGGCACACTACGGTAAACATGCGACGGATATGGGAGTTGTCACAATGGCAAGAAAAGTATCTTCGGAGCTTCCATACTGGAAAGATCATCTATTACGGCACAACCTTGATGTGATGCACATCGAGAAAAAAATTTTCGATAACATCATGAATACGATTTTAATGCAGTGGAACGCAAGAGTAAAGACAATTTCAAATCAAGGTTGGACTTGGCGAAATATGCGGAAGAGTTAGCGATATTACAAGGGATGGAAAATTACCTATTCCGATATTTCGCTGTCCGGAATGCAAAGCAAGTGTTGTTTGACGGTTGCTTCGTAAGTAAAATTTCGATGGGTATGTGTCCAAATTCGATGGGTATGTGTCCAAATTTTCTTCTCGATGGGCGGGTCTCATATTCCCGATACTCATCATCGCACCGATCCACCGACAGACAACCGCCACCACCTCCACCTACACAGCCCACCATGTCGACGCTGACCATGATCCGTCATACAGCTTCTTAGTCAGCCAGTCATGACCGTCTACCACATCTTGATCCTGCCTGCCCTCGGGACTTTCTAATTTGTTTTATTTTTTTACATATTTAATTTTTAAATGTTTAGTACTATATTTAATTTAATTATCTTTTAAAAATAATTCAGGTTCACGATGACGGCTCAGAGCGCTAAGGTGCTCGATCCGAAAGAGATTTCAAAGAACCTCATGCTAATGGACGCACTCGAGATATGTCACCCAGGTGGTTCGAGGCATTCTGTAAGTTTCAAAATTTTATTTATATCAAAGTATTAATTGTTATATTTTTATCAACATAATTTTTTGTAGCAATCATACCACGGGATCATGTCATTACATCGACGTTCGCAAAGACTTTGAGCAAAAGTTCAAGGCTCGAATGTGTGACCAGGTGGGACGTGGAAGAGCAAGTGGAGAAAAGAGGGCGACAATGCGATGCCTCGGTGGATGGAGCTTGAGGTCTGGAAAGGCCTCGKGGCGAATTGGTCGGCTCCGAGGAGTGAGACCCGGAAATGCTCGAGCTGCCCGCCTTTCGATCCCGACGGGACGGTGTCAAGCATCGTTCGACAGCTATCGCTTCAACACGAGCTCGAAAGATATTAAGTTTTTTATAAATTTTAAATATTTAAAATTTTACATTAAATATGATAGTAATTATTTATATATATTTAGCGAGACCGTGGAGGCCGCGACACGATTCTTGCTCCGTTCTTAAACGGCGATCGATGGATCGCTTTCGAGGAAACCGGAGGCTCTACCACGACGTCACTTCCAAGATGCAGGAGCGACTCAAGCCATGTGATGATCCCGAGAGACCGCTGCCTCTCCGCCATGAAGAACAAAATTTTTGAGGTATGTCTTTAAAATTGTGTAAATATTTGTAATTATGTTTATGCTTAAATTACAATTTTTTTTCAGGTCGCTCCCCGTAAAAAGGGAGAATTTATGGTGTCGGTTCCCGCAATCGAAGATTGACTCGCACTTCTGCATCGCTTCAGCTTCATCCCGCCAGATTCGAAGCTCTTCGACTATCATCCGTCTCAGCTAACATTATCGAAGCACGAGTCGCAGATGTCCAAGTATGATAAGCTTTTTCACTACTTGGGCACGAAGGACGGATTTCACACGCTTCTTCGACGAGTTCGGAGATGACACCGGTTCTGAATGAACCGAACGACGGGCCACCATCGGATCTTAGTTTTTTTCTCGTATTAAAACAAATATTGTATTTTCATATTTTTAATATATTATGAATTTTATTTTTATTTGGATTTTAATATTAAATTTAATTTAATTAGATTTTTTAAATTATATTTTAATTTTAATTTATATTTTAATTAAAATCGAAATTATATTAATCTATTATTATTAATATTAAAATCCATCGCAAGTCCATCGCAATATTGCGAGGKATTTGCGATAAATATAGAAAGAGGCATCGCAAGGCCCTCGCAATATTGCGATGGACTTGCGATAAATAGAGAAAGAGGCATCGCAAGGCCCTCGCAATATTGCGATGGACTTGCGATGGATAGATTAGCTGTCATCGCAAATCCCTCGCAATATTGCGACGGACGTGCGATGGATTTTTTGCGAGAACAACTGTTAAACGCTAATTCGTCGCTGTTCTGCGACGGATTTGCGATGTATATTTGCGACGGATTAGCTACTGCTTTATTCCGTCGCAAATATGCACAATCTCGATGATTTTCGATTTGCGATTACACGATTATTTGTTCTGCAAGTCCGACGCACACGACTTGCGATATATGTTTCCATCGCAAAAGCGGTATTTTCTTGTAGTGTAAGCAAAATGGAATGTTACATTTGAAATCTTGAAACAGAAATTTATTGTAAACGGTTGTAGTAAATATTAAGATATAATGAAGCTTGTGGAATTAATTAATTCTATTGCAGGTATTGTTTCATATGCTACGCATTTTATATATTTAACTAAACATAATGACAACGACTAGTATTTCTTCCCATTTAGATGATAAGATTAGTCCAAAGACTCCAAATCCTTGTTAGATTAGAATGATAGGAATAACTGAATAAGATTAATCCAAAACGCATGTGGGTTTACTGGTCGAGAATTTACTTTTCGTATTAGGATTATCTATATATAAAGTTTTTTCATCTTTTTTTTTTGTAGTATATCTGGAGTTTTTTCATTACGATTTTGATTCTAGTTGGTTATTGTGTATATATTAATTATAAGGGATAAGAAAATTACACGTTTTTCATATTTTAAATCGAGTATTATATATATATATATATATATCAATATACATGTATACCAATTTGTTCCTTTCGTCCTGAACTAACAACGTCAATTTTAAGATCAATCATTTGAATATATGGAAAACTAAAAGTATTAACTAATTTAGTTTGAATATAATTAGAGTCCTCATATTGTGCTAGTAATCGGTGACCTAACCAACATAAAACGATAGTTTATCAATTGAAAAATATAATTAACCATATAAAACTCGAATTTGTTATAAATTCTGCATAACGATAATATAATTCTGCTAAATAATTAATATAATTTTCACAAGTATAATAACGGTGATCACACCGTATTTCACACAGATGGAACGAATAGTACATTTGATGTGCATGAATGTTTTTCTAAAAACTGACATGCGTTTGTATGTTATTTTATATTTGTTTTCTTATTATTAGTAGAAAACTTGCGAAGGCCAAAATAATTAGCATGCAACGAACCAGAAGAAATAGCCCCGGCAGGGTGAACTAAAAGTAAAGAACTCTTGTGACTTGTATAATATATATATAGTTTGCATGCATGTTTGATGTTAACACAACATCTCCATCATTAATTCGTCCTTGCAGTCTCCCAAACTAATTAATCAAATAATCGATAATATAGATTAAGTCCCTCGAGAATAATGTAAATCCAATAATATAATGTGTTTCCTTCGACGACGAATAATATTCTGATATCTGTACATCTGTAATAGTGATCATTATTATTTGAACACAATTCATACTTATAAAAATAGATGATCTCTAAATATATTCTTTCAAACAAAAGAGAGGTAATGAAATGTTGGATCATATACATTTCTACCTCCAAATATTTCTCTTACTGAAATGTGAATATATACTCAAACATCAAAACATATACAGTGAAGACTTTCTTCAATTCCTATTAAATTTCGCTTTGTATCTTTTTATAATCATTACAATGGAATTAAATTCAGACAAAGAAACTTCAATTGTTTCTTGAATTCTTAAGGGACGACGATCTATTTCCCCATGAATTGATATTTCTAAATCTTAATCCCCACAAATCTAAAGTTCTCATCTATTTCCCCATCAGACGATCTATTTCCCCATAATTTGGTTTTTTTGTATTAAACCCGATAGAAACCCAAATACTAAACCGCATCAAATCATGCTAAACCAGTCCAATCCAAACCATAACCATTCGAACCCAAACCTTAACCGAATTTTATAGGTAACTGATATAAAACCGATTTTTAAACCCAATTCTGCTTCTTCTTCTTTCCAAACAGAGTCTCTTCTTCTTCCTTTTCTTTTTCTTCTTCTTCTTCTTCAACGAAGCAACAACACAAGGTTTGGTCTAGTAAATGTTACAAATCAAAATCACAAATATTAGATTTTGGACACAAAAAACATCAATAAATCAATAAATTTGTCTTTAACCAAGAATAGTCCGAGCATCACCACCACCGATTGATTTCCTTCCTCTTCCTCCTCCACCAGCAATTGATTTCCTTCCTCCTTCTCCACCGCCATTAATGGCTGAAGCTGCAGCTTGATTTCAGATTCAAATTCGGATTAAACCCAAATCTCGTCTTCTTCTCCGGCAAAACCTTGATTTCTTCTTCTATGAAACCAAATCTCACTTGTTCTTCCTTTAGAATTTTCGAATTCTCATTTCATTCGAAGCTTTGATTCTCGTAATCTCACGTATACTTCATATCTAGGTCCTCTCTCAAATCCGTAATCACCATTTTCCACCAAAAGCTTGAGTTTTTGTTGTGTTTCGGACATTGGATCAACAGAAAATAACAGAAACCTTAACCCGACAATCCAATTATACCCGAGAGTAACCAAAGGGCTCACCTCAAGTACCTCAATCCAGGCTTTGATTCTCCTCTCGCCGGTTTCTTCTCCGATTCTTCAATGATGAACAGCGGCGTGATTGACGGCTTTCTTGCGTCGGCCGGTTTAAATCTTCCAGTGATTTACGGAGAGACGACGGTGGAAGGTGATCCAAGACTCTCAATTTCGTCGGAAACGATGATTGGGACTGGAAATTTCAAGAAAATGAAGTTTGATACATATACTTAGGTTCACATGTAGCTTTGTTCTTGAACTACATAAACTAAAGTTTAAGAGTGTTTTTTAGATTATAGTGGGAAGAAGAAGAAGATGATGAACAGAGAAGAAGAAGATTGGTTTTCTGGATTTAAAATTGGTTTTCTATCGGGTTTAATGCGAAAACCAAATTATGGGAAAATAGATCGTTTGATGAAAATGATGAAACTTTAAATGATTATGGTTTGAAGATATTTATGAAAATAGATCGAAGTCAAAGTTTTGTGGAGATATGTCGTGATAAGACTATTATTGATGGGGAAATAGGTCCTCGTCCCAATTCTTAATTATATACAACATTAAATCCCCCTCAACTTTGTTGTTTTAGAGAAACAAAGGATAAATATGATATGCATAAAGGAAAAAAGATTACGACATAGTTTTTTGTTGTTCTTTTGTATCCTTTCACACCAATCATAAAAACCATCTTGTACAGTAGCTATAACGTTTGAAATCGTTTTAAACGAGTTAGTTATCTCAAATTTATGTTTACGGTAGTGGACGGTCATTGAAATGATAGTCTTTTAATATATACATATGTGTCCATAACATCAAAAAAAATTGCGAAAACAAAATTATTATTGTCCTTCAACCAAACTTAATCATATCAAATCTTATTAATTATACGCTCGAGACCTTGATTATATTTGCACTTTTTAATATTCAGAAATAACAATCATATTATTATTTTACATTATTAGAAATTTAAAATATCGTAACGTATACTAATATTGTCCCATCGACCACTATATAAACAACACAAGTCACAATACAATACTCATCACACAACACAAAACATTTCATAAAGGTCAAACAAGAAATCTAAAAGAGAAACAAAATGGCAGCACGAGCCACATTCATAATCTATGCTCTCTTCCTAACCTCACTCCAACTCCTCCTAACACGCCACGTGTCCTCCGCCGCCGGAGGATCATGGAATGTCCTCCTCCCCAACGTCGGAATCTCCGCGATGCATATGCAGCTTCTCCGCAACGACCGTGTCGTAATGTTCGACCGAACCAACTTCGGACCATCGAACATCTCTCTACCTAACGGTAACTGCCGTAACAACCCCAACGACGCCGTCTCGAAAATCGACTGCACAGCTCACTCGATCGAATACGACATCGCAATGAACACCGTCCGTCCCTTAACGGTACAATCAAACACATGGTGCTCATCCGGTTCGGTTAGACCAGACGGTGTTCTCGTCCAAACCGGTGGAGAC
This sequence comes from Boechera stricta, assembly GCA_018361395.1. Taxonomy (NCBI): domain Eukaryota; kingdom Viridiplantae; phylum Streptophyta; class Magnoliopsida; order Brassicales; family Brassicaceae; genus Boechera; species Boechera stricta. Next base: position 3,020,144 of record CM031539.1, on the reverse strand, counting down.
CGAGACGGAGAACTAAAGGCGAGAACGTTATCTCCTTGTAATAACAATCGATGTGATTGGGTCGAAATTAACAACGGTTTAGCGAAGAGAAGATGGTACTCTTCCAATCATATTCTTCCCGACGGTAAACAAATCGTCATCGGAGGTCAAGGACAATTCAATTACGAGTTCTTCCCCAAAACGACATCTCCTAACGTAGTCGCGTTGCCGTTTTTGGCCGAGACTAATGATCGAGGACAAGAGAATAATCTTTATCCCTTTGTCTTTATGAATACCGATGGGAATTTATTTATATTCGCTAATAATCGAGCGATATTACTCGACTATATTAAAAACACGGTGGTGAAAACTTTTCCGGCGATTCCCGGTGGTGATCCGAGGAGCTATCCGAGCACTGGCTCAGCCGTGCTATTACCGTTAAAGAATCTTGAAGCGGTTAAAATCGAGGCGGAGGTTCTGGTGTGTGGAGGTGCACCGAAAGGATCATACAACCTTGCTTTTAGAAGGAAGACTTTCGTAAAAGCGCTTGACACGTGTGCAAGGATCAAGATTAACGATGCGAATCCTCAATGGACGGTGGAGACGATGCCACATGCTAGAGTCATGGGAGATATGACGCTTTTGCCTAACGGAGATGTTTTGATTATCAACGGTGGAGCTTCTGGTTCTGCTGCATGGGAGCTTGGTCGTGAACCGGTTTTAGTACCGGATCTATACCATCCCGAGAATCCGGTTAACTCGAGGTTTGAATCCTTAAACCCGACTACAATCCCGAGAATGTATCACTCCGCGGCGGTTCTTTTACGTGACGGGAGGGTTCTTGTCGGTGGAAGCAATCCTCATGCGTTTTATAACTTCACCGGAGTGCTTTTCCCGACAGAGTTAAGGTTGGAAGCTTTCTCTCCAGTTTATCTAGAACCGCAGTTTGCGATTCTTCGTCCGAAGATTCAATCTCCTAAATCGCAGTCCAGGGTTAGGTATGGGATGAATCTGAAGTTGAAGTTTATGGTCATCGGAGAAGTTAAGGGTCCGGTGAAAGTTACAATGGTGTTTCCTTCCTTCACGACTCATTCCTTCTCGATGAATCAGAGGCTTTTGGTTTTAGACAATGTTAAGTTTACCAGGAAAGGTAAATCAACGACGTATGAGATTCAAGTGAGGACTCCGAGGTCGGCGATTATTGCACCCCCTGGTTATTATATGATATTTGTGGTGAATCAAAACATACCAAGCGAAGGTATTTGGGTAAGGTTACAATGATCCATATGTTTATATTTTCAGGCTGTGTGTACGTTTTATTTATTAATTGGTTGAATTGGTTCTCTAAAGAAGAACCTAATTAATCGTACATGAATGTAATAAAGTGTGTGTTCTCGATTTGATGATAATAAATTAATTGGATACTCTTGTTTTATGTCGGTTGTTCATTGATGTACATATTAAGAAGACTAATGCATCAAGGGGACCGAAGAAGAACGTAAGATATATATTGAAAAATAAAAGAAGTAAAAGTGTTTGATCCAATTTTATTTCAACTAATTAAATGAAAGCAAGGTCTTAATTTATTATATACAACAAACAAAGTACATATGTTAGCTAATTGACGCTTTATTGTCAACTTGAATTTTAATGGAGTATCTTTTGTTGGAAATCGAACTTGTAAAAGTCTTCAAGAATTGAATAATAGTTTTTTTTCCCTCCAGATTTAAATGGTGGTATTAAGTAGTATGGTAAATGTATATCTGCTGAACTCTTGTGAACTTTCAGAAGATCATTATTAAATCTTTTTAAATCGGGATTATACTTATCATGCAATTAATTTATATATATAATAATTTGGTAGGTTTTCTTATTAGTTTGCTAAGTTTTCTTATTATTTTATTGCATACCATTTTGGTAAATGATATGAAACTACGGAAAGATCTAACCAAAGAATGCAAAAAACTCGAATAAAATGTACCGTGTAAGCTAGATATATAATCCGTGGATTGATAATTCAGTTATAGAAAAACGATTTTATCAAGTAGAGGAGGAATCGACATAAATCAAGTTTGTAAGAAAAGAAATGTTATGTAACTTCTTTACTCAATCCACTTGACTAGTACTGAAAACATAATAGTGCTAAAAAGTTAACGAAATTGTTATAAATGTGACAAAATGAATAATATGGCTTACACAATAAATCATAATAAATCACATCCCTCATTTTGATATAACCATTTATGTCAATAATATAATATAAATAGTTGACTTTATACATTTATAAATCATGCAACAGATCTATAGTGTTCAGAATAGTTATGGCAACACTTTCTACAGATAGTTGAATATCATACACATGTGCACGTATCAAAACTTTCTCTTCAGCATATACGTCGGTTTTCATTTTCAATAGTAACGATATTATTATTGGCCATATGGTATCAGGAGTTGCACTTGAAACAAACATGAAAGTATGAAATAAATTCACGAAATATTGCATTACACTTATACTGACAAGACGCAAAAGAGAAGACCTAACAAAACAACCATAAAAAGAAAAGAAACACACCAAAGGGTTTTATCAGAGTACGAATCGCAAACTATATACATGATTCTATCTCCTCCCATCAAAGAACAAACGAAAACAACAAAAACAATATTTATATATAAGACAAATTCCCAGAATCATCAAGACGATTCAAGCACGTTCCCTACGAATGCGTCTGGCCAATTGAATGTCTTTGGGCATGATGGTGACCCTCTTTGCGTGAAGTGCACAAAGATTGGTGTCTTCGAACAAACCCACCAAGTATGCTTCAGCTGCCTCTTGGAGTGCGAGTATCGCATGACTCTGAAACCTTAAATCCGCCTAAAGTGAATATTAAATGAGATTAATTATGTATATTTCTACAAACGAAATCCAAAATCCAAAATCCAATTCCTAGATAATCCGACAAGAAATAACGAATCACAAAAACTATTAAACAAACGTGATTGATAAGTCAAATAACCTTAAGATCTTGGGCGATTTCACGAACAAGACGTTGGAAAGGCAGTTTACGGATCAACAATTCGGTACTCTTCTGGTATTTACGTATCTCACTGTGTTCCCATGCACGAAATGAACAACCATTTTCAACATCGAATAAAATGATTTTTCAATATATAGAAGAAAAGAGAAAACAGAATCTCACCGAAGAGCCACGGTTCCGGGACGGTAACGGTGAGCCCTCTTGACACCACCGTTGTACGGTCTTCCAGTCTTCCTCGCCGCCTGAAAAAACAGAATTGTAAACCTCAGAAATCCGATTCTCAAAACGTAATTCGTCACCCTGACATAATCTCAATATGCTCAGTGACAAAATAAAATGAGAAGAATAAAGAGACAGAACCTTTGTAGCGAGTTGCTTCCTTGGACCTTTTCCACCGGTAGATTTCCTCGCAGTTTGCTTCGTACGTGCCATTTCTTCAAATATTCAAAGCGAGAAAGAAAGAGAGAGAAACAAAGAAACTTCGATGATGATAACCGTCAATAACTTCCGACAGTTTCTTTTGATTGATTGCGAGAGTAATGGGTACGATGTACATAAAATTTCACTTATATAATGAGTCATGTTAAAGCGGTTTTTTTCATTATTTTAAAAAGACGGTTACTTTGGAGAGATGATATATAAAAGTAGCGAACCGGTTTCAATTTTGGAATTTCGTATAGAGAGAGGCTGACGTGGCGATCTTCGTATTCAATTTTTATTGGTTGATAGTGCGTTGGAATTGATGACGTGATTACTAATGGGTTTTTTTTGTTTCCCGTCTGGGCCAAATATCCATAGGTTTTACTCAAAGTGGATTTGGTGAAATGATACTATTGTTTAGAAAGGCCTTAATATATATATATATATATTTTTTTTTATTTTTTTATTTTTTTATTTTTTTTTGCCTTAACTGAAAATACAAATAAATGGTCAATTATAAAGTAGTGATAAATAAATTTGTCTATTGTTTTCCATATTTGTCTTTTTCAGGTTGAATACAACATTTTCTATTCCAATCTGCTGATTTTTGCATTTATTTTATAAATAGCATACTGTATTTATTTATATTTACACAATTTTATCTTGGCATGTATAGAAACATGAAAAAATATCCCTCTACAGTACAAAACAGGGAAAGAGAAATATAAGGAGAACAAACTTTGTAATTTAATAACAACAAGAAAAAAAGCACATTAAGCTAAAAATTTCCACGAGTGAACAAAACAAAAGATAGTGACAAGAAAAAGTAGAGACAAAACGTTACACAAAAGCAAAGCCAAATGAAGAGGAAGAAAGCAAAATATTAACGAATTAAATAAAGAAGATTTATTTTATTTTAAATATGTATATTCTTGGTAAGAGAGAAATACCCAAATCTCTTCAATTAATCCCTCTTTTTATACTTTATCTTTCTTTCTTTTTTGCTTCTTTCGTAGTTCTCTTCTGTACTTTATATTTTGTTTTGTGTTTAGGGTTTCTGAATTTGGTCTCCATTTTATTTTTCCCCCTTTTCTTCAATCTTTGTCGTCGCTTCCGATCTGCTCACTATCACTAGCCGTTGTTTTCCCGCCACTTTTAAGCTTCCACCGATTCGCCGCGTACCCAAATTGTCTTTGGATCTGCTTTTGGAATTTTGAAATTTTGATACTTTTTGGTCCGGAGAAGTTATGGCAGCTGCGATGAATTCGTCGGAGAAGAAGGATGAGAGCTCGGAGGAGAAGGGAGGTGAGTTGTTGTTTTGTGGCGCTACGGCTTGGGATATCGTTGGAAAACGCAAAGGTGGGATGGAAGGTAACTTGGTCTCTCCTACTCGGTTAAGGCCACTCGTCGGCATTAACATTCGATTCGTCGCCTCTGGTTGCGGTAACTACTGTTTCTCTTGAGTCCTCAAAGAGTTTTATTTTCTGATCTGTGATAATGGTCAAATCGATACCCTTTTACTCTTATCTTTCGACCAAGCTTACTGTTTTTCTGTGTAAATGTCTTTTATAGCTTCGTTTCATTGCGTGGCATTGGACGTTGAAGGTCGTTGCTACACCTGGGGACGCAATGAGGTATGCTCTGATCCAGCTTCGTTTCTTTTTTTTTTGCACTGGGTTACTTTATATAAGCTTCTCTCAAATGAAACTCTATGTTTGGTTTTTGGAAATTTTGCTCTATATATTCAGAAAGGTCAATTAGGTCATGGAGATATGATCCAACGTGACAGGCCAACGGTTGTGTCAGGACTCTCCAAGTGAGTTTCTGTTTCCTTGCTTGTTCTAACTCTTTGTTTGAACATTTACCTGGCTGCCAAAGCTTTGAATTGATTATAGTTAGACATTGAGCTTCTTTCTTTCTTTTTTTTTTTTATCCTCTTGTTCTGTTTCTATTAAAGGCACAAAATTGTGAAAGCGGCAGCAGGGAGGAACCACACGGTAGTGGTTAGTGATGATGGCCAGTCCCTTGCTTTTGGATGGAATAAGTTTGGGCAGTTGGGTTTGGGTTCAGCCAGAAACGGTATGAAAAACTGTACCTATATCTACTTGTGTCTTACCGTTCTCTAATGGTAAAAAATCTGTATTTTACAGGCTTTGTTTCTGTAGAAGTTGAATCATCGCCTCTTCCTTGTGTTGTGTCTGATGAGGTCACAAACGTTGCCTGTGGGGCTGATTTCACAGTGTGGTTATCATCTACTGAAGGAGCCTCTATACTGTATGGTTTCTCGGTTTTCTTTCGCCTTTAACAGGTCTCATTTTAGTAAGACTTCTTGCTCAGTTTCAGAGTGTTTGTTTGTTTATAGGACTGCTGGTCTCCCACAGTATGGTCAACTTGGTCATGGAACTGATAATGAGGTAACTTAGTTATCTGCGCAGTTTTAGATGTGAAACCAATGCAATTTCAACTCTTGTCTCTTACTTGTAGCTTAATTGTTTGTGATTATTTGAAACTTCCAAACATGTTTTTGAGCTCTTGTTTCTTGCAATGTTATGGAAAATTTCTATGAATCATTTAATTACTTTAGTCTCTCTAAATTGTACTTGATGAATAGATTCGGTAAACATGTCTCTGTCATTTACTTTAAACCAGATTACATTTTTTGTGTATCATTTCAGTTCAATATGAAGGATAGTTCAGTTAGACTCGCCTACGAAGCTCAGCCACGTCCTAAAGCCATCGCCTCTCTTGCGGGGGAAACCATTGTCAAAGTTGCATGTGGAACAAATCATACTGGTAGAAACCATATTTATTTCTCTATCCCCAATCTTTGCCTCTCAAGGAAGCTAAATACTCATTCTGATAATTAAAATTTCTCTTAATCAGTGGCCGTAGATAAGAATGGGTTTGTTTACACGTAAGTAACTTATCTGTTCAATATTTTGGTTACTTTGAACATCTGGTCCTTCAATATGTGATATGTCTGATGCATCAGTTTTTAATATCTTTTGAAACGTATGACAGGTGGGGCTTTGGTGGATATGGAAGGTTGGTACTAGGTCACGTTTAAGCTTGTAGATGGAAATTAACTTCCTCTTCCTCATGAGATGTTTGGTTGCCAATTTCAGGCTTGGACATAGGGAGCAGAAAGATGAGTGGGCTCCACGCCGTATTGATGTGTTTCAGAGGAATAATGTGTTGCCTCCTAATGCCATTGTTTCTGCTGGCTCTGCAAACTCCGCTTGTACCGCTGGCAAGTGACTTTAACCTGAACTGTCTTTTTGCCTCTTGTGTTAGTCTTCTGGTCCTATATTAAAAATTAAATTTAACTTGTTTGGGATTTTAGGTGGAGGACAGTTATATATGTGGGGAAAGATAAAGAACAATGGTGATGATTGGATGTACCCTAAACCTATGATGGATTTAAGGTTTAGACAGATTCCACAATTGATAAATTGCTTTTGATTTGATGATTAATGTAACATTATTCTTTTCTCCCGCAGTGGTTGGAACTTACGTTGGATGGATTCAGGAAGTATGCATCATTTTGTTGGTGCCGATAGTTCTTGCATAAGTTGGGGTCATGCTCAGTATGGAGAACTTGGTTATGGCCCCAACGGTCAAAAGTATGCCACACCATAACTAACTTTTAGTGTAAAAACCACATACGACTATCATTATAAACCCTGCTTCTTTCTCGTTTCAGATCCTCTGCAGCACCAAAAAAGGTGGATATGCTTGAGGGAATGCATGTAATGGGGTGAGTTCTCGAGTGTTTGCCTCAGAGATTAATTGGAACTTTTTCTAAATTCCTTGTGTATGTTTTTCTGTAGTGTGGCATGCGGTTTTTGTCATTCAATGGTCATAGTTGACAGAACAGATTTCGCTGATCGGCTTGAGCAGGTAACAAAAGAGAGCCAATTCTTATTTGTTTGAGCCCTCAATGGAAAGCTCAAGATGATATCTTTCTTCAAGGTTTGGTATTTCCTCATTTGTTTCCTTACGTTATTTATTCTGTCTGCAGCTCGAGATCTACGACGGAAAAGGATCATTAGAAGGTATAATCACATTAATATTAATCCCCTACAGAGTTTAAACATTTCTTGATGTATTTGATTGTTGTGAGCAGAGAGTGTAAAAGAAGTCAAGGAAGAAACTTTGGCACCGAAGCAACAAGCTGCCAAAAGAGGTGCTGCTTCTAAAAAGAGGAAAGCATCAAAAGCTTCTTCTGATTCTGAACAAGACAGTGATGAAGATAACAGCGACAAGGAGAAGGAAGCTCAAGGTAGTGATGCGGACAGTGACTACAGTGAAGATGGAGAAGAGGCCAATGGCAAGAAACAGAGCGCTAGTGGCAGAGGACGTGGCCGTGGAGGACGTGGACGCGGCGGCCGCACCAGTAACGGAAAGTCTCCGCCGGTGAAGACCGGTGGAAGAAGAGGAAGGCCACGTAAGTTTTAAAACTACTCTGACTCTGAACTTCGATGTGGTTTCTTTTTAACAGTTTTGTTTCTTTCTTCACACAATGAGAGACTCAAAATCACTTTTTATTTTTTTCATTGAACATTTGTTCAAGTATAATTCCTTAGGGAATTTTTATCGGCCTCTGTATTTTAGTGTAAACCACATCGAATGATTTTATTTCTAGAGATAACATTTTCGATATTCAGAATTCCGATTTTCTCAGAAAAAGAAAGAAACTGGTACGGTCTTGTCCATTACTGATTTGCTTTCTGTATGAAGCATTGTGTATTTTTGTAATTATTATGTTTATGCATAAAATTCATAATCCGCTCCTACAAATTTATTATTTACTGAAATATTAATAATTAAAATACAGTTTTGAAAATTTTGATGTTGTAAAAGTGGCAATCTGTCGGTCAGTGCGACAAAAACAGTAAATGAGTTGCACGATTGAGATATTTGACTTAAGACGGAAGCAATTAGTGATGCTTCTTCTAATTTTAAATATTAATATAATCACACATTAGGTTTGGCCTTAAGGTTAATCATATTGGTTAAGGTCGTGAAAGGTTTGTTTCATCATCACACGCAAGCCCTGAGCTTATCGCTCAAACTTTCTAACACTTTACATGAATCAACCACCTTTGGCTTTTAGTTGCCGACTACGGCTTCTTTTGTTCACGTCTTCGTCAGCATTTTGTATTCGCATTAACATATTGCATAAAACTATTAAAAGTGGTTTAAAAGAAAATAACTAAGTAAACAACTGAGTCAAACTTTTTTGTACGAAGCCTCAAAGCCTCAAAACAGTTACATTTTTTTTTTAAAATGTTCATTAATTGTCTGTAACTATCACTCTATCAGTGTAATTTTACTCATTTATAAATATTATCTGAGGATTACTTGTATAATATATCAATCTTGTGTGTAGTATACACTATTCAGTAGAAGAAAGAGAACACAGTCATTTATATAACAAAAATGAAAATGAAAGAAAACCTAAGAACACAGATCATGCAGTGGCAATATATGACTCTGTCACAACGTTAGAATAGTTTTTTTCTACCGTCACTTTCATTCACATAGACCCACAACTTGCATTTGCTACTTTTTTTGTCGTAATGCTACAAAACAAAACAAATACATATGCCGCCTAGCTGGCAGTATTGTGAATACCACAGGTGGCAAAAAGGTACAAAATCATGTTCATGTCAAATATTACAAAGAGTAGTGGTTAGGACTTTGATCAGTTGGTAACAGAGAGATACCCCACACCTTCCATTTCCTCTTTCAAGCCACGGCTTTTCTTAGTTACTTATTACTTTTCTCTCTTCGGCTGGCCCACTATAGGCCCACAAAGCCCATCTGTTCTAATTTCCATTTTTCTCGTTATTTTTGCTTCAAATCGAATATACACATAAATAAATAAAAAATTCTTAGTTTTAAAATATGGAAATTGTAACAAATAAAATAGTTTACCTGCCAAGATAGGAATTACTAAGATGACTAATGGAAAGAAAAGCTTTAAGAAACAACCATTTTCTTTAGTCTTATACTTTTTACTTACACAACACATCATTGTCACTATTGCTTACACTGCAAAAATAGTTTTATCAACATATTTACGTCTTTAACCAAATGGGTTTGAGACAATTTAATAAACAAAGTTAATAAACCCCACATATAAAGAAAAAAGTCCTCAAAGCGATCAGAGAGAAAGAGAGAAACAAAAAAAAGACATGATGCACATGACAGTCACATGCGTCTTACTATTTTATTAGGTGAACCAACATTATCGACTTGCCATAATTGAATAATCCCCCACTAATTCATAATTCATTTCTTCAATCAATCCAACCGTTATTTTAGTAATCCGGTAAAAAACAGAAAATAAAAACAAATAGTTTGTGTTAATACGGTCGATAACATGTAGTTTAGTAGTGGTATAAAGAATCTTTGTTGTATTATCATCATTGTTTTTACATTTTTGTTGTTAGAACATGAATTTTTTTAACCCATATATATGAATTGAATTCAAAAGCATCTATCTGAATTTGTTACTCTAGCTAGCTATATATTAGTAATTAATAGTTATCGGTTAGTTTAACTCTTTTTTTAAAGAAGAATAAGAAAATGTCACGAGAGAGATCTGACAGTGACAGCGTTATCTAGCTTTAAGTGGCACCTCAACGGACAGAAGAGAAAGACTGGCGGATTCCAAATGCGAGAATTAACCGTATTTTAATGCTTCAACTTTCAGTTCCGCATTTTGCTTTTGCTCCAATTTCCGACGACACTTCGCTCTATCTGTGTTTATTATTTACTGATCCAACATATCCCACTAGAAGAAGAAGAAGAAGAAGAAGATAAAACGGTCGTCGTCTTCTAAGAACATCCATGGGAAGATCTCCAGCTTCTTCTTGTCTTCGCATCATCGCTTGCGCCGGCGGTGATGATGCCGCCGAACCTAACGCCACCGCCGTCGAGGTTTTACATTTTTTTTTTCTTTCCAAATTTCGTTTCTCTATTTTAAGGCTTATAGTGCTCGCGATCTTCAATTACTGAAGAAGTTGCTTATTTAGAATCTGATTGTTTCTAAATGTCGTTAGATCTGTTTTCTTGCTTCCGTCAGTGTCTGGTCGGATTTTGGCATTACTGAGTTTCTAATTTTGTCTACTTAGGGTTTTTTTTTTTTTTTTAATTATTGTTTGTTCGTGATTACTTGTTTGTTTGGAATTACTTAAGGTTTTGTTTTGTCTAGTCTATCTACGAGATCTTTCCCCGTTTTGATCTTGTTAGGTTTAATGGTTCTGTGTCTTTAGCCTCTCTATTAGGAAATGTGAGATTAAGCACTTCAAGATTGTGTGGATCAATTTTGTTTTGGATGTAGAACAAGAGCTCTGGTGACAAGCGTGGATGGAGTTTCAGGAAGAAATCTGGGAAACAGCGAGGCTTGATCACTAGTGTTGTCTCTGAAACTACTCCTGCTTCTAGGACTAGAGAAACTCTTGAATCTGCTCTCCTTAAATCCCCGTCTCCTGACAACATCAATGTTTCTGAAAAGCAGCTGCCATATTCTGTTGATGAGAAGAAAAGTCAATTACCTGTTGTTACCTATGTGGCTGAACCTCTGGATGAGAACAAAACCCAATCTGCTGAGAACAAAACGGAGTTGTCAGTGGAGGAACTGATTGACCAAAAAACTGAGCTGCCTGTTCTTGTAGAATCGAAAGGGACTGAAACTGAGGAGGATGATTTGATTGGAACTGAATTGCAAGGACCAAATGCAGCTGATGCATCCACGATTGAGAAAGATATTACTCCCGAGGTTGAAAATGCTAGTAAGGTTGAACTGAAAGAATCTGAAACAGATGATGTGATCATACTCAGAAAAGAGAGTGATGAAGAAGTTGATGAGACTGTTATCGTCATCATCCAAGCTGCTATTCGTGGATTTTTGGTATGGTCTTGTTTCCTTTATTCTCCTGTGTCTTCTTTATTATTAAGGATGTGAAGAAGCTTTCCTTAACTCTATGAACATGTTGAAGATGTTTAACATTTTCCCAACCTGTTGCTGAGGAAGATCTGTCTTGAAAACTATTCTTACTGGGGTGTTGTTGAACTGTAGGCGCGAAGAGAACTTTTGAGGCGCAAGAAAGTTATTAAGCTTCAAGCTGCAGTTCGTGGCCACCTGGTTAGGAGCCAGGCCATGGGATCACTGCGTTGTGTCCAAGCTATTGTCAAGATGCAAGCGATGGTTCGTGCTCGTCATTCCACAAAAGATGGTAGCCATGTTTCAGCAATCTCGGTAAGGTTTCGAGATGGCTGAATTATGTTACAGTATCATTTTGTTTTCCCTATAAAATTTGTGGAACGATATTGTTTCTTGTTTCAGGATAAGGCGGAAGCAAATGCAGCTGCACAAAAGCTTCTCGAAAACAAGTTTGCTAAGCATGTATGTTTTTAAACATGGTTCTAGTTCATTCCGCCTGGCTATTCAAGGTATATATTGTGATAGCTAAACTCAATTTCTTGTTATACTCATTTTGTTGCATATTTGGTTTATAGCTAATGGAGTCGACTCCCAAGACAAAATCAATCAGCATTAAATGTGATCCAACAAAACCTAGTTCTGCTTGGAACTGGTTGGAGAGGTGGATGTCAGTTCCAAAACCTGAGAAGATTTTAATAGCAGATTTGACAACGGAAGAGAAACAGTTGGAAGAGACACAGAATGTCAAAGTATCACCTCAAGTTGACTTTGTGAACTCCGACTCAAAGGTAGAGACCAAAACTGAAACTGATTTGTCAAGCTATGAAGCAAGTAAGCTAGCAGCTCAGCATGTGAAGCTTGCTGAGACAGAGAAAATGAGCCAATATGATTCACCAGAAGCATCAGCGGAGGTTTATTATGACTCAATCCAGTCTCATCCACCTACTGCTAAGGAACCAGATTCTTTCCTTGAAGAGCCTGAATATGTGGATGGACAGCCTAAACATTCTTTGAAGCGTAAGGCTAGCAATCCTTCTTTCATTGCCGCACAGTCGAAGTTTGAGGAATTAACTTCATCTACTGGTTCAAACAAAGCAATGACGCTGTCTTCTAAAGATGGTGTTTTGGGTGAAGAAGGCAAAACAGATATAGATTCACCAGACACTACAAACACTAAAAAGGATCACTCTCTGGAAGATGTTGCTCCAGCTGAGCTCAGTGGATCTGAATGTGGTACCGAACTCTCTGTAACTTCTTCTCTCGACACACTTGAGAAGAAGTCAGATGCTGAGGGTGCAGAACCCAAGGTAGAAGCTAAGCTTTTAGAGGATGGCAGTTCTAAAACAGACCAAACAGAGTTGATAGAAATTGATGTTAAAGATGAAACATCATTGGGTACTGTAGAGGACCCTAAGGAGAAAGTTGAGAATGCTAAGGACGAAGTTGAAAAAATTTCAGAGACACAGCATGAATCGGTCATTAGTACACCAGATTCCAAAAAGAGACGGGCTGAAGATGAATCAGGGCCTCATGCTAACCTGTTATCTGAGGGAGCTTTAACTCCGATGACAATCACTGAATCTCTGGCAACACCGGCAAGCCAAGCATCTTCTTCAGTCAAAGCAAGAAAGGGAAAATCTGAAAAGAGTGGTTCGAGCCAAAAGAGGAAAGTTAGCAAGAAAATAACATCAAGCCCCAAACAGGAAACTGGTACCGGTGAGGCTACAGAACAAGAAGAAGGGAAGGAACAGAAAAGCGGGAGAAGAAATTCTTTTGGGTTTGAACAAGAAGCAAGAGAAAGCAGTGGAGGCAAGAACTCTCTTCCTCGGTTCATGCAGCCAACACAGTCTGCGAAAGCCAAGGTTCAAGAACATAACTCACCAAGATCAAGCCCTGATCTTCAAGAAAGAGATGTTGTTTCGGTCAAGAAGAGACATTCATTGCCTGGTGTTACTAATGGGAAACAAGGTTCTTCTCCTAGAATCCAACGGTCTGCGTCTCAAGCACAACAGGGAACAAAGGGTAAAAAAATATCTTCCTATAGTTTTTCTCTGCTATCACTCTTAGCATTTTGATGCTTTAGAAAAAAAACTGAACAATGTTTTGATTTTGGCTTTGCTTTTTACAGATAGAAAATGGCAGAGGTGAAAGCCGACCCAGAGTGCGACAGAAATCTGAAAAGGCAAAATCTTAGGAGACTTTCGGTAATATGGAACATTTGATTATTGGTATGTTTTTTCAGACAATTCTTAACTCTAGTTTCAGACAACTGAAGTGACAAAAGCGCAGAGGAGGAACGGAGAGTGGAGGATAGTCTCTTGTATAGAGTCGTTTTTCTTTTATAAAAAAATTGTTTGATTTTTTGTGGCTAAAGGATTTTATTTGGTTTGGTTTGGTGTTGGTTTTTTCGGACATAAACTCCTCAACTGAAAGTGAAGCTTCTTGTCGTGAACAATGGATTATATGACTTCACTTTAAAGTCGTGTAATAATATTTGGTTAATGTTTATTTTTCTGCCAAAATTCTCCATGTGGTGAATAATTCTAGGTTAAAGAAAAGTTAAAAAGATGGATTATTCTATAACTTACAACAACAAAAAAACCATATAAAACTGCAGAGTATATCTGAAAGGTAAAAACAAAGTGATAATACTCCAATTATAATCATCTCCTAATTTGACGCTTAATTAATATCAACCTTAAGTCATACATCTGTGTACAAAATGTAAGTCTACACTTCAATCAACTTGCCTTAACATAAGCAACTAGTTGCAAGACAGGGCTTTCGGCCTACAGCGCCATCAACTTTGGTCCAAATGATTATTAATACACGAACTTTTCGACCATGCATAAAACATCACAGACTATTAAAATCATGCTAAAACCATCAAATCGAAACCACTCGATTCATCCGCAAAATGATGCGACGACGACGTAAGATCGCTAGTTAAAATTAATTGAGATGACGTCGTTTTAACTTATTCTTAACAAAATTAAATCGGTTTGCCTTTCCTAAAATTAAACCCAAACCCAAATATTAAACCCAAAATTAAACCAGTTTGCCCTAAAATAAAACCAATCTCTTTCCCAAAGAAAATTCACAGTTCTCTTTCATGTTTCTTTGAATTTTGCGTGTAGCTTCATCCGGGCTTTGTTTAAAGCTCGATATTTCGCAATTGTATGTGACAAAATGAGGTACATTTAGTTTGTTTTGTATTGTAATCTAGCATAGGTTATAATTTTGAGTAGATATTTTCGATTATATTAAAAATTTGAGTTAAGAGATGATTCTAAAATTATGCCCACCAAGTGTTCGAGTAAATGTCTAAATATACTACCCAAAAGGTGAGTTATTACACAATAGTTAACCTATTTATCTGGCATGGTATTCATGATTTATATATAACTCAAAGATAAATGAAAACTCACGTCATTAAAGAAATCAAGATATTGTTTATTGATTTATTGTATGAATTTGTTTGATTATTATTGAAGTGATGAAGGAGAGACTTTGACAAGCTTCAATTGTTACTTCGGTGGAACATTTGATCGACTTGATGATTTGRAGTATTATGTTGGAGGTGAATACAAATTGATTGAATCAGTTGCAGAACAGTTGTTTGGAGCCTTAACAAATGACTTACCGGTTCGTCTATATGGCCAGAGGGTTTGGTATAAGTTACCATTCGAAGGAGTAGAGGATAGGAAGTTTTTACAGAATGGTGATCCACAATTTGTGAAGATGTGTGCTGCTGCTATGTGGACAAAGACGATAGATATTTACCTAGATCCCGATGAAGAAGAGGCTGATGAAGAAGCAAGAGTTGAGAGACATGTGGATAATTTTGTGGATGAAGAATTCAATGAGTATGACACAGGCATGGGGTCAGATGATGAAGAAGATGACTGTATGAGATATGGTTATTTCAAATACAAGAAGGGTAGTGGTGAGCTTCGGTTAAGACAAGCATTTGATAGTTTAGAGGAGTTTAAAAAAGCTGTGGTAGATTATGTGTTAAAGGAAGGGTGGAATGTTAAATATGTTAGATGGGAGAAGGATAAATCAGAGCTGAAATGTGCAAGTGAGGGAGAGGAGAAATGCATGTGGAAGATATATTGTTCCTATGAAAAACCACTGCAAAAATGGATGATAAAAGTATACGAGAATGAGCATAGTTGCATAAAGAGTGGTTATTCCAAGATTCTGACTCAAGAGGTAATTGCTCGACTATTTATGCATGACATAAGGGATAATCCATTGCTCATGCCAAAGGGAATCCAAGAACAAATTCATAGCAAATGGGATTTGATTGCATCGATAGATAAGTGTAGAAAGGCAAAGGCAAGAACCTTAGAGATGATACAAGAAGAGTATGATGAACAATTCTCTAGACTGAGAGACTACCGAATTGAATTATTAGAGTAAGTCATTTTCTATTTTAATTCTTGAGATTTTTAAATTCTTGTGCTATTGGAATTCACTTAACATGATATTGCCTAGGTCAAATAAAGATTCAACTGTGGTACTTGAGACAGTCATAGGAGGGGAAGGAAGTGACATATTTTTTAGATTTTATGTCTGTTTTGAGGCACTTCGGAGAACATGGTGTTCATATGCTAGACCTATTTTTGGTCTAGATGGATGCTTCCTGAAGTGTTCAACAAGAGGCCAATTGTTGGCAGCAGTGGGACGAGATGCAAATGACCAGATGCTCCCTTTAGCATGGGCTGTTGTTGATGTGGAGAATGAAGATAATTGGAAATGGTTCATTGAGAAGCTGCAAACAGATCTAAATCTGGGAGATGGTGATGGTTTTACTGTTATTTCAGATAGACAAAAGGTTAGTTTTAATCCATTAATGTGATGTTACATTTCCAGGGTTTATTGAATGTGAGTATGAATATAAATGTTTACATATATTTTCAGGGTTTATTAAATGCAGTAGCAGCAATCTTGCCTAATGTTGAGCATAGGATGTGTGCAAGGCACATATATGCAAACTTGAAGAAGAACTTTCCGCATAGAGCTAACATGAAAGGCTTATTTTGGAAGGTTGCTAAGAGTTATAACATGACTGAGTACAACAAAAGGTTAGAGGCAGTGAGGCAATATGATATCAACGTATTTGAAGCTATGATGTTAAAGAATCCTAAAAACTGCAGTCTTGCTTTCTTTACTCCAATGTCTTCATGTGTTGACGTAAGCAACAACATCTCAGAGTCATTTAACCATGCCATTGAACCTGCAAGAGGTATGCCTGTGGTTACTATGTTAGAGATCATTAGGAGAAGAGCAATGATCCGAATTGATGTGAGGAAGAATAAAGCAGAAAAGCACAAAGGCAAATTTACACCTAACTCAATGAAGAAGGTAGCATTAGAGCAGCAAAAGATCAAGCATTGTAAGGCATTTCCTGCAGGTGTTGGTGTTTTTGAGGTCAAAATGAAGAAGACATCAGTCAAGGTTGAAATGGATAAACATTCATGTACTTGTCGGAAGTGGGATTTGTCTGGACTTCCTTGTCGTCATGCATTAAAGGTCATCTCAGATAAGAAATTGAATCCTGAGGATTTTATGGCTGACTGCTATTTAACTTCTAGGTGGCGTAAGGAGTATAGCTCACCAATATTACCAGTTCGTGGTATGAAMTTTTGGACTAAGATAGATGAACCAGGAATTTTACCACCACTTGTTACAAATGTTCGAACAAAGAATACAAAAAGGATAAAAGAGAGACATGAGTCTCCGAGTAAAAAGAAGAAGAGAATAGAGATGGAAGAGTGTCAAAAGAAGGTATCAAGAGATAAACGGATCATGCATTGTGGGAACTGTGGAGGTGCTGGACATAACAAAAGAAAGTGCAACAATGTGGATGGACCAAGTCAGCAACCACAAAGTCAAGTCATTAATGCTTAAGATATCTACTATCTTTTGGTATTGTGTATGTTGCAGGTTTTTGGATTATGGATGATATAGATGTTCAGATTTGTGGTTGTTCTATGTGTTTGGATCATGGATGATATAGATTTTGGATTGTGGATGATGTATATTTTTGGTATCAGTTTTAAGGATGTTTCTTGAATTTTCAGGCATTTTCATTTTCAGTATATACGTCTGCTTTGTGGGAATATTCAGATTATACGTTTCATTTTTATGCATTTTTATATTATATCAGAAACTGATTTGTATGAAAAACTGATTTATTACAAAAGAAACTGATTAAACACCAYATCTAAACGTTATTACATAATAAATTGATTAAACACCACTGTTTCAAAAAGAAGACTATGGTGAAGAAGAGATGATGGAGAAGAAGGGTATCGGTGGTGTGATTTTGGGTCTTAATTTTGGAAAGACGATTTGGTTTATTTTAAGGCAAATATGGTTTAATTTTGGGTTTAATATTTGGGTTTGGGTTTAATTTTAGGAAAGGCAAACCGATTTAATTTTGTTAAGAATAAGTTAAAAACGACGTCGTCTCAATTAATTTTAACTAAGCAATGCCACGTCGTCGTCCACGCTGTCACCAATTTTGTAGATGAATCCACAGTGGCTTCGATTTGATGGTTTTAGCATGATTTAATAGTTTGTGATGTTTTATGCATGGTCAAAAAATTCGTGTATTAATAATCATTTGGACCAAAGTTGATGGCACTGTAGGCCGAAAGCCCGACAAAAGACTAAGGTGGGATTGTTGTTGATAACTACGAGTCAATGGGACTGGCTGCTATTGACTTTGTTTCCAATATAGGGGTCGTTATGGAAATATACTAAACTGATGGATTATTTTGGAAAATGCAAAAGATTGAAGGGGTACGGCTGTGAAGGACACGTGTATATAGGCGGAGGAAAGAAAAATCTGGAGGACAGATAAAATGACGATGGTGACCAGAAGAAGAACCCAGAGGATCTAGGGCTTCACATCGCTTCAATCTCTCCCTCTCTCTCTCTCGACGGATTTAGCATGAAGCTTCATAAATTCATCATCTTTTCTTCTTGAATTCTCCTTCTTCGAGATTCAAAAATTTTCCTGAGAAATTAGGGTTTCTCGACAACTTTGGATGAGAATGATGATTGGTTCAATCTAAAAGAGTATACTGGATTGATAAATTATTGCGATTTTAAAGGGAAATTGGACCTTCCTTAATCAATTTCCTGGAACAATAATATATTTTTAGATTGAAAAGAAGTGAGCTTTTGTAACTATGCGGGCATTGCACAAAAGGGTATCTTGGCCTCCAGATTTTAAACTTTGTCAGGTAAAAAAGACATTAGTTCATTGGATCGTAGCTTTCGTGTAATATGATTGATGTTTGTTTTAGCTCCCTTTCGATATATCTTCCTTGGATTAGCTGATTGCAAATGATATGATGACTGGAACTTCAGGAAAATGTATTAGTGTTGCTCAATTTATGCTCTCTATGATTGATGTTTGTTTAGTTTTGTTCTGTGGTATGATTCGACTCTTTTTTGTATTCCTTAATATGCCTTTTGATGTTTAAATTTGATAACTTGGAATTATCCTGTTATCTTGCTTAGTCATGAATTATCCTGTTATCTTGCTTAGTCATGATTTGAGGAACATGAGACTTTGATTGCTTGTATATCTGTGCTCTTGTTTTTAAGATTTATATTTGCCTGCAACTTTTTTTAGTTCTTGGGAATACGTGTGGAACCATGGAGACAAACCTGCCAATGAGTTATCTCGAGCTCTTGGAGTACTTATCAACTCTGCTCTCTTTCTTTCTTTTTCTTGCATCATAGTCTAAAATTGTTTGCCCATTTTTTGCTTCTTTGGATAAGGGGCTAATCCTGAGATACATCCAGTTTCATCATGGGATGGTCAGCCTTAAACATCTTACTCATGAGATCAATGTAGTCAAGTAGTTCAGTGATGAGGTATGCAAGAGAACGAACCAAGAAAAATCTTCAACAAAGTATTCGGCATGGTGAAACGTTATACACTTACACAGATTCAAATGCTGTCATTTGCAACCTGTTTGCTGATGGAAAATACTTTGGTAAGATAGCTTGTAGATGGGTTCGTTGTCCAGCTAATTTTCTTATTGGGAAGGGGGAGGAGGAGGATGCTACAGAGAGGAATATCACCATTTTCCAAGTTATTTCATGTATACATGGTTTGAAAAGTAGTTGATTAGTTAGGCTGTTGTGGATTATGAGGTCCTTGTCTAATACTTTACCAAATTGATTGTTCTTTTGTTAATTAAGCTTTTTCAAACAGCTGGGATTTCCTGTAATACGTTAATGCTGACAAGCACTTTTCCACTTTCTTTGGATTGTATGTTTGAGATAACTGGTGCAATGGTAAATATTCATGTTTGATGTATATTCGTATTTTTGTGTGTAGTGATTCTTGTTTGATGTCTACATGAGATTCTAACTAGCGTTATTTTGATCAAGATTCTCTAAGGTTCTTGTGTACATGTCAATTGACAATGTGTTTCTCATGTTGAACAGATACGGCTGTTCATATCTGAGGATTCACCTTCACAAGTTGGATCAGAGTCTCAAGATCACCTGCAAGCGAAGTCATCTTTGGCTTCACATCCGGGTGATGATAATCTACCACCTGGTTTTGGTGGACCTCTTTCCGCCGATGAGCCACAGATTAAGTTATCAGACATAGCAGTAATAAAGTGGAAATGCTCTGTCCGGGTGAGCTCTCGGATCACACTCTTTAAGCCTTATTTCTTAGCTAGAATCATTAAATCTTTGAAAGTACTAATTGCAACTGTCCCAAAATGCCAAGATATTTACACTTCTAGTCAACATATTTTTTTCCCTCTATTTCTCTGAAATTATATTAATTGTCTAGCCAAATATATATCAAAGGTCCTTTCATTTGATAAGCATACGAATCAGTGGTAAATATGGGGGTAAGGTGCTCTTGGTTGGTTTACTCATGTATGGTTGTATTTCTTGTTAATCTAGTTCTGGATGTTTATATGTTCAGCCCTTGGGATACTGACAATAACATGTGCTCTTGCAGATTTTGCTAGATGAGGAATGGAGAGTGGTTGCAGGGGACGAAAGCAACGAAGTGAAGGCACAAAATCAGAGGGAATTGAGAGTTCTTGAAGCATTCTATCCTGGCGCATCATCTATTCCTCCAAAGTCCGGGTCTATCCCCTCCAATCTCCATATTTGTCCAACACATATATATGCATATTTACCTTTGTTCTGACTTGGGGTCTTTTCTTAAACTCAAATCTGCAGCCCTTCGGTTCCAACTGATGTTGAGAACTCACATTATGATGATCAGCAAACCATTGTCATACCAATTCTACCTGTAGAAGATGATGACATAACAATGGATTCAGCATCTGATCTCCCAACAGAGTCAACAATAACCGATGAGAACGCATCAACTTCTTCAACCCTCCCTCCAGGGTCAGATATAATGGCTGCATTATCTGCAATCTCAAACAGCAAAGAACAAGGCAGCAGCATGATCGATCAAGATTTGCTTATTAAGATCCTAAGCAACCCTAAGTTGGTCGAGAATCTTGTTGCAAATTGTGGCAGTGCAGGTTCAGTCTCCTCCAACGCAAGTAGCCTCTACCCATCTTCAACACATGAAGCCAATGGAGTAGTAACCACAACACCTGCCTCAAATGGACAATTTTACCCTCAGCCAATGGTAACACAATGTCCTCCCATGGTGTATCCTCCAGCTCCGTCAGACCAGCATAATTATGGAGCATCACCAGCAAGAGATGCTAGTTATTACAAGAACCTGATTCAGCAACATGGCGAGGAAAGACAAGAGACGCCGCCAGTTCAACAACATCTCGGTTATCGTTACACCCTCCAACCTGGAGGACCTAACCCAGAGATGATAAATAGCAATAATAATAACCAGAGGCCAAGGGATTCAAAACCCAAGATAATGAAGCCTTGCATGTACTTCAACAGCACGAGGGGTTGTCGCCATGGATCCAATTGCTTATACCAGCACGATGCTGCTACACCTTATCAGCCGAGGAATCTAAACAATGGTAATATCAACACTTCTGAGATGCAGAGTGCAAAAAGAATGAGATTTGACAGAGACTGATGCAGAATTAGCATACCACACATGCTCTTTGCCTCTTGGTGTGAGAGTTTGTTTGTTAGCAGCAGAGCAATTTTTCTCTTCTCTTGCCTGGCTTTGCTGCTATATAAGTTTTATATACTTGGGAAATCAGTTCTTAGAATTATGCAACAAATGTAGAATTAATCAGCGAGTATCATTTGGCTCACCATCACAGTAGTAATTATACTATCCCTAGTTTTTTCTTGAGATGATTTTCGACACATTTATCTTTATCATTGTGCACAAATCAGAGTAAAATCTTCCCTTGACCCTTGACCTAAAAGATTTCTCCTCTGTTTTTTAATCCTAAGACAACAATGTACGGAATAATTGTTTACTTTTTGATCTCATACTGTCTCAACTACTGATTCATTCATCTCTCCTACATAATATGAAAATAGTTTCAGGTTTCAAATCGGAACAACATATCAAAATGCTTACAACAAGATGGTTTCTGCTCTACCAGTTTGAGAAAAGAACAGTTTCTTTCTCTCTTTTTTCTTACAAATCAGCAGGATATCTATCTTTATATCGCTAGATTTATGAAACAGAAGTCTTAAGATCATTAATGCCTGCGCTGTTCAAAAGCTTCATCCCCTCTTCACTCATCTGCTGGACTTCTGTTGGCGACAGTATCCTTATGCACCTTACGCATCCCACAAACTCTCTGCACAAGTTTATGTGGTCATGTAAGGAAAACTATTGTAAAACAGAAAGTGAGGTGAAGTTAATGGATTCACAGGACAGTGAGAGAGAGACTTACTCCCATGGATCATCTCCTACGAGCAGAACATCATTCTCATAATCAACATATACAAGCTTCCAACCCGAGCTTTGCGGGTGAGTTAGTAATCCTTCCAATCCAAACATGCACTCAATTGCAGATTTTAGCTCCTCATAGTCTTTGAAGCTTGTGACATCAATTGACCTCCCAACAGACCCGGTTTTTTGAACCTGCCAAGTCAAATCATTCCCCAAAACCCAAAGATTCATGTCAGATTGTGACACCAGATGATGTATTCTTTGTGGAATGAATGAGAGATTATCCTTTTACCTTAGTGTAGGTTCGGACGCGAGGTGTTGCAATTTTCTGCCATGATGAGCCTTTACTATGTTGCAGAAGACTACTATCATCAAAATCAACATTGCTTGATGATGTACCAGTTCCTCCAGAATTATCTGGAAAATCTTGGCGGGAGAAGGCCTGTGAGTCTGCAAAGCTAGCCGATGTGATTTGCGACTGGACATCTTGAGCAAAGCTAGTGTTGTTTCCAACCAAACAACTAGAAGGGTGGTTCTGAAAATCGGTTTCTTTGATGGCACAGAAATCATCAAGAACTGTGTTTGAGAGTGGAGGATCTAGAATGTTGCTGTTTGTGCTATTACTCATACACATATTCTGACTAGCATAAAGGTCCTGTTGCATCAAGGGACTGAACTGGTCAAACTTGAGACCGTTCAACTGATTTTCCCACACATCGTGAAACAGCGGTGAGTTTGTTGAATCCGGTAACACAACAGCTGAAGAATCCTGGGAGGATAGCATGAATGGTTGCTTGTATGATCCGGCAAGAGACTGGAAGGAAGAGACTTGTGATGTCAGCTCATCAGTTTCCAGGAAAGAGAATCCATTTATTGTATCAGACTGTGCTGGGTAAATCTGTTGACTAATGTCAAGACATGGGTCAGCTTGTACAGGAGACAAAGCACCCGGTTTCTGAATTAGCTGATTAACCTTTTCCTCATTACACACTGTGGCTGTTGTCACCTGGCTCACCTGTTCTATTGACTGCTCAAGTCCATGCTGGACTCTTCCAGAACTGCAACCAGAAAGTGTTGAATTCTCATGTTTTGCAGGAGCACTCATACTCTGTGACAGATTCTGTTCTTGGCCACTCGTATTACAAGCAGATGGGTTCACTGTTAGCTTGCTTTCTGGCTGCATCATCTCAGATTTCTGGTCCATCATCATGGGTTGCTGCATCTTCATATCTCCTAGCAAACCTCCATTCCCCATTACAACATTCTGCTGCATCTCAGACATGAAAGATGGTACATTTTGGTTGTTGTGAGGTCTCATCATCATTTTCATAAGCTGCTCTGAAGCCATATTAGGGAAAGATGCGTAAGGCATAATCCCGTTTGTGGAATCAGGAACACGGATAAGAGGCCGTTTTATCAAGCTACCCCATTCTGTTTCACCTGCTGCAAATTTCAAAACAATGATTTGAGGTTTCAAATCGCATGTAAAGAACACCAACAGCACACTTTTTAACTAACCAAAGTAAGATGGATGGAGCTGACGCTTGAGTCCTGAGGTCAGAGAAGGAAAAATGAAGAGACTTTCAGGTGTTTCGATATCCCATGGACTGACCCGAGTAGGCTTATCGTTACATCCAGGCTCATCCCATTCAACCTGAAGGTTACGCCACTTAGAACCAGGCCATCTCAATGGATCCAGATCGCTGATTCCAACAATTGTTCCCATGTATCTAAATATACAAGAAATGGAAAAGTGAACAACCAAATTTGATCAGTAAAAACAGAAAGATTGCAGTTTTCAGATCACTTACCTTCGTTTCCCGGAATCTTCAGTTTCAAACATCATTCCAAACCTCATACCAACTGAGAGCTGAGACCCACATATAGCCTTGCGATACTTAGCTAGAGGGATCACAAACTCTGCTGGACAAGCCCTGAGAACAAACACCATGAGTTATGTTAGAACTTCAAAAATACTTTTAAATCTTTGAGAGTTGAAGCTGCTTTTGAGCTAACCTTGGATTATAGAATATCAAGAAAGGAGTGCGGTTTGCAGTTGCATGAGCAGCAGCAGCAAGAACACCAATGTGCATACTATCCGCTGAGAGAACTGACGAAGGAAGTGCTGTTTGTTGGCGATTGGCACGCCTCACACCAACCATTAGTTGCGACTTCTCGTCCCTTTGACAATTCAAATGGCGAATAAAAATCAGCAGTTAAGCAACACCAAAATGACTCAGTAGCCAAAATGAGTTAATAGCCAAGAATTTTCACCTGATGAACAAAACAGAATCCCCAGCTCTCAATCTTTTTGATCCAACGAACAGACTCCATCCTGTTGTTAGGAGGTGTCTCTTTGGTTGCCCTGAGAATGTAAGCAAGAACTGAGCTCAATACCAACTCAATCTAAAAAGAGAAAGAGACAAATCTAGTGGATTTACCTCGATAGATATGGCGAAATGTCCAAGTATTCTCATGCAGATCTCTAACTACAAGCTCTTGCGTTGGCGGCTGTGCTGTGTAGTCCTGTAACGTATCAAACATTAACATAAGCAGCCATTAAAGCAAAAGGAACATATGTTTTTTCCTGAGGAAAAGAGGGACTTACCAATGGTGGAAATAGCTTCTCTGCAGCTCTACGTGGCACGGAGAAACCTCCATGTGTGCTTGTGTCACTTGCAGTAAGCGTTTTGCAGAAAAACTCAGCCGGATGCTTACTTCTGCTCAATAGCCCAAAGTCTGGTACAGGGAACACATCTCTCTCCTGACGCGCAAATCGTTTTAAAAACTCATTCAACTTCGAAATGAGTCATTAAATGAAACAAAAGAAAGTTGCAAGAATCGAGAACTTACGGAGTGAACAGGTTGAAGACTCATCTGAGCATAGATTTCGTCGCTGTCTTTGTCTGCCTATCAAAATGAAACAAAACCACTGTCAAGAATATTGAAAATTGATTGCAAGATAAGTTTGCATATGAAGCAAATGACAAATGATTGAAAAGACATACATGGAGAGTAACATTATGTACTTGACACATCAACTGAGATGGAAGGTTTGGGTAATTAGGAACTTGAGTTGTTGCTGATCTTCTCGTTGAAACAGCAACCTGAATTAAAAGGTAAACAAAACAAAACAAAACAAAAAAAAAACCTTTGAACAGAAGCTTACAAGATCTAGTGAGCTACAATGTGTTTGTTGATCCTTAAGACACACAAAGTTACCTGTTCACTATGACCTTGTGAGAAGTAGTACACTAAGCTCCCAACTTGAGGGAGACAAACCAAAGGGCCTGCACAAGCGTGCCATAGCTCCGAGTTTATAACGGGCTTTCTCGTTCCTGGACATGTTTGAAACCAAATTTTTCAGGGGAAAGTAACAAGATTTTAATATGTCATTGGCATAACTTTTGAAACTGTTATCTCAGATTATTCAAAGTTTTCAAAAAGGAAAATTTCAATCAAAATCTTGAGGAAGAAAGAAGATGATACCTGACTGATCCTTTAACAGCTTCATCTCTTCAAGCAGAGTAGATTGAGAAGTTGTTGTTGTTGTTGTTGTTCCTCCATTAACCAAACCACTTGTTTTCATCTTGTCCTCAACACAAGCCAATGAAGCCATCATAGAGAGATTTGCAATGTTCTGTTTGTCTCTCCCACACTAAACACTAGGCTTTAGCAAGACTCGGATTATTTTTTTCTTTACAAACTCTTCATTATTATTATTTTTAAACACAAGAAGAGAAAAAGGGCCCTATTGAGAGCAAACAGGCTACAAGATAAATCCAGAAAACAGAAGAATTAAAGACAAAGCCATGTCATGGAATCTGGTTTTTTTTGGTTAAGAAAACTCCAAATTCGAAGGACAAAACCCTTACACATGACAAAAACAGAACGGAGGAGAGTGGGAGAGATTAAAGAACATACAAAAAGGGACTACACACAGACAAGCATGTCTCTCTTGTGGGGCTCTTGCCTCTCCTCTCTCTCTCTCTCCACTCTTTTCTCAGACCAAATTCGACCCTTCAATGAAGAAGAAAAACCAAAGGTGCCATCATGAAACAACAGTTTCTTTCTTTGTTTCCGGATGCAAACAAGAACAAGAAGCAATTTGGAGAGAGACAAAAGCCTTTAAAATTTAAAAACAAAAAACTTTGCTTTCTTTTTTATTAAATCTCTCTGGAAAAAACCCACATTTTTCTTCGCTCTCTCTCTACATGTATATAAGCGTGTATGAGTATAAGTGTATATGTATAGGTTTATTTTGCTTGGAAATGGGAAAGAGTGTGCATGCTCTTATCCTGCGCTTAAACTTTCTGTATATGGCGATGCCGTTGCAGCTTTAGACTCTCCAAACGAATAATATTATATTTTATTGTTTCCCATTAATTAAATATCTTTTGATATTTCAATATATATATTTATATATATATATATCTATTATTAATTAATGTTAGAACAGTTTACGTCAAAATTTAATAAAGTAGAGTAAGCACACGTAATCTCTGATACGCACAGAAACGTAGTTGAATGTACAAGTACTTTCAATGCTTATGTTATAAGGCATATCATAAAGCTTAAAATAAGTACCATGAGTGACGACTCTATATATTTTTACTTAATTGAATTTTATTCTTGTAAAAGTGTCCTACTTTTCAAGAACTTTGGTTGATTTTGTAATTGGGTAAATATATATTGTTTTTGATTATGCCAGAATTTTAAAATTGATTAGCTTTATGACACAGGATGTTTCTTTTTTTCGTTGCAATAATATTATACTTTTTTCCAAAATGTTTTCTTTTCCTGCTGAGATTTCGAAAAAGGGATGTGAGTGGTGAGACTTTGGGATATCTAATAATATAGAAGGTGCGTATGATAGGAGAGAATGTCAAAGTAGCGTATATTAGCACTAAGCCTATGAGGTTACGGGAGGAAGTGTATCTTCCAACCTTTTACGCCGGTGCACTTTTTCTTTTCCAAGTTAAGACTCAAAAAAATGTTTTCTTTCTTTGGTTAGAAAAAGTTAGTTTTATATTTGAAATATAAGATTGTAGAGATTAGAGAAGATTAAATATGATTTACTTTAAAAATCATTAGTAGGATTATATTGTTTATATATCAAAGTTACCTCCAAATGAATTGAAAGGACTTTATTTTATGATTCTTGCATTTGGATTGAAATGGACCTTTGTATATTGGTTTACTCTATCTACGATCTACCCTAAAAAAAAAAGGGGAATATCTCGGTTCTGTAGACCTGCCAGCATACTTTATCTCATTAAATCTCTAATGCTCCTAAAACACATGTGTAATTCTGTGTAATTTTTGTATAGTGTAAACCATACATCTTTAGACTTTTTTGTCACATACACATCTTTAGTTTGACCTTTCCATTGTTTTCTTGCGACGAAATAGTTGAATGCAGTCATTGTATTATATTGTATGATGTGGAATCATATCATTACGTATATATTATATAAATAATAATCGCTTTCCTTCATGTTATTAGTCGTAATCATAATGAAAACTAAACTATTTAATTTTTCGGCTTAATATTATCAAATATTAGAAAAAATAATAAAACATATGTCTACAGAAATTTCATATCTACTTCGGATTGGATTTATGAAAAGTGAATATTATCATCCTTATCATATAACATATGTACTTATTACCATGATAAGTGCATATTCAGTTATTCTAATCCTCTTTCTCACTAGAAAACATATATGAAACAAAGGATCTCCAATCAAATGCGTAGAGTTTGCTGATGGCAACAGATTTTAACGAATAGTTAAAAATAATATTAATGAGTGAGATATGCTTTGATAATGCGATAACTCCCATGTCCGGTGCGAAGATTGTGTTACCATCAGCAAAATCTGTGGAACGAAGAAGAAATATTCATTCCGTTTAACGATAAAATAACGTCACCGCTATAAGGTTTACCAAAGAATTTATCAGTATTAATTATCATTTGCTTTCTCTTGTATCATTCGTGACAATGCCTTCCATAATCCTAAATTTCTAACAGTTTAAAACTCCAAACAAACGTAAATTTAACCCGATCTAAAGAAAAGGAGGAGAAATTTTGTCCAATCAACTGATATTATTGCAAATTATCAATCAGAATCATAAACATTATTTTGTCTTATATAGATTGGAAACTGTAAAAAATGAATTAGAAATCAAAGAGGGAAAAAAAAAGTGAGAAGGAAAAGTGAAAAGCATGATTTGGTGCTTTTGCGTCTGAAATTTTTGACCGCTAGGCACGCGTGAAGTGGGCGGCAAATCAATGGTTGAGTAAGAGAGAAAGAGTAGGCGTACGTTAGCTGAAATCTCAACACGTATCTTTCTTTCTATATTATTTTGTTGGGACCGACACGGCGCCGTTTCTACGCTTCACAGTTCACATCCATGCACCTTAGCTCTCTCTCCTGCCAAAGTAAAAAGACAAGAGCGATTCCTTTTTCTTTTCTTTTTTTTTTCTTTTTTACTGGAAAAAAATTATATTATATGATATACAAACAACCAAACACTCGAACATTTATATTAGTGAAAGATAATGGTAATCACAAATTACACCATTCGCCAAAATCAACACAAAACAAAAACCATTAGAAACAGAGAAAGCCTGAGAAACAACTTCAAACCCTTAAAATGAAATTCTCTCCTCCTCAAAAATGTGTTGAAGCCAAAGAGGATAGCTTAAAGCCACATAAGATTGAAACCTACCCTCTCGAACAATACTTTAGCAATGAGAGAAACTCCTCTATTTGCTGAAACTTTTTGGTAACTGAAGGACAGCCAAGCTCTTGGTCTGTGAAAGGCACTAACCAAGTCACACGCTTCAGTAGCAAACACCACTCTAGTCAGTTTATGGCTATGCATACAAGCAATAGTTCAAATGATACTTCTTAGCAATACATCTTTTATATATTTTATATTTTGCAGATCACCAAAAGCTTTCCTATTATGCAACAACACTTCCCCTCTTGCATTTCCTACTATGTTACGCTTCAGTCTTCACCCAATTCAAATGGGGGGGAGGATCCCACTTCTGGCTTCTTCCTTCCTATTAATCCCTTAAAAAACAATTCCATAATATTTTTACTTACTGCCATTAGATTCACTTTCTTAAATAATCACAAACAGTATATTTCCATACTGGTGTAACATAATATAATGGTTCAAATCTTATAAATTGTAGTAATTGAAATTAAAAATTATATTTGTAATGGCTCTTAACAGTGACAGATGAACAAGTAATGTAAAATGGAGATATAACAAGTAGAACAATTGGAGAGCAAATAAATGCAGTGGAACAATAATTGATTAGCAACCAAAAATGTATAATAGTGAAATTTTAACTAACTTTTGTCTAACCAAAAACATATTTTTTGGTTTTAATATTAAGTTGAAGATGTTTTTGAACCGTGTAACATATTCAATAAAAATTTTAAGGTAATTGGTGTCTTACACCTCTCAAATATTTTTGGTGAAAGTGCATTTACTCCAAGTATGTTCATAACATAGGCAAGTGCAACCTAATTTTTGAGATAATTAACTTATCCCGCCTTATACGCGGGATGAAGTATTTATAATATTTTTTTAAAAATTAATAAATTAAATAAATATTTATAAATATTTTATTAGTATATTATTGTATGAATAATTGAAATTTAAAATTAAAGTTTTTACATATTTATGTTACTAATTAATTATTTAGTTAAAACAATATTTTTTTAAATAAAATTAGAAAAAAAACAAATTTAGGAAACGATAAAATCAGCTATAATTTTATAGAATATTTACTTACTCGATTTTTCATAAATAAATAAAGCTAATTTAGATAAGATTATAATCTTTAAAATAAAATAAGTTTATATATAATTGATCTAATGACATATTATATAATTTGTCTAGTAATTAATGTCTTATAAAATATTTTTCCAGAGAATCACTCTGGCGACGACACGTCAGCATGACACTAATGTAATATTTCACGTAAATATAAAATTATTTTATCAAATTGATTCTCAATTAATATATAGGGGATGATTCTAATCCGGGTAACTATCAATTACCGTTCAATATCTATGCAATACTAATATTTGGTAATTAGAATGTTACATAACGGTGAATGAGATATTTTTAATTTTCAAGTGAAATAAAAAAGATTGACCATATGGGATACGAAGATCACGAATATGTAAGGTTGCAATAATAATACGAAAATCAGGTGAGGCTTGGAGAAATAAATCCACGTCACATTCCAAATTTGTGAAAATTCTATTTGATTCTTTCGCCAAGTAACCCACTCCAACTATAATATCATGCCATCTTCGTGATTATCATATTTCTAACCGTTCAAATTCCATTCTCTATTTTCTCATTCCATTTTTTCCCCTTATTTTATATGTTTGTGAGTATTGTTAAATATAACAATCAAAAGATCGGGTTTCGATAAAATTTTAGTAAAGGTCCCAAATAACTGTTTGGGGGTTGATTAGGATTTTGTGTCCTTTAAATTAATAGCTTTGGAGTTTGGACTATTTAATTAAGTGCCAACCTGCTAAGGCACCATAAATAAGCTCGTTTATTAATAACCAAAAAACAAATGTTTTTATTACCAAGTAGATAAAAGGTAAAATTGTCTTTTTTTGCCTTATCAAACGGAGTTTGCAATAATAGCCAATCCCTAGAGAACACGTGATGTTCATCGAGAACGTTTTCATAACGGCATGTGCCTTCGCGCACGCATCTATGTGGATCAATGATTTTGATCGGACGGTTCATATTCAACGGACGTAAGAATCGAGCCGCACGCGCTCTTGCACGCCGTTCAACGGCTTCGTAATTCACACACGTCCTCTATCAATTTCCCTAGGATCTCTCCTAACCGTCGATTCTGCACACGTGTCTCTCATGCGAACCATTAGTATTTTATGACACGACGTCGTTTAAGAGTCACGACCACGAGTTGCCACAAACCACACCTAATGGACTAATGGTCACATTTCTTTGGGTCCAAATCTAATTTGTTCGATTGGTAACATTTTTTTATACAAAACAGTTAAATAATTTTAGCGGTTGAAAACAGAATATAGTTAGAGATAACAGAAACAAATAGTTTAATTAAAACGAAGGGTTAAATAATAGTTATATCAATAACAAGCTGTTAAATAGAAAAACCAGTATTGTAAAAAGATAACAAAAATTAAAATGTATAATAAATATTTGAAATATCAGTTTCATTTTTAAATTTTTTTAAGAAGTGATATAATTAAACAAATAAACTTTTGAGAAAATAAAAATATTAAATAATTTTTTTAAATTCCAAACGTCTGTTTTATAAACAAAATGTTTGTAAATTTTCATATTTTTGAGCGGTTCACAACCGTTTTTTTTTAATTTCTAACCGCCTCTTTCAATCACCTATTCTACTCATTCATTTTATATGTTTGTTTCAACCGTTCGTCCGATTGGTAACCAAACGTAGCGATTAAACTTCTAACCGCTCTTAATTAGGCTACCAATCAAGACCCATATCGATTTTGGATGTATATTGACTATATTCACTAAACTAAACTGTGATAAAAATTAGCAGTGTCGACAAAAATAAAATAAAACTAACAGTAGCAGCATACAACTGTAGAATATAAAAGTACCTGGCGATAGGAGTAATTATGCCGCATGTTTTCTGGCACTTGAAATTTTAAAGCTGCAAAACTGTTTTTAGAATTTTTACAGAAATAGGTATCTGCAATAGTGCAATGGTTTCTTAGGGTGAAGCTAATGTTAATATTTGTTGCCAAGTTTTTTTTAACCATAACTAGTACTATCCAAACCATTAAATTACCACAAATCATAATTATAAAGTTATATCTGAAATTATCATATTTAGCTTATCATGACTATTACCTTTCTCTTATTAGTTCTCGTTTTATATATATATTATACACATATATTTATAACAATAATTCATACCAAAAAATATACTAGTTTTCGAGGTCTATGCAAAATGGGGATATTTTTATATACAGATAAATAATTAAAAATTTAAAAGTCGAAGGAATAAAATTGGAATAAAGATGGACCCCAGAATCATAAAAGTAAAGCCAAATAATGGGAATGACGGGACATCTCTTATGAGCTATTGGTATGTAGAGGGTAGAGAGGATACAGTTATGGACCAGTGGGTCTTGTAGTTACAGAATCTATTAACATTTTAGATTCAGGTTTAGTCAATCTATCGATATTGACCCACCCCAATTTTAATACGATAATCTTCTCGTATAGAATCTTTACTACTTTTTATGTAAACTAAAACATAGAGTAACTTTGCAAAACAACGGATGATAATTTGTTCAATAGAGTGATACATTCACTAAGCTCTCAAAACTCAAATTCCTTTCAATTTGTCATTCAAATTATTAAACGATAGAGAAAAACATGATTCACGACTCTGCTACAATGTATCAAAATCAATGGTTAATTACCATAAGTTTATTAGGGAAAGTAAGATAAAGGATCACAAACCAAAATCTTGTAGCATGTGTATATTATATAGTTCTGTATATATAATTAAAAAGCTCTGAAAAGTAATGAAGATTTTTAAAAGGAAATAAAAGGGACCAAGAAAGGAGATGTTGTATTATTACATTGAGAATGCGTAATAATGCCAACAGGATAGAAAAGTAAATAGATAAAATCATAATAATCAGCAGGAGAGAATAGGAACAATCATAACTTATAATGTACATTCCATTTACACACACACTCACCACATCGATACACACAATCATGATATATAGCATATACACAATCATCATAACACAAAATGGCTCTAATACGAATGCCCTCATTTGCATTGCATTAAACCTCAATTCTCCAGTTTCGGTAAACTTCCAGAAGAGCGAAGTTTATACTCGATTTCTCAAATTTTAAATCGTTGCCAGTTACAATGTTTAACAGTTTAGGTTCGATCATTCCAATATTTCGTAAATTCAATATTTTTTTAAAAAATCTTGCTTTACTAGTCCATCATTCTATTTATTTTCTACAATTTTGTCCTTTGCAGTATTATCAATTGCAACAAAATTCACCACGTATATGCTTTTTTTTTTTTTGTCACTCTCACCACGTATATGCATTAAACAAGTCGAGAGGAGACAAAAAAAACGAATTATGATCGTATTTTAGTTGACGCTGGATGAGTATTCAAACATGTGAATGAAGAGACATACGAAATACGAATGCATTTGTCCGTACGTAAATATATAATACGATCATCTATATACGTACGTACGTATAAATGAAAGAGACAAGAGAGTGAGAGAGGCGTGGTGTGAGGGAAACATGGAAGCTGTGGAAGCTTTGTAGGGTTTGAAGCCGACATTTTTTTTTTTGAATCGAGATATGGAAAAAGAAGACTCTTTTTCTTTTTTTTTTTGTCTGTTCTGTTACTTTTATTCCTTCTTCTTCTTCTTCTTCTGCTTCATAATTGGAATTATCTTTAAAAGCAACAATATTACTTATCATCATAGTTAAGCTATTTTATGGATAATGTCGATAAGAATAATGAGACTCCAAATTAATGTATATGACATTTGAACAATCTTAGGATTTAATATAAAAATTTTAACTATCATAGGGCAATTCGAGTTTATCGTAAACTAAATATGTCACAATGGTTCAATTTTTGTATAATTTTAATGTTAAACATCTATGGAAATGTTTTTGGTCTAATAGTTGGCCAAATGATTAAAAAGCTATTTTCCAAGTAATAAAATTCAAGTTCAGAAGAATACATTTCATGTATGTTGTATGATGGATGGGTGAATATTTGCCCATTATGAACAATAGATTATTATCCTCAATCATATTATATATATATATATATATATATATATTTAATTATTACTTTTTACGTAAAAACTTGATGATTTGCTAGTATTTAATGCAAAACATCTGCATATTACCAACTAAATACACAAATGGTTTGTTTCATGTGGAATGACTTTTCAGACCTTTTTAAAATATTATACTTTCGTTATGTATTTGTATCATTGTATGCCATCATCCATGAACTTAAATTTACTGTGTATTATTTACATACTCACACTAAAATCTGATGGATCTTATAAATTTTACTGTATGCTTTGGTAATTAGAGGCTATTATTTTAAACAGACAGAAACACACATGTAAAGAAATCATAATCATAATAATAGTAATAAGTGTAGAAGATGCAATTTTTGTCTGTGGTTAGTAAAGTAAGCTAGTGGTGGAGGGGTGTGAATTAGTTGCAAGAAATAGGCATTTTTGTAGGAATTATTGGTTGGTTAATTTATGTTTCTTGACCACATTATTGATTATTTTAGTCAAAATCCTCAAAGATCTGCCCGACTCTCTTTATTGCCATGCTTTTACTAATTATAAAACCTATATATTTCATTATTTCCTCTGTCCACTAACTATTGTCTTTTCAGATTCTACATTAAGCAATTACGTAGAGTCGTAAACTTCTAAATATTAGACCTACCTTTGGCAGTAAAAAACAAAACTATAGGACGTCCTTTAATGATTTTGTTTGTATCAATTTTTTTTTATTTTTTAATCTAATCTTCCTAGTTCAAGACTCTATAGTATCTGATTACTGATTAGTCTCTCTCTAATAGCTTGACTGATAAAAAGGACGTAAAAGGACTGAGCCCAAAGGTAAGCCCATTATTTGGTTGATCGACTTAATACACTACAAGACTCATTTAAAGCCCATAAAGCTATTATCTCTTTTCTCTTCCGATTCGTTATTTTCTTCTTTTCGGTTCTAGAGTTTTCATTTTTTTTTTCTCTCTCTTGATTAAAATAATTGTTGGATTTTTATTTACCACATTTTTTGTCTAAGTGATCCTAAAAAATAGCAAATCTAACCGAATTTTTCGTTCTTGGAGTTGTAATTAGGATTTTGTTTGGTACCGATCCTTGCATTTGCTGTGAAAGACCAGACTGATTCGTTATTTGCGCGTAGGACTCCCCTAAAGGATGTCACAGTGCTATTTGAATTTAGTTTTTCATTTTTTGCATTGATGTTTGTTTGGAAGGCATAATTGAAACCTCTAAAGGTGTTCTTTTATAATTATTAGCTTTCACACGGTGTTACACTAACAACTGAAAATGTGAAAAAGCTTCACATATCACCATTAAGCCATAACGTATTTACGAATCTTAAGTTCAATATATATTAGGGAGAATTTGCTAAAAGGGACAAATCTAGTATATCTTTGTGAATCTAAACCTTTATATAGTTAGTTTGGTAAATTAATCGTTTCTATTAATTAAAAATCAAATATACCCTCATAATTATAATTAAAGAAGAATATATTAATTATTTGATTATCCACTAATCCAAAAACTAAAACCAATCGAAATCCACTAAACCACAAACAAAAACCAACCAAATCCACTTAACCAAAAACATAACCATCCACCAAAATCCCCAGACTCCCTAACTAAAATCCCTAAAATCCCTAACTTTATTCTCTTCTCTCTCTCGCGAGCGACGATACCCACCCTTCTTCTTCTTCGATTACTTTTCTTCTCTTCTTCTATCTCTGATCCAAATTCGATCCTCTCTCTCGCAGTTCACCCTTCTTCTTATCTCTCGTCACTGGAAATCCCTCGCGACTCCTCCTTCTTCGCCGTTCGTCTCACCAAAAACGCCGCACGCCTAGCGCTTGATGACACAGAAAGCACACAATCTACTGACTCGCAGCTACAGTCCCCTACAGGTAGGATATACATGATACAGTTTCTCTCTAGCGAGTTCTTCCTTGTCTAGTTTGTCGTACTTCTGGTGATATTGAAGGTTGTATAATATTACTTTGTTTTTTAATTGTATAGGTTCCAAGTCCAATTCGTTTAATTCTTCGAGACTAGACCAAAATTGAGACAAGTGGATGATGTTCTGCTTCTCCGACAAATAAATACTCCAATATTTATTTCTCTCAAGTGAGTTCTTCCTTGTCTGTACTCTCTAGTGATATTGAAGGTTGTATAATATTACCTTGTTTTCTAATTGTATACGTTCCTTTTTCAAGTCTAATTCGTTTAATTTTTCTAGCTATAGACCAAAAGTGAGACAAGTGGATGATGTTCTGCTTCCCTGATAATTTTTACTATATTCATCATTTATTTATGATTTCAAACAACCTTTACATGTTCCTTTACATTATGTCTGAGTAGATCTCTTGTAAGGCTCAAGGAAATCAACGAGTCTCATGTTTCGATATTGATTTGGCGATTGTTTTAGGGATCTTCATATAGATCTTCATCTTTACTTGTCCTTCTAAGGGGATTTATCCATTGAAAATTGCTGCTAAATCGCCTACACTAATTTTTGGTGACATTAGCATCTTAACCTGCGATAGTTGAACCGAATTCTGTGTGTATGCACTTTGAAATAACATGTGACTGTTGAGTCGATTAGGGTGTTTACACATAGTGGTCGATTTTTGAAAGTGGTGAAGTTATATAATTCAACTTGAGGGCACAATTAAAACAAATGTGAGTATTAAATACATGAGAATATGACTCTTGTTTCATAGTGAGACTAACTGTTTTTTTTTAATGCTATTATAGGATTCAATCCATCCATACATCTCATCCAATAGAAATGTTGATATTATTGATTCAGTTGAGTATTTGTGGCCCGATGAAGTACGTGATGCTGGAGTGGATAACTTGAAAAATGCAATCAGATTGGAAAATGATTTTGGACAAAATATGTGGGAGAGTTTACAAGATGGTGAGGCTATTGAGGGTCAAAATGAGCAAGTTGGAAAAGAAGTTGAAAATCAGGCTTCTGAAGAAGAAAACGAGGCTGCAAATACTGTTAGTGATAACATTCCAGTTTCTGAATTGAGGAGTCAAAAAAGAAGCAATATGATACTGGTTCAGAGCAACCCAAAAAATAAACAGTTTTTGTGCCAACGAACAGCAGGAGTACAAGATGGTAACAATGAAGACATGAAGTCGTTCATTCAAGACATGTTCAAATTTGCTTTCTCTAATTTTGAGGAAAAGATTGACAAGCGAATGGAAAAAGTAGAGAGTCAAGTTTTAGAGATGCAGTATGTTCTATCAGAGTTTACCAAAACTGCAGAAAAAGGCACAACATCTAAACTGCAGTAAGTAAGAAAAATAAATCTTCTCGTTCTGGTTAAGTACTATTTTCCATTTGTATGTTTTGTTGTTGTATAAACTTATAAATGTAATAGATAATTAGGTGGAGAACTTTGTTGTATGTTTTATTGTAACCTTCGTTATTTTAGATAATTAAGTGGAGAACTTTGTTGTATGTTTTATTGTAATCTTCGTTATATTAGATAATTAGGTGGAGAACTTCATTGTATGTTTTATTGTAATCTTTGTTGTATTGTTTTTTTTTTCAACGTTTAACAGGCCTAAAACAAATGTGGAGTGTTTACTGATTCCAATATGGATGAAGATGACGTACTTTTGAGTCTATCTTTTGACCTGTACAATAATTTGGGCACACAAGAATACTTACAAAAAACAATTGGACTTCTTTCACAAGATACTGTAGTTCGATCCTACTCAGACATATAACGACGAGATACCAGAGGAGCTTACTCTTTTTGTAGATGACAAGATGACTAAAAAAATATTTAGCAATCCCAAAATGGTAGAATATAGTATAATAAAAAAAGAAGAGGATCCATTGGTCTTTGTTTCTGATAAATCTTTTGGGAGAATGTTTGAATGGTCTAATAAGCGCGGGTAAGTCAATCACTAAATTCTCAGAAAATTATTTTAATGAGTGCATATTAAATAATAAGAATACAAAATTAATCATCGTGGTTTCAATATATTTTCAGGAACCTGAAGTTTGGTCCAAGCGTTATTCATGTTGATTTATTGACACGAATCATACATGATTCAACGAGGTGAGTTAATGTATTATTATTAAATTTTAGATGTTATGGCAAACTTTTTTATACAAACTCACTATCTTTATCAGGATATGGATGCTGTTATGTATTTATTTCGGGAGAATACATCTTTAGGTAATTGGAAATTTAATCGCATTGATTTCATGGATTGTATGTTCAGCGGACAACTCAATGTTGAATACAAGAAGTTTTCAAAAGATCGTCGAAAGTTCAAATGGGATAGTTATGTGCAAGATTACGTTAATGGTGAGCTTCCCTCTCATGGAAAGACAAGAAAACAATGGGCAACAGACCGAATCTACACTCCAATAAATGTTGATAATATTCACTGGATTTCGTTGTGCATTAACCTTGTTCAAAAAACAATCTAAGTCTTTGATTGTATGCCAAATAAGAAGGAAACTGCAAAACACATGGAACCGTTTAAAGTCGCCATCCCTCAAATCATGAAGATAGTTCTGCCAAGGTTTATTGGGAAAAACCTAAACGTGAAACCGTTTTCTGTCATAAATATATCGATGCCAAGTGGACTTAATAAATCGAAATGTGATTGCGGACCGTATGTGCTCAAATTCATTG
Source organism: Boechera stricta (assembly GCA_018361395.1). Lineage (NCBI taxonomy): Eukaryota > Viridiplantae > Streptophyta > Magnoliopsida > Brassicales > Brassicaceae > Boechera > Boechera stricta. The sequence goes on along the minus strand of CM031539.1, from coordinate 2,981,346 downwards.
AGTGTCATTTGCATGGGCAACATATCTTCGATCAACGATACCAACATTAAGGATGTGAGGATGAAGATTGCAGTTGATCTATGGAAAGCTGCAACTGATCCTATATTTATTGACCAAATGTTAGAGTATGAACCTATAAGGTTTGATTCCGATGTTTCAATTATCGAGTTAGCTTAGCTAATCCCATTTTTTTTTTTTCTGTTTTAGGTTTTCTTTGTCCATTGGTTCGTGCTAGTTACAATATTTATGGGAAACAAGAGTAAACTACCAAGTACAGCAAAAAACTAACGACAAGGATGAAATTTGACTTTTAAATTGGGGGTGAGTGATTTTACGGTGGTGACACTTTGACTTCGAAGAAAGAAAACTGACATAAAGTGATATAGTTCAAGAATGAGTAAGCAGCAACAAGTGAACATGTATTTAACTGAAATAAATGGAGAAAATGTAAGTAAAGAACACTGAACTAAATGGAGAAAACCTAGATCCAAAATCGAAAAAACAAGCAAAACCCAGAACAAAGTTGAACCATATCTCTTCTACTTGGCAGAGAATCGAAAGTAGATAAAAGAGACGTAGATGGAGAAAGAGACTGACTTGGCGCCAGAGCTGATTATATTGGGATATCGCATGTTGTTCTATTGTGCCCCTCATTACCACAACGACTACATTTGTGCCTCTTAAAATTTTGCGATCCTTGTGATGATCTAATCTTATCTTCAACTGTTTCGTACCTTCGCTTTTTACGTCTTCCAGGACCTCTTCATGTTTCAGGTGGTAGAACTTGTTCATCATGAACATTAGGTGGAACATGCCATTCATATTCAGGTACTGCATTTGGATTAATGCTTTCCTCATAAGTCGTTCTTCATGCAGTTGTGGTATACAGTTTATCAGCGAATGCACGACTTTCAATATTTCTAGAAAAAACTGCACATATTGCGTGTCTACAAGGAATTTTCCCCAAATCAAATTTTAGACATGAACATGTTCTCCATTCCAAATCAACAACATACTCCAAAGTGTCACCTTTAACCTAAAATCTGTTAATAGTGAAAGGAAAAGGTTGAAATGTTTTGGCTTTTTCTATCTTTTTATCAATCTTTTTTTCTACCTCAATGGTTAAAAGATCCTTATGCTTCGCACTTGCTTCTCTGCGTTCGTAAAACCACCTTGTTAACATTTCTCTGATACTGTCTAACAAAGGTATTAATAGAAACTCTCTTGGTGATCTCAACGCCGAATTTATTGATTCAACGGGGATAGTGGTTCTGATATCGTACATGTATCCCGAAAAATGACATCGAGCCCATTTTCTCACATCAACATCCTTTAGATATTAACCAATAAGAGGACTAATGTCGCAAATTTCTTTAAACAACTTCTCAAATTCAACAACCCTATACGCTTTCGGAGCTTTTGCGATCAAGGTGGCCAAACCCTTTCCCTTCAATTTTGTTACCACATTATTCAACAAGTGGTGGATGCAAATACCATGCCTAGCCAACGGATAAATTTTACCAAGTGAGTTACCAATTGAGACATGTATATTAGAGACAAAAGCCAAATCTTGCTCGTCCGCAATAACAACCTTTAGTTGCATAAAAAACCAATCCCATGAATGATCATTCTTTTAATCAACAACTCTAAATGCAATTGGATACAAACTAGAGTTACCATCTACGGCTGTGGCAACAAGCAAAACTCCTTTGTATTTATTTTTTGAAAACGTTCCGTCAATCACAATCACTCTCCGAATAACCTTGTAAAATCCTCTGATAGACTGACCAAATGAAAGAAATAGATATTTGAATTTACCATCGACATCACATTCATAACTAGTATGCATACCACGATTAGCTTTTTTTAGCATGTGCAAATATCTTGGTAATTTACCAAAACTTTTCTCTGGTATACTCCTAACAACATTGACCGCAAACTCCCGAGACTCCCATGCTTTCGAATAAGTGAGATGAGTTCCATGCTCTGTACGCATAATATTTATGATATCAATCGGTTTAGGCCCTTCTTTCACACCCACATATTTCTTCGCAAAAATATTCCGAATTGTTTTTGCTGAAGCTTTACTTGAGAATTCACTTTTATTTGAAGGCGCACATGTGTGTTCTGCCACATATTTATTGATGCGAAAATATGTAGACCCAACTAAACATTCTGCACTAATTCTCCAATTGCAGACATTATCTTTGCAGCGTATACACCAAAACTTTGTGCAAGATTTTGCAACCTTGTAGTTAAAGTTATGCTTCATGACACATATTTCTAAAATTTTCTTCAGATCTTCCTTGCTTTTGAAATATTGATGCAACTTTATATCGTCTACTACCCGACATATTTTCTTACTATCAGCATTGCTTTCAGACATTAAGTCATCTTCACCACCAAATTCAGCATCATAAGAAATTCGTTTGAAATTATCCTTCAATTCAGCTCCATTCACACATCCTTTAGATAACTTAGGCCATCTATCTACATCCTCACAAACATTCTGATGTTCATTCTCCTCATCATCACATGAATCATGTGGGTACTCATTCAAATCAATCTTGACTCTTCTCATTTGAGCATCACCATTAGCTTTAAATGTTACACACATCTGTAGTGTAGTATCCTTTTTAAAATACCCAAACAAATTTGTTACTTGACGGTCATTTGTGACAATAACTGGAGGAGATTCGAAGTTGTCGATCAAACCAGTAGGTAAGAAACTGATTTTCACATCAACGTTACTCTGCTCTATGTTGAAGTCTTCTGATACAATCCTCTTCAACTCTTCAAAAGTAGTACTGGAGTCCAACGTAAGTAGTCTACCATATTTGTCTCTATCAACGATAAATTTCCACTCGGTATTACGAAACAATTTTCATGCACCACAAACTATGTAGGTTTGCAACATACTCATCTGCGATATTTAAAAATTAATTAAGTTAGACATACATAAAGAAGAGAAATCCTAAACGTTTACTCAAGATCTAGGTAAAACGGTATAACCTTATGTTATTTCTACCTATTTTAGATAATTTAGAATACTTCTTCTACCTATTTTAGGTAATCTAGAATACGTCTTCTACCTCCTTTAGGTAATCTAGAATACGTCTTATACATACTTTAGGTAATCTATAAACGCTTCTACTTTTAGTAATCTAGAATGCCTTCACCTCCTTTAGTAATCTAAACGTCTCTACCTACTTTAGGTAATATAGAATCGTCTTTTACTACTTTGTAATCTGAATACGTTTTCACCTACTTTGTAATCTATAAAGTCTTCTACCACTGTAATCAACGTCACCTACTTTAGGATCATCATCGCCTTCACCTTCTTTAGGTAGAATAGGTATTTTTGATTACCTAAAATAGATAGAAGATGTATTCTACCTTTACGTATAATACATAAAGTAGGGTTTTGGTAAATTCATAGTCATCTTCGTAAAATAATCTCAAACATTTAGGAGTAAGAACAAACTCAACAATTAATTTAAGAATGTGTCAGTTTACCTTCAAGAGTGTATGAATGGTTTGGGAGACACAACAATTTGATCAGGTGAAAGTAAACCTGCAAAATTTATAAGAACTACAAACCTTAAATCTTCTTCGATCAAAGTAAAATTTCAACTTGTTATCATTCAAAGTTATAATGAAGAAGAATTAAAAAATTTACAATAGAGTAGCAGAGATTTTTGTTAAAGAACGATTGAAGGAGAAGATTGAACGATGACTTGAATGATTTTTGTTAAAGTATCGTTCAAGTTTTTTTTTTTTGATTGAGAACAATGGCTTTAACTATTTTAGCTAAGTTTCAGTTTTTTTTTTATTGAAAACGATGGCTTATACGATGGGATTAGAATATCTTAGTTTTAGATTTAAAATAGATTTATAAGGTTATTTTAATAATTAATAAAACTTAATTGGCAAAAGATTTAGATCCACAAATATATTTTACTTTTTTAATGCGTGGTTCGGTTACATTTTCATCTGAAATCATTTGGGAGAATCAAAGATACGATGTGATATACTTTATAAAAATAAAAAAGTTTATAAAAATAAAAAAGTGAAGAAACTTTTTGGTATAAAGAATATTTGTAATAGTTTATTAACAAGTTTTGTCTCGTGTGTTTAACAATTCTGACATCTAACGTGTCTCTATCTCTTTATGCATGTTATGGCGCCGGATTTAGAAGATCTTTTACGCAGACATATTTGATATGATATGATAAAAAATTTAAGACCTTCGAGATCTATTATATGATATCATGATTAATCTGGAAGATCTGAAACATTTTATTACGTTTTTAATTAAATTTGCTTATAACGGTATGGAACACGAATATATGGTTAGTGAGAAGTGGGTATTCTCTTCTATTCTTTGCCTAAAATGATTTCTCAGAGACGATCTATTGACAATGACAAATTCATCATTATATGATGATCTAACTCTCGCTTGCGTATTTTACAAGCGAAACACACATATTTCAAATCTGAAATCCACAGGTATAATACCCTAAATGAATAAATAGTAGCGTAAAACGATTTATTTGATTACATATATCACCAACATGTATTTAATTCAAGAGAACTTTATATTGAAACGTGTTTGAGGTAGAAAAATTTAAAAATATGTAACACACTGAAATTGAAAGTGATTATTAGAAATAATATTTCATATCAGAAAAAATGTGGAAAAAGACTTTAATAATATATAAGAGATATGAGTGAATTTATTAACTGTTAATTAGTTTTGAATTGGAAACCAATAATATAATAGCTATTTTCGATACATGTACAAATCACCGGGATATGTAAGACTACTCGACAAGTCAAACATTTCGTAGTAGCGGACGGGCCATCAAAAGGAAATGAGATCAAAATCACGACTAATTGGGCTAAAAAACTGAAACAGTCTTCCTATAATCAATCGGCTGACCAAAATTTGATTCATATATTTACTTTATGCCCAATATTCAATCATATTAATATTAAGGGAGAAGTTGAAGAAAGAAGGGAGGGAATAATGATTAGTTAATATAGTTGGTGCCAAATGCCAAAAGAAATTTTCAACAGTCAATCATTACTAATCATTATGATACAATGATTGGGTTAAGACTCAAAAACCAACATGATTAACAAGATTTTAATCACCCCCTCATACATATACAACTTTGACTTCTCATGCATACCATACAAACACATAAGTACCTACCAAAAAAGTTAGAAAAACATATCTGTAATTTTGATTTGGTTATGAGATTAGATTCTTATTATTTGCTCGCCCAAATGGATCCATCATTAAAACTTTCCTTTTGCGATACAAGATATCAAATGGAGATTTACGATTCTATCTTGGTTTCGATTGGTTGATATGATTTGGATTTTAAGCAAGATTACGACAAATTTTTACAGATTTGTGATTACGTAGATTTTGGGATGCTTTGTATCTTGAATTGTAAGATTATCCGGAAAGAATTAAATGAAAAATGATTGTAAACATGGATGTGATTTTTAAAATATCAAAACATTTGGTGAATATTAGTGTCTATTATATATTAATATTTTGTCTATACATTAATAAGTAAAAAATAAATTTATTAAAAATTCATTTAACTAAAATAAATAATAAATTAAAATACAAAAAATGCAAACACACCATCTAAAACTTAAAAAAAAAAATATAGATGACAAAAGTCTATATTTTTATGATTACTCGTCATGTTTACGATCAATTAGATTTTCCAGACAAAGAAGTGCAAACTTGTTTTCTGGTATCCCTATAAACTACACTATCATAATATATATATATATATATATATATATAGGATTTATCAATTTGTTTTAAGTAAAATTTCAATAAAAATAATAAAAAATTTTCTATTTCTTAGTGACTACACGACAATCATGTACATATATATATATATATATATAGGATTTATCAATTTGTTTTAAGTAAAATTTTTAAAAAAAAAATAATGAATTTTTTTCTATTTTCTAGTGACTACACGACAATTATGTATATATATATATATAATTTATCAATTTGTTTAATAATTTTCTTAAAAAATAATAAAGGAAACACACGACAATAAAAAAAAGTTTGTTTTCTATTTCCTATTTTTTATCAAATAGAGGACATGTATAAATGAAAAGCTAAAGAAAATTTTCCAAAACCCAAAATTTATGGTTTTAGACTTTTATTCCAAAAAAAGAAAAAAACCATAAAAGTGGTTTTAGATTTTAAAAAATGGATTTGGGTTTAGAAAATATTTATAAAGCATGATTGCTTTATGTTCGACCAATCACCCCCTTAGATTACATACTTATGCCAAATCATTAATCTGGTATAATATTTTATTCAATGACTACAATCTTTGGTTAAAATATCGTCTGAAATAAGGAAAGGACCTTTCGTACAAATAATAAGCATTCGTACTTTATTTGTAAACTATGATTGATCCTTCCAATTTATGTTTTCTTATTATTATTGTTGAATACTTACTGTGTGTTTTGATGTGAAATTCATAGTCATACATGATGCTAAATAGTTTTGTTATTGGCATAACTTTATAGTTTACGTAATTTTCATACGGATGTGTTAACTTTTTCAGCTGACATCCGCGATTTACACCTCTTTTTTTTGTAATGCGTGTTACTGTATTTCGGGTTGGGTCACTAATCTGATGTTATTAATAAAAATAATTTTTTGACCAGGAACGCCAAAACAATTTGCAATTGCATTTCAAACAAACTCAAAATAAGCATTTTTGAGAAAAAGAAAATCAAGATTTTGGCTTTTAAACCATTTAATTGGTGCCGATGTGGATACAACTACTGTTTGTGATTTCATGAAATATAGCTGTCATTCAATTCCACAATTCCAGTCATATGAGATTCAGTCATATTCGTCCACTAACGGTTTTCTAACTTACTAATAAAAACACATATACTATTTTTCAAATAATCACAATGCTACATTATTTCATTAAAAATAAATGAAAATGTATAATTGAGGGCAGAGTTTGCAGTTAGATAAAAGATGGAAAGAGGTCTTAATACTATGGCTCTTATGGGCACTCACATTCTTTTACTCGTTTCTTGGAACTCATCATTCTTTTTCTCCTCTCCACATTTGTTATTTTTGTTATTAGCGTGATGCTTGAAGTACATTTTTATCAACTAAAGATGTGTTATTTTAAGTAGGGATGTCAAAATGAACCCAATGACCCATGACAGAACTATATAAATTTAGTGGTTGTATTTCTTTTATCCACTTCTAATAAATTAAACATTATTTTCTTACAGTCAGCTTGATTATTTTGGTTTTCCTGGAATACAATATATATATATATTTTTAATTGCGAAAATGCATATAAGTTTAACTGTAAAAGCAAATTAATGAATTATATGTCCGCCGGCTACGTACCCAACCGGGCACGTACGGGAATTAAAATTTTTAATGTCTGTATAGTTAATGTCATACACATTTACATACACGTATATATATATACATACTTTAAATTATGGGCGAAATAAAAAAATTCCACAAAACACTCTTTTTCCTCCACAATTAACGGCTTTTTGCAAACAACGAAAACAAAATCAGAAATGGCAATTTGTGTTTCGTTTGTTGTTATTTACAATGGATGATGTGTTGTCTATGTATTGTATTGCATAAATTATACGATAGTTCTTTTTATTTATACATGTAAGACACACTACTCCATCCTAATCCATTGCTTAAAAATAATTCGTTTCTTATAAAAAGAAAAAATTGACCAGGTGATTACAAACCATATAATATATTAAAAGCTAAGGGATAATGGAAAGTCTAATTATTAAAAATTATTGAAATAAGATTCAAATAAAGCGTTGTGAAAATTATAATACTTTTTCATAGACTAAATTTTGGTGAGCTGGTCTATGAACTGGCTTGCCCATTGACGTACTTCACGACTCAATTAAAACCACTAATCATTCCCCCAATAAATTTTGGATTCTGATTATTTTTATTACTTAATTTTCTATGTATTCGTGTCGTCGATTATTTATAATTAATAGTACGTTTTGTTATCTTTAAAAAATAATATATTAATTTACTAGAACTGGGAATTAAGAAAGTGGTAAGATAAAACCAAGTTTAGACCGGTACAACCTAGATCAAAAAATTCCTAGACAGAGATGTCTTCTAACTTCGTTGCCGGCCAATTTCACAAGTTGCTGGAGACTTCCAATTACCAAAATCGTACCTATTTTTCGATCCGGTGAAAAGTAGGTGATGTTGGCAAAAAGAAAGCGACGGTTGGTACAATTCTTGTTATTGCGTAAAAAAAAAGAAAAGAATGGCGAGTATTTTTCATATGTGGCTTCCAAAAAGAATTAGGACAATACTCATGGTAACCATTAGAGCTGATGAAAACTTGGACTAAGACTCAAGTTTGTAATTTTTCTTACATCCCTCCTTCCTGGAGCCCAGGTAGCTTCAAAGCCAACGTGATGCTCATTCGTCAGAAAAAAAGAGATGGATTCGTATTCACATACATGAGACACCAAAGAAGAGTTTGATCCAATGTTTTATTTTTGTTCTAGTTAATCCTAGAGAATAATACTTTTTCTTTCTTTTATCGTTTTTTATTTTTGGAAGTAAAATGAAAGGCAATTCTTCATCTAATCTAATATTGAATGTTGAACTACTTCAACAAGTCGACGCGTAAGATATCCAGCCAAACGTGAATACCCCCCGAAGCCACAGACAGAACACCTGGTAATGAGACCCAATCTTGAGTGAAAAAGATACCGTGGTTTTGATCTTTCTGTAGTTATATATATTACTATATATAATTTAATACAATAAAGAAGAAAAAAGGAGGATTTCAAATGCAAGATCTAAAAACATATCTTTCGGGTATTTTACGATGCGAGATAATTCACTTTTGTTTAATATATTTATTCGATCGATAAAAGATAGAAATTTGAAGGTTAATAAATTTATTTCCTTTAACAATCTAGTATAACCGCACAAAAATAGGTTTTTCAATTATACGATTTCGATAATAAAACAATTTATGTTTTGTAAGTTAATCAATTATTTATTTTCTTGCACACAACTGGAAGATCAAATTAATTTTATTTTATTTTATTTTGTCCTAACTAGCTAGCTCATTTATTTGATTAAATGCCGGACATTACATACGTCAGTATCCACTTTATTCAAAAGAAAAAATATTTTAATATTTTGAATTGTTAAAAAATAATTAACAATGTTTAGTAACTCTAATATCTACACCATATTTGTGATTGTTACCATTCAAACATTGTCCCACGTTGTTTTTCCGTATTAACCGCACTTGTTTCGCATACTACGTTTTTTTGTATAAACCGCACGTGATCCACTAGTTTCGGACTGTCCTATCCGCTGTAATCGAATCCATAAAATATGTTTTTAATTTGAGTTATAAAGATTAGATGTTTGAACTTTTTACATCAATCAATATTTCAGATTCTCGATTAATTTGGCATCATTGTTTCGAGTATATCTTAACACTTTCGTAAGCTAGTGTATAACAGAAAAAATGATACAATATACTAACTAAAATCATGATTAAATATCAGTAGAGAAACTATGGGACAAAGTCCACAATTCCTGTTTACAAATTGATTTCTTATATATATTCATTCACTCAGCAATCAATTATATCTAAAACTAATGATATACGAAATTTTGAAAAAACCTCATTTGTATATTTGTATATTTGTATTGCAAGGCTGTATCCTCTGCTTTTATTATTTCCTTCTTTTTACCCCATAAATTATCTTTTTAGCTTTTGGCCTGTTTTGTTTCCATTGTACAGCCCGTGATGTAGTGTTACACAAATTAATAATTATAACAAAAAAGGCAAAACCAGTTTATCCTCTAAAACAAATAACTAGGGGAAGAGATTAAGACGTGGCGAAACCTCAGGAGCCGTCAGAAAACGCCGAAAAGACATTTGCCTAAATACAAAACATAATCCTGATTAGTGTCTTAGTGATTAGGATGTCTCTTAATGACTTTAACTTAACACAAACATGGCATGTGCCAGCTGTGACCACACACACGACCACTTAATTAGTACTAATTAATGGTTACCCCCTTTATTCACGCTTTTAATCCTGAATCAATTAGTATACTAAGGTTTAATGAAGTACAGAGCTGCAAACTGTTAACTGTGAAAGTCTCTTTTTTCTCATAATTGAACTCATTAGTTCTTACAAACGTTTTTTTCTTTCAAATTTTATTTTATAGGGTAGAAAACGAACTCATTTTTACTTTTTAAATGATACTAATCAATGCGTAATGGTCCGTGAAAGCTATAATTAGTTATTTCCTAGCTTGGAAGATAGAGGAAGACTAAAACTTTTAATGAGGTTCATCCCCTCTGCTTATGGCTAATCACCGGCCATAATGCAGACAAATTAGAATACTTAAGGCGATAATTGTTTTAAGGAAAATCAAATAAGATATTAAACATATATTTAAAATTGAACAAAATAAAGCACAATGAAGGAGACGTTCCGTGGGTCCGTAATGGTCCGTAGGTACAGCTAAGCACAGTGTTTCCTTTATGTTAAAAAAATGTTTCTTCTTTATGCCTAAACCCTCCGTCCGAGGGTTCCTTAACTGTTGGCTATTCTTTGACCAGAAGCCAACACATCAATCACGGCCGCGAGAGCCAATATCCGGATTACGGCCACGATCAATTCGAGATTATTGTCTTCGGTAGAAGTCATACTTGTGATTAGCTTTTTACAGAAGCAAAATAGTGAAGCAGTACATAGCATTTCGATGGATGATCTGGTCATGCAATTATTGAAATTGTAAGCAATAATGAAATATGCAGAAGCAAAGAAGATTTGGTTATAAGCTGAGGAGTTTACTGATTCGATCCACGTTGGAAGGGGTCTATTTTTCAAAAGAGAGTGTTAACCCGGTCTGAGCCCCGCTCTAGAGAACGTACGGCCCCCGAACCTCCTGGTTTAACCGAAAAGAAAAAAAGATTTGGTTATAAAAAGGAAAAAAATGAAAAGAGATAGGAAGATCCTTAAATCCAACAAGTGGGGTATGTACGTACCGCATGAGGGGGATGCACCCTACCCTCCATATCATGCACTTGATTGACCCACCTACAACTGTTTAAATAGTTTGCTTATCCCTATTTCTTACCACATATTTACCGTTCTATAGTTAAAACCTTCAAGCGTTTATTTTTGTTGCTAATATTTACTATATAATATATAGAAAACATGTATATTCAAGTAAACCGGTAAGAAGTGTATATATGTGTATTGCTTAAAGGTTATATAAGGTTTCAAGAACTAGATGAAACATATATGTGTAGAATTTGTCATCTAGCGGATATTTTTGTGCTAGACCGAATTTGGAGGAAGAGAGAGAGAGATGCACATCATATTAGACCAAGAGTAACAATTGCATGTGGAATTCATTCTTTTATGATTCACATTAAATTTCAAGATGTATAATGATTAGTTTTTTACATATTATTTTGGCTGCTTTTTTTTTGTTAGATAACATTTCTATTTTGGCTGCTTGTTGTTGTGAGAATATTTTTCAAAAGCCAGATAAAAAAAATTGGAGATGGGGCATCGTCGCACATGGGGGGGCATGGACACATTTCCAAAACTACAAAATAAGTGTTTTGGTACGTCGAAACATATATTTCTGGAAAAGAAAATTAAGTTGTTCGGGATACAAAAGCATCTTCGGTTAAAATTTAACTGCTAGTGGTGTGGAGAAGCTTATACAATATATAAATATGCTTTGTTTATCATAAATCAATAAATTCTTAATAAGAAAATTAGTTTCCATTATTTCTCATATTTTTTTCTAGCCACCTATGTGGTGGGTATTATTTATTACTGAACACAAACTTAGAAACTTACTTAAAAGTTAAATTTGGTTTTCTCTTTGCAATTTGTATCAAGGACTTTAGAAGCAGCCGCGACTCCTACAACGCCAACAAGCCGCCTTACAGACCCTTTTCAATCTAGCCCTTCAAGCTTCAGTTTAGACAGAGAAAAACAAAAGAATTTTTACTGGTATTTCCACAAGTGAGTCCGTTATGCGACATCAAATCGATCGGCTAATCAAAGACCGGCCTCTTTCATACCTCTCAGATTGCTCTGTATCACCATCTCTACAAGGATTTTTATTTTGTCTGTTTTTCGTTCCTTTTTCAAGTCTTCTAATTCTTTGTAATCAATACCGTTGGGTAGAACTTTTTTTTTTATGATAATATAGATTTAACATTTATGCCAAAAAAAAATTTGTATCAATGAATGACTGACTTGACTATTCACATTTAAATCTCTTGTTTTGTCAACAAATTTAAATGTCTTGTCAGTATTACCGTTTTAATTTATAAAATATGTACGTATAGTCAACAAAAGTGATACATACATCAAAATACGAATCTTATAATCTGAGGTCCAAGTTTTTCTTTACCATAATGGGTTCGTTAACACAATTATTAAAACCAAGACTTTAAATATGAACCATAATATTTAACAAAAGAATAAAAAATATACCATAAAAAAAAAAAACAGTCACTAATAATAATTCGTAAAAAACAAAGAAGACAATTTCGTAATTAACTCAAAAACTGGTGGCATTGTTTTATTCCCTTTACAATATAAACTTCGTCTCTCCCAAAACTCTCAAAACCCTACTCCACCTGAACATTTTCTTTCACTTTCTCGAGAAAAAGAAAAAATAAGAACTTTCAGAGTTTAATTTAACTTCAATCGTGGAAAAAAAAGAGAAATGGCTGGAGGTCTTGTAAAATGCAGCAAGATCCGTCACATTGTAAGACTCAGGCAAATGCTCCGGCGATGGCGTAACAAAGCGCGGTTATCTTCGGTCAGCCGTTGTGTACCGTCGGATGTTCCATCAGGACACGTGGCAGTCTGTGTGGGTAGCGGTTGCAGGAGATTTGTGGTGCGCGCGTCGTACCTGAACCATCCGATCTTAAGCAATCTTCTGGTTCAAGCTGAGGAAGAGTTCGGTTTCGCTAACCAAGGACCGTTGGTTATTCCTTGTGAAGAATCGGTTTTTGAAGAAGCGATCCGGTTAATTTCTCGGTCTGATTCGTCTCGGTCAAGCCGGTTTACTTGTCCTGACGATCTTCAGAAATGTAACAACGGAGGAATCAAAATCAAAAGCAAGCTAGATCTGTTGATTGAATCTCGACCGTTGCTTCACGGCGTCGTTGAGAAAGCCATCTGGTGAATGTTTAAGATCGAACGGTGAAGATTGTTCGTACGATTCTGACCCGGTTTGACTCGGGACGAGATTTATATCGCCATGAAACAAGTACAGAAGAAGGCGAGTTTTTGAATAAATCGTCATTGACTCGGCTAAGTTACCACCGAGTCGGGTGGTACTAATTTTTAATCGGGTTCGGGTCTTCTTTTTATTTTTATTTTTTTTAATTTAATTATATTGGGATATTTCGCCAAATGGAAATGGCGAGTTACTATGCACTGAGTCGAGTCAGATGATCAAAGGAGATGGCGGTTAAAGGTGGGTGAGTCGTTCCACCGAGTCATCCCGGGTTCGAATCCGAGTTTCAAGACTATAAATGTAAATAAGACAAATGAGAAAAAGAGAAGAAAGTGATTTGCTTCAGTGCTTTAGATTCGAATATTGTCACTTTCTTCTGTAAATTCCGTAATTTTACAATCGAAATTTATACTAAGTACTTTTCAAAATAGTCAGTACTGCTTAGAGAAATTGCAGTGCTTATTCTAGAATCAAAACATTGGTAACAAAGTACAAATCTTTTCCATAACGTACAACAGTTTTATTTTGTCTCTTAAGATTACTTAGCCGAGAAAAGAAAAACAAAAAACCTCAACGTATCAAATGGGTTTATTTGGATTAACGAATATGTTTATAATGATTTCCATTGTTCTAATGCCTTTCATTCGACTTTTAACTTTTTGAGTCTTTTTTTAACTTTTGTAGAAAAAAATAATTCAGTTTCAAAATTTTAGTGACTTAATTAGCAGAAAAACAAAGAATGCAATATATTTGTATTTAATCCATTTAGTGTATTATTGTTTTGCAGGATAATTTTGAGTTTTTCCCTAAATATAACAAAGGAGGATTAAGTCTTTGTGAATAAAAATATTCGATCCGACCAAGGCCATGTGGGGGAGAGACTATTAGCCCATTTTATCTGTTTCGCCTGCGCTCAACTTTTCATGTTTTTGTCTTAAATTTCTCCATTCAGTAAAAAGTACAGTCTACGGTACACACAATCATTTACATTTATTTTAATAAATGTTAATTGTTTTCTTACGGAAATTGTGTACTTTAGAGTTTGTTTATCTAACCCTAGATTATTGCTCACAACTTAAAAGGTAGTTTAGATTATTGCTGCGCTCTCTCGCGATCTCCATGGTATATACAGTAGTATTTAACAATATGTCTTTTTGTACTAAACACAATAAATGTCTACATTGATTTTAACTCAATTATAATCTAATTTATATTTTTAATTCCGTAGATCGTATAAACATTTTCCTTTACAATAAGTAATTGCATCACATTTTATAAAAATGACAGTTGTTGGTCTTGTATTATACTATTATATTATATATATATATATATACAAATTCGAATATATACGGCGGATTAAGTAATTTAGTTGGTGTGGAACAAACATATGGAAACAATTTAATATGGTCAGAGCGGAATAAATGCGGTCAAAAGGAATGATTAGTGAGTTAAAAGGTATAATAATTTAACTGGCTTTAACTATTTTTACCAGTTAAAAATAATAATAAAATAAAAAGTTGGTTAAGTTAATTAAAATACAATTTAACCTCTTAAACTTAACTTAAATATATTAGAACACGGTCGTAGTGACAAAGAGAAACTCATTCGGTGCAATACAAACGTGTCGAGCGCAAATACTAATGTCTATCACAATGAGGGATTTGG
Source organism: Boechera stricta (assembly GCA_018361395.1). Classification (NCBI taxonomy): domain Eukaryota; kingdom Viridiplantae; phylum Streptophyta; class Magnoliopsida; order Brassicales; family Brassicaceae; genus Boechera; species Boechera stricta. The sequence continues at coordinate 2,966,336 of CM031539.1, read as the reverse complement.
ATTCAAAGTTCATTTCATGCACTTTTCAATTGGTTTTTGTTTGAATGGTTTTTGGCAAATAATTGGTAGATGTGGAATTATCAGCCACCTGTTTTCAGTTACACAGAAAATTGTAGTTAATTGAAAAGGAAATGCACTTAGAGATGGAAAACGTTACAATACTTTCTAAAAGTTATGATAATACCATATATGTATTTATGAAAACGACCCTCTTTCCATCATAAACCCCACAGATATACGATATCTGGCATATGTTTCAACATTTTTTCTACTTAAAAGATCAACTCCCAAAGAAAAAGAGAATACTTTACAAAATCTTTTTATTCAGCAATACATACATATATACTGGTACGAACATTGTACCGCCACTTGTAACCACATTAATATATGTATGTATAACTATATGATAAGAAATGGAGTTATAATACGTTTGTATTGGATTCGTATAAATTTAAAAATATTATTAGATAGAGAAACTTAATTGTTTTTTTTTCTGTTGACAGAAAAATGATGAGAAGATTCTTTGAAAAGACATCAAAGAGAAGGCCCATTGGGAGCCAACGATCCAATCACGGAACTTTTTGGCTTTCTTTTTTTGCCCTTAACATCTACTCATTTTACACTCCTTTACCTTGCGCTCATTGTTTTTTTTTCCCCAACTTTGTTTTCCAATAAATAAAGGTATTTTGAGGAAAATTTATGTTTGCCAAAAAGGAAAAAAAAAAGAAGAGGAAAGTCTATTCTTTTAAAAAGAGTTTATGAATGGATGTTTAAAGAAAAATTAAAGAATTGTCGTGGTTGCATGTATCTATGCTATTTGTAGTGCTTCGAGAAAAGAAAGTAAAACTATTATCGTTGACCACTTCTCGTTGAGATTGGATTCTTCACACATGGTTCCGTTAATACTCTTTTGCTTCAATTTTATTCTCGCTCTGGTTATTTTTTTTTTCTATTGATTTTTAGTTTTCTGATAATGCGTCAATGTATAGCATTCCAATGATTTTTGTACTTGTATTTATTTCAACTAGGGCAACAGGCAGAGAAAATCATGTTCATGCAAATTATAGAGTTTGACTTGAAATTTTTTGAAAACGAAAGATAAGGATACTATTAGGATTACGGTTAATTTCGGTGGGTACGTATGTGTAGAGAAGAGTGAAACCAGCGGCCTTTTTGTCTCGTTCTTCGAATATAGTCTTATTCTTTTCCATATGTATTCTCTTTTAAAAAATTCTAAATTTTTGATCCATAGCCTTTTAAGTTTTAAATTGTATTTGATAATATACATGTAACGATTCTAAGTAAATTATCATTTCCCAAATATAAAGTTAAGTCGTACTTGAATTTGAATGAATTAGAATATTACATGATCATATATTGAACAAATCTTCTTCTATCTCATTGGACTAATTAGTACTATATATGGGATAGGATAGGTTCAATACGTTTTTTCTCACCAGCACGACCATACTATGGCTAATCTTTCCATAAAGAAACCATAATGAAACCGAGTAGCACAAACCAAACTCTAGAGTCAATAACATAGAATTAATCTCATTAACCTAAGAATGCTTTCTCTATAAACTGACGAACCCATTTTACAATCAATTCATATCGTATACTGTATACAATATTAGGTTTGACAATTCTAGATAGGCACATAGAAAGTCTCCAATATTGATGTATATAAAGCTAAGAAGTCGATATTGAAAACTCGATTTAATATGATTATTTATATGCATCAATCTTTTATTTTTGGATGTAAAAGAGGAAAGGAAACTAATAAATGAAAAAAAACGTACGAAAATGTGAAAAGTCATAATACAGAAATGGGTCTGCTTCACTGATTGCATGTCTTTATACCAACTTTAAAGGTCAGAAAACTTTTTCGGGGTGAAATTCAAGGACTGAGGAACTGAGGAAGGTAAGATATGTCACTTTGGTTGGCAACTGAGAAAATGGTTGTCAATTTTGTCTCTAACTGTATATTTATTTATTTGTTACTGTTATAGTTTTTGGATTTCTTGCATGTCTTGTCGATAGAAAATCATTGTTTGGACTTTTAAAGGATGGATCTAGATCGATATCTTCGGACAGTAAGTGACCAGTAACTCAGTAAGCAGTAAGGGTCATGAGCAATATTGGTTCTAGACTTAATTAGTGTTTGGTTTAGCTGTTATTCATGACAATGACATGGAAATCGAAACGTACGTAATCAAAATTGAATTTAGTTCGGTTAGATATCGTTTGGAATTTGAGATATTTCTGTCACAGGGAATAAATTTCTTCACTATAAAAGATTAAAAGTAGATGGATGACAAAAGCACATAGCCCAAATGATTTTTTATTAGGCTATTACTTAGTCATTCACGTTGATTCGATCTAACTAACTTCTGCAATATAATAATGTTTAAATATGATTTTTACTATAGGGTGTTATGTTATGATTTTTTTTTTAACTTCTTGTGTAGAGATGACATATAAACCAAGTGATATTAGTTCAAATGCTATTACTTTCATCGTTCGGTTTTGTAAGAAGTGAGTTACCCTCCCCTCAGCTCCCATATATAAATTTTGGTCGTGGATACTGGATCGTGCGGATGAAAAACCTTATAAAGTAATTATTTGGTTACGTACGCTATAATCATTATAGTTCTAACATATTATTTTCCCTATGAGAACTCAGGAAAAAAAAGTAACAGAAACACATATGTGATTAGATTCTGCTTCTTTTTGTTGTATGATGATTTTTTTTTTTTTTTTAAAACTGAAACTTCCTTTAACAAGAGTTTTTAAAGAAGAAGATAGAAAACTAAATTGGGCTAAGGCTAAATATAGGCACACCAAAGAAGAGTTTAGTGGAAAAGTTAATTCGATATATAACAAACCTTGGTATGGTCTTTTATAGGCTCAAACAACAGGCCTATTATAGACGTTTATTGAGAATATCAACTAAGTCACTTGGTGGGCTGGGCTTTTATCATTCACTCGAGTTTTATTTCAGTTGAAACCAAAGTAGTCACCGTCGGCTGGAAATAACCGTTTCGGTTCGGTTGGGATAAGATGGAGACAAGATGTTGTCACGTGATTCAGTTACAAAAACAAATCCGTTGGTTAATCACGTGATAACCGATTTATATGGTTTTTGGTTAATTTTGAAACGGAGTTTGGTGAAGGACAGCGACACAACACAAACGTGCACTTCAAAATATACAGTACATGCCTCTCCATAGTCCATACCTTCTCATCATTCTCTCTAGCTCATTTTCTTTTTTTCACACACTTATTTGTATGTTATTTGGTTAAGTTTTTTTCTTTGCAGTAATATTATTCAAAAATGAATTAGCTATATATATATATATACATATTATTCAAGAATGAACCATGTGTAACATTAGACCTTTTCCTCTTATCTTATGGTTAAAACGTTAGAAAATTGTTTTTCTTTCGTTCGGAGATAATTAATATATAGTTGAGACTTGAGATTTACACACAACACTATAAAGTTGATAAGTTTAGTGGTGAATTTCATCTAGTAAGTCATTTCGTTCTTTTGGTTACTTTAAGACATTGCACATCAAGGACGTAAATTTGATAACAAAGAATTTTTCTTAACCACTGCAATAGAAAACTGTAGGAAACCAAGCTACATAGTAGTCTAGAATCTGATCCAAAAACTAGTTACGCAAAATATAAAAGTGGATAAAAAAAATTAAAGATATTTTATGAAAATACATTACAAAGAACCAATAGAATAATGATGTTTTTAGTATAATTCTTCTTTTCTTTGGGTCGGGAGTAGGATGTAGGAGGTTTTTTTTTTTTGTTAATCATAAATTCTAGATCTTAGGCCATCTCTTCGGAGCGGAGACCATAGCATATAAAATTAGTCTTCACCGCCATCAGTATTCAAAACTCATGATCTCGAAGACACTGATCATTTTTAAATGTCCATACGTTTAGAATAAAAACAAACTACACAATTGATAAATTTGGATCCACCAAAAATCTTGGTTAAAGAAAGTACAATTAAAAGGACGGGTAAGGAAAAAAAAATTGATAGAACGAGAGGGTAGCCTGAATGCATGATAAAAGGCACAAACTACTGCAGAATAGTGCCAATTCATACAAAAACAAAATAAGATTTATATACATGATGAATTTGTGGGTCATTTCTCTTCAGATTTTGTTCTCAGCAAAGTTTCAATGTACATATATGGTTGATTCTGAAAATTGGACCACCTAAGTTGCCTTGGCAATATTTGGTGTGTATGAAGATGAAGCTCTAGAACAAAACATGGAAAGAAAAAAAACAAATCCATAAATCAAAGAGACTATCTAGCTTCTTTAATCAGGAAAAATTGTTCGTTGTCCAAATTGGTTCATATATTTATTTTTTTATAAACATAGTTTTCCTAAAAAAAATTGTTGTATTATAAGCAACACTAAGAAGGATGGTTCGGACATGGAGCCATGGACTATGAGTGGTTGTAGTGGAACGTACATATATGTGTGTATGTATAGTCTTTGGTTCGGTTTCAGTTACTAAAAATGTGCAATACAATAAACTTCTCATCTCTGTTTGTCTTGGTTCTTTGTCTTATGAGGAATTGCAACATACGAGCGGACGAGGTCACACGCACATGTTCGTTACCAATTTTTCTGATTCCCCGCATATATTTTTGTCCATAATTTGTTTATTTATTTATCTGTGAAATCATTGACCGTGTTAGTTAGACAGTAAAAAAAAAAGTTTATCTGAAAATAAATTATTTATACATTATATTGTAATCATAGCTCGTTCGACAATTCCCTTAATTAACAACAAAAAGTCATACGATCGATCCAACCTTTCTTTTAATTTGTTGGTGAACATGTATTATGTATGTTTAAATTTGGGTGGTGACATGGTAATAACTAGCTAGCACAAGTCATTAAGATATATCATATTATATAATTGAGATTTCCAATCCAATTTGTTTTTATGATAAGTATTGGAGTGATGATGTCATATGGTAATGTCGGTTTTGATAAATCATGGGCTTAATTAGGTTAGTGATTTGTTATTAATCAGGATTTGGATAACAATTTAGTAATTAATTGCTACTATAAATCCATTTTACTACCATGATTATAACATGGGAAAGGGACAAGAATTTACTCTTTCTCTATCTCTCTCGCACACACTCATTATTCTTCAAAGACGGCATTTGATTAAAGGGAAATTGAATATATAATGATCATTATAGCTAACTGATAATCAAAGTAAGTACGTTGAATTTAGGCGGCCTGACACATCCAAGAAAAGACATGTTTATAACTTTTTTTATTGCTAAATTTTTTAACTTCTAAAACATCCTTTAATAATCCCAAATTAATTTCATTATGAAAAATACTTCTATTGATATATTTCCTATAAAACCAAATAAGCAGTAGATCAATGGCCATGGACATGCTAATAATATGAATTTCTATTTTTTCGTCTTTTGGTTTTGACAAGAAGAAAGATCCATAAAACGGGTTAATACTTAATAGTATTATCCAATAATGTAAAGACAAATATTAGTTGAGTTGAGTACTCATTAATTAGAAGAGGGGTTTAGTAGAAAATAATGACAAGAGAATGGCCCAACTCCATCACATCTGGTTTATAATCCTCAAGCCCTATTCCTCTACTTTTAATTTCGCCATCTACCAAAACGTTATTTTTATAAAGAAAAGTTAATAAAAAAGTAGTTTTTGAAAGAAGAAAAAAGTAGTTTAGATGGAATAAATCGAAACAAATAATAGCAACATTATAAATAATGGTATCGGGAATGTAAACATGTCATAAATTTTAGGAGGAATAATATTTACATAAACTCTTTTCTGCGTGTCCACTGTAAATTCTGTGAGCATGCTTGTAAAAGAAATGAGAGCACCGAAAAAAAAAAAAAAAAACAGTTCCTCACGATGATAATGATTGCCAACAGAGGAAGCAAAATATCAAAATGAAAGTTGGATCATGTGACTTTTACAGAACAGAATCCTAAGGAATGTGATACAATAAATAAAACTAAAGTTAAAATAATATTTGATGATGATGTTGGTATTATAAAAGATAATGCGCAAATTGTTTTATTTTTCATGTAGACCTTCTTTTTTTTCCTACAAAAAAGAAGTGGAGTAAAGCTGTCTTGTGTGCTGGTGTTCTTTGGGGACCCATTTCGTTGAAATAAATAAATAAACAAATTAATTTCTCCAAAAGTCTATTGATTGTAAAATTTTAAAAATCTATTTTATTGCCCATAAAAATTGTAACGTACGAACAAAGCAAAGGCTGGAAATTAAAACTGGCCTATTTCTAGGTGGAAAATCATTCTCTTCATCTCTTGGAATCATCGCTCGTTTCCACCAGCAGATCTTCACTCTTTATATTTGCTTAGTGTCTTGTGTTACTAATTAGAGTATAGTTATTGGCTACCCTTTTTAAATTAGATTTGTTAATCTTAACAAACATTCCTTTTTGTCTCATATTCTTTTTATTTTTTATGAAATTATATTTGTCTTGTATAATTGGGAATCCTTAGCCAAAACTCATATAATTGAGTATATGATCATGGGATTATAATTTGCATTACATTATTTTTTTCATTTTGTTACTCAATTAAAGTTGTAAAAAATTAAATCAAAATAAGTTTATTAAAAAATTTGGTAACTAAATTGTTCTACCAAATGCTTAAAGTATTCGATTTCTTATGCATTTAAAGTTGTTAATTAACTCAACGTGCAGGAAAATTCCACATGGTACACACTGTAAAAATATCTACGTGGCTCGCATGTGCATTGCACTTCCAAGGAGCGAACACTTAATTGAAATTCTCCTTTTTTTGTGTCCCTTTTTTTGTTTGGAATTTCGTTCACATTAATATTTTTCACTTTTTTTTAGCTGACACATACTTATACATTACTAATATATATTAGACAAAAAATAATCTGGACATACTAATTTAATGCAATATAAAATATAGTAATTAATGTTATCCACACGGACATGTATAAAAGTTCGAGGATAGTTTTGTTTTGAAATAATATATAATTTTTATGAAAAGTATTTGTGGATAGTTACATTCTATATAAAAATCAAATAGATACTTGTATTGTTTAATTTATATATAGAATATGTATTTTGTGAATTCTGAGTAGTTGATGTACCTCTGTCATGGTTTAGCTGGTAAAGGAAAATTAATTTGTATTTTATTGTAGTTGGTAACAGTTAAGAGTATTAGGTCAGTATATATCTAACGTTTAATCGGTTATATTAATACATGGAATTAAACAACGACGTACAAAATAAAAACAAAAAATAGCAAAGCTTTTAGTGACATTTAATTTGTAATAAATATTGATGATTAGTAGATTATATTATTTATTTGCTATAAATTCCGGTTCGATAAGTGGTCTCGGCACCGTGCTAAATTAAGTAGTTGGAACCCTTGGTTACAATAGAATTAATAAGTAAGAAGATTAGTCTAAGTTTAGTAGCCGAACGGCGAAACTGATTGACATTATTCTACTTATCAAGACACATAAATTAATGTAAAAATTATAGTATATTTTCTATAACTATGTAACAAAACTTAATTTGGATCGATGTACGTCGGTAACTATTTAAAAACTTAATTTAAGCGTGTTTAGGTTAATGGTCAACATCTGCAAGTTTGATGAGTCACAGTATTAAACTATTAATCTCTTTTAGTCATATTTATTTATCTTAATTTCTTACACAAAATGTTCAACAAAACCAAATAAGTATTATAACCATGTATCATTGTTTTGGATTAAATAGCAAAGTCCAGCTTTTAGTGGGTAGTTGTGATAAAAAAAATTGATGATTAGTAGTAGATCATATTATTTATTGCAATGAATATCGGTTTGATGGGTCGTCCCCGTGTCCCCGTACCAAATCAAGTAAATGGAACCCTTAATTACGAGAGAATAAATGAGGACATAAGTCCTAAGTTTAGTACTAGCTAGCTAACTGCGGAACTGATTGACATTATTCCATTTTGCAAGATATAACCTAATCAGAAATTTAAGAATCTTTATAATAAACATGTACCAAACTTAATTTGGATCGATGTCCGTCGGTAATTAATATTAAAATTATTGAGTTAAGCGTGGTTAGGTTAACCGTCAACGTCTACAAGTTGAATGAGGGTCAGTATTAATCTCTTTTGGTAATATATGTTAAGGGATTTACTTAAACTACTATCCACAAAATGTTTAAACAAAAAGATAGGAAAACCAAAAAATCTTACTATATAACGAAGACAAATATATAGAGAAATCGGATATTTTCTCACTCGATCCAAGGGTCAAAATGGTATTGTTGTATGCATCTTCACGTTTTAGGGCTATTAATAAGTTTTTGTTTCACTCGCATATTTATTTGTTTTGTGTGTCTTTGTATGTATCTTCACGTTTTAGGGCTATTAATAATTTTTTTGTTTCACTCGTATATTTATTTGTTTTTGTGTGTAAGTTTGTCGTTTGGTCGAAGAGGGCAATGCACTTAACGCATTAGGTGTGAGGTAGTAATACGAGTTTTTACACGTATCAAGGCTTGATTTGAATGGACCCAGCCACATTCTCACTCACTCAAATAAGACCAACAGTTAAAAAAGGTTATTTTAACACGATTTAATACGAATCTCGCCCACCATATGTCCCACCATATAAGTAATCCGATGTCGTTTTGTGTGTATAATCAGACAGTTAATTACTCGACCCGGTACACACTCCAAACAGCACGGTTCATGACCCGACCATGGACTGTTAATATGTTATTTACTTTCAAGTTGCATCGTTAATTACGTAATTTTACATGTAATTCAAAATCTAGTATTATACTATTATAGTGTACTTATACTCTTTTTATTTATTGTTTGGACAGATAAAAAATGACAAATATACAGGATATATGTCTTATTTTTAGTTGTTTGGGGCATAGGGATTGCCGTAAAATGGTTATGATATATTGAGATAAAGCGTATGTAATTGAGCCACACACGTACTAATGACCCTAGATAATGTAGACATATCACGTGACGAAAAGCGCGTTACGTGGCCTTTTTATATTTGGACCCACCGCTAATTACTTTTTAAACTATTCAAGTTTCTATCCTTCGTCAGATGTCACTATAAAAATTACGCGATTCAACACAGCTCATCATATTCCAAACTTGCTTAGAAATCATAACTTTTTTTACGCTTTTATAAATTTTTTGTTATTTATCTTTATATAATACTTTACTGTTTCAAAAATATATTTCTTTTTTTTTATTCGTCTTCATGAAGTTAGAATCTTTGGATATTTTTACACTAAGTATATACTATAAAAGAATCCCATTCAAGGATGATATCGAATTCTATCTACTATTGATTGATGTGAATAATTTAGTTCTTGTTACGGGCGAGTGAAGCTAAGAATATATAGTTAAAATAGATCACAGCCGTCGGATTGATTCTGAGATTAATACTATACAGCGCAGACTACAGTAAGACCAAACCGGTGAACGTGTGAAACCAAGCCACGTGTTTTCCTTGCTGTCAAGCTTGCTGTGTTTGATTTCGACAATAGTTGGATGTTGATTTTTTTTTTTTCTGTCAACTATATTAATTTCAAAAGCTAAATTATGTTCCCAGACTAAAGAAATACTGATTGACACAATTTATGTTAATTACAAAATAGTACTAGATATTTCCTGAATTTAATTCGGGTGGTGAGCATCTTTATTTCAATTAAATCATAAGATCTAATTAAAAAGTTGGATAAAACGTGTAGGTAGACAGTAGACATATTAGATGATATACCTAATGCATATAATTATGATTATTATGTAAAGTCGAAGCTATTTGGTCTTAGTTTAATAGAGAAAATGACCTTAATAATCATATTCGTTTATACTTTACTCTTCATGTCTCGTTCTTTACAAACGAGAAATAATGTTTGCTTTTATAATGAAAATAAGTCGTTATATCAGTTTTTTTATGTTCATTAAATTTTTAATTAAATTGAAAAGTCATCTATTATTTTATTTTTTTTGCATTACTTTCGGTCCGTGGAATTGCTATATACAGACTGTAGTGTACAAACTTTGTTCGCTGGCTTGTCTCTAAACTATATGAATGCAAATTGTAAGGAGGAAGGACCATCGCTGAATGAATTTAATAAATAAATAAAACATTTTCATGCATTTTTGGTTGTTCATAGCATATGACATAACCTCATTTTTGTATTTATTCTCTATTTTTGGGAGGTAACAAAACAAGAAATGATAGTCCTTTGAGTTTTCGTTAAGTGGGAGATAAGGTTTGATTAAACGAGTGGAAACAGGAGCTTCAAAGTAATATATCTCCAGTCTATATTTTGTCACCATTATTCGGTGCTCCGTTTCCCCATATTAGTACATTTATTTAGTCACTTACCATAATCATTTTTACTGTATTATTTTGAAATTTATTTAATCTTATTAATTAAAACACACAGGTTTCATATAACTAATCATTCTCGATGTAATCAGTCAAAGTAATTAAAAGAAAAACCAGTCAAATTTCTAGATCGATGTAAACAAAAACACGCTGAAAAGTTTTGTTAGGAGGAAGACATTTAATGAACATTTATGTATAATATCTTCCAGCAAAATCTCAGTTTAATGAAGTGCATTATCAACATAAATCGTCTGTGCTAAGTAATCTGTCACGTTTATTTTAAATTATATAGAGGAACATTTTATTAAATATTTTAACAAACAAAAAAAAGTCTTATTAAATATTTTTATATTTTATGGTTCAAATATTTGTAGTGGTAAACCAGTATGATCACTGTGTAAGATAAAACGATGCAGTAAAAACATAATCTCAAAACATTTACAGTATTTTTCAGAATGTATACAATGTTTATATGAGCTAAACTAAATTCATTTCTCTAATTAGAATTACAAACGACGTTTAGTAATATGTGTCACTAACAAATACGTCTAAACTTAATAGTAATCGTGATACGTATATATATCGCATGCAACACCAAATACAATAAAACGCTTTCACGATTCAAAGTAAAAAGTTTTCGAAAACGTCAATGCTTAGGTTTATTTTGTTCTGGTCTTCTATTAATAGGATTGTATAAAAAGGAACCACATGTGATACATGTCATTGTTTGGCTATCATCGTGACAAGAAATATATAAAAGCCTATCTAATCTATTCTCTTAAGAAAATAGGCTACTGTGTATACGGATTTAGTATTTTTTTTATTTGTTCTTCGACTTCCACAGAATTATTATTTATATAACAGGAAAAATATATAAGATAAATAAATAGAAAATAGTATGTAGAATTCAACTATAAAAATGAATTATTGGTATTTATTAAAGAATTATTTAAGAGTTGGAGAAAGGAGGGTAAAGAAATAGGAGGATAATAATAAAATAAAAAATAAAAAAAATAGAAAGGAGGAAATAAGAGAAAGTGAAGGTAACGATTTGTTTAAAGGAGAGCCTCTGCTACGTTTTAGGCTTTGAAGTGATACAGAAGGCATATATTATTTTCACCATCACCATCACCATCACCGCCACTATCACAACACCATAACCCACCACACTCTACTCTTCTTCTTCTTCTTCTTCTCTATCTAGAGACAGAGTTTTGATTCTATGATTCACTACCTCTCTTGAATTTTTTGTTTTCGGGAAGATTCTGTTTCACTGCTGCATTTTGGATTTTTCCCGGTGAGTCTTTTTTTATTTCATACTCGTCTGGTTTCGATTCAACATTTTCATTCTGTTTTTTTTTTTTTTGGTTCTTTAGATTTCGTGTTTTGATTCGCAATCGGAACGGTATATGCTCTGTTATTAGCTCATGTTTTTAAAAAACAAAAAGAGTAAAATCGGCGTCGGTGACTTTTGGTTTATGAGATTTGACTGTTGAGAAAAAAAAACGTCGGTGATTTGGTTTCTTGCGCGATTTCTCCTTCTGCCATTTGGTTTGGCTTTTTTTATCCTCAAGTTACTGATTCTAGTAATGGCTTTTGTCGCCATTTTACTTGAAATCGAGTTTTGGAGGTGTTCGTTTTTTTTTTTCTTCTTTCTGATTCATTTTACAAGTGTTCAAAGTTCATCGAAATCATCAGAATTTTCTATTCGTTTCTTGGAAAGTTTTTATTGAAATTTTTCTAGTCGATTGCGATCGTCGGTGGTATTTGCTCTGCTCTTATTTTTTAATTAATATTTGAGTTTTAATTGTTTCCTTTCTTGCATTTGCTTTCTGATTTGACTTCATGAAACTTCATAATTATTTTTCCTAAATCCGAAAATTGTATATTTATTAAGACTTTGGGTTTAATTTTATTGTTTTTTTTTTTTAATTCTGAAAATGTTGAATTGTTTGTGGATTATGAAGATGGATCGTAAGAGTTGGCCATGGAAGAAGAAGTCCTCTGAGAAAGCAGCTACTGTGACAGAAGTTGTTGTTGATCAGGTACTTAATTTCTCAGATTTGCTTCATTCAATTCTAAGATTTGAGTTTTGATACTGATTTTTTTTTTTTTAAACAGGAAAATGGGAAGAAGCCAAGTTACATCCAGATCTCATTTGATCAATACACGAATCTAAATGGTTTAAAAGATGAAGTAAAGAACTATGAGGACAAAGTTATAAAGCTTGAAGATCAGATCAAGGATTTGGATTTGAAGCTGTCTACAGCAAATGCAGATATTACAGCCAAGGAGGTTTTGGTGAAACAACACTCCAAAGTTGCTGAAGAAGCTGTCACAGGTATGAATGAACACAAAGGGCTGATCAAAGACATAAATTTTGCATGCAAATTTGTGTGGTGTTTCTTCTGGTCACATGTTTTGAATTGCTTTTTGGTTTATTTCAGGTTGGGAAAAAGCTGAAGCAGAAGCTTCTGCTTTGAAAACGCATCTTGAAACAGTTACGCTCGCGAAGCTCACTGTCGAAGATCGAGCAGCGCATTTAGACGGAGCATTAAAGGAGTGTATGAGGCAGATACGGAGTTTAGAGGAAGAGAATAAACAGAAGCTGCATGATGTTATTGCTACTAAAACCAACCAAATGGACAATCTTAGGGCTGAGTTTGAGTCTAGGATTGGGGAATACGAGCAAGAACTACTTCGGTGTGGAGCTGAAAATGACGCTCTTTCGAGATCATTGCAAGAGCGCTCAAACATGCTTATGAGGATAAGTGAAGAGAAATCTCAAGCAGAGTCTGAGATTGAGCATCTTAAGAACAATATAGAGTCTTGTGAAAGGGAGATAAACACTCTCAAGTATGAAACCCATGTGATTACCAAAGAGTTGGAAATCCGCAATGAGGAAAAGAATATGAGCATGAGGTCTGCAGAAGCTGCAAATAAGCAGCATTTGGAAGGTGTCAAGAAAATTGCAAAGTTGGAAGCTGAGTGTCAAAGATTACGCACTCTGGTGAGAAAGAAACTTCCGGGTCCTGCAGCACTTGCACAGATGAAAATGGAGGTTGAGAGTTTAGGCAGAGACTATGGAGATCATCGACAAGATCATCGACAAAGAAGGTCACCGGTCAGGCCATCTAGCCCTCTCATGTCTCCAATGTCACACATGTCTCAGGTTTCCGAGTTCTCGCTTGACAATATGCAAAAGTTCCATAAAGAAAACGATTTGCTGTCAGAGCGGTTAATGGCTATGGAAGAAGAATCAAAGATGCTGAAAGAAGCTTTGGCAAAGCGTAACAGCGAGCTTCAAGTGTCAAGGAACCTCTGTGCTAAAACCGCAAACAGGCTTCAAACCTTGGAAGCTCAAATGATGAGTAAAAGTCCAACCAAGCGCGGTTTTGAAATGCCTGCTGAAATCTTCTCTCGTCAAAATGCTAGTAATCCTCCTAGTATGGCCTCTATGTCTGAGGACGGAAATGAAGATGCTAGAAGCATTTCCGGGTCTTTGATGTCTGAACTCTCTCAATCCAACAAGGATAAAAACAATGGGAAGATTAAGAAGACCGAGAGTGCTAACCAGTTGGAGCTTATGGACGATTTTCTAGAAATGGAAAAGCTGGCTTGTCTACCAAATGGCTCAAACGCACATGGTTCAACAGATCACTCAAGTGCTGATTCTGATGCTGAGATTCAACCAGCTACGCAACTGAAGAAGCGAATCTCCACTGTGCTTCAGTCTCTCCCTAAGGATGCTGCATTTGAGAAGATTTTGGCAGAGATACAATGTGCAGTTGAAGATGCAGGTGTTAAGCTGCCTTCTAAATGTAATGGACCTAATGTAAACGGTCTTACAGAACAAAAGGAGATAGCCATGTCAAATGAGACCACAGAGGAAAAAGTTAGGATCGCAGAGGTAATAACTCAAGAATTGGCTGATGCTCTTTCTCAGATATTCCAGTTTGTTTCCTATCTTTCAAAGGAAGCAACGGCGTGTTCTGAGAACAGAACTTTCTCCCAAAAGGTTCAAGAATTCTCTGTCACATTCGACAGAGTCTTGGGCAAGGAGAAGACTTTGGTCGATTTTCTGTTTGATCTTTCGCGAGTTTTAGTCGAAGCTAGTGAACTAAAGATCGATGTGCTGGGATTTCACACATCCACAGTGGAGATTCACAGTCCAGATTGCATCGATAAAGTCGCTCTACCGGAAAACAAAGCACTTCAGAAAGATTCATCAGGTGAACATTACCAGAATGGTTGTTCTCAGAGCTCTGATTCCGAGATCCCAGATGATTGCAACGGAACATCTGGCTACGAGCCCAAGCTTCAAGCTAGTAAATTTACACCAGAAGAGTTTGAAGGATTGAGATTCGAGAAAGAAAAAGCAAAGACCAACCTTGCAAGCTGTGAAGCAGATCTTGAAGCAACTAAGACCAAACTACAAGAAACAGAGCAACTTCTCGCCGAAGTCAAATCAGAGTTGGAATCTGCTCAGAAGTCTAGTGGCATGGCCGAGACTCAGCTCAAATGCATGGTGGAATCATACCGATCTCTTGAAACTAAATCATCGGAGCTGGAAATCGAGTTGACTTCTCTTAAAGGCAAAATTGAAAGTTTAGAAGATGAGCTTCAAGACGAAAAGGAAAATCACCGAGAAGCTTTAGCCAAATGCCAAGAACTCGAAGAGCAATTACAAAGGTAACATTATAACTAAACATTACTCTCTGTTTCACCATAAACTCTATAAAAATCTCTAACTTCATTTTCCTACAAAACTTCAGGAACAACCAAAATTGCCCGAATTGTTCAGTAACCGAAGCTGATCCTAAAAGCAAACAGGTAAGTTTCCAAACATATACTCATTTATTATCCAACAGAGATTTCGGTTTTGAATTTATGATTCTTGACATTGAATGTTTTATTCAGGACAATGAACTAGCGGCTGCTGCAGAGAAGCTAGCAGAGTGTCAAGAGACTATATTACTTCTCGGGAAGCAACTCAAATCCATGTGTCCTCAAACAGAACAGGTCGCTTCTTCCCCAAGCCAAGAACAAGCCCTAAACCCAGAAGAAGAAGAATACTCAACTTCGACAAATCCCCAAGACAACAAATTGAGTTCGCCTTCAGAGAAGGAAACATCGTCCATGAATACAATGAAATCTCCGGTAGGGTCGAAACACAGACACACCAAGTCAAACTCATCGTCGTCCTCATCAGGACTTACTCCTGAGAAACACTCTAGAGGATTCAGCAGGTTCTTCTCCACTAAAGCAAAGTAAAGAAAATAAAATAAAAAGGAAGTATAAATCTAACTATGTTGTATATCGTATCTATTGCTATAAAATATAAGGTTTTCTTTCTTTATGTTACTATTGAGGGAATGTTTTTTTTAACTTTTAGTGTTTTTTTTTCCTTCTTTTCTGTACTGACAACAATTTGGTGTTGAATTCTACGGCGTGTAAATGTCAATCTACCCATCTCGTTTCTTATTCTTTTGTGTTGTTTTTTAATCCAAGGTTTCTTAAAAATATGTAACAAAAAAAAAGGTTTCTTAAAAGTACATTAATATGATTTTTTTTTTTTTTCCCATCTTCGAAAATTGAAATCACAAAAGTTCTCTTGTTCTGTAAACAAAGAATCCGGTTTCTCAAAGGTTAGTGAAATCTCAATTTTGGCTAGGCCCAGCCCACTTAATTCGTCTCATGGGTTACTTCTTCTTTTTTTTTTTATGAGGCTGAAGCTTATGTATGAATCGCACCATTACTCCGGTTTTCAGTCTATTAATTTGTTATGAGGAAAGTAAGTATTGTGAACCAAAATCGCACTAATTTGTTACTTAATTATTTTACTTGTGTAAATCACATCTCGTCGGTTGACAAAACAGAAATTCACACCTCTTTGAATAAGCCTGTACATGAAAGTGAGTTCTAATTCGATTGGTTTTATTATTTCAACGACTCGATAGTCTGTATACTACAGAATTATAAGGCCGACATTTTTCTAGTAGTTATCTTTATATTCAAGTTTGAAGGTCGGCAAAAACAAAATAAATCAAGAAAAAATGTCTCAGAGGTGAACACTCCGATCCATTGATTAGGGGTAAGTGCAAGTGTGCAACAATCCTAATTGTGGAACTTAGCAATTAGAGATCATTTGCTGATAATCAATGTTTTGACAGTCTAGCTACTGCTTGATTTGATAGGGCATCACATGTTCATGGATTCTGACACCTACAGACTACTATTACTTCTGATTCTGAACTATATCACAATTCGAAAAACTTCATATATACTTTAGATAATAAGTCAATTACTTAGACTTGTCTTTCTCTTCTTTCAACGGTCTATAATTATGATGTCTAAAATGATCTATAAGAGCATCATTATTGCAGTATCTAACATAGGTCTCTTAAATATTTTAATAATTTTTTTTTAAGAAACCGTGTCTTGTGGCTTTTGTTTAAGAGACGTTTCTACTTAGGGTTTCTTTGTTTTCTTTTTCAATCTTTTCTCTTTTTTTCTTTATTTTTTAAAAATTATAATTAAATATTGTGTAGAAACCCAAAAATGGGTTTCTACCATTAATGATGCTCTAAAGGATCCACGAGTGCCTTACGTATCCTTGGAAAGAGATCAAACCATTTGTAATTCATATTACAAATGAAAGGTTTAAGCGAAAAGATAAGAAATGTTTAGTTTTTTTTTTGTGTGAAAGTTTCCATCAATCATTCTCACGAAATCTTTAAAGAGGTGTTTCTCTATTTATATTTATATGCGAAGGTGTCTTAGCGAGTTTTCTTATTTCTTTAGACGGTTACGATAATTTTGATACTTTCCTTTTTTCTTGGATTTGAGTTGATTTCTTCATTTTTTCTAAGATTTAAGCATATTTTTTTTTTCCGGAGGTCAGTGCTGTACCGAACTTTTTGGACTTTTTATTAGTAAGCTGATCTTGAATCGAGGTGGGCTAATTAGATGGTACGCAGTCCATCTCCGACACTAAAGATAGTTATAAGTCCTAACTACATGTTGATGATACTCAGATTCGGTTTTTTCCGGAATGAAGGCACAAATTATTTGACTAATTAATCTGACATTTTTTAAATTTTCGCTGGAACCAAATTTGATCTAATCTTAATTAGGTATTTCTGAAATTCAGACAAGTGTTTGTGTGTGTATGTTTCTGTTAAGTCATTGTCATTGAAGACAGCTAATATTAAGATTTAGGTTTTGTATTACCATTAACCCCACATATAACTAATTTGCGCTATAAATTAAGATTTGTTCAACCAAAAATAGTAAAAATTCTGATTATGATATATTAATACCATGTGGCTTTGATGAGTATCCTTGTCGCTTCTCTCTGTTTTGTTAATCAATTTTGGTTTTTCTCAGGTTTTGAGATAACGTAGTTTTTGTTACATCCATTAAAAACTGTATGCGTTACCAACTTATTTACCGTATCATATTTTCTAATAAATATTATACCTTCACGAAGACAACGGCCAAGCCATTGAAAGAAATTAAACACATTATTCTCTAGTTCACTTACGTATATTAACATAAGACTTTCGCAGGCATCATGTATTCGGATTTGTCTACATCAACTCATTTTTAGGGAAGTGGAAACATTGCTTTCAACAAAAAGCTAGTATGTATATCTATAATATAAAGTATTAAATATATGGGATTTTGAATAAATAATTCGGCTAAATTTTGGAAGTATAGTTGACCGATTACAAATGGAATAGTGTTTCAGCTAATGCACATTGAGTGGCTCTCAAGTGTTTTAATCACTACTTATGGTCAATACACATTCATTGTAATCACAACATACCGCCTTTGTCGGGTGAAAATTCATACTACTGACTACTGATGCATCGGCTTTATTTTTTTCTAAAAAATCATTACAAACGTGGGAGACTTTTTCATCTTCATAAACTTTTCAAAAGATAACATGTAACATAATAATACTCCATATGTTAGTATTATAATTATATCATCTCATGCATCCATATTAAAATCCGCATAATACATATTATTACCATAAAAAATCAAAAATTCAAAAATCAATATTTAATTAACAACTGTGATCAACTGTTAACAACAAAGAATCCATAACAACTAAATGGGCTTAACAGAACATAAAATATAATTATACAACTAAAATGAAAATCTGGGTAAAGAGGATTTTTTTTTTGTTTTTTGTTTTGGAAAAGAAACGAACGTTACATTCGTGATTAGATATTCTGTAATCGAGGGTTAGGAAGTCCTCTTTACACAACATAATTTTTGACAAAATTGCAAAATCCTTTCTGATAAATTTGTTGATAAAAGCCAACCTCAATTATTATGCTTCCAATGATACACCAAAACACCAAATTTGATATTGATTCTTCTCCAATGATGCATCAAATCTTGCACTAATTTTTTTTTTGGTGTTTTGTGAACAGTGTTGCACCAAATTTGGTGCAATACTATTCACTGCATCAAACATTAAAATATATATATTTTATTTACTAATATAATATAATTGTTATTAACTAGTTAATTAAATTTTATAGTTTGGCTATTTGGGTATCGTTCGGATTCTGATTCAGATCAGTTTTCAGATTTTGATATTTCAGTACTAGAGATGTAGGATCCATTCTGATAACTTATAATTGCACAAAATATTGTTATTGATATGCAAATTGATTAAGATTAAAAATACATAATAAATTCAATAAAACATTCCAACATAAAATTACTAAATTAAAACAAAAAAACATAAAAAATGCAACAAGATAATTTTAAAGACATAATATTAGGATTGTTGACAAAAAAAAAAGACATAATATAATCATAAATAATACTTAACAAGGGATTACCATTTCATAAGATAATGATAGTACGGGGTATAATCTTGTTAGCTCGGTGATATTTGTCTTCACTTTGAGGTTGTTCTCTTGGATATGTTACTTGACTTTGCGAATTCTAACGTCTTGAGATTCTTGATATTAAGATTCACGATATTGGCTTTGAGAACTATGTGTTCTCGTATTGGTTTGATGGTTGTCCTCCGTATTGGTTTGATGGTGGTCCCTACTCAAATTTCCACTCTTTGACTTTCATATCACTGCGCATGGATCGTTTATAGAACTGAATCCATGAATAATATTTTTTGCTCTTGTTTCGTTCGTAACTGAACTTTGTCTTGAATTTCTTTTCGGAAGAATGTTTAGCAGAGCTTTGCTTTCATTTTTCAATTTTTTAAAAACTTTAATCATCTTGTTGTTTTTCTTTGTTTTTTTGGGTCTTTGAGATAAATTAGTAGTAGTTTCTTCTATTCATATTTAGATCGAATGAATTCATACCGGGGATGGTGATGACTCGTCTTGGAATGATGAAGATGACATAACATTACACCTTCTTGAAAAGTAGCGAATCTAGAAGTGTATTTGAAAATTTTTCACTTCGCTTTAAGGATAGGCCAACATGATCGAATTTGAATCAGATTTGTAATTGACATCTTGTGTTAATAACATCTTTGTTTGGTTTAGCTGATTTAATATTACGAGAGAAAAATGTAAATAAGTTAGCAAAATCTGATAAATTAATGAAGATATAACAAATGCTAAGTTTAGATATACTTCTGATGTCTTGCTCAGCACTGGGATTCTTATTTTCAATCGGTTAACGCATCAGGCTTGGAGGCTGCGACAAATTTTCCCTTCGACTTCTTAAAGATCTTTGTGGTCTTGGTCGAGCGAGAACTGATTTTTCATATTCGTGAACTCTTGACCAAAACCTATCGGATGTTTGGTTGATTACAATGATTGGATTTTGGGAAACATTAAGCCAAACATGAGACAAGTGTTTATCTTCTTCAACAGAATATGAGACAGAGCGACTTGTCCTCATTTTAGAAGAAATAAATTGTGGTAATAAAATGAATGGAAGATGTGTGATCATTCAAAGAGAAGTATACATTTATATAGAGAAGTTAGATCTAGACCGAATAAATCCAACGGTTGAGATTGATCCGTCTTTTTCTCAGAAGTTGATGATTGATATACACATGATTTGTAATCGTCGCGGATCTGGCGAAGAAATCCAACGGTTGAGATTGATCCGTCTTTTTCTCAGAAGTTGATGATTGATATAGACATGATTTGACTAATCAATGCAACAATTAGATATTGACCGACGAAATCCATTGGTTGAGATTGATCCGTCTACACTATAAAATGGGTACCTTGTTTAGAAATTAAGAAGAATCTCACCATCAATTCTATTTAATCTTATAAAAGATGAATTTCAACTATGGTAGTTCATCTTATATACTCTCTTCTTCGTCTTCTTCTTCTTCATCTTCAGATGATGATGATTTACAAAAACAGATACTAGCTCAAATTACTGCAAACAACAATTTTTTCATGAACAATTACCTATTTAACTCGGAGGGTTCCCATGGTGGATCCATTCCAGGTCATATAGTTATCGCGCGACCAGGAAGCTTTCCTGATCTTTTCAATGATTATTTTCGAGATAATCCTTTGTATACGAGAGCGATGTTCAAAAATTCGGATGAGCTCTTTGTTTACGTATTCATGAAGCTACTGATTACTTTGTCCAGCGAAGAGATGGTGTCGGTAGACTTGGGTTKTCTGGGTTGCAAAAAATGACTGCGGGGTGTTTCGAATGTTGGCGTACGGTTCACCGGCGGATTCCACTGATGAGTACATCAAAATAGGGGAGTCCACAKCCATAGAAAGTATGAAGCAATTTTGTCGTGCTGTTGTAGAGGTGTTTTCCAAGATTATCTTCGATCGCTGGCAATGATGTTGCAATTTCTCTCACATTGGTGAAAGCAATTTCAGGTATGTTGGGTAGTTTAGATTGTATGCATTGGAAATGGAAAAACGCACGCTTGGGAGCAATATCTTTGAGTAAGTAGTTATTCTTATTATACAGAGGTTGTAGCAGATTATGATCTTTATTTGGCAGCATTTTTTGACTAGGGATCAACAGCGATATTAATATCTTGAGCGTCTC
Source organism: Boechera stricta (assembly GCA_018361395.1). Classification (NCBI taxonomy): domain Eukaryota; kingdom Viridiplantae; phylum Streptophyta; class Magnoliopsida; order Brassicales; family Brassicaceae; genus Boechera; species Boechera stricta. The sequence goes on along the minus strand of CM031539.1, from coordinate 2,944,832 downwards.
TTTTCTTAATCTAGTGAAACTGCTCCACCTTCATGTTATTAATGGAAAACATTATAATATGAGTTATTATCTAGCGATGGTATATATCAAAATGGTCATTCTTGTTAAACATTCGCGATCGCGTGGTCAGAAAAAATTATTTGCGAAGACGAAGCATGTATAAAAGGCGTGGAGCGTGCGTTTGGAGTATTGCGGTCGATTTGATAGGGGCCAATGCGTTTTTGGAATAAGAGAGTTTTACATGATATAATAACAACATGTATCATAATGCATAATATGATCATAGAGGATGAACGTGATGTTGATGCAACAATTGAAGAATGAATTGAAGTCCCATCTGCTGGAGTTGAGATGGTAAATAATGAAGATGATTTGAAATTCTTTCGGCGAAAAATCAAAGGGAAGCTCGTTTGAAATTCGAAATGCATTAATTGAACACTTATGGTCGGAATATGTTAATTCTGAGAATTAGTACAATGTAATTTATTTTCTGGTATTTTATTTTATCGATTGTAATTTATTTTTTATCGAATATAATGTTATATCGAATTTGAAGTCAATTTAGTTTATGAATAATTAGTATTTATCATAATTATTAAAAAATAAAGAAAATTTTAAATTTAATAATATAATAATAAAAGTTATTTTTTTGGTGTGAGATTTGGTGTCGTGGTTAGAGATAAAAAAAAATACTATTCATTTTTACACTAAATTTGACACTATTCATCGCACCAAATTTGGTGCTATGGTTGGAGATGGGCTAAGGTCTCCTGATTTTGTAAAATACTTTCAATCAATATATATATATATATATATAAATCAATATATATATATATATTTATTTATTTATTTCAAGATATGTTGAAAAATAAAATAAATAAACGAGAGTTCTTCCTGTAAGAATTTAAGGAAACTCGACCGTCCGTTAAGTACTGTACGGTCGGTAAACATAATTGAAATCGAATGCTATATGCTAAATGTTTCCTTTAAATCTGAGCCGTCAAAAACATTAACGTGGGTCATCACGTACCATTCTTGATAGTATACGATCATAACTCGAAGATATTAGGGTATTGTAGGAATCTACTTTTATAGTTTTATCAGAGTCACAAAAGTGTGGGTACCACTTGCATGTGCTATCTCTCAGACATTGATATTACATCTCCAATGTATTATATATACTTTTTTTTTTTTTAACATCTCAATTTATTTGGAGATAAATAGAGTTAACATCTCCAATGCCAACATCTCCACTTTATTAGAGATAAATAGACTTTCAACTTTCAATTGACAAATTCATAGTTTATAGTCGGTGACGATATTATTTGTAATCGTATTAGTAGTTAGACGAATTGTGCTGTATTTTTTTTATGATTTGATTGTTCCCTGGAACTGGTAATAATTGGAGCAACTCGTGGAATCGCTTAGAGCAAAAAAATTATTTTAGTGGCAGTAATGTTTTTTTTTCTAACCAACTAAACGCATTTATGTAGTGAATGGAGGAAGGCTCGAAAAGCACATGAGAATTGGTGAATAATATAATTATATTTTCCTGCTTCTGCATGTGTGTGTTACGCACAGCGTTAAAATTCTTTGTCAATATTGTGGGATGAGCATCTCAATGCTTTCTTAACTATTTATTTATTAGTTCAACAGTTTTAACTTTTAACGGCTAAAAAACTGCCGATTCCAAAAGAAGCATCCTTGGGATTACTTTCTTGTACGAGGTCGCACAGTAACGTTCTAATGCTTTTTAATAAAATTCAAAACGCAAAACAATTTTGTGACAAATCAAATCGATATCATCTTTATATACAATTACAATTCCACTCGTGGGAATGAGATGAGTTTCATTTTCTTGAAATGTAACCTCCTCTCACATTATCAATTCTGCTCATCAACTCCAACAGCCAAATCTAGATTTTTATCAAGATATACATTCTTTTTGGTTTAACAATATACTAATATACATTATATTAAATTCTTTAAATGGGAAATATCATGCAAGAATATTTACATAGAAAATGGACAAAAACAAATTATAATTAAGAAGAAAAATAGCATTCACTGATATTATTATATAATAGTCCCTCAATGGGTTGTACAGGTAATCACACCACCACAACGAGAAAAATTATCAGAGTATTTGCTTATTTCTTCCCTACAAGCTACGATAATAACCAAAAATGGTTTAATAGATCACTCTTAGAGGTATCTCTAGAGATAGTCTCGTTCTAATTGAAACACTAACCCAATTGTACCCCAAAATCATCTAAAAGTTAAAAAGGCTAGCTAAAACAGACCGTCATCCTCCAAAAGAAAAACAATACCAATATAAAAACCCTAGATATATGTTGATTGAAGCAAAGAGGAGATGAGAGATTTGAAAGCTACTTCCTCACAAGGGATAGTGAGACCCATGTTGTGATCGAAACCAAACTCTTCCTCAGCTTGTTGTAGAAGAAGCTGAAACTCGGGTTGGGTCAAAAACGAAATGGGTAAGACGTACCTGACCCGATTCCCTCCTACGTAGACAACGAAGTGACCTTTTGGAACATCCTGAGGAAGAGAATCTCCATCATGTTCATGTTCTTCGTTATACTCACTGCTCTGTTTTTTTCCCAAACTCGCACACCTCTTCAAGATTTGCTTTATCATAGTCGTTTGTGTCAGCTTGCTCCGGTTTATAATCGCCATTCCCTCAGGAGTGAAATGGGGTTTTCATTGTTATCTTTTATGTTCTTGTTGTGGGTGGCTATAGGAGTGAGAAGAGAGTGAAGACGGGTTTATTGTGGTTTTGGGGTATTTATGGATGGTTTCATTCAATATGCAGAGAGAGAGAGAGATATATATAGAGTTTTATAAATAACGTTTACACCACTTTATAATATAGAGTCTTGTGATATATGGGTCTAAGAGTCACTAGACATCCTAGTATATATTGGACTGGGTCAATTCTTTTGTTTTAAGGTTTGGTAGAAAAGGGTGTTATTTATTATATAAGAGTGTATATTAAGACCAATTAGGTAGAGGGTTTAAAGCTCATATGCATATATATTTAATAATAAAGCAAACATATTAGTCCACTTTATTGTATGCATAGTTGGAGCCACTAAATTCTCAGAATTGGTTCTTGTAACATCTCTATATAAAATATATAATATACAACTATTTTCAAATAGTGGACATATATCCTTTAACAAAAAAAACTATTGTACATTTATGCATGTATACAAGAAGAGGTGATTTTGAGGCGTGGGGTAAAGTAAGATGTGTTTGTCTCGATATATGAAGTGTCTTTCTGCTACGGAATAGATATTTGTAGTACGTTTTTTCAATTCATTGTACGTTTAATTATACATATATAGTTTTCTGTTGTTTTGTTTGATAATATCTGATGTCGAAGTTAAATATTAATTTGGTTGAACAGTGAGAGAAAATGGAACGTAGAAAGCGACTCCTGGTTCATCTGGTTTAGCTTGAAAAAGATAGTAGTCTAGTAGATATAAAATGTTATAAACCTTTGGTGAATGCAAAGTAATGGCACACATTAGTCGCACTAGAGGCTGTATCTAAGTATCTAACTTTCAACTTGGATTCGAAATTGTAAATTTTCTAACTAACTTTCGGGCCACACAAATAGCCCTAAATATATGATTCAGCTGTCAACATATGTCCTTATACTCGACACACATTTTTTTATTTCATTATGTTTAAGAAAATTCAATTTATGTATAATAAATTAATAATATATAACTGAAGAGTTCGACTCTACGCACGGGAATTTTAAAACCATATATGTATAATAGTTACTTGCACGATACTTAATTATAAAAAACAAAAAATAACAAAATTCGACGTATATTCTTTAGAAAAAAAAAAGAATAACTAAAAATAGAAATGTGATAAACTAAAAGTTTCAGTTTTGAACGTAACTAATTATGCAAACGCTAATGCTTGCAAACAGTTGAATCCATGACGTACTTGTTTTGTAATTCCAATTTCAACATCTATATAAGCATGCGAGCCTGAGACTAATCGATGATTAGAAACCAAAAAGGGCAGCATATCGATGAGATCGTGAAAAGGACAATATAATGCAAACGTCAAGGACTAAGGACAGTACCCTAACCAATTAAGGCTTTCTCAATTAATTTTCCTGCCACTGCAACTATGTATGCACATGCACGTCCCAAAACCCATCCCATTTAGTTTCTATTTATTGTTTTGTTACTTGGTAGATTCATGTTAAAATCCAAAATTGTTTCCAAAACTAATAGTCGCCATATAATTTTTGAACTAGACCAAAAAGACGATGGCCAATAAACTATTATTCATTTTCTTTATATTTTTTTTTTCTAAAGGAGTTCAATTGTTGTGTTTAGTGGTTCATAGTACATGAAACTCATGTTTCCTCGTCTGCATCGCATAGATGTAAAGGTAAGCTAAGATGCAAATCATTTAATCGCTGTAATCTACTGGTTTTGTTTATGCTCTTTTTTTTTTTTTTTATGGGTTCGTTTAAAACCAATGACAATTTTATTTTAATTTGAATGTATTAGGAACGTTAATTTTACTTTCGATTTTTCTTTTTCTCATCATATAATGGATTCAACCAAAATATTTGACAAAGCTCAAGGAAATGCTAACACGAAAACAAAATTCGTGATTATGGTACTTTATAGCCCAATTTTATTAGTGGGCTTTTTTATGCAGCCCAATATGAATTAGGCGGCAAAACATGGTTTTTAAACTTGTCAAGCGTTACGGAACAAAACTACGTAAATTTAACCAAAATCTGAAAAATACCAAAGTCGGCGATGGTGAAAAGAGGTCGGAGCAGCGGCGTTTCAAATAGGAGATTCTCGAATCATCTGAGAAGGGATCAACGGCAGAGGAAATCGTCGATGAGCTCCGTTCAAAGGACCGTGAATGGGCTCGATTGAGTCGTCATGTTCTCCTGCTTAACGTCAACCAAATCCTCCGATCCAGAAATGTAGGCGATAAAGACGAAAAAGAAAGCAATGGAAGATCAAAATCACGGAAGAGAGCCGCCACAGCTTCACCGTCAGGATCCTCATGGTCTGATGCCGTGGACGGAAATGTATTAGATGATAGTGGTAAGTCAACTCCACAGTTTGATTTGATAAATGATAATCTAAAAGATTCGTATGATACAAGGAAAATAATTAGGGTTTCTGATGTGGAATAAGAGGCAGAGAATTACAAAGGTAAGAAATTTAAGGATCTTGGTGGGTTAAAGGATATATTGCATGATCTAACGATGTGTGTAAAGATTCCATTGCTTTTTCCCCAAATGCATGAACGTCTTGAAGAGAAGCCAATCTCTCCGGGAATTTTACTTCATGGTCCACCTGGTTGTGGCAAGTGTACATTGGCTCGTGCCATTGCTAATGAAACTGGTGTTCCTTTTTATATGATCTCTGCTTCTGAGGTTGTTTCTGGTGTTTCGGGTGAATCTGAAGAGAATATAAGAAAACTCTTCTCTAAAGCGTATAGAACTGCTCCTTCGATTATCTTTTATCGATGAGATTGACGCGATTGCATCAAAGAGGGATAATCAGCAGAAGAATATGGAGACTCGTATAGTGACACAGTTGATGAGTTGCATGGATCAACAGTATATGCTTCGAAAGGAGAAAGAGTCGGGTTCTGAAACTAGCGGCCATGTTATTGTTATTGCAGCTACTAATAGACGTGAACCTCTTGATCCAGCTTTGAGAAGGGGACTACGGTATCCAGCTTCTGAGGGTTCTGTTTCCTTCTCCTGTTTCTGAAAGACTCTGTTTCCATCAGAGTTTTGTCTTCTACTGAGTTTCCATGTTTAATATACGGTTCGACAAGGAGATCTGTCTCGGTGTGCCAGATGATAAGGCAAGAGAAGAGATTCTCTCTTTGATAACACGGAACCGTCCTCTTGACCCAAGTTTTGATATGGCAAGGATTGTTCATAGGACGTCAGGATTCGTCGGGGCAGATCTAGCACTTTTGGTTAAGGAGGCTGCAAATGTGGCAGTGGAAAGATTTGTGAATTCAAGAGCATCAGAATTTTCAACTGATATTTGATTCTTTGTTGAGTATGCAGCCATGTCCATTTCCAGCAGAAGAGATGGAGAAACTCTTCTACACTACCTCGGATTTTGAGGAAGCACTGAAAAAGGTTAAACCTTCGTCAACAAGAGAAGGATTCTCTACGACGCCTAGTGTAACATGGGAAGATATCGGCGTCTCCATCATATAAGAAGAGAGTTTTATCGCCATCTAATCAAACCGTTGAAATATCCCGAAGAGTGCGAGGCATTCGAGTTCTGTTCAGGGACGGGTTTTTTGCTCTATGGACCACCTGGTTGTGGTATAACATTAGTTGCCAAAGCCGTGGCTAACGAAGCAGGAGTCAATTTCATTCACGTCAAGGGTCCGGAACTTTTGAGCAAATACGTTGGAGAGATTCAGAAAGCGGGGAGCTATTTAGCCTCGCAAGGACGTGTTCGCCGTGTATAATCTTCTTCGACGAGGTTGATGCATTGACAACAAAACGTGGATCAGGAGAAGCTGCTTGGGTTGCTGAACGGCCATTGAATCAGTTGCTCGTTGAATTATGCGGTGGACAACACCGAGATGGTGTCATTGTGACTGGTGCAACTGATAGACCGGATGTGAAGGATCCTGCGGTTACAAGACCAGGGAGGTTTGGGAGACATCTCTATGTACCTCTTCCAAACTCTGTTCAACGAGGTTTGATTCTGAAATCTCTTGCGAGGTTTGATTCTGGTTTGGCGGCTCGAGACGATGAGACAGCCTCAATACCTCGTAGGGTCAAGATGGTTCATTTTGAGGAAGGCGTTAACACGTCTCGTATCAAACCTTCTGTTACGATGCATAGAGAGTAAGATCAAATATTTTCAGATATGCAAAGCGGCAGGTGAAGAGAAGAGTCGAGGTTGGGCCAGAGTTTTTTCACTTTCAACATTTTGTTTTCAAATTTTTTTATATATATACATTTTTTTGTATTATTGGTCAAGTAATGGTTTGCTTTATCCAAATTAATCAATTCATATTCTCATTTCATTTTTTAAATCTCTTTTTCGAATAATTTCATGTTATAACTCGTTTTCTAAATTGAAGAATACTTCTCTTCTGCATTGATAAATAAAATGCTATGTCATAAGATCATAGCATAACATTTTAACAGCACATAAAAGTGCTACTGAATGCAAATTTTGAATGTGTATCACACACATCATTATTGGAATGGAATTATAGCGATTTTTATGTTTTTTCTAAAATGATGTTCCTTTTTATCTTTTCGAATTAAAGACAACTGATTTACAGAAACCCATCTAAATCACAACATCCGAAGACAGAATTTTTTTTGTCAAACACAGTTCTTCAAAGAATCTCCAGCACCTTGAAAGAAGAAGGAAGAAAGCACAAAATCCGCAATAAAGATTCCGACAAGAGACATGACAACTGCAGAAGTTGTAGATTCTCCAACACCTTTAGCACCTCCCGTAGTGGTTACTCCCCAAGAACAACTAATCACCGATATTATAGCTCCAAAAACCTGAGATTTAATCATGGCACTCACTATGTCCCATGGTCTAAGCGCTCGGTGTGCTGAGTCCATGATTATGTTAATGCTGATCCCGTAAACCGCATCAGAGAGTAGAGCGCTTGAAGCCATACCGACAGTGAAACACATAAGTGTCAGAAACGGTAATGCTAGACACGAGGCGATGACTCTTGGTGTGATTAGATAATCAATTGGGTCTGCTCCTAAAACCCGGAGTGTATCTGTTTGCTCTGAAACTTGCATTGTCCCTAGTTCAGCTGCAAATGCGCTTCCCATTCGTCCGGCAACAACAATCGATGTGATGACTGGACTTAGCTCTCTAGAGAAGGCTAAAGCCAAGACGCCTCCAATGGATCTGTTTAGACCTAGTCTAGTAAATTCTCTAACGAACTGGATAGTGAAAGCCATACCAACAAATGTAGAAGTCAGAAGGCAAACTCCCAGAGATTTGGGTCCGGTTCTCTCCAGCTGTTGAAGAGTGTTTCTCCAGTGAATTTTACCCTTTAGAATCCGGAGAACGACTTGTCCTGCAATGATAGGGACTGATAGACCTCTCCAAATGTACTTAGAAGGTGACCATTTGCTGAATGGAAGCTCAGCTTCCGGATTCTGTGCGCTGTTTTCAGTGGAGGTTTCTTCTTCCAACATAGACATGGATGGGTAACCGTCATTGGCGTTCAAGTTCACATATAATCTTCTTTGCCGTGTCAGATTTGACAACCCATAAGACTGAGTTTTTCCAGTGAACCCAAGTTGTTGACAAGGCTTTGGGGGCTTAATCCCAATGGATGCATCAATCCTTGGAAGGATTCTGCCAAAGTATTTTTCAAGAATTTAATATAAACATTTAAGAATCAATCTGAGAATGAAGTAAATGAGAAAGCTTTTAAACTTATACCCACACAAATACCTATGAGGGAAACAAAACGATTGATGGATACAACAAGTCTGCATCATTGTTGTTGCCTTCTTCTTCACTGAGTCAGTTCCAGCTCTAAATTAAATACTAAATGGCCATTTTCAAACAAATTTGGAAATGCCATAGAAAACCCAGAATAGATTCAAATCGCAGCAAGAGAAAACAAAAGACACTCAATAGGTAGAGTTGCATAACGTAACGGAGATCCAAATCGACGCAACGAATCCATAACTAGGTTCCGCTTTCTAAACAATCAAAATCTCTAAGGCGGTCAATTTTTCGAATCTGGTCTGAAAACTTTACGCTTATAACTGAGTAATCTATGTAAATTGCTACAATAGAACGGGAACAAACAATTAGGTTTATCGATCTTCTTACTGACACAACCCTTGAAAAGAGTAACTACCACTTCAAAGACAAAAGCATAATATGAATAATAGATTGAATAAAACTTACATTTAGAAACGAAACCAAGCTAGGACGATCAAAGAAGCTTGCTCGAGAGGATTCATCGAGAGAGAAAGTAAACAGTGCCAACAAGAACAACACACAACTACCAGTTGCGAAGAGGATGTTGTGGGTTTAACTCGCAATCTTTTCTCCCCAAAAAAAAAAGAAAAATGCAAATGGCGAAAAAACAAACGGGCCGTAAAGCCCAATATAGTTTGCAATTTAAGCATGGGCCTCAGCTATTCAAGTCTGGTCCACTTGTACTACAGGATTCTGGTCCACTCGTTTAGGCTTTATCGGATCCGGATATTCGGATCCACCGAATTCGACTTTTAACTCTCCGGATCCAACTTTTAACTATCCGGATTCGCATCTATGGTTTCCGGATATCTGGTCAAATATCAAGATATTCACAGATATCCGGATCTAATTTTTAGATAAACTAATTATAAAATAAAATAAAATGATAAAATTAAACTTGTGTATAATAAATTTTTAGAAAATTAAAATCTAATTTTACAAAAACATTTAAAAATTTGATTATTTTATTTTAATCAAATTTTTAATATAAATTTCAATATATTTTAAAATTTAGTAATATAATATAATTTTTAATATAATTAAAGGATTCGGATATCTGGACCTTAAAATCAGGATATACGGATCTGTTTTCTCTGAATTCGTAAATTTACTATTCAGATCCGGCCGTCCCGGATATCCTATTTTCCGGATCAGATCGGAACGGATTCCGGATCCCTAATAATAGTCAAATGCCTACTTTACACACAGTCTAATATAATAAAATTATACTGAGTATTTAGCTCAACTGAACCAAACTGACAAACTACGTGATTTAAATATTGTACGCCATGTATTTTATTTTTTGTCTGAACATTTAAGATATTAAAATTAATCTCGACATTATCATATTAGGGGTTCTACATTACTATTTAACATGTTAACAACTGTTGTATAAGTGTACAAAATTATTATATGAAATGTTTTTAACATAATAATCAATATCATGCCTAAAATTTCATGTCCATATGTTTTACCTTTTTATCATTTATTTAAATTTTTTTGTTCGTTAAATTTATTATTCTTGTTGTTTATCAGATTAACCAATATAGAAAGGAGGAACAATAAATATGTGAAAAGAGAAATGGTGGTGGTGGTGGTGGTCACGTGACAGTGATACTTGGTAACCTTTACGGAGACAACAACGTTATCTTTTTCTTCAGCCGGTCCGTTCTTTGAAAGCACACTCTCTGTATAATATATGCCTCTCTACGTTTTATAATACTCACGTTTACCCTACTCTACACTAAAAACCAAAACATTACTTCTCCTACCCAAACGTGATTCTATCTAATTGAATGCAAGCGTTTTCTGAGGGACTCAACTCTTACATACAAACAAAAACAAACTGTAGTAGATGATATTTTGGAAATATAAATCAAGGAAACACCGATATTGCTTTGCTTTAGACAATATATACTTGTTGCATCTTAGAATTATGATATATATTCAATATTTTTAATTATGATAGATAACCAAGTGTCGAAGTTTTATCGAGTCGGATATAACTATATAAGAATTAAATAGTTTATTGTCTTTTTTTTAACCAAATAAAAAAGTTTATTGTCTACTAGCAGAACTTGAACATGAGATTTTGAGACACATTTCCTTCGGAAGGTAGTAGGTACTTAAATTCAAAATTTCGTATATGTATAAACTATAGAGAAAGCATAATGTGACGCATGTGCATGGGATGGGAAAATGGGGCCCGCGAGCTCTACAAGGCCCATAAAGCTAAAAGAAGAGGAGAGGACCACGTGGCAGGGGCTAGCTAGTTCTACAAGTGGAGTTGATACTAAGAAGTAAGAAAGTAGGAATGAGTTGAATCTCGTGATCGCACTGTTTCTACTATTGGCAATGCAGTGTTGCTTTCGTCTAGGGTTTCAGTGCTAGCCCTCTTCCTTAATTATTTTTTTTCACTTTAGTTTTCTCACCTATTCCAAGTCCAACAACAACTTAAATTGCACCACCACAGGTCCACAACAACTTATATATACAGTATGTCTATTTTTCAAGTATCTTTTGTGTATAGAAGAATGTAATTTTTTATCTTCTATAACACTTTTAAGTGGATCCACAGAAATACCACATTTGCCTCACTTTTTCGGATCTACCACATTTTGATGGCATTGGACGAGTTTTTTAGACGCTTTTGCCCTTCCCGTTAGATTATGTGAGATATGATATTTTTTATATTCTTTTCTTTTCTTCATTTTTTTATGTTGTCACTTGAATCCAAAAGAGAAAAAAAAAACATATTTCGTGGGCTATGAAAATAAGTTGCTAATGTAGATAATCGTCGTGAACGAAAACACATATATATGTCGTAGAGACGTAGACAATAATTAACCCATAAACATTAATTGAGATAAACCTCAAATTTGGATATTATAGCTCGTCCTATGGGGGATGACTCCTAAAAGACTGATCTGATCTAATCGAATTCCAAACATTAATTAGCATGATATCAAGTTTAGCTAACGGTGTTTGAGTAAAAAAAAAAAGGATAAATATTATATATATATATATATATTTAAAACATTTTCTTAAATAAGTTTTACAAATTTTCTCAATTATAGATATATGTGCATTTTTATAATTTGTTAATAAATGTATATTATAGAGTAGTTGAGATATTTCGTGTATTTACATGTAATATATACGAATAAAGTTTCAGTTTATATATCTCAACTTTCGCAAGAAGCTTTGAGTCACTTCCTTCCTTTATATATTCAACAAGACAAAAAGCCATTCGAGGCGGAAAGAGCATTAATTATCACTTTGCTTCAAGCTAAAAAACTGACGGTCACTGAGGAATGTGGAAGTGGAACCTTCAATCTTATGTTAATTTTAACAAAATCTACATCCATTTTTTTCCGCCTAACATCATACGGAAGGGACTTTTTATCATTCTCCAACTTCTTTTTATAATTACATACTTACAATGAGACTAGAAAAGGTAGCATTTCAAGCCAATATGGCTCCACCGGGACTGAAATCATTATTAAAATATAATATTAAAAAAAAAAAACAAATTCAGAAGACTTTTTGGTTGAGTTATAAAACTAATTTTTTGAGATCTATCGCAGGTATACAAATTTTCTAGTGGTCAATAAAAAAGTGTATCCAAAGAAAATCGATTTATAGTTTATAGTTTATAGTTTAGGCTAACAAAACAATAACTAATTTGGACTATCATTACTTGATTCAAATTTAAACTCATATTTGTTATTTTTAGCAACTAGAAACTCTAATTTTGGCCAAGTTTTTTGGTGAATACAAACCCTCTCATTTTCAATGATATTTTACATCCATTAAAAAAAGACGATAGAGAATCGAGATGTGTACTTTCGTCTTCATCTTAAGTTTTAGTTGAGCTACATATAACGAACTTGTGTGTATCTAAGTACGAAACAATACCTCAGTAAATTGTTTTTGTTATCAGTATTAACAAGAAAAAAAAGACATACACTAGCTAGCAAGGATAATGATTGACTTCTAGTTTTAACTTTTAAGAGAGAGAAATAGGTAGGGAGAGGAAGTGAAGGGAGAGCACAAGGCTCGAGGGTGAAAGACAAAGACATAATAATTGGGACTTCTCTTCTTCTATATATTTCCCCAAACAAGTCATGCACTCCTCAGTCCTCACTCTCTACTTGCCTATGTGTGTGTATTGAATTGACAAATCATAGTAAGATCATGTTCCAATAATCATTTGTTATTCAACCACTAAACACTGCCTTATATGCTATATCATTTTCCATAATTATTTCTGAGCACGCAATACATTGTACAATATTTTTTTTTTGCTACTTCAATATAATATATAAATTGTCACCAAAAATTACCTTCGCGCCGTCCAAAAAATTTTGCTAGTTATTATTCAGGCTGTCTCATAATTGCAAATCAATGTCTAATACCACTAAAATGTTGATCCCTGATGGTTCGAAAAACATTGGGAACTTTCATCATTTGATCATGCAGTAGAGTCTCATTGCCTAGGATTCTAATTTCTAGGACAGTCATTCCGAAGTAAAATTCTTAATGGGATAGAGAAGTAAATTAAAATTAACTAATGTGACGTAAAAATAACATTAACAAATGCATATTAATTTTTAATAATAAAAGGCTACCACATACTATGTTTTATTGTTGATGTTCAATTATTTTCCATTATGTAAATTTAATATTAGAATAAAAGAAAATCTCTTCACACAGTGTATTGAGAGAATTTCGCCAGTTCATAATGTTATCAACTTATCAATCATATAATCATATCCTTTATGGATACTTCAGAGACTATCTCAATTAACATCGTCTTTAAGAAAAAATAGTGTATCGAATGTATAGATTCGTAATCCGTGTATTGAGAGAATTACCGCTTGACAAAACAAATCAAAGCTAGGTTCTCATCGAGCGCAACAAAAAATAAAGAAAAAATTGTAGAGTAAAGACAAAAGGGAGATTAGGCAACTAGTTTAATCATTGAAGATCCAGTCATCGAAGTTAGGAGTTCATGATTTCAATTCTGATAAAATACACAAAAATAGTTATTCAGAATATAGGAGATTTTAGAATTTTTTTTTTTCAAAATATAAGGATTTCTCAAATCTCAACTTTCTATACAATTTTATTAATTATTCTTTAAATATAATGGTGGAGAGAAAGATAAATTTGACTAAAAGTTGTAATTACTATTAATATTCTTCTTAATAAATTGTGTTTTAATAAAAAAGAATTGTAAAAATAGATTTTTTAAGATGCTTGTTTTTTTTTTCTAAAATCTTTTATATTCTGAAACAGATGAATCTAGTCCACACCAAAAAAAAAAACTCCTGGCGTCCGTAATTACGTATATACTTTACTATCGTACACAAGCCAATTGTACAAGTTAATAACCCCTTACCATTTCCAGTTAAAGCGTATTTTTTTTTTAAAGCGTAATTTGTTGCTAACTCATAAGTCGAAACCTGTAATGAAATTTTTTAATTTTTCGTTATGGTTGTTATTTGATTCTATGGAAGTTACGTCATTAATGGAGTCGGAGAATGGTTGCAAACTTGCAATGTTTCATTATTTTTATCGTGTATTAAATGGTCGGTTGATAACGATGTATTTGTTACATCTACGAGAAGTCAAAATCTCAGTTGAGTCGTGACTTTGGACTGTCTAAACATACAACTTTCGGTACTTATTAGTTAGAGAAAACGATATAGTCATGAATCTAGGTTACATCAATTAGTTATGCATCTGGTTTTCTCGTTGTTTGTAATATATTTATGGAGAGCGCGATTTTATATACAAGCTAGCAATGAAGATTTATAGAAGTTTATATGTAAATCAGTGCCACTAGCTATGTACAGTAACACAACGGTTTACATATATGAAAAAGCAATAGAAATAACTTAAAAATAAGATGTCTATATTACGGACCAATTATAATGGATAAATTATATGTGTACTAATAGTAATAGATTATATTTTGGAAGTTCGGGATCAAATTTACCTGACTATTTATATTTTTATAATATTTAACTTTGTGTAATATTTATGTGTTCATGTAATTTTATTTTCTCCTCTTACTTTATTTTGTATTAAATTTGCTTAATAATATTGTTGTCGTGTAAAATTTGTTTTTAATGTTATGTAATATTTCTTCTGTATTAATATTTTAATGTATTTATTTTAAGGTGTTTCGTTAATTCCGATGTTAAAATTATGTTTATATTTATAAGATATATAATTATTGGGACTAGTATGATTAAAAGAAGACTTAGTAGACTGATTTATGAGATATAAATAATTGTAAGGACTAAAATGCAAAAAATGAAACCTCAAATTTGAGGATTTATGAAATAGTTTTTGGTAGCTCTGAGCGTTCGGTTATCCGTTCGTGTTCGGTTCAGTTCTACTCGATTCCGGTTAGTTTGGGTAGAGGAATTTAGTACCATTCAGGTATTTTAAAATTTCGATTCGGTTCGGTTCCGTGTATTTTTGGTTCGGTTCTGGATACCCGAAATATTGGAAAATTTTTTAAAATATTAAATTTAAATAAAATTTGGTTACATTTGGACAAATATAACTAAAAATTTTCAGATATTTTGGTTATTTTGAGTATTTTGGTTATTTTGGTCTAAAAATAACTAAAAATTTCGAGTTTATAATTGTCATTATGAGTAACTGAGTTTTATCAAATCTAAATATAATTAATATTTGAGTATATAATTATATTTCGGATATTTCAGATATCTGTTCAGTTCTCGGTTTCGAGTTCGGTTCGGATATAAACGTTTAATATCCGTATGGATATTTTGTCAGTTTTAGATTCAATTTGGTTCTTATTTTTTGATTCGGTTTGGTTTGGTTCTTTCTGGTTTTGTTTTGCGTTGGGCTAGATTTTAGAGTACACAAAACCTCATATTTAAGGATTTGAGGTTGTTTTGGAAATGTTCTAAGCAATTTAACAATAGTTTTTTTGGGGTCAGATATTTTACTATTGACTTTTGACTTAAAATTTTATCGGCTTTAGTTTAATTAAATACCAAATGACGCTAAATACTATTTAACATTAAATTGCGCCGCTAAATCACGCGGTTCCATGTAATCGAAGTCCCCTGAGTGGATTTGCTTGTTTGGTCTCACTCTCACGCCAATTAAAAGGTGTCTGTTTAACTTTTTTTTTTTTCTTTCTCCTAGAGGTTATAGCCTATGATATGACCAGGGGTTACTTAATTATACCACGAATTAGTTAACTAACTCACGGATTTATAAGAGGGATCTCAATAAAATATCTAATAAATTTTAATCAGGTCAATCTTATGATTTTTATAATTCTAAAACCTTTAAAACCATCTCCTCATGGAATCGTTTGGTTGGAGAACGAAATGGATCCTATCCATCCGTTGGTTGATAATTATTACTCGTGACCTAAAACTTAGACTATATAGGGTTTGCTGTCAAGCAGTATTCATTAAACAATGCACATTTATATAATTACTTTGTTTAACCGCATTTTCACAGCACTTGTTAAAGTTTCAATTATGAAACTCAGCTATAGTCTAATTAGTGATTATGTTCGCATTAATCTCATGAAAGGCTTTAAATACCCCAGAATATATAGATTATTGGATTATTGGGGTTGGATAAGTTTAAATACTTGATTTAAGAATTTAATTCTATTTCATCATAAAGAAAAAACTTAATTTTCTTAAAACAGTACAATAAAAAATTGTATTTTTTGCGGTTCAATTTAGTGGTTTGCAAAATAATTAAGTAACATGTAGAAATAATAAGTTTGATAACGTACCAAAATGATCTAAGATTTTTTTTTTTGTCAACTAGTCTAGTAACTTTAATAATTCTTTAATACTGTAGGGAGCAGATTTCGAATCCTAAATCTGCAGTTTAATATGATGAATTTTCTAAAGTGACCAACTATTATGCAACTTGATTCCTGTTCTTTTTAGAATTTTATTCAGCCAAGTAGTATTTTTTTTGTAGAGTCTTATCTCTTGATTAAGCCAAATGAAGGAATTACCGACAAAGGTAAAAGAAGCAAAAGACACAAATATTAATAAAATATAACCGCACGAGGCACATAAACATTCCATCACATCCGGTAAAATTATGTCAAATGACCGTCTAAATACACCATCTGATTAAGGGGCAACGTTTTTACAAATCCAACCAGTGTTTTGAATTCGGAGTGATCCGGCCGGTCGGACCGAGCTATATATAAACATGTGACTTGAACACTAGCTCGGTTTGGTTATGTTTCAAAAACCGGGATCTTTTTTTTTACCCACTAGCTCGGTTTGGTGATTGATTTATATATCTGATAATTTTTTTTATTTTTGAATAATTAATTTTTTCAGACAAATTTGATTGGACGAATTTAATATATGCATATAGATATTAAAATTATGTGATATTTATTGTGATGGGGATTCATTGAAACTGGAAGACAACTGTAGAGAAAGTGCCCCATAGAAGAAGATCTTCATGGTACTCTCTATCTCTTTACTCTTTCTCTCTCTCTCTACCCACAGAGAAAACCAGCAGTAGCAGTAAATTGCTTGAGTTCTTGATGACAGAGACAATGTCTTAAATGATGAAGAGAAGAGAAGAGAAGCAATAAATCTTGGCGGCGTTTGCAGCAGTTTCTTAATTTTCCTCACCATTTATCACTACTCTCTCATCTGCTCCCAAATCTGCTCTTTTTAAATACCAAACACATCTCCAAGTCTAGCTAGAAATTAATGAGATAGATAGCAAAAGAGAAAGGTAAACTCAAATCCCCAAAAATAATTTATTTACAAACCCCAAAGAACAGCTTCATAAATTCTCTCTCTCTCTCTCTCTCTTTCTTTGGTTTGTGTTTTGTGAAGAAATGGCTGGATTGTTCTATCTCGGAGGGAGAGATCACAATAAACAAGATCATCATCATCAAGACAAGGATCATAATGAAGATAAGAGCAACAATTATCTATATCTATACAAAGACGAGATCTACAACAACAACAAGGGTTTTGAGATTTGGCCACCTCAATATTTTCAACAACAACAAAACCACGTGGCTGCTCCAACAAATCTCTACTCTTTTGGTATGGTCCCAAGTGGTGGTAGCAATAACAATAACCGGAGTACTAATCGGAGTTTGTACTTCAACGTCGTCTCCGATCATGAGCCGGTGAGATCCTCTACGGGAGGGTTTACGGTAACGAGGCAAGGAAACATGAATTGCCAAGACTGTGGGAATCAAGCCAAGAAAGATTGTCCTCATATGAGATGTCGTACTTGTTGTAAGAGCCGAGGGTTTGATTGCCAAACACACGTGAAGAGCACGTGGGTCCCTGCTGCTAAACGCCGTGAGAGACAGGCTCAGTTAGCTGCTTTGCCTGCTAAGCGGATAAGAGACGCTAGCTCAGGCGGTGGTGATAATGATGATGATGACAGAGAGGACGAGAAAAATGGCGGTGGAGACGACAGTTGCGGTGGTGGCTCGGCTCTTGCTTGCACCCGTGTGGTTAATGCTAATTCTTCAGGTATGACGATGATTAGTTTTTGATTATTTAACATCGAGTGAATTTTTTTTACATTTTTAGAGAAGATTAAAACATATTATGAGAAGATCTTATTATATTATGAATGGTTTGACAAGAAAGCAACGAAATTATTTGATTGTGAATAGATGTCCACCGGATTTTGCTGCTTTATTCTTTGCTGTTTGATTTGATTAATACTTTTTTTTCAGTCACTGTTTTTCGGTAAACGGTTTTCATGAGCCTACTATGCGTAACCCACTCTCAACGATTTGGTTTTTATTGAATATGTGACTCTTTTTTGGGTCAAATTTGAATATGTGAATTAAAAATCAATACTCTTGTGTAGAAATAAACCAAGCTTGGGTTTTGTTTACAAGGATTTGGTTCTTATTCCATATATTATATAAATCGAAACATTGATGTAAAAATAAATTACAAATGTTAATTGTGTGTTACGTTGTTTACATATATAGATTTGTTTTCTATTCGATTATATAGAAACATAGGTTTTGTTTAGATTTTGAAGTAATTCTTTATTTTTAATGAAACTAGGGTTAGAGACTAGTCACTTGCCACCGGAGATAAGTTCACCGGCGGTTTTCCGGTGTATGAGAGTCAGCTCAATCGACGATGAAGACGAAGAGTATGCTTATCAAACGGCTGTGAGCATCGGAGGACACGTGTTCAAAGGCATACTCTACGACCAAGGTCCATCGGATCACCACCGCTACAGCTCCAGCCTCACCGCCGAAACCTCTCAACACCATTTTAACCTCTTGGACTCAACAGCTTCAGCCGCTACTACAACCGCCGTGACCGCCGTTAACAGTAACAACGGATCGATTGACCCTTCGTCGCTTTACACTGCGGCGGCGGCGGCTCCGTTTAACGCATTTGTCGCCGCCGGTACGCCTTTCTTTGCACCTCCTAGGTCTTGAGATCGAAATCTTCGAAACGTTTCTGATTAATTATAATTACACTCATAATTATCAGAGATCTACGAGTACGAGAGATAATTTATTTGAGTATTTTTGTTGTTGTCGGACAAAATGGTAACTTGTCGTACCTACCTAGGGTTTGTGAGTACTGATTAACATACACATCGTACGTTTCCTTGAGATAAATGAGAGATTATTATTATTTAAAGAAAAAATTTGGGGAGAAACGAACTAAAGATTATAACTATTGAGTTAGTGTCAGAGTTTCAATTTGATCTTCTGCTTGTTCTTTTTAATGTTTGATCTTCCCAATGCGATCGACATAACTTCTTTGTTTTTCTTAAAAAATATGATTAAATTTATTTACAAAAAGTTTGATCTTCTGTATAAAATAGGGTTTTAAAAAGTGTTTCTCTTCTGTATATAATAGGGTTGGGTTTGATAGTGAATTAGCTTTCTGGCTGGTGTTGAACTCGAAGCTGCTTTTTCCCAGTTTATCCGTTTGCTTGCCGGATCTAAACAGGACTTAACTAGGTTTCGTGTTCCATTGTGCAAACAATTTGAATTCTGTTTTTCTAAAAGATAAACTTTTATGTTACCCAATCCAGTTTCCGCAGTTAAACAGTAGAAACCATCATTAGTTCACAAACCATTTGATATTATATTTTTACATTAATGCATTATATATTACAAAAAAAAGAGAGTAGGAAATTCATCATAAAAATATTTTCCGCGGGTCAATCAATTTATAATGTAAAACAAAATTAATTTAATTTCATTTGTCTGCATATATATAATATAATATCCTAAAATACCTCTCTGAATTTTTAATTGTCTGCATATATATAATATCCTAAAATAAACTTAATTTTATTTTGTTTGTGCTTCCGTACGTATCTTATGCATTGAAACTCAAGTTCCTTCCGGTAATATAATCGGACTGAATACTAATCGAAGAAGTTTTGCTGACTGGTTCGCTTGTATTTGATCGACAATAATATACAAGTTGTCGTTCTCACATGGAGATGACGACTTATTGTGGGAGATCGGACGTTAGGTTTAATTATGGTGAAGAAGAAACATCAAAATTATGAGGACAATACATTACATGTGAGTATTAATTGGTGTGGATGAATGTAAATGGGGAGTAATTACCAACTACTTCTCTACAAAAACTTATCCTTTTTATCTATTAGGCTATAACTTGCATGGATGTGACTATCATTAGTTGTAGATTAACCCGATCTTAATTTATCATTTTGTTCGATATCATTTCATGTATATATATATATATATATATATATATATATATATATATATTTCAGTTAGTACATGGAAGTCTCACTTTTCAAGTGAATTACTAGACTTCATATAAAAACGTTATGACATGAAGCTGCTACCGTTGATATGACACTACCGCGGTAGTCGCATTTAGTGTTGAATTGTTTACCGCTAAAGATATAATCGTAAGACAAAGTTAGCCAGACAAACACCGTACCCTAATTATCCACATTTGAATGATGTTCGTGAACACTCCATACTTTTTGTTTTTATACAAAAATTTGGTGCATATTTGTATTACTGAAAAAATATTTAAGTAATATTATTCACTCGTTGTTAAAATCTAAAATTTTTAGGTTTGAAAACTAAATTAAAATATAAAAATAAAATTAACCATCTGTGAATCTCTGATAGATTTTTTTGTTTTTATATAGTTTTTTGTGTTCATAACCAAATCTTAAAAAAAAATATATCACCAATAGTTTCTTGAAAAGAATTTTTTAAAGACCAATTTTTAATGCTTTATATAGTTTCGATCTAACTACATTTGTTTAGTGTATTCGACTGGTCGGTTTGTTTTGTTTATTTCACCCCACTTATTTTGCTCTGTTTATTGTCTGACATTTTTTTGTATTGTTAAGTGAAACTGTCAATAATGATCGTTTTAATAGATAGTACTGTCAATAATGATCGTTATCATAATTATTATTGTTTTAGATTGCTAGATTTAGGACATGTAAAAGTAACGGAGGAAAAGATGGAAGTTTCCCAAATACTGTAGTGAGTCTGAGCCGCGACATGTGTTCTCTCTTCTCACAATCTCTCTCTCTCTCTTATACTATTTTCAGCTAATGTTAATTTTTATCAAAGTGGCATGTAAATCTTAATTACCTCTGTTATTTTTGCTTAATCTGCCTCAGCTCTTGTTTCACTAATGCAACCTTACTGGATTGGTTAGCCTATATACTTTAATTGGCAACTAAAAAATGACAAAAAGTTTCTTTTCTTTTCAACAAATGAAAAAAGTTTTAAAAGAAACTTCATTCAATCATTATCAACTTCCTTGGTTAATTTTTTTTTCCAACTAAACAAAAGAACTTATCAAGTAGTAGACTATTTTTTTTACTGATTTGAAATTTATGTCGGTAGATTGTATAATTCCGCCAAATCTACCATTAAAATTGCATCGATATGTCATCAGGTTTTTTTTTTCATTCAACCATTTTTTATACCAAGTCAACTGAAAACTAGTTACTATTCAAAGTTTATAAGATTTTTTTTTATTTGTCTTTTTATCATCAACAATATGTCAATTTGAATTCATGGATCATACACACACGAACAATATTATAACACACAAACAATTATGCTACATGATCGTACATAGTATCATTAAAGGAGGGGGATAGAAACAATTACTCTTCACGTTGTTTTTGGAGAAAATGTGGAGAATACTTGTTAACTAGGTGATGTAAAACGCTCGGCATGTGATTTAAAATGCATTAGTAAATATAAATCTATATTTCTTTTAATTAAATATATTATAAGATTTAAAAATTATGTATATTTTTTATATTATAAATCTTTTTTCAAATTAGAAATAATAATGTTTAGTTATACCATATATATATATATATTGCTTAAAATGATGTAATAAATTTTCTAAAAACATTGAGTAACCAAGTGTATCAAATAATATACAATGACAGTACAATGTAATTTCTGTAGTAAACATTTTTAAAAAAAAAAATTTAATAAGATATTGACACGTTAGCATGAAAGACTTGTAATATTTTACATAAACATAAAATTATTTTAGTAAAATGAATCAGGATTATGTTGGAAATAAAGGAAATGGCATGACTCAACATGCAAGAAGCATATATAAAAGTCAGTGGTCAATGTAAAAAAGACCATAGGTTTTTGATGCATCTCCACAACATCTAGTGTACCTAATCGATTATGACAGATATGACATTTTATTTATCAAATACTTTTCCAGAAAACCAAATAAAATGTGTTATACATATCAAACAACGACAATATACTGTATATGAAAAGGTTGGTCCCTTAGATTTGATGAAATTTGTGTGTGGATAATCTGTAAACAACAAATAATCAATATCACCAAAACTCTGAACGCAAAGTATAACGATTAGTCCCCTAAATTTGTGTATTGAAAAAAAAAATTGCATTAAGAAATGCAAAATTTTCCTCTCTAAATTACTTATTTGTTATATTGGTGCCCTAAAGCTGCATGCAATTTCTATGGGCCAGACCCAGTATGCATCATAAGTAAATGGTCGGAATTTCCTAAAGGACTTAATGGGCCTCGGCCTAACTAGTGAGCAAGTCGGGTCGGGTATATGGTAACTAACCTCATCTTCCTCTCTCACATTTCCCGCTTTGGCAAGAACATAACGATTAGAAGTACGTACCGAAGAAGATCCAGAGAAAGAAACTGCAAGAAGAAGATAAGATTGTTGTGGAGAAGAGACAGAGATCGATAGAAGAAGCGAATTAATTAAGACGACGATCGAAGGAACTTTCATCTACGAGAAACTGAAATCGCAGACGAAATGGTTTGGCTAATGAAGTGTCCACCAAGGGTTACCAAGGCATGGCGCGACTTTTCTGAGTCTTCTTCTTCTTTCTCTTTGAATCATGTTCCTGTCGGGAAGTATTTTGTATCTGTTGATCCGCAACTACCTGATTTGTCGCCTGAGGTAATAATTAGATACATCCTCAATTTTTTTTTTCTAGGTCAGATGAATTTGGGAATCGCGTTTCGCAAATTAAAATTCGTTGATGTAAACCCTAGATTTCTCATGGAGTTAAGTTGATTGAGTTTTTTTTTTTCATGTCAATTTTGCTCATGCGTATCTGTGTAAATATGGAGAATTAGGGTCTCTTAAAGCTTCTAAAAGTGCATAAGCTTATCGTTGTTTAGTCTATTCTTGAATCTTGATGTTAAAGCTTAGCTTGTGTAAGGATCTTGTTCTGTTTCGTGGTTTGTGATTTTTTGTCTTAATCGACTATGGAGATGGTTGGTGCTGAGTTATGGAACATTTCGAAGCTCCATTCTTTAAGCAAATCCAAAGATATTGATCCAATGGATATCTTCTCTGAAGCAAATCAAGGTTTGGTCTTTGCTTTGGTTTATGTTTTCATACACTGATACACCTGAATTTTGATCACTTGATGATAACTCTTCTAAAAATTGTAGAGTCTAAACAAAAACCTGCTAACATAGATATATGTCAAGCTCCCAACAACCTTTGAAATGGAAAGTCCTAAAACCATCTTGGCCACTTGTTGTGCTTATAAGTTATGTGCATAGCTGGATCTTCCTTTGGGGTTTTTTGCTTAGTTGGCTCCTCCCCTGGATAAACGATCCAGAACCCTGAAGTGAAAACTCCGAAAATCAATATCACTGTTGTTAACATAGGCCAACCAGCAGCCCAAGTTAAAGACATCATGAAGCCCACAGCTATGTCGACGAGACCTCTCCTGCCAATTGCAAAACAATATACAAAATATGCGAGGCAAAGCACACATAACAATCTTGACCCTTTTGATGCTGTCGCGTGACAATGGCGTGAGAATAATGCAGCCTTTGCTAATGTCTATGATGCCCATCTCGTGTTTTCAATTGTTGTTTGTTCTCTGTTTTCAAGACTCATAGTTTATTCTCTAGTTCTCTATATAAGCGAGAACAAATGTAATGTAAAATGAGAGAAATGTTATCATGAATCTCTTTCACTAAGTTTCTCTCAAACTTTCATGGTATCGAGCCATGGCGAAAATAATGACTCCATTACTCTTTCTTCGCAAAGCATAACCTGTGTTTACAAAAATGTTCTCAAATTACCTTATGTGGCGCTGCTGAATTGAATCATTCTGTCAGCCGATCACTTCTGGGGTATGTCAATGGTCTTTCGCCCAGCGGCTACCATCACCACCACTCGCGCCAATGAAGAACCAAGCGAAACTGAGCCGAATTTGTCAAATGGGTCGACTAAACCGGGGTGAAAGCATGGATCTTTGGATCCTTACGAGGAAGCTACGTGTGTGTCGGTCTTCATTCAGCACAAGAGGTATGGCTTGCTCTGCACAAAGTATAACGAGTATCCGTCGAAAATTGGATTTCTGGAAGTTTGACCTCGTTCGTAAAATGGAAAAACCATGACTGATTATCTCAACGAAATGAAAGACATTTGTGATCAGCTTGATTCAATTGGTTATCCTGTCTCGGATCAAGAGAAAATTTATGGTGTTCTGAATGGTTTGGGAAAGGAATATGAGTCTGTTTGTACCGTCATCGAGCACTCCATGGATGTCTATCCCGGTCCAACGTTTGAAGATGTCGAGTTCAAACTGATATCCTTTGAAAAGAAACTGCAAACATATCAGGACACAACTCAAATCACTCCACATCTTGCCTTCAATGCTGGAAGAGGATATCAAAGCCGAGGCCGTGGGACTGGCTACGATCATTTTGGCAACTTCAGAGGTAGAGGAAACTACTCAACCCGTGGTAGAGGTTTTCACCAACAAATTTACTCTGGATCCAACTCAAACCAACCTGCAGAATTTTCATCTCGACCAACATGCCAAATTTGTGGGAGAATAGGTCATGTTGCCCTCCGATGCTACAAGAGGTTTGACAACACTTACCAGAGTCAGGATGTGCCCAAAGCCATGATTGCGTCAAGAATGGAAGCTCAATCTGTGCCATCAGGTCTTGAATGGTATCCTGATACCGGTGCTTCAGCACACATCACAAACACGGCTGCAAATCTTCAATCTTGTCAACCATATGAAGGAGACGAGTCAGTGATGGTTGGAAATGGTAACTTCCTGCCCATTACTCACATTGGCTCCATTGCCTTACCCTCTCTACAAGGTACTTTGCCACTTAAAGATGTTCTAGTTTGCCCCGAAATCACTAAATCCCTCTTGTCTGTTTCAAAACTCACATCTGACCATCCCTGTGTCTTTAAATTTGACTCAAATGGTGTGTATGTAAAGGACAAGAGAACCAAGCAGCTCCTCACACAAGGCAGAAGACACAATGACTTGTATGTGTTGGAAAATCCAAGATTCTGTGCTTTTTACTCAAACAGGCAGCAGGTTGCAGGCTTTGAAGTTTGGCATAGAAGGCTTGGACATCCTCACAATGACGTCCTACAAGATCTTTCAAGGAATAAGGCAATAGTCATGAATAAGACGACCTCGAGTGTTTGTGAGGCCTGTCAGTTAGGAAAGAATTGCAGACTTCCGTTTTCATCTTCTGAATCTTTGTCAAATAAACCCCTTGAGAAGATCCACTGTGACTTATGGGGTCCAGCTCCTGTTGTTTCAACTCAAGGCTTCCGTTATTATGTGATTTTCATTGACAGTTTTTCAAGATTCACATGGTTTTACCCTCTCAAATACAAGTCAGATTTCTTCTCTGTTTTTCAACAATATCAGAAGCTGGTGGAAAATCAATTTCAACATAAAATAAAATTGCTTCAATGTGATGGTGGTGGTGAGTTTGTTAACAAACAATTCATAACTCACCTTGCTTCATGCGGTATCAAACAACTTATTTCGTGTCCCCATACACCACAGCAAAATGGAATTGCTGAGAGAAAACACAGACATTTAACAGAATTAGGACTCACAATGATGTTTCAAAGCAAGGTTCCTCAAAAGATGTGGGTAGAAGCCTTCTTCACAGCTAATTTCTTAGCTAATCTGCTGCCTTCTTCAGTCTTGCCTGATAAAAAGACCCCTTATGCTCAACTACATGGGAAAGAACCTGTTTATACGTTTCTCAGGGTTTTCGGTTGTTCATGTTTTCCATATCTACGACCATATGCGTCAAACAAGTTTGATCCAAAGTCACTTCATTGCGTTTTCTTGGGGTACAATGACAAGTTCAAAGGCTACAGGTGCTATTACCCTCCTACTGGTCGTGTCTATATCAGCAGACATGTTGTATTTGATGAATCATCCTTCCCATACTCAGACATCTATAAGAAGTATCAATCCGGAGTCACACACCTGCAATCAGCCTGGAAGCTCAGTTTTGCTGACCCATTCTCACCTGGTACTGAAACAATCTCCAACAAAACTCCAATAACCATTGATGAAGAAATGTCAAGACCAATCACAATTAATCTTCCAGCACCTGCTTCACCAATCAACGTCTCCGACCCTACACAAAACTCTGAAGCAAGTTCTCCAACCAATGTCAACATTGACACCGGATCACCAGCTCTCTCTTCCCAGCCTGCAACAATAAATCCTGAAAACAATGATGCTAATGAAGCTGCTAGTCATCCTAATACTCACAGGATGACAACGCGCGGGAAAGCTGGAATTGTGAAGCCAAACACGAGGTACGCACTAATCACTGTCAAATCTCAATACAACGAACCAAAAACAGTGAAAACTGCACTCAAACACCCAGGATGGCATGCCGCAATGTCAGAAGAGATAACAGCTTTTCATGAAACCAAGACCTTTGATTTGGTCCCACCATCACAAGATATCACACCACTCGGGTGTAAATGGGTTTTCCGGAACAAGCTCAACGCTGATGGCTCCTTTAACAGACACAAAGCGAGACTCGTTGCCAAAGGCTACCTCCAAGAAGAAGGTGTAGATTATGTTGACACGTATAGCCCAGTTGTCAAAGCTTCCACAGTTAGAACAGTCTTACATGTAGCCACAACATCAAAGTGGGACATCAAACAACTAGATGTCAAAAATGCTTTCCTCCATGGTGATCTAAAAGAAACAGTTTATATGCTCCAACCTCCTGGATTTGAAGACACTACCAGACCTGACTACATATGCAAACTAAACAAAGCTGTCTATGGTCTGAAACAAGCTCCCAGAGCTTGGTTTGACAAATTCAGCTTCTTTCTTCTTGAGTTTGGCTTCCGTTGTGCTCATGCAGATCCCTCTCTATTTGTTTACCTCCAAGGAGAAGATAAAATCTATCTCTTACTCTACGTCGATGATATGTTGTTAACAGGAAACAACAAGTCACTTCTCAACACACTGTTGCAAAAGTTAAACTCAGAATTCAAGATGAAAGATATGGGATCATTACACTATTTCTTAGGAATTCAGGCTCATTACCACACTGAAAGTCTATTTTTGAGTCAGGAAAAATATCTACAAGACCTACTAGAGACAGCAGGTATGAAAGCCTGCTCTCCAACATCAACGCCACTTCCTCTTCAGTTAACAAAGACAACATCAAGTCAGACTGAATTTGAAGAACCAACCTACTACAGAAGCTTGGCTGGTAAACTACAATATCTCACCTTAACTAGGCCAGATATTCAGTTTGCCGTTAACTACATCTGTCAGAAAATGCACGCCCCTACTGTTACAGATTTCAACAATCTGAAACGGCTTTTACGATATCTGAAAGGCACCTCAACAATGGGACTCAGCTTCTCTGCTAAAACAGATTCATCTCTTAGAGGCTATAGTGATAGTGATTGGGCAGGGTGCCAAAAGACTAGAAGATCTACTGGTGGATTCTGCATATTTTTGGGAACAAACATCATCTCATGGTCTGCAAAACGCCATCCAACAGTCTCTAGATCATCAACAGAAGCAGAGAATAGAACACTATCGCTTGCAGCTCAAGAAATTACTTGGATCCAATCTCTACTCCGTGACCTCGGTCTGTCCCAGCCTATCACTCCGGAGCTATATTGCGACAATCTCTCCGCAACTTACCTATCTGTCAATCCAGCGCTACACTCACGGTCTAAACACTTTGAAGTTGACTACCACTACGTACGGGAACGTGTTGCTCTCGGTGCAGTAACTGTCAAACACATTCCCTCATCTCTGCAACTGGCAGACATATTCACGAAGTCGCTTCCCAAAGCATCCTTCTCCAATCTTMGGTTCAAATTAGGCGTCGATGTTCCACCCACGCCAAATTTGAGGGGGTGTGTTAACATAGGCCAACCAGCAGCCCAAGTTAAAGACATCATGAAGCCCACAGCTATGTCACAGCCCACCAAGACCTCTCCTCTGCAATTGCAAAACAATATACAAAATATGCAGACAAGACAAACCGCACACATAACAATCTTCAACCCTTTTAATGCTCTAATCACGTGACAATGGGCGTGAGAATAATGCAGCCTTTGCTAATGTCTATGATGCCCATCTCTGTGTTTTCAATTGTTGTTTGTTCTCTGTTTTTCAAGACTCTGTCGTTTATTCCTCTGCTGGTTCTCTGTATATAAGCAGAACAAATGTAATGTAAAAATGAGAGAAAATGTTATCATGAATTTCTTTCACTAAGTTTCTCTCAAACTTTCAACTGTAACCCACAGTACACCCCAACCTCTGTTGATCTTCCTCCTCAATGCATTTGTTTTGTCCTCTTGTTCCGTCAAGGGTTTATGAAGTTGAACCAAATTTGCATATGAAATAGTCAACAAGTTTTGTGTGTACAATGCGAAGGGCCATACTTACGAACTTAAACCACAATACAAGAAAACTAGTGAAGAAAACACTACAAGTGCTGAATAAAGAGGCATCATCAGAAAATTTTGTGAAAAAGTTGTACAAAAGTTGGAACTCTGATCTATAACGAAAAATGTATCTTTTCATGAAATTGTTTTTCTGTAACATCGTACAAACTTCCAAACATTTTCATTATAAAACTAACAATTTACAATGAAACATACATTTAACACACACAAGTAACAATACGTAACTCTTTCTCCTTCTGCTTCCTTTCTTCTTCCCCAAGTTTCAAACTCTAGATCCTTCATTTCATATGTTTATTAATCAGGTTTCTACTCAATTTCATGAAAGAAAAAAAAAATTGAATTTTGCTAGTTTCTGGTTCGTACATATGTGTTGGAATCTCATTCACTTATTTGATGTTAGGAAATTATCTAGTTTTCCTTATTTAGTGTTTAATAAATATGTTAAAAATTAAGAAAAAAAAAAGAAAGAAGAAGCAGAGCAATAAGAAGAGTCTTACGCTTTAATTTTTTCTCTGTTATTCTAAACGCAATTTTACTTTGTTTTCTTATTACAAAGCTCCAACAATATGTGATTGATGCTACGAGAAAATGTACAAATCTCAATATATAGGTGGCCAGAGAGAAAAATTCGTAAGGTAAAAAAACAAAATCAACGAGATGAATCCTTCTTTCACATTGTTATTTCACATCTATGTTCTTTAAAAATCTATGAATGTTAAATGTTGGTAACATCTTAAATACAGATTAGATGATACAGATTCAAGGGTATCAATGTCATCTAATGCTACGGGAATGAAACGATCATGTTTTGGATTGTTCAACCTAACTAGTCGTGGAGGAGGAAAGACAAAGAACACATCAAAATCCTTTAGAGAAGGCGTTAAAATCGGATCAGAGGGTCTAAAAACGATCGGAAAATCTCTG
Source organism: Boechera stricta (assembly GCA_018361395.1). Lineage (NCBI taxonomy): Eukaryota > Viridiplantae > Streptophyta > Magnoliopsida > Brassicales > Brassicaceae > Boechera > Boechera stricta. The sequence continues at coordinate 2,915,082 of CM031539.1, read as the reverse complement.
ACATCAGGTGTGACGAGAGCTGTTTTCCCTGAAGATCTAAGAGTATCTGAGAAGAAAATCTTTGATCCTCAAGACAAAACACTTTTGTTATGGAATAGAATGTTTGTTATCTCTTGCATTCTTGCTGTCTCTGTTGATCCTCTGTTCTTCTATCTCCCGATTGTCGATAACTCAAAGAACTGCATTGGAATCGACTCTAAATTAGCTGTGACAACTACGACTCTAAGAACAATCATCGATGTTTTTTATCTGACACGAATGGCTCTTCAGTTCCGTACAGCTTATATTGCTCCTTCTTCTCGTGTATTTGGAAGAGGTGAGCTTGTGATTGATCCTGCAAAGATCGCAGAACGGTATTTGACTCGCTATTTCATTGTTGATTTCCTCGCGGTCCTTCCTTTACCTCAGGTAAGTAATAAAAACCTTCATTCAATCTTTGTTTTTAATTACTTGCTAAAGCCTCAATCTTTGTGTGTTTACCTTATACTAATCCTTCAATCTCTATGTATTACGTTCTACTAAAGCTTAGCTTTTATTATTTACCAGAGCTTCAATTTGTGTTTTACTAATATACTAATCATCAGCATTGGTTTCTTGAATTGATGATTCTTGGTGGTGTTCATACAGATTGCGGTGTGGAAGTTTCTTCATGGATCTAAAGGAACAGATGTATTACCAACAAAACAAGCGATATTACACATCGTCATCACACAGTACATACCAAGATTCGTTAGGTTTATCCCATTAACATCAGAGCTCAAGAAAACGGCAGGAGCCTTCGCTGAAGGTGCTTGGGCTGGTGCTGCTTATTACCTCCTCTGGTATATGCTTGCAAGCCACGTAAGCGTTCCAAAATCCATCATCAACATTAGCTTATATGTTTGTTTTGGTCTCTGTTTTTTTTTTAACAAAGTTTTTATACTTTGACAGATAACTGGAGCGTTCTGGTACATGTTGTCAGTGGAACGTAACGATACATGCTTGAGATCCGCTTGTAAACTCCAGCCAGATCCTAAGGTATGTGTTCAGATTCTGTATTGTGGCAGCAAATTTATGAGCAATCGCGACGCCGAGTGGATCAAATCAGTCCCTGATCTTTTCAAGAACAACTGTTCTGCGAAAAGTGATGATTCGAAGTTCAACTATGGGATCTATAGCCAGGCTGTGACTTCTGGAATTGTATCGTCCACAACATTTTTCTCAAAGTTTTGTTATTGTCTTTGGTGGGGTCTCCAAAATCTCAGGTAAAAAACATTGAAAAATCAACGAACAACTGTTAGCTTCCGGTGTAATTTTATTAACTTGGATGTTTTCTTGAACAGCACGTTAGGTCAAGGGTTGCAAACAAGTACATATCCAGGAGAAGTTCTGTTTTCAATTGCAATTGCTGTCGCCGGACTTCTCCTGTTTGCTCTTCTCATTGGGAATATGCAGACTTATCTTCAGTCACTTACAGTTCGTCTAGAAGAAATGAGGATCAAAAGACGCGATTCCGAACAGTGGATGCACCACAGGTCACTTCCACAAAACCTGAGGGAACGAGTCAGACGCTATGATCAGTATAAATGGTTAGAAACAAGAGGAGTCGACGAAGAAAACATAGTCCAGAGTTTACCGAAAGATCTTAGAAGAGACATCAAACGCCATCTCTGTCTGAATTTAGTTCGTAGGGTAAGTTTTACCAAAAAGATCAGAAATGTGAATTGCCTAAAGATTCTACACTTGAGTCACAATGAACAATAATCTTTTGTTTTTTTTGCAGGTTCCTCTGTTTGCTAATATGGATGAGAGATTACTAGACGCAATCTGTGAGAGACTAAAGCCAATTTTATACACAGAGAGCACTTACATAGTGCGAGAAGGAGACCCGGTTAACGAAATGCTCTTCATAATCCGAGGCCGGTTAGAGAGTGTAACGACAGATGGTGGGAGAAGCGGTTTCTTTAACAGGGGTTTACTGAAAGAAGGTGACTTTTGTGGTGAAGAGCTTCTGACTTGGGCGCTTGACCCTAAAGCAGGCTCAAACTTACCATCTTCCACAAGAACAGTGAAGGCTCTAACTGAAGTAGAGGCTTTTGCTTTAGAAGCTGAAGAGCTCAAGTTTGTGGCTAGTCAGTTCAGGCGTCTTCATAGTCGTCAGGTTCAACAGACTTTCAGGTTTTACTCTCAACAATGGAGAACTTGGGCTGCTTGTTTCATCCAAGCCGCTTGGCGTCGGCATTTAAGAAGGAAAAACGCAGAGCTTAGACGTAAAGAAGAAGAAGACAAAATGGATTATGAAGATGATTACGATTATGATGATAATATGGGTATGGTTACAAGGAGTGATAGTTCTGTTGGATCAAGTTCTAGATTACGTTCCACGGTACTTGCATCAAGATTTGCTGCTAACACGCTTAAGGGTCATAAGCTAAGGATCTCCGAGAGTTCAAAGAGTTTGATGAATCTGAGAAAGCCATCAGAACCTGATTTTAATGCTCTTGATACAGAGGACTAAAGATAAGTACTTAGTATGTTGATGCCAAAAAATATACTTAGTATGTTCTCTTGTACCCTACAACTACAGAACATAGTTTTGTGGTTTAATCATCTTTATGTACAATAAAGCTGAATCATTTTCCAAAACTCAAACAAGAGAGCAACAAAGGCTTAAAAGGCTACACGAAGGCTTGTTCTCTCATGAAGCTAAAGACTTACAATTCAAAAAAATTACATATACATTTAGAAGTAACACATTACACACACACACACAAACAACACCAAGAAATCTTTCACCTATTTACGATTCTCTTTGTGAAGCCTATAGAAGTAAGCGGCGGCGCTTAAGGCAGCAGTGATCAAGGCGACACCTTTGAAGACATCAAACTCATCTTCCATGAAATTGAAGAAGATCACCACTAGAACCGACACGATCGGCCACGTAATGACGCTGATCACGTTTGATAAAACGCTCGAGACGGAGAACAAGAACCTTATATATAAATTGTTCATTTCATTGTAAAACATACAAAATTACAAATTAAAAACAAAATAAATTTACATCTAAAACCGAAGCTGTTACACAATTACACTTTCTTTACACACAAATAAACAAATTAAAATGTATGATCAATACCCACACAAAAAATTAGGAAAAAAAAAAACTTAATTTGCCATACGATTCTCTTTGTGAAGCCTATAGAAATAAGCGGCGGCGCTCAAGACAGCTGTAACCAAGGCGATACCTTTGAAGGCATCAAACTCATCATCCATGAAATTGAAGAAGATCATCACAAGAACCGACACGATCGGCCACGTAATGACACTGATCACATTCGACAACACGCTCGAGACAGAGAAGACAAGTCCCACGATCCCAACCCAATAGATCTGCCACGAAACAGCTTGACCAACCATAGCCATCACGTACGAACTTTTCCCCTTCGAGAACCCATTAATTTCCCTCTTCAAATCGTGTTGCTCGCCGGCGATTAGCAGACCCACGACGGAGATAATTGTAGCGACGAGGGACGAGAAGATTATGACTTCGAAAACAGAGGCAAAGCTTGGTTTTTTATTGGTCGATTCGGTGCGTTTGAAGATGTAACTATCGAAGACGTTTTGGATGTTACAGAGAAGGAGAGAGAAGCAGATTCCGGCGAACAGAGCAGCCCATGAGCCTCTAGCGTAATTCTCCTCTGCTTCATCTGGCTCGCCGCCGAATGAAGAGGACAGAGTAAGAGCTCCGGTAACGATAGCTAAGATCACAGAGATAACAACCCATCGATTGAATTTGATTTTGTTGAGGAAAGCTGCGAAGATCGGAGTGAAGAAGAGCTGTGTTGTGTAGATCAGAGTGAAAACCCCAAATGGGAGCTCAAGCTTTCCCATGGCTGAGAGTCTTCCTTGAACCGCCATGACAATTCCGATGCAAATGTAAACCACGGCTAAGGATTTGAAGTGGAGTGAATCGGAAGAGATCGGAGGTTGTTGATGATGATTACGTTTGTTCTTGGTGATGAAGAAGATGAAAGGGATGAGAAGGAGAGGGAATCCGACGGTTTGGAGAAGAGACTGAGTCCAAACGCCATCGTTTTGATGGTTTTCGTCGTATTCGCTTCGATGGATTTGATCGTAGTAGAAGTTTTCGAGGAGTTTTGCTGTGGATTGACCGATTATGACGAAGATGATTGAGATGGTGATCGTTGGCCAATGGTTTGGTTTCCGATTTGAGTTTTCGGTTTGGTTCATGCTTGCGGTTGAAGAATCACGCTCGATGTTGATTGGTATCTGTACAAATTGTTCTGCAAAAAGAGACAAGAGGAAATTAGAATCAAATTGTTTCGCAAGAAGAGGAGATCAAGAAACGAGAGATCTGGTTTGTTATTACCTGGTGGCTTGGTCTGAAAAATTGGTTGTTGATTCTGAGCCATGGATTGGAACTGAATGTCGGAGATTCTAAGCGATTTGAGGTCAATGTATGTCGGCGATTCGATTTTGTTGTGAATTTGTGATATTTTGAGTGGATGATGTTGTGGCGATAAGGGAAAGAGAAGGGTTTATTATATATGCGCAAGAAAAGTCTACCTTGGCGGCGTAATGGATTATTTGGTCAATCAAGTGAGCTCATGTCTACGCGTCGTCGTTTTCAAGTTTCAACTTGTTCAGTGTTGCTTCGCCATCCAAAAAAGTGTGTAAATAACACTTAGAAGTTTAAAGTAAATTATTCCTGTCTTCAGGATTTGATTGTTTTGTGTCAACGAATATTCCGGATTGGATTTATGATTTGTATGTTTATTAAGAAAATGGTATAATAATTTATATTAACTTGTTTGTTTTCGTATCATCGACAAAAAGATGACGGAATTATCCAACATCCTACGTTTCGGAAATTTTGAAAAAACAAGGTTTAAAGACTCCTTAAAAGTGATGACTTGCTTTACAATATTATACTTTATACAAGGATTTCAATATATATTTTTATATTTTGTAATGCTTACTTCAGATATTATCAATTCGAAAGGTGCGTGGTTAGAATGAATTTAGAATAAAATTGTTTGCAGTAACTAAGCAAATTTTGAACTCAGATTCAATGTTGTCCAATGAAAACATTGATCATTCTTCAACCAAACGAACTCTGAAAATTTGGATTTAACAAAATAAGAGATTAAGAGGGGTTAACAAAGAAAGGCGATTCCCTTTTGACACAATTTACTTAGAATCATACAAAGTCTCTTTGAACACAATCGCCTCGTTTGAATATAAAAACGTCCCCACACTGTTTCCACGACGCTATACCCATTAGAACGTAATCTATCTTTTAAATATTGATGATCGGAAACTATAATATGACCCATAGGCATAAATGCTCTCAAATACACTGGACCCATAATTCAAATAACATATCTTAATACTAAACAAGTAAGCATGTCTTGACCAAGAAACTGAAGCAGCCAAAGTTGTCCAGAGGCATAGCTTAAGTAGGCATAATCTATTATGTGATAATAGATTCACAAAGGCAAAGCAACTATTACTAACCTTCATGGATTACACATCTATATCAGTTCTAGACATGAGTTTTGAATTCCCCTGTTCATCATCGGTATAACAGTTTCGGTACTAAAACGCTAAGGGGCATTGAATTTGAAACTATGATCACGCAAACTTCTTAAACAGCATTTTTACAGGCTTAGACTATTCTTTGATAATAGAGAGAAACCATATTCTAGATCAATCCAACTAAATGATCATAGAAGCAATCAAAAATTTGACATTGAAACTCTAATCAAGCAAACTTCTTTAGATAGCATTTTGACAGGATTTCAATGGAAATACCAAATTAAGAAGCAAGGATTTGATATTAAGAACCATACTTGCATCACTAGACTATTCTTTTTATCACAGAGCCAATAAAGTAAAAAACCCTTTTCATAATCAATCCAACTATAACGATCCTATGAAACATGTCCACCAACTAGCATCTACGTTATTGAAACTTTACACATTGATCAAATATGATGTATCCAATAACTCAAAAACATTAACGAGAGACCAGAAAATTTCTAGGTACCAATAATATAAACTATGGCTGCGATGGGAAGACATCTTTCACTGCAGAAGCTGCGGTCAAGTAATTGAGTGTATTCCTAAGCGTCTCCCTCTCTCTCTTTAACCTAGCCGCCGTATCCTCAAGCTCCAGCAACGCTTGCTGCTCCATTGGAGCTCCTTCAAACGTGCTTCCGACGAAGAACGAGAACGGAGTCGGAAACTGATTCTTCCTCAGATCCTGTGATTCCTTGTCTGGTTTCCCATTCAATCTATTCGACAATCGAATCACTTCTTTCATCAAAACCTCAACCTCATTCGCCAATTCGTCAAGATTCTCTTCACCAGACGGTCGATCTTCAAGCCACGTCACCTTCGCGACGAGGTAAGGTTTCGTACGGACGAGATCTGTGACGCGGAATCGTTCTTGGCCTTTACAGATTAGGAAGAATCGATCATCGACGAGACGCTCGTGCTTCACGATTTCTCCGACGCATCCGATACCGGCGGCGGAACCTGATACGGCGTCGGAGTAAACGACGCCGAATCTGAGATCGGATTGGAGGAGCGTTTGCATCATGACTCGGTAACGGAATTCGAAGATCTGAAGCGGGATTGTTGCGCCGGGGAAGAGAACGAGAGGTAGTGGGAAGAGAGGGAGCTCGACGAGGTCACCTGATTTGGGTGGGTTTGGGTTGTGGTGCTTCTCGGAGAAGGAGGAGGATGAGCATCTGAAGGAGAGGAGTTTACAGCTTCGACGGTTAATGCTCCGGTCAGTAGCTGGGAGATGTAGAGGTTTATGCGTGAAGGCGGAGAGATACGGCGGAGTTGATTTGAAGGAAGGAGATGAGACTGTGCTTGGAAGCGCCATTACAGAGTGAAGGAGGAGAGGAGAGGAAGAGGGTAAGTTTTTCAAGTGAAGGGCGAAATTGATTAAGGTTTAATAGTTTCTTCTTCAAATTAACTCTTTATCTGTTTGAGAAAATATATTTCATCAGATATTTTATTTCATTCGTGTGGCTAGAAATTTTCTTGTTTGGAGAAAATAAAATAAATTGGACTCGAGGAGTGAGTTAGAACTTGGGACAACGGAGACCAATGTCATGGACCATTTTGTTTGTTTTTTTTTTTTTTTAATTTTTTTTTATAATGGACTTTATCACCTATCAAAGTATCAATAAATTTTGTTACAAGTCAAATTTAATTTATGAGTCAATTATTTTTGAAAGATAGTTTTTTCTAAAGTATTTCATTTATACACTTGTTTCAATTTTTAATTTGAAGTGATTTTGATTTGAAAGAAATAAAATTTTTTGGTGCGTTGTGCATTTTACATTTCATTTTACAAGTATGAATGTGTTATTTCCATCATGAGCTATAAGCTGGAAACGTTGTTTCGAGACATGGAATGTGTACACCTATAAGTCCCCGCCTGAAAACGAATTGTGTGAACCTAATCCATATCACTAATTGTCTCGATGATTGGCTACCCAAGTTTCTATTACGGAATAGTATGAATTTATATATCTAATAACGATTTGCATTTTATAAGTTAAGAAGAATAATAACTAGATTAATAGTTATAATTAGTTAGCTAATTAGCTAATTTGCATTTTATAATTTATGAATTTATATATTTCAATTTATAGGTTAATCTGTCCCTAATTAGTTAGCTAATGCTATTTTAATAATAATAACTAGATTCTGATCTATGCTTATCCACAGATTAAGGTTTTTATATACGAAAATATTAAATTGATTTTTTAAAAGTAAGTTATTTTTTGTAAGAGTAAAAATATAAATTACTGTTTTATTCATATTACATATTAGTTTTAGTTATATTATGTTAAGAAGAATATTTAGTAATATGATAATGATCAATATATAGTGTTTTTCTCGAATGTCAATGATCAATATATAATGTTTTTTCTTATTTCAATGATCAATATATCATTTATTTGATTTTTATTCACATTTGATTTCTTTGGAAAAATCAATCAGTGATTTTTTCCTCAATGAGCCTGTCCGTTTGCCATCTTCTATCAAGTTTTGTAATGTGTGATGATCATTCATGTCACAGAACATTGTTAATAGTCGATGGGGTCAAATAGAAAAACATGAGAATTTATTTTCTTACCTCTTATGAGAAGAATAGAAAGTCTGTTAAACATTAAGCGAAGAATAGAAATACTAAATCGTTTACAATTTATAATAAAAGCTCAAATAGTAGAAAATGTATGATTAAAACCAAAAAAAAGGATCCTAAGCAGCATAACTTGAAATTTTAAAATTTGTTCTTATATGAATAAATATCCGACAATGGTGACTTGCCAATCTTTCCCTTATTTTTCAACCTTAACCTTTTTCAAAACAATCTTCTTCTTCAACTCAGTTTTCATGAGTTGAGTCTCAAGAGCATCTTCAATTTTCTTGTCAAACTTATTAGATTCCTCATCATTACGAGCATTCTCATCGAATATCTTTGATGGACTTTTAATTCGCACGCATTGCTTTGTTTGATGATGATGATCGATACAAGAAAAATCTTCCTTTCTCTTTGACGATGGTGTGTAAACGATGCTAATAAGATTTCTCACTACTATTAGTGATCATTAACACCTGAAATATTAATAACACATCAAAATGAGAGAGTATAATATTATTCATTAAAATTAAGAAGCATAATATTTTTAAAAATACTTGTTCACTGGAACATAATGATGATTGTTCCGGAGAAAGTTCAGATTCATTAGACATGTCTTCATTAACATTATTAGTCGAATAAAAACCTTAGCAACTTTATAGACATCATTTCCTCTGTATATGTTGTCTTTCTCTACACATACCACAAATTGATATGTTTTGGCAACAATATTTTTAATCAAGTCAGGCAACGCTTCAGGATATTCAATCTATATGAATAGTTTATAATTAGTCATACTTCCATTAATTTTTTTTAAAAAAAGTTTAAAATAATACATCATCATAAGAACCATTTAAGAGTTCAGCACAAGATTGACCAACTATTTGTTGGACAAAAGAATCAAACAACATAAATTTTCTCTCTCCGGTAGTATCCATTATCAAAAGATGAAGCCAATATCTTTAAAAACAAATACAAAGCAAAATTCACAATTAATAATATTAAGCAGTATGTTTATTAATTAAAGTATTATTTATTATTTGAAATTACCTTGCAACTATTGAGCTTACGTTTTTACTGCACGTATCACACCAGAATAAAGGCCTTTGGCCAACCTCACCGATATTCTTTTGGCTTTTGACAACATTTTTGTTACATTTATGACAACTAAAGAAGAATCATGGCCAATCCATATCAATATCCACAATGGTACAAAGATTCTAACTTTTGCAACCTTGGCAAATCAATGAATCTCATGTAAGTTTAATATAAATTGCTTAAACATATGTTTAAACATATTTAATAAAATAAATATATAAAATACCTCAACAGCTTCGAGAAACTCTTTAATAGTCATCTTCGAATATTGAGTAGATGCTTCTTCTTTAAGAATTAAAGAACTGAACTTTGGCTTTGGTTCCGTGATTGTTAATGCAAGTCCATCAGATGGAAGCCTAGATTAATGGGTATAAAATTAGTCATAAAATATTGTTTTGTATATCTTTAAATCCAGGTAAATAAAAAAAATCGTTGTAAGTTTGATACTCACATTTTCTTGAAGTCATCAACACCAGGTAAGGTTGGGTTTACCAACACTTCAGAAGCATCAAAAGCATTTGAAATACTACTGATTTCTAAAAATAACATAATAATGTTATAGATATATCGATGTATTAAAGAGTAATAATAGCAATATGTTAAATTAGATTGTCTTATACATACCTTTATATATACCTAACTTGCCCCACCTTATCAAACATATAACCATCTGACCAACAAATTCTTGTGAAACTTGATGAATTTGGTCAGCAAATTTTCTCCAAAATGTACAGGATATACGGTTATCACTGTTAAAAAAAAAATTGTTTTTAATTTATTTTTTATGAATGTATATGAAATAATTAAATAGACACTAAATAATGGCAAGTGTATGAAAGTAAAGTATAAGCTTGAAGTCTATGTCATATAATTAAATTGTATATAGTAGAATGACCGAATATTAGAAACGCTTATGCAGAATACAGTTTCTGCAAAATAATCCTTAAAAGTAAAATTTGATAAATACTCCATTTTTTCTTTTTTATATTTATATTATCAAAACACGTATAGCAGCAAAATCATTATTAAAAAACGTGGAAATCTAATCATATAGTGAATGTTATAAATAATAAAAGATAGTTTTGCAACCATGTTTTCAAAATTGAGCTACGTAAAACCAAAAACCATCAATTTTGTTTTAAGTCACAACTGTTTAAAATTAAAATATATATCCCCAATATATATATAAATGTTTACAATTTATCAAAAAAATAAATACTTACTCAGAGTCTCGTAGCTCAAAATCAATTTTCTTAGTAGTCTTGCCTTGAGCATCTATGGTATTGATTTCTCCAACATTCACCAGTTGACCAAGCACATCTGTTTTTTTTAAATATTAAAATTAAAATCAAAACAATAACTTTTTAAAAATGATGTTTATGTTTATATAATAAATATATAAACTACTCACCAACCAATTTATTTTGATCTAACGAACCGTTATTGATTTGATTAAAATCAACCAGATCAAGCCAAATCTCATCTGAAATAGATGGTGAGGAAGACATGATAGTTGTGTACAAAAAGTTAATTTTGTACTGATGATTTGTTGATCTAAAAGATCATGTGACCTTACTAACTCTAAATCCTTGGATAATCTTCCATTCTCTTTTTATCACAAATTTTTGAAATTTGGAGATATGCTCTTTTTTTATACCTGCTTGAATTTTGTTATCCTGAAAATATAGACACAAATAAACATTAATATTTAGCATAATATCAAAAGATTTACATTATATTAAACATATTTAAACGCTAGTAAAACTTACAGAATCATCTTCTAAAACCATTTCTAAGGATGATCCTGTTCCTTTGGCATAGTGCATAAAAGAATGGAGTATTTTTACTCTAATACATCACGAAGATTTAGAGGGTTTTAAATCTTTGACCGAAGTGTATCTCGCAGCGATTGACATTTTTTATTTTGGGTTGTTGATATGAAGACAAAAAGAAAGCTTTTGATGAGGTGAGATTAGAAAAAACGTACTATATATAGGATTTAAAAATAGGTTGTAAAACAAAACAATATGGATATTTATCTTCTAATATCGTTGTAAAATCTCGGATCTCTTAATATCCTTTTATGGTTATAGAATCTCGACAACTTGTTATTAACAAATTTTTCAAGTGGCGATAGAAAAATTAAGGAATCACCAAATAATGGAAAAAAGAAAAATCTAAGGAATATGGTAAGCGAATTATTGATAACCGTATATTCTTATAATATACGTTTTAAATCTCGTAACAAATATTAAGAAATATGGTAACCGAATTTTAGAATATTAACAAATATTTCCTATTTAAAACCGAATATTTAATATAGATATAAATATGAATTAATTCGGTTCCCATAAGCTTACCAAAATCGAAATCTTATAATATCCTTTTTAAATCTCGTAACAAATAATAAACAATATGGTAACCGAATTTTAGAATATTAACAAATATTTTCTATTTAAAACCGAATATTTAATATAGATATAAATATGAATTAATTTGGTTCCCATAAACTTACCAAAATTGAAATCTTATAATATCCTTTCTAAATCACGTAACAAATAATAAAAAATATGGTAACCGAATTTTAGAATATTAACAAATATTTCCTATTTAAAACCGAATATTTAATATAGATATAAATATGAATTAATTCGGTTTCCATAAACTTATCAAAATCGAAATCTTATAATATCCTTTCTAAATCACGTAACAAATAATAAAAAATATGGTAACCGAATTTTAGAATATTAACAAATATTTCCTATTTAAAACCGAATATTTAATATAGATATAAATATGAATTAATGTGGTTTCCATAAACTTATCAAAATCGAAATCTTCTAATATCTTTTTTAAATCTCGAATCCCTTAAAATTTGTGGCAACCGATTTTTATGCATTGATGATTTAAATAAATATTTTTTAAAACAATTCTCTTATTGTTAACATAAACAATTACTAAATTACCCATGATAAAAGATTAAAAATTGTTCTTTAAAGTAATGACAATGTGAAGTAATTCTTTACACTTTATAAGGTTTATTGTATAAATGTACTTCTCAAATAATATATAGGGGATAACTAGAATATATCCCGTGCTATAGCACGGACAAATTACAATTATAGAAAAATATCTAAAAATTATAAAATCAAGATATTAGAAAATTGTAATTCTTCCAAAACTTTACAAAAGTTATAATATCAATTTTTTATAATATCAAATCTTTGTAATATCTTTAACATATGTTAGTATTTATTTGGAAAACAAAATTAAATCGGTTTAAATTCTTCTTTAAATCTTCCAAAAAAATTGTAATTTACATCAAATCTCTTATTTTTAGAAAATTATATCAAAATTTAATTTAATTTAATTAGTATGTTTAATTAAATCAACAAAATCTTCACAAAATCTATTTTTAACTACTTTTCAAAAAAATTAAAATTAATTAATTAATTAAAATGAAAATTATAATTAATTATTAAAATACACTTAATGAGAAATTGAAATTTGTTATTTGAAGTAATGATAATATGATGTAAATATTAATACTTTTTAATGTTTATTTATAAGTATACTTTCCAAATAATAAATTTTATTTGAGGATAAAGAATTTGGCAGAGAAGCGTGGAGAAGAAACTCATAAATGTGGTATGTGGAACAGTTTGGTGTCGTTTGTGGAGAACATGCATGAGCCACCGGTCCAGCTGGATTCCATTTCGTAGTAACCGTAAATATGCAGGGGTAATTCTGTCATTTACATACGTACATGCTACAGCTCTCGCTGCTTCACAAAGAATAGAAAAAAAGGTGATGGGAGATTTTGGTTATTCCTTGTTTCTCAGATTTTAGTAGAAGAAATGGCGGCAGAAGAGGGACAAGTGATTGGTTGCCACACGAACGATGTATGGACCGTTCAACTCGATAAAGCCAAAGAATCCAACAAGCTGGTCACGATTCTGTCCCCTTTGATTCTGTTTGATTTGTAAATTGGGCTTTTCGTTTTCCATGCGTTCGTTTGGTTAGTGGTGTCAAAGAAGACATTAGGGTTTCAGGTTATGTTTCGCCTGAAATATAAAGCTTTTTCTAGGTTTTGACTTTAGTTAACGTAGAACGGATTGGTTGAAGGAGATCACAGCATAGATCGATCCATCTGTTATGGTGAACCAAAACATCAGTGAAATTCATCGTTTAATTGGGTGAAATATCTTTCTCTGTTTACATTGTCTTCCTTCTTCACTGACTTGATGTGTTATTATTTGATTGCTTTCATTGATTTCATCGTTATGTCTGTTGTTGTCTTCTTTCGTTTCATTAATGCAGATCAGAGTCATCCTTATGTTGAAATTCAATTAAGATTATTTAGTCTTCTGATGTTATTATAATGTCATTGTTTTCAGATTGTGATAGATTTCACTGCTTCATGGTGTCCACCATGCCGCATGATTGCTCCAATTTTTGCCGATTTGGCGAAGAAGTTCATGTCAAGTGCAATCTTCTTCAAGGTGGATGTTGATGAACTTCAGGTGAACAATACAAACAAACACACACTTTCGTTGCAAATTTTCCCACTCTTACTATAGGCTCTAAAATTATGCCTCAATTTGCACATACACTGATATATTCTATATACTTGTGATGTTTAACAGAGTGTTGCTCAAGAGTTTGGTGTGGAGGCAATGCCAACCTTTGTGTTCATGAAAGCCGGGGAGGTTGTGGATAAGCTCGTTGGTGCAAAGAAGGAAGATCTTCAGGCGACAATAGTGAAGCATACTGGTGTTGCCACTGCTTAAATCAGTTTGAGGCATAATAATAACAATAAGCTCCAATTTGTTATCTTAAGTTTCGCTAATCGCAATGGGGATATTGTAGATGGAGAATGAATAATGTAGAAGTTAGGTGATCTCTGACTTATTAAGTCTGCACCATATACATAAAACCATGCTTTTATTTATTTGGTCTATGGCTTTTGCTTATGTGATCTGTTGATGATGTTCTCTACCTCCACAGGCCACAAATTATGTCAAATTTTCAGATCAGGCGAAACCGAATCGGGTGAATGAGATTGGTCCAATGAATATCTGAAATAGAAGAGGTCTTGCAAAACTGTAAACTCTGATCTGTGAGATGAAATTTGTTGTAATGTTTTTTGTGCGAACAGTTATGTGCCACGTGTCATATTTTGATTGGGAAATGAAATTCTTATCGCTAAACGTTTCATATTTCGCCAAAGGAACCCCATTGACCGAGGTTCTTCGTGCTTCTCCTTATCTTCTTCGCCGAGCTTATACTCTTATTACTCTGTAATCTGTAAACTCTCGTTGGAGATTCAAAGAGGAAACGGAGATAAAGGAGAAGACTTTAGAGCTGTTCAAGTTAATAACAGTCAGTATTTGTTGAAAATGGAGAAGCTCTTCATACCATCATTTCCCAAAACTTGTTTGAATTATCAGATTCCAGCAAAAGTGGATAATTCACCTGAAGTTCATACAAAATCCCGAAAGAAAAATCTATCTTTCATCAAGAAGAAAGAACCCAATATCATTCCCGACGAGCAATTGGACTACTTGTGTAGAAACGGAAGTCTGCTCGAAGCTGAGAAAGCTTTGGACTCATTGTTTCAACAAGGATCCAAGGTTAAACGAAGCACTTACCTCAACTTGTTGGAATCGTGCATTGATTCTGGTTCTATCCATTTGGGTCGTATCCTTCATGCTCGGTTCGGTCTGTTTCCTGAACCTGACGTCTTTGTGGAGACGAAGCTGTTGAGCATGTATGCTAAATGCGGGTGCCTTGTTGATGCCCGTAAGGTGTTTGATTCAATGCGTGAGAGAAACCTCTACACGTGGTCTGCCATGATTGGTGCTTACTCGAGGGAGAATCGGTGGAGAGAAGTCTCTAAGCTCTTTCGTTTGATGATGGAAGATGAAGTTTTGCCTGATGATTTCTTGTTCCCCAAAATATTACAGGGATGTGCGAATTGTGGAGATGTTGAGACCGGGAAGTTGATTCATTCGGTGGTCATAAAACTCGGGATGACTTCGTGTCTTCGTGTTAGCAACTCGATTTTAGCTGTGTATGCGAAATGTGGTGAACTAGATTACGCTACGGAATTTTTTAGACGCATGAAAGAGAGAGATGTGGTTGCTTGGAACTCAGTACTGTTAGCTTACTGCCAAAATGGTAAACATGAAGAAGCTGTAGGATTGGTAGAAGAGATGGAAAAAGAAGGAATTTCGCCAGGGTTAGTCACTTGGAACATATTGATTGGGGGTTATAACCAGCTAGGGAAATGTGATGCTGCAATGGATTTGATGCAGAAGATGGAGAGGTTTGGCTTAACTGCTGATGTGTTCACGTGGACAGCTATGATATCAGGCTTGATTCATAATGGGATGAGGTTTCAGGCACTAGATATGTTTAGGAAGATGTTTTTAGCAGGTGTAGTGCCGAATGGAGTCACTATTATGAGTGCTGTCTCTGCTTGTTCATGTTTAAAAGTTCTAAGCCTGGGCTCAGAAGTTCACTCTGTTGCTGTGAAGATGGGCTTTATCGATGATGTGCTTGTGGGAAATTCTCTGGTTGATATGTATTCGAAGTGTGGAGAACTGGAAGATGCAAGAAAAGTTTTTGATTCGGTAAAGAATAAGGATGTATATACTTGGAACTCAATGATAACAGGATATTGCCAAGCAGGCTATTGTGGGAAGGCTTATGAATTGTTTACAAGGATGCAAGATGCAAATGTAAAACCAAATATTATCACGTGGAACACGATGATTTCAGGATATATCAAGAATGGAGACGAGGGTGAGGCTATGGACTTATTTCAGAGGATGGAAAAAGATGGAAAAGTTCAGCGGAATACTGCAACATGGAACCTAATTATTGCGGGTTACATACAAAACGGAAAAAAGGACGAGGCCTTGGAACTTTTTCGGAAAATGCAGTTTTCTCGCTTCATGCCAAATTCAGTTACCATTCTAAGTCTCTTACCCGCTTGTGCTAATCTTATTGGGGCAAAAATGGTAAGAGAGATACACGGTTGTGTATTGCGGAGAAACCTAGATGCTATTCATGCCGTTAAAAACTCTTTAACAGATACTTATGCTAAGTCAGGGGATATAGGATACTCAATAACCATCTTCAAGGGTATGGAAACGAAAGACATCATAACTTGGAACTCGCTGATTGGAGGTTATGTTTTACATGGTAGCTATGGTCCAGCTCTTGATCTTTTAAATCAAATGAAGACACAGGGGATTAAGCCGAATAGGGGAACTCTTTCGAGTATTATCCTTGCGCACGGTCTAATGGGAAATGTAGATGAAGGAAAGAAAGTCTTCTACAGCATTGCGGATGATTACCATATTATTCCTGCTCTAGAACATTGTTCTGCTATGGTATCTTTGTACGGACGATCCAACAGACTTGAAGAAGCTCTGCAGTTTATCCAGGAGATGAATATTCAATCAGAGACACCCATCTGGGAAAGCTTCTTAACTGGCTGCAGGATTCATGGTGATATTGACATGGCAATCCATGCAGCAGAGAACTTATTCTCCTTGGAACCTGAAAATACGGTCACTGAAAATTTGGTTTCACAGATCTATGCATTAGGTGCAAAACTTGGGAGATCATTAGAAGGAAAGAAGCCGAGGAGAGATAACTTGCTGAAGAAACCTCTTGGGCAGAGCTGGATTGAAGTCAGAAATTTAATTCACACATTCACGACAGGTGATCAGTCGAAACTATGTACTGATGTGCTGTCTCCCTGGGTGGAAAAAATGTGTAGGCTGGATAATAGAAGTGACCAATACAATGGAGAACTTTTGATTGAGGAAGAAGGAAGGGAAGAAACTTGTGGAATCCACAGCGAAAAATTTGCCATGGCATTTGGTCTCATTTCCTCATCCCGTGCACCTAAGACGACAATAAGGATCTTGAAAAATCTTAGGATGTGCCGAGATTGCCATAATACTGCAAAGTACGTCTCTAAGAGATACGGTTGTGACATATTGTTGGAGGACACAAGATGCTTGCATCACTTTAAGAATGGAGATTGTTCCTGTAAAGATTATTGGTAGAGTGATTAGCCAACCACTAAGGTACGACGTAACTTGATTTCAGCAGTCTTTTTAACCACATAATCACGTAATATATCATTCTTATGTTTTTTCTTTAGTTCTTAAGAGACTATTGAGTTAGCAGCATGGCGTGTGTAAAATTAATTGAAGTTTGAGAGCTCCTAAACTCCAATGTTTCCTGTAACTAACTAGGGAAGTTGACCAATTTAGGAAAGGTTCACTAGTGCGTATTTTTGTTATCTTGAGAGATATTATTCTTTGAAGAAGAAATGTGATTCTTTGAAGAATATGGTTCTATTCTCCTCCCATGACTTCCCTTGATAGTGGAAACCAGAATGAAATATGTATTCTGCAAATTTGATTTGATATATTCCAGAAAATCCCAACCACAAACGTAGCCTTTTCATCCATCATAAATTCCCATCAAATGTCTAAGCTATGTGTTGCAGTAGTCGGCTATCTCTTTACTAGAGCTTCCCACACTTGCTTTGAGTCTTTAGAGATCATCTTAATCTGAGGATGGTATTAACATCATGTTATGTTTAGCCTCATTCTTCTGTTTCTGTATATTAAAATTTCAACCACAAAAGGCTGATATTGCAGTTACGGTTATGTGAGGATAACTTGAACTTGTTTCTGCAGAGTATTGAAGGCAAGCCTGCATCAGTTGGCCCATGGGGAGGCCATAGTGGTCATGCTTGGGATGATGGAATGTACACCACAGTAAGGCAAATAAATGTAGCCCACGGTTCTGGTATAGACTCCATACAAGTTGAGTATGACAAGAACGGTAACTCGGTTTGGTCTGAAAAACGTGGAGGAAAGGGAGGCAATAAGTTTGATAAGGTACGATTGAGACTCTTTTATCCTAAAAACATTCTTTTAGTTTTCAGAAATTAATCACCGTTCTATTGTTGTTTAGGTCAAACTTGATTACCCGCATGAGTATCTGGTTTCAGTTAATGGAACCTACGGTAGCTTTGACGTCTGGGGAAATCTATGTGTCCGATCACTTACTTTCGAGAGTAACCGCAGAAAATATGGACCGTTTGGTGTTGAGTCAGGTACATTCTTCGCACTGCCGAAATCAGGGTCGAAGATTATTGGGTTCCATGGGAAGGCTGGTTGGTATTTGGATGCTATTGGTGTTCATATTCAACCAATTCCGAAAGAGAATAATGCTCCGTCGAAAATTGTTTTGCACTCGCATCAAAATCTCCCTCAGTGTGATAAGAAACATGAGTACTCAGTGATACAAGGAAGTGTAGGGCAAAACTTTGATATAGTTGTTGCCCTCAGAAAGAAAGATCCAACTTTGCCTTCTTTTGAATCTCGAGATTCTGCAGGTGCCGAGATTACCAAACATAAGGTGATTTCAAGACTTTTATGTTATACATTCAAAAAGCATTCAGGTCTTATCGATTTTTTTAACAAAAAACAAAAATCGAATTTGGTTTATCAGTTGGTGACAGATACTGAGAAGTCGCAGTCAAAAGTTGAAGGTGGGGCGAAAACATATGGACCATGGGGTGGAACTGGTGGTATCATGTTTGACGATGGGATTTATACCGGTATTAGACAAATCAATTTGTCACGCAGTGTCGGGATTGTGTCGATAAAGGTCTGTTATGATTTTAGAGGACAAGCTGTGTGGGGAAGCAAGCATGGTGGCATGGGAGGGTTCAAACATGATAAGGTGCGTGAATTTGAAACTATTTTTGGTCTGCTTAAGTTAAACTACACTTCATATATCACAGTCTCTGCTTTTTTTTGGTTTGAATGTGATTCCAGATTGTATTTGACTACCCATCAGAGATTTTAACACATGTATCGGGAACATATGGGCCGTTGATGTATATGGGCCCTAATGTGATAAAGTCACTGACTTTCCGCACCAACAGAGGAAAGCATGGACCTTATGGAGAAGAACAAGGACCTTCTTTTACACATCAAATTGACGAGGGTAAATTTGTTGGATTCCTTGGAAGAGAGGGTTTGTTTCTTGATTCCATTGGTGTTCATGTTATGGAATGCAAAATAAGTTCCCTTAAGCCATCATCTCCTCACAATGCAATTGTTCCTCATAATAACTCCGGCACTGTGCAAATCGAAAATTCCCCATGGGCTAATAAGCTAGTCCTTGCAGCAAACGGCCATGGCGAAGAGGTAACTTGTAGATTCCATAACCATGGTATTTTCCGGTTTTTTAAGTTTTTTCGGTTTCAAGAATAGCAACCAATGTAAAACAACTCTAATATGGGTCAGGTTATATGGTTTCGTGTTTTAATCGGCTATATCTTAGCCAAATTAAGACCTGTTGGGTTTTTAAATCGTTCTTTTTCAAGTTTGGTTCGGTTTATCTAGATTAAACATCCTAATAACAGTGTGTATTTGTTGGGTTTAAATCATTTTCACAGGTTGAGCGTGGAGTTGTCAAAGAACCAACACCGAGCGGGCCTGGACCGTGGGGAGGTGACGGAGGTCAACCGTGGGATGATGGAGTATTTTCAGGGATCAAGCAGATATTTGTGACAAGAGGAAATGATGCTATCTCTTCAATACAAGTCGAGTACGATAGAAATGGGCAATCTGTTTGGTCCATTAAACATGGTGGTAACAATGGAGTCGCCACACACAGGGTAAACAACAATTTAATTCTTCTTTCATATAAAGCCACTTTTGTATTTGATGCATCACAACCATTTCTAACGCTCTCAAATCTATGTTGCAGATTAAACTTGAGTATCCAAACGAAACGCTCACCTGCATTTCAGGGTATTACGGACCTCTGAACAATTCAGACAGATGTAATGTTGTCAAGTCTCTGAGTTTCTACACGAGCCGTGGGAAATACGGTCCGTACGGAGAAGAAACCGGGACATTTTTCACTTCGACTACAACACAAGGAAAAGTGTTGGGGCTCCATGGAAGGAGTAGCTGTCACTTGGACGCCATTGGAGTTCATATGCAGCATTGGCTTGGCAACACTAACAAGCCTTATTACAGCAGGGCTAGCTGTTTCAAGCTCTTCGGATAGTCTTCTGCGCAAAACAAGAAAACATCCAACCTCGTATGGTTCGACTGACACTTACAGTTTATCCAAAAGAGCTACAAATATATAAGCATGTTCCTAACGCGTTTAATTTCCTTTCCAGTTAATACTGTTCTCTATAAACAAAATAAATACGAAAAATCTATAAAAACAAGAAGAGAGTGTACTTTAAAATGAAGTAATATTGGCATTTCCTTGCTTAATTTTGTTTAATGATCAGAATTTGTTGTTCGTGAGTGAATTTTTCCGTGTTGCAACACTTCTTTGAGCACAGAAGCTATTCGATGAGACATATGATGTTCCAAGAACATCTCTTTTACCCTCTCATACCCTTTCTTCCCCATTGTCCTCCTTATCTCCACGTTCGTCGCCATCTTCACAATGTTTTTGGCAAGAGGTAACACGCCATCTTTACCAGTGTTGTGTAATAGACCGGTTGTTCTATTCACTACAATCTCCATTGTCCCTCCTGCTGCAGTACCAAGTACAGGAAGCTTAAAGGCCATGGCTTCGATTGTTATTCTACCAAAGCATTCTCCTCTGGCTTGGGAGTTTTGGACAAGAACGTCAATGGCTGCTAAATATGGTGCTACTTTCATTGTTTTGTTGACAAAGTGGACAATTTTCTGGAGTTTCTTCTCTTGGACAAAGTTGCGTAGCTCTGTCTCAAATTTCGTCTGTGCGCTCATGTCGCTTCCTACTACCACTGCATGCATTGTTGGTACCTGAAGTTTCTTAGTCTCTTTGATTACCTTAAGACTTTCATGGAAGGCTCGGAGAAATAGGTCTTGGCCCTTTCCTCGAGATACACCTGCAATAAGAGAAGCATCAGTCAAGGAAAATTAAGTAAGTCTTACGAAGATTATGGTTCTTGAAGAAACTAAGGAAGAGAAAGAATGTAAGAGATGACTTACTATTAATAATGCCAAATAGTATGTCTTCATTCCGCACACCAAGAGATTCTCGAACTTGCTCACGAAGAACTTTCTTGGCGAAACTATCTTCAGCTACTTCCATCAACTCCTTGCTATTTCCTAGGTGCACGACATAAGTTCTAGGCATTTTAATCCTGTGTTACAACAGTTAAACCGTACACACTGTTAAGCTTCTATCGTTAATTGCAAACCGAAATGTTGCAAGACTCTACATAATTGGCTGTAAAAGGAGTAAGAAGAAGTGCAAAGAGAGGAAACAGACCCTAATCGATCATGAGTTCTGTTCTTCCAGTACTCAGCTGTTGCGTGTGAATCAATCATAGCGCCTGCAACAAAAGGGAGGTGCTTGACTAAATCTGGTTTGAAATAGTGACCTCTCATCTCATGAATCCACCAGAGGGTTTTAGGAAGAACTTTAGGAACATTGTCCTTGAGAACTGCATCAAGCCATTTCCCAGCAACAGCAGTATTCAAAACAACCAAATCAGACTTAAGTGCTATATCTATGGCTTTCTGACTCTTTGCTGAGATGACCTGAAGGATTCAAAAAGATTGATCAGTAACAATTATGATAAGAATCAACGAAAAACTATGGAGAGTTAGCTAAATTTGTACCTGCACTCCTCGATCCAACATCTTGTGTTCCAAAACCTTGATCACTTCATCAGCTTCAACTGGTTTCTGATTCGTGATCCAAACAACTTCAGCATCAACTCCTCTCAACAAAAACGCCAATTCCATTAACAGCAAAGGTCCACCTAAAATCACACGAAATCATCACTTCAGAAAACCCAACGGAGAAACCAAGATAAAATTCGAGCTCGAAACATCACCTGAGAGCGAGAGTTCATGAGAAAGAAGCAAAACGAGCTTCGATTTCATGAAATCAAGAGGATTCAGCGATCTCGAAACTGATTGGATCTTAACGTCACTGATTTGATCCTTCTCCGCCGCGAATCGGCCGCACATCTTGCCACTAACAGTGCAGGAATCAAAGGTAGATCTCACGAGAATCATTCCTACGGTTGATACAGATAAAACCAAAAGAATCATCAGTGGCCATCTCTTCTTCTGCAATGTTGCCCACACATTCGTTGATGGCTTCCCCATTGTACTCTCCTCCACAGCTAGAATCACATCATAGGGTTTATACACTTACAATCGATATCCGAAACTTCAAGGATCTATCCTCAGCGAAGTAGGAATCAAAAGAGATCGAGAGGAAGAAGATG
Source organism: Boechera stricta (assembly GCA_018361395.1). Classification (NCBI taxonomy): domain Eukaryota; kingdom Viridiplantae; phylum Streptophyta; class Magnoliopsida; order Brassicales; family Brassicaceae; genus Boechera; species Boechera stricta. The sequence continues at coordinate 2,892,514 of CM031539.1, read as the reverse complement.
GATCACTGTCTGTCAGAGGAGAGCTTTGATTGAAAAAATCGCTAATCAGTGTTGTTGACTACTTGACTCCTTGCAAGAACTTCGCAATTCACGTCGTTTTTAGTATTCAGAAGGAAAGTGCGTGCCGTTTTCTTCGCCCAATAAAAGACGGATTATAATGGGCCTATAAAAGGCCTAGTCTTTGTAGTCATCCCTAAAAGGCCTATTTGGTAAAAATAAACTCATCGATCAAAATCCTAATTGAAACCAAATTACAATCAATTCGGTCTAATGCATATTAAAATAGTTTTTAAAATACTATTTAAGCAAATTAAAATTAGTTTAACAGAAAAAAAAAAACAGTTTAAGTTAAGCTGGTTATGTAAGCTCGGCTTCAGATTAGTTTTGCTGATACGGTTTGGTTTTGTTTGGTTTTAATAATAGAGGGCATAATGATTAATGAGTGATGACTGTTTCCAACAATTTCGATCCATGGAATATAAATGTTACAAACATGAATTTTAGTGGTGATGATCCATCGTCATATATGGTCCAACAATGTATGTGGCCATGACTTGTGGCTATTTATTACTCATAAAGTTTTTTTGGGATATCCATGTAATTAATATATTTGACACTTGGCAAGAATTATACTTTTAACTTTTTCCTCCAAACCAAAGGTCTTCATTTCTTACTCACACACCTTTTCCTCGTTTACCATTATCGATTCATCGTCATCATAGTTATAATACGTTTTAATCATAACATTTTTAAAACAATTACATATTTAATCATCCCAATTTCAATACACTAAATCCATCTCTCACGAGCTAACTGCCTAAAATTTATTTTAATCATCATTATAAATCAACTTCCACGTGGAAACAAAGTCAATATAAATTATCTCTCAAAGACTCATATGTTACCATCTGAATAATTATTTTCCAACACAATGGTAGTTCCCAAATGATTTTGTGTCGGCTGCTCGAAATTCAGTCTCCAACAAACCAAAACGAAAATTAATTGTTTTATTTTGTTTGTATTTCTTTACTAGAATATTTACTTATTTTTTTGCTGCAATAAAGAAAAGTACTACTTAAAAATCAGAGGACAATAAATATGTAGCTAAAGATATACTAATAGTTTACGTATTATGCATTGCGTTATATGAAAATACAAACATGTATGTGTATAACTAAAAGGTTTATATAACATAAGAAATAAAAAAAGACAAGAACTTAGAAAAAATTGGGTATAACAGAAGAGTAAGGAGGGACTCACCAACTGGTTGTTAAGTCATTTAATCCTTCAATTAAGCAATTGAGCAGACACACACCCACCTTTGTTTTATCTTCATCCTTAAACCAGCTTTCTCAGGGGCAGTTTTGTTATTTCAAGCTTCTACCTATAATGACGTTTCTATGTTTTTATTTGATGGAGTTTTATTTCCGCTACCATGCATAACTGTATATCCGTTATGTATCAAACATTTAAAGAAAACCTCCAAGATATTGAACTACAAAGTGCTCAAATTCAAAATCTTAATAAATCAAGAACTTGTATTAAATGTATCGAACTTTGAACATTATAATGAAAGCAAGGAACTAAGATTAAATAATTTTAAAAAATATTTTAGATCTGGAGTCCAAATTTAGACTCTAGAATATGTGGCAGGTAATAATTTCGATATTTTGGAGCCTCACGTACACAAATCAGGATGTCGTTAAAGTTTCGCACGACACCTTGGTAGTGTACTCATTATGGATTATTTCGTTTTAATAGTTAGATTCGGTTAAGTTTTTATATACTAATACAAAAAATTTCATATATGTATGAACACTTATATATTACCATTCCACCCTTGCCTTTTTTTTTTTTTGTAGTGATTTAGTTAACTTATGCGGAAAAGTAGTATGAGTCAAGTCAATGACAACACAACATCATTAAAGTGTTATATAATCATCAATAAAATCCATTAATTTTTGTGTGTGGAATTGTTAAGTTTTTATGTTAAAGTCGTCATAAGAAAACATTATCCCTAAACACAAGAAAAGAAAATTGGTGAATTTTAAGCTCTTACGTGTTTATCTATGAATGGTTGGCACACAAAAATTCATATTAATTTATTTTTACTCTAAGCATCAGGAACAGAAGCTTCTGTCGGAAAAGATTAAAAATTACAGGTAGCGGTTGTCAAATTTTTCCGGTAGGATCATTATTTTATTGTTGATATCGGATAATAATATATAAAAAATGTTTTAATTTTTTTAAACAAATGGGTTGGTGTCTAATGTCCCAATGATAAGATGGGTTGGTTTTGTTCTTGTGGAGTGAAAAAAAATTGTTTATTTTAGAATTCGCAATTATTAATCGTCTGGTCTCTTTATCTCTCTCGGGATTGGGTCTCAAATCTTTTTTTTGTCTTCAACTGTTCGAAACTCTTATGCTTTTGTGTTTCCTGATTCAGCCACATCCACACTCACAAACACAATCTCTAGGGTTTATTTGAACTTTGATTCTCTCCCTCCCTCCTCAGGTAGTTTTTCTTTAAACTTTACATCCAAGTTCTTGTTTCTTGATTCTCTCAATTATTGATCTTGTACTGTGTTTCTTGTTTACTTTTCCTCCCATGCTTTTTGGAAATTCTCCTACAGAGATGAAATCATCAAAAACGCTTTTACTTCTTTATGTAATAATTGAATCTTCTCTGCTTTTTAAGTCACTACGTTGAGCTTCACAACTTCTTTTTACTCTGCTTTTTTTTTTTCATCTTCAAATTAGGGTTTTTTCCTCCCAATTTCACCTCCATAGATCGGGTATTCCTCTACGATTACACAATTCCTGAATTGGGTTTTTCTGGGTTTCTTCAGTTCTTCACGAAAAACATTTGCTTTTATCCGGAATTTGACTTTAATGCTCAGAAAAATTTGGTCCGATTCTGTTTGTTGCTTTCGAAACTGTTGTTGATAAAAAAAAAAATTGTTTGGTGTGAATGATTACGATGTTTTAACCTCTCTTATTAGATTCCATCAGAAACTTTAAAAACTTCCACACCTTACACGACTCTTCCTCTCTTTTTTTTTATATTTTCTTGCAGGATCTCATTTCCCGACCAAATTCATCGAACTAAGAACTCACTGTAATAAAATTCACTTTAGAAAGTTGTTAATAAACGAAACACCATGGCGGTTTATTACCCAAGTAATGTCGGTTGTTACCAGCAAGAACCAATATTTCTCAACCATCTACAACAACAAGCTTCTTCTTCCTCCGCCGCCGCATCTTTCGCCGCCACCGGCGGAGATAATGTTCGTAACGAGATGGTCTTTATCCCACCCACCACCGGAGACGTTGTAACTGGAAACGGTGCAGTTTCGAGCAGCGATCTAAGCTTTCATGATGGTCAAGGACTGTCTTTAAGTCTAGGCACTCAGATCTCTGTTCCTCCGTTTCAATATCATCAGTACCAGTTGGGTTTTACTCAAAATCCTTCACTTTCAGTCAAGGAAACGTCAACTTTTAATGTGGATGAGATGAGTGTGAAGAGCAAAGAGATGTTGTTGTTGGGTCAATCTGATCCTTCCTCTGGTTATGCTGGTAATGGTGGAATTGGATTCTACAACAATTATCGGTATAATGAAACATCAGGAGGGTTTATGAGCGGTGTTTTGCGTTCTCGGTATCTTAAACCGGCTCAAAATTTGCTTGATGAAGTGGTTAGTGTTAAGAAAGAACTAAACCAAATGGGGAAGAAGAAGATGAAAGTTAATGACTTTAACAATGGTTCTAAGGAAATAGAAGGGGGAGGAGGAGGCAGTGGTGAGTTATCTAGTGATTCGAATGGGAAAGCGATAGAGTTATCTACAATTGAACGTGAGGAGCTTCAGAACAAGAAGAACAAGCTTTTGACAATGGTTGATGAGGTAACTAACTTACATCTTTTAAAACTAGTTCTTCAGCTCGGTTCAGTTTCAGTAAGGTTTGTTAGGACATGACTAATAATGAAATTGAATTGGTTTATGTCCTCATTGATTTTGCTTTTTCGATTGGATATTTCAATTGATTCTGGATTCTGGATTCTGGATTCTGGATTCTGGATTGAGAGACTTTATGATGATGCTTTGCTTGTTGTGGATGTGTTACTGATTTTGTAGGTAGATAAAAGATATAACCAATATTACCATCAAATGGAAGCATTAGCTTCATCGTTTGAGATAGTAGCAGGACTTGGATCAGCTAAGCCTTACACATCAGTCGCTCTGAACAGAATCTCTCGCCATTTCCGCGCTCTTCGCGACGCGATAAAGGAACAAATTCAGATTATTAGAGACAAACTTGGAGAGAAAGGAGGAGAGTCGTCGGATGAGCAACAAGGAGAGAGAATACCAAGGCTGAGGTATTTAGATCAACGGTTGAGACAGCAAAGAGCTTTGCATCAACAGCTTGGAATGGTTCGACCCGCTTGGAGACCTCAAAGAGGTCTTCCTGAAAACTCTGTCTCTGTTCTTCGCGCTTGGCTCTTCGAACATTTCCTTCATCCGTATGTGTTTCTTCTCTCACAAGTCACAACCTTTTCAATCTCCCATTGCAAAATATTTAACAGACTTCATGGTTTCTTCTGGTTTTTATTTGTAGATACCCTAAAGAATCTGAGAAAATCATGCTTGCGAAACAGACAGGACTGTCCAAAAACCAGGTAAGACCCGGCTTTTTTGTTTGTCTCTTAAAGTTGCAATCTTTGTGTGTTCTACTTGAGTCACTTTGGTTTCTCTGCTCTGCAATTAGGTTGCTAACTGGTTCATAAATGCGAGAGTTCGTCTATGGAAACCGATGATCGAAGAGATGTATAAAGAAGAGTTTGGTGCTGAATCTGAGTTACTAATCTCCAAATCTTCTCAAGAACCCAACAGCACTAACCAAGAAGACTCTTCGTCGCAGCAGCACCAGCAAGAGAACAACAATAACAACCTCACTTATTCATCTGTAGACACAACAAACATTGCCTTCTCATCCGAAATTAAACCAGACCGTGTTTCAGGCAATGATGATGAGCCACAACAACAACAGATGAACCGGTCAGCGGATTACGACACTCTGATGAACTATCAAGGTTTTGGTCTCGATGATTACCGTTACATTGGCGGAAGCAACCAGCAAGAAAGCAGATTCTCCAATTCCCATCACTTACACGACTTTGTTGTTTGATATTATCGTTCTTGGCACAGGGGACATTATTCTTGAAGCACAAGAAATGTGCTTTTGCATTTTTATAGTTTTAGGCATAATACACCCATTCTCTGTGGCATATATAGTAGATGTGTAGGTTGCTTTTGTGTATAATACACTCGTAAGCCAAAATATTGATATGTGTGATTCACGGTGGTATAAAGGATACTTGTAAGTGTGACCATCGTTTCATTTTGTTGGAGATAAAATCTAATTCTTGATTTGTGGTATGTTTCAAGATTCCTCTGTATACGGCATGCTGTTCTAATTTTTAGAAACAAAACGGCGCTCAAGCTCGTTCTTTTTACTGGGACTGTGTTACTCAAACGGCATGTAGTTTTACGAATCAGTGTCTTAAGTACGAAAGACGTCAGAGCTATCAGTCCTCCGATTTCAATGGCGGTTTTTCAGTTACCAAGTTTATCGCCGGAGATTCCTCTTTGTTTTACTCCTAGACCACTTGATTTTTCAAATCGTATGAGAACTACCTTATTCCGGCCATTGTCAGCTATCGGAGATTCTCGCTCCGGTGAACCAGATTCAGAGTCCCGGAACCGGATGTTCATTCTCGGGATGGGATTCGTCGGAGGGTTTTTTGTACAGCAGCTCAAAGGAGCAGACTGGTTTGATATCAATTTCTCGCCTTTTCCGATTCTAAGTCTTTGCGTAGATAAATAAAATCAATTTGCAATAAGAGTTTATTTGTGGAAATGAGTATGAGCTTCATAAACAGTACGATCTTGCAGATTTTAATCTTGGCTAGGTTCATATGATGATATCAAATTGAATAATTTGTTGGCATATTCCTTTCGTTATGCGTATGATCACTTTTTGTTGTTTCGAAGATTGATCTATTTTCCGAAAGTTGAAGAAGAATGTATTACCATATTTAGGGGTTAATGGTGAGGTTTTAGGTTGGTTTCAGGGACTTGCAGGAGTGATACGAAGAAGAAAGAATGGGAAAAAAGAGGAATCGATCTTCATCTATTTTCTGCGGATTCACCTGAGTAAGGGTTTCTATCAGCACTGTCATGGTGGTAATCTCTGAATCTGAGTCTTGAACTCTTTTTTTTTCCTTCTTAATCAGATTGTGCTTCATAGAATCAATGAAAGATTACACTCACCTGCTCGTTTCGATTCCACCTTTAGCAGACATTGGTGATCCGGTATCGTTAGCTTAATGTAACTTTCATGTTTGATATCTCTGTGTAATAGACAAAAACTTATCTTTTTAATCACTTCTAAAAGATGTTGCGGAATGTAGAACTTGTCACAGACAAGCTTTCGAGTGGAAATCTTCAATGGCTTTGTTATCTCTCATCAACAAGTATTCCCTTTTTCCTTTCCTCATTATATCAATGCTTTTGCTTTCACAGTAGACTGGAACCTGTAATTCTTTTCTTCTTCTGGTCAATCTCTTCCTTGGTTTTAGTTGAGTAAAACATGATGCTTGCAGGTGTGTATGGAGATTGTGGTGGTGCGTGGGTTAATGAAGAGTAAGTTTATTTCTTCCTAATTTCATCTCTTCTGGTCATAATAAGCTTAAGATGGTGACTCTAAGGTCGTTCATTGCAGTCATACTCCAAATCCTAAAACTCAGTCAGCCAAACTGAGGTTAGCTGCAGAGGAAGGATGGTTAAGCTTGGGACGTGATCTTGGTGTTTCGACTCAAGTCCTTCGACTTGGGGGTATCTATGGACCTGGTCGAAGGTTGTTTACAGCTACTACTTGTGCCTTTTGGCCCTATTATTGCTACTAAGGCTTTAAAAAACTGTTTCTCAAAATGAATGTTTCTTGCTGCAGTGCGATTGATACCTTGTTAAAGCGGGAGCGTTTATCTGAAGGTCAAAAGAGAAGAGCGTCCCGGAAATTCACATCAAGAGTCCACGTTGAAGATATATGCCATGCTCTTCAAGCTGCCACTGAAAAGCCATCATCAGGGTATATATATGTATAATACCTTTTTCATGTCCAGTTTCTGAGATCAAATATGATCCTTCTTTTGAGGTTGATGATCCAACCATTATTGTAGGGAAATCTACAATATTGTTGATGATGATCCGGCTCCAAGAGAAGAGGTGTTTGAATATGCCTTGGAGTTGATTGAAAAACGTTGGCCAGGGACTATTGAAACAAAACCATTTCCATTTGTGTATGAGTCTCGGGAGGAGAGTTCATTGAGAGGCGAAAAACGAGTCCGTAATGAACACATGAAGAATAAACTAGGAGTGAAATTGCTATATCCTTCGTACAAGTCAGGATTGCAAAGTATAGTCGAGAAGATAGACAACCCTTTTTGAGCAAGAACAAAACAAAATAGCTCTGCAGAATCTATCTCATGTTTTCTGTAGAGAATTAGCGACTCTTAGTAAAGAATGATGTAATAGCTTATCCTGTTTTTTCTTCTGCATTCTCCAAAATGACACGTTTGTTTGATTGTTTCATTGGTAAACATAATCCCTACGTGACAATGAAACACAGAAAAACAAAAGAGGGATACAAAATGTTATTCTCTCTAATACAAAGCCAGATCTCTTTTATGGATGAGATTTGAGAAGATGTCATCTTGTCTGATTAAGGCCCTGAAATGCGGTAAAAGATGTGTTAGCAGTTGAGGAACTTAACTTTGTTCAGAGGGAAAGTGAACATATTGAGTCTCGTATGGATCTTTTACCTCAATGCTTGACGAAGAATGACTTAATTTTTTATTACTATGTCTGGACCAAAAGCCCTTCTTCGATGTAGAATCCCTGGCTAAGGGTTTACTCCACTTGGCGCTGACGGAACCGAAGTGCCATTTTATAAAAGGCTTAGACGTGGAGCCTTTGGTACTCGAACTAGGATCCATCTTCAGACCTTTTCCTTCTCGTTTTCCTAGTTTTTGGAACACAAGATTCTCACATTCACTGCGGACATAACTATCTACCACACGGTTTTTACATCTTTTGTAACTCTTTGCCTTCAGTTCTGCCTCGGCCTTTAGAGCTTTCCTTGATAATTTAGTAACTTGTGTCTCTGAGCATATGGGACACGTAGGATCATACTTCTCTGTCTCGCTTGTCATTGTCTCTAAGCATTCCGCATGGTAAACATGGCCACATGCTAGAACAGCAGCAATTGGGAGGTCAAATCTGGCAATTGAAGACCTCTCAGTTAAAAGCTTTGAGCAATTCCCACAAGTCTGCTGATCTACAGAAGGGGAGCACGAGAATCTGCTACTACTACACCCACTTAGTCTCCGTCGTTCAGAACCTAAGTGCTCACTATCAAACGACCATCTCTCCCTTTGAGATTGAGCCACGAGCTCACAAAAGGCGTTCATGGACCAGCCATCTTCAGAAGAAACATTATGGGACCCAGTGGCAGTGTCATTACTACAGGTCGAAAGCACTTCAGATGTTGAATTATTATTGGGAGATTTCAATCCCAAAGTTTGACAATCAGAAACCTGCCTAAACAAGTGTTGCGCAGGTGAACCTCGAGCTCGTCTAGATGGAGTTGATCTGGGAGGAAACGAATATGTGTGAGCTGATGGAAGATCAGAGACTGAGGTGGAACATGAAGGCTTTGGTAAAGCTGATGCAACAATATCTGGCGAGTCAACTATATTTTTCACCTGAAGAATTAATAGCCAAGAGGGTAAGACACTCGGAAGGGAAGATAAGAGAGGTCTCCCAGGGGAAACGCGCATGATAGATAAGGAACAACCCAGTAATAATATTAGACTCTGGTCGGAGCAAGTAAATTATCTCACCTCAACACAAACAGGGCTTGCCAAGGGTACATCTGCCCAGAGAAAATAGATACATGAGAGACAGCAAAAGATGTCGTAAGCAAGAACCACTCATTACAGTAAGAAAAATAAAGCTTATCAAATACAAAAACACACAGACGATGAAACGGAATCAGACTTCTAACCAAAACATTATCTATCTGGCACCTTTATCCAATCAGCTTAGAATTTAGACAGTGATAGCTAGCAGTCCCTACCAAAAGAAGAAATCTCTCTCGATCTTTAATCCTACAATTTTTTTTTGTCATCATGATCTAACTCTACCAAAGCAATGCTGTTAGGATTTAGACAATGACAACTAGCAATCCCTACCAAAAGATGAAATGTCACTCATCTTTAGTCCTTCAGATTTTTTCTGTTATCATGATCTAACTCTACCAAAGCAACGCTGTTACCACTTTGACTGTATCAAGTAGACTGGAAAGATCATCCAAGAAGTAACTAAAATCGACTCAATTAAAAAAGTAGTATATTTCCCAAACAAAGAAGCTGAAAGTCCTACATTTCCCTTAAAACTCCACAAAAGTGTTTTGAACGAAATTACTTGAAGGAGATTGGATCATCGGACTTGTGCCCATTAAAGGAGCCGTAATGATCGAAGTTGTGCCCATCTCTGAGATTGCAGATTTCTGAGAGGCAGGAGTAGTAGTTAAACCCCCACTTTGAGATGGTGGTACTCTCTTTAAGTCTAATGACAACTTATCCATGATAATTCCTCTAATTCCAACATAAGAATTATGACAAGATGAATCTTTGATCTCATCAACCACACGTCTCCTGTTGTTGTCCCGCCTAAAACTCCACGGTGGTGAGCACACTGTATTATGAGTAGCTCCACTTCCAGGTCCACTAGGAAGATTTCTATCCTTTACAGCCACACAGCAAACTGACCCCATAATAATAATCCTTTAAACACAGCTATTGTAATGAAAATCTCCAGGATTTATGCAGCAATGGTCCTTCCTAATCTACCACTGAAGAAAGGCAGTAGCCTCAAAATAAAATTCCAAATGTTTCGATAAAGCGAAAATTTGAGACAAAATTTTCAGCAACGAAGGCAGAAACAAAGACTCACCAGAGCCAACTAGGGTTCCGCAGGATTAAAATGAGGTATATAAAGATACGGCGACGGAGATGGCCGTCGATCTGAGAGAGACACGGAGGTTGGTTGGGTGCGTCTCAGGAAGAAAGAAACACGCACAGACGAAATATGCCACGTCCCAACCCTTCCTTTTTTTTTTTTTTTTTTTCTTTTGTTATTTTTCTTGTGCTTTTATTTGTTATTGGTCAAATTTGTTTCTACTTTTCTTTTTCTTTTTTCACTTTTACTTTTACTTTTACATAACCCTATATATGTTTCTTTGTTTGTTAATAACATGATTAATTTTCTTCATACGATTTAATTATTTTTATAGTAGCTTTAATTATCTTTTATTTTTTTTCATTCCACATCTTAACAACTCATAATTCTGCGGCAACACATCATCTCTTGGGTAGTTGGTATGTGTTTATTGTTGTTGGGTTAATGAGGTGATTATATAATTTGCCTCAATTATTTGGTATCAACACAAACTCCACCTAGTTATAATATATTTGTATAACTAACTTATAACCATTGGAATCAACACGTGCTCTTTTATTTAATTCATTTGATAATAATTATTACGAGAAATCGACAGCCACGAAATTAGAATGGATCGGATAGGAAAAATCTACATTTCACCCCCTATAAAAAATAGAAACAACTAGCTAAAGCTCGATACATAAAATCTTTTAACACACCCCTTTCCTTGTTTAATATAAATGGCGGCGATAGAGGACAGCCCGACGTTTTGCTCTGCGGCAACTCCGGCGGCATTTGAGATAGGCAGCCTTCCGACAACCGTGATAACGGCGGATCCGTTGGAAAATGATTTAACGGCGCCGCCAAAGCCGGTGATAATCACCTCCCCAACAGTCGCTGGAACTTATCCCGTCGTCTTATTCTTCCATGGCTTTTATCTTCGAAACTCCTTCTACTCTGACGTTCTTAACCACGTCGCTTCTCATGGCTACATTCTTGTAGCCCCACAGGTATAAAATATTAATTATAGATTATTTTATCTAAGTACAGTCGTTACTTATTATAACAACATGTAACATGTAAATTGTATATATTTAAATATCGAAATGATAAATCATATCATATCTTGGAGTAACAGCTGTGCAAATTAGTGCCGCCCAAAGGGCAAGTGGAAGTGGATGATGCTGGAAAAGTTATAAACTGGACATCGGAAAACCTCAAAGCTCATCTCCCAAATTCGGTAAACGCTAATGGCAAATACACCGCACTCGTGGGCCACAGCCGCGGCGGGAAAACCGCGTTTGCGGTTGCGTTAGGCCACGCCGCAACATTAGACCCATCCTTTAAATTTTCAGCTCTAATAGGAATCGATCCAGTCGCAGGACCCAACAAATACTTACAAACCGATCCGAAAATCTTAACGAATATACCGGAATCGTTCGAGCTAGACATACCGGTCGCAGTGATGGGAACCGGACTCGGACCAAAGATGAACACGGTGATGCCTCCATGCGCACCAGCGGAGGTGAGCCACGAGGAGTTTTATAAAGAGTGTAAAGCGACGAAAGCCCATTTCGTCGCTGCGGATTACGGACATATGGATATGTTGGACGATGATTTGCCCGGTTTTGTCGGGTTTATGGCGGGATGTATGTGCAAGAACGGAAAGAGAAAAAAGAGTGAGATGAGGAAATTTGTGGGTGGAATTGTGGTTGCGTTTCTCAAGTATAGTTTATGGGGTGAAAAATCGGAGGTTCGGAAGATTGTGAAGGATCCTTCTTTTTCTCCGGTGAGGCTTGATCCTTCTCCGGAGTTGGACGAGGCTTCTGGTTACTTCGTCTAGACTTGTTATATATAATATATGTATATGTACTAGTGTTAACTAGTATCTATCATAGGGGTGTTAAATCTATCCATGTTTTTCTCCAAGCTATTTTCATGTTATCAAGATGCATTTATTACAATCCAATAGTACCAAAAATATCAAATGATTATAGTATGTGAAAATAATAAATTTGTGAATTAAATGGATGATATAACCGTACTAAACCCCAAACACATCAATCTAGCTATATACAGTAATTCTTAAATTATGATGCGTACAAATTTGACCAAGCTTTGCAACGAATTTGTATGTAAATTTGGTTTAATTCCGTGACAAACTCTATTGATTCGTAACATACTCTTATTAAAACTTTGTTATATTGTTGTATTCTAAAGACTAAAGTTAATGGTATTCGTAATATAACGAAATTTTACAAATTTATATCTTATTCTAGTAAGGAGAAAGACAAATTTTGCACCTGCACTACAACAAAATGGAGACAGAAATACATAAGTTTTTTTTTGTATCGTGGCGACAAATGGTCCTCAGTCCTCACATTGTCTGTATATGAAGAGGTATGTCGGTACTCGTGTGTGTGGTGATCATTTTACTCCCCAGTTTTCACGTGTGTTTTTGAATATATTGACGTATTTAATCCCCTTGCAAAGAAAGGGTGAAAATAAGGAGTAATTAACTAATGGTGTATACAAATGAATTATTCTCAACATATGCCTCTCCTAGGTCGTTTGCATTCTCACAATGAGCACGAGTCATAAAGAACTCACATATCAAATTCGTTGATGTCAAAAACTAATATTATATGATTCACATCATACTTATGAAGGTTGATTTCAAAGCGAAGTGTACGTGGTGAAGCCAGCAACCTATAAGTCTTGGGCCGATAAATATCAAAATGGGCATAGGCCCATATTGGTGACGTTTACGTTCAAGTTACAAAACAGTCTCACACATCCAACTCCAAAGTCACTTTTGACTTTCCCATCCAACAACCTTATCCATAACCATCCCTGACACAAGAGCCGTACACGTAGCTTACTTTATTCGGTGACTCACTTGATCACTTGTCCATATTCTACGAGTTAATGTTTTACGTCATCACTCACGGCTATGCACTTGAATTCTCATATTTATCCTTTCTCCACGACCATTTCCTAAACATCTTGAATCAAATGCACTGAAATTGGTTGAAAGGGTAAATTCGTCAATTGAAGCAATCATGAGTCGATAAAATTGACAGAGTCACAGAGATTCTTTATCTCTCTCTCTCTCTCTCTCTTTCTTTCTTTCTTTGCTCTTTGTTGATGATATTGATCTGTCTGTGTGGGATTCTTCTTCTAGTCCTCTGTTGATCTATCCAATCGAATCTTTACGAGATTTTTAGGTAAATTCTCACTCTTTCTGGTGTTTTGATCATAGGTTGGCGCAGAGGTTCAAAAGATTTTATGTGATTTGCGTGGTCAATTCAGCTACTAGGTGATATATATAGATTATAGTTTTCACTTCTTTTGATCAAGAATACACCGATCGTTGGTTTTTTTCTTCCTGACCTTTTAAGTTGTTGTAATTGTTGTGTGCTGATCAATGATTTCTCTTGCAAGTAAAGTAGTTACTATTTTGGAAATTAGTTTGTGATTTTGGAAATCGAGTTAGGGTTTTAGAGATTGTTGGTAGTGTTGGATACTAAAAGTTTTCATTTTGAGTCCCCTTGAATTTTTCTGGGTTCTGCATGAACAGAGTGAAGATGAGCTCGCTTCAGACACCGGTTGTTTGCCCTAGCGTTCGTCCCTCCAGACAATTAGGTGTCTCTGCTTCTCTTGTCAACTGCTCTGTTTCGAAACCTTGGATTCTCAGAAATCAATTCTGGGGTAGTCAGACCAGAAATGTTAAGTCCCAGGTTGCTACAGTAAGTCTTCGGCTCCATCTTCGGAGGTGTAAGAGTGTAAAATGTCTTTTCAGCTCGCATTCTGATGGTACCGGAAGCACAGCAGAGAATTTCAACGAGAACGATGAGGATTATGTCAAGTCTAGTGTACTGGAAGCTGGTAATCCCGGTTAATCAGTAACTAAACCATGAGTTCACTCTCTCTTCTTGTATGTTAATGTACTGGTTGTGTTTTTTGTATATAGTTGAGGTAAAGAGTGGACCAGATGGTTTCATGGTGAAGATGAGGGATGGTAGGCAACTTAGATGTGTCCATAACAATCCTCAGGGAGGAAATCTTCCAAATTATACTCCACACTCTGCAATTGTGCTGAAAATGGAAGATGGAACTGGTCTCCTTCTTCCTATTATCGTCTGTATGTGATATCAAAACTCATTCTTTTGACAACAACAAAAAAGGAGATTTCAAACTCATTCTGTCGTTTGCCCAAGCTTATTTTGTGTTGGAATTTTCCATTTTCGCGGTGTTTTGAATATATTTTCTCATGTTTTTCCATTGCAGTGGAGATGCCTAGTGTGTTACTTATGGCAGCATTGACAAATGTTCAAATAGTAGGCTTCTATTATTCTTTGCGTTATGCTTCTGCTCGAATCAGTCAAGAGTTATGAAGAAAGAGGGTCTTATGGATTTTTTGGTTACTGCTTGTAGGCAAGACCCACTATTTATCAAGTGGTGAAGGAGATGGTCGACAAAATGGGTTATGAGGTAAGCGTTACGGTCCCTCTCTCCCGCTCTTTTCTATTATCCTCCCTTGAGCGCTACAAATTCTTATATGAGGAAGTTCCAACTATTTTTCTGCAGGTTAGGCTTGTTAGAGTTACCACAAGAGTTCACGAGGCATATTTTGCAGAGTTATACCTTTCAAAGGTTTGCAGTTCTGGCCAACAAATGCATCTTCCAAATGTTGTCTTTTAAAATTCAAAATCCGTTATCTATTAGTTAGTATCTCATTTCGATTTCAGCTACTAAGGCTGCTCTGAATGGGATTGCAGGTGGGTAATAAGTCGGAGTGTGTTAGCTTCGATCTTCGTCCTTCAGATGCAATTAACATTGCTGTTAGATGCAAGGTATAGTGATATTACCATAACCACGTTTTCAAACTTTCTTTTGAAGAGGAACAATCACACAGAGGTCTCTCCATGAGATCATCTTAATCGAATATAAATAACGTATTCACTGTTGAAAAATGGTGTCAATGCTCACTCTTTAGGTACCTATCCAAGTCAACAAGTATCTAGCTTATAGTGATGGAATGAGAGTCATCGAATTGGGAAAGCTATCAAAGCAAACACCTGCTTCAGATGGTTTATTATTTACTGAACTAGACCGGTAATCATTTAAAATGTGAAATTAGTCATCTAAGATCCTTTTGCTTGTAAGTTACAAACTTAAAAACATTGTTTTCATTGGGTAGGCCAAATGGTCAGCCTTGTTTTGATACGAAAGAGTTTGATTTATTGAGGAACATGATGCAAGCTGTTGATGAAGAACGGTATGATGAAGCCGGTAAGCTTACTCTCACCCTTCCCATACGGATAATCTTGAAGCATATATTCCTCATTATAATGCAGTGATAAAAGTCTGCGCATTCATGAACGAAGTTTCTGTTTAGTGAAAATGTCCATGTTTTTCATTGACAAATAATGGTGTGAGAAAGCTTCTGGGTTTCTTACGTTCTTGGTTCAAGAATCCGAGATCAATATCTAGTTTGGTTTTCCATGATTTTGCAGCTGAGTGGAGAGACAAGCTTGGCCAGTTTCAGGCAAAACGTAAATTAAGGAAATACACATAACAGGTACTGTAAACAAGCTCATCCAAATGGCTTATACGCAAACAGAATTAGAATTAGTAAATATTTATGTGTGTTTTCTTCAGGCAGCTCGGAGACAAGGTAATTATATTATAATTTATGTAAATAATAAAGAAGCCATTGCTACTAGAAGCTGTGATCAAGTGGTGGAAGAAAGGCTTGCACAAAAAAAAAAAATTATCTATGGTAATGGTATGATGGAGATGGTAGAATACTTTTCTCTATCTACACTTAAGTACGTACTGTAATTAATTTTCAAGAAAACGAACAAAATAAAAAAATGTATGTAGCGTGATCGTGATTGTGATGTGTACATATTTATCTACATTGATCTTCTAAAATATCTACTCTAGTTAAATTCAAAAATCATAATTATTATAGTTTTTGTCATTTGTCCTTACCACATTACCGAGGCCGGTTTCTCGGAAAATAGGATTGGAATGATATGTTTACTTAAAATATTATATCAGTGTCACGTGGCATCGACAGAATGATTTCAGAAAATATATTTTATAAATATTAATTATTAAATTAATTACATAATATGTCATGTTTTAATTTAAAAATTATAATTTTACCTAAATTTTATTGTTTATTAAATTTGATTAAATCAAGTAAGTAAATATTTCATAAAATAATAGCTGATTTTATTGTTTCTTTGGTTTTTAAAATTTTATTTTAAAAAAATTTTATTTTAACTAAATAATTAATTAGTAACATAAATATATAAAAATTTTAATTATTTATACAATAATATATTATTAAAATATTTAGAAATGTTATTTAATTTATTATTTTTTAAAAAATATTATAAACATTTTATTCCGTTTATAACGCGGAAATGATCTAGTAATTATTGTTTATAGTGCTGGCATAAGCATAGCTATAATTAAACATTTGGATTTTAATCGAATAAATTAAAACCTAACCACTGTCCACTGGTATTTAATTAAAGATTATAAATTTTAAATCTAATGATATTGGATATTATATTTATAAATTATGTTTGATAAAATTTAATATTTAATATTATTTAAATATTTTGTTAAAATCCATTGTTTTTCAAAATTAAAATATTTTTAAAATCTTGTATATTAAATAATTTGAAATGAATTTTATATGTAAATTATCAGAATCAAAATTCAATGTATACTATAAATTTTTGAAATTAACACAAATAGATACTTTAAAATAATATTAAATTTCAAAACTTAAAAATTGTAAAATCTTAAAAAATTAGCTTTCAATTTGAAGGGAGAAAAAAAAACTAAAACAGAAAAACGGAATCCACGTGTGTTGTAATAACTGGAACCGAGTTCCCGCGAAGAGGGTTCACATGATGATCGAGCGGCTAATCGCCACGTGTCTTGATGGCAATAATTATACGTAACGAAAAACGAAGAGGCAGACGAAAAAATAGAAAAAAGTCGAATATTCTCAACATTTATGGCCGAGATTTTTCGGCGCCGTGAAAATTACTTTGCCAACATTTATAACAAATTAATAAATTCCTCAGTTACTTCTTCATCTACCCTTTCCTTCAATTTTGATTTCAGAATCTACAAATTCTAAAGTTTCGATTTTTGGAGTTTTTAAGTTGTTTGATTCTTCTCATGTCGGGTCCTCTTGATCGATTCACAAGACCCTGTAAGTCTTCGATTCTGGCAACTTCGATTTTGTTTTTGAGAGTGGAGATTTCATCTGTTACTTCCCCAAAATTAGGTTATCACTCGCAGATAATGTTATGAGTTTTGATTGTTTTGACTATTTTTTTCTTTTTGTCTTGTCTCAGGTTTTGAAGGTTTCTCAAACAATGGTGAGAGAAGAGAAAAGAAGTCAGATTTCGAGGTTTCAGAGGATGAGAAGAAAACTAAAATTGGTGGTATTTTCAAGAAGAAATCATCCAAAAACAAATTCAGATATTCCTTGAAGAAGAAAGGGAGCGGTAGCAGGACGAGAAGCATTGACCGGACACTCTCGCTTACCTTCGAAGACATACATGATGCCGAAGAATTAAGATATGTCTCTGAATTTCGACAATCACTCATCTCTGATCATTTGCTTCCTTCTAGCCTTGATGATTACCACATCATGTTGAGGTCATTTTTTTTATCTCCACATTTTAGCAATCTTGTGTACAGGTCTTTTGAATCTTTGATGATGCCTTTTATGTGGATGGCTCATTTGTGTTTAAGTATTTTTTTGATATGAAGCAGAGAGACCATTGTTTGTTTCATGACATTTCTTCTTTCTGCAGATTCCTGTTCGCTAGAAAATTTGATACTGGAAAAGCAAAGTTAATGTGGACTAACATGATCCAATGGAGAAGGGATTTTGGTACTGATACAATCTTGGAGGTATAAAGTTATCTTTATGTGTTGTGCCATCATCACACCTGCTTCTTATAATTTGATTGTTACAATTTTCTGACTGATTACTTCACTCCAGGACTTTGAGTTTCCTGAATTGGATGAAGTTCTCAAGTACTACCCTCAGGGATATCATGGTGTTGATAAGGAAGGAAGACCTGTTTACATTGAAAGATTAGGAAAAGTTGACGCAAGCAGACTCATGCAAGTCACTACATTGGAAAGATACCTGAGATATCATGTTAAAGAGTTTGAGAAAACTATTACTGTCAAGTTCCCAGCTTGCTGCATTGCTGCTAAGAGACACATTGACTCCAGTACAACTATCCTAGATGTCCAAGGCCTGGTACATTTTAAACCAAATTCTGGAACCTATTTCTTGTGTGGTTTCCTTAGGCTTACTGAATAGTCTGAATATACTTGCAGGGCTTAAAAAATTTCACCAAAACTGCTCGGGATCTTATAATCCAGCTGCAAAAGATTGATAGTGATAACTACCCTGAGGTATTTTTGGTGGCCATTGATTTTTTTATAAGCAAAGCCTGTTTTTGAGCATTGTTTAATAACATGTGATATAACATATGTGCAGACTCTTCACCGTATGTTTATCATCAATGCCGGCTCTGGTTTTAAGCTACTTTGGGGCACGGTGAAATCATTTCTTGATCCAAAGACTGTCTCCAAAATACATGTAACTTACCTGTGGTTTCTATGTATCCACTTTTACACTTGTTACTGTAGAAAACTTAATTGTGTCAATGTGATCTGAATAGGTCCTTGGCAACAAGTACCAGAACAAATTACTTGAGATGATTGATGCCAGGTAGACAGTTTGTCTCCAATGTTTCGTTTTCTTATCATATTTCCAGAATATAATTTAACATCTGAGTATATGACCCTATTTTGGAACTTGTTCAGCCAGCTGCCAGATTTTCTCGGTGGTACTTGCACTTGCGCAGATCAGGGAGGTTGTATGAGATCTGATAAAGGACCATGGAAAGACCCTGAGATACTAAAGGTGGAGTGCTTGTGTCTTGATATTCCACATCTTATTGTTCGTTATGTTTCTGTTATGCTTATGTTAAACCAAAATATAAAGGATACATATGTATTACTCTAATGAATTCTCAGTCTTCATGCAGATGGGTCGCAGTGGTGGAACGTTCTGTAGGCATGCTGGTGCTTTCCTAAGCAGTGATTCCCAATTATCTTCATCTGATAAGCCAACTTATTCTGGGGTAAGGTCTTTGGTAGGAACATAAGTTTTTCTTTGTTTTTTGGATGAATTTTTTATCAGATTGTAAAAGTATCCTCTCTTGGCTCAGATGAAAGTTAGTGAAATATCAACAGCAGAGTCAGGGTCTGAACTGGAAGAGATGGCTTCACCGAAAACAAATATGAACAATCATGTACCCAAGTTGACTCCTGTTACTGAAAATGTAAGCGTTCTCATGTACCAAAGTGACATCAAACACGTAGAAGTTCTTAGTTCTTATACAGGACCTGATATGCTATTATGATTATTTTAATAGATCAAGGCCAATGGTAACATAAGTCCTAATGTTTTATCTGAGTATGAGGAGTGTGTACCAATGGTGGACAAAGTTGTGGATGTTGCTTGGCAGCCCAAAGAGATGTCAAATGTTTCTGAAGGTAAGACTGGTGAAAATCGGACATTTACCCAATTGCAAAGCAAAATTTGAAGGTTACGGACCTAAAACAGCATGTAATAATATGATGGAACGTGTTTCAGGTCCACAATATACATCAAGTTTGGGCAAAATAGGATTCGTTAGTCATATCCGGAGGTGGGTAACTGCGTTCTTCATGAACTTTTTCACACTCCTCGTGTCTCTGGCTCTGCCACAGACTAAAGAACACTCACAGTTGCATCCTTCAAGCGCTAGTGCTGAGCTGTGTGATGAATGTATTGCAAGGGAATCCCGTCCTCCTTCGCCTTCTCGTTCAACTATCACTGAAAGAGTCTTCATTTCCTCTGTTGTAAGCAGACTCGGCGATCTTGAGAAACAGGTAGAAGCTCTTCACATGAGGAAATTCGAGATGCCTCACGAGAAAGAGGAGTTGCTGAATGCTGCTGTTTATCGCGTGGATGCACTAGAAGCAGAGCTCATCACTACGAAAAAGGTAAAAGAAAAATCTATGATCTGATATTAAACCCTGAATGATGCTGATAATAAGTCATCATGAACCTCGTAATAACCAAATATCGGTCTTGAGCAGGCATTACATGAGGCTTTAATGAGGCAAGACGAACTTTTGGGTTACATAGACCGGCAAGAGGAAGCTAAGTACCGGGTTAGTCTCCTTTTGTAGCTAGTTTCGCTTCCCTTCTAAGTCGGTGTCTATGTATTAATGGTTGGGAATATGATGCAGAGAAAGAAGTTATGCTGGTGAAGAGCTCAAGGTTGCGAGGTAATTAGCAAAAATTCCTTGTTCAGGGATCTGATTATAGACCATGGAACATTGATACAAGTAGGTCTGAAAGCACATATATCTGTTGATACCTAATGTATATAATATTAGAAAAAACTTGCAGTGAGATTTCATTTTCATCTCTTCCTTGTTGAATTTGTTTGATACTATTGAATTGTGTGAGTAATTGGTGTTTGTGACATTGGATTCTGTATTGGACGTACAAAAGCAAAAAGAAAAAGAATGAGAAAAAATATCAGTTCTGAGTTGTGACAAGAATAGTATAATGTATAGTTTAATGTCAGATTTAGATATACGAAAGCAATGGTATTGCATGTTTGTAGAAAGGGACTCATCGACCATCCACATGTTTATATGACCAAACTTGTCCTATGATACTATCTTCTCTTAAAATGAGGATTCATGTATTACGATGCCACAAAAATATCGTTTTCTTTTTACTATATGAGTTGCAAACATTGAATTAGGCTCAACCAAATTTAGTAACGTGTATCGAATCTTGAAATAGTACAACATGATTTGAAAAGACAATATTATTGATTAGATCATAGTGATGAGTCTATCAATGTTTTTTTGGTGGTTTTAATCTCTCTATCAAATTTAAGTAGATCTATAGAAAAGTTTAAATCAAAGTTAATGAATATGAAAGAGACTGTTTTTTTTTTTTCAACCAAAATAAAAATATGTAAAAGGGGTTTTTTTTTATGAGAGACGCATGTGTGGCTGTAAATTCACAAAATTTTCAAATCAAGAGATGTTTTGTTTTTATATAAATAGTTTGGTTCATGATTAAGATGTTTTGCACTATAAAGTTAAGAATTCAACCAATTTTACGAAAATTGAAAATTATATGATTATATATAATTTTCGAAATGCTTCACGTCGCGTAACCACGAGAGCTAGCAAGGTTTGGAGCACAATGGTTGGATTCACTCGCCGTATATGTAATATGTATATCTATTTTAGTCACTATGTAGTCTTCTGTTAGATAGTGTGACTATCTTAATGGATTTTAGTGCAATTGACAATGGAAACCTTTCAACCATGTGGACTAATTCATCTTATTAACATCCAATTATATTTAAACATGTCATTAAATAGTATTTTTTAAACTTGTAGTATCATATTAAATACCAAAGCTATGTGTCTAAGTTGCTTCGTCTCTTCTTCCATGTACTCTTCTATTAAATTTTTAGTGCGGCATAGTTGATGAAGAATAAAGAAGGGATGACGATCTATTCCCACTCCCAAACTATCGTATAACAACGAATACACCTCAACTTTGACCTCCAACTTAAACCCACACAGATAAGTTAAAAACTAAAACCCATACATATCCATAGTTCGAATGTATTCACACCCAGTGGTTGATTTTGTTGGTATACTCTTCAAATCGACAATAAACCAAACCAAACAAACAATTAACCGGTGTCCTTAACCCGACACACATCGTAACCCGTCTCGACCCTAATTTCACTTAGAACCCTAATTTTTGAATCAAACTTTCAGTTGGGGAAATTTCAATTGGGTATAGTTTACGGTGTTTGTTTCATGTTGGATGTGTAATTGCTGAGTATCGACGACAAAGTGATGATTTTCCTAATGAAGATTCCGTTTCGGGTTCAAGCTCCAATCACAGATCTAGTGAAGATGAATTTGATGATTACGCCATTGTAGATAATT
Organism: Boechera stricta; assembly: GCA_018361395.1. Lineage (NCBI taxonomy): Eukaryota > Viridiplantae > Streptophyta > Magnoliopsida > Brassicales > Brassicaceae > Boechera > Boechera stricta. The sequence goes on along the minus strand of CM031539.1, from coordinate 2,870,348 downwards.
CTCAGATTGAACCTGGAACTAGGTAAAGCTTTTAAGTTTGATCCTTTCTTTATTCTTCCTTCCATTGATGATTTAATGTTATTATCAAAAACGATTGTTGAAGCTTTTAAGCATGAGTTCATTCATCAAAAGAATTCAAAGTAAGAAATGATTTTATTTATTCCTTTATTTCATGAATAATCAAACGTGGTTTTTTATACCAGAATTCCAATTTCGGAATAAAAATATGGCAAAAAAAATGTCAACATAAATCTGTGCAAACATACGAGAAAATTAGAAGAAAAAAATAAATTAAAACGGGCGTTGATACGCACATCGAACAGGAACTCCGGTGACTACACGACCACCGCCATAACCAGCTGTCGAAGCCATTGATGAAGTTGTCCTCTGTCTCCACATATGATTATTGGCCGTCGCCGCAGCTTGCGAAGAACACGCAGCAAACGATGATTTATCATTACCGTCAAGTTTCACCATGATTGACATATTGACGATTCCACATTTGTCACCATACTCATCTCTCAACCTGTAACTCAAGAAATTTAAATGGCCTTGTGGAGCAAAATCTCCAATCCTTTTTGTAGGAGATTCTTTATTGTTTTGTTTCGTGAAATTGGAGAAGATGAGTGACAACAATTACAGTGAGAATTACAACAATTACAGTGAGAATCAGACTGATTTTCTGGATTCGACGATTTTAGGGTTTATCGAGATTGATTTGGGGAAAATTAGATGGGAAAGGGTTTGATTTCGAGTTATGGTGTTAATATTGGTTTAGGGGGAGAGTTTCGACATTAATCGGATCATAATCGGGTCATAATCGTGTATTAATATGGTTTAGATTGGTTAAGTTAATCAATCTGAAACGTGTGGTTAAGGTTAAACCCAAATCGTGTGCAAATATGTTTCGATCTCTGATCTGGATGAGTTTTAGTTTTCAACGATAGTTTGGGGTAGAAATATATCGTAATCTCCGATAAAGAATGAAGAAAAAGAAAAAGAGAAAAAAGGACTGAATTTTAGTGTTTTAAATAGTGATTAGTGAAAAATGATTATTTTACTAAACTTGAACTACATTGCATACAAAATATGATATCACAATATATATGTAAAACACCAAAATTCAGTAAATACTATATAATGCAAGATACTTCGTATTACTAGATTCAGTATAACCTTTTGAATTTGATCTTTAGTATCAACTATAACTAACCTATGTAGTCCAATAATTGTTTAATATATTAAAAATTGAAATATTTATGATTTGTAGACAATCGCCTTACAATCATGAATAAATTAGAGCACTATATTGTGCTACGTGTGTGCCAAATTATCATACCAGAAACATGTTTTGCCTTTTCTTTGATAGTTTTTTGACTTTTTTCTACTCTGAACTCACCAAACAGGTAGACAAACACTAGCTGGACTTGAGTCTTTTGTTGACATAATTAAAGCTAAATTTATGTCACATTCAAATATTTATAAATAACTAAATATTTTAACATGAATCAATTCAGACATTATCATATGTACTAAGTAGTAAGTGAATCATGTGATTGGAGATTTCTTAGATATCATATTCAATAAAATCTGGATGTCTAGCTTTCTCGAATATTTTGTGTGTGACAAAGTTAACTACGAAAAAAAACACACACGAAATTTAGTAATTTACCATCAAAAGTCAGGTGACGTATATTCTATATGACTTTACATTATGGATAATTAATTTACCATTTAGAATGATCTTATTATATTATTTAGAGTCCCATTTTAGATTGAGGAGCCATTAGTTGAGTTAATATAATCTAAAATTGTAAATGGTTTTATTAAATAAGAAAAAAAACTGTAGGTTTAAACATTGCTTTAAGAGAATTTAACAGATATAGGGTATAAAAGATTTATAAGACGTGAAAATAAAAAACTACATAATTCATCAAAATTAAGACTTATATAGATAATAATCCAATATATAAAGAGAAAAGAGGCTCACCGTCAGAACGTGAAGCAGAATGTTCACGTGATATTACTACTTCATTTTAGCAATCTATACGCGTCCGAAAATTACTTGGCAGTAAAGGCCATGTGGTTCACAACAATTCCTTGATTTTTTTTTTAACATTTTAATAGTATATACTAATGAAAATGAAAAAGCATTGCCTATACAGAGACGGATAAAGAGTGGAAGTTGATAAAGTACTTAATGTTTCCAGGGCCGGTTGGACCATATATGAGGCCTAAAACAATTAAAAAAAATGTGGTCCTCCATAATAAAAATAGTAAAATAATTTTAAAAATACTTACAATCTAAAAAACAGACAACGAATACTTATTTATAAAAAGTCCTTCTATCGTTTTTAGAAGTTAATTATTGACAGAGAGAAAGAAAGAGAAATAGAAGAATTACATGGAAGCAAGAGAAAAAAGAGAAACTGTTGGAGATTGAAGTTGGAGAAGAAATTTGATGTCTTTTTATTGTTTTAGTGGAGAAGGAAGGTTGAAGAACCTAAAACGTCACTGTTACCTATTATAAAATATTAAGGTTTTTAAAAAAAGAGTTTCTTGTGTCGACCAAGGAAGAAAGAGGAAAAAAAAAGGAAAAAAGAGGCCTTGACACGAACAAAAAAAAAGGAGGTCTCGAGCGAGGAAGGAAAAAAAAAATTGAAGAAGAAGCGGCTCCCAGATTTGGGAGCCCAAAACCAATGCTTTTTTTGCCTTACCATTAGGTCAGGACTGAATGTTACAATCGTATTATTCAGTAATGGAATCAGTTTTTATGTGCCAAAATATATATATATATATATATTATTATGCTTGCAAGAAATAATATACAAAATAATTACTAAATTGAATATTCCTTTTGTTCGATACTTTATAAATTCGTTGTTAGATACCATTATACCAAAATATCATAGACCTTCTTCTCTATTGTGGAACAGAAAAAAAACGTGACAAAATAATGTGTTCTTATTTTCTTCTAGAGTTCTAGTATAATACGGATATAGTTTGAAATAACATGTTCCACGAATCATATGCCGTGGTCCAAGCGAAAAAAAGTCATTTTTTTTTTTAACAAACGCAAATACGCATTACGTAGGAATTGGAAAAGGTCAGATGACTTTAACCATCTTAAAGACTTCACAAAAAAGTCATATTTTTATTATAATTTCGGATCTTTATTCTGTCTATAATTTTTATAGATTGGTTGACCACGAAAAGAAAAAAGAAAAAATTATTTAGATTGAGATTTTACATGCCATGATCTCGTACATTTCCAAAACTATTGAGTTGAGATTTTATATGCCTTGATCTTGTGTTGATCACGCTGAATCTTTTAAAAGTCGGTCGCGAACTCGTATATGTTGGCAAAATTAAATCCTATTAGGATATATCCCGTCCTATAGCACGGATAAATTGTAATTATAGAATAATATCCGAAATTATAAAATCAGGATATCAGAAAATTGTAATTCTTCCAAAACTTTACGAAAATTATGATATCAGTTTTTATAATATTGAATCTTGTAATATCCGCGTAAATATTTTGTAATTAGATATATAAAACCAATCTTTCATACTCGAGATTAAATTAAATATATGATTCTTGTCTTTTTTAAAAAAGTTTATTTGTCAATTTCATTTACTATTTTAATTTTCAATCATTTTATTTAATTTTGTTTTTTATTAACTCGAAGTTTTATTAATTATAGATTTATAGGTATTAATGTATATTTGTAGATATAGTTAACTAAACATTTAAAATAAATTATAGATATTAATGAATATTTGTTTTTTTATCAACCGAAAGTTTAATTAATTTTACAACATGTTAAACTAAGTCAGATATGAATTAACATTTTTAAATCTACTAAAAATCTATTAATAGATTCGATATTATAAAGAAGAACTAACATTAACATTAACATTCAAAAAAAAATATTTGCAATCTACATCAAATCTCTTATTTTTGGAAAATTAAATCAACATTTAATTTAATTTAATTAGTGTGTTTAATTAAATCAACAAAATCTTCACAAAATCTATTTTAACTACTTTTCAAAATATTTAAAATAAATTAATTAATTAAAAGGAAAATTATAATCTATAAAGAAGTAAAAAAATCGACAATCTTCATAAATTCTTACTTAAACTTTTCCAAAAAAAAATCACAATCTACATAAAATCTTTTATTTTTGAAAAATTAAATCAACATTTAATTTAATTTAATTAGTGTGTTTAATTAAATCAACAAAATCTTCACCAAATCTATTTTAACTATTTAAAAAAAAAATTAATTAATAATAGTCGACTACGACAAATCCTTAGACGCCAGTTAGAATCGATCAAGTAGTTGTCTGTTTGTGATTGGTCGAAATTTCAGGAAATTGGTTTTGATTTTTTTTTTCTTTCTTAATCATGTTACTGAAAAATATGTGTATATTATACATAACTATTAATAACGATCCTAAAATAGAAGTGGACTGTTAATTAATACTTTATTAGCGCTGATAAATGACTGTTAACAACCTAAATAGATGTTGACAGTCAATTAACACGAATCCTTCATCAGTTAGAATCAGTCAAGAAGTTTTAGTTTATAATTGTTTGCTTGTGGTTAGTCGAAACTCTAAAATTTGTTTTGAATTTTTTCCTAATAAGTTTATGTTACTAAAAAAGTTGAGAGCTTGAATTATATATAAAAGCCTTGTATTATTGTCAATCGTTGAAGTGATTCTAAAATCGATACATTGTCGTAATCAGAAAATAATGTCCAAGTCTATAAATTTTGTATACCTAACGAAAAAACGTTTCCATATCCAAGAAATGCCAAATAGAACATTGTTAACATTATGCTGTGTGGAAACACGCATAGTTTTTGGTATATATTCACATCAAACAAAAAAAAAAAAAAGAAGGGCTCATCTAATTCAGTTTTTCCTAGCTTATCAACAATTTTCATTGATTTTACCATCGACCGCGATATGAGAAATAGTCTAATATGTATACGAAGGATTACAAACACAAAGAATCAGTCCCCTAATTATTATTCTCGGAAGAACAAAGTCTAAGTAGACCCAAACAAAAGAGACCCATTTCCATGAGCCTTAGTTAAGCCATTGGTTCTTGTTTGGCTTCCCTTTTTGCGGATTAAACTTTTGTACAACTATTTTTGGTTTTGGAATTTTTGTTTTAATCAATTTATGATTAAAATATATATATTGGACAAAAATATAAATTACTTCATGGAATCCGTGTAAACCAGTCGTGGTTGATAAGATCTATTCATACCCAACTTACATGATATTAAGAGATAATTGGTTGGACTGTAAAAATGTTTACAGCTTTTAAATCATTTTTACAACATTTGTTTTACCAATTAGACTTTAATTATTATTTTAAGTACGCGTATTTTAAAACATACAGCTTTTACAGCCCTTATTTGTTTTTTGTTCATGTTTTGATTTTTTTTTCTAAAGCAATTTTTCAGGGTTTTAGAGGATGTAGGAAAAACCTACAGCAAAAAGAATAAAGCTATATCAAAAAAATTTAACTAAATTCTACAGTAAACTATTTACCGTTATAGTCCAACCAATCACCCACTAACTATTAAACTATAATTATAATTAACTTTTTTAATCTTAGGTGTTTTTTCTTTCACATAATTTTTAGCTAAGAAATTTCATCGAACCAAAGATTATGCCAGGTTTTCTTACAAATGAGTCTCTATATCAAGTTTAGCGCGGATTAAAACTCAAATCCACTAGAATTTACTCAACTTTCCAACAACCAGATTGAACTAGTTAACTGCGCGTTGATTCCGTTTAACTTAGTTGTTAATATAGAGAAAATTCGTAAAAGAGACCGTCGTATGTATATGTGTGTCAGTGTGTGGACAGAAAGAGTACTCAATCGTACGTCCATAAGATGCATGTGGTTTATACCCAAAAAACAAACACTTCAAGGAAACTCGGTTGTTTCCGACCACCATTTCCGAGCACAACAGTGGTCGGAAAAATTTCGATGCAATTCCAATGAATTTCCGATTAAAATTTAATCGTCGGAAGGTCGCCGGAAAAATCCGTCGGAAAAACGGAAAATTTTCCGACTAAAGTAAATGGTCGGAATATGGTCGGAAATTCTGTCGGAAATTCTGTCGGAAATTAGTCGGGAAAATAATTTAAAACTTGCCGACGAGTTTCCGATAAACTATACCAATATTTCCGATGAATTTCTGACCAATGTGGTCGGAAATTAGGTGTCGGAGGTTCATCGGAAATCAAAATGCGTGTGGTTGGAAATTCGTCGGAAATCAAAATGCGTTTTCCGACGAATTTCCAACCACGGTGGTCGGAAATGTACCTTTGTTGTTTCAATTCAATGATACAACCACAGTTTCAATGAATTTATGTTTCCGACCAATTTTCGACCACCGCGTTTTCCGGTGGTCGAAAATTCGTCGGAAACGGTGGTCGAAAATTCGTCGGAAATGTGGCTTTGTTTCGATTCAATGATTCGACCATAATTTCAATGAATTTATGTTTCCGACGAATTTCCGACCACCGTGGTCGGAAATTCGTTGAAATTTTTTCTATATAAGCGCCTCTACTCCTCACAAATCACAAATCAACAAATCGTTTCAAAAAAAAAAAACTCAAACATCCTTCTCGCCGGAATTCTAACCAGTCGCCGGACAAAAAAGTGTACAATATAGAAAAAACAATATGAATTTTCGAAGATCTCGGTTTTGATTCGTAGTTTTTATTTTCAAAATAATATTGTAGTTTTTTAAAATATATTTTTAGTTTTTAATCCTAAAATATTATTAGTTTTTTAATTATAATTCGTATTTTTTTTGGTTTTTTTAATATTTAGTCGGAAATTGGTCGGAAAATATCATTTGGTCGGAAATTGGTCAGAAAATATTTTCCGACCAATTTCCGACGATATTTATTCCGATGATTTTCCGACGAATGTTGCCGACTACTTCTCCGACGAAGCATCCCGACAACTTTTCCAACCACTCACTTCGTCGGCAAAATTCTGACCATTTTTCGACGAATTCCGATTTTCCGACCAACCCGTATTGGTCGTAATCTGGTCGGAAAACGCTATTTTTGACCAGATTCTGACCAATACGACGGTTGGAAATAGCCCTTTTTTCTTGTAGCGAAAATTATACCCAAAAAAAAAGATGCATTTGGCTGTCAAAACACTAATATCTTACAACACCTCTGTCCTTATATATATCGACCCAACATCACTTACTATATTCATTAACCTTCTGCTTCATCAAAAAAAAAAAGACACAACAAAGAGAGAGATGGAAGTAATGCGAGTTCTTCACATGAACAAAGGAAACGGTGAAAATAGTTATGCCAAGAACTCCACCGCTCAGGTTTAATTTTTGTATCAAAAAGATAAATATGCATTATTGTCATGTGTACATATATATACGAGTGTGCTATATCTTAATTAAACATAATTTGGTTCTAGAACAAAAATAATAATGACAAAGGTATATATAATGATTTTGTGATTACGCAGAGCAACATAATATCACTAGGCCAAAGAGTAATGGACGAGGCCTTGAAGAAGCTAATGATAAGCAATTCAGAAATATCAAGCATTGGAATCGCCGACTTAGGCTGCTCCTCCGGTCCGAACAGTCTCTTGTCCATCTCCAACATTGTCGACACAATCCAAAACTTGTGTCCTGACCTCGACCGTCCGGTCCCTGAGCTCAGAGTCTCTCTCAACGATCTCCCTAGCAATGACTTCAACTACATCTTTGCTTCTTTGCCGGAGTTTTACGACCGGCTTAATAATAAAAAGGAGGGTTTAGGGCTTGGTCGTGGAGGAGGAGAATCGTGTTTTGTGTCGGCGGTCCCTGGCTCCTTCTACGGACGTTTGTTTCCTCGCCGGAGCCTTCACTTTGTTCATTCGTCTTCTAGTTTACACTGGTTGTCTCAGGTGTGTACTGTTTCTCTATGCGGAATTTCACTTATTAGTATATAATATTTACGAACATATATTTAAAAAGAAATCAGTGTTTTGAAGAAAAAAAAATGCCAACTAGCATTCTGAAAAATGAATTGTCAATTCTAATATTCTATTATGAGTTATGGCCGGAATATCATAGTTATGACAATTTTTTAATTCAAATTTTAAACATACCAATTTTTTTATGAGAATGAAATTCTCTATCGTTAATTACTTAGCGTGAGCCATGAAAAATATTATGATGATCGCGATATTTAATTGACGAAACAGCACCGATAAAATATTACGCAAGTAATATACCATTTATTAAACAAATTTTAGTGCGTGTGAATCTTTCTCATTTGAGAAGCCAACACAAAAAAAAAACAGAAACCTAGTGGGCCGACATCACACACACAAGAAATTACGAATGTGGTCCACATAATTTTATCATTTTATCAAAAATATCACTCATTGTACTGTAAATAGAAATGCTAACAAGTTGAATTATCATCCACATATTTAAGGTTCCATGTGGTGAGGCGGAGAAGGAAGACGGGGTCAATACAGCTGATTTAGACAACGTGGGGAAAATATACTTATCAAAGACAAGTCCTAAGAGTGCACATAAAGCTTATGCTCTTCAATTCCAAACTGATTTCTCGGTCTTTCTGAGATCACGATCCGAGGAGTTGGTCCCTGGAGGCCGAATGGTTTTATCATTCCTCGGTAGAAGCTCGCAGGATCCTGCAACCGAAGAGAGTTGCTATCAATGGGAACTCCTAGCTCAAGCTCTTATGTCCATGGCCAAAGAGGTATGGTGGTGTATATGTTTACCTTTATTTAGAACCAACATGTCAATAGTCTCTTATGGGTTATAAGTGGCCCATATTACTCTATAAGAATCTGACCGTGGCACGTTACCTGACCAATTAGGTCCTAGTATTGTGGCCCATGTCTTCTTTTCCATATTTGTTGAGGTTTCTCAGATCATTTACGTTAGTCAATTTATATAGAGAAAATTGATACATATTATTTACAATAGCTTTGATACCATATATTTGTAGTGCCGAACACTAGCTAAAAAATCGCAATGCCCAAAAACCTTTAAAAATCGAGTTACTAAACTTTTAAAATTTAATAACAAATTAAATATATATATATAACCAATCAGTTAAATTTTGGAGAAAGCATTAACACTTATGAAAAATGCGTATTTAGTAGTTCTTGATGATAAAAGTAGTAAGGCAAGGAAGTAAATAACTATATATAGCCTTCTCATAATTACAAAATATTTTATAGATAATATCTTTGGTAGTTTAATCTAATTTCTTGATTTCTCTATCAAAATATCAAGATATTTCTAACATAAGTATTTATAATTCAATAATTGTAGCCTAGATTTTTCTATAAAACCATTCAAGATTATTTCCTGCGATTTTCTAGAAATAAGATCAAACTAATGCTAATATTGGGTTTGCTCCAAAAACGTCTAGATTATTGGATCAATAGATAATAGCCCAACCATAATAATATCGGACCAATAGATAATGTATCTCAATCAAGTTTAATACTTAATAAGTCATAACTAAAATGTGCCTTCTTTATTTTCTTCATCTAATTAAGGGTATCACCGAAGAAGAGAAGATCGATGCTTTCAACGCTCCTTACTATGCTGCAAGCTCCGAAGAATTGATAATGGTGATAGAGAAAGAAGGGTCCTTTTCGATCGATCGGCTTGAGATAAGTCCGGTTGATTGGGAAGGTGGGAGTATCAATGAGGAGAGTTATGACCTAGTAGTACGGTCCAAACCCGAAGCCCTAGCTAGTGGACGAAGAGTGGCTAATACCATAAGAGCTGTGGTCGAGCCGATGCTAGAGCCTACATTCGGTGAAAATGTGATGGACGAGCTTTTTGATAGGTATGCAAAGATCGTGGGAGAGTACTTCTATGTGAGCTCGCCTCGATACGCTATTGTTATTGTTTCGCTCGTTAGAAAGGGTTGATCGTGTTATAACATATGCCTAATACATGTCTTTAAAGACATGATTTGTAAGTTTTCTAATCAATTATCATTTGCTTCGAGAATTAAACATTAAATAAAGTGTGATATGACGGTAGACCTATAGTTTATTAAAACAAACAGAATCAGCGGGACCTTGAAAAGAGAGACATGGGATGCATGTAGACGCATCAGTCGCCAATTATGCAAATAGACTTAACTTTTGGGTAATCACATATTTATTAGGGTTTTTTTTTTTTTCATTTTACTTTTCCTTCTATAAAATGAACACTAAGGCGGAATGTGACGTGAGAATGTTAAAAGTGATCATCACTTTAAGTTGCCACTTAGGAGTTGTGCCGCAACAAGTGGAAAACAAGTTAACCATATGGCCACTCGTGAGAATGCAGTGCAATACCGCAACAGCCTCTCTTCACCGTCCACGTGTCTCCCATATTATGCTTTTTCTATTTTTTGTATTTCTATTGCTCCTTTTGTTTCAACTTTCAGCGCATGGCGTCACCTCCCATGACCAAGACAATTTTATAACCAGCGAGAAAGTTCCATGACCAAAACATTTATTTATAGCCGTTGAAATGTTTTCCACATGCTCATGATTTATTTTTCATTTGCCAAGGATCGTGATTAGTTGCACAATACGTCAAGTTAACTCCTCTCAAACACTAGTCTCTAGATGATTTGTTTTATTTTTATCATTTAACTAACTACAGTATTTTAATATACCGATAATTTTTCAGATATCAAGAAAATGTTTGCACCAAAGTTTACATACTTAAGTTATTCTCAGGATTTAGTATATACCTTAACTTTGTATAGCCCACTTAGCCAGCCTCTCAATTGATTTACCTGTAAGAAAATACATATGCACATACACACATATTCAATAGATTTTAGTCTAAAGAAACATCATGAGGAGCAAAAAAAGATCAACACCCCACTCACTCGTTACAAAATATCTCCCTATATTTATAGATTAACAGGCTCGAACCAAGATTGCATATTAAAATTTATAATTAAGTTTCTTTCTGAAACAAAATAAAATGGAACATATTTGCCTCTGTCTTCTCCTCTGCGCTGCGATACTAACACTTGGAAAAATACTCAAAATTATTATCCAAGATCGAAAGAAATCAACGGCAGATGTTCCTCCGGGAAGCCATGGTTTTCCGGTGATCGGAGAAACACTTCAGTTCATGCTTTCCGTTAACAGCGGCAAAGGATTCTACGAATTCATCCGTACTCGCCGTATCAGGTAAACAGAAGAAGCTTCTGGCTCATCTAGAAGGTTTCCGATTCACATGATATATACTTCTACTTTTTAGAAATATATACTTTTATATATTACAGGTACGGAAGTTGCTTTAGGACAAGTTTGTTCGGAGAGACACATGTGTTCCTGTCGACGACCGAGTCAGCTCGGGCAGTCCTGAACAACGAGTCAGGGATGTTCACTAAACGGTACATAAAGTCCATAGGTGAGCTTGTAGGTGAACGGAGCCTTCTCTGTGCTCCTCAACACCATCACAAGATTCTCCGTAGCCGCTTGATCTACTTGTTCTCCAAAAGGTCGACGGCCTTGATGGTTAAACACTTTGATGAACTCGTCGTAGACGCTCTTAGTGGATGGGAACACCGTGGTACGGTGATCTTGCTCACAGATTTGCTCCAGGTGTGTTTCACACGCTGCGTAGTATTGGGCCTCTTTAAAACCTTTTTTTTGTAAGTTCGGCCCACACCCACAGTGTAAATAGACCATGTCCCACTGTTCTTCTATAGAAATTTGAAATGATTAGGATTATGAAAAAGGACTATGATAATTAACTTTAGTCAAATCACAATATTCATTTATTTTTCTTATAAGGCAAATCTTAATTTTAATTTTTTCATGTGGTGGTGTTGCAGATAACATTCAAAGCAATGTGTAAGATGTTAATAAGTCTAGACGACGAAGAAGAATTGGGTTCCATGCAAAAAGATGTTGGCTTTGTTTGTGAAGCCATGCTCGCTTTTCCTCTCAATTTACCTTGGACTAGATTCCATAAGGGCATCATGGTACGTCGTTTCAGTTACCCTCTTGGAAATATCATACTATTATATACTATTTTAGAACTAAAATTAAATGGAAATTTCGTTTGATTCATAAGAAGAGATGTGTTATATGATGCAGGCAAGAGGAAGAGTTATGGAGATGTTAGAAAACATAATCAGAGAAAGGAGAAATGAAACAAATGGTCAAAATAATCATCATGAAGATTTTCTACAGCAGCTTCTCGCAGTAGATAACGACACCTCTTCATCGTCTCCTAAGTTGGCTGATGCTGAGATTAAGGACAATATTCTGACCATGATCATTGCAGGTCCCATTTAATACCCATCATTTTTAGACCAGTTAGGAGAGAAAAAAAAATATACATTTAAAATCTGATTAATTGCATATTTTTAATCAGAAATATTAAACAGAAAAAATATAGTTACATATTAAAGGAAAAAAAATGCAGGGCAAGACACGACGGCTAGTGCTCTAACATGGACGGTCAAGTACCTCGGTGAAAATCAGAAGGTTTTGGATATTCTTATTGTAAGTTCTAATAATTAGTTTCTCCTGTGGGATATTTTAATAATTATTTATCACTTTAATTTCTGCTTTTTTTATTTTATTACAATAAAGACAAACTTAAAGGGTTTTGCTTTTAAAACATGTCATTGTCTTGGTCGGTCAAAAGGAAGAACAATCTCAGATTGCGAAGAAGGCATCAGATAAACCATTTCTTGAACTAGAAGATCTCAGTGAAATGCCATATGCCTCAAAGGTAATATATAAACGTTTTTTCAATGGACTAATTTGTTTAAATTATGTTTATATGTATACATAATTTTTGGAAATAGTTGGTGAAAGAATCTCTGAGAATGGCGTCTGTTGTGCCTTGGTTCCCAAGATTAGTACTTCAAGACTGTGAAATGGAAGGTTTGCTTTAATTATTTATCTTTAAGAAGATTAATTCTTATATTCTTATTTTGTTTGATCTCTGACTTATATACATTTTGTTTTCTGATTTGAAAGGATATAAGATTAAAAAAGGGTGGAATATAAATATTGACGCAAGATCCATTCATCTTGATCCTAATGTATATAATGAACCTCACAAGTTCAACCCTTTAAGGTTTGAGGTAAGTTAAGTACAACACAGTTTAACGTAAATATTTTTAAATTTTAGAGTTCCTTTGTTTAAATGTTTTTGTTTTTACTTATTAAAATTAATTTGAATAAAGGAGGAAGCAAAAGCAAACAATTTCTTAGCATTTGGGATGGGAGGAAGAACATGTCTTGGACTTGTTATGGCGAAGGCCATGATGTTAGTATTTCTCCACCGTTTTATAACCACTTACAGGTTCGTACCATTTTTTTTATTTAGTATAGCAAAATTGGGATGATTCTGTAACAGTAATTTTAATAATTGCAACAAAAAAAATCTGTAGATGGGAGGTGGTAGATGGAGATCCAAGCATCGAGAAGTGGGCATTGTTTGCAAGATTAAAGAGTGGATATCCAATTCGCGTGTCGCGTAGATTGTAAATTTATATCTCAATAAGTGTTCCTAGATACGATGTTTCATATCCAAATGTGTATTATTTAATGTAATATATATATATATATATATACGATTTTGCATAATGTCATATTGTCATTACTATAACAAGAAAGAGGGGAGAAGGTTCCTCTTTGTCTTGTGTTTTATGGACACATGATTAAATTTTCTCCAATAAATAGTATACTATTTATTACCATAATAATTCTAAGGTTGATCCACAAATTTTCAGCTAAGGGAAAATAATTATCAAAGAAATCGATGATGGTTGTTTATTAACAGGTGAGTTTCTTTTTATTAACATAAAAATTCATGCGGAATCTCAGAGTAATCTCTGACTATAATAAATTAATAACTATATAATTTTTTTTGGTGGTTAAAATAACATCTAGTAAAATTCGATTAGATTATCAGACTCTATTAATAAAATGATAACCACTACTACACTATTAGTAGTCTAGCACTAGTTATTTTATTTGACATAAATGGGCTTATATGAAAATAATTAACACTTTCAATACAAATTAACTTTTGGTTTTATTCCCGATGCCTTTGATGCTAAGGAATGGCTCAAAGTGAGAAGATTAAGTGTGCATGTTTTATTTAATTTATGTGATAATATTTATCGTACAAGAATACTAAAATTTGTTCTAGAAACAGCAAGTGGATAATGGTTCGCCAAAAAATGATTAGTTTATAATTAAATTCCACAGCACGTCCAATATATGTGTCATGATGGACAGAACAAAAGTTTGATTAAAGATGATCAAACAGGTTGTAAATCCTAGGATCAAGTGTTTTGTTCTAATGTCAGCTTGTGATTATGGATTTGTATATCTTCTTCTTGTCATTACTAAATCAATTTTCTTTTCTTTCCAATACTATATCAATTTAATTAATTAGAACTTTAATATCCTCTTAAGATTCTCTTTGTGGGCTCACTTAGAGCCACTTCGTTTCCAGAACAATATATCATAGTAGTACATATTCATATATCCGTAGATTTCATAGTTCGCATGCATCTATATCTGTGAAAAAAGTAACAAAGAATTAATAATATGAATAAATTTAAAGTTTACAATTATAAAAGTATAATAATAAAAATATGATATAACTCCAAATATTATTAAAATGTTAATTAGAAATCACGAATAATTGACAATAAATGTAACTTAACACAATAATATCTGTTTTCTACGACCAAGTGAACCAATTCCAGTGTTGATGGATTCTGACTTCATAATCTAGACTCGCTCGTATTAAAATTTCTCGTATGTCATAAGTTCTTCATTTTCAAAACAAATTGGATCATACTCCAAATGTTTATATATCCCTAATTATGGCTAGAACTACATTCGTACAACTAGTAGAATCTTAAAAAAAAAAATTGTGGATAATAATAGATATGACGATTGAATTATTAGGAAACTTTTTTACTGCAAGAAAATAATAAGAAATGACTAAGCTGTAAATTTATACAAAATAATGATGTTTTACTTCTGGTTGTTAACTCTTTCAAAATAATAACAAAGTTTTTGTTATTATTGTACTTTATAAAACTACAATTATTTATATATAAAAAAAACTTTGTATGTGCCTTATGCCATGCAACTCTAATACAAGTCTGTATGTTTTTGGGTTGTCAATGACAAATGTGTCGGGTTCGATTATATTGTATTACTCATCTCATTGTGAGGACGTGGACTCGTATATGCTAATGAAAAAAAAGTAATATAGAAACAGCAAAAGTAAAAATGTTGGTGACTTGGTGCCAATTATTTATAGAACAAACAAAGTAGTGGATAAGAACAGATCCTAATAACTTCATACTTTGGACAAAATTTTAAGGGAAAATATTAATAAATAGATCAGAAAGAACTTCCATTGGCAAGAAGATCAACAACTAAATTAAGATTACCAAATTAAGATTACCAATTATATTGTTTCATATATAGTGATTCAAAAATATCCCCCTAGCCAGCAAGTATTCAATCTGATATGACAAATGATCTAGCACAATTCGAATCATATATACGCATGGGTGACAAAGTAACAAAAAGGATGTATTTCTTCTAAAAATTAAGATAAAGGGCATGGAATATTTTAGTTTAAGAAGTTTTATTTATTTTATACGACTCAAAGAAAAAATAAAAGTTAAACCAAAACGAAATCACAAACAAAAGAGCAAATGGGAAGAAAAAGATATGGTAGATTTGGAAATGACTAATAAGAAGGAAATCTTCCATAACTAATAAAAGGTGGACCTTTTCTATAACTATAGTCTTGTAACACTTGTTCAATCCAGATTTTTTGTTTATGAATAATAATAGTATTCAAAATAAAGTTTAATATATTATGGGTGGTTTTGTGTTCAGTTTAGATTTGATTTTTAATCAGTATATCTTGAATTTTCAAAAAACTTTTGTTATAGATCGGTTTTCACTTTTTGCTTTGGTTTGGATCCATATTTGGTTTTCTTTAGATACAAAATAGATATATTTAGAGTACTACTAAAATATGATTCGATGTTTAGACGGTCATTTTGGTTCGGCCCGGAATGGATTAAATCAATTTATTCAGATTTAACACCCTAAACCCATGTTTTAATAAACGCTAGGCGGTCCTAGGGCGACGGGTGCGAGACTTGAGCCTAGGCGGAAAATCGGAGATTAGTTTTCAAATTTTTTTTTAAATATTTTTAGTATTTTTGTAAATTTTATACATGTAATTATGTATGTATTGTTACATATTTGTGAATTATAGAATATTTAT
The DNA here is from genome assembly GCA_018361395.1 of Boechera stricta. NCBI lineage: Eukaryota > Viridiplantae > Streptophyta > Magnoliopsida > Brassicales > Brassicaceae > Boechera > Boechera stricta. Next base: position 2,853,988 of record CM031539.1, on the reverse strand, counting down.
ACTTGTGAATATACTTGTAATCTAATTGTAAATTATACATGAATCATTCTTGTAATCTACTTGTCCAATTATAGTTCTTGACTTCTTGTTAATTATAGTTCTTGTGAATATACATTTGATTTCTACATGAATCATTCTTGTAATCTACTAATTATATCATCAATCTATATAAGATCTTACAATATAAAAAACCATATATATATATATATCAAAGAACAAATTCACATCTCAATTCAAAATACAAAATGGAAGTCCAATCACATGATAGACAAAAAATAGATTGTCTTAATCTTAAAAATACAAAAAAAGTAGAAAAAAGAAAGGAAATCTTCATCCTTTTCATCTCCAAAGATCAAGTTATCATGTGTTTTGGACTTCTAGATGTGTTTAAACTTTGTCCTTGTTAGTTAGAGTTAGAAATCGACACCAACCTGCAAACAATAAAAGAATCCGAGAGTGTTAGTCACAAAARCCATATGTTAGTAACTTAAAAGTAAAACCAGTATGACAAGTGAATTAAAAGTAAAAGTGTAAAACCAGAGAGACTAAGACAAATCTGAGAGATGAGTAAACATGAAACCAGAGAGACCAAACAGATAGACAAGTGAAACGAGAGAGACAAGTGACTAAAAGAGTATACAAACCTCTGACTGTGAGTCACGAAACAGAGGCACCTCTTGGTATAAATCGGTTCAAACTCCATGTCAACAACATCTTCTGGTTCAGATTCAAAGTCATCATCATAGAGATCTCTTGCYCGTGGAGCCTGTGTGAATAAAATTTYATTAAGGTCAGCATCTTGTTCTCCTACACGTYTTCCCACTATCCATTCTTCCACTGTATCTTCATTGCCATCATCAAAGAGCACATCGGCATTCTGCTCCCTGATTTTTTTTTGCTTGTTGAATAGCCTTGCGTTGAATTGGACATAGACTAGATTGTTTAACCGAGAAACATCTAGTCTATTCCTTTTCTTTGTGTGAATCTGCAAAAAGTAGAATAAGAACATGACAATCAAATAGTTTAAAACAAAAGATGATTGTAAACAAATCAACTAACCCCTTCAAAGCTACTCCAGTTCCTTTCACAACCTGAAGAACTAGTGGTCAATGTTAGAATCCTAGTAGCTAACTTCTGCAATGTTGGAGCACCACAGCCATATGTTGCCCACCAATTTCCTATGAATAATTAACATAAATTACAAATCTGTATATATAAAAGACAGAAATAAAAAGGATTAAAGGTACAAGACAAACCTGGATCAAACTTGTCACACAACCATCACATAATTCCAAAATCCGAAGCTCATAACAATCTCAAACATAGTTTTACCTTTTGCAGACTTGGAATGACTGCAATCATACCACTCATCACTGGTAAACATTGCCTTCAGTTGTGCCTTCTTCTCATACAAGCTGTGGAGAGTCAAGAAACATGTAGCAAACCTTGTTGCTCCAAGTCTGACAATGTCTCTCTTCTTTGTAAATGTCCTCATCAATGCTAAAGTCTTGTGATGTGTATACACAAAGACTGTTAGAGTCCTAGCTTGTTCTATAACTTTAGCAAACATAGGCAACTTCAAATTCCTTCAAGAACTAAGTCTAATGTATGAGCAACACATCCTGTCCAGAAAATTCTTGGTCTTTTCTCTTTGAGCAATCTTGCAGCAGCTACATTATTCGTAGCATTATCTGTGACCATTTGCACTATCTTCTCAGCCGCTAAATCTTCAATACATTTGTCAATGTATTCAAATATGAACTGACCCGTGTGAGAGTCCTTTGAAGTGTCCTTGGAAGATAGGAAGCAGGTTCCTCCTCTTGAGTTAATACACAGATTCATGATGCTTCTCCTCTTCATATCTGTCCAAGCATCTGTCATAACAGAGCACCCTTCTTTCTCCCACTCTTCTTCAAGACTCTTAAGTTTTTCCTTTGTTCTAAGAACTTCCTCATTCAATAATGGTTCCCGCAGCTGATACTGAGTTGGAGGCACCCAACCAGGCCCAAACTGACCTAAAGCTTGATAAAACAACTTAAAAGGTTCACTATCAATGGCATTAAAAGGAATGCTAGACTGATAAACCCATCTGGCTAAATACTGTCTCACAGCATGTGTCTTGTGCTTAGATATGGCATCATGTATACTCTGTTGTCGTTTTCCTAAACCCAAGGCTGGTTCTGGATTGATACAAGTAGCAAACTTGTCAGTCGGACTTTGAAAGTGAGCATCTCTGTTTCCAAGCTGTTCTTCCATTTCTTCATCAATGCCYTACGTTTTTCAATGTTTACCTCATCCCTTAAATCTTGTTCTTGTTTTCTTTTCAAACCGTTCTTTTTCTTAAGTTCAWCAAGCGCCAGCTGACACTTCACTTGATCCTCTTTACTTGCTTTTGGACAAGAAGACACATTACCTTTCCTTTGAGCAATGTGAAACTTCAGTCTATACACACCACCAGAGACCACTTTGCCACACYGCTTRCATTTCACTTTGTCTGGATTAGTTGGATCACAYAGTGTTCCAAATTCCCATCCCATATCTTCTGAATTTYTTTTAAGAGGAATATCATYCATTCCTAATCTGGTTCCTAACCTTTCTACTCAGAATTTACTAAGAGTTTAGAAGTATAACATCCACACAACATTACCAAATCAGAGAAACTAAGTCAATCAAAGCAAACAGAGACTAAAGAYAATCAAATCCGATAYTAAAACATTACCAAATCAGAGAAACTAAGTCAATCAAAGCAAACAGAGCCTAAAGACAATCAAATCCGAGACTAAAACATTACCAAATCAGAGAAAATAAGTCAAGCAAAGCAAACAGAGACTAATAACAATCAAATCCGAGACTGACATTCTTATAAATCCGAGAGACTAAGACATTCTTATACAAAAACAAGAAACTAAGTCATTCAAAGCCAAACCATTACTCACTATTCGGTTATTCACTAAGAGTTGTGGACTAAAAATCAAGAACAAACAATGAAACCAAATCCGAGACAAATACAAGTTATGAAACCAACGACTAAGAAAATCTAACCTGGAATACGCTTGATTTGAGCTCCCTTAAAGTATACTAAACCTCCAACGCACTCAGTAGCTTATATCAACCTCAAAATCACAAAAGCAAAAACTTGAAATCAAAACCGAAATGGAAGAAAGAAACCAAATAGAGAAACACGAGTTTATGACTGTTTACCTCTGATAATCTATGTAGATGTAGCTTCGAAACACGATTTTAATCGAGGAAAACACACGATTTTTTTTTGGGTTGCCGATTTGGCCAATTTAACGGGTTTTCCTCGGTTTAAATCGGTCAACGATGGTTTAAGGCGGTTGACCGTCGAATGATCCGATTCTCCTCAAATCGCCAAGGGATACCGACGCCGAGCGCCTAGGCGGCTAGGCGGCCGCTTTTTCGAACACGGCCCCAAACTATATATAACTACATGCATTTTGGTGTTATTATATTTGAAGTTAAAATTATAAATTAGGTTGGAGACGGTACATTAAAATCGATAGAATGTCTTCATTAAAATTAAAATTTAATTTGCGGTACACCGCGGGACAAAATTTTAATTTATTGTTTTCTGTATAATGATTTACTATTTATTAGTTTTCTGATTCAAAAAATATGTTTTTTTTTATCATAAGTAACATAGTTGAAGGTTATAAATATTGTTGTTTGGTTGTTGTATTTTTTTTTTGGTTAAAATATTTTTCTTTTAATTTTAACATTATACAATTATTTATCGTATAAGATATAATATCGTCGAATGTTGTTTTTGTCATATTTTCAATTTCTAATATTTTCAGTCTCTGAATGGTTAGATTGTTTTTAATATGTTAATCTACGTGTACCATAATCGAATGTGTATATGTGTATATTCAATTTAGTATACATATCTCTATATATCACAGATAATTTACTTAAGTTATTCTACATTTAATAAAATATTAAATTGTAAACTATGATTGAATTATAGTATTTTTAATTAATAATTAATTTCATAGTAAGATGGTTAATGTATGTATCATAATTCAAAAATTGATTATATACCCCTATTTCAAATTTCACCCACCCACAGACCCTTAAGACCCAATGTAATTTCTTAAAACATTTTTCTTAAGTTCTTATTTATCATTTTTGATTGAATTTTTGTTTTACTCTTTTTTTTGTTCAAAAGAAGAAAATATGTTTTTTTCAAAATTTTAATTTAGTAACCATTGACTAAATTTTGGTTACTTTCTAAAATATATATAGATCTTGATATATATATTTACGAGGTTCAAACAAAAAAAAAACTTAACAAAATCAAAGATTTGGTATAGTTAAAAAAATAAGTTTATGAATATTTATTATATTCGATAAATTATACGGTTCAACAAAAGAATGAAATTAAACCAAATAAAAATTATAAAATTTGAACGCATCTTAAATCAAGCTTCCTACTCATTATGTCATTCAGATTTAGAATCATTTTTGTCTATTTTAGAATATGTTTTTGAACCACCACCCAAAATGTTTAGCTGATGTATAACGTTCATTTCCTTTTCTTTTTCACTGATTGAGTAAAATATGTTCGTTTTTTTTAAATTCGAATCACAACATATGCAAAAAAAAATCTAAATTTTTATTTATTATGTGAACTATATATTGATTCAAATGTTTTTAAAATATTATAAAAAAGATGAGAGGAGAAATTTAAATAAAATCTTCAAAATATTTTTTTAAATTAATTAAAGGAAATAATTTTGTTGTCAGCTGAATCAGTTTGTAGGCTATGATATAGAATATGTGCGGGATGTGATCCTTAATAGTCTACTGTTAGCGGAAGCCAATGTCTTGGAGTCCCGGGGACTCATTCTGACTGAAACTAGGGGTGGATCTTTACCAACTCAAAAATATTCATTTTTTGTGAAGACAAAAATGTGTTGCCCAAAAAAAAAAACGACAAAAATCGTATTAAAATTGATTTTGATTTCAGTTATTTTAATCCCAAAATTATTCTTTCTAATTGCAATTAAACATTTTCAACACATAATTTCAATGGCAATTGAAGTAAATAAATGATTGATTTTGTACAATCTTCAAAAACGTACTTCTCTTTTAATAATTATATTAAGATTAAAATTTCTGAAAATTCATTAGTTGACTTAAACCGAAAATGAACTCCACTTTGTTTTTAAACTTTAACTTTAAGCCTAAAATCAAACCCAAAACTTAAGTCGATACTTTTAACACAATGAATCTGTCAAAATTACATTTACTACTTCTAAGTTGGTATGTCTAGTCTATGCTAACTAAACTAAAAACATTACCATTTTGTACAGACACAAAATAATGCCACAGATTGACAAGAAAACGGAGAAAAAAAATTATGATACCACATGGATCGTAAAAGAGTCACCAAAGTTAAAATTAAAAGCATATGTTTAAAAGCTATAATAAAAATATAAATTCTTCCTCGCAAATCAGATTTTTCTAATGATCTAATCAAATTCAGAAAAATTATACAAATTTGCGCCGCTCTAATTCGAAATAGCTAAGTAGGAACCAGAACCATTAGAGCCAGAGCCACCCACGAGCCTATGACTACGACTACGATGACCATGACGATGACGTCCATTTCCATCGTCACGCGATCCTTGCCACTGCACGACATCGTTTTGAGGCTCAGGGACACCGTTTTGCCAGTGATTAACGACGCCGTTCGGCCACTGAGGGACGACACCGTTTTGCCATTGATCCATTTCTTGGAGAAGCGTCTTCTTCTTCTCCGAGATAAAAGTCTCCACCGTCATACGAAACTCCTCGCTGCTTAAACCATCCATCGTCTGCGACCTCCACGACGCCGTTTTCGTCACTCTCTCCGATTCCGTCCTCCAATACTCCACTTTCTTCACCGTCTTCTTCTTCTCCGATCTCGTCCTCATGTAACTCTTCGAACTCACCTCCACCACTTCTCGACCATAAGTACAACTACTCTCCTCAACCGCCTTAACCGCTTGAAACACCGGCACAATCTCTCTGTAATTCGAGTTGTTATATTCAACATCTCCAGCCTTCACTATATCATAGTAATCAAACGGCGATGCACGGACGACGGTGGGGACGGCGGCTAAATATTGGTCGTATAGATCCGGTTTGTTTTTTTCGTTGGTTTTGCCAAAGGAAACGTAAATCAAGAAGATGATAACGTTTACGACTAGGAATACGAAGAAATGGTTTCTTAGAACCAAAGTAAACCAATCTAACCAAACCGTAACCACATGCAGTAGATTCACAGTCGTCGGGAAACACCAGTAACCAAAGAGAGCTACGACGGCGGCGACTTCGAAAACGAATAGAACATTCCGGAACGGATCGTTGTATCTCTTACTTGCCTCTGCTTTCTCCCCCTCCATTTTTTTAGTATATAGAAATTATGAGCTCAGTTACGGTGATATATATATATATATATATATATATATATGTGTGTGTGTTAGAAAGAAATCTATGGAAGATATTACGAGAATATGAAAAGGGAAAGTGAAGATATATGATAAATTTTCCGGGGATATTGATCGGATTAATGAAGGAAAGATGGGGGAAAGAAAATATTCTGGTTGGAGAAAAAGACACAATGATACTGAGGCAAGATACGATCACTAGAGAGACTAGTATGGTCCTTTTATAGAGATTCATAAATTAATATCATTGCATAATGGTCATATTATAATATTTTCCTTGGCCGTCTCAAATTTTTAAATGTTTTGGACACTCGACCAATAATGTCCCAATTAATTTGTTTCTTTTTCTTTTATAAATTTAATTTAAAGTATAGTTTTGGTAATTATTTTATTGCACAAAATAGTGGTTGTTTTTGTTTTTTCAACTTAATTATATTATACTCAGAACAACTCAAAAAGGGGATCGGTACATTGCAAACGCCGGCGAAGACGGACAAAATTAACGGGGACAATGAAGCTACGTACTAAACAAAGAGAGAGATCTGAGATGGGAAGAGTTAATCTACTCATTTGAAAAAAAAAAAATTAGTGGTTGTTTGCGGTTTATTTCTATTCATTTGTCTATGTTTTTAGCCAATGAATAAATAATGGTTCGTATGTCATACGAATAAATAATGGTTCGTATGTCATATAAAGATAGTTTGGCCCTATAATATCTGCGATTACGAATGTTGATTAGTATGTCATATGCTGTATAGGTTATAGCACGGTGAAATTAATTATCATGGTGGATGTTTAAAATATACTTCTATCGTACATTGGCCACTTTATAGATATTATGGTGTCAATAGTAATACATCATTGTTATATATAAACTACTTTCAATTTAGTAAAAAATTATATATTTTAGATTGCAGGATTTTACTCAAATATATATTGTTGGTAGATCTTTTGGTTTTAGCAAAAATTCGAATGTTTCCATTTTATATGCACATAAATTTTATATCATATCCTACATATTCAATTTGGTATTAAAAAAAAGACTTGATTGGTTGTGGCTTTTAAATATTTGTACAACCATATTTGGATATAAAGCTCTAAATTCAAAATAATTACATTTTACATATATTTATCAAAACTAAAACCACTTTTATTTTTATTTCTTTTTTTTGGCTATAGAAAGTTGAAAACTTAAAACCATAAATTTTGATTTTTGGAAAATTATAAAAAATTAGATTTACCATCTATTTATTATGGAAAATTGGTTATACAGCCTAAATTTTAAAAATACAGAAAAATTCCACATATCAAATTCTATAATGAAAATTCTTGATTAGCCACAACCAATCAGATACATATATATATATATATACTTTTAGGTTGCAGAATATATTAAGATCTTGTCGAGATAATATGACCCCAATATTTAGTGAACATCTGACAAGTTATTCTAGATTCGAGTGTAGATATTCTACAGTTTAAAAGAAAAAATATCTTTTGAATCTTTCCTAAGTACAATGTTCTTTTGCATCAAGTAATAATATATCATATAATTTGAAGTTTCTATAAAGCAACAACTCACTCTCTAACAATATATGTGTAGTACATATATACGTGGAGAAGAACAATTATATGTAAATGGGAGGTTGGTGAGCATCTATAAACTATAAAAGTCTATGAATCCACTTGTAAGCCCTCAAAGCAGACACGTGAAAGTCACTCGCCAAGAACAAACTTATCCACACATAATGATTCAGAAATAGTATCACGATCACGAGCGTCATGGAAATCGAAAATTCAAGAAAATGGTCGAGATCCGAGAATCACGTGAGATGAGATGAGTCACGTGCTCAAAAGCAATTTCACAGTTTACACACATAATAAAAGATGGGGAAGTAACATTTTCAAAGGTCAAGGCTGAATCCATTTAGTTCAGAAAATATAGTAGCTTAAAAGAAATTACAGACAAGACTGGTTTATGTATGTGCAGATCCAAACACTGTCCGATTCTGTGGTCGCTATCAAACAATCTTTGTCATAATCATAACATATTTTTGTATTCCGACAATATCAAGAAAATAATTAGATGTTGACAAAAGAAATTAAAGTAATTAATTAGATACGGTTACATGCATGTTCGACATAATTTGTAATGCTTAGCCAGATTCATGTTGTGTTTTGACCACCGTGCACTTCGTTCGAACAGTTTTTATATATAGACTTTCATAATTTTTGGTTTGTGGTTTGTGTCTTCATTTTGGTTTATAGCTAATTAGTTTATTGTGTTTATTTCATAACAAAATACGAAATTGTATTGTTTTTCATCAAACACTTTTACAACTATAAACGCGAAATTTTTCTTAAAACTTTTGCATTAGCGTTTTTTAGTGCAGACATAAAATCTGAACTAATGTACACATATATATTTTCTTTTTGATAATAACATGTCCGAACAAATTAGACGTCAAAAAGTCTCTCATCACAAAGTCTATAGTCAAAAGTTGTATTGCCTATGGATAAGAGTTTGGATAAATTGTGGGCTTGGTAGTTTCTCATTGTTCACACTATACAAAATACAAAGACAGTTATAGAGAACAAAACGCCATGGCTTCAAGATCAAAGGTTAAACAGTTTTTAGTACATTTCTATATAAAGACCTCTCAGCTAGTGCCTAGTGAATATCACCATATAACAAAACGCCATGGCTTCTTCTTACACACTAATGCTCTTCCTTTGCATCTCCGTTTTCCTCATTGCTTCCACTGGTATGATCATCAGTTTCTAAACTCTAATCTCTCTATAACGTGTATGGATCTCATAGATGGATCATGATAATATCTTGTGTTTGGAGAATTTGCAGAGATGATGGCGGTGGAAGGAAGAGTTTGCGAGAGGCGAAGCAAGACATGGACAGGGTTTTGTGGCAACACACGTGGCTGTGACAGTCAGTGTAAGAGATGGGAACGTGCTTCACACGGGGCTTGTCACGCTCAGTTTCCGGGTTTCGCATGTTTCTGCTACTTCAATTGCTGAAGTAAACAAACAATCATGCTCTTTAAGAGCTGTCTGAATCTTTTTCAAGTGTCACTGTGTTATCTTGTCGCAAATCCTAGTCCCTATGGCAAACAAAATCATAACCTTTAGGTTGCGTTTCACTAATAAAATTTCCCCTTTCGTGTTTGGGAATTAACACTATTTCATGTTTATCTACGTCAGCAGAACAACAACTTGATTGATAGAGCTACAACAATATCTTTACACTAGTAATTGCTCCAACTTCATAAATGCAATAATAAGCAAAAGCTCTATTTTTAGATTTACAATAGCTATCCGATAACTATCAACGTTTTGTGAATCAAACAAAAAATCAACGGATAAAGTTATTTATCATGGATGTGGTGCTGACAGTATCGTTTATCGTAAATTTTTGTGGTCAAAGGTGAAAATTTTAATTATAGAATTTTCTAAGGAACTGTTTGTCATAAGAAAATAAAAGAAATTATTCGACATGAGATTAACATCATCGTCGTTAATTTAATTTACATTATAATCCTCGATTTTTGCATGGGAGGATGGTTTTTTAATTTAATTTACATTATAACCCTCGGTACTTGGGCCGACCTCAAAGCTGAGATTAAACAAATAAAAGTTAAATTTTATATGGGCTTGTAGGGCCCAATAGTGAAAAAGCCTATTTCATGCATTGTTTTGCCTGCAGAAAGAGGAGAAGAGGTGAGCGATGGAGAATCGTGGAAACTCCTTACTCCATTGTCTTCACGCAGGCTGAGAACCGAATGCATGCCCAAATGCTATAATGCTTCATTTGCTTGGCTTTTAATCTCCATTGGCTTGTGTCTCAACTTTTTAGTGTATTGTTGTATGTGCTTGTGTTACGAGTCGAGACGTGGCTCCTGGTTTTGCTGGGAATGAGGTTTCTTTACTGACACGAAATTTACACATCTTTATTCTGCATCGACCCCGTAAGGGAATAACAGTAATCCTCTTGGTCCATTAGCTTAAAATCGAACCTTTCTGAGCCACAGAGAAACTAACACCTTAAACCCTAACAAAGCATTTGAAGTTATTCACACAATAATTTGGAAACAACATGTGTATTGAATTAAATTGAGACCTCAGTAACAGATACAATGCTGTGAGATTCTTTGTGAATAACATAAAACTAAGAATAAGAAACGGCCCTTAAAGGCAATTACTTGAAATCCAACAATCTGCTGGTGATCATCAGTTGCAAATGTCAGGAACTGGCAAGTCCTTCAACTGCAACTGTTTGTTCATCCACTGCCAGTTTTCTAGGGTTACTTCTCCTCCGAGAGCACGGATGACCGATCCGCCACTGCAGGATCCCACTTTGCAACATTCTGCCAAAGACAACCCCTTTATTAATCCGTACAGAAACCCGCTTGCGAATAGGTCACCTGCTCCCGTGGCATCAGTTGCTATTGTCTCTCCTATGGCTGGTACTTGTACCACCTGATCAAGAAGAGATGAAAATACTTATTCGTTGTGCACTTTAGGATCCTTCACTTCAGCCAAAATCTAACAAGAAAAGTGAGATCTTGATATAGATAAAAGGTAAAGGTGATTAAACACCAAAGGTTCTAGCTTTTTTAAAGATGATTCATATATACATACCCTTCAGTCCCAGCAACAACCTAACCACAAAGGGGAGCTTTTGAATCACAATTTGAACTACAGCTTTGTATGGCAAGATTTTTCTCATAAGCGAGCAAAAAGAGTTGAGGCTCAGTGAAACGCAAAGCTACTTGATAAGTTACCGAGTTATTTTAGAAAAGCAAACCTCTTTATCATGTTTTGCAATGCACCCTTTAGACCCTAAAGTTACCACAGCCCATCTGCAATGTCTGCTTAGGAACTCAAGAGCAGCCTCCGGGCCTGCTTCTTGCTCACCCCTGAAAATCACAATCTAGAGCTTAAGAGTATTTCATGGACTCAAGCGAAAGGGTTAAAAAAACCTTGAGCATATCTTTGCAGGGGATAAAGAAACATCAATTACCTAAGCAGTTCTGCTGCTTCGTCCTCGTTAGCAAAGCAAAGATCTATGCTACCAGACTCCAGAAGCTGTCGAAGCTCTGATCTAGAATTCCGGACCATCTAGTCACAAGAATTTATAAATTTTTAATTCAAATGTAAAGCTCAAAAGCTTAATCATTTGTAAAGCCACAGATCATATTTCAAAAGGAGACTTGCAAAAAAGAGTTTTTTTTTTCACTGGTTGCTCCAAATATATACCTCAAAACTAGCTAAATCCAACGAAACAGAAAGACCTTCTTGCTTGGCAAATCGAATGGCAGCTTGAATTACTTCTAAATTAAGAACTGCATATCTTAGAACCAACCACTGTAACAGAGAAAGACCATCAACAACGTTTTATGAACAAATCTCCATAAATTTTCAATGCTTCCTAATGGCAAAGAGAGATTAGAGGAGCTAGGCTTTAACCTTAGAGCCTGTGAAATCTTCTTTGCTTAATTCATCCGCCTGAAACAGAATTAGCTTTTACCATCCTGTCTTATTAACAAACCAATTCACTATATCTATACATCCTTAAAAAGGAGAATACACAAACCTGAATCTTCACAGCACTCGAGAGACATGGTCGCATTGTTCGATTACCAGAGTCATCAACCAAGCAAACGCACTAAAAGAAACAACAACACTAAAAAATATCAAAACCAACTCTTTCCCAAAAAAATAAGCACAATTTCAAAGTTTGGCAAAAGACCTGAGCAGTGGAACCTTTCTTCTTCCTCAGCTTTGAGATACTGACACCACTAAAACCCATGTTGCTCACAAACAATTGGCCTTGTTCATCGTCTCCATAAGCCCCGATGATACCCGTGGCTATACCGAACCCAACGCTCAAGCCTCTAACTGTATTGGTTACACTTCCACCAGCCATTTTCTTTAATGGAGCAATACTTATATGTGTATTAAGCTCTTTTAGTATGTGGTCTAACTCATCCTTTTGCACCTAGAATTAAAAAAAAAAAAAAAGGAACCGCTTAGTACAGATTGACACTGATTCCAAACTCCATAGCTATATAAGCAAACACAACTTAAAATCCAGATTCCGATTCCAGAGTATAATCAAAGGAAGATTCAAACTTTTGACTAAACCCACATCAAAAAACGCGATCACCGGGAATTTAAGTCAAAATTGCACAAAGAAAACAGAACGAAGAGCTTACGGGAATGGAGCCACCACGATCACCGGGAATTTGATCGAGTAAAGACCAATCGACGGGAGCGACGTTATCGATAAGAGCAGCGGGTTGGAGTCCAAGTACGAGTGGAGCAACTTCGGGGATCTTGGGCAAGGCCTCAGCTCCCATTCTCTGAGATATCTCTCTATCTCTTTCTCTGTTTCTCAGTGTGTGTATCTGTGTGTTGTGTAATCTCTGTAAGGCCTTGCCCGATTTTTCTCCTCGGTCCCGTCTCAGTTTTTATATACGGCGGGTGGAGACGAGGCCAGGAATAAGGAGGAGGATGGTTATTGGATATTTACGAAACTGCCCTTTCAGAAATCAAATCAAATCTTGCAAGTTTGTAACTGATAAGATAATTCCCTTCGTTTTTTTCTTGTTGTCTTTCTTTGTGATGATTTAATTTTATTGAATCGTGTCATTGAGTGTGAGTGTGTGACAAATAGTGAACAGTTTTCTTTATTTTTCTCGACAAAAAGTGAGTTTTAACCAAGAAAAAGTGGAGGTCCAATATCAATCTTGGATTTTGATATGATAGTATTAGTACTACACATTGCATTTGGCGCCGCTTTGCTTTATGTTACACTTTATCCTGTACTGTTACCATATACCATTATTTCTAGGAGCCTCATTGCTCTTTGAAATGCTAATAAATGCATTATTTCTAGGAGCCTCATTGCTCCAGACTTATTATACCTTTTAATTTGTGTGTACACTAACAATCATGGACAACATTACACATTTTAGTTTTATGGTTCTTTCTGTTTTTAATAAGATCATCTCTAATCCCACTATATTTTTCTAATTTTAGAGTAAAAATTTCTCCAACCATACTCTATTTTTAACTCTAAAATAGAGATTTCTATTTTTTTCTATATTTAGAAATCTCTATTTTCAATTTACACTAAAAATTTTGATCTCTATTTCCAATTTACACTAAAATTTGGAGATCTCTATTTTAGAGTTGGAAATAGAGTAGGGTTGGAATAAAACTCAACTCTAAAATAGAGTTGTTACTCTATTTTGAAGAAAAAAAATAGAGAAATGGGTTGGAGATGCTCTAAGAAGGCAAAGTGAGAGTGTTACACGATGTCTTGTGGTTTAAAATATTGAGATCTACAAGGAACTAGGGAGAATCCAATTATTCGTATTATTGTAACGAATGGTTGATTCCTACAGAAACAGCAACCAAAAGCTGGAAAACAAAGACAAATGGAAACAAAAGAGAAATTTCAAGAAAAGTAACGGCCTTTGACAAAAAGAAAGAGACGAATCATAATAATAGGTAAACGATACAAGATTTGATTTTTTCAAAAATCAAAAGACGACCAAGCAAGCGTAATTCACGGTACCAATACCATCAACCCCCACTACTAATAATTTGCAGTTATTATATAAATATATCAAGTTTGGATCTTTATTCTTCGTGTTTGCCTAGCAACATAGGCGCACATGGCTTTGCATAAGCACATGCATCAGACTATTATTCACTCATGTTTCATAAATTTGATTCTTACGTTCAAAAGACCAAAGTATTAGCATCCATAGTTTGATCTGACAATACCATTCCCTAAGAATCCATGACAAAATGTCGATCAAAGCTTCTCCAAAAGCTGTAAATTCGTCTACCCTAATGTACTCTACCTGCCATTATTCAAACCAGAGACCGAAACATAATCCCCTTGAACATCTCATACTATAGGGTTACGATCAGTAAAACATACCTCGGGAAAATCAGTTCACATTAGAAGGACGCTTGGTTTCTTTATCAGGCTGTATGTTGTTAGGAAGGTTAAGCTCTGATGGAGTTTCTCTCACAATACCGAGCATCGAGTCATACTCCTCGTCCTTTCGAGCATGCTTCTTGCGTAGAACCTTCTCAAACTCAATTGCATTTAATGGCTTTGCATTCTCTGCAGCGTGAGCCTGTGCGAGGTTTGAGTAGTTTGTTGCTGACTGGGAGATAAAAGCAATTTCCTCATCAGTGAGCTTCCTGAGGAACCTTGCTGGGTTTCCTCCCCATACCTGAGTCATTAAAGACTAATGCATTAGAACATTTTAAATCTGGCAGCAAATATTGCTGTTGAAGGAAATAAATCGGTCATGATGAGATACAAACACCCTTTGGCATTCAAATGCTGGTATACTATAACTAGAATAGAAGAACATTTACACTTTCATCAATTTGACTTTTGTTAGGCCATCTGAAACGTGGATAAGAATACGTTGCATCTAGATAGAGAAGAAGAATTACAGACTCAAAACTGTATTTCAATTTTACACCTAATCTCTTATACTCTCAGCATTAGAGATGATTACCATTGAAAGCAAAGAACAATAATAATATCAATAATAAGCCTATGGTGTCTAAGTAGCATTAGAAGTATGTCAGCACCAATGGTTATGGGGTTTCAGGTAATCAGAAATGTTTACACAAAATCATACCTCTCCAGAAGGAATTCTGGTGTTTTGTCGTACAAGCGCACCAGCAGCAACCATCCCATGCTTTTCAACCACGACCCCGTCAAGAAGTGTCGCCCCCATCCCAATAAAGGTCTCATTCTCAACAGTACATCCATGTAAAACAGCACTATGACCTGTTACATACCTAGTTTAACACTATAGCCCAATTGCTTCTTGGAGATGCATCAATATTAGACAATTACAGAATAAACAGTAAGAGATTCCCACTAACCAATGGTTACATTGTCTCCAATGATGGTAGGATGCACCTTCCCGCTTAAGTTTGATTTTGCCACATGCACAAGTGAATTGTCCTGAATATTAGTTCCTGACCCAACACTAACGGTGTTCACATCCCCTGCGCAGAAAAAAAGAGAGTATGTTAGTCCAGTTTTTCCTGGTAAAGTACTAACAGGCTTAACCATACAGTACCAATGTCTTATCACATACCAGCATTCTGTACAAAAGGAAAACCGTATTCTATTACCATTAAACCTAAGCATGCGCATCACAAAAACAACAAATAAAAATCCAAACTAACTTGCACTATGGATTCAACTCAAATTCGATATAAGGGGAGATCATAGACCCATTAGAATTACAGCAAGAATCATCAAGATATAAAGAAATAATACTTGAGTTAAGGCTTCATCGGTAATGCTAAGCTCCACATTGAGCAGTCTTATTCATCACTTAACCATAAAAGAAGAGTAAAGAACAGATATTCGTTTGCAGTTGACCTAGGATACAGAAGTAAATGATATCTCAAACCAAACTTCAGTCACTACATAAGAAATCCCAAATCAGCCAAAAACCAAACACTGGCTTAGTAGCTTGCTCACCTCGTAGTACGCATCCATACCAGATGGACGATCCTCTTCCAATCTGAACGTCCCCAATAACTGAAGCGCTTGGTGCCACAAAAGCTTCCTTATCCACAATCGGAGCCTTATCAAATACGTTCATCAGTGTCCGATGCCTTGACACTATAGAGAAAGCCACAATTACATATGAACAAATATCAGGACCAGCAAAACACATTCCTATAAGAGTGCATCCAATTAATCCCTTCTGCTACTCAAATCCAGAATCGCTATACCTACAAATACAAAAGATCTCAATCCCAGATCTCTAACGTAATAGACGAGCTGAGTAACTCAATCGAAAATCCTCACTCATACGAATTCGAAATTGGAGTGAAAACTAGAGCTACGCTGAAGCTTACGTTGTTCTCGGAAGTAATTTTTGCCTTGAAGGCGACAACCGAGGCGATCGAGAGCCTGACCGGTCTCACGGATCCAAAAACCAACCGAGTAAAATGCTCTGCCTAGGGTTCCCATTGATCTTCAGCTTCTTCAAGTTCACAGGTAAGCAAGGACTCTACAGTGACGGAATAAGACGAAGATGGTCGAAGGTGAAGACTGAAGACTGAAGGGAAAAGCAAATGAGCGAAAATGGATTTAACACGGGAATATTCTGGGACGGCGAAACAAATTAGTGACTTACTGTTACGGTGATTTAATCTGGTTCAAGCGAACCAAAATTAAAAACTGAACCAATTCTAATTCGATTTTACATTTTAAAAGAACTGAATCTAAAACGGTAGTTCCATTCAACCGATTTATATAGGAATTAATGTTTCAAATGGCAGTAAAAGATGAAATAATTAAAAGATAAGAATTATGGTAGTTGGGTAAGCAAACCGAAGAGACTTAAGTTGGGGAGATCTTGTTTGACAGACCTATGTAGAGGAGAGAATACAAATGACAAGCGATATATTACCGTATCGTCCTAGCAAAACTAAATTTTAAATTTTAAAATTTTAAACTTTAACATCTATTTCGTAAATTAGATATTTATATAAAGATGATATCCGCTCATTTCATAAATTATAAGTTTATAATTATGAAATATAAAATCATTTTTCTGCAACAACTTAAAAACAACATAATACGAAATAAATTCACTGCTAATTTGATAAATTACACGCAAAAAAAAAAATCATCACATAACTGCTGTGTACCTAATTTCCATTTTTCTTTTGTCATCTACTTTAATTACTTTTTCTATAATATTCAGTATGGATTTTGTTGCTATATACAGTATTTTTACAAAACTGAACGGTCAAAACCTGCCGACCAAAAAAATATATGGCCCTATCAATATACGAATCGTTTGTTGCAAAACGCACAACACGTGAAAAAGATAACATCGGGTAAAAATGGCCCACTAGTAGGTCACAGGTGGAGGTGAGTAATTCAGTTTAAGAGCTTTAGCCTTCATTCACTGATTGACACAATCATTCATCCGTCGCTGCAAAAAAGAAAAGGAAACATATCAAGATGGCTCTCGAAATATGCGTGAAAGCTGCTGTTGGTGCTCCTGATCACCTCGGCGACTGTAACCCTCTTCTCTCTCTCTCTCTCTCTCTGTCTCTCTTTTTATAGTTCCCATTAAGCTTTTGATTTTGTAAATTCTGAGCTTTTGTCCATCGATCGTTAGGTAAACACTTTAATCAAAGTGTTTGTTTGTCGTTTTAGGTCCGTTCAGCCAACGGGTTCTTCTCACCCTCGAGGAGAAGAATCTTACCTACAAAATCCATCTGATTAACCTCTCCGACAAACCCCAGTGGTCAGTTTCTATCACGCCAAAACCCTAGATCGCTCTAACTTGTTTCACTTGTTCGTTAGTTGTTTGAACTTCATGGCATAAATCTCTGTTTTTTACTTGTATAGTGTTGGTACTCTCATGGGCTGTGTTGATTTCTATGAATATGAGCTATGTTAACCGGATAATTGGATTGGGTTTGGTTAGTTATATTACGAGACAAGTGTTAACCGGAACTTGGCTAATATGATGCAGGTTCTTGGAAATTAGCCCTCAAGGGAAAGTACCTGTGCTTAAGATCGACAACAAGTGGGTGACTGATTCCGACGTCATCGTTGGTATCCTCGAAGAGAAGTATCCTGATCCACCTCTCAAGACTCCTCCTGAATTTGCCTCTGTTGGATCCAACATTTTCGGTACTTTCGGGACTTTCTTGAAGAGCAAAGACTCCAATGACGGATCTGAACAGGCCTTGCTTCATGAGCTAGAAGCTTTGGAGAACCATCTCAAGAGTCACAATGGTCCTTTTATCGCCGGGGAAAGAGTCTCCGCGGTGGATCTAAGCTTAGCACCAAAGCTTTACCATCTTCAAGTCGCTCTTGGCCATTTCAAAAGCTGGTCTGTCCCCGCGAGCTTGCCCCATGTCCATAACTACATGAAGGCTTTGTTCTCTCTTGACTCCTTTGAGAAAACTAAGACCGAGGAAAAGTATGTGATCTCAGGATGGGCTCCCAAGGTCAACCCTTGAAACTACGAACCACTATGAGACCATTGGTGATAAGGTGGTTCAAGGTCTCTCTTATATCTGTTAAATAATGTACTTGGACCTTTTATGTTATGTATTGTATCAATCGAATAAGAAGCCTCGTTTAAAATAAGATATGCGTCTAATATCAAATCTCAGATTAACAGTAGCTACACGCCACATAAAGGACGAGTTTTTTCTCAGACAAACTGGTTAAGAAACTCATCGACGCCTGTGTACTTGACCTCGGGGTAAAGCTCGGAAGCCTCAACTCCAAAAGAAGGGTCTATAGTGAAGTAGGTAAGATCGGCCTTCACAAGTACCGTATGGATCAAACCCACCACAAAATCCATTGGAGGCTGAGTCTCTGCGAATGCAAGTGACTCATTTAATATTTTGGACTGATTATTATTATTGGATATCAAAAAATTTAAGGTTTAAGTGATCATCACCTTGGATGTTTTTAAGGAGTTCTTCCTCTGAAATATAAGTCTTCTCGAGGGTCTTGCCAATCTTGCTCTCCCACAAACCGACCATATCGTTCTGCGATACAATGTTCTTGGGCGGGTGAATGTACAGAATCTTGTTAACTGTTCTCGGGTCATCAACAGCTTTCAATGTATATGCAACAATGTCTTCTTCAGTGTTGACAATGGCTACAACGAAAAGAAAAGAATCACAGATTAGTACCACAATTGCAATTGGCTCAAATAATTGATGATGGCAACGCTTAAACCGACATCACAACCTTTGACATTGCCATTGTCGTAGATTGAAACTTTGTCCCTAGGAGGGGATCTGAGTCGCAAGTGGTATTGACCTAAACAAGGAACGAAAAAACCAGCAAAGCAACCTGTGACCACATACGTATAAGGTATCTTTGCGGCTTCTATGGCACGCCTTATCCGAGCTTTAGTGATGAACTCTGATAGTGTTGGCTCGATGGCCACCGTACGGTCCACGTCATTGCCAAATTCCGACGGCAAGAATCTCTGGATGACAAAAGATTAGTTCCAAATCTATTCAAGATCTTCTTGAGCCTAACATAAAGGATTTGTGTGTAGGCCTGGACATTCGGATATTTGGTTCGGTTCTGGGTATTTCGGATGGAGGGGTTTAGGATCTATTCGGGTATTTTAGAATTTCAATTCGGGTTCGGTTCGGTTCCGGATACCCAAATATCGGAAAAAAAAATCTTTAAAAAATGGTTAAATTTAAATAAAATTTGGTTATATTTTGACAAATATAATTAAGAACTTGCGGATATATTGATTATTTTGAGTATTTTGGTTATTTTGGTTTAAAATTAAATGATATTTTTAGATTTATAATTGTAATTTTGGTTAATTGGGTTATATCAAGTCTAAATATAATTAATATTTTGGGTATATAATTATATTTTAGGTTCGGTTCCCGTTTTTGGGTATAGGAGTTTAAGATCCGTTTGGGTATTTTTGTCGGTTCCAGATTCGGTTCTTTTTTTCAAGTCGGTTTCGTTTCCGGGTATTTTGCCCAGCCGAGTGTGTGTATATAATCATATATATACAAAAAAACGGACCTTAACATTTCCAGATTCTTTGATGGCATCGATGATATTGATTTGATCTATAATTTGAGGCCGACCAACAGCTGATATTACGACATCGACTTGTTTAATCGCCCTCACTAAGCTCTCTTTATCAGTTAGACTTCCCTGTCGTCAGTATCAGCATTCCAATCGACAAAGATTCAGAACGAAATGCAGACAAAGTAAGTCAAAAGTATAAATATCATTTTGACAGTGATGATTGCAAACTATTTTAGGAAAAATTTGAAAAAGATTTATTGGACCTAGATTTGTTTTTTTTTCCTAATGGAGTATCTATTTTTA
The DNA here is from genome assembly GCA_018361395.1 of Boechera stricta. Lineage (NCBI taxonomy): Eukaryota > Viridiplantae > Streptophyta > Magnoliopsida > Brassicales > Brassicaceae > Boechera > Boechera stricta. Next base: position 2,833,603 of record CM031539.1, on the reverse strand, counting down.
TTAAATTCAGATATTTTCCATTAATATCTCTAAAAATAGCCATTAATTTTTTTTGACTAATGATATAAAAATAATTCGTGATGTTTTGCATAGTCCAAATTATAATGTTTTAAATAAATATTTTCATAACTTTTTTAGAAAATATTTCATCCTAAATCATCTACTCAAAACTCAACTTACTGTTGAATAAGCATCCATAAACAGTTAGAAGACATCCGAATCCTAAACTTTCCCATATTGGGATCAGCGTTATTCGTTAAGATAACAAGATTTGAACTAGACACTCGCAAGAGAAGAGAGAAGTTACGTACGTAGAGTATGGTGACGCCAAGATCTTTGAAGCTCTCGATGAGTTTGGCCTTGACTGGATCGGAGAGAGAAGCTTCTCTAACCAGAGCGAAAGTGGCGTGGCCGGACTTAGCGCTTCCTTCGACGATGAACTTTCCGATGTAACCTGTCGCCCCAATCACCAGAATCCTGCTCGTCATCTCTCTGCTATTTTTTCTTCGAGTTGGGTTTCAGAGAATAGAAAGGAGAGTAGACCGACTCAGATTTATCGTGTCTTTATCATTTTTTTGGTCGGTGGAGCCAACGACCGCGAGGTAAGTTGAGGTTACCTTAGCTAAATCACTTTTGACCCAAATCAAAGGATTGAGAACATCGATTTGGGTTGAAATAAACTCTATTAGTTGATTAAAACCCAAAAAGCCGAGATTACAATTGAAACAAAGATTGGCTTTTATCTATACAAGGATCAAGGAAAGCTTGAGAAAGGAGGATGAGAAGGAAAAACCCAAAAATGAAATTGGTACTAAGATCACGATGATTATTGACACATAAAAACACAAACGTGATATAGCCGGACACGCCGGACACGCCGGAAACCAAAGCCGGATTCCACCGGAAAGTAAAGCTGGAACCGGACTGCCAAATAAGACGGCAAAGCCGGACCACGTCCGGACACGTGGAAATTTTTCACCAACTATTTTTGTACTTCTCGTACCAAAATATATTAAAAGAACATTTACTAATCCACATCTAAGATTACACCCCACACAACCACAAAGTCTTTACATAGTACATGTAAAATATAAACAATTTACATGTAAAATATAAACACATCTTAGATTAAAACCTTACACCATTTGTTACATATTTTACTCACATTCACATACTATAACATGGCCAACACATTGAATAAACCACCATTTCTATATGTGACATATATGATTAAATCACCACAAAAGACTGACTAATCACAATTCACACATATGATATATGTGATTAACAGGTGATTATAGCGTCATTACTTGCGCGCGATTTTGGCGATGTGAGCTACTTGGAACTGCGGCACGTAATTGTTCGGTCGACTCTCTTCCTCCCTCGGCTCATTCAAGAACGCCCAGACGCTTCTTGTCCACCTGACCAACACATCAATTTATAAATCTTTATAAGATTACGAGTTTGATATGAGACTGTGTAGTATCAAAATTTTATATTACCATCCACTTTTCTTGCTTTGGTTCTCAAAAAGATCTTCTACTCTCTTCTCCTCTTGTGATTCGCTTTGTGCAACTTCCTGCGAACAATTTCAAAGGCTTTTTAGATCATTTTATTTATTATTTTGGTAATTTTTCAAATCTAAATCTGATATTCCTAAAGATCACTGATAAAGAAATTTTCTCTCTTTTTTTTTTTTGGTTGGGAATTAAGATATAGATAATTGAAAAGTTTGGTCTTAACCTGAGTTACCAACTTGGAAACGGCTTCAACATGTTCTTCGTCATTCTTCTTCTTTGTTTTCCAAAAAGTTTCGATTTCTTCTCTTGTTGGTGACTTGCACCTTCTCACTGAATTATGTTAATTTCGGAAGAAAAACCATCAGTCAGTTACTATTATTTAATCAAACATACGATATAATTCCATATATGCATGCTTATTAATCATAAGTATATGTATGATGATATTAATTACCTGAATTAGAATCCCTAACTGGAGAGTCCCATCCTGACATTAAAGAACCCATTTGCTCTTAATCTTTTTTTTTTTTTGGTAATAGATTTGCTCTTAATCTTTTCCAATTGTCTTGTTAATTTTCTGATATAAACATTAATGTCTTAACATTCTTCTATATATAGTGCTTTATGCAAGTATGCAACTCATCTAGATAATTCTTATCCCCAAAGATATTTACTTCGCTATTCGGTCTAAGTTCGTATAATTTTAATAAGAAATCCATAACTTTTTTTTTTGGATTTGGAAAACTCCGGTAAAAGCCCACTGATTTAAGTAGTGGATTTTATTAAATTAATAAATATATACACGGAGATAATATTATTTTAACATGATTTCACGTGATTGGATTTCCAACCTTATCTCGTCTCGTATGATTATTATTTATAGACGAATAGTAAAGTAACTAACCTTTAGATTTGGATCCCATTTTCTTTCGTTGAAGTGGAGGTTAATTAGTCCCTGATTCCAACATTTTTAGATAAGCCAAAATATAAAATCTCTTAAAAATAAACAATTACACAAAGATACAAAATAAAACATAACAAAAGATGATGTCGAAGTTTTGTCTTTTGGGATCGATATTAAACGTAACGAGGAGATAACCTTGGAAATTATTTAAGATGTACAAATCGATCCAAATTCAGATTTAGCTATATAACAAATATTAATCTGTTTTTAACTTCAACTACTAATAGTCTAAAGTTATTCTGCTAAAATTAATTAAACAACTAAATTCGTCTTTTTGGTCCTAGCTCGACAGAGCTGACGCGTGTACGATGCGTGGCAGACACATCACAATTCACGCATGAACAATATCTCCTGAAAATATCTTGAAGTTATACCCACTTGATGTATGAAATATCTTGAAGTGAAATTGTATTTTCGCTTCTTACAAAGTTGAGTTAGACGTCACGAGGAAATTGAGATCACAAAGAAACAAATTTAGCTAATAAAAGCAAATCAAATTCAAGTGTCCGCTTTCTTTTTATTTGTTTTGGTTTTGCGTTAAATGCGAGTTTAAAACCACTATGCTCGCCGACAAAACAAACCAACTATGCTTTGGATATAAGAAAACAAATTATTTATGCCTAATAAAATCTGAGGTAACAATTATGAAGCCGACTGTGGTTTAGGCAATGTTGTACCGGCTTACATTGTAGCCGGTTTAGGCGAATTTGTCAACTGACAAAAATTGTAGTGATCCGAGAGAAATTATTCGAATGATTCTTCTATCTTTTTTTATATGTTACGTCATGATTAGGGAGAGATAAAACTGATATAACTATGGAAACCTGAAAATTGAGAAACCAAAAAGAAAGTTGATTTCAGAAAAGAGCTCTTCTTGAAGCACTTGTTGGAAATGGAAATAGGAAAATTTCACAGCAGCAATAAAGATTTCCAAAATTCTAAGGAACAAGATTATTACAGAACACAGCTACAGTTTAATCAATGGAGGAAACACGAACTCGGAATGTGTGTTGACTCAGAACATTGAATTCAGAATGATGAATAAGTTTCCAAAAGATTACTCCACTTAAAAGACATTTTATCGTCTCATTTTACCATATCCAGACCCAAAAGCTCGAGGTGTTCCAAGCATATCCACCTTCAATGTCTCAGAAGGCAAAAACTTTCGAGCTTCCATATGCTTATACATTCTTCTTGCATCTTTCTCAAACCCACCTTTTTTCAACGCAGTTATAACCTTTTCAAACTCGTTAGGTCCCATCTGATCTTTCTTAGCTTCCAAAACCCCAAGAGCTTGAAGAGTCTTCTTCTCATTCCTGACTGTAGCATACATATAGCACAAGCTCACCTGGAGCTCAAATGGTGGAGCTTCTCCTAGCTGAGAGATTTTAACCAGAAGCTGCTCAGCTTCCTCGATAAGCCCAAGATTAGCCATCCAATCAACAAGAACAGTGTATGTGATCACCCCAATTTCAATCCCATCTTTCTCAAGCTGCAACAAAAGTCTCAGTGCCTTATCCAATGAATTCTCTCCCTTGTATGCTTGGACCACATTTCCAATGCACTTATCATCGGGTTTGTGCCCAAGCTTTCTCATTTCATCAAAGTTGCTTTTCGCTTTATCTGCCTGTCCTGCTTTCCCGTATGCTTCCACAAGTAAACTACACGCTTCAAAAGTGAGTGGATCGATTGAATCGATCTGCATTGAAGAAGAAATCCCTGCAGCTCCATTGGCGTCTCCCATTTGTGCATAAGCTCGAAGCAGAGCCATGTAAACTTCTTCTGAAGGTTTCATTTCCTTTGCTAACATTTCTCTCATCAACCTATCACCTAGTTTAGGCTTGCCAGCGTTTACATAGCCCATGATCATGGATGTGTAGATCTTCTCGTCTGGCTGTAACCCATAGCTCTTCAAGTTTTCAAATGCCTCAGTTGCACGCTCAAGGTTTCCTGATTTACTGTACATATGAACCAACGCAGTGGCAGTTAAAATGTCTGGAAAGATCCCATTTTGAGACATTTTCTTTAGAATTCTCTCAACATCTTCATTGTGGTTCTCTTTAGCATGGACGTGGATGAGTTTTGAGTAGTCCGAGATACTTGCCTTGAACGATTTCTCATCCAGGACAAGTTCTGCCACCTGTTAAAACACCAAAACCAGCACCAATTGATTAAAACACAACATGACACGCCTCCTTGATTGCTCATCTTCCGAAGGAATGCTAGATATATGTATACAAGTACCACCATCTAGATATATAACACAACCTAGACTATCAAATTAAATGACAACAAGAATCCTATTAAAAGAACTAAAAGAAATCAAACCACAGGACTTCAACTCAACCCATTGGAAAAAAAACGTGATTAATTTGATATAAGTCAAGAACCAACAACACTAAAGGAGTAAGCCATTTCCCAAAACAATTATGCATCAAAATTTCAGGTCATTTCAAGAATACAAAATTAAAAGTCTAACCTTTAAGTATGCGTTGGTGTTTCCTTCTCGCAATTGATTAAGTAAAGCAATCCAATCCACACGGTTAGGCTCCAGTAACTCAGCCCATTCAGCAAGCAATCCTGAAGGATCATCACCTTCTTGCAAAGACTCAAGCTTCTCCATAACCAATTTACACTTCCCAGTTACAGGTTTTGGCTCTTTCCAATCAGCCTCTTCCTCAGCTTCATGAATCTTATCCGCAATTTTACCCCATTTCGGATCCGATAACTCAAGCCCATAAATCTTGTACTTGAACTTCCCCTTTCGTTTAGGAAGAGAAATACTCCGAGGTTCAACTTCACCAGAGGCAATAGACCCTTCTTCTTCTTCCTTTGCATCCAATGTTTCAGATTCCCTTAAATTATCCAAATCACGTTGCTGTTCCAAAGTCTCATAAAATTCAGCGTCTTCCATTTTCTCCCGTGCCCATTTGAATCTAAGCTCTCTAAGCAAATCTCCACGAATACCAATTTCACCGGCAAACCTACACATCTCCATCACTTCTGGAGATTGAACGTATTGCTTCATCTTCTCCTTCTTCCTCTCTTTCTCCATATCTTTCAACACTGTATTACTAACTTCCCAGATAGTAGCCCATAGATCATCGCTAAACTCAGATGATGGTGAAGGTGGAGCTGATCCAACTTTATTGAATCCACCTCTTTCGATCTCTTCCACGACTTTCTCAACAATAAGCAAAAGCATACCATCAATCATCTTCTTGTCACAATCTGGGTAAGCTTCTGAGACTTTCCCACGCATTATCCAAACGAATCGAGAGAGGAACTCGTTTGTTGTCCCATCTTCGTCTTCGTCTTCTTCATCTTTTTCCTGGTCATTTGAGTCGTCAATGGCGGCACTAGACTCACTGAGTCGGGACTCACGAGTAAAGTGGAAATATCGATTGAAAGATGAAATGGGTCTAGGGATTTCGTCATTTTTTAATAGGGTTTGTTCGTCATAGCTTTTCAGATGACGATCAGAGTGAGAAATTGACGATGTAATGGCGGAGAAGTCTCTGCATAAAGTTGGGGTTTTTGAAGATAATAGTGAAATGCGATGGATCGCTTGTCGAGAGACAAGGAAAGATTTCATCTTTTCTCTGAGGGTTTAACAGAGATGAAGGTAGAACGATAAATCTCGGCAAAACCCTAGCAGTAGCAAAAAAATGGTGAAGAACGAAGAGGTCAAATCACAGAAATGGTACTCGAATTAGGGTTGCCTTGCCGTTTTTCTCTCTTCGCTAATTGGTATTAGCAAAAAGAACCCTCAATTTTATAAATAATACTCTAAATTATCCCGTACATTCTAAATTCTCTGTTTTGACCCTAGGCTCATTTCTAATCGGGGCAATTCTTTGATCTAGTAAGAAAATTTTGATTTATACATTTAACACAAATTATAATGATTACTTAAAGGTTAACTAATATAAAAAACTAAAAACAATTATCGAGTACATCCAAAACTCGTGATCTAATTTTACAGATATTTATAGATCAATAGTTGTAGATCTATATATATTTATAGGTCATGTATAATCTATAAATATTCATCTAGTTTTTACGTCAAAAAATTATCCTTGACCAAAAGATCATTAATTCGTTCATGACGGGATTGATTTTTTATAGTGACCAAAACTATATCTCATAGCTAACAAAAATTTATAGTGAGTAGAACATGATGTGGATCATTCACATTTATCGTGGAGCTTAGCTACCAAATCCCATTTTCTTGATTTAAAACTTTATTTCTGATGAATTACGTGATCTTCTAATTTAAACTGGAAAACACTATACTATATGTCTTAAAATTTGTATAGATGTTATGTGGTATAAGTATGTTTGCTGCCCCATGGAAGAACGGTTAAAAAAAGGTGCTATTAAGCTATGAGAGACTACACAATATTAATTTTCCAAATTCTTATAAATCGTACATATATTAATAAATATAAATAATTAAACATTAAACTTGTTATAAACTTATAGCTGTAGCGATAAATTCATTTTCATAAAACAGAAAATAATAAAAATACAACTATGAATAAGAATCAATGCAGAGGTAGGGATATGGGAATTTTATCCCAAAGGAAGACGATAATATCTCTTATGGTATTATTCTTTTTTCAGCAAATTTTAAGTGGCTCTTATCAAAATGGTTGTCGTCCAAATTTGCATTCCTCCATCACACGAGATAAGTTGTTAGAATCAAAACAAAGTGCCCAAGAGTATATATCGATCCATCTCCTTCAAATTATTATTAATGTGTATATATAATCGATAATAACAAAATGAATTAAAAATCTCCATGAAGTATGGTACATGAGATGACATATCGAATCCGTAATTCGATCTTCAGATTTTTCATATCAAACGATGATTATGTAAAACCATGTTTCCAGTTTGGAAAAAAACATTTCTTATGTGAATAAAACTATTATACTTCATCGTATCAGCACATTTTTTCTAGTTACAATATAGCTAAGGTGAATCTGATTCATTGGAGTATAAAAGACGGGATCTTGTTTGTCCACTCTTTTTTTCTCTGAATACCAGTGTGTTTAACTTTTTTCTTTTAAGATTTTGATGATTCCTTTATGTGATTATGTTAAAAAAAAAAAAAAAAACGATTCCTTTAGATAGCACACTATAATTACTAACAGGTCTGGATTTTCGTTCAGGATATTCCAATTATCATAAAAGAGAAAGAAGATTTGAATCACATAATATTTTTACGGGATAATTCTACTTCTGCGCAGTTTATAGGGTTCAATAGATAATAGTTGAACGTTTAAAACAAAAAAATTCATACATAGAGAAAGATTTATTTAATCGTTTATCTAGAATTTATATCCAGTTGAATTATTTTTAAGAAAAATTTGAAAATATAGTGAATTTCATAAAATAATATGAATTGTTTGAAGATTCAAAAACTGTAGTGCATGCCTATTGCCTACCATTAAGCATGACAATTTTTCTAACAAATTCACATTTTTTTTTGTAATCAAATAAATTGGAGATGAATAGTATATCACTTATTCACATTTTCAAGTTTTGAAAACGTGATTCCACTATTTAAAATATTCATCAAATTTTCGCATTTTGAATAAGAATTCCGCTATATACCACTAGCGTGTTAAAAATATAATTAGGAAAAACAAAACGTGAATAATCTAATAAAACTAGTTTTTCAGAGTTTTATAATTATTATACAAAATTTTTTGTTCAGTTCGTTTCTTTAACAATTATTCAGTTATTTTGTTATTCTACTATTTATCTGATATATATACCATTCATACCCATTACAAATTAAATCACTGTAAACGAGTTGCTAATATTTATATGAACACATATGAACGTTAATGGTTGAACTGTCTACACTATTCACTCAAAAACCGTATGGACCCAAAAAAATGTAGACCCATAAAAAATTTTATAATTCTTTATTTTGGTATATAACATAAAAAAATTGGATAAATACTACAACTTGTGGAATTTCTCAACTCTCTTTTCCTCCATATAAGGAGCCTATTTTGGCATTCGTTTGTATTCGTAACTTAGCATCGATCCCTTTTCTTTCTCTTCTACGGTTTATAAATCTCATATTTTTTTTTCTAAAAGAAGTTAAATAAAATGGCCTCAAGTTCTATGCGCTCTAGTTCATCTTGGACGTCTAAGCAAAACAAGGTGTTTGAGAGGGCTTTAGCAGTTTACGATAAAGACACTCCCGACCGTTGGCAAAACGTAGCTAAAGCAGTCGGAAGTAAATCTGCAGAGGAAGTCAAACGTCACTACGACATCCTCGTTGAAGATCTCATGAACATCGAACAAGACTTAGTACCTTTGCCTAAATACAAAACCGTCGATGTTGGAAGTAAATCAAGAGGCATCAATGATTTTGATTTGAGGTAAAATCTTTTTGTCCTACCAAATCTTTTAGAATTTGTGGTCGTTTTGTGAATTATACTATGGCTAAGACCAAATTTTTAGAATTTACATTCGTTTTTGTGATTTCTATTGTGATTTAATAGAAAACATGTGATAGTAAAAATCGTTTAAATATCTGATAAGTATTGGACTAACATGAATTAGTTCTTTTGGTAGTAGTATATACGTTGATATTAGTGATGAACGTTAGACTATATAATAATAAAATAATATGTATAATAATAAGAAACATGCAACCACACGCACCATCCCTTCTCTATTTCCGGCATTCTCATTAAAAGGAAAGGAGTCACATGAAATCTAATCCTGTTTGTGCATCATCACATGCTCATTGTCCTCAACTTTGAATCTTATATATGTATGATAAGATGTTATATATATATATATTGTATATATCTAATTTTATATTATTCGTATATGATTAGATATAACCGTATATAAATATGCAAAAGTGATTCTAACTTTTCACTGGTCGGTGATCAACAAAAGTGCTATCTTAGAGTCGAGTTGTTTACCAAGCAACACTGGAACTCGAAAAGGCTTTAAATTAATTAAATACTCAAGTTGTACTAACTTTTGTTAATAACTCTATTGGTTTTTTTGGGACAGGTTAGTGAAGAATATGAGAATCCAGTGAAAAGGTCTGTTACGTTGATGTGAAGATTGCTATGTAAAGATTCAAAGGAATATATTTCTTCTTGCTTACTGATGAGTTTATCGTTCCCTTTTCATTGTGCTTCTTATTTCTTCTGTTTAATCTTATTTCACATCAATCATGTAGCTATTGTGGTTTTGTCTATTTGAATTATATAATTCGATTATTAATTCCTTTTCGTGAATTTTGTTTTTGTTTTATCGATAGTTTTAGTTATATAAACTAGCTTACATCAAGAGGCGATATGTACTGGTCCACTTCCACCTAGTAAACTAGTTACGTAATTTTTGTTTTCTGAAACCTGTGAAATACTATGTGTTCTTGCAATTTGAAGCATCTAAAGTGACCAACCACAGTTGGATTCGTAGTGGAAAAATTCGAACTCTAATTTTCCAGTCCTAGAGTAAATCTTTTAATAATTATTGAACCGCTATGAGTTGGTTAACATGTAGAGTTTATTTTAATATTAACTTTAAAAATATATATATATATATATATATATATACTAAAGCTAAAATATCACATGTAAATAAATACATTTATAAAATTTTAAAGAAAACGATTATCACTATATGGACCCGATAAAATGAATATACGGAAATAACAACAAAACTGATGCTTAATTTGGAACTCGCATGAAAACTAAAGCCATCTCACGTCGTACTATTTTCGGCGTAACCTCCACGAACGGTGGATCGTTACACCGGCGAATAAAACCATATTAAATTAACTTTTCAGTCTCCTTCGCATATAAATATAGAACTTTCAAATTAGACCATTTTATAGTCTTTACAGCTTAAACCATTTTATTACTTTAAGTTTTAATTAAACGAACAAATAAGAAGACGAAAATTAGTTTGTGGAAGTTAGGATGGCGAGAATATCGATGGCTGTGGTGTTGTCGGTTATGCTACTTGTCTCGATAAACTCGGTGGAAATCTTGGCCGAGGAACAGCCGACGGTTGGGCAGAGACTAGACTCCGCCGTGACGGGTCTCACCAATGCATTCAATGAACACGGCGGCCCACAAGCCGTTGACACCGTATCCTCCACCATCAAATCTGCTTACGGATGGTTCAGTGATAAAGCCAAGTATGTCTATGATTCTTTTGAATATTTTTAATCTTTTTGGTAAAAATTTGTTTTGCTATTCCGTAATGTTTATTTTTTTATTCGTGGTGAATTTAAATTCGATAGTAACATGATAATTGTACTAATAATGAAACCCAACCCATATGGCGTTTATAAATCCATTTGATAGCTATACTGTGATTTCTATATAAAAAAACTGCTCAAAATTGGTAACTTTCAATCCAATCAATAGTATCTCACCTAGGTTAAACAATATAAGAACTGAGCATTTATATTATTCTTAATTAATTTTTTTATGGTTTAAAGGGGGAGAAATAACAAACACCATACGTATGATTTTGTTCCAATAAACTATAAGCACCATTGTTGTCTAAAAGTTTCCATAATCACTCCTTAATATATAATTTTTTTTCTCTTTCTGTAGGGAATGGGGAATCCACTTCTAAAAGGAGGAATAAGTAAAGTTTTTTAATTTGCGGTGCGTTTATATACCAAAAAGAGCTGAAGATCGGACCATTGAAAAAAAGAAAGAAAAAAGAAACGACTTGTGTAACTGATTTTATTTATTTCATCTTCAATGCATATGTAACCCTATGTCTTCAAACAAAATGCATGAGCTCGATTATCCCTCTCTCTAATCATACCGAACTATAAATCATTTTCTCAAGCAATATATGATGCGTCAATAAAATACCATCAATGTTTTCTCAAGCAATATATGATGGACCCATTATCATACGTTAACGTTGCTTGGCCCATTTCTATATTCGATAACGTCTACTAGACTCTATAGCATTGTTTTAAAAACTGGTCTACACAAAACGGTGATTGACCATAGCCATTATCTTCTAGACATTTGAATTAAATGATTTTGTTCGTTTAATGCCGCCTAGCTCCGCTTTTGTAACAAAATCATTTTATTTTTGTTTTTTACAAAGCTCAAGAACCTCCACAGTCGCCACTCGCCAATATCATAAGCAAGTATGACATACACACACATACATTGTCTCATCAGTTGAAGCTAAGGGTACTTTATGACCCAGTTTTCTTCCGAAAGCATTTGTTCCCATTGTTTCGGCATCTTCATCAAACACCATATATAGTCAAGATTCATGGCTCATTAATACTTATCCAAGATTACTATACTTTCCACATTTTAGTTTCGAGTTATGTTTACAAGAGAAAATGTTTTGTGTCATTGTAAGATTTAGGGTATTGACGAAAGTAGAAAAATGCTATTTTGCAAGATCATCCGAAATTTATTTGCTTGGAAGTTGGCACTCGCACTACAAGAAAAAAAGAAAAAAGTCGATTTCCGACCAGATTGGCACTGGCACTCCATGGAGTTCTTTTGCTTGATCAGTTCTATTATATGTTTACAAGCATTGTACCATTTTCTTACTGTAGAATTACCAACCCTTCATATATGTATGTAACTTAACCAAATGTTGAAACAAAATGCATGAGCTCGAAGATCTATCAAATTAATAATACGGTAAATCATTTTCACAACTAAGCTATGATTGTGATGGGCCAGTTGTTAGAGCCTATTAATGACGACCAAAAACCCAGCCCATATATATATATATATCTAGAACAAAAATGTTTGTGTGTTGGTGGATGCACCAAAAAGCTCAGCCGTCATGGCTGAGACGGCGCCACGTAAAAGATCCAATAACAACATCACACGTGTCAAAATCTGAGCTGCTCAAACCGACCTTGCATCTTAAACTCTGCGCCTTCCTCTTCCAAGTTCTGAGTGAGGTTCGCGGTAGGGTTGGGCACGGTGCAAATATCCTAAAGATATTTAATATATGTGATCTGTTCCGTCAAACCAGATATTTGATTTTTTGTTCCGTTCCGCTCCAGAAATTTTCGGATATCCGAAAATCCAGATATCCGTAATATTTTTAGATATTCGCTAATTATCTGCTCCGATCCGATAAATATATTTTAAAATTTTCAAAAACAAAGAATAATACATTAACTTTTAAAAAGTAAATAAATATACCAAAATAATAAATATTTCTTCAAAATTTCTCACCAAAAGCTAAATATCTTTCATCTCTTACACTAAAATTATGCACATTAAACAATTTCAAAACAAAAGAAAAAAACAAAAAGATCAAAACCAAATACTTAAAAAACTATTAATCAACCCTAAACCAAAAATTAGTCATCAATAATCATAAGAGATGTAATTTTTGCCGGTTCTATCTAAAAACATTAAGAAATGAATACCATTAGAATTATATATGGAATTGGATTTGTTGATCTAATATTTTAAATCATTACTTATTAGAAATATATTAATTATATATAGATATGTGTCCAAGTAAAGTTTATACGGATCGGAGCGGATATCCGGCCTTTCTCAAAGCAATATTTGCGATTTGCTCCGTTTTTAACGGATACTATATTTTAGTATTTGCTTTGCTCCAAAAATTTACTGATATCCGGATTTTTCGGATCGAATCAAAACAAATACCAGATCGAAACAGATCTAACGGATATTTTGCCCAGCCCTAGTTCGCGGTCCCAAATCTCGGCTTCGCACAGACGCCTTACTCCGCACGTGCCGAATTTGCTGACTTGGTTAATATAAAGCGAGACGTGGCGTTCAAAGATACATGGTCTATGCTTAAGCAACCAATTGTAGACGATGAGCTGGCATTACACGTGTCACTTTCTCACCATCGGTGGGCTCTCTCTCCCTCTCTCTTTCTCACTCTACACAACTAGTCCTGTGGGAAGTTACAGTTCCTTTCTCTCTCTCTCTCTTCTTTTTTTTTTGTTCTTCTGGTACGTTTTTTTCTGTTTTTGTTTGCAAACATCTTTTGGTTTTGAATTTTTTTGTTTGTTGAATGGACTTGGAGCCTATTTCGAGTTGTTGCTCGTCGTCTTCTTCGTCTGGGGAGGATGCTGCGGCGGCGAATATGACGGAGCTGGAGGCGGCAGAGGCATTGGCGGATTTGGCGCAGCTTGCGATAATGCGAGAGCAGGTTTTCGAATCTGCTTCGAGTTGGGGGAGTAAAGGGAAACGAGTGAGGAAGCGAGTCAAGACTGAGTCTCCTCCGTCTGACTCGCTGTTGAAACCGCCTGACTCGGAAACGTTACCTACTCCGGATCTCGCTGAGGTACCGTCTCTTTGCTTTCTTCTTTCATAGTCTGTTTTCTAATTTTTGGAATCTCGCTCGTACTGATTCTGTATATATATATAGAAGTGTGAAACTATGTATATTTTTGTGTGTTTAGATCCAAATAATCGATTTCGAATAGGTGGATACCATGATACAATTAATTATGTCATAATACATCCCATGATTTAGAAGACTTTGAATAGCTCTTACCAAGTTGAGCTATTGGTAATAAAACAATCTGATGATGAGTAGTTTTTATTTTATTTTTACTGGAAGTAGTTGATAAAGATGTTTCTATGACAGGAACGATTAGTGAAAGAAGAAGAAGAAGAAGAAGAAGAAGAAGAAGAAGAAGAAGAAAGAAGAAGAAGAAGAAGAAGAAGAAGTTCAACCAATAATTAAAGAACTAACTAAAGCTCCGGTTAAAACTGAAATGAATGGTGAAACACCTAAACCAAATGTTGCTTCGACCATAAGGTGTAGTAGATCAAATGGTTGTGGCCGATCAAGGCAGAATTTGAGTGAGGTATGGTTCAAAACTTTTCTGTTCTTATTTATTTTTTATTCTTTTTTATTTTTGTTTTTTGTGACTCTTTATGTTGAGAACTTACGTGCTACTACTATTCACTAGGCTGAGAGAGAAGAACGTAGAATCCGCAGAATTTTAGCTAATAGAGAATCTGCGAGGCAGACAATTCGGCGAAGACAGGTATTCTTAACGTCCACCGTAGGTTGAGTTTAGTTTACTGATGTTGCCTATGGTTAGTTCTATCACAAGTTTCTCCTGAACTTGTAATCGTCAAGTTCCATATCAGGGAAGTTAGTTGCATAATAGACCAGTGTTATTAAGTATTTGTTCCTTATATATCCAGGCAATGTGCGAGGAGTTGAGTAAAAAAGCAGCTGATCTGACATATGAGAATGAGAATCTGAGGAGGGTGAGTACACCATTCGATTTACATTTCCACTGAACAATAGTGAACCTAAGAGACGGTTGTTATAGCTAATGACGTTTCTGCTGGTAGGAAAAGGATTGGGCCTTGAAAGAGTTTCAGTCTTTGGAGACGATGAACAAACATTTAAAGGAACAGGTTACACAATTGATCAAACATCATGACAGTATCAGGAGAACTATTGCTCACACTGCCATATCTGATTTTCCATCTGTTATTATAGGTATCAAAGTCAGTAAAACCTGATACGAAAGAACCTGAAGAACCACCCAAGCCATCACAAGTTGAGATGTCTGCATCATCGACTCCGTTTTATTTCTACAACCAGAATCCATATCAGCTTTTCTGCTGGCCTCATGTTACTCAATCATCAAATCCAATGATATCACCACTCGAATTCGCCACCTCGGGAGGAGGTTCTGCTAAAACTATGACCCTGCAGGAGCATGAAAATCCTGCAGACGATAATGGGCAAAAAACTCATTTTTATGTCGTACCTTGCCCTTGGTTTCTCCCTCCTGATCACAGCAACGGTGTTCCCGTCGGGCTTCAAGATACACAAAGAGGTACCTTTTCAAACGGGCACCATATCGATGATTCTTCTGCAAGATTGTTAGAGGTCACAAAAACTCCGTGGTCCCATCTTCCAACTAGAATCAAAGAAGAGGACTCTGGTTCACCCGAAACCAGACCTTTATATGATCTCAACGAATCTGCAACAGAAGTCCTCTCAGAAGGAGGAGAGGGTTTTCCTGTAACCCCACAAGCTTATAGTTTAAAGCATGAAGAAGATATTTCTGAGACAACTAATGGAGTTACGCCGATGCCACCTGGTCATCATGTTTTAATTTCTCTACCGGGGAAAAAGCAAGGATCTTTGGCAGCAGCGGAAGCAAGAAAGAGACGGAAAGAACTCACAAGGCTCAAGAACCTCCATGGCCGTCAATGTCGAATGCAAGTCGGATAACTTATACATTCTTCATCTTACCAGTTGAAACGCTAAAGGTACTTCATGATCCCTTTCTTTTTGTCCGGGGCATTTTCGCATTGTTTCGGCTTTTCTTAATGAAATACCAAAGTCAAGAGTCATACTCATCCAACAAACAAAAGTTGGATTATTGTTATACTCATCCAAGATTAGTATTGGGAAGTTTTTGTTTTGTTTTTACAAGGTAATAGGAAATGTTGTACCATTGTAAGCTTTAGGGTTATTTGGCAGAAAGTTAAAAGTGCCTTTTTGTAAGATCATCCGGAATCTGTTTGCTTCTCACTTGAAGTTCCGGTTCCGGTTTTGATCAGTTCTATAATATATTTACAGGGGTTGTTCCCTTTTTTGACCACAAAATCAACAAGTTTTTGAATTGAATCAGTTTCTACCATTCTTTATTACAACAAAACCCTGCATTTATTTTTATTGGAATAAACACTTAAGATGGTAAACTGTCTACTGTTACATGGGAACATGGGACTATAGTGTTACCTCTGAGGTCTCCAATTTGAGGTTGGAGCAATCTCTTGACACCGAACAATCCCGGCTGCTCCACCATAACACAACCATCTCTCACTTCCTTTATTCATGTTCCACCGCATGCGATGCATCGCCACCAATTTAGGTGGGAACCCTTCAGCTTTCGTTCCACTGCTAACGTTGCTTGCTCCTTTTCTTCTTCTTCCTCCTCCTTCATCGCCATCTTCTTTAACGCAGACCAATGCTCTGCTGTTCTCGTCGTCTTCTCCCATGTTCTTCTTTCCTTTTTTAGCCTTTGATTTTGGTTCTTTGTTGTTTGTTCCTTCAAATTCAGGCTCTAAATCTGGATCCTCTTCGTGTGCAAATGCTGCAAAAATCAAGTAAACCAAGGTAAGGACTAACGTACCCAGGAGACTGAGCCTATTAGAGAGAGTGGTGTGACAGTCTCTATCGTAGTGTTTCAACTGACCTAGAGGCTGAACATCTGAAACGTTAGATGCGTATCGGTTAGGAGATTCGTTCAAGAGACTTCGAAGGCATCTCTGTTTTTCACCAGTCTCACCAACCGGTTTCTTCAATATGATCGGGATGTTTGGAACTGGACTATGCACTATAAAGGTGGAATCTTTCATTGTCAATTTCCCACAGAGAAAGTGTGGAGTCCGATTTCTTGTGTCTTTTTCCACTGCTTTGGTCGTAAGCTGCAAGTAAATCCCAACAAGAGAAAAGGAAATCTTAAAGAAATTGACACTTTACCATTAAAGGAACAGAAGATGTGAAAGTAATTGTGCAGTTTATAAAAGACCTGGAAATGGAAAACGGACCCATCTGCAGTGCAATAGGCTGCTATGCCTGAGAAGTTACATCGTTAATTCTCGAGCTGGTGTAAATTCTAACTTTATTTATTATGACGAATAGATGATTATGAATATTTGAATTCAAAGACAAGCCCATAAAGAACAATTACCTGTTAGCCTTGATACTTGAATACTCCAGATGGGAAAAGTTGAACAGTTATAAACGCTTAACCCTTGCTGTTTAGTGTTAGGATAAGGCTTTCCAGTAGCAGGAACATCATACGCAACCTTCACCAAGCTTAGGATTCTTAACGTTCCGTCGTCAAAGGACAATAGAACGCATCTACAGATATTTGAAACCCCACATTTAATCAGGACTTCGAACCACTGATCTAAAGACTGTATAATCAACTGAGGATAGAGCTATGATTGATACCTTGGATCTTGTAACCAATCGAGGCTGTAAATAAACCTTGGTACTGGGTGCAAATCCCATAAAGGACGGAACGGATCACTGCAGAAAAAAACATAGGAAGCAAGCAATAAGCTATGGCACAAAATGCCAAATAAACATTAAACAGGACAGTCTTGTAGATTAATTGCATCGGACTCAATGTTTTGAAGAAAAATGATGTAAAAGCTGATGTTTAGTGCAGTGTACCGTAAGTCCCAAAACTTCAGACCTCCATGTCCAGCGGTAGCTACTATGTTTGCGCTTTCCTGATCACTGGAAGGTTTTCAGAAATTACTTTGATTAATAAGTGAATCCTCTCACGGTATATTTTGTAGCAGTAGTTTGATTTTATGGGTGTGATATCTCTTCACTAACCTTTCACCAGGAGCCCATGCAACTGCCCTAATAAGAGCTGTATCTGCGCTGAAGAAAAGTAAAGGTCTTGTATCTGCACAGAGATAACTTGAAGAGTAAATGCGAGATCAACAGAAGAAATTACCCTCTCTATCCACAATGTGAAAAGAAACTATCAGGTAGTACCTTCTGAAGATGTAGTTGTAGAAAATTTCCAGAGAGCAACCTGATGCATGATAACAAAAGAAAAGAAAAAAAACGGGTCCACGCAATTTAGCTTCTTCCTAAATACATTTACACATATGCAAGTAAAAGGAGACAAGAATATGATGGAGACAGTGAAGATAGTGAAATAATTTACTACTTACCGTGCCATCGTGGCAACCAGCCAGTAAGAAATCAGGGTTCCCTAAAGTCGACCATTCAACTGTCAAAGGAATACTGTGCAAAAACAGATGAGCACCGTATCAGGAGAAACCCAATAGAGACAGATAGTGAGAGTGTAAAAGGACTGCTTTGTTTTCCATTCCATGAAACAAGCAAAAACTGGTTACATGGAAGAAATCTACTGACCTCCGTGTGTCACCACATTTCAAGTTTGAACATTTGAAAACAGGAGCCAGTTTCACAAAACGAGGATCAGTTGCAGCTTTCTTTGAAGATAAATATACAGCTGATGTTGCCCGAGGCATTGGAACATCCCACCTACATAATGTCGTTCATTATTTTGCATAGTATATGCAGCCTAGAAAGGTTCTATAGCATTGCAGATTGCAAATATGATTACACAAACTAAATTTGCAAAAAAAAATTAATGCAGTTGAAAATAAAGGCAAGGTGGCATACAGTGATAGAAATCAAAGCATAAGGGAAAAATTGTGCAGGGCACATAATGCATCAGGATAAAAAGAAGAGAAGAAGTAGTTAGCTTACACTTCCAGAGATCCATTCCCCAGCAAGACAGCTAAATATCCCATTCTATGCTTATTAAGAGAATCGTCGGCATATAAGGGACGCCATTTCATATCCCAGGCAACTTTTCCATTGTGGGCCAGGCATAAGACAACCCTTGGTAGAGCAATGTCTCCAGAAATACCGGAGGACGGTTTGCCCGGTACATTTCCAACAGCTTCACTATTTTCTAATAGCATGGGTGTGCAACTTTCTTCAGTACCTTTGGTTTTTTGTCTCTTTCTCCGTACGGGAAGCTTGATATTTGCATTTTCCAAAGACAACACTTGTCCTGAACCTTCATTGTTGACCTTAGTTTCTGTTACTGGAGTTTCTTGTAGTATCCGAAGAGGAGTTGCGGGAGCAACTGAATCTTCGGGATACCGAACGGACAGAGCTTCAACGTAAAGAACGCCACCATCAAGCTCAACAGGTAACTCCGCAGTACTCTTCTTTCTAGGTCTACCTCTTGGTTTCTTAGGCTCTGTTGTCTCTATTGGATTTTTTTTGGGCCTGCCTCTCGGCTTCTTAGGTTCTGTTGTTTCAGTAGTTTCACTGGATGGTTTTTTCCGAGACTTTCCTGTCAATTTTTGACTCTTCTCTGAAAAATGGGCGCTATCTTTCTTGCAAGTGGCATTTATAATGCACCATATCTGAATGATGCCTCGACCTGTAAGAGGAATACCTATCTTGTGACTGTACGAGTCAGGCGGATGAGTAGCCACAGCTAGAAACTGCAACAGTAAAGTTCATAACAATGAAAACCTGAGATTCCCATTTCTGCAGGGTATTGAACCAGAAAATATGACCTAATCACCTCACATTTTGCCTGGGCATCTGGATTTCCATGAATTCTGGGACACCACTCCAGTGCCCAAACAGAGCCTCCAACATGCATCACAAAATCCTTGCTGCAAAGGTGAATAATAATCCATCACATAAACGGTCATGACTAGCACAACTCTTGTTGATAATTAAAGAAGGACAAGAGCAGAGATATACACAAACACGCACTGTCAATATGCTGTCTAGCCATTTACCAACCTAGTCCTGGTTCGTACCAGCTTAATTGAATCACCAAATTCCATAAGTGACTTCTTGAATTTGAACGTAAAATTAGCAGTGAATTTCATTTATCTAACTGGGAAACCTATGTTCATCTCCCATCGTCAAGATTAATTGTAGGAGTTCTCTATCTCCAAGTGAGGTATTACATTTGCTAGCTAGCAGAACCCTTTGAACAATTTAAATGATCACAGCTCATATAAATTTTAAAATATTACCTGATCTCACCAGATGATGATGATTCATCGTCAAGTATCTTAACCTGCACCAATAAGAATACTGATTGAAGCAATTTAAGAAGTAAATGTAAGGTAAGAACCAAGGTCGAAAATAATCTTCTAGCGTAAAGATATTACACACACCTTCGGAGCTCGAGCCGAAGAAAATTGAGGCAAAGTTTGACTGCTTGTATCCTTTGGTTCATGGATTTCTCCAGCCTCGTTGTAGAATGCAAAACTTTTTGGTTCGTAATTAAAATGCCTCCATTCCCTATAAAAAAAAATTCAGCAGGCAAGATTAGATTTGTGAGTGTTAAATCGACTGCCACAATGAGAAATCTTTTTCTCTAACCATGTAATCAAATCGAACCTAGAAGTTGCGACAGATCTTAATCACTTAAACATAAGCTTCTTCTAGATAGAGCTGACCAGGGGATATACAGAACTAATAAAAAAAGATGATTATATGAATATATAATTTACTCTTTACGCACCTCAAGAATGTAACTGATGATGACAGTGTGTTGATATCATTCTCATCAATATCAGCACTAGCTTCACCACAGAGATCACTAATGGAGTCCACGGCCTTCAAATGATTCTCAACAGAATAATCAAACAGCGATATACTACATTCTTCTTCACCACTTCTTGGAGGCTCTTCTTCATCCATTGATCTGTTGTGTTTATTTTTGCTCACACTTTGTTCCTGGGAATTTACTATACTGAAGCAACAAACAACCAATCAGTGTTTGATGATTCTCTACTATGTCCAAAGCGAGAATTCAATTGTTTCATTCAACATTCAAGATGCATCCGCACTCATTTGAAAAACCAGAAACAAGTAGCAAACGTTCGCCGAGCTAGGGTTTACGAGCTTAGCAACAGTAAAGTTGCATACAAAGAATCTGGAATCAGGAATTTTGATAATTTTGAGAAAGAAAAAAAAAGTCAAACAGGAAAAGAAAAAAAAGAGATCTAGAAAAGAAGAACCGAGGAAAAATTTTGGGAAGACGAGGAACATAATTTACCGGCGACAGGAACTACAGCGGCGGCGAAGGCGGGTACAAACTCTTGGATACTTATTCCTCCCGTCCACAGATCGACCTGTACCTATTGAAATTATGTATTTACAAATTACAATTTATTTTAAATTAGGAGATTGGGCCTTTAATGGGATGTATTTACAAATTACAATTTATTTTAAATTAGGAGATTGGGCCTTTAATGGGCCTTTACATATCTTCTCTTTTCGATATTTTTATTGTTACCAATGAGTTTTAGACAATTAGACCCGAGTAGAGGATGCGATACAGAAATGTGGATCTGTTTTAGAGATAGAGGAAGTTCTGTTAAGAGTTAGGTCTTCGAAAAAAATAAAGAAGACCCTTTGTCATTAGCTATACTCACTCTTTAACATTACAGACTCTTTCACTGGCTAAGATGATCATATTCACTGGTACTTCAGCTTGTGTCTCAAGGAACCCAGTCTAAAAACAGTTCCTTTTATTCTTTCTCCCACACTTTTTTTAATAGACACAACCCCAAGGTCCAGAACAAACGAACTCACGTAAGCCATTAGAGCATCCAGGAATAAAGACAACAACGTGGAAGAACAACTATGATTGTCCCCAAGCCCTGTAAAAGAGTCATAGAACGATAATTAGAAGTAGCGTAAAAACACAATGTAGTATGTTATATCATGCATCTTGGAATGGGTCAAAAGAATCAAGAAAATGGTTTACGCCTGAGCAAACCTCAGAAAATTGTGCATAATAGCTCATACATGGAGAGATTGTAAGAGAATAGCTCGAAAAACTCTGTCAATCAATCAAGGTAATGCAAGTCTCACTCACTACTTTTTGTCACAATGGAGATTTAAAATGATATATCAACCATAAGCCCATTCCACAAACAGTTGGACAAAGCACAGATATTCTTAGGAGATCCAAGCCAAACAAACATATTAGTTTGCATTTGCAGCAAGTAACTGTGGTGAAACAATCTGCCTACCTAAGTTAAGCACACTGGAAAGCACAGAGAAGAACTTTTCTTAAGTTTCAGAAAGAACCAAGCTTTACTTACCCGATACTGAACACACTATTAAGAGGCTGTTGCGGCTGATGTTCTTGTTGCATGTCTTCCAACGGCGGCAACGACATAGCAGATCCAGCTGCAACAGCAGCACTCGTTGTTGTGCCCTTAGCTTCAATGAGCCGCCACATGTACCACGAACCCACTGACCTGTACGGTCTCCACTTGGCACAATGCTGCTCCATCTGCGATGGCCGAGGCAGGTCATCTAAGCCATAAAGCATCTGCACGCCCTTCCTAACACCGAGATCGTTAACCGGCAAAACATCTGGTCTATGAAGAGAATTAATCATGAACATATGAACAGACCATGACCCAATTCCGTTAACCATTGTTAGCATAGTGAACAAAGACTTCTCATCCATGTTCAAAATCGCTGAATCCGACAAGATTCCGTTTTGATACTTTCTAGCGAGATCATGAAGATAGCTTGCCTTCCGTCCCGAGACGCCGATTTGACGAAGCTGCTGAGGATTTAAGGCTAAGACCCTCTCAGGGACAACCACATTTTCGCCGCCGCAGAGAGCTACAAATCGTGTATAAATTAAATTTCCGGCTTTTGCAGCAAGCTGTTGGTAGAGTATACTCCGTATCAACGCTAAAAACGGAGTCTTAAACGGCTCAAACGTCGGTGGCGGATGAACGTCAATTAACGCGGCGAGCAACGGATCCGCATTACGAAGATAGTGAATCGCTGCTTCGAGCTCGCCTTCACATGTAAGAGGCCGAGCTTGAATCCGCGGCACATTTATAGCTCGTGACTGCGATAATTTACCTTTACCGGAAGATTTTCCAGCCGTCGCGAGCGGCGAGGTTACCTGAGAGGAGATATCCTCCGCCTTATAGTCTTCACCGGCAACGTTTCCATCGAGTGTAAGCTTCCGAATTTTCCGAGGACGGAGAGGGATTTTGGATGGTGGAGACGACACATTGCCTAATTCGGTGATCCGTTGAGCGTCGATTGTGGTAGATGAGACGATTGAGCCTGAAACTCCGGCTGAATCGACGCATACATCGGTGGATTCCCGCGGAATTAGGTTATGAGTTTCGGGTTTGGGTGATTGTGGTCGACTTTGGGATTGAGTCGATGGTTGAGAAGGAGATTGTTCTCCCATGTGAAATTCAAAATCAGAAGGGGGATCAAATTAGGGTTTTGAATTCAATCCAGAAACAGATAATCGGAAAATGACTACGGCTGAGATTGATCTACTTCTTTGCTTCGTCTCCGAGTGAAACTGCGTCTCACGAGAGGAGGAAGAAAAAGAGTCTGGCTCCGTCGCTTTATACATTCTTTGACGCGCCCTTTACGAGAGTGGCCCTCACGCTCCGATGACCATTATATGGGCTTTTAGGCCGACGAGTCTGGATCCTTTTTAAAGCCCAAATTCGGCTACTTAGAGCATCTCCATTGGTTAGATACCCATAAAGTGTTCTAACCAATATTTTAATTAAAAAAATTCAAAAATTAAAAGTTTAGAATTCATAAGAGGTTCTAAGTATTTTCATAGTCCATTGGTTAGACTTCTAATGGATATCTAAAAGTTTCGCGGGAATCAATGGAAGAGAAGAGAGAAAGAGAGAAAGAGAGAAATGAGATTTGTGAATCTCTCATCTGATTTTCTTCCAATGACTGAGGGACACGTGTCTTTTGGATACGGTTCCAAAACATCTAACTTTGGATACGGTTCTAAGAGATAAAGTAATTATTGGATTTAATTTAATCAGTTTTATTGATTAAAATTTTAGATACCCACGTTTAGATACTGCGATGGAGATGGTCTTAATAGTATAATATTCTCTTCTCTTTGAATCTTCTATATTTTGCTTCAGGTTAATTAAACCGGTTTGTTTTGCTTCATCTAAAAGATTTCATTCATATTGCTCAAATAGAAGAAGAACATTAAATTAGGTTTTGTTATAATCTATTGCAATTACTTACAGAAAGAACTTGAGACCATGTTAGTGAAACTGCACTAAAACCCCAAAACCTAAAAGATGCATTTTAACAAGTTTTGGTAAGAGTATTGTATAAATGCAGCCAACTAAAAGAATGGTCTACCCTTTTTACAGCTTAAGAAATCTCTACTCAACGCTTGTAATTCATGTAAGAGTATTCACATTGTGCACAAAGGTTAAGAAGGATTGAGTTACTCTTGAGGTATCAGATATTAGCTCTTAGATCAACAAGCTGCTAAAACGATAGATGTAATAAAGATCCTTAACCTTCAACAAGATCATCAAAAAGACAACTAAGCCTTGAGGATAAAGAAAAGGCCTGAAGAACATAAAAAAAAAGTCCATACTCAATCACATAAACATATAGCTGCAAGAAACCATCCCATGTATCATCAAAAGCTAAAAGCTCGACAAAGCTCAACGGCAGGCGTCTTCCAGGATCTAATTACCCAATCGACTGATTCGACCGTTCCCCAAATCTCACCTCCTTCACGTCTTTCCAACGCAATCTTTACGCAATTAATAACTTTTTCCCCAATGTAATCACTAGTAAACTGGCTCTTAATTATTACAGCCCAAAATCACCAACTTTCCACCAAAATTCGCCATTTTAGACTCATTATAAATTATATAAGGCGGAAAATTGATTCGACGATACCCGAAAGCTATACCTTTCACAGGTCAGGTCTCCAAGTCTTCTCCTTTGGATCATATACGACTATTGGATTGCCAAGAGTACACAGAGGATCAATGCTATACAACATATCATCAACCACACAACACGACTCTTTCCACAAATTCCCCAATGAACTTGCACCGATGCATGCGTTCCATCGACCTCTTCTTTTGGGTTCGTAAATCAACCAACCTTTTTGATCCAAAATGTAAAACTTCTCTTCCATCACCACATATGTCACAAACTCGCCTTTAAAACTAGCGTAAGGGTACGGACCAGGCAAAGATTTCCAAATCTGTTTCTTTACATCGAACACTTCGATCCATTCTGACTCCGATAATCGCTTCTCGCAACCTCCGATTACGTAAATCTTTCCGTCCAATACTCCGGCAGCTGCACTGCAACGAGCCCTTTTCGTAGAGTCTTGACAATGCGATGAAACTAAAAAAGTAACTGGAGACTGAAGATACACTTGCGTAATGACGTCTCCGGATGAGTGCGACGCAAGCTTCGGTGAGATCGTCTGGAATTGGGAAAGATATCGAACGGTTCTTTTCTTCTTCTTTCGGTTTCTTGAGGAGTTCTTCGGGAATCTTGTTTGGATCGTCGCCGTTAGAGTCGTCGGAAATTTCAGAGATAGTAACCATCATCGTTTGAAGTCAGCGGCGAGAAATAACGGAAACAGAGAGCTAATTCGATTTTTGAAATAGCTCTTGAGTATTTATAGCCATAATTTCATTTGTATTTTCTTCTTAAAAAGCGTTTTAATAATACATTATATCATTTATTTTTTATTATGTATTTTTCTTCACTTACTTGTATTTTCACATTTAACTAAAACATCAACAATATTAACAGAAATATTCTATAAATTTTGTTTCCAAAACTTGAAACTTTGAAATTTGCATATTTTATTTTTCCTAATTCTTTGTTTTTAGTTGCTTAGTCTTAATAGGATCATCAGTGTGTGTGTGAACCTTTTTAAGTTAGTGTTGATGTTATGATGACATGTATGACAATCCGGTATGCTCAGAGCAAATAACTGCGACAATGTCAGACAAGGTTTTTTTGTTTTGGTTTAAGAGTGGTTTCTAATTACTCCAGCAAACCTATTGTTTAGTACCTTGTGTATTTCTTGTTCGACCGATGCTCCAAAGTCAGAACTCACCTTGCGGGTTCTGAAAATAATGTGATCGATAGTCGGTCAAAACACTAAAAGTCTAAATCGTTGGAATAGGTCTAAGAGAGAGAGAGAGAGAAAGAGCGATAGAAACTCCTTGAATTTGATTTTGCTGATGCGCAATGGCGTCAAACATAAGCATTTGCTTTGCTTGCTTTAGAGAGCAACATTTGATGGTACTATGTGGAGTATAATTATCATTTCGTTTCATTTCCTTTTCCATTTTTTGAAAAATTTTCTACAGACAAAACATGCGGCTTACAAATAAAAGTCATATCCCAATGTGATTAGACTTTGATGGGAATTAAAAAGGACATTATCTCCAAGAATATGGTTTTCATTTCTTCTGAAAATGTGATTGTGTTCCGGCTCATAACACACATTACTCTATTGAATCAGTGTATTTTTGGGCCATTCCATTTCTGGCTATTTTTCTAAGAAACCAGTAAAATTTAACCAATTGACATAAAGAATGGGATCTTATACCCATCCAAGCATCCAACAAAGGACCAAAAACATATAACCAATGCACATAAAGAAAGGGGTCATATACACAAAATACCTACGAAGAAACAAAATCCACCAATATATCACATAGTCTCACCTTCAAGCATAGCTCCACTTCTGTTGCCTTGATATTCTTCAACTTTTCCTCCATCTCTCTTCTTTGTGAAAAAACGGATCTGTCCTAGATCTACAAGTTTGTACGATGAGGAAACATAACAAACAAGTAAGCGCATAAAGTAGATGAGACACGGAGATTTGTTAACGAGGTTCGGTTAACCTACATTCCCAGGACCTAGTCTAGAAATAATTCACTAACATAAAAACGCAAAATACAATTGCCAATGATACCTAGCACACACCCGTGCATATCACTCTTATCTAAATGAATTAAGGAGACTACCACTCATTGTCTTTTCCGAGGTGTAGCTCACTGGCCCTCTGAACGCTTGGGGTGGGACGACCACACACATGTGTGCCTCTCACAATATAAGCCTAGGTGCGTGAGTTTTTCTTTCACCACCTAGTTCTATTTAGATCCAAGAGCCTTCCAAGGCCCATCAGTTGTAACATCCATGTCACTAGTTTAGTTAGCTCTGGAGTCCATCGCTCTTATCATTCGTGACAATTTTCTGACTAGACTTCCACTTGTTCCGAACATCGTCGTCTTTCCATACCAAGTAAAGCTTGCACTCCCAGAACCACATAAGTTCTTCACTGATGTGTCTTGGTTTTTCTTCTCAGTTCCACTTTATTGCTCTCATCACAGCTCTTGATCAACATCAACATCAGCTCATAATATGTGCTCTTATAATCTCTCTCTTTTTGTGTGAGTTTGTCAACTCAAGCTCGATCTTGTAGACATCTGCAAAAACCACAGCTTCACAACAGATAATACTCCCCTACATCAATGCATTAACAATCTCTCCCTGCTTGAGTGCATACCCACATAAAAACCACAACATACATATTATGTTACAGTCAAGACCTCATCTTCTCATTGTTGATTATGTATTCCAATCAAGCACCTCTTTAACGTGGACTTCATAATAGTCCTAATGTTCTTCTGTAATCTCCACACTCTCTCATATTCCCCCTTTTTGATTGAATTTGATAACTCAAGATAATTTCTTCACAAAGATGCTCATTGTACTCGATAAAGGTAGGAAGGTAAATACTCTGACAAAATCTATGTTTCTCCCCCATAATTCGAGACCTTCTAACTTCCTTTTTTAATAATCTCCCCCTGCTTGATTTGCACAATTCATTCAAAAAACAAATACATCCATAGTGTTGAGAGCAACAATTCATATTCTGGTCATGACAAGGGATATCCCATCTTGCTTCTTCATGATTTTTATCCATTGACATACCTTCTTAATAACCATGCTTAACATGATGTCTTCAAGAATTGAAACCAGGAGAAGGACAATTGATAAGTAATTCGCAATAATGATAACTTAAACTCTACAAGTCACTTAAGTTAACCACGTCACACTTAATCGAAGTTACTCAACTCTAAGCACATCTCAGATTGATCCCGACCAACATCTCATCTAGAGCGAATCATCACGTAAGATTCTCCTTTCTAATTACTTTTTCCTCTTGGTTTTCTCTCACAATCCACATAAACTTCACATATACTTCCAACCTTCTTTAACTTTCCACCTTTGTCAGTTGTGATCTCTTTCATATCTAATCATGAACACCTCTTCCTTGATATATGTTTAATGCCATTTTTGAACAATGATCCCGAACTCTGAATTCAATGCCCTTTTGCCAGAATCTAGCCATATTTTTCCGAGTTCGTTTGATGTCTCCATAACTACATGTCAAATATGATACTTCGGATTGCATGTACCCTAAATATACTGAAAATGCTAGAGTAAGTCGCAATTAAACCGTCCAAAATTCAATCCCACTGTTGAATCTCAAGCCAGTATTAACATGAAGCTCTCCATAAAGTTTTAGCTCAATCAGATTACTTTTAGATCTTCAGCTTCTGGAGATCTCACTCTATTCTCTGATTGAGCTGAAGCTATGGAAACTCAACGAGATGAAGCAATTAACAACTCGGCGATTTCTGCATTCTGCTCATGAACTAAAAATTACTATTCTCTCTTTCGTACTGCAATTCAGAACTCCTTTGCCTTCACTCTTGTCTGAACAATAACCCTTATGCACATAGATTTCATCATCTCCATGAACTTGCAATAATATGAAACACACGTTGTTTCCTTTTCCAAAGATCTCTTGTAGTAAAGTTACTTCGTCCATCGTTTGAAAGTTATGGCCAATTTTCCAAGACAGATTCGGAATGATCAACGTTGTGAGCTACCAACTTTGATAGCAATTTTCAATCGAACCACAACGAACCAGAGGCTGATCTTTATATCTTTGAGAAGATCTCACTCTCAAGTTTTCAGAACATCTTTCAGAGCTAAAATCCGAGGTTTATAGCTCAAGAAAACGAAGAAACCAAAAGCACGATAAGTACATAACATAATGATTTGCAGCGGATTAAACTTTAATATCTTACTAGGCTTGAATTTATTCTCAATTGTCTTCTGTTTTTCTTCTGATTACGCAAAAGCTTCCATTATTCACGGTTAACCTGACCCTTTAAACATAACCAAGCAGCCATTATTCATCATATGAGGAACACTTAGTTAATTATGCTCCAAACTAGGAAACAAAAGAACATATATTTGGTCCTTTTCCATGTAACAGAAATTGTTCCTTTCCCTTTTGTTTGCACAATTTTACCACTGCCTAGTTTGACTCACATCCTGATCCTTGTGAAAACCAGCTTTCATGTCAAGTTTCTTCTTATCCATGAGTGACTGTGAATAGTCCTCCTTCAATTCCAAATCATGTTCATCTTGGCCATAAAAAACGAGACGTACGAATCTTATCGCATCACCAACTTTTGCAACTTTGATGAGACTTTTTAAGCACTATAACCCGTTGTTTGTCAACTTCACTAGCAAAATCAACCACCAACTTTAAACTTAACCAGCGCTTTAATTCTGAACCTAGACGCTACATTTCCTTTCTTCTGCATTGTATTGATCTCTGTGTTAAATATCTGATCCCTTTAACACCGTCACGATCACGTCGTATTATTCCCCGCTGCTAACCATCAAGCCCTCATTAATTTGCAAACTTCTTGACTCTAAAACATAGTAACAACATGTTATCTCAAACTAGTACTAATGAATGGGGATTCTTAACACTCTTTTGTGACCAGACCTTCCAACAAGAGATCTTGACACGCTTCGATCACGACCATCTCTTTCACTACTTGATTTCCTGTCACAAGGTGTTCTATGATTCTTACCATGGTCTCTATGTCTGTCATTATCTCTGTCATGATCCTGATCACGGTATCTTTCTCTGTCACTAGAACTTCTCCACTTACTCTTACTTTCCTTCTCATTCTCTAGCAGAGTTGTCTTAAGGGTAATATCATTCTTTGTTGTATCCAGATTCTTTTCTTTCTCGTCAAGACTATAAGATCTCTCTGTTACGATCTCACTTTAAGAAAAATCTTCATTTCAAACTCAAGTGATCTTCTTCTTCTTCTCTGAAGCTAGTAGTGGTGAAGAGATTGTTAATCATTTGACTCGTCAACTTATAAAAACCCAACAACTAAAATAGTTGATATTAGTGATCTTTTTCATCACTAACTCTGCAAACGACTTCACCGCAACTTTTCTTCATGCTCCATGTACTATTCTTTGTTAATTTAGAGGTTGGCGTGAGTCTCCAAGCGATGGTCTTTTTATCTTGATTCTAAAACTCACTCAAGAATACATCAACAATTATCTCCCTCTTTTTTACTGAGTTTTAGAATTCAAACTCTCTGCTAATACGTCATATGACACATCAGAAATATTTCACAGAATAAGCATTATAACTCTCAACTTGATGATCTCAAACTCATGTTCCTCTCACTTGCTCGTTTCTATATTTGTTCTGCTTGAATTGTCATCTTTCTTCCTTGTGAATCCTATCCAGTTTCTAAAAAACTTGAACTCAATTTCAATATTTCCATCTTCATAAGCTACGAAGCTCACATAGTAGAAAAATCTTGAAATTCACTGCACTCTTAGTTCACATTAAGTAAATCAACCATAACAAAACCAATCCCTTGTCTCTTCCAAGTCTTCGATGCAGACCATGAACAACAGTAACAAAGACCCAAAAAGCACATATGAACCTCTAATCCTTCAAATCACAATCGATCTAATATATGTAAAAATAAATCTCCGATTTATCTACACATCATGCACGTCTCCCAAACAAGATCCATGTGCCTCTGTTTCTGTCATGTTTCCAAATTTCTTTTCTTTTTGAATGTTCATAAACGTCGTCTTTTTTTCATATGCTTAGCCGTATATAAACTCCAGCAAGAATAGATTGCTTTTGTGATCTTTTGAGATAGTCATCAAACCTTATATCTCCTTTCCACTCTGTTTCTTCAATTCCACAAAAAAACTTAAGAATATTTTGATCTCGCTTTTTATACAATTGTAATCCCACAAGCTCAAGAGATCAGGGAACACTAAACCTCTGACCC
This sequence comes from Boechera stricta, assembly GCA_018361395.1. Classification (NCBI taxonomy): domain Eukaryota; kingdom Viridiplantae; phylum Streptophyta; class Magnoliopsida; order Brassicales; family Brassicaceae; genus Boechera; species Boechera stricta. The sequence continues at coordinate 2,802,536 of CM031539.1, read as the reverse complement.
ACTCATAGACTTGACATATTTTATGACAGTATTCCTTTATAACACCCTATCAAAGAGCTGCCGAGTAGTTTTTAAGATCCACATTTCGCTTACATATCAACCAAAGCAGTGGAGTTATTGACAATAGATTCAAATTCAGCTCATAGAGCATATACATGAATCTCCTTGCCAATACTCAACGACCCCAAAGCAGATACAACATGCAAAACAGAAACAATAGTGATAAACCTAGGCTTCAGATTCTCCTTACACATTCGAGTAACCATTTCCAAAGCCACTATTGTATTCCAAAAAACCATATCTTTCTCTCAGATATTCTATCAAACACCTTACATGCCTCATGTACCTGCTTACACTTGGCATACATATTCTCAAGTCCAGTCATGGCAAATAAATCCAACAAGAACCTACTCGTCACCAACAACCCATTAATTTCTTTTCACATCCAAAGCTCTGCCTCATCTCCGCAAACTTTCAACCTACATGATACAGAACTTTATCCAAGTCTGAAACTTTTACATGCCTCATGTACCTGCTTACACTTGGTAGACATATTCTCAAGTCCAGTCATGGCAAATAAATCCAACGAGAACCTACTCGTCACCAACAACCCATTAATCTCTTTTCACATCCTAAGCTTTTCCTCGACTCCGCAAACTTTCAACCTACATGATACAGAACTTTATCCAAGTCTGAAACTTTAACATACCATTTAAGCATAGTGTGATACAGAACATCATCAATCGGTTCAAAAACATGAGTAGCCTCAACGACACTGCCACATCGACAACAAAAAGCTAACAATCTTCGTCAAGAAAATATGCTCATGATAAAGACCATTCTTAGAGACGAGAGTAACAATGTGATAAAGACCTTTCAGAGAAGAGCATCTCTCGAGAAGAAGAGCCACATGTTGCATCTTCTAGAGCCACTTTCGTGATCTATTGTTCATAAAAAGAAATTTTTGAACCCTTTTGTTTAGCTTAGAAGTTATAACACACGTTTATTTTTAATTATCTCCATATAATAGGCTTTTCTGGGCCTATATTGATTAAATCGAAGTTGGACCACTATCCATTAACCAACCCCAATGAATCACTTCTCTTACACAACACAATCGTAGAATTTTTCGATAATTCATGATCCCACGAACTTCAAACCCTAATTATCCATAAACACCGCTGATACTGATAAAACACATGAGACTTTGCTCTTTCCAGTTTCGATCTCAGCATGAATCTCTTGATCAACATCTCTTCTTTTGCATCCTCTTCATAATTTTTCTCCTTCTAACGACAAATCCATGATCTATCCGAAACAAGACTAGATCTCTATCAGGAATCCGCTCTGATACTAATTGAAAAACCAAATTTTTTCCTAGATCTACAAGTTTGTACGATGAGAAAACGTAACGAACAAGTAAGCGCATAAAGTATATGAGACACAGAGATTTGTTAACGGGATTCGGTTAACACCGTCGGGCGTAGTCAGAAACATCACTAGCATAAGAGCATAAAATCATTGCTAATGATACCCAACGCACATCCTTGCATATCCTCTTATAGATGAATTAAGGAGGCTACCCTCATTGTCTTTTCGGCGAGTGGCTCCACTTACAACCACAACAGCAGCGTCTGGTGGGACACACCACACACACACGTGTCTTCACATAGAACCTGGTGAGTTTTTCTTTCCGTCTAGTTATTTATACTCTAGATCAAAACAGTTTAGATTCACGAGCCTTCAAGGCTATCGGTTGTAACCTCCACGTCACTAATTTAGCTGCTGGTCCATGTCAGCTACTATCATTCGCTGATAATTTTCCTAGAACAGGTTCAGTTTGTTCAGCACATCGTGCGTCTTTCTATACAAGTAAACTGCTCAGAACCACATAAGTTCTTCACTGATGTGTCTTGGTCTTTCTTCTCAGTTCCACTTTATTGCTCTAAGCACAGCTCTTTATCAACATCAACATCAGCTCATAATATGTGTTTTTACACTTTGGTCCATCATCAACCATATCACGACCCGCAAGTACAGAGGATTCATCAAATTAAATCGAAAGATGTCACATTTTCTACCTTAAGAAAGTTATCATCTCTCGACCAGAAGATTGGGTAGTTCTTTATTGACATCCTTAGGATTTCCTCCAAGATAATATCTTTCTTCAAGACAGAAAATGGGACAACATTCATTAGGTTCCATAAAATATATATCGAACGGCTTTAATCCAACTTGGAAAAGTGGATTTATATTTTTAACGGCTAAGATTGTTTGGAAAGAGTACTGAGAGGCCAATTTCTTGTTAATATGCATGAATGCGTAATCTCTTACGCTACCTTGAACCTTCGTACCCGACGCTTAGCTTCTCTTTTAAAGTCGTAATCAATTTCTTGTTTTCGGAATTTGGGTAAGGGATTTAAAGACATAATTCATTTCATTTTTCATTTAATGATTTTTTCAAAAAAGAAATCAAAATTCATGTTTAAACTTTAATATATGGGCTTTCAAGCCGACGAGTGTGGACCCTTTTTAAAGCCCAAATTCCGTTTTAGTATTTGATATTTTATATTAGGCTTATGAGTCCACCAATTATTTTACTTTTGATGACCAACAAATAATTTTTTTTACAATTTACACACTACAGTCAAATTTTTATAAATACACGATTATGGTACTAATAAAATTATTAGATCAAATAATCTGGCGAATTACAACAACTCTTTCCAACAATAAAACAGAAAATAATATCATTGATCCAAAGTTTTTCATGTATAATCGTGTTAATCTATACTCGATAGATCTATGTCAAGATAATGAATATAAATGTGTGAGATTATGGGTCATATTGTTGTCAAGCCCATTAAGAGTCTACAAGGAAAAAGGAAAATTATAAGGTTAATTTTCTATATAAGTAGTAATCTCTCATTAGGGTTTTGTATCCCGAAATAGAGACATCATAAGACAGCCTAGGTTAGAGATCTCTTTGTAAGATCTAAGGCTTGAGTGGTGTTTTGTATTCACTAAAAGTTCTAGTAGAAGTTGTGGGAGACGGTTCTACCAAGCGTGCGGTTAGAGGCCGGGCTTCGGTGATCGATTCTCGGTGCGGAGTAGCAAGCGAATCATAAGCTTCATGCGCGAATTTTCCTTCTGAGAGTGGTATCGGAGCGATCCAGGTTTTGATTGCGTCTTTAGAATGATTTGATAAGAGGTCGAGGGTTTCGGCGGAGCGAGGCATCTTATTAGCGTGGAGTGCTTGTTCGGTGGCATTGTTCACGATAGATGCGTTCGCATCACTTGTTGCGATGATGCTTGTTCCGCGGGGGTTATGAAAAAATCAGCAGTATGGAGCGACCTTAGGAAGGTTTGGTGGAGAAGATGAGCTTCGGCGAAACAGGCGAATGCGATTTTGCACCGATCGTGAATCGGCGAGCCGGGCGAGGCAGGTAATCTGTGGAAAGGGATCTCGCAGGAATCAGAGAAATTGTAGTCAGTCAAAGGAAAACAGTTATCTGATGGTAAGTAATGAGAGGAGATAAGTTACCTGTAGAGCTGAAGAAGAGCTACGGTGGTCAGCTTCAGGTGGAGTTAAAGCGAGATCGGTTATGCATGCAGGGCAGTCGGGCAGGTCAGGTGGAAAGAGTCACGGGGTGAGGAACGAGTCGGCGAAGAGGCACGTAGTCGGGGAAGGCCGAGCAATCGAGCGGGCCAGGGCAAGAGGCGGGGCCAGGCAATCGAGGAATCAGCGAGTCGAGGCGCGGGCGGGCAGTGTTAGGCAAGCAGGTTTTGGGCTCCTGGCTCTGAGGGCCAAAAACGTCATATGGACGGGAGATTAATAGATGGGCCAGAAGGTGCATATGGGTATATAATGCACATGGGCCAGGATCTGCAGCTCGGCGGTCATGGGGTTATCGGACGATTGCGAGCTCGGCAAAAGGAAGAAATTCGGCCCAAAAATCAAGTGGATAACAATATTGGCCTAAGGTGGAGTTTGTAAGATTATGGGTCATATTGTTGTCAAACCCATTAAGAGCCTACAAGGAAAAAGGAAAATTATAAGGTTATTTTTTTTTATATAAGTAGGTTATCTCTCATTAGGATTTTGTAACCCGAAATGTAGACATCACAAGACAGCCTAGGTTAGAGATCTTTTTGTAAGATGTAAAGGAGTGGTGTTATATTATAAAAGTTAATGGAAGTTGTTGGAGGCGATTCTGCTTAGGCTCTGGGTTAGAGCTCGGTGATCAGTCTACGGTGTCGAATTAGTATGAACAAATTATAAGTTTTGTGAAAATCGTGTTACTTACTGATATTAAACCCATAAATATACCAATTAAATATGGAAACTGAGTTTAAAATAAAATAAAATAAAAGCATCAGACCAACTAAGCAAAGTGGGGACAATGGAAAAAGCTTGTGTCGGGATCCGGAAACGGTTACAAAAGATGAAAGAACATAAGCACTTACACGTGAGAGATGAGAACGGGACAAAAGACCCAGAATAGTGAAAATATACGAATCTACAATGTTGGGTCAACAGACTATTATTACTCCATATGTTAACGACCGATGAATCAGAGCCAATGAATCATAACCCCAATAAGACGTGTTTGGTGTGATATCTACTGGCTTTTTTGTCGTGGCCTCATCGACCTTTAGAATTATCTCGATTTAGAAGTCTTCTAAACTTATGAGATTTCGTGACCTCAATTATGCATGTTGATGTTCTCAAGGCAAATATAGCACAGCTGCCGACGTTATTAACAAGTTACATATCCCTTACATAAGAGTTATTTTGCGGAGTATTCATACTTTTGTTTTTTACGATGTTAATCATATTTTAGTTAAAAATCCAACATATGGCACATATATAACAACATAATTACATAAAGTGAGTGACTATTGGTGAACAATACAAACGAAAATAGTATTCTATATATAGTCTTCAACCTCTCATTATAACTCCTATGTATAAGAAAAATTTGTATATTTAAGTAATTGAGTTTATATTAAAAAAAAGTTTGTCGACGCGGTTTTAGCCATTTTTGCCACAAATAATATCTTATTAGGAAATTCTGAAATAACAGTTCGTTTTCTCTTTAAATATTGACAATATATAAACCATGTTGTGTGTCTAGCTAGATAAATATAATGACATCCATATATTTTTCATTTACTAGAAAACAAATATCATTATTCGAGCTTATCTATTACTATAAATTTATAATGTCATTTGCATATTTATGACCTATCACATCAATATCAACGAGGTAGAGGTTATAAAGTTGAGGAGGCCTGATTCGAGCATTATATTTCTATTTTAGTTTTACTGTGATACGAAATTAAAAACACGTAACAGTAAAATAATTTTTTTTTCACAATGATAATAATCAATTTAGTCTTCTTATTATTTTTGCTATATTTAAGTTTTAGCTAAACTTTTCCACCTCAATATCATTATTCCAAAATTTTGTTGTTCAACAACATATATAATCTGTGGGTTTGAATTCAAATGGTAATGCGATTATACTAACATAAATAATGTCTAGTGGCCTCATATTGCAATATGGGAAAATTTTATTATTATTATTAGCAAAAAATATATATTTGAAATAGACTGTTTACCTGAACAAAAAGAAAGACATTTTTTTAAAACACACAATTAGTGGTATTACGACTCATACTAGTTACGTAACCTCAACCTGTGAAATTGTTACTAAATAGTATCATATACTCAACTCAATCACTCATATTTATATAACATCTGAAATATGTGGAACGAGTTTTTGAGAAATTTATAGGTTAAATAAAGATTGCAGAATGAACTTTAATAGTGCAAAAATTAATTTTTATAGAGACTAAAAGTATAACACATACTATTTTTAATTTACAATTAAGCTCTGTAACACATTTTTAATAGTTTTTGCGTAGTTAGTTACTTTGTAAAGGCTTATTATACTAATGAGGTTGTAGAAGTATGTAGAAGTCTAGAAGATAAATAAATCAAAGCGATATTAGTGCTCGTAGATGCGATTACGTGAACATGGTGAAATGATTAAATATATATATACAAGAGAAATCAATAACTCAAAAGCGAACAGACAAAAAAATTTATACTAGTAAATTCTATATAAAAACAATATTCAACGAATTGTATATTAATTAAGCTATTTTTTGTCGACAGAAAAAAAAAAAAAAAAGGGAGATCCCCCTTACGAATTCTATAAATCGATATTAGGCGATGCGTCTGAGGTGGAAAACTATAAAACAGTCTGCGTCTCTCCATAGGCTCAAAAGTTATACAAAGCATGAAGAATTTTTAAACAATCAAACAAAAGAGTCTACATCGTTTCAATTTCATCCAAGCTTTCTTCATTAAATTCCCCGAATCAAATTTCGTTTTTTTTTTCTATTTTTTTTTCATTTCTGCATTTTCCAGTTTAGGATCGACATTTTTCTCCCGACCCTTTTCTTTTTGCCTCAGAAAGATTCGTCTTTCACGATTGTTTTGTAGATTTTTAGAGATTAAAAAAAAATGAGTTTTAGGGATGATACGGAAGAGGGAAGAAATGATCTTCGGCGACCGTTCTTACACACAGGAAGTTGGTATCGGATGGGTTCGAGACAGTCTAGTATGTTGGAATCTTCTCAAGTTATTCGAGACAGCTCAATTTCTGTCTTAGCTTGTGTTTTGATTGTAGCTCTTGGTCCCATTCAATTCGGATTCACTGTAAGAACATAACAAAAATCTCAACTTTCTTAATTTTGATCAATGTGGATTTTTCTGCTTATAAATATTGATAAAGTTTTGATTTTGATGCTTTCAGTGTGGTTATTCCTCTCCAACTCAAGCTGCCATTACTAAGGATCTTGGTTTAACTGTATCCGAGGTAAAAAGGTCCCATCTTTATTTAAGAACTGTTCTGTTTTTTTTTAAGACTTGTTCAATAATTTTCTGACGTTTCTGTTTTCACGTTTGATGTTTAGTACTCTGTGTTTGGGTCTCTATCCAATGTGGGTGCTATGGTTGGGGCAATTGCAAGTGGTCAGATTGCAGAATACATCGGCCGAAAAGGGGTTAGTTAGTTTTGTTTCTTGATTCTTAAACTAATATTATTTTGTGACAATATTGTCATAGTAACATCTTTTTTCTTGTTGTATCTTAATTACTGTTGCTTTTTCCTTTTTGCAGTCTCTGATGATTGCTGCAATTCCCAATATTATTGGATGGCTTTCGATATCATTCGCAAAAGTGAGTATTTGATGTTCTCAAGTTTCTGATATTATTGGTCTATCTCTCTCACTACTAAGTCTTTGTTCTTGGTTTTTCTTTAGGATACTTCTTTTCTTTACATGGGAAGATTGTTAGAAGGTTTTGGTGTTGGGATAATCTCTTATACGGTAATACTAGATTCAACTAGTTCTTTGGTTTCAGCAATGTTTATTTCGAGTATAAATATAATTACACAACTTCGAATCGCGATTTTAGGTGCCTGTATATATAGCCGAGATTGCTCCACAGAACATGAGAGGAGCCTTAGGTTCAGTTAACCAGGTTTGTCATGTTTAACTAGCTTCACTATTCTTTCTGCATTTTATGAGCTGATTCTTATATTGACATCAAAACATTTAATACTTTGGTGTTTAATAGCTTTCTGTAACAATTGGGATAATGCTGGCGTATTTACTCGGTCTCTTTGTTCCATGGAGAATTCTTGCAGTTTTGGGTAACTCTCATAACGTTTTGACTTGGCTTGGGAGAAACTATACCAGATTTTTAAAAAACATTATCAATACAGTCTAGTCACTTTCTTGTTTGTCTTCTTTATGTTTAGGAGTATTGCCGTGTACATTGTTGATACCGGGACTTTTCTTCATTCCTGAATCTCCTCGGTGGTTGGTATGCCTTTAGAACCGAATTGCTTATAATATATTGTTGAGTTTATTGCATTATTGGTTATCCTCAAGTTTCGCTTTGTAGGCAAAGATGGGTTTGACAGATGATTTCGAAACTTCATTGCAAGTTCTTCGTGGATTTGATACCGATATTACTGTTGAGGTTAATGAAATCAAGGTACTGACTACTTAAAAATGCTTTGATTTGATGTTACTGGTTTGTGAGATCAAGATTATTTTTAAATGTTTTGTCTTTTGTAAAATTTCCATTTTATGCACTCTGCAGAGATCTGTGGCGTCATCTAGCAAACGTTCTGCAATTCGGTTTGTAGACCTCAAGCGCAGGAGATACTATTTCCCACTGATGGTACAATTACTCTTACCTTTGGAACTATTTTTTGTCTACACATGAGAGAATCTCACAGGTTTTCTGTAATCTGTGTTACAGGTTGGTATAGGGCTCCTTGTACTTCAACAACTTGGAGGAATTAATGGCGTCTTATTCTATTCGAGTACAATTTTTGAATCTGCAGGTAGAGCCATATGTTTGTTTTGATTCCTGGAATGCTCCTAAGACAAAATAAACAGATTTCTTATCATGCTTCTTTGTTTCCAATTATTATTCACTTAGGGGTGACATCAAGTAATGCGGCTACATTTGGAGTTGGCGCTGTTCAGGTATATAATTTCAATCTAGGAGACATTAGATTCGATTTTTCTAACCGTTGGTTCATTCTAAACCAGGTAGTGGCCACTGCAGTAGCGACATGGTTGGTGGATAAATCAGGTCGTCGACTTCTGCTGATGGTGAGGAATATTTGAGACTCGCATGTATATCTTACAAACTCTGATTATGCATAACATAATATTATCATTTTCCTCTGAAATGCAGATCTCTTCGATCGGAATGACGATAAGCCTTGTTATTGTGGCAGTCGCATTTTTCCTTAAGGTAACATTTTAACTTTTGACATCTATACTTCTGATACGTGTGGATTATAGAAAGTGATATTCCATAGATACTTTGGTGAATTACAAAGTATAGATGGAGACTCATGAGAACTCCCTAAACAAACCATTGTTACTTAGACATTACCCACACCAAACCATAGTTAATTTATAATACTTAGCAATTACTGATAAGCTCTTGGAGCCTCGAAGCCCACTGATTGTATCAACTTCTACTTTCTACAATGTCGAGTTTCATTTCAATGAGTTTTCTTAATCTCTTGTTAGGAATTTGTGTCACCTGATTCCAATATGTACAACATTCTAAGCATGGTTTCAGTAGTTGGAGTTGTGGTAAGTTGTTCGTTTTATACAATCACACAACGAAAAATATTTAATTGTTTACAAAATCCACGATATGTGCGCTAAATCTTGCCGAGTTTTTTACAGGCTATGGTTATTGCTTGCTCTTTAGGAATGGGACCAATACCATGGTTGATTATGTCTGAGGTACTGAATTATTAAAAATTAGTGCCAGAATCAGAACTAAAAGTCTAATCTCTTTCTGATTTATGTTGGTAAAACAGATTCTTCCAGTCAATATAAAGGGTTTAGCCGGAAGTATAGCAACTTTGGCAAACTGGTTTGTGTCATGGTTAGTCACAATGACTGCAAATATGCTCTTAGCTTGGAGCAGTGGAGGAACTTTCACTCTCTACGCTTTGGTTTGTGGATTCACTGTGGTCTTTGTGAGTCTTTGGGTTCCTGAGACTAAAGGCAAAACGCTTGAAGAGATTCAAGTTTTGTTCAGATGATCAAAACAAGAAAAAGAAGAAGAAGACAAATACACAATTTTTCACTTTTGCTTTCTCCATTACAGATCATTCTTTTGTCCTTCTCTGTGTCTGTATTTCTTGCTTTGTTCAATGTCTTTCTTTTGACATTGATTATAATTTGTTTATCTTGTACAAGCATATCATTTTACTTTAAATTTGATTTTTTTGTTTAATTTTTTGGATTCTTAAGATTAATAGCAATATATTTATACTCAACAAATCTTAAAAAGTTAACCAAAAAGAAAAATCAGAAAAGCAATTTTCTTTTTAATGTTTTAGATCCATGTGCCTAGCTATGTATGGCTTTGGGAGTTTTGCTGTTTGACGAACATGAAGGGACTATTTCCAATGCAAACGGCGGTCGATTTCAAAAAGAAAATAATAATATAATAATAAATTTAAAATCATTGTTTAAACAAAATTCTTGGCATGTTCGACGGTCCAATTTGGCCACTCATTAAAAATTTAAAACCCCAAATAAACAATACTACTAACTAGGAAATATCAAGACAATTTACAGAAGTAACGAAATAATACGTTACAAGAACGTTACTGACATTAGTATAAACATGAAAAATGGTTTTGTAGTTACCGTTCCTTGTTTTATATTCACAAAGTAACGGGATCACATCTTCACACCATTTAACACGAGTGTGAATATCTTTTACCACAACGATATTGACCAATCAGTAATACGATAAGGCAACAAAACTCTACGGACCGAACACGTTTTCACCAATTATTCAGCAACTTCAATGATAACAAAGAACTTTTTGTTTAATATTCTTACTTTTATTTTGCATTTTTTTTTCTGTTAGTTCGTCATTTTACACATCTAAGATCTGATAACATCAGCTCAAAAAAAAATGTAACTCAAATATCACAAAATCTCCCAAACACATAAACAAAACAACAAGCACATTGACATTGTCAGAGATCAAATGTAGGGATTTCTTCTTTAAAAAGAAAACAACCATGGATGAGTTTCGAAGTTACAATGCCAGTTCCTCAAATAAAGCTAATAACTTAACGTTACCGGATACTTGTCAATACAATCTTCCCAAGGACTGTTGTTCGAAGGTTTCACATGCCTTAGTGCTTCCCAAATCGCACTGTTACATTTAAATCCACTCCCAAACGCAATTTGCCATACGCGATTACCTCTTCGCATCCTTCCTTTGGCTTCAATGTAAGCCAATTCATACCAAATGGAGCTCGAAGATGTGTTCCCAAATCGATGAAGAGTCATCCTGGAAGCCTCGACATGAACAGGTAAAAGCTGCAGATTCTTCTCTAACTCATCGATCACAGCTCTTCCACCAGCATGGATACAGAAATGCTCGAAAGCAAGTTTGAAATCCGGAATATAAGGTTTAACTTTACCGTTAAAAAGCTTCTTCACAACTAGTGTCATAAAGAAGAGAATCTGCTCGCTTATTGGTAGAACAAGAGGACCCAATGTTGTGATATTGGTTTTGAGAGTTTCCCCTGCAATTGCCATTAGATCTTTTGACAAAGAAACCCCGGTTCTTCCTGTATCGTCCTGTTCTTGATAAACGCAATGGAAAGCTTTATCATCTGCTCCACGATGAGACCGGACAACATGTACAAGCCTGTACTTAGACCGTCTTTTATCCCTCGACTTGTTCGATAGCAAAACAGCAGAGCCACCAACTCGGAACAAGCAATTCGGTATCAACATCGATTTCTTGTTACCGAAATACCAGTTCTGAGTAATATTCTCTGTAGAAACAACAACTGCATAAGTTTTCCTGTGAACCAACAACATGTCTTTAGCAAGATCCACTGCAATAACTCCTGCGCTGCAACCCATACCGCCGAGGTTGAAGCTTCTAATGTTACCTCTAAGCTTATACTTGTTCACAATCATTGCAGATAACGAAGGTGTTGGATTAAAGAGACTACAATTCACAACAAGGATTCCAATATCCTTCGGATTCACATTCGTGTTTGCGAAAAGGTTATCTAAAGCACCAAACATGACTTGTTCAGCTTCTTCTCTAGCAGCAGCCATTGAAATTCTCGGTGGAACATAATGCATAGCTTCAGGGACATAAGTGTCTTCCCCTAAACCAGAACGCTCAAGGATTTTGCGTTGAAACTGGAGAGCAGAGTCATCGAAATCTCCGGTGAGTCTAGAATGCTCCATGAACCGAGAGTAAGGAGCTTTGAGGTGATCAGGTGGGAGGTAACAGGAGAAATCAACCAAGTAAACGGGTCTAGGTCGGGTCATAACATAGACGGTTAATCCGAAGACTAGAATCGCTGAACAGATGATGATACTAACCAGATTGTATTGGAGATGGATCCAGAGTTGTTTGAGATCGTCTGGGTTCATCTGAGATGCTTCGACGGAGATAACAACGGCGAGAGGGAGTAAACAGAGAGTCAAGAGATTTGAGATTAAGTAATGGTAACCTAATTTCACATACTTGAGATTCACGCTCTGGAGAAAATCTGGTAGCATCCGTGTTTGTCGGATCTGTACCCCAACCGAACCATCACCACCACCGACTCGTGATTCTCCGGCACCGTCCATTGAGAAGCACTAACAAAAAAAAGACTGATTTTTTACGGAAAAATGTGATTTTTAATAAATTCAGGTGTCCTTTTTTTATTCATGCGCTGGTGAAAAGGACCGTAAAGGAGACAACTTTGACGAAAACCCACCAAAACCCAGAGTTTTGAAATGGAATAAACCGAGCTGGAATTGAGAAAACCCAGGAAGAGAAATGTCAGAAACTAGGGTTTTGGGGCGTTTGAAAACGAGAGAAACGGAGAAGGAAAAAAACCCAGAAATTGAGATGCTTTTTGGAGGGTTTCGAGAAAATCAGAGAAACTGAAACCAAAGGTGGTGGTAGTGGAGGAGGCGGGTAGGGGTCCACGTTTTTGAAACGAATCTTGACGAAGCACTTACCAAAATATAGACAAGAGAACCGGGAAACGTGATGATGCATCATGAGCTGTTTTTTTTTTCCTTTTTTAAGAAATCACGATTTTTTATTAGTAAAAAGAGTTTTTAGGTTCTTGAAATTAGCTAAATTCTGTAACTTTTAAGTTTTTTTTTTATATTAAAAAATGTTTAAACTAGTCCCAAACTGACCGCATATTCCTTTATGCGTGAAGAAAATGAACTTTCTTTATTCTGTTTAGTTCTAATCTAACAAGTTTGGTTAAGAAAAATCACTTCCTCTATATGCTAATGATCAAAGTGATAAATTTTATTTCGTAACGTAAGTACAAAAATTATTTACTATAAGTACAATGTTAGAATAACGTGTTATTTCGTAATGTAAGTACAAAAATCATATTATCATAATGTAAAGATTGAACAGAGAGGAGAAGTAGAAAAATAATTTCCAAAACAATAGTTCAAAGGAAAATAAAATAAAATAAATGAAATTATTAAAAAAAAATTTAAGGATCTGAACACTATTGTGATTGAAGAAAGAATTCTAAAACGTAACAGCGATGTTGACTTTGTTGTTAGGATATAACAAAATAAAAAAAATGTGGCAAATCTTACGGAAGTGCTATCCAAATATCTCATTGGAAGTTGAGATCCCTATCATGCTTTTTCGAATTTTAAATTTGCTTGAAACTTGAAACTGTAACATATAGAAATAAGGCATTACAGTGTAATTTATTGCCTATACAGTAATCAACATTCACATACATTACACCGCACGAGCCCATTGGGTTTATTTTCTTAAAGCCCATTTACACTTAATAATGGGCTTTGATGGCTGATCTGTTAGGAGAGAGATACAATTGCAAATCTCCGTCACTTCCGGTTGTTTCGCCGCACTGGCATTTTTTCCGAAACCGGACAATGCTCTGACCACTGCTCCGTTATTACCAAAAGTGGAAGCCTAAATTTCCCATTTTTTCTTTTCATTTTCAACTTTCAACTACACACAAGGAAAAAAGTGAGAAAAAGCATTGAGGATAATATAATATAGTGTAAGCTTAAAAAAGAGTCGTAATTTTCAGTTGTGTGATTGATTACATTCTTTTTCAAGCTTAATTTTTACGATTCGATTTGGGTATTGAAAATTTCTACTTTGTTGTGTTCTTTGTCTTCACATTCTCCGGTGAGAGAAATCTGAGATTTGTTTTTTTTTTACCAAATCTGTAAATTTTCTTCTTTTGTCAGCTTTCTCAATCTGGGTGCTGCAAACTCCTACTAATTCGTGTTCAAGAACCTTTGAAACTCGCTAGATCCCTGATTAATCTGTGATTACAGCTCCAGAGTTTGCTTAGTTTTATCAAATCCTTGGTTCCCGAGCTTATCTCAAGTTTGGTTAAAGTGGTTCTTTGGAGATCTCTGTTTTTCAGATGCGTTAAAGTGGTTTCTTTGAGATTTTAAAATGATGGAGAGAAAACGAGAAATGGGGATTGCTCATTTCGCGCGTAGGATTAAACAGCCGAGAGGGATTTGGGTGAAGATGGCGTTTGTAGTTGTTTTGGGTCTCTGCTTCGTCTTCTTCTGGTCGTTCTTATCTTCTTCTGCTTCTTCATTCAATGCTCAGAGAGAGAGCTTCGACGACATAGCTGAACCAGTGTCAGCTCGCACTAAGTCAGCTCACGACGTATCTGAATCTAGCAAATCACATGAGAGAGTTAAAGTTGAATTTGGTTTGAAATCAAAAGAGAGGAAAAAAGTTGGTGGGTCTGTTCATAAACATGAAACCAAGAAAAAGAAAGAGCATGCTGTGTCTCATCCACATAAGAAGAAGGATGTGCCAAAGCCTGTGGTAGAAGAAGTTGTGGTTAAGGAGGATCGAGAACAAGTAGAAGCGGAATCTGACGATTCTGATCAGTCTAATAAGGAAGATGGAGAAGAAGGAATTGAGTCCGATGGCGGTGAAGGAGAATCTGATGGAAATGGAGATGGAAATGGTGATGATTCAAGTGTATCAGTTGATGAAGAAGTGGAAGAAAAGAATGAGGAAGTAACTGTAACCGAGATAGGTAAAAAGAGGAAGAGGAAAGGTCCGGTGTTTGATCCGAAAGCTGTGTATAGCTGGAGATTGTGTAACACTAGGAGCAAGCACAATTACATGCCATGTATTGATAATGATGGTTTAATAGGGAGGCTTCAGAGTTATAGACATAGAGAGAGGAGTTGTCCTAAGAAACCAGTTATGTGCCTTGTTCCTCTACCACATGATGGCTATGATTCTCCTGTTTCCTGGCCTGAGAGCGAATCTAAGGTTTGATGTTTTTGAGCTTCTTTGAGTTGGTTTTTATTTGGTTTAAGTTAGCTTTGATTTAATGCCTTATTTATTAACATCAGATATTGTATAAGAACGTGGCGCATCCAAAGTTGGCTGCATATATTAAGAAGCACAATTGGGTAAATGAGTCTGGTGAATACCTAACATTTCCACAGAACCAGACTGCGTTCAATGGCAATGTTCTTCAGTACCTTGAATTCATTCAAGAGGTGAGAATCATATTTGTTACTCTATGAACTTTACTTTTCATTGGAGACAAGTTCTGTTTAAGAGAACTGTTTTAAGAACATGATTGGTGTTTCATAGATGGTACCAGATATTGAATGGGGAAAGAATGTTCGTATAGTGTTGGACATTGGATGCTCAGATTCAAGTTTTGTAGCTGCATTGCTGGATAAGGATGTTTTAACAATATCTTTAGGCTTAAAAGACGATCTAGTCGACTTAGCACAGGTCGCTCTTGAGCGCGGGTTTCCTACTTTAGTCAGCTCTTTGGCAAGTAGAAGGCTTCCTTTTCCTAGTGGAGTCTTCGATACCATTCATTGTGCTGCTTGCGGAATCCACTGGCATTCTCATGGTAAGTGTTTCTATTACAATGTCATTAGTGTCGAGATGCTTTTCGAGTCATGATTACTTCATATTTTTGCAATCTCAGGTGGTAAACTTCTTCTGGAGATGAACAGGATTTTAAGGCCTAATGGATACTTCATTTTGTCAAGTAATAATGACAAGATTGAGGATGATGAAGGTATATATTTATGTCTTTTAACTCCCACTAAAAATCCAGAATAATAAGAAAATGATGGATCAAAGCTTTTCGCCGGTTTCTTGTGACAAAGTTGTCTCTGGTGTGGGTTTTGCAGCGATGACCGCATTGACAGCTTCTATTTGTTGGAATATTCTTGCACACAAAACCGAAGAAGCAAGTGAAATGGGAGTGAGAATATATCAGAAACCAGAATCAAATGATATTTATGAACTGAGAAGGAAGAAAAATCCACCTCTTTGCAAGGACAATGAAAACCCAGATGCAGCCTGGTAAGTAAAGCAGTGGTGATAATCTAAACAGCATAACTTTTCTTTCTTTTTATGTCCATTATGATGAACATTTTCATGTGCTCTTTGGATAGGTATGTGCCGATGAAAACTTGTATACATGAAATACCGTCGGCTATAGAACAGCATGGAGCAGAGTGGCCAGAAGAATGGCCAAAGAGACTTGAAACATACCCTGAGTGGTTAACCAACAAAGAGAAAGCCATTGAAGATACAAATCGTTGGAATGCTATGGTAAACAAATCTTACCTCACTGGATTAGGCATCGACTGGTTACATATCCGGAACGTGATGGACATGACAGCAATCTATGGCGGGTATGAAAAAAGGAGAACTCTCTATTGCTGTTCATAGAACATATGTTGTATTTGGTGATTCTTACTGGTTTTTGCAAAATTTCAATAGATTTGCGGCATCACTCGTTAAGCAAAATGTGTGGGTAATGAATGTAGTGCCTGTTCATTCACCAGACACACTTCCTTTCATATACGAAAGAGGCCTCCTCGGTATATACCATGATTGGTGTGAATCATTTGGAACATATCCAAGATCTTATGACCTTCTTCATGCTGATCATCTCTTTTCGCGGCTCAAAAACCGGTAAAGTGGTAGTGATCTTTGAATCCAAATTTGCTTGTTAAGTGAGAAACCTGGCCATGAAATCTCCATTTTTTTAACAGGTGTAAGCAACCGGCTTCAATTGTGGTGGAAATGGATAGATTGACAAGGCCTGGAGGTTGGGTGGTTGTGCGTGACAAAGTGGAGATATTAGAGCCATTGGAAGAGATATTAAGAAGCTTGCATTGGGAGATTCGAATGACTTATGCTCAAGACAAAGAAGGAATGTTATGTGCCCAGAAAACATTGTGGCGTCCATGATCACTTTTGTCACTGTCTGTATATCTATCAGAGATTACAATTGAATTACTTGTATAAATATTCATCTTTTACACAACCTGTCTCTGTCTTGTTTGTTGTCGGAAAACTACACGGCGTTCTCTTGACGATTAACAAAATGTAGCCCGCCATTAATAGAGTGCCTACAAGGCCAGTTTAATGCTTTACAAAAGTGATTAAGGTTTCGTGTTTACAAAAGTAAATGAACTTAATGTATTTAATTTTTGGTATGTATATAGGCTAGTTTAATGCTCAGTAAAGTCGGTAGTTAGAAGTTATATTTCTAAATAACCATTTTAGTTTTCTCCACAACATGGAATCAGAAAAGGGATGATGCTTCGTAATATTTGTATTTGTACCAGCTTTTGGAAAACAGAGCATTTGATGTCACAATCTTTACCACTATTTTTGAGGCGAAGCAACCTGTCAACAATTCTCATTGTTGTTCCTCGTATGGTTTGTCTTCCATCTCTGAAAATCTTGCAACTACGAGGAGTGAGAGATGAATCTTTTCGACTACTCGATGTTTCTCGTACTGTTTGTTTTCCCTCCCTGAAATCTTTGCACCTTAAAGAAGTAATCTTATTCGATGAAAAATCTCTTCGATTGCTTCTATGAGCAAATATTATATATGAAATTTAGATCTCATATAGTTATAAATCAAGTGGACAGACTTACCAGTTACCACCAACACAAGAAGCGAGAGATACGGTTGCATATATAACCAAAAATTTTCGTCGGTTAAAGTCTGAACCGTCCCGCGGGACATGGTTTCCCGGTTTGATGACTCATGCCCGTATAAACCTTTTGTGATGATGTTTTATCATAATCCATGGAAAACTGCACGTCGTTTTCATGTGTATTAAACAGCTAACAGGTTTGGTCCTGAGAGACGAAATGGTAAAACTTTTAAACGATAAGATCGTTAGGTCAGAAGAACACATCATCTTCATCTTCCACCTCACTTTCTTCCCAATCACTGTTTCTGATATTTTTGTGCTTCCCTTTCATCACCGTAGACATTTTCGCCATTTTTACCGACATTTATAATAATTATAATTAAACAGATGAAAAGATATTTTCCTTTAACAAGAACATATATAATCCACTATATCAGCTCAACTGGGTCCATCTTAATCCTCGGACACGCGCTGCGTTCCCATTAGATCGAAAAGAAAAAGCTGTGATCTTGTTGGTGGGTTCGAGAAGTCTAATCTTGGCCATAAAGAAAAATTTCTCCTTTAAATCTTTTAATTTTGTTTTCTTTTAGACGTTGACAAGAAGATTAATATTGTACACCACGAGTCTAGACGAATCAATTTTACCAGATTTTAGAGGATTTGTGGATGTGATTTCTTCTTTTGGTGAGCTTTCTTCTTTTATATTATTTTTTTTTCATTCCTTTCGGATCTTCATAGTTTCAGAAGCTTCGAGTTGTTTTGAAGGTAGTTCCTTTGTTGTTGGAGAAACATAGTTTCAATTTTTAGAGCTTCTTGAAACTTAATTTCTTAGCTGGATCAATCTTGAAAATTTTGAGATTCTGTAGGAGAGATTATCTTTAGCTTTTCTGCATCTGCAATAGTTTGAATCTTTAAATATCTTTTAGCGTTTGCGATTATTATACTTATCGCAGTCTATAGTTGTGTTATTGCTTCTGTTGTGTTCAATGAGAATCTTCCCTTTTGGGACAGAATGATTCTCTTTTCCCGTTTAAGTATTCCTCGTTTCATGTCCTTATAATAAGGCTTTTCTGTTCCTCAAAACCAGGTCTCTTCTTTTTGGGATTTTTCATTGGAATTGAGCATACACATGTGCTTTCCGATTAGATTTTGGAGTGAGAATTAACTTTGGGTTGTAAACGCTTGTTGATTCTCTTTCTCTGGTCATGGAGGAGCCTTGTGAGACACTTGACAATGGTGAAGCCTATCAAATATCTAGATATCATAACTTTAACCAGCACAGCTCCAGAAGCTCATCACCCTGGTTGGATTTGAGAGTGTTCTATGTCAGGATAAGTAATTTCACTGTGGAAGATTCAACCCCTGAAGTCCTCACCATCAATCACATTCCTCTGGATCCAGATACGGTTCTGGAGATAAACGGTGTTAGAATGGGAATGTACTCGGAAGGAGGTTCTTCACAGCTCAGGAGGGACCGAGTTGATAAGAAATCAGAAGAAGCTACTTATGTCAGCACAGACAATATCAGGTTAACGGGTAGTGTGAAGTTTGAGGTTTATGACAAAACTGAGCTAGTTTTGTCTGGAACTCTTGAGATGTCTGATAGTAATGGTTTCACTGGGGAATCGAAGAATCGATGGAAAATGAATTGTGAGGCTGAGATCACTGCAGGGTTTTGTTTCCTTAAGGAGAAGAGCATAAACGGTCATGAGTTATCGTCTCCATTGCCAACTATCGAGGTCTATGTCACTGGTTGCTTCTCAGGAACACCCATTATTTTAACCAAGACTCTGCAACTTGGTTCGAGAAAGAAGCACAGTAGAAGAATGGCATTGGATTCAATACCAGAGTATGAAACTGCAGAGCCTCAGAAAGATACCTCCTCTGAGCTTGATCTTCAGGTAACTTTCAAGTTATCATTTGACATTATCTAAAATCGCTCTTCACTGTTTCAAGATATAGCATAAGCCTGATACAATCTTCCTTGAACATTTTGTTTTATGTTCAACACAATGATTGCCATTCCTAATGAAAACCTTGTAATTCATAACCTGTTGTAATGGTTTTTGGATCTCGTTTTCTCTGTTGGGACATGTTTGTTTGTAGTCTTGGGAAGATAAAAAATCCTTTAAATATTGTGGCATGCGGACCAGACACAGTCTCTCATTTGCCTCCTTTATCTTCAAACTCTTATCCTTTTGTCTGCTTCTTCTATAACCCACATAAGGTTGTCAATCACAATCCCCCAATAGTTGCTTTGTTGTAATTGCTTTGTTGTATTGTTGTGATTTAAAGTAATGTTAAATATTTTGGAGATTGACCATTTTTAAAAATGTCTCATTCTTTGTATAGTAAGTATCATTCTTTTTTTGTCTGTAGGAAACAGAGTACGCAAATTACAAAGAGGAATACGAAGGAGACATGTATTGGAGAAGCGAGTGCATAGATGGAGAGATGTCATGGTTTAATGCAGGTGTAAGGGTTGGTGTTGGGATTGGACTTGGTGTCTGTGTTGGTCTTGGGATTGGTGTCGGTCTTCTCGTTCGTACTTATCAATCAACTACCAGAAACTTCAGGAGAAGGCTTCTCTAGTTTAACAATATATACATTTGCTCTTTTTACCTTGAAATTTTGAAAGAATCCTCTTTTTTAAACCGTTTGTATTTGGGTGTGATGAATCAAACACTTTGGTGTGTGGATATGTTGGTATTTGTTTTGCTGTAAATAAACGAGTGAGAGTGTAGCTTTTTTTTTTGTATTCAGAATTAGGCTGGTGAGAACTTGCAAACTAGCTCTGTAACTAGACGGGTCTACAAATTCTAATTCACTGAATTTTTGGCTTCAATGCCTTTGAATATATTTGCCTTAGATTATTGATTCTTTGGCCTCCTCCTTATTCCTCCAGTAATGTTGCACACTAGAAGTCACATTACTAACTCATTTTTCTTCGTTGATAGTGATGTTGCACACTAGAAGACACATTATTGACTCATTTTTCTTCGTTGCCTTGTAAAGTAGTGTGTTATTTGGGATTTGGATACCGTAAAAATGAATGGTTCCTGGTGGTCTTTCTTTCAATTATAACTACGCGGGGTTGACTATTGACCTTGAGCTATCAGAAATTCGCCGCTGGTTTATTAAATTCTCGGACGAAAACTGTTTCCGACACAGCACCCAAACTTGTCCTAAGATATCTCCCAAGTTTTTATGAAACTCGAGACATCTGATGTTGGTTTGTAACCTGTGTTGCAAGTAACCATATCTTTCCTGTGAGTCGGCTTGTTTGTTTAGCAAGGAACAAATTCAGTCCAGTAAGAGAAGCGATATCATGAGGTGCTACAACAATTACCCCTTTTCGATTCTTCTCTCTCTTCTACTTATGCCCATCCTTAATTCGAAATTTCTCACTCTCTCGAGCTCCTGTCAAACCAAATGTGGAAATATAAAGATCCCGTACCCCTTTGGAATCCAAGAAGGTTGCTATCTCAACGAATGGTACAAAATCGAATGCAGAAATGCTACTCCGTTCCTTTTCAAGATGGGCATGGAAGTTGTGAATATCTCTCATCCAAGTGACCAAGATAATATCCGTTGGATGTTCCAGAGAGGGAAAAGAATCTGGATCGATTTTGGATTTGACGAACAGCCCTTTTTTCTTTGGGAGAGGAAACAGACTCGTTGCAGTTGGTTGCGACAGCAAGGCGTCGGTGACTAACATCAAGCCGAGAATGGTGGGATGCGAGTTGGATTGCACTGCAAGAAAATATACCTTACAAAACAAAAGCATACCTTTTTTGGACAAACCCGGGTGTTTCAGCTTTTTGTCTTACACTGGAGTTTGTATAACGGAAGATGAAAGAAGCTGCGATGGCAACGGATGTTGTCAGGCAAGTCTACCGGATGATGAGGCTCATCAGGTGTTCGGTGTCAGAATAGAGAGCTTTGATCATGGAAACTTGACAAGCCGAAAGTGTAGAGTTGCTTTCGTAACAGATGAAGTATACACGTTATCGAATGCAACCAAGCCAGAGAAGCTATTTGCTAAAGGATATGCCAAAGTTAATCTAGGATGGATCATTCAGACGAAGAATCTTTCTTTCATAAGCTCCTTGAGATGCCAATCCGAAAAATATGCCGGTAGATATGCATATACTGATGGTCCCAGAACGAGTTGCATATGCAGCAATATCACCATTTCTGAGACCAATTTTGCAAACTGTGGATGCAACCGAGGTTATAGAGGCAACCCATACCTCTTTAATGGATGCAAAGGTTTTTTTTCCAGATTTTTTTTTTTTTTTTTGGGGTGTGTGTAACCGTCTCGTGAAAAATTATAAATCATCCATGTCTAGAGACTTCAGAGTGTGATATATATAAAACATCGTTAGATGATTACAACTTCACAATCTTTCACATTCACTTATTCATTATCCAGATGTTGATGAGTGCCGTCTACGCGCCCCTGACGGACGTCGCGAGTACTGTGCTAGAAGCGACACTTGCGTGAATGTGCCTGGAAGTTATAAATGCAAGAGAGATAAGACTGGACCAGTAATGATAGGTAAGTTACTGTAATGTATATACGTACGGATTCAGTTATTATCATGAAGAAAGTCTCGCAAATTTAAACATGTATCAACATACCTATTTTTGTGCGGTATTTAGGAGTAGGTGCAGGTTTTGGCATCTTAGTCCTAGCAGGTGGAATTTGGTGGTTGAGGAAGTTCCTTGAGAAGAAAAGGATGAGTAAAAAGAAAAGAAAGTTCTTCAAACGTAACGGGGGACTATTGTTGCAACAACAACTACAAACAAATAAAGGTAACGTGGAGAAGACAAGAATATTCAGCTCGAGAGAGCTTGAAAAAGCCACTGACAACTTTAGCGAAAACAGGATACTTGGACAGGGTGGTCAAGGCACTGTGTACAAGGGAATGCTCGTAGATGGTAGAACTGTTGCTGTCAAGAAATCAAAAGTTATAGATGAAGACAAACTAGAGGAGTTCATCAACGAGGTCGTCATTCTCTCCCAGATCAACCATAGACATGTCGTCAAGCTCCTAGGATGTTGCCTTGAGACCGAAGTTCCCACTCTGGTTTATGAGTTTATCCCAAATGGTAACCTTTTCCAGCATATCCACGAAGAATCTGATGAATACACAATGATCTGGGGCATGCGTTTGCGCATTGCAGTTGATATCGCTGGAGCTCTTTCATATTTGCACGCTGCTGCGAGTTCTCCAATTTATCACAGAGATATCAAGTCAACAAACATATTACTAGCTAGACGAGAAGTATCGAGCCAAGGTGTCCGATTTCGGTACTTCAAGATCAGTAACAATAGATCATACTCACTGGACAACAGTTATTTCAGGTACAGTTGGGTATGTGGATCCAGAGTACTACGAGTCTAGCCAATACACCGATTGTTGAACTTTGCTCATTCAAAGTTGTTAAAGGATCGGACAACACAGATTTTACTCTGTTTTGCAAGACATTGAAGTTTCTTGAGTAACACTCAATCTCTCTCTATTTTTGTGATGGAATCGATCTCTTACAATGAAAACCACACTTTATTACTGAAACATATACAATATATTTATACAAGAGAATAGACACATTGAAGAAACACATATCTTCGACACCAACTTACGGCATAACCGTTTAACGGTTACAACTTACGAAACATTACATACATATTATACTAACATATATGAAACTCAATTAAATTCCAATACCGATAAGAGTGATGTTTATAGCTTTGGGGTAGTCCTCTTTGAGCTTATTACAGGAGAGAAGACCGTAATAACCCTTTCGAATTCTCAAGAAATAAGAGGCTTAGCAGATCATTTCAGAGTTGCCATGAAAGAGAACAAATTCGCTGATATTATGGATGCTCGAATAAGAGATAATTGCAAACCAGAACAAGTAATGGCAGTGGCAAATCTAGCAAGGAGATGTTTGAATTCAAAGGGAAAGAAGCGGCCATATATGAGAGAAGTGCTTACCGAGTTAGAGAAGATATGTTCATCTCCAGACGATTCATTGGTAGAGATTGAAAATGACGATGGTGCTGATGAAGAGGAAGAAGGAATGACTATGATAGACATAGCTGATTTACAGACCATTGGTGTTACTGCTCCAGCCCCTAGTATTACTCTTCGTCCTCCCCATCAGATGTTGAACCATTGTTTCCTCGTCCCACATGGTGAACTGTTAAAAGGTAAGGTAATGGTTAATAAATATTGATGGTCTTTTCAAAAAATAAGGGTGAAATTTGTGGTACTATTAGTGTTGTTTGTTGTTACGTGTATCTTCATCTTGTTAAAATATAATTGAGTTTAGAATTATATTATCTTGTTAAAATATAATTGAGTTTAGTTAAGTTGCGTTGGTTCGTTTCCGCAAGTTACGAACGGTTAATTTACTGTTACGTAAGATACTAATATTAATATAAAAGTGTGTTGTCTTAATAAAATATGAGAGAAGTTCCACTGTTTTTATTAAGTTCTTCAATAACTTTCCCAGAGCCTTTACGTGAACCAGAGTTGAAAAAGCTAACACTTTGCTTCAGTTACGGATTACACAAATCCTTTTAGATAGTTGAAGCGTCTTTCAACATGTTGAACACAACCTACCATATTGCTAGAAACCTCGTACACAACTTTCACCATGAGGAAAACCTAATCATGATCCTACAAAGGTAGTTTCAATTGGGTATTTGATAAGAACCAGAGGAAGCAACTCTAATTTTCATTACTCTTAACAATGAAATACATGTTGTACTGATTGATTATTGACTGCTAGACTAACTCATCACCCACAAGATGCAAAATTTTTCTAAATCTCCCACTCTCACAGATTCTCTGCTCTGTTTTATTTATCTGTCCTTCTTACAACATAAAAAGGCATAACTCACTCTTTTCAGCTTATCTCCTCTTGCAATCCTTCCCTTTACATTTCTCCGTCGTTAGTATGCTCTCCAGGGTATATCAGTGCTACACAAATCACCTTAAACATTCCTATTCGTTCTTGCAGATTGTTCTTCCACACTTTTGCTGATGGATTCCATTTCTTACTTTCTCGTGTATATCCCAAAAAATTGTATTACGTATAATACAAGTAATTAGGACAAGTAACATTCAGACAAAAACCTTACGATTAGAAGATAGTGTTTACAAACAATCCGCGCAAATCCATAATCCGCGCAAATCCATAGTTACAGGGACCAACCTCTTAACAACTCTGTAGGTTGAACTATATTCCATTGTCCTACATTGAATGACACTATGCGTAACATGATCATTCTGTTTCTGAAAAAATTGATTGAACAGATCAAACGCCTCTACCGGTTAAGAAAAAATAATCAATACCTTTGTCTGGTCATTAGAAGCTCAATGTCAGGTTTTTGAGTCTCTTCGATGATAGCACATGCAAGAACTAAGAAGCATCTTAAAGAGCACAAGTGAAGCTCAACATTGGGTCCGTGATTCTCTTCCTGGTTTGCACTAATGGTTCATATGCAAGAAGCATAGTAGAGAGCACAAGTGATGCCTCAATATCGGGGTCTGTGATCCTCTTTGTGGTATGCAAGAAGCATATGAAACAGTATGAAAATAAGAGAGAAACAAGACACACAGTCCGGAGGGAAGGAGAGCCGGGCCAAGAACGAATATTAACTAATCCCGTGCCATCTCCCATCCCTCCGCAAAACCAAAAATCATATCTTTTTATTTCGGATTTTGACCTGCCAAGCAAGCGCACCTGTCATGGCAAAGGCCATATACATCCCATCCTCATTTTCTTTTGTACATCTGTTTCTATTCAGTTTGAAAGCCCAAACAAAAACCTGTGCAAGTGTTAAATCTATGGAGACAGATAACGCAGTAAATAAAATACCCAGTTTAAGATCATTCCTTCCTTTATCAACGAGGGTTGAATAGGATCAACGAGAGTTGATGATTGGAGGATCAACGAGAGTTGATTGGAGATGAGAGATGATAATTAGATCAACGAGAGTTGATCATAAGTTCAACGAGAATTGATCAGATGTTGTTTTGTCCCTGCGCCTATATTAATTAATACCTAAGAATACGAAACAAATGGAGTTAGCAGATTGTTACCCAATTTTACAAGATATGTAAGCAGAAGACTAGATTTGAGCAAACACTAGGCATAGAAAAGAATATACCTTGATGACAGGCCTGAAAACTCAATCCATCCCAAATCGGCGCTAAGGATCAATATCACCCGAATCGGGATAAAAGACAAGCCAAAACCCTAACAAGAAGATCATCGGTTCGATAAGGAGATTCAAAGGATAATCAAAGAAAGCAACAAAAGAATCTCACAAAAAAAATTAATCGTAATTAGAAACCAAACTCACATGAAAATATATACACACAGACATCTAATTGTTGATCAATGAGGGTTGATTAGAGAGATCAACGAGGGTTGATTAGATAAGATCATAGAGAATTGATTGGAGGATCAACGAGAGTTGATGAGATGTTCTTATGTCCCTGTACGTAGATATAAATCCCTACAAGGATACGAAAAAAAATTGAGTTAGCAGACTTGATACGGACCATACACAATCGAGTTCCTCCAAGAACCAAAAAGATTCAGAAACAGTAATAACGAAATCGAGAAACCCTATCCGCAGATAAGAACGTACCTCCATGGCCGGCCAAGAAACTAGATCAATCGCAAATCGAAGATCAACGAGGGTTGATGATTAGTTGATTACATCAACAAGAATTGACCAGATGTTGATTTCTCACCCGAATCCGGTAAATCGAACAAAACCCTAAAACGACGAATCGACGATTATAGATCAAACAACGAGATTCGAGTGATAATCAAAGAAAGCAATAAGAATCATCGATCACTTTTTTAATATATATAGAGCCAGGGGAGCAAAACCCAGAATCCGAGCCGGTTTAGGATTTCGGAGATATCCTACGGTTGTTATTTGTTTTAGTGCAAAGCGATCGACGGTGCAGATGAAACACATTGGATTGGGAAAAGGCGGTTAATAAAAAAAAAAAAGAGGTTAATATGTTCGCGCGTGATTAACTTGGGCAAGATGCACCATTGCTAGAGAGCCACGTGTCCTAGTTTCTTATAAATTAGCTAGAAGATCCCCGATGGCCGATACATTTAAGTTTAACCATAATGAGCAAGTTTTCTATTTATTTTGAGTAAACCAATGGAATAAAGATCCAAAATTTAATAACTTCAAATAGAAATAGAAAACATTTTTTGGTTGCTATTTTTCTCAACAATGTTGAGCGAAAACGCTATTTATGCATTTTCTTTTATTTATTTTTCTTACATTTTCAGTATTTAATATTTAATCCTATATACAAGAAGAAGACTTATGTGATTCTCATGGGCTTTCTTTGATCTTCACAACTCAACGACGTTTGGGCTGGGCCGGAGTAGAATCTGACTTAACAAAGCGAACAAGAGACAACTTTGCGATATCAGAAACAGCACCGTTTCGAACAGCGGCGGAATCACTGATCAGAAACTCATACGCCGCCTCAAAAGCCTCTCGCCAGAACCGAGGAACCCTAACACCACCGGAGCGTCCGTACACATCCCACATCTGCCTCACCACTTTCTCTCTCTCTTCAATTTCCTGTCATATTTTCATATAAATTCCCAAAATTTTAAAAATCCAATTTCGAGAAAATAAAAAAAAATTCATGATTGATTTAATACGTACCAGAACGTCGAGATCGTCGCCGACGAAGAATCCGTTAACGTCGTCAACAGAATGGAACAAACTGATTCCTTTAAGAGAGACCGAACCGGTTAACATAGAACCAAAGGCCAAGAGTAGTACTGCGACTAGAACCCAAAGCTTGTAACCAGCGGTTTTGCGGTTAGAAACGCCATTTACAGGTTTCCTCACCGGTAAAAGCGTTTGCGATTCTTCAAACTTCATTTTTTTTTAAGTGATCTCCGAAATGAAAACTCTGCTGATAAAGGAACACAAGATCAATGTGAAAGCGAGACTTTTGGGAGTGGATAAACTGACAATAAGTTGGTACTGGATTTTCTACTTAAATACCAAGTGGGATGGGTTTAAAGCCACCATGGAGTTGACTTCGTGTTGACTTTACTAACGCGTTCTCTTATTATGGCCAGCGATCATTTTTTAACTGTTTTAAGTGTGTGGATTATCCAGACGGTGGATATAATAAGTCTTCGTGTCCAAACAGTCCTTACGAGGATCAAAGAGACAAATCAAGCCTTAATCATGTTTTACAGCTCTGACCAGAGCATGAATTTATGTGTAGTAATGTTAGATAAGGTTTATCGATCGATTACTACTTCCAATTCACTGCAGATTTCACTTAAGAGTTCAATACAACGCTTATCGTGATCCACAAGTGGAACTAGCCAATCTGGTAGGCAAACATGAAGAAAAGAGAATCTCCCACACCCTTAGCCAATGCATCCGCACAACAGTTTGCAGTCCTTACTTGAGCAAAATTGAGGTCGTTACCACTCCCTGAGTTGACGATGTCATTGGTATAGGTTCTAAATCACAGCCATGAATCAGGATTCTTCACGGACATTGCCGCTGTCCGTCTCAAAAATAACCTGTGTGTGTATATCCCAAGTTGTTGATACACATTGTTGCCCATGATAGTGCTGTTGCTTCAGTTTCCATCGGAGAAGACAGAAGTGGAAATCTCTTGGCTCCTAAGAGTCGTATGGTGCCATTCGGATCTCGCAAAATCCGTTGAAAACCAAGATTAGAGAACCTAGTTAATTTGATCACAAGATTATTTAAGAACCAGAGTATGAATGTCAGAATTATTATTGATTATTTTGGTTTGCCTTTCTCATTCTATGGTCATCAGTAATTCAACCAATTCATTGCAGCTTTCAGTCTTTTTTTTTTAAGTAAGATTCTAGATTTAGATGTCAATATTAGAGATCTGAAAGTGGTAACATATAAAGAGCTCAAAAGCTTATTACGCTAATGAATCAGAAACTCAGAGATTGCTTATGTAAGCTAATGGCAGACAATCAACACGACATCAATTTCAGACCGCCCGTCTGCTAATATCTCATCATTGTATCTTCTTCTTTACTTTTCTCTCAAGTTAAAAGAAAGGCCATCAGAAAAAAAGACTTTTTAAGCCACCACGGATTCAATTTTTGCAATCTTGATTTTTTAAAAGATGGAACAAAATTGAAAACGAACGGATTAACTATAAAGAAAAACTTTAAAAATAAGGTTATAGATTATGGCATCAGATAATAAGCAGAGATTGGTAGTCAACACTGATTCATCTGTGTGTAGGATAAGATTCTACTCATCATTTGCCAATCAAAAACCCTAATTTCTTAAACTCCAAGAAGTAAAACACAATAAAAAACATAGAGCAACCACTTTCGAAATTTTTTGAAGAAAGAACTATGAGCTATCGATGAGGTTTCTGTTGTTGGGTTGTTAAAAGAGTTTATATAGCAAAGAGGTGTCGGCTAGGGTTTAGTTTATAACGGGCTTGGTTTTTATTATAATGACCTAATGGGCTCTTAACTCAGAATAGGTTCAGCCCATTAACTTACGTACATGTGTTCCAATAACGTTGATTCCTAAATACACTAGCTAGCTATTAGAGTAATTCGTTTGATATTTTCTTTTATGAAATGCCATTAACATTGATGCACAAGCACAAGTTTCTTCAAACCAAAAGATACGTCTCAATTGTTGCTTGCGTCTACTTTTGTATTTGTGTGTATATTTACATAGTTTAGTTTTTTTTTTTTTAAACTCCACAATCTTAAACATCTCAAACAACAACAAGAGTATGTTTCTCTTAAACATAAACGCAAAGACCAAAAAAGGTTTTGACATGATGAGAAAGAGATGTATCTGAATAGCCAAGGAAACTGCCTAACGGTCTGCAAACGCAATATAAAATCAAACTCAGTCTAGAGAGACGGATTGATATACATACATTGTGTATGAAGAGGCAGGCAAGTCATCCTTGGCTACCGAATAAATCTATAATCTTCATGTCTATCCTTCTTTTCTTTAGATTATGGCTGGTTGATATATATTGTTTTCGTGATCTGTGGTTCTCAAAAATGTGTGGGCAGATATAGGAGTCTGAAGAGCCCAACATGTATGATCGAACATGGCCAAAATGTGCGAATATTGTTATTTTTAATATGCGTGTGGGTGGAAACCAACAAAAACAAATGCATAAAGAATCGTCCATATGTAAAAGTTTAGGTCCAGATCTGGAGTGAGCACGAATATTTGACTAATATAAACTATTAAGTTATGTATATCATCGACCTTTAATTTAGGTTTTGTTTAATATGTTAGATTATCATTTTTTGGTAACTGGATCTCATGGGACAAATATAGATTTGTCACCCACAAAAAAAAAAATTACGTACGTCTATATTGATTGACGTATGTGTATAAAAATAATCGTTCGATAATCTCAATCAGTGCGGTAAAACAAACTAGACAACTGCAACATTCATAGTGACTATACCTATATAAAGTCTTTATACCACAACTACAACATTCTTTACCGGTATAAATAGTGTAGTAGCTAAATAATTGACCGATTGTGTTGCTATTCTCATAATATTCAGATAAGCCCTATATGCAAAATTCGGAACGGAAAAATTCATATGCAACTGGAGGCAGTTTAGTATTGGCATCATGATAAGCTCCATATATTCCCTGTTTACTACACAAATTCATATGGCATCATGACTCTTACAAATGTTCTTTCCTCTATGGTCCCAACACTAGTAGTCAACTAGGAAGAAAGAGATATTCACCTGATAAAGATGATTAGGTTTCAAAGCATATTTCTTGCCATTTGAGTAATCAGAAAACTTGAGGAAGAAGAGTAGAAAAACATTGTATCGAGACTGATGGTATATTATGATATGCTAGTAAGTCGATCTTAAGAATACCGAAAAACTCTGTTATATAAACAAGAAAACCAAAAACTTCTGTTATATAACAAGAATACCGACAAATATATGAGTTTTGAATTTAATCGCATGCGTTCTACCAAAATTAAGAGAAACTTAATCTTCGTGTTTAGTTAAACACACATTTGACCCCAAAAAAAAAGTTAACCACACAAAGTTTATATAGTTTAAAAAAAAAAAATTGAATCTTACATCTTTTATATTTTTAGTGATTCGTCTAATAAAAAAATAAAACAACATTCTTCTAACTAACATAGTAACATACATAAGATTAAATACGAATATGAATATGGTTCACCAATTGTTTGATACTAAGACCATCCCATTCCCAAATCTTTAAGAACATATTCCAAGTCTGTGTCCACTGCTCTTTATATTGTCATATGCCTATATATATACACATAGTATAAAGGGTCTACTCATCAACAACGTCCTCATAAATAGAGAAAATCATATAAGAGAAAGTGGTGATATGAAGAATGAGAACATGTTTGGTAGCCAAGGATGACTTGCCTGCGTTTTAAACCATATATATCAAAGACTCGATCGATAGTCTTAGAGTTGGTTAATGATGTTAATACGGGCTCAAATATACAGGGCTAACCCAGCCCGTTACAAAAAATTTAAGCCCTGATCCTGATTTATCTAAAAAATTTATTAACGGACTATAACATGGTTAGACCCGAAAATTTATAAACTAATTTTAAAAACCCTGAAACTAAACTTATCTTCTTCGTCGGCCGATGTATCTCACTTTCTTCGGCCGAGTATCGCTTTGAAATTCCTAAAACTAAACTCACCTTCTTCGGCCGAGTATCGCATCTCTCCTGGGTACTTTCTTCGCAGGTACGCCCTTATTGGTTCGTTCGTCTTTTTGCGATTCTTCATCGGCTCCATGGATTTTATTTGACTTTTGAATCTGAGTTTCTTTAACCTTGATCGGGTTTTGTTATAAACTAAGGGCTTTAGGGTTTGATTTGATTTTGTATTTTAAGCTTGTGAAGTTGTGTCGTGATTGATTTCATTGAGGTTATCTTAAGCTAAGTGTTACTTTACACACTCTGACTACTGTGAATTTCTCTATGATGGTTAATAGTTTTTTACATTAGTTTGCATTTTGATTCAGAAGAATTTAGGGTTAGAGATGATTTTGTATATAAACTCATTTGCATACATTGGGAACTGAAAGTTTTTTTTTTTAAATAAATATTTTCGTGTTATGGGTTTTAGTTAGAAATTCAGATTATCCAAGGTTTTGTTTTTGTTTTTGTCTTAGTGTGAATAGTACTAAATTCTAACTATCTTATACTTATGTCAACACATTTATTCTATTTTATGATTTCATTGAGCTTATTTTAAGCTCAGCTCGTAACCTATTTACATAGCATTCTTTGTGACCTTTGTTTGTCAAAGTCTAACTTAGGTTTTGGTTTGCCTGACTTACTTTGATATATTAAATAATTAGTAGATATTTTCCAACATCCCTCCTTAATTATTTAATATGTATTGTCTCGTTAAAAACCTCGTCATGGAAAAACCTAATGGGATAAAAACCATGATAAGGAAAAAAGAGTATAGTAACATATTCTCCCCCTGGAAAATATTTCTTTTCTTCATAAGTCTCGTAGATGACGCATCCCTATGCTATGAACATGTTTTTTGAACATTGTGGTGGGTAGTGCCTTCGTAAGTAGGTCTGCTGAATTGTCGCAGGAGCGGATATATTCAATATTGACTTCACCAATTTTCTCGAGTTCTTGAGTGTAAGAGAAAAATATTGGTGGAATGTGTTTCGTCCTATCGCTTTTGATATAACCTTCTTTAACTTGTGCGACGCATGCAGTATTAACTTCGAATATGGTTGTAGGTTCTTTATTAGTGGTTATTCCACTAGCTTCTTGAATATATTGGATCATAGATCGGAACCATACACATTCTCTACAGGCTTCATGAAGTGCTATAATCTCTGCATAATTAGATGAAGTAACAACTAGTGTTTGCTTTTGAGAACGCCACGAGATTGCAGTCCCTCCTATAGTAAATATATATCCAGTTTGGGATCTTGCCTTATGTGGATCTGATAAATAACCTGCATCTGCAAAACCAACTATACAAGATTTTGAATTTCTAGGATAATATAATCCTAAGTCAATTGTACCTTGGACATAACGAAAAATATGTTTTATTTTGTTCCAATGTCTTCGTGTTAGAGACGAGTTATATCTTGCAAGTAGATAAGTAGCGAAAGCTATATCTGGTCGTGTGCAATTTGTAAGATACATTAGTCCACCAATAGCGCTCATATAGGGTACTTCAGGACCCAATATTTTTTCGTTATCCTCACATGGTCTAAATGGATCCTTTTCAACATTGAGTTGTCTATTAACCGTTGGAGTATTTAAAGGAGTTGTTTTATTCATGTTAAAGCGTTTGAGGAGTTTTCTAGTATAATTTGATTAATGCATGAATATTCCATCTTGAAGGTGCTCTATCTAGAGCCCAAGACAAAATTTTGTCTTTCCAAGATCTTTCATTTCAAACTCTGATTTCATATGATTTCATGTCTCTTCAATCTCCTTTTGAGTTCCAATTATACTTTGAGCTCAATGCTTCAGGCATTTTCATCCCCTCTGAGATTTTCATATATATTTCATTATCAAGTGATACATATAGATATGTTGTCACTACATCCATAAGATTCATTTCTAAATTTTGGGATGCTGTTAAACTCATTAAATATCTGAACGTAATAGCATCCATTACCGGAGAATATGTTTTCTCATAATCAAGTCCTGGTCTTTGAGAAAAACCTTGAGCAACAAGTCGGACTTTATATCTTGTGATCTCATTATTCTCATTTCATTTTCTCACAAATACTCATTTGCATCCAACCAGTTTTATATCTTTAGGTGTAGTGACTACAGGTCCAAACACATTCATTTTATTAAGGGAGATTAACTCATTTTGCATGGCTATCCTCCATTTCTCCCAGTCAGATCTTTTCTGACATTCTGATATGGACCTTGGTTCTGGATCATCATTTTCATTATCAGTTTCTTTAGATACAGAATATGAGAAATTTTATCATCATCACCTATCTCATTTCTTACCCATACCTTTTCATTTTGGGCATAATTTATGGAAATCTCATATTTTTCTGTATCATGTCCCTTTTCAGGAATATCTTCTTTTGGTAATTCTTCTGGAATTACTTCATTTGAGTCCTCTGGACTTTCTTAATTTTGGGTTTCTTCAGAAACCTCTTTATGTGAATTTGATTCTCCCGTAGCCTTTTTCTTTCGGAGATTTTTATCTTTAGAACTCATGGGTCTCCCCCTCTTTAACTGAACTTTAGTCTCATTTATTTTATTAGCATCATTTTGTTCATGTGGGATTCCAACTCTTGATAGAACATTTGCAGCCGGTATATATGATTTTGTCACATTTTTTGTATCTACGAACCCTTCTGGTAATTCGTTTGCCATATTTTGTAAATGCACAATTTTCTGCACTTCGAGTTCACGTTGTTTCGTAGGAGGATCCAGAGATATCAACGATGGTGTATACCATGTAATATCTTTTGAAATTTCACGAATTCCTCCCCCTAACGATTGGAACTCGTTTTCATTAAAATGGCAATCAGGAAAACGAGCTGTAAACAAGTCACCAGTTTGTGGTTCAAGATAATGAATTATACTTGGTGACGTATAACCAACATAAATACCCAATCTCCGTTGGGGCCCCATTTTTGTACGTTGAGGGGGTGCAATAGGCACATATATTGCACATCCAAAAACACGGATATGCGATATATCTGGCTGCTGACCATATGCTAATTGTAATGGGAATATTTATTATATGCACTTGGTCGAATCTGTATCAATGTTGCAGCATGTATGATAGCATGTCCCCATACTGATATTGGGAGATTTGTTCTCAGTATTAACTGCCTAGCAATTAGTTTTAACCGTTTAATTAAAAATTCGGCCAATCCATTTTGTGTATGAACGTGGGGCACTATATGTTCAACATCGATCCCCAGTGACATACAATAATCATTAAAGGCTTGTGAAGTAAATTCACCATCATTATCAAGTCTTACTTTCTTGATAGTATAATCAGGAAATTGCGCTTTTAACCTGATTATTTGGGAAATAAATCTGGCAAATGCCATATTTCGTGTCGTCAAAAGACACACATGGGACCATCTACTAGATGCATCAATTAATACCATAAAATATTGAAATGGTCCACATATATCACCATGTATTCTTTCTAAAAATTCTGGTGATTCATTTCCAATTTTAGCTGGTGATTACCGAATTATGAGTTTTCCTCGAGAACATGCATGACATAAAAATTCATTTGATTGAAAGATCTTCTGGTTTTTCAATGGATGGCCATTAGAATTTTTCACAATTTTTCTCATCATGATTGAACCAGGTTTAAATATATTGGTAAACTTCGGGTTTACCGTGGCATATGATTCAATCATATTAATTTTTGTGGAATATAATCCAGACGAAAAAACTGGCAGTTCTTCTAATATATATTTTCTCTCCGAAATCATTGTTGTGATGCAAAGATATTCAATGTCATTTTTATTATTGGTTTCCACATGATATCCATTTCTTCGGATATCTTTGAAACTTAACAAGTTTCTATAAAACCTGGGGGAATATAATGCATCATTTATTTCAAATTTTGTTCCCCTTGGTATTGAGAACTGGGCTCTTCCGGAGCCCATAATAATTTTTACATTTCCCGATATAGTATTCACTGCAGTTTCTTTTAATTTAAGATCGGAGAAATGTTTTCTATCTTTTAATATCGTGTGCGTTGTCGCACTATCTACCAGACATATATCTCCATCTTCATTCATAAATTTTGACATCTTCTGGGTCAAAGTAAAATGAGATACATTAAAACAACATTTCTTATCAAAAATAAAAATTTATTATTTATCTGAAACTGTTAAAATTCAATTGATTACATATAAAATTTCAGATCGATTAATATATCACCAACGGTCGGATATACCAACGGTTATGATGAATTTTATTTTTTATTTTTTTCAAAAATTTTATACTTTTCATACGGCTAGTAATAGTATTTTTCAATCTATAAATATACTCATTCATCCATTCATTTACTTACACAAAAATCTTATCTCATTCATCTTAAAAATTTTCTTTAGTTTTTATTTTTGAAGATGTTTCGCTTGTGTTTAATTCTTTGTTTAGTTTTAATTATTGTTTGTATTTATGAGCTCTTCGTTTGAGAGTATACCCACAGAGAGTTTGTTCTTAATTTCGTTTTATTATTTTATGAAATATTGTTCTTTGTAATCGCTTGTATTATCATTCTTCATTTTAATTTTAAAAATATTAAACATTATATTACAATATAAAACATATTATACATTGAGACTTTTATTTTTCTTGTCTTCTTTAGAAAGACATTATATTATATTACATTGATCACATTCATCTTATTATTCATCGCTTGGTTCAACAAGAAAATCAGCCATATCAAGATGAGTATTATCAAAGGAAGATCCAGGCTCATCAGAGACAAAATTGGTTTCGCCATTTTTTTTTTTTTGCCTTTTGGGATTCTTGATACAGATCGGCGAGATGTTTTGGCGTACGACAGGTGCGTGCCCAACGGCCTTTCATTCTGCATCTGTAACACATATTTTCTTTTTGAGTAGTTACCGCGCTTGTATTATCATTCTTCTTGTAACTTTTATTTATCTTTCCCGCATTGTAACTATTATTGTTGAATCCCCTTCCTTGTCCACCTCTGCCTCCACGACCGCCTCCACGACCGCGACCACGACCTCTACCTCATCCCTGTCCTTGCCAATTATTATGTGTAGATGCGACATTCGCTTCAGGGAATGTTGCTGATTCGACAGGACGGGTCTTATAATTTATCATCACGAGTTCATTATTTTGTTCGGCAACTAGGAGTGTGTTCATTAACTCTGAATACTTAGTATAACTTTTTGTCTGGTATTGTTGTTGTAGTGATACATTCACAGGATGAAATGTTTGGAGAATTATCTCAATCATATCATTATCAGTTATTTTTTCTCCACACAATATCATCCTGGAAGTAATTCCGAACAACGCGGAATTATAATCACTTACACTTTTATAATCCATGAATCGGAGGTTCAACCACTCATGTTTGGCTTTTGGTAAGATCACATATTTTTGGTGATCAAACCTATCTTTGGCTATCAAGTTTTGCCAAATTTGACATGATATCTACGCATATAATATATATATATATATATATGTAAATTATAACAAAATAATTTAAATCATTATAAAACATAAAAATAATAGAATCATTTAAATCAATTTAGGAGGCATAACCTTCCATAAAAGTGAGGAGGCAGAGCCTACCATATAATTGAAGAGGCATAGCCTTTCATATAAACAATAATATAGAAATTGAAAATTGATTTAATTATAAATTAAATCATATCTTAGATCGTACCTTAAATCGGATAAAGATCGGTTCGGATTTTGATCGGATAGTGAGCGGTTCGTGCTGATAACGTGTTATGAATATTATTTTATATGATATGATTTAATTATATTTTATGATATTTGGGGAGGGATGAAGATTTTTAAGGAAGGAAGAATGATTCTTTTATTCTTCTGTTCTTTTTAGTTTCTTTTTTCTAGTAGTACAAAGATGAAACTCAAACTCCTTTTATATAGGAGTAGTAAGTCGGTTACTTTTACATATAAAATAATTATATAACAAATATCTATGACCGATTTACTTTAACATATTAAATAATTAGTAGATATTTTCAAACACTAAGCAATATTTTACGGGCTATATCCATTAAATTACTCAGGGTCAGGATTAAAAAGGGCTTAGCCCGTTAGTATTAATTTTGTAGGGCTCAAATCAAACAGGTTTTTAGAAAGCAGGGTTTGTACAAAGTTGGGCCGGGCCGGGTTTTAAAACCCTTTTTAACATCTCTAGAGTTGGTTAGTCGTCAGGCAGTCTCCTCGGCTATTCAGTCAATTCTCGTTCTCTTCATTTCACATTTCTCTTTTGTTTTTTGGATTAATGTTATAGTAAGAAAAGAAAAAGACGAAGATTTGGGGATCTCATGGTGGACTTTGTCAATATATAAGCATTGGGACAATGTGTTTTGAATAATCGAGGGCTTTGCTTCACTGTGGCCAAGAAACTTCACGTGGAGAATCTATGGATCTTGTCTTTGATCAGCATGTGCATTTTCTATGTTTTTGGCAATCTAAAGTAGTCGGCGGAGAAAAAGAAACGTTCTAACCGTGATATCGTGTCTTCGTAAAGAAAAGGTATTTCATCTTTAATCCACCTGATTTATGAAGAAAAGGCAGATCATATCTTAAGTTCGAACGTCTTCGTAAAATAGATATCTAATCATTTCAATTTTATGTTCTCACATTAAAATGTACTTCTTATATAATGATATCATTGCCGACCGAAAAAAAATATATATAATGATATCATAATATTAAATCTATATGTAAATAATCTGTAAACTTAGATCATATTTATCTAGTTGTCACTCCGGTTGAAAGCTAAAAAAACTATTTTAAAAGTATCTTCATTATTTACCAAAATATTATACTTTCCAAATCAAGTATAAACTAACAACTGCTGATATTAGCAATTTATTAATGGAAAGAAAACTAAATTAAAACATCAAATTAATTAAAAAAATAATAATAATAACATCATAGATAGTCCTAAAAATATCTTAAGACATCTCTGATCTCTTTCTTTGCCCTAAGCGTCACCGTGACTGAAGACGACCGGAGCCAATTCCGGACACAAAGATCTCAAATTTTGACACTTTTATTAATTTTCTTACACGACCCACAAAATCTCAGTCTAGACTCCAACCGGACAGATCTTTTTTTTCTCTTTCCAGATCCTAAATCTTCATCTCCTACAGATCTGCATAAATGGTGGTTACTCATTACTGATTCAGACAGAAAAAGAAGAAAGCTTCCTGCTTAAACAAACCCTTTCCAATTACTTAAATGGCGGCTCCCCGAAACGGCAAGTCCTTCTTTTCCTGTTTCTCCCTTATAATTTCCTTCACTTTGCTTTTCATTTCGCCGTCGTATGCCAACGAGTCTCCGGTTATCGAAGATGTTTCCACCGATGTAGCTGTGTCGGTTAGCGAATCCAATCGAGAAGCTGTGCTATTGCATAATTTAGAGGAACTCGTTAAGAATCTGACAGAATTAGTCTCTAATCTAGATGCTAAGTTATCTGAGACTCCATTAAAGGAGAAGAACGAGATCGCTAAATCACTTGATGAGATCGAAGAAGAGAAGGAAAGAGGAGGAGAAAGAGCTAAGGCGTTTTCAGTTACTAAATATAGTCCGTTTTGGTCGGAGAGGTTTCAGTTTACATCAGCTGTGAAACTCAATTCCGATGCGACTTGTATCAATGTGTTACCGTTTAGGGATTTCGAAGGTTCGAGCAAGTACTTTGCAATTGGTGATTCTATAGGAAGGGTTTATGTGTTCTTGAGAAATGGTGATGTTTTGATTGAGTTTTTTACCACGGTTGATTCTCCGGTTACAGCTATGGTTTCGTATCTATCGGTGTTTAAGAACTCAAGTTTCTTGGTTACCGGTCATCAGAACGGTGCGGTTTTGTTGCATCAGATTCACGAGGGATCGAATGGGGAAGACTGGAACTCGAATTCGGTTTCGATGGAAATTGTTGGGAAATTTGATGTGGATGATTCGGCTGATCCTGTGACTCTATTGGAAGTGCATCATGTGGGTCGGGTTAGGTATATATTGGCGACGGATTTAAGCGGGAAGCTCACTGTTTTGACTGAGAATAGGACGGTTTATGGGTCGGTTATGCCATCGAGTAGACCGCTTGTGTTCTTGAAACAGAGATTGTTGTTTCTCACTGAGTCTGGTGCTGGTTCGTTGGACTTAAGGACCATGAAGATAAGACAAACCGAGTGCGAAGGAATGAACTATTCGCTTGCGAGAACTTATGTTTTTGATTCCACGGAACGATCTAAAGCTTACGGATTCACATCTGAGGGAGAAATCATTCATGTATTGCTTCACGGAGATATAATGAACTTCAAATGTAGGGTTAGATCCAAGAAGAAGTTTCAAATGGAGGAGCCAGTAGCTTTACAATCAATCAAAGGCTATCTTCTCGTTATCAACGAAGAAAAGGTTTTTGCTTTCAACGTATCGACTCAGCATTACGTTCGTACTGCTGGCCCTCGGCTTTTGTTCTCTGCGGGTTTAGAAGAGATCAGATCCGCGTTCTTGAGCCATCGCGAAACATCTTCAAGAACTGCCGTGTTTAAGACGAGGCCTTTGATAGCTAGCGACCGAGAAAACCTTCTTGTGATCGGTTTAGCAAACGGATATTTCGCGGTTTATAAATCAAAGCTTCCAACTCTCAAAGGAGATTTTAATACAATGCTTTGGAGCAGTCCGGTGTTCTTCTTCATACTGTTTCTATTCGGAGCTTGGCATTTCTTCGCCAAGAAGAAAGAATCGCTCACGGCATGGGGACCAGATGATCCTTTTACTCCGACCGCGGGACAAAACAGCTCTGCGAAAGAGTCGTCTTTTACTGAACCAGCTAGAAGAAACGATGATCTCATGGATCTACGGAGAAGGTACGCTGGTGGGTCATATCGGTCAGTTGGAGATAACGACCCGAGTTCTAGAGTTCCAGTGGATGGAAACTATAGAACAACCGCACAGGATCATAACAATTATCGCGGCGGGTCGGGTCTTGATTCAAACGGGTTTGGTAATAGAAGAGACCATTTGTTTGGTAACAACAAAGTTTTGGACAACGAAAGTTAAAAAATCTTTGGATTACTTGCAAATTCTGTCACGTAACCACCAACTACTTCAAAAAAATGTAATCTTTGTAAGTTTATAAACTCTAAAAAGGTTTTTTTTGTATTCACCGTTCGTTTTTAACCGGCAAGTCTCTTGAAATTTTCAAATAATGTAAAACTCTGGTCAAAGAATTTGTAAAGTTCTTTATCAATGAATTTAAATAAAGATGCGATTCAAAGTTTGACAGCTTAAACAACTTAATCTCAATCATATTAGGCAAGATGTGTTTTTGGTCTATCATGTCTCATGATCGTGCTAGCAAGTGGATAAATAAATAATAGATGGGAGCCTTATTTTAATTTTTCTCATTAAACTCGATTTATAATCTGTTATGGTGACCGTCCAGATGAGTCAGCAAAATAGTCATCTCATCGAACGGTTGAAACTTCATCTTCAACTGGAGAATACCAGAAACGAATCTACATCGTGTGAAGTAGAGGAACATTACTGACAAGCTTTGATTCATCGTCGTCTTCGCAGACAATGCCAAACACTAGCTCTATATTTGTCAACAATTTCAAAAGCCGGCAGGTCTGACCCGAGACCACCGT
This sequence comes from Boechera stricta, assembly GCA_018361395.1. Taxonomy (NCBI): domain Eukaryota; kingdom Viridiplantae; phylum Streptophyta; class Magnoliopsida; order Brassicales; family Brassicaceae; genus Boechera; species Boechera stricta. Next base: position 2,761,501 of record CM031539.1, on the reverse strand, counting down.
AGAAAACAGCACATTTCTAGGGTTTTATCCTGATCTACCACATTGTACAACTTTTTTTTTCGTTTAGGTGATCAAAGGAGGAGTCTTTTTTTCATTTTGAGCTTCTGGGTCTTCTCTTTTGATTTCGCTAGTGAAAGGAAGCGAAAAGTCAACGGCCATGGCGAGTCGTAGAGATAGAAGCCAACAGCTCCGTGGATCTCGAATTGCGATCGCCATCCTTATCGGTATCTTTATCGGTTGCGTATGCGCCGTACTGTTCCCAAACGGGTTCTTCAACTCCAACTCGTCGTTATCAGTTAACGAACGCCTTTCGAAATCAAGCAACCAGGTACTGCATCTTACACCCTAAAATCTGTAAAATTTTAATTTTTTGGGTTCTGTGATCGAGTTACATAGAATGATTTGACTCAGCCATTATAGGTATTAAGTGGTTAGTGTCTAAACATTGAAATTCTTCTTGGTGATGTGTTAGTTGGAGATTAGTTGAAGATAATCCTAAAACTGATTTGGTTGATTACTGGATATTGTATCTGATTTTGGAATTAAGTTGAGTTGTTTATGGATAATTGAGGTTTGTAGTTTACTTGGTGAAATTTCATCACTTCTTTGTCTTTTTTTTTTTTTGGTTTAGGTTGGATCGTCAGCTTGTGAATCGCCGGAACGAGTGAAAATGCTAAAATCAGACTTTGCATCTCTCTCAGAGAAGAATGCAGAGTTAAAGAAGCAAGTCAGAGAGTTAACACAAAAGTTACAGTTAGCGGAGCAAGGATCAGATAATGCACGAAAACAGGTTCTAGCTTTGGGAACACAGATCAAGGCGGGTCCTTTTGGAACTGTCAAGAGTCTGAGAACTAATCCAACTATCCTTCCCGATGAATCTATAAACCCAAGGTTGGCAAAGATTCTAGAGGAGATTGCTGTCGATAAAGAGGTAATCGTTGTTCTTGCAAACGCAAATGTGAAAGCAATGTTGGAGGTTCAGATTGCTAGCATTAAGAGAGTGGGTATAACAAACTACCTGGTTGTTGCATTGGACGATTACATTGAGAATTTCTGTAAAGAAAAGGATGTTGCGTATTACAAGAGAGATCCAGACAAGGACGTGGACACTGTTGGGAAAAACGGAGGTAATCATGCCGTCTCTGGGTTGAAGTTCCGTGTGTTGAGAGAGTTCTTGCAACTTGGTTATGGTGTTCTTCTCTCGGATGTGGACATTGTCTTCTTGCAGAACCCATTTAGTCATCTATACAGAGACTCTGATGTGGAGTCAATGAGCGATGGCCATGACAATCACACGGCTTATGGATTCAACGATGTGTTTGATGAACCATCCATGGGATGGGCTCGGTATGCTCACACGATGAGGATATGGGTTTTCAATTCCGGGTTTTTCTATTTAAGGCCTACGATTCCATCAGTCGAGCTGCTTGATCGTGTGGCAGATAGACTCTCTAAGGCAAAAGTATGGGACCAAGCGGTTTTCAACGAGGAACTGTTTTATCCTTCGCATCCTGAGTACGTTGCTCTACACGCATCCAAGAGAGTCATGGATATGTATGAGTTTATGAACAGTAAGGTCCTTTTCAAGACTGTAAGAAAGAATCACGAACTGAAGAAGAAGGTGAAACCGGTGATTGTTCATGTGAATTACCATCCAGATAAGCTCAATAGAATGAGAGCCGTGGTTGAGTTCTATGTAAACGGTAAGCAAGACGCGCTTGATAGCTTCCCTGATGGTTCTGAATGATTCACCTGAAAAGCAGCTAGGCTAAAAGCTTTCCTAGTTTCTTGTTTTGATTCTAATCTTTTTTTTTCCTTAATTGTTCCCGTGTTTAACTACTTCATGTCTTCTGCTTTCTTTCTATTTTGTATTATGAATTTGTGTGTATCTTATGGCTTAAATCGCAAGTCTGTTTTTTTTACCTCTCTGATCTTGTTACTTCGCAAAGTCTTTGTTTTAGTCTTTCTTATTTTCTCTGTTTCATCGTCCGATAAAGTTGAGGTCTGAATGATATATATGTTACAGCTCAAGGCATTTAATAATGTAATATTTGTAAAGTTTTCCAAGACCTAAAAGGAATGATAGATAATAGAAACATACATCTTAAACATTCTATCTACAAATAATGCCTTGTGAAACAAACTCACTGGTGCTATGAATATCGATTCTAGTACAAGAACCAAAACCATGAACTGAATGAACAACACACTAAGACTCCAATCCTTCCTTCCGACATGCCATAACGGGTTCCTCTGTTCTTCATCTTAACTACGAGCTTTTACCGTTTCCAAGCGTGAGCTCTAGATCCTCCATAGCCACATCATGGATCCTCTCCCCTTCCCATGGCTTAACTTGGCTGTTCTCAAATTTGAAATCCGAGCTTTGACCAATCTCTTGGGTTGCTGCGGTGTTTGGAGATAATTGCTGAGGTGCAGGTTTCACTAGATTGAAGGTAGGAGAGGCTGGCACTGCAGAGCCGCCATGGAATGGCTGTTGTGAGAACTTCTGAAAGCTTATCCAATGACCCGAATCAACAGTGGAAGAGTCAGATTCATCGCATTCAGGTATAGTAGCTGGGGCATGGAACTGGCGATGATGGGTGGGACTGGCAGGTGCAGATACTGCGCAAAATGGGTAGTTCAAAGATGTCATTGACTGTTTAGCAGCCATGGCCATGGATTGTTTGGTAAAAGATTCCCAAGTTGGCAATGGTTTGGGGTTTTTCGAAGTTGGGGATGAGACTGGTGGAGTGACTGGAGCACTGTTTGAGATTCTAAGCGGAGGAAGCGATGATGGAATTCCGCCGTTCCTAAGGAAAGGGAAGATTGTGGAGATGTTGTGCGGGTCGCCAACACGAGAAGGACTCGGGAATGAAGAAGACGATGGACTGACTTGGTAAGAAAGGATGGGGCTATCAAAAGTGGAAGAAAGAGGGCTTTGGTTATGGGAAGAGTAAGGAGTGGCTCGAGAGGATGATCCAGCCATGTCACCAGGAAGAGGCTTGTGTCCCTGTTGGCTCAAAGAACAAGAGCAAAAACACCACAATGTCACAATCATTTTCCAGAAACATAACAGTTATGCAAACAATTTGGATCAAAAGACTCTTTTCCACTAAGTTTTATGTGACAAAGACTGGAAGAAAAAAAGTAACGACTCAGATTTTTCAGATGCACTAAAAAAAGCTGAAGAAGAGATCTAAATATAGTAACCCAGAGAAAGCAAATGTTAAAAGAAAGTTCTAATTCGGCTCTAAAATTAGTAAGACAAAACCTAAATTCACTTTCTCCAAGTCAAATCAGAAGGAATCATAGATCCAATTTTAGAATGAAACTGAGCTTCCTCAGCTGATAGACTAGAAAACGCATCTTAAATCCAGGAATCCAAAAAAACTTGAGATTCAACAGCTAAAACATCAGAAACATGCACAGATAATCTCAGATCTAAACCAAATGCGTGCGCTATTCACCTTACGATACGTAGTTCCGTCTTCTTCAACGACCCAACCAGCTTCAGAACAAAGAGCCTTGAGCACCTCGTTGTTGTCACAATGTTTGGGAAGATTGTAGTTACCTTGAGCTCTAAGACCAGTATATATCTTCGCCGCAACAGCTCTTCTCCGCCGCTCTCTCCTCCGATTGTTCTCCCTCTCTCTCCACGACGGTTTCCTCCTCGTCGCCATCGCTGCTGCTGCTGACGTCGACGTCGCTCCGTCAGACGTCATCTTCTTTCCCAACCCTCAAAACACCCAACCAAATTGTAATGCACAAATATTGAATCAGCTGAAGAAGATGAAGAAGAGTGAGAAGTTAGTGCTCACGAGGAATACGCTTTTTTCTTCTTCGCTGGAATTATAGAAGAATCTTTTCTTCATTATTAAATTAAAATAAACAAAAGCAACAAAAAAAAAAAATGGATGATTTGGTGTGAATGTTCGACTACGCGCAGGTTCATATTAAACAATTCACCGTTGATTTGACGTAAATCAGCCACGTGTCATTCAAAATTACGCTTTTGAATGTGAAGTTTATAATATATATAAAGATTAATGCAGCCTTAGACGCTTCAATTATGGATTATAGTATTGAGCAAAAGGTTTTTAACATATGGTTCCCGTATTACAGAAAAAATTGATGAATGGTGAGAATAGGTGTGGTGTACGTAACTTACAGTGTGTATTTGCGTAACGAATCAGTTGAAGGAGTACGTTATGTATGTTTTCTTCTCTCAGTCTGTGTAAGAAATGAGCAGATTTATAAAGAGGAGAAAAAAAAAAAAAAAAAGGTGAGAGACATGTGGGGTCTGTGTAAAGAAGTGGGTCTTTTTACGAGTATGACCGCAAAACACACCATCTGATTGGTTTTTTTGAGGGGTTTGGCCATGTTAAATAGAAAACAAATTGTTTTGAGCCTCATAACTTTAATGATTAAACTAATTGTCATTCTAGTATGAATAAATATAAGGTAGAGTTTAACTATAGTATGAATAGAAGAAAATGAGTGCTTACTTTTGTCCTGACTATTTCGTATTTTGTGTCTATCCTTTTGTTGCTATTTTCTTTTTTACTTTTTTTGGAATTTTAGCAAAAATTATTCTTATTTTATAACATTACAGAAATATACGTCATACGCATAGTTAAGGTTAAAAAATTAACCAAATCTTTGTGGAATGGCATAGTGCTTGGCGAACTCTATTATCAGATATAAGACAACAAACTCATGAACCATGGCATTCGATAGAGTCCTCCGTCAGTGTCGCCAATAACATGTCAAACCAACAAATTCTTAAGTGCCAAAGAGAATTTGAGTGTTGGGATGCATTAGACTGCCAAATTTGTAGACTTTTCGAATACTTAGCAACACTATATAGTCACCCCTTCATTCTGAACTTGGAGCTCTGAACTTGGTGACGAATTGCATTTTTCAGCACATGCCTAACCGTTATGCATTTGAGATGGATTGTGCATACCTAATCAACATGACAAAAAAAAAATTTATGAGTGACCATTCTTTTCTAGTTGAGTTGTTTAAGTTCAAGCAAAAGCGACATTCGTTACTTTGTTTATTTTAAACGTTTAATTTTTTAGATTTTGTAATTTTCAATCTGATAATTTAGTTCGTTCGATCCATATCCGTTAAATGTATTAACTATTCTATCATTCTACTATTTTATAAATTGCTAAATATGGTCGTATATGTAAAATGTAAAAATGGCTAGTGAAACCTATCGAGTTTCCATAACTTATTCGGAAAGCATTATTCAGTCAAATGGAAAGCTCTATGTTTGGGATATCGCTAATTTGTTTTGTGATTTTTAAGCAACTTATTTGAATGCGACTTAACAATCAGCTATATTCGCAATTATTGTTGGGCCCTTCACTTCATTGATCATGATTTTCTTTAATTTACATGTTTTTTTCTGAAAATTGTATAGTTCATTGAACACAATAGGAAAATTGGATAGTGGATTTGCCCCACACGTAGACCCATTAAAGCAGAGATATGATCTTCCAACAACGAGTAGTCACTTATTGAATTGAATTTATTTAACACGCTTTTGCCTTTAATTTATTTATATTTTATTGAAAAGAAAACAAAATCTAATGAAGGGTGATATCAATATTCAGTGTAGTATGTGATCACTGAACTACTGATAATATATAATTTTTTCTGAAGCATCTGTCATGACAGGAAAAGAAAAAAAAAGTTACTAAATTGATAGTACAGTTCTGACTTCTGAGACAATAATCTAACAGTAGTTGTTTCAAGCCTCTCGTCTGACTTTAACGTTTGTTTCTTCAAACGATGTTGTTTCCAAAACCGAACCTTCTAATTCTACCCAAGGGTTCTTTCCTCACTGTCCTCAGCGTGAAAATAAACCATGGAGAAACAAACGATCGTGAAGTTGGCCCAAGCCAGTGCTCAGAACACTGGTTACAACCTATTGATGCACTCATTATCTTTCAAGAAGTATCTCGAGTCCTGGAAGTGAAGCGGTTCGTTTCCCCAAGAGGTCCATCCGGCAGCCATTTCCCTAGCAAATAGCTCAAGGCACCGAGCAGGTTGTGACCCGGGGACGTGTTTCATGAGTATCTCTACAAAAAGTCCGATAAAAAAAATATTGAATCAGGGAGCTGTACAGAAAGAATTTAAGCAAATTGCATTGTGCTCTTGAATTTGATGAAGCCAATCGCAAAACAAAGCTGTTGAAGAATAAAATAAGAATACCTCCAATTGGGGGTTTCCTCGAAAAATCTCCAGGGATGCTTATGATTATCTGGTTCTTGTCCAAGAGTTTAAAATCTGACCTATGTTCTGATCCTGCAACCTAAGATACATACATACACATGGCTGTTCAAACAGAAGTTTCTTTCACAGATTATTTAACTAACAATGACAAGAATTGACTTACTTCGTTAAAGCGGTAGCCTAGTAGAAGGTACTCGTACGGTTTATGATGGATCAGGTCCAGATCGCAAATCAATGTACCATCTGGTTTCACCTGATACATTTACATAGCCAGCGTGTGAATTTCAAGTCAATTATGCAACTTAGAAACCAAGATAGGGCTTGAGAGGTGAAAGATGGGCTTACCTTTAACCAATACATTGTAGCAACATACTTAATTCCCCATGCAGGGAATAGCTCTTTCTCAACAAAGTTAAGTAACTTCTCTCTATTGGTCACCCATAAAGCCACGAGAGCTCCTTCAGCATGAGCAAGCTGCTTGATCGGGAGGGATAAAAAGTATCGGTTTGGTAAAGTAGGATACCTAAAACAAAGAACCAAGAAACATGGCTCAGGAAACTTTCTGATACAAAAGTTGCTTATGCACAGGCATACTTCAAGTCCATAACGAACTTTGATTTCTGATGAGCGCTTGCATTTTCCCATGGTGGATCAATAACTATAAGATTGAAGCCTTCTGCAGGTTTATCTGCATGTATGACCCCAATAAGATTAAATACATCGCTATGCTCAATCTCTACCGATATGATCATAACTGATCTTTGAACAAATGACTTAGGACCAATCAATCGGAGGCAGAATACTCTAAAGCTCAGCTTTTAGCAAAATCTCTATTTTGGAATATAGAAACAATAGTTACCAGGAACGAGGTTTCGGATGTGCAGTAAATCAGACTTCAAGGCAACATGGGAAAAAGAAATGTAAAATCAGAAGAACCATTCCACACATCAACTAAAAATCTCATCTTTATATAGAATCATAAACTATGCCAGGAAATTTCACCAACCATGTAGAAGCAACTCTTACTGGGAATTATATATCTCCGGTTGGAAAACTCAGCTTCAACTTCTTCTCCGCTCTCGTTCACTACTAGGTTATTGAACACTTGAAACACTCTCTTTTCATTGCACTTGTCAATTGAGAAACCTAATAAGACCACACAAAAAACACACATAAAACCAATCACACCATCAAATTCATGGGATTCAAATAAGATTTAGCAAGTGAATTAGAGGAGACAAAAACCTCCATTATCGCAATGTAGATTAAAATTCAGTGTTATTTCATAGAAAGGAGCTTGCCACACTCCTCCAAGCTCAACAAAAGAGAGTTCATCGTCACAACATTTGGTCAACAAACTAGAATCATCATCATCACCACTTAGACCTTTCGTTAAAGTCAACAGCACTATTTCTCCTAGAAACGATTCATGGGCTTTCGATAATAACAGCCTCGCATCCTGATGACGAAGATTCGAAGCTTGCTCTCCTACACTAGGAAGGTGAAAGCTAGGGTTTTTCTGCTTCCGTTTTCGCTTTCTCGGATTAGGGTATTTGGGTTGTAGATTGGGATGCTTCGAATTGAAGAAACGAGTGTAGTAAGCAGAAGATGAAACCCTAAATTTGGTGTATGAAAGGTTGGTGATACGAACTGGGTCTAAGAAGAACCAATTGGAGTCGTCGGATTCGTAGATTCCCGAATCAAGGAATTGAGCTAGCTTATCGGTTTTCGCCATTAACGGCTCAAATACTCTCTAGTCTCTCTGCTTCAAACAAACCCTTCAAAAACGACAGACGTATAAGAATATTATCATTAACCCCTCGAATTTTCATAATTGACCACAATTAGCCTCCTAATTTTGAATGTAACAAGTAACCCCCCAATCTAGTTCGAAATTCAAACACTTGTGAAATTTCCGGTAACCAACAGATTTTGATCATTTAATTTATATATGCAAAACTAGTCATGGACATTCAGTTCTTCGGTTTAGTTCAGGTCGGTTCTCGGTTTTTTCGGTTCTTAAAAACTGGTAACTATTTGGAACCGATTAAAATTCGGTTTGGTTCGATATGATTACTTGATTTTTGAACCGAAAATATCCGAATATCTAAAACTACCCGAAAATATCCGAATTTTTCGGTTCTATTCAGTTCTTTTCGGTCTTTGGATATTAACCAAACCAAACCGAGAACTGATCGGTTACAATGCAAAAACCAAAACCGAACTAAATCCTTTATTTTGATTCGGTTTGATTCTTCGGTTCCGGTTTAAATGGCCAGGCCTAGGCAAAACCCATTTCTAGCTCCAGATTTATAGCTTATGTTTAAAAACAATAAAGAACAAACGTATGAAAATTTTTGATTTTTATGGGAGGGAAATGGTAAGCATTAAAAGTAATGAATAATTGAAGCAGGGGTTTGGTGAGAGGTCGTTTTGATAGTTTCCCCAAATATGGGGACGGTTTTATTTGTGGGTGGCCTTTGTAAACTGTGACAGGGACAATGACAATGACTCGATTACAGTTACGGACATATAATTGATCCAAAGCTGTAATTTTCATATAGTAAAATCATGTACTGTTTCATTTTCCTTTTAAATACGTAAATATAATGATCAAATCTAATCTACCTACCTTTATAACCCTTATAATTATTGGTTGAAATAAAAAACCCTTACTATACTATTAGATGATCTTTGTATTGCGTCGCTTGAGCTCTTTTGATTAGAATACCGATGTGTTTTAATAGTGTTATCATTAAAGATGCACAAACATTAAATTATAAAATCCCTTCTGTATCCCGTATCTAAATTTTTGTTGTGTACCCCAATAATCGCATCAACGAGACATATTCGATTTGTGTTTTTAGTCATTATATGAGTTTAAGTTATTGTTCATGTTTATTTTACTGTATTTGAAACATTAATTTGACTTACTAAGCAGTACTAATTTTGTTTACTACGCTGTTTATAGAACCTGGTTTTCAAAAAGTAAAACATTTAAATAAATAAAAATACAAAGAAAAAAATCTAGTAATGGAGCAAGCAATAATTATGTAAGAAAAGAAAATTAAAAGATAAGGACAAAAAAGATCGAAAATTTCAAAGAATGGAGAAAAAGTGAGGTGAAGAAGGGTACAATCGTCATTCAGTCACAAAACGGGTCCCATACACCCCTGTCTTTATTAAACACCAGTCAACCATTCAGGTCAATCGCGTGTTCTTAAATTACCAAAAGTACCCCTCCGGTTAAATCCAACAAAACAAAACAAAAAAACCGGTTCTGTTTATCTCATAACGTATATAGTTTCAGTACAATGCTTACGTGGCGAGTTATAAATGGTCAACGTGGTGGAAACTTGTCTCTATCATCCTTCTCTTTCCCTCCTCTTCCTTTTCTTTACTATTTTACTCTCTGCTTCTCTCTCTCATCTCTCTCTGCTTCTTCTTGTGGGACAAACCCTAATTATTTTACATCGATCTCTCTCTCCACTTTTCCCGCTCAATCATCTGATCTTTCCCTCTCTCACAGCAATGCATGATCTTCGATTTCGTAGCAGTGTTATGAGCTGAAACTCGAGGTGGGTCTGTTAATTTGAGTTCTAAATCGGATTAGATTAGAGAAGAAGAAGAAGAAGAAGAATGCTGGAAGCTATAGATAGCTCAGGAGTGGTAAATGGCGGATTCCCGCAGATTCAGAGCTTTTACGGCGATTGCAGTAGCGAAGAGGAGTTATCGGTATTGCCACGTCATACAAAAGTGGTGGTCACCGGAAACAACCGTACGAAATCGGTGCTTGTTGGTCTTCAAGGTGTTGTTAAAAAAGCTGTTGGTCTCGGTGGTTGGCATTGGCTGGTAAGTTTATTTAATTTCTTTCCCTTTTTGGTAAAAATGTAATCTTTGTGGTTTCCTTTTCCGTTTTCTTTTTATAGATCATTTTTGATTTAATCTAGGGTTTCTCTCTGTTTTTCTGGATTTACCAAGTTGCAATCGATGAACATAATTTGGGGAATCGAGTTTTGAATTTCAAATTTGGGTTTTTTTTTTTCTTTCTTGAATTCTTAAAAAATGATTTAGTGTTTTCTGGGTAATGTCTTCTTTAATTGATAGATCATCAATGGGCTTTGATTTACTAGTTATACTGATTCACTAATCAACTTTCATAAATTTACATCTCCTCGCATCTAATCAAACCAAGAGTTAAGAGTGTGATAAAAATCATATCTTTTTTGTCATTGCCAATGTTTAAATCTGTAAATTTTCGAAATCTGGGGATTTAACTTCTTGCATGCATGTTAGCATTCATGTTACCATTATTGCTGGATTTTACACTGTTTAACCTTGCATTTGGGGTTCTTAGCTAGTTAGGTTATTCATGAAGGCTTCATTGATTTTTTTTCTTTACTAATTTATTTCTTCTAGTAACAGTTTGTTTGCATCTAATAAAGTTTCTGAAACATCTTTAGTATCTTTGATATTTTGATGTTTTTTGCTGAGATTCAGGCTCAATTTCAGGAATCATCTATAGGGGATAATGGATTTTGAGTTTAGCAGCAAAAAAAAAAGGCAACTTTATTTTCGCGCCTGTTCAAAAAAAAAAACATCATAACAAATATGCACTTGTTATCTAATTCTCCATCATGTTTCTTGACAATTTTTTCCTTTTTTTTTTCTTTTGTTCTCCACCTTATGGATTCAAGCTGGCTTTTTTGAAATTCTTATGGCTTTGTTTAATATGATAATCATTTGTTTTAGTGTTTTTTTTTGTTCTTTCTTTATTAGTTGAGTCATTTTCGTCCCCAAGCAGTGTCACTTCTGTCGATTTTTCTTTCTTTATCAAATCTTTTTGCTTTGGTTGGCTAGTTTTATATTATAATTTGCTCTGCAAGATCTTTATGATAGTGTCTCTGTGTATGTGGACCAAAGGGAGTAACTTCACCATATTCTGGCTTTAAACTTTAAAGAATAATCCAAATAGTATACGATTTTCTTTAGTCTCACGAATATATTTTACTATTAATGATATCACATTCCACCAGTTCTTGTCTCCCAGAATTCCTATGGAAGTAAATAAATAAAATAATCTATTTTGAGACATTTCTTCATATTCTTGTTCTTCTTGAGCTTTAGTTAAATCAATATGTCATGTCAGTACTTGTTTATGGACTAAAATATTTAATCAGGATCATTGTTGTGCTTTTGATTATAGGTTCTGACAAATGGAATAGAAGTAAAGTTGCAGAGGAATGCGCTTAGTGTCCTTGAACCTCCAACTGGAAACGAAGAAGACGATGATCTTGATTTCGAGAGCACCCAAAGGAATGGCTCCGATATGAGTAAGTTTGGTTCTTCGTTGTCTTCAAGAATTTTCCTTCTCTGCTGTTCAGCTAAAGAAAGTACTATCTTTTTAAGGATTCTGCCAAATTTTCAAAAACTTGTACAGAGATCTTTCAACTTTAGTCTCCAATAAGTTAACTAAGTGGCATATTGTTCTTTGGACATAAAAGTGGTAACCTTTTTCACTGATATTCTCAGTCTTGTTTCTATGAGAAGTTGTTTCTTTTCCAGCATCTGAGGACACACTGAAGCCTCATAAGTCGAAGCAAAGAGCGCAGAGATCGCGGTCATCTCACAAGACAATGAGCAGGTCTCTATCATCTGACTCACAGTCAAAAAGTTCAGGTTTTACTCCTCCTGAAAACATGGTATGCATTCAAAATTTTGAGATGTATTTCATTTCCCATTGAACGTAACATGACTATGACTAATCTTCTGTTTAACTGATGCAGAAGGTTGATCTTAGCAAACTGGACATGCCTGCTTTACTGAAATATTGGCAACATTTTAACCTTGTAAGTTGATTTCGAGAAGAAAAGAAACTAACTTTTGTTTACTCAATCTTGAACTCTACTTTCTATGTGCTTGCTTCTGAATAAACTCTTTGTAGGTGGATGCAATTCCTAATCCATCAAAGGAGCAACTAATTGACATTGTTCAGAGGCACTTCATGTCTCAGGTACATCAAAATCCTTCTGAGCCTTCATTGTGTTTATGGATTTGTCTTAATTTTGTTCTGATGATCGATAAAATGGTGTAAAACTGTGATATGATTACAGCAAATGGATGAGCTTCAGGTTATTGTGGGGTTTGTCCAAGCTGCAAAGAGAATGAAGAAGGCTTGCAAGTTGCAATCAAAAGAACCCAGAAACACTGATCTTAACTGCATCAGCTAAGAAAAGCCCTGACTTTTAACAAATCCTGTATGTATGGTACACCGACTTGTTTAACCATTTGTGGCTTGGTAAGTTTTAGTTCTTCTAGAGATGTTTGGCTAAAGGGTAGATGTTGTTTCTTGTTGCTTCTGTTATTTAGCCATGTAAGTACCATCAAGAAACCAAAAATGACTCTCTAAAGCCCCCAATTGAAAACTATTACGATTCGGAAAGATTGGTATGTTAGAATGTAAATAGACTTCTCTCACTTTTTTTTTTCATTTTCTTTAACCTCAAATTAAAGTGAAATGATACAACTTTGAAGACAATTCTCATCAGAGTAAGATGTAATAACAATAATTAGATACAAAAGCGAAGTTGAAATCCGGTTTGTAATGTATTCAAAGCTCTGTTTTCAAGCGCAAGTGATTCTGAATATATGAGAGCTCATATTTCTTTTATAGAAAATTTAAAGAGATTTGTTGTGTTACAAAGTGCATCTTTTTACTGGGATCAGGACTATAGCAGATGACAACACCATTTAGTTTCATATTAACCAGAGTAGAACAGTGTTAAAAATTTAAAAAAATGGTACCATAATTTTTATACCAAGCCGAACCTAACTGGAACTGAATCTCTTTCAACCACAATTTATAAACACATTCAAGATTCTCAATCTCTTGCTGTAATCATATTCGATCTCCAGCCTTGATAACTTCTTACTTTTATTCCCCATTGCAAAATCTTCCCCTTCTTCTTAATCTACTGCCGAAAAATGAAAAATGTAGCCTTTATATATACTGGTTGAAGCTCAAATCAACTAGGATCATGTATTTATAGTATATCTCTTTTTCGTAGGCTCCTTTGAATGTCGATGATACTGGGAGAGTTGTAAAGAAATGGTATGATGGGGAGGAAGTTACATAGACACACAGGATTTTACTTAAGTTTCATTTTTGTGTGCGCGTGTGTGCGTGAGATAAGTGTCATCAAAAAAGAAGAAATCTATATTTTAGTGATGAAATCTTTGATTTAAGGGTTAAAAACAAACATACAAGATTTCGTATTTTAATTACCATATCTTTTATTCTTAAATTAAACATATTGAAGATTTGTTTGCACGCATGTATAGACATACTAAAACTTTTTTGTCAACTACGTAGACAATTAGACGTGATATTTTAAGAACATTAATTGACAAACGAAAGTATGATTGATTTGGTTTATAATCTGCTATAAAAGAAAAAAACGATTTTACTCAAAGAAACTTTGATATTTTTATGTATTTTTCTTTTAAAACATCAAGAAGGATGTTCATCTTATTTTAGAAATATAATCTTTGATTAATTCTGTTTTCCTCCCTAATAATAATGGCTATGCCCTATTTCATATTTGTTTTAGAAATTAAACGCCGTCTCTGAGTTTTTGTAAAGAGATTTAAAAAAAAAAAAAAATTATGTTAAAAATTCTTAATTATTTCTTTATTGTTACTGATAATAAATTAATAATAAAGGCTTATTATGCCTAAGGACAGAAACTGATCAAGTAATTAGCATTAGTACAAGTAAAAGTGCTCGAAGCATCATCGTATGCATAGCTATACGCTGTAGGACAAGCTCCTTTAAATATCTTCGAGTAATTGGTCGGCGGACAAGTCTCCGGTTTATTAAAAGCGCCGGTGCAACAATACTCCGGTTTGTTAAAAGCCTCACAAGCACTCTTACACGCCACAACACCCCCCGCGTTCGTAACGCGTAGCTCGTTTGGACAAATCGCGTTCACGTCCGAAACGCATCCCGCGGTTTGACAATTGCCTGAGCCACCTTGCGCTGTGATTTGCATCTGAACGTTGTAACCGTCGACGAGGCTCACGTCGTAAAAATCTTGAACGGCGTTTTTTCGTCCGGAGGATCCTATTGTGAACTCGGCCAGTGTAGCCGGTGGAGCTCCTCCCGCGCCGGCGCATTTTAGTTTTCCCCCGCAGTCTCCGGTGACGCATTTTCCGGCGCCGGAAGAGTCCAAGTTACACCCCGTTCTACCCCAGAATCGACCGGACCAGCCCGGAGAAGCGGTTAAGGTGACGGAAGATCCTGAAGCTAAGGCAAACCCGCCGTCGCCGATTTGTGTGCCGCCTGAGGTGAGAATTCCCGGCCAGACGGTGAAGCTGCAGCGGTTTGTTAAGGTGAAAACGGTGCCGGAGACGATGGAAATTGCACCTTGCAAAAATATACAATTCAAAATAAATAATTTAGATTATTACTTTTATATAAACTATAATGAAATTTTTTATATAAAATATTTAATGAGAAAAATTAATTTAGTAACCGGAGAATGTTGGAAATCTTAGCTGATGAGAAGAACTAATAATGAAGAGTGTTTATGTATGTATGTATACCTGTGGCTATGATGAATGAGAAGAAGAGAAGGTGTAATCTGGAGAAAATCGCCATTTGTTAATCTGATCAGTATTGAAATTTTGAAGCTGTGATGATGAGTGGAAGTTAACGATGCGGATTCCTCTATTTATAATCCTTTGTGGGGGGGACGATTTCTCATTTGACCTTATTATTTTGGTTATATATTTATCATAGGGTTTGGCTAAAAAAATTTATTATAAGGTGACACGTGTATATGTTTCTTGATTTTTATGTGATTATTAATGTTTTCGTAATTAAATGGAGTAGTAAAAAAGAATAAAAGATTTTGTGTGACAAAAAAAAAAAGAAAAAAAAAGAATAAAAGATATGTATATTTTTCCGTCTAGAAGTTTATAACATAACGTAAGTGTGTTGCATGCAATTCAGTATCTAGCTTCCTTTAGTTATGTAATTTGTGTTTTGTTGCTTTTCGGTAAGAAAATCTAGATTGATATGTAAATTGGTATGTCCTTACTTTTTAAAAATATCTTTTGGATACGTCTATTGATAACACAACCTTAATAAAAACAATTTTTTGGATTATTTTGGAGTAATAGTTAAGTCTTAAAGATTATACTAATTAGTAGATTTTTACTAGTTAAAAGAAGGAAAAAACAGATTAGTAGATTGTTCAGCACTTTTTTTTTGTTTTTGCTATAAAATATAACTCCCAATGAATCACACTAGACTCGTTCCATCATGGGTTAAAAATGTTAAACATCTTATGATTTTTCAAAGTTATTTTATCGAAAGAATGTTAAAATTATAAGCAAAAGATTTTATCATCGAAAGAAGTATGTCAAGCTTAAACCCTTCCCTTTGCAAGACGGGTGGAAAAACTCAAGAGTTCAGATCAATCTTGATAGCCATAATATAAAGACCTACATGTAAAGTGTTTATTACGTAACCCACTAATTGCGAATATAAACAAACTCAGTATAGTTGCTTAGCTATTTCATAATAGTTTCTTCCTCTATCATTTGCAGCTTTAAGATCAACCTCATAGGATCTTATTACAAAATACAAATTAAGTAAAACAAAAAAAACAGCTTAAAATCAAAGCAGAGGAAATAGATTCAGCGGTAAAAACTTAAAATCAACCTATAAGGCTTGTTTGGTTTTACGTTTCTCACCAATTTTTCTATCTAAAGATGATCTCATCACCTGCACCTGCTCAGATAAGGTTTTAAGGAACAAGCAAAAACATGTAAAGAAGAAAAGTGTAACCTGAAAAGATAGATATCTTCGAGTTGTTATATGAGTGCTACAAAGGGTGTTTTATCTCTCACATGTTGTCATCTGGAAAAATAATGTTAACTTCTTCTTGGGACCGACCAAGGTATGTCATGTAACACTTCCTTTACCGACCAAATCAGAACATGTAGATGACCTGTTTCTAACTCAAGTAACACCATTTGTCACAATTCCAATGAATCACACTACACTTTTGAAGGATTAGTTCTGAATATATTGTATGAAGGAAAAGAAAGGCGGCTCAGCCTTGTATGCGGTAGTTTAACTTAAATCATAGATTGCATTTCCAGAAAATAGTGTAAGAGAGTTTTGTCGAAGCAAAAAAAGAGTTTTGTAGAACTTCTACATATTTGGTGTAGTCATGAAGCCAAGACATTCTATTCTGAAAGGAAACAGTCTGCAAATTGCATCCAAATCAACCTTTGTTTTTGTGGTTAACAATTAGCAAAACACGTTTTTTTTTTTTTTTTCTGTTTGGATTCCGGAATGTAGCCCTTTAGACAAAACCACGTTAGCTCCGTTAATTTGTTTCAAACAAATAAGACCGATCAAACCATAAAGGCTGTAGAAGAATCCCCATTAGCATCATCAGATCCCCTCAGTATACTAAGAAGAGCCAGTGCAAGAGTCTATGGAAATGAACTGTTTGAACATTCAAAGCTCATGTAAAAGCCTCCAATTTTGGTGACTTTTGTCATTGACACCAACATAGAGTTTTCTCTCTTTTTTGTACAACATGCTTAAATTGGTATAAGCAAAGAGTTTAACGATATGAACACTACAAAATAAAGGGCATATTGCATTAATTAAAATGTGTCAGAAAATAAAATGATAATAATTTGAGTTACTTATTATTAATTATTGTTTTGTGTAGCATCTGTTCATTAAAACTGATGCAAATCTAAATTACTTTGCATCACTTTGGTAATTTTTAGCGTTTTACATGTAATATATTTTAACTGGTATTTTGACGTTTTCTTATCATATTTTAATTGGAAACTTTTTACTAGCATTTTATATTTTGTTTGGCAATTTGCGTTGGCAAAATTTATTTAGTGTTTCGACTAACATTTTGACGTCTGTTTCAGTGCTCTTTGCCACATTTAGTGTTTGTTATTTTCTTGTGTGTGTCTAGGCGATTGTTGTAGGAGCCGCGTTATCCCTCTCTCCACTGCACTCTATATAGTCACGCGCTTCTCTACGCTCACAGACACGCGCATGTATGCAGCCTATATATACATGCGCATCTATGTAGCCTATACATACATCCATGCATTCACACCCTATATACATACTATACACATTCACATACATCACTCATTTTTCATCCACATCTATGCACACACATGTCGATACGGATGTATCTTTATCAGGAAAAAAAAAAAAACAAGCAAACAAATATTACTACTACATACACTCTTCTCTCTTCTGGTCATCTTTACAAAGCAGAAGATGGAAAACTCATCTGCACAATTAATCAATCAAAATCAGTTTTCATTACACTCGTTTTCTCCGTTTGTCAATTTTGGCACATGCATAAAAACCGAAAAGGCAAACTAATCAAAACCCATTTTCATAAAAAACTAAAATTTTCTTAGGTCATCTCCAACCATGCACCAAAACATCAAATTTGGTGTTGATTCTTCTCCAATGATGCACCAAATTTATTTTTTTGGCATTTTGTAAATAGGGTTTTGAATTGGTGCAACACTATTCACTGCACCAAACATTAAAATATATATATTTTATTTACTAATATAATTTAATTGTTATTAACTAGTTAATTAAATTTTATAGTTTGACCATTTGGGTACCATTCGGATTTTGATATTTCAGTATTAGAGATGTAGGATCCATTCTGATAATTTAGAATAGCACAAATTATTGTTATTAATATGCAAATTGATTATGATTAAAAATACATAATAAAATTCAATAAAACATTCCAACATAAAATTACTAAATTAAAACAAAAAACATAAAAAAATGCTAATCTAGGCGCCTAACAACGATATTAATGTACTAGAGGCGTTTCATCTTTTTCTAATCTAGCTGAAAGAACTGCTCCACCCGCTAATTATGTTATTAATGGAAAAAATTATAATATGGGTTATTATATAGCTGATGGTATATATCCGAAATAGTCCACTCTTGTTCAAACAATTCACGATCCACGTGGTCCCAAAAAGAAATTATTTGCAAGAAGGCAAGAAACATGTAAAAAAGACGTGGAACATGCATTTGGAGTATTGCAGTCAAGATTTGCAATGCATAGATTATGACAACATGTATCATAATGCATAGAGGATGAACTTGATGCAACAATTGAAGAACGAATTGAAGTCTCATCTGCAGACGTTGAGATGGTAAATAATGAAGATGCCCGATTTCAAGAATTCTTAGCTCGGCACAGAAAAATCAAAGACCGGGAAACTCATTTTGAACTTCGAAATGCATTAATTGAACACTTGTGGTCGGAATATCTTAATTCTGAGAATTAGTACAATGTAATTTATTTTCCGGTATTTTTATTTTATCGATTGTAATTTTTTTTTTATCGAATGTAATGTTATATCGAATTTGAAGTCAATTTAGTTTATGAATAATTAGTATGTATCATAATTATTGAAAAATAAAGAAAAATTTAAATTTAATAATATAATAATAAAAGTTATTTTTTTGGTGTGAGATTTGGTGTTGTGGTTGGAGATGAAAAAAATACTATTCACTTTTACACCAAATTTGACACTATTTACCATACCAAATTTGGTGTTATGATTGGAGATGGTCTTAGACACAACATATATATATATATATATATGTTATAAATAATATTTATTATAATATTATTTTATTAATGATAGAGAAAGATTTTGATCGAAGATCGAAGGAGAGAAGTGAAAACAAAGTTTTTTGTTTTGCTCTTTCTTTTATTTTGATTATTGTGTTGTGTGTTACAAAGTAAGCATTGCCCATATTTATAAAGGACTAAACCGACATACTAAGTTGGTTACACAAATAATAATAGAAAATATCTAAGATCAAAATATCAATCATAATATTAAATAATTAATCTTCTAGAAGAATTTTCTAACACTCCCCCTTAATTATTTAATATGTACTGCCTCGTTAAAAACCTTATCATGGAAAAACCCAATGGGATAAAAACCATGATAAGGGAAAAAGAGTACAGTAACATATTCTCCCCCTGRAAAATGCTTTTCTTCATAAATCTCGTAAATGACGCATCCCGATGCTATGAACATGCTTTTTGAACATCGTGKTGGGTAGCGCCTTTGTAAGGAGGTCTGCTGAATTATCACAAGAGCGAATGTATTCAATATTAACTTCACCATTTTTCTCGAGTTCTTGAGTGTAAGAGAAAAATCTTGGTGGAATGTGYTTCGTTCTATCGCTCTTGATATACCCTTCTTTAACTTGTGCGACACATGCAGCATTATCTTCGAATATATTTGTCGGCTCCTTGCTTGTAGTTATACCACTGGCTTCTTGAATGTGTTGAATCATCGATCTGAGCCACACACATTCTCTACATGCTTCATGGAGTGCTATAATTTCTGCATAATTAGATGAAGTAGCGACAAGTGTTTGCTTTTGAGAACGCCATGAGATCGCAGTCCCTCCTATAGTAAATATATATCCAGTTTGGGATCTTGCTTTATGTGGATCCGATARATAACCTGCGTCTGCAAAACCAACTAGACACGATTTTGAATTTCTAGGATAATATAATCCTAAGTCTATTGTACCTTGRAGATAACGGAAAATATGTTTTATTCCGTTCCAATGTCTGCGCGTTGGGGAAGAATTATATCTTGCAAGCAGATTAGTAGCAAAAGCTATATCGGTCGTGCGTTTGCAAGATACATGAGTCCGCCAATATCGCTCATATAGGGTACTTCAGGACCCAATATTTCTTCGTTATCCTCACATGGTCTAAATGGATCCTTTTCGACATTGAGCGGTCTATTAACCATTGGAGTACTCAATGGAGTTGCTTTATCCATATTAAAACGTTTGAGGAGTTTTCTTGTATAATTTGATTGATGCACGAATATCCCATCTTGGAGGTGCTCTATCTGGAGCCCAAGACAAAACTTTGTCTTTCCAAGATCTTTCATTTCAAATTCTGATTTCATATCATTTCGTGCTTCTTCAATCTCCTTTTGAGTTCCAACTATATTCAAGTCGTCAACATAAACAGCGATGATCACAAATCCGTTCAAGGATTTCTTTATAAAAACGCATGGACATATCGTATTATTCACATAACCTTTCTTTAAAAGATATTCGCTTAAACGATTATACCACATGCGTCCGGATTGTTTTAATCCGTAAAGTGATCGCTGTAATTTGACCGAACATATATCCGACTTTGAACTCAATGCTTCGCATTTTCATCCCTCTGGGATTTTCATATATATTTCATTATCAAGCGATCCATATAGATACGCGTCTACATCCATAAGATACATTTCAAATTTTGGGATCGCAAACTCATTAAATATCTGAATGTAATATCCATTACCGGAGAATATGTTTCCTCATAATCACCTCGGTCGAGAAAAACCTTGAGCAACAAGTCGGGCTTTATATCTTGTAACTTCATTATTCTCATTTCGTTTTCTCACAAATACCCACTTGCACCAACTGGTTTCACATCCAGTGTAGTGACCACAGTCCAAAAACATTTTTTTATTGGGAGGTTAATTCATTTTGCATGGCCACTTCCATTTCTCCCAAGTCTTTTCCAGATTCGATATGGACCTTGCTGATCAACATTTTCATTTTCAATTTCTTTGGATACAGAAAATGAGAAAATTCCATCATCATCATCTATTTCATTTCTTTCCCATATCTTTTCATTTTGGGCATAATTTATGGACATCTCATATTTTTCTGTATCGTGTCCCTCTTCAGGGATATTTTCTTTTGGTAGTTCTCCTGGAACTATTTCATTTAAATCTTCTGAACTTTCCTCATTTTGGGTTTCTTCAGGAACCTCTTTATGTGAATTTGATTCTCCCATAGCCTTTTTCTTCCGGGGATTTTTGTCTTTAGAACCCATAGGTCTCCCCCTCTTTAGCTGAACTTTAGGCTCATTTATTTTATTAGCATCAATTTGTTCATGTGGGACTTCAATTCTTGATGGAACATTTGCAGCCGGTATATAAGATTTTGTCACCTTTTTCGTATCCACAAACCCGTCTGGTAACTCGTTTGCCATATTTTGTAAGTGTACAATTTTCTGCACCTCGAGTTCACGTTGTTTTGTAGGAGGATCCAGAGATATCAACGATGGTGTATACCATGCAATATCCCTTGGAATTTCTCGAATTCCTCCCCCTAACGATGGGAACTCGTTTTCATTAAAATGGCAATCAGCAAAACGAGCTGTAAACATATCACCAGTTTGAGGTTCGAGATAACGAATTATACTTGTTGACGTATAACCAACGTAAATACCCAATCTCCGTTGGGGTCCCATTTTTGTACGTTGAGGAGGTGCAATAGGCACATACACTGCACATCCAAAAACACGGAGATGCGATATATTTGGCTGCTGGCCAGATGCTAATTGTAATGGGGAATATTTATTATATGCACTTGGTCGAATTTGAATCAACGCTGCAGCATGCAAGATAGCATGTCCCCATACTGAAATTGGGAGTTTTGTTCTCATTATTAGCGGTCTAGCAATTAATTGCAACCGTTTAATCAAAGATTCGGCCAAGCCATTTTGTGTATGAACGTGGGGCACTGGATGTTCAACATCGATCCCCAGTGACATACAATAATCATTAAAGGCTTGCGAAATAAATTCACCAGCATTATCAAGTCTTACTTTCTTGATAGTATAATCAGGAAATTGTGCTCTTAACCTGATTATTTGAGAAATAAATCTGGCAAATGCCATATTTCATGTCGTCAAAAGACACACATGGGACCATCTACTAGATGCATCAATCAATACCATAAAATATTGAAATGGTCCGCATGATGGGTGGATCGGTCCACATATATCACCATAAAATTTTGGTGATTCATTCCCAATTTTAGCTGGTGATGGCCGAATTATAAGTTTTCCTCGAGAACATGCATCACATAAAAATTCATTTGATTGAAAGATCTTCTGGTCTTTCAATGGATGACCACTAGAATTTTCCACAATTTTTCTCATCATAATTGAACCAGGATGACCCATTCTTTCATGCCATACTTTAAATATATCGGTACATATGATTCAATCATATTAATTTTTGTGGAATACAGTCCAGAAGAAAAAGCTGGCAGTTCTTCTAATATATATTTTCTCTCCGAAATTATTTTTGTGATGCAAAGATATTCAATGCCATTTTTATCCTTGGTTTCCACATGATATTCATTTTTTCGGATATCTTTGAAACTTAACAAATTTCTGTAAGACTTGGAGGAATATAATGCCTCATTTATTTCAAACTTTGTTTCCCTTGGCATTGAGAATTGGGCTCTTCCGGAACCCATAATAATTTTTGCATTTCCCGATATAGTATTTACTCCACTTTCTCTTAATTTCAGATCGGAGAAATATTTTTTATCTTTTAATATCGTGTGCGTCGTCGCACTATCTGCCAGACATATATCTCCATCTCCGTTCACAAATTTTGACATCTTCTGGGTCAAAATAAACAGGAGATATATTAAAAACATGTTTAACAATATTTATCATATTTATTACAATAAAAATTTGAAAAAAATTTATCCAAAACTTTTAAAATTCAACTGATCATATAAAATTTCAGATCGAATTTTAATACATCACTAACGGTTGGATTTATGCCCAACGGTCATGATGAATTTATTTTTATTAATTTTTCAAAAATTTTACATTTTTCCAACGGCTAGAAAAAAATTTCAATCTATAAATACACTCATTCATTCATTCATTTATTCACACAAAAATCTCATTTCTTCTTATTCATTTAGTTTTAGTTTTGAAGATGTTTAGATTTTGTTTAATAATTTGTTTAGTTTTAATTATTGTTTGTATTTATGGTCTTTTCGTTGGTGAGTATACCCACGAAGAGTTTATTGTTAATGTCGTTTTATTATTTTATGTAATGGTGTTCTTTGTAATCGATTGTATTATTAATAAAAATGGTTCATTTTAAATTTAAATAATTTTAAACATTATATTATAATATAAAATATATTATACATTAAACTTTTATTTTATAGTCTTCTTCAGGAAAACATTATTTTACATCGACCTTAGACAATATATTACATTATATTACATTGTCCTACTCATCTTATTACTCGTTAACATCACTTGGTTCAACGAGAAAATCCGCTATTTCAAGATGAGTGTTATCAAAAGAAGGTCCGGATTCATCAGAGACAAAATTTGTTTCGCCATTTTTCTCCTTTGCCTTTTGGGATTCTTGGTACAGATCGGCAAGATGTTTAGGCGTCGACAGTACGCGCCCAATGGCCTTTCATTCGATCGTAACATATATTTTCCTTCCGAGTAGTTACCGCAGATATCGTTTTTCTTGTTATTTTGTTGGCCTTTCCGCTAACTATTATTGTTGAATCCCTTCCTGTCCACCTCTTCCTCCCACGTCGCGACGACCACGGCCTCTACCTCGCCCTTGTCCTGCCAATTATCATGTTTGGATGAGGATGCGACATTCGCTGTGGAATGTTCTGATCCGATAGACGAGTCTTATAATTTAACATCACGAGTTCATTATTTTGCTCAACTAGGAGTGTATTCATTAACTCCGAATACCGAGTATAACCTTTGTCGATTGTTGTAGTGATACTCAGGATGAAATGTTTGGAGAGTTTTTTCGATCATATCATTATCTATTTTCTCTCCACATAACATCATCCCGAAGTAATTTCGAACAACGCGAATTATAATCACCTACACTTTTATAATCCATAAACCGGAGGTTTAACCACTCATGTCTAGCCTTCGGTAAGATCACATATTTTTGGTGATCAAACTATCTTTGAGTGATGCCAAAGATCCCCGGATCTTCTTTCGTGATGTATTCAATTTTAAATTGTCATGGAGGTGGTGACGTAAAAATATCGCCTTCGCCTTTTATCTTCCGATTGCAGTCAATAAGATCCGTCTGCTCGCTTAGATGCATTCGATCTAATGCCCATATCATATAATTATTTGACACATCAAGGCAATTTGCTTTCAAATTTGCCATAATATCTATACAAATATAACAATATATAAATATATGTAAAATTATAAAATCATAAATAACAAAATAATTTAAATCAGAATTGTATAATAAAATAATTTAAATCATAAATTATAAGATATTAATTTAGGAGCATACTTCCATGAAATTTTATGAACCTTCCATATAATAATATATTAAAATGATGTAATTATAATTTTAGATCATACCTTGACTTCGTTACCTTAGATCGGAAAATCGGTCCGACTTTGACGGGATGATGTTCGTCTGAGCTTATAAATAATATTTATTATAATATTATTTTATTAATGATAGAGAAAGATTTTGATCGAAGATCGAAGGAGAGAAGTGAAAACAAAGTTTTTTTGTTTTGCTCTTTCTTTTATTTTGATTATTGTGTTGTGTGTTACAAAGTAAGCATTGCCCCATATTTATAGAGGACTAAACCGACATACTAAGTCGGTTACACAAATAATAATAGAAAATATCTAAGATCAAAATATCAATCATAATATTAAATAATTAATCTTCTAGAAGAATTTTCTAACAATATATATATATCTAGCTAAAAAAAATCAGTTTATTAAAAAGACACAGCTAAAACTCAGTTTATTAGCCACACATAGTTGAAGTAAAGACAAACAATATATATAAAATGGATTTATAACACAGCATTTTGAATTTGATGTTCAACTCCATAAAAGATGAAGAACAGGTAAACAATCTAACACAAGAACCATTTAATGGTAAATAAATTAATCTAGAGGAATTAGACGAGGGTATTTTACCTTCTAAGAGATGATGCTTTATGTTTGTTTCTCTCGGCTAATGAGAAATATAAGATAGTTTGAGTGAGAACTCCTCAAGTGGGAAGAACAGAACTAAGAGGATTTAAAGCAGATTGTATTCGACATTTGTAAGAAACAAACCGAGTAAGAGGATTCAGATTTCTGACCGAATACAGTAGTACTTATAGAGAGTCATTATCTGAATATTTTCCAATAAAATATAATATTTTCAAACGGTAAAAAAAAATGTTACCGTTTCATACGTTCATATTTCCCTACTGTTACTGTCACGTAATCAATCAGAACGTTGGAACAATATGGGAAAACGATTTTTAAAATTCTTTATCTACGATTTTTTATATGATATTATACATGTCAAAATTCAACGAAATTTAAATTTTATTTTTATATATAGAACTTGATGACGAGAAAAGATTTACAAGGCATTAAAGCAGAGGAAGATTTAGAAGGCATTGAAGCAGATTCAAATCTTGGCTTTACAACCTAATGTAGTTTGAAGTCTTTTGATTTTATGTTTTTATTTGGTATAAGTTTTAAAAATTATTTGCTTTTAAACTTTTGCTTTTAAATTAAATTGGGTTTAATGAATACTAGTAGTTATTTAAATTTCAATTGGCTCATTTCATACATAGATTCACTTTTTTAAAGAGATGTTATAAACTTATAAGTTTTTTTTTTTCTAACAAAAGAAAAGCCCGAAAAAGCTCAGAAAAGCCCTGTAGCCTAGTTAGGGTCGGACCGGGCTTTAAAATATAGGTTAGGGATTTTTTCGAACCGGAATGGGCCGAACACAAATATATGCGGGTTTTGTGGGCTTCGGACCGGACCGGAGCGGTTGGCATGCCTAGTCTCGATGTTGGCAATAAATATCCTAGCTGGCACATACGTGACCGCATTAAAAAAATAATTACGTTGTCTTTAAACTTTTACCTATTAATCTATAACATCCATTAGATTTACCAAATATCTAGTATCTATCCAATCTAACGGCCAATAATATATAGTTGACTTCAAACATCCATCCACTAGTCCTCCGTCACGTGCACACACATGTGCCCACGTGGATTTTGGGACACGTCAAATTCGCGGGGTAAATAAAAACAGGTCAAAATAAATAAATAAAATATTATTATTATTATCAAAAGATCTTTCTTCGTTGATACTTGTCTCCGGCCAACAAGCCTTAGCCCTTAAGCGAACGGTGTTCCTTGCGGATTTTGCGATCGTTCGTCGATCCCTTCATCGGCCGATCCAACGGTATGTATATTTTCCGATCAGTTTCTTCGTTTCGGATTGTTTCAATTCCTTTTGGTTTATCTTGCTTCTCGATTTTCGTGTCTGTGTTAATGATTTGGATCGATTTAGAGATAACCGGTGATTTTAGTGGTTTAACGGGGAGATGTAGAGATTTATCATTTATGATTCCGTTTTGATTGTTTGGAACTTTTTTTCTTCTTTTTCTGTTATAGCTTAAATGATCCATCAATGGCTTATTGAATCCTGAAAAAATTTCAAGCAAATTGCAAAATTTGGAATCTCTAATTTCAGTTTGGTCCATGAGATGTTGATTAGTTAAGTAATCTTCTCTGTTTATTATCTTTTGGTGTTTAATTTCAGTTAATTTATATATGCTGCTTGTGATAAACCTTTGTGTAGGAGATTAAATCAGAGGTTTTTGGTGAATCATGTCTGATATCCCTTCTTGTTCTAGCGGCAATAACACAAACAGCAATGATTCTGGTAACTTTGAATGTAACATCTGCTTAGACTTGGCTCAAGACCCTATTGTGACTCTCTGTGGTCACTTGTTCTGTTGGCCTTGTTTATACAAATGGCTCCATCTCCATTCTCAATCAATGGAATGCCCCGTTTGCAAAGCCGTTATCGAAGAAGACAGATTGGTTCCTTTGTACGGTAGAGGTAAATCCTCTGCTGACCCTCGATCCAAGTCCATTCCGGGACTCGAAGTGCCAAACCGTCCTTCTGGACAGAGACCCGAGACTGCACAACCTCCTGATCCAAACCATGGTTTTGCTCATCATCATGGGTTTGGAGGGTTCATGGGAGGTTTTGCTGCTCCGATGGCGAGTGCGCGGTTTGGGAATGTTACTTTGTCTACAGCGTTTGGCGGTTTGATTCCTTCGTTGTTCAACCTCCATTTCCATGGATTCCCTGATGCAGCCATGTATGGAGCTGCTGCTTCCGGCAGCTTCCCTCACGGGTTCTCAAATCCGTTCCATGGAGGACACTCGCATATGCATAGTTATCAACGGCACACGGGTCGACAAGGACAACAAGACCATCATTTGAAGATATTGCTTCTCATTGTTATCGTTTTCGTTGTGTTTTCCCTCATTATGAGCTAGTGAGGAAATCGATTAGCTAACTGTACTTCACTTATTATTCTAGATCTGATTGCATAAACCCTGAGAAAATATGCTGTGATTTCTGATTTGGCTTGTAATCTGCTACTTAGCAAATTGTTCATATATTCATACCTGTTGCAATCTCTTACTAGTGTTACTTAAAGATTTAACTTGCGAGTCCC
This sequence comes from Boechera stricta, assembly GCA_018361395.1. Classification (NCBI taxonomy): domain Eukaryota; kingdom Viridiplantae; phylum Streptophyta; class Magnoliopsida; order Brassicales; family Brassicaceae; genus Boechera; species Boechera stricta. The sequence continues at coordinate 2,733,790 of CM031539.1, read as the reverse complement.
AATACTTATGTTTATTCTCATAATGTTGAATCGATCATCATTCATCACCATGTGGCTGGCTTCTTCGGGATTTTTAGTTACTGAAAAACACGTTTTGAAGCCTCTAATTGTACTGAAAGGTCATTAATTAGGCTACAATGAATCGAGTGATGGATCATGCTGTCTCATTGCCTGCACAATGTTTGTTTGTTCGTTAAGGGATTGTCTTCTTCCACTTTCGGCTAAGTTTTTGCAGCAAGTAGACATTCTCTAGTGTTCATAGCTGTGGAAGACAAGACATAAGATGCTCCCTAGTACTTGTAACTTGTAAGAATAGTAGCTAGCTATCCGAAAAATTATCTGCTTTGGAAATATAAAAATACTTCTTATTTGATACTTATTGTCATAATTATACTAAAAAATGTTTACACCCTTCACATTATATATTTTTGTATAAATACTTTATAAATCTAATAGTATTTGTATGTACATAATTTTGAGAAGTATTTAAGGATAATATACCCAATTTCATTTTGATTTTAGTTTTCTTACTAAAAATATAACAGTTGTAACTTGTAAATATGTATGTGCGATAAATTTCTGTTATGAAGTATTTAGATGAGCAATGTCTATATTTTTTTTATATACTATTTTAATTTTGTCTCAGTTGTATTTTTACTCTTTTTTCTAATACCGAAACCGACAGATGCGTATATACACATGTAAAACAAGTATGAAATTGATTAAATACATACAAATATTTTAAAGTCACATGCAGTCGATGCATCCAAATGTTTCTTAATTATTAGGAAGCAGGAGAACTTTTTCAGAAGAAGACTAAAGCTATGGCTTTTTGGACTCATGGAAGTGAATGTGTATACCATAAATGCTCATTCGAAATCTACCTTTGAGACCCATGTAGTTTTTAACTTTTTTGTCAGAGACTTCACACACATATGCAATCTCTTCTTCACATACACATAGGCAATCTTTTCTTCATTTGTTTCTTATCAATCAAGTACTCCTAAAATTAAGTTATACATTTATATTGCATACACACATGAACATGTATTAATTAAAAGCTCTCTCTTCATGCACACATGACACATGCTTATTTATTATTACGTTCGTTTCTATATTTATAGATTGTATCATCTGGCCTTCATCGATCACATAACCTGATGTTAATTAATAGAACGCTTATGTAGTTTGAATCAAGACAGCAACTCAATATTCAATATTGTAATAGATACTTTACGTTTGTTGTCACAACTTTACGTTTGATATATATGTATTAGTTTAAAATTTTAACTAATATCACACGGTAATGTATATTATTTATATAAACCATAGTTTGAAGAAGAGTAATCATAGTTTTAGAGTTTCATGATTTCAAACAGCAGAATAAAATGAGCTATACTCATTTAGTCATTTTGTGAGAATCATAATGATAAAATGAAATTAGTTTTGTTTAAAATATAAAAGGTAAATAGAAGAAGGGAACCTCGCATTCTCACAATGCTTTGAGTTTTAGCACCCAATTCCCTTCGGAAATAAGTAAAAGGGTTTTCAAGAAAAAACGATGGCACAACAGATCAAGTTGGCTTCTTAATTATTATATTTTTCGTAAATATATTTAATATTTCACATTAATTTATAACTTTTACTCTATGAAAAACATTGTGCAAGTAAGATTTGATTGGTATATATGGATATAGATATTTTAGAGTGGATACGTTTACTTAGTTACTTGTTATCGACTGTGCTAAATATTTTAGAGTGGAAACGTTTATATTTTAGCGGTTGTAAATTTTAGGATTAGTTTGAGTTTAGATAAATACATAAAACTACGTTCAACTTATTGTTATCGACTGTGATTGTTCAACCTTTTATTTCTACGTTATGTTTTACATACGGACAGGAACATAATTGATTTACCATGTCGATGGAATAGAATTCGAAACATTTTCGTATATAAAAATTCTACATGGTGTATCTTTATATTTCTTTTGGAGTATCTTTATATGGTGTATTGCGGTGAGTTGTCTTAATCGCGGTTGTTTTATTTACATAATGAAAGGAATTTAAATGAAATAAAATGAAATAAAACACAAAGTGCAAAAAGCGAGGCAAAAAAAAAAAGTGAAAAGAAAAAAAAGAAATGTATAAACTCTAAAGGCTCTAACCCAAGAGTACTATCGAATTCACATTTGGTGATGAAAGAAAAGTCGTACCATTAGGATTAGAGATATTATTCCATTTCATGTTTGGCCCACGCGTCTTGCTTTTCTACGTTTATCTTTATGATGGTTTTAAGTGTTTTATCAGACTGGAAAACTTTAGAATATTTTATCTATATATCATTATTATTTTTCATTTTAAGTATTCAGCATGTTTTGGGTGAACAAAGAAAAAAGTATTCAACATGTTTAACAAAACGAGCTACTATGCTCAATATTATGGACTCAAAGTGCATTCTTAATATATATTCTGAAACATTGAAACTATGAACTAGTTAATTAAATGATCATTGTTATATTCTTCAAATAAGTTGTTCTTGCAACTTTAACGAATCTCATTTTTTATTCAAACGATGATAGTTCATACTTCATAATTACTGTTGTCGGTCAAAACCAAAGATTAATTTTTAACTAAAACGTGTTTTAATTTATATGATAGGTATAAAAATTTAAGTTCGTCCAAATTTTAGTTTCAAATTTTTATTTAATTACAATTATTGGAAAATTTGAAATTCGTAAGGAACATAAATAGGGACACTCACTTTCTTGACCATGTGCCCATTCCCCATGATCCAAAAAAAAAAAAGTTTATTAAGAAAAAAGAAAAGAAAAGAAAATTCAATCATTGAAAATAAAAGACGACCATTTTAAATAAAATAAAAAGAATAGAACCAATAAGCCAAAAAAAAGGATTGGCAGAAATATGTAAAGCGCAAATCGGCGTTATAATAGAATTTTCAAATGGATCCAATATATGATTAATTATATTTCATCACCTACACATTTCGTAGTCATGGAAAGTGACAAAGGACCATAATAGAAACTTCAAAGAAAAACAAAAAAAACTTCTAGCAAAAATGAATAGATTTACTAATAAAGCTTGACGCTAAACATAACATCTCAACCATAAGAATTATTGACCAAGTCATGTATATATCATTCTTGTTGTACAGCTCGTTAAAATTATTCTCAAAACATTCATTTCACGTTTCTATCTTCCCCCTTTTATTGTGCAATTTCGAATCGTACTAAGTACTAGCCACATAAATTCTCGAGATATATCGATCCGAAAAATTCAAATTCCAAAAAAACTATTTGTTTGTATTGTATGCACAGCCAAATATAACAACATTACGTGTGTGAATTTGTTCTTGATAAGTACTTATCAATTTCATATATCAACTTACATGTCTTTTTTAATGCATTTTGTAGTAAGAAAAATACGAGACAAATTTTACAAAGACTCAAGTCTCATTAATAAAATAGTTTAATCACCAATTAATGTACATTATAGCCTATAACGTGGATCTACACTGATTTTCGGTAATCATGTGGATGCAATAAATTCCCACACTTCTGCATTAGATATTAAAAACAAAATTTCAATCGAAAAATTCTAAAAATCAGTAAATAATTTGAGGATTTTTTTTTTTGTTTCACTGACACAATAAATAATATGGGTTTTCAGTCATATTCAAGATTAAAAAGAAAATTAAAAGTATGATGAAAAAGGGCTTGGAAACTAATCAATATATAAATTTTTATGAGAGAAACCCAAAATCTAAGCAAAACCCTTTTAAAAAAAATAAAATAAAAAATGTCCTCTCTCTTACACACATGATAAAAAGTCTGAGAGACAGCTCTTCTCTTCTTGTTCTCAGTTGAAAGAAACAAAACCTTCCAATACAATCAGAGTCGTCTGAGAAGAGACCATGTCCCAACAACATCTTCTTCTTCTCATTCTTCTCTCGCTGCTTCTCACAATTCTTCATAATCCCATTTCCGCCACTCCAATTATCCAAAAATTTAAAGAAGCCCCACAATTTTACAATTCTGCAGATTGCCCCTCAATCGATGACTCCGACGATGATGACGTGGCGACCAAACCAATCTTCTGCTCCCGTCGAGCCGTCCACGTGGCGATGACACTTGACGCCGCCTACATTCGTGGCTCAGTCGCCGCCGTACTCTCCGTCCTCCAACACTCCTCTTGCCCTGAAAACATAGTTTTCCACTTCGTCGCCTCCGCTTCCGCCGACGCGTCTTCCTTACGCGCCACCATCTCCTCCTCATTCCCTTACCTCGATTTCACCGTCTACGTCTTCAACGTCTCCTCCGTCTCCCGCCTCATCTCCTCCTCAATCCGCTCCGCACTAGACTGTCCTTTAAACTACGCAAGAAGCTACCTCGCCGATCTCCTCCCTCCCTGCGTCCGCCGCGTCGTCTACCTAGACTCCGATCTAATCCTCGTCGACGACATCGCAAAACTCGCCGCCACAGATCTCGGCCGTGATTCAGTCCTCGCCGCGCCGGAATACTGCAACGCTAATTTCACATCCTACTTCACATCAACCTTCTGGTCAAATCCGACTCTCTCCTTAACCTTCGCCGATCGTAAGGCGTGCTACTTCAACACCGGAGTTATGGTGATCGATCTCTCACGGTGGCGTGAAGGCGCGTACACATCACGCATCGAAGAGTGGATGGCGATGCAAAAGCGAATGAGAATTTACGAGCTCGGTTCGTTACCACCGTTTTTATTGGTTTTCGCCGGTTTGATTAAACCGGTTAATCATCGGTGGAACCAGCACGGTTTAGGAGGTGATAATTTTAGGGGACTATGTAGAGATCTGCATCCTGGTCCGGTGAGTTTGTTGCATTGGAGTGGCAAAGGTAAGCCATGGGCTAGGCTCGACGCTGGTCGGCCTTGTCCGTTAGACGCGCTTTGGGCTCCGTACGATCTACTTCAAACGCCGTTCGCGCTGGATTCTTGACCAGTCTCGGTTTACTTTTTTTTCCTATACCGGTACATATACGTATACATATCACATAAAATATACAGGTGATTTTTTGTTTTTATTGTACATCGATTCGTAAATCATATAACCCAAAACAAAACCAAAAAAAACATTTTGCTTCGGTTCGTTTTTTGTTTTTCATCGGTTTTGTTTCGGAGTATAGAAGAGAATAAAATTAAAAAGTAATCTCCAGTGACCAAAAGAATGAAAAAGGGCCTAAATTTTTTACTTTTTCTAAAAAATGTCATTTTATCAATTAACTTTTTAAGCAAATGTCTATTTGGTCAATTTTTTCACCATAATGATACGGAGGCGATTGAATTATTTCGCGTTTGGAAAGCGGCAAATCACTGCGTTTGCATTTGGCAATATTTTAGAGTTAATGGAATATTGGATATCATTTATATTAAAAAATATTTATACATGTAATATATTAAAAAATATTCCTCGATTAATAACTTTTTGTCCATTGTTATTTTCATGGGTTTTGTTCGGAGTATAGAAGTGAGTATTAATTAAATGGAAACTATACAGCACTTTTTATACTGCGTTTGCGTTTGCATTAAGGGAATAATGGAATGGAACAATGGAATTTTTGAAACCGAATTTAGTTTGCCAACAGTAAGAATCTATTAATTGTAAATGAAGATACATGATGACACACTATTGTCGGATTCTAGCTATGTGTAGATGGTTCGTAGGTTGAAGAGCACATGTGTTGCCTCATTTTCGAATTTCCATTATCCGTCTTAAAACAACATCACGTGTCTAAAGTCTCACTATTTCCTTTTTGTCTTATGAAAATACCAAACCAAAAAAAAAAAAACGAAAACCAAACCATAGTAAAAGCTCCTTACTTTCCACGAGATTACTATGGGTGGATAGATAGTGGATACTAGCAAGGTAGCAAATAATTTACAAATAGTAACGTAAATATCTAGAGAAAAGACATGCTATTGCTGAATAATTCGTACATATTCTTGCGGAAGAAATAGCAAGTAAACCAAGAAATTATAGTCAACCGCGACGTGCTTGTTTATATCATAGATTCATAATGTTGATTTATTAATTAGAGAAAGTCCACGAAATTAAATAAAATTAAATCATTAGGTTAAGTTTTAGGAAATAATTGGAGACAGAGTGTCGGTAGTCTGAGCGAGAGAAAAAAAAAGCACGAGCCACGAGAAGTCCCATCATACATTAATGTACACTTTGACCTTTGAGTCACCCCTTTCATCTTTTTTTTTCTCTTACCTTTTGTTTGAAAATTTTTACTGTACATTTTCTTTTCCCCTCCCCGTAATTAATATATATATATATATATATATATATATATATATATTATTGAAGTTTCCTCCAAATCCAACAGGATGTATATTAATATAAATGAAGTGTAAACTCAACAGGATGACTAAGTTTTATTTTCTGTTCAAGATCATTTGAAAAAATTGTGATCATCGTGCTGAAAATTCCATCACTTGGAATCAAACTTATACCTAATTAAGTGGCAGCTACTTTTACTATAAATGAGTTACTACTATTTGACAATACTTTTTACATCAAAAGTAATATATATATATATGTTAGTTTTAATAATTTTAGTTCCCAATACTTTTCGATGATAATAGGACCCATGATAGTATCAAGCTTAGTGACTTCAGAGCTTTCTGCGCAACACGTGACAATGGTATTGAGTCTATTGACTAGGGCCCCACCGTGTCTCATACACTACAATTCAAAATCAAATCAAACCGGAATAAAGCTATCCGGTTCGGCAGATAAAACAAGACAATCAAAGGTAGGTTTGTAGTTGTTCACATTCTAAGAAAGAAAGAGAGGTGGCTCGTCAATTTAATCACTAGCTTGAGTTTATCTGAAGCAACTTACTTATTAATCAATCACATTTATTACATTCAACATTATATGGTACATATATGATCACAGAGTCTTATCTGGCTCAGAAGAAAACAAGAACAACCATGATATGGAGAGCTTACTGGTCTGATTTGTTGATCAGCTTATCAAAGACCAGTGACTGATATCGATCGTTTGGCCTCTCTATCTAAAACCTGACAAAGACAATAAACATTCTCAGTATTGTTTCATATCCTAAAACTAAAGCTTGTCAAAGTAAAGAACATGATTCAACTAAAAGATTCTTGAACAAGTGTAACGCGTGCGTACTTTAGGCCGCTCGAAACTTCAGGCTCCATGAATGTAATGTCTCATATCTTAAAAACGTCAAGGATAAGAAGAAAAGGCCGATAAATTTGAATCCAAGTGATGGATTTTTTGGCAGAAGGATCACAATTTCAAATGATCTTGAGACAATACACTGTTTTCTTGAAGAATACCATCATATCCACATCAATGGAGAAGATTCTTAGTAGCCTCCATTCCTGTTACCCATCACTCATAGCAACATCAAAGACTCTGAAGTGATGTTTCGAAGAGTTTTACAAGAGGTAAGGATTTTTTATTCGTCATCATATTACTGCTTCAGAAACTATCCTAACATCATAAAGCTCATACGAATTCATTTCCATCACTCCTGTAATCCCTGATTTGATTACCGGATCAAAAACCTCTTTCGATGTTTCAACATCTTCTTGTCTAGAGGATCTTCTAATCAAGCCTTTCTCAATCATTTTTTCTTTTAAACGCATAGCTTCAGCAACATCACCACTTTTAATCAGTCCATCAATCAATGTGTTATAGGTAATAGCATTAGGAGTTATGCCCTTCTGTGGAAGCTTACGTAAAAGCCTCTGAGCACGATCTACATTCCCCAACTTGCACAAGCCTTTTATCAATGCGTTGTATGTAACAATGTTCGGGATAATACCTTTTAGAGACATCTCATCCCTCAGGTTAAAGGCTTCATTTATATCACCATCAATAGCACATCCGTGAATTAGGATCGTGTATGTGTATTCGTCTGGAATAAACCCACCACTCGAGAGTAAATCCGAGAAGAGTTTTCGAGCATCCTTGAGTTTCCCAGCTTTACAGAGACCTGAGAGAGCAACATTGTAAACAATATTATTGGGAACCAAGTGCTTCTTAGGAGTACTATCCTCGAGAGAATCAGCGATTTTTTGTGTTTTAAGACACGTAATAGCATTGGGCTCAAGAAACTTCTTCAAGCTCTGGTAACCGGGAAGAAGCAGATCAAAATCCACAATCTTCTGCAATAGCAAACAAGCCTCGTCGATCTTATCAAGCCGAAACAAACTGTTTGCAATCTTGCTGCAAATATTCACATTTAAGGCAATTCCTTTCTCTATCATCTCGAAACACGTAGCGTAGGTTTTATCCATCATTCCAATATTGCACCAGCCAGTGATAAGAACCCCATATGTAGCAACAGTAGGAGTTAATCCTCTTGCACGTAGCTCGATCACAAGATCTGCTACTTTATTCAAGTGTCTATACTTGAAAGCACCAGATATCAGAGTGTTATACATTTCTATGGTGGGGAAGATTCCTTTCCTTTCCATAGAATCTTTAACCCCGAAAGCTTCTTTCAAGTTTCCAACTTTATAATACCCATGGCTCAACGCTTGATATGTTTGCACATCTGGCTTACATCTGAAAATGTTCACATTATCTAGAATCTCTTTGGCTTCATCGACCTTCTCCATTTTACATAGCCCACTGATCATTACGTTTAAGGTTACCGTATCTGTCAATAGACCTCTTGCTAAGACATTCTCCCACAGCTTCATAGCTTCATCAAAATCGCCAAGCTTGAACAATGCTTCGAGTAGAGTGCTACAGCTAATCTCATCAACGGTTACGCCTCTTTTTAGCATCATCTTCCAAAGGCTGAAAACATCATGAAAAGCACCAACCCGACTATAACCTTTAAGAAGAATATTGTAAGTCATAATTGTTGGTACAACTTCTTTTTCGCACATTCGATCACAAAGCTTTAAAGCCTCGTCAACATGACCAGCCCTGCAATATCCGTCCACAAGGGTATTGTACGTATGATGATCTGGTTTCAAGCTCCAGTCGTTCATCCGCGTAAATATTTGTCCCGCTTCGGCTAATTGACCAGATTTGCAATACCCATTGATCAAGGAGTTACAAATGGTTGTATTTGTTCTTACTCCCATCTCCATCATATCATTATGAACCTTAACAGCCTCAAGTATTTTACCACTGCGACAATATCCATCTATCAACACACCGTACATATGCTGATCCGCAACAAGTTTATTTTCCTTTACCGATTCAAACGCCTGTTCTGCTTCTTCCATCAAACCCTTTTTACAGTAACACTTAATCAACAAAGTATACGTGACAACGTTTCTAGAAACCCCTCTCTCAGTCATCAGCCGCAACACTCTTGTCACTCCTTCAACATCTCCGATCATAGCATACCCATTTATCAAACTATTGTAAGTTACCACATTCAGCTCCAAACCCAATGAAATCTCCATCTGTTTTGCAAATTCCATGGCTTTATCCACTTTCCCACTTCTACAGTAAGCATTAACAACAATACTGCAAGTAAACACATCCGGAGAAACCCCAAAGCTAATCATCTGATCATAAACATGTAGAGCCACAAAATTTTCACCTTTCTTGACCAAATTGCTCAACAGGCTATTACAAGACAGCAAACTAGGGATTCGTCCATAGTTTCCCATGTTGTCAAACACATGTAAAGCGTTCTTAATCATACCCTTCTCAGCATAAACTTTCAGTATCATGTCAAAGACTGTAGGAGAGAACGAAAACTCCTTGAAAACTCGAACGAGCTCAGCCCAGACAACGAAGCTCGAGTGATTAAGAGCAACCAATTCACATATATACGATTTTGTCTGATCGTACAATCTAGCTCTGGACAATATGTGAACCATTTTACTATAAGCCTTGTAATCAGGCCGGAACTTTTGATGTTTTGAAGCCAAATTGAAAATCTCGAGACATGCCTCTGGGTTAAGCCTCAATATACGGAGGAGGGAGTTGAGAAGTTCATCTGAGAAATCGAGAGAGAGATCATGTAAAGCATCGTACCTGCCAAGCACGAGCAAACGTGAGACCCGCTCGAGTAATTCGGGTCGAATTGGCCCGTTTCCTCCTCGAAGCTCGCGGCGAAAGTTTCTCGAGGCTTCGGAGAATCTACGAGTATAGATAAGTGGAAGCAACTGAAAGGCAACAACGCGTGCCGGAGACCTTCGGAGCATTAGGAAAATTTCGTTATCGGTTGATTAACCTTGGAGCCCATTAAACTGGACCTCAAAGTTCCTGTCTTTGGAAGGATCAAATGGTAGTTTGCCCTTAAATGTTGGACTCTATTCTCTCGTACCCTTACTTATTCTACGTACCCTTAAGTAGACCCCACATTTATTTTTAAAACCAAAAACTCACACACTAACTTTCCCTTTCTCACACATATCACACACTTCCTCCCTTCCTTTTTAATTAAATAATAAAATTAAACAATAAAATCTTTAAATAAAACGCACAAATGAAATCTACACTCAACCATCTTATTTTCTTCATAAACAACGGTAATAACTGGTAATACAAAAAAATTGTCTAATATTGAATTTTATTATTTTCAGGACACAATGAATAAAAAGCAGCGGATTATCATACATTTTGATTATGAGGATATTATTTAAGGAAGATAGATGAAGTAGTATGAATTAGGGGTGGGTTCAAAAAATTTGGGATTCGAGAAATTCGGTAATATGAATATTAGTTCCGAATAAAAATCAAACTTAATTCGGTTTGGTTCGGGATTTTCTAACAAATATCAAATGAAATTAATGTAATTTCGCATTATTTCGAGTTATTTGGTTGTTTCGGGTTATTCGTTTTTTTTTTGTTTTTGAGTTATTCAGATTATGTGAAAAATATTTGATTATTTTCTTAAAATTATTTTAACATAATTTAAGTTAATTATGCAACTATGTTTTTACTTAACGTAACTAAAAACTCAACGTCGTAAAGTATTAAAAAATATTAAAACATTATTATGAATTCTAAAACAAAATAAATTTTAAAAAAACAAAATTAAATAAAATTCCTGATTTCTTTCCACAAAATAAAATTTTCATATTTATTGATTTTAATTAAACTAAAATTAAAAATCATAAATTATATTTTAAATTTTAATTTCAGTTTACCATTTAACCAATCGGGTTTCGGTAAATATACCGAAAGGAACCAAATATCAAATTAATTTTAAAATATTTTTGATTAGATTATTATATATTTTGGTTCGGTTCGGTAAATTACCATTCGGTTCAGTAATTTTGTCCACATGTTGTTGCCTTTTATTGAGACCGAGTTACATCCTTTGTGCTCCGACGCGAAGTTGTTGCCGGTGTGCATTCAATAGCCGCCCTTATGGAAGCAAGGAAGAACGCATACATTGAAATGCAAATACATGATTTGTGTTCCAAGTATTATTGGATGACGCATTGGAGAACACTGACTTATGAGAAACAAGTCTTCCAGTGGAGTTTGTATTCGTGGTTTGAGTATAGTATTAGCCAAAGAGAGTGATAATTTATGTGTTGGTTAGATGTTGTTTGTGTTTTGTTTTTAAAACTCTTTATTATGGATTATTTGTCAATGACAATATGAATACAACTACGTATTACTGATACAACTATATATTAAAATACAACTGGATATTACTGATACAACTATATATTGAAATACAACTGAATATTACTGATACAACTATTAACAAGATATAATACATATATATTACATATATATGTAATATATACTGATATATAATCTACATATACTACTATAGTCAATGTAATTCTGCATACTATATATATATTTTTTTAAAAATATTTTGTTTTTATTTTAAAATATCTAAAACATGTATGAGTATTTTCTGAACATTTAGGCCATTATTATGTGAATCATACAGAAATCGTGATTTTACAAATGTTGTTCCGTCAAAATTTAATAACCTTAATTTTATTACCTATGGTAATATGTACAACTAAAAAAAGTTATTAAAAACAGAATATAACTAGTTAAACCTGAAAACACCAAAACTACAACTATGGATAAGTGGGTATTACTAGAAAACTGAATAGAACTCACTGAAAAATATAATAATATTTTATTACAGTGTGAACAAGTAAACGAATATATATATATATATTAATATTTTATTGTTTTTAATAATTTTTTAATATTTTTTAAATAATTTTTTTAAAACTTTTAAAATTTAATAATATAATAATATTTTTTTTATGTTTAGTTTAATAATTTTTTTTTCAATAATTTTTTTTTATTTTCAAATTTAGCCTAATAATCATACGTTCACAGTTGTTCGTACTTGTACCTAGTAATCAGAAAAAATATGCAAATATATTTTAAACATAAAGAATTTCCAAAATTCACAAAACCAACAACAAATAGTTAAAAATGTTCAGAAAACAAAAACATAAAACAAAAACATAAAAAAACCTAAAGCTTCGTCTTCATCTTCATCTCTATCTCCATCTCCTTCATTTTCTCTCCATTGATTCATTAGTTTCTCCATTGAGATGAAGATACAAAAAAAACCTAAAGCTTAGCAATAAGGTCTCCAAATGCTCGATCAGGACCTACAATAGTAAGTTTCAAATGAGTAAAACTACAAAACTTACACTCCCTTTGGTGCCTATCTTATTAGCAACAAAATCAACTATTATAATGAATTCTTCAATTCATTCAGCTCACTATTGTTAATAGCAAACACATCAGAGATAACCTAATAATGGAAACCACACATTAAGCACTAAACTGTTCCGTAAGTAAGCACCAAACTACCTACTTCAAACACAACTCTTTCTACCCAAATGCGTATACCTCTTAAACATCTGAGCTTACTGCAAAGACAAGCATATCGTCCACATAGCAAACATGCCTATCAATAAATTGATTACATAACCTTGCTAATTGAATGATCCTCCCATCGAAATCTAACATTAATAATGCAAGTCATGTGATCAAATTTCCATCATTATTAGCTACTCACTTGTATCCTAATTCCAAATCTAGACACATTTCCAAAGTACTGGTGCATTGCATTATCAAATCAAAACTTCAAAATTTTAAGGACTCTCACCCTTGATAACCTCATAGAGCTACTTCTCCTCTTTCTTAGTCAAATCCTTCTTCACACACTCTTCCTCCACCATTTCCAAGCTGTTTTCAAAGCTAAACGGCACCTCACCTCCAGTGTCAAACACAACTCCCTCCTCCTCCTCCTTCAAATTCCATGGCTTTGACCCCTCCCATTCATTCGATTTCACCTCCCCACTGGTTCCAAATCCATTGGCCACATCACTTCCGCCTGCGCTACCGAACACGAGTCCTTTGATTTCTCTTCTGAGTCGTTCTCGTTTTCTTCACCGGCGATATTCTTTACCAGAGATTCCATGCCGTGTACGAACTCTCGCTGAATTCTCTTTCCGTTGATCCAAAAAAACCGATCAAGGATAACCCACGAACTTTCTGAACTAAGAACCTTTTGAATTTGTGAACTTCTCCATTCAGCCCACAATTAGATGAGTCACAAATCCAGTTCGACGAATCTCATCTTTACACCATCCTCCGGCGGAGAAATCAACCTCCAAAACTACTCCGATACTCGAACCACCATCGTTTTAGTTATTCCTCATGAAAAGAATAACTAACATACCTTTAAATTTCAGTGAGTTACCTCGAATTCCATCATCCTGATCAACAACTTGAGATAGCCGCCGAAATCTAAATAGCTCGTGAAATCTCTAATCTTCCAAGTTTCCATTATAGAGATCACAAGTCCCCTTTCAATTAGCAAAAATTAACTGATTACCCAAAGAAGACCCATGTGTCTTTATTCTTCTATGTTACGTTCTCTTCTTTGTTTCTCCGGCGAGGAAGAGGCGGTGGCGTGAAGAATGAATAGAGGGGAGGAGATGGAGAGTGATCGAAGGGTTGGGAAGTAACGACAATGATTTGGGAGGGTAACGGCGAAGATGAAGAAAGGAGGTTCGATTTTTGGTTTTGCAGGGGAGTTAGAGTGAAAATGGGAGTGGGGCCAAATTTATGAAGCATGACCCAGTTTGAAATTGGGTCAGCCGAATTGAGTGGATCTTGGTATATGGGTCGTAAATAACTTAAAATGGGTTGGATATTTCTGTAATTGAAACGTTTTTCATTTGAAAAAAAAGACAAATGAAATTGTATTTTATGTGAGGGGCAAACGAACAAAGCTTTCAACTTTTGAGGGCAAACCAGCATTTGATCCGTTTAAGGTTTTAGCCTTTTTAGTGTACATTTCTCGTCGACGATTGACGACGATAAGTCGGCGACGAAGAGTGAGTAGGCCTGGACATTCGGGTATTCTGTTCGGTTCCGGATATTTCGGGTACAGAGATTTAAGATCCATTTGGGTATTTTAGAATTTCGGTTCGGTTCTGGTTCCGTTCCGGATACCCGAATTGTTGAAAAAATCTAAAAATAGTTAAATTTGAATAAAATTTGGTTAAATTTTGAAAAATATAACTAAGAATTTACAGATATATTGATTATTTTTGAGTATTTCGGTTATTTCGGTCTAAAAATAATTGATATCTTCGGATTTATAATTGTAATTTTAGAAAAAAGTAGGTTATTCAAGTCTAAATATAATTAATATTTTAGGTATATAATTATATTTCGGGTACCCGGTTCGGTTCCGGTTCTTTTGGTTCTAAATTTTAAGATCCATTCGGTTCATTTGTCGATTCGGTTCGGTTCTGTGTTGGTTCTTTTTGGTTCGATTCCGGTTCGGTCCATTCGGTTCGGGTATTTTGTCAAGGACTAAGTGAGAGTGTAAAAGAGAAACCTTTAAATTGGTTTTTGATTCGGTTTATCTGGTTTCGATTCTATTTGTTTTGTATACATTGGTTCAGGTTTGGTTTGGTTTATATGACCAAACCTAGTTATGAATTTAAGAGCATTTACAAAGAAAACTCTGAATCTGATTCTGATGGATGAACAGAAATACAAAAGAATCATAGAATGATTACACATAAGAATATGGTCGAGAGTTCATTTTCCACCAAAAGAATAAGAGCAATAACAATAATCTACCAAGGATCCTATAAATAAAAACCCACTCAAAAGCAAAAGACCTTGTCCATTTTGGGTTCTTAAACCGGGAATCTACTGGTCATCTGTATATGCTCAAGTGTTTTTCGTAAACCGTACTTGTGAACCGCTAACCGCCCAGCCCTGAACCCGTCTCCATAAACCGGAGAAGCATCAGACTCGATCTGGTGCTTGAAAAACTCACCAAGCTTCCTTTCGTATTGAGATCTCGGTCCCTTCTTCAATCCTCGAGAAGAAGAAGCTGAGGATGATGATGCAGCATTGCTGTTACTTGAACCAACAGCTAACTCAGCTTCTAACCACTTATGAGCCATCACTTGACATATACCTTCTTCAACATCTTGGCTCAGCGTTCGGAATCCTTTTTAAGACCAGAAATGTAGTTGCGCAAACACAAAATTCAGCAATGCAAAACAAGAGCAAGGAGCAGTAAACTAAGAAGTTAGAGTAAGACTCACCTTTAAGCCGCATCCATGCGTGCATCATCTCGTGAGCTAAAATCGAGCCAGTGAGTAACCTAAACAAAATTCAGCAGAACTGTCAATGTATGGACCGTGACATAAGATCAATTTAGTGGAAGCAAAAAGAGTCTCTTACCTAGGCAGCCCGAATAAGATGAGAATGGCAGTAACTTCACATTGCCGTGTTAATTTGTAAGGCTCTGTAATCATATTCCCAGCCCAATTTCCTGTGCCATGCTTTGATCGCTTTCTTACAGTACTAACAGTTTGTTCTTCTGAAAGGCAGAGTCCTCTTGTTTCTGGCATGTGATAGTGACCCTAAGAAGCACAATGAAATGGTAAAGTACTTTAGAAAAAGCAGAATGTGATGATAATTACAAGTATTAGCTTAGTATGTGGATAAGTATTTTCTTTACTCACATTCTTTTCACCTTCTCTGGCTTCGTTAAGTGCTTGCCTCTCAACCAAGAGGAGTGGAACTTCCTGCTCTACCTTCATGTTAAGTCCTTCATAGAATTCTTGTATTTGCAAGTACAGAGGTTGGCATTGAATGGTGTCCATGACCGCTGAGTCCAAACACTCGAGGCAAAGTTTCCGTCCATCGTTAAGTTCAACATATCTCGTATTCCGTGGCTACAAAATAAAGCTAAGTTGTCAATTTCCGGCCACAAAATGTTTTGACTTTGAGTAGAAAATGTATATTTGGGGACATTTCAGGGGAGAAGAGAATCCACCTCCATTCTTTCACAACTGCAACATCTTGGGGTAGCATCATGTTCGTGAGAAGGGCAATACTTCTGAACCCAAAAAGGATGTGCCCTATATTCAATAAGACCAGCAGGATTTGTTGGAATCTGTTCAAAAATTTTACAATCGGAAAAAAGAAAGCAACAGATGATAAGTGCAAGATCCGGAAAAAAACAATACATTATATATATGGGCTATAACGATAGAAAATGCAAGAGATTTACTTACAAAGTGGCTGCAGACATCACATTTTGGATGATATCTCTCCCTGTAACAAGCCTTGTGAAAAGGGTAGTTCCCTGATGTTGAAAACTATAAGAAAAGAAAGGGAAACACGTTACAAATAAAATCTAAAGATTAAGTACAACCAGAAAACAAATGAAGAGATTATGGAAGAGCTTGGTTTCACCTCGTACTCAGAAATCGGCTGACTGCAGCCGTAACATCGAAAACATTCTGGATGCCATAGTGCATTAAGGCAATTCAGAAATCTTCCGTGGCCAATCTCCATATTGCAGCCAGCACAAATCCTAGGCAGACAAGTTGTTGACAAGTTATGTGGCTGGACAGAAACTAACACATCGACCAAATTAAGCAAGCTTACGATGGTTGGCTGTTTTAGTACCTGAAATCCATTTGAAAAGTAATAGGTCTTGGATAATAAATATCTCCATTTGCATATACATTTCCTCCACCATACATATGCCCATGCCCATATAAATCTCCAGTCCCATATGCATTCCCATTATCATATGCACTTCCATTTTTGTAACGCGGTGTATTCCCGACTACCATACTTTCTTGTAGGGCTCTAGCAAGTTGCTCATCTTCATCCACCGTCGAGTATTTCCCTGTGTCCATTATTTCTTTAAAAATTTTAGCAGACCAAATCCGATAACATATGTCTTCATATTTCTGTTTGGTTCAACAATCCGGAAAATGGACTCACCGCTTACACTTGTCTGTTCTTGATTCTCTTCTAAAAGAGACAATGCAATTGCACGGTCTATGTCTTCATTTTCCTGGTCATTCGATGTATCCTAGTAAAGAAAAAGCACAAAAGCTAAAATAACAGTACAAACCAGACCTATTTATAATCCAATAAACCATCAACTGTGTGTATTTTTCACTACTTCAAGATATCCAAACCCAGAAAATTTAAAACACAAGTAAACAATAATGAAAACAACAATAACCATCTGCATCATACTAACCTCAGATGTAGATGGTTCCTGTGTATGAGATTCATCATGATCAGCATCTGTATCTGCACTAGGCTCATCATGTGAAGCATTTGGATAATTCCCATAATAAACATTGTGATTGTGGTCATTCCCCACCCGGAGCCGTTGGGTAGAGCCTCTGAAGATCTTGTTAAACCAACCCATTTTTCCTTAACAACTATCTGCTCATAGGTAATGAATGCAGGAGGTTCTTTCACCTGCAAAATAGTCGAATCTCTGATTCAGCAAAACTAATTCAGACTAAAACCCAAAGCAAAGTTGCTTCACTAGTTTATTTTCAAACATCAAAAGCCACAGAACAACAATATTTTGAATCTACCAACAATGATTAAACCCTAAAACCTGCAATTATGAAAGTTCCAAACGAATTTGAAATTAAAAACCCACGAAATCAGAAACCAAACATGGAATTATCAAGTAATTTCCAGCTACAAAGAAACTATAGATCGTCCGAATCATTGCTTCTTACCTTGAGAAAAACGTGGATCAGATAAGATCCCAAGAAGCTATATAAGAAACCCCCCCTAAAAAAAATTCCAAATTTAGAGGTCTCTCCGCTTTTTGTAGTGATACGAAACGATCTATTCACGAAACTGCAACAGCAAAAGAATCTCAAAATGGACTTTGGGGGAGAATCTAAGAATCTACAACATGGGGTAGAGAAAAAGAGAAAAAAAAAAAAAGACTAAAGAGAAAAGAAAAAGAAAAAAGGAATTTCAACTTTTTAAAAAATATATAGAGAAGAACGTAACTTTGACAAAATCAATGTCTACTACTACACGAATAAACCCAGAATGTGCTTGAATTCTACGCTAATTTCAAAGTCAAAATATTTGGTGCACTCACAACCAAAATATAAAAATACGATTTTTATTTCATCAGGATCACGAAGAAAAAGACGAGATTTTTGTATCGAGAATTTTGGAATACAAAAATCCAGAGGAAAAATTAATTTTAAAAAGTCTCCGCGCCGGAAGTTTTGGTCGTTGAGCTCGTCGTCTTCTTCCAAGGAAAAAAAAAAAAACGTTCCCGACGCTGGGAATTAGAGATGGAAAGATAAGTAATAATAATACGCAATTTAAAAGTCAACTTTTTTTTTGTTTGTTTGCGCAATTCTATCAAGTTTGCATTTTATGCAAATATCTAGATATTTAATATTTAATTATTGCTTGAAGCCTTAAACCAAATCATCTACAAGTCGTAACGCATTTATCCTGATGTTCAGGTTCTACTTCTAGATACTAACTAAATTTGTTTTAATATTTTTGCATTTAAACATTTTGAAATTTATTTATAAATATATTAAATAAATGCTTCAATGTACTTTAGACTGCCTAGACACCGATAAATTATAAATGTTATTACATTTTTTTAACCGATATGATATTTAGAATATTGGTTTGAACCAATGAGCGAGTTAAGAAGAAAGAAAAAAAAAAGTCTTGTCTAACTCAAATAAAATTTATTTATTAACTTTTTGTTTCTCAAATTTTGGTTTTCAGATTGATTGGTATTATCGATTGCCAAATAATTCAGCAGAAAGCTAGGAAAAAAAAAACGGAAAGATAAAATCAGATATAATGAATTTAATGATGTTATTACTTATTCGATATCAAAAGGTGACAACAAAGGGAAAGAAGTTGAAGAAACATTAGGAAAAAGTTGGTGAGGCGTGGTTCTTTTTTATAAAAAGCGTCGTTTATACTTTAGTATATATTACGAGCAAACCCGATTTAAGAATTTTTCTATTATAAAAAGGGAACCTTTAAATTGGAAAGGAAGTCGTATTGGGATAAAAGAAACTGAAAAGGCAAAATTTAATTTCTTCAAAAATTAAAGTTCAATCATGTTACCATATTGCATTCAATTTTTAATGTGGCTCTAATACACGTACGATAAAATTATAAACGACATACATTAAATGAATTTATAAATTATAAATTTATGTCAATGTGATTAAACAGTAATCCGGTGATTTGGTACGTCACGGTTTGCTAAGCTTCTTTATACACTCACGGAAAATGATAATTTTAATGGGCTTTCATAGACCCAGTACTATTTCGCAGAAAGGTAAAATTTTTCGTTTATAGGCTTTACAGGCCCATATATGTAACATAACAATCATCGGATTTAACTCATGTTTCTCTTTTTCCTGACCCTGCACTGAAAATGGAATGCAGACTTAACCACTAGCCCATTATTGGATCCGACGATTTAGCCTTTAATCCCTACTTCAAGTGTATATATTTTAATTATGAGAATTCGTTTAGAACTAATGTGAACAACAAATAAAAGTTACTCGTTTGCTTTAACCTATCAGTGGACAGCAATTGGCTGAATAAAAAAAAATGACGTTAGTCTCTTCCTTCGATTAAACCGAGTTGAGACTATAAATCGGATTTGATTATATGTTTCAAATATACATATGTAATTTTATATTAAGATGTATAAAAGTATAAAATAACTTTAAATTAGATAGAAAAATTACATTTGAATCATGTTATGGAAAAGAAAAAAAAAATCATAGTCAGTCCCCCTTTTTAATTTATTGAAAACAAATTTATTTTAAAGAAAATGAAAATCTGTACTTTAAAAAAATATATATAAATTATTCTGGTCGTTCGTTATTACTTAGTACAAACATTATTATTATTTTTCTCTCTCTCGCTTCTTCTTAGTTCTCAGAAACGACTTGGCGTCTCCACGCACGAATTCACGCATCCAAACACTTGTGAGTGAATGTGTGTGTGTGTGAGAGAGAGAGAGAGAGAGAGATCCGTGACTCATCACCTCCAGAATCCATCTTCTTCTTCTTGCTAGATTCTCAGCCTTACAATCACACATTTCTCGTTTTCTCTAATCGCTCGCTGGCCATGGCGGGTGCGTCTTCATGTTACGCATCTCCGTTATGCGATTGGCTAGTGGCGGCTTGCATGTCCAGCGGCGGAGACCGAGTGGCTCAATCCGACACTAGGACTAGCCGCCGGAGGAGACTGCTTACAAAATGCTCCGCCTTTTCTTCTTCTACCCATGGATCCGCCGGTCTTGTGAGTTACTGTAACAACAACAATGCCTTGTCTTCCCTCTTCGAATCGAATAACACTTACTTCAATCGAAAGCAGAGGAGATTGAATCAAGCATCTAGCTCTGGTATAGCAATTCAATCACTTGTCTATTGTTTCCATTTCCAATCTTGGGTTTATACGTGAGACTTGTGTTGATTTGTTTGTCAACACGCCATATCGATATTGTTTGAAGCTAAAGCTAGTTTTGTTGGATTATCAGGGCATGTCACTCTAGAGATGGAGAAGGAAGCAATGGTTAACAAGAAACCTCCTTTGGAGTCACGCCGCGTTGTTGTGACAGGAATGGGAGTTGAAACACCATTAGGTCATGACCCACATACCTTTTATGACAATTTGCTACAAGGCATCAGTGGTATCAGCCAAATTGAAAATTTTGACTGTTCTGCATTTCCTACAGTAAGTTTTTATATCAGGAGCTCTTACAAGTTTTTTCCTAGGCTTGTTTTAAATTGTATATTTTCTTTGTACTGCCTTTGCCAAGAGAATCGCTGGAGAGATTAAAACCTTTTCGACAGAAGGATGGGTTGCTCCAAAACTTTCGAAAAGGATGGACAAATTCATGCTCTATCTTCTAACCGCTGGGAAGAAAGCGTTGGCTGATGGTGGGGTAACTGAGGATGTAATGGCAGAGTTAGACAAATCCAAATGTGGAGTTTTGATTGGCTCAGCAATGGGAGGCATGAAGGTACCTCCTTTATTTCTTGTTTTGAACATAAATAAAAGATTAAAATATTTTTTGGAACAGAGGGTTGCTGTTCAGAATCTCTGCTGATTGAAGATTGTTCTTCTATTTTGATCATGGTTTTCAGAAAATGTTGTTTAGAAATCTGTTTCTAAATGTTGCATTTGCCACTGTATTTGTGGAATACAGGTCTTTTACGATGCGCTTGAAGCTTTGAAAATCTCTTACAAGAAGATGAATCCTTTCTGTGTGCCTTTTGCGACTACAAACATGGGTTCTGCTATGCTTGCCATAGATCTGGTCTGATCAATTTTGGATATTATGTTGTAATACCAATGGCTGCACGTAAGTATTGACCTTCTTTGTTATGATACATTAGGGATGGATGGGACCAAATTACTCTATTTCAACTGCCTGTGCCACTGGCAATTTCTGTATCCTCAGTGCGGCAAACCACATTATTAGAGGTGAAGCTGTAAGTATCCTCAAACAACGAGGAAATTTGATAGTATGGTAGACTTTACGTGACTCTACTTGTGTTTGACATTTGACTTTCTTTTCCCTTAAACTTTTAGGATGTAATGCTCTGTGGTGGCTCTGATTCAGTTATTATTCCTATAGGTGCACACTCTTGCCTTTATAATTATATGCTTCCCTTTGTTCCCCAACTTTGTGCCATACAAATCTTATCTCATGTGTCCCAATGCAGGGTTGGGAGGTTTTGTTGCCTGTCGGGCTCTTTCAGAGAAGAATGATGATCCCACCAAAGCTTCACGTCCTTGGGATTGTGTAATTTTCCACTTTTTTCATAGCGAACTTCTTTTTTATATAATGTCGTACGAATTTTCTCTTATTGTTCCATTTGAAACTTAATTACTAAAGATGGTCGATCTTCAAAATGTGGGAACCTAGCCTACCCCATATAGGCACGGACCGCATGGTGATTCACCACCTGCCTTCTGATTTAAGCATATGTTTGAAGGGTATGCATTAAATGGTCCACCAATGATACCCATTGTAAACTAATGCAACCATGGGTGTTAATTCTCCTTGTCTTGTCCTTAAGAATTTTTGCGGACATGTATGTCCAGTGCATCTCACTCCTGTGTTGAATGATATTGAAAGATATATTGTTTCAGGATTTTCTTCCTTTTCTATTAAACCTGATCTTGGTTGCTAAACAGAATCGTGATGGTTTCGTCATGGGAGAGGGAGCTGGAGTTCTGCTTTTAGAAGAACTTGAGCATGCCAAGGTTTGTCTCTCATTTCAGATATGCATACAAAAAACGAGGCTCTTTTTATCATTGCTGATTACCCATCTGAATCTTGCATTTCAATAGTTTTATGTTCTTGCACCATACTTTTTCGCCACCTTTTTTTCTTTAAAGTTTAATTACCTCTGTTCTTCAAGTCCTTTGTATAATTTTTTGATGGTCCCAACTCTTTTCTTACTTGTCACAAATGACAATGTTTTCAAAGCTTTTAATTAAGTCATTGTGAGGCTATAAAAATTATGCTTTTGCAGAAAAGAGGAGCACCAATCTACGCGGAGTTCCTTGGTGGTAGTTTCACATCTGATGCATATCATATAACCGAACCACATCCTGATGGTAGATCACTTTTGTGTTCTAACTAACTTTATTCACTAATCCACCGCATCTTTCTTCTTTTATTGCTTTTCTTTGTCTATAAAGTTATAGCAGTAGAATTAACCAAAGCAAAAAAAAAAAAAACAAGATCTAGGGATATACATGTGAAAATATCATTGTTGGTTGCTCGAGAGCATGATGTTAGGCTTTACTTCCCAGTGTTTTTTTAATCTTTTGAACCCTTTAACTTTGTACTGAAGTAGATATCTAATTTCTGCAGGGGCTGGTGTCATTCTCTGTATTGAGAAAGCATTAGCTCATGCCGGGATTTCTAAGGAAAACATAAATTACATAAATGCTCATGCTACATCTACACCAGCTGGAGACCTTAAGGAGTACCAAGCCCTTGCTCACTGTTTTGGCCAAAATCCTGAGGTATGTTTGTTTCTCTCGTCAACTTGTTTATTTATCCGAGGAAAATTTGATTTTTGAGACAGCATTTCCTGTCTTGTAGATATGCTGATAACTGTGTTTTCTTACGAGCCCTCTGACAATCTGACAGCTAAGGATAAACTCGACAAAATCTATGATCGGACACTTGCTGGGAGCTTCTGGAGCCGTGGAGGCTGTTGCAACCATTCAGGTAATGATTTCAAGTCTAAATACATTAGTATATCTCTATAAGAAATCAAATGCTGTCTAAAAAATCAAATTTCCTTCAATGAATTAACAAGCTGAGTGGACAAAACAATAATGTTTTGCGACCTTTTCGCACCCTACAGGCAATAAAGACAGGATGGGTTCATCCAAATATCAACCTGGAGAATCCAGACAAAGCAGTGGTATGTTGACAAGTTTTAGTTTGACATCGCTGGAATGATCATTTAATACCACAACTTCATTACCGAATGAATCAGGATACAAAGCTGCTGGTGGGTATTAAGAAGGAAAGACTGGATATTAAAGCAGCCTTGTCAAATTCTTTCGGGTTTGGTGGCCACAACTCTAGCATCATTTTTGCTCCTTACAAATGAAAGACAAAAAGTCCAATGCTGTGTACTCCAACTTTATCTGTGTAACTTGCTGTAAAGTATATCTTAATTTCTTCTCTTCCATTCATTTTTTTCTACTTATTTAGTGCTATCTTGTCCCATCACTGAAGCAATCTTAGATTTTTCTTTGGGAATAGTTTGCTCCTTACTTAACATATTATTAGATAAATCCTCGACTTTTTTTCGACAACCTGGAATTGAATCTATTATACTTTTCTTGAACCATTATAGGGACCGGTAACATACGCGTGACTGCAAATGACTGAGTGTTTTTCGCCATGTTTTGATGCAGTGTGTACAAGAGCTTCCCATATTTTTCGTAGTGTTATGATTCAGGATTCGATTAGCTATACACAAAGAGTTTGAGAAAGGTTTCTTCAGGCAATAAAAAAAAGATCATCTTAGGAATGGGACAGAGATTGCGCCAAAGACGGAACATAACAGGATGAGAACGAGCAGAGGTAGCTGAGTTTGGGTTTGTCATGAACAAATTGTTCTTTATGTATGATACATAATAGTAATTATAATATTTCATGTCTCATTTTGATTTGTAATATTGAAATCTTTGAGCCACTTAATTTTTTTACGAAATCAGTAAGGCAAACATCAAACAAGTTAAGCTAATAATACCTCGGTCTTAGTTTTCCTGTCTTCTACTTGTTTTTAAACGTTCAATAAAGTTGCAAATCAACGTTGTATCTCTCTATGATATTACTGAGTTTGATATGGGCCTCAAGGTTTATTTCTCGAGGCCCATTATCATTTCAACAACCATTATGCTAATACAGTTATTTATCCGATTTAGTTAAAAATACATATTATAATAATGTAAATGATACGTTCGATATAAATAAAACTGTACTTCTGGTAATCTTTTTGCTTTATTGTTCGATCATTTTGGTGGTCGAGTCTTTTATAGATATGTGAGTATGTGACCCGTAAACTATGTTTAGCTTTATTCTCCTTCTTCACATTTTGGGAATGTTTTATCCTTTTTAGGTAGGCTTGGCAATTTTGTATAGGTGATATAACTCTATATTTTACTTATAAGATTATTCAGTTCAGAATTATTTGGTTCACATATGTATTAACTAAATGTATTAGGGTCATCATATAGTGGTCAATTATATAATAAAGTAAAAGGTTAAAAGGCATAACTGTTATAAAAATAAACTTATGTGTGGATACATTCGGTAATTTCTAATTTGATGACGGACCGAATTAGAAATTGTTTTACTATATAAACGGGTTATGGTCCCCAAAGCAACTCTAACGAAAAATACAGAATTCCATCAACAGAGACTTAAAGCCATTCAGGGTTTGTTTTTGAAGATTCATTCCCAAAAATTATTCTTCCACCATAAATTCATCAGGTACGCTTCTGCTTATGTTATTATTCATCAGATACTATCATGAATTAAAGGTTTATGGAATTCTAAACATCTTTCACCTTCCAAGTTGATCAAATTTATATTCACTCAGTGAATTCGATGGCACTTGAGAATATGCTAAATGTTGTAGCTAGCATGATACTAACTTTATACTCGTATAACTTTGATCGAAAGTGCCTACCCAATACACCTAACTAAAGCAGGAACCTTTGATATAGACTCTGATAATCAAGTATCAACTACTTTATTGTAAAGCTTTTTAAATCCGTACGGTTATAAAACGTCCTAGGTCTTTTATTTATTTATTTATTAGGTCAAAAACAGAAATAGTCACACATTCATATATATAGTTTACTATTTTATAGTAGAAGTCAATGTTACGAAGATTTCAAATGCTACGAAAATTTCACGGGCTATGAAAATCTCAAGAGAAATATTCAACGTTTGGTTTCCCAAAGGTGAAATTTTGTTATTAGCTATATATTAAAAAAAAAAAATCTTCGCCAATTGATCCGTTTTTAATTATGAAATATTCTAGCTAGTTGTAAGGAAAAAAACTTTTAAATATACTTTTACGAGAATGTATTTATCAACTATTGATCAATATAGTTGTTAATTAGGATCTTAATTAATTCGTTTTGAAAAAACCAAATATATATATAAATATATAATTTTTAAAGGTAAGGGCTCTATATGTGTTCTAATACAATCAACACTGTTGATTGTACTGTTGAAGTGTTATCGTACTAACAAGTAACAACACACAATAAAATAAGAGAATAATAATAAAAGTAGACTTTATAATATTATCGCTGCTCGTAGATTGTGCAACAACTAAGTATGCCCACAGAGACAAGGACACCCGCGTGAAATTTTAATAAAATAAATAAATTTGTACACAGTTGATAAATTAAAATAATAAATATTCTTTTAATCTCCTATATATTATTTGAGAAATATATTTATAAATTAACATTAAAAAGTGTTAATATTTATATCACAGTGACATTACTTCAAAGAACAAATTTTAATCTCTCATTAAAAATCTTTTAGTCATTAGTTATTATGTGATCATTTAATGAAATCATTTAATTTATTGTTAACAAAAAAATTCGATTTGTTAATATTCCAAAAGGATTTTTGACTATTTCCAAAAAATCGGATCTGTTAATCAAATTTGTTTACAATCGATTAGTGTGGTTACCAAAAAAATCAGATTTGTTAATAGTCCAAAAAAAAAATTTTACTATTCCAAAAAAATCGGATTTGTTAATAATCAAATATTTTTATAGGATTTGTTCATATTCCAAAAAAGATTTGTTAATATTCTAAAAAATTGAATTTGTTAAAATCTGATTTAATTTTATTTGCACAATCGGATATTGATTTGCACAAAAAAATCGGATATTCTATTATTAATTTTTTATTATTAAAAAATCGAATTTATTTAGATTCATTAATCCGTGCTGTAGCACGGAATAATTTATAGTATATATGTATATAACTAATCTTGCAAAAAAAGTTTTATATTAAAGACAAACACTTCATCATATTTACTAATTAAAATGCGAAAATCTTAAAATGGTAAATACTAGAGGGAAAATTCTTAACATATTATACCAGTCTACCTTTGGTATTTTACATCGCTTGTTTTTCTATCTTTATTTTGAATGAAAAGCAGATATAAGATACTTATTAGGACCACGCCAAACAGTTATATACTTATACGCATGTAACAGAGACAAGAAGTAATTAAAATTACAAAGTATCAAAATCGTAAGACAATTGACTCGTACCAAACAATTAAAATGGTACATTGTATTCACTCTCTCCCTTTATAATTTTCTCGAACCATATTCCTAACTTTCTCTCCTCTATTTGAGTTCAAACTCCTCATTTTCTTTGTTACTTCCTCCTCTTTTCCAAATATCATATCATATTTGTATGACTATATATATATATACACAAGTACTCTATATAACATAAATTTATATATCTATATACCATGCTCATCATTATTGGATATTACTCATTTTAAAAGTGCTTTGAATATAAAACCAACTTGACTCGGTTAATCAACCAAATGATTGTATTAAAATAAATTTACTTGAATAATTATAAAGTTTGAGATTAGTTTAATATTTTCTTACAACAATTCTGATACTGATTAATTGACCATCTACCAAGTTGATTAAGTATACCTGTGATTTGGTCACTTAGCTTAATTTTTTTGTGCTTCTACGTCTGACTTGAAGATTTCTCTCCACGTTCACAACTAAAAATAGTGGGTTTACTCGGTACACATGTTAATATACTACCATTATGTGTATACAGAATATACCTAAACATTATTAACTAAACTGATTAGGGATGATTCTCCATGACATGGATTGGATATAATATTATGTTTTAGATATGTACGCACTTGACTTAGCATAAATAACAGAAAATAAGGACAATGCAAATGGATTTTGTTTTCTTCCTGCATGCGATATAAATTATGATAATAATTAATGCTAAAAGCCATCGCAAATGACAGTATAATTAATAGAAGAATGGTTGTTGACAAAAAAAAAAAAAAAAAAACAATAGAAGAATGGTCAACCCAAAAAAAAAAAAAAAAGACTAGTCTTATTTTAGCAGAATTTGGTTTGAATGTGTGTGTATGAAAAGAAACATATGTAAATTGAATGTGTGTGTAGGAAAAGAAACATAGGTAAATTGAATGTGTGTGTATGAAAAGAAACATAGTAAATTCAATATATTCTATTAATTCGAGATTGTTCTTCTTTAAAAAAAAATATCCACGTCAATAATGAATGTACATCTAAATTTTTCTAAATGATCCATATTATTTTTTAATCACCAAGTATTTCTATTTTAATCGAATTTACGTTATAGTTTAGACGAGATAACTTATCATGTCTTAACTAAACTAAATTGATTTTACATTGTGTTATTGGTTTCATTAATATATATATATATATATATATAATTTGAAAAAGTAAAAATAATGATAAGATATAAAACGGTAAGAGATTACAAAATTGTTAAAAAAAATAATAATAAAGCATAGTATCACATAAAGTGACAAGATTTTTATACCACTTTATTTTTGTTCCGCTTTACTATTAGTCACAATATAAACAGTATAACGGTAAAAGTTACCTATAACAAACATAATAAAATTAAACTTAGAGTCAATTTTCTTGACATATATATATAGTTAAAGATGATGACTAAGTATTGTGAGATTCTAATCAAAAGGTAGTAGTCGAAATGTGGTTATACAATTCATAGTTATGGGTGAGAGTCAAAATATAAATTATAAGGCTAGACTTTTTGTCTACTGTATTGAAATTCAAAACTTGCGTGGACACGTACTTAAGAATTAAGAACTTGATTATTATTGTAATTAGATTTTAAGAATAAAGATTTAGTCTAAGATTAGTAGACTAGAGACAATAAAAGAGATAGTAGTTCAGAGTTCAAGGGCCTGACAGAAATGAAAGATTAAAGAATAGACCTTTGGGTGACAAAAAAAAAAAAAAAGTAGACCAATAATGATTAATTAAAACAAATTAGAAAGTCTATCCACCAAAGACCAACCATATAGAAAGAGATATTATAATTTTCGTTTTGTTTTTGTTTTCTTGTTGATAATTAAAACTCAAGATCTTGTATTTTATGGCGGCAACAGTAAGACTTAAATCTTTTATATCATTGACGTCCCTCCGGCAGGTTGGTTTACGTTTTTTTTCCTTCTAACGACAGTTGCTCCACTGTTAGTTCAATCATGAGTTGTGAAATAATTATGGAACTTATAACAATAGAGAGTTAATAATTAAGTAAATGACTATGAACTTTTTTATTATGCTCTATCTAAATAAACTAACATGTTACGTATGTATAAAGCTTTAAAAAACAAACAGTGCCATCACCCTCCAAATTACGGTCTATGTGGTATGGAGGAAAGCTTTCCTCAGGAACAAAAACTTCTGTAAGGGCTCTCCGAAGGCTTGTTGATCGAACACTTAAGGGATCGCCTGCTCACCATCAATCCGGACCCGCTTCTTGTGCGGAAATCAAACTACAAGTTTATCTTCGTGACTCTATTAATTTTTTTTTTTGGATGTATCTCATCTACATCCTAAATATTATGTTGTTCTCTTTGTTTGCCTCACTCCATCGTGGAGAACATTTTCGTTATCAATGGAGAAAAAATAGTTACATTGTTCTTGTCTAACTTAAATGTTAGAAGGCTCTAGGAAAGACAAACATTTATTGTCCTTCCATAATATGTTGGCGATGTAACAATATCACGAAAGCATACATTGATTGTAAATCGAAGGAGACCAAAACCCATGCGCTGAAATATGTTGAGTTAAGTTCGCTTCTGAGCGGTCAAATTGCTTATCCGTAATTAAACACACGCAATATTCCCTGATAAACAACTCTCTAAAAGATTTAATTAGCCGTCCGATGAATCTTAAAAGTTTGTTCTGAACACACATATATAAATTTTGTCACTGAGGGGCAAAGAAATTTCTCTGTCTCATTCTTATAATATTTTCAAATCATAGTCAAAAAAAAATTATCCGTCGAGAGTACATATTTACATAGGAAGAGATTTCGAGAACGAAATTAGATCGGAATGGAGTTTCTATCTATCCCTATTTTATATAATAAAGTCAATCAATTTACAGACTAAGAAGCTCTTAATCAAATTCTAGAAGACAAAATCAAGTTAAAAGACTATTTTAACAAAGGAGAAAATATTCCATTAGACTTCTTGAAAGTACTTAGAAATTTAACACGAACAAATACTTTGTTTTTTTGTTTGCACTAACACGAACAAATACAAAGAGCGAATTATTTAATCACAACGCACGCTTGCAGAAATTTCCTCACAACCACCACCAAATTTCTCAATGGAAAAAAATAAATATACCTTAGATCTTTCAAACCTCCTCCAAAACTAACTAATATTCTAAATCAAAATCACGTGCTCCCTAACAAAATCGATACCCGACCCGACTACACAAGAACCGACCCGACCCAGAAACACTTTATAAATATGCACCATGCAAACTCACAAACAACTCAAAACACTCTTCATCAAAACCATTTCTCTCTATACATCTCTCTTTCTTTCGATCTCTCCAGCAAATCTCTCCAAATGGCTTCTAACTACTATAAGCCTACTTCTTCGAGAGTAGCGATCATCGGTGCCGGTGTTAGCGGTTTAGCTGCTGCTAAGAACTTAGCTCATCACAACCCGACCATATTCGAAGCCTCGGATTCAGTCGGAGGTGTTTGGAAGAGTTGCACTTTTGAGACGACTAAGTTACAATCGACTCGAGTCGATTACGAGTTCTCTGACTTTCCATGGCCCAATAGAGATGACCCTACTTTCCCATCTTACGTTGAGATATTAGATTACTTGGAATCTTATGCTAAGCATTTTGATCTTCTCAAGTTCATGAAGTTTGGCTCTAAGGTCATCGAAGTTAGGTTCACCGGTGACGGCGAAACTCCTCAGATGGCTGACCTCGGTGCTTACGGCAACTTGTTGCCCGGAAAACCAGTGTGGGAAGTTGCCGTTCAAACCGGAGATTCTGGAGATATTCAGGTTTGTTTGACTTCTTTACATGTTTCAGTCGTCTCATATATTTGCTTCTGCATGCATTACAAGAGCAATGGTGCATTCGCATATATTTTAAATAATTTCTTTAGCGATTGTTTTTAGGTAACTTTGAAGCTGATGCCGGATCTCAAACTGTCATGTACATTCCATAGGGTCATAAATTTTTTTTTAATATGTATACGAATTAAAATTAATATCTGTTACTTTCTATTATTGATATATTTTTAATTTAAAATTTGCATAGAACTTCCAAATAGTTTTTGAAAACTACTGCATGCATCATTAACTCGTTTGAGTACTTACGTTTATTTGTGAATTATTGTATAATATATTTGTTATTAATGCGTGTGCGCAGTGGCATGCATTTGAGTTCGTGGTAGTGTGTACCGGAAAATACGGCGACGTTCCAAGATTACCGGCTTTTCCGGCAAAGAAAGGGCCGGAGATATTCAAAGGAAAAGTAATGCATTCGATGGATTACTGCAAGTTAGAGAAAGAAGAAGCTTCTAGTCTACTCCGTGGCAAAAAAGTCGCTGTCATCGGCTTCAAGAAATCCGCCATCGATTTAGCTTTAGAGTCTGCTTTAGCTAATCAAGGTACATACATATATCTATGTATATTTATCTAATTTCTCTTTGATCCACAGAAGTATTTGTTAAGTAATACTTAATTAGCTTCACTCTAACAATTGGCTCAAGTCAAAATAAAATAAAAAAGAATAGCACTAATTGTCTTTGTTAAGTATTAGTATTTCTTTTCGGTTGGACTTGACCGTTAATGTTCTACTTGGTACAATCAAACAATGGTGGTTGAGAACAACACATTAGTTGCGATCATCATATAATATGATTTCGATAACTAAATAAACTATTTTAAATTTTGCAGGAGAAGGAGGAAAATCATGCACAATGGTGGTGAGAACAACACATTGGGTGTTTCCACATTATTGGGTGTGGGGACTACCATTCTTCTTGTTCTACTCAACCCGAGCTTCTCAGTTCCTCCATGATAGGCCTAACCAAAGCTTCCTTAGAAGTATCTTTTGCCTCCTCTTCTCTCTTCTGGTTAGTGATCGTATAACCCTTATTACTTCTCTATAAAATGTGCAATCATGTGAAATTTTATAAGGTTTTTAAAACATATATGTGAAAACAGCGCGCTGCGGTCTCAAAATTCATCGAATCATATGTTATGTGGAAGCTACCTCTAGAGAAATATGGTCTTAAACCGGACCATTCTTTCGAGGAAGACTATGCTTCTTGTCAAATGGCGATCGTACCGGAGAGATTCTTTGAGGAAGCGGATAAAGGGATGATCCGGTTTAAGAAATCATCAAAATGGTGGTTTTATGATGAAGGGATTGAGTTTGAAGATGGGACTACGTTAGAAGCTGATGTCGTGATACTTGCGACTGGTTATGATGGCAAGAAGAAGCTCAAAGCCATTGTTCCTGAACCTTTTCGAACTTGGCTTGAGTTTCCATGCGGTGTCATGCCTTTATACAGGTACGTACTCTTATAAAAACATATCGTTAGAGTAATTGGAAATTTTGTGCAAATTTTGAATTGAAAGTCGATTCTTATAATACTCATACGAATTTGGACCGTTGCTTATAATAACAATAAAGAAATAAATTTCAGGGGAACAATCCACCCATTGATACCGAACATGGGTTTCGTGGGATACGTCCAAAGCAACTCGAACTTACATACATCAGAGCTACGTTCAATGTGGCTAAGCCGGCTCGTGGATGAGAAATTCAGATTACCAAGCAAAGAGAAGATGTTGGATCAATTCTTCAAGGAAATGGAAGTGACGAAAAGATCAAGCAGATTCTACAAACGTCATTGCATTTCCACTTTCAGCATCCAACATGCCGATGATTTGTGCAACGACATGGGACTCAACCCTTGGCGTAAATCCAATTTGCTCCTTGAAGCTTTTAGTCCTTATGGTTCTCAAGATTACCGACTCGATCAAGAAGAAGAAGATGGCTCAAACTAAATTGAATGTATTATGAAATGAAATTATTACGAATAATTGTGTGATGGATGTATAATATTATGTCAATGAATAAATGTATGTTTAAGTACATGAGCTTTTATAGATAAAAACAAATGTTTTTGTGATACAGATATAAGTTAATGATGATGATTGATGAGTAGTATTGGTTTACGGTTATAAAAAACTGTTAATTATAAAAACTGATGCATATTTAATCGAGTTATAATTTGTTTTTTTAATATGTTTGAAATTTTTAAGACTTGGACTAATTAGAAACAAGGAGAATTATGTTTATTCTTTTTGGCAATTTGTTTTTTTTTTTAATTGCACTTCTGACTTCTGACTTCTGAGTAGGAAATACCAATTTTGCCCTTTTGGTTTTGGTCAACGACAAGTCAATTTAGCAATCGCTTCGTCACTGGAATCATCAGCTGAGATTGAACCCTTAAAACCCTAATTGATGGTTTTTCGATAATCGGCCAGCAATGGAGGGTTTAGAGAAGTTTTACAGTAAGATGGTGAGAGATGCGAAATCGGCAGCTTCTTCTTCTTCGTCTTCTCTATCTGATTTTGCGGAAAATCTGATGCAGGACCAACGAGGCTCCGGCAGCAACTTGACTACATACGACGCAGGATCCGGCATTCTGGTCAACAGACCTCCGAGGTAAGCTTCTTCCGTTCCTAGTTTTGAAAATCTGGATTCAAGATCGTCTGAAATTTGTTCGAATTGTGATCATTCACGAAGAAAGCAAAAAACTTTAAGGTCCTAAGTAAAGTGAGTGATGTTCTTACTTTCTGGGAGATAAACGAGGGTATGTTTAGAGTTCTCAGAATCTCTGTGATTATGGGAGGGATGATAATCACCGTTTCTGTGGATGAATCATGAATTTGGTCTGCTCGAGAGAATAATAAGAACATGGCACAAAAGTGAAAAAGAGGGCAGATTCTTTGTTATAGCCCAAAACCCAGAGACTATGATAACTTCCCAGTCCCACATCAGAGAAAGCTTGTAAATTTGTAATGGCTTGTTAAATTGATCTAAGATCGTAGTTACCTGAGGAACAGAACTGTGCAGGTCGATTATAAACGATCAAGTAGGAGATTAGGGTTGTTTTTGATTGATTTGACTTAATATGTAATGAGTTTACTTGTTTTGTGTACTATATAATTTTATTCAAAATTTTCATCTGATGTATCTTTGGACTATGTTTGGTGGCAGCGGGGTTTCGGTCTGGACGTGTTCAAAGCTGTGCGCTATGTTCTTTGTCGCTGGGGTGTTTGTTGGTTATACGCTTAAGAGAAGGGTTCGAAGTTGGGCTTCCAAATTGCTCAGAAAAATAAAGGATGATTAAACTCAAACCTCTGTTTTGCCTTCTACTGCAATTTTGGTACAGTTAACACAAAGGCATTGTTACTTAGTCTCCTTCTTAAGTGTGTTTCAGTTCCAGTTTACTCTGCTCGAGGCACCTTGTCAATGAAACTTTGTTGTTTAATTTTCTTCCTCTGTGACTATGACCTTGTGGTAATGAAAATAGAGATTGGATCATCTTTGGAAAGACGCGTATATTATTTTGTATAGTAACTTTTTTTTTTTCATACCTTTAGGCGGGTCTATACAAAGAGGTAGGACAATGTTTCATTGTGACGTAGTGTATATAATCTATTTTGCTAAGTGAATATGAAGTTAGTATGAGAAAAATAATGGCTGGCGGGATTTGAATCTCACTTTAGGGAAAGTGATAGAGGTTGACTTGTAACATTGAACTAGAAATGCTCCTTATGAAATTCGAACCGTGTGGTTGTTTTTTGACTCATGTCTTGTGCTTGCTTCTTCAACTCCTTTGCCACGGTTGGTATGCCGCAGTAAAACACTCCTGCACGATTCGATAAATTGTTTTCACATATGCTTTGAAATACCTGCCCTAATTATTAGCAAACAGGTTCATTTGTTTGCCTGTGTCATTAATTCCTATTGCAAAATTTTCTTTCTTTACCAATGGTACTAATTCATTGGTCCTAGAATAGAGGTTTATCAGATGTCTTGCTGGTAAGCAGCTGATTGTATAGAATATTTACCGACTGTCGAATTTGGATGCTTTCTTGCAATGCTACTGAAGACTTCCTTCCAATTGGGCCTTGCAAAATGTGTTCTCACCTGTTTGAGTGATGTTATCTTGTTAGTTATTGGTAATATTGGGAAATAGTTTCTGATTATATGCCCTGCAACAAATCTTACCCGTGTTCCGGATAGAATATCAACTCCATGTTTGGCATGGTTCAAAGCCTGGACCATTTTTATCAGGGTTGATCTTGCATCGCCTTCATCATATACACTTGTAAGGTAGTTGTGCAACTCAATCTGGCCCTGTATTACGAGAAGATTAAGGAATATGTTAGCATATCGATCAACGTTAAAGTGGTGATGAATATAGATGATTTCCTGGTGTTTATTACTGTGCAGTCCATGTCTGATATTTCCTCCATTACTCCTCTAAACCATTCAACGGATCCTGGCTCCCTTGTGACCCAGTAGAAGTGAGCCTTCACTGCTTTCTTTTTCCCTCCATGAGTTGAAGTTGGGGTTGTTGTGGTATATGAAGATGTATAGCTATTCCAGCTGAAATCCGATCTGCTGAATTCATTGTCCTGTGCCATGGAAAGTTTAGAGATATATATTTGATGCAAGGTTTTTTAAAAGACTAACTTTTCTGGTGCTGGGCTTACTATTTGTTCGTCTCTTGAATTGTTCAGGAGATCCTTCAGGATGCTTATGAAAGGAGTAGCTCCTATTCCCAATCCAATGAGGAGCAAAACATCATAGCTTCTGTAGTCCTGTGCCGGAGCTCCATATGGACCGTCTACTAGTAATTTCGGTCGGCTGCCAAATGCAGGATCAACAAGGCATGTTAATACTAGGTAGCTAAGTGTACAAAGGAGAAAGCTAAGAAGATGTCTTGAAATATACTGTGATGTATCAATATTGCAATAGGCAGAGAATTTTGAACGCCCGATAACGCATGTTGAAAGATCTTTGCCCACGGTTAGAACTCGTCGTAGCTCCTCTGTCCAGTCTCCGAGTGTTCGGATGTGAACACTAAGTTGGTCATCTCCTGGTGCAGAGGTAATAGAAAATGGGTGCCTGGAAAATTTTAGGGAATATTTTTCTGAGTGAAACCCGAGATGTTTGCTAACACTATGGGAATTTGGCATCAGTACTCACCATTCAAATCGAGAGATGGTTGGACACTGCAAGAATATGTATTGACCGCTCTTGTACTTGAATCCAGGAGGCTTTGACATGATTAAGCTGAGTACTTCTCCAGGTAGCATGGAAACCTGCAGAGATCAGATTGAAAGGTCATGGGTTTATTTTGTTATTAAAACACCTTTTAAAAGAAATGAAATTACTCGGTTTATGATGGTTGCCTTGAGGATTTTGACAGAGTAATGCTTTGACCTACAAGCTCGCAGACTTCGTTCTGCCACATAGAGCACCAAAGGAACCGAGATGTACATCCAAGTCTGAGAACAGTGGTAATCAAAAATAATTTAGGCTCCAAGAGATTTTGGCATTTCGGTTTAAGAGCAAAGAGAGATTATGTTTGCTGCTGCTTACAGTTTTCTGATACCACTTATCGGCAAAGAACAGGAAGGTCCCGTGGACAATGAGCATGATGTAGACAACCACTAGAAGGTGATGAGTGTACCAGAATGCGTTAAAACCAGTCAACCGATCAAGTGGTGCCGGAAGCCTCACACGGTTTCTCCTGAAATGAGTTGATGCTAATGTGAATGCGATGGTTGTCAAGATCACCATCGAGATCCCGGTGATTCCTTCTGCACCTGTCATCAGGTCTTTGAATGTGGGCTTAGTACCATTGAAGGCAGAAGCGATGAAGGCGAATTCTTCTGGACTCGAGTTTATAATCCGGGGAAAATCACACACCAAATGGGTACCAGCGTGAACAAGTATCCCAATCGCTATGGCACAAGCAATAATCTGGCACACAAATGGGACAACAGAGAGACAAAGAGTCTTGATCTCAAGTTTTGTATGGACGAAAACTGAAAAATAGAAAGAGATATGGAAGGTTGTATAGTATTTTACCTTATGGAAATTGATGTTGTCATCAAAAGGAACACAAGCTCGAGCACGTGTAGATCTTAGCCAAGTCAATGTGTTTCTACACACAGGTAACAGAACCAAAGCCATATTGAGCTTGAGAGTCTCTGCAGCTCCTTTAGCAGTGGTTAAGCAATAACCCATGACCTTAAAAGCAGCTTTTTCTCTGTACTCTAGAAACTTCCAGACGAAGAGGATGGCCATAAGCATGATCCATAATAAAAGAATCCAACTTCGTTGCCAGTTATCTAGAATCAGACATTGAAGTTTTTTTCTACATTTTCGAACCACATGACGAGGTCTAATTAGATGCCGTTTTGGTGTACTCACTCCAGCGCTTGTTGTGCTAAGTGGTCTACTGTAATTCATGTATGTGTCTCTCTGAAGTAAGAGTGTCTCCAGTTGCCATAACTGAAACAACACAAAACAGGTTAAGAAACATAAAAGAATCGTTGATAGTGTGTTTGAAGATTAAGAATATATAATGTTTTTAAACCTCAATGTATCCAAAATTCTCTGGATCAAGTTCTTCCATGATCAGAGATGCATACTCTTCTGCTTGTTCCTTAAGTTTTGCTAACTTGTTTGCTGATGCGCTTAGCATTAAAAGCTGCGTTTCAAAAGTATAAGAATTGTTAAATATATTTTGATTGTTTCACGTAATTTCTGTGTTGAAAAAGATATTACTTCTTTGATTTCTTCTCTAGTGATCCTCCCGTCTTCGTTGCTATCAGCCCTGTAACAAAACCGGTACCAGTTAAACTCTGTTTTTTTATTAGTAACACTGCAAAAAAAAAAATTTTAAATGAAAACAGAGTTGTAGGATCATTAAACAAAATTTAAGTTTTGAAACATATATGACTAGCGAAACTTTATAAAAATAACAGAATAACTGAAGGAATTGAATAGAAACCATAATTTTACTGAATTTAAAAGTTTGGCAAAAAAAATGTGAAAATTAGCAAAATAATTTTGGCATCTGGTGTAATAAGAGTCATCTATCTTACTTGCAAGTAACTTATTGCGTGAAAAAAAACTGAAAGAGGTTAACTTATTTTTGTAAAATTGGTTAAAAGATTACTTTACTGGGCCAAGTAAAGCGTGGCCCATTACCTAAACAATAGACCTTTTTTCACCGTTGATGGCGTGAACTACCCAGATCCAACGGCTAAGAACATCACGTGATTTAAATGATATATCTCTAATCTCTATCTATCGTGATATCAGTGAAACATTTCGGTTGCATTACCTTAAAAACAATCACAAATATAGCTTAAGCTAACACATGTTTTTATTTATACATAATAATTCCCAAAATTATAGAAAAATTACTGTGACGTTGCGGTAGTCCTACAAAAGAGTAGCAATTTCCAATCAAAGAGTGATTGGTGAGCTAATATTATCTTTAATCAACAACATTTTTACTCAATATGTGATTTGATCAGCTAATCTTCACAAAATACCACAAAAAAATAACAAAAATAAACCCTACTCTATGAAAATGCAAGTTGATCCAACTTCATCAACATTATTCAGAATTCGGAATACTAATATATATATATATATATATATATATATATATATATACCAATTGTACAGAGATAAACTTGCGTCAATGATTAACGTCAACTAATTAATATTCGTTGCACTTGGCTCAATACATTTGTATTCTAATGCATATGCAAATTGCATTGCGTTATTCCGGTAACAGTTATAAACGTAAAGACAAACCCAAAAGAGACTTAAAGAAAGAAAAAGATAAAGATGGAGAAGAAAAGACACGTACATATCGAAGAAAATTTGAAGACGCGCGTCGAAGCTTTGATCAGAAATCTGTAACCAGAAATCATGAAGTTCATCTTTCGTTATCTTCTCCAGTTTTTGTCTCCGTCTTCGAGCCAAAGCATCGAATACACTCACCGCGAACTCCTTGGAATCCACCATCCCTTTAAAAAAAACAGAGTTTGTGATATGTTATTTGTATATGTATGTATAAAATTTTATATATTATATGACTTACCAACGCACTCTCCAAAATCATCTCGCGCGAGTAATCCTTGTTTAGAAAGCGATTCGAATCGCTTTTCAACTTTTTTCCACATCTGATCGCAATCGCAATCCCAATCGCAATCGCAGTTGTTTCCTCTCGTGGTTTTATTGATAAATTGTAATCCTTTTAACGCTCTCTGCGCACTCGACGTTGATCGCTGTAATTTCGCCTTTTCTTTCCGTTTATCTCTCGCCGTCATAATCCCCGAAGTCTCCGCCGCCGAACGTTCGAGATCTCTATCTCTCTCGCCGACGATTGAAGAAGTCGTCGTTTTCCACGATTCCGACCTTAATAATTTCCCCAGTTTCTGCCTGATTCTCGAAGACGCCGTCGATAGATTCCTAGATAATCTCGCCGTTACTATATCCACCGATCTCGGCCGAGAATCAACAGACGCCGCCGCCTCCGACATTCCGCAGACGACAATGGAATCATCGCCGACGTCGAGCTCTAAAGTGACCTCGACGAGCTCACTTTCCCGGCTACTTCCGCTACCGTTACGACTCAAATCGTTGAGAAAAACCGGCAGCATTACGCCGCCGGTGAATGGAGATGATCTTGACTCAACACCGTCATCGTCGTGACTGAAACTCGATCCGGTTGAGATACTTAGAGGCGATAACTTCATCAGTGAAGATTATTAATCAACCACCACCTATGTACTAATACATATATTAAAGTTGCATTAAAATTTATAATATCTCTCTTTGATTTTCACCGATCGCCATGAAAACTGTACAAGGAAACAAAGAGAAAGATGGTGAGAAAAAATTTTGAAAACAAGAAAGAAGAAAGTGAAATGAATGAATAAAGAAAGAGAGAGAGAGAGACTAAAAAAAAAACAAGAGAGGCACTTCTCAACCGATCGATACAAAACACTAACACACAATTTTCAACGCTATAGTTTTTTTGTTTTTTTTTTGTGACTAAGTCGTGGTTTAACAGTTGTTGTTGTTGTCTTTCTTCTGTGTATCTTTTTTTTTTTCCTATCTACTTAAACTAATCACCTCTACTAATTATTATTGTTAAAAAAGAAATACAAAGATTAGTTGTTGTTGTTGATGTTGTTTACCTCAAAGAAAAATGGATGGGAATATATTAATAATTGGGTTATGGTCTAACGTATGTGATTAATTCACAATATCTTAGTTCTCTGAGTTTAGCCGCCAAAAATTAATCAGTAATCAGAAAGTAATTATTGCATACAATTACAATGATAATAATCGGGTTTAAAGACATTTGTGTGGTACCTTAATGAATATGCAAGAGGGAAAGAATTGTTGTCTGAGACGCTGGCATAAACTCAGGAGATTACGCCACGTGGAAACTTAGATGACAGAATCGATTACTTAAATTGCCCTTACTTAAATTAATATGAAGAATTAGGGGAGGAGGCAGAGAGTGGGAGACAAGAATACGTAATTATTTTATACGTTATATGATATGAAAAATCAAAAACTATATGAGCTGGCAAAGAAGAAGAAGAAGAAGAAGAAGAAAGATTTATAATGTAGCGAAAGAAGATCGACCGGAGATATATATATATATATATATAAAGTGTCTTCAAGGAACAGAAACTTTGGGTTTGTGTTTGTGTTTGTGTTTGTTTGAGGACTATTAAATCTAAATTCTACGCTTTGTCGCAAAGCAGTACATAGCAAATGTTGTACGTCCTAAGTTTTGTGTACCTCCTCTTCTAGAATCTCTCTCCTTTGCTTTGCTTTGCTTATTCTCACTTCTCAGGTTGTTTTATGGGCTTTTTTCCGGCCCTTGTAGTGTCTATGTAGAGATCTACCCGACCATTGGTCATACTTCTATAGGTCTATCATTTAGCATTTTTGTCGGTTTCAAAATTTTAATATAGTCATTTTGTTCGATGATTTTATAATCTATGATAATATGAGGTGTTGTGGAATTTGGAGTTTTAGGAATCTATCTTTTCAGGTTACGTGTTATTTGCTAAAATATTATAATTCACCACTATTTAGATTTTAAATCATTTCAATTTATAATGTTTTTACAAGACACCAGAGTAATCCATGAATGAGGATGTTAAGAAAAGGAAAAAAAGGATCACTATGAATTCATTTAAAATTTTAAAATACGTTTGAAATCTTCAAAACATTTGTTTTACTCATAAAGATTTTAAGACAAAAGATTCAATAATCACTTTTTTTTTTTGTCAACTAATCTAGTGGCCTTAATAATCTTTCAACACCGTGAGGAACAGGGTTCGAAGTTCGAACCTGTCACTTGACTCCCACTCAATAATCACTCATAATAGCCAAAATATCAGTTATTCAATCCGTACTTTTATCTGTTAGAATAAAAATTTCATAATTCAAATGGATTATTCAGTGACTCTTAGTCTCTTATCTAAAAAGTTAGGGTAGTTCATATCGAGTACGGACAAAGAAATGCACAAGCATGGAGGAATTGCATTGAAATCAAATTAATTCCAATAGTTTATACGGAAGGAGAGATGAATGAATATAGAAAATGATACGGTATATTTCGTAGCAGCAACGTGCATCCCACTCATATTAAAATTCATGTTAGAGTAGCAGCCCACGCTTCTTTTCAAGTGTACTTTTCTTCCATTAAAAATTCTAAATCCCTTTTGGCTGACAAAATCAATTTCTAAAAACAAACAACATACGTATATATAACTTTAAACAATGTTTCAAGTGCTTTTCTGTTAGTTGTGAACTCTATATCATATCTGAATAATTTAATGTATATGAATCTTAATAATTCATATACAATTTAGAATGAAGAATCTGAGGAAAAACTGAAATTAAAGGAAAAAACAAAAAAAAGGAAGAATCAAAGTATCGAAAACAGTCTTAAGGCGGGCCAGATCAAAATTCGCCAATTACCATCATTAGGCCTCAAACTAAAATGCGCTTAAGACTCAAACAATGCTAATGGGCCGTAATTTTATATTGGGCTAGTTTGGAAATGATAATTATAAACAAAAATCATCTAGGTGTATTTTCATTTTTTTTTTAATTTCTCCTTAAAGTATATGGCGTGTTGTAAGAAATTTTGATTTTAGGTATAAAGTAAAATTCTGGTTCCAAAAGGGGAAAAAAAAAAGTAAATACAAGCTGTTCTTGTATAATATAAGGATTAAGTAACTCAAAAATTAAAAAGAGACATGAGGCATGAGGTGAAATAGTGACTTTTTCGATTGAACATGAGTGGGGAGGGAATAAAAAGGAGTTTTATTAAAAAAAATATTTGCTTCCCGCACGCTAACAGGTGGGCCTCCTTATTGTATTCAGTGCTGGATGTTGACACGTGTTTTTCTCTTTTACATATATTGCCGTCCGATGATTCTATCATATCACTCGGCATCTACATTTTTCATTCCAACTCCGGTATCTTTCTTTCAGTTCATTTATTTAGGAAAATGAAATGAGAAAACAAAAGTTAAGCATATGAATGAAGAAGAAAAAAAATGAACATAGTATTATTGTCAAGTAAAAAAAAATTACTAGTGCTTTGATAAAAACAAATTACTTTCACGTTGTTATCATATGATCAAAATTGTTATAATTTAGTTATAAATATAAAAGCTTTCGTAAAGATCGGCGAGATGAAAGATATAATTTATATTAAATATTAAATTTAAATGTTTACTTACAAAATAAACTTTTAATTGAGTCGTAAATGTAAGAATTTTGTGTTGGTTCAAGAGCGGTTTGTGCTAGTGATTTGATAATATATCATACCGGTTTGGTTAATCGATGTTATAAATATCTATTAATAATAAATTTGCACTGACTCCATTAAATCCATTTAACTCTTTTCTTCAAAAGTATATTGATTCTGCATGCATATTGAAGAAACATTGTAGAAACCGCGTAATATTATCAATCGAAAATACACTTGAACAGTAACAAAGTTGATTTGTTTTCGTGGTTTCATCTTTGATCTCTGTACCCGATTCTCAATAAATTCAAGATCAGTTTCATTACTAAATTGGACTAAATTATGTATCATGGTTTATTCTGCATTGAAATGTCTTACACTTAGCGTGAATATCTTTTTTTTTCCAAGTATATATTATATAAGAAAAATAGAAACGAGAATCCCACAAAAATAGGAAAGACAAGATATGATACCTGGTGATTGGGACCTTAGTGGTCCGTATACATTCAACGCCTCTGATCTAATCCATTTAGTTATCTGCCGACTTTAAGCTATAACGATACCATTTAAACCAAATCAAGCTGATCGAGTTATCCGAATACAAATTTTAGGCAAAAAAAGACCCATTAATTTTAGAAAATTCTCAAAATGAACGAAAAATAAACCGAGAGTAGACATGAAACACTTGTTTCTAGACATGATTCAATCTTACCAAGACATGTTTCGAGCTTTTGTTGTTATCTTCCGAAATAAACCATATCTGAAGGGGGGAAAAAAACTATATCAGCTGAAAACATAACTTAAAACTGATTTGATAATAATATATTTTACTATTATCAATTACATAACATTCTATTTCATTTTTTTTGCTTTAAAACCGAACCGGATATATTTAATTATAATTTGCTGCAATAATCTCTATTACTTTTATTTTGTCTACTTACAGTTAAATCGAACGTGTAGGTTTTGTATGGAGTTTCAAACAAATTATATATTTATTGTCAAGATTTTGTTTCTATAGTTTAATTCCAAATATGTTCGTAGATCACATTTATGTGTACGTAGATTTTAAAAGTTTTGGGATTAGAGCATTGAACAGACAAGAATACAAGAACAATAAATGTAGCATCTAATTACTCGTTCAAGAAGATAGATGAAGCTCTAAGCAAATGTTGAGGGGACCGTCGAAACGACGACACTTTGGTCCGTGAATCTCTCTATCTATCAACATAAAATTTAAGACCGAGGAACTGTCATATCCTTGTCTCACCACTAATTTCCATACAATTGTAAGTTTGATTGTTATAAGATCATCGCTTCAGAATGAAAACACATTGTTTAATTAATAAAATTAAAAAGAAAAATAAACATTTGTACATATATAAAAATAAACTTGAAAGAAAGCATTATACGTAAATAGTATCTTCTTATTCTGTGTTCATTTCAGGATTTGAATATATTATGTAATAAAAATAAAAATATATAAAACTTATAATCACAGATTATAATGATTATATATATACACATATGAATACAACCTATAATATGCACACACACATATACATATATATATATATAAGATTAATCCCACAACTACAACAAACATAATAAAAAGAAACGGATAATTAGGATTTGTGGGATATGTATTACAGTATTAGTAAGCAAACTGTCTAATAGACAAC
Source organism: Boechera stricta (assembly GCA_018361395.1). NCBI lineage: Eukaryota > Viridiplantae > Streptophyta > Magnoliopsida > Brassicales > Brassicaceae > Boechera > Boechera stricta. Next base: position 2,689,245 of record CM031539.1, on the reverse strand, counting down.
TGTAAGAGATATAAAACAAATGGCAATTACCGGAGAACGTAAGGAAAGAGACAGGGTCTCGAGTATATATCAATTATTAAATGAGATATAAAGATTAACTAATAAGCATAATTAAAGGTGATTAATTAATGACGGGTATGATACGATTTAGCGAGAGATTAGAGGAGAGTAATAATGAAAAAACAATAAATTAAAAAAAGGAGGGAAGCGGAAAAAGAGGCATGTCGAGTGATGGCATGTAAAAACCTAACATGGGATCATTCCAATTGCATTTCCAACGCCACCAGCTGTGGAATTTCATTACACCAAATCATTTTGTTTGCTCTTATGTCCTCTACCACAAACTGTATATACACACACATGATCCAACATATATTTTTTGTACATATATGTGTTTCAATGCCTGTGATATGAATTTTCAGTTATTTTTTTATTATATAATCATTTCCTCGGTCGTACAATTCCCATGTTTTCTCTTTCTAAGATGTATTTTTGCAAAAGTTGAAATTTTTGGCCATATGGTTCATTATCTAAATGGTTTAATAAAACATATGGCGGGTATATAAAACATACATTATCTTCTGCATGCTAGCGTTAGACAGAAATTCGAATATAATACCACTGAAGTAGCATCCATTTAGAGCTAATATAATAGCATATGAATAAATGTTTTTTTCTCATAACAAAAAATGTACTTATGTTTTTTATAAGAAAAACTAACTATGTGTTAAGGTCTATGTTGAACTGCGATACTCTCAAAAGGAAAATCTTTTCGCTTGTTCTCTTAAGTGTTATTTATTTTATTTTTTTTGTTAAGCAAGTTTTTTTTGTTCTCTTAAGTTTGATGTCTAATTTTTTATATGGATCATATATATGGGCAAATCCCAAGAAAATTGTTTCCGCTTATATAACGAGAAATTAATGTGTATGTTACGTATACATTCTTATGATGTCGTACTACTAGTAATGTAAACAACATTTTGAACTCACGAGAAAGATGACCACATTTTAAAAACAATTCTTATTATTTTAAGCCGCATCACTTTATTTCTAGAAAGATTAATTAAAAAGTAAATACGAAAAAGAAAGCTTGATTTCTTTAATATGTGCAGTCATGCCTTATATATTGAAGTGCACTGCACCGAATCATAGGCCATGTGAACTATGCAGCAATCAAGTATATATACATATACTGATGCACGTAGTTGAAACCAATTTGTAATTTCAATCGACATGGTGATTCTGCTCAACTATAACCATTTGATTGTTTCTTTTCTTCTATAAATTGTTGATTTTTTCGTTATGTATTGCTTACGATGTGAATTCTGTAGTGTTAGTACATCCATCAAAAAAAAAAAAATACTGAATGTATATTTTCTATGCTATTAAGAAAATTGAATGTATGGTATCAACGAATAGGGATGAAATCTCTCGAGTATTTTTTTTTGGTTTTTTTTTTTTGTTTTTAATTTGAATTCATTGTTCTGTCCATTATATAACATGGGGTACGATGACAAGAGAGGCTTTTGAAAGTAAGAAAAAGAAATGGAAAAAAAGGAAAAACGTGTAACGTTGATCGTAAGATTCTCTGTTGATTGATGACTGAGAACAAGGGAGAAGTAGTTGGGTCTTGTCGCATAATCTTCGCTTTTATTAACTTTGGGTTCCCACATATTCTAACTTTCCAGTGGTTGTGTTGTCCTCAGTGTTGGTTGCTGTTTGTGAATACGTGCCATTCTTATAAAGATCATCATAACTAATATCAATCAGTATGAATTTACATGTTATTATGCATACGTATAATAGTATATAATCATATTTCTTGAGATGAAACCAAGTTATTCTCGAAATATGTCGTCATAATTTTTTATATTTTTGTGTCAAGTATAAGGGAAAGAGAAAGCAAATGTTAAGATAATTGAATTTCAGATCTTTTAAAATGAAACCATGATTATATTTATAACTGAGCCCAAACAGAGTATAATAATTAAATATTAATTATATTTATAAGACTTATAAGTCTTAACTTTTGTAGAAATCTATTTCGGATGTGTAGCTTTTCTTTTTCAAGTTTTTAAAGTTCTTTTGTAATTTTCTTAAAAGGATAAACTCTTGTTTCCACATGGTATAGATTTAACATTTTACAAAAAAAAAGAAAAAAAACTTTTGTATTATAGGTGTCATCAAATATAAGTGAAGCAGAAATCCAAATGTTAAAATATCTGAATTTAATATCAAACTGAACACTTTTTACCACGATGCATCGACCGTGTATACTGATATAACATTCGACACATACAATAGATGATAATTAGATGAAGTCGCGGAAAAAATACCAAAGCAAGCCATTAGCCTTGTCATACTATTGGACATTAGTATTTCAAAAGAAAAGATGCATAGGTTCACTTAAAAAATATTCATATATATGATTTTGAGATTTTTATCATTGTGTTAAGCAAATAGAAAATTTCAACACCAAAAAGTACGTAATAGAAAGATTCATATGCGATCTCTTCCTTACGCCGATAGATCACGGTGAAATGTAAACATATTTTACACGCAAAATCAAGAAGTTACAACATGATCATGGTGTTGTAAAAAACGAAGCAGTGAAAATAACTAATGTTATAGTTTTTTGGAATTTACAATAAGAGAGTAGTTAAATACATATATATACACTATATATGCAAGTGAATGTGTATACATGTGTATGCATCAATCAGTGACATACATGTGCAGCTGTCTCTAGATATGTAGAAGCTGTCGAGGTTTGACCAATCTCTCTATAATTTTTATCCCTCATCATGTAATACTCATTAGCAGCAGCCACATGTTTTTTCTTTAAAGATATTACAAACAATATTCGTGAATTTTTACACAAATAATTGTTCAAATAATTTAACAGTGATAGCCTACACACCCATGCATACATATCTGGAAACGGACTATAAAATTATTTGGAGTATTTATATGTTTATATAGTTTTTGTGGACAAAGATAATTTCACTTGGCAACAGTTGAATGGGAAATGTGTATTGATGTTGATTTATTGCCTACGTAATACACAGTGTTTTTGATATGATATGTCTCGCGCGTTTAATAAGATGTAAGAAATAACGAATTATACTCACTAATATATGATTTCACCTTATCAAAAAAAAAAAAAAAAATATATATATATATATGTGCATGTTAATTATCAAATGTGGGTCTACCATGTCAAACTCGCAAAAAAAAACTAACTGTAAATTTATTCATGTTAATCATCAAAAAAGAAAAAAATGATGCATTTTATATATACTTCTCTACCGAATATATCAACTTTAAGTATAAACTAATATTTGTAATCTATGGAATAGTCGGGTTTTTTTTTTTTTTTTAATAAGTTGAAAGCTTTGAAAATGACGACTAAATCGCATTAGAAAATTTTAAACCCCTAGCTTCGATTCATAATATGAATGTACAACTATTTAAAACCAACATGGCTGGTTAACTTATGTGTATTTGATCATACAATACAAACGATCATTTTGAATCTTTATAGTGTTGAAAAAGTTAAGAATTTGGTTGTTCTCTTAAACTTTAATCTTCATATATATTATGTTTTGATGTTAATTAATGATGTTTTAAATTACCACTAGGAATTATGTTATAAAGTTGAATAATATGTAGTGAAAGTTTTAGCTGTTTAGAAATTTCGTTTAATTACAAGTTACAACTGTTACCCAAAAAAAAAAAAAATTACAAGTTACAAATATAGGAACCTTCATATACATGTGTGCTCGGTCTTAGCAAAAAATAATTTGCGTAGCTAATTAAATGTTCTAACGAGTCGGTTTGGGTTAGATTCATCCGTATTTGAGTTAATTATTGGATTGAACAAATAAACAAATGCAAAACCAAGCTGTGGTGACAGAGTGATAATTAAAGTGTTTTTTATTTTCTGACTAGACAATGAATTCGGCTGTCGACATAGCTTAAAAATTATATATGCAAAATAGAATTGAAAAATTAAATAACAAGGTAACTGAAGTTTATAACCAGTACCCACACAAGTTGTGTGACAACTATATCAACTAACGAGTCTAAAATTTAATTACCATATAAAAATGTTAAAGTTAAATGGAGACTATAAGTTAAATCTGACACAACATTATATAAAAAGATTTTTTTTACAGTAAAAAAGAAAAATGTTGAGAGAAACATCAATGTTGAACCAATAGATGATAGTCAAGATTCGTATTTTTATTATCAACTTATGACCAATAATATAAAGATTCAACCACATTGGTTAAGAGACTAACTAGAGTTCAATTCCTTTCACTACAATTTCAATCATAGTTAGTCGATATTTATATATATATATTTATCGATGAAAATACACAGCTAGTCCATATTGATTAATTTAGGTTCGGAATTCCATGGTTATATAATTTTTTTTTTTGCAACGTTCTTAGAACATATGTACCTTTGTACTACTGAAACATAAACTAGTGTGCAAATAAGATTTTAAGATAGTCTGAAATCCGGTTAACAAAAAATAAAATATTGTTGGTTGGGAAAACATAGAACAAACAAGAGAGTGTGTGTGGTTACGATGAGGAGAAGAGACACAGAGGCACACACTCACTCAACAGCAAAACCATTTTGGCTAAACCGAAAGACTCGGTCGGAGTCTAGAGCCTGTCTCTCCCGACATCGTCTGCCGCACCTCACGTGCATCACCCACACTCACGTGCACATACATTTTTTAGTTTTTTTTTTTAAAGCAAACCAAAAATAAAAACAATATATTTGACTATTTCTGTAATTGTACATTCATGGTGGGAGAAATTGAGGAATTCATAAATCTAAGTTTTCCTTATAATTATGGTGCATGAGTACGTAAAATACATAGCGATTTCGATTTGAGGAAAGGACAACTTTGCAGAATGCAATATAAATCAAATCGAATTATAATCTTATATTACATAGAAACAAAAGTCAATAGTGGGAGGTGAAAAAAAATATTAACAATGATTGAGTGTTTTTAGGATCGTTAATTCGTTTTGATGAGGAGTGGTTTCTAAACACATCAATTGTTGTACGTACATATACTCTCCACGCGCAGCAAATATTGACCCAAAAAGGCAACAAAATTAAAGCATGCCTACTTTTATTCTTCTTGAGATTTACTTTGTCGTCCCACATCTTTTGAAATTTTGATCCTATATATGTTTAAACCTAACTTCAAACTTTACATTCCATTTTTTGGAAGTTTTCTTTCATTATAGATTTAAAGATTCTTGAGATAGCTTCACCTCGAATTTAGAAAATAATATACAACACATCTCTTGTGTAGCATTTACAAATATTTAGATGTCTGATTGAATCTATTACATGTTGTAAATTATAAGCTATAAAGAAAAACATATATCACATAGACTATCCGATGTATATTATTTTCGGTATTCTTGTTTAACAACCTCGATATGTTGAACTATATATTTATGAGCTCTTATGAATTATGATTTTGGTTTATTTATTTAGTGGTGTGATATACTGACATCTCATATGTTTCACGAAAAGATAACAACTTGAGTTCTTTATATTCAATGTGAAATGGTTTAACGTTTTTATTTTCTTCTTGTTTTGATCAAATCATTAGTTAACATATGTATGAATATAAATTTTATTAACACATATTCGGATATTTGAGAAATATATATTAAAATGAAAAGGAAATCAAAATATCAGTTAATTGTATACATCGAACAATCATCTTCTCAAAGTATTGACAAAATTAGTAAAGAATATCTACTTTGGAAAGAGTCAGAGTTGTTCACGAACCATATTTAAATATTCCAAATTAAATTCCGTTTTTCTAAACATAAACTAGCCTGCAATGTTAATAAACAAAAAAGTGATAAGTAGGTCAAAACCTCCCCAATAAATGCATATATACTGAGAGTTTTTTTTTCTCTTTAAAATCAGAAAAATAAAATAAAATTACCTGTTTTATATTTATACGTAGAGAGCTGAAAGTAAGGAACCACTCTACTCCCGTCCAGATTAATTGTAAAGCACTTTGTACATTAGTTTTTAAAAAGAACACTTTATATTGATTAAAAAATCAGAAGATTAATAATTATTTCCCTGGAAAATTAATTATTACACATGAAGCTTAGCTTTAATTGGAGTATAATGATGTCCGTAGCTCTGTGAACATGTGAAGTTCTCCTCCTTTTGCGGCTAGTGGGTGCTCCATTGCGTATCAAAAGGAATATATTCTAATCATAATTAAGTAATTAAAATACTATTTTTTCGTAATAAGGGTATTTCCAATGTTTTTTGGTTCACGACTCGTTATTTTTCTCTCATTATACGGACATGTCTCAGTTTGGACCAATCCATAATATTTTTATATCTATATATATCTATTCATGATAATATCAACAAAAATGCGTAAGCTTTTATGATCTTGTTATACGAATTAAAAATAATATATTATCCCTCTTATTTTGATGAACCCTATCTTATTTTATAATCTAAAAATAATAACAAAGAATCCTTACATAAAGAAAAAAAGTGGGACATCTTTTACGGTAACAAAGAGATTATAATTTTGGATTAGTTATTTAAATATTTAAAATTACTTCATTTGGCTTTGCACTTCTCGATCCGCCGAACCTAATCCTTAGTTTTCTCAACAAATCCGGTTATTTTACTAAATTAATTTGACACTAAGAATATTTCTCTAATTACATGAAAGTTTTTTTCTATATTTATCTGAAACCTCAGACATAAAAATACAATGTCCATAACGCTATAACATTGATAAGAAAATTCCATATCAGTGAAGTAAAAAAAAAATATGGTTATAAAAACGAGGGAAAGTTAACAGATTTTTTAAAACCATGGACTATCTATTTTTCCAACAACATAAATTACAATAAAGATAAAATTTGTAAAAAAATGTAAAAATAGTAGTTAAAAAAAAAGGTGGGACCGACAAGAAGAAGACATCAAGTGGGGTGCCACGTCAGAAGGCATAAGAAAAGATTTCATCTTTCCGCATGTATCCGATCCCAATCGGCTTAAATCTCAAACTCGAAATTATTTATGAAAAACAACAAACACTTGAGAATCTGCGGAAACACGAAAAAAAAAAAGTTTTAAAGCTTTTTAAGAGCTTAAAACTTTGCTCTGAAAGCTTCAAATATTCTTATGAACTGAAAAAAGGCCTTTTGTTTCTTTTTTCTTAGAAGAATGATTTTTGTTTTCAAAATCATTGTTTAGTTTCTCATGCTCTTCTTCTCTCTTTTTCCCCCTTTTAGAGTAGAGCTAATACAGATTCGTTTATTTTGCTGAAGAACTCTGTTTCCTGCACCAAACCAAGAAAAAAAAAAAAAAAGTTTTGTTTTTTTCCTTTCTTTCTATAAACCATGAAGGCTCCATCAAATGGGTTTCTTCCCAATTCTAACGAAGGTACAAGCTTTGAATTTAATTTCTTTCTCAAGCTTTCTGGGTTTGGATTTCAATACAGTTTCTGCATTTCATGTTTTGTGATTTTCTTGATTGAAAAATTGAGTTTTGTTATTCTATTTCAACTTGGAGTCACAAATCGAGTTCTTCTATCAGTGTATTTAATAAAGTGGTTGAAACATAAACGCCACAAATTTTCATAAAAATTTCCATGAAAATATGCAAGATTTGAATATGTTTTTGTGTGATGATTGAACAGGAGAGAAGAAGCCAATCAATTCTCAACTATGGCACGCTTGTGCAGGGCCTTTGGTTTCATTACCTCCTGTTGGAAGTCTTGTGGTTTACTTCCCTCAAGGACATAGCGAGCAAGTAGGTTCCAAACGCCAACGCAAAACGCTGTTTTATTGCGTTTGAGAGAATTGAAACCTTTGTTAGCAATCTAAGTAAATATGTTCACTGAATCCTTTTCAGGTTGCAGCATCGATGCAGAAGCAAACAGATTTTATACCAAATTACCCAAATCTTCCTTCTAAGCTGATTTGCTTGCTTCACAGTGTTACATTACATGTAAGCCTCTTTTGCCTCCAACTTGTGAATCAAAATTAGAGAGAGAGAGAGGAGATGATGAAGAAGAAGAACTAATCATTACTCGTGAAATTCTGAATCAGGCTGATACTGAAACCGATGAAGTATATGCACAAATGACTCTGCAACCTGTGAATAAGGTCTGAATCATCAATGTCCTTGTGGTATCTTGGTATAAATTTGTGAGCTTTAAAGCTGATCCTTGCTAGATTATTCAAATGTGTACAGTATGACAGAGAAGCATTGCTAGCTTCTGATATGGGTTTGAAGCTAAACAGACAACCTACTGAGTTTTTCTGCAAGACTCTTACAGCGAGTGACACAAGCACTCATGGTGGATTCTCTGTACCGCGTCGTGCAGCTGAGAAAATATTCCCTCCTCTTGTATGTCTCTGATCAAAGCTACTCTCAAACTGTTTTGTTTCTCCTGATTCATCTTTTGAATCCGTTTTGCTAAATGTTCTGAGGATGCTTAAATATAGGATTTCTCGATGCAACCGCCTGCACAAGAGATTGTAGCCAAAGATTTACATGATACTACATGGACTTTCAGACATATCTATCGAGGTTTGAATCATCTCAAGATTGGTTTATTAGTCCAAAATATTGAAAACCTTCAACCTGATTTGTTTTCTTTGCTGTAATCTGGTTTCAGGCCAACCAAAAAGGCACTTGCTTACCACAGGTTGGAGCGTTTTTGTTAGCACAAAGAGACTATTCGCGGGTGATTCAGTTTTGTTTGTAAGGTATATATGAGTCACATTTAGATCAAAACACTAAGGAGAAATGGACTTTCCTCTTCTCATAAGGGAACTTGGGTTTGAATACTGTTTTGCAGAGATGAGAAATCACAGCTGATGTTGGGTATAAGACGTGCAAATAGACAAACTCCGACTCTTTCCTCATCGGTCATATCCAGCGACAGTATGCACATTGGGATTCTTGCAGCTGCAGCTCATGCTAATGCCAATAGTAGCCCTTTTACCATCTTCTTCAATCCAAGGGCAAGTCCTTCAGAGTTTGTTGTTCCTTTAGCCAAATACAACAAAGCCTTGTACGCTCAAGTATCTCTGGGGATGCGATTCCGGATGATGTTTGAGACTGAGGATTGTGGGGTTCGCAGATATATGGGTACGGTCACTGGTATTAGTGATCTTGACCCTGTAAGATGGAAAGGCTCACAATGGCGTAATCTTCAGGTAATGTATATTAGAGTGCTGCTAAACAGTTTATGATGCTCATTTCTTCTGAATCTTTTCCTGAATCTTTCTTCATGGTTTAAACAGGTAGGATGGGATGAATCAACAGCTGGAGATAGGCCAAGCCGAGTATCCATATGGGAAATCGAACCTGTCATAACTCCTTTTTACATATGCCCTCCTCCATTTTTCAGACCTAAGTACCCAAGGCAACCGGGGATGCCAGGTGAGTTTACTGCTTTCCATCTTCTTCTTTTTCCATAGATCTTTGACTAGTTTCCGGGGACTAACCGTGGAGGTTTGTTGCAGATGATGAGCTGGACATGGAAAACGCTTTCAAAAGAGCAATGCCTTGGATGGGAGAAGATTTTGGGATGAAAGACGCGCAGAGTTCAATGTTCCCTGGTTTAAGTTTGGTTCAATGGATGAGTATGCAGCAAAACAATCCATTATCAGGTTCTGCTACTCCTCAGCTCCCGTCCGCCCTCTCATCTTATAACCTACCAAACAATTTTGCTTCCAACGACCCTTCCAAGCTGTTGAACTTCCAATCCCCAAATCTCTCTTCCGCAAACTCTCAATTCAATAAACCGAACACGGTAAACCATATCAATCAACAGATGCAAGCACAGCCAGCCATGGTGAAATCTCAACAACAACAGCTGCAACAACAACAACTACAGATGTCACACCAACAGCTGCAGCAACAAGGGATTTATAACACAGGTTCCATAAACAATGGTGTGAGTGCTGTTGCTAATCAAGTCTCTTGTCAAAATCCGCACCAATCTACTGGATTCTCTCAGTCGCAGCTTCAGCAGCAGTCAATGCTCCCTAATGGTGCTAAAATGACACAACAGAACATAAATTCAGCCGGGAATAAAGGCTCCTCTCAAATGACATCGTTTGCACAAGAATTGCAGTTTCAGCAGCAATTGGAATTGCATAACAGTAGCCAACTATTAAGAAACCAGCAAGAACAGTCCTCTCTGCATTCACTACAACAATCTCTGTCCCAAAATCCTCAGCAGCTCCAAATGCAACAACAATCACCAAAACCAAGTCCTTCACAACAGCTTCAATTGCAGCTACTGCAGAAGCTACAGCAGCAGCAGCAGCAACAGCAGCAGTCAATTCCTCCAGTAAGTTCATCCTTACAGCCACAGTTATCGGCGTTGCAGCAGACACAAAGCCATCAATTGCAACAACTTCTGTCGTCTCAGAATCAGCAGCCCTTGGCACATGGTAATAACAGCTTCTCAGTTTCAACTTTCATGCAGCCTCCACATATTCAGGTGAGTCATCAGCAACAAGGACAAATGAATAATAAACCTCTTGTAGCCGCCAGAAGATCACATTCTGGTCACACAGATGGAGAAGCTCCTTCGTGTTCAACCTCGCCTTCTGCCAATAACACCGGACATGATAATGTTTCACCGACGAATTTCCTCAGCAGAAATCAACAAGGACAAGCGGTATCTGTATCTGCATCTGATTCTGTCTTTGAGCGTGCAAGCAATCCGGTCCAAGAGCTTTATGCAAAAACCGACAGCCGGATCAATCAAAGCATGGTGAATTTGAAGAGTGATGGTGAACAGTTCAAATTTAAAGGCGCAGTAACAGATCAAATTGATGTATCCACAGCGGGAACGACTTATTGTCCTGATGTTGTTGGCCCTGCACAGCAGCAACAGACTTTCCCACTACCATCATTTGGTTTTGATGGAGATTGCCAATCTCATCATCCAAGAAACAGCTTAGCTTTCGCTAGTAACCTCGAAGCCGTAACTTCTGATGCTCTGTATTCTCAAAAGGACTTTCAAAACTTAGTTCCCAACTATGGCAACGCACCAAGAGACATTGAGACGGAGCTATCCAGTGCTGCAATCAGTTCTCAGTCATTTGGTATTCCCAGCATCCCCTTTAAGTCCGGGTGTTCAAATGAGGTCGGTGGCATCAATGATTCAGGCATCATGAATGGTGGTGGACTCTGGCCCAATCAGACTCAACGAATGCGAACATATACAAAGGTTAGAGATCTTTGTATCCCTTTCCAAAGCTATAATTTTTTGCCTCTTAAGCTTTGAATGTTAAATGCTGAAAGTTGTTAATCCTTGAAGGTTCAAAAACGAGGGTCAGTAGGAAGATCAATAGATGTTACCCGTTATAGCGGCTATGATGAACTTAGGCATGACTTAGCAAGAATGTTTGGCATCGAAGGACAGCTCGAAGATCCGCTAACCTCTGATTGGAAACTCGTCTACACCGATCATGAAAACGATATATTACTCGTTGGTGATGATCCTTGGGAGTAAGTTCCAGACCTTAAAAATCTCTGTATATCAATCAAGATTCAACAACAGCTCTTAAAAATCTCTCAGAATCAATCAAGATTCCACATTCTGATAATGATTGTCTGTTTGTTTCCTCAGGGAGTTTGTGAACTGCGTCCAAAACATAAAGATACTATCATCAGCAGAAGTGCAGCAAATGAGTTTAGACGGAGATCTTGCAGCTATCCCGGCCACAAACCAAGCCTGCAGTGAAACAGACAGCGGAAATGCTTGGAAAGTACATTATGAAGACACTTCTGCTGCAGCTTCATTCAACAGATAGAAAAATAAAAAGGGATGCAAATACAACAAATCAACTTACATCGAGATCATTCCAGGCAATCGCAAAGTACAGCTTTTTTTTTTTTTTTAATGTGTACTGCAAACAACAAACTGAGAAGAAGAAGAAGACGAAAATACTGCAAGGTATATATACATTTTTATAGGACAGTGATTTGATTTTTCATTCTAACATGATGTTGTTGTAATTTCTTGTTTCCATATTTATATAACCTGTGAAATGCTTGACAAAACAAAAGAGGACAAGTCTACTACACTACAATGTAATGTTAATGTAATATTGTAATGTAACTAAACGATTATCTTCATTAATCATTAATCTTTGGTCCTTTCTTCTTCTCTTCAGTGCACAAGAATCTGGGATCATTTCAGATTCTCTTAAACCAGAATCCTCAAGAGTCATCGAAAATATTCAACGTTGAAAACAAAAGAGGAGTTAAAGTAAGAATCACGTGAAAAACAAGGACAAGGACAAGGACAACAAAACCAAACAGTCTCTGAGACTACCCGCGTGACCACACACAATAAGAGTAAGCTTCTTGAGGTATCCGCCACGTGTCCATTCACAGCTGACACTTTGCGGCGTTTTATTTGAGCCCCTAAAAGTCAACGCGCTCCCTTTGACCTTTGACTCTTTTGTTTCTTCACGCGCCATAAAAAGTCAAAACACACTCTCTTCACTCTTTTAACTCGTATAAATAGATTTCTAAAGCGCCAAATACTATCAATCCAATTCAAATCAAAACTGACACTGAAAAAAACAGAGCTAACTGAATACTGAAGAACAGAGCTAAACCGGAAACACAGAAATCGTACCGTTACTGAACCGGATTGGTTTTATTGTGATGGAGGGATCGTCTTCTTCGATGCAGTCAAAGTACAAAGGAGTTAGGAAGAGGAAATGGGGGAAATGGGTTTCAGAGATCAGATTTCCCAACAGCAGAGAACGTATTTGGTTAGGCTCTTACGACACACCTGAGAAGGCGGCGCGTGCTTTCGACGCGGCTCTTTACTGCCTCCGAGGCAACGACGCCAAGTTCAATTTCCCCAATAACCCGCCGGTGATCAACGGCGGACGAAATTTATCGCGATCGGAGATACGAGAAGCGGCTGCGAGGTTCGCTAATTCGGAGGAGAACTCGAGTGTTCGAGCAGGATACGAGATACGGCAAGAGTGTACTTCAAACTCGATGGACATTGATTCGGAGTTCTTGAGTATGCTTCCGACGGTTGGTTCGGGTAATTTCGCTTCGGAGTTTGGGTTATTCCCTGGGTTTGATGATTTCTCCGACGAATACTCCGGTGATCGTTTCAGGGAACAGCTTTCACCTACACAAGACTATTATCACGGAGAAGAGAATTACGATGGCTCGATGATTCTTTGGAATTTTTGAATTTCATGATTCGATCACACTGAATCTGAAATTTTTTGATTTGTGGTTTTTATTAATTTTTTTTGTTATTTTTTCTCCAATTGTTTTTGCATTTTTGGGGTAAGGATTCACTAACTTTTTGCCACGTGTTCGAATTATCAGATTTAAAAGGCCAACTTAATAATAAAAATATTTGTTTAAACCCTCACGTGATTTGAGATATCATACACTCCGTCGGCTTTTATTGGGCCTAATTATTTCAGGCCCATCACTAATATTGGTACTGTCTTATTAATGTTTCAACATCATATTACAGTCCAATATCATCAGCAGACAAAATAATATGGATTAGGGATAATAATTCAATAATTTAAATTTCTTCTTTTTAATATTATGCATGTTAGAAAGATTATGCAGTTTCCACATTATTTTTCATACAACCAAAGTTTTAGTAAGCTATATAAGTTGGTTACCTAAATTTTCACTATCCGTACCATGTTAGTTTGTTCGGTTTTCTTTTAGCTATAAGATTCAGTACAAAAACATATATATATATATATAATCAAATTAATACCTTAAATTTTACCAATCAGGCAATGAAATATAAAAGATGAATCGATAAAATAAAATAGGAACATGATTCCACAAGGAACAGATTGTTACAACTTACAACATCAGTATGTAATTGTATCTAAACCAAAATGAATTTCTAATAGTACTCTAATGCGATACAAGAAAACAAGAAGAATTAAAAATCTAGTTACGTAATTGTCTCAAATTACCTACTGTATTATTATTATTATATTTACAAGTGACAAACAATATTAATTTAATCTGCACTGGAATCTGGATATTAAAAAAGAAAGAAAGAAGAGTTTAATAAAGAGAGATAACGTAAAGAGCTAATTAGAAAAATGCGAATATCCGACCCGTAAAGAAATGCGGATATCCGGTGGGATACGTTAGCTTCTCCATATTCATATATTTTGTCCTAAAAGATTTTGCATCTTCCATTGCTCTTCTCTTCGTCAAATTTTTTTCGGTTTTTTTTTTTGTTTTTTACTTTCAGTTTCTCGATTATGTTATTAAGCAATCCAATGACCTGGAAACTATCACAGATGGTGGTTCCAGGAAAAAACTCCATTATTTCGCCGCAAATTTTCACGGCTAGTCGAACAAGTCCATTCCCGTCGCCTAGAGGAAGTTCGAAGATGTACGATAACGGTGGAATTGGTTTGGGTATACTCGCTGCACTTGAGAAATCCGGCAACGGGATCTATCCGGTTTGCTATTTCGAGTCCGGTTCCGACCCGGTTCGCTGTTCCAGGAGACTTCAATTCGCGGCGGAGAATGATCTCTCTGAGGAATACACTTGCGTCACGACTCCTGATGGCCTGACCAAAGTCTATTACAACGACCACGAATTTGAATTTGGTCAGAATCGATCGGACGGTGATAAGAAAAGGAAAAAAACGATGGTAATCGCCGAGGAATCACCGGCGATGAACAAGGATGTGTTCAGAGATTCTCCAGATTTTCTGACTACATGTTGCTTGTGCAAGAAGAAACTTCAAGGCAAAGACATTTACATATACAAGTAAGATTCATGGCAAAGACATTTTACATATCCTCCATTTTTCAAATCATGACAATTTTTTATTATTTTTATTATTACAACTCTATAGATGAAAATTAATTGGATCAATGAGGTTTCTGAAAATTAATTAAGTTTTTTTGTTTTCCTGAATAAATGTGCCATCAGAGGAGATGAAGGATTTTGTAGTAAAGAGTGTAGGTCGGTGAAAATAATGGAGGATAGTTTAAATGGAGAACAAAAATTGACAAGGGTTGAGGCTTTAAGCTCTCCGTACGCCGCCGGAATATTCGTAATATAATCATTTAGAGAAGTGTTGATTGGTCGGTTTATTCTACCGATAATCCACTGAAAAGTTTTTTTTTTTACTTTGTGTTTGTATAAAATTTGTCATAATTAAAGCCATAAGGCTTCGTTTTGAGTTTTTTTTTTATGAATAGAACAAAAAAAAAGAGGATTTATTACTACTAGTTTTTATTTTAATTGGATCATGTAATGAAAGTACAGACCATACTAGGTCTTATATTAATCGGATCAAAAGATTTAATGTAGTGATCTATAATTAAATAATATTAGTTGCTTTTTAATATGTTTTAAAAGTCTGTAAAAGAACGGAATGAATATTTGTTTGAATTCTCATAAAATTCATACTTACTGAAAAAAAAAACACAAGCCATATATGGAAGCTCTTGCAAATTTCTACAAATGTAACTTAACTTATCTCTTACCTTTAAGAAACTCTACACAATTCTGCAAAACTCGACGAGCATTATCAGAATCAGGATTCCTTAAATGAAAAACATGATCCTTCGTCCTTAGTCTCCACCACTTCCACTTTAGTCCGGCGATGAATACAAATCGGCGTGTTTTTTCAGCCAAAGTTCTGAAGTCTGAACCAGATCCGGTGACATGAGTGAGTATCCATAAGGCCGGTGAAATAATAATAATCTAGCCTAATGTATGCATCACCTGTTCTGATTCCACCAACCCAATAAGCGCATGGAAAGCTTATGACCCAACGTCGAAGAACGTTAAAAGTCTAGAATCGGTTGCTTCAAGTTGAGATTTGGGTTGAGAAGGCCCAACTAAAGCCCATAAATGAATCCTTCGGGTGGATATATATATATATATATATATTTTTTTTTCCTTTTTTTCAATAGATATATATATAAAATGCGCATTGGTTAAGCTAAATCGATAATAAAATAAAATAAAAAAGCATGTCGGAGTACTTGCGTCGAGTAAATGAATCTGATGTAATTCTTTCATATTCAACATCTTTGTCTATTTTCCACCTAATAATTCAATAGTCATCTCATTTTTACATTCTATAATATTTTTGTTTAATAAAATTCAACATCTTACCTCATTACTTTTATTACAACACATAATTTAACTTAGTACAATAGACTCAACTCACAAACAATAAAGCTCTTAAATCACACATAGAGACTTAAAAATCTTTTTAATCACGGAACATTCCAAATTTTACGTTTTGAGTGCAACACGACGCATATTTGACTACATTAACACCGCTCATACCACCAAAAACAATATGTGCATAAAATTTAGAAAATTCAATTGCTCCAACATTGTAATCATTTGGAATGAGTGAGCATGTTGAACGCAAAGCTATATTGTAGTCATCTACTTGTTCTAAGAATAGTTCAATCCGGATATATTCCTGAAATTTGATCCACGTTGTTTCGTACGTAATGACAAAATCCATTTAAAAATGTGAATCAGAAAATCCCTTATATATTAATTGTGAATCATTTTAACAGAATAACATTATGTTTACGTAAAATATTACATCAGTGTCATGCTGACGTGTCGTCGCCAGAGTGATTCTCAGAAATATATTTTATAAGACATTAATTACTAGATTAATTACATAATATGTCATTAGATCAATCATATATAAATTGTCTTTATTTTAAAAATTATAATATTACCTAAATTAGTTTTATCTATTTATGTAAAATCGATTAAGTAAATATTCCATAAAATTATTGCTGATTTAATTGTTTCATAAATTTGATTTTTAACTTTGATTTTAAAAAGATATTATGTTAACTAAATAATTAATTAGTAACATAAATATGTAAAAATCTGAATTTTAAATTTCAATTATTTATACAATATATACTATTAAAATATTTAGAAATATTTCTTTAATTTATTAACTTTCTAAAAAATATTATAAATATCTTATCTCGTGTTATGCGCAGAAATTACCTAGTAAACTATTAATCGTCAACCAAGTTGTTTCAAAGTGGATTTGTATTTTTTTTTATTTTTTTACTTTTTGCGGTATGCGTGTGTACTGCTATTGACTACAATAAGTTAAGTTAATAACATGTGTGTTCTGTCCAAAAAAAAAATAATAATAACATGTGTATAAATCGAGTTTGGCATTGTCTTATTGAATCCCTTCGAATGCAAGCAAGGTTGCATTAATAAGGAATTCACAAGTCTCAATATTGGATTGACATTGCCTTCATCCTTTACTGGCTTCTCCCGTTTTCAATCTAAGCTCTCGGCTGTGTTTCGATTTTGCTAAGATATAACTCTTATGGTGTTAATCTACGATATGTGTAAGGAGATTGATTGATTGACATATAATCTGAAAGTGTGTTGAACTGTGTATTCTCCGGGACTGGTTAGCCACGAATTTGATCAATTCGAAATCTCCAACATGCAACAGACTTTTTTTTGTGCTGGTGCTAATGATTGGGATAGCAAAACTGATCATCCGTATATAAATGAAGTTGTCAGGATAGTTTTAGGGAAGATGGATAACGGAGGATACGATACGACAAGGGATTTAAAGTGGTTACAGATAAACAGAGGAGTAGAGAGGATCGAAACACTATTCGTGTGAGCAAGAAGAATGTTGATTTCGAATTAAGGCCAAGAGAGAGAGAGTCTTGTATCTGACAAGAGTGTTGATGCAACGCTTATTACAAGTCATGTGAAAAGAAACTCGTAACACGAAGTCAAGGCTCGCAAGAAGGAGAATTCGGATGGACAAATCGTACCTGATGAGATTATTTTCTTATTGATTTTGATTCCGATTACATTTGCTCACTTCGTAAACACAGTAACACAAACATGACCCTCTACGATAATAACAACTGTCGACCCTAGCATGTGACCAGCGGATTGAGAGATTCAAATCTGTTCGATGTCTTGAATGCAAAAACGGCCTCAATACCCACTAACCCACACCTGCTTAGACGCTTAGTGCTTAACACTCCCTCTGTACATGCTCTTTTTGCCATTAGTGTGTGAGAGTGACGGTGTGGGCTTCGGCTGCTGCACTATGGGCCCAAAGGATGATGAGAGGCTTGTTTTGGCCTGTCTTCAGGAGACTCTGCTTTACTCAGAGGCTTTGTTTGGGAAGAACTATTAATGATCTATGCTCTCTAGGGTAGCCCTGGGTTTTCGGTTTGTTCAGGTTAATCGGGTCGAGTTATTCGATTTTTCGGTTTGTTCGGTAAATAGAAATCTAGCCGAGTTAAACCGATTAAATGTTCGGGTCGGGTCGGTTCGGATCGGTTTAATCGGATCGGTTTATCAATTTTCAATCGGATCCGAATTGAACCAAATACAATTTAAATTCTGTTTATTTAACCCGAATTGAACCAAACGTAACCAAAATGTTCAAAAAAAACAGAAACACAAGTTAAACCGATTTAAACCGAGCCAAAAACAGAATCACTACATACACGGTTAAAACCGAGTTTAAATCATCACTTCAAAGCCAAAATTAACCTGAATGTTTACAGAAAACAGATTCAATCATTCAAAGCTTAACTTGTGAATCAGTTTAACAGATTCAAAACAGATTCACAAGTTAAACCGAGACAAAAAAACATGAACCTGTGACAATATCCAAAAACATATCCAAAGCATTCAAAGTTTAAAAGATCCAAAAACATATCCAAAACATAAACCTGTGACAAAAAGCCTTTAAGCTTCAAAGCATCACTCCAAACTCCAAATGCAAACCTGTGACAAATGACAATATATAAGCATTCAAACCAACAGAAACAGATCCAAAACATGTCACCAATTCAAATCCTTATTAAGTCACAGAAGCACTTGTCAGTTGTCACAAAAAGTCAGAGACATACCAAATCCGTAAGTCACTGTCTTCCGAGCATTTACCAAACAAAATTACATTAGTTAGCAGGTTGTCACAGAAACATTACAAATACTTAAGTCACAGAAACACTTACCAAGTGACTAAAAAAAAGTGAAATTTGACGCGTAAAGGAAAAAGCTTTTGAAACAGAGAATTGAAAAGGGCTTTAATCAAAAACCATTTTACCAAATCTTAATCGAACGAATGGTGATTAGTTTAATAGTATTAGATCAATAGTAAAAGAACCTAAATCAGTATAGCTAGTGATGTTTTAAATCACCACGTTATATTATTTAGAATTTAGATGATGATTGATGTAAATAACCGAATTATTACTAGATGCACATGCTGAAGTTGTAAATTAAAATACAGAAAAATAGGAATGAAAAATTACTTAAATACCAAAAACATGATCGAAAGATGAAGAGCATATTCGAGAGTGATATCTCTTTATTAATTTTTTTTAAACGCCCCACAGTGAGACAATTTGATGCCGGTAAAAATAAATTGATACAACTGATGGAGTTTCTTTTGTCACATACTACTCGTTTTGATCCTTAACAAATCACAAACAATCAAGCACATGATCAAATGAAAGTATGAAACCATAACAAGAAAAACATTACCAATTAAACACAAACAAAAAAAATCGGATTTCGAAATTAGGGTTTGCGAAAAGGGGAAAAATGAAAAATCGAACCAAAAACACAAATCGAATGTGGATTAACCACATATAATATGAACTAATCACAAATCTAAGCAAAAACCAAACAAATATCGAAGTTAAAAACAAAAATCGATTCACAAAACTTATTAAAATTGACATCACAATTCACAATAAGAGTTTACCTTCACTCGATGGGGATCTGGGTCGATTGAAGATGAATTTGAAATCGGAAATCGATCTTCAATTCTGACGGAAGTCACCGCATGTATCGCAGTCGAGAGAGAGAATTCTGATTTTTGTTTTTTAGGGTTCTGAATGTGATGTGTCGTCGAAGACTCCAGAAGTCGAGACTCGATAGGGATAAAAATCAAAACTGGTTTATTACCGTCAGTTTACAAATAACTATTCGGTTATCTCCTGCCGAACCTGAAAAACCCGATAATCGAACAACAACTTAAATTATACCGATCGGTTTAGTAACTTTCCCTTCTTCGGCGCCGATAACCGAATTGGTCGGGTTGTTCGGTTTATTCCGAAAACCCAGGACTACTCTAGGGTACACATTGTCTATTAGTTGTTTTGTTACACACCTACCTACTAACTCATAATTCATCGAGTAAAACCATAAAGATATGATTAAATATAATATTAGAAAGGACTATAAGATTTTAAATTATATTGATAGTATGGTTCGTCAACAAAAATTATTGTTCTTACAAAATCAATCGCATACGAAACTAATTTTGAGATAACCCAGAGAAAGGGGATTTAAGACATGCGACAACACCTTAGTAAAAGTGTAAAACAACAAACTAAGACGAATACTAACAAGAATTGATCACTAATCAATACATACAAATATATGAAGTTTCCTAATCATTGAACAGTTGTAAATATGTAACAAGCTTGAATCATGAAGCATGAAGGTAGGAAGCTTTTATATCTTGTATTGAAGCAACGTCAAAAGAATTTCCCGGTACGGTTTGAGGATGGTCCAGCGGGGTAGCGTTCATATTTCAGCTGCCAAACCGAGCCAAGACATGTTGTCTGCGGTTCGAGGCTTTGAAGACGCCTTGGCTGGATCGCATAATTGGTATGGTGCCTTTGAGGTAACCCTGTCCTTTCTCTTCTCTAGGAACCGATGGAGTGAAGCTCTTCTAGCAATAGGAAGCTCTGTAAAAGAAAGAGAGAGTTCTCTGTTAGAAGCTGTTTATGATTACGGGCTAAAAAGCTACCAAGAGATGTAAACAAAAAGAGGTTTAGTAAAATTACCACATGTCAATGGAGTTGAAGAGGACATGATTGGCTCTAGTGTTGCGGTTTTCTTGGGATGAGGAACTTGGTTTGGGATAGTAGCGATGTTGCTTGTTTGAGTCTTGGCTAAGTTAGGAGTGTAAACACTTTGGATGTTGTTGTTGTTGTTGAGATGAGATGCGAAACCGGTGAAGCAATTAGCGGTTCCTTTGCTTGCCAAGTTCATCACTTCTTTGGCTTTCTCAGCAGAAAATTCATTGAATACAATCACTTGCCCGGCGTAGAATATAGTCAATGGTGCAGTTTGAGACTCTGGTTTCACAGATCTGGTAGTCTGTGTCATTTTCAGGACATCTTCCTTGGGAACAGAGGAAGATGAGGAAGAAAAACTTGACTGCCTAGGAAACAAATTCTTCGGTTTAACATCTTGAGTAGCTGCCGCCATGGAATCTATGTTTGATGCTTCACAAGGAAATAAACTCATGGTTGTTGTCGGCTGACGTGAGTTGCCAAAAGTTCCTGTAAAATATGATCCAAAAAGGTTAGATCTCTATCCCATAATTTTCTATGACAAATTCAGCAAACTAATAAATCTCTGTTTCTCTTTAGACCAATTACTTCGAATTCGATTCGATTTGCAGTTCTTGTAAAATTTTCAAGATCAAGATTCAAGAATTCAAAAAAATCAGAGAAACCAAGAAAACACGGATCTAGAAGAAAGAGAAGGTTTTCTTACCATTGACGTCAGGCTTGCATGCCATGCCTAAGCTCAGATCTCCAAAGCTACCGTTCTCTTTCAGATACTGACTCAATCGACTACACGTCTGCGAGAAGCTTGGCTTCCCAGTAAATCTCCGACTAGCGACGAACTCAGAACACTCCATAGAACTCGACATCTTTAACAAACAAACGACTCAGAAAGAGATGGCGCAAGAGTTTCTGGAATAGCTAAAATCAATCCAGGGAATCCAAATCTTCTTCAAATTGTTGTTGCTCTCTGCAAATTGCGTTTGTCACGAGGGAGAAATGGAAAAAAAACCTTTCTTTGCTTTGGGTTGGTTTGGTTACAGAGTTCTTCCTACCTCCAAAATATAACAAAGTATATATATATATATATTAATAAATTCTATGCCTATACTTTTCTACTTATCTAATGACAGTGCGCATAAAATAAAACACGTGTTTTTATTATTATTTCTTTTAGTACTAAAATCGGCAAATGTGTCTCGGTTCACTGTTCTCCACGTTCAACGCTTTCCGTTTCTTTAAATTACGATTTTATCCCTACGCACTAACCTACTTATCTATTGGTTGTTTGTTGGTAGGACGAAGTCAAATTAAACACAAGATGCATGTAATAAGATGTTAGATTTTTTTTCTTTATTATTAATGTAAATTAATTGTAGGCATAATTCTCTCGATCTCCTCGTGGTTTTTGGTGCTGATTACTTTTTGTATCTGATATATTAACCCAAAAAAAAAAAACAACCAAACACGTCCAAAATAATGTTTACTTTCATAAATATGAAATTCAATATTATAAAATACAGTGAAATATAAAAAGAAGCAAAACGCGTTATATAAGCAGTCAACAGTCAAGCCTCAACTACTTAGCAATTTGTAAATGCGTTTCATTCAAATTTTATAATCAAAATCTCTATGATAATTAACTCGAAAGCGTATTATTGTAAAGCTTATTAACGCGTGATTCATGCAGAGATGACAAATTAAGATTTGTCTATTGCAGAAATAAATAAATTAAAACTTCAAGTCTGCTAAGTTGTCGATTTGGAATTGAATGAAATCACAAGATAAAGTCATAACATTAAAGTCAACCCACATGTCGACCGTCACAATTGATAAAATGCCATGAACCATATGAGAATCTAAAAATTACACGTAACGAAATTGATGTTTGGGACTTGAAATCAATAACATGTAAAGACCTAATCAAAAGGTCGTCTAAAAAAAAATGAAACCAAATAATTTATCCAGAAAATGCGACTAATCCATATGTCTCAGGCAAGGGGTACTATCGTACAACTGAGAAACGTAAACGGAGCAAAACCTCACGGCGTCAATTAACACTGTGAGTGGTCCCCTTCAGAAGACAACTCCACCACCCACATGTTCCGTCGACCACGTTTTTGTTGTTATGCGTTTTATTTTTATTTTTAAAAACTAGGAGGAAAGCACAAGGCAAGTGCACGTTGTCTGCACCTATTTTATACGACGCGTGTCCAACTATGGTTGGTTCGTTTATCTACGCGTGGAGATTCTTATATTTCAGTATCCGTGGGCTGTTGTACGCTGCTACGCGACCTATAGAGGTCCAAAGGCCTTCCTACTCTTCGACCCGTTGGTGTGTGTGATTTGTCAGACTATTTAAACTAAAAAACATATGTTATAATAATAATGTTATATACAAACCGTAAAATAAAAAAAAACTTAGACACGAGATATCATGGTGTTGCCCCTTTTTTCATGATAATTGTATGTTTTTCACATTATTGTTTCTCTAATTCATCATCTTCTGATCATACAATAATTCGTTGATAAGGTCTAACACACAATTATAACACAATTCATTGTGCTCTAATGTTTAAACTTAGATTATTTGACGCAATTTCCTTTTATATTAAATTAATCAGAAAATAATACACGTCAAGAAATATTATAACATGAACTCGACAAAATACCTTTTAAATATTTTTCACTAATAAAAAACTCAACTAGCTTTGAGTTTTATAACTTTATTGGTTAGAACATATATAAGATATGAAATGTGGGCTATGAGCCTATAAAAGTAGATAGGATTAGATTAAAACGAAAAAAGATCGTCAAACTCGTGGGAAATGCGTGTAGTGGTTGGGGAAGGAATACAGATCCGCGATACAAGTTGAGTAACGTGTCCAAATATATTTGTATTTTTACATCTATTCATGCACCATTTGAGTTTACCTTTAATATAATACGACTCCTAAGTTATTTGTATTCTAGTATCGTGTTATAGTCCCTGTTAATGGCGAACGAATATTTTAGAAACTTGATGTCTAATATATTATATTTATACAGGGGCAAGCCTATCTTTTCGTTTAGGGTTTTATTTTTTAGAGTAAGGTAATAGTTTCGAAATTTACATGGTTGACTTTGTTAATCATAGATTCATACGTCGCCACGTTGTATAGTTTTAATTTGTTTAACAAATACTCATGTAACTATCAATGATACAAATACAAGTTTTGAAAAACTATAAAAAATAATATGCACATGAAATTTCTAGAAATGATCAAACAATTATTCTGCGTTTCTTTATATTTTACTTGTAAAGGTACGCATGCGTTCCTTAGACTTTCAAAGATAAATATTATGATATAGAAATTAAGAAAAAGAGGAAAACTATTATAATAGAGTCAGAAGAATACAGTTGATGAAGCGCCACATGGGTCGGGACCATTATTGGAGTCGTCGGTGTTCTGCAGAATATATATACATATATAAATGTTTGAAACTGTGCTAATTCACTTTATTAGTGGAACATGCTTCTCGTGACATTAAATTAAGATTTTATATTATTTAGATATTTCAGGAAATTTATATTATTTGTTGGCTGGGTCAAATTTTGAGTTCGGTCTACTAAAACCCCATTCTCGCTATTGGTTTTGGGTCCGAGTTTGGCGATCAAAACCTAGTTAAGAGGGGTGTGGCGTAGTCTCTAAGTCTAAGGTGTGAGTCTGCTTTTGTAAGGGATCATGAACCCGTTTCACCGTGATACCATGTATGTTGACTCATGCGTTAATATGCGAGCTTAGTCATGGAGTCGAAAACGGCAACATGTGCTTCTGTGAATCGCATATATAACCTCAACATGGACATTCTGATTTTTCTAAGCATTCTACCGC
Organism: Boechera stricta; assembly: GCA_018361395.1. Classification (NCBI taxonomy): domain Eukaryota; kingdom Viridiplantae; phylum Streptophyta; class Magnoliopsida; order Brassicales; family Brassicaceae; genus Boechera; species Boechera stricta. The sequence goes on along the minus strand of CM031539.1, from coordinate 2,664,421 downwards.
TCAACTGTAAACCTCAACATTTATGAGTTTGAGTCTTGTATTCATCCATTCATTAAAATTTGTATTTCGATCAATAAAGCAAGTCAATCCCGTTCGTTCTAATTTATCGTTTGGTCATTATAGAATTATCAAAGATTCAACAGTTTATTATCACTAATCGACCTATTCCTGATAAATTATTCTAGCAAATTTCGTATCAAACTAGGACATGTATTTCATTGATTTGTTATTAATATTATTCCCATAACGCATGTTGTTCAGTCAAAAAAAAAAAGAAAGGAAAATGGGTAGAAAATCATTTACAAATATATATTACATTATTAGTCCTTTACTGTCGAAAAGAAAAAACTGCTCCTTTAGATGTTTCTATATGATTTTTAATTAATACTACAAAGTACAAACTATTTATCAGAATGAGAAAAACCCACCCCCACCAGCGGCGAAAAGAAATTGTCTAAATAAAAAACAAAAATTAATTTTCATTTTGTGTCCCAAAATTTACGTTTATGTACACACAAATAATGATTCCAAATGACAGTGAATTAAAAAAAAAAAACATTCAAATGTCGTAGTCAATGTCCATCACATTGGACTCAGCAGCAGGCTTAACAAGACGACCTTCCTCGTCGTACACATCAAAATTCTCGCAAGGTCGAGGAAATATCGAACCATAGACTCGTCCTTTCACGAACGAACATTGAAATATATGTTTTTTCTTGTACGTTAACCCAACGGACATATCCCGAAACGTCACATTCCTTACCGGAATCTGTTCGCTCCCATGGATTCGGACTGGCACTCGCACTCCTTGTCCGTGGATTCCCATGAAACTGAATCCTGAAAGTGTCGGATACGCTTTCCGATCGTAATTATCATCTGCATGCTCGTTGTAATCCGTTTTGATCACGATACCAACCCGAACATTATCTAGTGTTAGGTTTTTGTAGGTTATGTTTCTGATGTAACCGCCTCGTCCTGGAGCCGTTTTGATTCTGATTCCGCGTCGCGAGTTCCAGATCAGAAGATTTTCGATCGTCACGTTAGATATTCCACCGGACATTTCGCTTCCGATTGATACACCAGCACTGTCAAAATATATAGAAAACTTTGCTTATTTTGCTTTACGAGAAAAAAAGTTTTTGAACTTCTGCTGTGAAACATGAAAAATGAGAAGACTCTTTACCTTATAACAGAGCGAACAATGAGATTACGGATAAGAATGTTTGTTGAAGGTCGTCCATATGCAATGCCAAACTGATCCCATCCACTCTTTATCGCGATGGCATCATCCCCGGTGCTAATGTAGCAGTCCTCAATTACCATATCCTCACACGAATCTGTTTACGGAAAGATACACGGTGCAAAAAGTTATAAGTCTATCAAACGCTGGATAACCGGAGAAAGATAGTAGGCGGTAAGGGAACAATACCCGGATCAATTCCATCAGTATTTGGTGCTCCAGTTACAGGAGCTAAGATGGTGACATTCCTTATTGTTACGTTTTTGCAGTCATATGGATGAAGCGTCCAAAACGGTGAGTCACGCATTGTTATGTTAGCAATAACTATGTCACTGGACCACATTATTTGAACTAAAGGTCCCCTCGTATTGTTGAGAAGTCTTCTCTGATGCTTCTTCCACCACGATTGTCCTTGTCCATTTATTGTTCCATTGTGACCTGTTCGTTATATCCATTAATCACTAACTCATTTCTCATAATTTCACAAACATGAACTCGAAGGAGGGAATCACTAACCGGTTATCACGATGTCTTTGAGGTTTTGACCATGGATTAAGCTCCCATAACGAGGTCCCGGACGTTCTCTACCATAACCATATGAAGGCAATGGTGGCATTAAAGGCCAATACTTCTCATCCTGATAATTAAAGTGACACATTGGGTAAATAAGATTCACACAGCAATCACGTAAAGTCTCATTTTCTCATTGAGAAACCTCTGTTTTGTAAACCTATACTCTTATTCCCAATTTGTATTATTCCCTTATAAACCCAAGATAAACTCATTTGCATACCAAATCTAGCATTTGTTATCCATTCGATTAGTCTCCTCAAACACATTAAATCTCCTAACTTCAGCATCCAACAGAACCAAGCAAACACAGTCGATCTATTCTAACTTAGCTAAAGTGAAGTTACCTGAAACCTAGAAATCTCAAGTTCTAAGCTTAGTGGTGGCTGAAAGTTGTGCAATTTTGACCTAAACAGAGCTTAAAGCATCTCATTTCCAGTAAACAATCATCAATCAATGGACAAAAAGGATAAATCTTTTGTGTGCGTTCCGTTGTATCGAGATGAAAGCAATACAAGAGAAATCAAATCATTTCACTAACCTCAACGCCAAGAATCTCGGAATCCTCAGCGAGAAAAAGAGTCATATGACTGGTGAGATTAAACGGCGCCGTGAGCCACCGTCCAGGCGGCACATTCAGCTGACCTCCACCGCTATTTCTCCCAAGCTTCGAGATTGAAACCACCGCTCTCTGAAACGCCTCCGTGTTAAGCGTAAACCCATCTCCAACACCTCCAAAATCCTTCAAATCAAACACCACAGGTCTCAATCGAGGCGGTGACTGAATCGGTTTGATCTTACCGAAAATCGTAAACTTTCCTCCGACGGGACCAGTTCCAGAGCCACCGATGTAAGCCGTTCGCTGCCATAGGAAGACGGAACCAAAGGCTGCGATCCAGAGAAATGTGAAGAGTGTCTTGTGAGAAGCAAGTAAAGAAGTAAGACGACGCTTCGGATCAAGTCTCTGAAGATGTAATTGAAATCGAGTCGGAAGCAAATTCTCCACCATGATTCGATTTACTGGGAATTAGAAACATGGGGATTCTGGTTCTTGTGGGGTTTCCTCAGATCTAGCCGAGAAATAGTGAATTAGACGCAAAGATCCGTCATGAGAGTTGAGAAGTCTGTGTCAGAAGCTGGTGAGAGAGTTTGGTGTGCGATGAAGTAATCGGCGAAACTGATTTGAACCAAACCGGTAAATTTAGCGTACCGGTTTAGTCTGGTTGTTTATTTGTCTTTAGTAGAATAACTGATTTTACATTAAAGGTCGTTAGGTATAACATTTTAGTTTCAACTATAGTCCTAAGGCCACATAAAAACTTTACATTACATTCTCAGACTCTGAGTCCAAGTTCAACATCTTCAACCTATAATTTTCAAAATCCGATACTAACCTTTGGTAACAAGTATGTATAATAGATCCAGAAAATGTAAATTATTACTTTTGGACGTACCGACGTACACCATGAAAGATGGCATAATTTACTCATAGCATTCTAGTTGGTTTATCAAAGTGCGATTAAAGATTACATTTTTTTTTTCCAAGATAGTATATTTCATAACACTAACATAATTGATCAGAGTTTGCTCATTGTGTATATCTTAGTTTGCGCAAACCATTTGAGGAGGTATATACGTAGTTTGCGCAAACCATTTGAGGAGGTTCGGGGCATGCCGTTTGAAACAAATTAAAGTTACAAAATGGGTTTAGCTAATGATCAAAGATTCAGTTATAGACAAAAGCCACTTTGAAAAAAAAAGAATTTGATAAACATATATAATTCATAATTCTATTTTACTAATCCACTAGTGAAATACATTTACATGTAAAAATAGACCATTGTGAACAAAATACATTACTAGTGGATAAATCGATCATATGTATATACATGAATAAATATGCATTCTTCTTAGTTTTACCATCGAATATAAGACATATTTTGATATTTTTAGTGATACAAGCCTTTTTCATCAGGAGAAATAGTTAAGTAATTTTCATAGAAATTTCGCCAATTAAATCGGAATGCTACGTCGATTCAACTAAGAATCCTGACTATTTTTCAGTAATTACCAAGGTAGTTATGAAACCAATTATTATACATTTCATTTCTTAAAAAATTAATTAAGTAAATCCATCATAAGGGTATATCGATTAAATTGTTTGTCAATTCAACTAAGAACTACTACGACTATTTTTTAGTATATTAATCAATTTCGAATCCAAACATCACTACAAAAAAACATTTAAAATGCAACTACATTTTGCGACTAATATTGTAATTGCAAAAACAAAGCAACTAAATTGTGACTGTAATGCAACTGTATAAATTTAGTTGCTAAGGAGTCGTTTATTTGCTACCAAAAAGGTGGTCGTATATTAATCTCATCTTAAGAGACTATTTAGCAACAATTATGCAACAGAAGTTATTTTTACGACTAAATTATTTACAGTCGCAAAATCGTTGGACATTTACCAACTAAAATGCGACCTATCCTAGTGTGGTCGCACAAATTTGGCAACGATACAGAGGGGTCGCATATTAATCTCATTATAAGAGACCAATTAGCAACCATTATGCAACTAATGTAGTTTTCAAATAAATTATTGTTAGTAGCCAAATAGATGGATATTTTAGCAACTGAAAAGCGACCTAAGATATTATAGTTGCAAAATTTTGGTAAATTTATGCAACTATTTAGGGACTAATAATAAAAGATATGAGTTGCATTTCAGTTGCATATTTCGTATACGTTTTAATGGTATGACCCAACCATTGGAAAATGAACGCGAAAGAGCAATGGCGGCATTGTTGACGTCGACGTACTATCCTCCCGTAAATATAATAAATACGAACCTTTTATATTTGGTAAGTATAACCTTAAATTTATCTTTAACAACTTCAGAATTGGAATTTCCATATATAAATATTACTTAACAAATTAATTTAATACAGTTTCGCAAACGGATCAAGTATATTACATTACTTAGAGTAAATTCATATATATTAAATAATATGTTTTGAACGTTGTTTTACAATGTCCCATTTATTGTTAGCTTTAATAAATATAATCTAATATTTTCCATGTTTTTCCACATTTGGGTTGATATTATCTGGAACTATTTATATTGAAAAAACAAAATTTGTAATCATTCGTATATTTTGAAACCTAAATACAACTAAAACCTTAATACATTTTATACCGAAATGAATATTGACAATTAGGCTTCATATAGGTCGCATTAAAGTCGCAAAAATGCGACTGATATAGTAGTTGCTAATAAGGCGACTGTTTTTTTAGTCGCAATTTTGGCGACCATTTGTTTCAGTCGCATAAAAGGGACTGTGTCTTAGTCGCATATACAGCAACTGAATTATAGTCGCTTAATAGTTGGTTTAAGTTTAGGTTTCTCACAAACACAAACCTTCAACGCCGGCGCCGATGAAACTTCATATCCTTTCGATTAGGTTTCGAAAAACACATAGCTATCAGCGATTCAATAAATCTTCTATTAGTTTAAGTTCGATTTGTGTTACTTCGTTTTGTTTTTCCAATTAGATCGCTCAAGTGGTGCTTCTGTTCTTCTAATTGAATCTGTCTTCGCTTCTGTCAAACAGCCATCACCGTCTCAACCATCGTCGGCCACTTAGCCATCGCCGTCTCAACGAGTCCACCAATCAACCTCCCTCTCGACTTTAGATCTTAGCACCCAAAAGTCTGTCTGTACAAACGAGAAGATCATGTATTCGGAGAGTTCTCACCGGTGAAGGTAAACATTCCCTCGATTTTTACTCTCTTTTAATCTATTCTCCCCGTAAACAATGGAAGCAGCTCTAGATTTGCTGATACTTGGTTTGGTGATTTATTAATTTGGTTGTGTTCATGCTATCGGCAATGTCTCTTGATTTGTTTGCTGATGTATAATTTGTTTTTTTCATACTCTCAGCAATGTCTCTGCCTTTACTTACTGATGCATAATTTGTTTTTCTACATACTCTCGGGAATGTATCATAGTTATGACAGACATTGTGTATAAAAGAAAGTTGTATACTACGGACATGGAAAACAATGGATGAAGAGATTAGTTAACTCGTTGTTTTAAATTACTTTCATTTTTACGGGTTTACAACATTATATATGTTTTACTCCTCATGAGTCTTCCCTTTCTTGGTCCTATTTTTTTGATATCTCCATATTTTTCTTCTAGCTTCGTCTTCATTTCTGTCTGGTATCAACTTTCACTGAAGTTTTCCTTGTGTATATATGCACTGTTCCATCGGCTCGAAAGAAGATGAAACTGAAGGTGTCAAGTCTACTTATAACATTAGGATTGTGGCTAATCTTTTATCAAGTTATATTTGTCATTGTTGATCTTTAAGTAGATACAAGGTTCTTGAATATAAGGATGCACGTAACGATTACCTAATTATTTTAGAAGATGTCTGTATTTAAAATTAGTTTTGCACATCCTCTTATTTCTGTTAATGGTGGTGTGTGGACTCTTTAAATTAGTTTTGCACATCCTCCTATTTCTGTTAATGGTGGTGTGTGGACTCTGCATTGGTATTACATATCTTTGTTATGTTGGCTTTTTATCTATATAACTCATTTGATGATTCTTCACATATCTTCCTTTCAGTAATGGAAGACTATGGGATTTTATCCCTCAAGAGGTGGAATCCAAGAAACAATTTACTCTCAAACCCGTCCAGGTAATATTCTTTTCAATTTCCGTGGGGTCTTTGTTTTTTAGTGATCTCAAATAGTTTGTGTCTATATTACTCAAATGATGAAAAAGGCATGCTTGAAAGATCTAATTTTGAAGGGTCCTATTGTTTGTTTGGGTACTGCTTTTGCAACATTGGAAGCTGCTGTTCTACCAATTTAATGTTTTTTTTTTCCCCTGTTTGAAACGATTTCAAATTTAGTCAGATTTGGATTCCACTTAGTTCATGCTCTACGGTCCCATGGTACCTTTAACAGTTTACACTATCGATCAATCCCATTTTCACCTTTTAGCTTGCTAACTCTAATAATGAGGTTAAACCCAAAAATTGATTCTTCTCGTTTGTGTAATCAAACACTGTAGATTTCAGGGTAAACATTGACATTCGTTACTGATCTCTATATGTATAAAAGTTTTATAATTTATCAAATATAATATTATTTGTATGTGTTTGCATATATTAGCACAAACTCTCTTATCGGCCATCCGATTTCTATCGATAGAAACAACCATTTCCATTTTAGCACAAACTATCTTCGTGAGTTTGTATGTGTTAGCAACTTCTTATTATACTGAAATGTTAATAATTTTTTGATCCAGGTTTTACACGGTATGTGGCAGCTCATCAACATACCATACCGTTGACAACTCCAGCGTCTCAACAACATCATGTCAATCCGAACCAGCCCGGCGAACCAAATCGATCTTGCGAACCGCCTCAACCAGCCGGACCTACAGGATCTACTCCATATTCGACGATGTTTGACTATTCATCTCGTGACCATGATTAGTCGTAGCTTATGTAGTTCTAATATCTTGTCTTGTGTTAAAATTACATTTGTCTTCGTTTTCTAATATTTATAATATTAGCTAATTTTATGTGAATTTCGAATTTAAATTCAGTTTTTACCAAAATTCAGAAAATAATAATTATGACCAAAATGAGACTGATTTTTTAAAAACTAAAATGCACATAAGCGACTAAAATGGGACTGATTTTTAAAAATTAAAATGCACATAAGCGACTAAAATGCGACTGATTTATAGCGACCATTTTGCAACTGCGGGACTGCCACTAAAATGGGATAGTTTTTCATCGACCAATTAGCGACTGCTGTTGGCAACTGTATTGTGTGTGTTGCAAGATGGTTGCTAACAAATCTAACTGTAACTGAGTTGCATATTAGTTGCTTATTTGTAACTACGTCGTAGTCGCATTTATTAGTCGCATATATAGCCACTAGTTTTTGTAGCACTTAAGAGTTGCATATAAGCAACTGTTTTGCGACTGCCCGGTAAATGCGACGATTTATTTGCAACTACTTGTTTTGGTCGCTATTAAGTCGCTATTCTATTTTTGGGACTAAAAAGCGACTATACACGTAGTTGCATTTTAAATGTTTTTTTTAAGTACATATTACAGTAAAGTTTGACTTAGCTATCTAGATTCGAAATCAATTAATATATAAAAATACTCGTAAATCTTAGTTGAATTGACTTAATCATCTAGATTCGAAATCAATTAATATATAAAATAGTCGTTGTTCAATTAATAGTCATTTTTTTATGTTGGATACGAAATTAAGTAATATAAAAAATAGTCGCAATTCTTAAATTAATTGACTTAACCATTTGGATACGAAATTAATTAATATACATTTTTTTCTTCTTTAAACTGTCAAGTCAATCTTACATTAATGAGTAAGCAAATTTCCTCCCATTGCATACGTCTATATATATATTAGATATAACCCTACAATGATTTATAGATGAGAAACAAAACATTTCTTACTCAACCAAAAAACAATGCTAATTATTTTTTGGTTAAATATGATTTCTCAAGACCTTTTGGTCGAAATTCTCCTAAGATTGCCTGTCAAAACCATAGCGAGATGTCTATGCGTATCGAAGCTTTGGGCCTCAATCATCCGTAGTCGACATTTCATCGAAGCATACCAATCTACTCGTGAACCACGTGTCATGTTTGTTTTCCGTGATAGATTCACATTGTTTCGTTGGCATTTCTTCTCGTCATCTCAACCACCTTCTTTAGTTACCAATGCAACATGCTGCATCGATACTTCTGGTTTTCGTAAGCCTGACTGCGTCAATAGCTTGATTTGTGTCGAATATATGCATCGGTTGTGGATATGCAATCCTGTCACGGGAAAGGTCATACTTTTGCCTCCATCCAGTACCCGTAAACCATTCACGACATGGTTTATGGGATACGATCCTATCAATTATCAATATAAGGTATTGTTTTTGTCAAAAGATTGTTTATCAGGTCCATATAACGTGGAAGTGTTTACATTATTGGGAGATCAAGGTTCATGGAAAATGATCGAGGATGAAAATATTGAAGCTCCCGTAACCAGAGGAATATGCATCGACGGAATTGTGTATTACGGTGCTGACACGGCGGATGGACCGAGATTTATGAGATTCGATGTGAGGACGGAAAAGTTTGTTAAAACCATTGAAATACCGGCCGAGGCTCGTAGTATTTATGGTACATACTTGGGTTTCTATACCTTTCTGAACTACCAAGGGAAGCTAGCTTTACTTGCTACAAAAACTATTAGCATATATGATTTATGGGTTTTGGAAGATGTCGAGAAACAAGAATGGTCTAGGGTTTCTCTCGTCATTACTCGAGAGATGTGTTCGTTTGATCTTATTTGGCCAGGCTTGGTGGGTTTTGTTGCTGGTAGTGGTGAGCTTATAGTTACAGCTCGTGATAGATATGATCAGTTTCATCTTGTCTATGTTGATCTCCAGAAGAAACGTTCGAGGCAAGTTTGGTTCGAAGGAATCAGATGCTCATATCGATCATCTATGGTGCTTGCTTTCACGGATTACGTGGAAAGTATTATCTTATTGTAATAAGAACAAGAAGAGTGATCTACATGAGTGAATTGATTCTTCTTTCGTTTAATGTTTTTTTTCGTTTAATGTTGCTCAGTGTTTTTGTTTTGTTTTGTTTTTAAGTTTATGTAGGTAGTATCATCCAAGTGGATCGTTTGTAAGGGTTTTAATTAATGTAATAATGCTCATTTTGTTGTCTTGTTTCTTCTTCATTTTATTAATTAAGCAGAAGTTGTAACAAGGGCGAGTGAAACTATATACAAAAGTTCGACATAAATGATTGCTGATATTATATATAAAAAAATTTATATTTATGGCAAGCTAATCTTCATCAATGTGATGTAAATGCCTGCAAAAGAAGTACGTACACCCATGAAGGCTGATCAATACACAATATCAACATCATCAGCATGATAATAACCATCAAGAAATTTAGCTTACCGAGAAGACGTTGCAGTGACCAGGATCAGCAAGATGAGCCATGAGATTCTCAATTGGATCTTGATTAGTGTAGGTAGCTTGGAAACAGAATCCGAGGAAAGCGAGCATCGCCAGCCGTCCGTTTTTAATCTCTTTAGTCCTTAAAACCATAACCGGTTCAGGAGAACCTCTCCCCCACATCATAAAATCGAACCATAAACCTCCCGGGTAACCAACATCTGGTTTAGGATTCACTTTGTGCGGGTACTTAGGTTCTATGTCGACAGACCCCGGTTTAATCAAATCGGCCCATCTTCTACCTTCTGCCCAGCCCATTAAAACCAATTGAGCCACGAACAACGTAGTGGAATCCGCGAAGTACTCACGAGACCCTGCGTCGTACCATGAGAAATTTTCAATGAAACCTAACCGCTCGAGACATTCCGGTATTAGGATTCCGGTCACGGCCAGCATTGCCCACCGGCTATGGATGAGCTCAGCTTGTGCAAACCATTTGAGGGTGTCCGGGTCAGACCCTATGAAACAAACACTAGTTAGTCACAAAATTCGGTTTAATCCGGTTCTTCTTTTTCTTGTTTTCGTACCTAAACCGAGAGGATCGAAACCGAAATCACCAGGTAGGCTGCAAGAACGAGTTTTTAAAAGTCAATATTGAAAGTTTAATGGACAAAAAATATCAGTAAAGAATGATTGATTATGTACGAACCTGCCATCGAGCCATTCAGGTGGGGAGCTACCAGGGAACCACAAAGGACGGTCTGGAGGAAGTGGTTCACAGACACTAGAAACTTCTTTGCCAGCACGAACCACCACCACGCGATCGCTCATTCTTTCACCGGCGCGTGATGCACAGCGCGGTACTTGTCGTCTTCTCTCGGTCGGGATTTGGACTCTGCTCGTGGATAATGTGAGCGTGGAAGTGAGAGCAGAAGCAATGGCAAGAGCCATCTTTGATTCGTGCGGAGATGATAATGAACATTATGTGATTGTATACGGACTTCGTATGTTATGGGCTTTGTTATCCAGAAGAATTTGTGAAGCCAGTGTTCGCGACACGTGTACGGTTCGATGTGATTCATCAACCATTGACGAATTTACTAACAACGTTAAATTTTGTGATTGGTATTGAAATTTGCATAGTTCTATAGTTAATTGTCGTTACTGAAAACCATAGTTTGTGTATGAATTTACGGTTTCTTTTTCTACATATATATAATTGATAGAAACATTCAAAATTTGTATAATTATTCCACTGTTCTTTTGGACTAGAACCTATAAACCTTAACATGCTAATTAATATTCAAAATCCTCCAATGGGGGTATTTAGCATGATTTTCTTTTGGATTTCATCATTTGAGCAAAGAATCATAAATAGTAGGCAAAATAAATAAATTATAAATTAAGAAAACGCCCAAATTGATTAGTTCATCATCAAATTCACTTGACAAGCAGAGTAAACGATCTCGTGGTCGGTTAAGGAGGAGAATCAGCAAAGGAAGCCCTTTTAATATCTCGTGGCAACGATCTCATCTACGTGTCACAAAACTCAAATCCCTCACTCCGGCGAACGATGTATCGTACGGCGGCGAAGCGTCTTCTCGGCGGTGATGGTGCTTTTACAGCCACCCGCCTCCTACGATTTCCCAAGCTCAGGTCCTCAATCATCACTTCCGGTCTCTGCACTTCGTCTATGGGTGGTAATACTGAATCGCCAATGGGTAATCAGTCTGGAAACCCTAATCAATCGGATCACACGGCGGCGTCTTCTTCTTCTACGAGCACAGGGGAAGGTTCACGTCGACATGAGAGCAGGAAGCCGAGAGCTGAATTCCAGGAAGAGCAGACTCGTGTTCTCTCTGCGTCTCTCCGTCACGTGGTGAGTATAAATTTCATAGATTTGCCTCAAAAGTTTCATTTTTTGGCGATTAAGTTTCCGTATTTTGGGAGTTTTGTTTAGCCGAGATTAGGTTGGACGGAGGAAGCGATGATGGCTGGTTCAAGGGATGTTGGTGTGTCTCCTTCGATTGTTGGGTCTTTCTCCAGGAAAGAGGCTGCACTTGTTGAGGTAATGGCGTCTCTGGAATCACTAAATTCTGTGAATTCTATACATTTTGAGGTTGAAACCTTGGATTGTTGAGTTTCATTTTTGTGTTTACTCTTGTTCAGTTCTTCATGGATGAATGCCTTCAATTGCTGATGGACAGAATAGACTCTGGATTGGATTTGCAAAATCTGATTCCAAGTGAACGTATTGCCAAACTCATCAGAATTCGCCTAGAAATGCAAGTCCCTTACATGTCAAAATGGCCTCAAGCTCTTAGCATCCAAGTAAGTTTTTCTGCTCTCTCTGTTTCATGATAAACACAAGCCAGTCCTGATATCCTTGGTGAAACAGGCGCATCCTCTAAATGTCCCAACTAGTTTTAAGCAACGGGCAATGTTAGTTGATGAGATATGGCATGCTGTTGGAGATGGAGCCTCGGATTTAGATTGGTATGTCAAGCGCACTATTCTTGGAGGCGTTTACTCAACCACTGAGATTTACATGCTCACCGATGACTCCTTAGGTTGGTTTTTCGTCCTCCTCCCTTGGATGCATTGCTATGCCATCAAAGAAACTATTCAAAGTTTGATATCATTTTGTTTTGAGCAGAACATCGCGATACATGGGCATTCTTGGATGACAGAGTCAAAGATGCTTTTGATCTGAAGAAGAGCATACAAGAGGTAAAGTAAAACCTTTTTCAGTATGCTTCATACTTGTTGCTGCTAACCTACAACATTAGAATGAAAACTTCTCATGCTCAATCTCACATTTTGTGGCAGGCCAAGTATTTTGCAGAAGACATAGGAGCGGGAGTTGGGAAATCAGTTCAAGGACTAATGAATGGAGTTATGCAGACGATGTCCAGAAGGAGTGGTGGCTCTGCGTTTTGAAAGATCACACCTTTAGACATGATTCAGCTTCATTTCTTTAGGATTCTCTAATATTTTGAGTTTTGGGATATGCTATAATAATGATATGAAAATATGACTTGAAGTAAAGGGATATGAACTATAATATATTATCTTCTACGTTTGAATAAACCATTGAGTTTGGAATGTTGATTTTGTAATTGCGGATGAAACTTGTGCTGTGTTTGGTTGTTCTGTAAGCGAACAGAAAAGAAAGTTGTAAACTTGGTAATCTTGGTCCAATCAATTGGACATTTTATTTGGTAGGGTGTTTATCGTCCAAATACAAACATATGGGGTTTATTGTAATAATAAATGCTGTGATCCTGTGTAGAGAAAAGTTGTAGAAAAGTCAATTTTGGATGGCAGAGTGAGTTTGGACGATTAGATTAACCAACCTTGACGACCAAAAAAAAAAAAAAAAAGATTAACCAACCTTAACACAAGCCAAGTTAGATCTGATTTTGGAGTTTGGACTTTGGACAAAGCTTAAGACTTGAGAGAAATCGGTTAGTGAGTGAGTGAGTGGGTATCGTCGGAGATGGTGAAGTCTTCAGAAATCGTCGGAAAGCTCAACCTTAGGGCTCACCAAGAAGGAGGCTTTTTCTCTGAAACTTTCAGAGATTCTTCTGTTCTCCTCTCCACCTCTCAGCTCCCTTCAACCTGTAATTCTCTCTCTTTCTCGTTTATTTGCATCCATCGCTTCCATTGATTTGGAATCTTATTGATATAGTATAGTCATTAGTTTCCGATTTTGCATTTTGAGATTTCAGCCGTAAGATCCTCCGAAATCTGATCGGACATAGATTTTTTTTGTGTTATCTCACTATTGGAGTTGCTGAAGATGATCAGTTTTAGCGGCTTAAATCCATTACTCATGGCTCCCATAAAATTCTTATGTTCTTCCTGTTCTGATAGATTATAGTATGCTTGGTTTGTGAATTTGCTTGGATTCTCTATTCAACAATCTAATCAACAATGCTTAAACTTTCATCCAACAACATTTTTATTTAAAAATTCCTTGTTAGGTTATTGCAGATCATCTCACAAGTTTGATCCTTTCTGTCTTTTCTGAATCTCTGCAGTTAAGGTTGACAGAGCTGTGAGCACAAGTATCTACTTCTTGCTTCCATCTGGGAGCGTTTCCCGTCTTCATCGCATACCAATGGCTGAAACCTGGCACTTTTATTTGGGGGAACCCCTTACTGTAAGTTTAATCTCTTGCCATTAACAGTGAACATAAATGTAGAATGAGAAGAAGAATATAATCTATGTTCTTCAATATGGCTTCTTCTTCATGTCTTGATCAGGTAGTGGAACTCTACGATGATGGGAAGTTGAAATTCACATGTCTTGGTCCTGACTTGATAGAAGGTGATCAGAAGCCTCAGTACACGGTCCCTCCAAACGTCTGGTTTGGTTCATTTCCTACAAAGGATGTTCGTTTTTCTCAAGACGGGACTCTGCTTAAAGCCGAGCCTAGAGACTCTGAGAACCATTTCTCTCTTGTCGGCTGTACATGCGCTCCTGCTTTCCAGTTCGAGGACTTTGAGCTCGCGAAACGGTCTGACCTCTTGTCGCAGTTTCCTCAACACGAGTCACTTATCACAATGCTATCTTACCCAGAGTGAAAGGTCTTAGAGAGATGCCTTAATGGCTCAATGGTTTTTGGTAACTACTAAAAGTAGATACTATGTCGTTTTGTTACTTCAACTCCTTTCATATTTAAGAACCATACGAAGTTGTAATTGTACTTTGAGTTCACTTTTGATCTATGTACCTTGGGTTTTCCTGAATTGTGATTGATCAAATAATGATCAGTAAAGAACATGCTCAAATTCCGAAACAATTTCATTCCATACACACAGCGGAGGATCTGTAGAGACTAAGTTCTGAGGATTCATCAATGTCATCCACACAAACACACATACCAACTAACATCTGACTTATAATTTAAGGATCTTCTGTATTCCCCATCTTAAGCTTTTCTAGTATATGCCCTAATCGAGATCAAGGAACTCCATTCTTTTTCGCATTGTACCCTTTAGAAGCATTTCTTCTTTCTCTGCTTTCTGAGCCTGATTATACAGAAGAGTGTAACTGAGGAGTCAGTAAATCCAAAAACACCAAACACAAGCAACTCAGCTGAGGATCCATTCGTGCAAGAAGCTCCTAAATCAAACGTCAAAGCTAAAGCAATCAACAAGGGAGAGAAGTAAAGAGATATTGCACTAACCCTTTTGATTTCTGCTTCTGAAACCTGAACCATTTGAGCAGGAAGCTCTTCTTTTTCAACGTCCTAAGATCACAAAAACCCGATTCAATAGTCAAAAAAAAGTTGAGACTTTCATTTCAGAATGCAAGAGGAATTGGTTTGTTTAGTAAAAGCTATACCAGTTCACCAATCAAGACAACATTTTCTCCACGGATAATGTAAAGACCTAAGGGAATATCACAGTAGAGATCACCCACGATGACTCTTTCATAAGCTTCTTCTAAAACAGCATTAGCTTCAAGAAAATGAAAAACTTGAGATAAATCGCTTCAGAGATTTTGGATTTTCAGTGCAAAAGAGAAAGAGAAAGAAAAACCAAAAAGAAAAAAGTACCAAATTGATCAAAGGACCGAAGTAGACCCATCAGTTTCCTACCATCACGAAGCAACACAAGAAGTTTCTCTGCAAAAGAAACAAGACATAAAGAGACTGTTGAATCAGTAGAAGAAAGATAACATCTTTATCAACCATTTGGGATCAAAATCAAGGTCTTTCTACAGATTTCATCGCCGGTGAACCAGTAAGAGAGAGAGAAAAAGAGAGATTACTGTCTAAGTAAGCAGCAAGGGAGGTGGAGAAGAAGATATCATCAGGAGCAGCCCAAGACATTGGAACTCTACAACTCAATCTCCACTCGCATTTGCTTTTTGACTTCTCAGTTTCCCAATTTCCCCCTCTTCTTCTCCTCGATGATTGAACGCTACGAATGGAGAATCAAAAGAACCCTAATCTTCACCGGAAAAGAGAGATTTTGAGATCTATGGATAGTTTGACTTTGACGACTCGGACGATTCTGTTCTGTCAAGTTTGCTCAGACGAGATCCGACCCAAAATACTTTAAAAAACCCCTTAAACTTCGTAAATGTTACAAAATCAACCCATTTTATTTTACTTTGCATTTGAGTTCCTTCACATCATTTTCATGGACAGGTCACAGATACATAGTTGTATATTAAACTCTCAAATCACAGTCATCATTCATCACTTATTTTAAATAGCATGAGTACAAGTAAAACTTTAATTTTATGATAAGATGAATATTTGTAGTTACAGCAGTAAAACAGATTTCTTCACAACATTAAAATCTGAAAAAAATCTATAATGAAAGATGAGTAACAACAAAAACGGAAAAGTGGAATTTGACAAGTAAATATATATCTGTAAGCGATGATTATCAGAGATATTTCATGACCCATCTCCATGTTATTCTTCATATATATCTTAAACAGTTGAACATACACCATCATTCATCTGATACCTGAAACATAAATTTTTTGATTATTTGTCTTAAATCAGTAATCATGTTTGCTATTTTTTATATTTTAGAAAAACAAATATCATTTAATTAATAAGAAAATTTTGGTTTTATTCACATTCTTTTATTACCATGACTATCAATCAGGTCCATTTAGCTTATTGGTTGATATCTACATCTCCAAGACAATATCTGTAATCATGAAAGAGATTGAATTAAGCTTCCCTAATCCCATTATTCTTGTTTACATCTTTCTAATTATTTATTTATCTATTTTTAAATTCTTACTCTTCATCTTTCTGCATATTAATCTGTCCTTATGATGTTTATTATATGCTTTTGACCTAACTAAATACTGCAATAAAGCCAGCCATGATATACACTTGGTTAATTACATCACATGTATGATGAAATTCTTTTTGTGACCTGAATAACAAAATTTATGTATTTAGAAAATCTCACATTCAGAATCAGTCTTGACCCATTTGTTGGCGCCAACACTTGAACGAGCCTCATCTATAATCATATGATTATTCTCCAAGTACTTCTTTGCAATGGAATTTGAACGTTGTGGATGTATCTTCTTGTTGAGTATTGTCCTCAGCATCTGCACACAAACACAATCTATAATTTATGTACTGCTCGTGATTGAATAATTTGGTCATATATGTGTAGGTAGATAAAAAGTACCTTTTCCATTCGAGTATTGGGCATTGAATCTCCTCTAGACAAATCAAGAAGAGGATGTGGAGTTTTGAAGCCACTTGTGCAAACAAACATCTTCTTGAGAAGAAAAGAGAGCGATTTCTTCTTCCCGATTGTAACATCTGTATTAACCGCAGTTAGATCTTTGCTAGATTCTGCATCTTCCTCTTCTTCCTTGGGGCAGATATTGTTTCCAAGTGTTCCAATGGCTAAGAAGGTTTCTTCGTCTTGAGGCCAACCTTGGACTTCTTTACTCAAAGGAGGTCCTAATGATTCTTGAGCTATGTATACATCAAACACATATGAAAAATATGAATATATGCTTAATCATCTATGCAAATAGTGTTCATGTAGTCTACGAATATTTACTCACAAGAACCTGAAGTAGACTCATGCTTCTTTCCGCTAAGCTTTCTTTGAACCCAACCAAAAATCTGTGTAGGACAACAAGATCAAGATTTTTACACGATCAAAGAGGGATCAAACACTACACAAAATTAAGTCAAATTATATAAATATGAAAACAAACCTTCATATTTCAGAGACATATATAGGAGGAGCACATGTATGTATGTGTGTTTATCCAAGAAATTTTCTTTTTCTGTCAATGATCTTTTAGCTCCTTGAATAGCTTTAGAAGATAAAGATGATCATAGTGGTCCCATGTTTTTAAAGACACAGTAAACACAAATCCCAGAAGCCAGCAAAAAGCCAGCAATTCAAAAATTGGGTTCAAGTTCCTATAAACCCTCGATATCAGTTTCTTATGACTTCAAGTCACCATTTTCTAGCACTTGATCCCATCTTTGTGGACTTTGTTGAATGTCGGTCCACCAAAATTGCATTATATATAATATATGGACCGTTTTAAGAGAACGAAATCGAGTAAATTGTGAAGGAAACACATGGATTTGTCTCTTCTTTTACACTTACTCCACTGAAACAACTATACAAAAAAAAAAAAACCACAGCTTTTATATTTGATGAGGCCGTACATAAATTACATGCAGTGTGTATGTAAATGTACAAACTTACTTTGAAACTTTAAAAGCTTTACACTTGAATTCAAAACAGGTTTTTTTTTATATTATAACTACCCGTCGTCTCCAGCACAGCAAACAGCTGAGCAACATTCGAAGCAGGCGATGCAAGCAATCGCTGTGAAGAGCTGTGTGAAGACAATGACACAGTGATCATTGAGCTTAGTGCAGCATTGGACACAACACATGCAGCAACATTTGTTGCACAAGGACACACAACAGCTCGAAGCAGCCTTGACGAACTTCTCAGCAGCATCAGGTGCTTTCTGTTCGCCAAATCCTGGTGGAACATTCTCTCTGGTAGCTGTTTTATCACCAAAGCCTATCCCGAGGCTTTGTAGCGGGATCGTTCTTGATATCATCTTCTGTTTCTCGCCATTGCTTGCTGGCTGTTAATATACGAGTTAAAATGAGTCTGATTTGGTCCTCAGAATAGAATTAATCACTAGGTTTTCGTTGAATGTGGCGATTTAAGTTCATAACTTCTAGATATGCATCAATACCTTTTTCTTTCCGACAGTGTCGCTGGGTTTCAATTCTTCTGTGTGCTCCAATTGGATCATTCGAGTATACTCGGATGGTACGCTGGTTTGGATGCTTAGTTTAGCAATCTGAGAAGAAAAAAATTAAGCAAATTGAAGAAGCAAATCCTGAAAAGGACAATTGAGGATGTGAAATGTAGACGAACCTTCTCTTTTAGCTGTTTGTCTTCAGAGAACCATGCCTCAGCAGTAAGCAAGTCAATCACATTCTTTGCAAATACCTGCACATATTTAGGGAATGACACACTTAATGTAAAACCTGGATGTCTTTATCGAAAGTAAACCCCTTTGGGAATGATTATGAAAGGAAGGTGATCTTACTTTATCAAGAGGCATGTCTTTTGCACTTTGTACAGTCAGGTCTACAGAAAAGCTGCTCAAATCTCCTAGCAGACCTTTGGCTATCACATTCTCAGGGAACTTTCCTCGGTATCTTCCATATATCATCAATGGATTTGCAGACGTCAGATCCGGAATATTCGAAGGGTATACCTATTATTGTAGCCACAAGTAACAGTTTCAGTATTACAGACATCAACTTCATAGAATCGGAGGAAACAAAAAAAAAAATCCCAAAAAAGTCAAGCAAACAATCTAAGCATAGAGGCACACCTCAACTTCATCTAGACTCTGTAGAGGCTCGATTGTTATATTAACAAGAACGTTGGATAAAGCCTTTGTAAACAGTTTGTCCAGTCGTTCCTCAATGTGATCTGGACAAAGGAAAAATTTGTTTAAAAAACTATATTTCATATAGTATAGCACAGATAATGACAACTTTATCACCAAACGGAGTCAAAGTTTCACCTGTATTATAAACTGATTCGTGCTGGCCCCTGGATAGATTTGCAAGCATTTGCAGGAAGTAGTGGTTACAGAACACACCTGAAATATTTCAAAGAGTCCACAAATGAAAAGGTAAATAAAAAGATAATCCCAGTTATTTTACATCAAAACCTTGTAGAAAAGTTTACCTAATCCAAAAGTGTGTATTCGTGGACACACTGATCCAGCACTAGCAAGATGTTTCTTCATTACATCACAAATGTGTCTCTCATCTTCAACAGACCCATCTGTTACGAAGAAGATCATAGGAATAGAGCCACGAGTATTCGAAAGCATTTCGACAGCCTGAAAGTATTGAACGAAGTTGGCCGAATTAATGTCAGGACTCAATTTGAGGGGATATAATCACCATAGTGTTAAGCTACAAGTGAGTTGCGGAAAAACCTTCTCTAGGGCAGGGAGCATGTTTGTACCCTCTGAGATGACAAAGTTCTTGTTCATCCACTCAACGCCTCTTTCAACAGCATCTGAAGTGACCAACTCCATCGAAGTCGAAAACAGAGAAGTATCATCGCTGAAAGTGATAATATTGAAGGAATCTCCAGGATTAAGCTTAGATAGAGCTGTGGATATCGCATTGTTTACATTCTCGAGAGGTTTTCCAGTCATGCTTTTACTTATGTCAACAACAAATACTACCTCCCGCTTGAATGCCTGAAGTTGACAAAAAGAAACTTACGATTATAATGCAAATGGCATTTATTGCACAGAAAAAAAGAGTTCATAATCAAACCTTAGTTTTTTGCTGCTTTCCTGGAAAAAGATAGAAAGAAAATATGTCTCTCTGATCAACATCGTGAACAGGAGCAGATTGAAGGAAAAGTCCACCAACTATATTACTTGAAGAGGCCTACAAATGGTCGAAAAAAATTAAAGAATAAGCACTCTTTACAAAATTCAATGCAAGTCCAGATGTCTAGGGCCAATGCGACGTTGGAGCAACAACAGAGATTCAAAGAACCAGTGAGAACTCATACCGTATAAGAAAAGCTAAAATCCGTGTTCGACCACTTTAAAACATCTGCTTCATATGCAAACCTCAACTTCCCTGCGCTCCGCAATTTCTCCTGTAATAGATGAAAGGAATAAGAGTTACAGAATAGAACCAAAAAAAAAACCTGAAATATTATGGAGCGTGTTCAGAAAAGTCTATAAAAACAGACCTTTAGTTGATGACTGCATCCTTTGCAGAGAACTTCTGTTCCAGTACCAGCATTAACACTCAAATATATCTTTTCTCTCTTCGAGATTTTCTTTACCGCAGGAGTCACATACTCAGGAAAGTTGAAAGGAATATCAAGAAAAAACTGCCCTTCATTATACGTCAACTTCTGAGACCAAGACATCTTGATAGAGAGGTTGGTACCTCCATCAACCTGGAAATAGATGGCAGATATAATCAGAAAAGAGGCCAAAAACACGCAAAAAAATACCACAAAAATTTCAAATGGAAACTTGCACATCACCTGTGGTATTGTAAGAGTGAATATGTTTGGTTTCAAGAAGCCTCCAGTTTCCGGTTGTGCCGTTTTCTCAAATTCATTTCCATCATCGGCTGTGATCAACTGAGTTGTGTAAGATTTTCTAGGAATCTCAACCTCAACACCTAGAATTGAACCCTGTTAGCCATACAGTATCAGAATGAAAACCATCAGAGAATAAGAGATTAATGCTCAGAATTTGAGTACAAAAAAAAAAGGTGAAAACAAAAGGGCACCAACATAGAAAATTATAGAGTAAGAGATATCGGCGAACCCTTCAAAAATCCCCAATTCCACATCGTATCTTCAAATTGAGAGACGTAACCCCCTAATAGGCTAATAGTGAAGTAATCTAATTACAAAAAATCTCAATTTTCCCGGAGAAAAAAAAAGGGAACAAAAACACAAACCTGTTCTCCCATGGGAATTGCGATTCGGCAATCACAGCTTTTGCTTCCCATAACGCAATGAACCCGCCACGATCCCGTAACGGTAACCAAAGCCGTATCGAGGTAACAATCAACCTCGAGCTCAATCGAATTCATCTGCAAAGGAATCAAAGCCGGTGGGTCGCACCTGCCGTGCACGTGGGGCTGATAGCTAGGTAAATCCGGGTTATCCACAATTCCTGGGTCGGGAATAACGGCGTAAACCATGGGCGCCGTAGGAAGGTAAGCCTGCGTCGTAGACGATCTCTCCATCGGCGCAGGTGGTCTCGGAGCCGCAACGGCTCGGTCTTTGCCGAAATAAATCCGTTTCGCGAGTTTAAGCCCATCGTCCACCGCTCTAGCGAAATCCTCCGCCATCTTTCCCACTCAGACGGCGAAGAAAATTTTGTCTCTGCCTTCTCTTTTCTCTCTTTCTTTCCTAATTTTTCTCGGGAAAACAAATCAGAATCGTTGAAGAGATTGAATCGATTCGGTTCCTTTCTTCAGAGAATCAGAGAGTCATTCGAGTATTTTCCAGCGCATATATTTGTCACTTATAAATTTTTATATTTATATTAATTGTGTCAATGACCAAATTAACCCTTTCCTTTTTTTTTGCGCGATCGAGATCCAACGGTTGTGAGTCACTTAAGCATGCCGACAAAGTGGCGCTAATCAGCTACATTCTCATTCGTTTTTCTAAAATGTTATGTTAACGAATCGGTTTTCTCCACGTGGAAGGAGAACGTGATGGACCCACGGAATTGTGAATGTGGTTGAAGCATCTGATTATAGACTTTAACGTTGCGCAACGGTAAAATCTCATGGATGTTTGTGCGCTCTCACGTGACTTAGCCGTTGGCTCATGGGCTTTTCGTGCGCTTATTGTGGTTGTTCGCATCAGGGGTGACGTATCACTAACACTTACTATTGGCTGGATTACTATTATTTTTCTTGGTATTATGTTTTAATTGGCTTAAGATTATTTCCTGATTTAGTATTTTGGTTGTATGGTCCAAACAAATGTAGAAACAGTTAACGTGAATTTTAATTAATCAATGGTTGGATTACAAATTTGCAATCCAATTATATAAATAATTATGTAATTATTAGTGATGATTGTCACTATATTGTAAGTTTGTAACCCAAAACTCTATTTTTATTATTCTCGGATGGTGACAAAGGCTCACAACGACAAGTCATGGTCATTTGTTTAAAGATGTTTTTGTAAGTAAAAAATGACTTTGGTGGTGAATTTCCTAGACAAAAAGATATTTGATTTCATAAACATGAATCCCGGCCACAGTGAAATAATAGGATTCATGTTTATGAATCAACATAATATCCTTTCAACAAACCAACAACTTCACACTACATTACTCTAATAGATTGGGAAACTCGTGTGCTGACTTGATGGCAAAAACAATTAGTTTAGTTCAGTATATTTTGATATTTTGGATCAATGTTGTCCTTCTTGGTTAATGCCTTTGGTGGAAACCGATAAACTTTATATGGCTCAGTTGTAATTGCTTTTGTAGGCACTTGACTTTAAAATGAATGTGAAGTTGAGTTAAAAAAAAAAAAAAGAATCCTGTTATTTCACATTTTGTTGCCTTACCCTAGGCAACTCATTAGTAGAGACTAGAGAGATAAATTAAGGATCTCTAGTTTTGAAACCAAGAAGATGTCCAATGACCAGGCAAAAAGAGTGTTTTCAAGTGCAGAGAATATTTCTAGGCATTTACATGTCTTCTGTGCTCCTCCTCCTTCACCAAACCCAAAGCTTGTAGCTCTACCATTAACCTTTCATACTCACTTTTAGCGTTCTCGAGCTCGCTCCTTAGATTCATGGCCTGCGCAGACAAAAAAAAAACCAAATTGTATCACCACAAACTCTTGTCCTCTCTGTCTTTTTCTTAAACTATCTATTAATCGGTTATTAAGTTGTTTATTGGCAATTTCCATCAATCACATCACTTTATTAGAAATACTAGATTGGCCTATGTCGCCATGAGTCATGGAGAGATGCTAAACTAGCTCCATATATCTGATGTCTTTAGAGGAGGTTGGGATTAGGCAGGAACAACAGTAAGTCAAAACCACCGAAGCAAATGAAAGAAACAAGTACTAAAAAAGGGTTGTTAATGTCATAAGGAAGTACCTTGATTTCAAGGTTCTGACTTCGCACCTTGTGGTCCAAACATCTGAGTATAAGAAATATAATAAATTTCTGGCAGAAATCACAAACAAACGCGGAAATTGGCAATATATATTACATAATTTATCTTACTTTGCTCGGAGCTTCTTGTTTTCTTCCATCAACTTGACAGTTTCAATATCTTGAGACTGACTTGCAGATCCACGAATAAACTTCAGAGCATGTGAAAAGCCAATGAAGTTAGTGAAACGGAATGGGTAGATGCAGTTACAAACTAAAGTTACTATCATGTTTTCTATGTGGGCACATGTGCATGGGATATCACATAAAGGAAATGTCATATTTATCAACGATGAAATTCTAGTCAGCAATATTCACAGTTTTGTATTCAGCATCTAGGTATTGGGCGCAGTCATGGGTTTAAACATGTTCAACAGGAAAAGAAAGAGAAGAAACATATTTTGAGGTACCTGTTCAACCCGATCCTGCCCCGGGACAGTAAAGCTATCATTCCCAACCTTTCTTTTTGACGCTGCGCTTGCAACAGAATCAGGATGTTCTTTCCTCTTCTCCAATAGCACTGCGATAATAATGAAACCATCACAAGTCAGCATTAGAAAGAGTTCGGAAATGCTGGAAAGGGAAATATACAGTACTCAACGAAAACGACGTCCAACAAAATGATTGTGTGAAACTAACTCTTCCTTCCACATCATCACAATAATAGCAGAAGCACTTGTAATCAGTTTGGAAAAAGTGTCAGTTTTTCAGTAAGATAATGATTATTTTGTTCTATTTCTTAAGTAAGGAGATTAACTAGCTGCAAGTTGCAGTCGCTATATAGAGCATTCGCAGCACTATCATTTTCATGTTTCTTAATATGGGCATAATCCTGGACCAATCCAGGTCAGACCGGGCAGTCCAATATTAGAACTATAGTTTTGTTCTAGTCAAAGACCAACTATGATCCCACTTACATCACGGTTCAAGTCTTAGTAACATTTACCTGGCTCAGCTGAAACTCTAGGGAGAGATGTCAAATTTCCTTGTGGAAAAACTGCTTTGAAGCCTGGAGGAGGACTTATTGCTTGTCTACAGGCAGGTTGAACATTTTGAGGTATCTGAAGACGAGGCTTCTTATTTACTCGATACCCAATCAACTCACAATGGCAGCACCTATTAAAGATTTCAATCACTTAAAATAGTAAGAAACGCTGGAAATTGATACAAGCCAGTCCAGAGGTAATAGGGGAACTTTTAGAAGCAAATCAGAGGACTGAAATCCCCATGCTCAGCAAGAGAACAATATATATTATGTGGTCTTCTACCATACACTAGGAAAACTCTGTATTATCTACTTTGGCGAAGGAATATATAAACGTAGCAACACAAAAGCAACCAAATAGATAAGCTTTACGAAATTACCAATACTCCACTGTCATTTCCTTCAAACGGTTTTCAAGCTTCTGAAGAAGAACAGTTTTCTCAAAATCCTGCTTGTTATGGGTTGGCTCAACAAAATTAGCTTCTAGAACACCTGCAAACAGCATACAACTTAACATAAATTCACCCATCAAAGAACTGTGCTAAACACAACAATCAGTGGAAATTATTGTTTTATTGATTGATCCATTTTGCAGTTTTTTACCAACAACCCCTCTTCCTCGACTGCTTGAATAGCTTATGACCTGCCAAAATGGCTGAAAAGAGCAAAAAAAAATCAGACAAGGTCACGGTAACATACAAGATTATGTGTAGAATTTGTGATAGAAACTTGACAAGATACTGAGTTGTGTTGTCTTTAACTGGGGTAAGAAAACTTCCGAGGCAAATTTTGAATTTAAATACGTTAAGATGATTTAAAAAAACACCTTTAAATCTGCATGCCACCATCAGTGTAGAGAGGTCCAGCAACAAAATTTTAACTAATATCCCAGTCTATGAGAATCATTTTTTCTACTGAATGTGAACTAACATATTTAACATTTTAAAACTCACCATAATAAGGCGGTTTTTGTGATAAACACAGAACCCATGAAGATTTACTTTGGGAGCTTCTTTCAGAAATCCAATTGTCGTTACAACTACAGCCTGCACATTGAACGTCGAGATTCAAATCATATTAAAGGAAAAAACCTAAGAAGTTTTAAAAGAAGAAAAACAAAAGCCTCCAGATATTTTAAGCACCTCTTCAGATCCAGCAGCCTGAGGCTTATACAAGATGTACTGTGGATGCATGAGATCATCAGCAATGTTATGATGTTCAACAACCTTACCACGCAAAATGATCTTGAAAGTCTCAGGAATCCGCAAGTATAATATGGATAGGTAAACCTGCACAAAGGTATCAGCAGCGGAAAGGATTTCAGTTGCATGCCAGTTATCTAGTCTTAGTATACACACAGCTGCACAAGTATTTTTTCGAATATACAGCTGTCAGCAGCATTTTATCTGTGTCTATGTGTATTATGTATTTCCCAAGAGTATTCATGAGTACATTCACATACATGTATGATTCGATGTTACCGTAACCACTTGCACATGAACGTAAGCATAAACAGTTCCCTAAACATTATTGACCAAAAGAAATAGAAGCTCACACGAAGAGAGTAAGAAAACCGGCTTGCAATATGATCATTCACAATCTTAGATCCAGTTTTTTTTATGCTTCCTTCAATGAGAATATCCTACAAAAAAAAAAACAAGGAACGAAACAAGATCTCAATTAAATGATAATACTCGGGAACGAAGAGAAGATAGGAAATAGGAAAGATCAAGAATATTCACCTCTGCAACCGAATCAAAGTCTAATTCCAATTTAGCATCACTGTTAAGCCACATATTATAGATGATAACCTTTGTCCCATGTGGTCCAACGTCGTCATACTGATACAAGGAAAAAAGAGAGTAAAATGTCACTGAAGAGAGGAACTTTGTAACATATCAGATAAAAGGAAAAACTTTATTAAATGGGGCAAACACAAATAGAGAACAGACCAACATGAAGGAGCCTAATTTATGAGGACACTAAAGTCTCCATTGAACTGCTCTAGTCTTATCTAAGCATTCATTCATCCATATCTTGAAGGAGCTATACTACCTTAGACGACAATATCCAAGAAATACGGAATTATGGAAATGGAGAACAGTCATGGATGGCTTCACGGTTATAATCAAATTATTATATACAGAACTTAAAGCTCATCAAAAGCTTTTATGAATTGTACCATGACAGGGAATATCACACTCATGAAAGACCCCAAATTTCAAATCAAGTAACCAGTAAATATACAGATTGTAGACAATATGGGTTGCATGGAGAAAATTAAAAAATAAAATTGGCCTTGCCTGCTGCAAAAGTTCTGCCTCTGTTGAAAATGGAGACCATTCTAATAGAATGGAGAGACTGGATATAAAATGTTCTCGGTCTTGCAATGACTTGAACTCGCCAGCTGATGCCTTAAACTCGTAATCCAACTGAATATTCATAAGGCAACATAGTTAAATTACAGAAAAACAAGGTACATTTATATGTGTGAGAGAGGGAGACTCACAATGGGAACAACTATTCTATCATGGCCAGTACGTGTCAGGTAAGTATAAGAAAGGAGCCCGATACTTTGTGTCAATGTTCTAGTCAGATGGAAAAGAAAACAATTAGCACATTCTCTTGTTTAGAAAGCAAATAACTGGATGGAAAACTGTTAGAACATTGGCGCATAGGATAACCAACAATGACCACTCACTGGTTCTTTGAATGGCGGCTGAAAACGATGACATCTGCCCCAAGTCTCATTGTGCTGGTCTTGAAACCATTTCCATCTAAAGAATCATAACGAAGGATAAGATGCAGAATCATAATTAACAATCTGAGCTTCAAAATAATAACCAATGATATGTGATGCAGAATGATAATTAGAGATATGTGTTGCAGAATCATAACTAAAGATAAATAGTTAGAGCATGAAGAGAAAGATTCATACATCTTCCAATGGCTGAATCCGACTTTTTATCTGAGAATCCAAAACCCATGCAATGCCGCATTGCCTGAGGATCCATCCCACCACCATCATCTGAAAGTTTTATGCAGAGACGATTAGAAAGTCTTTCTTTTGCATACTCCCCCTTTGTGAATTGGCACGGAACTTAATCCAAAAAATGTCATGCAAAAATACCTTGAATTAGCAATGCTGTTGTACCATCCCTTGGATTTGTGGTTTTATCTACAATGACAAAAGTGGCCCCATTTTGGATCTATAGGGTGATGAAGATACAGAGCACAAAAACTATTAATAAATTATCATCCAGAACTATTAAGATTATCTACAAATATTTAGGGCACACTTCCACCTTAATTGAAAAAATGACAGAATGGAGTCAGAAAGTGAAGCGCTCGGGTTCCAGAAGGGAGAAGTTCTCTATCAAGAATATTCTTATACAAGTATTCAAGAATTTAAAGATTCAAAAGTCAAAACATGTTCGGTTAAGCCACGACATTAAGATTTGTAGAAAGTAGAAACAAAGGTTCAACAGAGTAAAGAGTAGTATTCAAATTATTTGCAGGAAAGAACAAGCAGGTAGTCAGATTAAAACATTAAGCACATCAAAAGAAAGGACGCACCTCATCAACAGCATTGTCAAGCAGTTCTGCAACAGCTGCAGGTAGAGAGAACCAAATAAGTCTTGTTAAAACGCTTGAATAATGTTTGCTTAGCCACATACAAAAAAGGGAAAATAATGATTATTTAAGCATACCACCAAAAGCCCATTTATGTGAAGTAGCATTGGAGTGAAGAAACATAGGGTGCACATGAAGATAATTTTTTCCATCTGCGAAACATATGTCAAGAACCATAAGCAAAAAGCTTCCACATATATAGAGAAAAACCCTGGAATCAAGCCAAAGAAAACATTGTACTCTGGCGTGTATTACTCGGACATTATAACCTCCAGAGACAAAGACCAACTCATCCAAGCAAAGAGTAATTGATAGCTGATGATTAGAAATAAGAAATATTGCATACTTGGCTGCTGAGACTTTGAACTCAATTCATCATTATAGTTTCCAGCTTTCCAGAATTGCCTACAAACAGGAGCTGGGCATATGGTGGATGAAGAAGTGACACCAGCATCATCACCTGGCGACCGGACCTGATCAACCACACTAGTGCTACTCTGCCCAGCACTTTGACAGATTGATCCTCTATTTTCTTCTGAGTCTTGAGGTAGAGGATGTCCTTTGGAACCATGGTTTCTAGGTGATATGCTCTGAAGCATATTACCGCGCTCGGGTTTAACAACCACAGCATCATGAGAAACGTTTATACTTCTATTGTAGCTCATCTTGTTTATCTAGAAGGAAGTAAATAACAAACGAATTTTCAGAGATATGACAATCACAGATCATAAATTCCAGAATTCGTTGTTCTTGTGTGTATGTGCCCTAAGAAATTCCTCAGAACCTCAATATGTAACAATCCCAGTAACGAAACTCAGCTAAAACGACCTAGAAAATAAAAATTAGGGGAATAACAAATCACAAAGGCCGAGAGAGAGGAGAAGATCTCCTCCGCTACGAAGGATTTTAAGTTTACCTGAAAATTAGGCTCATGCAAAACGACTGTCACTTTCCACTGTACAATGTGCGCGATATACAATAAAGCAGACGAAGATAGAGCAGAGAAATCGACGGTAATCTTAGGGCTTCTCTCGGTATACCGATTACAATCCCGGTGTCACTTCGACCTAGCACTCTTTGTCGAATATTTGTCCCGGCGTTGAGATAACGACGGAGATGAAGTCAAGGAGTGAGGTCTTGGGTAGCTGCCGGAGAAAGAGAGAGTCGAATCTGAGGCGGTGGAGGCAGATAGAACGGAATCCAAGGCGGAGAGGTTGAGAGTGGGAAAATGGAGAAGGACGGATCACGGAAGGGTTAGTTCCTTCTAGGGGAAGGAGTTGGGGAAGAAACAATGTGGACCCATCGAAGTCATTTTTTTTTCTTTTCTATGGGCCTGGCATTAGAATTTATATTTTCACCCATTTTTTTTTTTAACTTTACATAAGTTCGTAAAACTAATTTTTTATAATAAATAATTGTAGAGCCAATTTTTTATAATTTTTTAAAGACTGTACAACCAGACAAAAGAAATAAAAATAAAAGTGGCTTTAGTTTTGAAAATATATGTAAAACATGATTGCTTTACTTTGAATTTAAAATTTTAGATCCAAATATGGTTGTAGAAAGATTTCAAATCACAACCACTCACGACCTATAAATATTAGAAACTAACAAATTTATATGATACTTCCATTTTAAAAAATAATAATATTGGTGAGAAGTAAAAATTTTAAAACCTCATTCGAAT
This sequence comes from Boechera stricta, assembly GCA_018361395.1. NCBI lineage: Eukaryota > Viridiplantae > Streptophyta > Magnoliopsida > Brassicales > Brassicaceae > Boechera > Boechera stricta. The sequence continues at coordinate 2,634,526 of CM031539.1, read as the reverse complement.
CGATTAATGGCTTAAATTGGTGCAGTCAAAAAATAGATTGAAATATAATACAATTTATAGTAGTACAAATAAAGGTTGTCATTTTAAAGATAACACCAGAATTTACCCCGCGCTATAGCACGGATTGATTTTTTTTTATATTTAAATTTTATTCAAAAGTTTTGATTATAGTATTGCAATGATTTTAATATTTAAATAATAATTTTGAGTTAGGTTATTATTTGTCATTCAACAAATTAAATGTTATTTTTATAAATGTATTCTCCAAATATTAGTAAGAGGATATTAACTTCAACTATTTGATTTCAATACTAACACATTTTTACCCTTGATGATTTTTTTCTTGTTTGCTTTTAAGATTAATAATATTGTTTATAATTGTTTACAATTTAAATGTTTGTTTATAATGTGTAATTCCCAAGTAATAGTATTACATATGTATTATATGATTTTTAAATTAACTTTAAGTAATAATATTATAGTGAAAATTTGAAAATTTTGTTTATAACTTTAAGAAGATGTAAACGGGATATAAGTATATTAGTACTAAATACTTCTTTTCTTTAGTTTAAGAAGTTGTAAACGGAATATTAGTATATTAGTACTAAATATTTCCTTCCGTTTAAATACTTCCTTTATTATATTACTACTAAATATTTCTTTCCTTTAGTTTAAGAAGATGTAAACGAGATATAATTTAAGGTAAACGGTAAGTTTTATTAAGGATTTTTTAAAAAATTTTTTTTTTAATAATCTTAATCAATTCATCAAAGATTTTATTCGAAAATATTCTTATTCTGAAAGATCATGATTTAATTCTCTTTTTAGGTGCTAATTAAATTTACAATTATAACCTTAATAAAAACTTAATTTTCCAATTAATAGTATTACATATGTATTATATGATTTTTAAATTAACTTTAAGTAATAATATTATAGTGAAAATTTGAAAAATTTTGTTTATAGCTTTAAGAAGATGTAAACGGGATATTAGTATATTAGTACTAAATACTTCTTTTCTTTAGTTTAAGAAGTTGTAAACGTAATATTAGTATATTAGTTCTAAATATTTCCTTCCGTTTAAATACTTTCTTTAGTATATTACTACTAAATATTTTTTTCCTTTAGTTTAAAAAGATGTAAATGAGATATAATTTAAGCTAAAAGGCAAGTTTTATTAAGGATTTTTTAAAAAAAATTAAATAACCTTAATCAATTCATCAAAGATTTTATTCGGAAATATCATTATCCTAAAATATCACGATTTAATTCTGTTTTTATGTGCTAATTAAATTTGCAATTATAACCTTAATAAAAAAATTAATTTCCCAATTAATAGTATTACATATGTATTATATGATTGTTAACTTAACTTTAATTAATAATATTATAGTGAAAATTTGAAAATTTTGTTTATAATTTTAAGAAGATGTAAACGGAATATTAGTATATTAGTACTAAATATATTAGTACTACATACTTATTTCTTTTAGTTTAAGAATATGTAAATTAGATATTAATATATTAGTACTAATATACTAAAGGAATTATTTAAACGGAATAAAGTATTTAGTACTAAATACTTCTTTTCTTTAGTTTAATAAGATGTAAACAGGATATTAGTATATTTGTACTAAATATTTTCGTACCTTTAAATACTTCCTTTAGTATATTACTACTAAATATTTGTTTCTTTTAGTTTAAGAAGATGTAAACGGAATATAAGGTGAACGGGAAGTTTTATTAAGGATATTTTTTAAAAAACTTATTTAAAATAACCTTAATCAATTCATCAAATATTTTATTCTGAAATATTGATATCCTAAAGGATCACGATTTATTTCTGTTTTTAGGTGCTAATTAAATTTACAATTATAACCTTAATAAAAAATTAGCAAATTATCTTAATACCAATGGCATAAGAAAGTAAATATTAACATATGTTAAAGTTATTTTCATAAGTGTACTTCCCAAATAAATAGTAAGGGGATTACAAATAAAAAGTAGTATGATAAAATAAATTTTGATTATTTACAATATTATTAATGAATAGTATTAAAAAATCAAAATCAATTAGCAAAAAAAGACATATTTAAGTGGATAAATTTCAAAATTTATAATTCAAAAAGTATTTTAAATAAAATTTATGCAACTAATTTATTTTATCAGAAACCATATTTCATATCTTTCTTTTTAAAAAAAAAACCAAGACAAATATGCATTATGCCCACATGTGTACAACTCATTTTACTTGTACTACCCTAAATGTTGAGCAACTTGTACCATAGCACTATGGAAGTCAAATGTTGTTGAACGGTTGATTCGTGGTAGTATGTTCGTCGGAGAACCTCATTTTTGTTGGATCTTAATTAACTAAAGGTGAATGATCCGAACACAAGAAAACGAACAAAACTTCATTCGTTGATAATTGAGAGCTGATGCTTTGAAACGGTTTGTTCTTTGCTTGAAGACGAAAGCAAAACGCCTATGTTCTGGTTGAGAAGTGCGCCAAACTGATAAGAGAAGCGAGAGAGTTCCTAAAACAATAATAGAGGACAAACCAGATATGTCTTTCAAAAAATTCACCTCTGGTTTAGGTTACACAGTTGTTAAAGAACCAAAAATCAGGAAAAAAAGGTCGAGTTTTAAGTTAGAAGGCGATCCCGAACATAAAGGAGTGGAGAGATGGGGAGGGGTTAGGATATAAGAGTGGTTTTTAGGAGTTGAAAATCTCTGAGAAGCGAGTATGATTGAGTCTACTGGAGTTTTTTAACCAAAGATTTTGGATAAAAGTAAAAAGACGAGATATCATACCTCATACGTAAGGACCAAACGTCTTTCTGTGAAGGTATGTGTGCGTGAGGTTTCAAAATTTGAAGTGTTCTCCTCTTTTCTCCGCCTCCTCATGCTAGAATTAAGATAAAAAAAAATACATGACAAGAGTTTTTTTTAAGTGAACTGGTAGGTTGCTCTAGTCGTTTGGTGATATGCAACCAACTATGACGTTTTTCAGCGGACATGATGATGTTGATAGCTTTGGTGTATAACCATGTAGCTTTTGGAGATGCATCACATCTACCAAGAGAGAGCATGTCTGGCATGACCAAACATCATGGATCCAAGTAGGAAGCATAAGCTCTCATAACCCCGACAAGCAAAAATATTGGTATTGATATAAATAATTCAACTATTTATACAAAAAATTAACCATTTGTATTAGAATAATTGTTATCATATTAATGTTATTTGTTATCACAAAAAAAATTGTGAAAGATATCACATTTTTCTACTTATCGTTGTAAGTTATACAATTATACATAAAAATTTAGTAGATATGTCACTTTGCACACACACAAAAAACATGTCATTTTGACTAATAAATATAAATTACCTCATTTCATTATTTCTTTCTCATTTTTAACAAAAAAAAAAAAATCTAAGAGAGGTGAGAGACTCATTAAGTCTCTTACTAATATTATATTAATATTTTTAATATAATTTAGTTGTACAATTAAACTGTAAATTAAATTTTTTAAAAACGAAACCAATTACGTGATGGCAAAGTGTAATATAGGTCTATTAAGAGTCAAAGTTTTTACATTTGAGAGACTCTTTTCACTAACTCTCCTTAATTTTTATTATTTTTATTATTTTTAATTTTAATATTGGTGAGTCTTTTATTGAGAAACTACTAATGGAGATGCTTTAAATCTCTCTCATGTCATATGACATTTTTTCTAGCTCACAATTATTACTTTTACTTTCAACATTATGTAAGTTTTTCTGTGATGTGTTTTTAATGCTCGGTTGGCTTTGTATATAGCGTCATGTAACAATGCATGATATAACATGTTACTTTGCAAAAAGAAAAAAATGTCATTTTGACTAATTAAATATAAATGACCTCATTTCCATTTTTCTTTCTCATCTTTAGCCAAAAAAATCTAAGTCTCTTATATCAATCACATCGTCTTTTTCTCTTCTTTTTTTTCACTCACAATTATACATTTTTCCTTCCAACATCGTGTGTTTTTTTCCGTGATTTTTAATGCTTGATCGACTTTGTATATAGCGTTATTTATGATGCAAACCACTGTAGAGTCATGTAAATGTAAGCGACATGTGGACTAGATAATAAGTTTCAGTAAATAATATTATTTTACCTAATTAATTATAAACTTTCCCACTTCACTTTATTTTTTATGTCTTTAGCAAAAAAAACAAACCTCTCATATCACATCGTAATTGTATCCCAACATAAAGTATATAATTTTTTTTTATCATAATTGGTAAGACTAAAAAATAACCCAAATGAAAAGATTTTTTCCTTATCATATTTACTCTAATATAACATAAGAGTCACATCCCAACCCTTTCTCATGTTACCTCATTTTTTCTCACCTTTTTTCATCCACAATTATTACGTTTTTTACCTTTTTATTGCTTAGTCGGCTTTGCATATAGATTCATAATGCAAACAATTGTAGCATTATGCATGATGAAAGAGACATGTAGACTTAATAATAGGTCTCAGACCATTCACAATTTTTTTAAATTAAATTTAATATAAATTTAAGTAAAGATAATTGATATTAAAATTATTCAAATAAAAAAAACTTAAAACCAATAGAATGAAGACATGTATATATTGATTCAAGACATTGTCCCAGAAACGTCTTTCCTATTCACTAATTTTTATTCTTTTAAAATTAAGAGACACATGTTTGTGTCTCCAATGCTGATGCTCTCAGTACATACTAGATCACTTTACCTTATTAAATATTTACTATCATAGTTCACTTTATCTTTTTGGAACCACTTCATCGGCTACACTCGTTCGTTGCCATCGGCACAGAAGAATTAGGGTTCTCGGCTCGGATTTCAAGAACTTCATTCAATTTAAAGGATTCAGGAGACTCCCTCTAACCGCCACTAAAGGTTTATAAAGGGTTTATTTCGTTGTCGTTCAATTTTTTTTTTTTTAAACGTAATGAAAAGCCGGCAAACAAAAAAAAATTAAAAGGGTTAATTACAAAGAATACTGTTGCAATTAACTTGAATTATACGGTAACATGTATTACCTGTTAAAAAGGTTTATAAATCAATATTTAATACACATGTCACTATTCGTATATTAGTACATAAATGATATACGTACTATCGAACTAACTAATTATTCATAATGCAAACAATTGTAGCATCATGCATGATGTAAGAGACATGCAGACTTAATAATAGGTCTTAGTACATACTATATCACTTTACCTTATTAAATATAAACTACCATACTTTATTTTATCTTTTTGTCTTTAGAAAAAAAAAATTTATTTTATGTTACATTACATTTCTTATTTTTTCTGTCACTTTACCTTATTAAATATAAACTACCATACTTTACTTTATCTTTTTGCTTTTTAGCAAAAACAAAAAAAAAATTCTCTCATGTCACATCATACATTTCTCAATTTTTTTCATCCGCGATAACTATATTTTTACTTTTAATTTGGTGTACGTCTTTCCGTAATGTTCTTTTAATGTTTGATCAAATTTGTTTGAGGAGTCATATATAATGTAAACGAGTGATAAAAAAAATGATAAGTTTAGATAGAGAACATAAACTCTTAAATTTGATATATACAAAGTTTGTTCTAACAATATTGATATTAAATAATTATGTTACAATAATAATGATATATGTGACTATAGAGAAATTTGAAAAGATTTAACATTCTTTAAAAAAATTATCATTGTAATTTACACATTTGTGAACAAAAAATTATGCATATATCATTTTCGACTAGTTGAATACAATATTACCCCCACTTCAGCTATCTTTCTCGATTTTAGCAATATTTTCTTTTTCTTACTCTCTACAATGTCACATGACACATGATATATATATATTTATTCTCATCCATAACTTTTATTTAAATACATATATTCACTTTTTCGTACATATGCGTTTACTACTGTTTTGTGTTTACGGTCATGAATGATGTAACCGACTAATATTATATTTTTATTCAGTGTCGAATGACATGTTTTAATCATTGTTTCCAAATTTGTTGTTTGATAGTATAAGAAGTTATCTCTAAAACAAAGTTGATAGATTTTTTTCTTATGGTTTTGAGTTATGTTCCCCTATTTTTTTGTTTGTTTGAAAGTATAAAATTTAATATTTTTTGTCATTTGTTATTGAATTCAATTATATTGTTAAAGAAAACAAATGACATCATATCTTTGTTGTAAATACAATGACCACGACCTTAAAATTTTATAATAATAACTCATATGCTTTAAAATTGTAAAATGAATAATGAATCATTGTAAACGAATCAAAAATTTTAGAATCTAGCCTTAGTTCCATTTTTGTTGACCTTCATAATACAATATCGATAAAAGATTTGAAAAGGGGAAAGAATAGTGTAAAATCCTTTTTTGAACATTTACAGAAGAACATTAAAAATCCTAAGAAACTGATAATATCAGACTCTAGTCTCCTCATCTGGCATTAGAACACTGGCACTCAAGAACGGAGGCTGTTTCGGACAATCAAATTTACAATCTTTGTTCTTTAACATGAAGACTATCTCAGACATTGACGGTCTTAATTCTACTGAAGATTGAACACACAACAATCCGATTTGAAGAACCTTCAAGGCCTCTTCCTCTGTGAAATTCCCTTTCAACCGAGGATCAATCGAGCGTTCTAAAGTGTTTGCTTTAAAATGTTCCCATACCTATTCCAACAAGTCAAGACGAAGCCATTACAGTGTTAAAATGTGATTGTGAGTGTGTCTTATATCCGCGACTTAACATGGAAACAAAGCTTACTTACAGAGTATAAAACCGAGCTAGTTCCTTGTGTGTGAATGCTGCTAACAACATCAAATTCCAAAACTTTATACTCTAGTTTCTTGAAACGCTATGTTGTTAAAGAAGAATTGATCGAGAAGTACACACACTCACAGTGTTCCAGCAATTCCAGTATTGGTTTGCGTTTTGTCAGTACCCATGGAACGTATGAGTCCAAAATCCGCTATTTTGGGACTTAGGTTTCGATCAAGGAGAATATTGCTGGTTTTGATGTCTCTATGGATGATTTTTACTTCAGATCCTCTGTGAAGGTATTCTAGACCTTCTGATATTCCTATAATGATGTTAAACCGTTGTTTCCAGTTCAAAATATGGACCGTATTCTTCACTGCAATTCAAATAACAAAGTTAGTTAACATGATGGATTCGATAAATGGGTTAGTTTATAGAAGATGTTACAACTTACTGAAAAGGATTTGATCAAGGCTTCTATTATGAACATATTCATAGACGAGAAGACTTTTGGGACCTTCAATGCTGCAGCCAAGTAGTCTCACAAGGTTCTTGTGTTGAACTCCGCTGATCAAATTTACTTCGTTAAAGAATTGATCAGCCCATTCACGTGTGTTGAAGAAGAGCTTTTTGACTGCAACGATTCTGCCATCTGGAAGAATCCCTTTGTATACAGAACCGGCCCCTCCTTGGCCTAGTTTCATAGAGTCATGGAAAGACTCGGTCGCCTTCTCAAGCATCTCGTATTTGAAATTTGAACACGATGGAACTTGAGCTAGACAAAAGAAGATCATGAATCAACGAAACAAAAAAACGTCATACATAACTTCGGTGTTGTAAGATATTGTAGTCACAATTTACCTTTTCTTTTCCTTGAAAACCGTCTGTAACTGATAAAGGCACCAAGAGAAGTAAGAATAGACAACGAAATCGCAGCAATTGCTAATTTCGTAACATCATGGTCACTCAAATGTGGAAAAAACGATGACCTTATAAAGTTTCTCTGATCTGCACAAGAAAGAAACACAAGTTCGATGGGTGAAGAATCTCTATTACCAAACTTAAGAGTGATGTCAACGTTCATTATGCTCCATACCATCATCAGGTTTACGCTCTGCAACATCACCAAAGAACTTGTGTGTGGAATACATCAAGTAACACCCTGTAAAGAAAGCTCTAGCTTCATGTCCATCACAATCTCTCAAGCTCGATCTAGCATTAACCAAACACTCTCGACACGTATTCTCATCAAGTGTTTGCCAACACTGAGCCAAGGCATACACCGCCTCGGCTCTAGTCACCGAAGCTGCACCAAACCCTCCATTCTTCACAGCCTTTAAGGTTACAATCACCAAAGCCTCATCAAGATATTTCCAAAATTCTCCAAACCCTGACTCTGTTTCCTCACATTTGGCTCGATCGAATTTAGGATCAACAAATTCCTCTGAGAAATCTCGATCACCAAACCGTAAGAAGCATCCATCACTGTGGATTCGACCAGCCGAACCCGAACATTTTCTCTCGAGCTCCAATTTGCTCTCGTTGAAGCAACGGCGACAATCGGAAACAGAGAGATCTTCTCGGCACTGTAGAAACACATAGATGGGTGGAGATACATCGGTGAAGGAAGAATGGACCCAAAGCTTGTCGTCGGTTATGAAATCATTGACGGAAGACATTGCTCTGAGGAAATCAACGTGGCGACTAGGGTTTACAAGTTGTTGATCTAAAGGTTGACAATTGAGGAGAGATTTCGAAGAAGAAGAAGAGCCCACCGTCGCTAATAGTACAAGGAATGAAACCCAAGCGAGGAATTGAGCGATCGAAGCACAAAATTGCATCAGATATCGAACGGCGCGTGATCATGAATCGTGAAGAGGAAGAAGAAGTCTTTCCATATGCAAATCTGCAATTTCTTGATAGAGTATAACATCGATGAATTGCTAATTCAAATCCTCAGTTTCTTCTCTCGCTTAAATTCCCTACTTCTTCGTCGTCTTCTTCTTCTTCCCCAAACACTCCAACTCCGCCGTGTCTCTCTCTCTCTCTCCACAACAGCGGGTGGGTGAAAAAGGGTAGATTAGATAGTTTGTCGTAAAACGAGATAAGAAAAATCAAAGAAGACTTGTCAATCTCTCTGTAATTCAAGTTCATTGTGAGCTTTGACAGATTGAAAATTCTCTGTTTTGGATTCCGACAAGAGACAGAGAGATTTTGCTTCCCTGAGCTAGCGTTTGCCTTAATTTAGGGATTTTTCTGACTTAACTCTCCATTGGAGTGCTAATTTTAGTCCCTTACTCTAATAAAAGCCGATTTTGTTAGTTCTTTTTTTTCCCAAAAATTCAGCCAATGACACGTGTAAACAGAAAAGCCGATTATGTTACCGAGATAAACAAGATATTTGGCAACATTTTCTTTTTAACATACATAAACAGAAAAGAAAAGCTTTATGTTGCCGGAAACTTATATTGTAGTATGCATTATTACAAATGAAAAGAGTAAACTAGGACAAAATGAAAAGCGAAATTTGATAGAAGATACAATGCAAAAGGTTTTACACACTCGAGATGGAGCACAAAAACGAGTCTTAGAGAAGTTTAAATCTTGGGCAACTCATGACTAAATTATTCTTCACTAAAGCCATATGCCTAATGATCAAAAGAAAAGACAAAATCGTTGAGACCAAAATTCCACAGCAGATGCATCAACAGTGGAATTGAAATATGAATGATTGCAAGGAATAGTAAAGAATTTGAAAGTATTTCACCGGCAGGATTGATAGCAAACTTGTAATTTCTGTACAGTTTGCAAATGAGCTTACTAACTCATTGCTTGTAACCAAAATACAACGCAGGAGATTACTAAGGTAAGCAAATCAAAGTATTGTAAGTATGGTTCTTGGAAAAATCTAATCAGAAAAGGCAAAGTCTCCCGGTTCCTATCTAAAGAGTTATCCATCACTCACAAAACGAATCAATATCTCTATCTCATCTGTATGTACCATGTTCCTCCTCAATTTCTGTACAATCCTTCTTCTGTTCCTCAAGTACTGGGATCCCCACTCCCGCTTCCTTTCTCCTGAAATACACCCTTTTGAAGCTTAACAAATGCACTTCTTTAAATAAGCTTTTGGGTATTCAAATTTGCAGTGCCAGAAACTGGGTTTCCAAGTTAGTAAAACACAGAAACTGATATCACTAACACCTCAGAAACCACAAAAACAAGCACAGCATAAACCCAGATTCAAAACAAAACTGTCTTGTTCGTTAGTCAACCTCAACGTTCATGAAACAAGATCTAAATAAGGATGTCTGACGATTTCTCAACAAGATCCACCACAAATGATGGAGACTATTCACTAGCTCATCAAATTTGCTTCCACTAAAGCATAGATTAAGAGAGAGATATCAAACAGAAGAAACAAACAAAAAAAACTAAAACCTGAGTACCTCAAAAACAAACCAACACAAGGAAACAAAACAATGAATAAACAGAATTCTTCAATTCCCAGACATGGCTCTCAGAGAAATCGAGTCTTTTCTCTGTATTTCTCCATAAACAAACCAGAGCAGATAAGTTGGAACATTACCTGATCTTTTTTCTCAGATTCCTTGACCTTTCTAAGAATGTTCTTCATGTCCCTACCAGAGTTGCTCAAAAATGCCTCATTATCTTTGTCTTCAAAATCCTACGTTCACATACACGATGCTCAGCTTCTTTACTATATCAGTTAGCAAGCTGTATAGTGGAGAAACACACTGACCCTGATTGCTTTTGGAGCACGAATACTTTCAGCATTGCCAACATCCTCGTCATCCGAGCAACTAGAGTCGTGATCCCAGTGCTCTCCTACAGATACATTCCGTTAAAGAGAGAATTCAAGAGGAACAAAACGGATTCCTTGAACAAGTTTACCTTTCTCAAGTGAATCTTGACTTTCATTAGTGGATGTTGGTTTTCTCTGGCCCGTCCTCAAACGCCTTTTGAATTCCTGAATCTTCCTGTCAGCTTGTTTACTATATCTCTCCATTTTATCCTCAGCTTGTTCAGTCGTAAGCTGAGTACCGGGACGATCTTGATCAAAAGATATACCTATAAAACAAAAAAAGAGAATTTGTCATTTTATTAGCAAGAACACTACTTTATCACCACAAGAAGAGAAGAAGTATTTTCTTGGTACATACCAATCAGCACATGGAACAGCAAGAAAAGAACCATCATCTTCCCTCAGGAATAAAAGATGTTTCGATGATGGCTCAACACGGTTTCCTGTGTACTTGATGCCAGCGCTATTCTCCAAGATCCATGGATCCTTGCTCAACGATTCAGACTCGATAGCATTAGCATCAGAAGATTGGGATTGTTTAGTCAGAGACCATTGATCTTCTGCGAAATCCGGACGACGATCACTCTTGAATTTACCAGCGAAGTATTTCTTATCGTCGGCCAAAGAAACACGAACAGGATATTCCTGATTTGCGACAAACCACAAGGACTTTGTTAGATTCGAACTTGGAAAGAAAGAAACAAATCGTGAAAAAATACCTGAAGCAAACGGGTGAATACAACTCCACAAACGGAACAAGATTCTTTCTTCTCCGCCATCGGTTTAGCGCATTCCAAGCACACCGTCGTGTGCCTGCAGTTGATTAACCATAGATTGCTGGTGGAACCACATCTACTACATTCGTTCGTCGCCATGGATTTCAAGAATGAAGTCTCCCTCTATCCGCCACTAAGGCTTTATAAAGAGTTTATTTCGTAATAAAAGGCCGGCAAACAAAAACAAAATTTAAAAGGCAAAGATTACTGTTACGATTAACTTGAATTATACGGTGACATGTATTACTGTTAAAAAGGTTTATAAAGCAATATTTAATACACATGTCACTATACGTATATCAGTAAGTAAATAATCTACGTACTATGAAGTCGAAAACTTTTTTCCGTTATCCGTCCCGTACTTGTTATCCGAAAAAAAAACATGTTACCCGCAAAATAATACCTGTTATCCGTAAAATATACTCACTACCCATAAAATACACCCGTTCTCCCTCTCAATTAAAATTTTGAATAGAAAAATCTTTCCAACAATATTTAAAATAGGTAGTGAAATTTGGCAACAAAATTGATGTTTTAAAAAATTACAGAAAAAAATTGTTAGCAATTTATAAAAACAAATTTAGTGGTACCTAACAAACTTACTTCTTCATAAATTACCAGTAAATTCAACAGTTTGTTGTCCAATTATTTGCATATAAGTTTTTTAAAGGTGGATTGTACAAATAATCAATATTGACAAAAATAGTCAACAAAATTGACCAATATTGAACATTAGCATATATGTTTTCAATTTGAAAAAATATTGACTATTTGTCCAATTACATCTTAAAAAAAGATTAGAATGCAACAAAATTGTTAATATAAATTAGTATATATTAAATAATATCTTACCATCATCTATATTAACTAATATTTTATTTATTTAACTAATTTGATGCTAATTTATATAATTAGAATAAAAAATGTAAAGCCAAACATTTTGGTCGATTAAAACCACTTCTAGAGATTCTTCAGCACTAGAGGTGAATTGTTTCCACAAATCTTATATGGTCTGATATCAGATATATCAGAAAAGAGACATTATATTGTCTAGAATGAAATTTTATTTGAACAATAGTATTTTTGGGTATGATTTGAATAGCATGAAAAATATAAAAAGTTAGACTATTAATTATATAGATGTGTCATATCAACGTTATGAAATAGAATACTTTACGAAAATAGAATATTTCAAAAAAGTGTTGCACATTTATGTTAATTTATAGGTTTAAAAGAAATCTTCCATTTTCACATTTCTATATGTTATTTATCAAAGTAAAATTTGTATATATTTTACAATTTTCGTTTATGAATTGTTTGCAAAATCATGGTAAGAATAAATATTAAAGAAAACTTCCATTATTTCTCTTTCTATGCTATTTCTCAAAGTAAAATTTGTATATATTTTGCAATTTTCGTTTATGAATTGTTTCTAAAATTGTGGGGTTAAATAAATATTACACAACTATATTAACTAATAAATATTTAAATCTCCTTGATTGTTGCAACTTATATGTAAAGTTTCTAATTTATACTTGTTATATATATATATATATATATATATATATCTTATTATATAAAGTAGAACGCGTTTAACGTCAGCGTGACACGTGTCAACATAATAACTCATTAGATTTTGACATGTGTCATTGATCAACTTAGATTTTGACACGAGTTAGGTAGATAACTTATAAGGATTTGACACGTATCAACTTTCGATAATGGTAATTTTCTATATAATGATTAAAATGAAAATTAACAAGGTTATGTTAAAATTGGAACTCTACGTGTCAACTTTCGACAAGGTTATGTTAATTTTTTATTTTATTCGAAGATGAAATGGAAATTGCCTATTTAGCAAAATGGAAATTAGAGCTATACGGAAATGGAAACAAGGATCTTTTGATTTTCTATTTTATTCTAAAAGAAAATTGAAATTGTCTATTTAGCAAAATGGAAATTGGAACTCTACGTGTCAACTTTCGACAAGGTTATGTTATTTTTCTATTTTATTCGAAGAGGAAATGAAAATTAGATATTTAGCAAAATGGAAATTGGAGCTATACGTAAATGGAAACAAGGGTCTTTTGATTTTCTATAAATATAGAGTTAAATTTCAAGAAACAGTATCACTAACAACACTAAAAATTAAAGAGCAAAAGAGAGAGATATCAAGAGAGAATAAATTCTTAGTGATAAGTTCGCCTATTTTCTAAGAGAGAGTTTCTTAAATCTTTTTAGAGAGTTGTTGTTTTATTTGTTGTTGTTTTTAAGAGAGAGTTATAAGCGTTTGTATAATATTTTTATTGGTGATTTATATTTATATAAATATAGATAAAATTTATTGGTGATTTATATTTATATAAATATAGATAAAATATAATATAATATTATTTTTCGGAGTTGTTTTTTATCGTTGTTGTTTTTAAGAGAGCGCTATAAGCGTTTGTGTAATATTTCTAATGGTGATTTATATTTATATAAATATAGATAAAATATAATATAATATTATTTTTCGGTGTTATAGCACCGGGGTTTAATTCTAGTATATATATATATATTAACTAATAAATATTAAATCTCCTTGATTGTTGCAACTTATATGTAAAGTTAATAATTTATACTTGTTATATATATATATATATGTATTTAAATGTTTCTAATTTTTTAAAATTTTCAAATTAATATTTCTAATTAATATTTTAAATTAGTATAATTTAAACGTTTTTATATTAAAAATAAATATTTAAATCTTCTTTTTAAATAGATATTTAAATCTCTGTGACTGTTGCAAATGTTATTATATTTTTTTATAAACTGTTATTATATATATTTTTAAATGTTTCTAATTTTGGTTTATGAATTATGTTTTTATATATTTTTTAAATAAATATTTAAATCTTCTTGATTGTTACAAATGTTATTATATTTTTATATTGTAAATCTTGCTTATAAAATTAGCTCCCCTGTTTCTCCGCCAAGGCCTCGAAACCGTCTTCATAAGTCAGAAGGATTCTCCATCGGAGCCATCGTCAATTCGGGCAAAATCAAAGGCACGGTGTCATAGTTTGGTGATAAGTGATAACTATAGATTCACTGTTAGTGTGTTAGTGGGAAAATAGATAGTTGTCTGAAAAAAAACAAAAGGGTTTAGAGAAAGTTGCTTACTAGGGTAATCCTGGGTGATCATTGCAGCGGCATTGAAGTAACAATTACTGTCCCTGTGCTTATAATACTGCTAATAACTATTGAAAACACCAGAGGCATGGTCCTCAATAGTGTTGGGTATCCGTAGATTTTTTACATGCTGGAACCAACTGTACACTCAGGAATTGTCTTCCGATTCACGTTCAAACGAAGATAAAACACTAGAAACACAGCAATTGAAACCAAATGTGCACACAAACTGATAACAGACTTAATTATTCAGCTAGGAGGGAACAAAGTTTGTTTTTCATGCATTACTTAGTTTTCTCAGAAAACTTGATCTGAATATTGCACTTGGACGATCTAGGAACCACTAGCAGATCTTTGGTGATTCGAGACTTTTCCATGTCGTTTATTGCATAAGCACAAACTTTGACAAGCTCAAGACATGACAGTTTCTTTAGGAAGTGTTTCATTTGCTTTAGCTCTCCACTTTTTCCTCCATACTCGGTTATCTTCAATACTTTTAAAGGACATGACAATCCATATTCTCGTTCACATATGTCAGCGTGCAATGGACCCTGAACCAAGAGGGAAGATTAGAGATTTGAGTTTGTCAAATAAACTTCCGGGGTTTCGGTTATACCTTGATGACGAGAGTGTGTAGATTAGGAGATTTTTTCAGAAGTATTGGAAGATACTTCCAATTGTAGAATCGTAAATCAGTTGTAATAGATAAACGAAACAGGTTGCTGAACACTGGGATTGCTTCGCGGAAATAATAGAATATCTGAAACAAAATAAAAATCAACTAGTCAATAATCATCAACCGAATGCAGCCTTTGGAACCAAAAACCTCAAGAAACGTTTTCATGTGGTAACAAGATGTAGATTCTAGGTTCAAATTGCAATAATAAACATCTTCCATAGAAAGAAAAAGAGAAGATATCATTCTTTACCTCTGAAGTTTCAACAGATGATAACTCTAAGACTTCAACATTCGCTAACCCCTTAATCAGATTTGTTGGATTGCTAGTACCAAAATTTAAACTAAGATCAAGCTTAGCTTCGACAAGGGATTCAAGATTCACAAATGGATACTCTTTTGGAACTAAATCAGTGTATTCTAAGTAGGCAAGGCTCGGAGTATCGAACATCATGTCCCAAAACTCAAACTGATCAATACACTTGATAGTAATTTTCTTTAGGGTCGAAGAGGACACAGTGCGACAGTTTCCATATTGCCAGCTCTCACCACCACAAATGGTTAATTCCTCAAGCACAGGGGAAACAGAAAGAAGCTTTCCCAAAACACAATAATCAGTATAATAGAAACAAATCCCATCAAGATAGAGAGTCTTAAGTGATGGAAGAGAAACATAGTCAGGCATCATAGCCTCAAATCCTTTTGCTAGTTTCAGCTCAACCATTGTCTTGCAAGTGAACATCTCAATAGGCACTGAAATCGCCTCTTCATGAGCGATTACGTTTATATCAAGATTTACGACACCACGCTCCAACACGTCAATCATCCAGCCGGTATATTGACCCGAGTAGATACTCTTTCTACATTTTAATGAGAACTTCCTAATGGGGAAATTGCCTGACACAACCAGTACTCTATCCACAAAATCGATGAAACTTTGTGCACAACCCACTTCAAGATCATCAACTAAAAGAAGATTCGGTGTCAAGGCAAACAGATAACGCCATCTTTTTGAGAGAACAGATGTTAAAGCAGACTCTTTTGTCGGAAGGAAAGATAGAATGTGGCAAATTATATCATCTGGTAGACTGTTGATCCTGTCCATCCTTTTTTCCAAACCCTAAACCCAAAAAACCTAATGGTCGCAGGTTCAAGTCCTGCTATACCCAAACCTACCTTACCACACTATATAGTAAAGATGCGTAGTAGCGTTCTAAGATCACTGAGGGGAAGGTTGGTCATAAATTTGGAGAGTACACGGAAACTCAGACTTTCGAGAACATCCTAATTTAATCTGGATTATAATTTTCAGATCGCCACCACTGCAAAATCTGCACATAAAAAAAACTGTGTGAGATAAATAACTTTGCAGAAAATTTTCTCTTCGGTGCAACTCTGCGAAGCCTTTTTACCAAAAAATAATAAAAAAACTCTGCGAAACGCTGAAACCTATGTTTAGATGAAGAACAGAGGGAGCACGTGGTGACTCTTCTTTTTTCCTTTAACTCAATATATATATATATATATTTTTTTTTTAATTCCTGACCAAACAAATTTATAAATTGGGCCCATTTTATACACAGAACAAGGCCCATCAAAACATTGCATAATACACTTTTATCTATGCTCTCAAGTCTCAACTCTCAACTCTCAACACCAACCAACAATGAATAATGATCCATGCTACGTATATGGTAAACATTTGTTATTTCATTAAAAAATCTTCTCAATACGTCTCTTTAACAACCCATATGTTATGTTGTTGTTTAGATGGAAAAAAAGACATATGATGTATGTTTGAAATGCATAGCCGAGAGGAAGATACGACACTATTCGATAAAGCTTTCTCCATGATTCCTTCTCGACGTAAGCCATGAGTGGCAGAGTCAGAAATCCTAATGCAAAGAAGAAAAAACCGTATTGCCCTGCTTGTCCCCGCCATTTTCTACCGACGACCTCGGTCGCGAGTCCGATCACACTACAAGACCCGATCCCCGATCTGAAAAAACCGTTTGCATAACGCAAGTACATGTAAGTAATTTTACCCAAAAAAAAAAAAGTACGTGTAAGTAAATCCAAATGTTTGGGGAGAAGGAGATCATAAAGGCCGTGACAAAGGCCAACACACATGAGAGAAACAGAGTATTTTTCCGACCAAGCCATGAATCAGCAAGATATCCATAGACACCGGAACCTGTTGAAGTTACAAAGTCACCTATGAGAATCATGTAAATATATCAAATCTTCAACAAATCTAAACAGAAAATGACCTTTAGAAGTACTAACAGATAAAAAGAAGAAATAAAATGGCCTCTCTAAGATAGAAGACAACGAAGTAGAGATGCATATAAACAACGGAAATTTATTTCACAACGAGCTTAGTTTCTTCTTGTTCGTCTTTCCAAACCTAAATTCTTCGCATCTTTTTTTTCTGTTTCTGAAACTTTTCTTAACAGTGAGAATATATATATGAAAGTTTTGGGCCTTTAGACTATATGCGGTTGCACACTTGCACACCTTCAAATGCCGACCATGAAGATTTCTTGTAATATAAATCAGTTTTTTTAAAAAAAAATTAATTAAGACTCTTACCAAATAGTGAGCCAATAAAGAAGAGTGTGGAGGGAAGAGCAACAAGAAACTTATGTTGACATAAGAGATTTCACTCAGACAGGGCCGGTCCGGCGATATAAGAGGCCTAAAACATTTTTTAAAAATGTGGCCTTTAATAGAAAATATTAAAATAATTTTAAAAGTGTTTACGGTCTAAAAAAATAGACAACGAATACTTATTTATGAAAAATAATTTTTCCTCCTTTTTTTTCGGCGAACTCATCCATAATTTTCTCATAATCAAGTTTATCAACGATATCTTTTTCAATATATATCATTGATAATCCATTCAATCTCTGTTGAGACATAGTAGACCGCATATAGTTTTTTATCAACTTCAACTTTGAAAAACTTCTTTCTCAGGAGAATCGAATTGGGATCAACAATATCCGATACGCAATCCATGTATTTGGATAACAACCCTCCATTATTTTCAGAAAGATCAACACATCTATAGCCCTTTTGACTTCTATCGGTAAAACTTCTCTTATCATGATTCTCTCCATTGCTCATTTTTCTTGTATACGATGAATAAGAAAAACACCTACCAATGTTGTCTTTGAAACCATCAACGGTAGTTTGTCGGAGGACCTCTTTCCACCAAAATATCTCTTAGTCTTTTCTCAATTCTTTTCCAGTTTCCAGGATCACTAATATCGTTGAATTCTTCATGATTTTTATCCTCATTCTTTTCCATGTTCTCCTCTCTATCAACATTTTCTTGTTCTGTATCGACATGTACATCTTCTTCACCATTCTCACAAGCATCAGTCTCAATTTTATCATCATTGATCTCATCTTCAACAACCACAGATTTTCTGACAAACTTAAGCATAGAATTAGCTTGTGATTTCACAAATTCTTCGTCTTTCTTTTTTTTCTTTCTTTTTTCCGATCCATGAGCATGTTTTCTGGTGCTTACAGGAGGCATTGAACTGCAAAAAAAAAAATTATTAGGAGTTAGATTGTTGACAAAATTTGATCTTTAATTTAAAAGCTAATTTGTTAAGAAAAAGAAATAAGAATTATACAAGCAAAAAAAAGAAATGAGAGTTAAAGAATTGATGTTATTGTTTGTGGAGAACAAAGGTTGAAGAACCTAAAGCGTCGCTTTTATCTATTAGGATTTTAAAAAGAGAGAACAAAAAAAGGAAAAAAAAAAGGAAAAGAGGAGGTTTTGAAAGGGAAGAAAAAAAAATCTCTACGGCGACAAAGAGAGAGAAGGAAAGAAAAAAAAAAAAGGAAAGAGGAAGTTTCGAAAAGGAAGGAAGGAAGAAGAAAAAAAAAAGTCTTGAGTGTCGGAAAAAAAAAAAAAAAGTCAGAAAAGAAAAAAAAAAAAATTAAAAAGAAGGGGCCCCAAATTTGGAGGCCCAAAGCCAATGCTTCTTCGGCTTTACCATTGGGCCGGCCCTACATTCAGAAACAATAGTGCTACTCTTTCCTCCAATCCACTCCCATTCTCCAGTTGGCAACCCACGAAAAGACGAGCGCTCCACAACGGTGTGTGTTGCTACAAGCCTCGCAGCGGGCTGAGCGTCGGAATATATGGATATAAGACTGGTTTGGGCATTAAAGACCATAGGGACAGATACCAAGAGAGCATGCAGGATATTGGCAAACCCATGTGGTCCTATGTGTTGCTCCATCACCTCGTCGACGGTAAGTACTTCATACTTGTTAGTTGTTGTTGTTGTTGCCTTGTTGCTTCTAAATCATTTGATGTGTTTGATATCACGATCTCTTGAGCTTCTTCTTTACCTTGTTTGGAAGTATCCATTCTGTGTTTTTGTTTGTTTTTCTTTTTGATAAAGAGTAAATATCATTTATAATGAACGTTTTGGTTTTACAAGAAGCATAACCAAAAAAATGATCCCATGCCAAAAAAGTTAAAAACATGGAAGCATATAACATTCGAGATTCATTTCATCGACTAGACTTTAAGCGATGAAGTTTTCGGTAAGAAGATGAAGTGATCTCGATCTAGAGACGTCCTAAGTGAAATCAAGACAAGAAAAACAGAAAAGGTAGCAAGATAAACTTTAGATCGACGATAAGCAAAGAGAAAGTCCTTTCGACGATAGCCCGAAATAGGCAGAAGCGGAGCTACACGAGCAATTAGCGGCAGGCAATGCTTTCTCACTCTACCAAGCTCCTCAAGTCAGTAGCACAGAGCCTAGCAACATCACATCCTCTTAAAGCCATACTAAAACCTCCAATCGCAAAACACCAATCAGAGAAAACTTTAGATCGACGATAAGCAAAGAGGAAGTCCCTTATACGATAGCCCAAAACCAGCTGTAGCGGAGCTACACGAGCAATTTGCGGCAGGCAATGCTTTCTCACTCTACCATACTCCTCAAGTCAGTAGCACAGAGCCTAACAACATCACATCCTCTTAAAGCCATACTAACACCTCCAATCGTAAAACACCAATCACAGAAAAACCTCGACCCTTAATTAGAGATTCTCAAGTGACTTACTTTTCCAGTTAGCTGACGAAAGAGATAAATGGACTATGAAGTAAACAAACCAAGTCAGCCAACAACCTGAAAGTCAAAAACAGAACACGCTGGACCTGCAAATGCATATCAAGACTCGGACAAAATCAATTTAGCAGTGCCAAGTCAACTACTTTGGCTTGGGAGTTTGCCTGAATCACGAGGCTAAAATGTGACCAACGAAAAACCAGAGAAGCCGACTCTAGCAACAACACCACACTCACAAACAACATACTTCAGGAAACAAAATCCCCAGAGCAGACGAGAATTAGTAAACGGACAAGCCGGAGAAAGCAGCCTAAACACTAACCACCATAACCAAAAACCAAACAAACGCTAGAGAAACTCACTCACTGGTAGCAAATGAAGAATCAAAGAGACACAGCGACGCCACCACAAGGCGGGAGTAAATAGAACACAGAGCAAAAGAAACAGCAGGCACGGAGGGAGGGAGAGGCAAGAGCTTACCAACCCTGGCGGATCAAGACACACCGCCAAGCCTTCACATGAAGAAATCCGGCGCACAACAAACGTACGAGAAAGAAGATCAGCCCTTCATCAAACATCTTGTCGGAGAAGATCCGAAACACTATCTGACAAGTCTAATAGCGACGCCACCGAGACGGAGCGAAGAGAAATCGCCGAGATCTACCGTGAAGAAGACTCGTTCAAACCAATTTGCTGTCCCTGAGCAACCTGTGGGAGTGCGAGATCTCCCGGAAGATGGAATCGCCGAGTTCACTGAGAGAATCTGCGACAGTCGGAACCTTTTCATCTTCAGATCGAGCCGCCGTTAACCTAGCCGCACAGCTCCATCTTCTACAACCCGTCAAACCGCCGCAAGGGAAGCGCCCAAACCACGAATAGAGCACAAGGGAGCCATCTCTCGACCACGGCGAGGGGCGCCGGTGGCGAGAGAGGCGAATCGATTTGTTTTTGTTTGTTGGAGAGATTCTTCTTGTTTAAGTTTGATATGTTTTTAAGTAGATGGTCGGGAATGTTGTGTATATTATCACTTTTGAAAAGAGACAATTTAATGAAAAAGGAGTCGTTAATATAATTTTGAATGGCATGTGAATATTCAATAAAAAAAACTATTAGATGTTTAATATGATTACCATTAGTATTATGGTATGCCTATATGAAAACAGTAACTAAGTTGAACTTCCTAGTCTAATTTGATGTTTATTTTATCCATAGTCTCTAGAATTCGTTTGATGACTATGATTTTATTAACACTCGGTTTTGAAATATATCCTCTCTTGGTTGATGATGTAGTAGTCAAATTTTCTTGTTTTAGTGGTAGGCAAGAAAATATATTATTCTTTTGAAATATGCTTCAGTTGTTCATATGTATAAATTTATCTATCTTTCGTATAAATTTAAAATATTTTTAGAAAAATAATGGGATGTTATTTCGATGACACACGGTTCATAAATTATAGAGTTTTAATAAATTGGTTGTTTTGATATATAAAATGTTTAACATATTTATATCGAATTATAAACTTTTAAATAAAACAACATTGAAGTAGATGTATAATTAAAAACTCTGAGTAAAAGCAGACATAACAAAGTTAATACGGTAAATTTGCAGATGTATAACAAGTTTTTTTTTTTTCTTTCACTAGTAGATATCGCGATTATATCATCACTAGTCCGTTTATCTTATATTTTGATTCAGGATCCGCTCATATATGTGTTTTAATTAAAATTACGTACTTGATAAAACAGTACAAAGCTAGAAAAAGGGTATCCATACGTAACACACACCATAGTCTAATTGAAATGATATAATAGTGATCTAAGAATGCACTCCATGAATTCGTGTAGCAAATAAATGACGTTAGGCATGGTCGTGTCCGTTTTGAAGTGGATTGCATAGTGATCAGAACCCTAATAAGTCAGATATGTTTCGAAGTTCTAGACGATTTTACGAGTAAGACGATGAAATGATATTTTTTGGTTTTATGGATCTTACGAAGGGAAACGATAAATGGTGATGCTTTAAAACTCTTAATTAATGTGGACGTTGGCTCAGATTTTGCCAACTTTCTTGATGGTTTTGTTACCAAGAGACTCCGCTTTCGAGTAGTGATCTTTGTGTGTAGGGAACTTGACAAATACTTGCGTGAAGCAACTGACTCTTACACTTGTAAATAACCATGGAGATGGTATAAATCCCGGCACAGCGATGGATTACTACATATATCAAAATTTCGCTCTTAAACTATCTGGGTGTAGATTGTTAAACTTCTTTGAGTAAGTTTAGTTTAGATATTGAGGGACAAATCACTAATCAGATTATTGACTTAATGTAATAAACTGTGGTTCGGTTTTTTATATAGATTTATGCTTTTCTTTGCATAGATCTCAAGTATGTAGCAAACTTATGACTATGTCTATGTTTTGATTTGTTTATTTAATTACTACCGTGTATGCAAAGAACTTGACAGCCTAGATTTGTTCTGTACAAAAATCGCAGTGAAAGTCTCAAGTTTTAAACATAAGACATTACAATTTAGTGGGGAAAAAAGCTTTTCAAAGTAAGATTGTTTCATATATAAATATTAGAAAAGCTTGGTTGACAAAAAAAAAAATATATATATTAGAAAAGCTTCCGTGTTTTCGGTTTCGTTTTGTCTGTGTAATTTCATCCGTATTGTATTTTTTTTTTGGTTATGATAATACGGTTGTAGTTAATGGTCAGGTACCTTATTTTGGGTAGATATTTATTATAATTTTTTTTAAAAAAAATTGTTCGATATTGGACCAATCCTTTTGAAAAGTAAGAAAATGTGAAACATATTGATGGTTTTTTCCTTTTCTTTTCAGTAATGTTCTTATCACCAATGTTTAAACTGTTTAAACATGTGGAAAAACATCGCAATAATTTTACTTTTCTTTTTCTTCAAATGACTCAGTTTTTTTCTTTTTAAAAAATCATGTTTTTGGGAGCTTGTTAGGTGTGAAGGCCATCATATTGATTTTTGCAGATATCTATCAAATCGATATAAAAATTTGCAAGATTCTAAGTTAATGCTAGGAAACAATTTTCTTTATTTTGTTTTGTTTATGTCCTCTCACAATTGGCTAAAAGATGTTAAGAAATATAAAGGATCCTCTTCCACAACTTAGAGTTTATTCTCTCTAAATTTTGTCCAAAAGGGATTCACAAAATCATACAATGGTCAACTTAAGAAAAAAAAATCAATAAAAAAACTTAAATGAAATGATGAGAAAAATATTCCCTTTAGTTACAAAATAAAAACCTACATATATTATGATATGGGTGTTGTCCGAGTCTTATTTCAGATTTTATTTAGGGATATCATGTTTGGCACTTAAATATCGATCAATTCATATCGACATAATCATATTGCATTATTTTTATTAATTTCAAACCAAATATTATGTCCTTTTGCCTTAGCCTTCTTGCAATTCGTATTCGTTAGAAAATGTTAAAGTTGAGACAAAAGGATCCCCCAAAAATACGTTGTCCATATTTTTCTCTCTAGATTTTGTCCAAAAGCAAAAGAGATTCACAAATCACACAATGGTCCACTAAACAGAGCGCCTTTATTGCATACAAATAAAAATCAATTTAATAAAGAAAACTCAACTGAAAACGATGACAACAACTTTAAAAAAACGTCCCTTTTGTCGCAAAAAAAAAAACCCTTGTTCACGTAAAGAAAATATTAAGGTAACCTCGTAATAATTTAACGCAAATAAAAAAAGACCACAAGTGGTAGACTATGTTTGTTATTAATAAATAATATAATTTGAGCTATATGTTAAATATTTGTATTAATATCAACAGTCATGCCATTATTCATATAAAAATTTAGTAAAGTATAAATGAATCACTAACGAAAGAAGTAGTATTATATATGATTTTCCACACAAAAGATATAATAAAATAATGTTAATCATTAAACTTGTTTAGAAAATATAATTTTTAAACTAGAATCTATAGAAGTCGATTAATTGAGGAATGTTCACCGGTTTTAGAACATTGAGTGATAAACAATGCAAAATATTGAGTAAGTAGAGAAAGAAAGAAAGAAAAAAAAAAAAAAAGAGAGAGAGAGGTAAAATTACTAAAAGAAGAAGGAAAGTTCCACGTCACGAGGGAGTTGTCGCTGTCGGATTGAAAGAAACAGACCAAAACAAAGATCTTTGAAATCTTAAAAGATTCGGTGCCCAAAGATGTTGACCTTCAAGACACACCTTTGATTTTTTTTGTTTTTCTGACACTTCCCAACACATAACATCAACACTTGACCCAATTTTTAAGATTTTGTTTCCCTCTACAAAGATCTTACCCGCAAGATCCGATCTTCCGAATCTCTCTATAGTACTTACTTATTAAACCCCACCACAACTCTCTTCCATATTTATTTCACCTAACCTAACTTTTTTCTTCCTCTTCTTGTTCCTTTTATCACATTGAATTCTGAGTTTCCTCTGCCTTCAATCCAAATCCAAAGCTTTCCTTCTTCTTCCTAACCAATGGCGGTCGGTGAGGTTATGAGGATGGAGATTCCCGCCGGTGGAGATTTGACTGTTACTTCCCCGGAGTTACATGTTCTCGCCGTTGATGATAGTATCGTGGATCGTAAAGTCATCGAGAGGTTGCTTCGAATCTCTTCTTGTAAAGGTAAAATCTCTCTCTCTCTCAGCTCTGTTTTTTTGTTGGTTATAAGTTTTTAACTCTCCTCTGTTTTTTTTTTTTACTTATGAGTGTCTCTTGTTTTTGTTATCTCAGTGACAACTGTGGAGAGTGGAACTAGGGCTTTGCAGTATCTTGGCTTAGATGGAGACAAAGGAGCTTCTAATCTCAAGGTAATTAAGAAAAATTCTTCCCTTTTATTTTTGTTATCTAAAAATAAATCTGTTTGTTTACTGAGAAATCCTATGGAAAGAGAGCGAGACTTTTGCTCTTGCTTCTTGTCTTTATGATCATACGGATTTCAGAATAGATCAGTCTTTTTAGTTTTTTGGTAATAAGATCTGATTTTGTCAAAGTGTGGTTTTATTAACAATTCTGTGATTCGTTTATAACAGGATTTGAAGGTGAATTTGATAGTGACGGATTACTCAATGCCAGGACTAACAGGGTATGATCTCCTCAAGAAGATTAAGGTAATAATAACAATAATCGATTTTGATATATCAATCTGAGAAAGACTTGAATAAAGCTTCTTTAATGCTCATTACAAACTCCTTTTGATATTTGTTAGGAATCTTCTGAATTCAGAGAAGTACCAGTAGTGATTATGTCATCTGAGAACATCTTACCTCGTATAGAAGAGTAAGTGATCATGTAATGTGTAATATTACAAATCATATCATATTTTCGTCTAAAAGCTGTGATGTTAAACTATGAGGCTAATCTTCTTCTTCTTTACAGATGTCTCAAGGAAGGAGCAGAGGATTTTCTGTTGAAACCGGTGAAGCTAGCAGATGTAAAGCGAATTAAACAACTTATAATGAGAACTGAAGCTGAGGAATGCAAAACCTTGAGCCATTCTAACAAGAGAAAGCTTGTTGAAGAAAACATTGATACATCATCATCATCAACAAGTCATGATGATTCTTCTATCAAGGATATTCAATCTTTAAAACGGATGAAATCAGAACCTGAAAACCTTTCTTCTCTACTTTGAATATATATATATAGAGCCAAGACCGTAGCTAACATTTTCTGTTAATATTCATCATCTAAGTCTTTTGTTCATTCGTTTTTTTGTTTTGGGGTTAATACAAAGACAATGTTTGAGAGAGTCATCACACTACTCATGCTATTGTTTGCTTAAACAACAAAAAAAAGAAAAGAAAAAAAAACAGAATCAAAGGGCTGTTTCAGTTATGGTTCTACTCATGTTAATTCTTCAGCACGACTTTTTCATATTTGTAAAATTATAGAATTAACAGTTACGAGAAAGGAACCAAACGTTAGACAATTATTATTTTTATTTTGTCAACTAACGTTAGACAATTTGGTAACCTAATCCTCCATCTCTTCATTGACATTCACGTGGCAACTCAAAACGACACAATGGACAAAAGTGAATGGTCGCAAACCGGTCTACAGTACGCTTATCGTCATGGTAAAGTCACAACTCTTCTCCATTCTTAAACTCTTCCAAACAAATTGTGCACTTATCACCTATAGAGCTAGTCTTGTAGTATATTTTCTTCGTGAGAGACCTGACAGCGAGCTTGCTTGCGGGTCTAAAGCGTATATGATTATTGGTTTCGTCATCCTCTACAATCTCATCAAAGGAAAGATGAGAAAGACGATCAATTTCAGAAACAGAGCACAGTCTGTGCTATAATCACCTGAGGAAGTCACTTCAATGATACGATGATTGGCTAATTCGGTCAACGCTAACAAATTGGGTTCGTGAGGGAAACCTGCTTCCATCAAAAGATCATTAAGGTCTTCTCTACTACTAAGTCCTTCATCTTCCATGACGTCCTCCGCGAGCCACGTAATCGAGAATGTACGTACAGATTCATCCAACGTGACCATGGTTACACATGCTTTGATTGTGCCAGCATCTGAGACAGCAGGATTACGGTCGATTTCATGACTGAAGTATAATGCACCTCCCATAACGAATAATCTTCGTTTAATTCTTAACCATATATTAGTTTATCACCTTACGACAAAATAAAGCAAACTTGTTTTACTTCTTAATATGAATATGTAATGTGTAAGTGATGCAGAGATTTATGTGATTTTTAATCCAATAGAATAGTAGTCTAATATACAATTTGATTTGTACTCCATTGAAACCCAACATACGAATCGAAGACCCGCTCACAATGTTGTGATTAAGTTGAAATGAATGGTTACAATGGAAAAATAATCAATGTTACAATCATTACAAACTATTCTCAAACAGAGAAAAATTTATATATTTTTCTGAAGGATTGAGACTGTAAGAATGTGATCAGGCTAAGATGTCAAACGCAAGCGATATAAAACCTGCGCTATTGTACGTTTTCAATTGCTAGAAAACCTCAAGTGATTCCGAGAGCGTTTCCTAGCGTTCATAAGCTCCATCAATGATGGTAGGGGCCGAGGCACAGGTGCGTTCATTGATCTGTATAGCTTTCTCAAATCCCCACTAAGATCCTTGCAAATCTCCTTTGAAGAAGAAGAAAAGCTTCTACAAGACTCCTTCTCTATTGGTTCTACTTTAGTATCATCTTGTAAAGACTCAATTACCTCCTTTACATTCAGCTTTTCCAATACCGGCGAGGTTTTGGTGTATACACATTGAGTGTGTATGAGTTTTCTCTCATGTAGTTGATCAGATTCCTGAGAACTTAGCCTTGCTCTCCCAAACAGAGTTACAGGAAGATTTTTTTCAGGGGATAAACACAGAAGCTTCTTCGTCATGCTAGACGATTCGATTACAGGTTCTAGCTTCGATTTTGCAGAATCCAGAATAATTTCTTCACTCATGAGACAGCAACTAAGAGCTACTGTGTGAGTATCAGGTGCTGCAACTGGAGAAACTTCCATGTCGATGTCTAGAAGCTTCCAGAAAGGATCATCAGGCGGAAACCGACTGATGAAACAGTTTTTCTTCACATAGTTCAGTTCCATTGCTCTACAAGAAGGAACTGTTGATACAACCCATTTCGGAGAAAGAAGTTGCATCGCTGATTCCAATTCTTCACGGGATGAATGCATTGAGTAACACACATGCCAAAGACCAAACTCATCCTTGACTGCTTCACTAAACCTAACTTTTCTCTGCTTTTGAATTTGACTTCCACTTTCCCAATAACCTTCGTCATCACAAACATACCACTGAGCGGAAGGGCGGATGATAAGAGGTTCACTATGAAGTTTCGATCTGGCCTCAGCAAGTTTTGCACTTGCTCTTTCATAGAGTTTAGGGAAACCACTGAATATGTGAAACCGGGAAGAAGGATCTTCAGAGACAATTTCAGGAACTATAACCATTAACGATCTGAAACATTCCAAGTTTGTAGCTTTGTCGACATAAATCTTGGAGCCAAACGTTCTAGAAACTTCCAACAGAACATCCTCTTGGCCCAACATATCACAAGCAAGATAGACAACTGGTGCATCTGGGTGGTTCCATATGCAATTGATGATCTGATTCATTGAACAAGAAATCACAATGAAAATGGTGAAACTCGGACACAGAAACGATAGCAATGCATAAAGAAAAAGTGATATGATTAAGCCAAAATCACCTGTCTAATAGCTGAATGATTACTGGGAAACCTCAGAGAGTGAGAGGATTTCCCAAAAGTACAATCCAAGAAAACGTAATCAAGAGAGCATTTAGGTGCCATGCCATGTCTTGTTCCCACAAATTTTCCAGGTAGACTCTGTAGGCAATCCATTGTAAGCCTACAATCACCAGTGTGAAGTATGTTACCGAAACTTCCTTCAAACAAGAACATGACGGCTCCTGAAGTTTTTAAAGTAATGAAATACATCAAATAGGGATCTCAATTTTCACAAATCAAAAACAATCGAAAGCTAAAAAGGAACATACCAGGACAATGATTGGCATCAAAAGCAGTAACCTTAAAATCTCCATCTGGATCATCAACAATCACTGTTTGCCCAATTTCAATTCTCACGAAGAAAGACTCATCAAGCTGCACAAGTATGACAATTTTGAGACAACAGAGAACGAAACACACGAAGAGATAGATAAGAGAGAGAGGAAAAAAAAAACCTGAGGGTGACGTTGAAGAAGAAGAGAGATGGTGAGGGAAGTAGAGTAAATGGGGAAGACGATGTTAGAAGGAGAAATCCCAACGGTGTGATCTTTGTGAGCGTGAGTTAAGAAATGATGTCTCTTTCTTCTCTTCGTCGTCGTGTACGGCCCAAAAGTGTCGACGGCAAATGGTAAACCTCTTGGCATCTCTATCGCCATTTTCTACTCCTCCTCCTCGACGGCCGTCAAATTTCCGCTAATTAGGGTTTCTGCTTCGCCGGTGAAGACGAATCCCAGATCCCTACGACGAAGATATTTTGTGCACAAGCGAGGGAATTTTTCCCTCCCAGTCTTTTTCTTATAATTTGATGATCTAATTTACACGTATATACATTTTTTGGTCGAAATAAAACGTTACTAATTAACCAAAAATATCAAATTTAATTAATCACATGAATACAAATCTTCAAAAACTCAAACTAATGACCACAGTACACACAACATCAGACATAATATTGCCAAGTGAATAAATAATTCACACCTATAATCATATACAAGGAGTTTGAAAAATGTTTTAATGTTTGTTTGTGGTTTTGTGATACTTGTCCTTGACCCAGCGAAAACCTACAGCAGAACCAGTCTTGAGCTTCTTGAAACCAGAAGAAGCTACAGCTTTGGTCTTGTCTAACCCTTGTTCCATTTTCTCCTTGTACTTAGCCGTGTTCGAGTTCGACTTCGTTCCACCTCCGCCGCTTCTGACGACTGCCCCACCGCCGATTCGGCCTCCTTTGGCAGAGTCGCCGCTATTATCCCATTGGTCAGCCCACGATGCTCCTCCGTCCATTACGCTTTGATGATTCTAAGACGAAAAATGTAGTTGAAATTGAGTTTTTCGTATTTAACCAAAAAAGTAATGAGTATTGATTTTAAGGTGTTTGTGATTGTCTCTCGTTTTCTATGTTGTGTTTATATACGCATTCATATATCAAGAAACGTGTTTTTCTGTGGTCAGACCTTGTGTTCGTGAACAAATATGACTTCTATTGATTTGCTTCTTCTTTAATTTTTTATTTTTTATAGGAGTCAATAATCATCTTCTGGAACTGGAACCTTCGCTGGAAAAAAAAATCATACACAGATTATTCTAATATTAAAGAATCTCTCGTGGAAAAATAGGACAACTTCTTTATATTTTATAGAATAAGGTAATCAATCAATCCATTAAGGAAACTTCTTCAAATTCGCCGCGGCAAGACGAAGACCCTTCAGTATTTTGACTTATAGACCCTGAAGTATAGATATTCAAGCAAAACGACTTTTTTCTAAGAAAGTTTCTCGAACTAAAAGAATCTGATTTTCTCATTAGTGGAAAAAAAATATGGAGATAAGATAACAAAAAAATGTGGATAATTGGAAATTGCTCTGTTTTCCAGGCTCGGAGAATCGAAGCCGGGCATGTGTATATATATATTTATGCTTGTTGGATTCCAAAACTAGCCCTTGATTCGGAGTAAATTAGCGTGGTCGTACCCTTAGTGCTTTTGGATTAGTCAAGGCATACAGAGAAACGACGCCGGACGACCAAAATTACCAAGTGTGAGAAAAAAATCTAAATTAACGACCAAAATTAGTTTTTTTTTCCCATTAGTTTATAAGCTTCAGAATGGGTGTATATATGTTTTACTACTACAGCTAATTTCTCTAATCACCCATTTTTTTCCCCGGATGGATCAATTGAAATTGATGATAGGATCTTCGAAGATTACGTGTGAGTCAAGGAACATCATCACACTGACTCTGCTGCAACAGTTTCTTCTCCGAGAATGGTAAAAGCTATGCCAGCAAAGAAACAACAACAAAAAAATAGAGGTCAGAATCTTGAATATTTCTGGAAGAAACCCACGCAATTTTCAGGACAATTTTTATACAGAGAATGGTAATAAAAACACATGGGCAGTGACCAGAAACGGTCACAGCAAGAAGAAACCAAAAGTTCTCCAGAAGCAAAAAATGGATATTTACTTATTTAATTTACAACTAACCTGACGAGCGACCTGAGCTACACGTCGACTATCTCGAGATGGTTCTGTACTGGTGAAAGAATCCAGGTAACCGTTGTCTTTCTTACCAGTCTTTTGTCTCCTGTTTCCAGTTTCATCATCATCCTCTTGTGAGGAAGAACCTCCTTCTTCAGGGCTGCTGCTGCTGCTTCTTCCATCCTTTTGACGCTTCCTATTATATGAGAATTTGATACACGGTTTCTCCGAAGGCGACAAAGGTGTAGTAGAAAGCTCAATATCCGTCTCTTTTTCTTCTTCCATCCTTGCTTCTGTAAGTGATTCCACATCAGCACGATCTCCACCGGGCGTGTTCCTTTCTAATGACTCAGCTTCTCTGCGTCTACTTAGTATGGAAGGAAGAGTATGAAGACATGGATCTTTATTCTCTTTGTAAGAACACCGGTTAATACTAAGAGCTCTGTCACTCATATGTGATTTGATCCCATTAGCCACTACTGATCTCTCATGGTTGCTAGAGTCCTCACGTACTTCTAAAGAAACTGCTTCATTGGCGTTTTTATCCTCACTGCCAAGATTTGTTTGACGATCATTTGTCAATTTCTCCAGGAGATAACGTGATTCTCGTAACTCCGTCCTTAGCTCACCTACTATATCTTCAGCTTCTCCAAGTTGAGCTTCAAGTTCCTCAATCTTTTGCTGCTTCTTCAAAAAAATAATTTCTGCCTCCTTGACCTATAACCACAGATTTTTTTAATGAAATAGATTTGAAAAGAAAATGCAACAGATAAAGGAATTATACAGCACAGGTGATTATGAACTCTATCCTCAAGAAATGTGCTACAGTCTCAAATTAAACAGCTTTGATCAAACTGTGAGTTACTGTAATAAGTGTAAACCAAAGAACAGATTCTCACACTACCTAGGTACTCCCTACAAAAGGAATTCCTCAATTTTACGGTTGATTCCGAATTTACTGCTAAAATATATTTGACACAGGTCGTTTTGCACATTATGTTTCTGCACTACAATGACCATTAGGTTTATTATAGACGGGTGAGCAAAGACTTAAAAAAGAATAAAATCTCTTTCCAAAACAACATTTGAACTACTATAGATCTAGGGGATGTGAGTGTATGGAAATCAGAAATGATATCCTTGCAAGGCTAAATCATCATGGGTAAAATTACAATATCAATTGAGTTGAGGTACATAAGAATTAAGCAAAGTGTAAGTCTCCAGGTCATAAACCTGACTCAGATAAATAATTCACAAAAAAACTTTCTCAACAGCGCTTTCAATGGAGCAAAAACACAACGAAGAAACGGTGGCCAAAGCATATAATTCTGCAAATGGCGGAAGATTTTACAAAGGATGTAAATAAAAGCTCATTGTCGTCACACAAAACTCAGAAATGTCAAAACATAATCCTCAAATCAATGTCAAAACATCAGCTCATGAAACAACTTAGATGATGAAAAGTTTCTCAAGTTTAAAGACTTCACAGAAACAAATCTACATTTTGTAAATTACCTTGGAATCATACATCTGTTTAAGCCTAAGACATGTACGGAGAGCCTCATCTCTAACTGCCGCAAGCTCTTGCTGATACCCACTCGCTTTCTTCTCGGCTATCATCACACGCGCCGCCGCCTCCTTCGCCGTATTCAGTATTGTATCGGCGTAAGCCTTCTTCAAGGCGGTTAATTTCTGCTACCCGGAGAAAAAAAAAAAAAACTAAACAATTCATCGCAAATATGCAACCCAGAAAAGAAATGAAAAAAACCCATATCAATCAATATCCGAAACAATCAGAGCCAATAATCCTTGGTAACGAGAAACGAAACCTAAAAGAAACAGAGAAGAAACTAAATTTTGTTTTTTTTCAATTGGGAACGTGAAGTCGAAAACGGCGGAGATTTAGGGATTAAAAATGGGATTTTTACCTCTGGATCGGTCATTAGGGCTGAGAATGCGGTTACCGAGAGGCGATTTATTTTCCGACCGAATTCGCGAAGAAGAAAAGAACGAAGTAGAAGAAGGAAAAAAACGGTGGTTTGGTTTTTTTTTTTCCCTTATGTTTTTGCCTTTTGCCTTGAAAGAATCTGTCAGTTAGGAACGGAAAGGATATAATTACTTTCTTACCCTTGACTTTCCCAGTTTATTACGGAAACCCCACATTTGTGTCGTCCCTCGTCCGTACTTTCACAAAATGTAAAACGACGGTGCGGTTTCCCGTTTTCCCGTTAGATTCATCTTATCATCTACGTTAGATTATTATGTTGTTTTTATAGATCGTTCACAAACATATAAAGAACGATTTCACAATCTTCTAGCAAGTCTGTGACTTAGTGTAATACGTTAAAAAGTATCCTATAATATGGTATGAGTCAATATTGTCTTGGTGTTGCCGTGTGAGTGTGGAACAACTCTTTAAGGTTTTCAAATACCTTAAGGGCTTGGGCTTGTCAAAGTGGGAAGTGGAAGATCAGTCGATCTTTTAAAACCTGTTTGAACAAACATTATTATTTTCCGTTTAAGTACTCAATCATGTACTCTCTCATGATCCACGCCTTCTTCTAAAATCCTGATTTAGGAAAGTCACAAACTCATCCAAATTGGTTAAAGCGACTACTAAAAGGAGAAAAGTTTTATTTTTAATGGCTTTATATAAACAACTCCTTTAACTTCTTCATCTTTGTGTGCAACCAAGAAAAGGTAATGGTGGCTTTCATTCCTGACCAATATTTGTGCTTTTCCTTCTCACGAAAATGTTTGATTAATAATTAGGAGATTTTTTTTTAAAAAATCTTTGTTAACGTGCATGTTGTTGAAGTTGAACCCCCATGCTTAAACTTGAATGGGATGATCATGACACCACGTTTTTAAGTACAAACCACTAGCTAGAATAAAAGGTAAAGTTCATATATATTTCTTTACGTTTTTAAACCACTAATTTTAGTTAATTATTTCTTTATCAATAAAAGTTGAAAATTGAGACAAAGACAATGAAAAGTACAAAAAGATTGGAGAAGAAAAACAGAGCCGATAGAGATAGAAGGCTAAGTTCGTGTGATTAAGCAAGATTGGAGAAGCTCATCATACTCTTTTCTTTTTCATAAACCGTTTTACACATTTATACCTAGTACAATGAAGTTGGCTCTTACATCATTAGACACTTCATTTTTTTTAGTTTTATGATCATTGAAATTTGGTTTAGATTGAACTTGTAATCTTTTACTGACTTATAAGAACATTTAACCAACTGTTCAAACATTGGTCATATATGAGTACTATATATTTTATGACAAATCATATTTATTCTATCTATAAAAAGTCAACATCTGTTCAGCATCACCATTATCCAAAATTTGTGTGAATTCAATCATTTCTTCATTTTATTTGAAAGAATGCGGTTAAACTATACTTTATATAATTTTTTTTATTTATTAAGATGGAATTTAGAGATTAGGGGTGTGCAATGTGAATCGATCAGTTTGAACACTATGAGGAGATTCATATATTAATCATTCTTCTAAAGGATCATCATTATATATGGTTTTAAAAGGACAACTTGTAAGAGGAATTAATTAAACTTTAAAAGGCAATTAATTGATGGGCAAACAAAAAAAAAGAGAATTGATGGATACATAAAATACTATTAAAAAAGATGAGGATATCATGTATTCATGTGCTCCCATTGGCCCCATGTCTTCATCAAATATTTTTTTTATCAATCATTTAATTATAACCAGAAGTAAATTGTCGCGTAAATACTTCAATGTTTTTTAAAAAGGGATTTGGAGGCATTAGAGAACGAAATAAGGACGAAGTATTCTTCTAACAGATTGAGTTTTCCAAGGTAGTTTTTGGTTGCTTCTGTGATTCGTTGCAAGTTCGCTAAAATAAGAAATAGTTTATATAAAGGTAATCAGGTTGGATGTAATTGGGAATCGCACTCATGAGTTGACCATATTCGTTTACTTACATTACACTATAAAACACACTTATAATACCATGCATCTTAACTAATCTCTACTACATAGTTTCTCATTGCGCATAACGGCATAAGTCCTTTACCAACTTTCCTTATTCCTTATATATTATTTAGAAAGTAAATTTATAAATAAACATTAAAAAGTGTTAATATTTACATTACATTTTCATTACTTCAAAGAACAAATTTTAATCTCTCATTAAGGGTATTTTAGTCATTAGTTATTATGAGATCATTTATTTAATTAATTAATTAATTATAATTTTCGTTTTAATTAATTATTTTTTTAATTTTTTTTTAAAGTAGTTAAAAATAGATTTTAGGAAGATTTTGTTGATTTAATTAAACACACTAATTAAATTAAATTAAATGTAGATTTAATTTTCCAAAAATAAGAGATTTTATGTAGAATGCGATTTTTAAAAAAAAAAAATTTAAGTAAGAATTTATGTAGATTGTCGATTTTTTTACTTCTTTATAGATTATAATTTTTGTTTTAATTAATTAATTAATTTTAATTTTTTTGAAAAGTAGTTAAAATATATTTTATGAAGATTTTGTTGATTTATTTAAGCCCACTAATTAAATTAAATTAAATGTGAATTTAATTTTCCAAAAATAAGAGATTTGATGTAGATTGTGATTTTGTTTTAGAAACTTTTAAGTAAGAATCTATGTAGATTGTCGATTTTTTTTTACTTCTTTATAGATTATAATTATCGTTTTAATTAATTAAGTTATTTTAATTTTTTTTAAAGTAGTTAAAAATAGATTTTGCGAAGATTTTTTTGATTTAATTAAGCACACTATTTAAATAAAATTAAATATTGATTTTATTTTCCAAAAATAAGAGATTTGATGTAGATTGCGATTTTTTTTTTGGAATGTTAATGTTAGTTCCTCTTTATAATATCAAATCTATTAATAGATTTTTAGTAGATTTAAAAATGTTAGTTCAAATCTGATTTAGTTTAACATGGTATACAATTTGATGTACAATTTAACATAATAACTAGGATATATCCCAATGCTATAGCACGAGCAAATTGCAATTATAGAAAAATATCCCAAATTTATAAAATCAGAATATTAGAAAATTGTAATTCTTCCAAAACTTTACGAAAATTATAATATCAGTTTTTATAATATCGAATCTTTGTAATATCCGCGTAAACATTTTGTAATCAGAAATATAAAACCAATCACGATATTTTCTTTGATTTAATTAAAAAAAAGTAAAGTTTTGAAAGATTATGACATTTTAAGATATTAATTAAGATTTTTTGGAAAGTATTAACACAAGATATTCCAATATTGATTTTGTATAATATATTTTTCTGTTGAAAGATAGTATATCTATTAGCGATATTGGATATTGCGATATAATGTTCATAGCAGAAAATTTCTGGATATTTTTTTATTTGAATTTTAATTATATCTTGTTCTGTTTTAATTACCAAATTTTACGATTTAAATAGATTTGAAAATTAAATTACAATGTTACATTGTTATGTTAAATTGTACACCATGTTAAACTAAATCAGATATAAACTAACTTTTTTAAATCTACTAAAAATCTATTAATAGATTCGATATTATAAAGAGAAACTAACATTAACATTCCAAAAAAAAATCGTTATCTACATCAAATCTTTTATTTTTGGAAAATGAAATCAACACTTAAATTAATTTAATTCGTGTGTTTAATTAAATCAACAAAATTTTCACAAAATCTATTTTTAAGTAATTTTCAAAAAATTAACATAAATTAATTAATTTAAGTGAAAATTATAATCTATAAAGAAGTAAAAAAAAATTGACAATCTACATAAATTCTTACTTAAAATTTTCTAAAAAAAATCGTAATCTCCAAAAAATCTCTTATTTTTGGAGAATTAAATCAACATTTAATTTAATTTAATTAGTTTGTTTAATTAAATCAACAAAATCTTCGTAAAATCTATTTTTAACTACTTTAAAAAAAAATTGAAAAAATTAATTAATTAAAACGAATTAATTAATTTATTAAATGATCATATAATAACTAATGACTAAAATACCCTTAATGAGAGATTAAAATTTGTTTTTTGAAGTAATGGCAATGTGATGTAAATATTAACACTTTTTAATGTTTATTTATAAATGTACTCCCCAAATAATATATAGGGGATTAGACACAAGAAGATAAAAGTTCCGATTTTTAATACTAATTACATATTCGAAAATATTTGTTTTTTTTGTTTAAAGAAACAATAATTATCAAGTAAATTATCTCGTAAATAATTTTCATATTCGAAACAAATATTATTAACAACTAAATTATCTCGTAAATAAAACTGATTTTTATACCTAATAATATTACCGATTTTTTAAGTTAACATAATAATTACTGATTTTTTTTATACTAATGTCCATATAAAACTATTAAATATAAATGTTAACCAAAAATTTAGATCCAAAAGATTTTAAAAGTTAGTTCCATGTTTTTTAAGAATATATTTTAAAGTTAGTTCAAAGTTCAGTTTTTTAAAACCAATTACCGATCTTTTTATATACTAATTACCTATTTTTGGAAATATATGGAAATCCGATTTTTTGGAATAATAAGAAATAGTTTTTGGAATAATAACAAATAATAACGAATAGTTTTCGGGATAATAACAAATATGAAATAAAATACTGATTAACACATCCAAAAATTATGGAATATTAACAAATTTTTCAACTTTATGGTTACCAAAATTTTTGGACAAATTACAAATATTAAAATTTTTGGATATGTTAAATATTATGATATTATCAGCATTCGGTAACCTTCCGAAACTAATTCTATAAACGGAATTATTTTATGTATTTTTTATTAGATAATCTATGGTATCCTAAAAATTATGGTATATTAATTTTTTTTTCAACTATATGGTTGCCAAATTTTGGTGCATTTATGATTAATATTAAAAAAAAAGGATTCCTATTTTTTGAATAATAAGAAATAGTTTTTGGAATAATAACAAATAGTTTATGGAATAATAACAAATATGAAATCATATACCGATTAACACATCCGAATATCATGGAATATTAACTAATTCTGTAAATTTATGGTTACCGAATTTTTTGAATTTATGATTTAATTAAAATAAGGGGATTCCTATTTTTGGAATAATAAGAAATAGTTTTTGAAATAATAACAAATAATAACGAATAGTTTATGGAATAATAACAAATGTGAAATCATATACTGATTAACACATCCGAAAATTATGGAATATGAACAAATTCTGTAACTTTATGGTTACCGAATTTTTTGCAATGTAATTTCAAAACACGATAGCTTCTTATTACGTGAAATTCTGTAATTTCGATAAGTATAGAATATGGATACTTATCAATATCGATATCTTCTAACTATTCAGTATCTTTAGATTTTATTATGAGAATATTAGAAATATTGTTATCTCTAATTATTAAGGTAAAATTGTTACATTTAAAGTAATTGTAACAATATACAACCATGCATAATGCATTTAAATAAATTTAAAACTTTATTAAATTTTCTGATAAAAAAATTACAAACTTGTAGACAAAACACGCATCAAACCTATTCGTGGAAGCAAAACCTTGAAAAACTTGGAAGCAAAACACTTAGCCATATACTTGGAAGCAAATTAACCCTAGGGGTTGCATAAAAGTATCGAATAAAAGCTTTTATTTAGTGAATTTACTCTCTACAACAAATAGACGCATATATGAAAAAAATGCATGAGCCTCGAATAACGTGTGCCAGCAAATAGCTTAGCTCGTCGTAACTTGATACTGATATAACTACGATATCAATGGCGTTGCTTTTCAACTCTTCCTGTCGTAACTGTAACTCATTTTTTAAACAATTTGTAAACCTAAACCTAGAGAAAAAAAGAATTTGCTGAAACAATGATAGCTAAAAAGAATTTCCAATCAATATTATTAAGGCGATATAACGTAGCAGATGTTAAGAAGCATCAAAACAACATCACAAAACCAAGTCTGCAAGCGAACAAAAAAGTCACCAAGAAGAAGAAAAACCCTAAATGTCTATGAACTCAAAAATATTAAAAAAACATCAGCGAATGATAGGAGAGCTTTTGCAGCCAAAACCTCTGATTTCTCCTTCTCCAGCTGAGCTTCCAGATCTAAGCATTTCTGTTTCACATGATAAAAAAATTAAATTTAGTCGATGGAGGCACACAACAATGAGGATTTGATTAAACGTTAAAAATAAGTACCTTCTTAGTCGATGGTTTTACAATACTAATTCACTTCTTTTTCTTCCTCTTCTCTCTCTCAAACCTTGAAAAAAATAAGAGAAGATTAAAAAAAACTATTGAAATCAAGGGAAAGTAACGGTGATTAGTACCAACAATAATATTGAAATCAAGGTTTCACCAACAATGAGGATTTGAAATCAAGGTTTCACCAAATAAATATAATTTTATTTAGTAGATGGAGGCACACAACAATGAGAATTTGATTAAACGTTTTAAAAAATAAGTACCTTCTTAGTCGATGGTTTAACAATACTAATTCACTTTTCTTCTTCTTCTCTCTCTCTCAAACCTTGAAAAAAATAAGAGAAGATTAAAAAAACCTATTGAAATCAAGTGAAAGTAACGATGATTAGTACCAACAATAATATTGAAACTAATTTTTTAAGTTAACATAATAATTACTGATTTTTTTAGTTCCGGTTTTTTTAAAGTTATATTTTAAAGATAAATATAATTTAAATATTAAAATATGATTATATTTAAAGATAAATATATTTTAAAGGTAATATTTTTAAAGTTGGTTCGAGGTAAATATTTTTTTAAGTTAGTACCGATTTTTAATACTAATTACATATTGGAAAATATATGTTTTTTTTTGTATAAAGAAACAATAATTATCAAGTAAATTATCTTGTTAATAATTTCCATATTCAAAATAAATATTATTATCAAGTAAATTATCTCATAAATAAAACTGATTTTTATAACTAATAATATTTCTGATTTTTTAAGTTAACATAATAATTACTGATTTTTTTAGTTCTGATTTTTTAAAGTTATATTTTAAAAATAAATATAACTTAAATATTAAAATATAATTATATTTTAAAGATACATATATTTTAAAGTTAATATGTTTAAAGTTAGTTCCACATAAATATTTTTTTAAAGTTAGTTCCGATTTTTAATACTAATTACATATTGGAAAATATTTGTTTTTTTAAAGAAACAACAATTATCAAGTAAATTATCTCGTAGGTAATTTCCATATTCGAAACAAATATTATTATCAAGTAAATTATCTCATAAATAAAACTAATTTTTATAATAATAATATTTCTGATTTTTTAAGTTAACATAATAATTAATGATTTTTTTAGTTCCGATTTTTTTTTAAAGTTATATTTTAAATATAAATATAAATATAAGTTAAATATTAAAATATAATTATATTTTAAAGATCAATATATTTTAAAGTTAATATTTTTAAAGTTAGTTCCACGTAAATATTTTTTAAAGTTAGTTCCGATTTTTAATACTAATTACCGATTTTATAAAATATCCTTAATTACCTATTTATTATATACTAATTAAATGATCACATAATAACTAATGACTAAAATTCCCTTAGTGAGAGATCAGAATTTGTTCTTTGATGTAATGACAAAGTGATGCAAATATATACACTTTTTAATGTTTATTTTATAAATTTACTTTCTAAATAATATATAGGGGATGTAACATTGTAATTTAATTTTCAAATCTATTTAAATTGTAAACTTTGGTAATTAAAACAGAACAAGATATAATTAAAATTCAAATAAAAAATATTTCAAAATTTTCTGTTGTTAAAAATATATTGCAATATCCAATATCGCTAATAGACAAACTATTTTTCAACAAAAAAATATAAACGAAATCAATCTTAGAATATTCTGGGTTAATATTTTCTAAAAAACTTAATTAATATCTTAGAATGTCGTAATTTTCCAAAAACTTACTTTTTTTCTTAGGTTAAATGAAAGAAAATATCCTGATTTTATATATAATTTTCCCAATAGAAAATTTACAATATCGTCGAGTATGAAAGATTAGTTTTATATTTCTGATTATAAAATGTTAACAACGGATATTACAAAGATTCGATATTATAAAAACTGATATTATAATTTTCGTAAAGTTTTTGAAAAATTACAATTTTCTAATATTCTGATTTTATATTTTTTGGATATTTTTCTATAATTGCAATTTGTCCGTGCTATAACATGAGATATATCCTAGTTTTTATATCGAAATGTTCAACAACAAAAAAATCACACTAGAAAACACTTTTCTTTTTTTCCCTTTGCGTGTGAGAAGGACCTCGAGACACATTCAATTTGATTAAACAAAAAAAAAAGGCACTTCAGTTAAAATGACAAAAACAATTAATAGAGAGAGACATTATCAGAATATATCCAAAGATAATACATAATAAAATACAACTCATTAATAAATGATAAATTAGATAAATATACAGAGACAAGCAGGTCACCGAGGAAACGAGTGACGAACAAATGATAAATAGACACATGTCATGTTACCGTAACCACACCACAACAGTTTAAGTAATGCCACGTGGCTAATCGTGTTTATAAAAATAAGACAGAAGAAGTAGCTTAGATCCACTCACACCTCGTCTCCTTATTTGTACGGTTCTTAAAAAGATTTAGAAAGGGTAAAACCAAAAGCGACGTAAGGGCAAAATCGGGAAAAGTTGATTTTTAATGGCCGCCGTTAGTAGTTCGTCGGAGACAGGAGGCGGTGGCGCCGTCGGGAAGAGAGATGAGATCATGTTGTTCGGAGTTAGGGTTGTGGTTGATCCGATGAGAAAGTGTGTGAGTTTGAACAATCTCTCTGATTATGAAAAGTCTTCGCCGGAGGATGCGATCCCTAAGATTGTCGTCGCCGGAGC
Organism: Boechera stricta; assembly: GCA_018361395.1. NCBI lineage: Eukaryota > Viridiplantae > Streptophyta > Magnoliopsida > Brassicales > Brassicaceae > Boechera > Boechera stricta. The sequence goes on along the minus strand of CM031539.1, from coordinate 2,592,416 downwards.
TGGAGATGGAGAAGATAAAAACGAAGCGGATGCGGCGGTGCTTGTCGCCGACGGTTACGCCTCCGCCAATGACGCTGTTCAGATTTCGTCTTCTTCCGGCGGAAATCGCGAGAGGAAGCGAGGTACTACTCTTTTTTTTTTTTCTGATTTTGATTATACAGATTCTGAGGAGAGCTAGAGATTCTGATGATTGTATTATCAATCTCGTTGTAGAATGTCTTTGATTTGATCTTTATCCAATTTGTGATTGAATCTATGCATGTTGGATTTGCTTAGCTGATTGATTGGTTTGGAGCTATGGATTTGTCGTCTCTGTTGTTGATTTTTTGTTTGTGTGAACAAATTAGGTATTCCATGGACTGAGAATGAGCACAAGAGGTTCTTGATTGGGTTGCAGAAAGTAGGAAAAGGAGATTGGAAAGGAATATCAAGGAACTTTGTGAAGAGCAGGACACCTACTCAAGTAGCTAGTCACGCTCAGAAATACTTCCTCCGACGAACCAATCTCAACCGTCGTCGGCGAAGATCTAGCCTTTTCGATATTACAACGGAGACGGTAAGTCTCTAATCTTATCCTGATTCATTTTGTTTTAGCTGAAGATAAGATTGATTCCTCACCTTATTCATTTCTTTCCTTATTTGTCATATCTGAGTGAATAGGTGTGTATATGATAGAATTTAATTTTCTTACTTTCTTTGTCTTCTCTGCTTTCTGAAAGCTCTTTCCTTTCTTACAAGTCAATTTGTTTTTAGTATTTCCTCTTTATAACTTAAAGACAAAGTAATATGGAGAAGTGTCATAATGATTTTGGTCAAATTGGGTATATATCTTTCAAGTTGTACTAGCAAGTGGATAAATTCAAGATTGGAGGTATAGATGGAGATATTATTTATAACAATAATGGTAAGTGTGTGACAGTTAGGTCTGATTGGTTTTATCAGGTTACAGAAATGCCCATGGAGCAAGATCAGGCTCAGGAGAACTCACCACTACCTGAAACCAACATCAGCTCCGGACATCAAGTTATGCAAGTTTTTCCTGAAGTTGCTGTGCCGACAAAAACTGAGACTTCACCACAGACATTTAATCTTAACGATTCATATCTGGTCCCAGTAACCTTCCAAGCAAATCCTGCATTCAATCTAAACACAGATGCGGCTCCGTTTTCTCTCAACCTTTCTCTGGCCTCCTCATTTAATCTTAACGAGCAACCCAACTCAAGACACTCAGCGTTCACGATGATGCCAAGCTTCAGTGATGGAGATAGCAATAGCAGCATCATCAGAGTTGCTTAGATCTAAAATCCAAGGTGAATCTACAAGACCTTGCTTCTTTCTTTGTTTCTCTGTTGTAGTAGTAGTAGTATATATTAGGTATAAACAGATGACAAAAAAGAACCCTTTTTTTAAGTCTCAGTCTTGTTTTTGATCTTTCTTTAGGCCTTACTGTGTCAAACTTTTATGTATTTTGTGTGAAAAAAATAATCAGGGGAAAAAAAAGAACAATAACAGAGGAAGGCTGTAGGGATGGACGAACTGTGTTTAGGGTTCTTCATCATCTTCGTTTGTTTGTAAAACCCTCTGGTCTCACACACTGTTATGAGTCATTTTCTGCTGTGTGTGTTTTGTTTTGTTTTGTGGTATGTAAGTTAAAACAAGTCGTGATTCTCATGTGGCCCATCTCAATCAATGGTTGGTGATTTGTGGGATTTTAGGCTTTTGTATATCTTATCTTTTGGGGATACGCTAAACTTTATGTATGGTTCGTCGAATATTTTATCATTATCTATACTGTCATAATAATGTTGCCAGTTTCTTTTTGCATTTTGACTTTGGTGGATTTTTGTTTTCTTTCCCTAGCAAACAGCTTTTTTTGCTTATAGTACATGACAATTAAGGGACATGATAATCCAAAACAACAGAACATAAATTTCAAAGAACAACTCTAATTTTGTCAATTTTCGTTATCTGCGATTAGCCGTTATTTCAGGTATTTTTGGTCAATTCAATTCTATTCTTCCTCCAATCCAAATATAGAAGACTAAAGAATAAAGGTCTCAATCTCTGTTTTTTTTCCCCCTTACTTCTGCCTCCATTTCAATCTTCATGTAACCTTTTTAGATAATTTCTTCATTTTTATTTTGTCTTGTTAATTTCTCTGTGTTTGCTTCTATCTTCGTGATCGCTTTTTGCAATCACAATAATGTCTAACCGTTCCTTCAAGAATTTCATAGAAGAAGAACTTGGAACATTCCCACAGTTTTTCATCTACGCTCTTCTTGAATGGATCCTCATCATTATCCTCTTCATCGATGGTTTCCTCGCTTTCTTCTCTAACCAAATTGCTAAATTCTTCCATCTCAGAATCCCCTGTCTACTCTGCACTAGACTCGACCATGTTCTTGTCAGAAGAAACCCTGATTTCTATTACAACGACTCGATATGCGATGCTCACAAGAAGAATGTCTCATCTCTCGCTTACTGTCATGTTCACAAGAAACTCTCTGAGATCAAACAAATGTGTGAAGGATGTCTTCTCTCTTTCGCCACCGAGAAAGAATCAGATGTTGATACTTACAAGTCTCTTATTGGAATCTTACATAAAGATCTTGAGCTTCTTATCGATGATGAACGTGAGCTTCAATTGGCATTTCCAGTTACGGGTTCTAAGAAAGATGAAAACTTTTATCAGATTGATCACAGAACTAACAATGGCAACGACAGGTTTCAGCAACAGCAATGTTGTTCTTGTTGTGGGGAGCTACTGAAGGTGAAATCCGAGAAACCAAAGAATAATAATCAATCTTTCTTTGGTGCTGCTACTCCTTCTCCTAGAGTTTCATTCAATCAAAGAACTTTGGATTTGTCTCACATCAAATACACGGAATTGCCCGAGGATGAAGATGCTCTTAACACGAAAGGCGCATTGGTAGATTCAATCGATGATAGAACTCCAAGTTTTGTAAAAGGAGGCAACAAATTCTTTGGGATTCCGCTTTCTGATTCGGTGCAGAATAGTCCGCGATGGTCAGTTCGATCTATGAAGAAATCGCTGACTGATCAGAATGGTTCGGAGAGCGAAGTTTTGGATGGAGATTCGATAATTCATCATCTAAATAGACAGGTTAGATTGGATCGTAAGTCGTTGATGGATTTGTATATGGAGTTAGATGAAGAGAGGAGTGCTTCAGCTGTTGCAGCAAACAACGCAATGGCTATGATCACGAGACTTCAAGCCGATAAAGCTGCGGTTCAGATGGAGGCATTGCAGTATCAGAGAATGATGGATGAGCAAGCAGAATATGATCAAGAAGCTTTGCAGTCTATGAATGGTTTGTTGGTTAAGAGAGAAGAGGAAATGAAAGAGCTTGAAGCTGAAATTGAAGCTTATAGATTGAGATATGGATTGTTGGGAGAGGAAGACGAAGAAAGAGGAGGAGCAGAAGAGTTTCTTGATGGAGATTACGATGAAACTAAACTGGTCTCAGATTTGCCTGCTTGTTCTTCAAATCATGAAGATGATTTGGAACAAATGAAAGATTCAGTTGAGGAGTCTAAACCTACCAATGCTGTGATCACAGAGGAAGAAAAAGGTAAGAGATTCATCGGTTATATGTCTCTTTAAGAATCTTTAAGAAACTCTCTGAATCATTTTTGCATTTGTAACAGAGAATGGAAGCAGAAACGATTTGTTAGTGAAGGAAATTTCAGAGATTACAGAGAGACTAAATGCAATTGAATCAAAAGGTGAATTGTTGCAGCAAATTTCAGATGTTTTAGATGTTAGTGAAGGAGAAGCAATTCTATCGCAGAATCTACATATGCTTCGTAATTTCATCGAAATGCCATCAGAATCATGAATGTTTACTTACTTCTTCTATCATCAGAAGAAATCAAACAACGTCCTTGTATCAAATCTGTATGTAACTGATACTGAATTTTTTTATTACAGAACAAGCTAAAAGCATTTTTTTCTGCTTTGTCTCTTACTTCAAATTCAATCTTGAATCTGTTTTTATTTTTATTTTTTTAGAACTTGGTTGAATCTTTCTTTGATGATTCATTGAATCTAAAAGTCAGACGCCAAATAATTATTTTTCCTAATTAAAAACACTATTTATGAAAATCCCACTTTAACAAACCCATAAAGACTTGACCCAACCAACTATTATTGGAACATATCATATTTAGATTCTTACCCACTGATTCCATCATGGAAAATCGTGCATTATCGACCAATGACTCTCAATTACATACTAAAATTTTCCTAAAATTCTCTGAACTTCTCATTTTTCTAAAAGACATCATTAGCTTAAGTCTTGGAAGTCAAGATGTATCTTATGACAGTAAGAAATCTTCTCTGTTTAACAAAAGACAGTTTAACCATCAACTTTGAAATGTTCGTCAGATTGCTTCTTACGACAAAATCAATAAAATGCTTTAGAAAAAAATAGTATTAGTGTTAAACAGAGACAGAGCATCAAACTTGAACCATTAGTAATAAACAAACAATATTTCCATGTCCATTTATTTACCTCAACCAATCTCCAATTATTATTTTATAGACTAAAAAAGAGAAAAAGTCAAAGGAAACTTTGCCAAAGACCAAAATAAACCACTATATATCAACAAAACAGAGGATGCTCTGTTTCATTAATTCTCATCAATAGCTTTATGACTACTCTCCAAATCTCTTCTTCTCTTTTCAGATCTTTCTTTCTAACGCTTTGTCTCTTCGTAATCCCATCTCTCTCATCTGATTCTGATCCTTTACAAGACTTCTGCGTTGGCGATCTCAAAGCTTCTCCTTCCATCAATGGCTTCCCTTGCAAATCAGCCGTCTCCGCTTCTGACTTCTTCTTCTTCGGCTTAGGTGGTTCTTTAAACACCACAAACCCTAACGGGGTAGCCGTGGCTCCCGCCAACGTCTTAACCTTCCCAGGTCTAAACACTTTAGGACTCTCGATGAACAACGTTGAATTCGCTCCAGGCGGTGTAAATCCGCCTCACTCGCACCCGCGTGCAACCGAAGCTGGAGTTGTGATTGAAGGTTCGGTTTTTGTCGGGTTCTTGACTACTAACAACACTCTGTTCTCGAAGGTTATACATGCCGGAGAGATGTTCGTTGTCCCTAGGGGATTGGTTCATTTCCAATGGAATGTTGGTAAAGGGAAAGCGCGTTTGATAACCGCTTTTAACAGTCAGCTTCCAGGATCAGCTGTTCTGCCTAGTACTCTGTTTGGCTCAAACCCTACGATTCCAAATGAGGTATTGACCAAAACGTTTAGGACTGATGATGTTACTGTGAACAAACTCAAGTCCAAGTTTGCTGTTTGATTCGTTTGATTTATGTTTACTCAAATGATCTTTCTCAATTCGATTTTATAGCAATAACTACTTGTGTTTAACAATTGGTATGACAAATTCGAAACTAAAACATTAATAAGATTCATTTCTTTCTCTTCTTTCTTCTCTCTATTATTTGTAATTTTTCTTCTGAAGATTTTATTTGGTCGCAATGTAAACAATTTGATTAAGAGAACTCATTCTCTATCATGTTTACCATCTCTTGGGGATTTTTGTTGATTCTCTGAAAGTAAAATTCTGATGCCAAGTAATCAGTGGTTCTTAATTAAATCATTTGTGCAAAATTCTCTCTTAAAAACCTTAGAGAGATAATGATATTCTTAGGCTACAGTGCGGAGAAGTAGCCTAAGAAGTTTAACTGTCCATGATTTATATTCTCCTTCCCAGGTAGAAAAAGCCATGTATTGATAGAAGAGAGTGGGAAGATGCTCAGGAGAAACATCTTTCAATCAGTCACCCCATACATTCACATCGAGTAAAGTGGTCTACTCCTCCTCTTCATTGCCTAAAATGTAATATAGATGCAGCATGGAAGGAAGACATAGAAGACTGTGGAGTTGGATGGGTGCTAAGAGATGACAAAGGCACTGTCAAATGGTTTGGGGCAAAGACGTATCCTCAGTAGCCCTGGGCATATTAACCGGACCCGAAAATCCGATCCGAATCCGCCCGGAAAAACCGAACCGAACCCGAACCGCCATTATAAAAATACCTGTACGAGTAATGTTTTAAAGTATTTGAAAACCCGACCCGAACCCGAATCGAATCGAATCGGATATCTGTGGGTACCCAAAAATATCCGAAATATAAGTGTATATATATATTAGATATATTGGGTTATTTGGGTATTTTCGGATAGATTAGGATAAAAAGTAACAAATGTTTTAATTTTTTCCGGATATTTCGGTTATCTTTGGATAATTCAGGTAGATTTGGTTAAAACTAACTGATGTTTTAGTTTTTTCCGGGTATTTCGGATATTTTTGGGTAATTCGAGTATATTTGGGTACATTTGGATAAAAATACCCGAACTAGAAACTGAAAATTTTCGGGTATTTATCGGATATCAGTATTAAGTATATACCCAACCCGAATCCGCAAAGAACCGAACCGAACCCGACCCGGTTTTTATAAATACTCGAATGGGTCCTCAACCCCTAAACCCGAAACCCGAATGGACCCAACCTGAACCCGAACGGGACCCCGAACGCCCAGGGCTAATCCTCGGTTGTAGTCTGTCCTTGAAGCTGAAGCAGTGGCACTTTCATGGGCGATTTCTTGTCTTGACAACCTTGGCATTGGAAATGTGATGTTCGAGAGTGATTCCAAAGCAGTGATTCAGGCATTAGAAGACCTTCATAGCTGGCCCTCACTGAAGAGTAACACGATGGAGATCTTGGAGACAAAACGAAGACATCTCATGCCATCATATACTTTCAAAAGTCGAAAAGCCAATATAACTACCTATACTATAGCCAAACGGGCCTCATCTTTTCCGAGTTATCATGCTATTTTGGATAATTGTACTCCCGTAACCAATGGTTGATTGGGATGTTCACAACATTTGTATTCAGTAATCTTAATGATAATTATCAACAAATAGTAGTCAATGAAATTCATAAATCAACTCTTATTTAGATTCTTACCAACTAATTATCACAACGTCCTTACTACGTTGTCACCAGATGGTTTGAAATGTTCTGCCGATTACTCGTCTTTTCCATTGCTTCTTACGACAAAATCAATTAAAAGTTTGTAGAAAACAGAACATCAAACTTGAACCATTACTAATAAAGAAACATTTTTTTTTCCATTTATCTCAACTTTCTCAAATTTAATTTTTTTTTTAAAAAAAAATTACTAGAATTAGTCAAAATACAATTTTCCAAAGACCAGACTAAACCACTATATATCAACGAAACAGAGGATGCTCTGTTTCATCATTCTCATCAATAGCTATGACTACTCTCCAAATCTCTTCTTCTCTTTTCAGATCTTTCTTTCTAACGCTTTGTCTCTTCGTAATCCCATCTTTCTCATCTGATTCTGATCCTTTACAAGACTTCTGCGTTGGCGATCTCAAAGCTTCTCCTTCCATCAATGGCTTCCCTTGCAAATCAGCCGTCTCCGCTGTAAGTGCAGGTTTTACTTAGCAAAGGACAAACTGCACGATGTTGCTGGAACAAGCTGGAAGCTGTTCTAGTCGGAAGAATACTCAAGAAATGATAGTAGCTGATGGGCCTCAGTAAATGATAGTAGCTGATGGGCTTTGGAAGGCTCGTGGATCTAACCTAGGATTTTGATATTGGAGCATATAAATAGATCGAGCTGGTGACAGAAAAACTCACGCAACTAGGGTTTTATTGTGAGAGGCACACATGTGTGTGTGTGGTGTTGTCCCACCAGACAAGATGCGTTTTGTTGATGGTTGTTGAAGATCTACGCTCGTCTAAAAAGACAATTAGTGGTAGTCTTCTTTCATTGTAATTCTAGGAAAGAGTGGTGGATACCATATAACAATTGTAGGTTGCGGTTTTTTCTAGTGAATGATTTCTGGACTAGGTCCCGGGGATGTAGGTTAACCGAACCCCGTTAACAAATCTTTGTGTCTCATCTTCTTTATGTTCTTGCTTGTTCGTTACGCTTCCGCATCGTTCAATCTGGTAGATCTAGGACAAATCCGGTTTTTCATCCGCTTCTGACTTCTTCTTCTCCGGTTTAGGTGGTCCCTTAGACACCTCGAACCCTAACGGCGTAACCGTTGCTCCTGCCAACGTCCTAACCTTTCCAGGTCTAAACACTTTAGGAGTCTCGATGAACAACGTTGAATTCGCTCCAGGCGGTGTGAATCCGCCTCACTCGCACCCGCGTGCAGCCGAAGTAGGAACTGTGATCGAAGGCTCGGTTTTTGTCGGGTTCTTGACTACCAACAACACTCTGTTCTCAAAGGTTATGAATGCGGGAGAGGTGTTTGTTATCCCTAGAGGATTGGTTCATTTCCAATGGAACGTTGGCGAAGTGAAAGCTTGTTTGATAACCGCTTTTAACAGCCAGCTCCCAGGAGCAGTTGTTTTGCCTAGTACTCTGTTTGGCTCGAACCCTGATATTCCAAACGCGGTGTTGACCAAAGCGTTTAGGACTGATGATACAACTGTGCACAATCTCAAGTCCAAGTTTGCTGGTTGAATCTTTTAATTTATGTTTTCTGTAACGATCTTTTGCGCATTATAGCAATAATCGTATACACTGTCTGTATTAAATCGGTATGAAAATTCGAAACTAAACAATAATAAGATTGATCTCTTCTCTCCTTTTTTTTTAATGTAGATTTTATTTGGCTGTGAACTGGCGATATTAGAGAACTCATTCTCTAACAAGTTGTCCACTGTCCAGCTCTTGGGGATTTTTGTCGATTCTCTGAACCTAATACTCTGATGCCAAGTTAAATCATTTGTGAAAAGTCTCTCGTAACAATCTTAGAGACATTAATCAAATGGTGTTCAATGAAATCATAAGTCAACTCTTATTTAGATAGAAGGTAATTAAATTATCACAACATGTTTCCTATGTTGGCACAATCATAACACTCAAATTTTCAATTAAATTTAGGACTGATGATAGAATTGTGAACAATCTCAAGTCTAAGTTTGCTCTTTGATTTATGTTTAAGAAATTTTTCAATTAAGTTTGTAAGTTGAAACAATAATCGAAAAATCGAAGATTAAATGGAACCGCACTTTCTCGTTGTTAGATTGTTTCTTAATTTAGTAGCTGAGATGAGGAAGAAAGATAACTAAAAATGGAAAGGCTGCTCCAAATAGCTGGGATATCCCAAGAACAACTCTTTTTCTTTAGCTATAATCGATTCAATGAACCCGTTGCTCGAAGATTCTTCTTCAATCTGAGAAGCTATTGTTGATGTATTAGCCATTGTAGCTGCTGCAATCTCAGAGAAGTCGTTACTGAACAAATTGTCTAGTTCTTGAGGATGATGATGATGATTCTGTTGGCTTTCATGGAAGGTTTCTTGGTCAAGAAGAAAGTCAGACCAAGTGAAGTTAACCTCTGAATTCTCCTGAGCTATGGTGTAACAAGTTGAAGAGAACAATGGAGGAGGAGAATTAGAAGAAGACGAAGAGGCGTACACAAACGTAGACTCGGGCTTGACTTGGTTCGATGACTCGGTCATACGCTTGATGGCTTGTAAATGAAACATGAGATCTCCTGAATCATCAGGTTGTTGTTGATGAGCATCATCGTCGAGCGAGTGATTACGTCCAAGAGATCCGGCTTGGTTCAAGGGATTAGGGTTTATGTTTCCACCACCATTGATGTTGCCGTATTCAGCAAGTACGTGAGAAAAGGGACGGTGAGTGACATGATCTATCCCCATTTCAGACAGTTTCTTCTTTAGTTTTGTGTTCCAAAACATCTTCACTTCTTCTTCCGTCTTTCCTGGTAAATGTTGTGCGATAAGTTGCCATCTAGATCCACACAAACAAAATAATCAGAATCTGTGAAATCCTCAACGATTTTTTGAGTAATTCGCGATATATGTACAACCTGCTTCCCATTGCTGCGTGCATCTTGATGATCAGATCTTCTTCTTCAGAAGTGAAGCTCTCATGCTTGGTTCCTGAATGATCAGTCTTTCTGACTCTGCAACTCTTCCCACATCTCCTAAGCCCTATAAATGTTCACACACATATACATAGATATATCATATCAACATCACATAATTAAAGAAAGAGAGAAATGTTTTTGTAACCTATTTTCTTAGGAGCTGCAGATCCGTTTTTAGACGCAGACGCAAACACAAACTTTTGGGCCGTGTCTTCTTCGTTTGTCCAAGGATTCTTTGATTTTGAAGAGCAAGATCTCACCATTTTCCTTTAAAAGAAACAAAAATAAAGGAAGTTAATAGTATTGGAGAAATATATTATAAGCTTTTCTTTAGAAAGATGAAGAATGAGGCATGTAATAATAATACAAAGGGAGTGTTGTGAAGAAGGACGGGATTAGGCAAAATGGGTTTGGAGGTATAAGAAGCGTGTGTGGCAAGAAAGGCATGAATATATTTTCATCTTTCTTAAATAACATATGCATGATTCTTTAATTATACATAAAGTTATTATTTTCATCTTTATTTTGCCACATCGTTCTTTACAAAATCTCCAAAATAAAATTTATCAAAGAATAAACATTTGGTTCCAAGTTCTTTAGCACAACTCATTATAGGTTATAAAAAAATGTTTCCTAATATAATCTATAACAACTTTTAATGAAACTAAAGAGGGTATTAAGTCTTGAAGTTAACAGCTATATTTTATTGATTTTTCTTTGAAAAATCAGTCATCTTTTAGTGAGTGATTGACATATATAAGTTTATTCTAGTAGTAGTAAATAGTAACAGTAAACAATATTCTTTTGTTATTTTTTAATTAACACTAATGTAAAAGGGAAAGGACTTGGATAATAATCTATATGATAATGAATTAGTTATCACAACAAGTTTGTGCAATCATACACCTTGTAAAACCAATTAATTCAATAACTAATATTTACCATCAAGACAAGGACATATGCATATGCATAGACATAGCAAATAGTATTTATATTATATTATGTACATATATTATATCTAAAATCCAAGTTGTTAACTTGAAGGTAATTTCATGGGCTTTGAAGCTTAGAATATATGACATGGAATAAAGCGACAGCAGTTTCACAGCCTTTTAAAAGATTTGCTCCATGTACCCATAATCACATTCAGCAAGTCTCAAAGCTGTGGCGTTTTACCAAAATCTAAGAGACCTTAAACGTGTTCTTATGGTCAATACAAAAAGTTAGAGAAAGTTACTTGTACACTAATAATAATTCCATAAAAACATTAAACAGCTCTTAGGAATATCTGGTTCACCCTCTTCATTGTTTCTTTCTTCATGGTAAGAAAAAAATGACTAACCTAATCTACACATACCTCTTCGGCCTCCACAACATTCACCTCTTAAATTATCAGCCGAATTTGCCTGAAGTACTTAAAACAACAAGAAGGCAGATATCCTTGAATGAAGAAAAAGCCAATGAAGTGTCTCTTACCGTTTTAACTTTTCTCTGCAAGGGGTTTTTGCCAGAAATAACTCGTGAAAATCTTGCTTATCATACAATGGTGATTGACCAGAGGGGATCTTTAAGACGGCAAAGATGGGTCTCTCTGTCTTGCTTATGAATGGTCTGTCTTATCATCATCCTTCAATACTGTACTTGGACCATCATCAAAACCAGATACAGGGGCTAGCTCGTTTAAGTCGAGGTAACGCCTTTTGCCTACTACACCCTCAACTTCTTGGTCTGTTGTGCCGTTTAATTTGTTAAGTTGATTATTCTCTTTACCGTATGTTGTCTCTGCATTGTCATTGACCTCTCTCTGCTCTTCTTCTTCTACTTCTTCTTCACCAGATTTTGTTTCTGGGTCATTTGCATTTTCTTCCGAGTCCTGACTTCCCATTGTGAAATCCCCATTCCCTGTTTCATCAGAATGTTCATCCGGCTCAACCAACCGCTTACGTTTCGCCAATCCTGTTGCTTCTTTGTCTGATTCTGAGAGCTCATATTGTTGGTAATCGATTCTTGTGGCTCTTTTACTACGTCTCAGGCCTGGCCGAAAATCATTTGACCTTGATCTCTGCTTAGTTTCTCTCCGTGGCATTTTCTTAACCCTCCGGGGTTCATCACTATCTTCTTCGCTTGCACTTAGAGAATCTTCTTCGTCTTCTTCTTCTTCTTCTTCTTCTTCTTCCTCATACTCGGCATTGTCTTCATCCCATTTGTACTCTTCATCTCCCTTCTCTTCATCTCCCTCAGAACCACTAGAAAGCTTCTTCTGTTTACGCTTCCTCAGGTATTCTTCATCATAAACTGCTTCCCCATAAATGTCATCGTCGCTTTGAAATTCTACCTCATTGTCTGAAACAGTTTCAACAAAGTCCGTAGCTGAATACCGTTGGGGCCGTTGTCTGCGCCTGTTACTGCCATTTCATAATACTTGTTAATTCAACCTAAAGTTTTGTAAAGTTCTGGAGGGGAAATTTAAGGAGAGAAGAAAAATACACTGTGTCTTGCCTTTTGTCCAAAGATTCATCTCTCTGCTCATCAAAATCATCATAATCAGCAAAATCAGAAGATCTCGCAGATGCTGTATCGTTCACAGGCTCAGTAGGGTGGGTTGAACTGGTCGATCTGCCATTCGCAAGAGAGTCCAATCTGGTAGATTCTCTTCTGTGGAGAGGAGGTTCTGGTGATGGATGTTTTTTCCTGAGATAGTATCATGAAAAACAAACATAATGTAAAAAAGGCGAGAGAGATAATAGTCACCATATAACAACGGTAAAGGAAACCAATAGCAGCGATGATTAAATGCAAGGGAGACTCAGACGTACTTTGTTATCTTGATAGCTTCATTTATGGACTTATCATAATCATCTGCAATAATATTCTAAATTAGTAAACCTCTTCAGCCCAGTAGAGATCAAGATGGACTTTTAATCAGGCAAAAATGCCAAAAAGTAGAAGCACGGCATGGATTTCCAATTACCAAAAGTGTATCTAACTGGCTTCCTATCACGAAGAGAACGTCCACCACCAAGACCGTCAACAACCAAAAAGTTATCAAGGAGAAGAGCCTGCCTGTGTTGCTTTTTCAACAGTTTTTCTTTCCTCTGACAGTAGGAAAAAATATTCCATTATGAAAAGAGAATTATTCAGCCATGAATATGCGCTTAGTAATAGCGTTCTAGTCTACTGTAACCAAGACGGAAAACAAAAAAAAAAAATAGGAAAAACTAGAGCAGATTGGAACCTTGTGTTCTTTTTCTATCTCAGGAAGCATATCTTTCATTAACTTCTTGCCTAGAGAAACTTCAATTCTACTATTACTTTGAAGAAGTTTTTCCTGCAAAACAACAAGACACAGCACCCCAATCAGCAGTAAAGACATGGAAAGTTATACCTAATGTTCAATATAATAGTTTAGTCCTTCACAGAAATCGACAGTCAAAAGCAAAGAAGTTCAGTCTGAAACATAAGTTTCGACGGAATAGCATAGGATCTCCACTCCGCAAAAGAAGGTGTACGTGTACTAAAGCATTGAAACGGATCCACGATATAAAGTTGTTTGTGTTCACCTTGTTAAACCATATAATCAACTGCAACAAAATTGCCCCAGAAATGACATCCTTCGAGATTAAGATACTGGATCACTAACACATATAGCATACTACTAACTCACTAAATATCCAACTACGTACCTACATCGAAATAGACTCAACTTGCACATGAGCCCTTTTAAGCCAGTTCTTAGCACTGCTAACATTTTAACTTGATTCACTCACAGTCACCAAAGATATCAATGATAATTTACAAGCAATCAAAAGGTATGCACCATCCTTTGAGTAACAAATTTTGGGAAGAAAGTTACATCCATCCTCTGGAAATAACTGATTCTCCACATACATTTTTCTCAACCTATAGAGTATAATCCCATTTTTGGCATCTGTAAAATTCCATCAGTAAAGAAGATTAATATTCAATGCACGGTTAACACTAGCCTGCATCAGTAACCAAGCTACCATATTCCATAGGAATAATTAATAACAGACCCACTAGACAGACAGCCATATAGAAGTATCCTGAGCAATTTATCTGGCAATTCAGAATTATTGATTGTAAAAGAGACTTACAGAAACGTCTTGGAATTCATCGAAATTAGTGGCAACAGTTTCCCATTGGTATGTTATGTTAGGAAGAATCTTGGAACCCTTTGTTTTGACCTTCAACACTTCTGCTTTCCTTATTTCCCGATATAAACGGTGACCAATTAAGGGATCATCCTCATACCTTACATAAGAAACAAACAGGCGCTATATCAGAGATATGCAAACAAGGGAGTCCTATTTAGGTCTTTTCTCTTTGCTACAGACCAAAAATTAACTCCATGTGAATCACCCCCAACGCGATCTTTGCGAAAAACTGACAGATGAACGCCAGTTTTAAGAGAGTTGTCAATGTAGCTCCTGATATCCTCTTGCTGTAAAAATTCACAAACCCCATCGAAACTGTAAGTGCTAAAACCATCTTGTTTTCAATTTTAACTGCAGTGCTTTACAAAAATAAAAATAAAAAGTTTAAAGGATAAAAAAAGAGCAGCAAATAATACAGAGGTGGTACCAATACAAGTACTATTAATCGAGATTTGGATAATAGATCGACATACAGTAGCAACAATACCTCAACACGAATATCACATAAAGCTTTCAAAATCACCACACGAATGGCTGGATCAAGATTCTTGTACACTTCAATCTCCCGCCTATAAGATTAAGCCGAGAAGCTCATAAATGCGTCACTAATCAGTTACCATGATATTCAGAAAATTATAACAACTCACCCTTGCGAGGCAACAATAGGAAGGTCCCCTTCTGCGACCTAAATGAGTAGGTGAAGTTCATTTCAGAACATGATATAATGCAAAAAGTACTTCATTTATCACGACAAAGAAGTTTAGCAATCATTACCCAATGCCAGCAATCTCTTATTTTTCTGCACAAGACAGTGACCCAGGTATCACGTGTGAGGGCCATTCGAGTTACAGGAGGAATGGCCTGCAAATTGAAAAGAAGTAAATGGTATATTGCTCATAGAGAGAAACAGTTAAAAGCAATTATAACATTTCATATTAGTGAAGAATATATTTGATTCCAAATCATGGTTGATTAGCATCCACATCAACCAAAAGAAATTGCAGCACTTTAGAGTAAAAAAGGCAATAATAATTATGTAACACCAAATAAATCATGATATCATGACAATGACCAAGGAGTTCAATCAGGGAACTCTAACATGATTCAAGAAAGCGCTTCAGAGATATTAGTGATCTAAACTGGGCAATACAAGCCTATAAGGTGCCCAGGATGGAAGCTAGCCAAAAACATAGATGTTATATGTTGGTCAATCAGCTACTCAGCCAAAATGATTTGAAACTAAGAGTCCCTTCAATCCGAACAGAGGAAAACTCAGTAAGTTCATGATACAGTTGAACAAGTTAGTTGTAGTCTACCCAAGCCTCATTACAAAGGGGCTTTCCAAAAATGTCAGTTTTTTTCTCTCAGAATATTTAACTTGAATTGTAGACAAAGATACACCTCTAGCAGCCATGAAACACAGTTTCAACGGGAAGCTGATATTTCATCTGAACTAGAGATAACTTCACTTTGCAAGAAAATTGCAATATAATATGAGATATTAACGCATCTTTAACAGGTCCACTTCTATTTCTCACTGGCCACATCACCCAGGATTCCAGATAACATCTAAACTTTTAACAGAATCTTCTCACTCAAAACTAAGGCAAGTTTTCTGTTCTAGAACCATTCAATACGCCAAATAAAAAGTCTTATCACTAGTTTTCGTACTAATAAGAGCCAACACTCGGTTTGGAGCACCTAAACAAGTTCTGTTCATATCAACGAGACAACCTCTAGTGCTACATTGAAGTTAATACAAACAGAAACCAAAGGAAACCAGCAAGAATTAGGAAACAATCAATAAGACACGAGTAGTACAGTTAAAGAGTAGGAATGAACACAACAATGGATGACCAAAGCACCAACCTTTAGCAGAGGAATATGTATATCACTCAAAGTATCGTTTGGAGTAAGCAGGGCCGTTTCAAACTCCTCGGCTGAAAACTCCGCATTGATTTTCAAAAGCGGTCTAAATACCTTCACCATCCAGAAAAAGAAACAAAAAAAAAAAGGAGAACTTGGTGAGTTACTCATTGGTAGCTGAAGAAGAAGAAAATATCAGAGAATTGAAGAAAACAAAGAACTCACATGCAAGAAATTGAGCACAGAAGCAAGTTCCCACATGGAACGAAGATTCCATCGCGGCATCTGTGAAGGTTCCGGTGGAGGAACAAGAGAAGTAACGATTTTACCAGAACTTGCTCCAGCAACACATTGCTGCTGATTATTCTCATCATCTCCGTCCTCATCTTCCTCGTGACCTTCATCCACATCCTCATCTTCCTCCGCCACCTCTTCTCTCCGTCGATGCTGCTCTCGTTTATACTCCTTCTTAGGCGGCTTAAGCTTTCTCTCCGCCGCTTGCAGCTCTTGAAGCCGCTGCTGTGCCCTAACAGTACAAGCCCGTGAAGGACGCGTTCTCCTAAGCGTGGAAGGCTCCTCCGTGGGAATTTTGGTGGTTTCTGTAACCGGAGCTACATCGTCGGCGGGAGAGTGGGGAGATCGGTCAGGGACGATATCGGAGGAGGATCCCATCAAGAAATCAAAGAGAGAGAGATTGAAATTAGGGTTTTTTTGGGGTTAAATTTGAGATTTTTAGGGAGAGAGAATCAAAACCCTTTTGGCATTGTGGGGAAATCGAAATCGGTGAAGCGAAGGAGGAAGAAGAAAAGGGAAGGAAGGTCCAAAAGCGTCGACTGGTGTTGGGATGAAAACGTTGTCGTTTTGGGGTTTGTTCGTGTAAGAGAGAGAGATGAAGGAAGAAGAAAATCTGAGGAAAAAAGTGAGATTGGTAAAATAAATGTCAAATAGGTCTCTGAGAATGATCAGAGCCGAGGAAACGACTCTAAGCGAGTGAAACACGAGGGGAGGAGAAATAGGGGTTCACAGGTTTATTAGGGCTCTCGACTGGTTTTTTTTTTCTTTCTATTAAGCAAAAAAGTAAACTTTTATGGATTTTAGAAATTAAAATTGGCTTCAATTTGTGATTTTCTGTAAATAGTTTTGGATTTAAAATAATATTATGCATTTTTTACAAATATGATATTTCAACTACTAATCACCACAAAATCGAATGCTAAATAGTTTCTGTACGAATTTTTTATATAGTTCTAATTAGTAATTATATAGTAACGATCGTGTTTATTCTACTCTTTTAATTAGTATATTGGATTAGTAATTTGTACCAGATTGATTACAGCCATTAATTGAGACTGATAAATAAATTTTGTGGTGTTGGCTTAGACAAAAAAAATAAGATAGTAGCTGATAAATGACCATATTATAAACTTTTACAATTATCAAAAATAATTATGAATATTAGTAAAAGTATTAGTAATATCGTCGTTGATTGAATATATTTTTAAAGGTAACTCTTTATTTATTAAATTTTAGTACTCCATATTTTACAAAGATAAATTAAAATATTGATTTGGGAAATATAACTAGATGAAAAAATATGGTCAACATAACAATTGAAGTAACCTATTATATTAAAAGGATACATGATCACCATCTAAAGCACATGATCTCTAAATAGCAAGGCTGATCATTAATGATCTTCTCAATCAGTCGAAGGAGGTAAAGATCTAACATTGGTTCTTACATTAATACTTCATTTATGTCCCACAACTAAATTCCATGGACTAAATTACAAACATAAGAAACGAATATAAACTGTATATACACTAATATAACTTACAATTTTGCGATATAAACTTCTCCAAAAAACAAAGAACCTCACACAAATATATGTACTTGTACATATACACAATGTATATTTTACAATCATTAGTTTACTTACAATAAAAAAAAATTAAACACTCCTTTACTTAAAAAAAAATAATAATAAATAAACACATGTAAATACAAAACTCAAGTGGCACTGTACAACATTATGTACCCGAACTATGATATTTACAAGTCACACCTCTTATCGACGATGAAACCTCTGCTCGAAGATCTGTCGATATAGCGTCTTTGTCCGAAAAACCAACACACAGGAGACAAGAAATCCGAGGAAAGCCACCGACGCAATGATTACAAATGACAATCGGAAACAATGAGGACCGTAACACGTGTTACCTTCTCCCGTAATGGAATGATCATAGATATACCCAATCAATCTTAAAGAGAAGATATATGAACCCATAGGACTAGCAATCGAAATGGTGTTGTAGATTGTGCCCATGTGCTTAACCCCGAATAGTTCTGACGTAATTGTTGGCATTAACGACCATTGTGAGCCATAACAAATGCCTACGATAATCGAACCGGGTTAAAGATTTCCTTGAAAACCAGAGGCTATGATTAGATGACCTATAGTCATAGTTCCAAGAGTTGTAGCCATTAGCAACGGACGTGGCCATCCTTTTCTGTGTAGCCATAGATCCGAGACATAACCGCCACCAAACCGACCAATAAAGTTCCATATACTCCATAAAGCCAACAATGAGTTTATCTCGATGCTAGAGTATCTAAGAGACTCACCTATTTGTCTGATGTTGTTTATCGTCGAAATCCCGGATCCCATTCCACATACCATTGCAAGAAACAACAACCAGAAGCCTACATTACGCATAGCTTGTAAAAGATTCAAGTTTATGTCTTCACTTAGCACTAAGATCTCCCCAGAGGTCGTTGCTTCCAGATTGTCTACCAGAGGAGAATAAACAGGTGGTAATGGCTTCTTGATACTGTCCCGCTGTGCTCTTATCACAATTAGTAGAGGCGAGACAAGCAGAATGAGTAGAACTGCAAGTGTGACGGCATTGGCCCATGATGGTAAACTTAAAATGCTCTTCAGAATTATAACGATCATAAGATAAGCTGCAGTGATAAGTGACAAAGTTGATAAACCATCTAAATGCTTCTTCTCATCGACTGTGCTTGTCTCATATATCCTGACTAGAAACATCACCGAGACAGAGAGAAGTGAAGGTACTATTGCAAGCAGAAGAATGAAAGTCTTTGGATCTCCAGGGCATATTGTTTCATACAACTGAATTAACATTGCTCCACTTAGACCAACAAACCCCTGCAAAGTAAGAGCGCAAGGCATAAGCTTAGTGGCATCACAATGATCTTCAATAAACTGAAACAACGTACCAAATATAGAATTATCTTTTAACAGCAGTTTGTGAGAGAATGATCAGTTCGTTACTCAAAGACCATTTTATTCTCTCGGGACATACAGTGCGATATAAGCAGCATTTCGATGATCCCAGTAAGGAAATTTCCAAAGAAAAGATCTCAAGACTCCATGGATTTTAAACAAAACCCCATCTAATACATAAAAGTAAAATTCTTTAGCTCCTACAACCACTATACTGAAAGGCTGAAACTAAAAGTACTTTCAGAAGTTAAAATCTGAAAAAGATGTTACTTCATACTACAAATAAAAGATGAATGATATATATATATATATATATATATATATATATCTTTCCAATTTCTACCGAACTATTATCCCCTGTTTTGTGAGGTTCAATTCAACTAATGAAATCAGGATCATACTGAACACTTATATCAATCTTCAGGACCTAAAGAACTAGAGTAGACTTTGTACCAACAGTAACGAGACATCAAAATTTCATTAAAGGTTGAGCCTTTCTTTACCTTCATAATGCCAACGGCAGTGCCACCATAATCAGCGAAATTCTCTAAAGAGCTCACAACATTGGCCGTGTTAAGAAACGTCAAAGAATGCGCAACTATGAGCATAAACAGACACATAACCGGAACCGGAGGCCGCCAAATCAAACCGGTAACAGAAGCCCACATTAAGAAATAACCGGTGAAGTTCAAAATCGCTCCGATCAAAATCACCATCCACGGTCCTCCTCGTCCCCAACCTTCCCGTAAATCTCGGCGACGGAGATATGAGGTGGATGCAGTGTATACAAGTCCTGATACAACCCCGAAGTTACCCCCAATGTCTTTAAAGACGGAGACTGTATCAAGGGTTGACTGGTCGTAAGATTGAGTTGATTTTAAGATCGAGGAGTAGATTCTGAAGGTGTAGAAACCTCCTAAGGTGCACTGGATCCATATACTCGCCGTCATCGCCATCCATTTCGTTCTCAGTATCTCCGTCGCCATCTTCCGCCGGAGAAGAAAAAGATTAAAAATTTCACTTTTCAACCACTTTGGCGCAAACTGACTTGAGAAGTTTTCTGTTTGAACTTTGAACAGTTAAAATATCAATTTTATTTTGTTTGCATCCATTATTGGGCCTTCTCCAATTGTAACTGATTAGGCCCATTTTAGAGGGCGAGACAGAGAATGTTAAGGCACGCTACAGCCACATGACGGCCCGTGTAGGAGAGCAAGACGGAACGGGGAGATTAATTAACTGCTTTAACTAACGGAGTCAAATTTGGATGACCTGTTAACAGGGATGCTGACTCAGCCAATGAACGTCAGTTAAATGCCTCAAGACATATATTTTTTGGTCCCGTCAATTATTTATTTAACTTTTTGTTTTAAACTCCAATTATTTAATTTTCAAGTTCATGTTTGAATGTGTATGTGCATGTGTATATAATTAATGGTGGTCGATAAAATTAAAACAAAACTTTAACATATGATGTTGACCAAATGAATTTGACATCTTCCGATTCAAATTTGAATATATATCAAAAATAAATTAATGTATATGTCGTAGCACATAAATTTACGATTGAAATAAAATAATTAATAACAGTAAACGACAGTTATATGTTGACAAATTGATATTCCAAATTTGTAAAAATTATATTATAAACATTAATAATGTTGATGTCGCAGATAAAATTACAAATGGAAAAATAATAATAGTAAAGAACAAAAAGAGAAAATGGCGGATCACATGGGGACAAGTAAATAAATCCCGCCAATGTATGTATGATAAGGGCCTTCTTGGTTGTTACGTTTTATAACGTCTCCATCACTTTGTAAATATAATAAAACCTCTAAACCCCTAAAAATTAATTAACAAATCCTCAATCTACACAGCAGAGAGAGAGAGAGAAAGAGAGCGAGCTTGACGACGACGACGATGATCGAGCCTTTAAAATACCTTCACTTCTCGTCAACGCGTTTCCTTCTTCTTTCTTCCTTTTTCTCTTCCACCTCCTCTCGACGACCTGTTCATGGTGGATGGGAGTCGGAGATCCTTTTCCACTTCCGCCGGACAAGAACCGACGGGAGGTTAATAAACCGCCGGATATTGCGTCGACTTCTTCATCCGCTTCGGCGGTGATTAATGCTCGGTTGTCCGATGCTCCGATTCTTTTGTTTGTTTACTTCCACAAGGCTTTCCGTGCGCAGCTAGCGGAGCTCCAGTGTCTGGCCGGTGGTACGGTCCGGTCTGGTTCCGATCTGGCCGTGGAGCTCCGTTCTAAGTTTGAGTTTCTGAAGCTTGTATATAAGTATCATTCCGCAGCTGAAGATGAGGTTAGATCTTTAGCTTAATTTTTTTTTTATCGTTTTAGTAAAACATTGGATTCTCTAGGGAATAATAATAAAATTTAAACGGTTCATCTTTTGAGAAATTAGTAAAACTATGCATTTTGGGTACTAATATTAGGAAAAACGAGAGCTATAATTAGCTATCATCATCTCATATAATCTTGGCTGGTTATAAAATTTAGTGATTTTACTAGATTCTTGAATTCTATGCTTGTCTTTAATATAAAGAATTAGCAAAATGAAAGATTAGATTAGACCATCTTGTTGACTGATAAAAAGTCAACGAGTGCACAGAGATAGGACCAGGCAAAATCTGAAACAAGAACTTGAATTTCGATTTCATTTCTTATCACCAATCATTTACGTGATGTTTGATATTATGTATGATTCGTGTTTACTGGCAGGTCATCTTTTCAGCGCTCGACACACGTGTGAAAAACATTGTTTTTAATTACTCGCTTGAACATGAAGCCACAGATTATCTTTTCACTTCAATTTTTCATTGGTTACATGTTCTTGAAGAGGATAGAGGGAACCGTGCCGATGTACTTCGTGAAGTTGTATTATGCATTGGCACCATTCAATCATCCATATGCCAACATATGCTTAAAGAAGAGCGTCAGGTATATTATAGGTTTTTGCTTGTCACAATTATATTTTCTTTTGCATGTGACTCAAGAAACTATCTTATTCAGATTTATGTTCAATTCCACCATTATGAGTTCCCTCTGCTACCTGTCTTCACATTGTTGTGCCTGATCAGCCATACTCTGTAATATGCAGGTGTTTCCTTTGTTGATTGAGAACTTCTCCTTTGAAGAACAGGCATCACTAGTGTGGCAATTCATTTGTAGTGTTCCGGTGATGGCGATGGAAGAAATTTTCCCATGGATGATGTCTTTACTTTCTCCCGTGGAGAAATCTGAAGTTGAGAATTGCATGAAAGAAGTTGTCCCAAAGGAGGTCTCCTTGCAACTGGTATATTCTATACTGAGATGCGGCTCTATTTCTGGTATATTCATTATTTTGCAACTCTAACAAAATTAAATTATTTCTGAAGGTTATAAGTTCTTGGCTGATCGATGATAGTCAATCTTCTTTGACGGCTCTTACAAAGATCATGAAAGGAGTCCAATCTGTAGAAGTGTCTGAAAATATGAAGAACTTAGCTCAGACAAATTCATCAAGTGGGGTGTTTCAACGTTTTTGGCAGTGGAGTAAAATGTCCTTTTCTAGTCCAACTACAGGACACACTCTGATTCATGGTATTCAGCTTTGGCATAATGCAATTAAAAGAGATTTGGTAGACATTCAAAAAGGATTATGCCAATTGAAATTTCCAAGCCTTTCGTTGGACCTCAATGTTCTGGTGGTTCGGCTAAACTTCCTTGCTGATGTCCTTATCTTTTATGGGTAATAATTTGGGAACCTTGATTATTTGCTTTGATATGGTGTGTAGTTTCTTGGACTTGTCTTGTTTCCTTTTATCCTCTTTTCTCTGAGAAACTGGTGACATACTTCATTGCAGCAATGCATTTAAGAAGTTCTTTTACCCAGTGTTTGATGAAATGGTGGATCAACACTCTTCTACTTCCACACAATTTACCATAGATGGCCATGTGGAAAACTTTAAGAAGTCGCTAGACCTTGAAACTAGAACAGGGAGTGACAATTTTGTGATAACGCTTCAGGAGAAACTGGAATCCCTTATATTGACAGTAGCTAAGCAGTTTTCTATAAAGGAAACAGAGGTAAACTGTTTCATATTCTTATCAAACTTTGATATTTGGCTTTTACTGAAAGTAGTAGAAATTAATAGTCACCTTCAAATGTTTAGCTTTAGCTTCCAATTGCCTTGTTTGTCTCCATATGACATCCACAGTATTCACTTATTGTTCTCCAGGTATTCCCCATTATCAGCAAGAATTGCAACATTGATATGCAGAGGCAGCTCCTATACAGAAGCCTGCATGTCCTGCCTCTGGGTTTGCTTAAGTGTGTCATAATGTGGTTTTCTGCTCAGTTGCCAGAAGATGACTGTCAATCAATTATTCACTTCTTAAGTTCTGAAGATTCTTTTCCCAATAAACCTTTTGCGCAGCTCTTGTTGCAGTGGTTTCGCTTCGGTTATTCAGGCAAAACACCAGTTGAAAGTTTCTGGAATGAGTTGTCCTTTATGTTCAAACCGAGATGTCCCTCTGAAGAGGAACACAATGAAGAAGCTTCTGGATCACTCACCCAGAAATCACAGCAGCAACTATGCAAAGGATCCGATCCTTATTTGCTTAAAAATAAGTCTTCAACCTGTTTCCAGTCAATGGATCCACCTGCTGGTTACATGAATGAGACACCTTACTCGAGTGCGATGAATCAGCAAATACTTATCCAAGGAAAGCTCAGGCCTCTTCAACATATTCCTGATATATTTGGCGACAAGAATATTGGCGAGCAGTTAACTATGGACTTGAAACCTATCGATCTGATTTTCTTCTTCCACAAGGCAATGAAGAAGGATCTAGACTACCTTGTATGTGGTTCAGCTCGACTGGCAACAGACTGTAGCTTCCTTGGGGAGTTTCAACAGCGGTTTCATCTTATAAAGTTCTTGTATCAGATACATTCAGATGCAGAGGATGAGATTGCATTTCCAGCCTTGGAGGCCAAGGGTAAACTACAAAACATTAGTCAGTCATACAGTATTGATCACGAATTGGAAGTTGAACACCTTGATAAAGTCTCATTCCTTTTGAATGAGATGGCAGAATTGAACATGTTGGTACTGGACCACATGAATGTCAAGTATGAGAAGTTGTGTATGAGCCTCCAAAATATATGCAAATCCATTCACAAGCTATTGTCTGAGCATCTCCATCGTGAAGAAACTGAGCTATGGTGTTTATTCAGAAGCTGCTTCACTATTGAAGAACAAGAAAAAATCATAGCATGCATGCTTGGAAGAATAAGTGGAGAAATATTGCAGGATATGATTCCTTGGTTAATGGAATCTTTGATCCCTGATGAACAGAATGCGGTGATGTCCTTGTGGCGTCATGCAACAAGGAAAACTATGTTTGGTGAATGGCTAGCAGAATGGTACAACAGTCATGTTGTAGGAGAGGAAACAGGGGAAGCAAATAAGGACCCATCTGAAGATTCAGATCCGTTAGATGTTGTCTGGAGTTATCTATTTGAAGGAGCGGCTGATGAGGAGAGAGGGAGCATTTGCAGCAACCCTCTGGAATTTTCAAAGACAGATTTAAAGGGTTTCATGAATAAGCCACTTACAATGGTTGCTCCCAATAACAAGGTAGAATTTGGCAACAAAGAGGAGAATCATAGGGAAATCTCAGAAAGTAAAAAGGTGTGTATAGGGGCTGACGAAAGGAAATACAAAGAACAAACTGACAGCAACAGCGAGTTCAGAAATTCTGCTCAAGCTTTCCAAATGTCTCAGAAATCTCCTGGTCAAGACAGTAAATATGAGTGCCTGTTATCAATGAGTCAGGAGGATGTGGAGGCTACAATTAGAAGAATATCTCGTGACTCTGCCCTGGATCCTCAGAAGAAATCATATATCATTCAGAACTTGTTAATGAGGTAAGCGTTGCAATCCCAAATTAATTTTGTAAGAGAACATATTTCTGCCA
The DNA here is from genome assembly GCA_018361395.1 of Boechera stricta. Taxonomy (NCBI): domain Eukaryota; kingdom Viridiplantae; phylum Streptophyta; class Magnoliopsida; order Brassicales; family Brassicaceae; genus Boechera; species Boechera stricta. Next base: position 2,567,152 of record CM031539.1, on the reverse strand, counting down.
TCTTATAATATGTCCAAAGTAGACATTTGATGTGTGTTTAGAAAAACAAGAAAAAAAACTCTCTAAAATAATTCTTTGTTGAGTAGATTATGCAAGAATCATTCTTAAATAACTCATTTCCTATGTTCTTTGTTGTCACTTACACTAGGTTGTGTACTTTTTCAGTCGTTGGATTGCCACACAGCGGATATATAATCTTGAACCATCCATTCTCGCAAGCAATAGGGAAGCAGTTCCTGGTCAGCATCCATCTTATCGAGATTCTCACAAACTGATCTTCGGTTGCAAACACTACAAAAGGAATTGCAAGCTTCTTGCTCCTTGTTGCAACCAGCTCTTCACCTGTATACGATGTCATGATGAAGAGGTTGATCACTTATTGGATAGGTAGTGGCATGTATGGTGCTTCTATTTCCATGTACCAAACATCAGTAATCTTGTGGCAGCTTCATTTGTCTCTAATTTTCCTAAATACTTGTGTAGGAAACAAATCACAAAGATGATGTGCATGAAGTGCCTGATAATTCAGCCAGTAGGTGCGAGTTGCTCAAATACTTCATGTAATTCGTCAATGGGAAAATATTACTGCAAAATATGCAAGTTGTTTGACGATGATAGGTAAACCTTCTTCTGCTTTGGCATCTCTATTTCAATGCTCATCGTATCAAATTTTAATAGAATAATTTTTTAAAAAAAGTTTTCTGTAGGAATATTCTCATTTCTCATTTGTTTAGTTAATCTTTATTTGTTGTTGCTGAAATTTGGTGCAGTGTAAGTTAAAATTGCATTGTGATGATTTCACATAGGATGTCGATGTTGTAGATATATAGCTTCAAATATGAAATGCTGAATCTGGAGGAGTAGTGTTGATAAATGACATTGAACTCTTTGTTGCTAGTGTCATCTCTGGTTCCAAAAGGTCCCAACCTCAGTAGAAATCATGTAACAAATTTTTAAGGAATGCCCTGATGAAATGTCTAAATTAAGGCAATTTTTTTCTGATAGACTTGATAACATGCTGGTAGTTTCTGACAATAAAAGGTTTACTTTGCAGGGAAATCTATCATTGTCCCTACTGCAATCTCTGCCGGCTAGGAAAAGGACTGAGCATTGACTACTTCCATTGCATGAAATGCAATGCTTGTATGTCTCGAACCATAGTAGAACATGTATGCAGAGAAAAGTGCTTAGAAGACAATTGCCCGATTTGCCATGAATACATATTTACCTCAAATTCTCCCGTGAAGGCTCTTCCATGCGGTCACGTGATGCATTCAACATGCTTTCAGGTGCTTACCTTTCTCAATATGTTATATGGCAGTTATGAAACACTTGAAACATATTACTTACGGGGGGTGTCTTGTTTCTGCTTGTAGGAGTACACATGTTCGCATTACACATGCCCTATCTGCAGCAAGTCACTAGGGGATATGAAGGTTAGATACACAAAACTTTCGGTTCTCTCGTTGAACAGTTACTAAATAATAGTTGCGTAAACGATGGCTAATGGCATCAAATGCTCCTGACGAAGTGACAATCAGCGTTTCTATACCAACAATTGAACAAGAAAAGTGACACCGTAGTGTTCTTTTAGGTCTTCTCTGGCCTTTTATGGAGACAATGCTCAAACACTGAGGTGGTTCACTAATCAAAGAATTGTCTCATGCAGGTTTACTTTAGAATGTTAGACGCACTGCTCGCAGAACAAAAGATGCCAGATGAATACTTAAACCAAACCCAGGTTCATTTTTCTCTCTCACACACTCATGCAAAATATCAGTCTCATTGTCTAAATTTAACTTAAGCATATGGATAATTGGGTGCAGGTAATACTATGCAATGATTGTGGAAGAAAAGGAAATGCTCCTTACCATTGGCTCTATCACAAGTGTTCTTCTTGTGCCTCCTACAACACCAGACTTTTCTAGTTCATTCTCCAATTTTCCTTCTTTTTCCCTTGTACATCTTCAAGTCTATAACAATTTTCTCTTCTTTTTGGAAGCATTTGATTTTTGTATGGAAAAAATATTATACATATTATTAAATCTAGATGCAACTGAAAAGCTGAGGACAAAAGACTGGAGAGAAACTCTATGTCTAGCTCTAACTTTGACTTATGACTTACAAACTAAACAATTCATAAGATGCAATCGGCAAAAAGAAAAATAAAATTAAAAAGCCTAAATGTGATACAAAAACTCACAGCAAATGCATCCTCTCAACATGAGACTGAAGCAACCATCTATTGAGAGACTCTCCACACCCAACGAAACAACCTGAGTTTCCACTCTCCGTGAAAAACGGTGAACCAAAGATGTTAAGGAGCTCTTCAACTGCTTGTCTCACCATCGATGTACCGGTGACTCTACTACGTCTTCCCCAACCAGTTACTATATCAATCCGGGAAGGGCAAGTTCCAGAGACTAACATCTGCTTACGGAACCAAGCAAGCGTCCTAGACAGTGCGGTGACTGCAGTTCCCTCTGACATTACATGGAGATTGATAAGCCAGTAGCTGCAGCTTTTCTCCCTTAATGCATCAGGAAACACATTCTTTTGTGCAGCAACTTCCCAAACAGATCCCGCCTCTTCTTTTTGCCCAGACTTGTGTAGAAAGTCAACCACCGCGTCCACGAGTCCTCGCTTGCTCTCTCTGTCCTCGCTGTGCATCAGATTTAGGAAGTTGTTCGCATGGTTGCGCACGTTTTGGCCATCCGGACCTGCAGCTGGCATTTTGAGGAGAAACATGTGTGCCGGATGACCTGTGCTTGCCATCAGCTGGCCACAGAAACCCATGTCAAGTTTTGACCGACCATCTGTGCAACAACTCAAGAGTAACGTGTATGTCTGCAAAGATGGGCGTAGACCAAGCGCCAGCATGTTTTGTAATAACTTATAAGCTTCAGCTATCTTGTTAACCCTAAGGAAAGTACTAAGAAGGGAATTGCATGTAGGAACATTAGGTAGCAGACCAGCACGAAGCATTGCTTGATACCATTGCCACGCCTTTTCCACATTACCAGCTTTTCCCCACAAATCCACCAAAAGACCATAAACTGGCTCATCCGGAATCCAGTTCTTCTGCTGCATCTCGGTGAAAACAGCCTCTGCTTCCTCGAGATATCCACAGTGTCCAAGAACCTCCATCACAATGCTATATGTCACTTTGTCAGGCTCAAATCCAGCATTTTGCATGTCACGGTAAAGTTTCAAAGCGTTTTGATAGTTTCTCGCTTTGGCATGCAAGTCTATCATGATGTTGTATGTGACCAAGTTAGGGGTACAACCCTGATCAACCATCTCACAAAAGAGCCTGTGTGCAGCGGGTAAATGTCCAGCTTTTCCAAGACAATTTATTATGACACTGTAAGTGAAAGTATCAGGAGAAAGACCTCCTGCTTGCATTCGCTGGTACATATCCATGGCAATGTCAAGAAATCCAGCTTTAGCATGAATGTCTATCAGTGTACAGTAAGTTACCCGGTCAGGTTTGCATCCAGCCTCTTGCATTTGATTGAACACATTCATAGCTTCGTTCAGGTAATTGGCCCGGCCATAACTGTGGATAAGTCGGTTATATGTAACTGTGTTTGGCTGACATCCATCTCTAACCATCTCATCGAGGAGCTTTTCTATGGCACCAAATTGCTTAGCACGACCAAGATTACCCACCATAGTGGTATAAGTATGCCCATCATGCTTAAACCCAGGTTGCCTTTTTAACCAGTAAAAGAAACCAAGAGCATTTCCGTAGTCATTCATCTGCTTAAGAACTTGATTTGCTTGGTATGCATCTATCCTCAAATCGAGATTTTGGAGGGCCTCTTCAGCAGCAGGGCCCCACCTGAATCTTCGCAAAATGCTGGAAACATTTTCCACAATGTATCCGGAGTTACAATACTGCCTTGATGTCAGAGCAGTCCCTGGAGGCACTTTCACCATTTCCATTGAAGAATTACTGAAACCATTTGGGACAAACCTGTTCGAATCAATATTGGGTCTCTGCAACACGCTTGTCCTCTTGCCATATGTGTTATTTGTTGTGGGTAACGACTTCCCTACCCCAGAATTTGAAACTTGTTTGAATCCCTTAACAAATCCAGTTCTTTCAGCTTCCTTAGCCCCCCGGAAGTTGCTACTAGAATTTCTAATTTTACCCACTGATGACTCCTTTGCAGCTGATCTGGGGTAAACTTTGGCAAAGTGCTCTCTTCTTATAGCTTTCACATTCGACGACTTAACACTTGAAATAGGCCGAGTTGGATCAACCATACAGCTTTTCGGGAATCCAAATACTTCACTTCCTCCATCAGAGGAAGGAATCTTACAATTCGCTAAATCTGACAGAAAATTTACCGCTACAATACCTGCCCTGAAAATCTGATTGCCAATAGGTTCTGAAGAAGCTTCACCTTCCTCCTCCTTTCCAATGATGGTTGACGCATAATTCACGGAATGTGATTTAAGCGGCAAAGCAGGGGAAGAAGAAACAAGCTGTGGCAATAGAGATGGCCGACCAAAATCATCAACCTTCTTTGGAACCACCGGTTTAGTTACCTCTCCTGGTAATATACATCCCACTACTGAAGGCTTAGGGAGAATACTGGATGGTCGTTTTTCAGTCTGTGCAGCATCGTTCCTATGTTGCTGACGTCTCGAGACACAAGTTTCATCGTCCGTGTATGCACACGAATTCCCATCAGCTACACTTGTTCTCGATCCATTAAGAAAAAAGGATCTTGCTGTACTTGAAAGGTTACTAATGTGCTTTGCGCGTATCATTTCTCTGCAGTTAAAACAAAAACAAATGAAAATCACAGATTCAGATAAACTCACAGGACTTGATTATCAAGCATACTTCATAAAAGATGGTTTTCGAGCACATGACCAATCCATGAATTGTAGAAGATGCATTAGAAACATAACCAATTTAGCTCTTTTCCAAACTTTGTACATTACTACAACAACTAACTTCTTCCCAACGACTTAAATTCTCCAACTTTATTGTATACTCACAAGTGAACCATAGCACACTTCGAAATGAGTAACTTTCCGAGAAAAATTTACAGAAATCTCTATACTTTTCCTGCATCCCCCAGTTAGAACATTCAATTCTAACCAAATGCTCAAAATTACGTCACCATAAGAATCTCTTTTCGACATATGATTCACATTAGAATCTACTTGATCAAATTCGAATCCCACTAACGGTCAGAAGTTTTACAATTTTCAAAGTTGAGCTAAAATCTCGAGAAACGCGTTAAACCCAGAAACAAAACAAAAGACCAAGATTTTCCCATCGGAGAGAAAGCGCAAAATAAACGAAACCCAGAAATCTTCGTGCGCTGATTAAGTAGAGAGACCGTCGAAGCTGAGATTTTTACCCATGGAATCATAGATAAGCGAGATCAATAGAATACAAAAGTCACCTGAAAAAACGGTGGCGTTGACTTGTTAGGTAATGATTTCACAATTCTTCAGGTGTAATTGAAAATAAATAGAGACACGAGTTCGTCTTCTTCCTCACGTTGCCGTCGAAATTGAGAGAAGAAGCCTTCTTCTACTCTCCAAGCATATTGGTCACACACCACACGGAGGCTGCGGCGAATTCAAAGTCTCAACTTTTATTTTTATTTTTTTGCTCTCTTTTTATATTTTTACTTCATTTCTCTTACCTAAACTTTTAAATATACCCCTCATCTTTTATTTGTTTCCAAATAACACACAGTACTCTTAGTTTCTACAAGAATTCCCCTCGATTCTTAAATAAGATTTTTTTTTTTTCCTTTTCACAGTTAACAAAATACCGTAACGAAATGTTTTATTCGTTCTCTGATTTTGTAGAACTTTTTTTTGTTCAAAGATATTAGTGTCAAATTTGTTAATTTAAAAAAATATATTGTGTTTTATGGAGTTATAGAAGAATCTAATCAATCTATGGCTTTGGCTAAAAAAGCTGGAGAAGTTGAGCTTCTTTTTGTTATTTTCATCTTTTACCTCTTCCTTTTTGGCTAATTCTTATTTGCAACGTAGAAGCCTTGCCCTCCTCAAGTTTCGTAAGTCTTCGTTTTTACACGTGGCTTTGCTTTCATGTCTTGCCCGTGACTGCTCTGTTACTTTAGATATAGTGGTCAGAGAAAAATTCTTTTTCAGTTGTAATTTGAGTTTGACTATTAAGATTTGAAGAGATACTTGGTGGGAAGTTGAGAAAACTATAAAATATATATATAAATATATATATATATATATATATATATATATATATTAGCAATTGTGAAAGTATATTGTAGAGAGCAATTGTGAAAGTATATTGTAGAGTGTTTGCTAATCCATCCTCTCCATCCATAATAGGCTTAGTTTATAACAGTAGATGGGTTCTTCAATCTCGCTAGGCCCATTAGCCCGTTATATTACAAACTAAAAAGCCCACTTAACCTGTAATTAAGAAAATTCACAGATGCAAATGCATTAATTATGGAGTTATTTCCCCAACAAAAAAAAACAAAGGGTAACTTGAAAAGACCTTGCAGCATAAACCAAGATAAATAAAATTTGACTATAACAATTTTCTTATCTATCTGATTTCTGGCAATATGAATTTATATCTCTTTTATTTAGACTATAATTGAACTTTCTATATAGTATAACAACTAATATATATCTTATAGAACCATATTTTTGGGGCTGTAAATAAGTTGTATGCAAAAAGTGATTGAGCTTAAGTGAATCGAAATGTTGGCGTAACAACATAAATACACATGCAATCACATCATTTGAGTTGAACCCATCATCCCAATTCCCAAACATAATCATTCTCTTTAACAAAAAAAAAATACACTTTCTCCCAATATTTTCGTCACTTTTCCTGATTTTAATTTGAAGATATGCCAGCTTTAAAGTTGCCGACGATAGAAGCATTTCTTCCTTCTTCGGAAGAGTAATTAAAGAATTAAAATATCGAAATTCGAGACCATGTTGTATAATGAAACTTTAATGAACATAAAAACGATAAAGTTTTGAAAGAATTGCATGAATAATAGGTTTGACGTTGGTGTTTTTAGTAGGTTCATAGATAGGCCGGTGAAAGGTCTAGTTGGGCAATAAATTGAAACGGCTTTTTTTTTACCTACCAAATATTAATTTGATCGAATCATTGCCAAAAAAAAATACACAAAAAAAATCCTTATATGAAAACAATAGGGAGAACGGTAATAAAATACACCAACTTACACAGATTTACCAAAATAAATACGGACTTAAGGATCAACGAAAATAAATACTAATTTGGAGGCCAAATCCGAAAAAAATACTGACTTACCGTTGATTATGCCAAAAGATATATACGCTGTTAGTCAACCATTTTTCCTGTATAACTCCGTCTATCATCCGTTTAACGGTCTGTTACTGCACTGTTACAGGCTAAACGACGTCGTATTAAACTGCGATGTTAGTGAAAATGTAGAAGACAAAACGAAGTCGTCTCAGTTTAAAATCCTAAAATTCCCTTTAGAAATTCCCAGTTCTTCTTTCCCATCCTCGTTCAGCAAAAGGTGGAGAAGTTTTGGTGGCATGTGTGATCTGCGAAAATAGGTTTACGTGTTTGAATTAGTTTCTCATTTTGTCTATGTGTTATACTTACTTTTCACGTGTCTTCGTGCCTCACGATGCCAATTTACAGTTTTGACGTCCAAAAAAGTTCTCTTGGTAGATTAACTTTAAATTATTAATTAATTCAATTTAATACACAAAAATGTTATGATCCATTGAGATAATTGTTGTTTCGTCGTCCTCATTCAGCAACAATGCCGACTCGTGATGTCGAACCCGATTCGGCGAGTGTTGCAAACGAGAGAGTAAATCGCAAGGAAGAGGGCAATGGCGGAGAAGAGCTTGATAGAGACTGTTATGGTAATGATGAGCGCGATGGTGATGACGCGGAGGAGGAAGAGGCCGAAGTAGAAAATGTCATTTTTGTTGAAGAGGATGCAGGTGAACAGCTAGCAAGCTACTTTGGAGATATCGTGAGGGGTAATGTTGATAGTGATGATAGTGGTGATGACATTTGGAAGGAAGGTGGCTTACCTGAGCCACTGTTATCGAACAATGAGGACGAGGAAGTTCAGAGGCAATCCGATGATGAAACAGAATCACCAGAGGAAATTCTAGCACTTAGGAAGTTATTTGGTGATGCGGTTGAGTTCAGGAAAGCATTGCTGAGGTATTCCCTGAAAATTCGATATGATATCAAGCTATACATGTCGGCACAGAAAAAGTTAGGAGCGGTTTTTTCAGATAAGGAAAATGCTTGCCCTTGGAAAGTCTATTGTTCATACGAGAAAAGTAAAAATAAGATGCAAATTAAAGTCTTTGAGAGTAACCACAATTGCATAAGGTCGGGTTACTCAAAGTTGTTGAAGACTTCAATCACTGCACAACTATTTGAGGAGAGGTTGAGGGTAAATCCTAAGCTTACGACTGTGGAGATGGCGACTGAGATTAAGAGAAATTATAATCTGATTGTGACTGATGAGCAATGTCGAAAAGCGAAAGTAAAACTGGCAAGAGAAAGAAGAAAGAGCCACGAAGAACATTTTGCTAGAATTTGGGATTATGAAGGTGAGTTACACAAGTCAAATCCAGGAACTATCACAGACATTCAGACAATTCCAGGGGCAAAACCAGGCAGCAAACAAAGGTTTGATAGTTTTTATGTTTGTTTTCAAGCACAACGACTTGCTTGGAAGGATTATTGTCGACCAATCATAGGCTTAGATGGAGCGTTTCTTAAATGGGATGTTAAAGGGCAATTGTTAGCAGCAGTTGGAAGAGATGGAGATAATAGAATTGTCCCCATTGCATGGGCGGTTGTTGAGATTGAAAACGATGTCAATTGGGATTGGTTTGTTAACCATCTCAAAAGAGACTTGATGCTTGGAGAGGGAAAAGGGTTTGCAATTATATCTGATAAACGAAAGGTAAATTTAATTGTATTTTTGTTTACTAATATGTTACATATATTTTGAACTAATATGTTACATTTATTTTGCACTAATATGTTACATTTATTTTGAAGGGATTAGTCAAAGCTGTCCACACTCAACTTCCAGAAGTTGAGCATAGAATGTGTGTTATACACATTCTAAAAAATTGGAAAAGAGACAACCATGATCTGCACCTTAAGAGGTTATTTTGGAAAATAGCTAAGAGTTACACAAATGGGGATTATGAAGACAATATGGCAGCCTTGAGACAGTTCCACTGAGTATCATATGATAATCTACTCAAGACCAATCCGCCTAGTTGGTCTCGTGCTTTTTTTAAGGTTGGTACATGTTGCAGGGACATTCTAAATAATTTGAGTGAATCTTTCAATAGGACAATTCGGGAATTTAGGAAAAAACCATTACTAGACTTGTTAGAGGGTATTAGAAGACAATGCATGGTTTGTACAACTAGGAGATATGTTATTGCTTCCCGGCTGACGACAAAGTTCCCTAAAAGTTGTCATTCTGAGATTAAATCAGTTATAGAGAAGTCTAGGGAGTGTGTTAGATACATGTCCACGGGTGATCTGCATGAGGTAGACTTGCGTGGTTGTTCTTATCGTGTTGATATGAACTTGAAAGAATGTGGATGTCGGAGATGGCAGCTGAATGGTATCCCATGTAATCATGTTGTTAGTGTTATCTTGGGCATGAAAAGGAGGGTCGATGATTATGTTGCTGAGTACTTCACCACTAAGACTTGGAAGAATACTTATTTATGTGCTATTCACCCGGTTGAAGGAATGAAATTGTGGCCTATATTAAATAGGTTGCCCATCTTGCCACCTCCTAATAGAATTGGCAACCCCGGTAGGCCTAGTAACTACGCTAGGCGTAAAAGCCTCAATGAATCTTCTTCAAGCACTCTGAAAATCAAGTTAAGCCGAGAGAATCGCATTATGACTTGTTCAAATTGCAAGGTTGAAGGACACAATAAAAAGGGTTATAAATACCCAAGTGTTGAGCCTCCATCTAAAAGGCCAAGGGGTCGGCCTAGGAAAATACGGGTTAGTCTCTCTTATGATTCTGTTTTTGTTTATCAGTTTTTGTGTATTTAACCATTTACATTTTCTGTGCTTAATTAGGACGTTGGATCACAAGTAGCTTCACAAGGAGGCGGATCACAACTTTCTTCACAAGGAGGGTCACAAGTCGAGTCTAGAAATCAAAATTAAACTCTTTATTATAAACTCTTTGTTTTATTTCAAACTCTGTTATTTGTTTCAAACTCTTTGTTATTTGCTTCAAAGTCTTTGTTCTACTGTTCAAACTCTTTCTTTTATGAAGAAAACCAAGTTACATCAAGCTAAATTTCAAGTTAAATTTTAAGTAGGTGGATGATTTTCTTTCCCCTTGTGATTAGAGAACACTCTGTATGCTTCATCCAAGCTCGGCAATGGTTCGCGAGAGAGAAGATTCGATTTCACATATCCAAACACCGATTCATCAGGTCCCAAAAGAAATTCATGGAGTCGATCCTCCTCACGTTCTTGTTCAATATCGGCGTTCTTAGTAGGCTGATAATCTGCAAGAGCAGTCCATAACTTAGAGTCAATCATAAGATGAGATAATCCGACGAGTTACAAGAGCAGCAGGTCGTTCACTCTGTTTCTGAGAAGCAGAGGATCCATCATCAGTGAGAATAGACGTATCTTTCGTCATAGTAACGCAGGTTCGATGAGTATAAGCGAACGAGCGCGAAAAAGAAAAGGGAAAAGTTTAGAGATTTGAAGATCATAAGCAAAATAATAATTGAGTAAGTCTAGTCTTGTAGAGAGAAAGACACGATCTGAAAATCACTAGTGGTCCAGTAGGTGAATCCATTGACGTGAACTTGAGAAGAGAGTTATAAAAGATAGGGACATGGTATATGCAACCTTCTCCAAGGAGAGATACTTTTAGATGACCTTCTTCCACAATATCAATATTATTGCTTTGTATAGTTGGTATTGTATTCTCTTGCCCCTTGTGATTGTTGTTATATATCTCTCAAGGTCATCAAATCAAACGAAGAAGAAGAGAGGATAAACGAAGAAGAAGAAGGAAAAAAAGAGCAAAAGATGGAGACGCGGGAAACAAAGAAGAAGAAGGAATTAGGAATTTAGGTTTCGATCTGGGATTTTTTTAATGGGAGAACGGCGTCGTTTTGGCAATAGAAGGATAGTTAATACCACGTCAAACGGCATTTAACGGATGATAGACGGAGTTAGATGGGACAAAGGTTGACTAATAGCGTATATCATTTGGTTTAATCAACAGTAAGTCGGTATTTTTTCGGATTTGGCCTCCAAATTGGTAATTATTTTCGCTGATCCTTAACTCCATATTTGTTTTGGCAAATCTGTGTAAGTTGGTATATTGTTTTACAGTTCTCCCGAAAACAATATTTGCTTGCTTTAAAATATTTCAACGTATATGCATACTTAATCCACCACGTGTTCCCTTATAACAAAAGCACTTACGCACTAGTTGTTATGAAATCACAAATTTCATTTCTGTAAAAGTTAAATCTAAATTTTGATCATAGTAATAAATTAAATGCATCATCAAAGACCATTTCCATCGAACAATTTACACCCCAATATAGCTTGAATCTCTAATCCTTTGTAAGAAATCTTATATATTGAATGATATTAATTAGGTATTTTTCGAAAACACTCACACATATTTGTATATATGTATTGAATGGTATCCCAAGGTAATGTAAATCCAAGATACAGAAAACGAGTATGAGGTTGACAAAAAAAAAAAAAAAAAACGAGTATGACATTGACAATTGAACTTGTAGCGAAGTCAGGATAGGAAGACTTGTGGTTTCTCTACTTTCTAAGCCAGAAAAAAAAACATAGTTTTCATTGATTTTTATTGTTTCTAGTTGTTGACTTCCATTAATGGAATCTTTCGTATTTTGCTTCTTCTTTCCGATTTTTTTTTAGTTATTTTTATTTTCTACAACACAATAACTATATGCTCAATAATTGACGAAGTCTATACACCTAATTTCTTCCTATCTTTTCTTTTTTGTTGTCGGCAATTCTTAATCTATATTATAATTTAGCAGGGATATTATTGGGCTATATGTTTTAAATCCAAACCCCATACGTTTTACATGTGTTTAGCCGAGTTCTCTTATACTGTATATATATATATATTTGTATCATAAGATCAATAAAAAAACAAATCAATTCCGCCATTACTCTGACAGATATATTCACTTTTTGTTGTACACATACAAAAACAGAAAAAGAACACGACTTTAAAATAATGCAGTTTTTAGCATTTATTCGATTGAACATCACGGAGATATGTACTAATGTACATATGTTGTTGCAATCACACTACATGTAAAATTTATCGGTAAAGTATTTCTCTATTTAATTTAAAAGACAATCTTAAAAGTAACATAGAAGCATACCTTTTTGTCAAAAGGAAGGAAATGTCGTCTAAAACTCAGTTTCCTTAAGCAATTCCCAATTTTACCATTCGTCAAAACTAATAAATTCTGAAGTTATCATAGTTTTTGAAAAAAGTTATCATAGTTTAATAATTGGCATTCGTCAAAATATTTCTCTATTATTATCTTTGGAAAAAATTCGTTGTATTTCTCTAGAAAAGAAAGGAATAAAAAAAATAGTTTGGGATCAACGTCGCACTTACTGTTTCTCTTACAATCTCAAGGGTGTCACCGTATCCACCACGCTAGTCAACTACTTCAACAAAACTCTCTTGCTCGAACTTCAATCTTATCCCTTCATTTCATTACTTTGAATCACACCAACAGCTAATTCCTCATTGTTAAATTGTTTCACGTTTGGCCATATTGTATTTAATTATGAAACTTTTTTTCTTAAGCTTAATTATATGTGAAAGTATCAGATTTTAAAATAAATTCACACGCATTTATACACATATATATATATATATGTAACTTTTCCATGTCAATTTTTAAATAAATGCTCCTTTAATAAGGGTTTAATGAGGCAAATCAAAGCTTTGGATTTTCTAATTTTGTAAATCTAAAATTTGAATTTTCTAAAAATTACTGTTGTCGGTTACCATTTGCATTTTGATAGATTTCATCATCACAATATATGTAATATATGGTCACTATAAACTTAAAAACGATCAAATAAATTACCCATAATTAAAAAAAATCCAATGATTTTTTTTCTCGTTATGCCATTGAAATGAAAGATTAAAAAATCCAATGAGTTCAACAATCCGCAAAAAAAAAAAAAGAGTCAATTCTTAGTTTCTGTGAGTCAAGAAAAAATATAAAATCCATCTAGAAGAAATATAATAAAAAATATATATATAAGTTTCTAAGAAGATGGTGAAATGGTTAGAAAAATCCTTCAAGTTATACGCTAATAATATTAAATGCATTTAGCCATTTACTATACTATCTATTAATTATATACAAAATCAAAGATACCTTTTTTTATTGAATCAAACAAATCCGAAATTTCAAAGGTTCAAAGGTCCAACTTTTCTTCACCTGAACCCGCGTTTTCTCTTCCTCCCTACACAACTCATCAATTCGCCGGAAATACACCACCACCGTCACCTCCGACGTCAACATAATCCAAAGAGATAAGCTTTTCTCTTCTATTAGCTTCTCCTTCTTCTTGATTCTCTTTCTCCCCAAGTTGCTGAGTTTCTTAACTCAGCCATGGGTAACTGTAACGTCTGTGTAAGGCCTGACTCAAAAGAATCAAAACCGTCTCCGAAGCCGAAAAAACCCAATCGAGATCGGAGATTAAACCCATTCGCCGGAGATTTCGTCAGATCCCCTGCTCCAATACGTGTTCTCAAAGATGTAATCCCTATGAGCCATCAGACTCAGATCAGCGACAAATACATCTTAGGTCGAGAATTGGGTCGCGGCGAATTCGGAATCACTTACCTCTGTACTGATCGTGAGACCCACGAAGCTTTAGCTTGCAAATCGATTTCCAAGCGGAAGCTTCGAACAGCCGTTGATATCGAAGACGTTCGTCGTGAGGTCGCGATTATGTCTACTTTACCTGAGCACCCAAACGTAGTGAAGCTTAAGGCGACTTATGAGGATAACGAGAACGTGCATCTGGTTATGGAGCTTTGTGAAGGAGGTGAGCTTTTCGATCGGATCGTTGCGAGAGGACATTATACGGAGCGTGCTGCTGCAGCTGTGGCGAGGACGATTGCTGAGGTTGTGATGATGTGTCACTCTAATGGAGTTATGCATCGAGATTTGAAACCTGAGAATTTCTTGTTTGCTAACAAGAAGGAAAATTCTCCACTAAAGGCCATTGATTTCGGCTTGTCTGTGTTCTTCAAACCTGGTAATAAAAAATCCAATTTTTATGGCTTATTAACTCAGTGGATGATTCTAATTTTAGAATATCCTGTTTCATCTTGATTGCAATGTTTATGGAAACTTGTGTAGATGTCTGAATTTGGGAAAAATCATTTCTTTGTTGCAGGAGATAAGTTTACAGAGATTGTGGGAAGTCCATATTATATGGCTCCAGAAGTGTTGAAGAGAGATTATGGACCGGAGGTTGATGTGTGGAGTGCGGGAGTTATCATCTACATCTTGCTCTGTGGTGTTCCTCCATTTTGGGCTGGTTAGCTTCTTCTTTTATTTCTTCTAGCAGCTGTGTAATTGTCACCTATATTGATTAGATAAAGTGGTGAGGTTGTGGTTTCTTTTGACAGAGACTGAACAAGGTGTTGCACTTGCAATCTTGCGGGGAGTTCTTGATTTTAAGAGAGACCCTTGGCCTCAGATATCAGAGAGCGCTAAGAGCCTTGTGAGGCAGATGTTGGATCCTGACCCGACTAAGCGGTTAAATGCTCAGCAAGTGTTAGGTGAAGCTCCTGCCTCTTGTATCACTGTTATTTAGGGTTGTAGTTACCTTAATTCATTGAACTGATTTCAACATCGTTACTAACGATTTTTTTTTTCTCACCTTTCAGCTCACCCTTGGATACAGAATTCAAAGAAAGCTCCCAATGTTCCATTAGGGGATATAGTCAGATCGAGGTTAAAGCAGTTCTCTATGATGAATAGATTTAAAAAGAAAGTACTTCGTGTAAGTGTTTTGCTTTTTACTTTCCTGCTGAAATTTGTAGACAGTCTATTGCTCGAGTCTATATTTGGTTTCGATCATCATCGTCCCTTTTGATGCTTCCAGGTGATCGCGGAGAACTTGTCTATTCAAGAGGTTGAAGTGATTAAGAACATGTTCTCACTGATGGATGATGATAAGGATGGTAAAATAACTTACCAGGAACTCAAAGCTGGACTTCAGAAGGTCGGTTCACAACTTGGTGAACCAGAGATCAAAATGTTGATGGAAGTGGTAATTTATATTTAAGCATTACCCTTCTCTGATAAAAGAAAAATTCAGTGTTCTTCTCTGATAAACATAGCTGAAATCTGTATGGCTTTGACACAGGCGGATGTTGATGGGAACGGGTTTCTGGATTATGGAGAGTTTGTAGCTGTGATAATTCACTTGCAGAAGATAGAGAATGATGAACTTTTCAAACTAGCTTTTATGTTCTTCGACAAAGATGGAAGTACATACATTGAACTTGATGAGCTACGGGAAGCTTTAGCTGACGAGTTAGGCGAACCAGACATTAGTGTTCTAAACGACATCATGCGTGAAGTTGACACTGACAAGGTTCTTTGAAATCTCTAAACAAATCCTCCTTAAGGCCTAACAGTTTAGATTGTGAAAAGTATAAATAAATCACTCTGTTTCTGAGTTGGACTGTTGGGGTTGCTTGTTTTACAGGACGGGCGTATAAACTATGATGAGTTTGTGGTGATGATGAAAGCTGGAACCGACTGGAGAAAGGCGTCGAGGCAATATTCAAGAGAGAGGTTCAAAAGCTTAAGCGTTAACTTGATGAAAGATGGGTCATTACACCTCCACGACGCTCTCACTGGACAAACCGTTCCTATTTGATTTTATTCGTTATCACCAAAAACAGAGCAACACTCCGTTTTTTTCCCTTTTATGAAGTGGGAATTTTCCGGGCTTGTTCTTTGATAGATGGGGATTTTACAGAAGCTATGGTCCTTCATATATATATATATATATATATATATATATATTTTGGGTTGTATTGTATGTAATGTTTTGTCCAAAGGTTGTGTTTTTATTGTCTCAAAGCCAACTCAAAGCCCTAAACCAAAGAGTCAAAGTAAAGATCTTTATTACACTGAAACCTTATCAAACTCATCAGAAGACTTGTCCATGTCCTTGTCCTTGTCCTTGGTCACAACATCTTTGTAACGGTACCAATGTGAGACTAACAAGAAATAGGCAAAGTTTAGAGTCATGATACCAGCAACCAAGTAGTAGAAGTACTCTAATCTCCCCTTGTTTAGATCTTCCGGAAGCCAACTTCCTCCCGAAAACCCCTCTGTTGTATCGTGCACAGCTGATAACAAGAAGGTGCTGAGGTAGCTCGCCAATCCAATCCCACAATAATACAGAGAACCCGCAAAACTTCTCATGTTCTCTGGAAACTGTTTGTAGTAGAACTCCATTTGTCCAACTCCAGCGAGGGCGTCCCCAATACCCATTAGCACTAGCTGAGGAATCAGCCACATACCAGACATGGAAGAGATTGCACCTTTTCTCGGGGCAAACCCTAGTGTCGGCCTTGTGAGAGCTACCTTTCTTCTATATTGTTCTACAATTGCAGACACCATCATACTTGTGATGCATAGAAAAATTCCTACTCCAACTCTCTGCAGTTGTGTGATACCACCATCTCTGCCTGTATACTTTCTAAGGAAAGGTACAAGGACACGGTCATAGATAGGTATGAATATTGTCATTCCAAGCATTAAGAATACGGTATAAGTTGCGGCTGGGATCTGGAAACTTCCTGAACCGGGGCGTCTATCAGATTGAAGAGACTGAAAGATTGTGTAGGTTGTTTGTTGAATGTAACCTAAGTAAAATAAGGCGGCCGAGAGCCAAACCGGAAGCACCCGGATCACACATTTCACTTCCTCCACTTGTTGCATACTGCAGAGTTTCCATGGATTCACGGGCGACCCATCTTTGTCCAGCTTGTCGTCTTGCGTTTGGATTGCTGATTTGTCAAGAAACCTGCAAATAAAGAAAACCCTAAAATGTTTTTAATTTGTTCCGCAAGAAACTAAGAGAAAGGGGGAGGTATTTAGTACCTGAACTGCTCTGTATGGCTCAGTTTCGAGTTCTTAAAATCCTTTGCGATGTAGTTGTAAAGCTCGTTAGACCCAACGGGCTTCAACCGCCTCTTCTTGACCGCGACAACAATGACACGCGTTATGCTGTGAATGGGACTGCCACTAGCTTTAACCTTGACATAGAGCTTAGAACCAGCAAAGAATATGATGCAACCAAGTAACATTAGAATAGCTGGGATGGCTAAACCAATGCTCCAGCTCACATTTGACTGAACATACACGATGAGCGTTAACGACACCATCTGAGCAAACGTGAAGGTGAAGAAATACCAATTGAAGAAACTATCAATCCCTCGTTTTCCTTCTTTTGTCTTTGGATCGAACTGATCAGCACCAAACGGAAGATTGCACGGCCTAATCCCACCGGCTCCAATCACGAGCAGAACCATTGCTCCGGCGAGAAACATGATTTGTCCGATGGATGGCCCATTGCACACGCTTCCTATTTCCTTATCGCATTTAGCTGGATGCAGCTGATGAATCACAGCCGTCAGATCCATCGCCAACGAACCCTTTAAATCAAAGAAAACAAAAGATCCTTACTTTCAGACACAAACTGCAAGGTCGTTGAATTTTTAAACTGAATACTGTGATGAATTGGTCTTGGTTTTACGAGGAAGCAAGCGATCATGGCGAAAGATAAGGTTTTGTAGCGGCCGAAGTAGGAGTCACAGAGGAAAGCGGCGACGATGGTGCCGAAATTGCTTGTGCCGCCGTAGATATTGACCACTTTTGCCGCCGTGATGCTCTTCATGTTGAAAACTGTCGTTAAGTATATAACCAGATTCGATGAGCTCCCAACTATCCCCAGCTTCTCAAATGTCTCATTTCCTAACAAATTAAGAAACAGAGCATTAAGCTACTCCTCTGTTTTTCCTATCAGTTTCTAGTTCGTTTTAAGTTCAAAAAAGTTATAACTAAAAAAAACAGAGCTTTTTGATTTATTAAGTTGCTTTATGAATCACATGTTTCATTAAAAAAAACCAACATTCAAAGAGAGCATTACAAAAATCCTCTTGTTTTTCCTAGCAGTTTCTTGTTCATTTCAAGATTCAAATGTTAAGTAAATAAAAATATTAGAAATAATATGGATTAATACCAATGATATAAGGCATGACTTTCCATCCTCTGTAGATGATCTTAGACTCATCATCCTCTGTAATGTTCATATCTGTCTTCTCAGCCTCCATTGCTATGTTTTTCTCGCTCTACTTTGCTCACACTAAATGTGTGTAATGTGAAGTATGTGTGTGAGTGTATATATATTTAGTGGGCAATGAGAAGGATTTCTTTATGTTGACAAAAAAGTTAATTGGTTAGAATATACTTATTTGACTAAAAAGACTCGACTTTATCGAAAGGAGAGGACTAGAGTTGGTGTTCCTTACTACATTATTTTTATTTGTCAACAAACGCACTATGAGTTCGGATAACTTATTAATTTATCTGTTGCAAATGAGTAATGAGTTATGTTATATTCTCAACTCGTTATTTAAACATCAAGTAGACGAGAAGAATTCATCTTTTATATCTGTAATATGGACTACGAATCTACCCCTTAGGAGGTACCATTAAACGATATGAAGAAACGAAAAAAGAAAATAGTTGTTTGAGAATTCCTACATTCTGCAAATAAGAACTTATTTTTGTAATGTTTTTTGTCTTCAACATACTTTAGTACTAAGTTATTAGTTTATTACTGAGCAAAAAATGAAAGTTTCGTTAATTGAAGAAGATGATGTTTTGAAAAACGTACGGCATAAATTCTACAGAAAAAAATAAAAGCTACAGCTTTAACTAATCTGATCCTTAGACATGTATCTCAAACTTATCAATAACAAAAGTATCTGTTAACTAAGTCATATCTAAAAAAGATGTACATTTGCTTTTTTCAAGTGATGGGTAAAGAATATTTATTGTGGTTTCGTGGAAAAAAATAAAGGTGTCATTGAAATGATGGATACGGGAATAATGCATTTTAATTTTATAGTGAGATATGATTATGAGAACAATTAGAAAAGTATATGACTGATGAGAGGACATTTGGATTAAAATTTTGATTCTCATGGGAACCAAAAAAAAAAAGATATACGTTTTCATAGTTGATAAAGCCATAAGAATCAAATCCTTTTTGATTGGATTAGTCCAAAATAAAATTTTAAAAAGAAACCTACCACTTTTTCTGAAAACTAATTAGCACTATCCGTAATCTAATAACGTTCGTTCGTTGCTGAATAACAAATACTAGGTAATGTAACCAAATCTTGAGTGTGATTTAAAATATGTTATTAAATATAATTTTACCTGTTTTTTAATTAAATATACTATAAGATTTAAAAATTATGTGTATTTTTTATATTGTAAAATTTTTTAAATTAGTAATAATAATGTTTAGTTATACCATATATATATTGCCTAAAAAGTGTAATAAATATCTTAAAAAAATTGAGTAACCAAGTAAAATATTTTTATATACTTTTTTGAAATTTAATGAAATGTTGTTACGTGAGTATGACAGTGTTGTAATATTCTACATAAATTCCACATAAACATTAGATTATTTTATTAAAATTATTCTCAATTAAAATTAATATATAGAATTTGTTTTTGGAGCCTTAATTATTATCTTTTTGTCGTCATAATAATTGAAAAAATTGTCATTTTTTCGTGAAGGTGGAAATATACGTCAGCTTTGGATCATAATGTACGTAAGTGCTTCATAGACCTCATTGTCACTTTCAAGGTTTCTGAACATAATGTTTAAAAGAAGATTTAAATTGATGCAGCATCATTAGTGTTACTTCACAACATACATACACACCAAACACACAATAATACAAAGCAATTTAATTAGAGAAAGTTTACTAAACAATCTCAATTTCGCTTTTCTTTAGTTGATTGGTTGCAAAGCTGGCTCATGTTCAAGTGACTTAGTGAACTGCAAGAAACACATAAAAATCAGATTTGAGATTTCATAAAGACATGGAAATTGCATTGAGTGTGTTAACAACATTCTTGCAAACTTTTTCACCTGAGAGATCTTAAGCTCAAGCTCGTTCCACTCCGAGGATGGATTGCTTCCTGAAACTATTCCTGTTCCTGCATAGATCAATGCTCCAAGACCCTGGGAAATACACAAAATAGATAGATGAAATGACTGAACAGTAAATGACCAGTTTGGTACACTGAGGAAAGTTATAATTAGATAAAAATCTCACCTTTTCGACTAAAGCAGATCTTATGCCTACAGAAAATTCACTCTCTCCACCACCAAAGAACCCAATAGGTCCAGCATACATTCCTCTATCAAACGACTCTGGAAAAGAGAAGAATATGTATCAAATCTGAAATCTTAGTCACTTGTCAATCCTGTCAAGTATAAGCATCTGGTAGGCGATGGCTTCGTAAGCAGAGAAATTCTTTTTTTTCCGAAAAGACTTAGTGACAGAAGAAAGGCAGAGAAGAATCAAAGCATGTTATACCAATTTGTTCAATCAAAAGCCTTGCTTCGTCTACTGGACATCCGCAAACAGCTGGCGTCGGATGTAAAGCAGTTAAGATGTCGAACTGAAAATAGACAAAACATATTTTGAGGTAAGAGAACAAAATGTAGCTTTCTTCACTCAATAGCAAGATGAATGTAAGATAATACAACAGATTTTGAGTTTAAAGAAACTAATGTCTATTTCAAAAAAACCTGCAGAACAAATAAAGTGGTTTAGATGATCATGAGATCTTAAATCAACGTAAAACTGTCATCAAAACCTCATCATCTTCTCTTCTTAGTTGTCCTGCCAGTTGAGAATATAGATGCTGTACTCTTGCAAGCTTTCTCACTGATTTCTGGGGTTTAACAACTACTCTGTCACATATGGTCTGCAAAGTAGAAGAGAAGATTATATTTTAGCATTCCGTAGATCATAGACACTAAGATTATGCCAAAGAAAGCTAATTGTTACATGAAACAAGTGCTATTATACTTATTAACTAGACAAACAATTAAAACTAAAGGCATGATTATACACTTCTACCTGAAGCTAATAAGATTGAACTTACATTTAGTTTTTCTCTTATATTCTCTCGCACAATAGAAAACTCAAGATCGTCTTTGGGACTGCAAAAGTATTTGCAAATAATAATATCAGTACAAATATCTGGAAGTTTCTAAACATGCATCTTGCAGTAAGTGTTCCAAGCACACAAAACAAAACAATTGACCTGGTTAGTAAGTCGCGCTCTATCTCCATATCACGAATCCTTGAATCGCCTCTAGGCCTGGTTGCAGCCAAAGCCTCGCTGTAGACACCTAGATGTTTTCTATGGAAGAGTCTCTCAGGCTGTTCCATAAAGATGTATGTCAGAACTCAGAACCAACTAACACTTGATTTTCACATATTTTATCAGCAACATAATCATAGCAGCTAAACAACAGAGTGTCCCAGCAACTTAGCTTTAACGAAGTAGAATAACTAACTTACCGTGTTCCCTATGAATGTGGGTGCACCGGGTGGTTGAAGACAGAATTGGTATGCGTCTTGTCCTTCACACTTTCATATCAACAATTTAGACTGAGATTTTAACACTTAGATTGATTAGACTAAAGAATGTGCAAGGAAGAAAAGACACCTGCAACCGTGCTAACCAAGCGATAGGATCAATGTCGGTATCCGTAATGACTCTGCTGCTGCGTGCAAGCACAACCTGAACCCACAACCAAAAACATCAGCTGAATGAAAACCCTAAATGTATAGAAAAGAATTGAAGATATGGTTCCCAAAGTACCTTGGTTAGGGGTGAATTTTTATCCTTTATAATCTCCAGAGCAGAACTAACAGCAGGGTAATAGGCTCCTTCACTTGGAACATGGTTCTTGCTAACAACAGAAACTCCCAGAGATTCTCGCCGTAATCTCATTATAACAGAAGAAACCTGATAAAACCAAATATCATACAAACATTTAGCTGATTATATAAAGTAGTTAAATAAGTAGAGACTATAGTGAACCTGAAGCATAGTTTCCTGAAGTCCTTCAATGGCATTTTCAAGTGTCCATGACAGCTCATTGTCCCAAGCAACAGTTGCAGCCAGCATTGAGCTTCCCCCAAACTCATCAAACTCTACCTATGTGTGTATCATCAACCAAAACAAAGTCAATTAGTCCATGGTTACAAATATTCTCTTATAAGAAATCAAATTATAGTACCTGAGGCACTGTAAAGTAAAACGACCCAAAATGTTCCCATTCCACAGCGATCTTTCTGTTGGGATCAAATCGAATACCTCCATACGCACGAATCAGAGGAGACTTGGAAGACAAAAACCTTCAAAAACAGGGGAAATCAATCCGGTAAGAGAAGAACTTCATGAAGATCACGAATTTTCTCGGTGCTGGTACCTTCGGATCGATCTCCAGTCATCATGAGAAAAGGGATCCAGATCGCGGAAAAATACAGCAGACCCGATTCCAGCAACACTAACCGGATTACTATCAGATGATGATCCATTGTCACTTGACAAGTCTTGAAGAAGATCTGGACGGCCAGCGTCGCTACGGCGGGAAAAGAAACTGCGAGGAAGAACCTCGTTCTGCGCATGAAGCCAATCGATTGCTCCGATTTGCTGCTCAATTGGTACCTTCAATCACAAGATTAAGGTCTATAAAAAAATATATAGGGCTTTTACTTTTGATTTTGCGCGGGAGAAAATCTAACAAGTCGCTAATGTTTTGAATTTTTTTTTTTTTTTAAGTAACTTGAAAGGCACTTAGCAGTATTTTACTATTTTTTTCTTTATCTTCAAAGTCAAATATTATTCTTCCAGATAAACCCATTAAATTTTAAAATCTTCCTTTCTTACATGATGAAATAATAACTATTTACCGAAATTATTTTTATGAACAGGTAAATCCATTCATATATTATTGATAACAAATTTTCATTTAAAAAATATTTTGTTTGGTATCTTTATATTTTGTTTGGTATCTTTCTATCTCTAACAAAGTAACAATAATTGCATAGATATAAAAAAATGTTGAACCGATGATGCAAAATAATTAAAACCTGACTCCTTTCCGTATCATAGGTCCTATACATTGGGTCGATTTTTTAAACAATAAAAAGTCGATCAATGATTACGCAACCGACAACAAGGAAATGAAACAATATCACACTACCAATGCAAGAGCTCCACGTGGCTTAAGCTCTTTGTTTGCCTTATGAATTTTTCGGATTGAGACAAAATATAATGAAGAAATTATGACGTACCTGTAACCGGACAATGCCGGATGAGAACGACGGCGGTTGAGATTTGAGGTCAGAGACGGCGTTTATCAGCCTCTCCGTCGCGGCTGCGGGAGACGGAACCGTTGAGAGAGTCCTTGTTTCTATCGTGCCAAGTGGCGCTTTATGGTCAGCCTCACATCCGTTCATAGACAGTGAACAGAGTAAGAACCTCTGCTTCGCAAAAAAAAAACAGAGTGTCTCAGTGTCTGGCTGTTAAAAAGGATATATAATAAGTAAAAACAAACCTGGCGAGGGCCACGAGAGGATAATTTGGTGAATGAGGTTCGAGAGTAGCTTTGGAAGATTGGACTAGCATTGTACTTTTTAGGGTTTGTGCCCAGAAAATGGGATGCAAATTGAATCGACGCCATTAAAGAGACTAAAGCGATGTTGGTACTATTTTTTTATTTTTTTTTCTTCTGTATGTAAGACACTGAGACTTGACGTTGTTTGGTATCTTTGGCTGAATATATAATCCTGTCGTAAAAAAAAATAAAGAGTTGTCCTTGTGAAATGGGTCCCCTAAAAGAGCAATCATCTTTGTAAACTTTGTTTGAATTTCTCAGTGTTGGGATGGTGATTTTCTCTCTGTATTAAATTTCTAGGAAAATTACAATAATTATTTTTGAAAAGATTTACAATGATGATTGCACTTTTATTTTAAATAATTAAAGGTAAGTCAAGACCGATTCTGTGAATTTTTTATTTATCAAATGGATATTTATTTTTATCTGATAATCGGGATATATTTTAAAACGAATTTCAGATTAATCCCTAAAATCTTTGTATAAAACTAAGTAAATTTGTCACTTAATACGTGTACAGTAATTTTTGTAAGAAAAGGCATATTTGTACTGATAATTAATATCTATAACTAGATTTTCAAAGGACTTTTCCCCCTAAAACGTTGCGCCATTAGACCACCACTTCGTTATCAAATAGACTTGGCAGGTAGGTAATCATAGTAGAAGAATAACAATCAAACAACGTTTCATGTCATATGATCTTCTTCAATATACACATCTAATATACTACACATCTAATATACGCATCTAACTAAACATATGTAATTTATTTTTCTGAAACCTAGCATGAGCTCTTCTTTAAACTAGCTAGTAAGCTATTACAGATTTCTTATACTAGATTTTTAATATATTATTCTTGGTTATTCTCATTAACATGGCTTTTTCAAACGGAATTCCCGACAGAATATCGATGATTCCCGATATATATTTTTATAATTTTTTAAAAATTCTCGACGGATTCATGACGGTTTTTTTAAATCCATCGGGAATCTGTAATGATTTTTTTGAATATTTTTTAATAAATTATCCAATCCGTCGAAAATTTATTAAAATTTTTTTTTTTTAAATGACCGAAAAATCAATTTAAAATTTCTGACAGATTTCCGACGGATATTACAATCCGTCATGAACTTAAAATTAAAAAAATATGTTAAATGAACGCCAAATTAATTTTAATTTTTTTTTACGGATTTCCAAAGGATATTACTATCCGTTGGGAATCCGTTAGAAACTTAACAAAATTCCGTCTAAACACAAATAAATGACCGCCAAATTTTGGGAAAAAAATTGAAATCCCGTCAAAAGCCATAACCGACGGAAAATTCCGTCAGAATTTTTTTCAATAAATACAACCTCCCTTTTCCTCTCATTTTCAATTTTAGAATTGTAGATTTAGATTTTAGGAATTGTAGATTAAGGTTTTGGAATTGTAGTTTTAGATTTTGAAATCATGGATTTACATTTTGGAATTATAGATTTAAGTTTTGAAATTGAAAATTTAGGTTTTGGAAATGTAGATTTAGGTTTTGAAATTTGAGATTTAGGTTTTGGAAATATATATTTAAGTTTTGAAATTGGAGATTTAATTTTTGGAAATGTAGATTTAGTTTTTAAAAAACATTTGTATTCTAAAAACATTTTTCTTGAAGTTAAATTTTTTTTAGTGGGAATGCCCGACGCTTCCGACGGTTTTTCTATTTCCGACGTCCTAGAACGGATGGACCATATCCGTCAAAAAGCCGTTGGAAACATCTATTTCTGATGAATTTCTGTTGGAAAACGCCTTATTTTTTTTGTAGTGCGTTAATTACGTACTTACGTTATTTTCTGTTGGAAAACGCCTCCGTTTCAAAAAGAATGTCATTCTATCACTTTTTATTTGTTGCATAAAGAGTGTCATTCTCTAATATCAATACACAGTTTGACTAAACATTCCTTTTTTAACCTCAAATAAATATCAATCAAAAAAAACTTAAATAAATAATTGCAATTACCTAGTAAATAGTTTAGGGGTATAAATGAAATTTTATCTTGTTTCTTAATTTGTGTGAAAATTGTCAGAATGACATTCTTTTTGAAACAGAGGGAGTACATAACTAAAACATTGAAAACGATATTTGATAACAGAAATAAATGTTTTCTTACATTTTTTTTGTCAAACAATGTTTTATCATTTTCATAACTTAATTTCCGAGTAAATTCTCCTTAAATATCGATAGAGATATTTCATATGGAGCCTACACACTGAAAGTTGGTTTAGTTTTACTATTTTTGTTACTACATGATTTTCCGCAACATATGAAATTAAACCAATATTTATCAATAACATAAAATATGTGGATTTTCCGCAACATCTGAAATAAACCAATATTTATCGAACGTAATTAGGATGATGTGATTAAGAGATAAAAGTATCACAAACCATTTAGATTATGTTAGAATATTGTCCCTACTAACACGAAAACACGAGTATATCGTGTTATTGGTATGGGTGGTAGGCCCATGTTACGTTCGATTATTTCACAACTAGGCAATCATTGACGTTACTCATAAGCTTTTTTTTTTTTTTCAGTTTCAAGGTTCTTTTTTGTTGTGTGAGGTTGAAGGGTTAATATCCTGCCAAAATATAAAATGAGCAGAGATATGCATTGTTTAAAAATAAAATTAGCAGAGATATGTTTTAGTGACTGATTTTTTACGACAGAAAAAATGTATGTTTAGTTCTAAAATTTACTAAAAATGATCAATTACCCAATATGGTATTTGTTGAGAAAAACAAAATCAACTAATAGAAAAAGACATCTCGGAGTGGGGTTGCCAATTACCTGGAAAGCGAGAACGACCGGGACAGACTGTATCATTTATTGAGCATTTATATGTTCGCAAACTGTATCATTTTGTAATCTGACTAAATGTTTGTGTTAGTTTAAATTATTTTAGTAAGTTTTAGAAGACATGATAATGGTTGTGTATTCCAAAGCTTATTAAAAATAGTTTAGTTTACATTATTTTCAATTAAAGAAGATAATACTAATAATAATGAAGATAATAATAAGAATTATGAAACCAAACAAACGTACTTTACCTAATTTGAGGTGTGAATTCGTTGAGATTGGGGGCTATTCTTTTATGTTTTCTTCGATGGGGGAGTCTTGTACTATTGTCAGAAAACCCAAATGATTCACATGAAACATGTAATTTCTGGAAAGGATACAATCGTTTCTCATTTCTTTCTCTTTCTAAGGACCAAATTGGAAATTTGTTTGTACGTATGGATTTATGTTGCATTTAGCAATAGAAAGATCACATGTAAACAAATAGCGTTTTAGTTAATATTTTAAACTCTTCTTTCCACTCACAAAAATAACAAATAGCGTTGCAGTTATAGTTGGATGAACCATTCTTTTTTCCTGTCGAGGTTACAAATTACAAATAAAAAACAGGAGCCGGATGGACCACTCTTAGATTATGACTTTATGCTTTTTGTTTGAAAAGACAATTATAATAATTAAAAAAAACATATCTTTTATTTGGTACTATATACTATTTATTATATTTGGAATAGATTTCCGTGACATAATGAAGAATACATATTTGTCTTGTATGTGGATATGATTGTGATGAAGATTCATTGATCAACTACCAAATGACCTATTGAATAAATATAATATTTGGAAGAGACAAGATAGTGTTAGGTTTTTCTTGTTTTTTCAAAATTGTTAAGTCTTTTTACAAAAAAAGTTAGTACTTTAAAAAAAGAGTAAAAATGGTTAAATGATCACGGCTTAAGTTCACTTCGCCTGATCAGTTCAATGTCAAACAAAAAATGCACTAACTATAAGTTCATCAACACATAGTATATTACAAATTTACAAGAAACAACGGAAAACACTTTATGATCAATCATCAAAAGACAAAAACATTTATAATTTAGGCCAAAAACCTTTGGAGTAACGATAGAACAAGTCCGGTTCTTCAGTCTTCGGTACATATCATCAATCACCCGAAGCATGAAGACCCAATCTGAATAAAATGCGAACAGTTAGCAAAACAGATATTTACAATTTTCAAATGAAGACGGTCAGCAAAACGTCGATGACATTACGGCTTCGGCTACCGCCGAATCGGTCCATTAACAGCCCTAAGTTTTATAGACGAGGCACGTACGTAACAGAAGAAGTAGGAATCTTTGGTATCAAAAGAACGTGAAATTTGGTCCATAAATTGTTAACTATAAACGATAGACTTTATAAATTGATGATCAAGCTTATAGCACATAAGAACACGATAGAGTATTCAATTTCAAAAGAATTTCAAACCTTTTGAAATCCACCTTTTCTTTTCATATTTTGGAGTTCGAATCTTAATTACGCATAATTTCGAGACTCATGAGCTATACAGATGCTTCCACGTACATTCTAAAAGGTTTTCAAAGTTTTATTTTTTCGTTCTAAAGTTTCATATGTACACATTAGTTGCATAAACTCCAATGACAAATTAAAATTATGATTAAATAACCAAAATATTGATGAACTAGGAAACTAGTAAAAGACTAAACCCATATGTCAATGTACTGGGAACATACATAGCACTTCCTTTAAGGGCTCTTCTCGGCATCATTTCTAGTCACATTATGATCAATCTTTAAATCGCCGCCTATGATGGAAGATAGAGCAGTTGCCAAAGCCGACTGAAAACTTGGATCTGTCGTGATCGCCTTGATTGTTTCTGCCGGTAAAGATGGCACTTGATGAGTAATAATGTTCTTGATTCCAATATGATCATGATTGGTTTGTGTAGGATGTGATGAAGATGAAGATGACGATGAGGATGATCTTCCAAATGGATCAAAAGATGACCCGGTGGTTCGAGTTTGAATGATGCTTTGGTAAGGTAACTGCTGATGGGTGCTAATGTTGCCGTAAGGTGCACGGTATTGATTACTGTGATTACCACCACCACCACTCCAATTCTGCAATGTATTGGTGTTGTTTGAGAAGTTAAGATTGGTTGAAGGATAACTTCTAGATCTTGAGACATTGCTAGGAGGAGAATTGAATCGATTGAGCATGGATAAGAACGGTTGTTGTGATGATGAGGAGGTTGTGAGGTCAAGAGTGATGGTGGGATGGCCTGAAGAGGAAGGGGCAGAAGAAGTTTGGAGGAAAGGTGATTTAGATTTTGGAGTGATGTTATTGCCGGAGAGAGAGAAGTTAAGGCCATGAAGATCAGCTGCGGCGACAGAGGAGGAGGAGGAGGCGCCGGAGAGGAGCATGGAGGCGGCGGCGGAAGTGGCAGAGGCCATTGCGGTTGCTGACATGGGAAGTGGGTGGTTATGTGTTCCTTCGTATGTTGAGATAAGTATAGACATATCTTCTGAACATCTTTGCACCTATATAAAGGATTAGATTTGTTGTGGTTATTTTTGATAACATATATGTATCCTCTGTATAATTATTTGGAATTATTAAGTTACCTGTTTTCTTACGGGACAAGAAGCTGCAATGGTACAACGATAGTAAGCTCGAGGACATGGATTTCCTTTTGCTATTTTCTGGCCATATTTCCTCCATTGACATCCATCATTCATCTGCATAAGCACCAACTCAAGAAAATAAAATACAAACATTTGATTTGTTGCGATTTTTTTTAACATATAAAAATAGAAGTGAAAGATATTTAAGCAAATATTTACTCTCTAGAGATATAACTAAAAACGTATATAGCTATAAATTATTTTTAAAATAATGATTTAATTCAATGAATCATTTATTCGTAATAATAAAAATTTGTATGTAAATTCAAGAAGTGAACTATTTTAACAATTTTCCTTATAAAAACTAATTTCAAGCTTAAAAATACAAATGATAAATTTGGTTTATTTTCAACTATATAAGATTACTAATGTTTAGTTAAGTATAGATGTTCTATATAAAAAGTATACTCAATTAAAAGTATTTTAAAAGTCTTTCATGGAGTAATGGATATATATATATGTTCTAGATATTTATTATGTTAGCATTCATATTTAATAAACTAGTTTAATGATGTGTAGAAAATGTACTAACCGTCGGTGTCTCACATCTTGATCTCACAGAAACCCTAGTTTTCTTAACAAGGTTTTGAGGCAAAAGCTCTTCTTGATCTTCATGATCATCTTCATCATTCTTAAACCCAAAACTATTCTCTGATGGGCTCTTATTATTGTTACCAATCTCCAGCGACATCGTTTCTTTAGTATGATCAATCTCAAACTTCTCATTAGGATTACTCAAACCCTTGTATTCAAATGCCATACTCAACCCTTGATCACTACCTTTTTCATCAAGTTTTTTGTCCTCACCGGCTTCCTCCATGAAATCTTTATTTTTTTCTTCTTTATTCATCATCGAACCACTTGGAACCGGTGACTTTAACCGTCTGCCTAGGCTCAACGAGACAAGTTCTTCGCGCTCGCTAACTTCGTCTTTGTCTTGATGATGCCCTTTTGATGAGAACTTTTTTGGTTCTTCATGTTGGACCATTAATTGGTTGTATTGTGTTTGAAGGATGTCAAAATCTTTCCTGATTTTACTCAATGATGACTTTAGCCTTCGATTTTCCTCTTTAGCCTCCTCCATTTCGACTTTAGTTGAGTCCAACTGATTTCATCATACGTTTATAATATATGATTGCTCATAATTTGTAACATATACAAATATATATTGATTGGTTAATCTCTCATTAATTTGATATGTATGCCTTAAAAATCCTGCACATAGATTTTCTTTCTTTTTCATAATTATTGTTGTTGTTGTTGTTGATATAGATGAGCAAATTATTCTCTGGTATCTCTATATATTAATAAACATGATCTAATTAATTTGGAAAATAATATGCAACTCTCACGTTAATTAAAAAAAAAAAAACAATTAAGATGCAACTCAGGTTCAACAAGTCTAACTTTTCATAAAAACAGAAAGAAAGAAAAAATAAGAGACGGATCTAACAAGAGGTTCGAAGAACTAGCTTAGTCCAATCTTAGAATTTATATTAATATTCTTTGATTTTGGATCAGTTAATTAAAATCGATTTTGGATAAAGAACAAACATTTAACCACACATCTTAGGTGAGAAAATTATGAAATATGTATGTGATTTCAAGGATTGATTTATGCATATGTATAAATGACGTCTAATAATTTAAAAATACAAAAAGAAATACCTTGGATCTTATAATATGGTCGTGTTCTTGATGAGACTCATCGTGAGACGAATCAAGTTTTTTCATCTCCTCTTGGCTTTCTTCTCCTCCATGACTACTCTTCAAGAAATCTTCCTTCTCCATTATTCTCCTTTGATATTTTATAAGCTCTTATGTTTTCTTTCGGGAACTGTTGATTTCTATATATGCAACCTATACATCCTTTGAGTATGCCAATTAAATAATTCACAAAAACATGCAAGTCTCCTTTATTTATGTTGTTCAGAGAACATGATAGCTATAATATAGAAAGTTGACCAAAAATATATCTTAAACATATAGCGTATTTATATAATATGATAAAACATATAGTGTATATATAATATGATAAACTAAAATTCAAATTGAATAGTCTCGTAGTTTTATTTAACGGTAGATTAAAATTCCAAAATTATAAATCAAACAGTAGTATAAAGAGTTTTTGTAGACTGAAAAGTAAAAAATAAAAAGTAGACTATAACTTCTTACAATTATTTTATCCCTTAGAACATCTCCATCGGATATCTCACCAATAAAATATTAATATTTTCAATTCAAATTAATTTGAAAAACTCAACACAAATATATATCTTAATAGATGTCAATATAATATTAATATTTTAAATAAATATTTTATATTCTTATCTTTCATTAATATTTTTTAAACATATCAATTTACATCTTAAATATATTCAAGTATATCAATTATTTATATTTATTTATAAAAATAACAATAATAAAATCATAAATTTTAATAATTATAATAGCAATAATATTATCGTGAACTTACATAAAATTAAGCATACAGTTTTAAAATCTCAGTTTTTAAGAAAATGTTATTTTATTAACTAAAACAATATTAATTTAATATTTTTACATTAACCTTAAGTAATATCAAATAAAAATAATATTAATATATACTTTAAACTTATCCATAGTGAAACTTGATATATTGACAATTTTATTTTATGATTTGTAAAAATATATGAAAATAAAAAAAATAGCAACATATAAATTATTTAATTAAAACTGTAGGGTATTTGATTTATCATAAATGTAAACCATTTATTGCGTATTATTTTTGACTTCGCTGGAATTGAATTGCATTTTTTAAAAATGAAAAATAAAGTTGTAAAATATAGCGATTTAAAGGATTTTTGGCAAAAACTCTTCGTAAAATGACAAGTGGCCATGTTTTAAAGAGAGAGGGTTTTTATGGGTATCTCAATTGAGAACATATTCTAAACATATTTAATTTAAAAAACTATTATTTTAATGTTTTAAATTTATTTTTAATGAGAATATCTCACTAAGAAACCTCAGATGGAAATGCTCTTGTTCTATTTACACATTTTTTGCTGCAATGTTCAAACCATCAGAAAAACAAGCACGCAACTCTGAAAATTTTGAAAGGTCAACAGCCAATCCAATTGAACAAAACAAATAAATTAAAATTGCAATGTACGACCAGATATGAACGGGGTATTATATATTAATTAGTTTTCTTTTAAATAAGTACCAACACACGTACTTAAAAAACAACAATTGTGCATCCGATTTATCAGGAAAAAAGAAAGAATAAATATTGTTCGTGGATCGATAGTGACGACTGACGACTAATTGGAAGAGAAGTATTCAACTTCAACGCTTTATGTTATAAACAGCAATGTCTCAACAACAAACACTGTTAAGGTTTGGAGCCGAAATCGTGGACCCACCGGCCAACGACGTTGCTGCTAAAGAACAAGTTTGAAATTTCTTGATCACATCGTTACAAAGTTTATCTCTATCTTTTCTTTTAGTAAAATGCTAACCTGTCTCTTACCATATATGTTGACCAAAAACAAAAAATCTCTTACTATATATGAGACTTCTAATGGTAGCGACAGAACAAAATGTCAAGACACAGGCAAATGGATAACTGTGGTTAGTAGAGAATGAACAAAAATATGTAATAAAGACAATCCAAAAAAGATTTCTTGCTAATTAAAAAAAAAATTATATTAAAATTGACCTAATTTCATTATATATATATATATATATATTATTTTGACTATTCGAAATATTTTTTTATATTATTTTTAAGTCAGTATAGCTAAACAAATTTTGGGGGAGGAGGGGAAAGAAACAAAAGAAAGCATGAAGAACCTTCGATTGTCTTCTATCCGAATTACGGGGATAATAGATATGACAGAGGAATGGAAGCATGGTTTGATTCAAGATGATAATCATATTCTTTATTCTATAGTTTAGTTTTCATCTCTATTAAACTCTTAGTCACTTGCTGCATTTGTTGTAAAACTGTTTTTTTTTTTCTTTTTGATGAATTAATTTTACATTCGATTCAAAAAAAAAAAACCGTTATAGCTAAGAAATACATCGTTGTTTAATTTGGAAAAATAAAAACAAACTTTCAAACATGGTTTCGTCTTAGAAATAATGTGCTTGTTGTGCCACTCGCGTACGTATCAATGTTTATTAACAAAAAATGAGACTGGTTATTGCAAAGAATGACCAAATGCGATTTTAGTTGCTGCATCGATCGTTCTAAAACTAAAAGCATCAAATGAACTTTTTTATTTGATTTGATAAATTGTACTTATATGCAACTTATTATATATAAAACCATATCTGTAAAGTTAATATCATATCCCCTAAATTTATTAGATCTGAATTAATATTTTTGGTCTACTATTGGATCTCAATTTAAATGCTGAATAAAGTTTGGTAACATATAACTAATGTATTGCGGAGAAGTGGAATTATGATATATTATCAGCGGTTAGAAAATATATTGACAATAGATCGAAAATACTAATTACCAAGAAAAATATATATGACTCAGCTGTGATTTACATGCGTTTCCAAACATGAGCACTCCAAAATATGAACTTAAAGTCAAACATTGGTGACATTACACTTATAAAATATCTTTTATAATGCAATTTTGTTATCATTAATAAAAAAATCAACTTATTAAATAATGTATATTTTGGAGATTTAAATCATGGTGAATAACACAGTAAAAACTAACATTAACCACTAGAATATATGTCATGATCAATAAAAAATGAGCGTATAATGCTGTAAATCTAGACCAAAAGATAAATGGTCATATCTAATCAATCATCTTGCAATTTTAAAATCATTTATTTATGACTTTGCCACAAACAAAATTCCAACTGAAAGTTTAATCAATTCAAATTGCATATTTATTTAAAGTCAAGCTAGCGGTTTGTCTCTTTGATTATTTTTTTGCCAAACGGTTGGTAGACTTGGCATTCAATCAGTAAATTATACATTTGTTACTCATAAATATAACCCTAGAGTTGTAAACGAACAAAATACTAGATTTCATGAGTTTATAATTATAAACTAATTGACATATATTACTCTTAAGTTTTATCTCAATATTTGATGTGAGATTTTTAACATATAGTATTCATGATATATAGATGAAAATTTTGTATTATTGTTATTGTTGTGTTATCACTTGTCACTCTTATTTAAATCCAATATAGTCGATAAAAATAAAAATAAAAAAGAATTTTTTATTCGTACATAATGAATTTATCATGGACATGTGATTGATAACAGCAAGTACATATTTAAAGGGACCACGATCTAAGGCACTTTGCTAGTTGCGTAGAGTTATGTATATGCCGTTGACATTTTAGAATAATTAGTCAACTTGTTGACCAATTTTTTAAAGCTCATTATGTCTTAAAATTGCGTTAAACATTTTCTACAATTAGCAAAAGACCAAAAAAAAAATCTACAAGAAAATACAGTATTTAGGACTTGGAAGACATCAGCTAAATTCGTCGCTGCCCCAAATCCAATAAAATGTAATAAATAAGGGATGACAGGGGTATACTTGGAATCACAGAAAAATGCAGAAAGTAGTGTGTTCCAATTACAAAACCCTAAACCCTAACTTGCTATCGCCTTCCTTGGGTTTTTCATCTTTATCCGTCTCTCCTCTTCGACCTGACAGATCCAGTGTGGGCGATTCTAGTGAACACTCATCCTTATAATTCCCTCCTCAAGGTAAAATTTTGATAGCTCTAGATCGCTTAAACGATTGTTGTTTGGGAGTAATCTCCACGGAACTCTTCTGATTTTGCTTTATTAGACTTGTTTACTCTTTTTGAGCCTTTGTTGCGTCATATACGAATGGATTTTAT
The DNA here is from genome assembly GCA_018361395.1 of Boechera stricta. Classification (NCBI taxonomy): domain Eukaryota; kingdom Viridiplantae; phylum Streptophyta; class Magnoliopsida; order Brassicales; family Brassicaceae; genus Boechera; species Boechera stricta. The sequence continues at coordinate 2,531,874 of CM031539.1, read as the reverse complement.
GGTTTTGCGTTAATGGGTTCTCTTTATTCTTACAGATTTTGGATAAAGTTTGATTCTTTTTTTGGTTCGCAATGACGCTGCTTGAAGCTATCTCCAACGCCGTAGCGAATCAGGACCGCGTCGACTCGCAATCAGATTATCCAATCCCTCTTAGCCACGATGGTATCTTCGCAAATCTAAAACCGAAGCTAGAAAACACTAATCCTGGTACCCTTATCAATCCAATATCCGGGTGGGGAATCTCCGGAAGCGATGTTGAAATCATTGATTTGGGTAAGAAGTTTTCATCTAAGCTGAAAAGGAAGCTTAAGGATACGAATGGGTTTGTCAAAGATGAGTTTGTGAGAATGTTGAAGCAGTTTCTTGAGAATATTGGTGAGAAAGTTGGGATTTCAGAGGCTAAGCCTGATGAGTTAAAGGATTTGAAAAAGAATACTGAGCTTTTGATGGGTACAAATGTAGCTGGGTTAGTTTTGGGAGATCAAGCTGGTCCTGAGATACAGAAACTGGTGGAGAAGAATGGGTTTCTGATGGGTAGAGATGTATGTGGTTTAGTTTTGAAAGGTTGTATTCGTCTAGAGATGTGGGAGCTAGTGGAAATTTTGATTTCAAACTCCTTGGTTGACCATTCCTCATACTCTTATTTAGTTAGCAATCTTGTTGAGAAGCAACGGTCAGATTTGCTTTGTGCTGTGATCAAACAAGCTTCAGATCTTGGGGCAACTGAGTTACTTTCGATATTGAAGTATTTTATATGCCCATCAAAGGAAGCAATTAGCAACATGGTTAAGGTAAGAGAAGAATGGGACAGTGAGGCTATGTTGGCGATTGAAAAGGTGAGCAACACAGAGCTGTCAAAGAAGTCTAAAGTTGCTGAAGAGGCTTCGATCTTGCTGATGGTTGCTCACGACGGGTTTTTAACCTCTGAGCTTGGCCTGCATTACTTGTTAGCTTCACGTAATGTTGATGAAGTCATGTTTGCATCTGCAGTTAGTAAGTTGAACGGCAATGAAATGAGTAGCTTTATTCGATACCTCTCTAAATGGATGAAGAAGTATGAGATGTTCCCTCAAGCTGGTCCATGCCCTAAAGCCGCCTCCAAGCTCGGTTTGAAACTATGCAACTGGGTTCCTGAACTCGAAGACATAACCAAATGTTTGGGGCTTATTATTGATGAGAACTTCCCCACTCTGGTTCTGCACTCGGATTTGCATGAAGAGCTAAAGTCCATTGCAAGAGTAGCAGATGGTTTAGCTTCAGAATCAAAACTTTGCTGTTTTGTGGCTAATGTGGCTGAAAGTTTGAAACTTGAAGCTTCCCGAAACTAGAGTTTCACAGTTCATGGAGTTCTCAGTTTAGATGGCGTTTGATGCAACCCTGTTTTCTCTTTTTTTTTTTTTTTTTTTCCTCCTGTGCCTTTTGTATTTTCTAGTTTCAGTTCATCCTTTTCTCGTTATCTTTTAGAGTTCGTCAAACTTCTGCACATTGCCAATCTCATGTAGGCTGCACCTTAAAATCTACTAAATCCTAAGATCGACTAAAGTGGTCTTCATGGTTTTAATTTTTGTATCAATAGAACAGGAAGAAGAGTACAATAGAAAAGACTTAGCCAAATGAAACCACGAGGGATTGCAGAAACTGCAGCTTTGATTTCCTGTAAAAATTGCCAAGATTTTTACTTATAGGCTTATACTTAATAGCATTGGGTAAAAAACTCTTGCATTGTATGCGGAGCTGAAAAGTGAATCATTAGTCTCTAAACTTCTGGGTTTTGACTTTTGAGGCGGATTTGTTCGTGCTCTCGTTTTGACCATGTTCAGGAATAGAGCACAAGTTGCTCGACGAAATGTCTCACAGAGCCGGATAATAAAAGTCGTTCCCTTTACGAACCCCCACGAGAGCTTGCCGCATGATCCAACGGCTAATGTATCACCACGCGCCTCACTCTCGCGCAGGTTGAAGCAGAAGAAGAAGGATAAGAATGTAAATTATCCGAAAATGCTTCATAGTCACGCAGCCGAGTTATTACACTTGTTCCCGAAGTAAGCTGACTACCCACTCCTATCTTTCTCACCTTCTTAAATTACTTATCTGTCAATTATCATTTCCCAATTGTGTTGTTACTTAATTGGTGGCAGTTTTTCCCAGAAAGTTTTGATTTTTTTTGTATTTTTTTGTCTGTGTATGAGAAAATGTTGTTTCTTTTTTTTTTTCTTTATGCAAAAGTAAAGATCTAACGGCTGTAAAAGAACGGTGCTAGAATTAAATTTGGAGATGCGTTTGCAGTTTTTAGCTCGTCGTGGTCACTGAAACTAACACCACCGAAGAGCCTCACCAATGATCTAGTCTCTAAAAGAGATGTGCAAATGGAAAGCATCTTTAGCTAATCGGGTCTCTGTATCAGTCACGGTAATGTTGCCTTCCTCTTAGTTTGTGTCGGATTCAGACATGAGATCCGACCAGTTGCTCTAATTTGAGACCGACATTTCTCGGAATAGTTCGACTACAATAAAATTTGAGGATCCCTAAATTTTTGACACTTTTGTTTTTTTCGTACTGTTTATTTTGAGATCAGCTAGTGTGGATTTGAGATCAGGTTCATTTACTTGCAAGGTGAGTTCCAGATCTGGTTTCGGTAATTTAATTTCTGGAGTTTTATACGTTTTGCAGTTTTGGAGATTTTATGGTAATCATTGCATTTTCTTTCTTTTCTTGTTTGGTTTTCATTGGTTAATGATTGTGATTTACTATTTAACCTTATTATTAGAGCTGATTACATATAAAATTACAAAGCTTTAGCTCATTTACTCATGAACGAATGATTTTATTTCAAATTTTTTAATTTTGTTATCTGACTTTACATAGTCTTTATAAAGTATAAACGAATGGCTGATCCATTGAACTTAGTATGATGAATCCTGTTACAAAGGGCTTATATATCTCTTTAATTTCAAGTTCTAGATAGAACCAAAAATTATAGAATCTTTGGTGATGAAAGTGTTGTGTTATTGTCTTTTGTTATTGCTTGAACATAATCTTTTGTGATTGCTCGGACAAATGCAGGTGTTTTGAATTTTGGTTGTGGACATCATGGGAAAGCCTGCAAGATGGTTAAAAAGTGTATTACTTGGAAAGAAACCATCTAAATCCAGTGGTTCTAAAGAGAAGGAGGTAACACTGTTTTTTCTTTCAAATTGTTATATGATGAAACATATGGATTTCAAATTTGTTTAGTTAAATTTCTCAGGTTGGGTACAGTAATGGTTTGCCGTAAGAGGACTAAAATTCCTTAATGTAGTTACATGACATGTCTATGTTACTAGGTCTTTTCACTTTCGGTATTGCAATTTTTTCCTACTTTGTTCACTACTAATTTCGTTCTGTCTACTATTGTCTATGCGGTGTCACACTCTGGTTTCCTTTCTCTTTATTGTCTGTTTCTAATGGTTACAACAATTTTATTGTTATCACGCGTAGAGAACTGTGAATGGAAAAGAGGTAGTGGTTATTTCAAAGGTTGAAGAATCCGATGTTGTTTCGGATCTTCCATCCATTGGAAATGCAGCAGTTTATACCAGTGGTATGGTGGAGACGCAGAACCTAGAACATGAAGATGTTTCAGACGACGAGATACAAGTTTCTGAGGTCCAACCAACAGATTCTCAAGATGCTGCTTCTGTTCCTGATGATTCGCGACCCGAATCAGAGAAATTTCAAAAAGAGATTGCAGCAATTACCTTGCAGGCTGCGTATAGAGGCTACTTGGTAATATTTTTAAGCTTCTGGACTAAATATAGACATGGCTCTTGATTTGCAGTTATTGGTGTTTTCTTTTACTTTGTTGTATTCTGATCTGAGCTCTCTATGTGAAGGCTCGACGTGCTTTCAGGATCTTAAAAGGTATAATAAGGCTACAAGCAGTTTTCCGTGGTCACATGGTTAGGAGGCAAGCTGTTTCGACCCTGTGCTGTGTTATGGGAGTTGTCAGATTGCAAGCACTTGCTCGAGGAAGAGAGATCAGACATTCCGACATTGGAGTTGAAGTTCATAGGAAATGCCGGTTGCATCATCAGCCTTTAGTAATGATCATCTCGCGCGTCTCTGTGATTTTGGTTTTTCTAGCTGAATAGCTTTTAACTCTAACCCTGCATCTGAATTTTTTTGTCTTATCAGGAAAATAAACTCGCCGACTCAGTTGTTGATACACATGCTTACCTGGGAATCAAGAAGCTAACAGCAAATGCTTTCGCTCAGAAGGTATATACTTGTTTCTGCTATTACTATATGTTTGAAACTAGGAGATGAGAAGATCATGTAGATGATTTAGCGGTCTTTTTTCTTATCAGCTTCTAGCTTCATCGCCAAACGTGATGCCATTATCCCTATACAATGATTCTTTCAATTCAATTTGGTTAGAGAACTGGTCAGCTTCTTGCTTCTGGAAACCAGTTCCTCAGCCAAAGAAAGCCTCTGTCAGAAAAACTCAGAAGAAGTTTACCAGTAATTCTCAGATAGTTGAGGCTGAGTTTGCTAGACCAAAGAAGAGTGTTCGCAAAATCCCTACTTCAAATCTCGACAATGCCTCGGTGGCACAGACATCACTTGAGTTTGAGAAACCCAAACGCAGCTTCCGCAAAGTTTCAGCAAGCCAATCTGTAGAACCACTACCAGCTATGGAAAATCCTCAAGTTGATCTAGAAAAAGTGAAACGTGGCTTGAGGAAAGTACATAATCCCATAGTTGAGAACTCTATCCAACCTCAACCGGCTTCACAGATTACAGTCGAAAAGCCAAATCCGGGTTTACAAGAATCTGTGAATGCCTTTGATGGAGAGAAAGAAGATGAAATGTCTGAGACAGTGGAGGAACAACCTGAGGAATTAATACAAACTCATGGACCATTGAGAGCGAATGAAGCACTTGATTCGACATTGGTCAACCAAATCAAAGAGAGCGAAAAAAATGTAATGACTGAGGAAAAGGAGGATGTGAAAAAAGAGAGAACTCACAAACAAAACTATAAGGAGAGTTCAGCACGGAAGGAGAATCAGAAATCCGGGAAAAAGGGTTCTCTGGTTACCACTACTCAAACCGCCGAGTGTCAAGAGAGTAGTTATGGAAATCAGACTAGTAGCCTGGGAATACCAAGCTATATGCAAGCGACTAAATCCGCTAAAGCAAAGCTGAGGCTACAAGGCTCTTCTTCATCTAAGCAACAAGGGACTACTGAGAAAGCCAGTAGACGTTACTCTTTACCATCTTCAGGTAATAGTGCAAGAGTCACTTCTCATTCTCCTAAAAGAAGAGTCTCAAACTCGGGTGGCAAAACTGGGAATAAGACTGAGAAACCTCTTCTTTCGTCCCGAGAAGGAAACGGTTAGTGTCCTAAGCGAAACAAGCTTTCTCACAATGATTTATCTTATGGAAAGTCTCTGAAGCAACTTTTCTTGGATTGGTTTTGGGTTTTGCAGGGAAGACAACTCCGGTAGAGTGGAAGAGATGGTAAAGAAAAAATTGGGACCTTTGATGTTTCTAAACTACAATATATTACCATATATATATAGTTAGTATATGTCTTTGTATTTGTCTTTGTCTTTGTCTGTCTTTGTGTTTGTGTACATCATAGGGTTTTTTTGGTGGGATCTTCATTTTCCGTTTTAATCCTACATTACTTCTATTACCTTTAAAATTTAAATAAACCAACTTTAGATTTTTAAGGGATATGTAATGATCATCAAGTTCCTCATATGTTGTGATAGACACCCTCAACTTTTTTATGAAAATAAAACTTACACATGAAGTTAAGCGTCTTTAACAAGTTGAACGAAATGGATATATTGTCCAATGGTCCTTAGTTTGAATGAATAAATTAGAGATAGAAGGGATAAGTAATTAAAGGAAAAAACAATAAAAAAAAAGAAAAGCATAAAGGATATTACATTAAGCTCAAAGAAGCAAGACTGAATTCTATTGTATGGAGAAAAGAGCTTGTAATTACAAAAGTTGAAATTAACACAAACTTTCGTACCAACTTCTCCTTCAATTTATTTTTATTCGTTTTCATCATTTTCAATTTATTCTTTCTGAATAAACACTTTTTCTCCCTTTAAAGAGAGCCTTCTTGCTTCTTCTTTGGTAGCATTTTCGTCAAGCCAAATCTTCTTCTGCCTATAATTACATGGATTTAGTTTTGCTTATCTTACCATAATTACATCTTATTGTTGCTGTATTTAGATAAATCCCATTTATATATGACAAAAAGGGGAATAATTCCCATGATCCCATCTTATATAGTTTAGTTATATCTTGACACGATTTTTGTTTTTGTAAACTTAATCGATTTCTTGTTATTTTTTTATGTAATTATATTATTATGCCTAATTTTTCTATAAGAAAATTCAAATTCACATGCATATATATAAAGGTAAAAGGGTGCCCATGTCGGGTAAATAGGGAATGTTCAAAAGAAATCTCTATGTTCTTTGGTGATTCCATTTGACAGGGACATTGTGTGTGATGAACAATGCCCAAAAAGCAACACAAGACTGCACCTATTTTGGAAACTTTATTTTTGTATGTATGTATCAGTATCACACCATTCACCTTATCCAATAAACAGAAAATGTTCACATATTTGTAGATGTATATGTTAAAAATAGGAAAGGTATGGAAATTAAAAAAAGATGCAAAAATAAAGAAAGAGGGAGAGAGATGCTTAGCTTCCCAAGAACACAGTTCCAAGTGTAAAAACTTTTTTTGGTTCAAACTTGTCAGAATAGAGTTCTTCTAAAACCAGCCTCTATATATATGCTTCCTTCTTACGAATCTTCTCTCCATTCCATTCCAAAGAAAAAGAAAGAGAGACTAAATTCTCTCTTCTTCTTTTTAACCTTTTTCCATTTATATAATCTCTCAAGTTGTACTTTCAGAAACACAACATTGTAGCTAGCTAGTATCCATCATATACTTCTTCAAAATGGGTGTTTCAATTCGTCAAAGAGGAATGATTCTTCTACTTGTCATCGCGTTTTCGGTACTTCAAACGGACAAGGTTTCGGGTCTAAGATGGGACAGAGAAATGAGGGTGCAACTTCTGTTTGTTCATCCTTTGCGTGTTCTTGAAGAGTCTGATGAGTACTCGTCATCATCAAAGGAAGGAAATGTAGATACTAAGCGAGATTTGGCGCCTTCTCCGATGGTTATGTCTGATCTTAATCAATCTGTGAAAAGAATGATTGGAAGAGGTTCTGATCCTATACACAACATATACAACAAATGCTGACATTTTTTTTTTATGGAAGGAGACAATGTTTTGTTTCTAAAAGTAAAGCTAAGGCTATACTCTGTTTCTGCAGTGTCAGTAATTCTATTTTCTTTCAGTATTCTGTTTTATAAAAAAGGTTCATATTTGTCTCTTAATCCTTCGTGGGTTTAAGTTTATATTATATATCATTGTTCTTTGAAACATGTCTTGCATTATTATATGAATATACAAGACTTCATTTGTGTGATTCTCTCTGTTTCGGATTGAATTTGTTCTGATTAATCAGATTATTATCAGTATAAAGTATAAACATCAAGCATATGAAGTCTTCCGAGAACAAAAAAAATAATAATAATCTTCAAGAGTTTTGGTTCTTGAGCCCAAATCCAGACAACTCAGAAAGCCAACCACGAAAAGTCGTAAAGTGAGCTGGGCTTTATATTTGAAATAAGCCCATTAAATAATTCGTAGGAGTAGTTTGATTAATTTTTGCTATATATGCATGTTTAAATCATGAGAATCTGTACGTTTATCATAGAGATTTTCTACATTTTCAAATATTATTCTAAAACAACACTTATACTAGACGATTATAACGATTATCATATATCGTTGACTTAAAATTTCTTCTGTTAATAGTAATATACAAAATATGCCGCTTAGATCTGGATGATAATTAGATGATAACGGCTAAACATTTATGCTGCGAGTCTTAACGTTCATGAGTAAATTATCTTAGCATAAATGTCTGTTATCTTCCCTCCAAATTATTTTCACCATTTCCATCATAGTTTGAATGAAATCGAGAACATGATAATTAAGAAAATTTAGCAAGCCATATCATAAAAATTATTTAACTAGTTTACGAAGTTTTAAAATTATTACGACCAAAATAAGGTAACAGACATAAACTAATAAATAAATAAATAAGTAGTTGGAAAAAAGTGGAGTAGATTCAACCCTTCCAACTATAATTGTTTATGTAAGTAATAGTTTGGCAATCATTTTGGGCCCTTTCTCTTGTTGGTTCCTTAATTTGTTTTTGTATCTCTGTCAGACGCAGTTACCATACTTTTTGTTTAAATATATATATAATAACTCAAAGTGATATTTTATTAGTGTGATTTACTCGGTTTCGAATCCGTAGTATTCAATCTTGAGAAAAAACCAATAATAACTAATAATTAAAAATAAGACAACAATTTGAGTGATATATTTATATATAGTAGCATTTCATGTATGTACTGATGTACATATATCATAACTAATGAACTGGAATTTCTAATTTGTTGGTACGTAATACTGATGATGTGTTTATCAGCAACTGAGTTTAAATCCAGCATAATGAGTATTAATATATATAATAAATTTCAAATGATTTGGGGTTGTAAGATATCTGGGTTGGCAACTTCACGAGTAGGGCACGGTTGGTGAGAAACAAAGAGTCTTTACACACAAATATTTAAGAACATCCCATCTCTCTCTGACTCTCTCTATATTCCAAAATGTAATAAATGCGGTTTTTAACAACTTTAGTATATTTTTGTACGACTATATTATTGTTCTGCTATAATGTGAATGCTTAATTGTATGTTTTGATCATTTATTTGCAGTGTTTTGTATGAATTTAATTAACACTATGTGGTTCTGAAAGGTATTATTAATCAATTGAAAGTTTGATGTTAAAAAACAAAAACTACGTACTTATTGAAGATGGCAAAAATTTTGATCTAGTCAAGAGATTGAACAAGAAGAATTCACCGTGTCTTAATTTTCTATTTGACAAAATAAACATCTTGACCCTCTCCCGTGATTTTCGGCTTTTAATTCCCTAATGATCGAAGTAATTTTATTTTTCAACTAAAATCATTATGTTTACAAGTATATATACTTTTTTTTTAAATCGGAGTTAAGTTGAAACCAATTTTATTTAACCAAAATAAACTTACTATGACATATATAACGATTACAATGATTAGTAAAAGTCGAGAACAGAACTTGTTAATGATTCTCTAAATTGGAATTTTTTTTTTGAGAGATTTGATTTGTTATGCTGATTCTTGATATATTTCTTAGAATTATACCGAACCGTAGAATCTTAATGCCAAAATTCTTAAATTATTAAGCACTGTCGATGATTCGACATAGTCTACAAGTTAATAATTTATATACAGAAAACAAATTCTAATTTTGATCCTTTTTAGGGCAAAACAATTTATAATCAAATTGCATGGGGCATTAACATATTGTCTTTTGTCTAGCAACTGGGATCCACATTTGTTGCTTCATGTTAATACGTTATAAGTAGTCAATTGGCTAATTAGCCAGAATTCAAAAAGAAAAAGAATATAAATTTGTCAATCCAGGCGATTTAGGCAAAAAATATATATATATTATTAAGAAAATTATAAAAATAAAAACAAACTTTTATTTTTGCTAATCTACTATTTATATGGTCTGAATTATATATATATATATATGGTCTTATAAGTAAAACGCTAAACTAATATACATATACGTGAGATGATGTCAACAAGCACATCAATTCTCATTTTTTTTAAAGAGATGACATTGTTGTGTAAGATATTGCGAAATGGACCATTAGAAAATAATCAAATCATATAAATTAGAACTATATATATTTAAAGGGTGTGTCTTTTTGTTTTTTGTTTTCTTAAAGGGTATGTGTTAAAACTTCTAAGTATGAAACAACCCAAAACCATACTCAACTACTCCCTCTATTCCTAATTAATCTAATTTTTAAAATTTTCACACATATTAAGAAAACATTTTAAAAGATGATTATAAATGCATCATTTTTTAAGATTAACAAATTTCTATAACTCTAAACCAATAGTATTCAATTATTTTTCTTGAAGTTTACAATTCATCCTCAATAAATAATAAAAATGCATAGAAAAATAAATATATATTTTTTAAAACAATTTTTTCTAAAACTTAGATTAATTAGGAATAAAGGGAATATTGTTTTACTGTGAATAATATTATTAGTCATCTAAAAATAAACATAAATCGAATTGAAATCCGAACATAGTGAGTCATCTTTAACAACAAAACAAAACTTTTATATTTACTGAATATTTTTTTAAAGAATATTTAATAGAAGTTCATTATAATAAAAACAAAAAAACTGTGTCTACTTCTTTCTACTCTATCCCCAAATAAATAGCTAATATTTGTTTTTCAATGTATGGTTTTGTTCCAATCAGATTTTTCATCATTGAGTTTTAACGAGACTACTATTTATTTACAAAAATAAGATAGATTCTATGTAATTATCAGTTTTATGTTGTAATTTTTTGTAAAAACAATATTTTTTTTGTTTGAATATAATTTAACATTTATAAAAAACAAATGTGATTGATAATGCGATTATACTCGAACAATCTGTCGGTGTCTATTGCTTGTGGGAGCATGTCCCTTGGAGTGACTCGGATACGCATTTATTTTGTTTATTCAATTATTTATTTATTTCATGAGCCACACTAGTGGCTACCATTTAAATGGTTTTCTAATAAATTATTTCTCCGATGAACTAAATGATTTATGCGAAGCAATTGCACGTGAAAACAACGGTACAAATAAGGCTGTTGCTGAGTTTTATGTTTTCAAAAACTTTGAATTCTAATTTAAATAGGAGTAATACTATATTAAAACCTAGATTCACTAGTATCAAATTTTATAAATTTTATCATTTAGATAATAGTATGGTGCTATTTAAAATTCAGTTTAAAAAGCTTCAAAGGTTTCAAAAATATCTTACTCGATTCGAACTATCAAAGAAAATGGTTTACATATAGTAAATGTCTAGATCACTAGCTAGCTAGTAATCTTATATTCTACATCCTTTGTTATTTTGTTGTACTTCTTTCATATTACGAAACATATTTTTACCTTTATAAACCTAATTATGCCGAAGTCTTTGTCTTACCAAATATAGATAAATTTCATTTCACAATGACTTTTTTTTAAGCGACTTTTTTCCATATGCTTCGGCAAATCCGTCTATAGTGCAGAGATATAGTCAACACTCAACAACTCTATTTATATAACAAGGGATACAAAGGGGCATTTGCAAGTGCCCTTTTACTTCGTATCCAAAAAGAGTCTTTGATCATTTCTCCCACAAAACAAGGTCACCTAGCAGAAAAAAAATTTAGGGTTTTTTGGGAGATCAGTTTCCAAGGAACATGAAGAAGAGGCAAGTGGTGATTAAACAGAGAAAAAGCTCTTACACTACGACTTCTTCTTCAAGCAACATCCGCTACGTGGAGTGCCAGAAGAATCACGCTGCTAATATCGGCGGCTACGCAGTTGACGGTTGCCGGGAGTTTATGGCAAGCGGCGGTGATGATGCTTTGACGTGTGCTGCTTGTGGCTGTCACCGGAATTTTCACAGGAGAGAGGTTGAAACGGAGGTTGTTTGTGAGTACTCTCCTCCGAATTAGTGCCAGCAACTAATTAACGAAGATGGCAAAAAGGAAGAAGAGCCAACCAAGGAGAGGTATTAGTGATTTTTAATTAAAAAGTAAAAAAAAAAAAAAGGAATCTGCTTTGGATTTGAACTATTGATTTACATTAGAGATGTATTTATGTATGTATATGGTTATCGATGTATATTCAAATACTTACGTTAACGCCGATCTATATGATTATTGATTCGTCAATCTTGATGTTATGGAGTGTTATATACTTCAATTCAAATATACGTGTGCCTTATATTTATCTATTTTAAGAATACAATATTTAAAATAATTTCAGTTTTTTCATTTTTCTTTCGGATCTTGATTTTGTTTTTAATAACCGAAAAAGTGTTAAAGACGACGTTTAAGAAGTAGTCTATTTAGAATACAATGAGCCGTAGATAATTTTGGGGACGGATTCTGAAGACGTACGTACGTAAACCATTAACCTTCCCAAAACGCAAGAGTCTCCAATTTAAATTAATTATCACATTTGAATATTATAGTCTGTATTTGTATGCTAATGTTTAAGCAAGATACATGTATGCATGCACATAATATATATTTCTTAATTTGAAGATGAATCCTTAAGAGCACTTGCGTTGAAAGAAATGAATTCTTAGGAGCACTTGCGATCTCTTTCAATGCTTATTTTTAAGAATTAATATATTTTGATGTATATCTATATCGCACATGTACAGTACGAAGCATATGGTCAATGACAGCAACAGAAAATGGGGATATACAGACTTATAAATTGATACTTAAAAAATAAGCAACTTAAATCTTTGGTCTTATACTTTTACTGTATTGTTTTCTTGTTGATGTTTAGGTAAATTTTTCATTTATTAACGTTACATTAAAAAAATTGGTTATTACAGTAGCTTTTGATAAAAGCCTTTTATCATGTAAAATTTAAAAAACATTTAATGCATACAAGTACCAATAATCATATGTTCTTTCCCTTTGTCTCTTTCTCTTGAATATTCGGCCCATCACTATACTGATGCATACAAAAGATTCCGATAAAATATTATTTTAATAAAGGTTCAAGTAAAATTATATTTATCCATTGAATTTAAACTTTAATGTCATTCCCTGTCAAACTATTTGGAAATCATTTACAATGTTTAAATAATAAAAATTATTATAAATCGTGTTCATATACATATTAAAAATAAATAAAGCCAGAAGTCATGTGTCAATGCGTCACTTACATATCTAATTAACAGACACTCTAGTCATTATCATTCTTTTTTGTTGCAAGAAAAGATCATGATGAAGGTTTTTTTGTTATGTTTATGTTAAAGTAAATTAATTTATAACACAACGGCCCACATTTCAAATCATGTGATCAAATCGTTTAGGTTCATGCTTTTCAATTCGCTCGTTTAAAGCCATTAAATATATCATAAAGCAAATATAATACCACCAAAAACATATTGGCTACTTTTGCTCTCATCTAAATGGCCACTCGAATTTGTTGGAAAAGACCACTGTAGTTTTGTGATTCTTTGAAATATATATATTCCTTTTGGAGCATACATATTGTGATTTTGTGATTATCTAGACATTTCTTTTACCATATATGTAAGCTAGTAACTAAAATAGGCCAATAACTAAAAACAGAGTTGGGGCATATTTTAACCTTCGGCATAACAAAACGGTTAAGAACTGTATTCGAACCCACGACCTTTGTCTCATGAACTCAGGCTTCCTACATTGCTTGGCTCTAAAGTTTTCTAAAGCAAATGCTGATTGTCTCGAGGATCCAAAACCGGAGAAAAAAAAGAGAGAGATCTCTATGAAAATAGACTGATAAATTTTATAACTGATTTGGTTTATTTCTCGCCGGGTCAAAGAATAAAGTACATATAACCTAGTAGTGGCTACTACTAAGTTTATACCCAGACAGATAATATAACCATTTCACCGCACATTTTGCCTTCCCTTGATCATTCCCTTTAGTGTTGGAAGCCAGAAGTTGCACTCATCCCATTCGATCGGTGGTTGTCATAAGCACCTGTTCAACAAAAATAACAAATAACAAACCAAACTCTTATTGATTCAACACTTATAAATACGACAATATGTAAGATTACCAGAGATTCAAAGGTACACCGCTTTTACCTGTATTTGTAAAGCTGCACCAAAATCATGTTTGGCTAAAGCTTGACAGAGCTGAGCGAGTTTTTCAGCAGCGTTCTTTGAGATGTCCCCATTATTTAGTTTCAAAAACAGAGTTCCTAATTTTCTTGAGGTCTTGTCTTAGAATATACCCAGATGTCCATTTAGGCTGTAATAATATATCTTGAGGTCTTGTCTTATTACAAAAATAAACACAAAATTCTACTAATATATTTGCAACAACGACAACAAAAAGATCGTGTTTGTAGAGCCCAGTGGATCGTCTAGGGCTTCTAGGCCTTATACGTTGATCTACATGTGATTTCTTAAAAAGAAAGAAAATAATTGAAGTAGTAAAACAAACTTATCAATAAATTAAATGTGTCAAGAGTGGGATTTGAACCCACGCCCTTTCGGACCAGTACCTGAAACTGGCGCCTTAGACCAACTCGGCCATCTTGACTTTTTGACTCATCACACACCTAAAATCAATATAATGGTTGTATCGAAGACTATTGTTTCTCCATTCCCTTCGACCAATTCAGTTCTTCGCCGATTAAACAAATTTTTAAGGCATTCTGAACTCGAAACAATCAGATTCATGCATATTGCGTTTTCAGAACTTAACATCTTGATCCACATGTACTTTGATGAAAACCAAAAAAAAAAAATGAAAAAATTCCAAAGTTATTATATTTGGAGTTTTATTATTCTAAAAAGGACTGAAGATATTTGACGTTCAGACGCCAAACTTTATACTTGAATGTGTGATATACATATTTTTTGCGATGCAAAATCCATTAAAAACTAATCTTTCAACCTATTTATTACGGAACAGTAGCCGTAACAATAAATACCAAGCAGTTTAGTTCTCTTCTCTTTGTTCTACTTCCACATACCACTTGTCATAACATTGTCCACATGTTATTTTATCGTGGATAAATCCAGAAAATATATAATTCGATATAAAGAAATTAATACTTTGATGATTGTGATAATTTGAATCATTCTTCGACAAGGAAGAAGAAACTGTATAATGTTGAAAGGTCCAACTCATAACACACTCATTTGGCTTTCATCTACTATTCCTGTAACTATCTGGGAATAATATGGTGATTAGGTACTTTCTGCGTTATACGCGGGATAAAATGTTTATAATATTTTTTTTGAAAATTAATAAATTAAATAAATATTTTTAAATATTTTAATAGTATATTATTGTATAAATAATTTTTAAAATTAAAATTTTTACATATTTATGTTACTAATTAATTATTTAATTAAAACAATATCTTTTTAAAATAAAATTTTAAAAACCAAATTTACGAAACAATAAAATCAGTATTTACTTACTCGATTTAATCAAATTTAGGAAACAATAAAATCAGCTATAATTTTATGGAATATTTACTTATTCAAATTTTCATAAATAAATATAGGTAAGATTATAATCTTTAAAATAAATACAGTTTATATATGATTGATCTAATGACATATTATGTAATTAGTCTAATAATTAATGTCCTATAAAATATATTTTCTAAAAATCACTCTGGCGACGACACGTAAGCATGACACTGATGTAATATTCCACGTAAACATAAAGTTATTTTGTTAAAATGATTCTCAATTCACTAGAGTCTACTACAAGTGAAATGATTAGTATATTGGCGAAAGGTAATTAAGTAGCTGAAAACATTTGAGCCAAACAAAATTTCTACTGCAAATATTGACCTTTCTCATTATAAATTATATTTTTAAATTGCATCATTTCTATATGTATAAAATCACCTAAAAACATGAAAATTTTATAAATGTTGTAAATTTTTTTAAAAAAACATAAACAGAATTATTTTTCAAAACGTAAATAACTAGTATACTATTCATCGCTGTGTTCTACTAATTATTACTTACGTTGTAACCGATATGAAAAATGAATTAACATGTTAAGAAAAAGTGATTGCAATTAGCTAGTATTAAACTTTTTTTTTGAGAATAATCAAATATATTATAGATGAAATATTTTATAGATTATAACTAAAATATTATTTCTAAGCCGGTTTCCATTTTTGAACCAAAATGTTTGTAGCATGAAAGAACCAAAAATATTTATATAAATTTAAATGTGAACAGCTAGCTCCTACTTTTATCAAACGAAAATATTTATTTATACGATAACTCACTGAACCATATTAAAACCTGATCTAAAATACCTTTACTCACTTTGTATTTCAAACTTGTTTCTCGAGAGTAAACCACATAATTTTTTTTTTTTGAATCAACTTATCGTGTTGTATGATTCGTTACGGAAAATAAATTGAGAGATTGGTATCAAGTTTTCCGCTGTATTTTTAATCATGGTGAATCACTATATTGATATCTTAAATGACAAAAATCTCTGTTTTTTCTTTTTTCACATACTTCAGAGAGTAGTTGAAATTATATATTAATATATTTATGCAATTCGCAATTTATGGATGCTTTCTTCTAATATTTCTTAGAAAGAAAACCATAATTAATATTTTAAAATAAGGGGTTTGCAAACTGTGTAGCTACTAACTATGACTTGGCACCATTTCCTCCACTAAGATTTTTTTTCTCTATATAATAGTGAAAATTCCTCCTCATGAACACATCCATCATTCAAAGCTTTTTCTCTCTGCAAATCTCCCATCATTTCCATAGCTTTCTTCTTTTTGTCATTTCCCTTAGATCCTTTTTGTTGTCATCTCTTGTTTTTTACCACTTCATAAAGTAGTCACTAGACAACATATATATGCACACAACAAAGATGGATGCTGAAAAGAAGAGTTCCCATTTTCGCCAAATCTCAACTTATAAACCACAACTACTTGTCCTCTCCTCGATCAAAGAACACACTTCTTCAAAAATCTCAGCCAAACCCAATATCAAAGCTTCCGTTGCTGATGTTGACGCCGAGATTGGAGTTTTTGGAGCAGAAAAGTACTTCAGCATGAAGCTAGATCATGTTGATTCCACGGTGGATATCACCAAGCAACACGAAAAGGAAAACACACAGGATCATCCTCATCCTCATCCTCAGTTGACGAAAACGACGTCCTCTAGATCAAGAACAAGCCGACACGGAACTCCAAGTGTAAAATCCGAGTCAAGTTACAACAGTCAAACTTTTCTCATGAGGATTAGCAACAACAATGACAATAAGCAACGGAAAACTGACGAGACAAGCATCTCTTTTGGTGGGTTTAGATGTTACGGTCCCTGTTCCGGGGTCAAAACCGTTAATACCGACCAAAACATCTCCGGTAAAGGTAAAAATTTCGATCGAGATTTCGTAGCTTACGACGCAAGAAAGCACAACGACAAACCAAGACTCCGTTTTGAAGCCAAGAAAATGGATTATCATGAGCCAGAGAAGATTCCATTACCTATTCAAAGGTCCGATATCGCCATGAACCTCGAGAGAAAGCTCTCTCTGCTTACATGGGACGCAATACCAAACCAGCTCTCTACCAAGAACAACAATCACAACAATGGTAATAACTCTTCAATGAGCAGCAATACGCAAGAGGAAGAGACAGCAAGTGTAGCGAGTTCTGATTTGTTCGAGATTGAAAACATAACGAGCAGTGTCTATGAGCCGAGTGAGGCTAGCATTGGATGGAGTGTGGTAACGGGAAGTATGGCAGACCAATCGGTGATTTCGGATTTCGATATGATGAAGAGGGTCACGAGAAGTGGTCCGGTGGTTAAAACCAAACCAGTGATTGCTGACAAAGTCCGGTCGGGTGGGTTTTTGTCGGGTTGTAAGAGTCACAAAGCTGTCTCGGTGGTTGATAGTTCTAGAAAAATGAAAGATGCAGCCAAGGTTGATCATCATGAGATGTCTCATCAGAAGAAGTTTAAAACTGAGATCAGGATTCAAGACTTGAGCTTTCTTTAATAAACAATGTTTTTGTGTGTGTGTTTTAACTAGTTTTTCAAATGTTTTGTAATATTTGTTCGTGTGAATGTTAATGATTTTGATAATTTGATTTCTTGGTTTTTATTATAAACCCTAAAATTATGGTTTCAAGAGAAAAAACAAACAAAAAACAAAGGTGTGAAAATTGAGAGATTTTGTGGAATTTCAATTCAGAAAACCAAATGATTCAAATTAACCATTAAACTGAATGAACTTATATCTCACCTCAGTTTTTTGTTTTCCACCATGGTACAATATATCCTCTATATATAATTTGGAGAGTACATTTATAAATAAACATTAAAAGTATAAATATTTACATCACATTGTCATTAAATTAAAGAACAATTTTTATTCTCTTATTAAGGGTATTTTAGTCATTAGTTATTATGTAATCATTTAATTAAATCATGACCATCAATTTTCCACTAATCATGGCCATCGATTCTTTATTTACTTTTTATTATTTTTTTATTGTCTTTTGTAAACAAATCAAGGATTAAACGTTATTCCCTTATTTTACTAAACGAGAATTGATAAAAGAGTTATTTTATATATTATGGACACAATAGCTTTATTTTATATATTATGGGCACAATAGCTATTGGTTGAGGTTTAACATATATAAAAATATATATAAAAAAAATTATGAGAACATTCTATAATTTATTATATTATTTTTATTAAAAAAAATTATCTTGAAAATGCTACATGTGAAATATATATAGATTTCATGTTACATTTATAATCATATTTATACCTTAAACTCTACTAATATGAACTAAATCAAATTTACACTAATAATAATATTGTATCAACAAAATTACCGAATTTGCAATTACCAATATACTACAATACATCAAATAATCACTTCCATGATTTCATATTTTTAAATAATAATACTTACATATTTTAATATCTTTTATAATATTACAACCTTAATTCTTTCAAAAAAATACTTAACATTACTTAAAAAATATATTATTCCGCGCTGAAGTGCGGGATAGTATCTAGCTAGTATTGGTTAATTAATCATTAGATTTACTATCTCTTTGGAATATGATTTTAACTATACTCTATTATACCATATTTGTAACTTTTGAGAATGACATTAAAATATTACTACACCACATGATTCACCATATCACATCCACGAACGTTACGCATTAATTGGAACGGATTATATGATAAAACATCGTAATTATATAGATCCCTCCCGTGAGTCACGACCCTACAAATATGCATGTGGATAATAAGAAACGATGAGAACTTGATGTCGAGACAAGGAAATATCAATTAGTCTGTATGAGAGTATACAAAATTGGCATTAATATCGGATATATATTTTTGGCCATGCAATTGCAAACTTAGGGTTGGATAGCAGTAAATGTGAAGGGAATGTTCTCAAATTGGGACCAATTCAATAACTCGAAACTGAGCTAATTTGTTAAAGCAATGAATAAATAGAGTATGGCATTGGATGCAAATTATAGAAATAATTAATTGGACCGCCTTAGACCGCACTATATTTATTGAATATATATATAAACTTATAATTTATGTATTGGTAAACATTTTACTATTTATCCACATATTAAGATGTTTTTTTTAAAAAACACATATTAAGATTTTTTTTTTTTGATAACAACACATATTAAGATGATACTACATAAACATCTTAATAAATCCATATATGAACAAAACTTTACATATATTTTTTTGTTTACAGCAGAAAATTTTACATGGTTAAAAAGCTAATATTAAACGAATGTAAAGTAGATTTGTTATAAATAAAATAAAATAATGCATATTTTGTTTTATAGTTTATACGTAGTGTTGTTATTTTTATCCAGATTGTAACTCACAATCTAATGGTTCGACAGACCCTAACGAAATTAATGTACTACCATATTTGTTTAAAATTCTTGGAAGCTGAAAATTACGTCTACATTAATCTTTTCTACATATTAAATTAAGTATTGTGGTACCACCAGCTATGAAGAATGTTTTCAACAATATTAATTTCTTTGTGACCACCTTACCCAATTCCATTCAATATTAAATAGGAAAAAGAAGTATACCTATTATTATGTTTTTTCTGATATATATACACATAAATACCCAACTAGAGCCAAACAACTCCAATAAATCGACCGTTGAATGAATATTGTGACACCTTTTTATTCATAAATATGATCCTTTTAAGCATATAGAAATGGAGTAGTTAATATCATTAGTTCCTTTACAAGAAAATACATTTTATTTGAGTCTCAAAAGGTTGATTAGACAGGACTAGTGGCCCATGTTTATTCTGTTAGAATTACATCATTTCACTAGCCCGTAAAGCTCTTTGGAAAGCCCATTTTGAGCCCAAGAATATTAATAGTTGTATTAACAAGTTGACGCAACATATTTTGCAAATTAATGATTGGTATTATTTTTGTGATATGAAAATTAGTGTAATCCACACAAAAATTAGATTACATCTGTAGGGTAGGTAGATTAGATTAGTTAGTTATAAACAAACCATCATAATACAATTTTGATTTATTACCTAATAATTTGTTGTCATCAGTTACATGAATTTGTTGTTGTCACTTGTCAACACTTGATTTTTTCTTTAATCATTTAAAAAAAAACTTAAAACAACATCACATCATTTTAACTGGATATAATTGTTGTTAATTAGTTAGTTAATCACCATCAATCAACATTTGTAAGGGTGGGCAGATTTTTTTATTTAGTAAAATCAATTAAATACCTAAACAAAAGAGAACATAATACAGATAAAGAAATTTTTCTTTTCTGATGAGTGATCAAACGACTCTAATTTAGGCAATGCGATATTTAATCATTTATCAGAAAAGATAAGTAAATTTCCTAACAGATTATTCAGAGCTTATGAAAATAGTGAATTTTCGGTGGAATAACCAATATATATATATCTAGCTGACCTGAAGACGTTTCATGATTGTTTTTCTGTTTTTCATTATCTCTTATTGTTTGTTTTCTGATGCGGATAATTTGGTACATAGTACCGGACTATTATCGTAATATGAATGTTATGAAAATTAATCTTCCGGTTTGAATAACCAAACTATTTTAATATATTAGAATTTGTTGGAAAAGAAAGTGATTTAATAACCAAACTATTTTAATATATTAGAATTTGTTGGAAAAGAAAGTGAATCTCTAAACTACCTAGAGCTTTTTACATGAGATGACAAAAACACCCTTCTTCGGCTAACGTGACGTAATCTAATTGGTCAACAAAACCCCCCAAAACCCTAAATCAGGTTTGCCCAACTTCTCGCATCACACACAATCGAGTTTTAGGGTTTTAGCGGTTGCTCTCTCGGAAGGCAGAGAAGAGTGAAGAATTCGAATTCCTTTGCGTTTTTGCAATTAGGGTTGCGAAGTGAATTGAAAATGGTCGCGGACAAGAGCAAGAAGGCGAAATCAGAAGAAGAAAACGTCGAGCAAATCGATGGAGAGCTTGTCCTCTCAATTGAAAAGCTTCAAGAGATCCAAGACGACCTCGAGAAGGTAAATTACAAGGAAAAAAAAAAAACTTTTTTTTTACAATCCCCATGTTTAATTTGCTTGAAAATCTCCTGAATTTGATTTTGCCGATATTCATTTATTGCTTTGGTTAATGAGATTTGTTCTGGGTTGGACTTTCTCGATGGAGTTTTCTATTGGACAAATTATGAGAAAAGTTAGTATCTTTTACTTATGTTGTTGTGTCTTTGGAATGAAAATGTGGTCGTGTTCACACGGGTTATCTGATAGTCTTGAAAAATTGACTTGTCCAATTTCTGTAGAGAAGTCAAGAAAACTGTTTGAGAAATTTGATTGCGTTGAGTCCTCCAATCTCAATCACCTCTCTTTTTGGTTTTATAGATTAACGAAAAGGCTAGTGATGAAGTGTTGGAAGTGGAGCAGAAATATAATGAGATAAGGAAACCTGTTTATGACAAGCGTAACGAGATTATCAAATCCATCCCTGATTTCTGGTTAACTGCTGTAAGTATGATTCTCTGTTCTGTTTTTTTCAATTCAGAGTTCAAAACTATCTTCTTATTGGAATTTTGGGATCCTGCTTTTGTTGTAGTTCTTGAGTCACCCTGCTCTAGGTGAACTTTTGACAGAAGAAGACCAAAAGGTTTGTGTTTTCCTCAGGAGATTTCGTCTGATTGATTCATATTTCATTCTTGTCCTCTTGATTTGTTTTTTTTTTTTGGAACAGATTTTCAAATATCTTAGCTCTCTGGATGTTGAGGATGCTAAAGATGTGAAATCTGGATACTCGATCACTTTTGTAAGTTTCTTTTAGTCCAGCTCTTTGTTATTATGCTTCTTTATCATATTATTTGATATATATCTCTGACTGTTCTAAGAAAGCTAAGTTTTTGGTTTCTTAGTTGACTAATTGTTGTTAAATTGTGAATTACAGCACTTCAATCCCAATCCATTTTTTGAGGATGGAAAACTAACAAAGACTTTTACCTTCCTCGAAGAAGGGACAACAAAAATTACAGCCACCCCTATCAAATGGAAAGAGGGCAAAGTAAGCAGATAATAATTGCATAAAGTAAGTCTATTTCTTAAGTTGTCACTGTTTGGGATTATTCCTGTAACTATATATCTCAATTATTAAGGGCTTGCCAAATGGAGTGAATCACGAGAAGAATGGAAACAAACGTGCATTACCTGAAGAGAGGTATAAATTCGTCTCCCCATCCCCATTTCAGTGAATTTGCACCCGTCATAGATCCAAGTTAAAAGTCTTGGCACCATGACTTAAGCCTTTCTAATTAGCAATTACATGTCTGAGGACTCTCTATCTTAACTGTCTTTTTCAGCTTCTTTACCTGGTTTAGTGATGCTCAACACAAGGAGGACGTTGAAGATGAGATGCATGACGAGGTAATGATCCTATATTGTTTTTTACTTTTTTTTGTAAGAATAACCCCATGTCTGGCCCAACTTGAACTCAGAAATTCGTCTTGTAGCAGGTTGCCGATATCATCAAGGAAGATTTGTGGCCCAACCCTCTCACCTACTTCAACAATGTAAGCTATTCACCATTTCATTTTTCAGTCTTAACTTTGTTTAGAGCTCATAAGTTGCTTGAAGATTTTGGTAAATTGTTTATGTAACTGTGTAGGAGGCTGATGAAGAGGACTTTGATGGAGATGAAGAGGTAAAAGCGTCATCTAATTTCCTTCGCTTGGTTGAGTTGTCTGCTTAAAATTTGCCGCATCTATGATATGCTAATGTGCATGATGAGATGAAAGATTAGATAGAGATATCCTAAGACAGAACAACATTGTGTTATTATTAATGTCTGAAACCATTTAATTGTGGAGATTCCATTATGAGTTTTACCTGATAAGTTTTTAAAAACCATATCTGTTTCTAGGGGAAAGAAGGTGATTCTGATGAAGATGATGACGAAGAAGACGAAGATGGTGAGGAATGATGGGAGGGTTCCCCAGAAACCACATTTGCTTACATGTCTTCTCTATAACAGAATGTGTAAAGTTTTGTGTGTTGAAAGGTTTTTAATTTTTAAGCAAAAGGGATTATGATAACAACAGACAAGCTTTTCTATTTTACCGTAATAGTTACATCTTGTTGTATGAAACCATATTCGGCCTTTTGTTACAGAATCCTGCTTAAATGGTTTTTGAGTCTTACATAGCTTCATCTCTTGTCTTCTTCTTAAAGAGAATCATTATGTAACTTAATCTCTGTCGTAGTGTTGTGTCTGAGTGACTTCACTCGTCAAAGTAAAAAGGATGAAACAAAAGAAAACGATTACTGAGTAGAGAATTTGTGTGTTCATGGTTAAAATGAGGATTCTTAAGTGAAATATCGATGTGAAGAAGAAACACAAATGTGAATCTCCCTTTTTTCTTGATCTGCTTGTCACATGAATGAGTTTATTTTCGTCTCGTAGACATGACTCTGTTTTCTTATAATAGACGTTTGAGTAACCCATTGGATCTTCAGCTTGAAATCTGGAGTCTTTTATTGTTTGGTCTGAAGGTGAATGCTTTTTTGTCTTTGATGTGCCTAATGATGATTTACTAACTCCTGTGAGCCCTTGTCTTTCAGATCAATTGAGCAAAGCAAGATGTTGTAATTTTTCTATAATGGAACATAACTAATATATGAAAAATGGGACATATGTTCCTTTAAAAATTAGCCAAATATATCTCAGATAATTTTATACAGAGCTCTTATTTTAACTTCGACTGTTGTTCTTCAGATTTCTATATATAGCCTATAAAAAATGCTTTGAAAATCTCAACTTCTGGGTAGTTCTAGTTCTAAAGAAGAAAATAACGGTCGCTAAAGACTCCATGTTTAAGGACTACAAGCCTAAGGGTGTCTAAACCGATTAAGTACGGTCCAAACCGGATGGAAACAATGTCGACAACAATAAGGAAAAAAAAAATCACCTAGTTTACTAAAATGTGGTATTTAATAAAATTTCTCTCTAAATAACTTACAATAAAAAATAAATTTCACATTTCTTAAGTGGCCATTAACTACGAGAATCACCTGAAAAGAATTAATACTCGCAGCCATTATCTCAAATGAATTAAAACCGTTATCTTTTTGTTGGAAAGGTATTATAAATTTTTTAACCGTTACTCTTAAGCCTTAACTATAACTATTATTCGTTAACAATTAAAATATTGGTTGGCACCATACATTACATCTAATCTTAACTCATACTAACTCATACTACCTCTGTTTCAAAATATATGGGGTTTTAGAGAAAAACACACGCATATTAAGAAATTTAGTTTTACAAAAAAAATTTTAGTTATAAAAACATAATTTATTACAAGAATACAAATAATCACTTCAATTTTTAGTTAAAATTATTTCTCTTTCCATCAAGTTTGAGAGAGATATTATTATGCACAACATTTATTACGTATTGAAAGTTGAGAAAGTCTTATATTTTGAAACAAAAATAAATCTCTAAAAACCCCTAGATTTTGAAATAGAGGGAGTAAGTGATAACAAATACTTAGGTGTATTTTTATATATTTAATACTTAGGAAAAAGTGTAATTACAAGAATTCAACAAGCTACTTCACAAAGGATCAAATTAACTACTATTGACTGGCTATCGATCAAACGGAGAAGAGATCTCATCAACTTATAGTCATATTTTTTTCAAAAAAAACTTCAGTCATATCCATGCAGAGAGATACTAAAAGAGACGGCTATCTTTTAACTAATCCTATAAAACGTCCCTCTTAAGCACTAACTACAATTAATCATTACTATCTCCACTACAAGAATAATGTCGAAGTGCGACTGAAACGGGCGACCACAGGAGCAGTCACCAACTATTACTACTTTTTTGCGACTTATATTTGACGCATTTGCGACTAACAATTTGATGTCTCTGAGAAGACGTAATTTAGTGTGCAGAATGGAGTGTCTCCAATTAGTCGCAGTTTTGCGACTCCGTTGCGATTATCCTGTCCCGTATTGACAACGCTTTAAGCTAAGTGGCGAAGAAGTGGCAATATTTTACAAGGTTAGCTAATAAGTCCCAAAATGAGCTACTGTTATGCGACGCCCAGTAGGTCTATGATTAGGACGCGTGAAGGTCGCTACTGTACTTAAAACCTAGATAGGTTATCATCTCCCTTTCCTAAGCATCCGCAGCTCTTCACCACACAACTTGCGGCGACAACAAAATTCCATTTATCCTTTTCCAGATTTCAGTGACAGAGAACCAAAAACTTGGTAAGGATCTTCTATCTCTTCCTCGATTTGTTTCTTCTTTACCTTATCATAAAGTTTTCTTGGTGATTCCGCCTAAAAATCGTTCGCTGTCTGCATCCGACCGACTCCTGCTCGCCTTTCCTTAGATGGATCCGAAGAAGAAATCCGCAAAGCAGGGTAATTTCATCTGTACATCCATCGTCGTTTTCCCAGTATAAAATGCATGTGGTTTGAGCTTCGAAATTGTTGATGGTTTCTGTTTCAAAAATTGAAATCGATGGGGTATATAATGTATTGGCTGGTGTTGGGCGAACGATGCTGGAATTTGTTAAACGTATAGTGCAAATTCATAGAAAAAAATGTTTTTTTTAGTTGTTTTTATCTTATACTTGTATCGTTTTCTAGTCAAGGCTCACATGTTTTCGCTTTTTGTTATAAGGTCGAAATTGGAAAGGTAGATAGCATAATCGAAAACATGTGTTAGGTTTGGAACAGATTTGCAGATTGTTGGACTATGCGATTGTGATATGAAAGGTTTTATCAGATTTAGACTTTAATGTTAACAAAAGGACTTTTTATGTGTGAAGCCAAAAATTCAAGGTACAAGAAGGAAGAATACTGCGGTTCGAGAATATCATCATGGGTGTGGACCACATGCGGCTACATCTGTAAGTTTAGAATGTCATTGTTTTCATATTATTTGTATTCATATTATTTGTATTTGCTATTTATAGATTTGATGATGTCAAAAATTGCTTTATAAACACCATGTTGCAGACGGCTGAATCAAGTACGGCCTCCTTTGAAGATCTTGTGGATCCTGAGTATGGCCGTTGGCTACTCGAGCATATGGAACAAGAATTGGTTGAACATGAGCAGATGAAATACAACCTTGTTGCAAAGATGGAGGCCCTCGATGGTTGGAGTTTTACAATACACCACTAGATAAAAACATAGCCTTGATCTCTTATGTAAGCCCCTCAAATTACATCTTAGCATTACTATTCTGAGAATATAGGGAAAGCCCCAGCAAATCACTCGTTGCTTTGTTTCGATGCCTGTAATTTTGCAGACAATCCGTTCTTGGCATATCCTTGGACGACTTGGTGGATACAGCTCCATAAATATGCAAGTATGTCTCTGCTTGAGAAAGTACAAGCATTTTATATATTCAGTTTCCTTTTGTTTTATCATAATATAAGCATTAAGCTACTTTATCTTTTGCCCATATGGTGCAGCTATCACAAGCACCACTGGATAAGAGGCCAAACTATGATGCTATCCTTGGAGCTAATGTCGAGCCCACCACATTTTATAACATCGGGGATCTCGAGGTCCAAGACAACGTTGCTCGCATATGGTGATAACTCTTATTATCCTAAAACGTTTTTCTTCAAGTCTTGTGGCTTTAGATTGCAAACTTTTGTGGCTGTTGCAGATTTTCTTCTCTAACGTGAATAATGGTTTTGACAGGCTCGAGACTTCACTGTGATCGTAACTGTAACATCCGTATCCCAAACTGTTTCTTGCCGAACAAGTTATTGGTATTTGTGGTATAAGTGTTGTGTCGTGTTTTACTTGTTTCCGAGGGAAATAGGAACAATAACGAGCTCGATTAATAATCTTACGAGTTGACAACAGGTGAATTAATCGAAGGATTAGTTATTGGGAATTAATTCCGTGTTATTTTGGAATTAAACGGAATTAAATCAAAATAAAATCCGAGAGTGTTATTAAACCAAGTACGGGACGATATCGAGCTCGAATGATGGCCCTAGGGGCGGTGGATGAGTTAATTGATCGATAGATCGATTGTTGAAGTAGTTCGGCGGTTTAATTAAGGCGTAATTAATAAGAAGTGTTTTTAGTGGAAGGAAATATTTTGGGACGGGGAGAATGTCTCAAATATTTCGGGATATTGGATGGAATTACTAAACCGCGGGAAATAATTAATCGGGATTGAATGTGGCGGTTTAGAGAATTCGGTTTGGTTTAATTGAATTAAACCAAACATATACATACATATGTATATATATGTATGTTTCCTCCCTCTCTTCTACCTCATTCTAGACTCTTCTTCTTCGTTTAGAAAGAGAGAACAAGAAAGAGAGGAGGGGGAAACGAGAGAAAGAAAGCAAGAGAAGAAGAGAGAAAGGAGGAGAAGAAGGAGAAGGAGAAGGGAAGAAAAAGGGGTGTGAAGAACAGAATTTGGGAGTAACTTGTAAGCTTCGATCGGGGTATCAAGAGGGTTCGGATTGAGCTGATATTTGGTGGGTAAGTTCTTCCATCTCTTGTGTGCTTGTCTACCAAATTTCGTGGGATTTTGTTGAGTATTTTAGGAGATACGAGTTTTCTCCCTAGACTGCTCTGTTTCGGGCTGTAGCGCCGACTTGAGTTTGAGTGAGTGTTTGGACACTCAAATCTTGTTAGTTTTGAATGAAATTTGGTAGATGATTTCTTGAGGGTGTTGTCTTGATGATCACCGAAGGGTTTTGTCAAATTCGCCCTGTAGTAAGAGTTATGAACAATCGAAGTTGCCCCTGTTTTTGAGGAAAGGGAATCCGATTTGGGGGTATGAGTAATCCGAGTTTAAGGGGTTGTCATGGGGTTTTTGAGCTTATGTTCATTCAATTGAAGTAATTTTTGGTCTCTTGCTAGGCAAGAGGTGATATATAGGTGAGTTGGAGCCAAGAGGTGCAAGGGAGCAAGCTTTAAGCTTGGGAATCGTCATTGTTCTAATCGTCAAATCGAGGTGAGTGCGTGACCGTGGTTTGCACCACGTGGTTATTGAATTATCGTGATTGTTTGTGTGTTAGGACTTAACCATATGAGTGTGCCTTATGGCTTGTCCAAGTTGTTGTGTTGTTGCATGTGATGGGGCTCTATCATTCCTTGTTTGATTGTTGCTTGTGTTGCTTTCGATTTTCGGTAAGTCTTCGATCATGTGTGTGTATAACCGTGAGACGGAAGGACCGCCTCACTAAGCATTATCAATGCTTACGCGTCTCTTTTGGTGCAGGTAAAGAAAAGTCTTAGGTTGTGGAGCGCGTGGAACCAAGGCCGGAGAGAAGAGATGATCTCGGGGTACTTCGGGTTTCTTTTGTATTTTGGATGATGTGCTACTAATGTCTTGGTAATGAATGTTTCGGATTCGTAAGAATTTATGCATGAGTAAGGGTTATTTATACTTGATGTGCCTTTGGCATGGGTATGGGCTTGTTGTGTGGTCCTCGGGTTGCAGGGCAAGAGGAGGTTCGACCGATCCAGAAAGGATCGATCGATCCTGGTGTATCGTTTTTAGCCAGAGATTTCGGGGAAGTTTGGGGTAGAAAACAGGAACGATCGATCCTGGGGGTCATTTTTGGCCAGAGAGCTCCTAGGGTAAATCGGGGTCTCGAGATCGACCGATCCACAACGGATCGATCGATCGTCTGTCGCAAGATAGATCGGTCTAAGGAGGCTCGATCGATCCTGCGGGGTCAATTTTGGGCAGAGTCTCGGAAAATTTTTGGGAGGAAATCGAGATCGATCGATCTCGGCAAGATCGATCGATCCTAAGGGGTCGATTGGGACAGAGGCCCCTGGCCAGTTTTGAGGGGTCAGGATCGATCGATCCTAGGTGAGAACGATCGATCCTGATTGTATTACGATTTAAGACCGTTTTAAGAAAAGTTTTAAAAATTTCGTATTTTCCGCGTGTTCCGTTTTGTTGTTTCGGGGTAGGGCGTTTCAGTAACCAACTCCAATTTCTTCTCTCTTAAACCCAGCCTTTATTACCATGTTTTTTGTTGTTTTCAAATGCCTGTAGCCAAACGTAACTGTCACCTTATGTGTATAAACTTGTGACGGGAAACTTTTTGTTATTTCGGTGGCCTATGTGTAAAAACATTTAATTTCTTTAATCCCAGCTTTTAGAGCATGATTATTGGGGGTTCTTAAGTGGGGTTCTTAATTATTTTATTATTATATTTTTAAGAAACCATCTCTTGAATCTCTTATTTAAGAAACCCGTTTTAAGAGTTTCTTGGTTCTCTATTTCTTCTTCTCTCTCTTCCTTTTTCATGATATTTTAAAATTTATTATTAAAAAATATTAAGAAACCCAAAATGGGTTTCTCCCCAATAAACATGGTCTTAGTTTCCATCTTATTATATTACTTTTATTCATTATAACCAAGCATATGCTTTACGTAACCAGCAAGGCACCATATAGACTATCTCTCCAAACAATATTCTACAGAATGTAATATGTCGCAAAACTCAATCACTTTGCTACTCCTTTGCGTCTTCATTTTCCCATGTTAGTCCCAAAACAGTATCAGCCTCTTTGCTACTTATTTACTACCAATTAAAGAATACAGACATTTGTCTCAAATTAGTAGCTATCATCCTTGTAGCAGGGTCGTCGCACATTGGCGACCTTTTTTCCGAGTCGTCTAATCGTCCCTTATTTGGTACTGTTGTGCGACGCTTCAAGAATTGCGACGCTTGATGGGCGACTTCACTCCGTCGTCGCACACACGTAGCAAAAACCATTTGAGCGACGTCTCTGCCACCATACGGTTAGTCGCTAATGGCGACTTTTCTTGTAGTGCTCTCTCGTAACTCCAAACATTACATGGCAATCAATTAGCCGTCAATACCCACTTTTCCCGTACATTTTATAACTCCACTTCTATATCTTCTCTTTTCCATATCTACATTTTTTTTTGTCAACCAAAGGGAACTTTTTCATTACGATGATTAAGAAGCAAAATTACAATCTTTGCTGGAAAGAAAAGCAGAAAGGGTTGTCTTTGCAACAACATTACCATTTCTAGGGATAAAAGCGAAGGAGATAGTACTATATAGTATATATACACTAATACACACCATATCTACTAGACTACTAGTACTATATAGTATATATACACACCTCTCTCTCTCCCGTTGATTAGTGATCACAAACCAATTAATGATGATGCAATCGTTTTGCAAGTTGGAGTATGATCAAGTATTTGGCAAAGAAGAAAAATCATTATCATTTCTAAACTACTCATCACTTTACTATCATCAAAGGTAAATTAATTGATCATGCATGAGTTTTTTTTTTTACGTGTTAATTACTAATAGTTCTTGATCCATGTTAATTGTTGGTGTTCTTAATGCAGCGAGTTAGCGAATCTTTTCTTCGACTTGGAAGAAGACTTTCTTCCTTCTGGCTTTACCTGATCTTGAACCCACCTAAAAAAAATATCTGATTATTAACAAATCTGATTTTTTTAAATGTAATCCGATTATCATTAAATCCTAATTAACAAACATTCCATTAATCTGATTTTCATTAATATATTCTAATTTTACATTATGATTTTAAAAAATATTCACAAAATCTATTATCACGATTATCATTAAATCCTATTTTTTAAAATAAGAGAATATAATTTAAATATTTAATATAAATCATTTATAATTAATATAATATTAATTGGTGATAAGAATATAATTAATGATTATACTATCCTTAACGAGAGATTAAAATTTTCCAAAAACAATCAGAATCTACATAAAATCTCTTATTTTTGGAAAATTAAATCAATATTTAATTTAATTTAATTAGTGTGTTTAATTAAATCAACAAAATCTTCATAAAATCTATTTTTAACTACTTAAAAAAAATTAAATAATTAAAACGAAAATTATAAAAAAATTAACAAAATAATTAATGACTAAACTATCTTTAATGAGAAATGATAATTTGTTATTTCTTGTAATGGTAATATGATGTAAATATTTACATTTTTTAATGCTTATTTATAAATGTACTTCCCAAATAACATATAGGGGATATCCATTTATCTTGTTATAACAATCCTCTCTATTTAAAGAGATCATGAATACACAGAGAGGACAAGGGAAATTTTCTATCTTTCAGTCGATTATAGCTGTTTTCCTTTTACCATCCTATAATGTGATTAAAAAAAAAGGGAAATTAGATTTTATGGTTTTTTTAAAAATGAAAAATAAATAAGATAATAACAGTAAAAAAAATGGAAATCATCAGAATCCTCTTTATATAACGTTGTGACAACAACATACACACACGAACCATCAGATTTTTATTTCTTATTTTATTTTCTTATCATCGTCTTCGTTTAATGAGAATCAAATTGTGGCACAGTATCATACGCAATGTTGAACCAGAAGACGCTGGCACAATCATAATCAATGCAAAGGTCATCGGTTATAATTCGACATTTACGGCTTCGTCATTTGTGGAAGCATTCATCGACGACGATAACGACGAGTGTCAAAGCAAAGAAGACTTGAATTATTTCTTGATGGAATCAGGAATTAACGACGACGATACCGCAGATTCGATATCAAAGCTAATTCTCTACGTTGACGAAGTAACTTCTTCCGCAAGTAGTAACTATTCTCCGGGGTATGGTTTGCTAGTGTCCTTGCTTCTTATTCCTAACAATCAGATTGAAGAAGAGGTTCAGATTGAAGAAGCGGTTCGAGTCTCGTTTGACGAGACCAATAATATCCCTTTGAGACCCGCAAGCAAGCTCGTGGTCAAGTCCTTAACCAAGAAAATATACGAGAAGATTAGTTCTACTGGTGAAACGTGCACAATTTGTTTGGAAGAGTTTAACGATGAAAGAAGAGTTGTGACTTTACCCTGTGGACATGACTTTGACGATGAGTGTGTCCTAACGTGGTTTGAGACCAATCACGCTTGTCCACTGTGTCGTTTCAAGTTGCCATGTGAAGATCAATATTGAACTAATTTGGCAACAAAATTAGTACGAGACTGTAGACTCGATTTAGGGTTACTTATTGTAATGAAGTTTTGTTTTCTACAGTATAAATAATTTCATTTTTTTATAACTTATAACTTAATTGGGAGTATGTTATGTATACTGTCATGATATTATAAGAATTTTGAAAAGCTACAATTAAGAAGAGGAAGAAAGAAAGAAAGAAACAATATACTGGTCTCAAACGCTTAGCCAATATCTATAAAAAAATATATATATTGATAATTATATTTATCATTCTTGTAAAATATATGATTCCTAGACAACATCTCTTATACACAAAATGCCTACAACTCCGGAGTATATGACACAAGCTCATACATACAAAAACATGTACACACTCTCTCTATATATATATATTTATCTTGGACATTGTAGCAATGGCTCAAACTAGTCTTTGGTCAGACATATGTCCAGTCATCATACATATATGACCCATGTCTTGAGTTAGTTCGGTTGCTGCAATCACCAAATATACAGAGACATATTCAGTTTGGTGGATCATATAGCTAGATAGTTACAATGGAGGTGTGAAACAGAAACCTGGTTGTAAGAAGTCTGACCAAACATTGAATCTGGAACCCAATTTTGATGATGATGATGATCATTGACAAACATGGACTGATCATGAGGAATTTGAAAGCAGCCATTATTATTATTAGCCATTGGATCATACATTGAAGGATCTTGTTGTTGTTGTTGCTGTTGCAAGTTGGTCAATTCCATTTCAGATTTTATCTTTTTCTCTTGATCTTCTTCCATTCCCAAAGTAGAACCAAATGGTGTAGGATATGGATATTCCTCCCCAAGTTGTTGTAAACCCAAACAACCGTTTCCTTGTTGTTCTAAGTGCTCGAATTGTTGTCCCGGGTTGCTGCATATCTGATCTTCTGGTTTTGTAGACTCAAAGAAGCAGCTTGAGTAAACGGGAATCGAACCATCCATCTCTCTGTTTGAAATCAGTAGAGCATAACTTGAGTTAGCACTTTCATAGTGAAATGTTTTTTTTTTTTTTTTAATTGTGACTTAGACTCTTACCTATGAGGAAGAAAACTGGAATCACCAGGTAAGATTGTTTGCTGGTTATCATTATCAGGAAGCCAAGACATCGAGTGAGCTTCTTGCATACTACTATTACCTCCCATCGCCATAGGTAACTGTATCCCGCTGTGAAACTGCAGTTAAAGGTTTTGGTCTGGTTAAGAAAATGTCCGGAGGAGAGACAGAGGGAAAGAGAGAGGAAAGGAGACAAATGGGTTATAACCTGTGTTGTTGTACACTCTATTTGTAAAAGTTGGTTCTTTCTGTAATGTTCCTGCAAAATGGAGGATATTGTCTTTCGTAAGTAAATTTCATATTGGGTCAGGAAATTGAAATGAACTTCTGAATCTTAGGTCTATAATGATTGAGTGAAAAGGAAAATATAATAACACACCTTGTGAATCTGGATTCTTTCAATAGATTTCCTCAATGATTCTTCCAATAAATTGAGGTGCTCAGTGTTTTCTATTCTATCGATGTTCGTCCAACAACTGAAAACAGCCACCAGAAGAAAAAGACTTCAATAAGATTGAAACTAAGATTTCAAGAAGCAAAACTTTATAACTCAAGAAACTATAAATTTTCACACCTCAACCTCCTATGACACTCCATAAGCTGAGCTTGGTTAATCGCTACTTGGTTACTTAGACCCTGTTGTGTGGTCATGTTAACACAAACTTTAGCAATTTGACTCAAAGAAATTAAAAAGTATCCAAGAAAGTTCAAGACCCGAAGATGGTCGATCCATACCTCAATAGTTTGATTCCTGCAGGATAGAGTAGACAACAACATCTCAGATATATCAGAGGCTTACAATGACAAGATATGGTTAAAAATTATAAGAACTCATGGCAAGTACCTTGCTCCTAAAAAGTCATGTATATTTACATCATGATCCAGTTTCTTAAAAGTCTTCTTCAATGCCTGCAATAGAGCAAAACAAATCGGCTCAAATTTGTGTTCCAAACAAAACAAAAAGTTGATAATATAGAAAGGAAGAAACTAAGTGAGTCTTTATGTCTTTACTTCAAGGCTCTCCAATTTCCTGTTATATTGAAAAAAGACACTTTAATTTAGTTTCATAACACAAATCACATCAAAGGATTGATAGTAATCCAAGCTTTTAACATAATGCTTACCATACCTTTTTGTCCTTTCTTGTGGAGTTAATTGCGCAAATTTGGAAATAACCTCTTCAATGCAACTGCACAAAAACCAAGTTAAGACTCAAATCAGTATATTGCAAGAAACTTGAATACAGAACCTCAATCCATCATCCCTCTGATAGATTCAGGAAGCCAAATCATTCTTTAGTACTTAAATATAGGAAAACAAAGAAGAACAATATCTGAGAATTGATAATTGAAAGGAAACTATAAGAAAACTAGAACAGTTTAGGGTCTGTTTTAATCTCTCCCAAAGCCAAAAGCTCCCAACTAACCAACTGGTCAAATTACCCCTAATCTCTTCCTACTTATGCATTGTGTGATCTTCTCAATACTCTCATCATTCCAGCTAAATCCTTAAAAATATGTTTATGAGTTCCTAAACCAAAATCAGTGAAACCTATAAGACTTTTTTTTTTTGGGATAGAAGAGCAATGAGAAGATTACAAAATGCATCCAAAATGGAGATATGATGCATAGAAACACAGAATTAAAGATGATAAAAGGGCAACAAAATTGAGAATGTTTTTGATTATTATACCTGTGTTCTCCATGGAAAGCAGTAGCCCTTCCGGTAGGAGAAAACATAAGAAGGACAATATCAATATCACACAAAATCGATAACTCTTTGGCTTTCTTCAATATCCCATTTTTTCTCTTCGTGTATGTAACTTGCCTGTTGCTTGTGCTCTCAAGTCGTTTAATCTTCAACTTAACCCTACCCATCCTGTTTATGAAACAAACATCATCAAAATCCCATAAAGAAGAAGGAAATTTCAAAGGATAAACATGTTCTTCGAATACTCACTTCAATCACCAGATGAAAATTTTACTTTTTGCAAGGGATTGATTATAAAAATTTCTCCCTCTTTCAAAGTTTCAAAGGAACGATTGAGCAAATGATGAAATTGGTTTTAAAAGAAGAAGAAGAGCAAAAAAAATCCAATCTTTGAAGATGGGGGACGTCTATATACGGACACAGAGTCTCTCTTTAGACAACAAATTTCACTGTAACGAAGGATTTTTTTTTAAAAAAGGGGTCTTTCGCAGCAGAAACAGAGAACAAATGGGTCAGTGCGTCAAAATAAGAGAAGAATTCATGAAAATGAGCACAGAGGAGGCGAAGTCACAAAGAAGAGAAAGATCATGGAGGAAGAAAGAAAAAAAAGGCACCAAAAAATATTTGTCCCGAAGAAGAAGAAGAAGAAAAGTTTGAATAAGAGAAAAAGGGGCAAGATTAATGGTGGAACAGAGAGAAAGCTCACAGAAGCAGACGAAGAGACAACCTTTGATTTCGCTGGGAAACTAAAGACGTCGACCAACGGAATTGTGCGCTCTGTGTTAGAGAGAGAGAGAGAAGGTTAACCAAACCGGCTTTGCTTAATCAATTGCTTTTAAACCAAGATTCGAACCGACACGGTTTTGCTTAATTGATTGGGCCAGGGTAAAAAATTGTTTTAAAAAGCCCATTGATTCCTTTGACTTGTCTCTGCCCTAATTATGTCCGCGTCTGTTCTTCAATTCGTCTATTTAACACTTATCCAGAAACCCTAGCATTGAGATTTGAGGGTTCTTAAAGATTCGATTTTTCGCTAGTCTCTTGTTAGCTGTTTATGTGTATTGGCGTTTGCTTGATTTTAATGCCTGTGATGGTGTTAAATATACTTTGAGAGATGCGTCTCTAGGAAAAAGAAATCAACTCTGAGGCTTTTTTTTTTTTGCTCATTACACATCTGATTTCTCTTGTTTTACTCGTGATATTTGAGCTTATTTGGTGATTTGGCTTTGTTGGCTTCTCCTTGTTTCTGCTTTGATTTGGTTATTAAGCAAGTGATGATGAAAAGACAGGGACATCAGAGTCTCTTTGTTAAGAGATTAGAATGATGACTAATGTCTAGATGGGAATCTCTCTGATGCAACATGTCACAAAATATGTTAAAATAATCAACTTTGATATAGTGTTTTTAGTTTAGATTTGGTTGTTGTTTTGTTTTAATACTCTTTTGGTGTCTTTTGATGAGTGCAAGTGATGATGAAAAGACAGGGACATCAGAATCTCCTTGTTAGGAGATTAGAATGTTGACTAATGTCTAAATGGGAATCTCTCTGATGTACATATCTTGGAATATTCAAATTTTTAATCTTTTGCGTATTCAAATCTCAAGTGATTAATAATTTTGGTTGAGTAGTTGGGTTTGCCAATGATGTGTCTTTACAATTGCACGTATTATCAGATTTTCAGTGATGAATATTACTTATGTCTGAGGCAAACCGTTGTATTGTTAAAGAAATGTCTAAAAACTGAAGAGGACGTGTCCAGTTATTTGCAATTAAGGTTTGTTTTGGTCTAAAGCCTTAGTCCATAGAGTTTTCGATGCATTTGAGCTTTGTTTGCAGGAAGAAACACTTGCAAGATATGAAGTAGAGAGCATGACTTTGGACAAAAACAGAAGATTTTGAAGATTATATGAGAGATTGAAGTTTAATGTCCAGAGTTTTCTATGTACTTCATATCGAATTGTAAACATGGAACACCAATTGCAGACCATATCAAGTATCAACAATCTAAGCAAGTAGCTACACAAAGACGAACATCATCACTATTAGCATCACAAAGAGATAAGAAGATGACTTCTACACTCTTTGGCTTTCTTTTTTTTTTTTACAAGTGATCAAAAAAAGATAAATAGAAAAAAGAAAACTGAATATGATGATGATTCATATTGGGACAAACATGTTCAAAAGATCAAAGATAATCAAGACTCTCGGTTCTGCTTCTCACAATCCGATGAAAAACTTCTCTAACTTTCCTCTCAAACGGATCCAAACCATTTCTCAAAGCTTCACGAACCTGAACAAGCTCATCAACTCTCTGTTTCAGCTCAAGTTCCTTCTGATCATTCAACGGAAAATGAATGGAATCGATCAATTCATTCATCAACCTCGAACTCTTCTCAATCCTATCAATCTCTTTAAGCAATCCACAACAATTCTTCCTATCTCTTCTCTTAGATTCCTCAACAATCTTATCGTGCAACGACATAACCGGAGCTGCCCATTGGAAATGCCTAGGCACAAAGAAGTTAACTTGCAATCCACGGTCTTGACAAGGAATCGCAGCTACCAAAACCCACATCACAAACAACAAAACCGAAGTCATAGTGTAAACCGGTATAGCTAAACCATTGCTCGAAACGACATCGTTTGGTCGAGGCGTAGCTAAGTTATTAGCTAAAGCTTGTAATTGCTTAGAAGCTGACCATGATCTTGAAACACTCCAAGAAAGAGATCTGAAATGAACAATCGAACGGTGGTGATTGTCTTTGACTCTTCCGAATGAACGGTTACGAAGCGCTAGATTGGTTCCAGAAGGATGATCTTTCTCGTCGAGCATTCCGATTGCTAAATCAACCAGAGCTTTCTTAGCTCGCCGGAGCTGTCCTTCTCCGATCGAACGGTGTTGACTATCCAAAGCAGAGATAACGATGTCGGCAAGTTTCTCCCATTGGCGGATCTGTTCGATTCCGTCGCGGATAGCGTTACAGACATCGAGAGCTTTGATGCTCCGTTCGAAGTAATCAGAAATCAATCTGTCCATGGGAGATTTAGAGATCTGAGATCGGTGGTTGAATACGATAGCTCGAAACTCTTCTTGACAACAGAGGAAAGAATCAAGAAGCTTTCCGATCCATTCGAGAGAGAGAAGCTCGTTTGAAGAGGCGTTGAGATCGATGAATTTCTCAGCGACTTGTCTTTGAAACGAATCTAGCTCCACCTCCATGTTGCTTGGCTCGTGGTGGTGGTGGCTACTACTTCCGGCGACGACTGTTGAGTCAACTTGGTCTCGCCGTAAACTTAGCAACGACCTTCCAAATGATCCTTGAAAATCCGTTGCTGGCATCCTCAAAACAGATGCAAAATCGAAACTTTTTTCTCCAAAAAATTCAGTTTTTTTTTCTAGAGGAAATTCTCAGACTTGGGAAAAAAAATCTCTTTTTTGTTTCGGGTTTGGATTGAGAGTGATGATGATGATTGATGAAAGCTTAGAAGAAGAAGAGATGTGTTTATAAAGCGATAATTTTGACCGCGTATTTTATAAACATTCAATATTAGATCATTTCTCTCTTTTTTTATTTTTTTTTCATTCCCTATTATAAAGCTTCACATTATTTAAAAATTGAAAAATAAAGGTATGACGAAATAAAGCTATAATTCCCTAATAATAAAGCTTCACATTATCTAAAAATTGAAAAATAAAGTTGTGACGAATAAAGCTATAATTTGATTCTTTTGGTGTTCTCATCCTTTTCTTTTTTGTTACTCGGTACGATATATACGCGGTGGACACGTATAGTGGTAATAAAAGAACAAGTACAAGATCTGTAATGGTGCAGTGTAAAAATCTCAGTTGAGGAAGTTCTTTAGTCACGGGGCTGTGATATAAGAAGTCAAAGAATGAGACATAAACGGATGCCACATGGAGAGATGAAGGGAGCTGTGACGGAGACTAGGTCAATGCACTGCACATGTGGAAAAAAATACAGATAAGTCTTCGCTGGCGTGTAATGAAGATAGAGATATTGGTAAAGGGACTGGGTCTTTGTTGATTGATTCTTACTCGTCGTTCTAGAATGCTCAAGAATACAAATGCTGAGATGTAATTCCTTATTTTATTTTATTTTGTTTCTTCTTGTATTTATTTTCTTGTAGAAACAATAATAATAACATTTACCTTTGCACATTAAAGCTAAGTTAGGAAACTAAAACTCTTTAACATTACATCTTTATATTCATATGATAGATAAAATTTGGTATTGAAAATAGGCAGTTTTGCAAAAAATGCCATATTAATAGGGAAAACTTTCAAGAAATGCCATATTTCAGATTTATTTCAAAGAATGTCATAAATGATACTGTAACAAAGACAAATATGCCCATTATTTCCTTTGTCAATTTCGATCGTGGAGTAAGGGTTCCGCAATGCTCCAGCAAGCTTTGAAAATCGCGCCAAACGGAAAAATCAAAACAAATAAGGGTTTTTTTGTTTTGTAAAGAGCGAAAAAATGTCAGCTAGGGTTGAAATTCGGAACGACTGCCAAAATTTTTGGATTTCAAACTCATTTCTAAAAATTTAAACCCTATTGACGAGCGATGACAAGTACGAGATCTGGGTTGAAGAAGGTGAAAAAATTCTCGAGTCTGAAGAGTTAGAAGCGGACATGCGATGCATAGTAATGGTAAGTGTGTGGAAAACTTTTGATAAATATGCGTAAAATTAAGTAATTAAGTAAAGATAATCTATTTGGGAGTAGAAAATTTGGAATTTGCAAACATATTTTGAAAATAAATTTATGAAAGCATAAAATTGGTGAAACAAATAGGTTGATTTGTGTTTAACATCGAAGCGGTGGCGTTAATAATTGATTTGTGTTTTTGGCGCGTGAGGTAGCCACGAAATGCTTAGGTGTGCACCCTACGATTTTCTTAACAATGTGGCATAATAACTAAGCTCATGATATATTACCTGCATGATTAGCACTATTTTTTGCGTTTGAAGGCGCTAATCCACACATCCGGGAGGGTTGGAATTTTCCATTAAGAAACCAACTAGCAGATAAGCACCGGATGGCGGCGGTGATGGCATTTCCCCTGAGGTTGTTTGGAGAACTAATACTTATTGATGACATTGGTGTTTATGTCTCAATTTTATATGTAGGTTGTTATACTCCAAATTACATGTGCCCGAACTACTTGGATATCCTATGGTTTTAAATCGGATATCTGGTCACTAGGTATATGTAACTCATCCTCTGTAACGTTTAAGAATTTTGTTATTGCCATTGAAGGCGTATGTTATTGAGCATTTGTATATATGAGATGGCTGCGAATCGGCTGCTTTGAAAGCTTTTGTAAGTTCTTATTTCACTTAGATGTCTAAATATTTTCTTTGTAACGTGCGTAAGAGAAGGTTATGTCTTTAAAGAAAATGTTAAGCTATATATATATACTTGTGTGTATTCTTGAAGTTTATGGATGGAGCATTTCGGTTCCCACGAAAAGTACCTTATAGCATTTTCTTTTATGTGATATATGGCTTCGGGATATGGCGAGCTTATAAGTAAGGTTAATCGCTCCTCGATTGGTCAGTTGCCTTCGTCTTTATTCACCATCTTTGTAAGATTCTATGTTTAATCGAGCTAATTAATATGCTCTTATATATTTCTTAATCGACACCGCTTGTCACAAATACCATGCCTAAGCTATGATCTTTTATAAATTTGCGCGATTTATATTTATAACATGGCGAGATCTGATAACATGTTTTAAGAAAAAACTTCCATTCAGGTTATCGTGGAAACATAATATTTTTTGGAATCGTGATGATAAATGATAAATATCCATAATGATCAATTTTTTCAGCAAATGCAAGGTAGCGTCTTTGTCCACGGCGTGTTTGGCTTGGCTTTGTCACGGCGTGGACCACATACGCGGTTTTGTCCACGGCGTTGACCACGGCGGTTTTGTACATGGACCCGCGCGGTTTTGTCGATGACTTTGTCGGCGTGGACCCTGGCTCTGTCGATGAAGTTTGTTTAAACACTTGGATAGATAAGAATCGTAATGCCAGCTACTGCGATGTTGTTCCTTGTTTTCTTCTTCTGATTTATATTTATATTTTTTCAGATGGAATATCTTTAAGAGAAAAAGAAATGAAAATCAAACGCTTATAGGAGCTTGCAAAAATCAAAGTTAAAGATTGACCTCCAAACCGTATCTAGTGCGAAAGGGTTAATAACTCGAGAAGAAATCTGCTGGGATTGGTTTGAGACTCTAGCGTTCACGAGGCTGTTAACTGTTGGCGAGAAACATGTGTTGCGGCAGGACAAAACTGGAGGAAGTTTTAATTAGGATAATTGGATTGAAGAATAAATTCTCCTTCATCTTTTTCTTTTATGCAGACTCCTCGTCATTTCTCTTTGTAGAACGATCTTTCACATATATGACATTCTTTTACAACAATTACAATTTATTATCTAGACCAAGTAACAAAACCGTCTTTATCCACGTCTTGGCTTTGACATATTTGTCCTGCGTCTTTGTCACGACATGGGCGGCGACTTCTTTGTCCGTCTTTGTTCGCGCGTGGGCGGCGACTTCTTTGTCCGGCGTGGCTCTTGTCCACGGCGTGGGCGATTTCACCACTTAGAACACCTCATTATGCGAAACTCCCAAAAACTATTAAAACAATATTTGTGTTGGAAGATAAAGAAGATTGGATTGAACTTTTTTATAAATTAAGTTCTTAATAGACATGTTCATTTTATCTCAAATCACCACATACATGTTGATAGATCGACAATATCTGAAAAAGTATAACGAAGCGTATTAAGAGATGGAAGACATGTTAATTTATCGGGAAAAATGAATTCTAAGTATTTGTGGTTGATAGGTATCTGAAACTCTAAATGTTTTATTTTGGTTCACTAATATAACATCAATAAAGCAGATATATTCTATTCTAGTTAAGCATATTTAGAAGCTAACGCTATCGAAGAACAAAATCTTGAGCATAAGCAAATTTACAAACTACGCATTGGCATGCACTTCATTCAACAATCAAACTTGGGAGACCACATCACCTGACTTATGATACGAAACCATTTTGCATGGAAAATGGATTAACGAATAATAAGACCTCGATATTTAACAGGTTATATCGAATCACACATATTCTTTTAAATGGTTCATTCAAGAGCACCAGAAAAAGATTTCAAAACTTGACATCAATATTTGTCATGTCGATCGATAGAAGCGAGAGAACTTACATGAAAGTGCTCCAAGCCTTCGCTTCTGAAACATTCAAAGACAACAAACCATTATCATCACGATACCAAAGAAAATTTAACGATTTAACACATAGGTAAGTATGAGTTAGCTTAAATTGACCAAAAGTAAAGCGACAAAAACTCAAAATTTTCAGCTCATGGATTAAAACACCAAATCTCGATTCATGTTTATCCATAAGACCTCATTTATCATTTGAGACTCTCGTAATATCCTCGAAAGGAAAAATAAATTAGTAAGATCGTAGTAGCAGCAGGAGAAAAGCAGAGAAAAGAGACTCACCACAACATTAACTTTATTGGGACTAGGATCGGCGAGAAAAGGTTCGGTAACTCAGGATCATATCTTTAGGGCGAGTCAGCTCTTCCACCATGAAGACATAGATCTCAAACAAAGCCAAAAAACTCAAATCAGCTAAGAAATCAGCGGCGAGGACAGGAAGCGATTAAAAGATTGATCATAGAAAAACCAAAGCCACTAAATGTCAAGTCATGACTTCACCTGAGGGCAACAAACAAATGGCGGGATTAACAATCTTTATAGTTTTCTACTTCATAACCTTTTAATTTTATCATCAGTGATTCCTTTTCCTCGTCATTCGAATCATCGGATTCATAAATCCCATACTAAATTCTTGAAAACTTTCTCTAGCAGTTAGCCCAGAGTACTCTTGAGCGAGCATGAGAGAAAGCTTCTTCGGAGAAATCGAACATGATATCTTAAACAAAACCTTAGAAATTGTTCCTCGAAATCAAATTCCGATTCGAGAGAGAGCGGAAGGCGATGGCTTTGGGTGGCGAAGAGTGCGTTGGAAGCGATTAGAAGAAAGGTCTCGRCAGTTTTTGTATCCCAGGAAATGATAGAATTTTAAAAAWTTTCAAGATTTAGAAGTTTCGTAGAAGAGTGAAATTGAAACTGAGAATTTTGAGAATCAGAGATGGAGAGAGCGTAGAGAGATGAGTCGATGAGAAGAAAAAGAGATAATGAGATAATGAGGGTATTGTTGAAAACTAGAGAATTTTATGTTATAAACTAGAGAGAGTTTTAGAGAGATAAAGTTTAGAGATAGAACTTATATATTCATTTTCTTCATCTTTACATATATATAGAAGGAGAAACTTAGCGACAGTAACATAGCAAGTAACTAAACTTAAGTAGCAAGTAACTTAATAACAAAGTAAAAGATATAAATAATATTAAATAATTACAATTATCTAATAGGTATATCAGTTATTTTAGTTTAAGTGTACATGCATTTTATGAAAAGATCGGATTTCTTTTCTTCTGGATTTTCCTCATTTTGGGTTTCTTCTGGAACTATTTTATGTGAATTTAATTCTCCCATTGCCCTTTTCTTTCGGGGTTTTATCTTTAGAACCCATGGTCTCCTCTAACTGAACTTTAGGCTCATTAATTTTATTAGCTAATTTGTTCTGTGGAATTCAACTCTTGATGGAACATTTGCGGCGTATATATGATTTTGTCATCCTTTTTTATCTACGAACGTGCATACTTTCGTTTGCCATGTGCGTAAGTGCACATTTTCTTGATTTCCGTTGTTTTGTAGGAGGATCGAGATATCAATGATGGTGAATTCCATGCTATCCTTGGAATTTCACGAATTCCTCCCACTTGATGAGAAACTCATTAAAATGGCGATCAAGGCAATTTAAAACATGTCATTTAGTTTGTGGTTCACATAGCAATTATACTTGGTGACGTATAACATATAAATACCCGATCTCGGGTTGGGGCCCCATTTCATACGTTTAGGAGGTGCGTATCTTGCCACGTCAACACGGAGATGCGATATATCACAGGCTCTGATCTATAATAGGGGAATCTTATGCGATGAATGGACCAATCTTTGCTTGCATGCAAATAACATGTCCCATATGCGAAGTGGGAGTTTTGTTCTCAAATTAGTGCTTGAAACCATTTTTGTATGAGCGATGAGCCTTGGATGTTCACATCGATCCCCGATGACTGATAATCATTAAAGTAGTGAAGTAAATTCACCAGCATATCAAAGCCTCATTTTCTTGATAATATAATCGAAATTATGACTCTTATTTGGGAAATGAATC
Source organism: Boechera stricta (assembly GCA_018361395.1). Classification (NCBI taxonomy): domain Eukaryota; kingdom Viridiplantae; phylum Streptophyta; class Magnoliopsida; order Brassicales; family Brassicaceae; genus Boechera; species Boechera stricta. The sequence goes on along the minus strand of CM031539.1, from coordinate 2,487,351 downwards.
TACATGAATGTATATTTAGTGTCGAAAAGGCATGGGACCAGATCGTATGATTAATCTTAAAAATTGAAATGGTCACGATGGGTGGATTGGTCACATATATCACCATGTATTAACTTTAAAATTATAGTGATTCATTTCAATTTTAATTTGGTGATGGAGTTATGAGTTTTCAGAGCAAAATCATAAAAACTCATTTGATTGAAAGATCTTACAGGTATCTGACAATGGATGCAAATTTTATAATTTTCATCATGATTGAAACGGGATGATCTTTCATGCCATATTTAAATATATTGGTAAACTTTCAGTTATGATTGATATATTAATCTTTGTGGAATATAGTCGGAGGAAAAATTGGATTCTACAATATATATTTTCTCTAAAGTCACGATGTGATGCAAGATATTCAATGCCACTCTTATTCTTGAGTCTCCACATGATATCCATTTAGCGGATATCTGCAGAAACTTAAGTTTATTAGATTTGGAGAATATAATCGTGTAATTTCAAACTTTGTCTCTTGGCATTGGCTGAACTTTTAGGAGCGCAATAATCTTTGCATTTCACGATATAGTAATCACACCGGTTTCTTTTATTACAGATCGGAGAAATACTTTTTATCTTTTAATATTGTGTTGCGTTAATATGACAATATATCTTCATCGTCATTCAAATTTTGACATTTTTCTGAATCAAAAATATTCATAAAAGTAAATACATTAAAACACATCAAAATATTCATTAAAATATACATTAAAACAACAATATATTATATTACAACAAAAAAACATATTATTCATTAAACCTTTATTTTGCCTTCTTCAGAAGACATTATATTACATTTACTCGTTAATATCCATGGGTTCAACGAAAGTCTATATATCAGAGTATTATCAAGGAAGGTTCGCTCATCGAGATAAAATTGGTTTCATCTCTTTTTCTCGCTTGTTTTCGAGATTTTACATCGAGAGAGCTGCTGCAGCAGGTACGCCAACGACCTTCCATACCGCATCAGAATATATATTTTTCCTCTAAGTAGTTACACGCCGCACTATCATCAAACTTTTATTCGCCTTTCCAAACTGTAATTATTATTGAAGTCCCTTCCCGATCCACCTTAACCACGCCCACGCATCGCAACCACGCCTCACCTCGCCTCTTCCTCGCTGCATTATGTCAGATGAAGATGCAACATTCGCTTCAGTGAATGTCATGACCGACAGACGAGTTTGATAATTCATCATCACGAAGTTCATTATTCTCGCAACTAGAGATATTCATTAACTCCGAATACCGAGTATAACCTTTCGTCCGCGTTGTTGAAGTGATATATTTCCGATGAAACGTCTGAGAGTTTCAATCATATTATAATCACTTACTTTTTCTCCACATAATATCATCTCCAAGTAATTCGAACAACGCGAATTATAATCACTTACACTCTTATAATCTAAAACCGAGGTTTAACCACTCATGTTAAATTTTAGATCACAAACCTCAGCGATCAAACCATCTTTGAAATCGCCAAAGCATCCCCGATCTTCTTTCGATATATTCATTTTTAAATTATCATCATTTCTTTCCTTTCATATTTTCATATCATCATATCCGTAGTTCTCGCTCGCTTAGATGAACTCATCTAACGCCAAGCTCATATAATTATTTCTCGCATACTATTAGACATGATATCTTAAAACGCATATTGATGATAAAGATTGTTTGTGCTCGATTAGATAAGAGCTGTTCGTGCCGATAACGTGAAAACTGTAATTTTACGTTATAAACTGTAGTTTGAGAGATAAAATTTGATGTAACTCGCTCTTATTCATTTTCTTCTTCTACGCTACATATATATGTAAAGATAAACTTAACGAAGAATTCATATAAGAACTTAAGAACTTCGAATAAGAACTTAAGAACTTCAGATTAAGAACTTCGCAGTAAGAACAAGAACAAAGAAAAGATATAAATAATATTAAATAATTACAATTATCTAATAGGTAAAGTGTACATGCATTTTATGAAAAAATCGGTAAAAATGGTATTTTTTGAAATACATTAACTTTAATGTGACATTTTGTTTAATTTTTTTTTGAAAATATTCATGGTGTTTTTTCGTAAGCTAAAATGTAAAAATGATTTTTTATTGAGAAATAACAGTCATCAATCATTAACAGTCATCAATCATGTTTGGGCCAGAATTAAAATTGTTCAACTATAACAATTAATTGACACACGACAGAATACACTACATACAGATCCTATTTAAAATAATAATAATAAAAATGTTACATCATATCCTCTGTCATGTGTTTCTAACACACACACAAAAAAATATATATATTAGCTGACTAAACTTAAATTTGAAAAGAAAACATAACTTAAATTTGAAAAGAGAACAAAATAATAAAAAAAGAAAACCACACAAGCTCGAAAGCTTTGAAACATGCACGAAGATTACTGACAAAGACATGACAAGCTCTCCTTCTCCTAACTTATTTTTATGTTTAGTTTAAAGATTTGATTAGTTTTGTTTTAATACTTTCGTCACTTCAAAGACAGATAAAATCGTGCAGAAGCGTATTTTCTCTACTTGTTCCTCATCAGACTCACTTTCCAGTGTACACGACTAATTTATTTAGCCCCAATTGAATACTTATTTATAAATACAAAAAAAAAAATCGTATTTCGTCAACATTTTCAAAATACTTGAGGCAAAAAATCTCAAGGAGACAAGTGCTCCTAACATGTTCGTTCAATGATTCAGAGCACAACACAACAAAGAAACAGATAACTTATATTATATAGATGGAAGAGAGTATAAAATGTTTTATGACCGTTATAAAATATATATATATATATATATATATATATGCATGCAAATTGGTATATGATTTACAAGTTAGTTTTCTACTTAGTAACAGCTTCTTCGAGCTCTCTTAAGCCACCAACCTGCTGTTCAATTTCTTCAATAAGTTCTTCACGCCATAGCTCTGCTCTTGCTTTCTCTTCTATGTCTTCTTGCTGCACCATATAATATAAGCCCAAACACAATAAACAACCCTATCCAATCTTATAACAGTTGTACATTTACTACATTTGTGATGTACCAAATGTCTATTGGCCGACCCAGCCCAACCTACCCCAACCTTATTATCCACATGTCTATCCCGACCTTATATAGGATCAAATCAATGTAACATCAAAAACGTTAACACAAGTCTATCAAATCTGTTAAGCTTTGAAATAAATTCACATTTAGAAAAACAAAATCAATATTTTATAAAATTTAAACGTGTACACACCAAACACAAATGGAAATTTTTTCCTTTCATTTGCGTTTGATGTTTATTAACAAATGAATTTATTAAAAGATGATCAAGTTTGTAGATTCATTTTGAAAAATTGTAGTAAACTCAAATGCTAACGCACGCAAATATAAAAACATAAGCGATTAATATTGTGATTTTTGTTTAAATGATTAAAGTTGTGGATTCATTTGAAACAAATGTATATCAAACGTAAACCTAAAGCCAACTAATTACTCATGATTGAGAAATCAACATTAATAGTCATACCTTAAGTAAATGTCTTCAACATTCAAAAACCGGAAAGTAGCCGTTGGATTAATTGGAAAAGAAAGGAAACGAAAAGGATACAAATAGCCAAATCTTTGTCTAGATTTCACAGTTTTTGAGTTCTTTCTTTTTTATATTTCTGAGAAAAATTCGAGATGAATCCAAAAAGATGTGCTGCTTGCAAATATCTGAGAAGAAGATGTCCAAAAGATTGCATTTTCTCACCTTATTTCCCTCCAACCGATCCTGAAAAATTTGCATGTATCCATAGAATTTATGGTGCTGGAAATGTTTCCAAAATGCTTCAGGTATATATTTCATCTCTGTGTATCTTCTCTAAAATCTTAAATAAGATCACGTTTATGCATATATATATATATATATATATATATATAAGCATTCATGTTTGATTTTGGTGATCTTTTGACAGCAACTTCCTGATCAAACAAAAGCTGAAGCAGTGGAATCTTTGTGCTTTGAAGCAAAATGCAGAGTAGACGATCGTGTTTATGGATGCGTTGGAATTATTTCTTTACTGCAAACTCAAATTCAGAAAACTCAGAATCAATTAGCCAAAACTCAAGCTGAGATTGCTGTTGCTCAAACCAAACTTAGCCAAACCCAAAATTCTGAGTTTATGTAATATCTCAGTTTCATCAATAATTAATATTTATTTCTGCATTTCTGTTTTTGACTGCGTCTACTTAAAAGATAACGATACTCCTAAAATTGCGCTAACTTTGATATATCAAACTCGTTATCAAGAGGGCATCAGGCCATTAGCAACATTATATTAAGGCTAACCTTTGAATGCCAACTTCATTATGTACACTATAAAAGTGTTTCATAAAACACAAAATGTAAACGAGTTTGAATCGAGTTTATTATTATTACAAATCCATAACCGAGGGTTACAATTATATAGTCTTGTCTGATATTTTGAGAATCATAATGTAAAAAGATCAAAGAATCTGTTTACAAACACATGACATTATTACAAATCGAATTTACTATTTTCACTGCTCAAGCATATCTAAACTCCATTCCTTTTACAAGTACATGGCATTACACTACTTTTGTGGGAGCTTTTCTTGTATAGTTACAAAGATGATCAATGAATATGTTTAACAGAGGAAAAAATATATATATGTCAAGAGACACTGAACCTTCAAATTCGGCCTGTATCCCATTTGGAGAACATAATCTGATGCTGGCTCGGAGTTTCATGCTTTTTATTCATTTGTTCTGTGCCTTCGATGTCAAATGACGTATTGAGGTTTGGATCAGAATCCATAGAATCAACCAAGCTTGAAACTTCATCCACTTCAAGGGCTTTCTCCAACAGTTGGATCATACAAGCATTATGTTCCCGAACGTAAACTTGGATCATCCGTGTGAAGTACCTCAAACCATCCTTTACATTCCGGGTATTTGCACAAGCGGATAAGACACCAACGAAAGTGATAGCATCTGGTTCTACGCTTGCTTCTTCTTCCATATCTTCAAACAGAGACAAAGCCTCTTCTCCACATCCATGTCCACCCAAGCTAGTGATCATTGAATTCCAAGTCGCTAAACTCTTACTCTGCATAACATCAAATACTTTCCTTGCGTCCTGCAAGCTTCCACATTTGCTATACATATCGATCAAAGCGGTTCCAAGGAAACAATCAAGTACAAAACCGTTTTTGTGAGCATAATCATGAACCCATCTTCCCATAGACAAGCTTCCAAGCTGAGTAGAAGCTTGCAACAAATTAACAATCGTAAACTCATTAGGCTTAACATCATCAACCTGCATTCTCATAAAGAGCTGAAACGCCTCGTCGGGTCTACGGTTCTTGACGTAAGCAGTGATCATTGCAGTCCATGAAACAACGTTTCTTGTTGGCATTTGATTGAATACAATCTCTGCAGAGTCCAACTGAGAATTTGAGACAAGACCATAAAGCATAGTAGTCCATGAAACAATACTTCTCCCAGGCATTTGATCAAACACCTTACGTCCACAATCTGGTTTCCCACACTTGAAATAAAGATCCATGAGAGTGTTTTGGAAGAACACATCATTAAAAAACCCAGCTTTAATAGCAAAACCATGAACTTGGGTACCTAAACGAAGAGACGAAGAAGCGAGACAAGCTTTGATAACAAAAGGGAAAGTGAATTTATCGAACTGAGATTGATGAGAGAGCATAAGGATAAAGAGAAGAAGAGCTTCACGAGGCTTATGATTAACAGAGAGAGAACGTATCATAAGGTTCCAAGTAAACGTAGAAGGAGACTGGCGTTGATTGAAGACAAGAGAAGCGTATTGGGTTTCTCCGAATGAAGAGGAAACCCTTATGAGCTGACGAACTAGTAATTGATCGTTGGTGAGATTGTGTTTGATGATTTTGGTGTGAATTTGTTTCAATTGAGAGAAATTTGAACAAGTTCGGAGAAAGTAAGAAGCTTCGGGAGATCGGAATGGTGGAGGAGAGAGGAGGTTTGGTGGGGAAGACGGCGACGGAGCCGCCATGGATTAACGATAAATCCCCAAATTCTCACATCCACTCTCTCCTCAATTGATCCGTGTGGATGATGATGATGAAGCTAGGCGTCGATATACAAACCGAACCGAACCATAACTGATTTTGACTAATTCGGTTTATTGTGTTAAACCAATCGGCAAGAGGAGTGGAATGCTTGATAACCGGTTCGGTTTAATTATCGGAATTTTGTGTTAAATTTTTAACGAAAATTATTGATATTACCATAGTTAAATCGAAATTTATATTAGAATTAACCGAAATTGAAGCACAATTACCAAAATGTACCAAAGTTAACCGAAGTGATTGAAATTGATTAATTTTTTTCAATAATAAACCGGCTACCTCACATTCGCACCCAAACCTCTGTCGTTTAGTAGAATATAAAAAAATTAAAAGAAAATTTAAAAATTAGTAAATATCCATTAGAACGGGAAGCAGAAGAATCTAGGGTTTATGCTTCATTGAAGCAAAGATGGTTATGAGCAGCGATCAAATCCAAAATGGTTCCGATGAGCAATCGAAAAAACCGGAGATTTACACCTACGAAGCACCATGGCAGATCTACGCAATGAACTGGAGCAATCGTCGAGACAAGAAGTATTAACGGTAACATTAGTCTAGTTACTCATGATTGAGAAATCAACATTAATAGTCATAGCTTAAGTAAATATCCTCAACATTCAGAAACTGGAAAGTAGCCGTTGGATTAATTGGGAAAGAAAGAAAGCGAAAAGGATACAAATAGCCAAATCCTTGTCTAGATTTCACAGTCTTTGAGTTTTTTTTTTTTTATATTTCTGAGAAAAATCTGAGATGAATCCAAAAAGATGTGTTTCTTGCAAATATCTGAGAAGAAGATGTGCAAAAGATTGCATTTTCTCACCTTATTTCCCTCCAAACGATCATGTAAAATTTGCATGTATCCATAGAATCTATGGTGCTGGAAATGTTTCCAAAATGCTTCAGGTATATATTACATCTTTGTGTATCTTCTCTAAAATCCTAAATAAGATCATGTTTATGCATATATATATATATATGTATAATCATTCACGTTTGATTTTGGTGATCTTTTGACAGCAACTTCCTGATCAAACAAGAGCTGAAGCAGTGGAATCTTTGTGCTTTGAAGCAAAATGCAGAGTAGACGATTCTGTTTATGGATGTGTTGGGATTATTTCTTTACTGCAAACTCAAATTCAGAAAACTCAGAATCAATTAGCCGAAACTCAAGCTGAGATTGCTGTTGCTCAAACCAAGCTTAGCCAAACCCCAAATTCTGAGTTTATGTAATATCTCAGTTTTATCAATAATTAATATTTTTTTCTGCATTTCTGTTTTTGATTGCGTCTACTTAAAAGATAATGATCCTCCTAAAATTCCACTAACTTTGATATATCAAACTCATTATCAAGAGGGCATTAGGCCACTAGCAACATTATATTAAGGTTAACCTTTCAAAGCCAACTTCATTATGTACACTATAAAAGTGTTTCATAAAACACAAAATGTAAACAAGTTTGAATCGAGTTTATTATTATTACAAATCCATAACTCAGGGTTACAATTATATAGTCTTGTCTGATAAGGATTTGTCAAAAAAACCATGGAATAGAGTTTGAAAGAGGGGAGATGAAGGGGTGTGGGAAAGCGGTGAGAACCCGTTTGAGTGATTTTGGACAAAAGCAAATGTCTGAACAAGTTTTAGGACGAAGGCGATGGAGGAGAATCGAAACTTGGAAAGCAGTGAGGTGAACCAAGAGGATTCAACTGGTCGGAAGGGCATGAGAAGGTAATTTAGATAAGTAACAAAAATCTTTTAGCTTCCGAATTTAAGATGAAGTAAGTTGGCTGAGGCTTTCCTTATGCAGAATGACACGTACGAGATCTGGGTTGAAGAAGGTGAAAAAATTTATTGGGTACAAGACACAGCAGACATGGACAATACGATGCATAGGTAATGCTAAGTGTGTGGGCAAAACTTTGATGGGCAAGTAAACTTAAAATTAAGTAATTAAGTAAAGATAATCTATTTGAGAGTAGAAAATTTGGAATTTGCAAACATATTTTGAAAATAAATTTATGAAAGCATAAAATTGGTAGACAAATAAGTTGATTTGTGTTTAACATCGGCAAACTGGTGGCGTTAATAATTGATTTGTGTTTTTGGYRCACATGAGGTAGCCACTAAATGCTTAGGTGTGCACCCTTTACGATTTTCTTAMCAATGTGRCAATAATAACTAAGCTCCCTATGATATATTTACCACTGCATGATTARCAAMYWKTTTTTTTGCAGGTTTGAAGGCGCARCTAATCCACACAKCCGGGAGGGGTTGGGCAATTTWCCATTAAGAGCAACAACTAACTTAGATAAGCACCAGMTGGCGGCGGTRATGGCATTTCCCCYGAGGTTGTTTGSAKAACTAATACTTATTGTGATAGACATTGGTGTTTATGTCTCAATTTTATATGTAGGTTGTTRTACTCCAAATTACATGTGCCCCGAACTACTTGCTGATATCCCCTATGGTTTTAAATCAGATAYCTGGTCACTAGGTATATGTAACTCTATCCTATGTAACGTTTAAGAATTTTGTTATTGCCATTGAAGCTAAGATTGTATGTTATTGTTGTATATATGAGATGGCTGCGAATCGGCCTGCTTTGAAAGCTTTTGTAAGTTACTTATTTCACTTAGATAGTYTAAATATTTTCTGTTTGTAACATTCYRTAAGAGAAGGTTATGTCTTTRAAGAAAATGTTAAGAGCTATATATATATACTTGTGTGTATTACTGAAGTTTATGGATGGAGCATTTCAGTTCCCCTGAAAAGTACCTTATRGCATTTTCTTTTATGTGATATATGGCTTCAGGATATGGCAGAGCTTATAAGTAAGGTTAATCGCTCCTCAAYTGGTCYGTTGCCTTCGTGCTATTCACCATYTTTGTAAGATTCTATGTTTAATCTGAAGCCTAATTAATATGCTCTTATATATTTYTTRATYTGACAYTTCGCYTTGTCCACAAATACYATGCCTAAGCTATGATCTTTTATAAATTTGTACGCCGATTTATATTTATAACATGGCAGAGATACAATAACATGTTTTAAGAAAAARACTTCCATTCRGAGTTATCGTGGAGTAAMCATAATATTTTTGGAATCARYGATGATAAATGATAAATATCCATAATGATCAATTTTTTTCAGCAAAATGCAAGGTAACCGTCTTTGTCCACGACGTGTTTGGGTTCRACGGCTTTGTCCACAACGTAGACCACATATACGGTGGTTTTGTCCACGACGTGGACCACGGCGGYTTTGTCCACGGTGTCTTTGTCCACGRCGTGGACCACRRCGTCTYTGTCCAATGAAGTTTGTTTCTAAAATTGCACTTGGATAGATAAGAATCGTAATGCCACGCTACTGCTGATGTTGTTCCTTGTTTTTCTTCTTCTTACTGATTTATATTTTTATTTTTTTCAGATGGAATATCTTTAAGAGAAAAAAGAAATGAAGAAAGCATACAAACGCTTATAGGAGCTTGCAAAAATCAAAGTTAAAGATTGACCTCCTAAACCATATCCTAGTGCCAAGAAAGGGTTAATAACTCAAGAGAAGAAATCTGCTAGGGATTGGTTTGAGACTCCTAGCGTTCACAGGCTAGTTAAYCTGTTGAAAACTGAGAAACATGTGTTGCAGCAGGACAAAACTGGAGGAAGTTTAATTAGGATAATTGGATTGAAGAATAAATTCTCCTTCATCTTTTTCTTTTATGCAACTCCTCATCCAATTTCTCTTTGTAGAACAGTCTTTCACATATATGACATTTTTTTACAACAATTACAATTTATTATACTAGACCAAGAAGTAACAAAACCGTCTTTATCCACACTGTCTTCGGCTTTGACATATTTGTCCACAACGTCTTTGTCCACGACGTGGACGACGACTTCTTTGTCCACGACGTGGACGACGACTTCTTGTCCACGACGTGGACGATGACTTCTTGTCCACGACGTGGACGATTTCACCACCCGCCCTTAGAACAACCTCATTATGCAAGAAACTCCCAAAAAACTATTAAAACAATATTTGTGTTGACAAAGATAAAAGAAGGTTGGATTGAACTTTTTTATAAATTCGTGGTTACTGATAGACATGTTCATTTTAGCTCAAAATCACCACATATATGTTGATAGATCGACTATCAAGATAAAGAAGCGTATTGAGATGGACAAGCACATGTTAATTTATCAGGAAAAATGAATTCYAAGTATTTGTCTGGTTGATAGGTATGCAAACTCTAAATGTTCTATTTTGGTTCACTAATATAACATCAATAAAGCAGATATAYTCTATTCCTAGTTCAAGCAATATTTAGAAGCCTAACGCCTATCAAGAACAAAATCTTGAGCAGCATAAGYAAATTTACAAAYTACACAATTGGCCTTGTCATAACTCATTACAACTAATCAAACTTGAGGAGACCACATCACACAAACTTAACAATGCCTGAAACCAYTTTTGCATGGAAAATGGATTAACAGGCTAATAAGACYTCCAATATTTAACAGGTTATATCAGCAAATCACACATATTCTTTTCGTCAGTTACAATTCAAGAGCTTCACCAAGAAAAAGATTTCAAAACTTGACAATCAATATTTGTCATGTCAATCAATAGAGAAGCATTTGGGAGAGAAAGAGAACTCTTACATGAAAGTGCTCCCAGCAAGCCTTCGCTYAGCTTCTCTGAAACATTCAAAGACAACAAGCTTACCATTATCATCACGATACCCTAAAGAAAATTTAACCAATTTAACACATAGGTAAGTAACAGAGGTTAGCTTCATCAACCAAAAGTAAAGCCAACACAAAAACTCCTAAAATTTTCAGCTCAATGGATTAAAACACCAAATCTCAATTCATGTTTATCCATAAGACCTCAATTTCGATATCATTTCAGAGACTCTCGTAATATCCTCCAAAGGAAAAAATAAATTCCGTAAGATCTGTAGTAGCAACAGGAGAAAACAGAGAAAGAGAGACTCACCACACCAACATTAACTTTATTGGGACTAGGATCAGCGAGAAAAAGTTCGGTAATTCTGAGGATCAGATCTTTAGGAGCAGGCTCAACGCTCTTCCACCATGAAGACATAGATCTCAAACAAAGCCAAAAAACTCAAATCCATGCTAAGAAATCAACGAAGCAGGACAACAAGGAAACGATTAAAAAGATTCAATCATAGAAGAAAAACCAAAGCCACTAAATGTCAAGTCATGACTTCACCCTAGAGGACAACAAACAAATGGTCGGGATTAACAATGCTTATAGTTTTCTACTACATACCCTTTTAATTTTATCATCAAGTGATTCCTTTTCCTCGTCATTCGAATCATCAGGATTCATCCCATCATCCACAATACTGCAAATTCTTGAAAACCTTCTCCTAGCAGTTAGCCCACAAGTACTCTTGAAGCAGAGCTTATGAGAGAAAGCCTATCTTCCAGAGAAATACGAACCGCAATATCTTAAACAAGAAACCTTAGAAATTGTTCCTCGAAATCAAATTCCGATTCCGAGAGAGAGAGAGATAGCGGAAGACGATGGCTTTGACGGTGGCGAAGAGTGCGTTGGAGGCAATTAGAGAGAAAGGTCTCGRCAGTTTTTGTATCCCAGGAAATGATAGAATTTTAAAAATTTCAAGATTTAGAAGTTTCGTAGAAGAGTGAAATTGAAACTGAGAATTTTGAGAATCAGAGATGGAGAGAGCGTAGAGAGATGAGTCAAGAAAGAGATAATGAGATAATGAGGGTATTGTTAAAACTAGAGAATTTTATGTTATAAACTGTAGAAGCTTTTGTAGATAACTGTTCTTATTCATTTTCTTCTTCTACGCTATATATAATGAAGATTTCATGACGTAACTTAAGAAAAAGTAAAAGATATAAATAATATTAAATAATTACAATTATCTAATAGGTATATCAGTTATTTTAGTTTAAGTGTACATGCATTTTATGAAAAGATCGGCAAAAATGGTATTTTTTGAAATACAGTAACTTTAACGTGACATTTTGTTTAATTTTCTTTTGAAAATATTCATGGTGTTTTTTCGTAAGCTAAAATGTAAAAATAATTTTTTATCGAGAAACCTTGATGAATTTGTAATTAAAAAGTATGAATGATGGAGTATGGTAAATGTGTCATTAACAGTCATCAATCATGTTTGGGCCAGAATTAAAATTGTTCAACTATAACAATTAATTGACACACGACAGAATACACTACATACAGATCCTATTTAAAATAATAATAATAAAAATGTTACATCATATCCTCTGTCATGTGTTTCTAACACACACACAAAAATATATATATTAGCTGACTAAACTTAAATTTGAAAAGAAAACATAACTTAAATTTGAAAAGAGAACAAAATAATAAACAAAGAAAACCACACGTGTGAGTTACAAGCTCGAAAAGGCTTTGAAACATGGAAGCACGAAGATTACTGACAAAGACATGACAAGCTCTCCTTCTCCTAACTTATTTTTATGTTTAGTTTAAAGATTTGATTAGTTTTGTTTTAATACTTTCGTCACTTCAAAGACAGATAAAATCGTGCAGAAGCGTATTTTCTCTACTTGTTCCTCATCAGACTCACTTTCCAGTGTACACGACCAATTTATTTAGCCCCAATTGAATACTTATTTATAAATACAAAAAAAAATCGGATTTCGTCAACATTTTCAAATACTTGAGGCAAAAAATCTCAAGGAGACAAGTGCTCCTAACATGTTCGTTCAATGATTCAGAGCACAACACAACAAAGAAACAGATAACTTATATTATATAGATGGAAGAGAGTATAAAATGTTTTATGACCGTTATAAAAATATATATATATATATATATATATATATATATGTATGCAAATTGGTATATGATTTACAAGTTAGTTTTCTACTTAGTAACAGCTTCTTCGAGCTCTCTTAAGCCACCAACCTTCTGTTCAATTTCTTCAATAAGTTCTTCACGCCATAGCTCTGCTCTTGCTTTCTCTTCTATGTCTTCTTGCTGCACCATATAATATAAGCCCAAACACAATAAACAACCCTATCCAATCTTATAACAGTTGTACATTTACTACATTTGTGATGTACCAAATGTCTATTGGCCGACCCAGCCCAACCTACCCCAACCTTATTATCCACATGTCTATCCCGACCTTATATAGGATCAAATCAATGTAACATCAAAAACGTTAACACAAGTCTATCAAATCTGTTAAGCTTTGAAATAAATTCACATTTAGAAAAACAAAATCAATATTTTATAAAATTCAAACGTGTACACACCAAACACAAATGGAAATTTTTTCCTTTCATTTGCGTTTGATGTTTATTAACAAATGAATTTATTAAAAGATGATCAAGTTTGTAGATTCATTTTGAAAAATTGTAGTAAACTCAAATGCTAACGCACGCAAATATAAAAACATAAGTAATCAATATTGTGATTTTTGTTTAAATGATTAAAGTTGTGGATTCATTTGAAACAAATATATATATATATATATATATATATATATATATATCAAACGTAAACCTAAAAAGCCAACTATGTTCCTCTTTCATCGCTGTGTATCGTTTATGGCAATTTAGACCGCGATAGACAAAACCGGACATGAACGGGTTACAGGGTGTACTAATATCAAGGTGGGCTAATCCATTGCAACATCCCTAATTATAATTTGTATTTATTTCTAAGTATTTACTTTGTCTGTTAGAAAGAGATACATACAGTTTCGTAGACCCAATAACCAGTTCCATCACCTCCATCTTTACGGTACTCCTCCGAGTCATAGAATGGATCCTATATTTGATTCAATATCACAAAATATTAAGATCCCAATGCAGCAAATGGATCAAGATATTCAATTTGAGTTTTTTTTTTTCCAAACTTTTGCGGAACCGAAGTACAAACATCCCCAACAAGTGAACATGATGTAGAACATATCTGCAGATGATCAAGATCAATGTCAAAACATTAAAAAACCAAAATTAAAACCTTTTATAATATCTTCTTTATAAAAATCGCTCAAGAAACCCCAAAATTTGTAACTTACAGACATTCTTGATGGCTTTATCACTTAGATGCCACACGTGTTTCTCAGTAATGATATCACGCATCCCTTCTATTTGTTGAACCATCACAGCCATTAATGGCAAATCATGTGGCAATGCCTTTCTTACACATAAGCTTCCTCTCATCAGATTCTTTTCCCTCTTCTCATTCACTTTCCTCTAATTTTCAAATCTAAAACGTAAGCCATCATAACAAGAATAAGGAGATTCTTCTAATTAAGCCATAGGTAGAGAAGATTACTTACAGATAGCCAATATCCATGATTTGGTCCTGAAATATGCTTAAGCTACAACACAAGACACAATTCTTAAGTATTTTTTCTTTTCTTTCTAATGAAATAATTTGTTAGTATATGAAATAATGTGTACCGAGTGATTGGAGGAAGAAGGGATGTGAAGGTTAGTGAAGGTGGAACTTGTGAAAGCTTCAGCCATTAATTGTTACTTCTTGATGGTAGCAATGGAGGAGAGACAAAAGACACAGTATTGTTACAATTTTTTATTATTATTCTTATTTAAAAGTTGAAGATTAGATTTTTGGAGGCAGAAGATGTGTGGATAAGGGAATCAGTAACGTCCACACTTAAACTCGTGATAAATAAACAAAGAACAACATCAAAGCGCAGGTTAGCAATCTCAAAACACATTCAGTCTTCTAGACGTGCAAGTTAGTAGTGTAGTCACTGTAGTAGCCAAAGTTGCTAAGAAATCGTTGGTCAATCAATTCAAACTTTCCACTTACGTCTTCTTCCCAACACATTTATTCGTTTTAATAGCGCATGTTAGCAACTATTGCCAAAGTTTTTTAATGATATAATCCATATAATTCAACTCTCTTTGTTAGCGTAGGTTAGCAATCACAATAACAAACGTCTACTCTTCTTAGCGACTATTGTTGTCAAAGTTGGAAAGAAATCTCCGGCCAAGTCAACTCTTATCGCTTGATTTGCGCAGGGTAGCAAAAAAAAGCGCATGTTAGCAACATTGCTAATCAAAACTTTCCCACTTTTCGTCTTGTTCCCGTGTGTTATGTCTTTGATCGACTCCCCTGTTTGGTGACTATTTTCAATTCAACCATTCTTCTCAAAACATCTCTCTAATCTCATTCCTCTTCCTCACAGAACAAATCAATCAAGCATGAGTCGCATGATGGGATTGCTCGATCTCGAGAAACACTTCGCCTTCTACGGTGCTTACCACAGCAATCCGATCAACATTATAATCCACATCATCTTCGTTTGGCCGATCGTCTTCACAGCTTTACTTCTCCTCCACTCCACGGCCCCAATTTTTGATCCTTCTCAATTAGGGTTTTCTCAATCGTTGACCCTCGACGGCGTTCTGCGATTTAACCTTGGGTTCATTTTCACCCTGATTTATGCTCTGTTCTACATCTGTTTGGATAAAAAATCTGGATTTGTAGCTGCTCTCATGTGTTTCTCTTGCTGGGTTGGTTCCAGTTTTCTCGCTGCTCGATTAGGACCTTCTCTTGCCTTTAAGGTTAGTTTTCTCTAATCTCAATTTAGGGTTTTGAATAAAAATTTCATCTTTTTGGTGGAAATAATTGCGGATGTGCATACTTAAATCAGAGTATGTGCATCCATGTGTTGTGTATATATATGCAGTGTGTGTGCTTCATGCATTTATTGTTCATTGTTTTCCATGCTTCTTTGACTTGAAAGCCCCTATATATATATATTGAAATCGATTTATTTAGATTTGTTATTTACCTTCAACGGTTTATTAGTCCTCTGTCTCTGGGTCCCTTTATTAGCTGTTAACGTTGAGACAGCAGTACTCTAACATCCTCCTGTCTCTGGCTTTGAACATTCATGATTTGTTCTGCAACTTTTACACCTTTCGAGTTTTGCAAGATTCTGATTCTTTGATCCGAAGACTTGTATTTTGTTTAGAGTTGTTGACTCCTTAGTGAAGCGGATTTGATGTGTGCTTGAACACCAACATTTGTTATGGTCTCAGATATTTAGAGTCTGCATCACTTGTTCAAATAAAGTTCTGGTTTTTCTTGCAAAGCATTTGAAGAGACATCTCTAACTTAGGAGCTTCGTATGTACCTTCAGTGTTCTGAATCATTTGATATTTTGTTATATGTGTTCAAGAGAAAAGGAAAAGTTGTTAATACTTGCTGAACTCCCTATTTGAAATCCCTCTGTTATGTAGATACCTGTAACAATTTAACTGTCTTTTTCGCAGGTTGGGTTAGCATCTCAGCTGTTATGTTGGACTGGGCAGTTCGTTGGCCATGGAGTGTTCGAGGTAAGTTCTTTGGCTTTTAGGAGTTGTTGTTTTGATTCTCCTTTGTGTCTCGTCATCGGTATTCATGAGGCTAAAACAGATCTTCTTGATTCTTGTACTCACAGAAACGAGCACCTGCGCTATTAGACAATCTAGTCCAAGCTTTTCTCATGGCTCCTTACTTCGTATTGCTCGAGGTGAAAGTTGTTGGTGTTATGTTATGTTTGATATGTTTGTTATGTCCTGCTACCTTCTTACTACAGCTCCGTGAAAACAGTAACCAGAAAACTTGAAAAGCTAATGTGGAATTGTGTGAATGAATACAGGTTCTTCAATCGATTTTCGGGTATGAACCATATCCCGGTTTTCAAGCGCGTGTGAATGCCAAGGTAGAAAGTGACATTAAGGAATATAGAGCAAAGAAGCAGAAGAAGAATAAGATCACATAAGCTTGGATTATAATACTGAAAAACTTGAACCCATTGTCGTTTTTCTGTAACCGAAATGATAATAAGACCACCATGGATTGATGGATTTGTGTGTAACTATGCCTCTAAGATATTGAAAATTGCAGTAAGTTTCGGTCACTCAATGTGTTAGAAAATAATAGACAAACTTTGATATCTCTTAAACTTAAAAATGTGAATCAATATCAAATATTGAAACTCCAAATATATGAATCGAACCCATAAATGTAACCCTAAATAACATGAATCAAATCCCAGTATGTAAACCTTAACATGCGGTGAACTCAGATTCAAATCTATATTAGATTTAATGAACACTAAAAGCTCTCCCCTAAACGTGGATAGGCTCCTCGATGTTGAAATGTTTGTATGTTACATAAGTAATCGAAGAACTAAGGAATCACTTATCGCCGGAAAATAAAGAAATATAAACTAAACAAGAAAAACATTGACAGACTTCTTAAGAAATGGTTCAATTTCTTAAAATGTGATGTTTATTATTTAAATTAAAGGATTAGATAGTAGAAAGCCATTTCTTTAAAATTACAAAAACTGAATAAATAACATAAGGGTACAAATGTTCGAATCCTCTAAGCCATGTGGCTATATCACCTTTATAAATTCTTGCGCACATGAGTTTAAAAAAAAAAAAGCCGTATAAAAAAAAAACATAAGGTATAATTACTAATTAGTATTACTAGAAAAAGTGAATCACTTGAATATTGTTTTTTTTTTATGTGCGAGACAGTGTTTCAGTTTTTTTAGTAATCCTAACTGTTCAGACGATCTACACAATTTATTCTATATTTACATTTCTATTGTGGTTTCAAAAATTTAGATTTACTTCTTTCAGTATTGTATATATGTATATCGTAGTTTCCATTTTTAGAAGAGCATATTACTTAGGATGTTCCATTTTATAAGAGTTTTAGAGGATTTTTTTTTTTTTTCTGTGCAAAATCTCCGAATACCCGAAAGTAAAACAATTACAAATTTATCTATAGATCATATGTCTTATAGTAACATATATCATCCAAATTTTCAGGAAAATTTTATCTAGTTGATTGTGGATTTGCTAATCGACTCAGTTTTTTAGCTCCATTCCGTAGTATTAAGTATCATCAGGAATTTGCTGGTATAAGACGTGATCCTGAAACTCCATATGAGTTATTCAATCTTCGTCATGCTTCTTTGAAAAATGTGATCGAAAGAATATTTGAAATTTTTAAATCTCGATTTGCCATTTTTAAATTTGCACCTCCTTTTTCTTACACGAAATAAGCTAGATTAATTATAGCATGTGCAGCGTTGCATAACTTTCTTTAGAGAGTATGTCGAACAGAAGGTGACTTCCCTGATGAAGTGGAAACGAAGGTAATGCAATGAACATCAATGAAATTAATAGCGAATATCCTCTCGAGACACAAGAGCAAGATAGAGAAAACGTAAATATTTGGAGGAAATCTATGGCTGAAGACATGTGGGGAGAGATGTTACGGATTTAGAAATTCATTGATAGATAGATTTTAGTCTGCAAGTTTTACATCTACTAAAATTGCTATAACTCATAAATTATTGTTGTGATTATTTTTCTCAATAATTTTACCATTTTAATTTATTATCTACGAAGAACTACTTGTTTTTTTGTTTGTATGTCATGTGTCTTATCGTAATCAGACATGTCTTTCCCTTCTAAAATCATATTCAATTCTCCTAAAATTGACTATATAGGGAGATTTTTATTGAAACGTAAAACATATGACAAAAACAGTAGATTTTTATTAGTCTCACCTGAAAAGCAGAACTATGATGGTGATTGGTTCATAACTCTCTCATAAGCAGAACTATGACTTTGAGCTTGGTTATCTTTTAATTAGTCTCACATGAAAAGATAGCAAAAATATTGCATGTCACTAATGTTGAACTACCCTTACTATGTGTCCAGAGAACTAATAAAATCGGAAACAAAAAGATTAATGGTATTTTTTGTTTTTGTTATTTTGTCAAAATTCTATTGATATCTTTTAAATTCTATTGATAAATTTCTATTATATTCTATTAAAATATTAAAAATATTATCATACAATAAAAATTAATAATTAAAAGTCTTTCCAAATCCTTGAAAATGTATAGCTTATATCTCTAATTCAATTCTTTCGGCCTCTTTAATTTGATGTTTGTGACTATATTGTGTTATGTTATGTCTTTTTGTCATTAGTTGATTTTTTTAATTGATTATTAAATTCTCTATATATTATTTGGGGTGTAAACTTATAAATAAACTTATAAACTTTACAAATTGTTAATAATTACATCACATTGTCATTACATCTAAGAATAAATTAAAATCTCTCATTAAGGATGTTTTAGTCAATTAATTATTATGTGATCATTTAATTAAATATTAAATTAATTATTTCTAATTTTTGTTTTAAATAATTTATTATTATTATTTTAAAACGTTAAAATAGATTTTTTGAAGATTTTGTTGATTCAATTAAACACACTAATTAAATTAAATTAAATGTTGATTTAATTTTCCAAAAATAAGATATTTGATATAAATTGTGATTTTTTGGAAGATTTTAAGAAAATAATTTAAACCGATTTAATTTTGTTTTTATTTGCTAACAAAGATTTGATATTATAAAAATTGATATTATAATTTTCTTAAAGTTTTGGAAGAAATACAATTTTTTAATATCCTAATTTTGGATTTTTTAATAATTATAATTTGTCGTTGTTATTGTTCGGGATATATCTTAGTAATATTTATATTAAAATAAATATTAATCTCTGGATCTGAATGGTGAGTGAGAGACTTAGAATATTTTTCCTCTTGAAAAAAGGAAAGAGAAATTTCCCGTTTAACAAAAGAAATATCTTTTGATGGCAATAAAAATTTCTCATTTTATGGTGGGCCCAAACGAATATTCTCATGTACCCACCATATTAAGCGTAAATTTTTGTTTTGCTATCAAATGATTTTTTTTTTTTTTTAATTGAGCAGAAATTTTTACCCTAGATAATGTGGCTCGAAAGTTTATGCTAGAACAGTGGGTCACTGGGTCCTACAGATATTTCTGTCCAATTATTTACTCTAAACAAGTTACCAATCAGAGCCTTTTATTGTTGATGCTCTAATCAACTTATCAATAATAATTGGAAAAATTCTTAGAATAATAATGAAGTGTTGAAAGAAAAAAGAATAATAATGAAGAGTTGAAAGAAAAAAGAATAATAATGAGAGGGGGGCATAACTATAATGTGACTAAATAAATGTATAACACGCAATCGATAACGAAGCGCGTTTTCCATGTGACCAGACGACGACGTCGTTTTAATATCTCATTCGGGCCATGTTCCACATATATAATAAGTCACTAAACTCAGAGCGATGTCTCTGACTTATACCGTCGTTTTTCTTGCACCATATATAATATATGCACTGCCTTCTATAAGCGGCCGTGCTACTATTTTTTTTTTTCTTTGTTATTAGAAAATTTGGACCATGCTAATTTTTTCAGTATCGTTCTAATTTTATCGGATATCTAAAAAAGGGACTGCTAGTATTAAGTATCACTAAATAAAGAAAACTACTATGTAAAATATGGTTAATACGTAATCCATCATCACGATCGAATTGAAATGTTATTTTTCTTCTTTGTCAAATATCGATAAGAAAAGTTCCTTTTTTTTTCTTCCGTTTTTGTGGTAATTATCGATAAGAAATGTTCGAGTGTACATTGTAATATAGGTGCTACGTGCTTGAAACATTGGAGTCTAATGCTTATCGATTTCGTCTTTTGTATTCCCTTGTTTTGTTTCACAAATCACTCTCACAAAAAAAAAAGTTATACAGTTCATAATAATAATACAGAAGGATACTATCAAAATAATAATAATTAGAAAAAACAAAAACATCAACTTCGTACACCGGATACGTAACGTTGTATGATAAAATCCAAAGAGAGCATATGGACCAGGGAAAAAAAGGCACTGCAATTATCACAATAGTTTTGTCTTCTTCTCTTTTTTGTTTTCTCTTCCTATAGTATTTCTTTTTTCGTCATCTGGTATAATATAAAATGATCAGTTTAGTACAAACACGTGCCACTATGAAGATAGCCAGTACCAAAAACTTATCTAAACAAGCCAAACAACAAGACAAAGGGAAATTTAAACAGACGGAAAGACGCTCTCTTTAGCAAAGAGATCATGTAACCAAGAAGGATGTCTATAAGCAAGTAAGCAGCATAGGACTGGGTTCCATAGTCCTTAGTTACACTTTGCACTATGAGATATGCCCCCCTATTTGAAGCTCTCCTCTCCACTTCTACCTGCCAATCTTTAATACTTTTAAGAGAAGATAAAATCTCCTCTCTTCAAAGCTCCAATCAGTTCTGCTTCCAAAGCAAAGATGACTCGATTGACTTTATGAGAAGCCATACTCTCAATAGCCCACAAAAAGATTTTCAGTTTAGCATCATCCATTGATGTAATGTGAGAGAAGCATCTTCTACTGTGCAACAACACAGTTCCTGTTGCATCCCTTAAAACCCAAGAAGCACCTCCCATTTGGTTTCTTTTGGACCAAGACACTCCTATATTGCACTTTAACCAGGGATAAGGAGGTAGTTTCCACTTTTTTTTTTCTCAAGAGCCAACACATCCAAATTAGACTTATCAACAAAAACAGATCTATCCATAACTTGGCTGGCTTGAAGCCATTGATAAACTTCTTCCCTAACCTTGTTTATAATTTCAGAAGCTAGCACCACTTTTCCTTCAAATACAAATCCATTCCGAGATTTCCAAATGAACCATAACAACCAGCGAAAAATCCTCCTAATCTCAATAGGAATGGAAAGGTTCCTTAGCAACTTGAAGGAGATAATGAAAGTTTTGAGTATAAGGATAAAGAATCAACGCCATTTTTGGGACATGGGACCAAGGACGAAGCCCAAATTAACTTGTCTAGCCAAGGTGCAGAAAAACAGAACATGATTGATGGATTCACCTTCTAATCCACAAATTTGACATCTGGAAACTACCTTCATACCTCTATAAGCAATGAGGTCAGCCACCGGAATTGCCCCACTTAAACCTTTCCATAAGAAAGCCTTAATCTTTGGAGAAGTCTGAAGTTTCCATATTTGATCTTTCAAGTCAATGATTAAAGGTTTCATGACTGCATTAATTATATATTCTGAATTATGTTCTTGACACGCTAGCCAATACCCTGATTTAACCGAGAACTCCCCACTCTTGTTATACCTCCAAACCCAAAAATCTTCCTTTGACACTTTATTTGCCTGGATCAACTTTATATCTGCTGGAAAGAAAAGATCATTTAGCCTATCCCTTTTCCATCCTCTGTTGGGAACATCAATAAGTTCCTCCACCATAAGATTCAGATCAACAAATATATTTTTCATCATTTGTGCTCTCAACCTGTCATCCTCCACCCAATTATCTATCTAGACCCTAACTGATTTACCATTACCTATCCTTTTCTTCACGATCAAATCCAAACTCATGAACTTTCCTATTTTATTCCACTGCAACCATTTATATGTTAGTAAAAGACTTGGCTTTAAAGAAATTATTCTCTTGGTCCTAGCTAGTGGTACATGAATATTTCTCTTCGCAAGTTGCAACAAGAACACGTGCATTATAAACGCCTAATATGTGGTAAGCAAACTACCAAATGATCGATGATCGAACACAGTAAACTATATTGATCACTAACAGTGGCGAATCCAGAACAAAATTTAACCCGGAGGAGATAATATAAAATAATTTTTAGTCAAAAAACTATATGACCGCGAGGTTGACAAGGACTTCTAATTAGATATTTGCGTCTGACCTCATCTCTTTTAGTAGGATGATATTCCAATATTCTTTTCTTATATGCGGGATCCCAAGGCAAATCTTCCGAGTTTTTTTCACACGTTGTTTCAAATTTTTTTTTGAAATATTTTTTCATCTACAAGATTCAAAAAAACCTTAACATCAGACCTACACAATTGTAAGGGTCATAGACGCATGATGTAAGACACAAATACTTTAATTAAAATAATCGAATTTATATATATGATTCTAAATGCCTTCAAATTTGAAGTTTTTATTATTATTCCAGTAATAGTAATTATCCCTTTGAATAAAAAAAATCAAAATCATATATTTTCTATTCTTAAAGAAAACTGAGAATATTCTTCTCAAATAAAACTCTTATTCGATAAAAATTAATCGTGTCTTTTACAAAATATCAAGTCACGTATTTATACTTGCAAGATTGAAAAAAAAATGAAACCTAACTTAAAGAAAATAAGAAAACTAATTAAAAGAAAAACTTTCAATTTTAAGACAAATGTAAGAGTGTGGGGTCGTGCCCTCACACCTTGCAACGTACGTCCGCCACATAGGAGATGATCATCAAGTAGGTCAGTATGAAAAGTCCAAATTAATTACAATCTTACGACGTTGTTCCAAACTCCATTACACCAATCTCTTCCATGAAACGCCTCAATTTCTCCTCGTCCCACATTAGAAAGTCTTCTTCTTGATAACCACTAGCTAATATCTTCTCATGATCCTTCTTCAACTCTTCCTCTTCTTCTTCTTGACAATGGAGGCTTGTGGTTCTCGGATCCGACAAGATGTTCTTGATCCTGTCGACACAGTATTGTCTAGATGAGATACCAGTGGCAATCTTATTAAGGAGACGGGCCGAGACGGAGGAGGAGGAGGAGAAGGAGGAAGAAGATGGACTCGCTGTCGCGGAAGAAGAGCTACTGCATTCTCTGTTAAACCACGGCGTTTTGACGACGAGGTTATTGATGACTGGCTGGTGGGTCACTGGGTCGATTCCGTTTCTCTCGAGTCTTTTCTTGAGACAAGAGTTCCAATGGTTCTTGATGTCATTGTCAGATCGATTCGGCATCTGCTGCGCTATGGCCGCCCACCTGCAATTTTCAATAAACAGCAACTAAATTTAGTTCAGTTTAACGTAAAAGTCGTAGAATAATCTATTGTATCAAAACATTTATTTAATTTATAGAAATTAGATTTTATTACTTAAACTTTACTAATATTCCGTTAATCTATTCTGACGTAGACAATCTACCAAACAAAATTTTAAGAATATATTTTTCAGTTTTAATACTTTACAGTTAAAATGGATTTTTATAAATTAATTAATTAATATAAAAACATGGTATTGGATCATAATTTGTATTATCCTCTCGTAGTATCTCATTTAGTAGGATGAAAAATGTATCCATATATAATAGTATTATTTTTTGAATGAAAAGTAAGTTTCCTTAAAAAACTGTTGATATACCCAATAATTCTGACGGTTGTAGTAGATTTTGTGATTACGATGCAGTGTGTAATTTTAAGATTATGGATAATTTTGTAGATTTTGGATTGTAGCTTTTGTTTATCCTGTAGATTTATCTAGAGTAATTAAATAAAAATGAGTGAAACATGTATGACTTTTAAAATATCAAAACATTTGTTGAATATTAGTGTCTATTATATATTAATATTTTGTCTATACATTAATATTTAAAAATTAAATTTATTAAAATTCATTTAACTAAAATAAATAATAAATTAAAATACGAAAAATGTAAACACACCATCTAAATTTTTTTAAAAAAATAATAATTTTTTTTTTTATTTTCTAATGACTACACGACAAACATGTACATATATATAGGATTTATTAATTTGTTTTAAAATTTATTTAAAAAATAATAAAAGAAATACACGACAATAAAAAAATTTCTATTTTTTAGGGTCTACACAACAATCAATTTGTTAAGTAAAATTCAATAAAAAATAAAGAAAATTTTCCTTTTTTTAACTAAATACTCGACATGTATAAGTAAAAGCCAAAGAAAATTTTTCAAAGCACAAAATATATGGCTTTAGACTTTTATTCCAAAAAAGGAAAAAAACCATAAAAGTGACTTTACGTTTTTAAAAACTATTAAAATATTTATAAAGCATATGTTTGTGCTCAAATATATATAAAGTATGATTCTATTATATAAACATTTATCTTTAATTTTTTAAACCAAAATATGGCTTTAGAAAAGTCTAAAGTTTCAACCAATCACCCCCAATGTGGGTTTTGCGTTATCCTTTTTAAGTTGATAATAATTTAGCAGTGTTTATTGGTTGAGTAATTTATTGGTTGAGTAATTAACCTATTCCCGAGAACAGAGTGTAAATTGATGATAGCTTGTTCTTCTTGAGGAGTGAATTTGCCTTTCTTAATCCCAGGCCTTAGATAATTAAGCCACCTTAATCTGCAGCTCTTCCCACATCTCCGCAAACCTTTTTCATCATAAATGTAAGATTAAAATTAATGTGAATAAAATTAACAGTAAATTTTGTGGTTTTGTTAGATACATATAGTGGCAAACAAGAGTTGCAAAAAATAATTAAACTGTCTATCGACAAAGGAAAATATGAAAAAAGAAAAAAAAAAGTTGTAAAGATTTAAACATTTCGAAATTTATTTGTCAACAAAAGACCCACAAGTTTGAGGATCATATGACTTTTCTATGTATATTTGTAGTTTGTAAAGGATAAATAATAGGTGTGAAAAAAGGACATGAAAAACCTGCTCTATATATCGGCACAACTACAGTGATGAAAAACTATAAGTAATGATAAAGATATCTAAATTAGAAGCTTATCTATATTGTGTACTCAATATTACATTTAATCTTATCTAGAGATAGAGTTTTATTACAGTTGTTAGTGGTTTAGTTAAAACGAGGTGGCGTCTATATATATATACATACCAGCTTATTCTTCTTTTTTTTGGGTATGAATGTTAAGTATACATACCAGCTTTGTCAGGGAGGAAACGCCAGTCACCGACGCCATTTTCGTCGATGTAAGCGACGAGTTTCTGGTCTTCCTCCTCTGTCCATTCTCCTCTCTTCGTCCCGTCGGCCTCGAACCAGGTCGCTCTCCCCATAAAATCTCTCAGCCCCACCAATCTGATATCTCCACGTGTTAACCTTACGATAAGAGAAGAGATCGGAGAGTTTTTAATGAAAGAAAATAGTTTATATGAAAGTATTGAGGGCTTTCTGATTCACACAACCTTTCACTTATTTTAATATGGTCCTCTTGAATGAGTGAGAGTAGTAGTAGGCTTGTGTATAAATATATAGCCCTCTTTTTTTTTTTGGACTAAAAAGAAAAATTGTCCGTTTGGTTTTCTATAGTTACTAGATTAGCACCCCGCTTGCGCAGATTATTTATAGAAAAACATTTTTTAAATCTGTAATATAAAAATATTTGTAAAACTATTACGAAAATTAAGGGAGGCATATTGGAATTATTTTAATTTTTGTTCAAATCACCCCATATTGAAGTGGTGATTCTTTAAAAATATTCAAAATCTCATGTTATTGAATATAGTATTTTTAAAAATTGTTTGAAATCTGAGGTTATTGGATTAATCATTTCTAAAAATGCTCTAAAGTCCTTGGAAAAACGAGATTTTTATATTAAATTATATCAAAAATCATTTGAAATTATTTGGGAAGAAATCTGTAGTTAAAAACTCTACTATCAAAGTCACACCTCATTTAGTGGTATTTCAGATTATTTTTAAGAATATATTATTTATTTTGTCACGTTTAAGGGCCAAAACTATTTTTCTCTCTTCTCACGAGTCTCAACTAATTGAATCTTCAGTCATCAATCGAAAAAGATTTTTGATTAGTTTTATGAAAGTAGAGTAATCAAAATAGGGTTTACTAGATCGAGATGGCCGATGTGTTGGGAAGTCATATTAAAACTAGAATGAGTCTAAAATAATATATAAAAGACATAAAATAATTCACTCATTACCAATTATTTTGAATTAGAAATCCTTAAAAATCAAATAATCTAATACTAATCTTAAATTTAATATAAAA
The DNA here is from genome assembly GCA_018361395.1 of Boechera stricta. NCBI lineage: Eukaryota > Viridiplantae > Streptophyta > Magnoliopsida > Brassicales > Brassicaceae > Boechera > Boechera stricta. Next base: position 2,460,403 of record CM031539.1, on the reverse strand, counting down.
ACAGATCCAAAAAACAATAAGTATATTTAAATTTTTTGACCAAAATAAAAATAAATAAGTATATTTAAACTACTAAAATAATACGTACATACAATAATTAAATGATAAAATTGATCTTTATGTGGCTGATGACTATCAAAAGAAAATACGACAGTAACACTACGACCCATGTCGTATTGTGTTTTTAGATTGAAGTCTGATTTTAACTGATGAATTTGAAGGCTTTCAAGATAAACCTCTTTCCAACTTGATATCTTTGGTGTTAAAAAAAATCATACCACCTTAGTTTATATCATTAGTTTTCCTGCACATATTAAAAAAAACAATTAACTTTTATATTTTACCATTGATTAATACATTATACAATTTTTTTATTAGTCAATACATTAAGATAGTAGAAATAAAACTGTAAATCTTATCAAACTAATTAATAAATTGATGATATGAATTTGTTAATATTTTTAAATTATATAATTGTAAAAGTTTTTACAAACTTTTAAATAATATCAGACTAACGATGTTTAATTGGTAAAATAATAATCATAGTGTAATGTAGTAAAATAGCTTCGTCACCATACGCGCAAATATCATGTATGAAACAATAATTAGTATAATTGAATTTTAATCTTTCCTATGATGTCTGGGAGAATAATTCAATTTACATGTATTATGTATGAGACAATAACTAGAAGAATTTAACCTTAAATTTTCTACAACATTTAGTAATAAAGATGGTATATAAATGTAAATACTATGGTAAAACATATAACAGTAATACTATTGAAACTTCGACTTCTCTTCATACCAATTAAATAGAGAGTATATAGTGTATGAAATTGATACATAGTACAATCGACTGTTCCTCTTTATATAATTACGATTATAAAAATAATAACAATTTTTTTTTTCAATTATGAATATGAAACATGTCCTAACTTATCTACCTTTTCAAAAAAAAAAAAAACTTATATACCTTTTATGAATAATTAATGTTAATTGAACCAGAATTCGATAGCTCGACAGGAAATATACCCTGAAAATTTCCAAAAAGTAACAGGATCGAGTGGTAGCTAATACGTATAAAAATATTAAAGGCTGGCTCGGGTCTAAAAAAATGTATGGACCTCGGCACAGAATTTCCTATTTAAAAGAATAATAATAATAATTAATATTAATTGAATACAAAGACATGTTGAGGAATAAAGAAAAATAAAACATTATGCGATATGTTTAAAAGGCTTTTTCTTTTTTAAATTGTGTTAAAGTTTTATTCAAGTCTTCGATGGAACTGAAGTTCTACGTTGTTTCTGGAAGAAATAAAAAATCCATTTATTAAGTCCTTTTTTAATGTGAGGGAAGTTTTCTCTGTTTTATACTTGGGATTAAATATAAATGTGAATTCGTGTAGGTGGTTTTGTTGAATTATAAGAATTTCGTTTAAAAATATTGGTATAAATGAATAGTTACTATGATATTCCCAAAAAAAAAGGTTACTTTAACAAAAAAAAATGTAAAATTTTGTAAAGTTTTAAATCGTGTTTACCAAATTAAAATCTGATGATAAATATTGTGGTAGCTTCACAAATTTGTATTTAAATATTCACATAAGGAAAATTGTTATTTATACACAAAAAAGCCAGGTTAATCTTTTTTCTTTTGTCAACTGGTTATCAATAATATTTGTTTTTTCTTTTCGGCAACTAGATTTTGGATATAATGATCTTTTGAAAGGATACTAGCTTTACAAACTTCCTACTGAAGAAGGATAAAACACTTCTCTAGTGATTCCATCTACTCTAAGCCAATTATAAGAACATGGTCTATACAAAAGAATAAGACTCCAAAGTTAGTCACCAAAGAACCACACAAAAAGCAATTAATTAGAGGATACAACTATCTTATCATCAAAAACCAAAGCGGAAAGTTTAAAGCTATATATGAATGTAATATTTGTTTAAGAAGAATAATTTTTATGATATTCTATGGAATTCTATCCGTGAACGTCGTGTCTGGAAAAAATATTATATATTCTGTAGCATAATTTTCAAAATTTTCACATGATAATTTTTTAGTACTTTTTTGACCCAATAAAAAGGAAGAAAATATTTTGGTACTTTAAAGATACATATTTTAGTTGTGACAAAGATTTGAAAGTTTTCACCATTTTTATTCATAGATTCACTAAAGAAATATTGTTTTGTAACATAATTAAATATATGTATAATAATATCACCATTGAAGATGTTGTTTTTATGATCTTTTATGAGTATTATAACTATAAATATTTTCGGAATTAATGAAAAATGCATTTGTTTTGTTTTTAAAACTTGTTATGTTTTACTTGTTTAATGGCATATATTGTTGAGGTAAAGATCTCGATGGTCTTGAAAAAGACAAACATTTTTTTACTGAAAGGAGTCATGTGTCAAGAGTAATTAACTTCATGTGTTGAATTGGCACTTAATTGCGGAGAGTTATAGTTTAGGTATGGCCAGAGATGTAGTATAAGTTAAGGTATAAGTTAAGAGCATTAATTCATTTACTGAATTTTTCTTTGACATCATTTTCAGCATGACATGCCAAATAGTTTTCTTTCTCCTGGCTTCTCCTTTGATATTTCAATTTTTTTTTTAACAAGTTATAGAAAAGGATATTTCAATTAATAAAGAAATTAATTATACCAAAAAATGGTAAAATTATACATTTAAAAAAATTAGTTTTACGAAAATATATTATTTTCTTTTGTTTGGAATCGCGTTACTAATCGTTTTCGCAGTTATCTATAAATGGTCCATGCTTAAATTACATCTTCCATAAAAGCCAAACGCTTGAAAGAATATGATTTGGCCCATTTTTAGTAAGATTCGTTGTATGTCACTTTTTTTTTTGCTGATATAATAAATCTACTATGATGTTAGATATTTATTTTTATCATTTTTATTATGTGAATATGGACATAAGCAATAATTAACATGGACGCGTAAAGATAACGTTACTAGAAAAATATTTTTTTCTCAAGTGGCGAGTTAATATTGTACGTGTGTTTGTTGTGGTTGAGATAATGAGATCGTATATAAACCACGGCAAATGTGCTTAAACATGTGTGCATGGTAGTCTCATTATTTGCATATGAACATTCAGTATGCGCGATTTGTATAGAACTTTTTTTTTTCCTAAACATGCAGAACTATAAACTGTATTTGGATAAATTTTTAAAGATTTCCCTTACTATTTTTCTTTTTTTTATATTTATATGTGGTTGAGAGATTAAATAAGAAAAATTAAAAAAACTATGATAAAGTTGATGTGTTTGTGAGCCTATAGAGAGACCTTAATGGCTTTAATTTAGACAGCATTTTTTTTGTTTTTTAGGTCGGCTGACAGCTTAAATTTCATTTACCACTTGAGAAGAGATATCCCATGTGGAGCAGCATGATCGGTCAGAAATGGAGACAATTCAGTTTCTTGAATCAAAGTTGTCAATTTTGTTCTTTCCAAATATCAGTTTTCTTTCATCTATTTTTAGCTTAAACATGGCGAAAAGCAGAGGGGTCAATTTGTTTTTGTGGACCTTCAATTTTACCTTTGTGTTGATACATTTTTGTCATCTCCACCTTTTTTTACGGAAAAGGAAACACAGAGATGACAATAAATAGGAGGAAATCAAAAAAAGAAAAAGATGACAATAAATAGAGATGAACATGTTTTTTGGTCAATATGAACATATAAAACGAACAATTTTTTAAAAATTGAAAGTCGAACTAAAATTGGTCTAGATTGATACCAAATTTTTTTATACCCAGCAAAACTAAACTTTATGAATGCAATCAACTTAATATTTTTAATTTTTAAATCAAATAACGGAGAAAAAAAAAGAATAATATCACATAAGGTGAACTTGACTTGACGATATATCGAAGAATTCAAACACCACCACTGACACAATATCTTATAGATGTTTGTATTGTTGGCATTCAGAAATTTCATTTGGTTTGGTACTGCAAAATTTTCAGTTTGGTTCTGGATAAAATATATAGTTAACTCTAGTGAACTATATCTAATACGTATAAGTTTTTGTGAATATCGGTTTATTGAGTTCGGTTGGATTAAACATATATAGTTACGGTTTTGTTTATTCAATATAGAACGAAAATGTACCAACTGATTCATAATTAACCTCAATTCGGTTTGGATTCTTCATTTCAAATATTTCGTTCGGGTTATATACCCAAGGTTCGAATCTTCAAGTTTTGGCTAAAGTGGGCTATAAGAGTCCAAGTTAAACACAAGCACACGCATGACATGTCAAAATCTCCAAGGCCGAAACCAAGTTATTTCATTATTTTAGGCCAAACCCATTAACCATCGTATTCGTAGGCATATTAAGAGTATGTATAATCTGGATTTCCTATATTCTCTAAGGAAAAATCACGTAAATACTCTTGAAAAGTACATACAAAAGTTTTTATCAAAAAAAAAAAATACAAAAACAAATAATTTAGTCTCGTTTAACATTCATATCTATGATCGTAAATTTTTACACATCGTCTAAAAAACGAATGGTAACATTATTGAAAACGGAGGTAATTTTATTAACCAAAAAATGTACACAACGCTAAAATTGAACATTTATTTGATGATTAATTAAAAAATAAACATTCAATTACACAACGCTACGTTTCTATATATATATGTTGTTAATATAGTCAAAGAGTTTCTCAAAACTATTAATGTGTGTTAAGTCGATGGTGTAAAACAAAAACATTATGACAAGAACTAAGCACTGCAACACTGAGGTAAATGATGTTTGTGTGAAATTTTACATACAGAAAATCGAAAATAGTATATTAAGGAAATAGCTCAATAATCAGTGATTTCTATGAGATTGTTTTGGATTGACTTGGTTAGATATGTGGTTGTCAATTAACAATTATATTTAAACTATATTATTAAATTTTTCTCTGTTAAAAACACTTCAAATCTCTAAAACTCTAAAATACTTTTTAGGTAAAAAAATTATTGTTTAATGTTTTAAAAACTCTTAATTGATTAGTAAAAAAATTAAAAAGATGTAAAATATTCTTATATCCCTTACCTTTCTCACCTTTTTTAATTTAAAACTATCTGAACAAAATATTCCCTATATATTATTTGGGGAATACATTTATAAATAAACATTAAAAAAATATAAATATTTACATCATATTGTCATTACATCAAAGAACAAATTTTAATCTCTCATTAAAAGTATTTTAGTCATTAGTTATTATGTGATCATTTAATTAAAATTAAATATTATTTAAGAAATTTAAATCAAATATATCGAGATTTACCTAAATATCCTTAAATATCGATATTTCCTTAAATATCTCATTACTTATTTATCTAAACCACTTACTGAATCTTCTATAATTATTATCAAGATTTTAGGGAAAAAATCACTTCTAATAAATAACAAATTTCAAAATAACATGTAATACATAAATTTTTTAAATATTTTTTTTTAATTAATCAAAATCTTTCTAAAAAAAAAATATTATAATCGATAATGTCAATAAACACACAAATATTGTCAAATATTTTATTTTGCAAAACCTAAAACCTACATTACATGTTTATCTTTAAAAAAAAATAAAATAAAACCTAAAACACACGATTTTAAATTCTAACCACTAATAAGAAAAACTAGATTACGATTTTGTTCATTTATTGATTTATAGATCACGAGTATAAAATTTATATGTCATCAATATTCTTTATACTCTAGATTACGATTATTTAATCTTAACAAAAGAGTATATTCTCTCATTATAATAAAATCTTAACGAAAATTCATCTTAGCATTTATAAGATTTCAGAATAAATATAAATTTATAATTCTGAATTTTAAAAGATACATTAGTGCTGTAGCACGAAATTAATTCTAGTGTTATAGTGGTTTTTGGTGATATTATTGCTAGTTTATCACTCAACTTAAAATATGTATATAGCATGTTGAAAAACAATATACAGAAATGCAATAATTCAAGATGTAATAAGCTTACACGTGTCCTCAGTAAAACAATATACAGAAATGCAATAATTCAAGATGTAATAAGCTTACACGTGTCCTCAGTGTCTACATCGCTTTCTATTTTGGACGCTGCCAATCACGTGTAGCATCAATAGTCTTCACTCTTTGTAATGGTTACATTGATAAATCCAAAAAGCTTCAACCAAAGAAATAGTGTAAACCACACGTTACAATTGTGTTTTAAAAAACAGATTTTTAAATTTAATAATCAGTTTAATTTTTAACATAAACTGAATTTATGAACAAATTAGTTTTAAAAAAAATTATTAGATATTTATATTCTTCTACATACCTACATTATTACTAAAACACATTTATGCAGTTTAAAAATAACTAATAATTTTTTTGTAAAAACAAATGTATGTAGTTTTTAAAAAGATAATTTTAAAAGTACCATTTTTTAAGTAGATATTTTTATATTTATCATGATCAGATGGATATTTTCAAAAATACCACTCACTAATATGAAAATCAGTAAATTACTCTCGTTTAATGAGAGAATTGTTTTAAAATCCTAGAATCCCAAAATTGATTTTCTCTTGTCGCTCTCGCCTGTATTAAACCTTAAAATCCCAAAATTGGTTTATAAGTTTTAAAAAAATTTTATAAGCTGAATCATAAAACTAACCACATGTATTTATTAAGGGTTTTGTAAGTTTTAAGAGGTATTTAAAATATTTAATAAGCAGGTTTATAAAACTAACTATAGTTATTTATAAAGTTTTGAAAGTTGTAAGAGATACTTAATAGGTTTTATACGCTGACTTATACAATTAACCACAGTCAAAATAGCAAAAAGAGGCGATATACAACGATGACGATAAAAAGTAAAATTTTCACCCAAAATTCATTAAGAATAAAATAAGAATAGTATATAATTTTGATGAGTGGTATTAGTGTCGATATATATTATATTAAATATTATATTAAACTACATTATTCATTAATATCAACAATTTTAAAATTTGTTGTGTAATGCACTAACCCTGCTTTTTGAAGGCATCTAGAATTAGATCCATAATTCTTTTGATGGCAAAGCAGTTTATGCCCAACCCACAAGTTTTCAACCCGAATTAATACTCCTAAGTCTTAATCCCCAGATTCACTGATAAAAAGAGCCCAACATTTATTTAACTAACTTTTAGAGATTTTAAAAGAAAATATTCAAAAATATAACATCTTACTGAGACAAAATCCAACCTTTTTTTTTTGTTAAAGTAAAATCCAACCTTTTATACTTTTAAAATTCCAACGAAGTTGAATCGAAGTAAAAATCAAGTATAATAGTGCATAGTATATGGCTGTGGAAAACGGGAATAGTTGGTCGTGACATTACGTTAAAAATTTAGTGCCTATCTAATGTTAAATTATCAATCTAATTTCTTTTATTTTTATATTCTTACCAATCTAAAAAATTTCTGTGAAGTTATTTTTGTTGTTTAATACAAATAGCATTACACACACACACACACACACAAAAATGTAAAAAAAAATCAGTCGACTCCTCGACTGATTATTGAATACAATTCAAATTAATTGTTTCTTTTAGATTAATAGGGCATGCATGCTTTTCACAATCGAGTCTAAACCGTTATTGCATGAACATCGCAAAACTCTAGCATTTCATTTAAATTTCTTTGTACAATGTCCTTAATTAAAACCCATATGTTAAAAGACTTGGCCTTTAAGACATCATTCTCTTGGTCAAAGTGGTTCACATTAATATTATTCGTTGCAACGACAAACCTTATCTTAGCATATGCAAGTTGCTAACAATACATACACCCATTATATTGAGTCAAAAGAGATGATCAAGTATGTGAGTACTCTCGTACATGACAGAGTCGTACGACGTCATCTCGTACTCCATTACATCGATCTCCATTAAACGCCTAATTTCCTCGTCCCAAATCTGAATATCACCTTCTTCACCACCGTCAATCTTATGATCCATATTTGACTCTCTTTCTTCTTCTTTCTCTTCTACTTGATCACTGCTTCTGACTATTGGGTTCGACAAGATGTACTTGATCCTATCGAGACTGTGTTGTCTAGATGAGATACCTGCGGCGAGCTTATTGAGGAGTCGAGATGATCCTGAGTAAGGACAGCTTTCCATCGACGGTGACGTTGTCGTGGAAGAGCTACCACAGTCTTCGTTAGTGGTCTTGACGGTGAGGTGTTTAATAGGCTCGTGGGTCATCGGGTCGATTCCTTTTCTCGAAAGTCTTTTCTTGAGACAAGAGTTCCAATGGTTCTTGATATCATTGTCTGTTCGATTCTGCATCTGCTTCGCTATGGCTGCCCACCTTTAATTTTTCAAAAATACAAACAAGAAGATTTAGAATGCCTTTTGAAAGAAAAAATCGGAAGATCCCAAATAAAAGTCAAATTAATCTCCAAACTTTGTGGAAAGATCTTTTTTTTTTTTTGTTTTTGCTCTAAATAATCGAATTTTCTTATCTTTTAAGATATAGTTAACGTCAAAGTGGTTAATCATGACTGAAAAGACAATATTTTCTTTAATATTGCTATTAGTTATGACACTCTAGAATAATTAACGTAATAAATAAAAATTTGTTTTTTTTTTCCTTCAATTTATCGTGATTTAAATAAGAGTATTGATGCATATTTAATATTTGCAGTGACATTAATTATTATGTGATTAACGATGTTATTATCTTCTGACATATGTAAAGTCGTAAAGAGCTTTCTGTTGTAATCCATATATGATCATGCACATGTAAAGGTTATAATATATGTGGACTTTACCAAAGTATATAATATTACATATATAGTATTGTGCATATAACTTGATCAAGAAATTAACCTGTTTCCGAGAACAGCATGAAGTTTGATGATATCTTCTTCTTCTTGAGGAGTGAATTTGCCTCTTCTAATCCCAGGCCTTAGATAATTAAGCCACCTTAATCTGCAGCTCTTTCCACATCTCTGCAAACCTGTTTTTCAATTATTAAAATGTCAATTTTTGTAGTGAAAAGAAAAGAGTTTTATTGTGCTTTTGTAGTGGCAAACAAAATAAGCTGCCAAGAATTAAACAAAACAAGCTGCCAAGATTTTTTAACTTTTCGAGATTGGGTCTTTAAAAAAGGATTTTTTTCCAATCACTATGTATATGGAAAGCTCAGGTAACACCTGTCGCTCTTGGGCACCGTTGATAGATTGCAATCAGTTTTATAATATCATATGGATAGAATTGGAATAAGTTTCTAATTAAGTAGATTCGGGTACGAATAAAATAAGCATTTACAAAAATTTATAATCAATCATGCACCAAAAAAATTTATAAATTATAAAATAAGTTGTCGTTCTTCGTTTGGCTGCAAACATAATTATTAAAAAATCATCAGTGATTTTGAATCTAAAGAACATGAGAACATTCAGGAACAAATAGGGCAAAAAAGTACAAAAAAATCTAAGACCAATTTAAAACAATTCAAAGACATGCGACCAAGAATATTGTTAAACACGATTTTTTGATAAATGTTTGGCCCTAATTAATACATGATCTTAATATAGATTCTGAAATCCCAGTATTTTGCTACATATATACACGCAATGACGTATTTTCACAGTCACAGGCAGCAACTAGATATATTATCTAGACTTCTATAAACCCCTTGTTCCGAAAAAGGAGAAGTAGAAAATATGTTGTAACACAGTTTCACAAAAACACAACATATAAATGCAATTCTCTATATGTTTATGAAATATATATAAATATATATACCAGCTCTTCTGGGGAGAGAACGCCAATCACAGAAGCCATGCTCGTTGATGTAAGCGACGAGCTTCTGGTCTTCCTCCGCCGTCCACTCTCCTTTCTTCATCCCGTCGACGTCGAACCACGTCGACCTTCCCATTTTCTCCGGCCAACCAATCTGTATTCTGTATCGTTAACAGAAATAAAAACCAATCCTATATTGCCACGTTCGTTACCTCACAAGAAGACTATTGAGATTAAGTTTTTTTTTTGGTCAACTATTGAAATAAAGTTTAAACTATTTATTTGTAAGCGAGTCTTTCTCTCTCTATACACTTTTTACTCATGGGGTGAATACTAGAATGGTCTCAAGAGAATTGAGTTAGTGGGATGTGTTATTCTAAGGGCTATATATATTATTTATATAGCCTCTCCGTTTTTGGTTTTATTATGCTCCCACCGTTGGATTTTATTTCTAACTCCCCGACGTTAGATTTTACGACATTTTTTCCTTCGAATAGTTGATTCTCTCAAAGCACAAATATTCGATTAATATGACCATATTTTGCCAAAAATTATGTCAAACGACAAAAAATAAGAAAACTCTTAACTGTTTCACAATATAAAAATTTTAATATTTTTGCACAATATTTTTAAAAAACCAAATGAAAAATCTATTTTAACCTTAACTCTTACAAACAATTACATATCTCTTCGTTAAAATAAAAATACAAATTAATAGATTTAAATGTTGTTTGACCAACTATAAAATAGACATAAAATGACAATTAATATATTGATAAATATGAAACAATTTTTTTTGCTAAAACATTTTAAATTGTGAAACAGAGAGGGAGTAACAACTAACACTTTTTAAACATCTTACAAATGACAAGTTTATTTTCAGTTTGTAAAAAATGCAAACCAAACTTTCGAAATCAAATGCAAATCAAAATATAAAAAATTACTAAAACTATATATATATATATATATATAATTCTTCAGCACTTTAACATGACTAATTAAACAAAAATATATATTTAGTCACACGTATAAATTCTTTAATTTTATATTAAATGAAGTCCTCGTAAAGATTCTAGAAACAAAAGTGGTTAGAGCTATGGTAGGGTGATACTATGATCACACACACAGGTGTGAATACTATTAGTACGCTGTACTAGTAGTAATTATACTAATAAATAATTGGAAAGGTTGTTAGCAAAAGAGTATGTGCCATTTAATTTGTGGCGCGACGTGGCTGTCACTGCAGACGTGGTTAGACATGGTTAGAGTACAAAAACATAAAGTAAAAGATAATCAAAAATATACTTTCTGTTATAAAAACTCATTAACTTAGAATTAATTAGGGTTTATCTTTCTCTTGTATGAAGGCTACGTATATATATATATTTTAACATGCATTAATAAGATGGATCGGTTCTACGTTATCAATTAAAATATACTTTAAAGTAAAAGATAATCAAAAATATACTTTCAGCTTTTTATTTTTTTTTCCTCCGTTTTACCTTAAAAATTAGAAAAATTTGCACCTTAAAATTTTTATTTTCAGTTTTATTTTTCTCTTTCATTCATATGACTCTATTTTACTCCAACTATATTTACTCTAAAACCATCAGTCACACCCCAAGTCGTGTTCACATTTATCGTCTTTCTTTATCAACTATTTTATGCTCTTTTAAATGTTATAGTATTTTACAAATAATGAATAAATATAGAAAAGCAATGGTCCATTGACTGCGAAAAGACCTGTCTTTCTTTCTTGGTCGAATCCATCTTTGTGAAATCTGTTTGCCGTCTTTGTGAAATCTAGTTGTTCTCTCATCCTTTTCATCTTTCCTCATTCACACTTTTGGGTCTCGCATTTGCTGTGTGACTCATAAACATTGTTAGATTATTCCGCGTTTTGCTATATAATTTTCAGTTAAGAGTAATTAAGTTGGAAAAAACTAACTTTATATTAAAAAAATATATAGCTAGAAAATATGTAAAATATTCCACATGTCTTTGGATGTGGGAGAATATACTCTTATTTTTCTTTTTCTTTTTTTTTTCCTTTTTCATTCCCTCATCTCTTCTCTAGTTATAATAGAAGCTTACCAATCTAAGCCCTTAATTTTTTATTTTCGTATATTTTAGTAAACATAATTTAAGAGAAATTTATTTAAGAGCATAACAATATTTTAAAATTACTGTTTCATTCTTTCTCGGAGAGTTTTTTTTTTACGAGGATATCATTATCTCTTTTTCTTCATAAAATACTTAACAAATACCCATTTTCTAAAATATGATATTTACCAATACTAAGAAAAAAAATCTTGAACGATTGAAAATATTTATTTTAAAATATTTGTATTGTTTTTGGATTTTAAAATTTTTTTAAGAAAAAGAAGCATAAATTTAATATATTTTATATATATATAGATATATACATCTTTAATAGTATATTCTCCTTTTACTTCATTATATATATATATATATATTTTTTTTTTCTGTATGTATACTTTTTATTTGTATTTGCATTTGTTCCTCATTATCAAATTCACTTTTCTAACTCTTCCCGAAAAAGATAAGCACTTCTAAGAGGAATTTTATGTTGGTTTAAGCAGTTGTTTTCTTCTTCTACAATAGCTACAAACAGATCGAGACAATGGCGATACGGGTCTCTTCTCTCTTCACTAATTTTAAAAGCTATATTTAGTTTTGGACCACATGAAATATATAAAAATTTGGATTAATTTGTTAGTAAGTTAGTTTGTGACCAATATGGCGATGATTCTTCTAAATAATTTTTTTTTTCGTCAACCAATTCTTCTAAACCATTTATATCTACATATCTCACAATAGCTGACTAATTTTTCAGATTTTGGATCAGTTTTAGTTTCATGTCAAATCGATTTAGGGGCATATATTGTTTGAGTTCTCGTATCGTGTCAAATTTCATTGATTTCAGTTTTACACTAATTAATGATGAATTAACTGATTCGTACTCTTTATTTAGAAGAGTTTCACCTAAAAATCTTGACAGATCTAAAATGTAAATTACAATCCAACATATTTCAGCGAAACAATTTTTTTAATTAAGAACTTTAAATTGTAAGCTGAAACATGAAACAATCATTTTATCACTTAGTTTAATGATTCAATTTTGCATTTTTAGATAAAAGCAACCAAGTTTTGTAATTAATATAATGTCTTTTGATACCGAATTATACAACATCTATGAAACAGTTTTGAAGTGTGGTGTATAGAGCCGAACAAAAAAAAAGAAGTGTGGTGTATAGACACAAAATGCCGCATCTCGTTATTCGTATAAATTCGTCCAAACCCTAATCTATGGGGGTGATTGATCGGAGCTTTGGACTTTTATAAAGCTATATTTTGGTCTAAAGACATAAATTAAAAGCAATCATGCTTTATAAATATTTGAATTAAAAGCAATCATGTTTTATAAATATTTTTCAAAGCCAAAACCACTTTTAAAAACCTAAAGCCACTTTTGTGATTTTTTTCCTTTTTTGGAATAAAAATCTAAAGTCATGTGACGAGGATGTAGATTTAGATTTTGATCGATTATGCATGATTTTTCGTAGATTTTTATCAGACTTTGGTTTATCTTCCTGATAGTATCTATTTGGAATTGCTGAATTAAAGAAAAATGATTGGTAAACATGGCTGTGACTTTTAAAATATCAAAACATTTGGTGAATATAGTGTCTAGTATATATTAATATTTTGTCTATACATTAATAAGAAAAAAAATTTATTAAAATTTCATTTAACTAAAATAAATAATAAATTAAAATACTAAAATTGCAAACACGACAATCATATATATATATAGGATTTATCAGTTTGTTTTAAGTAAAATTTCTTTAAAAATAATGAATTTTTTTCTCTTTTCTAGTGACCACACGACAATTATGTATCTATATGATTTATCAAGTTATTTTAAGTAAAATATCTTTAAAAAATAATAAAATTTCCCTTTTTTTATCAAATACACGACATGTATCAATGAAATGTCAAAGAAAATTTTTCAAAACCCAAAATTTATGGCTTTAGACTTTTATTCCAAAAAATAAAAAAACCATGAAAATGGTTGTAGATTTTTAAAAGTGGCTTTGGCTTTAAAAAATATTTATGAAGCATGACTGCTTTTAATTCAAATATTTATAAAGCATGATTGCTTTTAATTTATGTCTTTAGACCAAAATATGGCTTTAAAAAAATCTAAAGCTTCAACCAATCACTCCATAAATTTTGGGTTTTGGAAAATTTAAAGTCGAAAGATAAACCTACATCTCCAAGATAAACCTAAAGATACAAATCAAAATCTATCAAATTTTTTACCATAATTCTAAAGATATGAAAGAAAAATCTACCATAATCTTACGTAAAAATCCTAAATCTATAAGATGAATAATGAATATATGTGATCTATGTAACATATAGGAAATAAGAAGAGGGAGATATTTTCGACCATACTATTCCTAAAAGAGTACATAAATGTCTCACTTACTCCATACGGGTGTTATTATTATTATTCTTTTTTTTTATAATTTGTGGTCCATATATGGCTAGTACACAAAGTCAAGTCTTAATCCCAAATAATTTTGTTAAATTTTTAAGCTAAAATTGTTATATTTCTTTTCAGTTTTCCCTCCATATTTACATGGATATCCATTTGATTTGATAGAAAGAAACAAAAAATTGGGATATGCAATGATTCGATAAATGACTGCATAGTGATTGAAGTATATTAGATGTACTAAAATTCCAATATCTATCATCATTACTAATTATACGTAAGAGTTACTAACTTACTATTATACGTATAAAACAAAGTCATCGTAGAAAACAAAATTAAAGGATACTTCAATTATTTATAATTTGCTTTGGTTTCACACTTTATAGTTGAACCCGTGTTAATCATCGTTCTCACTGTTGTCTACACGCTATGTATAAATCCATGTTTTTTTGTTTTTTTGTTGGAGTTAATTAAACCATGCTTCATTAATGACACGTGCTTAAATGACTCGTTCGGTAAAAGTCACGTGCTTAAAATTAATACATTTTCACACTTATGATTATGTACCTTGGGCCTTGGCTGCTGATAAGAAAAGTACAAAACTGTCATGTCATGTCATTATATTTCCATTTTGATCATGTGAGAACATATACGCGGAGAGAAGCATTTATTTCATGACGCGTAAGGAAAAGCGCATTAAATACCAATGTCTCTTACTATACTATTAGAATTTATCCCACGTTTACGCACGGATTGAAGTTTTCATATATAAATATATTAAATTGATATTTTAAAAATAATCCGAAAACTAAATACAAAGATAAAAAAATTAATATTTTTTAACATTAAATTGTAATTTTGAAATATGTTCTTTTTTAATCTCTGCTTGAATTGAGATATATTAAACATATTAAAACGCTAGTGAAACTTACAGAAACATCTGATCAAACCATTTCAAAGGATGTTCTGTTACTTTGGCATAGTACATCCAAAAATGAAGTATTTTAACTAATATACCAAGATGATTTAAATGGTTTTAAATTTTTGACGGAAGTATACTTGGCTGAAATTGATATATATATTTTTTTGGGTTGTCAATATGAATCAAAAAAATTAAAAAAAACTTTTGGTTTGATGAGGTGAAATGAAAAAAAAAATACTTTATATAGGAATATAAATTAGGTTTTCGAGAAAAATGCTTATTGTTTAGATAAGATTTTATGAATCAAATTCGACTTTAACCAAATTTGTAAAATTTGAATCTTAAATAACGAATCTAAAAAAAAAATTGTATTATTGAAGCGCTAACTAACATTCCTTACTCTATATTGTTTAAAGAAAAAAGCAATAATAAAGATCCTTAAAATATATTTAAAGAAAAAGCAATAAAGAAGATAAAAAGAAAAAATATTTGTATGATTGACGCTCTAACTACTTTTCCTTACTCTATCTTATTTAAAGAATAAAACTATAATGAAGATCCTATATTGGTGATAAGAGAATAAAAAATTCCGTTTATTAAGAGATTAAAATGAAATCTATATAATTTTAATCTCTTTATTAATTATGATTTCTGTTAACCAATTATATTCTTATTAATATAATTAATATAATTTTTATTGGTGATAAGAGAATAGTTATTGTACCGAATTTTTGGAATATTAAGTCGAATAATATATTTTTTAGTATTTTATGATTGGTTTAATATAAGGTAAGGAAATAATACTGATTGTTTGTCTCTTAAAAATATATATTGTTAAACAATGTGATGTAAATATCAACATCTTGTAATGTTAATTGTACAAGTGTACTCCCCAAATAATATATAGAGGATTTCAATTTTTTTTATTTGAATTTTAATTATATTTTGTTCTATTTTAATTACCAAATTTTACAATTTAAATAGATTTGAAAATTAAATTACAATGTTACAATGTTATGTTAAATTGTACACCATGTTAAACTAAGTCAGATATAAACTAACATTTTAAATCTACTAAAAATCTATTAATAGATTTGATATTATAAAGAGAATCTAACATTAACATTAACATTCCAAAAAAAAATCGTAATCTACATCAAATCTCTTATTTTTTTTTAAAATTAAATCAATATTTAAGTTAATTTAATTAGTGTGTTTAATTAAATCAATAAAATTTTCACAAAATCTATTTTTAACTACTTTTCAAAAAATTTAAAATAAATTAATTTATTTAAAGGAAAATTATAATCTCGAAAGAAATTAAAAAGAATTGATAATCTACATAAATTCTTCATTAAAGTTTCCAAAACAAAATTACAATCTACATAAAATCTCTTATTTTTGAAAAATGAAATCAACATTTAATTTAATTTAATTAGTCTGTTTAATTAAATCAACAAAATATTCATAAAATATATTTTTAACTACTTTCAAAAAAATTTTAAAAAATTAATTAATTAAAAAAATTAATTAATGACTAAACTAACTTTAATGAGAAATTATAATTTGTTCTTTTTTATAATGGCAATGTGATGTAAATATCAACATCTTGTAAGGTTAATTGTGTAAGTGTACTTCCCAAATAATATATAGGAGATTTCAAATTTTTATTTGAATTTTAATTATATCTTGTTCTATTTTAATTACCAAATTTTACAATTTAAATAGATTTGAAAATTAAATTACAATGTTACAATGTTATGTTAAATTTTACACCATGTTAAACTAAGTCAGATATGAATCTACTAAAAATCTATTAATAGATTCGATATTATAAAGAGTAACTACCATTAACATTAACATTCCAAAAAAAATTGTAATCTACATCAAATCTCTTATTTTTTAAAAATTATATCAATATTTAATTTAATTTAATTAGTGTGTTAATTAAATCAATAAAATCTTCACAAAATCTATTTTTAACTACTTTTCAAAAATTTAAAATAAATTAATTAATTTAAACGAAAATTATAATCTGGAAAGAAATTAAAAAGAATTGATAATCTACATAAATTCTTCGTTAAATTTTCCAAAAACAAATTGTAATCTACAAAAAATCTCTTATTTTTGGAAAAAGAAATCAACATTTAATTTAATTTAATTAATCTGTTTAATTAAATCAACATAGTCTTCATAAAATCTATTTTTAACTATTTTTCAAAAAATTTAAAATAAATAAATTAATTTAAACGAAATTAATTAATGACTAAACTACCTTTAATGAGAAATTATAATTTGTTCTTTCTTATAATGGCAATGTGATGTAAATATCAACATCTTGTAAGGTTAATTGTATAAGTGTATTTCTCAAATAATATATAGGGGATTACTTATCAGCAAAATGTTTGATAAATTAAATTTATTAATATGATTCAACTATCGTTAAGTTACTTTTACAATTTTGACAAAAAAAAAATCACATATAACATATATTTATGTATATTTGTCACAGAACAAAAAAAAAAACCAGAAATAGTCACATGAAGAGTTTGTAGAAGTCCCAAAACATTTCAGATATGATCCTGAGGATCTCCAGTAATTTATCTGAATCTTTTAAATCTGTGGCTGAAAGTGAAAAACAAAAACAAAATAAAACATGAAAAAGAAACAATATAAGGTATGTTGTTGTGAGTCTTTCTAATGTCCCATGTGGGAAAACATGATTGGCCTGACAGATATATTTAATTTCAAAAGTCATTTTTACTTGAATAAATATCAATGTTTATCCGAATTCGTCCGGAAAATCCCGGACAAACAGAGATGGGAAACCAATTTGCCAAAACAGGTAAAAGAAAATTGAAAGTACAAAAATAACTGTCTTCTGTGAAGATGCAGAGATTGAGATATATCCATCTTGAAAAGAATGTATCAACTTTGTTTACTTTATATATGTATATATATATATATATACATGTCCATGTTGTGTATAATACATTAATATGTGTATAGCTATTCTATATCGGTTCAAGCTTCTTTGTTAATCAGATTCTTTTAACGTATGTGGACGAAAACAAAGAAATATGAAACTAATAAAGATAAATGTATTCAACTCTAGAAAAAGCCATTTATGTCGATAACAAAAAAGGAAAAAGAAAATGCTATTTATGTATAACATACCATCATATTATTAAATTTAACAACATGAGATATAATGATTATGTTTCCCAACTTTAGTTTTTTAAAATGAGCCATACCCTGGTTTCAAAGCTCGCGTGAGTGACGATGTAGAAAGTGACATCAAAGAACATTATAATGGGTCTTAGCTCTTTAATTAATCTTATTGGGGCCATTATGTTTATATATATACTACCTCTCTTTCACTATATAAAAGGTTTAAATTTATTGCACAATATTTAAGAAATCAAATAAAATATCCATTTTAACCTTAACGTTTATTTCTTTTAGTTAAAATAAAAATATAAATTAATAAATTTAAGTATTTTTGACCAAGAATAAAATAAGCATAAAATGACAATTAATGCATTGATAAATGTGAAACTTTTATATTTTGAAACAATTTTTTTCGCTTAAACATCTTATATTGTGAAACAGAGAGAGTATATAAATATTACAACCGAGCTCGATGCCATCGATTCAATAGACATTACTGACTGATAAAATTAAGACTCGACATTAATTATTTATGTTTCAAATTAGTTTAAGATGATAGTATTAGGAGTATTTATTAAGACTAAATCATTTCTGTTCACTGTATCGTTTAAATGTGAATTCCAACAAATGATTTTTTTTTTAAGCATTAAGAACATATTCCAGAATGGCACATCGTCGTCTATAAACTATGGAAGGAGAGGTTTCTCCGATTCCATCCATAGTCGATGAAGCATTTCATTACATGTCATCCTTCGTACATTGGACAGCCAATCCCGCAACAGGGCTTCAACCTTCCGGTCAGCAAATTCCGAGCTTTCTAGTCATCAACTTCTTCAACTTTGTTTCCAATATCCCTTCCCACTAGTTAAGCAAGCACCTCATTAATCTTTTTGCAAAGTTCACTTTCGCTTCCAATGATATATATGTTCTCTTTATTGTTTTCTTTGTAACACAAACGCTATTTCTTTCAATTTTGCTTAAATAATAATACATACACTATATAATTTTGTTTTTTTTTTGATATTATCATTCAGTTTCTTTTACTAGAAAATCTCAAACAAAATTTTTCAACTCGTGATGTCAGAGACGTTTTGAATCCCTAGTAAGTCTTACATGTCCTACATGCTTCAGTTCTATATCTTGAAATCATATAAATAACTTTTCAATAAACTTTAGGTTCATATAAATCATATGTCTTTTCAATAATCATATTAAAATATTTGAATGCGTTTTTTTAATCTTCGGCACGGTCATAATCTAGTAGGTATTAAAGACATAAATGCCACAGAGCAGTAAGCACATAGATCACGTGACTAAAGTGGAGTGAGATTGATAAAGAGGCGCGTTTTACATGTGCCCCAACGCTGTCGTTTTCCCCCATTTCCACACGTATACAGATTTTTCCCATACACACAATGTGAAATAAATAAATATAAATTTTTTTTTCTCTCTTTTTTGAATTATTAGCTATTAAATTGTTATAGTAAAATAAATAAATATAAATGCTCACTTCTGTTAAAATGTCTACGGTAGACATGTAATTGTGTATCTAACATAATATATAATAGATATGGATCTTTTCACTCATCCCTTATATATTAATTGAGAATTCTTTTAACAAAATAATTTTATATTTACATGGAATATTATAACACTGACGTGCTGACGTGTCATCCCCAAAATGATTCTCAGAGAATATATTTCATAAGACATTAATTACTAGACTAATTCATAATATGCTATTAGATCAATTATATATAAACTATCTTTATTTTAAAGATTATAATCTTAACTAAATTAGCATTATTTATTTATGAAAAATCGAATAAGTAAATATTTCATAAAATTATAGCTGATTTTATTGTTTCCTAAATTTCATTTTTAAAATTTATTTTTTAAAAATATTATTTTAACTAAATAATTAATTAGTAATATAAATATGTAAAAATTTTAATTTTAGATTTCAATTATTTTTCCGACCAAAACAAATAAGATTTCAATTATTTATACAATAATATACTATTAAAATATTTAGAAATATTTATTTTATTTATTAATTTTCTAAAAAATATTAGAAATATCTTATCCTGCATTATACGCGGAAATCACCTAGTTGTTAATTAATTTTGAAAGCTTAAGATTATGATGAGATGTTTTCGCCCTCATCTGGAAAAGATTTTTTAGAATGTTCCATATCGAAGGTAGAATTGTATGTAATGTAGTCTATACTAATAGACATGCGTATCTATATTTATTGTCAAATAGTTTTAAGTGAAAACTCATAATTTTTAAAAATGTCTAGTTTCGAAATAAAAATCAAAATAAAGTCCAACCCACACCAATTGGATAAACAACTGAAACTAAATTAAGACTAGAAAAGAGGCTCAGCCACTGTTTTATCTGTTCAATAATTTAAGTAAAATTATTAATATTGGACCACGTTAGAAAGAATCCATATATAACAGTGGTGTCGGGAGCTACATCACTGACAGGCACTTGAAGGACATCTGTAAGAGGTACTCTCCCGGGACTCTTTTTCTAAGTGAAACGAAACAAAAAAGAGATTTTCTGGAAAGGGCCTGTGAGGAGTTGGAGTATTTTCATCTTCACTCAGTGGAACCTCGTGGAAAGAGTGGAGGACTTGCTCTAATGTGGAAAGAAGGTATTGACATCAACATTTCTTCCTCCAGTATTCGTATGATAGATGCTGAAGTTTTTAAAGTTCCTCTAATGTGGAAAGAAGGTATTGACATCAACATTTCTTCCTCCAGTATTCGTATGATAGATGCTGAAGTTTTTTTTAAAAACTATCTGTTTTTGTAAGAATTATTTGGATCACATATGTATTAATTAAATGTGTTAAGGTCATCATATAAGTAACCTAAATTAAGTGGTCAATTATATAATAAAGTAAAAGGTTAAAGGGCATAATTGTTATGAAAATAAAACATATGTGGATACGTTTGATAATTTAATTTGATGACGTCGAATTAGAAATTATTTTCTTATAAGCGGGTTATGGTTACCAGCGCCACTGGAAATCTGAAAACTCTGCATCATCGCAGAGGCACAAGTCGGGGTTTCTTTGGAAGATCCATTCCCAAAATCATTCTTAATGGATTCATGCGCTTAAACATGTTATTAAATCGAGAGCAACGTGGATTTATAGGTTTATGGAATTATAAACATCTTTCAATTGGTATCGAGACATGTGTTTGTTACGTTTGGTAATTAGGTTTATATTGAGTATTCGGAATTTGTGGTTGTTTAGATCATTTATAAGTTTCATGGTTAGATCATTTTTTGAGAAAATTCGGGTCTGAAATTCGATAATGTTATTGCTCTGATATTCGCCGTCTTGTGCGATAATCGTCCTTTGTTCGATAATCGGCGTGCGATTTTGTGCGTTTGTTCAGCGAAAAGTCGGGCGTCGAAAAGTCGGGCGTTGAATTTCGTGTGATTTTAGTTCGTCGAAAATTGCGAAAAGGGTTGGAGATTTTGACAATTTGATAAATTTGTTTTATTTTAATTAATAAAATGTTGGCCCAATTTTTATGTCATTAGGTATCTCTAACCACTATGTTAAATTTATTTTCTTGCATAAGTATATTATAATATAAGCAAGAATAAAGAAAGTTGAATCAATATATAAATTTAATTGTATTTGTTTAATATTTAAATTGGATTAACTAATGATGTGCAAAGTGACCTCTTGAATGTTTTCCATGAAAATATTGAATGTTGTATTAATGTATATTCATGCGAATATTAAAACGACCCAAAGGTAGTTTTATATTTGGCCGAATTACATATATACTTGTGATGATAAACATGTGACAATTATTAGGAATAAACATGTGGATGGTAAATCGATCCAAAGATAGTTTTACCGTTGTCGCATTATTGTCGTGTTTGATTATTACAACAAAGTATCATACCGTTAATATTATTGTCAAACTTGATATTGATGTTGCTTGACGATATCTTGAGATGGATTATACAATTTGTTTATAATTTATTATTGGTTTGTTTCGTTAAGAAGTGAACTAAAGTTTGTTATTTTTTGTATCGGCTACATTTATTCTATATGAAACTTGGGTTCGATTCCACTTACTGGTTGAACTTGAGGAGTGGAAAAGTAAAGTTAAAATTGTGCTTGGGTGTATGGATCTTGATCTTGCATTAAGGATGGAACAACCCACTTCTCGGTACCGACGCTGCGAGTATAAGGCGGTTTATGAGAAGTGGGAACGTCGCGTTGGCTTGATCATTATGGACACCATTCCAGAAACCTTTAGAGGTGATGAGGAGATCAAATCTCAGCGTTCCTGCGAGATGGATTTGCGTTTTGGCGATAAGACTAAAATAAGCACGCTTTTGTATCGTTTTTCCACCATGAGGTATCACGGCAAAGGAAACATAAAGGAGTACATTTTGGAGATGTCCAATATTATCTCGAAGGCGCTCAAACTGAACTTCCAGAGGAAGTGCTCTATTTTTGTTTTGAACTCTCCCAAGTTTAATCAATTAAAATCGATTCTGACACACGAGAAGAAATGGACCCTTAATGAGCTCATTTCATATTGTGTGCAAGGAGGATAGAATGAAACAAGAAAGATCTGAAAGTGCTCATATGGTTAACACCTCTAAAGTTCGAGGCGAAAGAAGAAAAATTGAGGTTGTTAAGAATGATCTTGTAGGGTCAACTTGAACAAGGTTGATGATACCGCATTTTGTAAAAAGTTCACATGAAGACTAAGTATCACGTTGGCGTGGAAAGAAAGGCGTTTCCTTGCTATGTCATCTGAAGTTAATTTAGTTGAAGTACCTAAAAACACTTGGTGGTTAGACTCAGTCTACTAACATCGTGTTTCACTACTGAGCTTGCACAGCTATCGAAAACCAACTAATGCTGAAAGACGCATTTATGTCTCTAATGGGATTCCGGTATATGTGGAGGCAATTACACATTTCAGACAATTTTTTAGTATTGGTCGTTTTTTGGATTTGAAAGACACTTTTGTTGCACCGTCATTTGGACGGAATTTGGTTTCTGATTCTTATTTAGACAAATCTGGTTATTCTTGTCTAACTGAACATGGAAAAGCTACTTTGTCTTTAAATTCAGTTATAATTGGGACTGGTACACTTCTAGAAATTCACAGTCTTTATATGCTTGACACTGTAGATTCTCAAGATGAAAGTTTAAATATTGAGACAAAGGGTACAAAACGAAAATTCGAAAATACGAATTCAGGAATTCTGTGGCACAAACGCCTAGGTCACATTTCTAGAAATAGAATTGAGCGTCTTGTGTCARATGGTATTTTGAGTTCTATTGACTTTACAAATTGTGAAGTCTGTGTAGATTGCATTAAAGGAAAACAGACTAAACATAAGAAATCAGGTGCATATAGAGCTACAAAAGTCCTTGAGTTGATACATACGGATATTTGTGGACCTTTTCCTACGGCATCTTGGAATGGTCAATAATATTTTATATCATTCATAGACGATTATTCTCGATATGCATATTTATTTCTTATTCATGAGAAATCAGAGTCTCTAGACGTGTTCAAAAAGTTTAAGGCTGAAGTTGAGAACCAACTTGAAAGAAAAATAAAATTTGTCAGATCTGACCGTGGTGGTGAATATTACGGTCGGTATGACGGTTCAGGTGAACATCGTCCAGGACCATTTGCTAAATACCTAGAAGAGTGTGGAATTGTCCCACAATATACGATGCTTGGGTCTCCCAGCATGAATGAAGTTTCTGAAAGACGAAACCGCACTCTTAAAGACATGGTAAGGAGTATGATTTGTCATTCCACCTACGAATCACTCGGGAGAAGCTTAAAGCCGCTTACTTCTTAATAGATTGCCAACAAAAGCAACTGAAAAACACCTTATGAGCTTTGGACTGGCAAAAACCCGTCTAAAGCATTTTCACATATGGGGATGTCAGTGAGGCCTTATAGGAAATATGAGTAAGTTGCTACGGCGTCCCGAGGTATAAGTTTTATGATCCCATCCTGAAGAATATTTTTGAGACAGAGAACACGTTCTTTGAAGATAATGAATTTGGGGGAAGAAATAAAGTTAGAAATATCATCTTTGAGGAAGAGTCGGTTTCAGCTGTTAATCCGATTCAGATAGTTGCTTTTGATAAAACATATTTGGAACCTCAAAATGATACTGAGATTATTCCGACTCAAAATGACGTTGATATCGGACATGAAGAAAATTCAGAATCCTCGAATTAGTATATAGAAACAAGTACTTTACAACGATCCTTAGAGAGAGAGAAATCTTTTGGATGATTATATAGTATTTCTTATGGAGCAAGAGGAAAATCAAACCCATTGAAAGATAACCCACTTTTCGAGTATGGGTAGTTATTCAGAAAAGTGGATTAAAGGTATGGAAGAAGAGTATCGATCGATCTTGAAATAAGGTTTGGGACACTTGTCGAGGTTACGGAAGGACAAAAACCCATTGGTTGCAAATGGATATTTAAGGAGACTCAAGTGGTAATGTGTAAAGGTATAAGGCAAATGCAATTCTTCAAAAGGCTATACTCGAAAAAATTGATAAATAAACATTTTCTCGTTTCAAAGAGGAATCTTTTAGACAATCATGGCTCTTGCATATGATTTAGAGCTTCATCGGATGGATGTAAAGACAACATTTCTCAATGGAGACATTGATGAAACAATTTATATGGAGCAACGAGAAAACTTTGTATCTCATTATTCGAAGAAAATGGTATGCAAGTTAAATAAATCCATCTATGGAACTGCAAACAAGCGTCAATGATACCACAAATTTCATAAGGTAATCATCTTTTGAATTTGAGGTGAATTTGGTTGAAGATGTGTGTATCAGTTCGTGGGAGTAAACTTATTTTCTGGTTATATGTCGATGACATATTCACTTAATATCATATGTTATGAAACCAAAAATTTTCTTAAGGATAATTTTGAATTGAAATATCTTGGTGAAACATCTTTTGTATTAGGAATCCAGATTATCCGAGATCGAAATCAAATTGGATTCATGAAAGAGTTATATTGATAAAGTACTTAAAAGATTTGGCATGCATGATTGAAAACCAGGAGACACACGTTAAATGTCTTAGTCGTGCCACTAAAACAAATTTAGAAATTAAGAAATCAAAGATTCCTTATCTGGTCATGTAGGAAGTCGATGTATGCTCAAGTTTGTGCGTCGGGATATAGCGTACGTTGTTGGAGGATACAGGCTCTTAAGTAATCCAGGTTTGGACCATTGGAAGCGCCAAAGGGTCATGAGGTACCACTGCAGAGAACAAATGATTATATGTTCACTCGGAGATCGAGATAATTTGGAGATCATTGGGTATTCGATTGATTTTGCGGGATGTCGAATAGCAGATACGTCGAGGTTATGTATTTTTGCTGGCTGGTGGAGCTATTTCATGGCGTAGTCTTGAAATAATCACTGTAACTTCTCCATCATGGCCGAATTTGTAGCAGTTTTGAGGCATCAATCAAGGACTTTGGCTTAAGAATTTTGTCATTAGAATTCTTGAAGGAATTGAAAGACCAATTAAGATTTATTGTGACAATAAGTCATTTTGTACTCTAATAAAAATAGAGATGCGAGTCAAAGTTTATGACATTAAGTTCTTAGTTCGAGAGGATGCGAGTGGAGACATTTCATAGAGCAAAAGGAACAAACTCCATGGTAGGCGATCCTCTTCTGAGGTATTCCAGTCTTTCATGAGCATCTTGCTCGAATGGATGTTTTAGTGTATGAGGATCATTTGGTTTAGTGGGAGTTTGTCCTTTGTGTTTTTTTGCTTGTGTTAGACATGTTTTGATCGAAATAAAGTTTCGTGTTTTTTGGAACTACGTATAATAAAGTTGATTGATCTCACTAAAGTAGGACCGTTGAGAATCGATATGTATTGACCACGTATGTGATTTTCATGCCACTTTTCATAATTGATCTGTCGTTGTATTTTTTTTTTTGTGAGTATGGAAGGTTTGGTTATATATATAACGAAGACCGCCATTCTGGAATGTTGTAGTCGATGGACGAGATTATCATGTTGATATGATGACAATTTTGAGCTCATAAATTCTATCACATTTTTAGAATACACATGTGATCACTGGGAGATTGGAATTATTTGGATCACATGTGTATTAATTAAATGTGTTAGGGTCATCATATAAGTAACCTAAATTAAGTGGTCGATTATATAATAAAGTAAAAGGTTAAAGGACATAATTGTTATGAAAATAAACTTATGTGTGGATACATTTGGTAATTTCTAATTTGATGACGGGCGAATTAGAAATTGTTTTCTATATAAGCGGGTTATGAAAGCCTAACCAAAATACGAAAAACTCTGCATCCCATCAGCGAGACTATTCGGGGTTTGCTTGAAGATCCATTCCCAAAATCATTCTTCCATGGATTATCAGTGCGCCTTATGTTATTATCGGTAACATGGTTATGGTTTATGGAATCATAAACATCTTTCAGTTTCACCTTATTGGAGTCTACGGAAGTCCTATCAGATGAAAAAGGGGTATGTTTTGGGAGAGACTTCAGAGAATGGGAGAGACAAGAGACAAATCCTGGATGCTAATTGGTGACTTTAATGAGATAGCATATAATTATGAGAAGAGAGGCGGCAGAACTAGGTGCATTGTAAATTGGACAGAACCATGGTCAATGTTGACTGCTTCCTCTTATTCCATGCGGCAGAGACCTTATATTTATCCCGTATAGGATCTGATCACAGCCCCATAATGGCTTATCTTAATGGGGAGAGTCCTCAAAAATCAGGAGCCTTTAGATTCGACAAAAGACATAGTGCTAAACCAGGGTTTATCGATGCAGTCCGCAAAGGGTGGTACTCTTCAGAGGAAGATGTTCAGCATCCTCAAGCTGATTTAATGAAAAAGATAAGATATTGTAGATCTGAGATGGCAGTTTGGAAAAAGGCAACAAAACCAAACTCTTTGATCAAGATACAACATCTCGAGAGGCAAATTGATAGGCTCACTCATCAAGACAGTTTTGATCTTCTCTCTCTGAAGACACTAAAGGTAGATCTTTATGATGCGTACAAAGAGGAGGAATGCTTCTGGAGATTGGAAAGCCGGATTTCTTGGCTTCAAGAAGGAGATCACAACTCCAAATTCTTTCATGCTTCTGTCATTCAGAAAAGATCAGGGAACACCATTCATCATCTTGTAGTTGAGGACTCAGGACTCTCTTATCTTTCAAAACAGGATAAAGGCAGAAAAGCAGTGAAACACTTCACCAACCTTTATACTTCATAATTGCAGGATGCCTCCTCTGTCTACCAATCCCCTATGTTGTAAAACCTGGAAAGGCGAGTTACTGATGAGCAAAATGTACAACTAATGAAAGAAATCAACATGGATGAGGTCAAAAGAACGGTTTTCGAAATGAACCCTAACAAATGTCCTGGCCCAGATGGTTTTTCAGGAGATTTTTTCTAGAACCACTGGATATTGTTGGAGTCGACATTTGCAAGATGGTGCAAAATTTTTAGGACTCAGGTGAGCTAGACAGTAGGCTTAATGAGACCAATATTTGCTTAATTCCCAAGAAGAAGAAGTCTCATAAGCTTAGTGAGTTTCGTCCAATCAGTCTATGTAACTTTAATTACAAGATTATTTCTAAAGTTCTGGCATCAAGATTGAAGCTTTTCTTACCTGAGATTATTTCTGAAACTCAGTCCGCTTTTGTCAAGGGGAGATTTATATCAGACAATATCCTGGTAGCCCACGAGATTCATCATGCCTTGAGAATCAATCCAACTGTCAATGAAGGATTCTTGACTGTGAAGACAGACATGCTTAAAGCCTTTGATCGTGTTGAATGGCCTTTTTTGGAGCTGGTTTTGGCAAAACTGGGGTTCTGTACAAAGTGGATTGCTAGGATTATGTCATGTGTATCTTCTCCAACTTTCAGCATTTTGGTAAATGGGAATCAGTACGGCTCTATCAGTCCTTCTAGAGGCTTGCGGTAGGGAGATCCTCTATCCTCTTTTCTCTTTCTCTTGGTGGCAGAGGTCTTAGGTGCTGGCTTCACCAGAGCAGAGTCCCTAAATCAATTATCAGGAATTAAGATTGCACAAGATTCACCCCTATTTCCTATCTTCTTTTTGCCGATGATAGCTTGTTCTTCTGCAGAGCTTCAGCGGAAGAGATCTCAGTGGTTAAGCACCTTCTCGATGATTACAACAGTATTTCAGGACAGAAGGTGAGTTTTTCCAAATCAACAATCACTTTTGGTACGAAAGTACCTGATCAAGATAGAGATAAGATTAAACAGATTATTGGCATAGTAAAAGAAGGTGGGAAATGTCAGTACTTGGGATTACCTGAGCTCTTTACAGGATCAAAGATAAATTCCCTAAAGTATCTAGATGACAGGGTGAGGAGTAAAGTAAACTCTTAGAACAACAAATATCTTTCTCAAGCTGGGAAATAAACTTTGGTCAAATCTGTGATTATGGCTTTCCCAACATACACAATGAGTTATTTCAGATTACCAAAGAAGTTTTGTACTACTCTCACTTCAATCATCTTAGGCTTTTAGTGAAAGAACCCTGATACGGGTAAAGGGATTCATTGGAAGAAATGGAGTAAAATAGAAAGACCTAAGAAAGAGGGAGGAGTGGGTTTCAGGGACTTTGAAAGGTTCAACATAGCTCTTCTTGGAAAGCAATTGTGGAGACCAGCTACAAATGAGACCTCTTTACTTTCTAGAGTGCTTAAAGGGAAATATTTTCCTAACAACTCTCCTTTACAGGCGGCTGCAGGCTATAGGCCTTCCTTTGCCTGGAGAAGTATAGTAGGAGCACAATCATTGATGCAACAAGGCATGCACAAGGAATTAGGTAATGGGGAAGGTATTGAAATGATGTATGATCCTTGGCTACACACATATCCCCCAAGACCTCCTCTGCCTAAAGAAGGATATGACCCCACCTCTTACCATCTTTCTCTTTTTAAAGAATCTTCATCCGATGAATGGAATTTGCAGATGCTGAATGAAGGGTTTGAGCAAGAAGAAGTGAATCTGATAGGTCAAGTAAAACCAGGGAAAGTATCTCCACGGCTTAAGTTTTCCTGGATTTTCAACAATAATGGCTCTTACTCGGTCAAATCAGGATATTGGGTATGGAAGAATATATGTAATCTTAAAGAGGAAGCTGGTGTAGTGAAAAATCCAAATTTAAATCCTCTGTTTGAGGCTTTATGGAAGGTCAAGACAATTCCAAAGGTCAGACATTTTTTATGGAGGTGCCTCAGTGATTGCTTAGATGTAGGATCAAACATGAAGAAGAAACGTTTGACCAAGGAGCCCTGTTGCCCGCGCCGTAAGGATAAAGACGAATCCATCAACCATATGTTATTCACCTGTCCTTTTGCAAAGATTTGCTGGGCGCTTTCTCATGTTAACTTCATCTTCTATCCGGAAGCAAATCTCTCCTTATTTGAGAACCTTGGCAGACTTTTAATTCCTCATGAAGTCGAAGGTGAAGAGGTTCGCAAAAGGTTTGTCTCTTGACCTTGGATTCTCCGGCTTTTATGAAAAAGTAGGAATGATCTCCTTTACTTGGGTATTGATAGTCAACCAGACATGCTTGTTTCAAAAGTTTCTTCTGATGCTGAAGAGTGGTTACAGGCAAACATCAATCAAACTCCCACCATTTCTCATTCAACCTCGCTTAGAAGGACAGCAAAGTGGAAACCTTCCCCTTAGGTCACTACAAATGCAATGTTGATGGGGCTTGGCATAAGACATTAGGGAAAAGTGGTATAGGCTAGATCCTACGAGATGACAAAGGTGATATAAAGCACTTTGGAGTTAATTGTTTCCCTAGGCTCAGTTCACCATTAGAGACAGAGGCTACTACCATGGTGTGGGCTGTCTCTTGTGTGAAACAACTGGGATATTCAAATGTGTGTTTTGAAACCGACTGTAACAATCTTTTGCAGGCGATTAAGGACCCCGATAACTGGCCTCGTCTAGGGAGTTTTACTGGTGACATTTTAGAAGGACCTACGGTGGTTGGTCATGGAACGAGCTTCTCTTTCCGTTTTTCTTACCGTAATGCTAATAAGGCTGCTGATGCTATAGTTCGACAGGCTTTGTTATGTCCTATTTATTTTGGTTTTGCTTCATGTTGTACCTCCCATTTGGCTTATGCCAATAGTGGAAACTGATAGACACTCTGTTATGTTACTACTTTCAAATTAATGGAAGTAGTCTTATGTGAAAAAAAAAAAAGAAAGAATCCAAATTACATATGTAACCCCTTTGGTAGAGAATGTTTGGATCTTGAGTGATATCATCTCATATATAGTAGATAAACGTCGATCGACGACCAAGTAATCCTAATAGAAAGATTTTATCAAAAAAAAAAAATCCTAATCGAAAGCACTTCTATATTTTCCAGTGTTAATTCTTTTAAGTAGGCAAAATAGTTTCGACTTTAATTAAACATATGTTGAAATGAGTTTGATTTTTAGTTCAGAATTTACCTGGTTAACAAAAAGTACGTAGTAATACTAGACTACCAAACTCATGCAGAAAATATTAAATATCGTATACAAACTGAATTTATGAACGGATGTTTTATACTACGTTATATATATATATATCAATCTATATATCATTACTAATTGTAAGAGTTACTATGCAATTAGTATGAACAACAAAGTCATCGTAGAAAATATGAGTAAAACAAAAAGAAAAGATATAGTATAAGACAGTTCACTTATTTCTTAGGTTTTGTCTTTGGTTTCCCACTTGTTAGTTGAAGATTTGATGCCGCGTTAATCATCGCTCTCACGGTGTTCTATATCTTATATACATCCATAATTTGCTATCGACACGTGCTTAGATTACTTGTTAGTTAAATCTAACGTGATACTAATAAAAAATTGTCGACAATGATAGTTTTTTTTTTAAATGCATAAAAGATAATACAAAGATATGATTTCTTAGATCATATAGTTTTTGAAAGTAAAGGAATGGGAGATCATACAATGATTTCTAAAAAGGGAGAAAGATAGAACTAGTGGAAAGTTAATCCTCTAGCTATTTTTGGATCGATTATACCGAGGCCACCACGACCACGCTTACCTTGCCCTCCTACCGTATAATTAATTGCATTACTACCGCCTTCCTACCATATCGATAATATGATAGTTTGATATCAAGTTTCACACAATGGACGTGTAGAGATAAGTAGGGGTGGTCATTTTAACCGAACTGAACCAACCGAATTTAAACCGACCCAAACCAAACCATAGCTTACACTCAAACCATGCGGTTAGATTTATTTTCAACCCAAACGGTTCGGTTCGGTTTGAAACTAAACCGAACGGGTAACCCAATATGTTTTTATTAATTAATTAATTATATGGTATATTACTAAATTTAATCCCATGGTTATTTTTCCTTTTCTAATTTAGTTAATTAATATAAAATAAATTAGTTTAATTCTCTTTAAGACTCTAACCCTAGCAGCCACTAAAACTCTAACCCTAGCATCCACATTCTAGTTTCCACCACCACAAGAAGCAAAACAAAAACTTTTCATATCTCCTTTTTCTCTTCCTAGAATCATTCTTTTTGTTTCTTTCAATTTTGTTTTGCTCGTAGATAGATGAAACAAACAAGACCAGCAAGAAAAAAAAACTACCTCCAAGATCACCGGTATGGAAAGTCTTTACGAGTCTGGAAGATGATGATTGCAAGTGTTCCTTCAATTACTGTGGTAAAATCTATTCATGTGATCTTGCTACATGTGGAACTAGCAATATGAACACACACATGAAAAAGTGCAAAGCTTATTTGGATCATCATGAATCTGGTTCTCAGAATGTCTTAGGACGTACTAGTGATCGTGGTGGTATCAGTATGGTAAAACCTTTTGACCAAATCATGTGTAGGCGAGCAACGGTAAAAATGATAATCATGGATGAATTGCCATTTTCTTTTGTTGAGAATGATGGGTTTAAACATTTTTGTGAGATTGTTGTCCCTTTGTTTACTATTCCATCGCGAAGAAAAATTACTAGGGATGCTGTTAGTATGTATAAGGCTGAAAAAATTGCAGTGAAGACTTTTCTAAGTATGAATAGGCAAGCCATCTCTTTTACCACCGACATATGGACTTTTATTACTACTTTGAGTTATATGGTCATAACAGCTCATTTTATTGATATGGATTGGCAGTTACATCGAAGGATTATTAGTTTTAGTCATATACCTGATCATAGAGGAGAGACCATTGCCAATCATTTTTTAAGATCTATGGATGAGTGGGGTATTGAGAAAGTATTTGCTATCACACTGGATAATGCAAGCAGCAATGATAAAGCTGTTAGCGTCTTGAAAGATAGGTTGAGTAAGAGAAGCAATGATGCTTTTACGCTGAATGGTGACTTTATGCACATACGTTGTTGTGCACACATCCTTAATTTGATTGCCAATGAAGGTCTTGATGACATAAGTAAGAGCATTATAAGTGTTCGTAATGCTGTAAAATATGTGAGGTCTTCTAATTCAAGATTGGAATCATTTAAGCGTTGGGTGGAGGTTGAGAAAATAACAAGAGGAAGTGTGGTATTAGATTGTGCTACTAGGTGGAATTCTACCTACTTGATGTTGAAAAGTGCACTTAAATATCAAGGTGCATTTGATAGGATGACTGATATGGAAAAACATTATGATGGATGGTTCAACGAAGTTGATTCTAATGGCAATAAGAGGAAAGGACCTTCAATGGCAATTGATTGGGATAAAGCTCATCACATGGTAAAGTTGTTGAAAGCCTTTTATGATTCAACTTTAGCATTCTCTTCTTCTACAAAGGTAACAATGAGATATGCAAAATTCAATCAAGTGTGGCAACTATGTCTTATAGCCTAGATTCTGATTTGAGGGATATGGCTTGACGATCAAGTTTAATAAATATTGGGAAGGTATGGAAAAGATCAATAAGATATTGATATTAGCTGGCATTCTTGATCCTCGTCAAAAAATGGTATTTACAATGTTCAGCTTTGAAATTATATATGGGAAAGGTAATCCAAAGTGTGGTGAAATGTCTAAGTTGGTGATGGATGTTTTACGAAGACTGTTTGCGGTATATCGTGTTCAGTTGGAGTTTTTCTATACCTAAACTAACCGAACCAAACCGAAATCAAACCGAATCCGAAACTAAACCGAAATGCCCACCTCTAGATAAGCCACACATTATATTAGCTAGGTCCGTTCGTTTTTATTTTATTTTTATCAAGTTAACGATGAGACTGAATATATGTTCTTCTTATTTGCTATTAGTTTAACATTAAAACTCGAAAATGATTTTTAGAAAAATATGATCATAATTTTGGAACGCTATATTTTTCAGCCTTTTATTGTTGTCATTTGTTGTTAACATTAAAGATAATACAACGACTGAACATAATATATCGTATGTTATTGTTCTGTATCGTTAACGTTGCCAAATTCGTTTCACTTTTGTTGATAGTGATTATGTTTATTGCAGTTGGAATTACCAAGAAAAGAAAGAAAAGCTATTCTACACCAATTGGAAAATATGTATCGTTTGCTGCACAACTATTAAACTATGTTTTTCTAAGTCTTAAAGAAAATCATATGATTTCATTTATGCATGCCACTCTAAATTAAGTAGATAGAAGTCTCATGAATGTTTTGGAGAAATCACGAAATCATCAATTCATGGTCTGAATCTTTTTCTTACTACTCTACGGTTGAAGTGAAACTGAATCACACAAGATAAGGTCGGTGTTGTCGTGAGCCTCTTGAGACCTTTCATGGCCCGCACTTGAAAGGTTATTTATTGTCCGATATGGAGCAGCACGATGGGTCAGAAATATAGAGTATAGACATTCAATATCTTGAATAAAAGAAAGCAACTTTTTATTTAAATATCAAATATCATTTAAAAGAAAAATTCCAAAAATGTTGAAGACAAACAGAGATGGGCAAAAAGTTAAAAAAAATGAAGGCCCACCAAACATATTGTCGTTTTTAAAGAAAAAAGTTTTCTTGAAAAAAAAAAAACCTTTTACCGTTCATCTCCAAAAAAAAAATATAAGTTAATCCCGCAAAATAAAAAATAATACACAATATGATCCGTCTTCGTTAGCATCAAATTTGCTATATTTTGATAAATAATATATCAAATCGAACCCTTCACAACGAAAAATTCAAATCTACATTTAATTTAAAATCTAATGTATATGACATTGAAAATATTTAGAAGATACGTATAAGGGTTATATTACGTAGTATTTTTGACTTCGTATGATCAATCTGTATTTTTTTTGAGATGGAGGGTAAAATTATAAAAATTGGCAAGTTAGTTGATTTTTTATTTATTTGCAAAAATCCCTTAAAGAATAGAGTAGTTCATCTGTAAATTTATTCCGATGTACTCGTATGATATTTCTTACGTACATTCCATACTTTGGTATTGATTGATTTCTGAAAATATATTTTCTGATTATTTATTCAAACTAGAAATTGTTATCAAACATTTCACACATATATATATATATATATTATTTTATATGTTTCTAATTTCTACAGAGCTTTCGTGTCTATAATTAAATAATATAAAGTATAAACAAAAAGTATTTTTTTTTTATTTCTGTCTCAATATTAACAAAAGTATTTTTGATACACCTTTTTTTTTTTGTCACTCGTATTTTTGATACACCAAGTTGCTAGTTTTTTAAGTTTATGTTTTCCTTTCAGTAAAAGAATATACAATGTGGTAATTAATTGGTGGTTGGTACAATGGTATTACATTGGCAAACGGGGATCGAATATTTTTAAGTGTTCAAAATGATAAAAGTAAATTACTGAATTTAGTAACTTAAAATTCAACCTATGACTCCCACCATGAAAAGAAAAAGAAAAACACAAAGCAACAAAATGTAAATGTAAAAAAAAAAAAGGTCAGAAGAATCCTAAGGGTTAATATATTAGTCAGAATCGGAACCTGAAGATAGAATTTGGACAGCATCTTTAGGTTCGTTATCAGTGATCGAAGCAGGAACCTCTTCTTCCTTTGCATTCCTCCTTCGTTGTTCTCTCTTTCTCTCTTTCTTCTTCTCCTCCACCTGTAAACAATCATCAACCTTTCTTAATTAGGGTTCGCATCGAAAACTTGATACATGTATATGTACAAATGGCTAGAGAATAATTTCATTATTACGTTATCGTCTGATTGATTTGGTGATCCCTGAACAGGTTGTTGTGATGATCGGCTTCTCATCCACCAAACATTGCCTGCAGATAACAAAGCTCCTAGAAGCAATGTAGGTCCCATTCTTGGATCCGCTAGGTAGTCTTTGATTCTATTCCATATGCTCAACATTTTCTGCGTTGCTTTTACGCTTTTCAGGACTCCTGATCTCATCGGTTCAGCGCTTTCTGGAACAAGTTCTGGAGTTTTTGCTCTCTGCAAGTTAAAGTGAAAGATAAAATGAGAGATATGATAAGAAACATGTATATATATAATGAATAAAACGAAGGTTGCTTACATAGAAAGGTAGGTTTCTGTTGTCACCATCATCAACCATTTTTGATAGCCACTTAATGATCTACAAAAAAGTAGACAACCAATGTAAAAAAGTCAATACTTATAACTAATGCAGATTTGTGAATCATAGGAGTTTGTTTAATACTGTACCTCGGCAGTTTCAGCCGGTCCGTCATAACTAACAACAAGTTGTGCAGCGGGATCAACATCGTCAGCTTCAGATTGCCATACAGTTTTGGGCCATTTACTTGATTTCTGCTCTACATTAGCACTTTCTGTAGCATTTCTATGGTACCGAACGATCAATATCCTAGGGACATCAATTGGTGCCCTCCGAGTTCCACATGTGTCATAGCTGGTTTCCGATTGAACATAGAAGAAACAGTATTTCTGAATGACAAATCCAGAGTCGGATGGTAGTAAGTAACAGATTTTAAGATCTAAACATGAGATCTTAAAACATTCTGATGGATTCAGGGAACAAAACAGATTCAAATGCGATAAGGTGAGTGTAGATAATAGGGTTCTGGCCCGAATACTTACATTCTGGACTTCTCCGTCGAGCCATACGAATGAAAGTCGCTTGGTTTTGTGTGCAGAAGCTGCTGGACCTATTGATGGATCATTGGAAGCCTCATCTGATCCGTCATACTTTGACAAAGCATCTTGCACCCTGCACATGGTCTACAAACTTGTAGATTAGACACATTTCTAAACAAGGAGACAAGAACTTCAGGTAAAAATGGACGACGTAAAAAAAGATTTGACTCACTTCCCTCATCTTATTGAGTTCCACACTTTGTCTTCCAACAAGGATGGCACAGTACCACGTCGCTTTATCATAACCAGCTCGAGAGTATCCCCGTGCATCACAACCAAGTTCCATTGACGTTGTGCTTCTTAGTTGTGGAAGTTCTTTTAAGAACAATGATCATAAATCAATAAAAATCATTCATCTACATGACCAAAAACTGAGGAGAAAGAGAAAAGCACATGCAAAAACCAAATATATAGTGAACATATAACGATTGGAGGCATAGGGATTACGTAATTGCTTGTTCTGCTCCAAAATGTCCAGGAACCATGTACGGTTGCCAGATCCTGCAAGATGAAACATCCGATACAATTAGTTTTCTAATCATGTATCATCAGTAATTCAAAACACTCAGTTCAAGATGGCGAAGGACCATGATAAACAACAGGTTTTAAACCCGGATCCTTCATAATCACAATGGCAGGTGCAGATTCCACCTCCAACCTGTTACAAGAGAAGAAATATGAGATGAGCCAATGTCTAATCATGCGGTGGGAGAATCAAAGGGATACCTATTTCCTACCACCAAACCACACATATCAATAAGAAATCACTCCAAGAAGCAATAGACACTAATGCAGATAAACAGACTTAGAAGTGCAATGACATACGCATTCCACCAAAAAGATGCATCCTCTTCTCTCCAAAGCACGTAAGATATAGAGGCAAAATTCCAATAATCTTTTGCAGCTTGGCGAACAACAGGAGTAGCTCGCTCCCCCGTTTGTGAGAATAAAATGACTTTCACCTATTTGAGCATGGGAAAGATCAGAAAAAGGACAAAACGGGTTTAGGTATTAGATGCGATAAAGAGAACTATACATGTCTGGTTAATATGTTATTCCTAAGTTCCAAGGATGAAAGAAAGCTTGATAAAGGATAAATTCTAAAGAGAAATTTAAAAAAAAAAAAGTTAAACAGACCTTATTAGGTGGAACTTTGGAGAGGAACTTGGGTACCTGTATGAAGAAATATATCTCTAATTAATTCCAAAAAAAACATATTTCTAATTACCTAAAAAAATCTAACGAAAGAGACTGAAATATCCAACACAGGCCAAATATCACCACAGAACTAGCTCCAGAAAATTTTGCAATACACAGCAGCTAAACGGATGGAGTTGAAGTAAACATGTAAGCAAACGGTCTCACTCTTACAGACCATGACATGAAAGAATTCAAAATAATTCAGGTACAGAAAGGTCTGCAGCTTTGCAGAAAACCAGATCAAAGTTTCTAATAAAGTTCTTAACATGGTTAGACCTAGATCCCTCTCCCCAAAAGCAGTGTCTTTGCTGTTTCTAGACGGCTATGATATTCAGGTACTGAAAGGTCTGATTGGACTTACTACCATTTCTCAAGGCAGTATAGACTATCGACTAGGTCACTAGGCAGGAAATTTCAGTCAGATATGGTTCCTATAAAACTTATGTTATCTGCAGAAAACTTCACATTACGATGGCTTTAAAGAATGCCATATGTACCAGAGTTTCTTTTGTGTGGTAGAATACTCTAGGTAAACCCAGTACAGTGGTTGCAAACCAATCGGTAATTGCATCTGTTGACAGCTCCCCTTCAAACCTAACAAGTAAGTAGATTTAAATTATTATTCTGGTATATAAGGAAAATGAAGCAACAATCTCATTTAAATGACTACTCCCAAGAGGCAGTCAGTGAGCTAAAGGGTTCAGTCAGTGAGCTACCTGACGAGGCAGTCTGCAGTTTTGCAATGTGGGGGGATAGAGACGATTGAAGGAAGGCCTGCATGCATAATATGAGGTTATAACAGGGGAAACAATCCATGCATTTTACCCAAGGCATAGACAATCATTACAGCTTTCTATAGTCATAATAGAATGAGTCTGAATGTATACAAGGAACTGTATATTAATATGTTCAAAAGAATTTAAACTGGATGTACTTTACTTCCCAAGTACAAATACTCAATTCTAGAACCAGTTTAAGCAGATCCTCACTGCTCTTTTCTCCCAATGGATCCTCTCTACTTACTTCAGTTTATTTTTTAGTTTTACTAACTTTTGAATTTTCTTATTCTCAGTTTTTGTGTAGGTTCTTGGCAGGGTGAGGAAAGTGATAACTTACCTTTTCTGAAAAATACTTGTCCTGTTGGTTTTTTCTCAGCAAGGTAGGTCACCAGTTTAACATCACCAAGCTCTAACATCGCATGGTTAGCAACCCCATCCAACAAAGCAACTGCAATTATACAAGAAGCTGAGCGTAATGGTTCCAACCACGGCAAAGCATGTCTAAAACTATTGTTAGCTATTAATTTGTTCCTCCTACTTGTTAAAACATATCTTTTGATATCAGGTTGCAATACACTTGCTTTTGACATCATAGACACCAAATTTCTTTCCTGAAAACTAACACTGTCTAATCCAGATACTTCAGTTTCCCCTTGCCATATGTACTGTTCTAGCTTTTCAATCTATATTTAGACTGTCTCATACTTTAACAAAGGCTGGCAAGACTTTTGCACTTTAAACATACTATAGAAAGAGAAATCATACCAATCCTTCTCCAAGCCGTCGAGAATCGAGCAGAGCTGTTGCTACCAGAAGAATACACCTACAGGTATTTAGAAGTTAATTAAGATGCATTACATTATACCAATATATTAAGGGGGGGTTATTGGATGAAAGAATTCTTAAGAAAATAATAGAATGCTAAATTCTAGTGTTATTCAATTTTGTATTTTATAGATTCTATTAAATTCTAGTGTTATTCAATTGATTGATTTTTAAATTCTAGTGTTATTCAATATTATGATTGTTTTGATGATCATGTCATTTAAAAGGAATTTAATAGAAAGTTCCCTAAAAAATGTGAAGAATCAATTCCGAGCATTTAACCTGTGAATTGGACTGAATTCATTAAAATCCTTTAAAATGTTTAGAAATCTATTATTTTCTTATTCAATTGAATTCTTTTTAAATATTTCGTTGAATACCCCCTCCTAAGGGTGCAAATGTTTTAGAGTTTATACCTGAATGAGCCATGGCTTGGAATCTTGTAACTTGAATGCAAAGTCTTGAGACGTAATTGACATAAATCCTTCACGTTCAGGCTCTAAAACAGATTTTACACATTAACAAGTTGGCATCCAAAAGAAATATATAAAACGAATTCAAGAACTAGAATTGGAAATGTCAAAGAGGTATGTTAGTTAACTGACCATAAGAAACAACTTCCAGCAGGGGAAGTTTTATTTTTGCAAAATCTTCCACAGCATATTGTGTTTGAAGTTCCTTTATAATATGCTGCAACCATTAAAACAAGCAACTGATTTAAAAAACAAGAAAGGACAGAAGAAATCTAAATGAGTGAAGATACAGAACTAACAACTTACTACTGATTCATCAATGCCGTATATGTCATAGTCCCTTTTCCAAACTAGATTTGTTAATAGCTCATAGGCGTATTGTATCTGCATAATATAAAGTAGCAATGATATAATTAGAATAAATATTACACACATCAAAAGACTGACAGATTTAGCACTAGAAAGAAATCGACCAACCTTTATAAAATCAGCTGGAAGAGAATCCCCTGAACCCGAATCCCTGTCACAATCAGTTGTCAAAAAAAAAAAGTTATTACAGTATGTATGCAACATAGTTTCTACTTAGAACACCAAAAGTCTAGTTATCAAATTCAATTGAAAATACATTGCATTCTTTACATGCCTAAGCCTACATATACTAACAGCACGCTGAGACGACGTCTCTATCATTTAGAAATTAGCAAATTGTAAGCTTTCCCGTTAGCAATCAAGTCCCATTATCATTCTACTACCAATTGCATACTTGGCAGAACACACTTTCTGGACTAGCTGTAATTGATTGGAGGCAGAATAATGGGACTAAATCCGAATTCTAGGTTAAAGCCAGACACCCAAAAGCAATTCCCCAGATCGAGAAAGTTACCACTTAGAAGCAATATTCTCGTACGCCTCTTTCACGTCATCCACTGAACTGTACATCTTTACACCCAAAACTAAGAAACCAAAGGAAATCAAATCAAACGATCAACACGGAAGGTAATTGTAGTACAGTACATAGTCGAGAAAGAAAGAGAGCGTATAGGATTATGCAGGGAGAGAGAGGGTACCGTCGTAGTGAGAAGGAGGAAAGGAGAGAGGAAGAAGGAAAAGCTGGAAGAACATAGCGAGGACGAAGAGGAAGATAGGAACCGCATAGGCTCTGAGAATGGAGGGCATCGACGACGACGGAGTTTCCTTCGCCATCGGGATTTTAGGAAACTCCGATCAAAGAGTCTCGATGTCTTCTTAAGTGTGTTCCTTCGGATATTAAGTAAGTAATTATACTCCTTTTTTTCTTTTTTTTTTTTGTTAATATCGCATCTTCATCAAACCTCAGCATAATAAATCTCTCTTTTTGAAAAATGAAAATTTTATAATTATATAATGTTTAGGGTAAATATGTTAGGACTGCCAAACAATTCAATATTAGAAATTATATACGAGTTTTATAGATCAAATTGCCAAAAACCATTATAATATTTCAATGAAAATAATTGATCAACTATCTATATCCATGGTTCAAAATTTAAATACATGATATAATACATTAATGAACCACAAATGTCAAATGGTGAAGATAGTAAACAGAATAATTTGTCTTTTGCACTTGCATTTATAGTTTTCAACAATTATATCATTAAAACTGTTGTGTGTGTGTTATTTTTTTCCTTTTTAAACAAGTACAACGATAGTTTTCAAATAAATATTGCATTAGCTGGTTTTACTTTCAAAAGAGTTTCAAGACTCGAGAAAAACTTTTAAGGACATGGAGGCTTTTTGCTATGTAAAGAGCTTGGGGGGATTTATAGTGTTTCTTAATTTTCACAAGCCTCTCTTCAATGGGACAAGATCCGTGATTTGTCGAAACACAAACCAATGTCCGCACGAGTTGCCAAGTTTCAATGTACTAAACCCAAATAGGAGACTGATATGCGTTTGGGTCATTTCTACACTTAAACCTGATAAAAACATTCTAGATTCTACTTCATCATAGCTGTTTTACTTCTGACATCCTTAAACTACAGTCTACACATAGTAGACAAACATGTCATAGGATGGCAAAACACTTTCTGTTTTTTCTTCATCATTAATGTGAGAAACATAAGATGACAAAAGAGAGTTAGCTAGAATGTAAAGCTGTTTTACTTCCAAAATCCTGAAAGTGACACAAGTTTGCTTTCTATGAATTCACAGCTGAATAAAATTCTCATCATTTCTCCTTAGCTCTCTCTATATATTTTAAATAAAAGTGGTCATGCCAATACCTAGCAACTGGGCGAATTATGTTCCTGGAATAAATAACCAAAGACATATGCAACCTATGGGTTTTTGCCTAATCTTTCCTCCAAAGCTGATTGTCTAAGAGGCTCAGAGATGCTAAAAGAGGAGTAACAAGCAAAATTGCAGTATCAAATTTCTCCATATATTGACTAAAAATGACATGATACATCTATGGAAAAAGAATTTGACAGCTAAAACTTCTCCCAAACAACAATAGAAATGAAGCAGAAGGAACAAGTGCAGCACATGCAAATAAATTACGTTGTGTTTGTGAGAGCATTTGTATATTACCTATATGTTTCCTGTAATCTTTCCAAGCTGTGATTCCGTTCACTCATTGATTTTCCTAACTCTATGGTTTGGTTTCCACGTGAATTCTTCGAATATCAAATTGGTCTACTGCCTCCAAAGGAAAAACTGTCTCGTTTCTGATCCTCTTAATCTTGGGGCTCAACAATCCCCTGTGGCTAAACCCATACAGCTTAAGCACTTGATTATCTGCAAAATTAAAAGCCCTCTCCATGCTCTTGAAGCATCTATCGACTGCATAATCAGCATAGCTACCACACGGTTTGCACCCCACAAAATGTGTCACAAAGGGCCATCTCTCATCGCCCAATCCTGGATGATACTTCTCTATCATCTCTTCATACCTGTCAACCAAACCCTCCCAAAACCCATGCAAATAGTATTGATTCTCAACGTAAACCTTCTCTATCCATCTATCCTTCTGGGAAAGCAGGAGATATATCAACGCGGATTGATCATCGGCCTCAAATGGTGGCCTGCCTTTCAGATAAGCTGTCAGTATCTTCCCAGCTTCGTCACGGATGGGCCCTTTTGGTCCCATTGGGGCCCAAGCATCTAATAAATCCAACGACCACTGACAATTTCTCAACAGAAAGATACCCGTGTTCAATGCAACCCATGACTTTTTGTTGAACAACAAGTCCGGATAACCGTGTATCACCAGATTATGCTTGTCGTACCGAGACAACGGAATCTCAAAAAGTATATCAGTGAACAAAGCATCACTATCCATCCACCAAATCCATTCTACTTCTGGATGAGACAGCATTAATTTCCTAATCATAGGTAATTTCGTCCAATACCCTGAGAGTTCCTCATCCAAATTCGCCATGTTATACACAATCTCTATCCCGTGGAGCCTACAGTAATCAATCTTGTTCTTCACGGTTTTCAATAGATAAAAGTCTCCAATTGGTTTGTCGCAGGGTCCTGGGTAAGACCCGGTGAGAAGCAAGATTCGAGCTTTGCCATTGACAATACTAGGAAACTCAGGGTTCTGATTCAGCCATACCTTCCGTTGACTATCCCAGTTGGTGATTCTGGGACCTAGAGTGTACGTCGCATTGGGACTAATCTCAGCATTAGGCGGTTCAGCCAAGTCCGTGGAATGCGAATCAGATGGGATCTCCGCGAGAATCGGAATGGTTTCCTTGATGAAACTCTGATTAACAGAGTCGGCGTTGGAGCTTCCAAGGTTCCCAATACTGATTGTGCTAAGTAGGACTAGGATGGTCACGAAGCCGCAGACAATCATGATCTTGATGTTAAATAAAGTATTCTGAATCTGCCAACCGCGCCAAAAACCACGAGTTCTCCCTCCACCATATGTTACAGCCGTCGTCGACAGTCCTCCGCCACTTCCTGAGGATCTCGACTCATCATGACACATTTCACCTGTCTCCTCCACCCTTTCTAGATTTCACTCACCACCTCCAGATGGCACTTGAATCCGGAAACGTTCTAAATAATAACCACAATCAGTGAAGACTGTCTTTTTCTCACCAACTCTCTCCCTAACTACACTGCTCTGAAATTTCAGATTTGTTTTTGGCAGGATCTTGATGGAAGAGACTGGTAGATGAAGAGCCTCCTTACAAATATTAATTAATGAATATTAAATTAGATAATGGAGAAACGTGGTCGTAATTAAAATATATTTGATCTCGGAGAAAATGCTCCACTCGATCAAAGATACGAACATGCCAACTTTCACCATCTCATTAACTGAAAACAAAAACATTTAGCATCTTCAACATATGAATAATCATGCCATATTGCTTGGATATTTTGTACGAGAGGTTTCAAAATCATGCTAGGTATCTTTACAAACTTAAGTAGCCCTATGCATACATATAAAACAATAACCAAATGCAAAATATACTCGACGAGGCTATACATGAATCAGCCATGGCTTGGAATTTTTGGAAATTAAATGCATAGTCTTAAAACGCAATTTAATATATTGCAATGTTGGTGAGAGGGAAGGAAAGTTATAAGAAGCTTTTATGTTAGCAGTCTAGCGAATCTTTAGTTCTACAACCACATTCAAGAATTATGATCATACAAGTGGTTGGTTTTCACTAAGATAAGCATTCACGTTCTTGCACATGAGAAATCTTGAGGGAAGGACAAAAAAAAAAACTAACCGCAACTCATAATTAAGAATTCAACACTCA
Source organism: Boechera stricta (assembly GCA_018361395.1). Taxonomy (NCBI): domain Eukaryota; kingdom Viridiplantae; phylum Streptophyta; class Magnoliopsida; order Brassicales; family Brassicaceae; genus Boechera; species Boechera stricta. The sequence goes on along the minus strand of CM031539.1, from coordinate 2,415,698 downwards.
TCACGAAACACACACACACACACAGATACTAATTTCAGGACTACCTATAACCTAAAAGTTAATCGAATGCCGAATCATGGGATTAAAACAAGACTCAAAATTAAGAAATCAAAGGAATTCAAACGAAACGACAAACCCGAAAGCCAAGCGTACATAGGAGGAGAGTCGCATCGGCTCTGAAGCCGGAGTTTCTTTCGTCGTCTGGTTTAGCAAGCCGGAGAAGTAACAAGCTAATTCGAGCATTAAATATCTCCAAAATATCTACCAAGCAAACAAACAACAAGTTCCGGTTCGGTTTACGTTTACTTAAAACCGAATTTAATTTCCCTTCCCGGTTCAAAACCCCCAAATTCGGGAGAGAAGGACGCGAGATCGATGGGGTCCTCCTACTCCACCTCTTTTTCTAACTCCACCACCGCCGCAGCTCCTCCTTCATCGCCGTCACGCTCCACTGTAAAATCTAACGGAGAAGAGAGACCTCGTTTCTTCGATGGAAAGGCGAAGAACAAGTGCTGGGCAAATGCTGACGTTGTACCTGGTCGACATCCCGAGAGATGGCGTAAAGACGCCGCCGGAAACATCGTCTGCAAACGTTTCGGAAATTGCAGTGGTTGTCTCTGTTACGAGTATGATCACATTGTTCCTTACTCCAAAGGTTTGATGATTCTCTCAACTCTTCTCACTGCTTCTTCCCCCACCCCCCAAATGTGACAATTTTTGAAATTAGGGTTTTGAGTAATCAAAATTTGTGGAGTTGTAATCTGAGTTTTACTCTTGGATCTTGATTGTTGCTTCTGTAAATAGGTGGAGAGTCGATAGCAGAAAATTGTCAGATTCTTCAAACTAGAGTTAACAGATTAAAATCAGCTCATGAAAATGTGGATGCTACCACACTTAAGAGCTATTCGTGTGGTCTGCAATTTACAGGTATGTAACATGTGACGATGATTCATAGATTTGTTCCTTTGTTTGGTTACTCATTTGCTAAGATTCGATCTTTGGTTTCTTTTTCTGTGTTCATTACGTTATGTAGATAAGATGGGACTAAGATCATGAAGAGTATAGATATAGTCTGTTCTGGTAGATACTTGAATTTCGCAATGGCATTTCACTCGTTCTGTCTTTATAAAGTGTTGTGTTGAATAGCTTGTTCGTTGGAAGTTATGCCAAACTCATACATGTGGGAGCTGCTTTTGCCTTAGATCTTCTTTTTCTTTTCTCTGTTGGGTTTTTTACTTCAGGAATTTCACTTGAGCCACTAGGAATCTTCTTTAAATGCAAAAGCAATGCCTTGAATTGTTTCTAGGTGTTGCTAGTTTACGTTTTATAGGAGTGAAGCAAAGTTTTAAAATGCTCTTGGGAAATGCAATTTCTTTCCAAAAAGACTCAAAAGATTATAGATCTCTTGGTATGTTTTATCTTCTGACACTTGCAATGATTATACACAAGTGGACTCAAGTGTGTGTTTGTGTGTCTCTACTCTATGCATATTAGTTTCACTTTCTTAAGATTTCCTTTAATGTAAACAGACAAGGAGCTAGATGTTATCGAAATGGCCGTTTATGGAGACGTGTTACGACCTGGAAAAGAATGTCGCTGCAAAACCGTAGCCGAGCTGCTTGGTCAGTCCAAGGCCAAAGATGGTAAAGCCGCATGTGAGTTACCGTCATAGAAAGTAATCAACCATGTCTTTGTAAAGCTTTGATTCAACTCTTATGCTCATACTTTGGCAGATCCATCAGATTCTTTTACGTATTGGAAACCATTGTTTGTGAGAGTTGTTATGATATACAACTGGAAATAAAATTCAGCTTGCATTGTAACCTAACTTCAAGTCAACAAATTGATTGTTAATATATCGACCACCTAATTCACTATTATAATAGATAGTCGAGAAATAATAATGACTGTTAAAATAGAGATTTTATGGTTGGTCATGGAGACATGAAGTATCAAAAAACGGGAAAGGTGCGCAATTATCTGTGAGCTATTAAAGAAAGATGTCTGCCAAAAAGTTAAAGTCAATATTAATTTCCTTTAGCTTTCATTTCTTTCTCTCTGATATTTAAATGTATATATTTCTTTGTTTTCCATCTATATAAGAAAAACTATAGATGAAAAAGGGTCACTATTTGCCCTCTCTACTTTGCTATTTTAGATGTTGTCGAGCCCTTGTGGGTAAAGCCTTTGTTGGCTATTGACAATAAGTGTTTTCATGAACATTTGGTTTACATGAATGAATATGGTTTATGGTGCAAAAAGACAAAAAGACAAAACTATAATAGCATTCAAATTTTCAACAAACAAGATTTCATTATTAATACCCAAAGAAAATTTTCAAAAATTGGGTAGTTGTAGGGTGTTGGAATTTACGGCTTTGAACAATAAATGGAGCTCACACATTACACATATCGGCTGGTTGAAAAACACTGTTATCTAGAGTCACATGATATATCTATCCAACAATAATTCAATGTGGAATAAGAATTTTTGAATTACCCAAGGGGAGAAGCTCAAATCCCAAAGAATTATCTTACTACTTTAATAAGGAGTATTATTTAAATCTCTATAAGCATTTTGATACCACTACTATGGTTATTAAACAAAAAGAATTCGGAATCGATTCATGTAAGTACACAATACGAATAAGAAAAATTACAAAAATGTTTGTGATTGTATAATTATTAAGTATACACATGACAAGTGTGAGGTTTATAATGACTTATATAAGAAATAAATAAATAAAAAAAATGTCCAAACAACAAGTCAACAACAACCCACCACCGTTTTTGGCCGTATTAGCTCACTCTCACACTGGTCGCCGCTAGTCAAACTCGTTCGTTCAATTGCATAATAATAGTAATCCTACATATTTCGATTTTTTAACAGTGTTAAAGTTAAATAATGTTGAAACAAACATAAAGAGTATTTAGTCATTTTTAATTGGAAAAAAAAAATGAACATATTCTTATATCAAAATACGTAAACGGAACATAAATAAGAGTGAGTGATCATTGATCAATCAACTCATCAGTCATCATTGTCGATCCAAAAAATCTTCCCGTAGATTTCGCCTAAAACATTTCTATTTTTGATTTCACGACATTTTTAATTTTGATTTGTTAAAATCTTTTAATTATAAAGGACCGTCGTCTTCCGCAATTCACGCCGAAATCAAAAAGTGAAATGCCGAAAATAAATAAAAACATTCTCCTCTCTGTATATCTATATATAACGAAACTGCAATAGTTTCAGTCGAATCCGAATCCGGTTCGGATCGTATCCGGCTCTGGTTAAAAGAGATAATTCCGGTACACATGTGTTGACACGCGGAGGAGCGAACAATTCTGAGAATGGGTTGTGTCAGCTCGAAGCAGAGTGTTTCTGTTACGCCAGCGATCGATCATTCTGGTGTTTTCAGGGACAATATTTGTTCTGGTTCGGGTCGAATTGTGGTTGAGGATCCTCCTCCGGCGACGGAGACGAAGCTTTTCCCGTGGAGGAGTAAGAGCGGGAAGAAGAGTAGTAGCAAGAAGAGTGGTAGTGAGTTAGGGAGCGAGTTTGGTGAGTTGAGTGAGTCTGGTCGAGCGAGTTCGAATTGCAGGACTGAGTCGGTGAGTTTCCGGCTCGGTAACTTGAGCAAGTACCTTGAAGCTGAGCAAGTCGCAGCTGGTTGGCCTACGTGGCTGAGTAACGTCGCTGGTGAAGCTATTCATGGTTGGGTTCCATTTCGATCCGATGCTTTTGAAAAGCTCGAAAAGGTTCTTTTTTTGTTTTATACTCTCTGTAAATTATGCGATACATTTGAAATGTTGATTGTTGTCTCTCAAAATGATATGGTTTGTGGTTTTGAAGATTGGACAAGGGACTTATAGCAGTGTGTTCCGTGCGAGAGAGACTGAAACCGGGAGGATTGTGGCTTTGAAGAAGGTTAGATTTGACAATTTTGAGCCAGAGAGTGTTAGGTTCATGGCAAGAGAGATTTTGATACTTAGGAGATTAAATCATCCTAACATTATCAAACTAGAAGGTATTGTTACTTCAAAGCTATCTTGCAACATACATCTCGTGTTCGAGTATATGGAGCATGATCTCACTGGTCTTCTTTCTAGCCCTGATATCAACTTCACAACTCCACAGGTCAGTTTGATTCATAGTGAGCAAAGCATCATATTCTTGTACTGAAATATTTTGTCCGGACTGTGTGATGACTGTTGCTCTGGCCTTGCAGATTAAGTGTTACATGAAACAGTTGTTGTCTGGACTTGATCATTGTCACGCACGAGGTGTGATGCATCGGGACATTAAGGGTTCAAATCTTTTGGTGAATAATGAAGGAATATTAAAGGTGGCTGATTTTGGGCTAGCAAACTTTTGCAATGGTTCTGGGAATAAACAACCTCTTACTAGTCGAGTTGTGACTCTGTGGTACCGTCCACCTGAACTTTTGCTCGGGGCAACGGAATATGGAGCATCTGTTGATTTGTGGAGTGTTGGCTGTGTTTTTGCTGAACTTCTTCTTGGGAAACCGGTTCTGCAGGGAATAACTGAGGTAAACCACAAAATTTTGTCTTGTAAATATGTACTACAAGTAGCTTCAGACCTTTTGATCCTGTATATTGCTCTGTTTTTTTTCGGGGGAAATATAACTCAAAGTTTGCGATTTGTTGAAATGTATGCTACAGGTGGAACAGTTGCACAAGATATTCAAACTGTGTGGATCTCCACCTGCAGATTACTGGAAAAAGTCTAAACTTCCTCATGCAATGCTTTTCAAACCACAGCAACATTATGATGGTTGTCTCCGAGAAACCTTGAAAGATTTGTCCGATGCTGACATCAATCTTATAGAAACTCTTCTTTCTATAGAGCCTCTCAAACGTGGGACTGCCTCTACTGCCCTTGTTTCTCAGGTAACCATTTTATCCTTTAGCTATTATAACAGCATCATGTTTGAAGACTTGAAACTTTGATTTCGGGGAAGACGTTATTTTGTTGTATTGTCACATCTTTTCAAAAGCTATTCTCTTTATGTTTCAGTATTTTACTTCAAAGCCTTTTGCTTGTGATCCCTCAAGTTTGCCTGTATACTCGCCTAGCAAGGAGATTGATGCAAAGCATCGAGAAGAAAAAACAAGGTCAGAATTTCGTTCATTACCACCATCATAGTCACTACCTGAGCCATTAAGATTTTACCCTTACAGCCTATGGGAAAAATACTTGGTTCATGTTATAAAATCTTAGCACCATAATTATTTGGTCTTAATTTCCTAAAGTGTCGGGTCCTGGAAGCACTTATTCATTATTCTCCTATGTAATTTTGGAATTCCAGGAAAAAAATCAGTGGGAATGGGAGACGTGGTACAGAATCAAGGAAGCCAACACGCAAGCCCCCCGCATATGCCAAATTGGCACCAGTTGAGGTACTTCTGATATATTATCTTGGTTACATATTATCTGCATTTCTGAGGAGGGAATCCCTTAAGGAAAAAAATGCAAAGATCAAAAACTTTCTCCTTTTCTAACTTGCAGGATGTACGGCACCATTGTCAAAAATTTCAGAAACGTAACGGTCATTCAGTACAAAATTCGTTTGATAGTGATGCCACATTATGTGAGAAACTACAAAAGCCATCAAATCATGAAAAAGACGAAGCTTCTCATGTGAAGAACGCATCACAAGGAGATGTGCCTTTCTCAGGGCCTTTGCAAGTCTCTGTATCAAGCGGTTTTGCATGGGCAAAGCGAAGAAAAGATGACATATGTGTTAGATCACATAATAGATCACTCTCAAGAGGTCACATTACTAACCTGTTGGGACCTTCTCCTGCATTCAGTGAGAACACTGACGTTGACTCTAAGATAAATGATAAAGAAAATGAAGAAAAACATGGGGCAAGAACAGATTCCCAAGACGGTGAGGCGTATGAGATGTTGAAGCTTTCAATGCTAAAGAAGTGGAGGCAACTTGAACGACCAGATTCTTTTGATGCTTCTGACGAGTATCATTCACAGGAACTGTCATTGGCACTTTATCAGAGAGAAGAGAAGGCAGCAAAACTGGGTCATTTGGTACGTCCGTAGATTATAGAAGCAATCCTTTTCCCCATAATTTAGAAATCCTAGTTGATATACTAGATACCAAGTATAATTAGGTTCGCACGTCTCCACCAAGAGAAATTAAGAACCTGCCTGAACCTTTCTTATGCCAATCTTAACTTATATAATCCAAAGTTATGATCCTGAAACTTCTGATATGCTAGTTATTTAAGCTTCTTGCTAATCTCAATGGTTTGGAGATCACATGTACCCCCTATAAAGCTATGGTATTCAAAGCATCATATTGATGTCTGACACTGACATCTTAAAATGAGTAGAAACTAGAAAGCGATCCTGATTGCTATTTGACTGAGTGTAGCTTTATTGCTTTAAGTGCTTTTGTCTCTCCCACTTTTTATATTCACCTAAAAATTTGAGAGGAAAAAGTAGAACATGCATGATTTGCGTAGTCTTCTTTTAGGATATTTTGAAAAAAACTTACTCAATGATGCTAATGAGTTAAGACCTTGACAGGGTTACGAAGACAATGATGACAAAATTGAATTCTCAGGCCCCTTATTGTCTAAATCTTATGGAGTTGATGAGCTTTTAGAACGCCATGAACGCCAGATTCGCCAGTTAGTTCGAAAATCTTGGTTCCAGAAAGGTAAAAACATAATGCTACTAACTAACAAGAAAAAGACATTATGTTTTTGATCTACTAGATTCAGTGCTTTCGGATTCAGCACTGTGTGTTTTTGTTTTACTTTACACTATTTAGTTAAAGATCGTAAGACCTGATGAGCAACACGTGTATGACTTTTTGAATTGCAGGTAAGAAACAAGGGAAATGATTGACTCTGTATAAACTTGTCTGTGTCATAAAAAGCTTCCCAAGTGGATCCATATGAGAGCTCCAAGAACTCAAAAGACTATATGCATATTGATGGTTTGAGAAACAAAAAGTTAACAAGATCTTCAGAAACTTTGATGATCAAGCAAATATGGAGAAAGCCATGAAGCAATTTTTGTTAAATGTTATTTTTAATATAATCTTCTTTAATAAATTAATTTTTTTTTGAGAATTATAATAATAACAGCGTGCTTCAGAATTCCAGGCATATTGTATAGAGCTAGCGCAATATCATAAGCATATATCTATATCTAAAAATTCCAGTTGTATAAAAGATCAGCATATTTGTTGTTATACAGAAATTAATGATTTATTCCAAAGTTGGGACCCCCTCTCGTTTCGGGTGGTCATGGTATTTAATGATGTCTCGTGACGATGGTGTACGGGAATGATGTTGGATTATGACGCTCGGTGTTATCATGTTGTATCATCAGGATGTGACCCATTGTGTTATGGTAAATATATTCCTTTATATATTATTTAAAAAATACATATATAAATAAAATTATTTATGAAATCATTTAATTTATGGTTAACTAAAAATCCGATTTGTTAATATTCTAAAAAGAATTTTTGACTATTTCCAAAAATCATATTTAATCGATTATCTCAAAATATCGGATTTGTTAATATTCCAAAAGGATTTTTTTAGCTATTCCAAAAAATCGGATTTATTAATAATCAGATATTTTTATAAGATTTGTTAATATTTCAAAAAGTATTTGTTAATATTTAAAAAAAAATCAGATTTGTTAAAATTAGATTTAATTTTATTTGCACTATCGGATATTGATTTGCATAAAAAATCGGAATTTGTTTAGATTTGGATATTGATTTGCATAAAAAATCGGAATTTGTTTAGATTTATTAATACGTGCTGTAGCACGGGACAATTTCTAGTATATATATATATATATTATGTGCACTCACATGTGTCTACGATCAGAATTTTAGAATTTCTAAATATTAATCAAACTGTAACAATGTAATAATGATAAAAAAAAAACAAAAAAAACTTTTTGAGTCTTAGTTCTCAAAAAAAAAAAAAAAAAAAGAGATAAAAATGCATTTGGTACACTTTTTGACATTTCGGTTTTATAAGTCACCTGTTCCCCTAAGCTTCCAGATTTGACAAAATAGTACCAAATTAACAAAGTAACAAACTGTATCTAAAAAGGGATTATTATATTTTCCAGGAATTTTCTCTTTTTTTTTTCCTTTTCTTGCAGTTGCATCATGAAGAATATGGTAATTAGGTAAAATACACTCGCAAACAAATTCTACAACACTGGATCGACCAAGGATGATAGGGATCCTACAAGGATCTCTATCTTATGTATTCCTCTAAAAATAATGTTTTTGTCAACTTTCTTATGAACAGATCCCAAGTTTATCCCTGTAATTTTAATCGGCAATACAACGCCCTGATGATGCCAGTTCATTGCATTCTGCATCCTCTTTCTACTGATCCGAGATATATCAACCCGCGCCTTATTCTCTGCAACAAAAGGCTTCAGCAATCAAAAGAAATGGACTGGTAAAACTATGAGATTTGTCGAGCAATCTAGACTAGTCGATATTCAAGTACCTCTTCAGTATCCTGAAGCCGAAGCAGTTCCAATCTTTCTGAAGGTCTCCTATCTGTCAATGTAGCAAGCTGAGGCCAAAAGAACTCATTGAGAAACAATTCAACACAAGTGAATATATGGCAATAGTTGTGTGTTTTGCTGATAAACAACATTACCCAGAAACTGAAGCGTTCAGGATCTTGAGGCGTTGGGATCATAGATTCAACATTTAGAAGTATTTCAAGTCGTCTTCTGTCTGCAAAAACAAAGAAAAAGGGTAAGACTAGATCCTGTCTGAAATAATAAGAATAAACAAGTGGCACAACGATCAATCAATTACTGTCATAAAACATAAACTGGTAACCATATGAGTATGAGATAGGATTCCAACTGCAACGCAAATATTCGATACTACGCTCTAAAAAATCATAAAAGACAATGGTTGATTTATAGATAGTTTTTTAAGACGGTTTAAAGACTAAGACAGTAACAACGGACCATTTTTTCTATTGAGTTTGAGCACAGCCGGGAAGGAAAGACATTGATAACCAGATATTTGAAAGAAACAGTACTTGAGTTATTGGTCTAGTGAATTGTTTCAGTTGTTATAGCTAGGCTGGAAATATCAGAACTCATGAGTAATTCAATTCCCTTTCTCAGCTAATGTATAGTTTCTGCTTACCTCCTTGTCTAGCTGCTTCCTTTGCTCTATCTAGCCATGACCGAGCAAATGATGCTGCACTGGTCGTCAGTTCCCGCAGCTTTAAGAAGTCACAACAAAGAAAGGTGAGGAAAAAAAGAGAGAGGAAATAAACTCACAACAGAAAACGTAGAGGAAAATCATACAGCTGCTTTATCTTGCTCGCTTTGTGGTGGTATATCTGTCACCCATTCAACCTCTGCAACACGATACCTGAAAAGCAAAAGCGTAATAAGAAGTTAAGTGTTTTTGTGTCTGAATATGCTGAAATGAAGGAATATCTATAAACAAAGTCAGACAATTGTGTTTACAAGAAGACTAAATATTTGATCTTCACACATGTTGAAAAATAAAGGAAAAATATAATTTGGGTGAGAAATAATATCAAGCGATCAGAATGTCAAAGCTTACCCATCTTGATCCCAAGCTTTTACAATGCGGCACCTTCTATGGCTTTCCAGCTGCAGAAATCATATATTAAGTTAATCATTTGATAAGTTACATATGATGATATGAAATGGATAAGTAAAAATATAATAAACTGCAAACTACTTTTATCAACAGTTAAGTCTCAATCAAATATCAGATAGCCCAAAAAAAAGATTTCTATAGGTAGGCTATTTCACGGCATCAGAGATTTAGTCAAATAGATCCAAGTAATATGGATTTAAGAAGAAGTAATGAAAATGATACTCACCTCCAGGACAAAACGTCCATCCGGGAGTGGATCACACCTGTGTAGTTCCAAAACATTAGCAGACTTTGGGTGAGTTACTGTAATTTAAAATCATCGACTTAAGGACATCAAATATCATCAGAAAGAAACAAGCAACAGACTCTGTGATTTCAACTTCGCAAGCAACATCCACTGGAGAACCTGTCGCAGAATCAAGAGCTACCTATGAACATCGGAATGGGCAAACCTTACTAGTTAGGAACCTTTTATGAATGTTTAATGAAGAAAAAGGACACAACACCCACCATTCCCATCCGGTGATTTCCTTCCATTATTCTTCTCACCTGTTTCAGTCAACATATATTAATCAATGTACTGAGTACAAACAGTACTACTGCTGCGGAATGAAGTGGCCATAAAAGTTTCAATCTATTAATGCTCATTTAGAGACCACTTTCTCTTTTCCTCACTTCACTTTGTTGGGTTTTTTTTTTCCTAAAATGAGTGTCCGTGTCTTTATGATGAGTTTACAACAACGTGTACAGTCTAAGATCATTTCAGAGTTTTGTGATATCGAGCTGAAGTTTTTTTTACACTGAACGAGTTTCCAATCGCCGCAAAGAGTAGGCTACTTCTTAAATGTACATCACCGTAAAAAAAAACTGAAAGAACTCACCATTAGTCGATATCGTGGTTCAAATATGTGAAGAGACAACTTCTGACAGGGGATGATCACATCCATGACGAAAAGGGGCATAATTTCATTGCCCAAGTGGACCAGAGTGTCTTGCTCTGATTTCCTTTCAGCATACTCCTCTGGAAAGTTTTTTTGTATGATGTTATTCAGCGTCACACTGCCAACAGAAAGTTGCTTCAGTAGAAGAATTTAAAACACAAGCTACAGTTACATATTTAGTATGGCATGTAGCTATAAGGTAGAGAGAGTTAAAAAAAAAAAAAAAAAAAACCTGACAGCGCATGTTCTTGGAGTCATAAAAATGACAGTTCGACATAGTGGACATTTGTTGCCTACATTCCACAAAGAATTAATAAGCAACACAATTAGTAAAGGAAGAATTTTCAGGAATTAAAAAAACAATCAACCATATAAACCCACCACGATCCATTGACTGAAAGAGGCATGATCGGCAGAATGTATGCCCACATGGAGTTGTAGCAGGTTCATACAGCAATTTCAGGCAAACAGTGCAATCAAAGTCATCAGAGCGCTCAGCCTTTCCATGGGTTTTACTCATCGAAGTAGGCATCACTTTCTCCAATTCCTGAAGATTGGATCGGAGAGGATCGCTTCATGCGATCAGAAAGAAACCCCAAACTTAAAAACGACACATTCAGTTAGGTATCAATACAGAACAAAATAACAGAACACATAGATGTACCTAAAGGGATCAATCTGTAGACCTGAGAGGATAGTATCACGTGCTACCTCATATCTTTCTAGCTGCAGAATATAAAAAAAACTGACACATGTGACATGAAGTAGACCGAGAAACTTTTGATAGTACCTTGACTTAAAAACAAAATGAATTTAAATACAGAACAATAACTCAGCACATACCAACATGAGGGCACAAGCCTTTGTAGTATATGACTTCACTGAACTGCTCTCAAGATTCATTAGCTTATCAGCATCCTTTAGAGCAAGCTGCAGGAAATATCAAGTTTTCCAGGGTGAGTCAGGGTCGATGAATTTTGCAACTGGTAGTAACAATTTAGCAAGTAGAGTACTTACTTCCCCAAGCATCGACATATCAAAACCATTCAGAGGTCTATATTCAGAAATTGATGCAGATCTTTGCTTCAGATATTGGCCAAATCTATAAATAAAAAAAGGATGGGAGATGGAGAGAGATTAGAATATGTCAACAAGGTGTAATATTTATAAACTGAGTAAAAAGGCAAAACTAGTTACACAATCCAATGTAATCTTTGATCAAAACAACATGACAACTCCATCGGAAGTAAATAAGAGGGCATCGGTTTTGTGAAACCTTACCTTATATAAGCAGCACTTCTATTGCCAAGAACAATAGGGTCAAGAGGTTTAATAGAACTGGCTTTTGAATAACTGCTAATTGCCTGGCAAAAACAAAGCTATGTTATTGGCAAGAACAACAGATATGTCTGTCTCATTTGGGTTTCAGTATCAAAGCTTTAAACTACCAGGAATCTGCAGAATATACTACTGGAAAACAGGTTGATAAGCAATAATCACCAGTTTAAAGGCAGAAATTTTAAAAAAATGTTTCACATGACTAGGGCAGTAGTGCTACTATCATTATCATGTTCACCAAGAAGCTATTCCACAAGTAAACTGCACCAAGAAGCTATTTCAAAAGTAAACTGCACCAAGAAGCTGCAAGATAATCAACAACATGCCTTCATTTGTATCATAATGCTTCGTGCTACCTATTGACTCTTTTTCGCAAGAACATATTTCTCACTACTCTTTTATCTCAGGCAACCCCTACACAGAAAGCAACAAGGCCAAAAAAGATGAAAAGAGCTCTCACCTCTTCAAAGCGAGACTCTTTGAATGCTCGGTTTCCCTTCTCCACAAGTTGAAAAACCTGATTGTGTATCTCTAAAGGTAACGAATTGTCTGCTTCACTGACCTAGAAAAAACCAAGGAAAGAAATTTTTAAGATAACTAAGACGGATGATCGGAAACTATACCGCTAACGAAAACTATACCGCTAACGAAAATCTCAACCAAAAAACAATCGGAAACTAGAACATGCATTGTTCGCAAACACTATTATCGAACATAAAGAAGAAGCAATCCCGGTAATAAGAGGACTCACCAGACCGTAATTTTCGACATCATCCAAACCAAACAAAGTGAATGTCGGAAGAGACTCTTCGTTCGACATCTGAGTGATCGATCAACACAAGAAATTCCAGAAACTGAAAAAATTGAAACTTTGGGCAAGAAATTTATGATAACAAAGAAAGAGATTGAAGGGAAGAAGCAACAGAGAGAGAGAGACAGAGATAGAGAGAGAGTCGTGTTCTGTTCTGGGTCCTTCGTTTGCAACCACGGATTAAAATCCTCTACGTGGTTGTTCTCTCTCCAAGCTTCACTTTTTTTCTTGCTTCAATCTCTCTCTCTCTCTCTCTCAGTAAAGGTGAATCCTTTTGTTTGTCAATCTTCTTCCTGATTTTTGGGTCGGAACACACAAATTGAGCGCATCAGAATTCTTCACTAATTTATATTTTAGTGGAAACGAGTCGAACCAATTATAAATTTATAATTAAGTAAAATAATTAGAGTTATCCAACTCTTCTGCGTTCGATTTAAATTGATCGTATGACTCGTTAAATGAATCTGAAATTGAACTCAATTAATAAATCAAGTGAGAGCATGGAGCATCGGTAAAACGGTCGATTCCCCCACCAACTATTTTGTTTTACAGATTATTACAATCGCGCAGTTATAACTTACCTATTGAATTTACTACACGAACTATTCAAAACGCTAAAACCACAAATCGATTAACAGATTAATATTCCGTTAATATATGACATATATAACGCCACTGATGTCACGCATGGCCCACACAGACGCACGTGAGATTTTTTTTTAAACCGAGAATATTATTAATCCTTTGTGCTAATCCATAAACAATGATTTAGCATTTACAACGATTAATTTAACAACACAAACTTTTTCATCGTTAAAAACAATTAACAAATTTCAGTATAAGAAAAAGAATACTAGAGACATCGCTAAGATTTGGAATTCTAAGAGAGCTCACACCATTTCCAGTGAAATGGATTCAACTCTGTGAAAATTATTCTTTCTCTAGAATACTATTCCTTCTGTAGAACACTATTCATTCAGTAGAAAACTATTCCTTCTGTAGAATATTATTCCTCCTGTAGAAAACTATTTCACGTAGCCGATCCATTTTACCTCACTGAAATCGGGCTCCCAGAATTCAAAATCTTGGAACACAGATTTCTCACCCTCTCTTCTAGTCTTTTTTTTCTTATATTGAAATTTGTTAATTGTTTTTAACGATAAAGTTTTGGTTAATTTAATCATCGAATTCTCAAATGTTGCTTCGTATTCACCAGCTGTGATAAGAATATTTATCTCAATTTAAAAAAAAATCTCCACACTGACATGCACAAGATCATGTATATGCCAGATATGATCCATGCGACATATATTAATTGAATATTAACACTGCTTTCGATTTATGGTAGTTTTACATATTTAAATAGTTAGAAGAAATTTTAGAATTTTATAAGTTTGGCGCACTATACATAAGCTCACGTATTTAATACAAAGAATATGTTTATGAATCCGATTATCATAAACACAAAAATGTAGAGACCATTAATTTACACATAAACATCATGTTTGTGAACTTTTGCAAAGGAATTAGCATGAACATTATTAAAAACTGAAATAAAGAAACTTGGAGAATGTTTGACTAAATCTTTACAAACTCGTTCAACCCCGAGTTCAACGCTGGACTAATCATCTTACCAATCCAAAAAAGTTTACTAACTATGAGGATTACTTACTTCTCGAACAAGACACTCCATGTAGTTATATCGATGTGATCCCATGGGCTGATAGGCCCGTTACAAAAGCAAATGCAATGAATTTGGTTTATTGGATCTTGGTTTTAAGCCTCATCATAAAGTGAATCTTTTGATCCTCACTTTTATGTTTTTTTTTTTATATATAGAATCGTTGATTGATGGTTACTGTTAACTGGAAACAGAAAAAAATCCAACAGCTATGATGGGATTGGGTGATCCACCGCTCGATGTGGTAAGAATCCAACGGCCGTAAAACAATTGGATGGTGCGAAGCAGATAACGTAGATGCCCGCACGCTACACTGAGTACACTCCTGCGATGTCTTCTTCATAAATACATAACATTATTTTTCATTGACAAGAACATTAATTGCTTTTCTTGTGTAGATGAAAAATGTCTTCAAAGAAAAGATTTTTTTTGGAGCTACCTAACTAACAGTAATGTAAGCACTAAGGCTATTTTATAAATAAAATTAATCCATTTTTTGCTCATATTAATATAGTTTACTACTTATATTCTTGAATTGTACCTTTTTGTGTGGAAAATAATATACTATATATAGTTGAGTATTTCCTTTCCCATTTTCCAAGTGATAAGTATTTTTATACTATACTTGTTTCAGGAGTAGAGAGACTGTAATAACTAATACAGTAATAAGTTAATAACTAACTAATAAGCATCATTGTTCTGCAGGATCTAAGCAAAAGAAAGCCTTTCTTTTCCACCGTCTTCGATACAGTGACTCTCTTTCTCTCTCTTACTCACACCTCTTGTTACCTTCAAAACCTTGTCAATCTCCTCCATTATTTTTCCTTCTTTCTCTCTCCCTGCATCCAAAAGTGCTTGGTTCTGGTGCAGCGACCATGGCAGTTGTTGTTCTTACGGTGATTTTGTTGGCCATGGCTGGTCACTCAAGTAAGAATATCTTCTCTGTTCAAACCCGGCAGAGTTTTTAAATAAAATAACCATTCTATGTCTCATATAGATCCTCTTCTTTTCTTTTGACGGAAAAAAGATTCTTCTTTTTCTTTCATTTTCTTTCTCAAATACCTCCTTTCACCCATTCTCTTTTAGCACAGAACACAGTCACAAATTTCTTAGCTTTCATAGTTTTTAATGAAATTGTCTACACAAAAGGGCCATTTTTCGCTTTTACCCATACCTTCTTTTCATAAAAAGGTGTTTCCTTTTTGACTCTGGAGTTCAACAATTTTGTTCCCTCTTGAACTACACATTTAGGTTTCATTTCACACATAATAAGTGAATGAGAGTTGAAGAATGGTTATGAAGAGTCTTGTGTGTGTTATGTATAGGTGGAACATGGTGTGTATGCAAAGAAGGGTTAAGCGAGGCAATGCTGCAGAAGACATTGGACTACGCATGTGGTGCAGGAGCTGATTGTGGACCCATTCACCAGAACGGACCTTGCTTCAACCCTAACACCGTCAAGTCTCATTGCTCTTACGCCGTCAACAGCTTCTTTCAGAAGAAAGGTCAGTCTCAGGGCACTTGTGACTTTGCTGGCACAGCCACCGTCTCAGTTTCTGATCCTAGTGAGTCTCTCCTACCAACCTCTCTGCATTTTTTCATTATAATTAGTGCAAAAACAATCTGTTCACATTTGGTAACTTAACTAGGTAAACTTAAAAGCAATAGTTGAAAAAGAGGAAGGTGGTTAGAGTATTTAATTCCATATGAAATGGAACCCAACTTGAACGCAAATCAGAGAGGATAGTATATATGAAATCTAAACTTCACATGTTTCAATGTGAGTGATATGAGAGATAAAGTATCCATTTATCTTATTATATAATATCACACCTTAAGATTCTCTATACAGATTTGAAACTAGATTGTAGAACATATATTTTTTTATTAGTAACTGTTGTTTCTTGTACCATTGTGGTCTTATGATAGGCTACACTACTTGTCCTTTCCCTGCAAGTGCCGGGTACACACCTTTCTTTCTTTCTCTCTTCACCCCTTATTTGTTAATGTTTTGAAACAAGATCTTTGTTTAAGCTTGCATTAATCTAACCTTGAAATTAGCTGATTGCTACAATCTGAGATTGTGTTTGTATGTATGTTGTTCTGTGCCATTTGATGCAGTGGTAGTGGGACAACGACCCCAGTGACGACAACACCTTCGACAAGAATCCCCACAACAACTAATACAAGACCCTACACAATCACACCATCAACAGGAGGAGGTTTGGGAATACCGTCTGGAACAGGCGGTATTAACCCGGATTACACAGATCCATCCTTTGGATTCAAACTCCAAAACCCAAGACTTGTATTCATACTCTTGTTCATCCTCTTCTTACCCTACTACTTGTTTAGCTAACTAAGTGATATGTGGGATCATGTGAGTGTGGGTCTCTCTACTGTTAATTGATGGAATCTTTAAAGAGAGAGAGACATTTGGGTGTAACTTGTTTTGTTCCATCTTTGTCCTAGTTTTCCAGCTGTTTCCCACTTGCTTCTGAAAAAAATTGTACATTTTGAGTTTAAGCAAGGAGACAGAAATATTTTAAGGTTAGCTTCACCGGAATTGTAATGACCGGGTAACTGAAGAGAGTAAACACTTGCCGGATAATCAAATCTGATTGTCAGAATTGACCCGCGACGGTTAACCAACCAAAACGAAAAGTAAAGGATAAAAAAGTCATTGTCTTGGTTTAATGTAAAAACTAAAAAAGGGCAAAATTGTCAGTTTTGGTTAATACTTTCACCAACCAATTAAAACACTCTTCTCAGTGGCTTTTTTTTTTAATTGATCGGATCCTTCAAGCAGCAGCCGAACACGACCGCCGGCGATTTTTCCGGTTTGTGATTTTTCTCGTCTGTTCTTCTTCCTCGCGATACAGATCTGTGATCCGAATCTTACATCGTAAATCTCTGCTATCGTTCGGGGTCTTGATGTTTCTGTTTCTACTTAGCAATTTTGTAGATCACGTGGATTCCTTACTTTTCACAATAGATTTTTAAAATCTATATCCATTGCATCCAGACTTTACATTTTAGCTCTTTCTTATTTGATGAAATCTATATAGAACTTGGTGTATGTATGTGAGGTTGAGGGTTATAGAACTTCTAATAGCTTTCTATGTACTATTCTCCTGCTAATTCGACCAAATTGTGTCATATTTGTAAACTTATTGGGCACTCTTGTTTTCTTGTGGTTTGTAGCTCCGAAAAGTTTAATGGAAGCATTAACTACTTCAAGAGTTGTGCCAGTTCAGGTTCCCTGTAGAAAGCTCTCATCACTTTTTGCTAATTTTTCCTGCCTTGAATTAAGGAGATATCCTTGTGGAGGGCGTGTGTCGATCATGAACCATCCCAAATTTCTCCGTCCAGTGACTGCTACTGTGCAGCCACAGGAGTTGTCAGCTTTGGGTCACGAAGGCAACGTTGTTCCTTCTAAAGGTAACCACTTCTCGTTACTTTACAATCTGTTGTGCCATGTTGACCTGAGATGCTGTTAAGAATTAACTGTTTTAAGATTTTGAACTGTTTATAGATTTTGTATGCTTTGCAGCTTAGTTTCTACTGTTGGTTGTTTGTTTTCTGAATTGCTAGAAATTCTTGATCTTTGGAGAAGTGTTGAAGCGGTATGCTTCGATGTGGATAGCACGGTTTGTGTGGATGAAGGTATTGATGAACTTGCAGAGTTTTGTGGTGCTGGAAAGGCTGTTGCTGAATGGACTGCCAGGTTTATGGTCCATCTCAACGCAATATACTAGGGCTCTGATGATTTTTGTCGGCTTTTTTACCTAAACATATTGAGTATTGCTTTCTTAGAGCAATGGGTGGATCTGTTCCATTTGAAGAAGCTCTAGCTGCAAGACTTTCTTTGTTCAAGCCTTCTCTTTCGAAAGTTGAGGAATATCTCGAAAGGAGACCTCCAAGGTACTGACCTTGCATATGTTGTTATTTTGATTCTTTAGTATGATGCGAGCTATTTCCCCTTGATTCACTCTGCTTAAAGAAAATCATTTCACATATAAAGATAATATTTGTTTGTAAGTGTTCCATTGGCCCAAGTTCTTGTCTTGAAATAGACTTTGAGCAAAAGAGAAATTAACATCTAGCTTGCTTGATTCTATGCATAAGATATACAGATTTCTTTCTGAAATGTGTTATTATATTGTGTTTCTTTGTTTTGTGGAGGCTTTCCCCTGGCATTGAAGAGTTGGTCAAGAAGCTCAGAGCCAATAATATTGATGTCTATTTGATATCTGGAGGTTTTCGGCAGATGATCAATGTACTCTCTCTATCTCTCTCACTTCTTTCGTCATGTTCTTTACTATGGCCTGTTGCATCAGTTCTTGTGTAGGCTACTACAATCATGGTGATAAGGTTTTGAATGAATTTCTTTTCACTGTAGCCTGTAGCATCGATTCTTGGCATTCCTCGGGAGAATATCTTTGCCAACAATCTTCTATTTGGAAACTCCGGCGAGTTTCTGGGCTTTGATGAGAACGAACCTACATCAAGAAGTGGAGGCAAAGCCAAGGCAGTGGAACAAATACGAAAGGTTCATCAAACTTTTATTAATTTGCAAGCTCCATATCTCTTGTTGAATACAACACTCTGTACCAATGAGACTTGGTTCTTTCCAGGGTCGTCTCTACAAGACTATGGCCATGATTGGAGATGGTGCTACTGATCTCGAAGTAAGCTTTTATTAACTGAGAATTTACAGATAACAATGAACTCTCAAATGTCTGAGTAACTAAAGTAATTCACTTGCAGGCACGTAAACCTGGTGGCGCAGACTTGTTCATATGCTACGCCGGAGTTCAGCTTCGTGAAGCCGTTGCAGCAAAAGCAGACTGGCTTATCTTCAAGTTTGAAACTCTCATAAACTCATTGGACTAAAAGCCTCTCTATAGTGATTATTCTCATTTATCTAAACTCATTTTTCATATCTCCAAATTTGTACCTTTTTTATTAAAAAAAATTGTGTGAAACACCATTGAAGCAACAAATGTTTTTTGCGAACTTTGGCCGCTTGATCTGTTTGTTCAAATATCACGAACGTTTTTATAACAAAATAGTGGTCTTTGTGAAGAGAAAACCAAACCACAGACTAATCAACCTTGGTGGTAAACATTTCTGGATGCCCAGTTAACGAACAAAGCCAAAGCCACCACCACCAAATCCACCACGACCGTATCCCCCACGACCACCACCATAACCTCCCCTTCTGGCGAAACCGCCGCCACCACCGCCACCACCACCACCTCCTGAATCAGCAGGATTCACTCCAATTATTCGCCCATCAAGTTCCTATTTTAGCAAGAAACTCTATAAATGGCGGATTGACAAAACCAAGCAAAGAAAGAAAGAACAATCCAGTTGGTTCCAGAAGCAGCAATGTAGTACCAAAACATTTCTCTTTTTGTTTAAGGAAAATGTGATTAACAAAGCATTAATACAAATGGTTTTATTTCGTATTTTGATTCTTTACTAAGAGAGTTTCTTATCAAACGAGAGACAGGACTAGCATTACAAGCTAGATGATAAATTGATAATATACAAAATAGTGTACTAGAAACTTATGTCATAAAGTCAGAAGATAGTAAGGGTACGGAAAGAAAACAAAGCGAGCAAGAAATTAGACTCATGACATGATGTATAGCAACTAAAAGAATCTGGAAAATTGGTATCACCTGATTATTCATACATTGCATTGCGTTATTAGCATTCTCAACTGAATCATATGTTACAAAACCAAAGCCCTTAGATATACCACTTTCACGGTCCAAAACCACTACAGCTGCGAAGAACAAAGTAAATATTAGTCAGAAATGAGAAGAAAACCAATGGAAAAATGATTTAGCTGCAAAAACGATAGCTACCATCAACGATTTTTCCGAAACTGCCAAAAGCTTCTTTCAAGAGATCTACATCAGTAGTTGGTGAGAGACCTGAAAAGAAGCAGCATATAACAGGATAAGACACATAATCCAATCAAACAGAGAAACTCAAAAAAGAAAACTCTTTCTCTAGAGTCAAGACAAACAGAAGTTTAGAGTCTTACCTCCAACAAAGAGTTTGGATGGAGTCAAAGAAAGATTGCCCTGTAACAAAGCGTTCGAAGCCTGCAATGCTCTAGGCTGCCTAAATATGTTTCCAGCTTTACTAAACAAACCCATGTAATGCATCTTCGTCAATCTGTAAGCACATTTTCAAGAAGACAATATCAAAAGAACAAACTTTAGAATGTAGATAGATTGGTGATCACAAGGTGAAAAACTCATGAATAGATCTGTTTTCTGACAATTTTTGTTTCCCGGATAGAATCACAAAGCAGTATCTATCAGAATCGAGTCTAAAGCTTACAACTTCAACTCACTAATCCCGCTCCTGATGAATCCATTCACTCAGAAACAGAGAAATGAAAAACAGACAAAACACATGTACAATCCAAATCAAATCCCTAGAGTTGGGAAGAGACGCATATACAAGGAATTGAGGAAAATAAGCAACCAGAAATTGAAAGATCTAGCAAGGATCAGCTAACGTAACTTTCAGAAAATAAGATCGAAACCAGAATTAACAGAGAAACTCAAAGCTAAAAAGCAAATGATTTTACACACCCTTTTTTTTTTAGTTTCTTTGTGGATGATGATAATCTCTGGAAGCGTCTTAGTTCTCGCCGGTAGTGATAAAACCCCCAACGTCTTTCAAGTCTCGCTCATAGTGCCAAAAAACCCTGGCTTTATGTACCGATTTGTCACGAGACAATCTAGTCCGTTGATTAATGTTTTGAGTTGATCTTGACCGTTGATTCAGCTGATCGGCGACAAAGTTGTAAAAGTAGCTTCTTTTGCTGTAACTTTTTTTTGTTGAACTCCTAAAATCTCCTTTCACTCTCTTCGCTCTGCTCAAATTATGACAATACTTCTGGGGATATTTGCTTCGCTCTCTTTTGAATCTGCTTGGAGCCGAACGTGGCTTTGTATTATTGATGCTTTCATCCATAAAGTGAAAAGTTTGACTTCCTAGATTTTTGTTCAGGTACCAAATCCTGAGAATGTTTCTTCTCTTTTCTTTTTCTCACTAATTTGATGGAATGTGAAATGTTCTCGGGGAAGTTCTTGTGACTTACTGAGACTTTCCATTAGAGCATATCTTGTGTTCTGTTCCTGTAACATACTGTCTATTCCTTTTGAAGTATATTAATGTGTCAAACTTGTCTTTGAGGCTGGTTTCAGTAAAACATAATCAAATGAATCACCAGACATAGAAGACACAGAAAGAAAAAGAGAATATTAGAGGATGTTTTCATGACTACTGACTTGTATTATATATACGGCTTTAGAATACAGTTTCAAAAAACGAGCTTATGAATCAATATCTACTCATCAGCGGAAAACGTTTTCTGTCTCCTTGAGTTTGCTTGCAGGCGACCAATCTCACCGTGCACGATCTCACTCACCAGATCTTTGAAGAGAAGCCTCTCCAAGTCGAGCACTAAACCCGGGATTGCATCATCAAAGTCTGTCCATTTCCCAGATCGGATTGCCATATCTTCATCCAAAATACATTTCAAGAAACCTTCTTCTTCTTCCTCCAACAACAAGAAGTTTTCTGATCTCTTCTTGGCTTGCTTTTGTAGTGTCTCTATCTCTGAACATAGCTCTTTCAAGAGATTTTGTGCACTTAAGACCCTCTTCCTCGCTTTAGCTTGCTTCATCCATGGATCTGCAGTGCTCTCAACATAAGCTAGCTTCTTTACAAGCATTTCATTAACAGCATCGAACACAAGTTTGCGGTTTAACTTTTCATTGCTGCTGTTGCTGCATCCTTTAGTTTGCTCAAGAACAAGGAACAGCTCTGGATTGATTGGGAGGCCTGAAGGGTGCAGTTGAAAAGTTGTTAATCCTGAGCCAAGGTCTCTGAGGAGAAGACCTGAGGCTAAAAGAATCTCAGAAATGTATCTGTGATCGGTGTTAGGATCATTGTTCTCGCATAGAGATGCAATGTAATCTTGGCTGGTTTCGTCATGGCTAGAGTTTAGTCTTCTTAGCTTTTGAACCAAATGCTCAACATTCTGAAGCTTCTTTCGGTTCATCTCTGGCGAAAAGCTGGTTGTTGTCTTTGAGAAGCTATAAGCTGGATTCCACTGGTCCTCCTCGCAATGTTCAACACCTGCGTCAATACGGCCATTAATACCTGTTACAAAATCAATTTCCAAGTCAGAAATAGAAGGAAAATGATTGAAAACATAAAACAATTTGCATTTTTCCAATAAAGATGTATATATAGAGGTCTTACTGCCTTCACAAGCTTGGTTTTTCACAGGAGATGGTTCGATCTCTCTGTAGATTGCTGCGTTGAGAACAGAAACTGGACTTGGATGTTCTGATGATCCATCTTCACTAAAAGTAGGACTGGACTTCTAAGAAAACATAAAAAAAATTGTAGAAAATTAGCAGTTGAAACTTTTTTAAGTACCAACAATTTAGCAGTAGCATGAGACACGGCAACTCACATTCTGTATTAAGTTTGAGACTACAACTTTGGCTGCCTCTATAACAGATGGACTCTTTCCACCATTTTTGATACTCACGGTGGCTTCTGTTTCATTCCTAGATTTATTGCTCATTTGACTAAGTTGGTCATCATTTTGCTGCAAGCTCCTCTGATCCCTGGGTCTGCTACGCCTACCACCAGGAGAAGTAGTAGAATCCATGGGTTGTCGGTTTATTTGTTTTCTTGATTTGCTTGAATCAGATGGAGAGGTTGGTGGCCGAGAACGCTGTTCATGCTCATTCTTCATCTGCTGCAATTTTGGACTTGCAGATCCTGAATTCTTTGAAGTGTTTTCTCTGGAAACCTGCGAAGACCTCACGTTTCTGCTGCTAGATTTCTTATCAACAGAACTGATACATGATTTAGCTCTTTGGTTTCCAGGACTACGATCTTTTGCTGCCTTTCTACTTGTTGAATTTCTTCTAGCGTTTACAGGTTCTTTACTGCAGGTCTTATTAAGACCTGATAGATTGTGAATGGGAATCAGAGATGATGAAGGAATACCAGATTTTTCAACAAGTCTGGCAGGTTTCATAATCACAATTGGGCCTCTCATATTGGATGGCACCACCGTGTTTCGCAGGTCTCTTGAATCATGGTTAGAAGTTGCAGAATCTGCCATTTCATAATCTCTTTGAGCTTCCAAGTTTATGCATTGTGGTTGCTTTCGAGTATCAAAGAGACCTTTTGATTGCATTGCCTCTAATATCTCTTTAAGAGCTCTAAGATCTTTTCCCGAATGTTTCAACTCGAGATCTTTCAATCTTCCCTCCATTGACTGTGACAGAGATTTCACAGACCTGCAGGCTTGCTTTTGCGAAAACTGGTTTCTATCAATTTGTTTCCATGGAGCTGGTTCAATGGGATATCTCAAACTTGATAAGGGTTTCATAACAAACTCAGAGCTTCTCCATCTTGGAGAAGAAGAAGAAGAAGCAGGGGCCTTCCCTAAGCTTCTTGGTGAGCTAGGAGAAAACCGAAGAGAACGGTTCAGGCTATTTTCCCTCAATGATCTTGAGAACGGATCACTGTTATCATCAAACATGTTTATTTTGTCTCTGCCCAAAGGAGAACCCGGTAATGTTTCCAAGCCCATTAGCTTTGCAACAACACTAGGAGGCCGTTTCGGGCTACCAGAAACTTTGTTCATGCTAGAGCTTCTACTTAAACTTTCAGAAAGCTTATTACCTGATTTGAGATCAACGTGGTCTCTACTGTCCAACGAAAGCTTAGGTAACTCTTTCAGCTTCTTCCCAGATTTCGACTTTCTGCGAGAATCAACATAGTAACGGGATGTGTCGTTCATGTCAACCTCATTGTAATAATGATGAGATGTTTTCCTAAGTTTGGCTAGAGCTCTGCAGGATTCATTGAAATCGACAGGCGTGGATTGCTTCAAACCATAGGGTCTTGGAGAATCCTCTCTTTTGTTGTGTCTACATACTTCAGAGAGCCCTCTAACTTCTCTATACATAGAATCTCTAACAACATCTCTAAGGTCAAGTCCCATACGTGTACCACTTCCTTGGCTCATTGCTGGATCACTTGTAGGAGATTCTGGAAAAATGACTCGGTCATCCGCGGAAATTTCAGGCTGAACTTCTCTGTTGACCTCAGAAGATAACGGAGAAGATGATGAACAAGACGATGAGAAAGATACCTTTGAAACCTCGGTTGATACCCTTGTTAGTTTCTCGCTCGATCCATTTCCGTTAATAATGTTTGAGTCTTGAAACTGAAATGCTGATCTTTGGTGATAAATTGCATCAACAGAGTCTCTTTCAAAGTTGATACTATTGACATGTACACTACCTGCATAAACAACACATAACAACAACAAAGTTTCAGAATCATATTAAAATTCTCTTTGTCAATAAACCCTAAACATAGCAGCTTCTGTAAATTTCAAGAGTCTAAGGTTAAGAGAAGTCAAAAGCTACCAAGAAAAAGCCACACAAAACCCAAATCAATTTAACAAAAAGAACAGACATTTCACAAACCAGAGCAATATTTTCTACTACAGCCGAGAAAGCACAAACCTTTTAGTCCTCACAGAAGAATCAGAGAAGACCTTTAAGTTCATGAAGAAACAAAGCTAATGAAGATTGAAAAAGACATATAGTTAAGAACGTTGTAACATATGACCACGTACAAGTCAACGACTACGAAACACGATCTAGAGCATTCAGCATTATTTATTACTTAATGTCATGAATTATGATTACCTAAAGTAAGACTTTTAGGCCGGCTTGTGAGAACATGGTGACGATCAAAGATTTGGAAAATCCCATTCATACATCCAATTTTCTTCTGCAGATCCGAGTTCTCATCTGCCAACGTATGCAGAAGCTTCGCAGTCATGAATGGTGAAGAAATCTATGATATATCACCTGAAACCAGGAAGATTCTCCGGCGAATCTCCGTGCTACTGACAACAAAAAGGAGAAAATTTGAACTCTTCTCTCTGTAGGTGACAGTGTGTACTCTTTTTTTTAATGCTTCCAATAAAACCTAATATTGGGAAAAACGTAAGCTTTCGTTATATCTCCATCAATAACAACCACCATTGAACCATAACGAGAATGACGCCACTTTCCATATTTCATATAGTTCCAAAAAGTTTCATCTTTTTATTAATTCAGATTCGAATAAGATTGGCTCTGACAATGCTCAATGTGAACGCCATTGCTCTCCAGCTAAATTACAGCTTAAAATCCTATCAACGACATTAAAAAATTCGCATTTTTTCTATAAATGGTAAATTGGGAAGTATTTTTTGTCTCTACTCGTAGCAAAAGTTCAAAACTTTTACCACTTTAAGCAGTGATCTTCGATTCTGATTCAGAATCAAAAGTCTAAAGTCTTAGGCTAACAGAAACCTATCGATCTATTGAACCCTATTTTCAACACCTAGATTCTCAAATCCCACTCAACCCCAAAGAAAAGATCTGAAAACTGGATGCCCCAGAAGAAGATCAATGATGAGAGAATGTACATTCAAGAATTTCACAAACCTACTAAGGTAGAGAAAGAAACCGCCAAGCCAATAAGAAGAATAATAAGAAACCGAAGAGAAACAAAGGAATCTCTGCAAAATGTTTTCTCTTGTTCTGCTCAGAGAACGAAACAAAAAGACAGCCACATAAGAACTTGTTTGACTCTTGAAGACTAAAAGCCTTTAGATTATCTTTAGTAATATAGTTTGTTTTCTGATGAATAATAAAAATAGAAATGAGAGAGATTGTTCATGAGAATCGGAGATACAGACGCTTTCTCATATCACGAATCCATGTGGGAAGTAGGATGTGATTACTTCTTTAGATGTCTCCATATGCATGTGACTTCTATCTTCTTGTTTAGATTTTTCACAAAATTATTATCCTTCTTTTTCTTGCCATTTTCGAAAATACATTGTAAGGGGCAATTAAATAAATGGAAAAAAAAAGGAAGTCAAAGTAAATGAGAATTATGTTTTCTTCTTTATGACTCTATGTGTACATTTCTTCATTGTATTTACTTGTTAGATAGTTGTTACATGAAACTTAAAAAATTTGTTTTTAAAATTTTTCAACAAAGGTTACATATAAAAGGGTTGACATAATCACATGCTAATCAACAATGAAATTAGTTGGATATGGAACTACATGCTTTAGTAGTTGGATTGCCAACTAGGACTAGTTTGACTTTTCTTTTACGTTATCTCCAGATTTTATTTTCCTACTGAATTGATCCACCCAACTCTAGCGCTACAAAGAATAAATAGAGCTCCATCAATACTGAGATAGAGACTATGTATTTAAATGTGGAACCAAACAATCACAAATCTAATACCATTCTTCTTGAAAAGATGATTTGGGACTCTTCTTAATCCCTCAAAACACCAAAAGACTCGGTAGTGCTTTTAGCAAAGCCCGTTAACTAGAGAGCAAGGAAGGATTTAAAAAACAAAAAAACAAAAATCATTTCGGTTTTAACTTAAAACCATAAAATAATCAATGGTAAAACCTTAGTTTACAAGAATGACTCCAGATTCTAAGATAAACCATTTTTATCTGGCAACTAAGCGAGTTCATTGTGCAAAATGTGAGGGGGGAAGTATAACATTGCTAGAAAGTTGAATTAAACAAAACAAAAAATCCGAAAATTGCAGAGAAGAAGAAAAGAAGAAAAAGAAAACAAAAGAAACCTAACTCAGAATTATCTCCTCATCATCCTCACCAGTCACCACGATAATCTAACTTAGATTCTAAATTAAACCCACCCTATCTCCAGACTAATGTACAGGAAAATAAATGATGTTGTTCATGCTGTTTTTCCTCTGTCTATAGCTGGGAATCTCTCATCTGTAAATCAAATGCTCAAAAAGAACAGAGTTAGACCCAACTGGTTTTAGATGCAATGGCTTCTTCTGTTCTTGTGTAGTCTAGTGGTTCGATCACAAGGACTTGGAAGACATTAGCCCACCTTTTTTTTTGTAGCTATGACTCTCCAGGTCCGGTCTTGGTAGCTCTATCATCTATCGTTATCGCATTTCTAGATTCTAAAGACGCTTCATCTGCCTGAGGAACTGATGATGGACCTGTATCTACAGTTCCCTGCAAAAAGATTTTCAGTATTTTACAGTCAATAAATTGCATAATCAGCATTTTAAGAGAAAGAAATGACTAAAGCCAGGTTCTTGAGAATATATGATTAAAGAAAAGGCACCATATCGAGTTGAGTTGCAACTTGGTTCTTGGCATCAGATGTAACAACAGCGGTTTCTGTTTCGTGTGGTGCCATTGCCACCGTGTTTACATTAACATCCAGAGGGTTGCTGATGGTATCAATACCAGCCTCCATGCCGTTTGATGGAGAATCTTTGGTTTCCATAGCATCAGCTTGATCCTTGATCAAAGTTCTTGATATCTTTGATCTGTTATCCTGATCGCCGTTCAACATAGCTGGCCTCTTTCTGTACAACAAATAAATTGATCACAAACAATGTACCCAACTGAAAACCCCGAAAAGAAGATGATTAATTTAACCACTCACCTACTAAAGCTTTGATCGGTCGCAAGAACGGAGCTGTGCTTGTTTGAAAACAAAACACCACGAAGCATTTTTCCGTCTATCATAGTTTCTATAGTGTAACCAACCTGGTAACTCTCGGTTATCCGGGCTTGAAACATCATCTTTCCTTCATTAAATTGGCCAGTGTTCAAACCAAAATTCCCTCTTCCTACAATAAAAGCTGGCATACACAAACTAGTGATTTTCTGCTACAGAAAAAATTCTACCTTTTTATGTTCCAATATAATGCTAGCACAGAGTCTGCCTAAACACACCTTGATGATCCATATTGATTCTGACAAGTGATTGATCGTATAAGGAACTTGCATGACTTTGTTCTTGGCATTTTATCTTCAATTGCTTCTTTAGAGACAACCTCCCTACATTCTGATCAAATCTAGCATCGTAGCCAAGACCTATTAACCGGAAATTAAAATGATTAGAAAGAGAAAAGCCCTGTCCAAATGTCCCTATGAATTACCACCTAAGAATCAAATTTGGCAACAAGTAAGTTAAAGAGGTTTGCAGTAACCTGTGTGTAAGTAGAACATGTCATCCAATGCCTCGAGATTCTTATTGCAGCCACCAACAATGACAAGAAAACCAGCTTTGTGAGGATCTAGACAAGCCCCTGCAGAAGAGAACCTAGCAGATGGTCCTTCTCCCATGGTGAGAACCTTGGACCATACACACGTATCTACAGGTACGAACAACAAAGAAACAAAAAAAATCAAAGTGAATATGCTTAACTATCGATTTCAAAAGACCGATCAAGACACAAGCCAATATAACACTAATACACTTTAGAAAGCTTTGTACAGGTTTCTTTCTCATGAAAATTGATACAATGGCTCATCTTAAAACCTTTAACTGAGCAGATTTTGTTTGGACAAGAAAATAGGGCAGGTCCTTACTTTTATGGAGAGAAAGGACCAAAGCCAATCTACCTCATAAGTATTATATATTGCTATGGATGCTTCAGCTACATACCGACATCAAGCACATAGAGATCATCGTAAAGATTCTGAGCATCCGTAAATCCTCCAAACACAAAAAAGTTCCTCCCAAGTGAAACAGTAACATGACCAGCTCGAGGTGTCAGCAACTGCCCTGAAGTATTCAGCTCCTTCCATATGAGTGTCTCTGAAAGTCAAAATGAAAATGTCCTTAAAGAAGAACTTACATTAACCTTCATATAGAAGACATACAATCGTAAGGTTAAAAGAAAATGGATTTAAGAACGCTTTTTCACCTGTATCAAGGATATGAACATCGGACAGATAGTAGTCATGTCCATCTTCACCACCTATAACAACAATGTTGTTCTTCCACGATGAGCAAGAGTGGCTATCCCGCGCAGATGGAGGATTCCCCATTGTAGCAGCCCGTTTCCACACATAAGTCTCTACACAAACGTAAAGCCGATTAAATTAGTTACCTCCCGGGGAAGACTTCCTTCTTTAAACGTCAGAAGTGTCTCGCCTAAAATTACTTGCATCCTCAAAAGTTTAGTACGAAAAGCATTTCAAAACCTCAACATTAAGGCAAGAAAGGAAATGCTTGGCACTTTTTTTTGTTTCAGAATCTATATAAGATTTCCATCAATGCATAAGAAATGATAATATGGAAAAGATTCACATGTCAATTGAAGAAAGCCATGAACAAAACAGTACCTGTGTTAAGTATGTAAAGGTCATTATAATAGATTTCTTCATTAATATCAGAAGATTTCCCACAGCCACCAAAGACAAACAGCCTTTTACCAACCAACGTAGCGCTATGACCTTCTCTTGCCTTAGGTCCCTCCCCCCTAACACTCGGGCATCTCCAAGTATGTGAAGCTACAACCACAAATGGAAACAAACAAACCAAGTGATGATGACTTCTTCAAACAGGGACAAGCCAAAACTTGAAATACACAAAGAAAAAGCTTACAAGTATCTAGAATGTGCAAATCGTTAAGAGGTTTTATTCCATCAGTACCACCAAACACAAATAGGTTGTCTCCAACTGTTGTACAGCTGTGACTGTCCCTAGGAGGAGGAGGTGCGCCATTTATCATTGGCTGAGTCCATATCTGCTTTGCTGCAACAAAGATCACCACAGCGAGAGAAATTAACCCATAACGGACCAATTCACAACTAGACCAATACAAAAAGTTTCCTCATAAGGGTCAAACCGAAATCATTCAAGTAAGATGAATTAAAGGACAAAAGCTTTAAATATAAAATGTGCATATAGAGAAATGGGGGCATTTCTGATACCACAATCTAACGGATAAAAACCTCATCAGAGTGTAATTTCTTATACTAAAGCAAACATGCAGGATGGATGAACAAAAGAAGAAAAGAAAAAAACCTAGATGATAGTCTAGAATCGTGACAGAGAAAGAAACGAAACGATTGAGATTAAAATCCGCCATTTTAGTAAACAGAGACAGGCAAAGTGGAAAGAGAACTAACCAGCGTCGAAAACATGGACTCGATTGGTTTGGCAATTATCTCTGCCATAGCCACCGAAAACGTAGAGAAAGCTACCTCCTTTAATGGCGTTACAAGTGTGTCCCCACCTTTTACCGGGCCCGAAAGAAGACTCACCGAGACCCACTTGTTGCTGTTGTTGTCGGACCCTTTCCCACCTCATTCTCCGGGCGACAAAACCTCCCTTCCGTTTAGGTGAGAAAGTGCGGGAAAATGGAAAGGGTCTTTTATTTTTTGCCGGAGGAGGAAGAAGATTTCTTATGGCGATTACAACTTACAGATGATAAAGGTACTTCCTTTTTTTTTTGCTTAGGGTATCAGAAAAAAATAAATTAAAAGAGAACAAAAAAAAAAAAACTGGGCGAAGAAGAGGAAACAAAAAGGAAGAAACTTTTTGTTTGATTAGTGAGTGACAAAGCGCGAGCTTCTTTACTTTATTACGTGGCACTTTGGTGATGTGTCGAGTTATTAGTGGTTGGTTATAAGTCTCTTAAAATAGTGAAGTGGGCCCCGAGGTTTAAGGAAATACGTTACAAGGTTCTTCTTCTTTTTTGTTTGTTTTTTTTTTTTTTGAACAATTTAATGTGCTTGGAATCATGTTTTACAATTTAGATAATAAACCTAAAATATCTACAGTATATTGTTAAGCAATGAATGAAGACGAGCGGACAACTGAGAAATTATATATATCTGCTATATATTATTTAGAGAGTACACTTATAAATAAATCTTACAAAATATTAATAATTACATCTCATTGTCATTACATCTAAGAACAAATTAAATTTTTTAATTAAGGGTATTTTAGTAAATTAATTATTATGTGACCATTTAATTAAATATTAAATTAATTATTTATAATTTTCGTTTTAAATATTTATTTATTTTATTTTGTTTGAAAAATGTTGAAAATAGATTTTGTGAAGATTTTTTTGATTTAATTAAATACACTAATTAAATTAAATTAATGTTGATTTAATTTTCCAAAAATAATATATTTGATATAGATTGCGATTTTTTGGAAGATTTTAAGGAAAAATTTAAACCGATTTAATTCTGTTTTTAGGTGTTAACAAAGATTCGATATTATAAAAATTGATATTATAATTTTTATAAAGTTTTGGAAGAATTACAATTTTCTAATATCTTGATTTTATAATTTTTGGATATTTTCTATAATTGCGATGTGCTATAGCACGTATTTGTTATTATTGAATTCGTTATGCATCTTACGGAATTGTCTTCATTTGAGACCTTAGTACTTTTATTTCTTTCTTTTAATACTGAAAATTTCTTATTTAATTCCCTAATTATCAAAATTATACCGAGATTAGTAAGTAAAGGAAAACAAATTCTGTTGTATGTCATGTTGTGTTCTTGTCAGTGTTTGATTAGAATTTTTAAGTTATCGGAACATTTCATTTGAATATTTAACATTACGTGTATTTTTGTTTGTTTACATATGTCAAACAATATAATCCTATTTGCATTTCCTTTAATTTCAAAAGAAGTCCCTTTTCTTCTTCTTTCTCCAATTTTAAGTCAATTAATTGTATTTTCAACTTTAAAAAAATATATTTAACTTATAGTTTTGACGGTAAAAACAGAAATATCATACCAAACTAATCTAATTAAAATTACTGTTTCAGGGTGGATCAGTCTAAAGGTTAGGTTTCAATGGCACAAAAGAGACCAAATTGCTTGGATAAACAGAAATGGTAAGCAGAGACCAAATCTTGTGAGCCACAATATGGTCTCAAAGACACAAAGTAGCTTTTTTAATCATTTAAAGAAAGATTTCTCTAAAGATGACCAAAACCAAGCAAGGTCAGGGTCAAAAGCGGAAGCGGCCTTTCCTAATCCGAGCCCAGGCCATGGCTGCAACTGCAGCTCCTCCCAAATGAGCCGAACCTGATATGTTACTGTTCCCCTGCAATGTCCAAATTGTTTGTTGTTTGTAAAGAAAAAATATCTTACGCTTACTATGATAGTTCCAAACAAACTTTGAATTTTTGCTATGTCTTATTAGATTACCTCTGTTATCCTTAAAATGTCTTTTCCTATGAGGAAGATACCCTGAAAGATAAAGAAGAGTAAGTTTTAATTGAATTAGGAAGAAATCTTTTAAGCTGACATGATTGAGCCAGAGAGCTTAAAACTTACAAGCAGCATTGCCGGAACTGGAATGATAAACTCTAAGTATAGAGTAGCTGTTGGGTGCAGGAAGATATCGAGCAGCATGATGGCATTCACGGCTCCACTCGCGCCCTTTTATACAACAGAAAATTAGTTCTTCAAATCATTCTCACTTGCATCCAACAAAATATATAACAATGGATCTTTATGTCAGATTCATGTTGAAATAGAATCAATGAAAGGGATCAAGAGTTAACTCTGGAAGCATTAATTTTCAATGTCTGATAACCAAATCAAAGATTAAATGTCACTGCCCTCTTATTCATACATACCAGTCCCGGGGTTCTCGATGGATCCCTCATGAAAGCTCCTTGGCCCTGTCCACCGTATATGATTAATCACCCAATATAAAAAGGAAAAGCCTTCCCACACAACATCATAGTTCAAATGCAAAACTAAATTATCTGAGGACCCCTAGCATGATTTGAGATAAAGGAAACTAACTGCACATTTTTTTTTTATGCTGGTTGCTCTATACCTTGGGCGATGTTGCAGCCAAATAAGCATGGTGAATCAAGTAGAAAACAGAGCCACCAAGCGCTCCAGCAAGGTACAGCTTCAAAAGGAATTGAGGACCAAAGTTTCTAGCGATCTAGCAAGAGAAGCCAAGAGAAGCATTCCGAAAAATGAAGAAGTAAGCGGTTGAAGGAAACAATTCACTATCTCTATCAAAACTTTTCAAAAACTAGCAGTGATAGGCTCAAGAGTGCTTCACTCAACAAATACAAATCATAAGAGAAAAGAAGTGTACACTGGTTCCAAAAAAGTAGAGTCCAATCATGTTTGAGACGATATGTCCAATATCAATATGACTGAATGCTGAAGTGATCAGAGTGTGTAGACGCCCACTGGTGAAATTGTCCAACGATATCTGCTCAAATATCAACCAACAAAGTCATTATCAACTTTATTACCAGCATTACATATAAAGACATCTAGAGCCTAATTCTCCATAAACAAGCATGTATTGGAACGTAATGTCTATAAAGCTGTAAGCTTTGAGGTCTAACCATGAAATTATTCATCATGAATCGTTGATCGAAAACACGCCACATCATAAACACAGCAGTGTTAGCTATAACTAATCCAAGAACAACGTCACGATCTGATAATCCTTGAAGCCAATGCTTCCTGTCAAATGTAAAAAACACCCATAATAGAATCTCAATAAGGTTGTTAAGAAATTTGGCGATGATGAGGGACAATAATATACCAGCCACGCCTTTGGAACCCAGAAAACCTCTCGAATTCGAAACCCTTTTTGGGAAACTGAGAACCAATGAACCCAACTCTGGATTCCACGAGATTTCCCAATTTCGTAGCTTTGTTCCCTAAAGCGCTCGAGAAAAGCCCACGAATTTTCTCCGATCGCCATAGCAGGGAAGGGTCAAAGAGGCTCACGGGAGGAGACGAGGGGCTTGAAGGAAGATAGTGTGTTCGAAAATGGCGGCTCTGGCTCGGTTTATAGAGCGAAGTGAAAGTTTGACGATTCGGGTGAGAATGAGTCGTTGGGTTCGTGATCCATTTAGTGAGACGCGAAGATGAGTCGACGACGACTCTACGGCAGAGAATCGCGTTCATTTTAAAAAAAAACTTCTGGAATAGTAAATTTGCCCAATCGACGAAAATCAAATGGCGAAACCTTTCGCTCTTACGAACTAAATGTTGGATATTTACTACTGGTATAGCAATTGAGCAGCTTTGATGTTTTTGTGTAAGAACTTTCTTGATGTTTTTGAAAGATGATGTGATAAGTTTCTAGTTTTATCGTTTCTATGTCACACAACATTGATGATAGTTTTTTAACATCCGATTCCCATACATTTCATGCTATATTGGACAAAACGATACATCGAGTTTTGTAAAACCGATAATGGTGAGGGATTTTTTTTTAGTCCAAACCATCATTAAATTATTATTTCACCATATTTCGTTATTATCCAAACCATTTTCTATAATGAGGTTGATCAACTCAAAAGGATTTATACAATTATAAGTGACATGTTTCTTCCCTTTTGCTCTTGGTGCAAAACAGAGGTTGCTCTGTTATATCTTTTTGATTTCGCATATTAATTTCATAATTTGTATGTGTCTTTGCATCTCTGAAAAAAACACCATTAGTTTATGACCAATAATAATCAATACATATAATGATAGGTACACTCAACAACAACAACACTTCAGGACCGATCCATCCAATGAAACTATACTAGCAAACAAAAGCAACTTATGCTATAAACCAGCATAAGGATCACAGAAGAATCAGAGAGTCATAGCTTAAAATCAAGAAAAGAAAAAGATCATTCATGATTTATTGAATAAAGAAAGCCAGTTCCTTTAAACTTCTCTTCCATCAAACCATCAATACGAGCCACCATCTCCGGAGTCAGATAATTCTCCCAATCCCCAACTTTCCCTTTCCTGAAATAAGCACTGTTGGCATAAACAGCAGGACGATCTTCTCTATCTTTCTCACCTTTGTTGGCTTCAAGATTCTTCAAAGTCTCAAAGCTACAAAGCTTCACTACTTTCTCAACAACCTTTTCTTCCTCTTCCTCCGTAGTAAATCCATAACCCATAAACTCAGCTAATCTCTTCACATACGGCAATGGATCAGCTCTCATAGTCTCGTACTTGAGAAACAAAATATGATTTGGGTTTGCTTTGTAAGCCTTCCAATACCCTAAAACATGATCAAGATAAGGACCGTAGGCAGATAAACCTTGACAATACTTATCAAAAGCTTCCTCGAGGCTAATGAGTGATCCTTGTTGTGACCTCTCCTTGTGAGTAAAAGTCCACATCGAGACAAATGTGTCTTTTGGGTCTCTCCAGATGTAAACAATCTTGCAACCAGATTTCACAACTGATTCAGGTAAGAGATCGTAAGGGATGTGAGTGGAGAAAAGCGTGTTTCCTTCGTCTTTAAGTACATCAACACTTGGGAAAAACGGGAAATCGATTTCGATGTAAGGGACAAACTCGTGTGGGTTGCGTTTGAGAAGAGGGTTTGTTGAATCGTCGAACTTGGAGCGATTTGCGATTGCAAAGGTTAAGGCTTTGAGCCAAGTTGTGCCGGTTTTTGGGTAGCTGCAGACGAAGAAATCACTGGGTCGAGCTTTAAAGAACTTCTGGGCGTGGAGTAAACCTTCGAGGAGAGGTTGTAGCCACCAGTGACCACCGTACTCGACGAACGGATCTTTTGGTCTCCAGCCATCTTTGTGAGTAAGCGTGGCGATGATTTCTTGGTAATGTTTCTGGTTCTTCTCGAATTCTGATGGCGACGAAGATGCTAACTCGTGATTCGACTCTGGTACGACGACGTCGTTTAGAGATTTGGATTCCATTTTAGAGAGGTTTTTTTTCTTGGCTATGTAATGATGAGATTACTCGTTTGCTATTGATACCAAAATTCGTTTGTTGTTTGTGTTATAATATATAGTTTGTTGTGAGAGATAGATAAGTAAGTAGGTTGGTGGTGACTGGTGAGGCTATTATTTGACCCACAAACGTGTTATATGTGATTTTCAGTTGCTGGTTTGGTGACTATGTTGTTTTTTTTTTTTAACTAAATAATGTATTTGCAATGAACAGATTTTATTTTAATGATATCGTGTATGTATGTTGAACTGAAATTTTCTTACTTAAAATAAAGATATTTTATTGTAATTGTAATGTATTTAAAAGTTTTTCTGCTTTTTTTTTTTAAACACTGAAGCATTCTTATTAATCAAGAGACTTGTAACCAAAGTACAAAGAACGATACCAATAGGTACCGTAGAGAGAAAGCTCAAAACAGGAGCTATAATAAAAAGGAAAGGGCTTAGCATAAGGAGTTTGATAAAGATGAGAAACGATCTCTAAAAAGGCATAATCTCTATAAAACATATGAAAGCTAGAGATTGTACCCGAAAGTCTCACAAGCTAAGTCCGGTTCAAAGCTTGCTTCCGTAATGAGGTTATTGAGCCATGATGGTCCACCAATCACAATGTATGATTGAAATCTATGATCTTTGGTGACACTGCCTGCAATTTCTTGGGCTATACGATTTCCAGAGTTAGGAACATGTTCTTGTTGGATAATTCCTAAAGTTTAGGGATTACATATTTTCTAACAAGTTGGTTAGAAATATGATAGGATTATAACAAGATTAAGATAAGTTCTATGGGTAGATAGATCTTATAAGATAAGATTGTAAGTCCTATAAATAAAGAGCTTTTGGAGAGTTCAATAAGGCTCAATACTAAGAGAGAAGTCTATTTGGAGAGTTGTTCTATAAGACTTAGAGAGAAAAGAGTTTAGGTTTTGAGAGAGTTTCCTAAACATTAATAAGAAAAGTTGTTCTTGTTATTTCTTTGAGTCTAAACACATGCAAAACTACATTTGATATCAGAGCGGTAAAGATCGTGTGACCGTGTGAGATTTCTCAAAAAAAATCTGAGAAGTTTGAGGGATTAAGAGGATCGAGTGAGATTTCTCAAAATCTAAGAAGCTTAAGAGACTGAGAGAAATTGAGTGAGAAGAGTTTGAGTGATTGAGAGGGATCGTGTGAGATCTTTCAATATATAAGAAGCTTGAAAATTCTTGTGATCGTGCGAAGTTTCAAGGTAGATCAAGGAGACTTGCGCCGCAAGAAAGAATAAGTCCGAGAAAATCAAAACCTAAGTTCATAAGGTTTTTGATCAGAGAAGGATATAAGACATGCATGGAAGGAGCGCGCTCACCATGGCAGCACGTGCAAAGGAGTCCAGCCCTATGTCAATTCAATGTCTGATGCTCACCACCACCTATTACACAGTGTGGTCGATGCGGATGAAGGTTACACTTCGGTGTCACAAGATTTGGGAGGTGATCGAGTCGGGATCGGATGATGAAGACAAAAACAACCTAGCTACAACTTTGTTGTTTCAATCCATACCTGAAAATTTAATCCTACAAATCGGATATCACAACAAGGCAAAGGACATGTGGGAGGCAATCAAAAGTAGATATTTGGGAGCGGATCGAGTGAGAGAGGCTCGCCTGCAAACGCTTTCTTCTGAGTTCGAGAGGTTAACCATGAAGGAGTCAGAGAATATCGAAGATTTTGCTGGAAGAATGTCAAGTATAGCCTCAAGATCAACGGCTTTGGGACAAAGCATTGAAGAACATAAGATGGTGAAGAAGTTTCTAAATGGATTGCCTAGAAACAAGTATATCCAACTTGTTGCATCTCTAGAACAAGTCTTGGATCTCAACACTACGGGATTTGAAGATATTGTTGGGAGGTTGAAAGCATATAAAGAACGTATAGGAGAAGAAGGTCACTGCAATGATCAAGGAAATCTCTTATTCACTTCTTATGATACTCAAAGCACCCGAGGAGGTTTCGGCGGCTTTCAAGGAAGAGGTCGTGGTCGAGGTCGAGGCAGAGGACTCTTTAATACACAACATCATCCAAACAATGCTGAAGAGCAGAATCAAGCCAAAGAAAAACCAAAGAAAGATCGATCAAAGGTCATTTGTTGGAGTTGTGACAAACCGGGACACTTTGCGTCATTGTGTCCGGAGAAAACTCAAAGAGGTCAAGAAACAAATATGGTGGAGACTAAGGTGGCCGATGCAGCACTCTACAAGCATGAAGTTGTTTTCTTGAATGAGAGAAACATTATCCCAAGAAAATACGAAGAAGAGAAAGACGAGCTAAGTATTTGGTACTTGGATAATGGAGCTAGCAATCACATGACGGGTAATCGATCATTCTTCTCTGAGATGAATGAGAAGATAACAGGGAAGGTGAAGTTTGGTGATGAATCTTGCATTGAAATCAAAAGAAAATGTTCAATAATTTTGCAAGGACAGACCGGAGAACAAAGATTGATATCCGATGTCTATTTTATTCCGGATCTTAAGAGCAACATTATTAGCCTTGGACAAGCAACAGAGAATGGGTGTGATGTAAGATTGAAGGAGAACTGTCTCACCATACAAGACTACAACGGAAGGCTTTTGATGAAGGTAATTAAATCTCCTAATCGCATGTACAAGATTAGCCTAACAGTTGGAATTCCGGTTTACTCCATGACAAAGGGAGAAGATGGTAGTTCGGGTATTACTATGTTTTAGGGGAAAACCATAGATAATGGAACCAGACCATACATAACCAAGGAAGAGCCTCTTGACGGATCTAACAAAGAAAACAGAGAAAACAAAGAAGTTGATGGAACTGGAACACGTGACGAGCTGTTCCAACAACCTGATGAACCTGTCTTTAGAAGATCAAACCGTGAGACAAGCAAGTCCAAGTATCTTGAGGATAACGTGTTGTTGGCAGGAGATGAGTTATTCTTAAGCATCAATGAAGAGTCAAACTCTCATCAAGAAGCTGAAGACTGAAAGGAGTGGATGAAATCAATGAAATCCAAGATAGAGTCTATCAAAGCTACATGGTTTCAAGACCTTCTACACGAAGTAACGGCAGAGATCGAGGAGCTGAGAGTAGCCGATTCTAAGGTAATGCATGAAATGGAGCGAGTGACTAACAAATCATATGCTCAGCTAAAGAAGAAGAAGGAAGAAGCGCTTGAGGTGTTGAAGCACTTTGTCATTTACCGTGACGGAGAAGAAAGAAGCTATACCAATGGAGGAAGAAAAGCTCATTGGAGAAGACCTCCCTAATTCAAGCTTAGGAATTAAGGGGGAGATTGTTGGATAATTCCTAAAGTTTATGGATTATATATCTTCTAACAAGTTGGTTAGAGATATGATAGGATTACAACAAGATTAAAATAAGTTCTATGGGTAGATAGATCTTATAAGATAAGGTTGTAAGTCCTATAAATAAAGAGCTTTTGGAGAGTTGTTCAATAAGGCTAAAGACTAAGAGAGAAGTCTATTTGAAAAGTTGTTCCAAAAGATTCACAGAAAAAAGAGTTTAGGTTTTGAGAGAGCTTCCTAAACATTAATAAGAAAAGTTGTTCTTTTTTTAGATCTAAACACATACAAAACTACAGTTCTAACTTCCACTCGCCAACAACTCCCACAAAACCTAAAATGTCGGAGAGTAAATGTCGAAACAGATGACAGGTCTGCGGGTGAAGAACGGCAGTCACAGCTTCATGGCATGTTGATTACTGATAGCATGTTTTCACATATAAAATTTGTTTGATATCAATTTTCTATAACACATGTCAATTTTTTATTGGTTTTTCTCAAAATCCGACGTGAATATAACAACATGAGAGGAGAAAATCACCTTATATTTTGCGTATATATTTTTCTGCTTTATGTGTATATTCTATCTATAAATACTAAGATATATCTATCTAATCCATCATCTCTGTAGTCTCAAGTAGATAGATAAGACCGATTCCAGCTACACCCTAATCGATAATTACCACCGAGGTACGTATCACCAACTTCATCATGTATAAGATTTCATCTTTGAAAGATGTGTAATAACAGTTCTGTTTTCTCAATCTTTGCTTGTTTTCAGATTCTTTATGGACCAGAATACGCGTACGTGATTCTGCATATCCGAGAAGAATTAGGATTATCAAAGACTGAATCTAAATTGAAGTTCTCCGTAGCCAATGTCTTGTGTTCATATATTAGTCCATCCGAAGACGCCAGAGAATCCATGGAGCATCCGAGACCATATAGCGAAAGCGATTATAGTGATAGCTTATCCTCATCTGGAAACTATAGACTGGGAGGGCTAACTTGGGACTTGCCAGAAGGAAGCAAAATCGAGGACTATTTACTTTTCTGGATCGGTTCTGTCAATTCAGCTTTCGCCAATGTAAATTATAATTTATCCAGTTGATGTACCGGTGCTATTGCAGATAAGTACTTGAGGCGAATAACGTAAAACACACAGACAAAGGCACATTTTTGTTTTTTTTTTCTAACCAACTCTCACATCTGTGCAACATTCTCTCTTCTAACAATAATATGAAGCCATTCAAACTAAAAAAAATTCAGATTCTGACTTGATCAGTCAAACAAGAATTTTTCTTTGTTATCAAGTGAACTTCTCAGAGTTACTCGTTCTTGTATCCAGACGCCTTCCCACTTCTCCCAACTATATAAGGCTCGGGCAAAGTGTTATCACTGTTTATCTCCAAACCGCGATAAGCACGGCTGAGGAAATACTCGGGTCCTGATTTTGCAATGGTTTGTTTAGTGAGTGAGTTATGATCCTTGCCTCTCAATTGCAATGCTTTCTCTGCAGCTTGTACCAATGGCATCACCTCTCCTGTGTTTTCTTCTCCATTCCTAGCTTGATCTGCAGAAAGTAGCACACTGTTTGTCAAAATCATGGAATCAAAAATGGCTTTTGTTGATTGAGCAATGTAACTAGCTTCAATGATACCGTTTGTTTTGTGATCTTCTACATAACCACCTTGAAAGAAGGAGAACCGTGGCTCCTCTGATCCGCTATGTGCTTCTGATTCTGATTTCACAGAGTTAATCACATCTTGGAAATGCATTAGGTATGCACCTGTCCATTCACTCCCTCTGTGGAAACAGAAACTCCAAAGACACCGATTAAGGAACTCGTGGATCGAATACAAAAACTACAAAGATTTTCGCATTACAATGATTTCTCTCTGTGCCTGCTAAAAGCAAGATTGGCTTCGAATGGAGTCATGACAGGGGACATGAACTCTTTGCTATCTAAAAGAGCGGTTTGGACACATGATATGTAGATGAAAACATCGCACTAAGAAAAACACATAAGCCAGAAAAAATATATTAATCATTTGACATATCTCGCTTTGATAATTACAGCTGAATGACAAGCCGTTGTTTAACTTACCTCGGGGAAGTTTGCAAGTTTGGCCGGATTAGGCCGTCCCATGGCAAGAATGTAGGATTTTTTTCCAGCTGCAGATATGAGTGCTTGCATATGGTGAATCATATGAAGGTAACCAGCTGCATTCAATGCCAAGCAATATTAGACATTTAATGAGCTTATCAATCTTGACATTACAAATGCAGAAGAATAGGAACTTACCAACACCAAGAGTCCCCACCAAAATACCAATGATATTCGCATCCTTAGCTTTTTCCACCAAGAAATATCTGCAACACATCAGCTCGAATGAGGACTAGATCCATAGAGATAATAAAGAAATCAAAAGGATTGATAAAGTTTGATATTGTGATGTATGATGTGTGCTAGAAACAAGTGATTATACCGTCGCTTAAGTATCCTTCTTTGTTGATAAAATTCCGTCACCAAATAATCTTCTTCAGCATCATATCTGACTAAGACCAACAAACAAACATAACCAAGAAAATAAGCTATTCATGTCTTTGTCAATCAATTAGATATTTGTTTAAGAAAATGGACAGTAGTAAGTTACTCAAACGTTTGACATAACCAAGAACTAGATAAAAAATTTCGATGGATAAAGGCATATACCTATGCCACAACCATTGAAGGTCAGTACTACATTGGCGAAAGCTGAATTGTCAGAACTGATCCAGAAAAGTAAATAGTCCTCGATTTTGCTTCCTTCTGGCAAGTCCCAAGTTAGCCCTCCCAGTCTATAGTTTCTAGATGAGGATAAGCTATCACTAGAATCGCTTTCGCTATATGGTCTTGGATGCTCCATGGATTCTCTAGGGTCTTTGGATGGACTAATATATGAACACAAGACATTGGCTACAGAGAACTTCAATTGAGATTCAGTCTTTGATAATCCTAAATTCTTCTCAGATATGCGGAATCACGTGCGCGTATTCTAGTCCATAAAGAATCTGAAAACAAGCAAAGATTGAGAAAACAGAACATGTTTATCAATATCTATTTCATAAAGATAAACTAGCCTCACATACCATAATAGGCTTATCGCTATTTGACGCATAATCTATCAAATGCTTAACGCAGCTGGAGACGTTTATCGAAGCTTTCCCGAAAACGAAGAATGCTGGAAGAACTGATGTCCTGCAATAAATCCTCAAAAAAAGACATTGTTCAACAAGGGAAGTCACAGCAATTACACATATCAAGAACA
The DNA here is from genome assembly GCA_018361395.1 of Boechera stricta. NCBI lineage: Eukaryota > Viridiplantae > Streptophyta > Magnoliopsida > Brassicales > Brassicaceae > Boechera > Boechera stricta. The sequence continues at coordinate 2,372,944 of CM031539.1, read as the reverse complement.
AGGTTTATGACTCACGGGCTTAGACATGTTTGACCGTAATGAACAACACATTCAGCATCAATATGCAAAGCTCCAACTTCATCAATGCAGCAACTACCATAAGTTGTGTCCGCCATTACAAAGAACCTGACTTCTCTGTCAGTAAGCAAACAAGTTTTGCTCTTAAGAGCATTCACGACCTTAGTCGAATCCTTTAACAACTCATCCGGGAACGATCACAGAAACAAGACAGAAAAAAACTAAGCTTTATCATTCCCATATTCATTAAATTAACAATTTTAGCTAAGAAACAAAATCAAAGTTCATTCAGAAACTGGACTCATTCATTAAGTTTTGTTACCTGTAAAGCAATTCTGGTGAAGCTTTTGCTGATAATGAACTCCGCCGTACGATTAATCTGATACCTTGATTCGAATTCCAAATCCATAGATTAATCCCAGGAAATTATCAACCTTTCCGGACCTGGATGGGATTTGCGGCTGAAGAAGAAACAAACCAGACGAAGAAGAGTTATGATGATGAAACGGTGCCGTTTCGGTTGAGCCTTACCTTATCCGAGTAATTAAATTATAGGTATATCACCGGTTTAGCTGACATTTAGCTCGGTTTACTAACAAATTATATCCGGGTTTTTCTCGTCGTACCACCGGTTCATGCAAAAAGGTTTCGAGAGGGATGAACATGAGCATTTGAATATTGGTCTGGTTGGGTTTGTTCTTTTTTGGGTGTCTTTTGGTTTATTCATATATCAAATTAGAACCAACATTCGTGTAGTTCGGTTTTCTCAAATTTTGGTTCAATTTGGAATTTAGTTCGGTCGTGTATAGTTAGTTTAGTTTATCTTCACTTTGGACCAAGGCAATTGAATCTGAGTAATTTTCCATGAATTTAACTAGGATCACGGTCTCAAACTAGCCTCTCTTACTAGGGTTTGAACAAAGAGCATAACATGACCAATTATTGTGTTTAACCACTAACTTACCCAAAACATCAGTTGGTATTTCCAATGATATTCATTTCATCTTTTTTGATAACTTTCCAAAAATCTATTATTATTATGTATTTATATGATTAAATCTGGTGAGTGAATTACTCGGTGGCTAGTTAAAAAACAAAAGTTTTATATCAAAATTCTGTCGATCACAAACTCTTGATTTATTATTAAATAGAAAATAAAATAAAATAGCTCTCTCTCTCTCTCTCTCTTTCTCGATTCCTTCTAGATTCCTTCTAGATTCCTTCAACTATTGTTTTATGTCGCTGTCGTTGTTCGTTTACATACAAACGTGTCTTATGTTATTATGTTATTATAGTTGGTATGAATGGTTATCTATTTTAGAGTAATCTCTTAGAGGAATTTTTCCCATTTCAAAACATAATGGGAAGTTTTTTTAGCATTGTTTCAGAGAACTCAGAATGTAATCACTTGTAGAAGCCCTGACCTTCATTTGTTTAGAGAAAACATTGGAGTGAAAACATATGTGCCATGATACAGGAATGACCTCTCCAGGGCACATGAATAACTGTGCTCAACAACCTAAGGAAAATGGCACATGCGTAGTCAGATTACTGAACGTGTAAAGGAAATTCCATCGGAGACACAAAAATTTTGGAACTCTCATATGAGATTACTAATGAAGTAATGATACATTTAGTACTAGTTGATTTACCTCATCGGGGAGGAGATCAAATATCGTCTGCAGAGGCCTTGTCAAAAGACAGGATCGGTCCAACTAAAATAGTGCCCCGAAGCGAAAAAAAATTTGGGATCCCTTAAAGTGTAAAAAAAAAATCGTAAAGAAAAACCTACTTACCGTTTTAAGTTTTAAACAAATATCGACAAAAAAAAACCAAAAAAAAACTACGTAGTAAATTTACCTCAACAAACTCACAATCTATTTCTTCAACCATAGTTCTCTCGATTGATGATAAAGCTAATTCGTTCAATCGTTCTTTCGACATAGTAGACCGCATATAATTCTTGATAAGCTTTAGTTTGGAAAAACTTCGTTCGGCCGATGCAACTGACACTGGAGTGGTCAACATTATCCTGTAAGCAATTGATGTATTTGGATAACAACCTTCCATTTTTCTTAGAAAGTCCAACACATCAATAGGCTTTCTTAAATCGATGATAATACTGTACTTTTAATTCTGAAAATAAATCGTCACCATCTATATCAGATTGTGCACCATTTCTCAGAGAAACTTCAAGGTTCATGCACGATTCTCTCAAATTTTCTTCACCTGTTGATATTATCTTCCTAATATCAAACAAAAAACCAAAAGTTTTTTTCATAATTTTGGAATTTTAACCTCGAAGAGAACTTAAAGCTTGATCCATGAGGGCGATAAAGTAATCAATTCTGAAATGCTCTTCTAGCGGTAACTCAAGATTTTCATAATCTTTCTCAGGATTCTCATCAAACTGCTTTTTTCTTCTTATGATGCGCCTTTTTCTCAAGAAATTTGGTTTCAATCTCCATAGCTTCTGCAATTTTTGTAGCTTCAGATTTTGCTGAATCAAAACCAGTTTCCCGATACTTCTGAAAAAACGAAACTAACCCTTTCAACTGTTCAATGGCGACATTCATATCAATGTTTTCTGACTGTAAGGCTTTGCTCACGGCATTGACAACAGATAACCATGCCAAACAAAAACTCGAAATTTCCAATACTGTGTGTTTCACTTAGTGCTAGAGATTCTACTTCGTTTTATGTTTTTGGATCATCACAATCTTCTGCCAAGGAAAGTAAATCATCTCTTATTGCAGGAGCTTGGAATCGTATCGCTTTGACACTTTCAACACGACTCTCCCAACGAATTTGAGATAAAGACTTAAGTGTTAGGCTTTTTACCATCTCTTTGAATGTATACCACCTGTTTGTTGAAGATGAAAACAAATAATATATTTGTTGAGTAATACCAAAAAACGACACTGCCCTTTTTGAAGAAGAACTTATATCGCAAAGCACAAGATTCAAGCTATGACAACCACAAGGTGTGTAAAATGCCCTTGGATTAATATATCAAGCAACCTCTTTTGCACTCCTTTATTTTTTCCTTTCATATTAGATCCACTGTCATAACCTTGACCTCTGACATCATCAATGTCCAACCCCAAATTAATCAATGTCTGTTGAAGTGTAGAGAAAAGTCCCTCTCCAGATTCATCATTCACTATAAGGTATGTCAAGAAAAATTCTTTGATTTTAGTTGACGTTGAAGACACATCGACACATCGAATAACCAAAGTCATCTGTTCTTTGTGACTAATATCTGGAGTACAATCAAGAATCACTGAAAAATATTTAGAAACCTGAATCTTCTTTACGATCTTACTTCTGATATCATTGGCCAACAGTTCTATCAACTCATTATGTATTCTATGACTAAGATAATGAGAATATATTTCTCCTTTTTCAATCCGTTTGACATGCTCCCTCATAACTGGATCAAACTCTGCAATCATTTCAATAAAACTCAAAAAAATCCCATTATTATCTTCCCCAATCTTATCACTATCTCTTTCGAATGCTAAATTATTTTTAGCAAACGTCTTCACCACAACAACAATTCTCAATAATACTTCCCTCCAATGATTCTTCTCTTTCATTCTTTCTTGTTGAGCATACTTATCAAACGTTTGATCTCTCTTTAGCCTGACTTCTAATTCCGTCCAACGAGTCATACAAGTAATGTGATCATGATTACTTTCGTGTTCTTTAAGCCTCTTTGAAAGATTTCTCCAATCACTATACCCAGTGGTCCCTAATAGGATAACCTTGTTCTCACGTCTAAACAACTTGCAATAAAAGCAAAAAGCTTTATCTAAAGATTTTGAGTAAACTAACCATCTTCTATCTTGCTTCTCTCCGTTGACCATAACTCTTGTATAGAATACATGAGAGAAGTGTCTTCCAATATCATCCTTAGGAAATCGATAATCAGATGGTAACCTTATCGTAGGTCCTTTTTCAACTAATAGATCTCTCATTCATACCAATGTTTTTCCAATTCCCAGGATCTGAAATATCTAACACTGGCTCTTCTCCTTTTTTACTTTCATCTTCATTCTCAGCAATATCATCAACGTCTTCTTTATTTATTTCAGTATCAGAATATACTTCACAATCATCAACGTCTTCTTTATTTATTTCAGTATCAGAATATACTTCACAATCATCAACGTCTTCTTTATTTATTTCAGTATCAGAATATACTTCACAATCATCAACGTCTTCTTTATTTATTTCAGTATCAGAATATACTTCACAATCATCAACGTCTTCTTTATCAGAATATACTTCACAATCACTACCACTGGTGGTAGGATTTCCAGGTTTTTTTAAAAACCTTAGAAAAGAATTTTCTTGAGATTTTGCAGAATCTTCTCTTCTCTTCTTCTCTTTTCTTTTAGACACCCAGGTTTATGTGATCTTTTACCAAGAGTCATTATCTAAAGATTAACATATAACAAGAGAAGCAAAATTGCAAACATTAACAAATTGAAATTTTAAAACATTAAATAAAATCCTGTTTAAATCCCGTTTAAATTGAAAGAAGAGAATTGAAATAGAACAATTAACCTCAACTGTGTAAATCCCTTGTGATTTTGGAACTCTGAAGGTTGTCCTTAAGTTCTTGAAATAGATAAACTCCCAAAAATTGTGAAATTTTCCCACTCGTGGTATGATCTTCCTTTGATGAGAAGAAACTAAGAAAGCTTTGATCGGTGAGATGAGCTCATTCAGCTTGATGCTACTATGGATTTTAATTTTAGGGGGTGCTTCATCAGAAAGACTAAACTCGTTTCTTTCGATGTTTAGAGATGTAATAGACTCTTTGTCTTTCGTCAAAAGAAACTAGTTATATTTATTTTTAAGAGGTGCTAATCAATGTGGTTCTGAGATATTATGGAGTGCCACATCAACTTCACTAAATTCGTCAATAGCTCGATTGACTATTGTTTTTTTTTCTTTTTAGTTTAGTGTTTTGATTTTTCTTATTTGGTTTCTTTAAATGTTTTTTTTTTGCTTTTAAGAAAATAGAAATAAATATTTTTCTACTCAACCTTTTTAAAACTAAAAAAATTAAGGGCTCTTTTAAAACTAAAAAAAATGGAGGCCCTTTTAAAACTAAAAATTTTGGGACCCTATTAAAACTAAAAAATTTGGAGGCCCACTCTTATCTTGATAACTCTTATCCTGCTTATGATATGGACCGGACCTGACTTTTTATGTACAATTGTTAGGCCTTGCTGATCCAATGTGACCCTTCTTTTACAGGCTCCAGCATATCCAGTTACAGCCCTACCAATCAAATCCATTTTGTACAAAGTTTTAAACCACAAAGGCTATTTTTTTTTTGATGAATTAATTTTTTTTTATGAAGGCTATTAGATACCAAGTAAGAGGTGTGGTTTCATCGAAAATGAAAAACCAGCCAAAGGCAAGAAGCATGTTTAGGTAGAACTGGCTGATTACCTAGGAGCATTTACGGGTAGTTTGATTGCATTAATGTTAAGGCAAACCTGACAAACAAAATTAGATTAGCCTCTAAAGAGAAAAGAAGTATTGGATTAAAACCCTTAAGAAACAATATACAAACGGAAACTAAGGAAAAACACACCTGCCAAGTTTATCTTTATGAAATAGATATTTACATTTTAACTACAATCCTTCTCTGGATTTTCATCATCCTCAATGCCAAGGCTGAACCCGATTGGTTCCAGTTCATATAAAGGTATGTTGCGACGCCGCTCACCGGATTTCTCTCCTACTTCCCAGTTAGTTTTATCACTTAATCGGATCGTAGGCAACCAGTCTTGACTCACCTTACCAACATCTAACTCAGCTTGTTTGTAGGTATCCCACGTTGGAGGATATTCTCTATCAATTAAAGCTGTCAACGCATCAAAACCAGAGTCAGCGTTATCCTCTTCAGAAACATGTGGGCCGGTAACTAAATTTCCTGTTAAGTCAGCTACGTCCTCAACATAACTATTCCGTCCACGAGTTCTTCTTCTCCTTTTCAAGACCCCGGAGTCATCCACTGGATTCCTGTCCACTGTGTCCATAACAACTAGCTGGGAAATGTCCAGCGGCGAGGTTTATTCAACTTCGATCAGTTCATGTACGTGAAACGAACAAACCTTTCAATTTGGTTGATTGGAAACAAAAAGGTGATGTCACCTATGTAAGCTTTCAAAAAGTGTGGTAAATTTTAAGAAGTAATAATCGTTCTTATAAAAACAAAAATTATGTTTTTATTTATTTTGGTGTTTATTTGTTTGTTTAAAAAGAAGAATAAATATTTATTTTGCTTGGAACCCAAAAAAATTGATTTTACATGAATTGGTAGGAGATAAAAGTTTAGATTATTACCGTCACACCACTTGAATCGTTAAAGTTGATCAAATTCTTTATGACATTCTATGTGCGTTCTTATGTTTGATGTTTCTATGTTTGCAGACAATGTTTAGATTATTTACTGTCATGTCATTTCGATTGTTCAATAAGCCTCTCATTTGATTTACTAAAGGGAAGTTTTGCTTTGAAAAATTATATATATAAACTCGCCAAAAATAACTATCCCTGTAATCTATTCAACCGTAAGTACATTATGGACCATCTAATGTGTGATTATAAGTTTCTCTTCAGACCATAAGAAGAAAACAACAAGCCTTCAGAAGGAAATTCTGAATGTGACAAACTTTCTGAGATCTACAATATTCCAAAAAAAAAAAGAATCTTCAAAATGTATAAGAAATCAAGAATCTTCTGATATGGATTAGTCACAACTCTCTGAGTCTTTTGCTTTAAGCTGTGACACAATCTTGTAAATAAGGATGGCTCGAGTTCAAAAACTTTAACCAGAAAGGTTTATACCTACCAATGGCCAGCTTTAGCCAAGGCTTCATATAGCCATTATAGTGAATCACAGCTGTCGTTTCAATGAGGCGGTTATCGATGTTCACATCGTAACCTAAACCCAAGACATGCCATCTTCTGTCCAGTGGCTCTGTAAGACCATAGAAAGACAGTAGACCTGGAGGGAGTGTCCCGAGTTTCCATAGCGTTCGTTCTCTATTCTGCTCTTGCCAGTAATGATACCGAGCAGTCACGTTCGCTTTCCTCCAAGCGATCAGATCAAAAACGTTCATGCCAAAAGCCCATCCACATGCTTGTGGGTCAAACTTTGAGCTGATGAGAGGGTTCGAGAAATTTAGATACTTGTAATAACGGTGAAAGGCTTCAAGACATGTTTCCACAGCTCCATTGACGTTTCCATGGAGATCCAAGGAGAAGAGTGGAGTCAAATCTTTCTGAACAACAACATCGTCGTCTAGGAAAACGATCTTCTCTAGCTGTGGATAGATCTCGGGAATGTAAAATCTGAGATGGTTCAGTAATGACAAGTACTTTGGGTTCCTCGCTTTTGGCTCGGAAATCGTTTCTTGACTTGTCTGTTCCCCAAAATAGTACGCTCTTGCATCTGTGTCCAGCAGTTGCTTAACAACAGGCGAATATGAAGCATTCAACCAAGAAAACTCCTCTATGCTCCTGATCTCTATTGCTGAGCCCTTGAAGTCATTACTTAGAAACCAGGCCTGCATAGCTTTGTAGCTCACTCGATTTGTCACTATGTGGAAAACAAGCTGTTTCGGATGATCAGCATTTGAGACGGTTGAATTAACAACAACCGAGGTGGCAATCACGTTATCCGAGAAGATGCAGAAATGGTAGAGGTTGTTGTCAACAAGTCTAGGTGAGTTTCTGTTCTCATCTGCCAGTTCATGGCGAGATGGCTCTATTAACCAATCAGATGTGAGCTTGATCATCACACAGTGGAGGCTCTTTGGTAGTGCCTCGGCAACCAATTGCCCAAATATTGTGGTTTGAACGGTAGCTGCATTTGCACGCTCTTCAAGGGCTTGGATGTGAGATTTCATGGTCATCATTGTGGTGGCTATGTCATAATGTGCATCTTGTGCTTTGTAGATAAGAGCTGATAGACCACTAATAATCGGTTTTGCCTCATCTAATGAAATAGGTTGTCCTCTCATTGCTGCTTTTGAGAGCAAAAACTGACAACTTCTGATCTTAGAACTCAATTCCCAAGCTAAATGAAAATTATTGTGCTCTTTGGCTATAAAAACATAAGCTTTGGCAAGCGTCATTTGCTCTGCTAACTGCCTAGAGAATGAGGAAGCACTTGTGACCTCTTCCGTGAAGTTGAAACGAGGAGGAGATACCTTTTCGATTGTCGTGTCTCTCTCCTATCAAAGACAAAGATCAGAGTAAGTTTTCCAAAAGGCAACCATCGAAAGAACCAATCTTACAGAGTGAGTATGATACAAAAAATTGTCCATATCCCCGAGACTGTACATTGTGAAAGAAAAGACTTTGTTATCAAATCCTGGCTTGGCTAAGAAATTTCAACAAAGTTCTCACGACATTCGTATTGTCACGGCTGTAGCATTTCTCAATCACAGAATATTTATTGTATTCATATTCCCCTCAGATGTTTCCATGTTTAAAAAACTTGGAGAAAATCCATTATGAAGACTCATCCAATGTCAGTTTATCATTCGTAAATGAAATTAACATGAACATCACCAATATCTGATATAACTACTGCATGTCCTTCTAACAGTGTTATCTTTCCAAAATACAGGCAATCAACTCTTGACTATTTCTTGTGTTTAGATCGAACATAAACAATAAAGGTATAGATATTATCAAGAAATTTTCAGTCATGCAAGCAAGAGATTAGTCTACGCATCTTACATAAGAAATGCTTGTGTTTTATGAGCTTTTGCACTCACTCTAAGAAAAAAATCAAACCGAAAGCAACAAACAATATCAATAAGAAAGTAGAAAAGCCACAATACTCAAACATGAAAAGCTTTCCGTAGATTTCGAAAAGAGAGGTTCACACATTCAAAAGTCTACTCAATTGGGAGCTTAAAATCAATTCAATTGGAGAAAAAAACTTCAACTTAACCAAATTAGGTTACGATTCCAGTAGATTCACAATTCTTGTCAGCACAACAAACAAGATCCACAATTTATTCATGTGGGATGATGAGCAGAGCAAAAATCAAATCCATAGCTTTGGAGATCAAATTAAGAGAGAGAGAGAGAGACATACAAGTATTAGCTGAGATGGATCTTGTTGATGGTGATGATGCTGAACCATGAAGAGAACTAATCCAGCGACAGAGAAAGAACCAAGGAGAAACCATATCCAACTCGAAAATCTCCTTCTACCTCGCCGCCGGTGATCCACCGGCCACCGCCTCATCTTTCGCTACTACTCCACCCGCCGAATCCTCCACCGTTTCCGAATCGATTTTTGAAACACTAAACCCAGATTCGAGCAGAACCCAAAGGATTGCAAACTCTGCCGACAGAGATCCAGAGGAAAAAGAGACTGATCTAATAATAATCTCTATAAGAGTGACTGAAGAAGAAGAAGAAGAAGAAGAAGTGAGATTAGTGATTGTTGTGATCTGGGCTTTTGCTTTCGTTTAGCGTTTCTATGATGAGTGCATCGAATCCTTTCTTCACTGTCCAAATATGTTATTATTTCCACTTTCAGATCTAAATCCATTGGCTACCAAAGTAAATAATATGACATTAGATAAATTTTGTCTTATTAATGTTAACTTGTTCCTTTTTTTTTTTTTCATTTTTGTCCAAATTATTCTTCTTCAAATATTTTGTTGACACCCCTCCCCTTTTTTTTTTTTTAATCAACAACTTAATTTATAAATCTCCTATATATTATTTGAAGAGTACACCTATAAATAAACTTTATAAAATGTTAATAATTACATCACATTATCATTATATCTAAAAACAAATTAAAATCTCTCATTAAAAATATTTTAGTCATTAATTATTATAATTTCCTTAAAAAAAATAGATATATCTAGATTACGGCTTGAATATTTCCTAAAAATCTGCCAAACAAAATCACAATCTACATGGAATCTCTTATTTTTAGAAAATTAAATCAACATTTAATTTAATTTAATTAGTATGTTTAATTAAATCAATAAAATCTTCACAAAATCTATTTTTTAACTTCTTTTCAAAAAATTTAAAATAGATAAATTAATTAAAACGAAAATTATAATCTAGAAAAAAAGTAAATATGTTAACTATTATTAACTAGATTATAATTTCAAAATAAGAAAAATAAAAAACTATTTTTAATTTACATACTAAAAATCATTTCATCAAAAGTATATTATCATATTTTACTAAAAAATGAAATTTATATACATATATCAAACTAAAATTTTTACTTAATTAACATTAAAATTTAATAAATTATTTAATGTTTATATATTTGATTGTTTACAAAAATTATCAACTAATGGGTAAAAGAACACTCCCACCAAATTAATTATTCTATTAAGAGGAAGAATATAAGTGGCCAAGAAGAGGATTATTTTTAAATTCAACTAATTACCCACAAATTCTTTGGTTCCATTAAGAGTGTTATTGTAATTTCCAATGGGTAAAAATAATAAAATATCTTAGTAAAAAATATTTATCAAATTAAAAAAAAAATTAGCATCAACTAATTTTGATATAACTAATCTAAAATATTAAACTTAATTGAATACATATTTTTGTTAATAACTTATATATATACATATTTAGCACTTACCATATTAATTTATAATCTATAAATAAAAAAATTATAATATCGAATTTTAAAAGAAACATCATATGTGCTATGGCACGGGATAAATTCTAGTTAAGGGTTTGATTGGAAAGCTTTTTAATAAAACATTAGCAGTATGTTGCATTATGTACCAAAAATATTATGCTATAAAAACTGTAAGATTTAATTAAAAACTTGATTGGTAGAGCGGTGAACATATATAGATACAAAATTACTAAAATAGATATCTTAATTTTAGAATTTTTAGAAAAAAAAACAATATTTTACAAAATAGAAAAAGCATAAAATCTCAAAAAATAAATTAAAGATACACAAAAGTCATATGTATATAAAACAGAATCATGAGAATCATGTTTTTGAAGCTTTTTTAACACGTATGGAATTAGTATATGTGATCATGATCATGTTTTCGAAACTTTTCTTAATTGGAATTGTAAAAACTCATCGAGGGTTTGTATGTCTTCGACTTGAAAAGAAAATTTAGATTAAATGATGTGTATGAGTTATGACCCTATTTATATTAATAATTAAGTGCAAACATGTCTTTTAGTATTCAAAAGGCTCTAAGACTTGAAAAAACTCAATTAAAAAGTATTAAGGTGTAGAACATTAAAGAGCCTTTTATGCTCTACTTAATGCTCTAAAAAAAATTTGTGATTGGCTTTTAAAGAGTATTAAGTAAGCTCTGCAAAAAGTTTTTTCAATCAAGCCCTAAGTTTAAAAGCCCATCTGAATACATTTAGGCTGAGATATAAGCTTGAAAATGATGGACTCACAGGCCCCAATTCTAATTCTGGAGGGCTCGCAGACCCATTGATTATTCATTTCCAACTAAAAGAGTAGGTGGTCTGGACCACTAAGGCCCGTCTTAAACCTAGTTTACTAAAACACATTGGAAGCTGCCGCCGCCCAAGGCCGGCGGTTGTAGGTTAACCTTCAGATCTAGGTTTTTATGGGGGAAAGATGCTCGCGAGGCAGCCAAGGTTATCTATTGACACCCTATCACTCACTCTTACACCCTAGTGTTAAGTAGATTTGTTTAACGGTGATTTCGGTTCAATTTCTTCTATTTTTGCTTTATGAGAAATAGTTACTAAACTAAAACCTACCTAAATTTATATGCAAAAGTTTAAATATATTTAACCTTTTGACCATTTATATTTTGTAGTATGTTGTTTTTTTATTGGTTGAACTAACTAGTTTTACTTAATGATGTTTTTAATGTAAAAGAGATCAATTAAATGAAATTTATATGAATTCTTAATTTGTGTGCAAAAATTTTATACATCCCTTAAAATAAAACAGAATGAGTACTCATTTCTATGATCAATAGGGGATAACTATTTGAATGATCAATTAAGGTTCTGTGAATCCATTGTTTTTAGAGCTGAAAAGTCTCCACGTTAACATGTTGGATCGAGCAGTCACAACTTTACTTGTTTACATTTCTAAATATCAGCCCCTTTAATGGACATTTAAGTTAGGTGTAACAAGTGGAAATAAAGTTGGAGGAAAAATAATCACGAATCCGTTGGATGGTGATTGCACCTTTTCATCAAATCGCATAATTTTTTTTTTCTATACACCTATCAAATTAAACAACAGTATCGATTGTTTCAACGATCTTTTTCTTTTTTCAGCTCTTTTTAACATTTCTTTCCCTCCATCATTTTAGAGTTTAGCGGCGTGTACGATCATAATTCTTTTATCAAAACTTTTTTGTTCTATGACTTTGGCATCGGACTTGGATCCTAGAACTAGAAGATAACGCAACATCAACCGATTTAAATTGTCCTATATATTAATCTCATACCGTAATGGAATCAGAAAAAAGGAACTGCATTTTAACAATATTCTGGATTTCCAATAGCATATGATTGACACACCCCATTCCGAGTACAAAAACAGAAAACGCAGAAAATCATAAAACCCGAGAATTTTTAAAACTTTTCTTAAAACGGTTGAAACCATTCGAGTAAAACCCTTTTTCTTGCGATCCAAGTCAAATACTAACATCTCAATTAAAATAAAACAATTAGGTTTAAAACATGGATCGATCGATCTGACCCGAGATCGATCGATCTCAGATACTAAAACAAAGCACTTTAAAACAGAGAAACACGGATCGATCGATCACCTTTACGATCGATCGATCTGACCCTCTGACCGATCGATCTAAACCGCTCAGCTCGATCGTCAACCCATACGGCGAATTTTCGTCTTAATGATCGATCGATCGCCCCATCTGATCGATCGATCGGGTCCCTTAGAAAATTCTAGACGCCTTAACCGACCTACTGGATCGATCGATCGACCCCTTGATCGATCGATCCCCCTTCCCTGCGACCAAAACATCAACAACGAACAACAAGCCAACAACTTTCATAACCCATCAAAACAACAATTCATTCACACCTCTTAACATTATAAAACACAACTTAGGAGTCCCAAAACAACAATCACCAAGGCATGAGAACAACCATCCAATACCCAAAAAGAAACTCGACAAGGAACTTCTAATCATCCTCTTCTCCTCGGCCTTGGTTCCACGAGCTCCACAACCTATGACTTCTCTTTACCTGCACCAAAAGAGGCGCGTAAGCATTGATAATGCTTAGTGAGGCGGTCATCCCGTCCCACGGCCATATCACATACGATTCATGAATTCACGCAATTGAAATGTAACCTAAGGAAATAAACCACACATACCGTGAAAGAGCTCAATCACACACACATCACACAATATGGGCAACCACAAGTCACACCCATATTGTTTAATCCCTAAGCACACATCAATCATGAAAATTCAAGAATCACATAGTTAGACCGACGGTTACGCACTCACCTCGGTTACGGTTGCAAAGGATAATACTCTTGAGCTTAAATTCCTCAACCTTGCTTCTCTTTGGTTCTTACTCAACCAACACCAACGTATCACCAATTCCCTAACAAAAACATCACCAATTACACTCTCAAGACAATTCACAAGTTCACATTTGAATTGCTTAATCCATCATTCTCGGATTTCGACTCTCAAGAACAGAGTTTACTAGGTCGACCATAACTCTTGTTCTAGATCATAGTTTAGAAATTCCTCTGGTGAGCTTCAAGTTCATACCCTCAACAAGCTATCTACCAAGTTTCAGCCCAAAAGAGCATGATTTGAGTGTCCAAACCATCACTCAAAGTCAGCCCGTCGCTGCAGCTCAAAAACAGAGCAATCTTGGGAGAAATTTCATATCTCCTAAACTACTCAACCTATCTCGACGAAATTTGGTAGACACTTAGTTAAGAGGTTGAAGAACGTACCCACAAAATTTCAGCTCAATCCGAGCCCCCTTGATACCACGATCGAAGCTCACAACTCAACTCAAAAACTCTGTTTTTCCAAGCTCTTTCTCTTTCTCTTCTCCTCCTCCTTCTTCTCCTTCTTTCTCTCCTCTCGCTTCTCCTCTCTCTTTCTCTAGCTCTCTCTAGAACTCTCTCTCAAATGCTCAAGGATGAGTATATATAGAGGGAGAAGAAGACTCTAGAATTGTGGAGAAGAAGATGATACATATGCATATATGTATCTTGGTTTAATTAAATTAAACCAAACCACAATTAATTCACTAAACCGATTTTTAATCAACCAATTCCCTTAATCCCATCAATTAATTCTCTCGGTTTAGTGATTCCGTTAAATCTCCCGAAATATTTGAGACACCTCCCCATCTCAAAATATTTCTTTCGCTCCCGAAACCTAATTACCGCTTAATCCCGATTAAACCGAACCACCGGGATTACTCAATCATCCTTTGATCGATTCAACCCAAACACCGCCCATTCGGCCGTTAATCGAGCTCGATATTATCCATATCACATTTCATCCCACATTTCCGTCAAAACACTGTTCATTCCGCAAAACACTATTCCGAACCAATCAAACCCGAATTGGTTCCGAAACGATTAATCTTCCGATTAATCAAACCAATAGCAACCCCGTAAATTATAAATCGAGCTCCCCATTATTTATATACTCTCAAGAATGCAACACGAGTGCAAACGACATCCAAGTTAGCAAGAAATGTAATAATTTTTATTACAAGGAAACGACTTGGGATACGGATGTTACAATATGTTTATTCAACTATCTATGAGCTCTTATCTTTTGTCGGGTAGGAAATGCAAAAAGCTAACACATATGTTATGTGTTTTAAGAAGCAACCAATAAGGTTTGTTGCAATGTCCAACATTGTATCATGCTGTCGCAAGCTCACAGTTTTGCTAAAATCGGTGAAAAAATAAGCGCTTAAATGGTTTTTTTGGTAAAAACAATTAATGGATTATTATTTTTTCTACAAAAGGTTTGCATACAATAATGTATTGGAATGGAAAGTGAGGCGCTCATTAAAGCAATGCAGAATTGCTAGTCAAAAGGGTACAAAAAAGTGTGCTTTAAAGGAGAAAAAAAAAGAAGAGAAGAAGATAACAAAGAGGTAATAGATTCAATAAAAAGGATACTAACTTCAAGTTTGGAATTTACCTAGATAAGAGAAGCTCGACAATGAAAAAAACCGGTTAGAAGAATTCAATTTCGTTTGGATAAGCAAAGAGAGAGCAACAAACCGGTGGACATACTTGCTAAAACTAGAATCCCAAATAGTGCTTTTTCATTTTTACCCTCTGATTCCTTTTGTAATAACTCAAGCTCTCAACGGTGACTATCGTAATTTGATTCCAAATTAATAAAATTCAGTTCTGATGAAAAAATGGAATATTAGGTTTATTAATCCTATATAAAGATTAAAAGCGAAAAATGACATGTGGAAGATTAAAAGCGAAAAATGACATGTGGATACGTCTTTTTTTTTTTAACAAGTCCCGTGGATACACCAATTAAGCTTAGAAGTTAAGAGTGTTAGACACTATCCGAATACCCCCTCTTAACATTTAACATATCCTTTTAACAATGTTTCTACGTGGAGTGTAGTACCAAGTATGGTTATGATGGTAAACAAATAAAAGAAGTATGGCTATGATACGAAAAAAGAAAGTGGCTATGATGGTACTATTATATATACAGCTAAGAATATTAGAAATGGTACTACTTTTTGTCAGGTCGTCCATATTAATATCCATGCAGAAAAGTATTAGGTGCTCAATCTATCAGCTAGTTAGTTCTGTCAAGAGGGTCGATCCGCGACCCGCAACCCGCCAATCCACGGGTTTTAACAATATTTTACTAACCCGAACTCGTCCTTTGCCCAATTACCAGCCAAAAAGAAAATGAGTGGCAAATCGCGTAAGCCAGCAAATTTACATGGGTTTTTATGTTTTGGGCTTTTTAAAGCTAAATGGGCTAAAAAAAAAAACTTATCGTGACCCAGGTACGAATTGATCCATGAATTTACCAGCCGCAGAATGAAAAATGGTTTTATTTTGGTGAACTCGAAACCGCTCCGTATTAAATCAAAACTCGCGGGCCCCATGGATACGGGTCAAAATTGACAGGCCTAGAATCAGCCATCCATATCACTGACCTATTATATATTAATTATTATATCAGTAAGTAAAATCATATTGATAGATAGAAAAAATAAATTTGACTAAAAGATCAAATTGATATTTTATTTTATATTTTTTAAAATAAAATTATGTTTTCTAGTTAGAGTCACATTTTTTTTTCTTTGAGCAAACAGAATCACATATTTATATTGCAATTATTTGGTATTTCTAAAAGTTTTCATAACAGTATATGCCAAAAAAAAAAAGATTTAATTTATATAAAATATTGGAAAAAGATGAAAAAGTCTCTAAAAGGAGGTCGAAAATGGATAATTTTCATCAAATAGATATTTGTTTAACCAAGTGGTTAATTTTATGTATACTAAAAACATATCTATCTAAGAGGATATGAAGACAATAATTTAACTAAAACTTATTTTGGGTGTAGATCTGGAATTTTCAAATTGAAAGAAAGATTATTATTAGTAAATAAAATAGATAGTCTTCATTTTTGGGTCGGCGAAGTATTCATTAAGTTGATAGTCGTTCTCTTAGTTATAAATTTCTTGTAGTTATATGGCTTATTTTATCTTGTTAATATACCGTGGAAAACTAGATACGATCTCGCACTACAATGCGGGATGATATATATTTTTAAGTAATGTAAATATTTTTTTGAAAGAGTTACTTTTGTAATATTATAAAAGATATTAAAATGTGAAAGTATTATTATTCTCAAATATAAAATCATAGAGACTATTATTTGATGTATTGTAGTATATTGATAATTGTGAATTTGGTAATTTTATTGATACAATATTATTATTAGTGTAAATTTGATTTAGTCCATATTAGTAGAGTTTAAGGTATAAATTTGATTTAAATGTAACATGAAATCTATATATATTT
Organism: Boechera stricta; assembly: GCA_018361395.1. Lineage (NCBI taxonomy): Eukaryota > Viridiplantae > Streptophyta > Magnoliopsida > Brassicales > Brassicaceae > Boechera > Boechera stricta. The sequence continues at coordinate 2,355,843 of CM031539.1, read as the reverse complement.
CACATGTAACATTTTGAAGGTGATTTATTTTTCCAAAAATAGTATAATAAAATTATATAATGTTCTCAAATTTTTTTTTTAAATAACTTTTTTACTATTTTGATTTCATAAGCTAAGATTTTTTTCTCATTGCATAGTATAATTAACCAAGAAAAACAATTTAACATAATAAAAATCCTAACATATTACTTTGCATAAAAGATTAGTAAATAATTAGAAAAGAGGACATACCTCAAAAAATCACTTTTGGCCTTTTGGTTCTCCATTACCATCTGCCACACTACATGCATGAATATAAAAAAAAAATTAGAAAAGAAGACCTACCTGCTTATAATATTTAATGTGATGTATTTGTTTGAATGAGATCACTTTATTATGTGATATTTTAAATTAAAAAAATATAAATGGTTTAATCTTGTAAGGTTAAAAGTATTCCTGATCTTATATATATATATATCCTGATCAAAACACTTGTAAAAAAATATACTTGATCTCAATCAAACAAATATGATGTAATTAAAATTTAGTCGATATTAAATAATAATTTAACTTTTTAATCAAGTTAATATATTTATAATAATTTAATGTTTTGATCAAAATAAAATATTTCTGATATTTAACTTTATAATATTCAATTTTTTTTAAGAAAATAAATTAGAATATTCATATATTAAAGTTAATATATTAAGAAAATCAATAGAATAGATATGGAAACTTATGAAAGCAGTATTTTATCGGAAAAAAGCATATTCCTAGAATAAATCCTAATATATTGCAAACAATAAATAACTTTGGAATTTTACTTTTTAAAATTCAAAACCAGCACCTTCCTTTAAGGATAGATGTAAACAAATCGACAAAAGTATATGAGCTAGTCCAATATCATTATTGTATTCATCGAACATATAATACAGTTTCATAAACGATATGCTTACATTATGAAATGCTAGGTTTATTATGAAATCTATTCGTTTTGTATTTTTTCGACATCAAAACCATATATAATTTGCACTAAAGTCACGAAAATATTTTTTTTAGCAAATATCTAATATAAAGTAAATTCTTCCAGATCTTTTTCCTAAGTGTTTCTGTTTTTATAAATGTTAGACAACATTTGTTGTCTTGTTATGCCAGCAAAGTTTAGCTCATAACCTGTACCTAAATTGTTGAAAACCACCATTAGAATATTTTCTGGAAATTAACATATATTCTCTTCTCTTAACATAAGAGATTAGAGCTCTTGACCAAAAATTAGAAGCCAAATCTTTAGGATTCTTTTTCTTAGGTTTCTCTTCCTTAGACTTCTCCAACTATGCTAAGTTTGAACGCTACATAAACACATCGTAGTTATCAACTTACTTTAATAAAATTTAACAAAAAACAAACAATTGTAAACGAAACAAAGAGAGATTAAACAGAACAACTAAATTGAGAACAAAATGAAAAATGAAAAAAAGAAAACAAATGAACTTCGACTAAGCAAAAAATTGTTTTCAGTAAGTTAAATAAATATCAGAGAGGAACATCCATCTTTGTCTTTTGGGAGAAGGGTTTCAAGTTTAAAGTTAATATGAATTGTCTTATTTATAGAGACATTTAGTCAGATGCGTTCTTATTGATTTGTTAGGTGTTGATAAGAATGAATATTAGAATATCTTGGAGGTTAAGTTATTTTTATTATGTTTGTTGTGAAATTAGGGAAATCTTTTTATTTATATGCCAAAATTTTATATGCAACATAAGGTATTTAACATATCTATTGGAATGTATTTTAGAAGATGCTAGATAATGTTTTATTATATACGATTGCTGTAAATAGCAAGTAATATTTGAAAAGATTGAGATGTTTAGTGTTATTTATTAGAGAATTTATAAACCTTTTAATATAAAAATACGGTTTATTAGGGATTTGTCGATTGTTTAATGCTTTTTATTAGGGAATTTATATTTAAAAAAATTATTATGATTTCTTTTTTGTCAACCTAAAATTGTTATGATTATTAGTAGGATTTTATATGCAAATTAAATAACAGTTAGTTATTTAATATCACTACATTGAATGATATTGTTTTAAACGTAGATTAATATAACTATAAATGATTGAATGATTACTTATATTTAACGATTTTAATGACCACTAAGAAGAGACACAAAATTTTGATATAGTTTATTTTAATTAAAACGTAGAAGTTTATTTTAACTATATTAAAATATATACCATTAAAAGATTTTGTGAATATTTATATCATTAACCACTAAATCGGATTTGTTAATATTTTATGTTCACTAATAAACATTGTGCTAAAATTAACAAATCCGAGTTTTTTAGAATATTAAACAATCTTTTTTGGAATATTAACAAATCGACTTTTTTTTGGTTAACCACAATATCCGATTATTAACAAATCTGTTTTTTGTTTTTGAATATTAACAAATCTGATTTTTTTAATATTAGAATATCCATTTTTTGTGCAAATCAATATCCGATTGTGCAAATAGTTTAAATCAGATTTTAACAAATCCGATTTTTTTGGAATATTAAATATATAAAGAAATCGATGACCATGATTAGTGGAAAAAAAATTGATGGTCATGATTTAATTAAATGATAACATAATAACTAATGACTAAAATACCCTTAATGAGAGATTAAAATTTGTTCTTTGAAGTAATGACAATGTGATGTAAATATTAACACTTTTTAATGTTTATTTATAAGTGTACTCCCCAAATAATATATAAAATCCAAAATTTTGAAATAGTTTATTTTAATTAAAACGTAGAAGTTTATTTTAACTATATTAAAATATATATCATTAAAAGATTTTGTGAATATTTATATCATTAACCACTAAATCGGATTTGTTAATATTTTATGTTCAATAATAAACATTGTGCTAAAATTAACAAATCCGAATTTTTTGGAATATTAACAAAAAAAAAAATTGGAATATTAACAAATTTTTTTTTGTTGCTAACCACAATATCCAATTATTAACAAATGTGTTTTTTTTAGAATATTAACAAATCCGATTTTTTAATAATAGAATATCCGATTTTTTTTGAGCAAATCAATATCCGATTGTGCAAATAAAATTAAATCAGATTTTAACAAATCCGAATTTTTTGGAATATCAAATATATAAAGAATCGATGGCCATGATTAGTGGAAAAAATCGATGGCCATGATTTAATTAAATGATCACATAATAACTAATGACTAAAATACCCTTAATGAAAGATTAAAATTCGTTCTTTGAAATAATGACAATGCGATGTAAATATTAACACTTTTTAATTTTTTTTTATAAGTGTACTCCCCAAATAATATATAGGGAATATTTAAAATTTAAGTTTGCACCGACTCCGGGTTGGACCGAGAAAGGGCACGAGCATATCTCGAGAGCATAATTCCTACTATATTTTATTTATTTATTTCGCATGTATACTACAACCAGAAAAAAAAAATAGTCAACTGAGAAGGAGCCAACTTTGAAAATAAATTAATACATATATCTCAAATAATCCATTGAGTCCAAATGTGGTTGGGTACTATTTATTACTTACTCTATTTTCTAAACAACTGATGTTTTGGATTTTTCACACAAATTAATAAAAATAATTTTATATTTTTAATTAATTTATTAGTTTACTGATATTAATTCTTTTTTTTTCTTTTTTTATTGGTGAAAAATTAAAATAATAATAATGTTGATTTGAACCAGAAAGTTAAGTCAATAACAGTGAAATGCAACTAATTATCAAATGAAAAATATATTTATTATGGTACAAAGTGGAACAAGAAAAAAGAAAAATCAAAAATAATAGGAGCATAACCGGACTCACTAGGCGGATGAATAATTTTTTTTTGGAATATAGAGAGTTTATTTTGGCTTTTTGACCCCATATTGTAGGGTGGATCTCGAAAGATATGAAAGATCTCCCTCCAAACCCAAGATACACCTAGAAAATTTTTTTTATAGTTATTGTAGTTCTAGTTATACCCAAGATACACCTAGAAATAATAGATCTAGCAAGATTCTTGCAGAGTTCCCCAACAGCATAGAGCCTGGGAAGCTCGGACCCGGCTATAATTTTATTTGGGATTACGTCATGGACTTTTGAAATGTCAAGAGTCATATAAAGAATGTGGCGCTAGTGCCTACCTACTGCAAAAACCGGCAATGATTTAGTGATGACTCACATGATTATGCATCATTATTTATAATATTCGATTTCGAATTGTATAATAATAAGGAATTATTTTAATACGTATCCAGATACTTTTGTATCAACCTTTTCAATCGACTATAAGATAAAAAGTTGAGAGTTAAAGGAAGACAAAAAGAAAAGAAAAGAAAATTAGATGGCCCGGTGGATAAAGATAAAGTTGCAGGTATTTTATGATCATGCACAACCTTTTTTTTTTTCTTTTGTTAGGAAACTAGTCAACTACTAGAACTTGTACAATAGATTAATGTATCGTTCATTCGTGGAAGCAACCCTAGCGACACTTAGATTTGGACGAAGAAAAGAAATCAGCGTATATTACTTTATATATATATATATATAAAACAATCTTTTGGATGATTTTAGATAAGTAGAAATGAAAAAATTTCTCATGTTTTACTTAGATTCAGCAGAACGAGTGATTTGCAACTGAAGAGTTTTAAATATGTGGTTTTTTCTCAGCATTTACAGACGATAATAGTCTAATGAACAGACAGAGGATCTAATTAATATATTCAAGTCTTAAAACACGAGACCTTTCGGGTAAATCCAAGGCTCCAACCATGAAATCCATGACATCCCACATATTGAAGATGTACTTGTCTTAGAGTTTGTGAAAGTTGTATAAGTGTACATGAAGTTAACCTAATTAGGGAAAATAAAAATATACAAATATGTTAATATTTAGATCTTCCAATATTCCTCCTCAAATTGGAGCATGAAGATCGCAAATGCCCAACTTAATAATAAGAGTTTCAATTTGGACAAGAACAAGAGCTTTAGCAAGAACATCAGCCAGTTGAGCATGTGTAGATATCTTTGTAGGAGCAATTAGACCATAACGAGCAGCATCACAAACAAAATGACAATCGTTTTCAATATGTTTAGTGCGCTAACGAAAAACGGGATTAGCCACGAGATATAATACCGATTGACTATCACAATAGATAAGAACAACTTGTGTCTGAGGCGCACGAAAAAATTCCATATTTTCCGTAACCATTTGAGTTTAGTTGTTCCATCAGCCATAGAACAATATTCTGTTTCTACATATGAGCGAGAAATAACTGACTGCTTTTGTGTTTTCCACGAGAGAGCCGAGTCACCAAGAAAAAAACATAAGCAAAAAGAGATCGTCGAGTAGATGCATCTTTTGATGTTTGTTTTAGAAATGCTATTAGAAAACAAATTTAACAATTATTAATTAATCAACAAAATACAATTACCTAATTATCTTCTCGGCGAACATCATTAATGACGGTTACCCATGATTCGTCCAAAAAATCATTGTCTCCACCACCGTCCTATGCTGCAATTCTTCGCACCACTTTTTGTGTAGGAAGTGCATATCCTTTTTCATTAATAGTTGTCGGATGTTTGTTTTTTCCTTCTTAACGTCAATTGAATATTCTGAGCGAGTCTGGGAATTAACGGGATGCTACTACAAGAACTTACACCGGTGAAGGTATTTTCTACGTTATAACGGGGCGGCATGAAGGACCTAGCTCCTCGAGGACCTGGACGGTAACGATGAAGGTGATTTCCTATTGGCATCCCATCCCAAGTTAAATCCATGTCTGGAATTTCCTCGGTTTCAGATGCATCATACCATGGTTTCTTAGACATATTGTTATAGTGTTCTGCTCTTTTGATAGTTTTTTTAAGTAGTGAGATTTTTTTTTAACAATTTCAGAATGAGAGGGATGGGGTATTCGAAGGAAAAAACTGAAACATAAACCGCCGGTTTTTTGACATCATACCGACCATTATTAAATTGCAAACGGCTATACAACGGTCATCCGGAGTGTGCTAAAAACGACTATATTTTCCGACGGATTATCGATGACAATTTTAAAAACTAATCAAAAATCTGTCGATAAATCTCAACAGTAAAAATACCATTGATAAATTGTAGGAATTTTGCAACGGTTATGAACGTTATGACGGATATTCGACGGTTTTCACCAATGGTCGGAAAGTCATCGAAAATTTTCGACATGTTTTCGACGGATTTCACCAACAGTAGGAAAGTCATCGAAAATTTTCGACGGATTTTGGACGGGATTCCGTTTACTCGATGTCTTCTCGGAAATCCGGCAAAAAACGTCTGACGGATTGAAGGCCGTCGAAAATGCTGTCGGTTTTGGTGATGTTTTTAAGTTTTTTAAAAACTAACATTTTAATATTTAACATTTACAAGTTATTCATTTGTTTTCACTAAACTTATTTTTTTTTCTAACCAGACATTGTATAAGTTGTTCCTGAAAATACTACTTTTAGTTAGTGTTTCTAGTTTCTAATCACTTTATTTGTACAGAGAAAACAGTATATTGTAAAAGCAAAATCATTCAACTTTTATGGAATTATTATATGTGAAACAAATCTCAGCTTTTACTTTTGTTTTCTGAATGGTGCTTTAGGTTTGGAATGATAATGCACTTCGTCCTATCTTTAGATTCGGAACATTGAAAGAATGATCCTCTCACTTGCTTTATGTCGCGCGGTCTCATGGCTGATTATTTGAATATTTATCGGGTGAATTTTATATACACTAGAGAATGACATACTTAAGTTATAATAACTTAATCGTTGAAAAAATTATCTACATGAATTTTTTAATTTAGTTCAGGATATAATTCTTTATCAACCTGCTTGCTCGATCCATTAGCCTTCGCCCATGACATAAGCCACCAAATTGTGGACCATACAGCGCATTAAAATAAAAATAGTAGTAGTACGTATAGTAGCAGCAGCTAGTGATTTGTCGAAATAATACAAATCTCATGTCCAGATAGATACAAATTAATTCTGATAACCAACGCGATAAAAATACTAAATTATTTATTAAACATTAAAAAAACTCATTAATCTTATTATTACATCACCACCATTTTCCATTTATCATCCATTTCCAACGAAGCGCACTTGAGGTTAGACTTTAAAAAACAAAAAGAAAAAAAAAACAACAAAAAAACACACGCAATATGGCAATACAAGCTACATGCATGCATGGTTCATCATCATCAAGCTAACATATCCATCGACATCTTTATAACAAAAAATATATCCATCGACATGGTATATATATACACATATATATACATATATATATGTATGTATTTATGATCATATTGACATGAATCACATGATCACGTGGGATTCATCGATCAAGCACTCATGAAAAATATTTATCAATCTCGTCAAAAATGTCTTGACGTTCATAGACCGGCGTCACCTCAACGACGTCATTTTCATCCTCGTGAAGAAACCTCGTAAGTTCTTTCATGAACGCATTGTTCTCAACACAAGACTCCTCCAAGATCATGAAATCTTCATCATTCAGAAATGTCGAGAACCTGATAGTATCCTCATCATCAATGTTGTTAGTACCAACGAAATTATCACAGTACATTAGAGGATTGTTAACGGAGGAATCAGAGAACGTGGACGAAGACGACGTCGGATTAACGTTACCATCAACATCAAAGTTCGATGAAACAGGAGTTGTTGCAACGGCCGCCTGGCAGAGAAGATTCGAGGTTGGTGTGAAGGAAGAGCTCGTTGACTTATCTTGTTCGGAGTCAAAAACACTTGTAGTAGTAGTAGTACTAGTGTGACTAGTAGCAAGTGGGCCACCACTTCCGATAATTTCGGACAGAACACTCTGATTGATTCTCTTTCCGAACCTATTAGCTACTCTGTTCAAGAACCTAGCCGATGATAATCTAGAATTCTTGTTCTTCTTCGCCTTCTCATTATCAAGAACATCATCACTAGTTGTCTGGTTAACGTTTTGTTTCTCCGGGTGGTTTTCTGATTTGTCGGTACCGGAGTTTAAGCCTTTGTGTGTAACCGGATCGATACCTTTCTTGATCAAACGTTTTTTGATATGAGTGTTCCAGTAGTTCTTGATCTCGTTATCGGTTCTTCCTGGCAAGCCACGAGCTATAGCGGACCATCTGATTAACACCATAAGATTACAATATTAGTGATCGCATTAAACATAAATATATGAACTTTCAAGCGTAAAAATATTTGCGTTTAGCTTAGGATATCTTTTTATCGTACTGTAATTAAAATAGTTAATATTTTATGTTTTCAGTTTTTTTTGTCAAGCTTTTTGTGTAAAATGTTTTGTTTTTTTTCTGGTTTGTAATTAAAATAGTTACTGCAGTGACAAAAAGGAAATAACAATTGGACAGTATACATATAAAAGTAGAATCTAGAGAGAGAGACTAACTTCAGATAATTGGCCCATCTCAGTCTGCAGCTTTTGCCGCATCTCTTGAGTCCTAATCCAATTAAAAACAATTGATTTTTAATTAATAATAGATCAATAATGACCAAGAAAAGGTCCAACAAAGAATATTCAAATATGACGGAATAAAAATCATAAATAAAATTTAAGTACCAGCTTTTTCGGGGAGTGTTCGCCATCCACCTTCACCGTGACGGTTAAGGTAAGAGAGAAGCTTCTGATCTTCCTCGGGAGTCCAAGCTCCTTTCTTTAACCCTAATTCAGCTTTGCAACACGGTGTTCGCACCATTCTCGATTCTTGGTATTCTTGATTCTTGATTCTTCAAAGAAACTTAGCTTTCTTGATCGAGTTCAAAGGGGTTGTTCTCAAGTGAAACAGAGTCACAAAGAAGAAGAAAAAAATCGAAAACCTGAGAGTTGAAACAAAGTGTGAAATGGGGCGTATGATCATAAAGATTGAGCACAGGATCTTTTGATTAAAGAATTCAGACATCTGTAGATTTTTCGAATAGACATCTTGTTCTTTTGCGATACTCGAGATCGTTTTAACATTGAACGACAAGAGCACAGAAAGAGAGAGACAGAGAGATCTCTAGTTGCTAGCTCTGTTTTCTTACCACAAGGAGAGACAGAGGTTTTAGAGAGAGAATCTTTTTTTCTTATAAAAATTAGTTTGTTTCACTTTGCAAAGTGAGAAACTTTGAGGACGAGCCACCATCTTTATTTATGCTTGCTTTGCTTGTGGCTGCAGCCTGCGTCGTTTCAAGGTGATTGATACGTGGCTCATTTTGATTCCCTAGGCAAAATTTTATAATCTGATTATTACATAAAACCGCTAATTTTGTCAGTGGAAGTTAAATTTTTAGATAGACGTCTGATCTTTAATAAGATTTTTAATTGTCAACAAATAATACTACGAAGACAGCTATTATATGATATATATCCCATGCATTAAATCGCCACATCTGATATTATATTGATAGTAACGAAAAAAGGGGGAAATAAATAATGAATATCAATGGTTGCTAGGAGAAAATAAAAATAATGAATATCAAGTCTGAAAAAAAAAAAATATATATATATATATATATATATTAATGTAACGTAAAATTATCGTGCCTGTGTAAGTAGCTAATTACCGATTTATTTTTAAAATCTATAACCGCTATGCAAATAGTTATTACTTTTTGCATGCCAAAATATGAATTTATTCGTCGACAACATACAAATTCTAAATTTACTAAAGAATTATAATACGGCGCCGGCAGATCTGGAGCGCCAGTTAAATTATAGCATTGTTGAATTTTCTCTTGTATTGACCGAATTCTTGACCCAAAAAAGTAATTTGTTTTGACCTAATAGGTCTTTTCCAAGTATATGAAACAATTATCATATAAAATTATAATTTACAATAAGTAAAAAAAAAAAGGTATGTCGAAATGGGCAACAGATTTAACCAATATAAAAAAAGTTAAATTTATCAAAAGAGTTAAAAAAAAAAAAAGGTATATCGAAATGAAAAAAAACCACAAAGGTACGTGGCCATGTCGATGTGTATTCAACTGTAAGAGTTGGAGGGCGGGACTTTTCTAAGTACGACTGAGCTCTTAACATTTTGTTTTTTCTCTCTCAAATTTAAATATGCTTAAGAAATCATTAGACGACAAAATTTTAATGAAAAACAATAGGCAACGAACGCACGAATTGAAATTCGAGGAAGCTACACAAAAGTAGTCATATTTGAATTAGATAAAAGTAAGCAACAACTTAGTCACTCAAACACTGGACTTGGACATTATCGAAATCGATCATGCCAATAAACAAAATCTAAGGAACAAGGAAAGAGATAAGATATTTTCAATTTCGTACAATTAATTTCCACTATTCTATCTAGACAAAACCCATTAAATAGTCAACATTGTGTTTTTTGTTTTCCAGTGAGTTAAGAACAAAGACTACTTTATCCAGTTTTTTCCTTTTCCCTAATATGATATATTGATATGAAAGGAACATACGGTTAAATTAAGAAAGTTAACCAGATCGGTTTTCATCAAACCAACTCTAACACAAATGGTCTTTACAAATCCTTCACCACTGTGCAAAATTACATACAACTCATGCTAAAAGTAAGACAACTAAATTATAATAGTTTCTTTAGTACAAACACAAAAAAGAATCTCACCTATGTTGATTCTTGTCTATACCTCCGGAAGAATTATCGGCGGCCACGGTGGCAGCTAACTCCATTAGCCGTTCATAGTCAATCTCAGTAGACTTGAACTTCAGTTTCATACCAGCTTCAATCCATGATCTGATACAAAGAACAGACTGTGTGCTATCTTGAGGCATACAATACTTTTGCTTATCAATCTCTTCGCCTTTACTGCAAAATATCTCTTCCGGTGCAGCGGAAGTAGCCTGAACCGCAAGGAAATCCCGAGCCATGTTGGAAAGTCGCGGGTATCTTCCGCTGTTTACCTTCCACCAATCCAACACATCGGTTTGCATCGGGACTATAGACTCTGATAAGTACTGAGTTAGTTCATCAACAACATTGTTACTCATACTTCCTCTTCTTTTCCTTCTAGCGATTTCCTCTGCAAATGAGATATTTCCTCCTCCTCCTTCATCTATGTCCTGAGGACGGTACCCGCTAGTCATGGAAGATGTGAAATGAGAGGAGGAATAGTTACGAATGAAATGGGTTCTTGCTTCATCTATATAGCTCTCGAGATTTATCGTCTCTGGAATGTACTCTGTTTTGATCCGCGGGTCAAGAATGGCTGTAATGTAAGTGAATACGTTGCACACTTGGGTGTTGTAACTTCTGGCCTTCTGGGCCATGCTTTCAGCACAAGTTCTTAGCCAGTCTGGATTGAGGCATGATTTCTGGCAAGTCGTGATCATCTCGGATATGTTATCCATGAAGAGCAGTGCCAGACCAACCGTGAGATCCTTGTTCGTGCACATATCTTGAGTGGTCTTGTGGAATGAATCCAAATCCAAGTAATTGTGGACAATAGTCACCGCGTTCTTCTCTGCAGAAGTCAACATCATTCTGTTCTCTAGACCATTCTCGTTTTTCCTAATCACCGAGTCCAAGGACTTGCCAGCCTGCACCAATATAAGCCATCACATACAAATATCTCAGAGCTTGATGGCTTCCAGGTCAAAGTTATTGAAATCTTACCTTGCACAAGATGTTGACCATCTGGTAATTGCCACTCCAACGAGATGAAGCATCGATCGGAAGTTTCCAGTTGCCTTCTTGATAAGCGGTTGTCAACTGAATGAAATCATCTGATAGCTCTATCGATCCGTTTAACTCCTGAGTGAATTCTCTGACCTTTGAGATTATAGGCTTTATAGTTAATAACCCCTCATCAATAATATCATTCAGAGTTTGAGCGGCACAGGGAATGTAGCAGAAAGGCAAGACCTTTTGACCGTCCAAGTACTCCTTCAGGCTATGACAGGCGTGAATAGCGTTTTGGCTGTTGTCATGTGTACAACATAGAACCCTGTCTTCAATGGCATATATCTTAAGGACTTTCAAAAGGGAGCTATAGATCTCAGAACCCCCAGAGGGATAAGGAATCCGACATATGTCGAGCAGCAATCTATGAGAAGACCAATTTTCGTCTATCCATTGGCCAGTTACGCTCATATAAAAAATGTTTTCATATGAACTCCAGAAACTTAACGTGACAGAAACTTTGGATTGGATATGCTCCAAGGATGTCTTTACATCTCCCCGCATACAACTGAAAACCTCATGAAGTACGGCTTTATATTTCTCAGCCGGCCATAATTGGATGGCTGGGTTAAGGAATTTGAACGAGTTTCCCAACCATCTTTCGTCTACAGTAGAGGGAGGAAGTGATGACAAAGCGAGCCACTTAAGAACTAACCAGTTAAGATGATCATAATCGAGTTGTGGTGCTTTCGACTGGGATCGTGACGGTTTTACAACAACTGGTGGTGTCTGTGGTACTGATGAGCTGGTGAAAACATCTGCTGCCTTATCATAGCCTGGATGTCGATTGGTCAGATGCCTTCCAAGATTACCTTAAAACAGGAAAACAGAACCCAAGTTATTGAAGGCGTTCACTTTTGCAGTTGCAACTGCAATATAAAATGTTGAATTAACAAAAGATATAACAATACCAGTGGCTGTTGCTATAGAATAGCTTTGTCCACAGAATTTGCATTTCCGCGTTTTGCTGTCTGGTGCAGTCTCAAAATATTTAAGATACACTGATGTCATTGTCTTCTTCCGTTTAGGAGGAACAGTATTAGCTTTATCAGAAGAGCCTAATCCAATGTCAATGGGATCAGAGGAGTTTGGAACAAGTGTCATATCCATCATAGCTTTTGGTTCCAATTCTACATCAAGTAGCAGCAACAAAGAAATAATCATAAGTAGTTGTAATAAACCGATACAAGATCGAGACCACAAGAAAGCAAGTTCCATACTTAATCACAAAATTATAAGCTCTATGAATACATTATCAGAGTTTTGATTTTACCTTTGTAGGATTTGAATGCATTGTTTACATTCCACTCCATCTGATTCCAAGCTTCTTTGTTGTCTCTGTAAAACGATTCGTAGAGAAAAAAACCGTTGCGAGAGAGGGTAGTTTTTTTTTTTTTGGGGAGGAAAGCAGAAACAGCCGCCACAACAGAGAGGAGGAGGATCGGCGCTGGATCTCTGAGGCTCAGAGATCCAGCCGATTTAAGGGATATGAGCTTTGAGGGATTGGTTACGACGGCAGATCCGTTGATTTGGTCGGCGAATTTGACGGAGGAGAGGAGCTAGGGCACAGAAGCTTGGCTCAATCGCTCGGCTGGTTTTGGGATTGAGAGTTTTAGGCTCAGCTAAAATGACTCCAGCGAATGGCTCGGGTCTGGTTTTGTTTCGGCTTTTGTTTTGTTGTTGTTTTTTTTTTTTAATTGTTTTTTTTTCTTAAAATTAATATTTAATTAATAGATATATTGTTATGAATCTTCAAAGAGATGTCATCACTTAAGTAATTATCTGAAGCCCGAATATACGTGAACAGTAAATTCTATTTATTTGTCTATAAATACGAACGTGATATTGTAAAAATCATTCAAAACAAACACAATAATACAATATCACAACAATCTTTATACAATATCCATCTATTTATAATGTGTTTTGTTTCATTTTAATTAAAAACAGAAAAAAAAAACAAAATGGTAAATTTCGAATCTAACTCGATTCTCAAAATCAAAACGGAAAAAAAAAAGAACCAAAATAGTCAATAAAAAATATTGAAAAAGCAATAATGTCACTTATCTTTATAAAGTTAAAAAAAGAATATTAAGTGGACCACACAGCTCAAACTCTGGGCTGACAAAGCAATTTATGACCGTTACAATAAATTTTTCAAAAAACTCCTTCAATTTTTTTCTTAATTTGCGTTTCCTAATCCAAAACCAAGACTGAAAATAGCAATTAATCTACACTCTCAAAGCTTTCATTTTGACCAACGCACTTCTTCGGTCCAATCAACGGCGTTTGATCAGTCATAAATTTAACTCCAAAGATCACACACCAGATTTTCTTTGCTCTCTTCTACAAATTTTTCCTTTTGCTGGGTTTTGTATTTGGATGGTGAGAAAATCTTAGGTTCTGGAGGAAAAAAAAAAGGAGAAAAGAGGAAAAAATGCCGGTATCGACTCGATCTAAGGTGGTGAAACAGGAGAGGAATGAGCAAGAAAACACAAATCTTAATCTTCCGTTGAGAAATCCACATCAAGGGTTAAAGGAAAAGATGAGAGCTTTGACTCTCTTGTACGAGCAGCAAAAGAGAGCATCTTTTTCTCTCAGGAACCCTAATCAGTCTCCGCAACCTGAAGATCAGAGATTTAAGACTCAGCTGCTTGATTCTTGCAAGAAAGGAGAAAATTTTCATCTCCAAGACGGTAAAGATTCTAAATTTGTTGAAGAAGATACCAAAGAGAACAATGTAGTCGAAGCAGATCGGATTTTTGGGGTTAATTCGGTCCCAGTTAAACCTAGTGGTGTGATTAGGAAGCTGTCAATGGGTAATGGAGCTAGAAACGTTACGGACGCTGAAAAGGGTGAGAAAATGGAGAGTCTTGATGCTTCTGTGAGTCGGATTTTGGTGTTTGTTAGGCTTAGACCAATGGGGAAAAAGGAAAGAGAGAACGGGTCAAGATGTTGTGTCAAGATTTTGAATAAAAGAGATGTTTATCTAACGGAGTTTACGAATGAGAACGATTACCTTAGGCTTAAGAGGCTCCGTGTTCGTCATTTCACTTTTGATTCTTCTTTTCCTGAAACCACAACACAACAAGAAGTTTATTCCACCACGTAAGTGTATTCAATCATCTCTGTCTTCTATATTGTCTTGAATGATGAATCCTTTCATTAGCAATCAATCGGCATCAAAATACTGCAAGTTCTTAGATGTCTTTCCCCTTTGATTTATTCAGAACAGGAGATCTTGTTGGAGCAGTTCTTGAAGGAAGAAATGGTTCGGTTTTCTGCTACGGTGCTACGGGAGCAGGCAAGACTTATACGATGCTAGGGACAATGGAGAATCCAGGTGTAATGGTTTTAGCAATCAAAGATTTGTTTGCTAAAGTTAGACAGAGAAGCTTAGATGGGAACCATGTTGTTCATCTTTCTTATCTTGAGGTTTATAATGAAACTGTAAGAGATTTGCTTTCACCTGGTAGACCTCTCATTCTCCGCGAAGATAAGCAGGTAAACATAAAACTGAAATTACCTTGTGTTTCTTTTAGCTTTAGATAAGAACACATTGGTCTCACTCATTTGCTTTTTTCTGAATGTGATCGAAATCAGGGAATTGTGGCTGCTGGTCTCACACAATATAGAGCTTATTCAACAGATGAGGTTTCTACTTCTAATCTATACATTTTCCATTTTGAATGATCATGAAAAACAAAAGCTAATCTATGAGATTTGTTTATTATGGTTTATCTCAGGTTATGGCTTTGCTCCAAAGGGGAAATCAAAACAGAACTACCGAGCCAACACGTTGCAATGAAACATCATCTCGCTCACACGCCATCCTTCAGGTTAGAATTTGCATCTTTCTCAGTTCATGTCTCGTCAAATCAATAGTGTATCATTGATTTTGAGGCCTGGAATGTCTTAAGTTGATCTTTTGTTGCGGTTCTTTAGGTCATAGTGGAGTATAAGACTAGAGATGCTTCCATGAATATCATCAGCCGGGTAGGGAAGCTATCTCTCATTGATCTTGCGGGTTCTGAAAGAGCGCTAGCAACTGATCAAAGGACGCTTAGATCACTGGAAGGAGCAAACATAAACAGATCACTTCTTGCATTAAGTAGTTGCATTAATGCACTTGTGGAAGGCAAGAAACATATTCCTTATCGAAACTCAAAGCTCACACAACTACTCAAAGATTCACTAGGCGGCTCGTGTAACACGGTGATGATTGCTAATATAAGTCCAAGCAGTCAATCTTTTGGTGAAACACAAAACACTCTCCATTGGGCTGATCGAGCCAAGGAGATTCGTGTGAAGGGATGTGAAGTAAATGAAGAAATGGTTCAAATGGGTGAGGAAGAAGGGCTTGATCAGGCCAAGCTCTTGTTAGAGCTTCAGAAAGAGAACCGTGAATTGCGTGTCCAGCTTGCAAAGCAGCAGCAAAAGCTTTTGACTCTTCAAGCAGAGAACTTGGCGGCTGCTAATAACAACAACAACGTTTCTCTGACATCTCCATCAATCTCATCTCTAATGACTCCACCATCTGCGCTAACAGCTCAGCAGAAGAAGAAACCAAGGCACTCGTTGTTATCAGGGACTTGTTTCACACCAGAATCATCCAAAAGGACAAAAGCAGAAGAAGCTGTGAAGGAACTTCAGCTGACTGTTAAGGCATTGAAGATGGAGATGGAGAGAATGAAGAGGGAACATGGGTTGCAAATGAAGAAGCAAAAAGACGAATTAGTGAACGATCTTTGTAATAGAAAGAGCGAGAAAACTCCAGAAAGAGGCAAAGAAACAAGGAGGATTGTCACAAGAGGGAGCTTGAGACCAAAGGAGAAGGAGAAGGATCTGAAAAGCCCGAACCATCGGTTTGCATCTCCAGCTGCAGCGGCTAAAAAGAGAAGCTTTTGGGACATAACCGTAGCTAATACTAGTCCTGCGTTGGATAGAAGGAAAACGAGAAGCCATGGTCCTGTTCATCAAGAAGCTCCTTCAAAACTGCTTCAGGTAATATTAACTACAGTGATGCTATAATCAAAACACTCTAAAACATTGAAGTTGCACAGCAAGATTGTGTGTCCATACACTAATATGTTTGTTTGGTTTTTGGTGCAGCCGGGGTTTGCTCGTCCACACATGAAGCATTAACAAGTTTGAAGACTGATTAGATCTGATGTTGTTTCTTTATTACTTTTTTTTTTGTCTGTTTTCTCCATTGTTTGCTAACATCTGTATTCTGTAGGAATGACAATAACACAATTTATTCTCTTTTTTACTAATTTTATTTTTAATATTTTATCATCATTTAGTTATGTATACTTTATGATTCTTTTTCTTATGCTTATGCTTGGTGTTCTGTATTGTGTCTTCTTTTAAAAGTTATAAGTTACAACTAAAATTGCTTTATCTCTATTTTTTAAAACGTAAATGCAGAAAAATATTTTCATGTAACAAATATTGAAATATTCCAGACAAGGAGGATATGCACTAAAAATATCTATGAACCACTTTGTTTCATTTCTCTTATAATATATTTTTAATTTTTGTTTCGTTTAGTGTATCATACAATATATTGGAATACATGAATATGTTTTTAACATAAGCATAATTAACAAAAAATATATTTGTTTTTTTTACAGAATTATTTGCATGCTACCTAACTTAGAAACCCATATAAAACCCATTAGTGTTTTTAACCCATAAAAGGCCCATTAGGTTTTATTTTTTGCTGCTATCGTCTCCTTATATTTAAGAGATGCTGACTCTCAACTAGGGTTTACGCCACTGAGAGATTTTGTTCACACAGAACCAGAAAAGATGCCGGCGGCGAAGCAGAGAACTCCGAAAGTTAACCGTAACCCTGACCTAATCAGAGGGGTTGGCAAATACTCGAGGTCTCATATGTACCACAAGAGAGGTTTGTGGGCTATCAAGGCCAAAAACGGCGGCGTTTTCCCCCGTCACGATGCTAAGTCTAAGGTCGAAGCTCCGGTGGAGAAGCCAGCCAAGTTTTATCCGGCGGAAGACGTTAAGAAGCCGCTTGCTAACAGGCGCAAGCCGAAGCCTACCAAGCTAAAGTAATAATCTTTCTTCTTCGTCGATTGGTTTTTAATTGCAAGCTAAATGTATATTTGTGTGTGGATTCATGGAGATTCAGTATTAGAATGGTTTTGGATCTGCTGGGAATATAAGAGAGATCGTTGCAGTTGTTAAGTTATTAGGATTTTTTGAAATGTAGGATTCATGGAGGTTTACACATTTCTTCTGGCCTTAGATATTGTATTCTCTGTAATCATGTGTAACAGTTATATTTATATGTGTTATCATTTAAAATCTGGTTTTGATATGTCTGTATTGCAGATCCAGCATCACTCCAGGAACTGTGTTGATCATCCTTGCTGGTAGGTTCAAGGGCAAGAGAGTTGTCTTCCTCAAGCAACTTCCTTCTGGTTTGCTTCTGGTAACAGGTGAGTTCTTATCTCTGTTCTTGTCACACCTCGTAATGTTTGTTCGATTGTTCAATTTGGAAACTTTGTTCATATTTTGTGTTTGTTGATTTTACCCATGTAAGGACCATTCAAGATCAATGGTGTTCCATTGAGACGTGTTAACCAGGCCTATGTGATTGGAACCTCCACAAAGGTTGACATTTCTGGAGTCAACCTTGAGAAATTCGATGACAAGTATTTTGGAAAGGTTGCTGAGAAGAAGAAGAAGAAAGGAGAAGGCGAGTTCTTTGAAGGAGAGAAAGAGGTATACATACTTGAGAGTGGCATGAAATTAACCACAATCATCTTATGCATTTAGTTTAACCAAAAATGGATTATATGTTTCCATTTTTTTTTGTTCCTTTACCTAATCGAAAACTATTGTTTGATCAGGAGAAGAAAGAGATCCCACAAGAGAAGAAAGAAGACCAGAAAACTGTCGACGCTGCTCTGATCAAATCCATCGAAGCAGTCCCAGAGCTCAAGGTTTACCTTGGAGCCAGGTTCTCATTGAGTCAAGGAATGAAACCACATGAGCTTGTTTTCTAGATTTCATATTGTTTCTCAAATTTCAAGAATATCTGTTTCTTTGAGTTTTTCCCTCTTTAATCGTCCTTGGAACTTAAAAGACACTATTTTCTCTGAATTATATATCAAATTTTCGATCAATCTAGTCTATTAAGACTTGGTGTTACGAATGCGATTTTGAGAAAAGTAAATGAAAAAAAATCATATGAATTTGAACGATCACGAATTAAGTTTTAATCCAAAATAATCAACAGCAGATTTTGCCATAACGGAAGCAAATTCACCAAAACTTATGACACCATCTCCATTTGTATCGGCTTCTTTGATCATCTCCGTTAGTTCTTTATAAGTCAATGGTTGACCCATCTTGGCCATTGCTCCGGCAAGCTCAGCCGCGCTGATGAACCCATTACCGTCTCTATCAAACGATTTGAAAATGTCGAGTAATTGCTCGGAATTGATTAGGATCTCTTCGTTGAGATCAGGAAGAATTGTGCCAACAAGCTCATCGAATTCGACAAAACCGTTACCGTTTGCGTCCATGCTAGCTAACAAAACGTGGATTTGGTCGCCGGAAGGTTTGAGGCCGAGTGACCGGAGAAGCGCCGCGAGTTCTAAAATTGTTAAGCTTCCGTCTGCGTCCATGTCGAACCGGTCGAAAATGTCTTTTAATTGTCTCATCTGATCCTCCATTATTATTTTTTCTTTAGGTACCCAAATCAGAATCGATATTGTTGTTGATGATAATGGAACCCAAATCAGAATCGATGAATCAATATTGTTGACGAGAGAGATTGATGAAATAAGAGGTTATGATGATCAATGAAAAGTTTTTTTTTTTTTAACTAGCCAATGGAAGGAGATTTAAAGATTGACTTCTGTTTTTTCTGGAGAATGTAGGATTAAAATACTTAACATTTTGTATGTGCTAAAGTTTTGTTTGTTTTTCGTTTTTGTGGGTTTGTTAATGGTTGCTGATAAAAATAGATAAGAAGACCGTATTCATTTCTGTATAAGTTTGATAAATTCATAATGATTTGACAAATTCATAATGATTTTTTTTATTTTTATTTTGTTAGAAATATCATTTGATTGTTGTGATTAGTGACACAAACATGCCATTGTCCTTCATTGTGTAAAGAAAAAAATACATGACATTGTCCTAAGAACACCAAAAATAATAATTAGAAATGTGACTAGTTACTGTAGTTGAATAAAATTATAGACGAAACGCCAATGGTACGACTAGTGAAATATGATAAATTCATGATAGTTGTTATAAAACAGACGTGACCTTGTCCTAAGAAGCAAAAAGATTAAGTTACCTTAAAAAAACAAAAAAAAACAAACAAACTAAGAAAACATAAAAACACAAGAAATTAAAATTCAGATGATCAGGCACAATCGCTTTTCCTAACCGTCCGATTGTTACGACGAGCACAGCAACCGCAGGAAAAGACAGTGATGAGGAGAATGAGGAGACAAATGTTAAAAACCAGAAGATCCCTCCACTTTTCTCTTATGTTCGCTAACACACCCGCTTTGCATGCGTTGCAACTGAAACACAACTCCGTTTGCAAGTTGCTCCATGCATCACAGTCGCCGTTGTTGGCCGCCGCAACCGCCGTTTCGTTTTTGGTCGGCGGTATCCAGAACGTCGCGTTTCTGAACTGGAAGTTGCAATCCGACGGTGGCTTACAACAACCTGACTGCTCAAAACACAACCAATTATAAACATTAGATATAACGGTTATACCTTCGTCGACTTATTAGAAAAACGAAACTATATACAAAACCTTCATTAGTCTGATAAAGTTGTCATGCTTTTTTGTACTATATATAACAACTCAATAATGAAATTTAATCATACTAAGAAATATAAGCTCATTTTGTTTATTTGTTTGAATATTTGCTGTCTTTTGCTATACAAAAGAAACCAAAAGAGATGATTATCTGTTGTCTTAACGATATATATATCCAAGACAGTGAATAAAGAAATAAAATCACAATATAAATCGATCCAAAAAAAAAACTACTTTAAACTCTTAAGTTATACACACTAAAAAAATACCTGGATTGGAGACAAGTTCTTGTGATAAAACGCATCAGCGATCTGACTAACACGACCATCACTCAAATCATCACAAACGTTAGCCTCAGCCAAACAAGACCTTATCCCAACCCATCTCTTCCCACCAACGAACCCGTTAAGCCAAGTCGAGAAATCCACCGTCCGGTACTCTCTATACCCTCTTCCGGAGACCACATGACCGGCTCCTTTGTTCGTCACAAAGAAGAGAAATATCGAGAATACCATCAACGCAACAATGCCCGAAAACAGTATGATCAAGTACGAAACCATTGCGAAATTTTCCTTGAAACATGATCCTATCGCTCCTATCAATGAGACCACAAAGAGGATGCATCCGGTCGTGAGAAGGGGTGCCCGAATCGCTGATTCACAATCTGTCACGCCTTGGTGAGCGAACATGTAAATCGAATAACCAATGGCGGATGCGCCCACTAACATCACCAATGTGTTGGCTAGACCCACGACGAAATTACTCACTCGAAACATTTTTGGAATTTTTTTTTCTTCTCTGATGGATAAACTTGAATAACCAAATCAGATTTTAAATAGATAGAGAGAGAGAGAGAGAGAGGTTTCTTGTTTGAATTTGATAATTATGTTTTGTAACGTTTTCGTGTGTGTGTTTTAAGTGTGTGGAGTCGTGGTTATTGGGGAAAGAGGGAACGGTTGGCTAATAATCTCCACTAATATCCCCCACTATCCAAAAAAACCATGTTTAATTACTAGTTTATGCCACTGGAGGAGTTAAGAGAACGTGTGAGGGTTAAGAAGAACCCTTTAGTTTAGAGAGAGTCGTTAAATTAGATTTTGACTGTCTTATTGCAACTGCACTAAGACTGTTTAAACTGTCACTAAGACTATTTAAACTGTCACTAAGACTATTTAAACCCTGAAATTTATAGGGATTTCTTGAATCCGAGCATGTTGGGAAAATTATATATAGGTTTGTGTTGATTTTATTTACAAGTAAAAAATGCATATTATTTTTATTCTGTTACTTGCAAAAGGAGAAAAAAATAAATAAATGAAAAATGTGTTGTGAGAAAAAATGATTCTCAAGGATAAACTATTGGGGGTTTTAATTATCCTTAAGAACTGATGGAAGAAAATCCAAAAATTAATTTCCTTGGTTTAGGAAAACTATTTTTTATTTCCAAATATTGAATGGGTAATAATGTTGCTTTTGGAAAAACTAAA
Source organism: Boechera stricta (assembly GCA_018361395.1). Taxonomy (NCBI): domain Eukaryota; kingdom Viridiplantae; phylum Streptophyta; class Magnoliopsida; order Brassicales; family Brassicaceae; genus Boechera; species Boechera stricta. The sequence continues at coordinate 2,333,797 of CM031539.1, read as the reverse complement.
ACCAAATTTTAATCTGAAAATCGCAATTATGTCCATGTAATATCTAGCAGATTTTCTTCTTAATTTGCTTTTACAAGCAAAACTGATGAAACTCCAAAACGCATGTCACAAAATATATCACTTTTGATGATGGCTTTGGTTTACTCAGAAGTTGATACCAAACATTTTTTTTTGTATCCGAATAAGTACTTTAAAAGACTCTTTCTCCATCGTTAAGATAGTTGTGATCCATTATCCATACAATTTTCACCATAAATGGGTCTGATTTCGTCTCGCTCCTAACATTTCTTACCGATCAGATATTGGTTTCCTTAACGGTCAAATAAATATGATTGAATAATTATGCATAGTGAAGAGAGAATATGATGTGGGCTTCCATAGATTTTTTTTTGGGCTTGAAACAAAGCCAATTTACACATTCTGCCGGAAATATGGGCAACAAACAAAAATCGGTATTTATTAGCAAAAAATGTTAAAACTAGATAAAGTACATTAAGGGTATAATTAGAGATGAATAATATTTACTTTGTTCATCTCTTTTCAGTGGATAAAAAATTTCTTCATTTTTCTCTTTTTTATTCCTTCAAGTATCGATGAATGAGATGAATATTACATTTTAGCTTTTCATCCCAAATGTTAAATTTTGAGAGGAATCTAGTATTGCTCTAGTTTTTTTCCTCTAAATAGGCAACCATTTGCAACCTAATCTAGTTTTCTGTCAAGTTATATTTTCGTATATAGAAAAAGGTTAAAACTATATAAACCATATTAATATCCGGGTTTACGATTAATATTTTAAAACCAGTTTGAGTTTTACAGATTGATGATACTATCTAAAGTATTGTTTATGTTACAATAAACCAAAAAAAAAAAAAGTGATAAGATATTTATATTGAAAAAAACTAGTGAGAAACTAGAATTGTCATGTACATATGACATATATGATAAGGAAAATGAAATGAATTTCAACTATAATGGCCTCGATATTCATCGGGTTCATCGAAAGTGTCAATAATGGACTTGGCAATGGCGAGGCTGAGACAAACGAGAAAGAGTGAAGGATAAGAGAACATGGAGAGATATTTCCATTGATGAACAATGGCTTTTAAGATGCTGAGCTGGCAACCTCTGCAACTGAGACAGTATTCGTAAGAACATTCTTCAGGAACATGGTTCTCTACGTGTTGATGTTTCCAACTCCATTCTCCTGGCTGACCGAACATTGTCGTCTCTCCACATCCTCTTGGTTGTGCGCAGCAAAACCTCTGCATGTATATATATATAGCGTTTTTCATTATCATCTTCATTATTAGAGTTTGATCTTTATATATTGTGTTATATAAACATAAAACAAAAAGTTGTCAACTGAAAATAACTATTCTACAAACTAATATTTGTTCATATAGTTTCTAAAACTATAAAACTATAATAAATTTATTTGTAAAAATTTCATATATATACGAATGAATGAGATGAGATGACATAAGTACTTTACCCAAACATTGCTGTTTTGGCTGGCATTGAAGTTACAGTCATGGTTATGAATGATACAGTCCGTGACTTTTGCAAGTTTACTTGCAGGGACTAGCCGGCCGACCAATTGCTTGGCGGTTCGCTTATCTTCGGCCGGGTTCTTGGCTATTCCAAAGGTTGTATTGTAGATGAAACACTTTAAAGAGTAGCCACCAAGGACAATGCAGACGAAGATCATTGCATATATGTAAATTGTGAACATACGTTTGGAGCGACAGCAGATTGCGTAAAGAGCAAACTGAGGAATCACCAGCAAGAGTAAACCAATGACGACGAAACTGCGATCCGTCTCTCGGATACATTGTGAGACTGTTTTTCTATAATATAAACCTGTTCCCGTCATAGTTAAGCCTATGCATATGAGGATTATGGTCGCCATTGTTAGGAACCCAGTTCGTACCTCAGACATTTTCTTCTTTTCCCGTTTTATCGAATCTGAAAATCTAAAAAGACTCGCCGAGGAAATGATGTTTTGAGTCGTGATATATGATGAAGAGGTTGTAAAAAGAGACAAAGAATCATGAACAGAGAGGTATCAGGTGTTTTTGAGTTTTAAGACCTTAGTTTAGTATAAGGACAGCTTTTTGGAACAGGTTAAAACTGTTTAACGGTTGGTTGATTCTAAAACCATTATTTCTAAATATAGAGATTTAAGTTATATAAAGATATATATAGTACACAAACTCTTTTGACATGCAACTTTGATAAAGAACAAGCAAACTCTGAAACTTCGGTTATTACCAAACTATGTACTTGAAAATAACCTAACTTTTGTCTGACTTTTGAGATTTGCCGGAAAGGGTTTTTATTCAGGCAGGGACTCTGTTTTTTTGAGAAGGGATTTTTGTGGGGGAGTTTTCTTTGAAGTCCAGCATTTTGTTCAAAGCTCCAACATAAGCTTTGACGCTTGACACCACAATATCTATTTCTGATCCCGTTCCACTGCCAAACACAAGACAGCCCGTTCTGTGTTATAACTACTACTCAAGCAAGAATTAAAAAAAAAACATGCGGCTAAATCGATCCGGTTTGTATGAGATGGGGAAAGAGAATTTTACCTAAAGGTCCTTTGAACTTCTTCACCGGTTATTGCGTTTGTAGATGAGTATTTGTTGCTTCCGCGGATGAGAACTCGTGTTGTTGCGATAGCATCGATGCCTTCTGTTACTGCATTCATCGAGTACTCAAGCAAAGTTGCTGGTTCCTATAGGGGAAAAAAGGTTTTAAATAACCGATGATCCACAGGTGAATTATATGTAAATGAGAGCCTCAATTATATAAGAAGTACCTTTACGATAATATCGACTGCCTTGTAAGCTGAATCGACAGGCCCAGTTCCCATAGAACAAGCGACATGCTCTTTGCCATCAGCGTCAGCAATTTTTACAGTTGCTGTTGAAAGCCCGAGAGTTCCACAAGTTATCTGCATTCCACTTTTCAGTAAAATGAGAACTGGCTAAAAGACAATAAAAAAGAGAAACAGAATTAAATCACATGTTGATCCCAATTTCACCTGAATGTCCAGGAGTTTCCACACTGCTTCTGGCTGGAAAACTTCATCAGATACTAAAGCTATTATGTCCGCATCGGTAACTCTCTGGATCAGCAAGGGAACATATATGATCAGGAGACTTTACGTGAACCCGCAAGAGCACTAAAATACTAGAAAGTGCAATCCTCTTTCATCTTCCTCTACATATCCTAAGTCAATGCATTCACAACTAACGAAACAAAGTACAAATGGATTAACATTTCAAATTAGCCACGGAAAAAACTGAACTATTATAAGCGTCTTATGAAGTTTGAAAAAAGGCTGTGAAGCTCATACTTGAAATTGAAAACGCGAGCTAGACGTTTGAATACATAACAAGATAACCAGAAACAACTACCTTTTTCTGCTCAGCCACAGTTTTGAAGCGCCAGAAAATTGTACTTATCTGTTCATCATCTAATTCATAACCAAGCTGGAAACGTAGAAAAGATAAGAGGACATTAGTGTCTCATACAAAGATGGTAATACCGAGTATGTGTATTGGTAGGATTGCTGTCTACCTCAGTCAAACGGTCTTTCAGCGCATGACGCCCACTGCATAATATTATATCCAATCAAAAGAAGAAACCAACAGTTAGACTTCAGGTTGCAAACACATATGTCGTGTACACTAGCTTAGACATTGGTAAATTGTCAAAAAAATTGATGCCAAATAATGTCTCGAAATATTTAACATCTCAGGCGAATTATGTAGAGTATATCCACCAATTACAGGCTAGTTGCATTGTCTGAACAAGACAAAGAAAATTTGGGAGTTTACAGGCAAAACAGACTAAACAAGAAAGAGTTTCATACCTAAGCTTCCCTAAGACAATGCCAGCATCATTTGATCGTTCGAGTCCAATTTCTTCGGGACATATAATTTCATATGTACCCTTGTGTTTCAGCATTCCATCCTAAAAGAAGCATGAAAAGTCATTAAGTGCAACAGGAACAACAATTAAGAAGAAAATAGTAGAGTTCTGCAACAGGCTGAAAGAGTGAACATGCAAGTCAAAAGAGTTTGAGGTTAATTATTTATTCATTCATCTTGTTCATAGTCAGGCAATATATGTTAAGGGATGAAACCATAAGCATACTGTATGAAAGGCTACAGCCTACAGGGGCAAGTTATACTTTGCAAGGCGGTAAAAAACAGATTATGAGGTAACCTTTAATGTTTCTCAAAGAGCAATCTCATCACTGGAATAATCAAATACATATTATAAAGATGATTTTTATGAACCGACCTGATGAATACCACTTTCATGCGCAAAGGCATTCGCTCCTACAATAGCCTTATGGGGCTGTGTCTGCATTCCAGTGTAATCTTCAACCTGAGAAAACAATCCACCAGTTATGAGACACCTTATATGGAAATCTACAAACTTTTTCCCCTTCTTAAGAGAATTAGTATTTGTTTTCACAACGTAAAGAATGAAGTTCAGAAGTGGTACCATCTTGCTTGTCATAACAATGTGCCGAGTATCAATTCCGGTAAACAGACCTCCTAATACATGATCTCCACGGCATTTTATGGCCATCACAACCTACATTTACACGACAATCATCAGGTAAGGATTAAGTATCCCACTGCAGCTCAAGCAGAATATAAACTGAAAGTCTAAAATTGATAACGCCGTCCCTGAGACGATATATCCAAGTAGCAAAGGATGGAAAATAGCAAACTTCGCACCCAATATCTCTTAACTTTACCTTCACATGTTCTTCTTCAGGTAATTGTAGCCAATGCTATACTAAGACTCATTACTTAGACATCTGGCCTAGTAAAATCTTACTAGGGAATATTATTCCAGATTTCTCACTGCTACTAATTATGAAAAAGTCCTACTCGGTTCTACTTAATTGTCTTGCCTCACAATATGTGCCTCCTACACCACACTAAGAATCTTCTCGCTTACTAAGTTCAAGCCCACAAAATAGATTCAGTGCAGGAAAGGTTCACATGTCTTGACAAATTAATGAAACTCTGACCTCTTCCAGTGAAGCGTTTCCAGCTCTTTCACCGATTCCATTGATCGTCACTTCCACCTGTCTTGCACCTGCATGTGCTCCCTGAATTGGAAAAGGTTATCACACACACACACATTAGCATTACACATATACAACGATTTAAATTAGCTTAAGTTGTCCCAAGTAGAAAAAGACATACAGATAAAGTGTTGGCCGTAGAGAGTCCAAGATCATTCTGACAATGCGTTGAGATGATAACATTTTCGATCCCTGGAGTATTGGCTTTTATATCAGCAATCAATTGACCAAACTCACTAGGTAAAGTTATACCAACAGTATCAGGTATGTTGAGTGTTGTTGCTCCAGCTTTTATCACTTCACCAAGAATCTCGTATAAGTACTCTCTCTCGGATCTAAAGAACAAAAAAATAATTAAAAGTATTTTTACATAACCAATAATAGAAAAAGATGAATCTTTGCTGAGGAATCAAATCTTAGCTTCTCAATCAAGATTAGAAAATAAAACACCGAACCTTCCTGCATCTTCTGGACTGAACTCGACGTCTTCACAACCCAAGCTCCTCGCAAATCTAACCATATTCCTAGCGATTTCGATGACCTCTGCTTTGCTTTTCTTCAGTTTATGCTCCAAATGAATATCACTCGTAGCGATAAAAGTATGGATCCTAGGCCGTTTAGCATACTTCACAGCATCCCAAGCCCTCTCAATATCCTTCTTATTGCATCTAGAAAGTCCACAGATAACAGGAACATAGCCATTCTCATCAACAGTGTTTCCAATTATTTCAGCTATGGTCTTGACCGCTTCAAAATCGTCTTTTGAGGCGGCGGGGAACCCAGCCTCGATAATGTCCACGCCGAGTTTAGATAGCTGACGAGCGATGTCGAGCTTTTCCTTGGAAGTGAGTGTAGCGCCTGGAGACTGTTCACCGTCCCGGAGTGTCGTATCGAAGACACGGACGTAGTTGGGATCGGAAATGCGGTTGGGGATGTATTCGGGACGGCGACGACGAGGGATGTGAGGTGGGAGAGGAGAAGGATCTAAGATTGAGCATGAGAGGCGATGGGTTTGGCTTCGGAGAGAGATAGCACAGTGACGGGATGGTTGGAAACGGAAGGAGAAAGGTGTTGGTTTTGAGGAGAAGGTGGGAAGAGAAGGAGTGGTGGTCACTGTTGTTGATAAGAGATTAGGGTTTCTCAGAAGCGAAGACGCCATTGCAGGACAGAGAGAGAGATGAAGGTTTAACGTGGCGGCGGTGGCGGCTAACTTTGATCCAGCACTATCTGCTCGTCACTCTTCTATTTATTATTCAAAGATTTTTTTTTTTTGTCCCCCTAAAAGGTTAATTTTTATAAATGTGCTAGGCATTAAAGTCAAATTGGAATTAAAAATGTGCTGGATCATGGATAAGTTTATGATCAAAGTGTGCTGACACAGCTGTGTGTGTGTCCATGGATAAGTGTGTGCTGAAACATCAAGATGTGCCATAATATACAATCCTGATGAGTATCCAGCTGAGTCCTTGAAAGTTGAAACAAAGAGACACTCTTGTTCTGTTGAATGTTGTATCATTTAAGTTGTTATTCGGGATGTAAAGCAATCACAGGTCACTAGCAACAGATTTGAAATGCTAACTTAACATATCTCATGAGTCATTACCGATTTGTATGTATTTTATTCACAGTTTCAATTGCTTGCATTCGTGTGAAGCAGACATGGACCGATCAAAGAGTTTATCTTCAATCTAAAATTGTATTGATAAACTTAATCTTGGAATGATACAAGAGTGCTCTACTTAGCTACAAAACCAACCACAAAAATCTAGACCCTGATAGTTGGACCGGTATATGATCCGGGACGCATGTGCAGATCATCGGGTGTGTCGATCTGTACAAGCCAAGCGTATTCGTCTTCCTTTCCTTCCACCTTCTTCATTCCTTCCTCCAATGCTATTATTATCAATCCAAGAGAAAAAAACCACAGCTAAAAGAAAACAGAGAAACTAATGTTCTTCTGAAGAAAAAGAGAGTAGTCGAAAGAGAAAGTTTGCATACCGAAAGTGGAAAACGGATAGTCCATGTAATAACTGCAACTCCTGCCTACACTTTCTTTGTAAGGAGGTGTGAGAATGTCGAGCACCGCACATGGAGTAAGAGCAGTGAAGCAATGGAGATTGCCTCCAGTCTTTGGGTACAACACTGGTATCTCAGACTGAGGCGTTATAACTTTGTCACTAGCCAATTTTGCCAACCTTGCTGCTACAAGTAGTTGCAAGAAGTCTTAATTATCAATCGCATAAAGTGAATCCCAAGATGAGGAAAAAAAGGATAACCTGGAAGAGAACCGGGCACCCCTTTGTCTTGTGAGATTATACATGGAGGCTCGACCCAATCGTAAGCTTTAACATGAAGTGATCCGTAGAGGATTTTGCTAAACACAGTCATATCTGGATGGTCATGCAATGGAATCACTGAAGATGTTGGGAAGCAGAAAATACACATCTGAAGAAGAACAAATAAACACTAGTGTTTAGGTTTCTTGATTGATCACAAGAACGAGTTCAGTATCAATCAAAGACTTACTGTAAAAGTATCACATTCATGTATGTCTAAGAATGTTATCGGTTGTGCCCATCGTCCTACTCTGTTAAATCGGCTAACCCCAGAAACTCCATAGCCTCGATCATCGTCTTGAGCTTCCTCTTCAAGCCCAACATCTGCAGGACTAACTGAGTCTGCGCACAAAAATGACCAGAAACCAAATCACACCTTTGCTTATAAACAAACATTCCTCAAATCCTAACTTCAACTCTCACCACAATAAATCCTAAAACAACTGATCCTAATAATCCCTTTATGTAGAATAGAATGATGCAACTCTTCTCTAAACACTAAATCATCATGTATACATAAAAGTTACAACTATTGCCCAGATTTAGTGGGATTCACAAATCAAATTAGCTAATCATGATATATTTTCCACATTTATTCAAATCCAATACAACCAACAAAATCTGTCTAAATCACTACAAATATATCACTAATTCAAGCAAAACCAGCCGAAATTGCAAAAAAAAAACCTATCGCAATCCGAGAAAATCAAAGAGAGACAAAAGAAGAAAGAAAAAAATACCCAACACAGAGCATAGTTTTTGGACAGCCATGGAAGCAGGAGAAGGAGCTTTGCCAGTGAAAGTCTCCTTGCAGAGGTCGTAAAGCTCTTGCACTTTGGGAGAATTCTCCTGATTCCTTGACGCCATGTGAAGGTCTTTCTTGTTAACAAGATTCAACAAAACTTTTTCACCAGCCTTGAACAATCTCGACAACATTTTTCCTTTTTTCTTGAAACTTTTTGTGTGTCGGTAATTGTTCGAATGTTCTTATCCGGGAAGTGATTAACATATGAGTTAAGTGCGTTTCGATCCCTAATCATTAACCTTTATTTTATGCTATAATGGATTCTTCTTCTTTTTTTAACGAGTCAAAAGAGACATTAAATTTGTTTACTTTTGGTTAACGAAAAATGTACGTTTTTATCAACCTTTTAAATACGTTTTCATCGTACCAAAACTTAGTAGAATAATAGAAAAATGAATAAATCTCTGATTTTACACTTTTTAATACAAAATTTTATGGAATTGCTTTTTATATTCAAAAATTTCTGAAGTTTTGTGCATAAAAATGTCTTATTGTAACTTTTTGAATTTAATAATTCTGTCGTTTTAATTTGCATACTCTTTATGTATTTTGTGATTCTACTATTTTTTAATATTACCGATCAAAACCTTAGCTAATCGTGTTTCATATACTAATATCAATAAAGACAATAATATTGCACAAGAACATATATCAATGAAAAGCACAAGATAAACTAGACACGAGCTTCGAACCTCCCAACCATTTCTTCACAACATACTCCTTCACTTTCTTCTCATCATTTCCAAACACATTACACATCGCCTTAACATAGTGAGATGGGAATTTTCCGGTTATCCTCACAGAGAACATGACGGCACGAGCCATGTCTCTGCACAACTTGTCCACAAGAGAGTCGAACGTTGATGACGTCTTGGGTTCGAGTGAAGAGCTTGGAGGTTGCGACCTGTCGATGTTTCTTCGTATGCAAGTTTCCTCAGGGTTTAAGGATGTAGTAGAGATAGCGAAGAAGGTCACAAAGAAAAAGACGATGAGGCTAATGGAAGTCTTCATTGCTTCTTGCTTCTCTTCTTATTTTTGTGAAGATACAAAGTGCATAGACATTTATATAGAGTGAGCAATGAGAGATTCGGAACTTGCTTCGCATTAAAAAAGTTCAGTTTATTATGTTAAAATTTAAAATTGGGGGTTTCAAATGTTTCATCAGTTTCACTTGGTATATATCAGTTTGGTCTATAATATAACTGTGTTTTACTATAACATTGATGTTTGTATCTTCTGAACATAAACACATATTATTTTACTCAAAGCTACTAATGCATCTGTTTTCACCAATTTGATTATAGTCCTACTTACCAGTAATCTCCACAAGAACAAATCCCATTCTTGAAATGATGAAATCTTTTGTTGTCCCTCACAACTATTTCCCTTTCCATGACCTTGGAGATCAACTTCGCTGCATTGTGACAGTCCACACAGATCCTTAGGTTCTTGTAAACTCTAAGAGTTGTTCCTTCCGAAGTTTTAATTAACCCGTAGGTAATGGCAAGCTTCTCGCTGTGTCCCCTTAACTGTTCAATCTTCTCCTCTTCACTTAGATCATGTTGTACTGAACTTGTGTCTGGTCTGTATCCCATCTTCCATATCTTCATCTCCAATATACTCCAAAGACTTTTGATTTCCTCAAAACCACCTGAGGAACTTTCACCGGCAACAAAGCTTAAAACCTTCCCATTTAGTTCGATCCAGGAGCATCCAGCATCCTTTCGTAAACTCATCTCCTTCATCCTCTGCCTCACTTTTCTCACATCATCCCATTTCCCCAATCCTGCATATAAGTTGGAAAGCAGAACATAATTCTCAGGTTTTTGTGGTTCTAGTTCAAATAATTTGGCAGCAATTTTCTCCCCCATCTCCAGCTTTCCATGGATTCTGCATGAGCTGAGCAGAGAATTCAAAATTCCAACGTCAGGTTCCTCAGACATCTCTTCTGCAGCAACCCTTAGCGCCTTGTCTAGTTGCCCTGCTCGGCCTAACATGTCAATGATACAAGCATAATGCTTTAAATTTGGCTTAAGCCCAAAAGAAGACTTCATCTGATCCAGATATCTCAGCCCTTCATGGATCAGACCACTGTGGTTGCAAGCCGTTAGAACACCTAAGAAAGTTAAGTCATCGGGGTTGTGACCTGTTCTTTGCATCTCTTCAAAGAGTTTGATAGCCTCTTTTGCAAGCCCATGTATTCCATATCCCATAATCATGGCATTCCAAGATGTTGTGTTTTTCTCCTTCAAGCCATTAAAAACCTTAAATGATTGTGTTATAGAACCATTCTTGGCATACATATCAATTATAGAACATGCAATAAACGCATTTTCCTCGAGGAGGCGCTTCAAAGCGTAAGCATGCGCTTCTCTTCCCAGTCGAAGAGAAGGTAGCAGCGAACACGCACCAAACACATTCATCATAGAAATCTCACAAGGCTGGATTCCATACAAAACCATTTGTCTAAAGTGACCCAAAGCTCTCTCAGGAAATCCATTCTGAAGGTAACCAGTGATTACAGTATTCCAAGATACTAAGCTTTTATCTTCCATTGCATCAAATAATACCTGTACTTTGCATAGCTCCTCGCAATGAATGTATAGCGAGAGTACTGACATATAAACAAACAAATCTTTTTCTAACCGATTTCGGATTATAAACCCATGCACTTCTTTTCCCAATCGCAGGGATTTTAGTTGAGAACATGCTGAAAGAAGACTACAGACAGTAAAATTATCAGGTAGCAATCCAGAATATTTCATCTGCAAATAGGCATCCAAGGACGACCTAGGATCCCTGTTCTGAGCATAGCCGCCAATCAAAGCATTCCAAGAGTTCACTGTTTTACTCCTTATTCCATGAAACACACGCTGGGCATAACTCAGTGAGCCACACTTTGCATAAGTAGAAACAAAAGCATTGGCTACCAATTCATCGTGTATAAATTCTTGTTTTAAGGAGTAACAATGAAGCTCCTTCAAGCTCGGTAAGACTGATTCATTGATATAAACTGGCACTGCATGTAGAATGGTTACCTTGTCCAATTTGACATCTTCACTTTCTGCCAGCATCTGTCTCAGAAGATCAAACGTCCTATGTATGTCCCCCTCTGCAGAAAAGCCTCCTACCATTGTATTCCAAGAAACCACATTCTTGTTATTGTTCAACTTAAAGATCATTTGTGCATCAGTTATGCAACCGCACTTGGAGTACAGGTCCATTAAGGCATTGTTAACGACTAGTTCCTTGTCCAAATTCAGTTTCACCGCCCACCCATGAACACCTTTTCCCACCCCTATTTCTCTTTCTCTTGCACAAACCGGCAACACAGTAACAACCGTAGCAACATCCGGCATAAACGCACCATCATCACCTTCTTCCATCATTTCCCCAAGAAACAAGAAACTTTCTTCCGAGAAACCATTATCAGAGAACACTCGAATCATAGAGTTCCAGGAAACCAAGTTTCTCTTAGGCATTATATCGAACAGTTTCAAGGCGTGAGAAACAAAACCATGTGTTCCATAGAAAGACACCAATGCGTTACCCACAAAAACATCTTCAAGCAATCCTGTCTTCAACACCAACCCATGAACCGCAAGCCCGATCCCAACATCAGAAATCCCAGCACAAGCCTTAATCACACATGGAAAAGTGAAATTATCCGGTAAAAGATCAGTCTTTGAGATCATCTTGATAAACATCTCTAACACTTCATGGTAAAGCTCGTTTCTTGAGCAAGAGCTGATAACAGCATTCCACTGGAACAGATTCTTACTCCGCAAGGCATTAAAAACAGACCGAGAATCATCAGGAGAGCCACACATGGCGTACATGGTGATCATACGGGTGCAGAGAACGTCATCGTTTCTTAACCGGGTTGATCCAGAAACCAGCTGGTGGATCTTTCTCCCTATTTCAATGTCTTTTCTCTTCCCAGAAGCTTGTAAGAGAAGCCCGAGAGCTTCTCGGACAAGAAGAAACGCATCAGACGAGCTCTCGTCATCACCAGCGAACTCCTGGACAACTCGAAAGGATTCGTCGAGGTTTCCGGTTTCACAGAAACTGGAAATCCGGCGAAGGAAATGATTGGCATTGGTCGAATTGGAAGAAACGGCGTTGGTATTGTAGACGGCGCGAGGAAAGCTTGGCTCTTTACGGCTCCGGCGATAATCAAACAAAACGGATAATTGTGGCAATGGAAGCAGAACAGAAGCCATCAGACAATAAGCTTCCTTTATCCAAAACACGTAGTAATTTTAGAAGCTAATTCTCATAAAAATTCAGAATCTGTTTGGTTTTTCTCTGAGAGTTTCTTGTCTGAGAGTGATTTGATTACATTACCTCACGCCATTGAGTGATTCAGTAAGAAGTCGAATCAGTCTTTTGAGTAAAACAAAGATCAAATCATTTATAGACCTTTAACAAATGTAGTGAATTAGATATAACGTTCCATATAGCTACAAACATTATCTAACTTTCTGATAATTGAAACCACAATTTATGCTCTACGAAGATGTGTATGGATGTTCATACAAAGAATCCGCCAATGCTGGACTTGCAAAAGGCATCAATCATCTAAACAGAGAGTATCAAACTAGTGTTTGCTAAAAGGTCTTCAAGCTTTGACTTCCACTTGCTTAGGAACATGTTCAGCTGGTACCAACAACCCGAGACCCGCTTTACTATCAGGAGCTAAATGAGAATACGGATTCTCCTTATACAATGGATTCGATGTCACTATCCGCACACCAGAGTCCCTGCGGATTTCCAGAACCTCAGGCAAACCGTCAGAACATCCCTTGGACATGCCCACATCAATCCTAATGGCTTTATCATTACAAACACCATTAATACCAGTATCCTGGATTGTGTGTCCCATGATCATCCTCTTAACCCCAGGAATAGTGGAAAGAGCATGCTCAAGAGCTGCACAATCACATTTGTGAGCCATCTCTTCCGAGAATTTCCTCAACCAAACTACAGAGTTCCCTCCTCTACAATATGCAGGCGCATATCTTCCTCCTCTCAACCCGTTAATCCAACCCCTAACCTCCTCGTTTATCCTCTCGAGTCCATACTCAATATGCTCAGCTAAAAGACCACCGTGAACAAACACTGAATCACCAACAACAGCAACTGTTTGGTTCTTAGACAAGAATCTCTTTGCAACCGGACCTTCAGGTCTCAAAGCAGCAATCCTAGCTCTAACTCCTTCAAAACAGTCGGCTCTAATACGAGGGAAGCTCATTGGAATGCCTTCATAAATATCCCTCGGTTTATCCAAACCTCTGCATAAAGTCTTCATCTTGTTCCCTAAACAATACCAATATGCCCAAACCTGAAACTCCTCTAAACCCTTCTTAGTAACATATCTAAAGTCACCTTCTACATTCATGATCTCATGGTTCCCATTCATAGTCAGAATCTTACCTCCTGATCTCTCAGCCTCACGTTTCAATTTCTCTAAGAAATAAAGTATCTTTATCTCGTCTCCGCCTCGATCTAAAACGTCTCCCACCTGAACAACCACCGTGGATCCACCAGTCCATCGGTCCGACGAATCAATCAGTCCAGCGATCTTGAATGCTTCCTTAGACTTATCGAGATCGCCATGGAGATCACCGATGGCAACAAGACGCTCTGGTTTCTCGAACCTCGTTTGCGGAATCTCATTCTGTGGGTTACGATCTTGAGGCAAGAAGAAGCCGCAAACAGAGTAATCAACGAAAGTGTCGACGAAGGAAGAGATGAGATTGGGAATGTTTTTGCAGATTCCGCTAGGGTTTTCTCTGCTTGACATTTCCCGATATGTGTTCCGGGATGACGAAACGACCAAAGCCGGCCACAGAACAATGCGCTTTATATGTTAAGTCACACACAGCGATAAGCAAAGCCATTAACAAATAGTATGTGGTCTATCGTTTAAGGTTGGGCTTTGAATCTCCCAAAGTTGTTTTGGGCTTTTATTTCAATTGTGTGGTTTTATTTCTATTTGTTAGATTTTTCACAAGTTGTACTTCTTTTTAGGTTTAATTAACACTTGGGTTTTATATATTTCGCCAAAACGTCCAATTATATTTTAGGTCAAGCAAATATTTGGTAAAGATTTTTTTTCCGTAAACTCACTATAGAATGTTTGGATTGAAGCTCAAGTAACCAAATGGACCTACACTAAATATTTGCATATGATAGAATAATAATCCAAGACTTAAAACAAATATATTAAGTTTTATGAGCTTTCAACTAAAAACTACTTGTTCATGAATGAATTATTTATTGTCTATGAGTATTATTTTATGTCTTATTTTACTTCCAATAAGCATATTATTTTCTTATTAGCTTCGTCTTGACTAATGGCTAGTTAATTATGTCAGTGTGCAATGGATGTCCTTCATTAAACCACTTTGATTTGGTCCATACAAAATTCAACACAATATGCAAAATAAGCCATTTTTTTTCTTCGTTTATGGTCTTTAAAAACTCAGGGCCAATGACTTAGCCAGTTCTGGACGTTCAAGGAAAGAGATGTAGTCAAATTTGCTTCTTCTCTTTTTTTCTTATGAACCTTAATTGTTATGTTCAATGTCAAGTAAAAAATGTGAGACTTTGATGTTTTATGCTTTTCATCTTAAGAATAAATTGGTTATGAGTAAGTGGCGTATAGAGTTTAGATACTACACGCTACTTATACATTTTACCTAAAAGCATTAACACAAAGATAACCTATCAAACCGTAGTTTAATTGACTTTAATGACATATGCACTAGATAGGCTAGTTTGCTATTTGCAAAAATTACATGATAGCAAATCGTAAATAAATATAATTAAATTCTAGCGTCATTTTTGCTAATAGCAGGTTTTTGTGTGTTGTAAATAAATAACATGTTATTTTACCAATGACAAGTTACATGAAATTGTGTTATTTGATTAAAAAACGCTAGTAATGAATCCACTTATTTACTATTTTTCTACTCATAATTGTTGCAAATAAGTGCCAAAAATTAAGCCATTTATCTAATAGATTTTAATCTATTATAAATAGAAAATAAGAGAAAAAGAAACCCTAAAACATATGGAAAACAATGTATTTGTCACTACTAACCACTTGGTTAAATATTGCGCAAGCCCTTTATTACAGTTTTCAAAAATTTATGAGCTGTTTTATATTTGGACTGTAACACATGATGTACACAAATAATTTCACTTAAAAACAAGGAAATAGTAGAAAACAAGATTCACACAAAAAAAAAAAAAAAAGAGAAAACAAGATTCACTGCGAGTGTCCGTTGAAGATGTGTCAGTTTGACAAAAACATAAAAAGGAAGAAGCTGTGTCAATATTGTTTTAATATTTTTAGCACCGTCAACGCTCTATTGTTTGTTGTTGTTACTCGTGACTCTCTCCAATTATGAAGGTTGTTCAAGATTTGTTAAGCGTTTTTATTCTCAACAGTTTTGTGACTTGAGTGAAATTTATTTACCCCACACAAATAGAAAAAGAGATAGCTACAAAAATCTAATCAATCAGATAAATGCAATTTGTTTAATTTTCATCAGTCACAATCATAAAAATATTTTAAAACAAATTGAGTGGTTTGTTATGTTTATTTGCCTATTTGGATAAGTCACGACTTGCCAAAGAGGAATGAGCGTGAGAGATCGTGTTAATAACTTAATATGGAGTCGTCTTCCATTAATACGATTTAAAATTTATGTGTTTATTTTTATAACGTTTTGACTTCTTTTTTTTTGGCCTACTCTACTAGAAAGAATGATATTTTATCCTATATTAGTAAATATTAACAACGATATTTAATTTAAGTTTCAGCAAAAAAATTAGTTTTATTTTAATTCATTTCTTTTGAATCAGTAACTCTTAAATAGAGTGGAAACAAAACTTTATTCTTTACTCCTTTTATAAAGAAAAAGTTAGATTCTGCTGTCAAAAACAAAAAAAGAAGAAGAAGTAAATCCTTACATGTTTTTTTTTTTGTTAATAGTGAATCCTTACATGTTTTAGAATCCATTAAAATAGATAAATGCGGTTACCTAACATGACATTAAGCTCTTGTTTCCGTAATTATCCGAGTGGTCTCCATTCTTTAATAGAGACCTTAAATATAAGTGTATAATGAAAGTGATTTAATAATTAGTTAACGAAAGTGACATAAACATTGAGAACGCGTTTGCGTTTCATTTATGGCGTGCAAGCAAAGCTAAAAAGTAAAAACAGAAAAACAAAAATAGATTAAAAGGAATCCAAAGGAAAGAGCAATAATGATTTTGTTTGTTTTTGGTTGCAAAATAAAATCATATAATAAAAATAAAAAAGAGAGAGAGAAGAACAAAAAAAAAAGGAAGAAGAAGATACAGATACAGGGGTCCATTAACAAAAACATTGCAGCATTTCTCGAATGGCGTATTCTCCAATTACTCGACTTTAGAGATTAAAGGAGAGAGATTTGAGTTTTTTTTCATATAGGCAATGTATTTGAAGCGAGTAATTCGTTGTTAGAGAGAGAGAGATAAGGGATGAGTTGTAGGAGAGTGCTGAAATCGATACAAGCCTTGGCGGCTCATAGCTTACTCTTTTGTTTCACGCTTTTATTGGTGCTTAAGCTTGATCACACCGTCTCTTGCTCATGGTGGTTAGTCTCTTCTTTTTTCTTTTTCTTTTTCTCTCTTATCTCTTTGAATTCTCAATTGTCTGAAAATTGGGTGCATGACTCAGTTTTTTTTGTTTGGTTCTGATTGGTTCGATTTCGATTTTTATTTCCTGATTTGATAATTTGGGTATTTTTGATTTGGGAACCCCTTTGAATTTCGAAGCTAAAGATTGTGTCTTTCGTCATACACGACTGTTTTTCTGTACAGAAAGTATCAGTTTTTTTTTGGTTCAGAGAATTGAAAAAGCAGTTCCTTTAACAATCTCTCATTCCTTGTTTCTATTTGCCGTTAATAGCAACAAAAGCAATGACGTCAATAGTTTATACTGTATAAATTTGTTGCAATTTTCGGAAACTCATGTATACAACATTTGGTATCAAAGACTGTAACAAAAGTTACATCCTTTACAGGTATGCTTTACTAATGACTGAGTTTATTTTCAAGATACCAAAAGGGTTCAAATGAGGATTATAACAATTTTCATGTTATCTAGATGGAGTATCTCTTTAAAGGATTCAGCTTTTTTCTTGGGTCTGATCTTATCAGTTATCTTCATTGCCTTTTTGTTTTTTGTTACAAACTTGATTAACAAATTTCTGTATTTGGTGTTATGTAGGATGGTGTTTTTCCCGCTGTGGGCTTTTCATGCAGTTGTTGCAAGGGGAAGATTCTCTCTTCCTGCTCCTGTTGCTCCACGTAACCGTCATGTATGTTCTTTTTATGTTCTTACCTCTTTTAGCAAAAATGTTACTCAAAGTCCTTCTTATGATTTTTCCAGTAAATTGTACTGATTTGTTTATGATCCCTTTTGGTATACAGTGGGCTCCATGCCATGCTGTTGTCGCGACACCGTTGCTTGTATCATTCGAATTACTCCTCTGTATATACCTCGAGAGTTCTTATGGTAAATTTCCAGTAACTTACTGATTTCTCACTTCAGGGGTTTGTTTGGGTGATAGTATTTGACTATTTGGCATGGGGACACACTGATATATTCTAAACGTAACAAAATGTTGGCTCTCATTCTCAAAGTTTCGTCTTGCTACCATTTGTTTCTGTTTTCGGATGATATGAATGGTTAAGTTGGAGGATATCAAAAACTAGTTTTTGTGTTACAATTTTCTTGATTCTGTATGAAGGATTATTTTTTCATTTTCTCCCATTTCATCGGATTGTGACCTCTTCTATCTTAAATGCAGCTCGTTGGCCACCAGCGGTGAGTCTGAAGATTGCATTCTTACCTTTATTGGCATTTGAGTTAACGATACTGGTGGACAATTTGAGGTATTAAAATATTGACTCTTTTATATAATTACTTTATTCAGTTGACTGTTTTATATAATTACTTTATTCAGTTAACTTCTCAAACAAAGACACTCAGTCTTTATCTGGTGAACACATGAAGCTAAATCATATAAATATAAAGTTCCTAATTACTGCAAGCTTTATATTCAGAATATGTCGAGCATTGATGCCAGGAGACGATGACAGCATAACTGATGACGCAATATGGGAGGCACTTCCTGTAAGTCCACAAGTGTTGCATAATTTAGTTTTAAGTCCCGAGGCTTGGTTCAGCTGTTTTAAGTATTTAGGCAAGATCAATCTGTCAACCATGAATGAAAAATCCAATTACACAACTTAGGACTGAGAAAGGAGAACCTTTTGACCATTTTCTGTAATTTTCTAGTTTTCACAAACACAGGCTTGGGATTTTCTAATCTCTTGTTCATGGGCGGAGGAAGCTGGTCAGTACTCAATATAAACATTTAGATGCTTTTTCCTTGTTGCCTGCAGCATTTCTGGGTTGCTATTTCCATGGTGTTCACGTTGGCTGCTACGTTCTTTACCCTCCTAAAGCTTTCTGGTAATACCTTCACTCTCGAATGCTTCCCTGAATAGCTGTCTTACAGTATCTGTTTGCCTGTTGAAATCATATCTTTCACAGTTCATTTCGTTGATGGGATTATTGTGTTCTTATTCTCCTTTCTTGTATTATTTTAAATACACAGGCGATGTAGTTGCTCTTGGCTGGTGGGATTTATTCATAAATTTTGGGTATGATGTCGTGGTCTTTCTTTTTTTAAGTCTTTAAGAAGCACTTTTCATTTTTACGGTTGTTGGAAATGATTATGAATATAATAGATGTGAACATGTTGTGGCTGCAGAATTGCCGAGTGCTTTGCTTTTATTGTTTGTACAAAATGGTCCAACACAGTAATCCATAGAAGCTCACGCGCCCGAGAAGCTGGGTCATCTTCCACCACTATCAGATATCTTGACTGGAACAGTGGCCTTGTGGTTGCTCCAGAAGAGGAAAGGCACCAATATAGATTGTGCAGTTTGCAAGATATTGGTGGTCATATGTTAAAAATTCCCCTTATTGTATTTCAAGTTGTCCTTTGCATGTATCTAGAGGTATACACCACATCTCTTTCTAACTTACCATATTGTCTTTGGACAAAACTGAAAAAGCTAACGGTTTGGACTTTCAGGGGACTCCTGAAAAAGCTAAGGATATATCTATTCCACTACTGTTTTCTCCACTATTCCTGTTGCAAGGCCTCGGTGTTCTCTTTGCTGCATCTAAACTCATAGAGAAGATTGTCCTCTTACTGCGCGGAGAAGCTGGTCCGGGATTGTATTTTAGATTTTCATCAAGTGCCCACGATTGCTTGGGATTCTTGCACCATGGTTCCAGGTGACAAACACGTTTGTCTGTTTTTCCTAAAAGGTTTTGATTCACAAAATTTATTACTAACAGATATCAATCAATGCTCTCACCTGCTCAGGCTATTAGGTTGGTGGTCGATTGACGAAGGAAGCCGGGAGGAACAAGCTCGACTGTACTTTGATCGAGAATCTGGGTTAGTTAGTATATCCCAATCTTCTATATGGCGAACAAAAAATGTTATGGGATCTGCTGAAGATTTCATTATAATATGCTTGTGCAGTTACAATACTTTCAGTGGTCATCCGCCTGAGATAGTCAAGAAAATGCCAAAGGAAGATCTTGCTGAAGAGGTGACTTTACTTATCTTGCTTGCATTTTTCTTTTCCAACTCAGTGCTGATATTAACTTTAGGCTCTCGTTGTTGTCGAATCTTGTGTCTTCTAGTTTTAGAATTACTTAAGTGTTGTTTGCATTCAATCTAATTTGATATCTTTAGGTGTGGAGACTTCAAGCAGCTCTTGGTGAACAAACCGAAATCACAAAATTCAGCCAGCAGGAATATGAAAGACTGCAAAATGTATATGCATTATTAGGCATGATGGTTTTGTAACTCCCTTCTATCTATTTTACTTTTCCCTTTGGCTTAATCCTGTGTCAATGTGTCTTTTACTCCAGGAGAAAGTGCTGTGTAGGGTTTGCTTTGAAAAAGAAATCAGTTTGGTACTGCTTCCATGTAGACACCGCGTTCTCTGCAGGTAACGATACTTGAATCATAGTATACTTAAAACTGTAGGCATTGGTCACTCAATTCGTCTGCAACTACCATATAAAAAAACTAGGAATCTATGAGGTCAGATCGATATACTTATTAGATAGGCTACATGTTTGAAATGCTTATCTGGCCATAACTGACTCAGTTCACAATTTGTCTTTCTGTGCCAATTTTGTTGCAGACTCTGTGCAGACAAGTGTAGAACGTGTCCAGTATGTCGTATAGACATTGAAAAACGACTATCTGTATACGACGTTTGACTGTGTTTAACTTTGGCCCATGTTCGAGAGTAGGATTTGAGGTTGATGCTCCAGACAAACATTACATTTTACCCATACTGTTGCCCAAACTTCTGATGTTTTTGCTGAATCTGTTTATTTGTCTGAATCGGCATCAAGTATAAAGAAAAGTATAGATGTATACATATATGTATTTTTCTGTAGAAAACCTCATACAGTCTCTTACATACTTTAGCTGTAACATACAAAGTTTGTATATCATCCGTCTCTTTTTGTGTATTTAATTCTACTTTTTGTGGATAAATCAGTCACCAAGTACTTGTTATGGAAAGTGACACTGACATAATAGATACAAAAGACCATATCCATATATACACTGTTCTAAGCCGAGATCTCTCATGAACAAAATCATTACAAATAAGACACCAGAAACTCTATAAAAACCTATTTTCGTAGTTCACAGATGAGGTTTGCCTGTTTATATTTTCTTCTTCAGCTTCATCCCCTTCTTATGAACCGTCTGAGTCTGTGTCGGCTCCACGAGCAGCAACCGCGACATCACATAGGCCAAAAGCTCTTCGCGGTGAGAGAAGGTAAAATCCAAATGAGCATACTCAAACTCGTTGTAAGAAACATCAACCCCTGAATCTCTCATCACTCTGTAATGTTTCCTAACCATTGAAGGTCTAATCACTTTATCTTTCTTTCCGGCTACTAAATCCACAGGCACATCGATCAATCCGTAAAACTCCCCAAGATCGAGTGGCTCAGGAGACCCGTACACCTCCATATTAGCTGAACTGCTGCCGTAATCAAACATCTTAAACTTACCGTTATGTTTAATCTGAGCAAGATGCTGAACCACACGGAAGGATATAGCCGGCATATCGTTCATGTTATAGTGAGGCAAACCCATGACTCCGACCCAATTCGAGCTATCTCCGCCAACCACATAACTCATCAATGTCTGGACCAATCCACCAACAGCAGGATAGTTATGGAAATCTCGAGCTAACTTGTTGAGAAGCATCCGGAAAAATTTAGTGGGGATGTAGAAAGCGGGAACAATCCGGGATAGTACAGGACCCAAGAGAAGGAATGTGTACTCCATGAACGTAAAACACAGGTTGGAGTCGTCATGAAATCCAGCAGGCGAAAGCAGGATCAGTCTCGAGAATCTGTGTGGTTTCTCTTCGATTTTACGGGTGATTACATACATCAGAACCGCAGCGCCGCCTAAACTGTGAGATACAACACAGAGCTTATACGGTTGCTCCTCGTTTACTACCTCTTCCATATTAGGCTGATAGAGTTTCAGTTCTGAAGTTTTGATTTCGTGAATCTTCTCTATCATTGCTGGGATATCTTCCGTTGCATGCTCATTGATGGAGTAACGCCAGAAACTGCATGATTTGAGGATCCATCAATAAAGAACTATACAAAAAAATCAAATCCATAAAGAAGCAGATTATTCTATACTACTTACTCTTTTGAGGATATGTTTTTGTTCACATGATCTCTTGAAACTAAACCGCGAAAGTTCCCTAGGAAAACATCGTAGCCTGACAAGAAAAATAGAGTAAAACATATGGTAAATTTACATATTTATCACATAAAGCGACTAGAGAAATAAGGAACTTTTTTTGGCATGGACCTTGATCGTAAGCAGCAAAGGCCGGAGATCCAACAACACCATTTGATACCCATCTGAAGTTAAAGGTACAGATGAGAAACCGAGGCAAAAAAATTCCTGACAAGTCAACAAAGAAATAGACTATGAAACTCACCCCATTGAAGAATCCATTACACCATGCTGCAAGTAAACAGCTTTCCTCGCATCTCGTCTGGAAAATACATGAGAGGAAATTAATGATTACACAATAAAGGAACTTACTGAACCATAACAGACAATAAAGGAACTTACTGAAACTGAACCATAATAGACTCTATACCTTGGTATCCTTTCCAAGAGAAGACCATATCCATCTGATGTAACAACTCGAATAGCTTCATACGGATACCTATCAAGATTATAAGAGAAGTTGTTGTATCAAAAGGGTAAATAGTTGAGTAACAGCAGAAGTAAAAAACAATGATGCACGAAGCATCTTCTATACATTTCCCCCTTACCCAAGCTCTGTTATAACATCTTGACAAGTCCGAGTATCTGTATTGTATAAGCTCATTGTGGTTCTTTCTGTAGGAGATGAATCGTTATCTCCTAGAGTGGCAGTCTGCACGATTTCATGATCGCAGACGTCGCCATAGTTTCTTTTAGAGCTGTGACTGTGACTGGAGGAAGAGAACCATGATAAAACTATTCCAAACGTTTCTGATGGAGAAAGAAGAAGATGTGCCGCCTTGTGAAAAAAATCAAATATTGCTTCTATAAAAATCTCGATACCAAGCTGAAGATCCTGAAAAAAGAGAACATAGGAGTGTGTGAGAAAATTTCAAGAATGCGAAATGTGAACCTCTGATAAAAGAACGAGATGCAGTCTATGAAAGTATGTTCATCCATACAAACCTCAACGACTCCGCGTCTTCTATCAGTAGTTCGGTTAGGGACATCATGCTCTTTCCCTGGGATAGCTTTGCTAAAATAAGGTCTAGAAGAATGTCTGTAGCTCCCTGGGCTCATAGGCGACATTCTTGAATTACGTCTACCAAAAAAACGTAAAAGATATAACGGTACCCATAGAAGGATCCGGGCAGGTAGTAAAACCCACCAGATTATGAACGTTATCCACTCTGTCCAATGGCTTTCGTAATTTGCAGGAAGACTAGCCCAAGAGCGGAGTGAGGTTTGAGACAACGGTGATGGAGGCCTCGATATGTCATCACTATCGTCTTCACCAGAGGAATACTCCAAGCTTGAAGTATCAGAATCCACAGAGAGCTCGTGAATGAAGTGGTTGAAAGAAGAAACTCCACTGCAACCGCAGAAATCAAAAGAGAGTAAAAATGCATTACATTACTGCTATAAGGCAGCCAAAGAGAAGTATTAGAGAGATTTAAGAGATTTTTACTTATGCATCCACTGTGGTAAACGAGGTCCACGTAATGTAGGCCTTAGCTCCCATCCATGAAGACCTTCAAGAATATTGGACTTTCCCGGCAAAAGTGTCAAGAGAAGTGCAGAAACTCCATTAATGCATCTTGCAATGTTGTTCAAAGACTCATAAGTCAAAGTTTTCACCGACCTGCACTAAAAAAACCAAAATCATAGTTAGCATAAGCATTTTTTAGACAATAGAAGCATCCTAATACCACCAATCAGAAAACGGACATGTTTAAAGTAAAGAAACTATCCATAGATACAAAGAGAACCACTGTAATTATAACAGGACTAAGTCAGTGGAATAGCTTACCTAAAGCACACTAAGATACCTTTGTTGGAAGAAACAACAACAAAATCAGAATACTTAAAAAGATATTATCCAAATTGTATCCCCAAATCAGTAATTATCAAATAATAAAACCACTGGTTCAACATCGGCATCTTCCATATCCAAATCAAAGAGAATCAAAATAAAATATACCGACCTTAACTAAGGAAACAATACATTTCTAAATTCAGAGATCACTAAACATGCAACTAAAACCAAATCAAAAATCACTAACGTGACTGACACTAATAATGCTCGAATCGAACAAAGAGAGAGAGAGAGAGAGAGAGAGAGAGAGAGAGAGAGAGAGGGACTCACTCTTTTGTGATAGCAAGAGCATTATCGACGATCCTCTGCATGATTTTGTTTAGGTCCCCAATATAAAATTTTCAAATTACCCAGAAGAAAACAAAAGGAAATTTCTGGAAAATGAAACAAGATATATAATCCAAAATCAAAAACCCAGAAAAAAACTCGAGATGAGTCCCACGAAATCAAAAAGCCGTAATCGAGAATCGAAAAAGAAAAAAGAAACGTTTTTTTTTAATTTTGTTGTGTGCGAGTGTGTTGTGGAGATTGAAATCCGATAAATTAGGGCACGTCGGCGATTCTTGCCGTCCACAAGAGAAGGTCGGTAAACGTTATTTTACAGATAGGCGACACGTGGAAATATATAATTGGATGATTTAAACTGTGTCATCTATTGGATTTTGCATGCGGATATGGAGACATGACACGTAAGTCTGTTGTGGCGGAGAAGTTACGTTAGTTTGGCTTTATTTCTGACAATATTTTTTTATTAATTAATGTCTGACAAAAAAATTTGAAGACCGGAATTTTGCAATTTCGAAGTCATTAGCATTCTGAAAGACACGATAAAGCTGGTTAGATTCGGATTTTTTTTAATAAGACCGATTTTTTTTATTTATTTCGTGGATTATCTTGGTTCCTGAGTGATGTGGACGGTTCTGATTGTCCGGATATCTGATAAAACAACTAACCTCTTCCACGTGTTTACGTTCCTTTTTTATTCGCACCACTAGATAATTTTTTTTCCCTCATTTACCACCTCACCTCTCCACGACAGTGATTATAAAAATATTTAAAATAATTATGTGTCTTTTTCTTTAATTATTAACGTAATTTAATTATCTATGTTTTAGTTTCATTTGAATATCAATATGCTATTGAAAGATTTATTAATTTTAAAAGTTATAACCGGCTTTTGTATATCTTTTAAATATATGTTTATCTATATTATACTTATCCAGATCTGGTCAAAGGATTTAGCTAGCATTGCATAAAATAATGCTATTGTAAATTTGTTTGATTAGTCTGAAATAAAAGTTTATATTTATTGTTCTTTAAAAAGAATAATGAAAGTGTGAAATAATAATATCCAAACCTTTTCTTTAATTATAGTATCCATATGTATTTTTTGTTTAGCAAGAGAAAAAAATAATTCAACATTTGTATGTATTTGTCTAACTTTAAAAAATATATATATCTATATACATATATTCTATTATATTAAATTATGTGACTACTATATTAGAGATATAAATATTCTATTTTTATGTGGCTATTGGTCTTCAACACTTATTAATTTCATAAAATACACCATTTTAATTCGGTTTAAGATTGATGAATTTCAAGATTAGTTTAGTTCTATTATTTCACCGCCCTAATTTAAGTACATGTGTTTTTTTGTAACAATTGAAATACATATTGGATGATTTGCATGAATAACCAAAATCCAAAATTAAATTAAGATTATAGCACATTGAATTGAAAAATTATCTAACTAACCTAAGGGGGTTGTGAAATGACAAAATTGGAGTGAAGAAAGCGTGCCAAAAGAGAGAGAGAGAAAGACAATTATTACTTTATTAGTATATTTTTAAAAAATATGTTTTATCTCTTTACATTTTCTTGCAGTATATATATATTTTAAAATGATTCAAAATCTTATATCTATTGGATCGGCGAAATTATAGAATATAATGATTTGTGTAGAATGACGAAATGTTTCTTGTAAACTCGTTTGTAGATAGTTAAGATATCATTAATTTTCTATAACCGAACTGAATGCTCACCTATAGTGTAATTTTCACAAAAAACGCATAAATACCAAAATCGGTACAAACCTCTATTGATCACATAACATAGTTAATTCCACAATAACAAAATAGTATAGTACATTCGGGCCATTCAGTTGATTTGGAAACCTAACAGGGTCCGATATAAAGACGGAGGAGAAGAGAGGTAGGCATGCGTGCAATTCACATAAGGGTAAAAGGGTCCGATACACAGTTTATACTTTATACACACAATAGCACTTCCTTTTTTTTCTTTTAATTGGTTACTTACCTAATTTATTATTTATTACTTTTTTTGCGTTACTTTTGCAAATTTCCCTTACATATTTCAGTTTATTTTTCAGTTAAATATAAAATAAATTATTTGAAACAAATTGTTGACAAAACTATATCTGAAGTTAATTTTATAAATAGCACTAAAATGCTTGTTAATATCTAAACTCACTCCAAAGGTTCAGGCAAATATCAATACTCAAAGACCAACGATGCACAATGAAAATAACACATTAGTTTCCAAGTTTCGTCTTCGCAGGCTCCACAGAATCGGAAGCCTGCTTTAAGGGCATTTTCTCTGAATGTAAGAAGCTCCATGTTCCTCGTACCTACCATTTACACAAAGAACCGAAATCCCAAGCTTGAGTGTCAGGAGAGAAACAAAATATTTTTTCTTTGCGAGTCTGATCAGAGGAAGAACAGAACAGAGACTTACTCGGACTTGGAGAACCACATCTGTTGAAATGACCCTAGTGATGCCAATATACTCCCTCCTATCCATACACTGCACATACATAACATGTGTGTTGATCCAAGCAATATTTGGGTCTCATTAGAGGAAGAAGTGAACACTATATCCAAACCTGAATCTTCTTTCTGTTGTGTTACCGCTTGCCAACACTTTAACTCGAGCCGAGTGAGGAGACTCCTGAAACGAAGATAGAGGCCAATAAACGATTTCGCCACATAAAAACTGGGAAAGATTAGAAGACAGAGGAAAAGAGTGAGGACACAATACTTCGATCAAATCCTTCTCGAGACGTTCTTTCAACTGTTGCATTGATGATGTGCCACCAGCAAGCTGACATAATGCGAGAAGAAGGTATGAATATCATCCACATCCAAGAAAACTAAAGGGATTGTTGATATAAAGTTTTACCAATTTAACTACGGATTTAAGAGTTGATATAAATTGTTATTTACCAGTATGCTACTATACAACTCTCTCCGGATATCTACATCACATTTGTTGATGCTCTCCATGACCTGTACAAGTCAATAAAATGGAGAGTGAGTTACACAAAGTTAGGAGACGGAAGCTTTGCAGTAGCTAAAGATGATGCATATACCATGTGTGGTAACCCACGAACGGAAGGAATCATGTCTGCATACTTCTCCATTCCAGGAATTGTCTGCAAATTCCAATAAACAAGGAAAGTCACTTAAAGAAAATCTTTGACAAATAATTCGGGTCTCAAAACACGTCACGAGAAGAAACAAAATGTCTTCAGATTCTTCCGTCGAATTCATCGTCCTCAAATGGTGTACCTGAACTATGGACGGGTTGAACATCACATCAGGAACTTTGAACCTATCAGCACCAATCTCGAGCGTCCTGCAGTAGACATGGTTAATGAGATATTGAGAAAGACTAAAAAAAGTAAAATGGTTCAGCTTCCTCTTCAACATAGCTACCATTTTCTTTATCTACTTAATTCTCAATAATCACATTATATTCCATGCAGGTTTCCAAAAGCAATGGCTTTAACGACTCAGATCCAACTAAGAACTTATTTCAGCTTAAAAAAGGTTCACAATAGTGGTATATTTGTCTACAAAACAACCACAAACCTTATACATGGAAAAAAAAAAACAACTGTAGCATGTACATTTGAGGCACAAAAAAACCGCAATAGACATATAAACTGGAGCTTACTGGCCATCAGGAAGCTCGTATGACGTAGTTGGGATGTTTGAGTATGATTTGTCTGCAGATAAATGCATCACATCAGGAAAGCTAAGGCTACATGATCAATGACATTGAAAGATAAGAAGTATCTAACATTCAACTCTCAAACCACTCTAAACTTTGAAGAAAATCAAATTTATCAAACCAGTGAACAACAAAAGAACATAAGATACCGTCATAGGGAGTATCAGGAACTCGACAAATAGAATCCTTGATATCACCCACTATCATCCTCTGTTGAGACAAAATCACCAAGTTAGAAAACAACAGAAATTTTCAAACGAGGTGTCATTATCAATTACAGACCTGGCAGAAGAGTTTGTAGCTTTCTGTGGTGTCAGGAATATCTACATCTTCAACCTGCAAGGATTCGAAGGGAGGAAATAAAAATCACATCTTCTATGTCAAGAACGCAAAATCAATTTTCGAAAGCCTCTCTCTCTTTCTCCCTCTCAATAAATAAATAATACTCAAATAGTAGTTTATTCACTGATTTACATATGCACCTGGAATTCCCCTGCTCGTATCTCCTTTCTCTTGAAAGAGTATCTAGGTCTTATCTGCAGAAAAAAATGATCAGCAACACTCAGGTAAATTGGCATTAAAGATAAAGAATAGTGTAAAATTTTTTTAACTTACTTTGATTCCTTTACTCTCCAAGCTTTTCAGTAGGCAGTCAGTGAGAAATTCCCCTCCAATTGGAGATGATACAACAGCCTGTGAATAAAAGTATGGTCAACAATCGGAGGGTAACAATCTACATCAATGTTGTATAGGTAAAACTGGTCAAAATTCACATGGATGAGAATTTATAGCAGCTACAGATGACACTATGTAAATGAGAGATGGGAAAACATTCTCCTGCAGTAGAAAATCCCAAACCAAAGAAACAGCATCACAAAGCCCTAAATTCTTACAAAATTGAGTAATACAAATACCTTTTGAAGAACATAACCATCATGCACCGGTGAAATAGTTGTGGATCCTCCACCGCTGGAACACAATAAAGTCTCATCAGTGCTTCCCAAAATAATCACATCAAACACAAACAAGGTAGTCTTTCACAGCATATAGGACAGAAGTGGAACATTAGTAGCTTCTACATACTAGAGAAACTTTTACTAACTTAAGTACAAAAAGTCTTACCAGTCAACAACCAAAGAAGTAGCGCGCCCAGTAGCAAAAGACGTGAGAACCTAGCACCAAAAAACGCCAAAGTCGTGTAGATAGTTATAAATCTGATTACACAAAAGCCGGCTGGAGATCAACACTACAGTACTCGTCATGTAATAATCTATCAAAAGAATGATGACCCAAGGTAGAAGGAAGATACAGGATTCTTAGCCATAAACAATGCAGGAACTTTGTATTTTTCAAACATTAGCTCTGCCGCCCTGTCAAGCATATGAATTGAGAAAATCAGTAACACACTCCAAGATAACGCAATATAGAAAAAAGGATATGTCAAAGCAGTTAAATCGTACTTCTCTCTCTGCTGTTGACTGTTTAGAGGAGGCTCAGCTAGCAGCATGGGATGCTCCTTAGGATCAATCATCAGACAACTCCTTGAAAGAGAAACTTTTTTTAAGAGATGATATCAAACACCAAGTTAAGACAAAATATAATGCTTCACACAGTTACCTGAAAGCATGTTCCCATATATTGTCCACCAAATCCCAATCAGACACTATGCCATCTTTTATGGGTGACAATACCTGGTGAGAGACAATGCAATCTGTAATTTCACTACCAATTTATAAACTTTAAACATTAATCAACGAGAAAAGCTAACCTCCATATGGTCTCGGCGGTAACTCAAGGCTTGAGATCCTACATAGAGCTTGCGTTTTCCCTTTTCTTTTTCAGACTCGGTCTTTGAATCCTCGGAGTTCGAATTAGTCTTTGTAGAATCAGCATCCACATCCATTGCTTCTACCCCATCTACTGCCCCAATAACCTTATGAACACATCAGTAAAAAAAACCCTAAGAGTCTGAAGAAACAAGGGACTTGAGCAAATCTACACTAACACCATGAAGCTTATAGTGACATCAAATGCTAGAATCAAGACTTACGGAAGGAAAAACGGCTTTAGGAGCATCTTCACCGGCGTAACCAGCCTTGCAAGTGTGCGAACCCAAGTCAACCACAATAGCTGACACTTCATCTGTGAAACCCACCACGGAAAAAAAAATCAAATCTTGAACAAGAACAACTCAAACATGTCTCAAAAGATGAACGACAAAGCAATTCAAGGGTTTAAAGAGAAACCCACCTCCGCCGTACATGGCTGCAGCAAACGAAAAGGGTGGAGAGGTTCTCTGTCTGAGCTCGGCGTCGGAGGGTTTCAACACGAGACGGGTTCACAGTAATCTCGGGTCCAGTTGAATCGGGTCGATTTGATTTTACTGAGTTCGACTTGTGGGGACCTCAAATCCTCTCATTGAAACTTCGGGTTTAAATGATCCAAGAAAGCAAGGAAACAACATTTTTTTTTGCATATTAAATTGCATTTTTCTAAAATGTAAGGTGAGAAAACACATAAATTGTTGTACTCAGTAAAACAAATACTGAAAAGATCCGATATCTTCGAGTTGCATAAGCTTTTTTAAAAAATTAAGAGCAATTATTATAAACGATAAATCTGGTTTTCTTCTGATATACAATTTGCTCAAAAAGGATTCAACAATATGTATGGAACAAAAATATATTAATAAATGAATCGGTAAGAATACTCTGCAGTTGTTATATGTAATGGAACAATGTCTTTTTTTATCTAAGTTGCTCCATAGATTTCCGAGTATTAACAAAGGTTGCACTTTTGTTGATTCCCTCAAGCAAAAGAATCCTTATTGCTTCTATCCCGGTTTGAAATGTATAATCCAACTGCAAAACCAGACACAATAACCAGATTATTCGTTTATCGTAATTGCAATTAATTTTATTAGAGCTTATGCAACTCAAAGATATGGATCTTTTCAGTATTTGCATATTTCTGAAATATTGAGATAATGTTGGCATTATCTTCTTCTTACCTCTTCCTGTTCTTGTCTACTGAACTGGCGAAGAACAAAATTGGCTGTATCCATCTTCCCTGGAGGCCGCCCGATCCCTAAAACGAAACAAACAGTTATTTGTAAAAACCTAAGAAGAAAAAAAACCGGAAATTAGGTATGTCGAAGTGGAGACTAATAAGAACTTTACCTATTCTTAGACGAGGAAAATCACGGCTACCTTTGAGGCGATCTATAATGCTTCTCATCCTGCAAGTAAATGACCAGAACAATTTCATCATGTTTTCTTGCAGAGTTTCTCTATGATTTGATAGTGAAAACATTTACAGTTATCCATCCACATTGCTTCTTTAAGTCAACATTAAGACAAAACTTAACACTAGTAATAACATTCTTAAACAGGTAAGTGAAAAGCTTTGTACCCATTGTGCCCTCCGTGACCACCTTTTGGCAATAAACGCAGTTTACCAAAGGGCAAATCTAAATCATCGTAAATCTGAAGAAGACACAAAAAGTTCTTTAAGACTATGCACTCTAAATCCAGAATTTGGAGAATGAAAGAGAGAGAGAGAAGGTAAAGCATACCACTAGTACTTGCTTTAGCGGGATCTTGTAAAAGGAAACAATTTGTCCAACCTTGAAACAATTCCACCAATCATAAGCAGAAAGTATAAAAATTTCAACGTAGAGAGATTGTTTGACTAAATAAACCAAAGATGTTTTCTGATGAGCTCACTTACAGACTCACCACTTAGGTTCATGAAAGTTTGAGGTTTAGCCAGCATAATCGGTATATTTCCAATAACGCCTATGATAGAAAAACCAATACCCAAAATTGGAAACAATCCAGAGATTTAAAAAAAAAAGAAAAGAAAAAAGAAGACAATTTTAATCTCTCTGCATCTAGTAGAGAACTAAGATTTCGAAATTCGAACCAAACAGCTTTACAGACTTGTACATCAAATAGGATTATAAAAGAAGAAAATTTCACACTTTGGGATAACAAAATTCACAATGGAGAAGATAACAGAATGAAAAGAGAACCTTTCCCGAACAGGGCCTTGAAGTTAACGGTGTTCATAGATATCCCTTCTGCATCAGCCAGAGCGTCTACCATCTCAAAACCAACCTGCAATAAAATGAGAACGTTAGCGAACCAAAAAGCAAGACGCAAAGTGAGACCGAGAGAGAGAGATATATATACGTTGTGGCGAGTGCCTTGGTACTTCTTTCCCGGGTTACCCAAACCGACAATGAGCCATGGCAACTGTGGAGGCGGGGATTTTGGCTTTGGAGAGGGTAAAGCTTGAAGTAACTCTGATTCCGGTTGAGAAGAGAATGAATTCGATAGAGAGGACAATGATTGTGAAGATGATGACAAAGACTGAGACATCAAGTCTCCGACACCTCTCCTTCTTCTCGTTAGCTTCCGACAAGGAGATGATATCGAGTAAGGCAATGCCGGCGACAAAAACGTCGCCGGTGATCGGGAGAATAATGCGAAACAGCCAGAAGGGAAGCTGAGATTCGCGATTTTAGCGGGAAAAGCTGCAACTTTCATCTTTCTTCTGGGAAATTAGGGTTTATAGTTTATCCCAATTGGTTTGGATTTGTTCCCTCGGTGAGTCGGCGTCAACCAAAAGGGGAAAGAAAAGTCAAGGGGCTATAATTTAAAAGGCCCCAAAGTTAAGGGACGAAAATAAAAGTGTAACAAAAAATATATTAATCGCCGTTGCCGGGGATCGAACCCGGGTCACCCGCGTGACAGGCGGGAATACTTACCACTATACTACAACGACATAGTTGTCAAGTGATTCAATATAAAATATTTAATTAAAACAAATACAAAAGTTTACAGTGCTGAACATATCCAATGTTTCGTCATCCTCACTCAGCAACAGCTTCTTTGAAATTAGCTTTTACACTCAGCTCATCGTAAGCATTCACGAGATTCTCAAGCCTCGCGACGAATTCGATCAGTAGCGAAGCGAACGTAGCTAGAGACAGATTACTCGCGCTCACGTACATCTCCGACGCCTCCTCCATTGGTGGCTGTAACATACTTCCCTGCGTAATAGAGATCCGGCTAGGCCACGACGGCTGTTTCTGCATCATCGTCCTTGATTGCTGGTGGGGATGCATCGTCGCCGAATTCAAGTTCTTAGCTGTAGTAACAGCATCCCAATTCGTAGGTGGACGAAGCGTTGCTTCACTCTGGGATTTATGAGCCAAGATCCGACTTAGATCCTCGTCGAGATTCGAGATTTTGTGTTCGTCAGTCGAGTCCCTAGGCCGATTCCCGATTT
This sequence comes from Boechera stricta, assembly GCA_018361395.1. Taxonomy (NCBI): domain Eukaryota; kingdom Viridiplantae; phylum Streptophyta; class Magnoliopsida; order Brassicales; family Brassicaceae; genus Boechera; species Boechera stricta. Next base: position 2,300,413 of record CM031539.1, on the reverse strand, counting down.
CCCAATTTTTGGCGTTCACGAGAAGGTACGATTTCTTGTCGATTTTGCTCTGTAGTTCTTCGGCTGCTTGGTGAATCTCGTAGAGTATGTCTTCAATCAGGTTTAGTTTCTCCATCTTCTTCAGTTTTTCCCCAATGTATCTGAGTACTTTTGCCCCTTCGATGCCCACTCTTTGAAGCTCATTACGAAACTCTTTTCTTCTATCCTCTGCAGCCTGCATTACAATGCATCATTCTGTTGTCTCAAATATTTTTGAGAATCTGAAGATTGGAAGAGGGGGAACAAGCTAGTAATGTACCTGAATCTCTGAGAGAATGCAGCCATGTAATGCCATGACCATGAAAGCACAATGCCTCAATGCACCACCTACTTTCACATACATTGCCCATGGGTATCTAAAGGATTTGTATGGACCGTGTGGTGGCTCCCATGAAGCAAAACCCATCTTCACAATCACACCAACAACAAAAAAGAGATGTGAGAATCTGAAGTAAGTTTGTCTTTTGATAGATTTGATGCTGTTCCTTATGTGTTGGATGAGTGAAAAGAATCCTACCAGAGTGTCTTCTTGGCTTGTAGATTGAACGGCTGATCTATAACCACTGTACACTGGGTCTTCCGTGACAGCTTCATATACCAGAATCCTAGATGGGATCGTATCATATGCTATGCAATCAAGATATGCGTTCACACAACCTGCAGAAAGGAACATTTTCTATGGATGGGATTTGACAAAAAAAAAGACTAAGCTTTTCAACCAGAAACTCAAATTCAGGGAGAGAGTTAATAATAAACCTTCCAAAGAAGTTGCTACATTCACAAAGTTCTTCGCGACCAAGTTATGGAGATCTTCCCCAGCCCATATGGGATAAATGCAAGTATTCACAATGAGGCCAACACAGGCACCAAGAGCTATCAGAAGGAACCTTGAAACAGCTGTTTCCATGAATTCCCCTGTTTTGTATCCTGACACTATTACGTAGCAATACGTCAGCAAGAACACCCGGAATCCGTACTCATATGCCTTCATCGTTGGATATAGCTTTGCATAAGTCGCAAAAAAGGCTGATACAAGAGCAGGCACACAATGTTGTCAGAAATCAGAATGAGATTTAAGGTGGAAGCTTTAATTTAGACCACACATGATCTTATATATACCTACTACAAAGATGCTAGCAGCATTAAAAACCTCTGCCCAATCTCCAGTCATCTCGGATATCCAAGCCATGCCAAGCGCCAATCCTCCTGCAGATAATGTTCCTAGTCCCCGGTTACATCCTTTGCTAAAGGTGGCTCCTACAGAAAGAAGAGAAGATCACGTCAGGTATTAGATTTTTTTAGAATGTTATGATGTGTTAAGTGATCTGTTGCATTTACCTATACTGAACTCGAAGATAACAACTACTGTGAGAATTGCCCAGAGATAGTGGCTGCTGAGCTCTAATCCTGGGATCTTAAAGAATATGAGGATAGAGGTAAGTGTCAGAGCCAAACCCATCTTCGCCGAGAATATGATCTTCCTCGGGTCCGATGTTCCCATCTTCCATGCCGTAACCAAAACATCCTGTGATTTCTTCACAAGCTCAGTGATCTTGTCGGAGAAGTACCTGCAAACAACACCCATAACATTTTAAGACTAACCATTTGAGATTGTTGTTACACGATTGAGATTGGATTCCAGGATTCCAAGAGGCATCAGATACGATAAAAGGGCTTCAAAATGTTTGGTCAACAGAAGGTTCTGGACAGAAGGAGAGATTGTATGTAATGTATAACCTGTATGAGCAGCAACGGACGGAAGTGCTGTCGTCTATGACATAGGAATAGCCTCTGGTCTGTTGTGGGATAAGCCTATCTCTTATGCTTTGTCTAAACGAACCATTGAACATACTACCTCGCCTGAAAGATCCGTCGAACATGCTGCCCTGCCTGAAAGATTCCAGCTTTGGTGCCGCCATTTCCGGTTCTTGATTCTGATGATCCCAGAAGATTGAGAGAGGTGTAAACACAGATGGGAAGACTGGGGGAAGATTCTATTTCCTGTGCATTGTGGTTTATGATTTCTATCAAAAGCACGATGATGTCATGAATCATGAATTGAAAAAACCCAGATTCCAAAATTTGTAATTTTTCCGGATTTTGTAAAGAAATGGTATGCAAATCTTGTATGATTGCTATGCACGTCTTAGAGCACGTTTTCGTGTCTTGATACAGATTGTTTATCCACACAAAATCTCAATAATATTTCTTATAATAAATAAATATAAACGGTCAAATTTATACAGTATAGATTCATACTTTTATAACAAAGACACAACATGAAGAATTTCAAGTGTTGCACAGAAGAACACACATTATGCATGAATACATAAATTTGTCCTTTTTTCCATTTCATAGTAAATTTCAGTTGCAAAATAATTCCATTGAATCCCACCTTAAATACCCATCTTCCATAAACCCTATCTCTGTCCATTGTTACAAAGAAAGAAGACGAAACTTATTCTCCAAGAAATTTTCGAAAGACAATACACAGAAATGGCATCTTCAATTCTCTTTATCACTGTCTTAATCTCCTTGGCTCCAATCTTGCTCCAACCAGGTCTCGCTCAAGATCCGAGTCCTCCAGCTTCTTGTGCTTCTTTGTTGCTAGCCTTAGCTCCATGTGGTCCATTCATGTTAACAAACACAGTCTTAGATGATGAATCATTACCTTTATATCCAAGACCTTGAGGTTGATGTCCAATTCTTCCCATGGTCAAGAGATGATCAGGCTTTGACGTCCCATTGTTTAGCACCTTGACACCTTTCTTGGTTTTCTCAAGTTCATGCTTCACTTGTTTGAGTTCTTCTTCTTTTTTTACAAGCTGATCTTTAATGTCTCCAACTTGAATGATTAATTTCTTCTTCCCCTTCATAAGCATGACGTCTTGACTGCATATATCCACCCAACTCTGTAATAGATCTTCATAAGTTAGGCATATCCTCATCAGATGAATCTGTGTCTGTTTCAGCGTCTGTTTTAACAAGATCTGCAGAATCTGCGATTTCTGCATTGAAAGAAACGTAGTTTCCAAGCTTCTCTTCTTCCTCATCACTTTCATACTCAGAACTACTTAAAGTGGTCTTACAAGACTTGTTCTTGTGCTTCCAAATATTACCACATCCAGCCTTGACATTCAAAGCATTGAACCATCTTATCTCTTTCTTGTCCTTTCATCTTGTTAAATGCTGCGACGTCTGGAAGATTTTTTGTCCGTCATCAACGTTAGTTTCTTCTTCATGTACTTTCTGATTTTTGTGCTTAGTGTGTGTGGATATCTTCATCTTCATCATCACTCTTGTCTTCGGTTGTTGACGTAAATGCAAGATTTTTCCCTTTTCCAATTAGAACACGATTATTCGCTCAACAGCAATAAATAAACAACAACTACGACGTCATTTTTTGCTGGATTATTTCATACAAACATTCAATATAAAGCTGGAAATACAAACATTCAGTCTTGTCTGTAGAGGAAACCATAAATACTTCAACGTCTGTAGAGGAAACCATAAACACTTCAATGTCTCGCTGTTCTTCGGGATTTAAAGAACCTCTCTCTGATTGAGATTAACTCCTTTGCAGCTTCACTCGTTGCCAAGCGGTTCGTAGGTGATTCTTCACAGCACCTAAGTCCCACCTCGAAAAAACCAATGTCAAGCACTCAGCAATAGGGAAACCAACTCTCAGACCATTGTGAAGAATCGATGTGTCTGCAATGTCTAATACTCTTTCTGGCAACGCTGACTTGGTGTACCTGTGTAGGGTAAAGTTTCCCCCAAATAACTCATTGGTTGGTCATTTCCAGTGAACATTTCCAAAAGGAGAACCCCAAAGCTATACACATCACCATGTGTTGATGGATGTCCTCCCACTCCATATTGTAATGACCAAAAAAATATACTGATTTTCTCCATAAAACATTACAGATGTGTGATGGTTTTACCTGGTGCGGCATAGCCGATGGTTCCTCTAACGCCAGCTGAGCTTAGTTGGTTGAAGAACGACTCCTGGTCGAATTTGAGGAGAAGACGAGCCAGACCAAAGTCGCTAACATGGGCGGTTAGATCATCTTCTAGGAGGACGTTGCTTGGCTTAAGATCGCAATGCACTATAGGCTCATGACAATGAACATGAAGATAGTCCAAAACAGAAGCCACGTCTACGACAATGTTGAGCCTTTCAAGGAGTGTCAAGGTTCTTGAGGACGTACCAATATCTTCGACTTCTTCTGGATGCAGCCACATATCCAAGCTTCCATTCGGCATGAACTCATATATAAGAGCTCTGAATTCGTTACCTTGGAAATCAATACTAGCGCAAGCTGTCAATAGTTTCACAAGATTACGATGCCTTATGTCTTTCAAGGATTCACATTCTGCCATAAAGCTCTTCATCGCTCCACGTCTCTCCAGGTTTAGAACTTTCACTGCGATAATCTTGTTATCTGTCGGGAGCAATGCCTTAAAAACAGTACCAAAACTCCCTGACCCGACCATATTGCTCGAAGATAAGCCATCTGTCGCATTTCGAAGATCTCCATAATTTATCTTCTCATAGAAAACCTCCAATGTGGAAGGAGCTGGATTATTTGTCCTCTGGTCCTTTCTTTTTCTGAACCAACGTAGAGAAACTAGAGGTATGAACAACAAAAGCAAAGCTACGCCTACGCTAACTCCGATCGCAACTTTCTTCAAAAGAGAGGAATGCTTTGTTTCCATTGGTGGTGCTTGCGCAATGCATGACTTTAGTTTCAGATCCTTGATGCCTCCACATAGATTTTTGTTTCCAAATACAAAAACTACTGTAGAGTTCTGATATTATCCTTCTGTTGGCACTCTTCCCTCGAAATTATTAACGGATAGATTGAGATACTCCAACGAGGAGAAGTTTGCGAAATATCTAGGTATAGTTCCAGAGAGAATATTGTTGGACAAATCAACTCTTTTAATACCCATCAACCCTCCTATATCTGGAATATCTCCATCAAAAGAATTTCCTTGCAGATAAAGTCATTCTATCGAAAGACACTTTCCCAAGGCTTGTGGGAGTTTTCCTGATAATTTATTATTCCCAACTGATAGTAAAACAAGATTTGTTAGTCTTCCAACATCGTTTGGTAGAGAACCGGTCAAAGAGTTGCCTTCCATGCTTAGGTTAACAAGGGTTGGGATTTGCATAATTTCCTTAGGTATAGTCCCATTCAACTTATTATACCCAATCCCTAAAGCGAGCATGTGACTACAATTTCTAAGACTCGGGGGATTGTTTTGAAGGCTTAAATAGATGAGGTTGGTGGACATATTGGCAATTGAAGTAGGCAAGTAACCGTCAAAGCACCAAGAAATTCGAGATCTCCAAAAAAGAGACCTCCCAGAGAATTACCCCAAAGAGAGAACCTTCGCAAATTTTTTACTTTTCCAAAGCTCGGAGGAATACTTCCTGTCAGATTGTTAGACTCCATTGTCAACACTTGAAGATTCGAGATATTGGGAAGTGTAGTTGGAATGGCTCCTGTTAAATGATTCTTGCCCATATATACCTCTCGAAGTTTTGGTAGTAGATTACCAAAATCGGTCCTCAGGCTACCCGAAAAACTGTTATTAAAGATGTATAAAGACTCAAGCGAGGACAAATTGTAGATGGACGGAGGAAAAACGCCTGAGAAGTTGTTCGATTGTATATGTAGAAGCATCAAATGAGTCAATCTAGCTATATCATCTGGAATTCCTCCTCCTATATTGTTACCCACAAAGCTAACTACCATGAGTGATGTCAAGTTTCCTAGAGATGCGGGGAGCTTCCCTTTCAGGTTGTTTTTACCAAGATCTAAAGCGACAAGCTTTGTCAATGAACCTACTTCTGAAGGAATACCTCCTCCAAGATAATTTGAAAACAACAAGAGCTCCACCAATCTACAGCCGTTAAATATACTGATTGGAATAACTCCTCTGAGGAAATTAAAGCCCATACCCAAGTAATGAAGTCTAAACAAGTTTCCCACCTCTTGAGGGATGGTTCCACCAAAAGAGTTATCAGAGAGATTAAGCTTGATGAGAAAGGAAAGATTACCAATAGATGGTGATATTAGCCCGCCCAATTGCAATCCTCCGAGGTCCAAACGAGTAACTCTCTTGTGTTTGTTGCCACAAGTCACCCCCTTCCAGTTGCACAGAGGGAATGAGTTATTCCATGAGGACAACACATCTCTTTTGCCTTCAGAAACTTGAGACTTGAACTCCAGCAACGCTTGCCTATCAGTTTCATCGGTAAAACGATATGCTTCAAGTAACATGAGAGCATTGAAAGCAAGTAAAAGAAACAGTTTCATATTTTGTAGAAAAGTGATTATAAGGGACGAACAAAATGCAAATGGTGGTAATGCACCTTATAGAGGAAATGCATAGAGTAAGCTGCAAGACTTTTCCAAAATGAAGTCGAGCCAAGTCAACTAGTCCACTTTCTCAAAAGGCAAAATCATTTCACTAATCTTTCCCAGTTTCTACAGTCCAATTGACGACATGTTTCGTGTTCCAAATAGTTTATTTGCAATAACATTTTAGAATTTTAAAGAGTAATCAAAGTCTCTTTTGACGTTTCCAAAATGAAGTCAAGAGTAGTCCACTTTTTTCGAAAAGGCAAAACCATTTCACTAGTCTTTACTAGTTTTCTAAGGACATAAAGTGGTATGAAGAAATCGAGATCAGATTTACGAGAACTCGGATTTACTCTAAGTATGGAATCAACGGGTCGTGTAGTTGGATTGGGTATGGACATCTTAAACCAATCTAACTATCGGTTATGGAAGTCATGTATGGAGTCATACTTGGTGAGTGAGGACTTATGGGATGTCGTCGGCGGTAGCATCACAACACCACCAACCGGAGATGCTATGACAGCGGAAGCGACAAAAGAGTGGACATGAAAGAATGCAAAGGCGGAGTTTGCCTTGAAGAGGTCAATATCTTCAGGAGTATTTGAGCACGTCTCAAGGTGTACTTCCGCAAGTTCCATTTGGCAGGCACTAGAAAGGCTGTTCAACAAGAAGAACGAGGCTCGTCTACAATTGTTAGAAAACGAGCTAACAAATGCAAAGCAGGGGGAGTCTTCAATCTCAGAGTTTTTCCTTAAAGTAAAGAATTTATGCTCTGAAATAAATACTCTTAATCCTGATGAATCTATTTCGGAAGCTCGGTTGAAGAGGTCTATTATTCGAGGTTTAAGGCCAGAATATACACCATTTGTGACTTCGGTTCAAGGATGGGCAATACAACCTTCTTTGGAGGAGTTTGAAAATCTGCTAGCTTCACAAGAATCGCTAGCTATGCAAATGGGAGGAATTAAAATCCATGATGATTCAGGAAGTGCATTTGTAGCTCGGAGACAACAAAACTTCAAAGCCAAAATGAAAAATAATAATGGACGTGAAGGATCTTCTATGGGAGATAAGAAAAAATTCAAGTGTTACCGGTGCGAGAAACTTGGGCATTTCAAGAAGGATTGTCGGGTCAAGATGAAAGAAACAAATATGGTGGAATCAAAATGTCATAATGAAGATGAAGAATGGGGGAAATGCTTCACGGTAGAGGCTGCATCTTCATGTACACAAAAAGTTAAATATCTAGAAAATGATTGGATCGTTGACTCTGGTTGTAGCCATCATATTACCGGAGACGAGATATTTTTTTCTAGTATTCAGCGCCATGATGGAAAATAAGCCATCACACCGCGGACAACTCAATCCATCGTGTTGAGAAGGAAGGAAATGTTGTTATCGAAGGAGATGATGGAAGTCCAATCACTCTCAAGAACGTATACCATGTTCTTGGAGTAAAGAAAAATATTCTCTCTGTGGTGAACGCGGTGGACTCAGGTAACTATGTTTTATTTGGCCCGAAAGACGTTAAATTCTTAAAAAATATTAAAGAGTTAAAGGCAGACGTCGTTCACACTGGAGCACGAATTAAAGACTTATATGTCTTATCAGCCTCAAGTTCATACGTTGAGAAGATGAGTACGAATGATAATGCCTTTATATGGCATGCTAGAATTGGTCACATAGATATGACTAAGTTGAAGGTTATGGTAAATAAGGATTTAGTTAACGGGCTTCCAAAGTTGAAGATTCAAGATGGAGAAAAACTTTGTGAAGGTTGTCAATATGGAAAGTCACGTAGACTTCCATTTGACCATTCCACTTCGAGATGCAGTGTTCCATTGGAGAAGGTTCATAGTGATTTGATGGGTCCAACGAGAACACCCTCGTATTTCGGGTACCATTACATGTTGTTGTTTGTTGATGACTTCTCACGGTACACTTAGGTATACTTTGTGAAGGAAAGATCAGAAGTATTCTCCAAGTTTCAAGAATTCAAGGTTACCGTGGAAGGGGAGTTAGGTCAGAAAATCAAGACATTAAAGACAGATAATGGAGGGGAGTTCATGTCAAAGGAGTTTCTCTCTTTTTGTCGAGATCATGGTATTAAGAGAGAATTTACATGCTCGTATACACCTCAACAAAATGGAGTAACAGAAAGAAAGATCCGACATCTAAGTGAGACGTGTAGAAGTTGGTTACATGACAAAAATTTGCCTAAGGCCTTATAGGCGGAAGGCATGAGATGTGCAACATATGTCATTAACCGGATGCCACTTAGTCCAAACAATATAAAGTCCCCTTATGAGATGGTACATGGAAAGAAGCCAACGGTGAAACATCTCAGGATATTTGGATCAATCTGTTACGTTCATATGTTTGACTCTCATCGAACCAAGTTGGAAGCAAAAACAAAGAAATGCATATTTGTTGGTTATGATGAGCAAAGGAAATGATGGAGGTGTATGGATCCGGAGATACACAAGTACATTGTGTCTCGTGATGTTGTCTTTGATGAAGTTTCTTCATATTATGGTCCACCTCAAGTCTTGGTTGAAAAATGCGCGAGTTTCTCCAAGATCGATGAATTAGTTATTCAAGTTCCAAGTGAGAAGGAAAGTCATGAAAAGTAGGTGCAAGGTGAAAGGGGGAGAAATAACCATGAAGAAAAAGAGAAGCAAAATCATGGCTCGATGGCTAATCAACGACCAAAAAGAAATATTGTCAGGCCTGCCCGGTTCAGAGATGATGAGTTCATCACTACGTATGCATGCTACTTTGCAGCTCCTTTAGATGAGGATGAACCATCATCTTATGACGAAGCAAAAGGAGTTCAAGAATGGGAGACCGCAATGAAGGAAGAGATGAGTGCTCTCATGAAGAATGAAACTTGGGATTTAGTTCCAAAACCCAAGGATTCCAGCCCGTTTCTTGCAAATGGGTGTATCGAATTAAACGAAAAGCAGATAGGAGCATTGATAGGTTTAAAGCAAGGCTGGTTGCTCGAGGATTCTCACAGAAGTATGGAGAAGATCATGATGAAACATTTAGCCCAGTGGCGAAGTATCACTCTTATCCTTAGCTGCAAGTTTTGGTTGGAAGTTATGGCAACTAGATGTGAAAAATGTCTTTCTTTATGGTGAGCTTGATAAAAATATCTTCATGGAGCAACCACTTGGTTTTGAATCACAAGAGCATCCAGATCATGTGTGCAAACTGAAAAAGGTTTTGTACGGGTTAAAACAGGCTCCACGAGCTTGGTATGGAAAAGTTGCTCAGTTCCTTCAATTTTGTGGCTATGAGGCATCAAATTCTGATCCGAGTCTATTCTTCAAGAAGAATGGGGGAGTCCACGTAGTATTCCTCCTTTACATGGATGATATGATAATTACCGGAAATGATGATGCAGAAAATGCTCGCTTACAAGAGGATATGTCGATAAGGTTTGAGATGAAGAAGTTGGGTGAACTAAATAACTTTCTTGGCCTAGAGGTTGAAAGAGTAAAGGATAGAATTGGCTAATAAGGTTATGCAAGAAGGATTGTTGAGAGGTTCGGGGTGCACAAAGGAAAGATACGTACTACTCCGATGGATGTGAACATCAAGCTTAAACGTGATGAAGGGTCATTGCTACCTTATCCTCGACCTTATCGTGCTCATGTGGGAAGTCTTCTATACTAACCATTACAAGACCTGACATTACATTCACAGTAGGCCTTGTAAGTCGGTTTATGCAAGCACCAAGGAAACCACACTTAGAAGCAGCAAAGAAGATCTTGAAATACGTCAAGACAACTCTTAACATGGGCTTGGTGTATAAGCACAAAGCAAAGATCTCTCTTCATGGTTTTTACAGATGCTGATTTTGGTGGAGATCTAGATGATCGAAGATCAACTTCAGGCTATGTGTTCTTATGTGGGAATACAAGCGTTTCATGGTGTAGTAAGAAGCAACTGGTGTCGTATCTACTGAGCGACAAAGACACTCGCAGCTCAAGAGTGTATATGGCTTCGAAGACTCCTTGAATACTTGCTTGAGCCTATAAATAAACCGGTGGCCATTTACGGAGATAATCAAAGTGCTATCAAGTTGGCAAATAATCTGGTGTTTCATGCGAGGACAAAGCATATTGAATTAGAGCATCACTTCATAAGGGAAAATGTGCTTGATGGGACAATTGAAGCTTTGGAAGTTCGAAGTGAGGAAAATATTGCAGACATCTTACAAAATCATTACCAAAAGGCAAATTCGAGTTACTTCGTTCGAAGCTCGGGAGAGTTGACAAAATCAAGTTTAAGGGGGAGTATTGAAGTTAAACTTGATTTTAGGTTAATCATAATTATGAGTTTATAATCCAATATCCTAAACCCAAAATTAAGCCCAAGTTCTAGAATTTCTCTAGAAACTTCACAAATCATCATCACCTCTTTGAAGAAGTTCTAGAGAATTCTTTTAATTAATTATTTAGATATTAATGTAGAAAAATCTAGATGAATATGTAACAAATATCTAGATATTATGTTAGAGTGTTCTAGAGTTTAGAAGAATGTTTCTAGATATTTTATAGTTTTGGAGCCTATAAATAGCTCCCTCCTCTCTCATTTGTAACCATAAAAAGAAGAAGTGAAATAAAAAAGAGAGTTTAAGAAAGAGTGTTCATCATAAGTTCTCTAAGTCTCTCTAAAAATCTTTCAAGTATTCTCAAATCGCTCTTCCATATTTATCTTCATACTTGGTGGGTTTCTTATTTTGGTTCTATCGGGTTTCTCGGGGTATTACGGTCTTGGGATAGTGCTAAGCACTATCGAGGTTTCTTTACATTAGCTCCATGTGGTCCATTCGTGAAGGCTTTTGTGCAGCTCCCAGCTCAGCCATGCTGTAACAGCCTGAACCAGATCTACAACCTGTTAGGATATAAGTATATTCTCACATTTAATTGTGACTAATTAGTTCCAGATATCTTGCTATCGAAACCTATAAGTTAGGAAACTGATTGATATTGTAATGGGGATATAAACCGATGAATATCAAAAGAATAAACATAGAAACATTTTCCCGAAATTTAATCTCTTTCTCTCTGATTTGTCATGGTATCAGAGCCAAAACCGAATACAAAAAATCTATTTTTTTTCCTTGTATTCTGAACTATATAGATTTTTCACATCGTGAAGTCTCTTGAAACGATTTCATAACAAAATTGAAATCTGAAAATTGAAAGAAGATGTCATTTGATCGTGTGATTATGAACGTTGTTCATTTCACTTTAGCTTGTCGCTTAGGCGAGATGATTGCGGGTCTCACGGAGCAATGGCAAAGTTAGGCAAATTCTTACGAGCCCAACTCCACCGCAAATTTATCTGGTATGAATTCTTCACATTGGATTCTTGATATTGGATGCTCACATCACATGACTAAACATTTTCAAAGATTGTCCAATGTTCGTGATATCGAACTGGTTGTAGTAATATTAGCAGATGGAACAGAACGGTTGGCTACGCAGGAGGGTACAATTTATTTGAGCGCACACTTGGAATTAAAATCAGTGTTTCATGTAAAAGGGTTGTAGTCTGAGCTTATTTCCGTGGGACAGTTGATAGATGAAAATAATTGTGTTGTGCAGCTAGCTGATAAATTTCTTGTTATTCAAGACCGTACCACCAAAGACGGTGACTGGAGTGGGTAGACGTGAGAATGGTACTTTTACTTTGAGATGGAAGCTTGTGGTTGCGATTACTGGCGGAAGCAAGATTGCTATGAATTATGGCACAAACGCTTTGGTCATCCTTCCGATCATTTTGAATTTTGTTTTTGATATTTCTGTTGTTGCTTCTAATAAATCTTGTGACACTTGCCAACGAGTTAAGCAAACACGAGATTCATTTCCAGTAAGTTATAATAATGCTGGAAAAGCTTTTGAGTTGATCCATTGTGATGTGTGGGGACCGTATTGAGAAGCTCGTTTTAAGGAGGTCGGTTCTTTCTTACTATTGTTGATGACTACTCGCGCAGCGTTTGGATTTATTTGTTGAAAGTCAAGAGTGAAACACAAATCAGATTAAAAGAATTTGTGTCAATGATCTCACGCCAATTTGATTCAAAAGTCAAGAAAGTTTGTAGCGACAACAGCACATAATTTTTATGTTTGACACCCTATTTCACAGAAAATGGTATCATTCATGAAATTTCATGTGTGTATACTCCCAATCAGAATGGAAGGGTTGAACGAAAGCATAGACATATAATCAATAGAACGCCATCATCGATCATACAAGGTAAAACTCCTTTTGAGATGCTTTATAACACTACTCCTAGTTCGAAGCATCTTAGAGTTTTCGGATCATTATGTTATGTGCATAATACGGGAATAAGAGGAGATAAATTTGAAGCTAGATAAAAAAATGCATATTTGTGGGATATGCGTATGGACAAAAAGGCTGGAGGGTCTACGATCTCGAAACTGAGGATTTTTTTGTTTCAAGAGATGTGAAATTCTTTGAAAATGAATTTCCGTTTGCTGCACTCGAAGCTTCAGACGAAGATATAGCAGAAAAGTCAAATATTGTGGGCTCAATGCACAATATAATTGAAGTCTTGGATGTTACAAAGCCACGTAACACAAATATTGGGCCTCAATTAAATATTCAGCCCACTACAAGTCAAGATAACCCCATAGATTCTTCTTACACGATCGATATGCTCTTACGATTTTCTGTGAGTCTTCACCCTTGCTCTCGCGTGACCAATCGGAAAGCTCGAATCCAAATTCGCCAGTAAATCTCACGCAAACCGATCAACAATTACCGGCTGCAACATCATCACCATCGTCGGTCCCTGAAGAACCTATTGTGGAAAAGCTTGGTCGTGGCCATCGAGAAAAACATGCCCCAGCTAAGTTAAAAGAATATGTTACCTATACAGTAATTGGTTCTTCATCAGACACCCCTAAATCCACATCGCTTTATCATATTGCGAATTATGTTTCGTCTTCGCGTTTGTCATCTTCTCATTGTGCTTTTCAAGCTGCCATTTCAGTAGCTTTAGAGCCACAAACTTACGCCCAGGCGGTCAAGAATAAAGAATGGCGGGATGCTATGGGTTCAGAAATCTCAGCACATGAGCTCAATCTAACCTGGACAATAACGGATCTACCACCAGAAAAACGCGCAATTGGCTGTAAGTGGGTTTTTAAATTCAAATTCAGGTCTGATGGAACACTAGAACGGCACAAAGCTCGTCTTGTGGCCCTTGGAAATAAACAAAATGAAGGAGAAGATTACAGTGAGACATTTGCGCCTGTGGCTAAAATGAATACGGTACGCTTGTTCTTGAAGTATGCGGTTGGAAAAGATTGGAATGTACATCAAATGGATGTGCATAATGCTTTTCTCCGTGGAGATTTGAAAGAAGAAGTATATATGAAGTTGCCTCCAGGATTCAATTCAGTTGGTAAGAATAAGGATTGTCGACTAAACAAATCTATTTATGGTTTGAAACAAGCTCCAAGGTGCTGGTTCGCGAAGCTTTCGATTGCACTTTTGGGTTATGGTTTTAAACAGTCATATGCTGATTACTCGCTGTTTACTCTTAACACTCTGACTTATCAGCTTCGTATTTTGATTTATGTGGATGATCTCATCATTACTGGCAGTTCAGAAGCATAAATTGTGAGATTCAAATGTTACTTGTCAACTCAATTTCACATGAAGGACCTGAGATTTCTCAAATATTTCTTAGGCATAGAGGTGACGAGAAACAAAGATGGATTTTTTTTTTGTCAACGGAAGTATGCACTCGATATTATTGAAGAAACAGGTCTTTTAGGGTCCAAACCAGCGTGGTACCCATTCCGCAAAATCATAAGCTTGCTCTATCGGAATCAGAATTGCTTGAAGATCCTTTGGCCTATCGAAGACTGGTTGGAAAATTGATCTATCTAGCCAATACGAGGCCTGATTTATCATACGCGGTACACACTCTAGCCCAGTTTATGCAACAACCAAGAAGTGATCACTGGGATTGTGCTTTACGCGTAGTGCGCTACTTGAAAAATAGTCCAGGCAGAGGTATTTTGTTAAGTTCGGAGATGGATTTTCAAATCAATGGCTGGTGTGACTCGGATTGGGCAAGCTGTCCAACAACGAGACGTTCCTTGACAGGGTATTTTGTCCAACTTGGTGATTCTCCAATTTCATGGAAGACAAAGAAGCAAGACACAGTGAGCCGATCATCTGCAGAAGCGGAGTACCGAGCTATGGCTGCTTTGACTCAAGAGCTCATATGGATAAAGCGGTTGTTACATGATCTCGGACATCAACACAAGACACCCATGATGATATTTTCGGACAGCAAGTCAGCAATTGACATTGCTAAAAACCCGGTGTTCCATGAACGTACCAAACATGTTGGTGTTGACTGCCACTTTATACGTGACGAGATCGTGGCGCGGAATGTTTGTACTCAACATGTCTCAACAAAAAGTCAACTGGCAGACATTCTTACCAAGGCGCTTGGACGAACCGAACTCGAGGCACATAACAACAAGTTGAGCATTATTGATATACATGCTCCAGCTTGAGGGGGATGTTAGGATATAAGTATATTCTCACATTTAATTGTGACTAATTAGTTCCAGATATCTTGCTATCGAATCCTATAAGTTATGAAACTGATTGATATTGTAATGGGGATATAAACCGATGAATATCAAAGGAATAAACAGAGAAACATTTTCCTGAAATTCAATCTCTTTCTCTCTAATTTGTTGTCACAACCAACAACTGACCTGTCTCGTCTCTTCCTCAACAACAATTCTACTTTATCCTCTGCTTTTCCGATCAATCAAACCCTAGCTCTCCAATTGCCTCAGCTGTGTAGCATTCCAGCCAATTCATCTGTTTGCTCCTCAGGTATGTAAATCCTCCATTCACTTCTTACACACGACAAAATATAAGAAGTAGATTTTGATATTGATCTTGTGAAATTGACAAGAACAATTTTATTGTTGTAAGGGGCTTCCTCTGTTGCCCCACCATCTACTAACTCAACCGGTTCTCAAATCTCTTTGGGTGAAAATAACCATTCGAGTGTTGCAGGTAAGCCAATCATTCAATTTCAGGCATGAGCTAAATTGAATCATGCTCGTAAGGGCTCATGACGTACCTGATTATTCATTGTCAGTGACTCCAGTGGCTCAAGCGGCACCAAAACCAACTAGCATGATGGGATTGGGTTATGGTCTGAAATCCTCTGGTCCAACGTCTAAGATTCAGCTGACTATCTTTGTGATGGCAGCGAGTCTAACTGGAACACTCTTCCTTGTCTGACTCCATAGGCCTATTTACTATAATTTCCGTCTAATTTATATTCTCCTCTTTGTTGCTTATCTCTAGAACTCAGAACATCTACACTTTCCATAGATTTATGAATGAAGTTGTTAAAATATTTCTTGAAACCAAAACAGAACAATGAAACAAACAGTCTAAATTCAATTCCTGAAGTTACAGGAGACAGACTTAGTGAAGCACAGCATATAAACAAGTCACTCTCAGCTCTAGGAGATGTGATATACTCTCTTGCTTCAAAGAGTTCTCATGTACCATACAGGAACAGCAAACTAACTCAGCTTCTCCAAAGCTCTCTAGGTTAACTCAAAAATTGCTGCTCTGTTTTTACATCGTGAACGAGATTAGCTAACGTATCTCTATGTGCTTAACATCACAAGTGGGCGAGCAAAGACACTGATGTTTGTGCAACTCATTCCTGATGTTACTTCATATTTAGAGTCAATGAGTACTTTGAAATTCGCAGAGCGTGTCTGAAAGCGAGAAGGCAGCAACAAACGACCACGATCAAGGTTTTTTTATAGGCTTATAGCAAAAAAAATAAGCTTTTCATAATCACAAAAAAAAAAAAGAAGAGAAGATTAATATATACATGCAAAAAGAAAAACTTCTGTAAAAAAATAAATAATAGTGACATGCTTAATGTCGTAAATCTTTTTATTACACTAAGTCAAAAAAATCATATCCCCTATATATTATTTGGGAAGTACATTTATAAATAAATTTTAATCTATCATTAAGGGTATTTTAGTCATTAGTAATTATGTGATCATTTAATTAATCATTTAATAAATAATAATTTTTTTATTTTAATTTTTTTTGAAAAGTAGTTAAAAATAGATTTTATGAAGATTTTGTTTATTTAATTAAGCACATTAATTAAATTAAATTAAATATTGATTTAATTTTTAAAAAATAAGAGATTTTATGTAGATTCTGACTTTTTTTGGAAAATTTTAAGGAAACATTTATGTAGATTGTCGATTTTTTTTTAGTTCTTTCTAGATTATAATTTTCGTTTTAATTAATTAATTAATTTTAAATTTTTTGAAAAGTAGTTAAATTAAAAAAAAAATTACTTTTTTCTAGACTATAATTTTTCATTTTAATTAATTAATTTTTTAAATTTTTTTGAGAAATAGTTAAAAATTTCCAATATCATCAAGTATGAAATATTGGTTTTATATTTCTATATATAAAGATTCGATATTATAAAAACTGATATTAAAGTTTTGGTAAAATTTTGGAAGAATTACAATTTTCTAATATTCTGATTTTATATTCTTCGGATATTTTCTATAATTGTAATTTGTTCGTGCTATAGCACGGGATATATTCTAGTTTCATATGCTAACATTAACAACAACAATAAAATCAACAAAAAAAATACTAAAAAATTGTAAATTTTATAAAATCTTAGCCTGATCCGATCCGACCCGACCGACCCGATGAATAAAACGATTGGAGAAACAGGGATGCTCTCGCTTCTTCCTACATTCGCGCTACAGCAAAAATAAATAAATAAAACTGTTTTTTATTAAGAAGAAAAAAAAGGGTCTGGAAACTCTTTGACGTGAGACTAATAAGTATAATCTCCGTCTCGTTCTCTTTCTCCGTCTCTGTGTTTTCTCGCAGGTTTGGACTTTTGGCTTTCCCGAGAAAATCTCCTCCTCCGATTTTCCCAGGTTAGGCGAGAAAATTTCCCTAGTTTTCGTTTTTTTTTTAATCATGATCCGATTTTCTGATCGTGATTTCTACTCTGTTTTTTTGACTTAGTCTTTCCAATGCCGATCTTCTCTTGTTGCACCAATACAATCTTCTGTTCCTCTCCAGGTAGGTTCGTCCCTACAGCTATTTTCTTCTTTTTTTTCAGTTGGGAAATGCTACTTATTGCACCGAAAATGTTGTTAGGTAGATCCGACTTCTTTGCATCTGAATTCGGTTTTACTGGAAATCGAAAGCATCGCATCTTCTAGTTCGTAGATTAAGTTAAGGATTTAAATGGAATAAGATGATCTACGATTAGAATTCTCTCTCATTTTTAGAAATTCTCAGCTGCATTAGCATGATCTCTGCACGCACATATTATCTTGTGGTTTTGCATTTTTGGTTTAACAAATCCATATGGCCTCAATATCTTAAATGCAATGCGATCCTTGTCATTTGTTACACTCTACAGATACTAGAATCGAGCTTAACATTTGTATAATGATCCCTCGTAGATTTTTGCGTCTCCAAACACTGGACACATCTGGTTTTACTTTGATGATGTTGTTGCATCTTTTTTACTAGTTTGCTCTAGGCTTTCTGTTTGGTGGCTTCTTTGTATGGGATTTGGTCTAATGCTCCATATTTGTAAAACTATCGTGTTTCAGGCGTTGTTGATAGAGAATGAAGGACTTTTGGCTTTATCCAGTGTTTCCATAAGTTTTCTTTCGACCTCCATGCCTTTGGTGATTGATGATGAATTCTCTCACTGATCAATCAGGCAGCTCTCATGGAGATTCAACTCCCCGTAGTCCCTTCTCTCCATCAACTGCATATGAAAGGCAGAAAGGTCTGGCGGATTCCAAATTTCAGCGTCCCATGGCCAATTCTTCCGCATTGGGTACATTTTTTTCCTGTCAATGCAGTTATGTGTTTGTTTCTGTTCATAATGCTATTTTGAAAAGGCCTCTTTACATAGTCATTCCATTTGACGTAATGAGTTTCACTTCGAAAATGGTTTCGTTCTACCACAGATCCATCATCCCCTGGATCAATGCTACATGGAGGGCACAAGTTCCACGAGGCTTTCCAAATGAAACAGGGGCGGTTTGATCTCCAAGCCGCAAAAATTTCAGAAATGATGAAATCAAACAATTTAGATGTATTGCTGCCTAAGCCTTTACCTTATTAATGAATATTCTGCATATCCTAGGCTCTGGTTCTCTTCTTTTTCAAAGTAGTTTCTTTTCAAAGTCGTTTATAATAATAATACCGTACGCTTCTGTTGAATGCAGAATGCTCCCACGCAGTCACTTCTAAGTATCGTGAATGGAATTCTTGATGAAAGTATTGAGAGAAAGAATGGTGAAATCCCTCAGGTACTTGACTCTAACAATCCTGAGCATACTTTATATGGATGCTACATGCTTGAATGGTTTCTGCGAAAGCAAATATATGCACACATCTGTCTCATGCACTTTGGAAATCTTCTGACCTGATCTATAATGACCAGCGTGTAGTATGTCTTCTGAGAAAAGTCGTGCTGGAAATCGAGCGACGTATTTCAACTCAATCTGAGCATCTAAGAACGGTATTTCTTTTTTCCTTGGAGAAATAGTAAATTGTGTTCGATTGTTTTATATTCTAAATTCTCTTTCTGCAGCAAAACAATGTGTTTAAAGCTCGTGAGGAGAAGTACCAGTCAAGGATAAAAGTTCTTGAAACCTTAGCTTCAGGAACTAGTGAAGAAAATGAGGTATCATAAAGAACTTAGGCCCTGAGATTTTTGTTTTATGACATTTACTAATGTGTTACCCTGCCGATCAACTTATATTTCACCAGATTGCTACGAGACAACTTCGAAGGATAAAGGTAATGCGTTTTGTATCTGTCCATTTCAATTATGTAAGATTGCTTGCTGCAAGTTTGCGGTGATAAACTTGATTCTTGTGAGATGTTTATTTGCTTGAGATGACTATGATAGACAGAAAAGTCCTATCTGGAAGAAAAGAAGAAAAACAAAGAGGAGGATATGGTTAGGCTAGAGAAAGAAAATGGTCAATATAATATTGAAATTTCTACTTTAAGGAGAGAACTGGAGACAACCAAGAAAGCATATGAACAACAATGCTTGCAAATGGAAAGCCAGACAAAGGTCGCTACTGCAGGTATAGAGGACAGGGTGAAGGAGCTTGAACAAATGAGAAAGGATGCAAGCATTGCAAAAGTTTCCCTTGAGGAAAGGGTTAAGGAGCTCGAAGAGCTGGGAAAAAAAGCAAATGCTGCTAAAACGACCCTCGAGGAAAAGGTGAAGGAGCTTCAACAATTTAAAAAAGAGAGTATAACTGTTACTACAAGCCTTGAAGCAAAAAATCGAGAGCTTGAAAAATTAAAGAAAGAGACAATAACTGTTAATACAAGCCTTGAAGCAAAAAATCGAGAGCTTCAACAAAATTTGACCCGCTGGAAGAGCAAAGCCAAAGAAATGGAAGAAAAATCAGAGTTGAAGAATCGGAGTTGGAGTCAGAAAGATCTTTCGTATAGAAGCTTTATCAGTTTCCAGTTCCAGGCACTACAAGTATGTTTACATATACCATTGACTAGAATCAGTTATCATGTTTGTATATAGTCACCTAAACCTGCCAATTTTCCAGGAGTTGAGGTTCTACTCCAAGTCCATCAAACAAGAAATACTAAAAGTTCAAGATAAGTATACAGAAGAGTTTAGTCAATTAGGTAAGTCAGTTCAGACACATGCTTTTTATAATAGCTCAATATGATATCATTGTGACTTTGTAAGTTTGGTGGTGTTTATCAACAAATCTTTATCCTCAGGGAGGAAATTGCTTGAACTGGGAGATGCTGCCGCAAACTATCATGATGTCCTAACTGAAAACCAAAAGCTCTTCAATGAACTTCAGGAGCTAAAAGGTAATGCGGATCATGTATATCATATTGATGTTTCTTAACTCTTCAGATTTATAAACTTTCATCTCCTATGCAACTTAATAAGTTATCTAGTTATGGCTTGCAGGAAACATTAGAGTGTATTGTCGGGTGAGGCCTTTCTTACATGAGCAAGGTGCATCAAACACTGTGGTAGAACACATTGGTGATCATGGGGAGTTGGTAGTTCTCAATCCAACAAAACCTGGGAAAGATGGTCTTCGCAAATTTAGGTTCAATAAGGTCTACAGTCCAGCCTCTACTCAAGGTGTTCTTTTGTGACCCTTTCAACCTCTATCCTGAGGAATGTTTCTTCCATTCCATTTATATTTCCTATTGGATTGGTGTGTTCTTAATCAAGAGACCTGTTAAGAACTATCAAAACTTCCTTATATATATTCAATTTCTATTGTATCTTTTCAATTCTTGCAGCTGAGGTATTTTCAGATATAAAACCTCTTGTTCGATCGGTTCTCGATGGGTACAATGTTTGTATCTTTGCGTATGGTCAGACAGGATCAGGGAAAACTTACACAATGGTATTCATTCACTAGTACTTTCCGATAAAGGTGCCAGATGAATGATGCCACGGCATTCTTACCATTATTCTTGTTTTGTTCAGACTGGTCCAGATGGAGCAAGCGAAGAAGAGTGGGGAGTAAACTATCGTGCTCTCAATGACCTCTTCAAAATCTCTCAGTCCCGAAAAAGCAACATAACGTATGAAGTCGGGGTGCAGATGGTGGAGATATACAATGAACAAGTGCGTGATTTACTATCTGGTGACAGTTCTCAAAAGAAATATCCTTTTCTCTGCTCTACTTATGTTTTTCTTTTGTTTTTCCAAATTTTGTTCCTCTATATTATATCCAGTGCACTTTATCTGTTCTCCTACTTTCTGTTTGTGTCGCTATTCTTTTGATTTCCTTGACTTTCACACACTAGGGATTCTTTCTACAACTCAACAAAACGGTCTTGCTGTACCTGATGCAAGCATGTATCCTGTGACATCCACCTCGGATGTTCTTAAATTAATGAGTATTGGGCTACAAAACCGAGCCGTTAGCTCCACTGCCTTGAACGAAAGAAGTAGCCGCTCTCACAGGTTCTCATAGTGATCTCCGAAACAAACATGTGTTGTCTTTTATCATTCTCTGGATAGTTAGGTCTCCTAGGCTATGTGAGAAAAAAACAAAAATAACTTGGATTCCTTATGCAGTATTGTCACTGTTCATGTTCGTGGCAAGGACTTGAAGACCGGTTCTGCGCTGTATGGAAATTTACATTTGGTAGATTTGGCGGGTAGTGAGAGAGTTGATCGCTCTGAAGTTACAGGAGACAGACTTAGAGAAGCACAGCATATAAACAAGTCACTCTCAGCTCTAGGAGATGTGATATTCTCTCTTGCTTCAAAGAGTTCTCATGTACCATACAGGAACAGCAAACTAACTCAGCTTCTCCAAAGCTCTCTAGGTTAACTCAAAATTTGCTGCTCTGTTTTTACATCGTGAACGAGATTAGCTAACGTATCTCAATGTGCTTTAACATCACAGGTGGGCGAGCAAAGACACTGATGTTTGTGCAACTCAATCCTGATGTTACTTCACATTTAGAGTCAATGAGTACTTTGAAATTCGCAGAGCGTGTCTCTGGAGTTGAGTTAGGTGCTGCAAAGAGTAGCAAAGATGGTAGAGATGTTAGAGACTTAATGGAGCAGGTAAAAAACTAAAACACACTCCCACAATGTCTCATGAATCTTCTTTCATATCGATTCCAAGTAGATCTACCATCACCTCGAGATTTTACTAAACCTAAAAGAAACGTTTGCAGTTAGGGTCCCTTAAGGACACAATAGCGAGAAAAGATGATGAGATAGAGCGGCTTCATTTGCTTAAGGACATTAATGACCCACAGAGACTGCAGAGAAAGAGCATAGGACAATCCAATGACTTTAACTCAGAAACTGGAGATTCGCAGATGTCTATAGAAGAAGACTCAAGATTCCAACAAGATTATCTCAGAGAGTCACGACACTCTGTGACGGATGGAGAGACCTTAGTTTCCTCTATTGATGGAGAATACGATGATGAAACAGAAGGATCCATTGATGTTGCTTGTGCAGCAGAAGGGATTAAACCATTGAAGACTTCAGACAAGTAACGGTTTTTTCCTCTCGCTTGAAATTGAACTAATTATAAGTTTTTTTGTTTAAAACATTTTATTGGTGAATCCTAAAAATTGCAGAACTAAGCCGGTGACTCCAAGGAGTAGTACGACAACATCACGACCACTTGATAAACTCAAGCAAGTCGCCACGAGGACGATGACCATTGCAAAGGCCACGTCACGTTTGTCTTCACCAAGTAAGATGTCAAAACTTATAAGGTTTAGGTTTTAAATCGAAGAGATTGTTTATACTTTAGTTCTCATGATGACGTATAATTGCTTGTGTCTCAAGGCATGAAGAAGGCGGGAAGTGCTTCTAATTTGCTCAAGGCATCGAAAGATTCGAAACGGTGGTCGTAGAAAGACTTTTTGTCCTTAGCCGGCTAATTTTTTTTTTTTTTCAAAGAATTTATTTTCTCCCTCCCTCTCTGAAGTCTGAACCCAATCAAATGATCAATGGTTTCAGACTTTCAGTTGGGACTTAATTTTGTAAATTTATTTTGTTTTCTATGAACACATGTTGTTAATATACGAATCGTATTATTCCCGAAACTTAAATATATATATATATATATATATTCACGAAACTTAAAAAAAAAAAAAAATTGACAATAATGTTTCATCATGATCTTATTACTCTTTTAAATTGGGGGAAATTTTTTTGATAGGAACTCTACTATACATAAGTAGTGTGTATACTGCATATATTTATATAAATTAATTAATATATTAATATTAATATTAGGGTAAGAGTAAGGTTACTGAAGCTGAGAAAAGAAAATTATAAAATTGAGACTGGGACTTGAAAAGCTAACGTAACAAGTATCAACAGTTAGCTCCATCCATAGTAATTCCACTTACAAAATATTGGTGGGTTGTCCCCACAGTGTTATTTGCATACTTGAATTTGGCCCAGTTTTTGTTCTCTGACACCGAATGAAGTGATCGCCAAATCTATTTTTGGAATATTTTGGGGCCCCAATATTTTCACTAGTTATTGTAAACCCCCAATTCTGTCCTCTTCAGCATCTAACACAATATATGATCATCCTGAACATAATATGCTGTTTCATGTATGTTTAGATAGCAACAGAAGCATTGACTAGTTGAAAATAAATAAATATGTAAGTAGCTGAGGTTCTGTTTGAGAGTCATGAGCCACTAAAGATTTAACCATTTTTGTATTAATCATCATCGGGAAAATTAAAATGAAAATAAAGATGACAACACATATCAGTATATTTTAAAAGACGATAAATGATTGTAATAGTGGATAGACACTCTCTGACATTTAGCTTTCATGCCCATTGCACAAGTATTTTATCAAAGGAGGAGATACAGTTTTAGATCACCAAATTGGCAAATACAACATAATATATAAAACGACAAAATAGATGGTAGTGTAGAAAACAAGTTGTACCCCAAAAAAAAAAGAAGAGAGGAATGATCCATGATATATATGTGACCCTGAATTCATATGTAAATCAAATATATTTAAAAACTGAAAAAAAAAATAGATTGGCCCCTTTTTTGGTTTAGTTTGAATTCGTATTCGATTTTTAAGATTAAAATAAATTTATTTAAAACATACTACTAAAATATGGTTCGGTTTTCAATTTGATTATTTTCAGTTTGAATAGGATTTGATCAGTTTATACGGATTAATAAACCCTCTTAGCTCGGATACTTACCCAAACGTAGATGTGTTAAAGAAGTAAATAATACGGATTAATAAACCCTCTTAATTAAACGTTTAATTGCCCAATTGAAATTTAAAGAAGTAAATAAAAATAATGAGAAAGTGTATTTCCTGCATGGACCTATGCATTATTCAAATTCAAGTATATATCATGTAATAATCCAAATAATTATGTAAGCATGTCATCACAAGCCATATACACCATACTAATCTCGAGTGAATTGCGTAATATTTGCATTAACAAGATATAACTTAAGTTAAATCCCGACTACGTCGCGAAGATGTGCCAATTTTCTTAAAGTATCCAAACAAAATAAAATTTAATTTCAGATAAACAATCAAGTAAAAATATGAGAATCTGAAAAAAGAACATTTATTTAGCCATTTTACTTTAGGAAAAAAAAAACATAATACTGATTCTATTACATTGCTATATATATCTCTTAAACTTCAAACAAACTACTTTTGTCGTATATATTCAGATCCGACCTGTCTTATGGATTGAGAAAGGTTGAAAATGTCATATATTTAAAAATGAAAATAAAATGAAAGAAACATAGAGAATAACATAAGAGACATAAGTCTATTATTACATTACGAAATATCTGAATTGTTAATCTCAATCATGAAGATTATGATCAGTAGACAACATCCATCAGATGCAGTGAGCCGTCTCTACTAATAATAGTTTTAAACATAAAGAACAGATAAATAAATAAATAACTAGAAAGAGACATGGATGGATAATAAGAGAGAGACCACAAAAGAGGAAGAAAGGTCTTTGAAAGATTTGGTTGTTCGTCTGCAAAACACGTCCTTTGGCTGCGCATCACGCAATTTACTATTTTGTCTCTGTTTTTGGTTTGGGAGACACACATCATTGTCTTCGGAAAGCTACAAGTGAAGGGGTGTTTTTGTCACTTTACACTGACAAGGCCTCTTTGGTTCCATATTTCTTTTCTTCTCTTCGTTTCCAAAACCTTGCAACTTGGCTCTCCATTTTATCGTATCTGTAACTATTATGCCTATCTCTCTCTTTGACTTTGGTCAAACCTATTCCGCTCACTTTTGTTTAATTATTTTTTGTGACAAGAAGAATAAAAAAGACTTTATTGTGATTTCTCTTTTTTGTATTACTCCCTTTGTTTCAAAATATAAGATATTTTAAAAAATTTATTTTGTTTTATTATATAGAATATTTTACAAATTTCTATGCAAATTCTTAATGTATTTGATATTTTGTGACTATTTGTATTCTGCAGTTTTTTTTATATAATTGGTTGAATTCTTTTAAATCAAAAACTAAAAGATAGTTTGTAAAAAAAAGAAAAAAAATCTTAAGATACGTGCATTTAAGCAAAACATCATATATTTTGAAACAGAAAAAGTATTTATAAAAAAATATAAATAAATAATGAGCCTGAAGTTATTTTGTAAGGACTGCGAATATCGTCAAGATATTTAATAGTAAACTAACTACTTTTAAAACCAAAAAAAAAAATTAAGGTTTTAGACCCATAAATTTTTTTTTCAAAGACTCATACTCTTTTTGGACCGAACATGAAAACATGCTATATTAGTTCATTTCCTTCACCGATACTTGAATTTAAACTTTTAGACGGCCATCTGTACTTCAAATCAACTACATACTTATATTTTTACATATTTCCCAGTTACTTAATTGTCAAAATCGGACAAAAATAGTAATAGTCATAAATAATATTCATCGTTCTTCAAAACTCAATGGTTTTTTCTGTTAAACTAGTTTTGAAGCTAGAATCCATACTATCTAAAAATCCAATTGAATGCTATGTACAATGTTAGGTTTTAGTAACCAAAAGCAATTATATATGTATGGAAACTAAACCATCTCTTAACATGTTAGTTTTAACATAAACTTATCTTTATTTTTAGTAGATTCCATATTGCAAGCCGTTTTTATCCCGCTTTACGTGTGAAAGTGAAGTGGAACGAGCTTCTGACATCAAAAGCATCTCAAAAATGGTTTGGTTACCAGACTAATAAACTAAACTAAAATCAATATTTAAACCGACTATTAACACTCATTTCTTTTTGTTAAAGACTTATCACACCCATTTCATTGTAACTTGGTAATACTGTATACACAATTGCTCTATCTCTTCTCATCATCAATTCACTCCTCAACAATTTGACACATGAGCTAATTCATCCATAGTTATAACTTCTTTTTCACATGAGCTAATTCATCCATAGTTATAACTTCTTTTTCAAAAAAAACCAAAATAATCTTTTGTATGTTTACAGAATAACAAGACGTAAAAGGAGAAGGACAACTGAGATATTTACATGACAATAGCCAATATAAGTCACTAACAAATTCATAATGTCGAAATTACAAGTATACAGATTACATATACTATCCCAAGTTGGGTCGTATGACATATCGCATCCAAATAAATATAAGAATAATTTCGAAAACAATAAAATAAAATAAAAATATAAAAAAAAAAACAAAGAAAAAGAGAAAACAAAAGTCAAAGGGACCATGTTGATAAATGGAAGACAGGACTCCCATCTCTTGTTTGTCTCCCCATCTCCACTGTCTCACGTGCCTTTGCTCTCTGCCAATTGTATCCCATTCATATTCAATACTTAGAAATAATTTATCACATTAAAAATATAATCGTCATTGCAACAACTAGTTAGACTTAAACCATATACAATGCCAAAAAAAAATAAAAGACTAAACCATATATAAGATCAATTATGCAAAGGCCGGATTGGACCTGTCGAACATAATTGCTGATTATATAGTCGGCATGATCATGTTGTCCGATAAGATTAAATCTAAACTATAAATAGTAAAACCTGTATTTGAATAAATCGTTGTAGAACCGACTCTATCAAAATATACCGGACCATCTCTACCACTAATTAAATATGTTTTTGCTTTTCTATTGAAAACATTATTGGAATATTCTAGTACCTGCATGGAATCAACAGCATCTGTCTCTGAGTTAAAGTCATAAAACGAACTTGCTGCAGTAAGTTTCATCGAGAGAAACTGAATCGACAGAAAACAAAAACAAAAATGAGTAATTATATAAGAACTATTAGAAAAATTAATTGATAAAATATATAGAAAATCTTCCAGAACTTAAAAAAAAATCATATAACTTGTTTTGGAAGGGTTTTTAAAGTGTTTGGTAAGGTTTCCTTTTTTTCTGTTGTATTTTGGAATATTTCAAGATTTGTGGTGTTTGAAAATTAATAAAATGTTAGTATTTACGCGAACTTCCCATGAAAATACTACGTTTTAGCTGTTGTTTTTTTCCAAAATACAAAAAAAAAAAAAAAAATCGTATTAATATGTAATGCAGGGTAAAAATAATTATATTTATTAACCTCGACTTGATTCTGTAGAGACTGGACATAATTAATTATCTCGTCAAGCATCGTAGCCATTCCCATAGCCTGCACCCACCAAATATACACTTTCATTATCACCAATAAATCAATAGAAATTCACAGTACGATTTATACGAAATAAATTGAGATTTGTTATAGTAAACTAAAAAATATGAGAAGAACACTTTTCGTAAATTATTTATGAGGGCTTCAAAGAAAAAAAA
Source organism: Boechera stricta (assembly GCA_018361395.1). Lineage (NCBI taxonomy): Eukaryota > Viridiplantae > Streptophyta > Magnoliopsida > Brassicales > Brassicaceae > Boechera > Boechera stricta. The sequence goes on along the minus strand of CM031539.1, from coordinate 2,272,526 downwards.
TATTTAGAAAAAAAATCACACACATGCACATCAAAAATATTTTTGGATATACATATGTAAATCTTTTTGTTTGATAAAAAATATTCACTTATATCGTAAAATACAAAAAAATGGTTTGAATTTGATCCAAATAAATTACTGCTATTAGTTATAATGGCCATTAATTTCTATTTTGATTACACAAAATTGTTAAATTTAATGAAATATTGAAAAAAATGTGAAACTCTTTATTTTATTTTTTATTCTTTAATTACCTTATAACATCCGGGAACCATATCTTGCAAACATCTCAATCTCTCGTTTATTTTCCCTCGCCGAACCTAAAATGAATAGACATATATATACATGTAAATAAATACACCACGTTTTTTTTTATGAAATTAGTTAAAAAAATTAAGCAATTTTACCCGTTCGGCTAAGCTGTGGCTATCAGTGGCTTGGCCTCTTCTGGCTCTCACGTGAACAACTTCTCTCTCTTTCCCGTCTTCTTCTTTCTTCTTCTTCTTCAACCTCTTACCTCTTCTCAAAGAACCCTATATTTGTTTACAAAAAAAAAAAAAGTAAATAAAACGAAATTTCAAAGCGTTATGAAAATAATAAGATTAGGGTTTTGAGATTAATTACGGCTTCGGTGGTAATAATATTCGCATTATCAGAGACGCCACTATTCTCCGATGAAGACAAAGTCTGTAACAAAGCTTTTCTCTTCTTGTTATCAATGACGTTGTTGTGATCAGAATGGAGGAAACTTGAAGTTGAGGAGACATTGTTACTATTATCTGGAGAGTTTCCGTGAAAATGAAGTAATTGTTGTTGATGATGATGATGAAGGAAGAGCGAGTCGAGAGAAGTGGAAGAAGGATGAAATGTTTGAAAATGAAGGTTGCTATTGTTGTTGTTTAGATCTGCAGCTTGAGTTATGGAAGAGTATATATCCATGGCTATTGTCTGAAAATCAGAAGAAAGATTCTCGAAATTCGCCATTAATATAATAAACTGAGATATAATTATTGTTCTTGAAACCTTTTTTTTTTTTTTTTGAAAACTTCTTGAGACTGGTTTTGATACAAAGCTTTAGACTTTTATATTGTTCGATTGAAGTTTTTTAAAAATATTTTTTATTTTAATTTATAATTGAGAAAAAGAAATGTGGGGAAAATTAATTAAAAAAAGAGAGAAATAAAGGGACAGCCACGCGGCCAAGTGAACGTTCTGAGATTTGTGTGTCGGGGAGATATGTCCAAACAAGGGAAGTAGGACCAGTGTTTGGTCGTGTGGGTTCCATTAGACAGTGGTTCTTGTTTATAAGTTGACGTCAATCTATGAATCTTTAGTTATGTACAATTTTGAGCTACCAAATTATATATGTATAGTGAAGAAATCGGCATTATAGAGATTTCTTTTGTTTTTCGTTAGATGATCAAACACGTTAAGTTTTAGTAATGAGTTAGGTTGCAACAAATGTCAATATTTAGTTGGCCCACTACTATAGATTATCAATTATGTATGGTGGAGGGATCTGATTCACATGCAATTACACTCATTCAAGATGACTTACTCCCTAACTTGTCATTAATAGTAGTAGTAAAGCATCCATGCCCTAAATTGGTGTGCTTTAATTAGGAAATTTTGGAAACAAAAGATGGGCTTTAAAATCGTAATATATAGGACGTTCCCTTAGTTAAACTTCTCTGATCTTATTTAGCTAATTACCGTCATAGGCCCCAATATTTTTATATTTGAAGTTAACCACAAATAAAAATAGAGTTTCAATTGATAGCAATACAAAATTGTGTAGTCACCAATATTGTTGTCCATCAACGAGGAAAATAAAGTTTCAGAAAACAAGATAAGAGTAAACCCTTCAAAATGTAAATCGAGCAATAGCTAAATTATACAGAGCCCAAAATCTGTGCCAGGCCCAATTATGAGTTTCTTGTACTTAAATTATAAATATATTTTAGTTTATAAAGTTCTGCTATAAATTATAAATATATAAATATATTTTATTTATGAAACTCAGATCATATATACATTCCCAAAAATATCATCTAATTACAGAACACAAAGACCAATCTCTAACTGTCAATTGACAAGTTTAAACATAATAAACACATACAAATGTTAGTGTCCGTGTGACTAATTTACTTACTGTCCCATTTCACAATTACACTATCAGGAGACTGTGTATCCAACGGTCCACTCTTATTGACATCTGCAACCTCCATTTCTGAACCAAACCCATTTATCTGTATCCTCGTCAGCGTATCCTGCACGTGCGTCATACACGGCCGAAGATCTTTATCCGACTGCAAGCATTGGAACGCCAGCTCAGCGACGGCGATCACCGTCTGTCTCACTCTTGTATCCGTGTCAAACCCGAGTGACGGATCCACCATGTCGCGTAGCTCGTGGTTCTGGATTTTAACGACTGCCATGTTCGAGAGGTTGATCTCTTGGCGCGGTCTTGTGATATCGACTGCTGGAAGCGAGGAGATAAGCTCCATTAACACTACCGCGAAGCTGTACACGTCGCTTTTGTTGGAGAGTTGATAGCATAGGTGGTAATCCGGGTCGACGTAGCCTGGAGTTCCTTGTGGAGCCGTTGATACGTGCGTTCTATCCATCGGAAACAGTCGAGAGAGTCCAAAATCCGCTACCTACATGTCGAAAACAGGAAAAATTAAGAACAAAGTTATGATTATGATCATATCAAATCATACAATGATGATTTTTTTTTTTGGGGGGGGGGGGTACATGGCCAAATCAAGACCGGGGTTAAAAAACCAATCATCTCTATAAGTACAGACCGGGTTGGGTTGTCCATGTAGCCCCCACCGGTCGGGTTGTCCCACCAGACATCTCTATAAGTAATGACCAGTGTAAGTTACTGACCTTGACATTGAAGTTTTGGTCGAGAAGGATGTTGTTGGATTTAACATCACGGTGGATGATCTTGGAGGCATGGAGATACTTCAAGGCAGAGGCAGTTTCAACAGCGATCTTGAGGCGAGTAAACCAAGGAAGTGAGCTCGGGTTAGCCTGTGGACCATGTAGATGATCAGCTAACGTGCCGTTTGCAACATACTCATACACTAGTAGTAAGTCCCGGCTCTGTTTTGAGGAGCATCCAAAGAGAGCCACGAGGTTCGGATGGCGTAAACCCGTTAAGATCTCAACTTCGTTCTTGAATTGCTCTGCTCTTTTGAAGTTGTTATCATATAACCGTTTCACGGCTACGCTTCGTCCATCTTTAAGCCTACCGTAATAGACAGTACCAAAGCCTCCATCACCGAGTTCTTTAGATGGGTCGAAGTTACTAGTGGCTTCTTCAAGCTCTTCGTAAGAGAAAAGACGAACTCCGACTAATAATTCCTCTGCTTTCTCAACGTCGAAAGACTTTAAAGATGGATCCGAGGAGATGTTTCTTGGAAGCAATACTGAAGAAGTTCTGTAAATTTTGGTTTTTCTACGATGGTACACAAACCAAATTATGCTTGCTATCGTTAATCCCACGATTACTGAGACAACACCTGAGTTGGACAAGATAGAGTCTGTAAGACTTGAAACAGAGGAAAATGAAAAAAAAAAAATGAAAAAACAGAGTATATGTGAAAACGTTTTGGCCTTCATTTGCAAAGTGGAAACATTTTATGATGGTTTTAAATTTAAAGTATAAATCATAATAAAATCTATGAGTATAGACTAATTATCATAAATACATACTAAAATCTAGGACACTTTTTACCAAAAAAGAACCTGGAAAGAGTCCTACCTATGGCAATCTTTAGCCTCCAATTGAATACACCTGCAATAGAAATGAAACAAGCCAAGACGGCAATAATCAGCGAATTTCAGATTTGAGCATACGCTAAAACACAGACTGAGGCATGACTAGAGACTCCATTAACCAAATAGAATTTGGAATACCCGTAATGCAATGAGCTAGTGAGAAAAATAAAGCAAAGAAGAAAGAAATAATATGTCAGAAGATTATATATACTCGTTGATTCACAAGTCTTTACCATTCTTGCAAGTATCATGTATCTTCGGTCCATCAGTACACAAGCATACAAATTCTTCTTTATCAGTTCCACATCGCCCGCCACTGCTAATGCAGCGGGAGCAACTGTTTGCGGCCCAATTCAGAATAAAACCCCTCTTCAAAATCTTTACATAAGTCATACCCATCACATCAGACTCGTCACTAGCTAAAATAGGAACATCGACTAGTTTCTGGCATGACAGGGATGCAATTTTTTTCTCTTTTTCCAGATTCTCCCTGTCGAAGACCCCAAAAGATCGAAGAAGCCTCGTGTTGCCAGGACAAGTAAGAGGGTATGTCGTAAAATCCTTCAGCAGGTGATCGGAGCAATTGTAAAGTATGGAGAAGTTGATATGAGAAGGGTTCACAAAGAAAGGAGTCCTATGGAGGGTAAGATTATGCAGAGGGCTGGGACAGGGATCATCATGAGACGCCTTTGAGTTCATGACCTGAAACGACTGTGTGAAGTAAGATATGTTTTTGATGAGGTATTCCTCACCGGAGATCCCGAGAACAGGGAGCTTCTGCTCATCATCACACGTGAGTTCGAAACTGGGATAGCCACAAAAGGATTCTTGCTTGCCGGATAGATAGAATGGATAGGAGATCTCGGGACCTCTGCCGCATGATTTCGGCTCACAAGCCTTGAACTTTGGATCAAGAGAGAGGGTTTGAGTTGCTATTATTGTGAAGTAGAAGATGGATATGTAGAGTAAACTTGGAGTTGGAGGATCCATTTTTAGGGTAAGAAAAAGAAACAAGAAGAAGAGAACGAAACAGAAAGAAAACAAACACACCAAAAAAAAAAATTCAAAGGAATGGGTGAGAGAGTTAAAGTTTGTTCAACTAGTGTGTGCAAGAGTATAATACTAATAGTATAAGGAAAATAAAGACTGCAATTTTGACTTAAAACTGAAACTTTTAGTTTGTCTCTTTGAGCCTTGAGGTTGAAGATGACCCCACACCAAAAAAAAATAAAAAATAAAAAAATTTATGGGAATTATAGTGCTCTTAATTATTGTTAGTTAGAAAACAATAAAATTGGAAAAGTCATTGTAGTGGCAGTATAATGGAGTTTGTGAAAAGAGATTTGGTTTTCCAAGAGAGGGTCGGTTAGGGTCGTCGGTCTACTAGCAGAAACTTCAAACACAAGAAAATTAAAAAGTCGCTTTTTTCATCTTCTAAGACCGACCAGGAAAATGGTAAACCGGATCGACAATAACCAGAGTCGGCCCAAAAAGCCCAAGATTCGATCCAGCCTGCTTGCGTTACAAAAAAAAAACAGCTGTAATCCTAATTTTTTTGTGGAGCGAAGACAATCACATAAAATGCTTGGGACAAATCCTGATTAATGATAAATGGAAAACAAGACACGTAAAACCAAGTTGGAAAAGTCAAAATATGTCTTTAAAAGATTATTAAAAGTTCTGGTCAATTACGATAACAATTAATTCTCTACCAGTTGGTCCAAAGTATACATTTTAAAGTCCAAGTGTAGAATCAGATCCGATGGAACTAATCTTAAATGTAATCCCAAGAATAGAAGGAAAATTGGGACTGAAAGAAGTAAATGGACTACTAACCTTGGTCATCGTTACAGAAGGAATGGTGAGGCTTATCTTCACACAGACATCGGAAAGTTTCCGACTCTGAGTCCGAACCACAAATCCCACGGGAAGTGGTACACTCCTGGCAAACTTTGTCTTCTATACTGTATCTCAAATCGAACCCTTGTTCCAAAGCCGTCTTCAATGCTAGATTCGAGTAATTCGCCTGATGAAGATCGTTCTTAGCAGACCCACGCATCGGAATTTCTCCAGCCTTAGTACAATTTCGGGCAGGACTAAACGGTCCAAAGACATGATATGTTATCCGACGGTCGTCGTAGGTTGATTGGCAAGAAATACTTGACAGCGAATTTATTGGGGGATGATGATCGGGGCAATCGTATAGAGAGATCTTCTGGGTGTTAGGGTTTAATGTGAACCGATCATACCCGGAGAAGTTCAAAATCTTTGGGCAACGACCGTCTAACAAACTCTCATCAGCAACGGTGATTGTCTTATCACTCAGATTAGCGGAAACAACGCGAAGTGTGAGATCCCTGATCGCTAGAGTTAAGAATTGATTATCCTCGCAGGAGAATTTGAACTGTGACCGGCCGCAATAACTGGGTTTGTCGATGTCAGTTCCCCAGAACGGGTACGTGATGTTCGGGAACACCGAAGATGTAGATCCACATCTCAGAGGCGATAGGCACTTCTCGTACCGTTGATCTGCGGAGAAGCACGACGGGAAGCCAGCGACGGAGAAGACGACGGAGGTGATGAATAGAAGAGAGATGGACATTGAGTTTTGACGAAAGACTTCAAATGACAACAATTTAGCCTTTTTTTTCTTTCTTTGTTTGTTGAGAGGGTTTTGGGGATTTATGGAGATTGGTCATAACATGATCGGTGACGACTTTCATTTAACTACAATTCATCGCTGATTAGTTAGTGATGATTACATGATATTACAACATCCTAAATAAATTTGTATTTATATATGTTGAACGGTCAGAGATTCGTACAGATCTTTAATTGTTATTTGACTTCTTTGGAACATAGTTTTTTTATTTGTGGACATACTGAAAGCGACTTGATCGTTGATACCAATAAATCTCGTTTTAGATACATTTGTTCGGTTCATCAGTTCATGTTTGTATAATGACTAAATGAGTTATTAACATTTTAATTCTCTAACCCCAATAAAAAAAAATAAACATTTTAAGAATGACAACAATTTTTCTTGAAAAAACCTTTTCCTTTTTTAAGCTTCCAATATATAATACTGCAAACTTACAAAATCATTGAATGCAAGAAGTCTATATATAAATCAGGAACGAATAAATGTTTATACAAAAAAACTTTAATCAAATTATAAAAGAGTATGATGTTAAAATTTATGTTAATCTTTCATTAAACCTCCCCACTAAGTGATGTCCAATAGTGTATAGTTGGATCAAAATCTGAGTGAATATGGTTTTGATATACCTTCTTAAAAACTGCCAACTGAATGATAAGACTTGTGATCCAATAAAAAAACACACCATTGAATGGATAATTGACCCTTTTTTTTGTTTTTTTTTTAGTTTGAATTTGGACTAAGGAAAATGAGAACACATGTATTATGTTTTGAGTTGTGTTACTAGTTTATCCATTTGTTTTTGATTTTGTTAATATTTGTATATACATGTTCAACTAAAGTTGCTATATAAAAAAAAAAGATCCAGGCTTGCAGATATTTCAAAATCTCAGGCAAAGAACTTTGACTTCACATCTCAAAGACTCATATAAATAATATTCCAATCCCACTTGCAATAGGGGAGGTTCTTCTGCCTAGTGAAGCGTAGTAATGAGGGTGTAAACGTAGTTGACTACTATTTTATACGCCAAATTGGATAGTATTAGCTTTTTCTCGCTTGATCTGCAAATAAATTAATTTTTTACAGCACAAAAAGAAAAACAATAAATGACCGTTTTTTAGTAGCCCAATAATTCACAAGATGACAAAAGATCATCGTGGACATCAAAATCGTCGCAAAGGAAAAGGTGGAAACGAAAGCTCAGGGGAAAAAAAAAAACAAATCTATATTCAGTAAAAACAAGTAAATAAAATTCCCAAGTAATAATAATCTCTCAGATCATTTTTCTCAGACATAGCCGCGGAATTGCTGTGTTTTCAAAAGATCAAGTTCATCTTCCAATCACGGAAATCTAATATGTGTACCGATGCAATTTGTAAGAGAATGTATCAAACATCTGTTTACTTTGGTTTAATCGATAATATTGTTCCGAATTGGCTTAGACATTTGTTTTGTAAGGATTTAAATCCTAACTCTCGATAATCAATCAAACAGTTTATTTATGTTAAAAAAAAAAGAAATCTAAACGTTGACAGAGAAATTGAGAAAATTGACAGAAAATAGAAGATGAGAAATTATCCATAAGAAAATAAAATAAAATTTTAAGGTGATTTATTGAAGAAATTGAAATGTGAGTATAGCTTTTTGAAATAAGATAAAAATAAAAGCCCCTCAAAAGAAACGTGGAAAGAACTAGCCGTTAGGAGGTTCGTCAGATTCAAAATCTCTCTCTCTCTCTCTGCACGCACTTCCGTAAAGACAAAAGAACCCCAAAATCTCTTCTTCTTCTTCATCATCATCATCTCTACCACAAAAGCTACACGAAACCCAGAAACCTCTCTCACTATCTTCTTCTCTCATATTCTTTTATTTTTTTCATTTATTGTCTCTATCGTCGATCTGAGACGATTTTGTATTCCTCGCTGCCTGAGATCTCTAAATCTCCGATTCCTTGGTTCAATTTTCTCTGTAAGTGTTTGATCTCTTAATTTATTTTTCGTTAAATCTGTTTAGTGAAATGAAGCTTTTGGGAAGTTTTAAGTTTAGCATTTCTGGACTGGATGAAAATATTCTGAAATTTCCTTTTATGGATTAGGTTTGGATCAAATCGAAATTTCTTAACAATGTTGCCTTATATGAGTTTTTCCTCAGATAGATCTGAGTAATTTTATTAATTATCCCTAGATTTGGGGGGGGAAATTTTTTTAGCTGTATTAGATCTGATGAGAAAAAATTGGAAACATTTGTAGATAGATGACAATGAGAACTCCTGGGACTCCTGGGACTCCTGTGTCGAAGATGGACAGAACACAAGCTGTAACACCAGGTGGAAGCTCAAGATCGAAGGAGGAGAAGATTGTTGTTACTGTAAGGTTAAGGCCATTGAACAAGAAAGAACAGTTAGCTAAAGACCAAGTTGCTTGGGAATGTGTAGATGATCATACCATTGTGTCTAAACCACAAGCTCAAGAACGTTTGCATCACCAGTCCTCATTTACATTCGGTAATTGAAGTTAATATATGCCTTTATGTTATGTTTCCAACTCTTAATTCCTGAGGTTTCTGATGATTAATGCATCCTTTTGGTTTCAGATAAAGTTTTTGGACCAGAGAGTTTAACAGAAAACGTGTATGAAGATGGTGTTAAGAATGTTGCATTGTCTGCTTTGATGGGCATAAATGGTAGTTGTCTTATCACTAAATTCTGTTTCTTGGCTTTTACTTGGATTGATCATATAGATTGACTAATCATTTTTATTGTTTCAGCAACGATATTTGCATATGGACAAACGAGCAGTGGAAAGACATACACCATGAGAGGAGTAACGGAGAAAGCTGTCAATGATATTTACAATCACATAATTAAGGTAAGCATTGCTATGATCAGAGTTGCTAATCAATGTTTTAGATGTCAGTGCAGTTCTTCTGACCAATACCTTTATTTGTTTCCAGACCCCTGAAAGAGATTTTACTATCAAGATTTCTGGTCTGGAAATATATAATGAAAATGTCAGAGATCTCCTGAATTCAGATTCCGGCCGTGCCCTTAAACTCCTTGATGACCCAGAGGTATCACACTAATTTACATTAATTATGTTCTTGCTGATGTTATGGCCTTGATTGAATGTAGACTTTTCATTGATCTAATCTCCTAATATCCACAATTGCAGAAAGGTACTGTGGTTGAAAAACTGGTAGAAGAAACAGCTAATAATGATCAACATTTGCGGCATCTGATTAGCATTTGTGAAGGTAACTTGAATAAGTTGGATCCTCTTTGACTTTTTGTGATTATATTCTCCTGGTTCATTCCTGTTCAATAAAACTGACTGCTGGAGTTTATATTCTTTGTTTTAGCTCAAAGACAAGTTGGGGAAACTGCTTTGAATGATACCAGCTCGCGGTCACACCAGATAATCAGACTGGTAATCTTCTTAATTCATTGATTCCTTAGAACACAAATACATATACCCTGCAAATGCTAATAACATGTTCTTGATGGCAAAACAGACGATACAAAGTACTCACCGCGAAAATTCAGATTGTGTGAGGTCATACATGGCTAGTCTGGTAAAAATTGATCCCTCTCTGTTCAATTTCTCTGTTTTGGCATAATATTCAACTAGAACTTTGTGGACTTAGTGTGTGTGAATGCATTGCAGAACTTTGTGGACTTAGCAGGAAGCGAAAGAGCATCACAATCGCAGGCAGATGGAACGAGACTCAGGGAAGGTTGCCATATCAATCTAAGCCTAATGACACTTACAACTGTCATAAGGAAATTAAGGTAATGTACTTGCATATTTTCTGAGAGTGACATTAAAATCACAAACACTTTTTAGTAATAACTTATTTTATCTTAATCTGTGAACTCTTCATAGTGTGGGGAAAAGAAGCGGCCATGTACCTTACAGAGACTCTAAGCTTACTCGGATTTTACAGCATTCACTAGGTGGAAATGCTCGAACAGCCATTATATGTACATTGAGTCCAGCTTCGGCTCATGTTGAACAATCAAGAAATACTCTATACTTCGCCAACCGAGCCAAAGAAGTTACAAACAATGCCCACGTGAACATGGTAATGATCTTTGTTCCATGCTTTTGGTTCTTCTTAGTGCCCTTTGGTATGAAAACAAACTAAAATTTTACTTGCTGTCTATTATCTACAGGTTGTCTCTGATAAGCAACTAGTGAAACATCTTCAGAAAGAAGTGGCTAGATTGGAGGCCGAGCGTCGAACCCCTGATCCATCAAGAGAAAAGGATTTCAAGATCCAGCAGGTTTCTGTCCACTTCAGAAGATTTGTCCAAACACCAATGTATATAATTGAACCAAAGCTTTAGTACTTTAGTTTATGGCTGTTTTGTGACATTTTTTAGATGGAAATGGAAATCGAAGAGCTTAGGAGACAAAGAGATGATGCACAAATTCAACTTGAGGAGTTGCGCCAAAAGCTTCAAGGGGACCAGCAACAAAATAAGGTCTATAAGTCTACCTCTCTGTCTCGCTACTGTACTATATATATTCACACGCGTTAGCTGAAGCTTAAACTAAACCTTTTGTTGTATCTCAGGGACTAAATCCTTTTGAATCTCCAGACCCACCGGTCAGAAAATGTCTTTCCTATTCTGTTGCCGTGACACCTAGCACGGAGAACAAAATGCTAAACCGGAATGAGAGAGCAAGAAAGACTACGATACGCCAATCTATGATACGGCAATCATCAACTGCTCCTTTTACATTGATGCATGAAATCCGCAAACTTGAACACCTTCAAGAACAGTTAGGGGAGGAAGCAACGAAAGCTCTTGAAGTGTTACAGAAGGAAGTAGCTTGCCATAGACTAGGGAATCAAGATGCAGCTCAGACGATAGCTAAGCTTCAAGCAGAGATAAGGGAAATGCGTACTGTTAAACCATCCGCAATGCTTAAAGATGTTGTGGGTGTTGAAGATGTCATAGCTCCTAAAAAGAGCGTAAGTGCCAATCTCAAGGAAGAGATAACAAGGCTCCATTCACAAGGAAGCACCATTGCAAATCTCGAGGAGCAACTTGAAAGCGTTCAGAAGTCAATAGATAAGTTGGTGATGTCTCTTCCGAGCAATATCAATGCTGGAGATGAAACCCCAAAGGCAAAGAATCATCATCATCAATCAAAGAAGAAGAAGCTTCTTCCTTTGACTCCAAGCAGCGTATCCAACCGCCAGAACTTCTTGAAATCTCCATGCTCTCCTCTTTCCGCTTCTAGGCAAGTCTTGGATTGTGATGCTGAGAACAAAGATCCTCAAGAGAACAACAATTCTGCAACTAGAGGGGCAACGACACCACAAGGGTCTGAGAAAGAGACTCCACAGAAAGGAGAAGAAAGCGGAGATGTCTCGTCAAGAGAAGGCACTCCAGGCTACAGGAGATCAAGCTCTGTGAACATGAAGAAAATGCAGCAAATGTTCCAAAACGCAGCAGAGGAGAACGTGAGGAGCATAAGAGCATACGTAACTGAACTCAAAGAACGTGTAGCTAAACTACAGTACCAGAAACAACTTCTCGTTTGTCAGGTTAGACAAAGAAAACAAACCCTAAAAATAAATCCTCTTTTTCTCCTGTCATATTTTCTCATCAGTTTTTAACTTGTGCAGGTGCTTGAGTTAGAAGCAAATGATGGATCTGGATATAGTGTACAGAACGAGGAGAACACGATAATGGAAGATGAAGAGCAGAGTCAAGTTGCGTGGCATATAACTTTCATAGAGGAAAGACAACAGATCATAGAGCTGTGGCATGTCTGCCACGTCTCCATAATCCACAGGACACAATTCTATCTACTGTTCAAAGGTGATCAAGCCGATCAAATCTACATGGAAGTCGAGCTAAGACGGTTAACTTGGTTAGAACAGCATCTAGCAGAAGTAGGTAACGCAACTCCAGCTCGAAACTGCGATGAATCCATAGTTTCTCTATCTTCAAGGTAATTAATGAATGAATGATTCTCACTTGGAAAATGTTGTCACAAACGTTACGTTTCTTTTAATTAATGGTCTTGTTTCGTTTTCAGTATAAAAGCATTGAGAAGAGAGAGAGAGTTTTTGGCGAAAAGGGTTAATTCGAGACTGACACCTGAGGAGAGAGAGGAGTTGTATATGAAATGGGATGTGCCATTGGAAGGGAAACAGAGGAAACTTCAGTTCGTGAACAAGCTATGGACTGATCCTTACGACTCAAGGCACGTGCAAGAGAGTGCAGAGATAGTTGCGAAGCTTGTTGGATTCTGTGAAAGTGGTAACATCTCTAAAGAGATGTTTGAGCTCAATTTCGCTGTGCCATCTGATAAAAGGCAGTGGAACATTGGTTGGGACAACATCTCTAATCTTCTTCATCTGTGAAGAATTTTTGTGTGTTTTTATTTGTAAACACTACCATGCCAACGTTAGGGAGAATGAAACGTTCGCCTCCGGCCCCTTTTTTTATATAAGAAGTTCAATGGCTTATCAATTTGTCTTTAATGTTATTTTAACCCCAAATTTAAATATAGAAACGTGATGTTTTGATTGTTTTTCTTAACGTATAAATGTGATGCTTTGATAAAACGTGATGTTATTTTAACCCCAAATTTAAATATAGAAACGTGATGTTTTGATTGTTTTTCTTAACTTATAAATGTGATGCTTTGATAAAAAGAGTTAGTGAGGTTTTATACACCAAAACGTCCCAGCAAAACGCAACAAAATCCAAAGAGAAACGTTTACCCTTTTCGCGATTTCTCAAAGTTCTAAAGAGTCAAGTACACGATTCTGCAACAGCTCTTCACCCTACTGTTATGCACGAAAAATTATCATCAGCCATTTTATAAATCTTCTTCATATGTAGTTCTAAACTTCTAGTCTAGAACTACATATATTAACCAAGTTCTAGCCAAAATTTATTTACAAACAAATGGTATGCTTTATATTTCGTCTAACACAAACTAAGCCGTATGTAAATTTAGTTTTACCGAACCGCTTCAAAGTTCAAACAGAATAAACCAATTAATTTAGTTTTAAATTAAATTAAGATTATGAGCATTTTCTTTCATTTTTCTTCTTATATTCCCCTAAAACCAAAAGTTTAATAAAAAAAATCTAATTAGGCAAAAGGATCACATTTCAGAACCGAATGATCTCAGTGCTTATGGAACTCGCCAAATGATTTCGTCTACGATTTATAAAAAGTTTCAAAAATGAGGGATTTCAGCATGATTCGAAGAAGTGGCCACAAGTGTTTACTTATGAGAACGTCAATATATAACGGTGTCTCCAATCGTGAACATGTATTCTGATTGAGATCGAGTTTTGTGTGGATCTAATAAATATCATGCATCTACAAAACCAATCATTTATCTATTTAAATTTTTAAGATAAAATAACCCTAATTAATAATTCTTTGGAGATAACGAAAGACATGATAAATTCTATTCCAAAGTTTTCGTGTAGGAGATGAACTAAATCTAACCCAAAAATTAACAGAAAATGAATATCAGATCACAAATGCATCTTCAAACATAATAGAAATTTATGATATGTATGTGGTTTTCTAGACTTGTCTAATGATTGGTCGCAACTCGCAACCATAGAAATTGCGGTTAAACTAATTGAACAGTCGTATTAGAATCTAGAAAGAGTCCGCACTTTTAAAGTTTTATTGGTGAAAGAGTAGAATTTTTATTGGGTATCGTTGGTATATGTTGGGAATCTAATAGCTACTCTGCTCAATCGAGTCCCCAACTCGCATAACTCCTAACCAAAAGTTCTACAAAAACGCAGCGTTTTTACTGGAAACAACTATGAACCACGTGGCATATGTAGAAGACTCTCGTCGTCTTTCTCTCGCTGGACAACCGTAACAAAAAATATCCCAGCTACTAACCAAAAAGAAATATTCAATTTTTAAAAATTTAAATGTTAATATTGCTCTCTCGAATCGTTCCTTAGAAAGATTTTCAGTTTCCAATTGCTTCACTGTCTTGTGACTCTTGTCCATTCTGCTTCCTCAAATTTTTCATTTTGAGTTCTGGGTTTTTCTCTGTTCTGAAAAACCCCAAATTTTTTTTATTTTTGTTCATTCAAGTTTTCAGAAGAAAGGCGATACAAAATCGTCTTTGAATTCTCTTCGTTTATGATCTGTTCAAATAGAGGAACGATCGTAATTGCTACTGGAAACTCTTTTCCCAGACTACCCATCAACAAAGCTTCCGGATTTTATGTAAACGGGACTCGAATCCGAAATGATCTCCCGATTAATGTCGTAGCTATTCGACGATCATCAGTGTCGGTGGACACGATGCCAATGAGATTAAGATCATCACAGAAGAAGAGGAAGAGGAACATCGGTTGCTGTGTTTCCCCTTCTTCGCCGCCGACGACGACGACGGCGGTTGATGATGAAGTGGCTGTTAGACGTAATTTGGCAATGAGGCGGGTTTTGGAGGATAATGGTGGCGATGGAAGCTCCGTCAGAGATTTCTCGCTATTCACGTCCAAGAGAGGTGACACGTTGTTCACTCAGTCATGGACACCTGTTGACTCCGCTAAGATCAGGTCAATTCTCGTTTATTACTTGTTTTCTCTGTCATTGATGATTGATTCGATTGTTTCTCTGGAAAACTTAGTAAATAAAGAAATATCTTTTAGGCTTTGGCTGTGTTGAATAAAAGCAACAAGAAGAGGTCCCTCTCTGTCTTGAGACTTGTGGTTCACAAGAATTTGAGCTTAACTATGATAAGGATGTCGTTTTCTAAGGGTGTTTCTTGGATTCCTATATCGTGATTTCTCAGCTGGTCCTAAATATTACCTTGGATTCAATGGTGTCTTATTTAGATTTCATAAGATAAGAGCAATTTAGACTAACACGATAAAAGGATTTGTTTTAATTGGTAGCATTTCTTGGCTTCGTTATGTTGTTGCTTGTTTGAGACTACTTCTTAACATTCATGTGAAGAAGATCAGAGATAATCTTTAGGAGCTGATTCTGCTAACTAGTCAACAGATCTTGAAGATCAATGTATCATACTGTTGTTGTACATTGATCTTCAAGATTTCTGACTATATATAACTTTGCGTCACCTATTTTTCCAGTGTTGTATCTTTAGTCTCTTGTTTATAGTCTTCTTCTATTATTTCTTGTTTGGTTTCCTAGGTCCTAAAGCTGATATCTTTCTGTGAGCTTGCTTGTAGGGGACTTGTTGTTCTGCTACATGGTCTGAACGAACACAGGTTTGTTGTGTAGCTTTTGAGTTTGATCATAAACTCTACTTCCATGTAAGAAGCTTAAAGTGAATTTATTCAAACGCTCAACAGTGGCAGGTATAGTGATTTTGCAAAGCAGCTAAATGTTATAGGATTCAAGGTCTATGGAAAAGATTGGATTGGTAAAACCACTTTACAAATTCAAAGTGCTCGTGTTAAGCATTTATCAGTGTATAATTTCTCTATTGCGATAGTGAATTAAGTTTTATCTTGCTCAAATAGGTCATGGTGGAAGCGATGGACTTCATGCTTACGTTCCTTCTCTTGATTATGCTGTCGCTGATTTGGTATGATCTCTTTTTCAGTTTCCAAGACATGCCATTCGCTTAACTCATACCGCTTCTTAAACACTACACTGCCTCTGAAATTAAAATGTTTGCAGAAATCGTTTCTTGAGAAGGTAATTGCAGAAAACCCGGGATTGCCCTGTTTCTGCGTTGGCCATTCAACAGGAGGAGCCATCATTTTAAAGGTTAAAAGATCTTCAAAAATGTTCATATCATTGCTCTTGAAACCATAGGTTGACTATATAAATTATTATTGCAGGCTATGCTTGATGCAAAGATCGAAGCTCGAGTTTCAGGGATTGTGCTAACTTCACCCGCAGTTGGAGTCCAACCATCTCATCCCATCTTCGGCGTAAGCCAAACCTGAAGAACCTCAAGAATTTGAACAATTTTCACCAACATTTTTTGGCTTTTGTCTTGAAAAATGGAGCTTTTTCAACAGGTAATTGCACCGGTCCTTGCGTTCCTCATACCGAGATATCAATTAAGTGCTGCAAAAAAGAAAGTAATGCCGGTTTCTCGTGACCCGGAAGCTGTTGTGGCCAAATACTCTGACCCGTTAGTCTACACCGGGTTTATCCGAGCAAGAACCGGTAACGAGATCCTTAGACTTGGTGCTCATTTGCTGCGGAATCTGAACAGAATCAAGGTCCCGTTTCTTGTGCTACACGGCACAGCTGATACACTTACTGATCCCAAAGGTACTCAGAAGCTATACGACGAGGCTTCCTCGTCCGATAAGTCGATTAAGCTGTTCGATGGGTTGCTACACGATCTGCTCTTTGAACCAGAACGGGAAAGTATCGCTGGAGTCATATTGGATTGGCTACAGCGGCGGGTTTAAATTGCTCAAACCAAATATAGCAGTTCCGTACTACTCCTAATAAAGAGGGAAATGCGAGGAAGAAAGACCTAATAAGAGTTTCTCTGTTTCGTAGGATTTATCTCGACACCATTTTGGCATCACCTACATTTTTATTGTAATGAATAGACGAATTTGTAACAATGTAAGTGGTTATTGTAACCATTTCTTGTATAAATGAGATATGATTTATATTTTGCTGATATATTTCTCTTAAAAGATTGACGAATATGAGTACGGTCAGATTAATTTCAGATAAGCGCATCACCAAAAAGATTTTGCTCTGCAAAGTGTCATCCTCACATTTAAAATTCGATACGCAGCCTCTTAATTTTTCTTTACTTTTTTGGTGCTCCTGTATTATTTTTTTTACTTCATGCAATGCGATTAAAACTATGCTATCCAAATAAAACTATTTGAGGGGCCAACCAAAAAAATATGAAAAAAAAGAGATGGATAATACAACAGCATTTACGATATCTAAACATTTCTTCCACCAATAAACATAACACTTGTGACAATTTATCAGTTTTGGCATAGGATAAAGAATAAAATTATGAAGTTTTGATAGACCTTTTGGTTTATTCTGTTTATATATATTAGAATAAAATTATGAAGTTGAGATTATAAATTGAAATTTGGTTTAGTTTTGTAAAAAAGTTGGGAGTCATTTGACTCAGTTTTGTTTGGTTTGATTTCTTTAAAATTTTCAGGCCTAATGTTACGAAAAATATATACAACTAAGACTACAATATCCTCGATAAATTAACAAAACTCTTAGAAAAAAAAAAGGATAATTACTTCATTCCGATTCGGGTCACCCGGAATAAAGATCCAGACCCGTAATACCACAAGCAATTGGATCTATACACTTTCACGGAGAAAAGAGTGACCGAGAAGCTGCGACGCCGTCCACCTCTCACTCGATTCTTTACGTAGACAACAATCAACAAAACTCCTAAACTCATCGGAACATCTTTCCGGCGCACGCGGTGGCTCTCCGAAACACACGGCGCACATCAGCGTCGCCCAATCAGGTCTCTGTCCCTGAGGAAGCAACGGAAAATGTCCGACGAAGAGCTCAAGCATCATCAATCCAAAACTCCATATATCACCTGCATATACATCGGAGTTCTCTCCGGAAACGGAGTCAAATCTCTCCGGGCTCATGTACGCGCACGTGCCGACGTACGAATTGCAGTAATCTAACGATCGGATCATGATTTTGCTCACTCCGAAATCGGCGATTTTAACTTCGTTCCTCGAATTCAAGAGGAGATTCGCAGGTTTGATGTCTCTGTGAACGATCTTGAGCGAGTGGAGATAGCACAGTCCTTTCAAAATCTGGCGGGAAAATCCGGCGAGTTGTTTCTCCGTTACGGCGCCGCGGAGAGATTCTAGGTTTCCGCCGTCCATATACTCCATGAGGATTGAAACTTTGCCGGCGATAGGTTTCTCGAAGATCCCGTGACACCGGACGATGTAAGGAGAATCCGTGCGGCGGAGGATCTCCATCTCGTGCGTTAATTGTCTTGTGAAAGTCAGACTCATGTCTCCGTTTACTGTTTTCAGAGCGTATAGCTCCGCCGTGTTTTTGTGGTGGACTTTGTATACGATTCCGCCGTTTCCGCTTCCGAGGACGTGGAGTTTCTCGATATCGGAAGCGGAGATTCCATTGGTGATACCAGTGGATGTGACGGCGGTGGAGGAGGGAAATGAGAAACAGGGGAGGCGATCGGAGAGAGGTGGAAGAGGTAGACGGAGGTTGATCTGACGGCGTTCACGAACAAGAGCCATTGAAATTGGAAGAGAAAGTAATAATGATGATCGGAGAATTTGAAGAAGAAGAGTGATGGAAATTGCAGCTTTTATTTGGAGTCTTTGAGTCGGATTTAAGTGATTGGTAAGTCTTGCATTAAATATTAATCTTTATTCTTAGTCTTAAAATTTTATTTAGTTTTATCTAAACATGGCAACTAGTGATTATGCTAAATCTTGCACGAGGTTAAATGCATGGGACTGTAATCTGTCCTACTTACCCGGGAACTGGCTATAGTATGGATTCAGATGAAATGATTAGATATATATATATATGTATTTTTTTATTTTTTTATTTTTTAAAAGTGTTGTGGATGTGCTATCATTCAAACTGGCATTATTCATAGTTGAATAAGAATAATAATATATTTTTAAAAAATTATCTTTATAGTATTAACTTGGCTGAGGCCTGAGGGTAATAACGTGAATTTGTGAGGTTCAATGAATGTACCATGGAGGCTAAGGACGTCTAATGAAAATGACCAACCAATAACTTATTTTTAGGCCATCGCGCAAAAGCTTTCCAATGGCCATCGATGATACTGCCAAATTTAAATAGTATATTATTAAATAAAAGTTTGATAAGATCTTAGATTCTTATTAGTCGACACACTTGCCCCTCACGGATTACCTGTACATATATATAACATTTAGATTGTGTCACACTGTCATGTGTGTATCAAAAGAATATGAGATTTTGAATTAATTTAACAACTCAAATGACCTAATCCCAATACTTAATATTATATAAAAATTGACGCGCTTATGTTTAATAATTTCAATATATTTTATAGAACATTAATTACTAGACTAATTACATAATATGTCATTAGATCAATCATATATAAACACACTATATTTTAAAAGTTATGATCTTACTTAAATTAGCTTTATTTATTTATAGAAAATCAAATAAGTAAATATTCTATAAAATTATTGCTGATTTTATTGTTTTCTAAATTTGATTTTTAAAATTCTATTTTAAAAAGATATTGTTTTAACTAAATAATTAATCAGTAACATAAATATATAAAACTTTAATTTTAGAATTCAATTATATACAATAATATACTATTAAAATATTTATTTAATTGTTTAATTTTTTAAAATTTTTTATAAATATTTTATCCCACTTATAATGCGGGAATCATCTAATCTAGTATAAATTATTTGCCAACAAGAACTTGTTTGTCAAATTTGTGTTGTGTCACTCCGAAAAGAACTGTAGTAAGTAGTAACCTTATATTTTCTTTGAAAATAGAACTATATACATACACAAATTTAACGTTCTAAACATTTACATATCATTCATTTAATCTCTGATACAATCTTTAATATTGAATCAAAAGACATCTTAATTGCTCTTCTGCCAGAAAAATTTCTTATATATTCTATAGTAAAACTGGATTTCGTATAAATATTTAGTTTTCAATAATCTTGTTGAAAATATAATATTCATTGGGATAATCTAGAAGTAATCGAGAATTTAAATAAAATATCCCTAAAGTTTTTGGCTTTTACTCCAAAAAAGCAAACAAATATTTTTTTAAAATTTTATTTTGTTTTGCTGAAAAAAAGGGAATAAAAAATGGGCCTCTATATAGAAATTGAACGAACGCCATATTTGGGCTTACGTCGTATATAATCGTTGGATCTGATTCGGGTCCAAACCCGTTTGACGGACCCGGCTCCTACCGAATCACTTCAGATTTCTGTAAAATCCTTGGAAGTTCTTAAAGCATCCGAAACTTGGATTTATAAATTGGTTCGTAATCGGAAAACTCGAGACTTGTTGTGCAGATATATATTGGAGAAGAAAAAGACGATTTCTCGGCACTGAGTTAGCATATCGAATCTCGTTTCCACCGGGAAGATTTTCCCGGTACACTGTAATTCTGACTTGGATAGTGTGAAACTATGCCTTCTGTTGCTTCTAAGCAGTATTCAGGTTTTTAAATTCCTCTTACTTCGAAACCCTTACATGCGTCAATCATTGATGTTGCATTCGTATAAGTCTGATTGATCGTGATTGTTTGGTTGCAGACGATGTTAGTCTACTAGTTTTGTTGCTTGATACGAATCCCCTTTTCTGGAGCACTACGTCGATTACGTTCTCTCAATTCCTTTCTCATGTAAGTGTTTGTAACGAATTATTTTAATGTTTCGTTTGTATTCAGATATCTGGTGATTGCTGTTATGTGTAGGTGCTTGCGTTTCTGAATTCGGTTTTGGGGTTAAATCAATTGAACCAAGTTGTAGTTATAGCTACTGGATACAGTTCCTGTGATTACATTTATGATTCGTCTTTAACATCGAATCATGGGAATTTCGAGAGCAACGGTACTGCAATGCCTGCACTTTTTGCTTCTTTGCTGAAGAAATTGGAAGATTTTGTTACCAAAGATGAGGACCTCAGCAGGGAGGAGGGGCATGAGGATAGAACACCTTCTTGTCTCTTATCAGGATCACTCTCCATGGCTCTTTGCTGTATCCTCAAGACAAATCATATAGCATTTTATCACTCTTTTTTTTTCTGTGGTTTTAGCATGTATAAATTGATAGGCTTTGTTTGCATAACATCTTAGTAATCTTAAAGCTTAGCTTCCACTCTTCTCAGCTAAACCTATAGCATGACTAGGGTCATCTGGTAATATATGTGCTTTATCAGTCTTCGTTTTTTTTTGTTTTGTCTAAATTTTCTGGCTAGATATACAGAGGGTTTTCCGTTCTGGACATCTTCATCCCCAGCCCCGGGTGCGTTTTCAGTATGACATACGTGTCAATCGATTGTCTTGTATAATTCCTTTGTAGGGATTTTCAGCTTAAACTCTTATTTCACACATATAAACATAGACTCGTCTTTATTATGTTCCATTACATAGCCCCATAAAATAGAACTGATTGTGCTATTGGCATATGTATGAAATACAGATTTTATGCTTGCAAGGTTCCCCAGATGGCCCGGAACAGTATGGTCTTCTGTAACCTTTTTATTTCTCTACTTGCAATATTTTCTCCTGTATGTCTGGACTCATGAAGGGTTTTGTTCCTTTTTAGATATGTAGCTGTTATGAACTCTATCTTCTCTGCCCAACGCTTAATGGTAATCTTCATTTTGATTGGTTCTTTGGGATTTCCGTTCTCAAAAGTCCAAACTCATGTTGCTTCATCATTGGTTCTTTAGGTTCCCATTGACTCATGTTACATAGGTGTACAGAACTCAGCATTTTTGCAGCAGGTAATACCATTTATACTATCTTCAACTCCTCAAGCTCCACCTATGCGTGAGTTTTTACTACCTGGCATATCTGTAGGCATCTTATATAACCGGCGGTGTACATCACACACCTAAACAGTTGGATGGGCTGTTTCAGTATCTAACGGTATGCATTCAACTCAAGTCCAAACACAAACCATTATGCGACTCGTTTCATTTAGCGAACTCAATGGGTGCTAACTCTTGTTTGTTTTGTTATGCACAAAAAGACAATCTTTGCAACTGATTTGCACTCTCGCAGTTTTGTACAACTTCCTAAACCCATAGGTGTTGATTTTCGAGCATCGTAAGTGATCAGATCATCGTATCTTCAATTAATCGGGTCTCCTCTGCATGTATAACAGATGATTTAAGTACAAAACTTGCAGGTGTTTTTGCCACAAGAAGACAATCGATATGGGCTACATATGTTCAGTGTGTCTGTCCATTTTCTGTGAGCATCACAAGAAATGTTCAACGTGCGGGTAAGAGATTTGACCCATCTTGTTCTTTCTCAATATAATAATCTATCAAGTTGTTTGTTTCTTCTGATATCCATAAACTTTTTGGAATTTGCAGGTCTGTTTTTGGTCAGTCTAAACTTGATAAACTTGATGATGCTTCATCTGTCTCTGATAAGAAGAGAAAAGCTCCTCATACCTAAATTCATCTTTTGTGCCAGAGAGAAACTTCAAACTTTGTTCAATATTTGTCTTTGCATTCATTTACGATAATCTATGAACAAATATCAAACTGAAAATCAATTAAAATACAATTTTGATTATACAACATCTTAAATATTTTTTCTTTCACCAACTTTTTCTCACGTAACGTTAATCAAACTTGAACAAACTTATTTTCTTCTAAAATCTACTAAAAAATAGAATTTTCATTGGTATAATTTGCATAGTTTTTAAACAGAACAAGAAGCCTTTATAGTTCATTAAAAAAACAGAGTTGGGCTTCTCTATTTGAATTTGAACGAACAAACCTTTGGGCTGACATCATATATTATTGTCAGATCTGATTCGGGTCGAAACCCGTTTGATGGATCCGGATCCTACCGAATCATTTCAGACGGGGAGAAGGGACGAGTGAGAGAGAGAGAGAGAGAGAGAGAGAGAGGAGAGATCATCGGTGTGGCGAGCAATGGATTTGAAGAAACGGCGAAAGGTAACTTGTAATTCGAGACTTGTTTTACATGTTGCTCGAAAATCGGTAAATTCGAGACTTGTTATGCAGATTTTGGAGAAGAAAAAAACGATTCATGACCTTATAAAAAAAGCTTCTTCCATTGCCGATCCTCTTTCTCCGTTTGATTCTTTCCGCCGTTACCAAAACAATGGTATTCTTTGCTTCTGCTCTATTTGATTTTCCGCCAGTTTCTCAAAATTTGAATTTTTTTTTTTTAATGTATGGGAACTGATTATCATTCACGTATAGGGTTTGATTTGATGCATAAACACTTTAAGGTATTACAATTGCTGATGATAAAACATAATATGAAGTAGATGCACTGTAAGTTTGAATTCGTGCTCTTTAACATAGATTACATGGATTTGGATTATCTGTGAATCCTTGCTCATGCAGACTTTGGTAATCTATGATCAAGTGTGCTCTGATTACTTAGTTATGATAATTTTTTCGTATAAGTTTTTTTCGGGGATTACTTGGTTTGGTTTAAATTCACAGAAAGAGTCTTGACACTGAGCTAACTCTGTGTTTGTGTGGTTCTTACTTCTTGTAGATTTATCTCTGTACCTGGAATCTGGCCGTGGAGATAAACTTTCCTCATCTGTGAAGCAGTACATTCGAAAGCTCTTGAAGGTAAAAAGGAGAATGCAGCAGCATTAAATGTTCTGAACATACTCTTTAGGAATTTCGTCTGAATTTATTGTTGTGCATGATGTTTCTAATTTCACAGACGAACATGGAAGGGTTCTATGGGTCTGATTGGCCAATACAAGCAAAGGTGAAGCGTAAGGAGATGTCTTCTGCAGATGCACATTATATATTTGTGCTTGAGCTGTGTTATGGTAAAGCCTATGAGACATCTACTGGAAGAACTTCCATGGAAGGGTGTAATCAGATAGCTGGATTTGTGCATTACCGGTTTACTTTAGAGGAAGAGATACCTGTCCTTTATGTGTATGAAATACAGCTGGAATCCCGGGTTCAAGGAAAAGGACTAGGAGATTTTTTAATGCAGTTGATTGAGCGCATTGCTTCTAAGGTTGACTCCAAATTGGTCTCTCATATTCCTCTTTTTTTGGGTATTGATGGCACTGGCTTCTGTTTTCAGATTCATAGCTTGAAGATGATTTGGTTATGTTTTTACTTCTTCTTCTCAGAATCGGATGAGTGCTATCGTGCTAACTGTTCTAACATCCAATGCATTGGCAATGAGTTTCTACATGAGCAAGCTAGGGTAAGATGTAACCTTTTGGAAGATGATTTTATTCCATGTAACAACTCAAATGAGATTTTGTGGAAGTGTTGATGGGTTCCTAATATTTCAATTTTCTTGCTATAGTCAGTAATTGTTTTCCTTGAGTCTTTACTTATCTCTTCCAAACATCTGATTTCTCATTCATTTTTGATACAGATACAGAATATCAAGCATTTCGCCATCGAAAGCTAATCTTCCGGTACAGAATCAGTAGTCTTATTTTTCATTATCGTTGAATAAGGCATTCATTAAAAGAACTTCTACAATTTTTTTTTTTTGCAGACTTTCTCGGCAAAGTATGAGATACTTTGCAGAACATTTGATTCTGAAGCTAAATCTGTATTGGAGGTTTGGTCCTTTCCCTGCGTCACTCGCAATTATGACAAAATTGCTGATCAAATATAATATTTTAGTGCTTCCTTTACTTTTTATCTTGGTCTTATATTGAAACTGCCATGTTTGCATATTTTCCAAGAAGAATGACGAAGAACCTACCAAAGATTGAGTATCAAGCATGGAATAGCACATAGATTCACGGTATGTTTCCACTGTGGTCTAGTGGAGATATCAACAACTGTTTATCGTTTAGTTTTCTGAAAATTATTTGCTTGAATCTGACAGACTACATAGGGTTGCGATAGGATGCAGTTATAAAACAGATAGGTCCGATGAAGACTTGGTTCCTCCGATGGCAGTTCACACCAGAAATAAAGATACCGAACTCCAACAATGCCTAGCAAGTGAACAAGACCATTGAAGTCCTTTCGATTGCAAAAATTGCCATTTTTGAAACCCGAGTCCTCGGCAACAAATCAGTCGGTTGCCACCAGCTGAAATTATATTTGGTAAGCTGTGAGTACTTCAAGGGTTATTAATCTTTAGGAGAGATTGTACAGAGTTATATATTAGGACTTGGACTTAGTAGAGAGTGAGAACAATTCTAGAATTGGATTTCTATATTATGAATCAGAGAGATCATTTTGATATCTTTTCCTTGTAAAATTGCCATAAATGTTGAATCACGAGTGCTTGAACCTTAATTTCTTGTAGGCAACTGTGAGATAGAATATGAACTTGCGTAACAGAGAAGGAACTTTAGGACCTCATATATCATCTAATTAAATAGAGGGAAAAATCTGCTTCGTTTTTCCATAATTGGGGAGAAATTCAGAGAGGGATCATTTTCATTATTTTTAAATACTAAAAAATGAAACAAAAAATAAAATAAAAGAGAGGAATGGGCTGATCTGGCCGTATCAAAATTGTGGCTCTTATAGTCCCTGTGATTAAGTGATACCGTTGTCACATCCGACACCATGTGATGTGACTGATTTGCCCATTATCCCAAACATTAATAATCTTATAATTTTTGTCTGAACTTTTTAAATTTTCATTCATACAGTTCGTTTTCGTTAAGAGATAATGTATTAAATCATCCATTAAATCAATCAATTGCTTGGGATATTTTTTTTTTAATTCCTTTTTGTTCGAAATTAGGATGTGTAAATAAAAAAAGAAAACAAATTACCTGAATTTTTTTACCAGCCTTTACAAAAATCCAAGGTTAGAAAATGAACAACGAGACTAGTTTTGGGGGCAAAGAGTAATAAATATCACGCAAGCAAGTGGTAAGTCAGAGATGGATCGAAAACAAACAAACAAAATATCTTCACAATAATTACAAAAGTCTCTCAATATCTTCTTCATAAATTACAAACGTCTCCACCACTTTACGGATTGAGAAACAGATCAGATTATTGTGGACGACGCGCGTGGTGTTCACGGCCAAGTAGCGGGAGTGAGTGATAGGTTAGGTTTGTTCTGAGCCACACAACATATCTCTGTACCTTCTCGAAATTTCCATGACATTAATCAATATCTGACGCGGCACATATCGGCTATATTTAAAATTGGTCACCTGCTCTTCTCTTCTCTTCAACGTCTCCTCTTCTCACTATTCATTTTTTTTTTTTGTAATTTTCTCGGGAAAAATCTTCCTGTTTGCTGGAATTTGATTTCTCGAGAAAAGAAAAAAAAAAAAAGCAGAAGATTCTCTCATCTTATCTAATATCTATACACTGTTCAGATATTTTCGGCGGGCAGATACATCCGATTGAGGTTTATTTTCTTTTCCCTATTGTCTCTTCGATCTTATTGTTTATGGGATTAGGAACAAATCTGATCGGTGAATTTAATTAGCTTATTGTTTTGTTCGGTTCCAGGCTTGAATTGTGAAATTTCTGTTGCATCAAGGAAGCTTATCAGATATTGTCAAATGGCGGCTGAGGTAATTAACAACAGATTGATGAGTTAAGACGTAGTTAATGAAGCTTATTGAATTTCGAACAAGTAGATTGATGTTCATTGTTTTTGCACTTTAGGATCGAAGTGAGGAGCTAACCAGCAATGTAGAAAATGGAAGCTGCACCATTGAAGGAACTAATCCTGAAACCAGCAGTAATTGGATTGAAAACGTTGTCAAGGTATTATATGTTTCGTAAAAGAATTGACAAGACAAATTTCAGGCTATTTTACTTTTGGTCTGACGAACTCTCTGTGTATTGTTCTTCAAGGTTAGGAAACCGTACACAGTAACTAAGCAGAGAGAGAAGTGGAGTGAGGAAGAGCATGAGAGGTTTCTTGAAGCTATAAAGCTTTATGGTCGTGGTTGGCGTCAAATTGAAGGTATTAATTCATTCATGAATTAAAGCTTCATTTTGCTTTAATACAATAACACAGCTTATGAGCTAGCTAGATGTAGTTCTGAAGAACCTACGTCTTGATTTTTCTGCAGAACACATAGGTACGAAAACCGCTGTACAGATACGAAGCCATGCTCAAAAGTTTTTCTCCAAGGTCTTGTGTATTTACATGTTCTAAAACAGCAGTAGTTCTGATGTAGTTAGTTTGCAATCTGACAGTTTTTTTTGTCTGTTCATTGCAGATGACTCAGGAAGCTGATAATAGAAGTGAAGGATCGAATAAAGCCATTGTGATCCCGCCTCCTCGTCCAAAGAGAAAACCGGCACATCCTTATCCTCGGAAATTGCCTATTCCATATTCTCTGTCTCCTCCATCAAATTTGTCAGCTATGGAGAAAGGAACAAAGTCTCCAACCTCAGTGCTATCATCATTTGCTTCAGAGGATCAAATCAATAGATGCTCTTCGCCTAACTCGTGCACCAGTGACATCCAATCCATTGGTGGAACTTCCATTAATAAAACGAATGACCGCGCAACATCCAAGCAATCTCTCAAAGAGGATGCTGCCAATGGTTCTACACCCATGTCAGGCATTATGCTTTTTGGGAAGATTGTCCTTGTCACAGAAAAATCTCACAAACCATACTCTTACACAGATGATGATGATCTTAAATCAATGACGGGGCAAGAGAATCACTGCTCTGGGATCAAGAGTTCGACAATGCACATTGATTCGAGGCACGTTGACACTGATTTATCTCTTGGAATTTGGGAAACGTCTTGTACTGGTTCTAATGCCGTTGGTTCGGTTACAGAAATGTCAGAGAACTTGGAGAAGAATGCAGAGAAACGGTTAAGCTTCTTAGAAAAACAAGGATCCTGTAATCTTGCAAGCGGGTTCAAGCCATACAAGAGATGCCTATCAGAAAGAGAAGTTACATCATCGTTGTCATTGGTAACTTCAGAAGAAAAGAAAAGCCGAAGAAGAGCACGTATATTCTCCTAGCGCACGTACACCTTCTTGTACAGTTTAGAAACGATTTTGATGATCCGAGAGCATATTGTTTCGCCATTGCTGGGTGACTTGGATCATAAGATTCCACGAACCAAATCTAAATTCGAATTGGTAATTGATTTTACTTGTTTACCACATGTAATTCTTGTAATGAAGTTTCTTCTGATTTTACAGTGTATTTGTTTGGCCACCTATCTATTTGTAACTCTGTTTCAATCTTAGGTCTGGTTTATGAATATCAGTCCGAAGTCTGTCAAAAAAACATGATTCTTTAAAAAGTGAACGTTATGCAGATTAATATACGAGCATTTTGCAGATACAGGGAACAAGACGTAACTTCAAACTCTTGAGAATTGAAAATTTGGGCAAATAGACTAACTTCAAACTCCTGTGAACACTTACTTAAATATTCGAGCCCTCAAGTCTAACGAAATCTATGATAAATAACAACAATAATTGAAGAATATTCAGTCAACACAAGCCTCGCTTATTCTATGTTTAAAAGTGTAAGTCTGGTTTCTCTCTCCCAGTGCTCAAGTGACGAACTGTATCACTAAGCAGCAAAATCTCAGCAATGGCGTTTGTTATATATCTCATTGACTTATGTATGCCTATCAAAGAACTTCTCTATGAGTACGGAGAAAGTTGCAAAGCCAGCACAACCTATACACGCAGCTTTTGGCCCACCTGAAACAAAATCAATCCATTAAATCCCCAGAAACAATGTATCATGTAAGCACATTGCAAAGATGTTTAAATTACTTCAACCGAAAAGAACACATAAGAAAAATCAAATGAAGAACTCATTATCGAAGAAACAAATATATCTAGGAGACTTGAGTTTGGGAATCATGCCATTGCAAATAGATGAAGACGTTGTTGAGTTTGTTAACATCTAAAGTCCATACAAAGATAGGAAGAGATTTACCTCTAGCGGACATTGAACCACCGGTCACACATCCAGCTATAGCGGTGTTTGTCGTGTCATGCTTCGCTCTTGCCTTTTTCAGAGGTGTAAAACCAACAATAAGGTTTTGAAATTATGATCAGGAGTTAGTGTATGTGGGTCAAAAATATATTACCTTCTCGACAATGCATTCCGCTACTGAGAAAACCAAACCCATAACTGCAAATGTCTTACAGGAATTCCAACTCCTTTGCCCCATTTGTTTTGCTGTGAACACAAACTGCTGCCTAGCAGTCATCGTATCATTCGTTATAGGATTATCCAATGCTCCCAAGAACAAACCCATCATCAACCCGAGACCTCCTCCTACACCACAATTCACAGAGAGTGTAAAAGTCAATTGAATACCCTCACATGCCTAATTGTCATACTCAACTTTAGAATACATTCTGCTACCAGAGAGCATTTATATTAGTAGTTTTACATCAGAATAGTATCTTTTAGAGCATTTATAGAATATACAACCGATTCGATTTGAGATTTCACATCATCAATTCACCTAACCAAATCCGACTATAAGTGCAATCTGAACCAGCACAGAATCATATCAACTATTAAAAAGCTAAACACTTGCTCCAAATTTAAAGAAGGTACAACCAATTTCACTATCCTCAAATCATTCAAAGACCCAGTTAGAGCTTTTAGTATTTTCATTGACCTTTGAAATGAAAAAAAAAAAAAATCGATAAAGCAAAAGAAATGGAGCAATATAGATCGAGAAAGAGAAGAGATTTGAACTGACCCATGACTCCACTAGTCACAGCACGAACAGCGCAGTTGTTCCAAACCTCTTGAGCTCGGATCTCCTCGATGGTTGGCATCCGGATCGGTTGAATCTGGGTAGCGTTCTCATCAGAGCCCACGGAGCCCGAAGTAGCACCGGTTGGTTCAGCACTAGAATCCGCCATTTCAAAGGTATAGAGAGTAGAATCCGACAAGGGAAAATGCCATCAAAAGCTTAAAATAAGGGATTGTAAGAATCAGATCAAGCGTGCGTTCGCGCGCCTGAGAGATAAACAAATCAGGGTTTATCCCTCCCAGGTCCTAGGGTTTAAGCCACAAATAGCTCTATTGTTCAGTTCTTTCGGTTCTCCGTTCTTAACCATTTGGAACCGATTAAAACTGGTAACCATATGGAACCGATTAAAATTCGGTTCAGTTCAATATGTTTACTTGATTTTGGAATCCGAAAATAACCAAAACTATCCGAAAATAATTAAAAATATCTAAAATATCCAGATTTTTTGTTCCGTATGATTCTTTTCGGTTCTCGATATTAACCGAAGTGAACCAAAAACCAATCGATTATCAAATTTGGAACCGATCGGTTACCGTACAGAATCCCTTATTTCGATTTGGAAATAGCCAGGCCTAGCCACAACTATTGGAAAAAAAATCAAACTTTCCAGGCCCATTAGTCTTCATGTTGGGCCCATATACAAACTAATTTAGCCTTATTGGATGCTTTTCAAATTGGATGTTTATGCACGATGTCTACCGGTGAATTGGTAAACTACGAAGATGCTATTTGAGATTTTATCCACGTCAAAAAACTTAGGTTTTTGGAGATCTAGATTTGCTAATTTGCACGTCTTTACGCTTAGAAATAGGAAACTTAGGGAGACATAAGATCATTGGTTGACAAAAAAAAAAAAAAAAAAAGGGAGACATAAGATCATGAAAAAAAAAAACTTTATATTAAAAGTTTGTAATTCGTTTTTTTTTTAATATTACTGAAGTTTGTAGGAATAGGTTTTCAACCAAAACATACCCGGTTATAAATATTTTCGTATATAAATCCACAAATTCAATATAAATCAATCTAAAATAATCCTTATAATTTTTATTTTACATATTATCTCTTTTTTACTTTAAAATAAAAATATATCTTTTGACTAATTGTTTCCTTTTAATTGTCCAGTAATACTACATTTTTTTTTTCTTTTATATATACACACCTTTTCCATTTAACAGAGGACAATTGTTTCCTTTTAATTGTCCAATAATAATTGTTTCCTTTTGACTAATTGTTTCCTGTATCATTATCTGATATTCATTCTAACACGACAATCTCGTCAAATCTATCTTAACTTTTATTGTTTGGTTTTTCCATGGCCTGTAAACCGACTTGGCTTCATTATAAACACAATCAGATTGGTTAGTGTCTGTAATCAAAATCTTCTCACAGAAATCCCTAGCGCGAGAAGGGAAATTGAAGTGGATCCCTCGGGTAATCAATCAATCAATGAAAGGAAGAAGTGCGATTCGGGGATGTAGTCAATCGGAATTGACGACGAGGAAGAATGAGACGAAGTTGTGTGGGTTATGGTCGTTGCCAGATGAGTTGGCTGTGATGTGTATGGCTGATTTGTCGAGATTGGACCTGGCGGCCTTAGCTATCACCTCTAAGAGACACCGGTCTCTCGTAGTGTCCCCTTACCTCTGGAACTTGAGATGGCGGAAGGGTAGCATCGGGAAATCTCTGTACGTATTATTGCACATATTTCCAGATCCAAGCCCACGGTGGTTCATCTTCCACCCCGTGCAACGTCGGCTGAAACCGCTGAACCCGGTCAATTCGAGCTTGTATCCGGCTCCGGAAGCAGGTTCCTGTTTCGTGACGAGGGATTGGGGGATCTTTATTATCGGTGGACTCATAAACGGCAAGCCCACATCGGAAGTCTCGTTTTTCGATTGTTTCGAGCACAGAGTGTACCGCTTTCCGCCCATGAAGATGGCTCGATGCGGAGCATCGGCAAGCGTGATAGACAAGAAGATATACGTGTTTGGAGGGTGCTGGGATCAGGATGTCGCTGATTCCTCAAACTGGGTAGAGGTATTCGATATCAAAACCCATACTTGGGATTTATTGTTTGTGTTTACACCCAAGATCCCCCTCAAAATCCAACAAAGTGTGGTGATGAGCGACGTCAAGGAGGTTTACGCGGTGGATGAGGATGGTCAAATCTTTTCCTTCTCACCAAGTAAATGTATGTTTGTGCCAAACGGAAAAACAGATTCTAACCCAGAATGTAGAAACGATTGGCGTTTATTTTCGACATTCTTAATCTGCCGTGGTATCGGCGGGAGAATACTGTGGTGTTTGCCATATGAGTTGGATTGGAAGGAAGTGAAGGGTTTGGAAGAGCTGCAACAACACTCTGGTTGTGATGATATCATCAAACTCTGCCTCAAATCCAGTAGGATTGTCATCTTCTGGAAAGCCCGGCCTCAAGGTCCTGATCAGAATTTGGAGCTTTGGTATGCCGAGATTTCCCTGGAGAAAATCCTGGAGGAATGCGAGATTTGGGGGAAGATTGAGTGCTCCGGTCTTGTCTTCTCAGACTCATATGGTTGCGTTAACTTCTTACATGCTGCTACTGTCAATGCCTGAATATTCTCTCACTTCTTGTTTTTAAACTATTTATTCATTTATATCACATTTAAGTTGTTTTAGGTATCTTTTGTGTTCTGGGTATTTTGAATGCTGAATGCCTCAAGTCTAGAAAACGAGTTTCTCAAACATACACTTCTTATTATATAAACCGGAACGCATTTAACGTGAACGTGACACGTGTCAAAGTGATAACTTATTAGATTTTGACACGTGTTATTGCTAATCTTAGATTGTGACATATGTCAAAAAAATAACTTATAAGAATTCGACATGTGTCAACTTTTCGATAATGGTAATTTTCTATATAAAAAATATAGAATAGATAATTTTTCGTTTTAATAAAAAGCTCACAATAATAAAAAATACAACTTAATGATAATTTTATATATAAAAATGTATAATAGAAAATAAATTAAGATTTGTCAGTTTTAGAAAAAATGTCAATAGCAGAAAAAAATGTCAGTTAAAACATTTTAAAAAAATACAAAAAAAACTACTAAAAATCCAAAAATTGTAATTCAAAATCTTATTATATAAACCGGAACGCGTTTAACGTGAACGTGATACGTGTCAAAGTGATAACTCATTAGATTTTGACACGTGTTATTGCTAATCTTAGATTGTGACATGTGTCAAAAAATAACTAATAAGAATTCGACATGTGTCAACTTTTCGATAATGATAATTTTTTATATAAAAAATGTAGAATATATAATTTTTCGTTTTAATAAAAAGCTCACAATAATAGAAAATACAACTTAATGGTATTTTATATATAAAAATGTATAATAGAAAATAAATTAAAATTTGTCAGTTTTAGCAAAAATGTCGAAAAAATGTCAATTAAAACATTTTTAAAAAATACAAAAAATTATTAAAAAATCCAAAAATTGTAATTCAAAATTTTTAATTTTACAAATAAATATTATAGTAGTTTGGTAATAAATATCATAGCAATGGTAATTTTTTATATAAAAAATGTATAATAGATAATAAATTAAGATTTTTATCAGTTTTAGCAAAAATGTCAATAGTAGAAAACAAAAATGACAGTTAAAGCATTAAAAAAAATCCGAAAAGTTAAAAATATAATCCGAAAATTGTAATTCAAAATTGTCAATTTTACAATTAATATTATAGTAGTTTGGTAATAAATATCATAATAATGGTAATTTCTATATAAAAAATGTATAATAGATTATAAATTAAGATTTTTGTCAGTTTTAGCAAAAATGTCAATAGCAGAAAAAATATCAGTTAAAACATAAAAAAAATCCGAAAAAGTTTTAAAAAAATCCGAAAATTGTAATTCAAAATTGTTAATTTTACAAATTAATATTATAGTAGTTTGAAAATAAAAACCATAATAATGCTAATTTTCTATATAAAAATATATAATAGATAATAAATTAAATTTTTCTTCAGTTTTAGCAAAAATATAACTAGCAGAAAAAATGTCAGTCAAAACATAAAAAAAAAATCCGAAAAAGTTAAAAACAAAATCCGAAAAATTTAATTGAAAATTATGTTAATTTTACAAATTAATATTAAAATAGTTTGGTTATAAATACCATAATATAGACTCTTAAGAAATTATTTTTCATTCATCTTTTAGTTTTGGTTATTCATAATATTAAACAACAAGAGAAAACGTTGTGTTATGAATGATGAACAAGTCGCCATCATGAAGAAAGCTCTTATAAATGAACCTGACATGCGATTAAGTTTATCTACACTACAAACATAGGCAAAAAAACTCCGTCAATTTTTTTTTTTTTTTGAATGTTAAATTCATTGATGAGATGGTTAATTACAATGGAAGCAGATTAAAATGTTGAAAGGATAAAAGAAACAAAAGACAACCGATCCAATGTTTTCTAAAAGCGAAAGATGAAAGCTTTTAAAGAGATTAACGACGATCACGTTAATTCGTTCCAGCGGTCATGAAGTTTTGAGACATCATCAAAGCTGTAAGTCAATTTTTAAGTTAATCGTTAAATTTATTAAATTCTAATATATTATCTTATTTAATACTGAAAGAGTTTTCGCTATTCAGACTAAAAGAAGATTTTTTTTTTTTTAGGGACCTCAACTTACAAGTTCCCAACTAAAAAATTGGTAAGAAACTTTTTTAAATCTACTAAAGAAATTACAATTTCATTTATTACGTAATATTTTTTCTAGGCTTAATAATAGGAAATAATATTAGTGTTTAAATTTACTTTTTTTGTAGGAAATACTATTTTAAAATATTTATTTATTTTTCAATTTTATTTGTTCATTCACAGAAAAATATAATTTAAGGCTATGTACATCATTTTCTTATTAAAAAAATGTTGTTTAGAAAAATGTATTTTAAATTTAGAAAAATGTATTAAAATTTAGAAAATGATGCATATAGCACTGCATCAATTAGGAAAATGTATTTCAAATTCTTTATATATATCGTTAGAATTACAATCAAATAAAAAGTATACTAATTTAATCTTTTATAATAGTTTGGAATATAATAGTGGTTGTTCAGTTAATTTTGAGAGTGCGATTTAGGCAGATAAACTTAAGAATATCAACAATATAATAATGTTATTTGAGACTATATATTTTATTAGATAATCGTGAGATAATAGATGGAAAATATTCTATATTGTTTTATATTATTTCTAACATAGTTTCGATTAATATAATGACAGAAAAAAAATTTATATGTGAAGCAAATATCACCGTTGTCATTTATATGTGAAATAACTATCAACTATCACCGTCGGTCTCATCCACTACCTAAATTGTTAAACTAAGAAAATGTTTTTTTTGAAGTATCATAATGGGTCATAATTAAAATAGCCGATAGTTTTTTTGTGGACTTCTGTTTAGATCAATAAATGGAAAAAATGCAATAAATCTGTTAAAATCTGATAAACACAAATTTATCTATTTAATTTTGGAAATATTATAATTTATCTATTTAATTTTGGAAATATTATAATTTATATAATTAATTAGCAAATTAATATTATATATATATATATATATATATTAATTAATAAAAGAACCCGTGCATCGCACGGGTCCAATACTAGTATGGCTATAAAAACGGACATTAGCAAAACATACGATGGAGGTTCAATTACTTCCTTGAAGCAACTATGAAAGCTTTTGATTTCTCGAAACTCTGGATTGCGTGGATAATGGAAACTGTTCGTTCAATTACTTATTCAGTCTTAATAATTGGGAATCCACATGGTCACCATACAGCCTGAACGTGGTCTGCGCCAAGGAGATCCCCTTATCTCCTCATCTCTGTGACACAGCCTTGCTTCCTTCAGACAGCCAATGGACTTGTCCCATGGACCGAATCTTCTTTGACGCCTCTGTGATTTGGGGACTAGTAGGGACCCACGTAGGATGTTTGGAGATCCTTGGGGAATCCTCAAGTGTCAACTGGTTCTTCCTCGTAGGTGCCATAGCTCCACTCTTGGTCTGGCTAGCCACAAAGGTAATCCCGGGTCAGACAGAACATGCAGCAAAAATGTGTTATACTTCAAGAACTAGATCTTTGTTATAGCTTTAAACTAGATACTTTCATGACCAAACACAAATGCTAGTGATTCTATGTGTGTCACATTACAATGATTGTTACGTTTTACTAGATTTGCTTTGTCTTAAAAGCTACTAGTATGAGAGGACGTGTTTTGTCAAAAAAAAAGTTTAGAACATGAACGGAGCTTAAAGAATATGGTAGAAGCAGGGGCTTGAATTGACAGCAAGAATAACACATCGATTGAATCTAACATCAGCAATAGCCAAGAAAACTACATAATCAAACTATTGCATCAAATCTAATACGGTCAGCAATAGTCACCCATTTGTTTTGCTGTGAACACAAACTGCTGCCTAGCAGTCATCGTATCATTCGTTATAGGATTATCCAATGCTCCCAAGAACAAACCCATCATCAACCCGAGACCTCCTCCTACACCAAAATTCACAGAGAGTGTAAAAGTCAATTGAATATCCTCACATGCCTAAATGTCATTATCAACTTTAGAATACATTCTGCTACCGGAGAGCATTTATATTAGTAGCTTTACATCAGAATAGTATCTTTTAGAGCATTTATAGAATATACAACCGATTCGATTTGAGATTTCACATCATCAATTCACCTAACCAAATCCGACTATAAGTGCAATCTGAAAGTGAGTTATTAACCAGCTCAGAATCATATCAACTATTAAAAAGCTAAACACTTTCTCCAAATTTGAAGAATGTACAACCAATTTCACTATCCTCAAATCATTCAAAGACCCAGTTAGAGCATTTAGTATTTTCATTGACCTATGAAATGAAAAAAAAAAAATCGATAAATCAAAAGCAATGGAGCAATATAGATCGAGAAAGAGAGGAGATTTGAACTGACCCATGACTCCACTAGTTACAGCGCGAACAGCGCAGTTGTTCCAAACCTCTTGAGCTCGGATCTCCTCGATGGTTGGCATCGGGATCGGTTGAATCTGGGTAGCGTTCTCATCAGAGCCCACGGAGCCCGAAGTAGCACCGGTTGGTTCAGCACTAGAATCCGCCATTTCAAAGGTATAGAGAGTAGAATCCGACAAGGGAAAATGCCATCAAAAACTTAAAAGAAGGGATTGTAAGAATCAGATCAAGCGTGCGTTCGTGCGCCTGAGAGATAAACAAATCAGGGTTTATCCCTCCGAGGTCCTCCTAGGGTTTAAGCCACAATTATTGACAAAAAAAAAAAAAAACTAAACTTTAAAGGCCCATTAGTCTACATGTTGGGCCTATATACAAACTAATTTTAGTCTTATTGGATGCTTTTCAAATTGGATGTTTATGCACGATGTCTACTTGTGAATTGGTTAACTACGAAGATGCTATTTGAGATTTTATCGAAAAACTTTTACGTTTTGAGGAGATTTAGATTTGCCACGTGGTAATTTGCATGGTTGGCGTTTCGAGAAAAAAAAAAAATGCCTGGTATATGGGTTTCACATTAGGTATTGGCATATTGCCCACTCCATTTCAGATTTCTATCTCAATTGAATTACTTAAATTGAGAGCATTAAGTCTGTTGGTTAATAAAAATCTATGATTCTGCAGTAAAATCCTATGGAATGACTTAGACAATATGATCTGATTGAGTTAGTAAACGTTTTCAAAGGAACCTGTCTAGAATTTTATTCACAATCAAAAGAATGAATGAATCATGAATTACAAAAACAATGAAAAAAATTAGAAGACAAAAGTTGACTTTCATCTAACAATCAAAACTTTTGCACACCTCTCAAGAGAAGAGAGAGATGCTGTGACCAAATGAATCCCTCGGGAAGCTTCAGCTCCATGTAGAGGGTTTCTAAGTCAAAAAGCTCTGTTCCACCACCAACTCTAAACATATACTACTAATTCAGTTTCCACTTCCATCGTCGGTGAGACATTTCAGATTAATGAAAGCATCAAGAGCTTCTCTCATCCACCAATTCTGACATACTTCTCTTGCTTCATCCAAACTTACCCATCTGCGTTGTCTAATCTCCGCCTCGGGCCATCGCTCAAACTCTTGAGAAACAAGCAAAGCAAACATATATCCATCGTGAATTATGTTATGTCTTTTGCTTTTGTATTGCCATTTCCCAAGCTTTTCTTCAAGCTCTCCTGTTACACCCGCTTCTTCGATCGTCTCTCTCAAAGCTGCTTCTTCCATTGATTCATCGGTCTCCCAACCCCCTTTTGGAAATAACATTCCATTGCCCTTTTGAGCACTTATCAGAAGAACTTCGATTTCTTGGGATTCAATTCCATTGACTTCTTGTTTCTTGTATCTGTACGGTACACATCTGCACAAATTTGACCAAATTTTAAATGAGATTCCAGAAGAACCAAACGAAATGAAGAAAGATAGTCCTCAAATTTTGACAATTTCAACACGTTTTGACCACCCGCGATTTTTAAAAAAAACCAACTCAAATCTTTTGAGATTCCAAATTGCCGCGGGATTAATTTAACTGTTTAACGATCTTCACAATTGAAGACGAATTATAAAAAAATGGTACTTTTTTCACAATTTAAACCACAGAACAATATCAAAATAGCTTTAAACCTGAATCATACGGAACTAAGCATTACGAATTCTAACAACGGCCTAATATAATTTTCGAATTGGGGGTAAAATTATTGATAAGAACAAAAAAAATTAAGGGTTTCGAAGAGGCGTTAAGACGTACCCGACGACTTGACGATAGCCTGCGTTATCGTAACGCTGCAAATCTCTACCGGAACGAGAGACCAAAGAGACGACCTTTTCGATCTGTGCAGGAACAACCTTCGTCGAGGGGATGATCTCGAAGATCGGAGAGAGATACGAGGTGACATTTGACAAGTTTGAGACGAAAAGAGACACTGAGAAGCCTGTCATTTTTTATTTTTTAATCCCTCTTTACCGATGATGACGACCCACGAATTCAGAACAAGGGAGAGAGAGAGTTTCGAATCAAAAGGCTCTGCTCTCGAATTCTGGAGAATCGATATAAGGAAGTCTGAGAGAGAGAGAGAGATGAAATGGATAAGCAACAAGAGAGAGATGCGAATTTGTTACCAGCGTTATTGGTTTTTTTAGGACTAATCTAGTATATCCTTTATATGGAACTACCCACGCGCTTCTGGTACCTTTTCGTTATAACTATTTTTTGTTTTAATCAACTTTGCTCCATTTCTTCGAAATTATATATTTCTCCGGCTATTGACTCAATTTTCCGGGTTTTTTTTTAGTTGTGTTCTCGGTTTTGTTTGGTTTAACTGAATCTGACAAAACTGTTTCCTTTCTGTATTTTTTGAGATCTGTTAATGACACAATTCCCACTTCACTGTATTACTTTTTTTTTATTTCAATGTTAAGATTTATATTACTTTTTCTTTTTGAGTTTACAAGCTTAAACTAAATACAAATCCAATACCGTATGAACAATGTAAATATAAAGATAAAGAAGAGAATTGTTAAGAGAGATAAAGATTGTAGAGAAACTTCAGACATGCTTTTTCAAGCCAGAATGATATTTACAATGCCCAAAGACTCTATATATGTATTCTACATACGCTTACACTTATAATCAAATCAACCATACTCACTCTAACAACCCACTTTCACCAACTCCACTGCACTCACCAACTTCACCAACACCACCAACTCCACTAACTCCATCAACACCACCAACTCCACCAACCACACCAACTCCACACTCTAATTTAGTTTTCTCAATACTCCCCTCAAGGGCTGAAGATCTTTCGCCCAATCGCCGTGAAGATATCGACACACATTCGATCTGGCTTTAGAGTACATCACCACTGATCTTCACTTTGATGAACATAGGAGTGATGAATTTGAATCTTGTCCCGACAAAGTGGCAATCGATCTCAATATTTTGTCCTCTCATGAAAACGGATGGAAGTGTGTATACATTGTTATCACAATGAAGAACAATCGGTTTGGTCTCATGAATACCGAGATCTCTCGAGTAATGTTCTTAGCCATATCAACTCCTTTGAACATCCTTCATCGCTCTATATTCAGCTTCTAAGACTAAAGACCACTTTTTGCTTTTTACCTCCATGTCACAAGATTTCCACCAACAAAGGTACAATATCGGTTGTAGACTTTCTATCTCTTTGTCCCTGCCCAATCTGCATCACAAAATCCCCTTAACTCGGTACTTTTTGCATCTAACCAAATACCTTTCCTGACATCCCTTAGATATCTCAAGATCCGCTCTACCATGTGCCAATGATGAGTAGATGGAGCCTTCATATGTGCTTACCCTATTCACAGAAAAACATATCTAGTTATGGTAAGGTAGATGAGCTTACCCACAAGACGCTGATATTGTTTCACATCCGCTGCCCCCTCACCGCGTGATCTTGATACCCTTCTTCAATTGGTGTTTTGGCTGGTCTTGACCCTATCTTTCCGCTTTCACTTAAGGTCTGACATACTTTCTTTGCGTAATAAACATCCCATCTTCGAATCGTGACATTTCGATTCCTGAAAGTATTTCACCCCCAAGTCTTTGATGTCAAATGCTATCTTCGAGGAGTTTCTTTGTCTCTTCAATTCATTCAACATTGTTCCCAGTGATTATGATATCGTCCACATAAACTAGATCGCCACAATACCTTTTCCTTCTTCAAATTTGTGAACAAGGTATGATCCCGACCTTAAGTATCCTTCATTGATGAGACAAGTGCTTAATCTTTGGTACCAAGCCCTGGAGATTGCTTGAGTCCATAAATAGCCTTTCTAAGCTTACACACACCGCCATTTTCATCATGGTACCCTTGAGGTGAGGCCATATACACTTTTTCCTCTAAATCTCCTTGTAAGAAAGTGTAGTTTGGCCACAGGAGCAAATGTTTCAGTGTAGTCCTCCCCAAATACTTGTGTGTATCCCTTGGCTACCAACCGTGTCTTCATTCTCTATTTCTCCATTACTTTGTACTTGATCGTGTAGACCCATCTACATCCTACCAACTTCTTCCCTTTCTAGTTTGATTATATCCCATGTATTGTTCCTTCTCATTGATTCTATCTCCTCTTCCATTGCTTTAACCCATACTTCCTCTCCACAAGCTTCCTCATATGAAGTAGAATCCTCCCTTGTCAACTTGGCTCAAAAATATTTGGTGTTCTTCGGGAAGATAGCCATGAACAATGGGCTTGAATCGGATGTTGGACGTGGCTTGGCCATTGAAATATATCTTCGGTTTTTCCATGGGAAGGAAATTTTGTCTTTGACTTCGCCTTAGTATTGGTTCTGAGTCGGAGACATTCTCTACCTCATCTTCCCTTATACCTTCATCATTATCTAAGGTACCACTCGACTCCTCATCTTTTTCATCGGATGATGATGGCTCGGCGGATGATGATGGCTCGACGGATGATGATGCGGATGATGATTCCTCAACGAGACTCTCCTCCTCATTCCTTTCTCCTCCCGAGTTAGGAACCATCGGAGCACTATTTGTCCCTTCTTCTTCGTTGATGATGCTTTTTAGAATTTGTGCTTGATCCAAAACAGGACTCATAATACCATCAAGATCCTCCCATCTTTTATCAGTGAAGTAGTCTTCTGCTTCATCAAACTTAACATCTCTTGACACATAGATTCGATTGGAGTCCGGATGATAACATTTGTAACCCTTTTGAGTGCTTGAGTATCCTACAAACATGCACTTGATACTCCTTGGTTCCAACTTGTTTCTTTGAGACTCAGGAACAAATACATAACACTTACAACCAAAAACCCGAATATGATCAATATTAGGTTTGGTTCCGTTTAGTACCTCATATGGAGACTTATTGCCCAAGTTTGGAGTAGGCAACCGGTTGATCAAATAGGCTGATGTCATTACGGCATCTCCCCAAAACCTTTTAGGAACCCCTCTCTCGAACATAATACTCCTAGCCACTTCCATCAAATGTCTATTCTTCCTTTCTGATACCTCATTTTGTTGAGGAGTGTAGGCACAACTTGTTTGGTGAATGATTCCATTACTCTCCATCATCCTTTTGAATTGATCGCTCATGTATTCTCCACCATTATCGCTTCTCAAAACTTTAACCCTTGTATTGAATTGGTTTAACACGTAGTTGTAGAATCTGACAAACGATTCAAAAACTTGGCTCTTGGAATTCATGAGTGTCAACCAAGTGTATTTTGATTTCTCATCAATAAAAGACACAAAGTACTTATATTGATCCTTAGAAACACACGGAGCTGACCATACATCCGAGTGGACCAAATCAAAGCACTTATCATAACTAGTCTTTGAATGAAAGGATTTCTACAATGTTTCCCTAGAACACAAGCCTCACAATCTTTGGGATTAGATTGGGCAAGATCATGCAGCACTTTCTGACTTGGATGTCCAAGACGTGAGTGCCATAAAGAGCTTGTACCAACCATACTAACCGCATATGACACCATTACGCGATCATCTTCTTTATTTAGTAGATAAAGACCGTCCCTTACTCCTCCTTCTCCGAACACTTGGTCTTATTGTCCTGAAACTGAACCATATCAGTCCCAAATATCACCTTGCAATTCAAGTCGCTTTATGCTGATAACAAGTTAGAGGTGAAATCCGGAACATATAGTGCCTTAGTGTTTTTCCTAAACACTTCTAGGTTCCCAATACCTTTTATTGGAACATCTTTACCATTAGCAACCCTAACATTCCCAACATATGATTTCATATCTTTCAACATACTTCCATTACTAATCATATGGTGACTTGCCCCCGAATCCACAATAACCTTATCATTACTTTTAGAGACAAAGAGACAGTTACCTTGCTCAACTAACTTGGAGATACTCTTGATGAGAGCCTCCAAATCAGACTTCCTTACCAACTCATTGTTTCCAACTATGGTCGTTCCCGCAAAGGCCCTTTGTCCTTGACCACTTCCTTGACCATTTTCTCTAAGCCGCATCGGTTTCAAGTGTGGGTGCAACGTCCAACACTTATCCTTCATGTGGCCTTTCATCTTACAATGGTCACACTCCAAGGCCTTCTTCTCCCCATAGGAGTGCCCTTTGTWCGCGGCATGTGCCATTTCACCGACAAACAAGCTCCGTGAGCCCTCCTCTTTTTGAACTTGTTGGCATACTTCATTCAAGGTAGGTAGCTTGTCAAACCTTAGAATGTGCTGAATAAGTCCTTTATAGGAATCATTAAGCGTGAGTAGCAACCCGAACACTTGGTCTTGTTCACGCCTCTCTCATTCCTCCAGGTCATTGGTGGCCTAAGCATTTCAAGCTGCCCACAACCCTCTAAAGACCCCAAAAGATCCTTAAACGCCTTGCCCTCTTGTTGTAGGTCGCTTAAGGCCTTCTTCACCTCAAAAATCCGGGAAATGTTGGACATGTCCCCATACACTCCTGAGCGTGTCCCATAGCTTCTTTAGCGTAT
The DNA here is from genome assembly GCA_018361395.1 of Boechera stricta. Classification (NCBI taxonomy): domain Eukaryota; kingdom Viridiplantae; phylum Streptophyta; class Magnoliopsida; order Brassicales; family Brassicaceae; genus Boechera; species Boechera stricta. The sequence continues at coordinate 2,229,064 of CM031539.1, read as the reverse complement.
CACAATAGAGTAGGCGAGTATTGAGGACTCTAAGGAGATTTGGAGAATCGCCAAGACTTGTTGGTCTTCTTGGTCCTTCTTYTTTTCCCTCTGATTATGGTCATCATTGCCTTTTCCTTCCACGACTATATCTCCTTCTTTGGTCGATCTCCTCCTTTGGCCTGCTCCGAGCTTCCACATAGCTCCACAGCCCTCGACTCCTCAAGGCTGTTTTGCAGTCCTTGACCACATAAGTAGTTGTTCCCTTGAGAACAACCGTAAAATAACTTGTTTTTGCACCTCCATGAATCGGAGAGTTCTTGAAGATTCGAGAGTATTTAGTGAGTTTCGAGATGAGATATTAAATCTCAAACTAGATCTTCTCACAACTCAGTCACTAAAAAGTGTTGAGGATATGAATCTATCTCAGAGTGAGCAAGATCTAGAGAGTGATTTAGAATCAAGAAAACCGAAACTGAAAGAAAAAAATTGGTGAGAAGTCAAAGCGAAACGAGGTTTTACCAAGATCTCTTAACTTGCTCTGATACCATGTAGAAATATAAGTATAAGAAGAGAATTAGAGAAAGAAATTATGAGTATAAGAGAGAAGACTAGAGAGAAACTTGTGTATTATGTTTTTCTTGTGTGTTTGTAATGATATTTACAATTGCCCAAAGACTCTATATATAGACTTCTACATATGCTTACACTTATAATCAAATCAACCATACTCACTCTAACAACCCACTTTGTCCACCAACTCCACTAACTCCATCAACACCACCAACTCCACCAACCACACCAACTCCACACTCTAATTTAGTTTTCTCAATAAACAAGACATACATAGACGAAAATTATAAAGAAAATGAAATACGAAAAAAATAAATTTCAAGGAAAGAAACCGAGTGCAAAATCAGCAGAAAATATAGGAAGTGGTTCCTTCACGTTATATAACAAAATTTTCAATTCACTAATTGTAATAAACATATAAACAATCAAAACCGACACAAAAGCTTTTTCAAACAATATGATTTTTGTTAGAAATTTAATCTTCTAGAAGTATAATTATTTAATATTATAAAGTTAGATTTTTTTACTAAACCGACATAACTAAAGTAGGCTAATCCCCCTATATATATGGTCACATACGTTTGTAAGAATAACACAATTACAAGAATAAAAGAGAAATTAAACTTTCTTTATCTCAGCCTCTCTCCACACTAAAGGTCCTCACATCTCTCTCATATATATATAATATATAATTATTATTATATTATTCACAACACGTTATCAGCACGAGACGCTCCGATCTAAATTCAAACCGATTTGTCTCCCATCTAAAGGTAACGACCTAAGGTATGATTTAATTTATTATTGTTAAATCAATTTAAATTTATATATTGTTATATATGGAAGGTTCTACCTCCTAATTGTTATGGAAGGCTATGCCTCCTAAATTAATATCTTTTAATTTATGATTTAAATTATTTTATTACACAATTTACGGTTTAAATTATTTTGTTATTTACATAAATTTATATATTATATATTTGTAGATATCATAATTTGGCAAAGCTCGATATCCGCCTCGATATATCTGAAATAATTATATGACATGGGCATTAGATGCATGCATCTAAAAGCGAACTCTCTATCACGACAAAAACGGTCCCGAAAGATAAAAAGGCGAAGGCCATGATATTTTTACGTCACCACCTCCATGACAATTTAAAAATTGAATACATCACGAAAGAAGATCCTGGGGATCTTTGGCAATCACTCAAAGATCGGTTTGATCACCAAAAATATGTGATCTTACCAAAGGCTAGACATGAGTGGTTAAACCTCCGCTTATGGATTATAAAAGTGTGATTATAATTTCGTTGTTCGAATTACTTAAGGATGATGTTATGGAGAGAAAATAATGATAATGAATGATCGAGAAAACTCTCCAAACATTTCATCCCGTGAATGTATCACTACAACAACAATACCGGACAAAAGGTTATACTCGATTCGAGTTAATGAATACACTTGTTGCCGAGCAAAATAATGAACTCGTGATGTTAAATTATAAGACTCGCCTGTGATCAGAACATTCCTGAAGCGAATGTCGCGATCCTCATCCAAACAAGATAATGGCGACAAGGACGAGGTAGAGGTAGGTCGTGGTCTGGTCGGACGTGGAGCAGAGGTGGATAAGGAAGGATTCAACAATACATAACGCGAAAGCACAATAAAAATAACAAGAAAACGATAATGCAAGCAGAACACAAAAAGAAAATATATGTTACGATGAATGAAAAGCCATTGGGCACGCACTGCCGTGACGCCTAAACATCTTGCCGATCAGATCAAGAATCCCAAAAGCGAGAAAAATGGCGAAACTAATTTTGTCTCGATCTGACCTTCATTCGATAATACTCATCTTGATATATGGATTTTCTCGCTGAACCGAAAGTGATGTTAACGTAATAAGATGAGTAGGACAATGTAATATAATGTAATATATATTGTCGATGTAATATATGTCTGCCGATGAAAATAATGTCTTCCTCAAGACTATAAAATAAAAGTTTAATGTATAATATATTTTATATTATAATATAATGTTTAAAATTATTTAAATTTAAAATGAACCATTTTTATTAATAATACAAGCAATTACAAAGAACATCATTACATAAAATAATAAAACGACATTAACAATAAACTCTCCGGTATAGCTCCAAAGATAATTCATAAATACAAACAATAATTAAAACAAAACAAAGCATTAAACAAAATCTAAACATCTTCAAAACTAAAAACTAATGAATGAGAAAGGATGAGATTTTTGTGTGAATAAATGAATGAATGAATGAGTGTATTTATAGATTGAAATTATTTTCTACCGTTGAAAAGTGTAAAATTTTTGAAAAATTAATAAAAATAAATTCATCATGACCTGGCATAAATCCGACGTTAGTGATGTATTAAAATTCGATCTGAAATTTTATATGATCAGTTGAATTTTAAAAGTTTTGATAAATATTTTTCAAATTTTTATGGATAAATATGATAAATATTGTTTTAATATTTTTAAACATATTTTTAATATATCTCCTATTTATTTTGACCCAGAAGATGTCAAAATTTGTGAACGGAGATGGAGATATATGTCTGGCAGATAGTGCAACGACGCACACGATATTAAAAGATAAAAAATATTTCTCCGATCTGAGATTAAGAAAAAGTGGAGTAAATACTATATGGGCGGAATTCTCAATGTCAAGGGAACAAAATTTGAAATAAATGAGGCATTATATTCCCCCAAGTCTTACAGGAATTTGTTAAGTTTCAAAGATATCCGAAAAAATGGATATCATGTGGAAACCAAAAATAAAAATGGCATTGAATATCTTTGCATCACAAAAATAATTTCGGAGAGAAAATATATATTGGAAGAACTGCCAGCTTTTTCTTCTGGACTATATTCCACAAAAATTAATATGATTGAATCATATGCTACGGTAAACCCGAAGTTTACCGATATATTTAAAGTATGCGAAAGACGGGTCATCCCGGTTCAATCATGATGAGAAAAATTATGGAAAATTTAATGGCCATCCATGAAAGACGAAGATCTTTCAATCAAATGAATTTTTATTGATGCTGTTCTCGAGGAAAATTATAATTCGCCATCACCTAAAGTTGGAATGAATCACCAAAATTTTTAGAAAGAATACATGGTGATATATGTGGACCGATCCACCCATCATGCGGACCATTTCAATATTTTATGGTATTGATTGATGCATCTAGTAGATGGTCCCATGTGTCTTTGACGACAAATATGGCATTCGATTTATTTCCCAAATAATCGTTAAAAGACAATTTCCTCGAATATACTATCAAGAAAGTAAGACTTGATAACGCTGGTGAATTTACTTCAAGCCTTTAATGATTATGTATGTCATCGAATCGCGTTGAACATCCAAAGGCCCCATGCTCATACACAAAATGGCTTGGCCGAATCTTTGATTAAACGATTGCAATTAATTCGTCAGCATAATGAGAACAAAACTCCCAATTTCAGATGGGGACATGCTATCTTGCATGCGCAGCGTTGATTCAAATTCTGACCAAGTGCATATAATAAATATTCCCATTACAATTAGATCGTCACAGCCAAATATATCGATCTGTTTTTGATGTGATATGTACATTGCACCTCCCCAACATACAAAATGGGACCCCAACGAGATGGGTATTTATGTTGGTTATACGTCACCAAGTATAATTCGTTATCTCGAACCTCAAACCGGTGATATGTTTACACTGCTTTGTTGATTGCCATTTTAATGAAAACGAAGTTCTCATCGTTGGGGAGGAATTCGAGAAATTCCAAAAGATATCACATGGTATTCACCATCGCTGATATCTCTCGGATCCTCCTACGAAACAACGTGAACTCCGCGAAAAATTGTACATTTACAAAATATGGCAAACGAGTTACGCATGCTTGTGGATACGAAAAGGGTGACAAAATCGTATATACCGGCCGCAAATGTTCCATCAAGAATGAAGTTCGCAGAATGCATCGATGCTAATAAAATAAATGAGCCTAAAGTTTAAAGAGGGGAGACCTATGGGTTCTAAAGACAAAACTCCCGGAAGAAAAAGGCTATGGGAGAATCAAATTCACATAAAGAGATTCCTGAAGAAATCCAAAATGAGGAAAGTCCAGAAGATTTAAATGAAATAGTTCCAGGAGAACTACCAAAAGAAAATATCCCTGAAGAGGGACACGATATAGAAAAATATGAGATGTCCATAAATTATGCCCAAAATGAAAAGATATGGGAAAGAAATGAAATAGATGATGATGATGGAATTTTCTCATTTTCTGTATCCAAAGAAATTGAAAATGAAAATTATGATCCAACGTCCATATCGAATGAAAAGACTGATGAGAAATGGAAGATGGCCATGCAAAATGAATTAATCTCCCTTAATAAGAGAAATGTTTTTGGACCTGTAGTCACTACACCTAAGAATGTGAAACCAGTTGGGTGCAAGTGGGTATTCGTGAGAAAACGAAATGAAAATAATGAAGTCACAAGATATAAAGCCCGACTTGTTGCCCAAGGTTTTTCCCAAAGACCGGAAATTGATTATGAAGAAACATATTCTCCGGTAATGGATGCAATTACGCTCGATATTTAATGAGTTGACAAAGATCCCATAATTTGAAATGAATCTTATGGATGATACAGATCTATATGGATCACTGATAATGAAATATATATGAAAATCCCGGATGAAAATACTCAAGCATTGAGTTCAAAGTCTACGGATATATGTTCGGTCAAATTACACGATCACTTTACGATTAAAACAATCCGACGCATGGTATAATCGCTTAAGCAATATCTTTTAAAGAAAGGTTATGTGAATAATACGACATGTCCATGCAAAGAAATCCTGAACGGATTTGTGATCATCGCCGCTTATGTTGACGACAATATAATGAACTCAAAAGGAGATTGAAGAAGACGAAATGATATGAAATCGAATTTGAAATGAAAGATTCGAAAGACAAAGTTTGTCTTGACTCCGATAAGCACCTCCAAGATGGGATATTCGCATCAATCAAATTATACAAGAAAACTCCTCAAACGCTTTAATATGGATAAAGCAACTCCATGAGTACTCAATGGTTAATGTCAATGTCGAAAAAGATCCATTTGACATGTGAGGATAACGAAGAAATATCGGGTCCCGGTACTATATGAACGCTATCAGGACTCATGTATCTTGCAAACCGCTACACCGATATACTTTTGCTACTAATTTGTTTCAAGATATAATTCTTCCCAACGCTGCATATGGAACTAATAAAACATATTTTCCGTTATCTTCAAAGTACAATGACTTGATTATATTATCCTGAAATTCAAAATCGTTCATTGGTTTTGCAGACGCAGTTATCTATCGGATCCACATAAAGCAAGATCCCAAACCTGATATATATTTACTATGAGGGATCGCTATTTCGCGCTCACGTAAAACACTCCGCTACTTCATCCAATTACGCAGATTATCGCACTCCATGAAGCTTGTAGAGAATGTGTATGGCTCAGATCTATGATCAAGCATATTCAAGAAGCAAGTGGTATAACCGTAAATAAAGAGCCCACAACCATATTCAAAGATAATTCGCATGTGTACACAAGTTAAGGAAGGTGACAAGAGTATGTAAAGATATTCCACCAAGATTTTTCTCTTATACTCAAGAACTCGAGAAGAATGGTGAAGTCAATATCAATACGCTCGCCTCGCGACAAGCAGATCTCCTTACAAAGGCGCTACCCACCACGATGTTCAAAAAGCATGTTCATAGCATCGGGATGCGTCATCTACGAGATTTATGAAGAAAAATATTTTCCGGAATATGACAGATTTTTTTTTATCACTTTTATCCCATCGCTTTTTCCATGCTTAATTTTAAGACATATTAAATAAAGGAGTGTTAGAAATTTAATCTTCTAGAAGTATAATTATTTAATATTATAAAGTTAGATTTTTTTACTAAACCGACATAACTAAAGTCGGCTAATCCCTCCTATATATATGGTCACATACGTTTGTAAGAATAACACAATTACAAGAATAAAAGAGAAATTAAACTTTCCTTATCTCAGCCTCTCTCCACACTAAAGATCCTCACATCTCTCTCATATATATATATATATAAAATATATAATTATTATTATATTATTCACAACAATTTTATAATTCATTTTGCAACCTATGTATTCCCTTAATGAAAACACGAGTATTTCGTTGATTTTCTAGAATTGATTTTTTTTTTTTGCGTCAAAGAAAAATCAAACTTTGACATCCTCAAAAATAAGGTCAACTCGTAAACGACCCCAAGGAAAAAAAAACCTGGGCACAGACACGGAGAAGAAAATTAGGAAACGGGTGTTGTGAGACACGCGCTTCACAGGTGCGTGAAGAAGCTGAGTAGCAAGTGGGTACCCTCGTTTTTGTTTGTTTATGGTTTTAGTACTGAGAGAGTGTGCTCATCCACAAACTCGTCCCACTGACGCAAACACGGTATTAGGCGATGCCTTATTTGTTTTATCTTTTTTCAACATTTATTTCTATCATCATCTCTCTATATGACTCACACTTTTGTTCTTTTTTCCAGTGTCTTCTAGATGCCCAAACTTTGTTACAGCCGAAAAGCTTTTAAATGGACCGTGGCCCATTACACCACAAGCTTATCTTCTTCTTTTTTTTTTTCCTATTTTAAAACTACTATTGAGGCTATATGTTGAATTGTAGGTTTGGTCTGGTTTTTGGAATGAGTTAGGATTTAGAGTAATAATAATTAATATTAAACGGAATTCAATTTAAATTGGAGTAGTAAATAAATACTTCAAAAGAAACGTTTTAATGCTAAAAGCAGCAATAGCCCTAGCCCTAGGCCACATCTTATATAAGGCCACATTAAACATATATTTTTAAGCTTATTTGATTAAATTTTATGTTTTGCTACACAACCAATCTTTAACGTCACTATCATTTATCTTTTTGTAGTCATTATTATTATTATTTTATATTTGATCAAAGCATCGATATTTAGGGATAAAAAAAATATCCAAAATCCAAGATCCGATCCGCAGATATCCGGATTTGGATCCGAAAATTCAGATATCCGGCAGATCCGGATAGTAAAATCTCAAAACGAATCCGGATCTGGATATCATGATTTTAGGGTCCGGATATCCGGATTCGTTTATTTATATTAATTTTTTAAATTATAATAATAAAATTTTGAATATATTAATTAAATAAAATTAATTTAAATATTATTATAATATCAAATTCTTGTTTTAAAAAATAATATATATAATTTTATTTATTATTATTATTTTAAATATTTTATTATTTTATTTTATTATTATTATTATTATATTTTTTTTAAGATCCGGATCTGGATATCCGGACCGATATTTATACCCTATAAATTTTCAATTTTCCAAACATTTAAATGATATTTTGTTAACTGAGTTTTTTTATATAAAAAAATAGAAAAGACCACATTTTTAAATTTAGCCACAGGTCTATAGTCATAGGCACGACACCGGCTAAAAGCTTATTTTTTATTTTTATGATGATGCTGATTATAAACTGGATTAATAGAATAGAACACTTCTCATCAGTATTTTTTATGAAGTATTTTTAAAAATTTTAATGGTAAAAGCTTACCTTTATATTTTTTTTGATAAGTGGTAAAAGCTTGCTTATATATGATATGATATTATGATGAATGGTGATAATTAATCTACGTATTCTCAGATAGGTGTAGGTAGACTTTTGGCCTAGTACAAAAAAAAACTGCGCAGGTCCTTTCCATTATCCTCCTTTAAATAATTATTGGATCGGCTGGCGATATCTTTCATATTCAGAGTATCTGCGAATAGTTCCAATAAAATTCTCAAGCTTATATTAATTAACTTGGATATATACATTATATAGGTACTATTAGATAATATTGTAATTATTTAATATTTTTTATATTTTTTATTTCGCTACTAAATTACTTCGTTACGAAGTTATTTCATTTCTAAGTTTTTTTTTCTATATATATGTAAGCAGAGAAAAAGAAAATGAACAAGAACACAAGTTTTATCTCTCTAAACTTTATCTTTCTAAAATTTTCTAGTTTACAACACGTTATCAGAACGAACCGCTCTTGATCCGATCTAGGTACGAGCCGATCTTTATTCGATCTATGGTATGATTTAATTTAGAATTAAATCAATTTAAATTTATATATTATTGTCTATATAGAAAGCTATATCCGATTTAAGATATGGTTTAATTTATAATTAAATCAATTTAAGATTATATATTATCAATTATATGAAAGACTTTGTCTTTTCAATTGTTTTAAATTATGACGTTATTTACATGCTTTATAATTGATATATTGTTATATATAAGTATATATCATGTCAAATTTGCTAAACCTCGATATTGATGTCCTTGATGTATCCGGAAATAATATGGACATTAGATGCAAAGATGCATCTATAAGTGAACGAGCTTCCTGATATCATTGACCTTCTTTTGATAGTATTCATCTTAATATGACATATTTTCTCGTTGAACCCAGAAGTGTTAACGAATAATAAGATGAGCAGGGCCGGTCCTTATGTTCGTGTGGCCTAAAGCTCAAAAACATTTTATGGCCTCAGTTTTTTTTTCCTAATTTTGAAAACTAAAACTATAAAAATTCTTATATTAGTATTAAATTATTTTCCTATTACTATTATGTTATTTGAAAAAATTAGTTAAAATAACAAAAAAAATTTAGATATAATAATAAAGATTTGTTTTTTTAAATAAATTTTCTTATATTGTAATGAAGTAAATAAAAAAGGGTAAACAAAACTTAAAGACCTAATTCTAAAACAGTAAAATTTGCAACAAAGACATATAATCATATGAATAAAAGAAACTAACAAAATATTGAAAGTGTTAAAACAAAAAAAAATTGGAATGTGAGATGTGGAACAAAGCGAAAGGATTTTGGAGTTATAAAAAAATTCTTACAATAGTACTGAAAAGAGTAAGAATCGAACACCCATTTTATTATCTTTGAAAATGAAAGAAGACCACTAGACTAATGACTATTTTGGCAATGTGGCCCTCAAATTTTAGTTATAATATGTGACCTAAGGCATATGTTTTCTTTGCCTTAGGCAAGGGTCGGACCTGAAGATGAGTAAGGTCAATATGATATGATATATGTTTTCCTGAAGAAGACAAGAGAATTATAAGTTTAACGTATCTCCTTTTATAAATATTTTGACCCAGAAGATGTCAAAATTTATGAATGAGGATAGAGATACATGTCTGGCAGATAGTGCGATAACGCACACAATATTGAAAAAAAAAATATTTCTCCGATCTTAAAATAAAAGAAACTGGTGTGATTACTATACCGGGAAATGCAAAGATTATTATGGGTTACAGAAGAGTCCAGTTTTCAATGCCAAGAGGGACAAAATTTGAAATTAATGATGTATTATTTTTTCCCAAGTCTAATAGAAATTTGTTAAGTTTAAGAGATATTTGTAGGAATAGATATTATGTAGAAACTATGAATAAAAGTGGCATTGAATATCTTTGCATCACATCAGTGATTTCGGAGAGAAAATACATATTGGAGGAACTGCCAGCATTTTCTTCTGGACTATATTCCACAAAGATTAATATGATTGAATCATATGTCCGGTAAACCCGAAGTTTACCAGTATATTTAAAGTGTGGCATGAAAGACTGGGTCATCCTGATTCAATCATGATGAGAAATTTTTTAGAAAGTTTTAATGGCCATCTATTGAAAGACCAAAAGATCTTTCAATCAAATGAGTTTTTATGTGATGCATGTTCTCGAGGAAAACTCATAACTCGGTCATCACCAGCTAAAATTGGGAATAAATCACCAGAATTTTTAGAAAGAATACATGGTGATATATGTGGACCAATCCACCCGGATAGACCATTTCAATATTTTATGGCATTAATTGATGCATCAAATAGATGGTCCCATGTGTCTTTTGACGACACGAAATATGGCATTTGCCAGATTCATTTTCCAAATAATCAGGTTAAGAGCACAATTTCCTGATTATATTATCAAAAAAGTAAGGATTGATAATGCTGGTGACTTTACTTCACAAGCCTTTAATGATTATTGTATGTCACTGGGGATCGATGTTGAACATCCAGTGCCCCACGTTCATACACATAATGGCTTGGCCGAATCTTTGATTAAACGGTTGTAACTCATTGCTAGACCGTTAATATTGAGAACAAAACTCACAATTTCGATATGAAGATATGCTATTTTGCATGTTGTAGCATTTGTCCGGATTCGACCAAGTGCATATCATAAGTGTTCTCCATTACAATTAGCATCTGGTCAGCAGACAAATATATTGCATCTCCATAACGTATGAAAATGGGGCCCAACGGAGATTGAGCATTTTATATTAGTTATATGTCACCAAGTATATTTCGTTATCTTCAACCACAAACTAGTGATATGTTTACAACTCGTTTTGCTAATTGTCATTTTAATAAAAATGAGTTCCCATCGTTAGGGGGAAGAATTCGTGAAATTCTGAGAGATATTGCATGGTATACACCATCGTTGATATCATTTGAATTCTCCTATGAAACAAAGTGAACTCGAAGTGCAGAAAATTGCGCACCTATAGAATATGGCAAACGAGCTATCAGATGGGTTCATAGATACAAAAAGGGTGACGAAATCATATATACCAGCTGTAAATGTTCCATCAAGAGTTGGAATTCCAAAGGAACAAATCGATGCTAATAAAATTAATAAGCCTAAAGTTCAGTTAAAGAGGGGGAGACTCATGAGTTCTAAAGATAAAACTCTCCGAAAGAAAAAGGCTATGATAGAATTAAATTCACCTAAAATGGTTTCTGAAGAAACCCAAAATGAGGAAAGTCCAGAAGACATAAATGAAGTAGTTCATGAAGAACTACATAATGAAGAAAGAGTAGTTCCAGAAGAACTACTGCGAGAAAATATCCCTGAACAGGGACATGATACAGAAAAATATGAGATTTTCATAAATTATGCCCAAAATAAAAAAAATATGGGTAAGAAATGATATAGACGATGATGATGGAATTTTCTCATTTTCTGTATCCGAAGAAATTGATAATGAGAATGATGATCCAGAACCAAAGTTCATATTAGACTGTCAGAAAAGATCTGACTGGGAGAAATGGAGGATGACCATGCAAAATGAATTAATCTCCCTTAATAAAAGAAATATTTTTGGACATGTGGTCATTACACCTAAAGATGTGAAACCAGTTGAGTGCAAGTGGGTATTTGTGAGAAAACGAAATGAGAATAATGAGGTCACAAGATATAAAGCCCGACTTGTTGCCCAAGGTTTCTCTTAGAGACCGGGAATTGATTATGAATAAACATATTCCCCGGTAATGGATGCAATTACGTTCAGATATTTAATGAGTTTGACAGCATCCCAAAATTTAGAAATGAATCTTATGGATGTAGTGACAGCGTATCTATATGGATCGCTTGATAATGAGATATATATATATATATATGAAAATCCCAGAACATATATATGTTCGGTCAAATTACAGCGATCACTTTATGGATTGAAACAATCCGGACGCATATGGTATAATCGCTTAAGCAAATACCTTTTAAAGAAAGACTATGTAAATGATACAATATGCCCATGCGTTTTTATAAGAAAATTCATGGATGGATTTATGATCATCGCTGTATATATTGATGACTTGAATATAATTGGAACTCAAAAGAAGATTGAGGAAACACAAAATCATATGAAAGCAGAGTTTGAAATGAAAGATCTTGGAATGACAAGTCTTGGGCTACATATATAGCACCTCCAAGATGGAATATTCGTGCATCCATCGAATTATACTAAAAAGATCCTCAAACGCTTTAATATGGATAAATCGACTCTGTTGAGTACTCCAATGGTTAATAGACAACTCAATATTGAAAAATATCCATTTAGACCATGTGAAGATAACGAAAAATTATAGGGTCCTGAAGTACCCTATATGAGCGCTATTAGTGGATTTATGTATCCTGCAAATTGCACACGACCAGATATAGATTTTGCTACTAATTTGCTTGCAAGATATAACTCGTCCCCTAACGCGCAGATATTGGAATGGAATAAAACATATTTTTCGTTATCTTCAGGGTACAATTGACTTTGGATTATATTATCCTAGAAATTCGAAGTCTTGTCTAGCTGGTTTTGCAGATGCAGGCTATTTATCGGATCCACATAAGGCAAGATCTCAAACTGGATATATATTCACTATAGGAGGGACTGCAATCTCGTGGCGTTATCAAAAGCAAACACTAGTTGCTTCTTCATCTAATTATGCAGAGATAATAGCACTCTAAGAAGCTTGTAGGAAATGTGTATGACTCAGATCTATGATCCAACATATTTAAGAAACAAGTGGCATACCGACGAGTAAGAGCCCATAACCATATTCGAAGATAATGTTGCATGCATCGCACAAATTAAAGAATGTTATATCAAGAGCGATAGAACGAAACATATTCCACCAAGATTTTTTTCTTACACACAAGAGCTCGAAAAAAATTAGGAAATCAGTGTTGAATACATCCGCTCAAGCGACAATTCAGCAGACCTTCTAACGAAGGCGCTACCCACTACAATGTTCAAAAATCACGTTCATAATATTGGGATGCGTCATCTACGAGAGATATGAAGAGAAGTATTTTCAAGGGGAGAATAAGTTAGTATACTCTTTTTTCCTAGTCATGGTTTTTATCCCATTGGATTTTTCCATGACAAAGTTTTTAACGAAGCAGTATATTAAATAATTAAGGGGATATATTAGATAATATTGTAATTATTTAATATTATCTATATCTTTTACTTCGTTACAAAATTATTTCGTCTCTAAATTTTTATAGAAAAAAAAATGAATAAGAATAAAAATTTTATCTTTCTAAAATTCTCTAGTATACTACACGTACTAAAAAAAATTCTTATCTAAAGTATACGTACCAAAGTTGAAACTATGTGTATACTATATAGATGTAAGATATATATAAATACGTACCAAATACCAAAATAGCTGTACCTAAAATCTGGTTTACCAGAAACCCAAGTCTTTGATTCGTTGACCAATATCCCTTTAATCTAACGAAGAAAAATCCAGACTCATCATAGCCGTCGGATTATTACTTCAGCGGCTAAAGTATATCCAGTCGAAGTCACTTATTTACATGTAAGGTTACCAAAAATAGGATTTTTTTTTTCCAACACCCATTTACGTTCAATATACGTTTATGAAAAATACTATATTACTTGGTTTTAAACTAGAGATGCATATTCTGACCCAAAAAAAAAAAAAACTAGAGATGTATGTATACTCAAAACTCATGCTAATCTCTATAATTTACAATGATCATATAAAACGTGTAGTGGTATCATATTAACTCGATAGATTTTACACAATTGCATACCGTAAGTTAGTTAAATTTTCTAAGCTATGGATTTATTTGTGGTTATATGCAGAAATGTATACTAAGCAATTAAAAAGAAGACAAATTAGCTAGATATCCTCCTCCCAATAGGATGTCTACTATAAATTAATCAAAAACTAATTACACAACTGAATCACTAATCTACACGAAAATTCAAATCGTGAACAAAACCATATAAGCCTCAAATTCTCTTTAAAACTCGGACAAAAAAATCAGGAAAAAAATAAAAGAACAAAAAATACTCGTCTATGATTGAATATTGATTCTTATATATATAGTATTTAATGATTCTCGAGATTTTAGGCATTTAGCTCTCCACGATCGTCTCCAATTTAGGCCTCCAAGATCCATGTTTCGATTCGTATAGTACCTTCTCTTCTAGGGTTGCTCTTATTTCCACACCATCATGATCATCTTGATCATCATTAACTGATGATGAGTTTCTTCTTCTGTCTCCGGTCACCGGAAAGATGCAAACCGGGAATATTCTCTTCAAATGGTTATACCGGCTTTCGTTGAGTGTCTCCGCGGCTTTGTCGGAGATGAGAGCGAGTTCTTCGTGTGTTAAGACAGAGAAGAGCATGTCTGTCGGGAGGAGGAGGTAGAGATGTCGTCTCGGCGGTAAAAACTCGTTGGGAGACACTGCGGTGACTCGGTGGCCGATTTGGAGTAAAGTTGAGTCGGTGATAAAGTGGCCGGAGTTTCGAGAAACGATGTCGGACGTTTTGATGGGTTTTGAGAAAACTTCGAGAGTTCCGGTGAATGGAGCTAAGATTTTGACTACTCCTGAGGATGAGTTTGATGATATGATCAATGGTGCGCATGAAGATGTGTTTCCCATTATTATGATCAGAGTAGAACGAGAGAAAGAGAGAGATAGAGAGAGAGAAGTTTACAGGAATGGGCTGGCTTTATAATTATGTATATATATATAACTGTATTAGTTTAGGGATTAAGTGATGATTAAGTATTAATTAATCTTGTTAGCTGGTTGTGTACAACTGTGTGTATCTTCTTTCTCTTCGTATTATAGTTGTCGCTTCTTAACTTTATTGGGACTTTATGTCTTTATCTGATAGATATAATTCAAGTTATTAAACTACAAAAAGTAAGGTTTTCGTTTCAACAACACTAATTCATTAATTCACATATACATGGCCGCTACATAATTAATTTTCATATAATCAAGTCAAACTCGATAATTAATCAGATTCAGCCCTTATAAGACCAGTTTATTTGTTGTTTTTTTCTTGTTCTACCGAACAAAAGAGATTATAAATATAAAATGTATATGAAAGTGTGACATTTTGCTGTGACAAAGGTCATTTAGAACTAAATGTTCTTATTCAGCAAAACAGCATGAATCAAGGCGGTAAGAGGAAGCAGAAAAATAGATTCGACCTTTTTACAGTTTTTGGCCGTCCGATAAAACAATTATAGATAGATTTAAATGGTGGTCAATATCAGTACAATGCCAACAAAAATATGATAATCAGTTATATACAAAATTATGGCTTAACTATTGTCATAATCACAAGTCAAATTTGTGTATTATTTTACTTGTTGAGACATAATGCGATTAAAGATAAGAAAACAGTAGTTAGTAGATATATACGATGAGAATCGTGTTTGCAAAATCCCGATCTAGTGGTCTCCAAAATTAGGTTCAAGAGTATATTTACTAATTTTCTACTAGAACAAGGTAAATATATTTTAAAATTATTTTTGACATAGGTAAATATTTTATTTTTGTTTTGATATTGGGAATATTTTAAACTTTTTGATTATCATCAACTATAAAAAAATGCAATCCGAATATTATAGAGTTGATAACCAATTAATTCTAAATATATCCTTCTATGTTTTTTTTTGGACAACATTCTAAATCGTTATATATAGATATCGGGTAGATTTTGAAATCATCGCCAAACTAATATTCGCCGAATGAGAGCAATAATCGAGCTTTCGCTAAGTTAAACTCCAACTAAAATAAAAAGAGAAAAAAGGAAAGAGCTCGAAATTGTGTGGATTGATAAATAAGTTAAAGATTAAGTGTTAAACAAATCTAAATAATTTACAAAAAATGTATAGACAATGTTCCTATGAATAATAAGTCCCGGAAAAGTATCTTCTACTAACCAAATTCGAAGTCACAAAACCCGTGTTCGAAGTTATGCTCAAAACTAACAATACAATGTGATAGAAGATAATTTGAATATTGATTAGAAAAAAGTTCGGCCAAAGAAGTTCTCTTATTTGGTTTCTATGGTTTTTAGTCGATATTTATGGTTTAAGTTGGTTACGGTTTATTGTTGAGATTGATAAACCAATTTTTTATCCAATTTATTAGCTATAATATAATCTAAAACTTAGATGGGAAAAAATCACACTGCATAATTTTATACCCACAAACATAGTCCGTGCATACTAATCCACTAAAATTAATAAGTGGCAAGCCATTTTTGTGTTTGGTCAGCTTAATTGAATCGAGATCGCTAGTTTATTTTCTGGTTTTACACCAACAAATATGCTGTGAATTTTTTTAAAGACAATAGGATAAGTGAATAAATAACTTTTTGATTAATACGATAGAGTAGAGAGACGAAAAAGCACATGGATGAAAGGATGGGTGTGATTGTGAAGAGCTGGGCGATTGGGCTGAGCTCGGGTCACGACGCTACCTAACTCATAATTAGACATGGCTTCTCCCTCCGTTTTGTTTTTATTTTATTTTTTGTACTTTGATATTATAATATATATTTAGTTAATCTGTTTTTAGAAATTCCAAAAGCCAAAAACAAAGATTACATAGGTACCATGAAACAAAATAATCTAATCATATATATACAGCTCAATAGCTGTCTGGACCATCATACATATAATAAAAGGAAAAATCGTTAGTTGCCACATTTTTATATAATCTTTATCAAAGTTTTGTATCATTAAAACTAAAAGCTTTATAAAAAGCATGCCATATATAATCATGTATAATGTAGATTTGGTATTCAGATGTAGACAGATAAATTCATGTTACTCTATATAATGATTAATGTTATAATTTTTTATTAGTAATTTGTAGTTGATTAAGAAAATTATTTAAACTATTATAAAAAAAAAATTATATAAACTGCATATCTTATTATATAAAGTTGAACGCGTTAAACGTAAGTGTTACGGTCAAAAGAGATAAATCATTAGATTTCGACACGTGTTATTGCTAATTTGAATTGTGAATTATCCTTTTGAGTAAATGAGTAAATTATAAAGAGCAATCTCGAGCCATACAGTATAACATACTTTGCGAAAGCAATATGAAGATGTTGTTTTTTAATTATTTCTTAAATTTACGATACATAATAATTTTTGTTTCAAATTATAGCACTACAACACACACAAAAATAAATATATATTGCAGGGTAAATATCTAGTGTATGTATAAACACATACTAACGCACAAATTAGTATCAATTATTATGCTTTATAGATGTAAAATATATCAAATTTTGTTGAACACATAAGCCTTCTTATCGTGGATACATAAACATTAATGTGATTATGTGTTTACTTGCGTATATGTATATGTGTTTGTTATGTTTACTTGCGTATATGTATTTGTCGCTGTCGGAGATCAGACCAGTTCGAATTATGTGATTTTATTTGTAAAGTGCCCTGGACTTTGGACTCTACTTGTTTTGTTGTTTTTGCTCGTTTTGTTGGCTTCGATCTAAATATTAAATTAAATTAAATCGAATACATTTGATGAACTGTCAATATGATAAATAATTTTGCAACACTCGGATAACATTTATATAAACACATCCATCAGCTACTAAAGTGAAAAGGGGATCTCAATTAGCTATAGTCAACATATTTAAATCAGGGAATAATTATTACATTATCTGGGAGTTGTAATGTCAAAATCTTGACAGGAGCTGAAAAGCTAGCTTCCAAAAAAGTTAGCTGTTAAACTCTAACGAGGTATATAACCTACTCCCTCTTTAAAAATATAAGAGATTTTAGAAAAAATATTACAAAAATACTAATAATCAGAGATTTTAAAACCCCCAATATTCTGGAACAGAGGGAGCCGTGATTTGTAATTCAACAGATTTTTTTAAAATTGAGATATGTCTTTGTAAACTCGTGATTTGTATTGTAACGTTATTAACATATTTCATATTTAGTTGTACTGATGTACATCAGTACATGTTTAGGAATCCTATATTTGTATAGTAGATGATACAAACTAAATAATACATTTGACTGCATATTGGTAAAGAGTTGTTGGAAGTTATTACTATTATTTGAATTTCATAGTACATATGAATAATCAGAGTTATAACCTTTAGTTGATATACAAACGTTACCGAACATCGTCTGATTATTTTCCAACAAATGAAAACCTACCTAATAAAGAGGTAAAATAAATATAGTAGATCAGAAGAAGAGTGTTGCCACGACAGCCGATGCAAAGCTAAGTCCGGCGAAGTTGATGGCCGGAGCTGAGTTTGTCGATTTGGCCGTCGAAGAAGCTGAATCTCCGGTGGAACCGCTTCCTGTTCATGCGTTTTAAAAATAAAAGATTAAATATTCCACAAATTTTGAAAAACAGAATATTAAAAGACTGAAAATATTAGTAACGGTGGTCTAGTTGTATTTAGTCTAAGAATTCGTGAACAACCGTCTCCTGAGTTCAAATCCTACTAGAAACAAACTCACTTCATTTGTACATAAAGCCGACAATTGGGTGGTAAAAACCCGGAATTACAATTCAAATATTTGTATATATGTATTCATACCGGTGGAAGATGCCGGAGGAGTTTTCGGGGTTGCCGGCGGCGTGGAAGACGGAGTAGTACCTTCGTTAACACAAAATTAACAGAGAGATATAGTGTCACATTAGGCTAGTAGATAATAAATTAAAACGGCGTCGTAGTAAGCTACTCACCACCGGCGCTGGCTTTGCATTGTGACACGTCAGCTTTGGCGCCACAAGCGTTGGGGAGAACGAGAGCGTTTTCTTTAGTGAGGTTAAGCGATTTGAGCATATCGACGTTGTTGAAGACGGAGCAGAGACACGTCACGTCGTTGTCGACGATCTCCCTCAACGGCATACAACACGACGGCGGCGGCGCCGGTTTCACCGAGTGAAGATACGGCTGACACGGCATCAGTTTCTGTATACACGGCATTGAGTGCGCGTCTCCTCCTGCACCGCCGCTCGGTGGTGTATTCGCGGCGATAGACGACGTAACGGAGCAACGTACAAGAAACATGGCGACGGCGAATCTAACAGCTTCCATTTTTGTATCTCTTTTTATAATCTTTCTATCTTTAGATGCTTGTAAGATGTAAAAGTTGTAAACACATGTGGTTATATATACACTCGGACTCGGTAGTTATAATTTTTGGTTTTTGGAATTCAATCCAGCTCCTGCCTGATTTTTCGAGATAATCTGTTTCCGATCCTATCATTACGCATTGGAACATAGACTAAGCTCTGGATTAGTGAAATATTGACTTGCCTTAATTAGTTAACCCCAATCCAAAAATTAATCTAGAATATCGTTACATTTTATTACAAGAGTTGCCAATTTTAAGAGTTTAGTTGTTCGTTCATATAGAAAGTCGAATGATATATAACCTTAAATGGAGAATCCCAATATTATATATCATTATTAAATCATAGGAGATATTACATATATGGTTTCTTGTAGTTTTGTCACCCACGTTCTCAAAATCTCACCTAACATAACAAATTATTTTCAATTTATTTTTAGTGTGATTATTTTTTCAGAAATGTTTTTGCTTTTGGAAGATAAGTTAAAAGGCTAAAGGCTTTTGGATATGGCTTTCCACGTATGAGTCTACGATGTAACGTTACTTTATTCTCAATTAGTTATGGATATAGCTTTTATATATAGAGAGACAGAGAGATGCGTAAGGAATTGGTTAGTTGACTGTATATTACATTTACATCGGAGGAGCCGGAGAATTGTAGTGATCGGAGAAAATGGGAGGCGATGGTGGCGTCGTTGGGTTTGTTGGTCTTGATTCTTTCAGCTTCGAATTAGCTTCTTCGCTTCTTCATTCTGGGTTTAAGGTTCAAGCTTTCGAGGTCAGTTGCTTTGATCGGGTTTCAAAAATTCGGCACCAAACATGTGAAATTTGTGGGTTCTGTAGTAATTTTGAAATTCTCAGTCTATATCCCAGAATTTCAGCTGTTTTCACACGTTGATTTCCATCTTCACTGCACAGAGAGTTCGATTCTACTGAAACACGTGAAATTGATTTGATTAGCAGTGCAAAATTTGTTGATTTTTTGCTTTGTCTATTGAAAAATATAAGGAGGAACGCTGAATTGTTCTCTCTAGTTCCACAGATAAGTACAGAGTTGGTGGAGAAGTTCACTGAATTGGGAGGACACAAATGTGACAGCCCTGCAGATGTTGGGAAAGGTAGCAACTAAGATACATGGAAATAAGTTCAGATTTCAAAGGAAAATGCACAATTTGTTTTATGATTCATTGAATATTTGACATCCAGTACTAGCCTCTGTACATGCAAACCATCTTATGGCTCTGTTTACTTTTGATACTGTCTTGTGTCATGTTATTTACTTTGCTTCCTCTATCTTCTGTCTTTGTTCTTAATTAAGCAGGTGCAGCAGCCGTGGTGGTTTTACTTTCCCACCCTGACCAAATTCAAGATGTTATTTTTGGTGATGAGGGTGTCATGAAAGGTAATCCCGAAGATTCTTTAGCTCATAGTTTATGAACTTTATCTCAGAATTATTTTGTAGGAGACTGTATGCGTCGTTTCTTCGCAGGTCTACAGAAGGGCGCTGTATTACTTTTGTCTTCAACAATATCGCCTTTGCACCTCCAGAAGCTAGAGAAACAACTTACAGGTTTCATTCAATTTGATACTTTGAGGCATGGTTTGCCTTTCATCTCCGTATTTTGAAGTTTGCGTTTCTCAGTCGTGAACTGAAATGGGATTTGTTTCCAATGCAGAGGATAGTAAACAGATTTTTGTAGTCGATGCCTATGTTTTAAAAGGAATGTCTGAGCTTCTTGATGGAAAACTAATGGTATATACTCTCTTGTCCTGCTAAGTTTGTTACGTTGGTAAAGTACTGTTGTGCTCGTTGATCTCCATTCATTGTTTAAAGTCGCATGTTACTGTACTTTTAGTAACTCTTTTCTTTCAAACTTATAAGATAATAGCATCTGGAAGATCAGATTCGATCACAAGAGCACAACCCTTTCTAACTGGTAAAAAAGTTAACTCAAGTATTTAGACCCTCTCAAGATGGAGACTTTTTGAAAATTAATTTTTTCACTGAGACAATTTCTTTGTTTTTTTTCAGCAATGTGTCAGAAGCTTTACACCTTTGAGGGAGAAATTGGTGCTGGAAGGTATGGAACTTTCCAGGTCATATATAACCTTTTCGTGATCACTACAACTTCTAAGAGTTTGACTGCCTATTTCCTCACACGAGTCATATCAATCATGATGCTCAAGTTGTTTGCCGAAATATTATGAAATCTATGAGATTTCTGGTCATAATATGCATGAAACAAAACCTTTGATGAATCTAACTATTCCCCTGCACTATAGGTAAACCCATTGATCTCGTTGATTTTTTTCCTTGAACCAGTAAAGTTAAAATGGTGAATGAGCTGCTTGAGGGCATTCATCTTGTTGCTGCCGTGGAGGCTATATCTTTAGGTTCTCAGGCGGGTGTGCATCCGTGGATACTGTATGACATCATTTCCAATGCTGCTGGGAATTCATGGTATGCTTTATGCTGCAAGGACTTTCCTTTCGTTGATGAGTAATAAAAAGGTCTTCCAGTACCAAACTCGAGAGATATTTAATAGCAGGACTGTTATTAATCACAGGGTTGACAACATTTCATGTAGTAGTAGATCTTTAATATATACTCATTTAGAGGAGGGAAAAAGAACATGCAGAATAGTCTAAATCTGGAACTTTTTGAGAATAGACAATTGCAAGTAAGTTGTAACTATAGCATAGTTTCCTGTTTGCCACATCTAACTGGAAGACAAATGTATTTTGTTCATTTAGGCACATTGAAGATATCCCTGAAGGTTTATGCCAAATTGGCATGCCCATATTTCGAGTTTCGACCACGGCTGTCACATAATTAATTTGTCTTGTGTATACTTTGTTTTCAGGATTTACAAGAATCATATTCCGTTGTTGCTAAAAGATGATATAGGGGGTCGCTTCCTCGATGTTCTCTCTCATAATCTGGTATGGTACATCAACTTGAAAGTGATATTTTGTCGTTGTCTTTCTTTTTATTTAACGAAAATAGGAAAGAGAGAAATGCAAAATATAGCTCCAATTTATTTGATATCTTCACTGTGATCAAGTATTGATGTTTAGCATATGTAACTAATGAGACGCTAACTGACTTGCTGATGGCAAGGGCATCGTTGAAGATAAAGCCAAATCGCTCCCATTTCCTGTCCCACTTTTGGCAGTTGCACGCCAACAATTAATCCTTGGTATAAGTCAATAATGATCTTATGTCCTCTTTTGACAATGATAACGACCTCTTCCCTTTACTTAATTCTATGCATAATTTTCCCTTCTCCAGGAATATCACAGATGCAGGGAGATAATACTACTACTTCATTGGCTAAGGTCCCTAATAAAGTTTTCTCCATCTGTTTTCTAGTTCTTTGGAAACTTGTGGAAATTGTAACTGAATGGAAAAATACTGTCTCAGACCATTTACATTACTCATGCCTCTCTAATGAAAGGTTCACATAATGATTGAGCAGATCTGGGAAAAAGTACTTGGTGTTGGCATATTAGAAGCAGCCAATAGAGAACTTTACAAGCCAGAGGATTTGGCCAAAGAAATTACCTCTCAAGCAAAGCCTGTGAATAGAATTGGTTTTATTGGTCTTGGAGCAATGGGTTTTGGAATGGCAGCACACCTGTTAAAATCAAAATTTTTTGTCCGTGGTTATGACGTAAGCCCTCTCTACTGTGAATGCTCTAGGGAGTCTATGGTATACATGTTCAGAATGATTGTGTTAGTTGGTTTTAATTGGTTATATGAGTCGGTGGTATATATACATGTCTATTCCTCTAGTAGTTTTCTAGTTTATAAAGGCACATGGTTTGCCTCACTCTAGACTTTTGGCTGTAATGCATTCATAGACGCCTTTACTTTTGGCTGTTAGGTCGGTGAATGTCATGTTTTGGGTGCCTTTTTCATATAATTGTAATTTATTGATGTATTTGCATTAGCTCATCAGATTATTATAAATGTAGGATTTGGTAATAGTAATAGGTGACTTAATTTCAAAAAGAACGCTGTTTTATCACTCTTAAGCGGTAAACATGCAACATTGTTAAATGAAATGTTGATATTTCTGAATTTCAGGTATACAAGCCAACGCTTGATAGATTTGAGAGTGCTGGGGGATTGGCGGCAAATACTCCAGCTGATGTGACGAAAGGTACTCCTCGAATGCAGATAGATTACAGTGTAGACGTGTCATGTAGCTCTCAGCACTTCTGAGATGAAAATTCTGCCTATTCCCCTTATATCCAGTCATTTCCCCAGAAATAATGCTTATAATTTGTATCTGCTCCTACAGATGTAGATATTCTTGTAATTATGGTAACAAACGAGGTTCAGGCTGAGGATGTTCTGTATGGACATCTTGGAGCGGTGGAAGGTATATCTCTGTGTCCTAGCTTTTAGTACTGGAGGTTAGAGCTGATTTTCCATGTTTTCTTTCATATATTTCAGCTATTCCATCTGGAGCAACTGTTATACTTGCGTCAACAGTCTCTCCGGCATTTGTTAGCCAACTTGAAAGGCGTCTAGACAGTAAGTTTTTTCTTTGTTTGATGATATAGGAAAATCCTTATAAAATGTAAGTGTTATCGGTAACCATCTACAGTAATACCTGTTTCATTCTGGATGGTCATATGTACCACTGATCAATTTTTACTGTAATCATAATATTTTACTGTCACTTGATTGGGTTCTATGATTTATTCTTTATATTTGGGTAATGTTGCAGATGAGGGAAAGGACATAAAGCTGGTTGATGCTCCTGTATCTGGTGGTGTTAAGAGGGCAGCCATGGGGGAACTTACGGTATGAAGTCTAGAAACCTATCTAATGTGTATGTAAGGAAGCTGAAGTTATATAGTTTTTCAGATAATGGCTTCAGGTACCGATGAAGCACTTAAGTCTGCGGGACTTGTGTTATCAGGTGATGATTTCCTTTTCACTTTTCTGGTGAAATATTTCTTGTTCACATCATAACCTGGATGTGCCTGATTATATTATTTTTTGAGCAGCATTAAGTGAGAAGCTCTACGTGATTAAAGGATGTTGTGGGGCAGGAAGGTAATTTGTTTTGATCTTTTATTATCACTATCACGATCCTTTCTTTACTGACATGGACACCTTCATTTTCTTTGTTACTTGTTTATTTGATGTTCTATAGTGGTGTAAAAATGGTCAATCAATTGCTTGCGGGAGTTCATATTGCATCAGCTGCCGAGGCAATGGCATTCGGAGCTCGGTTAGGTCTGAATACTCGAAAGCTATTCAATGTTATTTCCAACAGCGGTGGAACATCTTGGTATGCATTACGTAGATCTTTATGGAATAAGATTTTTTCTTATCTCTGGAAAATTCTGTGTTACCATCAACGGCTTTAACATTTCTGATGAAAAGTGCATCACTCTGATGCTCTGCAAAATGTTAACTATCTTAAGCTTAAAGCCTTGTCTTCATGAAGACATGTGCTTTTGCTTGTTGATATTTATTTTTACAACTTTATGAGAAAGGCATTTGTGTTAGCTTGTTAGGTCATAACGGTTCCTATTTTACATCTTGCAGGATGTTTGAAAATCGTGTTCCACACATGCTGGATAATGATTACACACCATATTCTGCTCTTGATATTTTTGTTAAGGATTTGGTAAGATTAGGAACTGTAATCAATTTGTAAAATTGTTTTGTTTTCTTAACTTATGCTAGAGTTGTGACTGTAGGGAATTGTTACCCGAGAAGGTTCATCCCGTAAAGTTCCACTCCATATATCAACAGTGGCACACCAGCTATTCTTAGCTGGTATCCTCCAATCTTTTAACTGTTTATTCATCTTGAACGTGCATAATTTTTGTCCTACATTTTCAACAATACAAATTATTATTTAAGAGTTCAGGACTTGGGTTGAATACAGAGTTGAGAGTTTCATGTGTTCAAAATTTTTTTGAATGATAATCTTTGCAGTGCTTCTTTCTTGAATGTTTTGGAGAACCAGAAAACTTTCTACTTTTACTGAGCTATACTACTACTATAGTTCCTTTTCCTGTATGCCCCATATAGATGGTGACAAATATGCTTAGAGATATTTTCATTTACAGGCTCTGCTGCGGGCTGGGGACGGATAGATGACGCTGGAGTGGTGAAGGTATAATTTGTATAAGTGTACTGGTTCCTAGAACCAAAGATTATAGCGGATGAGTTTGAGACAGCTTTTGGCTGTTAGTTTTCGTCTCTATAAACAATGGAAATCCTCTTTTTACTTGAAAGGGCTGCAAATGCAAACGTTTGCTTGTAAATGGAAAATTTACAGTTTATGAAATATTTTGATTTTTTTCTCTTATAGCATATGAACTATTGGACGCAAGATCTACTTATAGTGTTTGCTAGGTATCTTTATTAACCATAGATGGACATGAGAAGCTACAACAGTATCCAGATTGGTGTATGTTTGGTGTGAATCATTTAGCTGTAAGTAACTAAAAACGTTTTATTATATTTATAGGTATATGAAACCCTTGCTGGGGTTAAAGTCGAAGGGCGACTTCCTGTTCTGAAGAAACAGGACCTACTGAAATCTCTTCCATCTGAATGGCCTATAGACCCTACAGCTGACATACATAGACTAAATATGGGAAACTCGAAGACATTGGTTGTTCTTGATGATGATCCCACCGGGACACAAACTGTTCATGACGTAGAGGTTTTAACCGAATGGTTAGTCTTGCATGTTTTCTCATAAACTGAACTTGTCGTGTTAACCAAAAGATATCATGAATCTTTCATTGAAATAGTTGGCAAGTCGCTAACCTAGATCCCAATGGAATGAATTAGTAATTGGTTAATGTTTTTCCCTACATTTTGACAGGAGTGTTGAATCAATTTCTGAGCAGTTCAGAAAAAAGCCTGCATGCTTCTTCATCTTGACAAATTCAAGGTCACTGAGCTCTGAGAAGGTCAAGACATTTCTTTTTCCTTTTTTTTTTTTGTAGACTATTTATTGGAGAGTTCTAATATCATGGAATAATGAAAAGTTAATGTTACATCAACTTCAGCATTTACAAGCTCTAACTGCATATTTCTTCAACAGGCTAGTGCGTTGATCAAAGACATCTGTTCCAACCTATGTGCTGCATCAAAAGAAGTTGGCAACGCTGACTACACGATTGTTCTGAGGGGTGATTCAACATTACGTGGTCATTTTCCTCAGGCAAGTTTGGTAACCCTATCATGAAATGACAGACTATCATTTCAATGTTATGATTTTAGCTTGGCATCTGTTTATGTCGTTACTTGATATTATGAACCTTACAGGAAGCAGATGCTGCTGTCTCAATACTTGGGGAAATGGATGCATGGATCATTTGCCCCTTCTTCCTTCAAGGAGGGCGTTATACTATTGATGATGTGCATTATGTTGCAGATTCTGATAGGTATATCTTTGTGAACAACGTGTTTAATTTAATTTTTTCGAACTTCTAGAATCAGGGAAAATTCCCTTCAGAGAATGAAGATTGATAGTCTTCATCTTGAATATTGCAGTCTCGTTCCTGCAGGAGAGACAGAGTTTGCTAAAGATGCATCCTTTGGATATAAATCCTCAAATCTCCGTGAGGTCTGAATTCATCTGACAAGAGAATCATCTATATATAATTTGACTTTCTAAGAAATTGTTACCATCAAACAAATTTGATATGATTCCAGTGGGTTGAGGAGAAAACAGTTGGCGGCATTCCTGCTAACAGCGTTCAGTCGATCTCAATCCAGCTTTTAAGAAAAGGTGGCCCTGATGCAGTGTGTGAGTTCTTATGCAATTTAAAGAAGGTAAAATTTTCAAGCAGATTTTATGATGACTTGCTTTCAGTGAACTTTACTGGTCTTCATAATTTTGGAATCTGTTAGTCCCAGTTGTGTAGTCTTACCTCTATCTCCATTTCATATGTAAATCAGGGGTCTGCATGTATTGTCAACGCAGCTAGTGAAAGAGACATGGCTGTATTTGCAGCGGGGATGATCCAGGTAAGCCGCCCAATTCTTCCTCCAGTCTTCCTTCTTTTTTTAGGCATATTCAATTAGAGGATACATTTCTTTTTCTCTTATATTTTTGGTCCCTTCTTTTGATTGAACATTATTTTTGGCAGGCAGAACTGAAAGGGAGATCCTTTTTATGCCGCACTGCTGCTAGCTTTGTGTCTGCTCTAATAGGGATTATTCCAAAAGATCCTGTTTTGCCGAAAGATTTTGCATCGGACAAAGAAAGCAGTGGTGCGCTAATAGTTGTAGGCTCATATGTACCGAAAACAACAAAGCAGGTTAGCTTTATCTACTAACACTAATTTCTTTCTTATGTTTTCAATGAAACAAAGTTAAAGAGTCCTGAGTCCTTTTTCTTCTTCAAACTAACAGGTTGAGGAACTTCAATCACAACATAAGCAGAATTTAAGGAGCATCGAGGTAAATGAAGTAGATGTAGTGATACTTATTAGTATTTCCCACATGTTATGCATGATATTTTTGCTAAGTTCTAGCTATGATCAACAGATCTCTGTAGAAAAAGTTGCTCTTAAATCTTCCGAAGTGAGAGATGAAGAAATCAGAAGAGCATTTGAGATGGCCGATGCTTTCCTTCGGGCTGGCAGGGAGACTCTGATTATGAGCAGTCGTGAACTCATAACTGGGAAAAGTTGTTTCTCTATTCCAAATCTTTATATCTTTTTTGTCATTGGTATAAAGTCATGACTGAGGAATATCATCATTAACGGGTCTGATATTCACTTGACAGCATCTTCGGAAAGTCTTGATATTAACAGCAAAGTGAGCTCTGCTCTGGTTGAAGTAGTGAGCCAGATAACTACCAGACCTCGTTATATTCTTGCTAAGGTATTTTGGCAAGCATTTGTTGCTTCTATATTCAGTTTTCCATCTCATAAACTGTTTAACACAATTTGTCAATGCACAATTAATGATTGCAACTGTCTTTGGTCCAGTATCTTTCGATTTTTTTTGACACTGTAACGTCCTTGTTTAGGGTGGAATTACATCATCAGACACAGCAACAAAAGCACTTAAAGCTAGACGTGCACTTGTGATTGGTCAAGCCCTTGCTGGTGTTCCAGTATGGAAGTTAGGTCCAGAAAGCAGACATCCCGGAGTCCCCTACATTGTCTTCCCAGGTAAATCTTAATTTGTGTTCAAACCATTCTACTGAATATAAATAGGTATTCTTAATGAACTCTTTTTCCCCATATGTAACAGGTAATGTTGGCAACAGCACATCTCTTGCAGAAGTTGTGAAGTCCTGGTCAGTTGTAGCTGGAAGGTCAACAAAAGAGCTGCTTCTTGTGAGTATACCTCTCGTTCTCTAGCCTCAATTTTCTCTTCATATATTGATGTTGTGTTTCTATGTAAAATAGAACGCAGAAAAAGGTGGATATGCAGTTGGAGCATTTAACGTGTATAACCTGGAAGGAGTAGAAGCTGTGATAGCAGCTGCAGAGGAAGAAAACAGTCCTGCCATATTGCAGGTTAGTGTTCTGACTAAAAGTGGATTTATGATACATCAAAGAGTTCCATATGAGAAATATGAGTCACAATAGCAACCAAAGAATAACATTCTATTCTGAATTGTTCAAGAATGTCCGACACAAAATGAAATGAAAGCTGAGCTTCTTTTTTTTGCTTTGTTTTGACTACGCTTTTAGGTCCATCCAGGTGCCTTCAGGCAAGGAGGCATTCTCTTGGTTTCATGTTGCATCTCCGCAGCTGAACAAGCCAGGGTAAGTGGGTTTTGTGACTGTATTTTAATTCTGCATTAGATTTAGAAACATACCTTTATTTTAGCAGTCATGTATTTTTGAACTCGCTATGCAGCTTTCATTTGTGGTTTTTCCGGAATAGACATTGAAATCAAAACTTTAGTGCTGATGCTAAATACCCAATGCAAGGGTTTGACACTGAACTCCCTGATTAATATGCACAATGTGGCAGGTTCCAATATCCGTACA
The DNA here is from genome assembly GCA_018361395.1 of Boechera stricta. Classification (NCBI taxonomy): domain Eukaryota; kingdom Viridiplantae; phylum Streptophyta; class Magnoliopsida; order Brassicales; family Brassicaceae; genus Boechera; species Boechera stricta. Next base: position 2,199,601 of record CM031539.1, on the reverse strand, counting down.
CTTTGACCATGGAACTACAAAGCATGAGCTATTAGAAGCTCTTGAGCTAGTAAGTTTGAGATCTCTATCACTTATGTTCAATCTCTTTGTCCTTTTTTACTTATTCCTATATTGAAAAATTCATACTGAATTGATTTCGTGCAGGGATTTGATTCAGTGATGGTAGATGGTTCTCATCTTTCCTTCACAGAAAATTTATCTTACACGAAATCCATAACAGAGTTGGCTCGTTCCAAAAACATTATGGTGGAAGCTGAACTAGGTCGACTTTCAGGAACAGAGGATGGCTTGACTGTTGAAGACTATGAAGCAAAGCTCACCAACGTTGACCAGGTCCTTGTTGTTTTTAAGCGCCGATAAATCCAGTCTCTCACCTAACAATTTATGTCTGCTAAACCAAACTACAATTACTTTTTATGAGTTTTTTCAGGCTCAGGAATTTATGGAAACTGGTATAGATGCTTTGGCTGTGTGTATAGGAAATGTCCATGGAAAATACCCCGAGTCCGGCCCAAACCTCAAGCTTGACTTACTTAAGGTTAATTATATTCTTGTGCTGAGTGAAGAAGTTCTATGATGTCTTGAGTTTGTGTCATTCTTATTCTAACTGATCGCCATGTATATATAGGAACTGCACGCCTTAAGCTCGAGGAAAGGCGTCTTTCTTGTTCTTCACGGAGCCTCCGGTTTGTCTGAGAAGCTTATCAAGGTGTGAGTCTACCATGTTTGAAAGTTTCTTGTTTGGTGATAGAAAAATAATTAAATCAGGGCCAAAGTTTCCCTTTTGATCGAGATTTTGGTATGGATATAACCGGGCTATGAAAAATTGTATGAGATCAGGAATGCATTGAGAATGGAGTGAGGAAGTTCAACGTGAACACAGAAGTAAGGAAGGCTTACATGGAAGCTCTTAGCTCCGAGAAGAAGACCGACCTTGTTGATGTCATGTCGGCAACAAAAGCAGCCATGAAAGCTGTGATTGCCGAAAAGATCCGTCTCTTTGGCTCTGCCGGAAAAGCTTAAGTTGTTGATGAACAATGTCCGTCAATTTGTTTAGTACAGTTGTACATCACATCCAAAGAATAAAGAAAAAAGAACCATCATATCACATCCAAAGAAGAAGAATGCATTGTATGCAAATGCACTGTTGTTGGAAATAAAGAAAACATTTCTAGTATTGTTCGACTATTGCTTTTTCTTTCTTCAGTGAAATATATAGAAAATGAAATTTCTTTTATGGCCAAATACTAAATTGTTGTGCTTGGATAATAAAACAACTAATTATTCATGGCTATCAATTCGGGTGGATTTTTGTCACTGTGAAACTACGGCGACAACGAAGGATACGGTGGAGGAAGAGATAAAATGAGAATCTCAGGTTACGGAATTTTAATTCTCTCTGTACTCGTTTTCTATTTCTTCGAACTTAGCGCTCACGCTCGTCCCGTTGATCTCAATAGCGGCGGCGATGATAACGGAGTCGGAGAGTCCTCTGATTTCGATGAGTTTGGGGAATCCGAACCTAAGTCCGAAGAGGAGCTTGAACCCGGTTCGTGGCGACCGATCTTAGAGCCAGATGACACCACCGTCCAGGCCGCGTCGCCGCAGTACTACTCCGGCCTTAAAAAAATTCTAACGGCGGCGAGTGAGGGAAATTTTAGGTTAACGGAGGAAGCAGTGGATGAGATAGAGGCTGCTTCTTCAGCTGGAGATCCGCACGCGCAGTCGATAATGGGTTTCGTTTACGGGATAGGAATGATGAGGGAGAAGAGCAAAAGCAAATCGTTTCTTCACCATAATTTCGCAGCTGCGGGAGGTAATATGCAGTCGAAGATGGCTCTTGCGTTCACGTATTTGCGACAAGATGTAAGTAAGATGGAACTTTGATTTGTTTGCTCTTTATGATTAGATGAATTTGCATTTAGATAAACAACCATTACCTTTAAGCTACATAGGTTATTATATTGTTGATCGTTTAGTGTTTCTCAAACAACTGGAAACAGAATTGAGTCCAAATCTGATGACACTAATTCGCAAAAGAAGACATCTTTAAGCTTTTGGAGTTATCGAACGTTCTTTCTAACTGAGTTTGTAATTGACTTGCCATTTTGTTATAGATGCATGATAAAGCTGTCCAATTATATGCTGAATTAGCAGAGACGGCTGTCAATAGTTTTCTGATCTCAAAGGATTCTCCGGTGGTTGAACCAACTAGAATTCACACCGGAACTGAAGAAAACAAAGGTGCTCTAAGGAAATCCCGTGGCGAGGAGGATGAAGATTTCCAGATCTTGGAATACCAGGCACATAAAGGGAATGCTAATGCCATGTACAAAATTGGACTGTTCTACTACTTTGGCCTGCGAGGATTAAGACGTGATCACACCAAGGCATTGCACTGGTTTTTGAAAGCAGTAGAAAAAGGAGAGCCGAGGTCAATGGAACTTCTAGGGGAGATATATGCTCGAGGAGCTGGTTTTGAAAGAAATTATACCAAGGCACTTGAATGGCTTACACTTGCTGCAAAAGAAGGTCTTTATTCAGCATTTAATGGAATTGGCTACCTATATGTCAAAAGTTATGGAGTAGATAAGAAAAACTACACTAAGGTAAATTCTCTTTATGGTCCCAAAATTCCCAGGCTTGTTTGTTGATTTAGCAGGTATTATTTAATCATAAAGGAACCGAGACAATAAGGGGAAAGATTGTCAAACATTATAGATTAGCCTAACATTCCATTGATATATATGCCTTCAAATGCAGGCAAGAGAATATTTTGAGAAGGCTGTCGACAATGACGACCCCAGTGGGCATTATAACCTTGGAGTTTTGTATCTTAAAGGCATCGGAGTCAAAAGGGATGTGAGGCAGGCAACAAAATACTTCTTTTTTGCTGCAAATGCTGGACAACCAAAGGCTTTCTATCAACTCGCCAAGATGTTCCATACTGGAGTTGGGCTTAAGAAGAACCTGGAAATGGTAATTATATTTAGATTTCTGAGACTTTTCTGCCTAAACATGTATGCTAGATAAAATGGCTTTCAGATACATGAAGTCTTAAAGGAAACGAAACTCAAAAAATAAAATTGCTATCTAAAGTTCAGAAATTAACTCACTGTTTTTTTGGTTATGTGAAATCTCATTACCAAAAGATGTTACTTGCACAAGGAATGTGGGAAGCTCTATTTCATTGTTGATGCTGTTGATAGCTCCTTATCAGTATTATGATGTCTGACCAGAGGTTGTATTTATTAATGTTGAGGTACTAGTGATGTCTATAACTGTCCGTACATTAAGGCATCAGGGTGCCATATAGTACTTGTTTGTGTTGATGGTATTCTGTTTGTTATTTTTTCACTTTCTCCTTTTATATTTTTAGGAATTTGCTTTGAGCACTTTGGAGACATTTCCAGCCTTTTTGAAAGCATTTGTGATTTAATTGCTTGTTCACGTTCCTCACAATTTGGTTGCAGGCGACTTCATTTTATAAGTTAGTAGCAGAAAGGGGACCGTGGAGTTCTCTCTCTAGATGGGCTCTTGAAGCTTACTTAAAAGGTGATGTGGGTAAGGCTTTGATCTTGTACTCAAGAATGGCAGAGATGGGTTATGAAATAGCACAAAGTAACGCTGCCTGGATCCTCGATAAATACGGTGAAAGAAGCATGTGCATGGGAGTATCTGGGTCTTGCACAGACAAGGAGAGACATGAGCGGGCTCATTCTTTGTGGTGGCGTGCCTCTGAACAAGGCAATGAACATGCTGCTCTGCTTATTGGAGATGCATATTACTATGGCCATGTAAGTTTTCCTCGTATTTGAAATTAGATCATGAAACTGATAAGATAAGACATGTTACAATGGCTGAATTAGATGTGAATCATCTAGAAAAAAACTTAAGACTTATCGCCTGATTCTCTCTTTTGCTTGTTCTTTGATCTCTTATAAGGGAACCGAGAGAGATTTTGTGCGTGCGGCTGAAGCATACATGCATGCTAAATCACAGTCAAACGCTCAAGCAATGTTCAACCTCGGTTACATGCATGAACATGGACAAGGACTTCCCTTTGATCTCCATTTAGCAAAACGTTACTATGATCAAGCCCTTCAGAGCGATGCAAACGTTACTATGCAATGCACCTGTTGTAGGAAATAAAGAAAACATTTTTAGTATTGTTTAACTTGCTTTTTCTTTCTTCAATGAAACTTGCTTTTTCTTTTATGGCCGAATATTAAATTGCTGTGATGGGATAAAACAACTAATTATTCATGGCTATCATTTCGGGTGGATTTTATCTCCTTTACATACATATATAATCCTCGCAATCTTCGCCGTTTATCTTCTTCTCGTTCCCCGATCAAAATTTCCAAACTCTCACACACATTCTCTTCATTGGGATTCAAATTCTTCTTTCTTTCTTTTTCGTGTCGTTTTTTTCACAACTCTTTAAGTATTTATCTTTACGAGTTGTTTCATTCCTATCCACTGATGTCTACTTCTTTGTAATGGAGTTTGCTTCGTTTCTAAAGCTTTCGAGTCAAACTGATGGTTTTGGATGTGGGATCTTCGTTTTTGGTTGCTTCTCTCAGTTTTTCAATCTCGTCTTTCTCTGCTGCTTGCTTCTTTTGGGACTAAAGTTTCTATTTTTCAAGGGTTCTTCATTGTTTGTGCAGTTTTTAGAGAAGATCCATCGAATTTCTCCGAAGATTGAGTGTTGCAACTCCTTTGATCGAGAACATAAGGACTGCAACAACAACAGTAACAATGGGTTCGTTTCAAAAGCTAATTCGGTTGATGGATTGGATCAGAAGAAACCCATCATTTTACACTGGAGTTCTGATTCAGCTGATGGGTTGAGCTGCGAGAACTGTGATCTTCTTCATCTACGTGATGGGCTTGATCACATCAAGAACAGAGACAGTACTGTGGCGTTATCGGGGACAGAGTTCGACGAGAAAAGTGATCATGGCGAAGAAGAGGAAAGCGAGGACGAAGAGTCACGGTCTCGGAGTGATGAAGGCCAGGTGTTCGACGTTATTACTCTGAGAAAAATGGTGAAAAGAGAGAGGAAACGTGGAGATTGTATGAAATTAGAACTGGAGAAGGAGAGAAGAGCAGCTGAATCAGCTGCGGAAGAAGCCATGGCTATGCTTCTGAAGCTACGGATGGAGAAAAGCGTTGTGGAGATGGAGGCAAAACAATACAAGAGAGTTGCCGAACAGAAGCAAATATATGATCAAGAAGTGATTCATTCATTACAGTGGATGTTGATGAAGCTCGATGACGGCGAGAAGATTCAAGACTAACAAGTAACAACTCTTTGATCCTCAACTTCACATTTTACCCCACAGAAAAAAAAAACTCTGAGATCCTCTGTTTGTAACTTTGTATTTATGCACATATATATAAATAAACAAGAATTAAACATATATTCGATTTCGATTCGACCAAGCATTTCACCAAATTAATCTACAAACCGAACCGAAAATTTGATTTGATGTACTGTACTTACGTGGCGGGTGATTATTGGATTTATGACACGATTCGACGTGGCAATTTTATAGACTCACTGAAATGACGAAATACCCCTTTCATCTTCATTCTTGATTTCTTTCTTTCGTCATCCTTATGAAATCGATCTGATCACTGTGAAACTACGGCGACGACGAAGGATACGGTGGAGGAAGAGATAAAATGAGAATCTCAGGTTACGGAATCTTAATTCACTCTGTACTCGTTTTCTATTTCTTCGAACTTAGCGTTCACGCTCGTCCCGTTGTTCTGGTCCTCTCCAATGACGATCTCAATAGCGGCGGCGATGATAACGGAGTCGGAGAGTCCTCTGATTTCGATGAGTTTGGGGAATCCGAACCTAAGTCCGAAGAGGAGCTTGACCCCGGTTCGTGGCGACCGATCCTCGAGCCAGATGACTCCACCGTCCAGGCCGCGTCGCCGCAGTACTACTCCGGCCTTAAAAAAATTTTAACGGCGGCGAGTGAGGGAAATTTGAGGTTAATGGAAGACGCAGTGGATGAGATAGAGGCTGCTTCTTCAGCTGGAGATCCGCACGCGCAATCGATAATGGGTTTCGTTTACGGGATAGGAATGATGAGGGAGAAGAGCAAAAGCAAATCGTTTCTTCACCATACTTTCGCAACTGGGGGAGGTAATATGCAGTCGAAGATGGCTCTTGCGTTCACGTATTTGCGACAAGATGTAAGTAAGATGGAACTTTGATTTGTTTGCTCTTTATGATTAGATGAATTTGCATTTAGATAAACAACCATTACGTTTAAGCTACATAGGTTATTGTATTGTTGATCGTTCAGTGTTTCTCAAACAACTGGAAACAGAATTGAGTCCAAATCTGATGACACTAATCCACAAAAGAAGACATCTTTAAGCTTTCTTTTGAGTTATCAAACGTTTTTTCTAACTGAGTTTGTAATTGACTTGCCATTTTGTTACAGATGCATGATAAAGCTGTCCAATTATATGCTGAATTAGCAGAGACGGCTGTCAATAGTTTTCTGATCTCAAAGGATTCTCCGGTGGTTGAACCAACTAGAATTCATACCGGAACTGAAGAAAACAAAGGTGCTCTAAGGAAATCCCGTGGCGAGGAGGATGAAGATTTTCAGATATTGGAATACCAGGCACATAAAGGGAATGCTAATGCCATGTACAAAATTGGATTGTTCTACTACTTTGGCCTGCGAGGATTAAGACGTGATCACACCAAGGCATTGCACTGGTTTTTGAAAGCAGTGGAAAAAGGAGAGCCGAGGTCAATGGAACTTCTAGGGGAGATATATGCTCGAGGAGCTGGTGTTGAAAGAAATTATACCAAGGCACTTGAATGGCTTACACTTGCTGCAAAAGAAGGTCTCTATTCAGCATTTAATGGAATTGGCTACTTGTATGTCAAAGGTTATGGAGTAGATAAGAAAAACTACACTAAGGTAAATTCTCTTTGTGGTCTCATAGTTCCCAGGCTTATTTGTTGGTTTAGCAGGAATTATTTAATCATAAAGGAACCGAGACAATAAGGGGAAATATCGTAAAACATTATAGATTAGTCTTACATTCCATTGATATATATGCCTTCAAATGCAGGCAAGAGAATATTTTGAGAAGGCTGTCGACAATGACGACCCCAGTGGGCATTATAACCTTGGAGTTTTGTATCTTAAAGGCATCGGAGTCAAAAGGGATGTGAGGCAGGCAACAAAATACTTTTTTGTTGCTGCAAATGCTGGACAACCAAAGGCTTTCTATCAACTCGCCAAGATGTTCCATACTGGAGTTGGGCTTAAGAAGAACCTGGAAATGGTAATTATATTTAGATGTTCCAGATAAAATGGCTTTTAGATACATAAAGTCTTAAAGGAAACGAAACTCAAAAAAAAAAATGGCTATCTAAAGTTCAGAAAATTAACTCACTGTTTTTTTGGTTATGTGAAATCTCATTACCAAAAGATGTTACTTGTTGATGCTTACCAAAAAATGTGGGAAGCTCTGTTTCATTGTTGATGCTATTGATAGCTCATTAACAGTATTATGATGTCTGACCAGAGGTTGTATTTATTAATGTTGAGGTACGAGTGATGTCTATAACTGTCCGTACATTAAGGCATCAGGGTGCCATATAGTACTTGTTTGTGTTGATGGTATTCTGTTTGTTATTTTTTCACTTTCTCCTTTTATATTTTTAGGAATTTGCTTTGAGCACTTTGGAGACATTTCCAGCCTTTTTGAAAGCATTTGTGATTTAATTGCTTGTTCACGTTCCTCACAATTTGGTTGCAGGCGACTTCATTTTATAAGTTAGTAGCAGAAAGGGGACCGTGGAGTTCTCTCTCTAGATTGGCTCTTGAAGCTTACTTAAAAGGTGATGTGGGTAAGGCTTTGATCTTGTACTCAAGAATGGCAGAGATGGGTTATGAAATAGCACAAAGTAACGCTGCCTGGATTCTCGATAAATACGGTGAAAGAAGCATGTGCATGGGAGTATCTGGGTCTTGCACAGACAAGGAGAGACATGAGCGGGCTCATTCTTTGTGGTGGCGTGCCTCTGAACAAGGCAATGAACATGCTGCTCTGCTTATTGGAGATGCATATTACTATGGCCATGTAAGTTTTCCTCGTATTTGAAATTAGATCATGAAACTGATAAGATAAGACATGTTAAAATGGCTGAATTAGATGTGAATCATCTAGAAAAAAACTTAAGACTTATCGCCTGATTCTCTCTTTTGCTTGTTCTTTGATCTCTTATAAGGGAACCGAGAGAGATTTTGTGCGTGCGGCTGAAGCATACATGCATGCTAAATCACAGTCAAACCCGCAAGCAATGTTCAACCTCGGTTACATGCATGAACATGGACAAGGACTTCCCTTTGATCTCCATTTAGCAAAACGTTACTATGATCAAGCCCTTCAGAGCGATCCAACCGCAAGATTGCCAGTTACACTTGCTCTTGCTAGTTTATGGCTCCGTAGAAACTATGCTGATACCGTCCTGGTAAAATCTAAAAACCCTTCTTTTTTCATTCCTATACTAATAGTTTGATGCAATTGAAAGAGATAAAGAATGACAAAAGAAGATATACGTTTTTTTAAGGTGAGAGTTGTGGATTCATTACCAGAAGTGTATCCAAAGGTAGAGACTTGGATAGAGAATGTGGTGTTTGAAGAAGGTAATGCAACAATACTTACACTCTTTGTCTGTCTCATTACAATTCTCTATCTCCGGGAAAGACAACGTAGACAAGTCGTTGTCGCCGATCAAGTGGCTGCCGACGTGGCACAACCCGTCGATGCTGATGTGGCCCAACAGCTCGCTGCGTTCCCACGGTAATCAAGTGATAATCGTCTTCTTCATTGTAATAGCAAAGAATAATCGTTTTTGGGTGTTTTATTATTTTGATGTACAGTTTAGAAATTATAAACTTTACTTGGAACCAAAATTTGTGATGTTGTGTATGTAGGGCCTATATGTTGCTTATAGATATGGCCATTTACGTTATATTAACCAAATTTAAAGCTCAGTGAATCTTCTATGCCTCTGAACTTAAAGATGTTGTCCTTTGTTTTTGAATTTGAACTAGCCGAGAAAAGTCTTTTGTTTTTGAATTTGAACAAGCCGATAAAAAGTTACATCTTATATACCATGCGTGTTTATCAGATATAGAACTTCAATAGTGTTTACGTTATATTTACCATGCGTGCTTATAATAATATAGACTTCAATCGTGTTTGCTTATATAGTTACTAAATATACTTTCATGAAGTTCATCGTCAAGTACTAATAGTATAATTTCTTAAAATAAATTTTGATTTAACATGTAGATAAAATATACAACCAAATAAACGATGAAGGCTTAAATGTGTACACATTTCCAACACCAATAACCTTTTTAACAGTTGTGTATATTAATTAAATCATACTGATATAATTAAAGTATTAAAAATAGGTAATTAGTAGAATGTGTAGTCAATTTGTTTTGAAGAGTGTGAAGAATGACAAGCATTCCAAGAAGAGAATCTATCGGAGGAAGGGAGACGTGGGACCTACTTTAAGCATCGACGACTAAAGCACATCCACAAGATCGGCGTAGTAATTAGGATATGCGTCGAATCGGTCAAGAAAATTAACTATAGTCTTCTTAGTTTTTTTTTACACATTATTCATTAATAAAATGTGATATTAATCCGTACCAAATTTTACCTTATTTCTTTTCCTTTTTATAGCCGTTAGTCCAAATCGAATGTTGCAAATCTTTATACAAACATTTTTATTTCGAGTTATAGATAGATGTTAGATTAGATTGGAGATCTCTTTTTTTTTTGGAAGGACGAGTTTTTATGATTAGAACAAAAAACTTAGGATGGTTTAGTTTAAACTCAAAAATGTTGTTGACATACTTAAAATACTAGGGAGAATGATTTCACTTGATAACGAATATGAAGAGTTGAAAACTTGATAATGAAAGGACAGTTACATTATTTTGACTGTGTAAAAAAGAAGAAAAGCTATTACGCACTAACTCTAGTCTGACAGTCTCGAGAAATGTGGTAACATTTGCCATTATTACATTCCCCAAATTCTCCTATTTTTTTAAAAAAATATTTTCTTTGTGCAACTTTTTTTCTTAAAATTCCATAAAAAGCATTGTGAAGTAAGTAACAAGAAGTTGATTGATTCAGTCTCTCACTCTTGCTCAGTAGAGCTCCATCAATGGCTTCAATCAACTTCTTCCACTTTGCTTTTCTTCTTCTCCTCTCTCACGCTTCAGGTTTTCTATACATTCCCAACTAGATCTCTTTAGTTTCTGTAATTTTCTAGTCTTTGCTTCAACCTCGTCGATATATGCATTAAAAAATACATAAATCTGGGTTCGAAAATATTCTGTCGTTGTTTAAAAATGCAGTTTTAATAGATTTAGAGATATTTAAGCTGCATATTTTTTTTTTTAATAAGACTAGCGTTGTTGTTTCTTTGTGAGCAGCTTCAACAGTAATCTTCTACAACAAATGCAAACACCCAGTGTGGCCAGGAATCCAACCCAGCGCCGGTCAAAACTTACTCGCCGGCGGTGGTTTTAAGCTTCCAGCTAACAAAGCCCACACTCTTCAACTCCCACCACTTTGGTCCGGTCGCTTCTGGGGTCGCCACGGCTGCTCCTTCGACAGATCTGGCCGTGGTCGTTGCGCAACCGGAGATTGCGGCGGTTCTCTCTCCTGCAACGGTGCCGGCGGTTCACCTCCGGCTACTCTCGCCGAAATCACCCTCGGTCCTGAGCTAGACTTTTATGACGTCAGCCTCGTCGACGGGTCTGTAAATCTTACATCAAATTTGCTTTCTGTTTTTTTTTTCTCTCTCACTAATTTGCTTCTTTTCGTATGTTTGTTTGTAATGACAGTTATAATCTGGCGATGTCGATAATGCCGGTGAAGGGTTCAGGTAAATGTAGCTACGCTGGTTGTGTAAGCGATCTAAACCAGATGTGTCCGGTTGGGTTACAAGTCCGGTCACGTAACGGGAAACGGGTAGTAGCCTGTAAAAGTGCTTGCTCTGCTTTCAATTCACCACAGTACTGTTGCACCGGCTTGTTCGGTAACCCACAATCTTGCAAACCAACGGCTTACTCCAAAATCTTCAAAGTCGCTTGCCCTAAAGCTTATTCTTACGCTTACGATGACCCAACCAGCATCGCCACATGTTCAAAGGCTAACTACATCGTCACCTTTTGCCCTCACCATCGCCATTAAATTAGCCAGAAAAGAAGAAGAAGCATTTCTCTATTAGCAACAGAATCTTGTTATGTTTCGAAATCTTAAGTTTCTATCTCTGCATGTGTAACACTAAATGCAAATCCTATTATCAGTATCAATGGAACTCAAAGTGATGTGTTTTGTCATTATGTGAGTGTAAATCTCTCTATAGTCTAGCAACCAGAATAACATTTTAAATAAAATTTTAAGACTCGTATCCACTAACATCAGTGAGAGTCATCAACTCATCAACCAAAGGAAGGAGACAGGGAGGGACGAGAAAGTAATTGCGTGGTTTTGCGAGTTCATGAAAGGAGGTGGTTGCAAAGAATCATTTACGGCTTTTGAAGATTGCGTGGAGGAAACTGATAGTATCGTTAAGAGTAGTGTACCGAACACTTCCCAATGCTGATCAAATGTGTGGATGCTCACTCTGATTACTATCCAGCCCATTATCGCGCTGGGGGGAATCTGCTGTGCAACAGTTGGCCAAGGAGGTCGAAGCCTTCGTCCTCTCGAAACAGGAACTGGCTGCGAGTGCGAGGAAGCAAGCCGAAAGATGATTAAGAGGATTTTGGTAATTTTCTTGTTTACTAAAATATCAATATTGGATTTGGGGATAATATTGGTCATTGTCACTAGACGTGCTTAGCCTCCACTCCAAAACAATAGTAACTTAAATAAAGTGATGTTGGGTTTTTGTTTTAAAATGTTAACAAAACAAAGATGCTCAAAACAATTAATAAAAAAAACAACAACATGAATGGGGTAAACAAGACCCTCAAAATCTAGCGTCATCAACGATCCGTGAGTTTTAAAACTAAACTAGAATCTATCCCGTGCTATAGCGCGGATTGAGTTTTTTAGATTTAAGTTTTATTCAAAAGTTTTGATTATAGTATTGCAATGATTTTAATATTTAAATAATAATTTTGAGTTATGTTATTATTTTTCATTCAACAAATTAAATGTTATTTCTATAAATGTATTCTCCAAAAAGATATTACGAATTTTTGAATATTTCTTAGTCGAAAGATTGATATCCTGAAAGATCACGATTTAATTATGTTTTTAAAGTGCTAATTAAATTTACAGTTATAACCTTAAAAAGTAAATTAGCAAATGGTCTTAATACTAATGGCATAAAAAAATAAATATTAACATATTAATTTTATTTTTTTATTTGTACTTTCCAAATAATAGTAAGGAGATATGACTGAAACCGTTCTTCTTTGTTACACTCTTTGCAATGTCACGCGCATTTCAACTATCCATGTTATTTGTATCACACAACAAAAAACGATTAAGCATTTCATCAAACGAAGTTCGTTTAAGGGTTAACTCTTTTGTTGACATGAATTGCAAGATTATTGCTATCGTTTGCCATATATAATAATATTAAACCATGTTGCGATAAAAATCACCAAAAAAACAAAATCCTCGAATGATATTTTTGGTTATAACAAATCTCTGGCTGTATGAGTCGCTACCGAGAGAACTAAAACCCTTTATTCTCTTAGCATATAAATAAATGTTTGTAATCGTTTTCTCTTAATATCATTCAAAAAAATTATTGAGATTACTCCTAATTAGTTGGTTGTAAATAATGATGTATTTAGCTACTCCATATAACAACGAATTCAATCCTTATATAATTAAAGACCTATTCGTGTATATATAATTTGGAATATCAATAGATTAGTTAATACATAGTATGAGAGCGAGGAAAATATCGATAACCCTAGAAAATTCGTTCGTCTCTTTCAACCTCTCTAATTGTCCTCTTTCTGTTACTTTATTGACCGGCTGAATCGCCGATTTCCATAAGAACCGGTTTCACAACTGAGAGTTCATCAAGAAGCGGTGGCGAACGCTACTGTAGAACTAGGTGGCGAGGTTGCTCTACGCCTTATTCCCGCCCAAAGTGGGAGATATGTCAACTGATCAACCAAAGGAATTAGGCGACCAAAAGAAGGATGAGGAAATAGAATTTCGGTTTTGCGAGTTCATTAAAGAAGGTGGTTGCAAAGAATCATTTAAGGCTTTGAAAGATTGCGTGGATGAAGGTCATAGTTACACTATTAAGTGTAAGGAACTCTTTCCAAGGCTGAACAAGTGTATGCATGCTCACTCTGACTACTATGATCAGTCGATTCTCGCTCTTTCTGAAAGCTTCTGAAGAAGTGTTTTTAGGAAGGAGATCGTAGCCTTCGCCTTATCGAAAAAGGAGGCGGCTGCGGGGAAGCAAGCTGAGGGAGTGAGGGCTGACTGAGAGAATTTAGGTAATTTTTCTTGTTTATGGGAATATCGATATTGGATTTGGGGATAATAATATTCATATAAATTGTATGTTCTTTACACGATTTACCACTAGAGATCAAGCCTAATGTATAAAAAAATCATATGCTAATCAAACGACGATTTCAACACAAAAGAAAGTCTCAACCCTTTTAGGTCACTCATAAGCTAATCAAAAGAAGTAAGTGTAAACAGAGTTTTTCAATCATTAGTTTCTGGGATAAAATGACGAGGCCTCCTAATCAGATGCTGAGATGAACGTTGATATTTTTTTACTAAGAGTCTGCGTTGAGTATGTTGAGGATAGATAATGCTCGATATATCTCAGTTATGTTTATTTTTTTAATTACAAAAATATTATTTTCAGTCAAAAAAACCATTTCCCTCCACCCCCATTGTCATCCATACTTGCATCATCATTTGATTTAAAACCACAAAAGAAAATATCATTTTTAATTCCATACACAAAATGCAACATTCTAGAATATATGTAATATTTCTCAAAGTTGATAACTCGTGATGAACTTAGTTATCCCAATTTTAAGGTGTATAATCAAATGCTAAACTACCTTTTTTGGTGGTTAAATGCTAAAATATTCAAGAAATTATTTGCTTTAAACAGTAACATAAAAACAATCAAGAAATTATTTGCTTTATCGTAGCCGTGATATCACTTTCCATAGGAGGAATAGAAACATGCAAAGTCATGTTTATGTTTGTAAAGGTTCTATACAATTTTTAAGAAAAAAATGACAAACAACGTTTAATAATTTTTTCAAAACTTGTACTTTAGTCTTTATTTAGTATCTAAAAAAAGTAGATGTTGGTAACGCCGCCGCGGTGGTTTTGGCGCCGTCAACACAACAGCGATTGCTATCATAGGGAGGAAGTTTTTGGTTGCAATTTATTAAAATCTCCAATAAAAGAATAAATTGGAAATCTATACTAATAAAAATAAGATTTAGAGACTCAAGAGAGCATCCACATCAGCAAAAATGAGATCTTCTAAAGATAGACACCTCACCAACTAAATAATCACAAATCAAAATAATAAAATTCATCATAAATCAAATTAATAAAATAATTAATCATATATATATTCATATCTCATTATTAGGCTTATTTTAAGGCATATTCTTGTGTCTTTACTTTCTAAACACCATGAATTTAAACTCCAAAATATTATAATAAATTTTATTTAGATTTAGTTATACTATATAAAAATCGAAAGAAATTATGAGATTTCAGAGAGATATTTTTCTATATTTTTCTGTATTTTAAAACGTTGAAAATCATAGATTTAGTTATAACTAAATTATATATTTTATTATCACCCAAAAATCTTAAAATATAATCTACTATTCATCTTAAAAAGAAATTATGAGATTTCAGAGAGACATTTTCTATATTTTTCTGTATTTTAAAACGTTGAAAATCAAAGATTTAGTTATAACTAAATTATATATTTCATTATCACCCAAAAATCTTAAAATATAATCTACTATTCATCTTAATTACACAAACAAAAAATCATAACTCATAAATCAGCCAATTCAAAGCATTTTGACCCACTTGAGTTCAAAGGTTTCAACTCTCTTTAAAGCTATAAAAAACGTATGCATCCATCATTCCCATATACCATTTATGATGATAGTGGAAGATAAGAGGTTTAAGTTTTAATTACTCATCACGATGATAGTAGAAGGTGAGAGGTTTAAGTTATAATTGGTCATGGTCCGTGTATTTGATTTTTTTCAATGAAAGTCGAATGAAACATCACACAGTAACATCTATTAACTCATTTACAAATCGCTAACATAAACTTTTTAGGTGTCTAAAACAACTTGAGCAACGTAAAGATGGAATAAAATTAATATCCAATTTCCACCAAAATATTTAATATGAAAGCTTAAAACTAAAATAAATTAAATAATAGACAATAATTACACCAATAATTGTCATTCTATATTGTCATATATCTATATATATATATATATATATAACAAACATTCTCATATTCCTACAAAAAAAAGGCATCACTATATCCCAAACAAATACTTCACATAAACATGGCAACACATGTTACAAAGACATCTTCCCAATCAAACTTTTGACAATCTTGAAGGCAATTTCTGCAATGATGAAGTCATGGTAAGACTAATTCATTTCACTTTGAAAATGGTAATATACTCATGGGAATGAAACAGCTTTTCATCGACACCAAGGTATTTATTGAGTTTACTAAATAAAAATATGCATATTATGATATAAACCTAATATGTAAAAAAAATTTGTAGTCAACAACGATGCATGGATTTATATCGGCCAACCAACTATTCCGATGTAAAGAGACCCTGAAACCAAACTCGATCTACAAGTTAAAAAAGTTTATGCTCAATCTTGCCAAAAAATGTTCAAAGTCGCAGCTCACAAATTCGACGTTTTATTCACTGACCAGACATCTTTGGTTGAAACAAATGAAAGCTTCCACAAAATAGACTGCCAACAATTTAGGCTACGCACCGTGCAAGTTTTGACACCAATAGTTGACCGAAACGATGAGTTTTTGGGTAAACATCTCTTGAAATCGAACAAAACACATACACAAAACTTATATATATTTTTGTATTGTAGATATCATCGGTCACATATACTTCATAAAAAGAGATAACCTACAAGATTCCACACCAAACGCTACACCTCCAATGGCCACTCCTGGTAGATCAAAGGGCATGGTGTTCTTACATGTGAAGATGGAAGAGTAAGATTTATTTATTTTCTATATACCTCACTAATATCTACAATTAAAAAAAACCTCTAACAAACTCTTACCAAACAGCGGCGAAATAGTTCGTGTGTATTTGAATTCTCATAAGAATTGAATCCTTTTCTGACGTCAACGAGGATAAAACATCTCCCAAATGTAGCAAATCAAATACGCGAAATATCCCAAATTGAGCAGACGATCTAATGAAAAACGATATGAAAAGCATCACACATCATAAAAAAAAAGCTCACATCAAACGCAACACGAACATGTACATTTACGAATTCAGCTTAGAGATCAAATAGGATTGGGAAAGAGAAAGAGTTTACGTACCAGCTCGATTCAGATAAGGACCAACCTAAACTTGAAAAATCTCTGGAGATGTGTAGAGAGGAGAGAGATCATTGGAAATAAATAAAGAGTGAAGAAGAAAGAGAGGGAAGAACCAAAACGAGCGTCTCACAAGAGTAAGCCCTCTTTTAATTTCGAGACAGATACATAGGAAACTCCTAATTTACTAAATTGCCATTTATTACGATTTTGCAATTTAATTGTTTCTTTTTCACCTGAATATTATTGTTTCAAGTATCATTTATAGATTAATTAATCGAATATATATAGGAAACGTAGACAAGTAGAAGCTGATGCTAGATTTCTTTAAATACACATTGAAAACAAACAAAACATTGCTTATATTTGTCAATTATTTGGAAAAAAGTTAAAAATATCTCTATTTTTTGTCATCAATTTAAATATATTTATTTCTACTAAAAAACAATTTAAATACATTGAAAAAAAACAGTTGCGAGAAAAATCGGGAAATGATAAAAAAAATGAAGGCAAAGAAATATTTTGAATTTTTGTATTCGTTGAGCTGTATTCTATATTAGTATATTTTACGTTTGGGTAAATTCGTGCTCTAACTTAGCAATTTGTAAGCTCGAAAAACTTTTGAGATATATTTTATTGGGCTTATATTAGGCCCATCTCTAAATTTCTTCGACTCGAGAGAATTGGAATACAAACATGCATACATTCGCATTTTGGATATTAAAGCGAGTATTGTGAATCATATACAACATATTCTCAAAAAACTTATAACTAATGCAGCTGAGTTAAAATATAAACTTAATTACGTTTTAATTATTTTTATTTAACTATATATATATAATATTAGGAGTTCACATTGTTTTTATATTTTATTGAATTCAGTCTTTATTATCAACTATTTATTTAACTAATATCTATTAAAAATATTTTAAAATAATGATCTAAATGTTGAAGTCTATATATTTAAATACCTAAAACGCTAATTCAAAATATACAAACAACCCGCACGTAGTATAAACATATTTTACGTAGTACGAACTAGCACCTAGTATATCATAAAGATGAAGTTAATTGATCAAAAATCACGTTGATCTCACTTAAAGTACGGAACTAAACCAGTCATTAACAAGGCTAAAACATAAACTCAACCGTCTGCTTCGATTAAGGATGAGATAATGATATTGATATTTGCATAGGGGGTTGAATGTGAAATACTAAAGTTTGAGATTCAATCGTAATTTTTAGAGAACTCTTGAGGGTCAAGTATTCAGTACAATAAGATAAAACAAAATAAAAAAACCGATAATTAAAAAGGACCCCACTACTACTAGTAAAACAATCACGCCGCGTAAAAGGATCGTGTATCGGACGCGTTGGCCGCGTTGGATTGAGACACATTTTCTTAGTCACTTAGGCACGTAGCATTTTTTATTTCCATTAATTACCCAGTCGAACTTTTGTTTAACGCATTAACAAAATAATAAAACAAAGGTACTAACACGATAGTATACTTGCAATTAAACAGTATTAACAAATCATAGTTTAAGACTAAATCAACTAACGGATAAAATAAAGACTTGTCTGTTTTAAGATTATTTAGTAATTAATAATTATGAAACCAAAAATAATACTGGAGTTTTGCCTTTGTTAGTCTTAAACAAATGCAATTTTCATGAAGGCACGTGACATTATATATTTATATTGCTTCTTGCCGTCTTCATTAAGTCATGTAACACGTGGAAAGACTGAGAGTAATTGAGTAACCTCCAGCCGTATAAAAATAATATTATTGACACATCAGATTACCATAAAAATTGATGTTTGATTAATTATACTCTGATTAAACATACATAGTGCTCGTTTTCGTACGGTATTATTAGTAACTAGTCCCAGACAACAGAAAAAATATCTATTACATTGTTTGATCTCTTATTCGTTATCAATATAAAAAGTTTGAGATAATTTAAATATACTGAAAAGTAGTATTATTAAAAGACAATACTTTGTGAAGGAAAAGAAAAAATAAAAAAAAAGACAATACTATGTTTGAGAGTTTATATATTTACATATGCAAAATAGACATACATATTTACTATAATAAATTAAGTCAAAAAAATTACTATAATAAACATTATTACTCTTTAATTAAAAAATAATAAAATAACTGATCACAATAAATGCTGTATTTCCAAACCAGATACTATGAATCCAAATAATCACGAGTATAAAAAAAGAGAAAAAGAATCCAGATATCAATTCTAATAAGAAGGGAAATGAAATACACAACAGATTCGATTCTAAAGTTTGTAATTAACAGCTATCCGAAAAAATACTCGATATCCGATATCTAAACTGGAACTGATCCGAAATATCCGAACTGAACCGAAACGAAATTTATCCGATTTTTTTTAGATATTTCTTAGATACCCGAACCCAAAAGATACAGAAGAGAATCTGAACCGAATTTTATAAATACCAGTATTTTTTTGCCTGTATCCAAATGACCGGATACTTGAATTACCCTACACGAAAAGGCATCTCTATCTATCTAGTAGTACATACCAAAAAGGTCTATAAAAGGCATCTCATCATCCTCCAATTGCTCCAAAACCCCTTATATATCTCGCTCTCTCTTAAGTTTCCCTTTTAACAAAAAAAAAAAAAAAATGGCAAGCGCAAATTCTGAAACCGCCAAACCCACGCCTGCATCGGTGGACATGGCTAATCCAGAGGAGCTTAAGAAGGTTTTCGACCAGTTTGATTCCAACGGCGACGGCAAGATCTCGGTCCTCGAACTCGGCGGTGTGTTTAAGGCTATGGGGACTTCCTACACGGAGACGGAACTCAACCGCGTTCTAGAGGAAGTCGATACAGATCGCGACGGTTACATCAACCTAGACGAGTTCTCTACTCTCTGTCGTTCATCTTCCTCCGCCGCAGAGATCCGTGACGCTTTCGATCTCTACGATCAGGACAAAAACGGACTGATCTCCGCCGCTGAGCTTCACCAGGTTCTTAACCGCCTTGGGATGTCTTGTTCTGTTGAAGACTGTACTCGTATGATCGGACCTGTGGATGCTGACGGCGATGGTAATGTCAATTTCGAAGAGTTTCAGAAGATGATGACGTCGTCCTCCCTCATCAACAGCAGCGGATCTGCTCCCGCTGCGGCTAATGGAGGTTCGACCTAGGGTTTGGTTATTAGATCTGGATTCTCTGGAAATGGATATGAAATTGGGAATAATAGCTATGGCTTAGGTACTCGTTTAAATGTGATCTATCAGTCTAACTTCAATTAGTTTGGTGGAGATTTTATTAGATCTGAATATTTTGGATATATATCGTTGCTCTCTGTTCAAACAAATTTGGGTTGCTAATTCCTTTACTCTGCATTCTCGATTCTCTCAATCAGTTTCGAATACGAAATCATCGTCTTGAATACATCAATCTTAGTTTATATATCCATGACTACGTTTTTAAGACTTGAATACGTTTTTTTATAATCTGGTTTCCAATGAATTAAAATACTCTCTCCTGCTACGAACCAACGTCGTAATGAATGCTGAAATTGAAGGGCTCGATTGACGCGTAACTTGAGATAATATTCGTTTCCTTGCCCTGTTAGGCTATTTTCGGGTGTAGAAATGAAAGTGGTAAGTATTTTAAGAAACAAATGTGTGATTAAATAAGGCAACTAGTCTAGTCCTCGTGAAAAGAGGAGATGGAATCCTATGGTGTACATTCAATAAAGACGTTGACGTCTACGAATCGTATTCCTTTCTTCCTCTTTGGAGTAAAGAATAAAAATGGCTTTCCATTTGTTCACTCTCCTTTATGAAAAAAGAACTTTGACTTGTTTGTGAAAAGTCCGGCCTATTAAAGCCCATCTTTGGCCCAAGTTTATTTTATTTTTGTTGCAAGTCAAACCTAACGTGAGTGAGTTTGGTAAATTGTCAAAACTCATACGTACAGACTACATTGAAAAATGCATGCATGATTGAGTTATGACTTGAGATCCTGACGATTAATACATTACAACTTCATCCTTTTTTCAACATAATAACAAAACAACATGTTAAAATGAACAAATGGCACAATATTTTAATTAGCAGATAAATAAATTTCGTTGACAAAGAATACAGTATATAACAAATATCTTGGATTGTGTTATGTACAATCTCTGTCACGCCTCTTTTATCCTTGTCCTGCTCGTTTCATTTTCTCTTTTATATAATTTTATCAAAAGGTATTTCGTCTTCATTCATACTCTTCCAAGAAAAAGAAAAAAAAAGATACAATAATATTTATATATCTTGTCGCAATCATATGACATTAATATGCATAATTATACATGATTTCAATAAATAGGGGCCATATATACTTAATGGAAAGACTTTCTCGAGAGTTTTTATATGATAAAACAAAACCTTTCTCTTCGGATTTCCATCATCGATCGATCCTTATTGATTTTCTTCGTTTTTCTTCGAGTTACTTACATAAGCCCTAATCAAACCAGAGCACCATATAGCATGGCGGAGGAATCGTACGACGAAGAGTGTGACTACCTATTCAAGGCGGTGCTGATAGGAGACTCCGCCGTCGGAAAATCAAACCTCTTGTCGAGATTCTCGAGAGATGAGTTTCGGTTAGACTCTAAACCAACCATCGGAGTAGAATTTGCTTACAGGAATGTTCGCGTTGGTGAAAAGACCATCAAGGCTCAGATATGGGACACCGCCGGCCAAGAAAGGTAACATAATATAAATGATCAAAATTTTTGTATTTAACGTAAGAATAATATTGTGGCACAAAAAAAAAAAAACTTAAGACTAATATAAATGAAATTCTTGAGTTCACTTCCGTTAACTGATTTTTCTTTGACCATGAACAAAAATATCCTTCAATGTATAAATTTTTAACGTAGACGAAACTAACAAAACATGTAAAAAAAATTTCGACATTTCTTTTTGTGTGTAAATGCTAAATGGTAAATATGTTAGATAAACAACAAAAAAAAATAATGAAATATAGGATTGGGATGATGATTAGGAAAATAGATCACCCGCAGAAGAAAATAATGAAAATCTTGATAAGCAATCGATCTCACTTGAACCTAATCTTAGTTAAATGTCGCGACCTTTTCTTCTTTCTGGTTTTCTTATTAAATTTATATTTATTTCGACAAATTTTATCTTAACATTTAGAATTGTGAGATAATTAATTCTATAATAGTTTATGTATTTTTACTTATCTTAAATACTGTTTTTTTTTTGTATGGGAGAAAATAAGATTTAGAGCAATAACGAGTTCGTATTACCGTGGAGCCTTAGGAGCTTTACTAATCTACGACATCACAAGGCGAACCACATTTGAAAACATTAAAAATTGGTTGTCGGAGCTCAGAGGCTTCTCTAATCCCGACACGGTCATTGTACTCGTCGCTAACAAATCCGATCTCCGGCAGTCTAGAGAAGTTGAAGAAGAAGAGGGTAAGACTCTAGCCGAATCAGAGGGTCTCTATTTTCTCGAAACGTCGGCTTTGGAGAACCAAAACGTTGAGGAAGCGTTTCTAAGCATGATCGGACGGATACATGAGGTTTTGACTCAAAAGATCGTTTTAGACAATAGACCCAATGGTGACGGTAACAGCGAAGGTAACGGTGCAGTCATTCCCACCGGTAAAGAGATTGTGAATATTCATGAAGTTACCGCCACTCGACCGTTGAGTACTTCTCTCTCCAATTGCTGCTCCAAGTAAATTAATTGATTATCTTTTTTTTTTTATTATTGTTTTGAAATCTTCGGTGATGTAGAATTATAATTGTTGAAATGTTGTCTTGGCTGGATTTGTCTTATATTATTATAGTTCGATTAATTACATTTAATGACAAAAACCACAAAATGTAACTATGATCCACATTTTGGTTTGAGTTATTCAATTTTTGGAGTTACGGTTTTTTTTAAAGTAGTTATCAAGCTAAGACCATTGTAGTATGGACAAATTTGACAGGGTTATGGTTTTGGATCGGACTCAGAGCTACATAAAATATATCCATTTAAAAAAAGAAAAAAGATGTATGTTTTGATTTGATTGTTTTCTTTTTCCATTTAGTTCGAATTGGTATTCGTTTTTTTTTTTTACAGATTTTATAAAGGTATTAGACTATTAGTATTACCATTCTATATGTTAATAATGTTCAATTCAATTTTCAGATTAAAAAAATTGTCTGGTTCGAATCAGATCGGATTGCCATTGTCTACTCGGATTTGTAATGTAATCGTAACACGATAAGGGAAAACAAAACCAAAAAGACAAATGAATTGTAAACCGGAAAACAAAACCGGATCCCGGTCAGTTAGTTGTGGAGTCTCTTTCGGCGTTTGCTAAATAACAACGTCACTGTAGCATTACACCTTCTCCTCCAATTCTTTGATTCATCTTTGTCTTCTTCGTTTTTCTCTGATGCGAGTGTAATTCAGAAATCAATTTGGGTAACAAACGGTGTCGTATGGGTCTTTATTAGTCCCATCTCTTTTCTAAAGAGCAGTGAAGAAAAATGGCGAATTGGATCTCGTCGAAGCTCAAAGCCGCAGAAACGATTCTTCAACAGGTGAAATGTCGAATCTCATTTTGAATTTGCATAGAAAACGGATGAAAATTATTAGATTTGGAAGTCGTTGGGTTCTAGTTTAATTTCGATCCTCATGTTTTGGATACTTTGCTTTGGAACTCTTTGATCCCAACGTTTTGAATGTAAAGTAGTTTTATTGAAATTGATGTGATTCAGGCTTTGATAGATCTAAATCATCTGACAATGGTATTGTTACACCATCTGGTCATTGCATTGCACCTATTTCTGCTTATACTATTTCAGATTCTTGCGTTTTTGTGCAATTTGTACTCGAGAGTCTAATCTAGCTACTTGAGCTCGTACCACAAATTTTGTGCTAATTGGGGATTATGTAATCTGTGCTTTTCAGCTCGATCAGCAGGCAGCAGAGTCTCTACGAAAGGATGAAAAGTCTGAGACACATGACGAGGTGTTTGAGACCTCTCCAAAATCTGGAAGTAGTCCTGTTTCTTTGAAAGATCAGCTGAGGAAGAAGAGATACGAAGGTAGTGATTCTGGCGGTGGATCTCAGAGAAACTCAATTGAGCAAAAACCTAGCTACTTAAGTAGCAGCAAAAAATTAAGCAAACTAGACCAATCTCAAGAAAGGACAAGTTCACCGTCACAAAGTTTGACACAAGAAAAACCTAAACTCACTGACAATGACTGGACAGAACTTTTGAGTACTCCACATCAGGGGACCAGCACATCTAAGCCTCGTACTCCCGGTGGAACATCTGTGATTCGGGGATTGAAGAAAGATGGAAAAAAGCATGGGAATTTGGGGGAAAATCCTTTGGTATCTGATGGAAAGAAGAGTGAGAAGAGTAGTGGTAATGTGGTTGATTCGAGGCCACTAAAACAGCCGAATAAGGAACCAAGCCACAAGGAAGTGTCTAGCCCTTCTGATACTGACATGGAAAGTAGGAATGCTCCTCGGGATATATTTGTGAAGTCAACTCATAAAGAGAGTAAGAAGGATGTCAGTGTTCAGCCACCTCCCCTGGATGACTCCACGAGATCGGCCCATGAGACTCTCCCTAAGGAAACATTACCAAGTGTTGGAAAAAAGGATGGTCGTGAGCCCAGAAAAAGTGTTGTATGGGGAAAGCAGGTGAGGGAAGAAGTCTCACAGAGCAATGCCTCTTATGGTCTAAAGAGGAAAGATTCTTCCTTGTCAAGTGATGAATCTGAATCCGATTATGAGTCTGATTCGAGCACTGACTCTGAGAGGGAGCGTCAGAGGGAGGAGCGTAGGAGGAGAAGAGAGAAAATTTTCGCTGAAAAAGTTGCAATAAAAGCTGTCGCTGTCATCAAAGAGCGAGAGAATATGGTAGCAAGACTTGAGGGTGAAAAACAGAGTTTAGAGAAAATAGTCGAGGAACGAGCTAAACAACAGGCACAAGAGGTAGCAATTTTTCCAAGTTTCTTGCTTGCAATGATGAAGGTTGTAGACAATTAAGACTGCTCTTGGACTTTACAAAATGCAAGCATGCATATTACTTGATTCAGATTAAGAATTGACATGCTCATTATTGTTGACACTAGCAATAACACTAGTTGCACCCTTGGAGTCTGAACTAGAAAGCTCGCTATGCATATGATAGAAGCTGCTGCAAACACCTATAATACGATTTGACATTTGTAGTACTCAAGCTAGATGTAATGTGTTTGTTCTCTTTCGTTTAGGCTGCAGAGTTGCAAACAAACATGATGGAAACACTGGAAGCTGCTGACCTTGAAAAACAAAAGCATAAAAATACAAGAATGGAAGTTCTCACACGCTTGGCTGGATTGGAGGTATTAACTGCGTAATTTGTTTGCCAACAGTTCAAAGTGCTCTTAGTATTACCTTATAGTGGCGTGACTTGTGTTTCTGATTTTTTTTAAAAAAAATGGAATGTTATAGGCTGCAAACGCGGAACTTACAAGATCGCTTGCTGCTGGGCAGAAGAAACTTGAGACTAAGGTATAAAGATTACATCATCTAATTATTTTGTTTCTTAAGTTTGTTTGAATTAGTTGGAATCGAAGAATAATAAAGGTAAAAGCTAATGATCTGTGTTCTTACTAAAAGATGTAGATCTTCTGACGCTAAGGATGTTTTGATCAATACCTAATTAATGTTGTTGAGTCAAGGTTTTAGAACCAACTTCTACATCTGCATTTATTTACTAATCTCTTTCCTTTCTGATGTGACCAGATAGAGCAGGTAGCAGTACTCCGACAACAAGTTGAGCTTAAAGAGTCTACTCTGGAAGGTATAGGTTCTTTCTTTGAGAAATTATACAGTTACTGATATGAATTAAAGACACCTCTCTTACAGAAAGCTTCTTCTACTTCACATGATTTTTTTTTTTTTACTGCTCATAGTCATTTGGGATAATCACTTCTCTGTTTTGCTGAAGAAGTTGTCTTTATCATGTAGAACTGAAGCGGAATACTTTTAATATTGGGGAAAGTGGATCAATTTTAAAACAGGTGACTTGGGTCTTCTTTTCTTTCTGTTTCTTTTTCTTCAATCTTTGTCTATTTGGTCTGAAAATCATGCTGCTTATATGTGGGCTGTGTAGTTAGATACTTCTAGAGGAGACATATTCGAACACCAGATGCTTGAAGCAGAGATTTCTTTGCTGACTGATAAAATCGGGCGGTTACAAGATAAGGTTAGCTAACACAGTTGTCTAAATCAATTCAATTTCTTTGTTGACTTTTGTTTCAGGTTTCCTTATGCAACGATTATTCCTACTAGGTATATGCAGCTGTAGAATTTTTTGTTAAAGACTGGAAATTCCATCTATGTGATACAGAGCATTTTTCTTTTCTTTAAGATTATATTTGAAGCACATTCCTTTTTTTTGCTTGATTCCTTGTTAATTCAGGCAACTAAACTGGAAGCAGACATAGAAATGATGAGAAAGGAACTCGAAGAACCAACTGAAGTGGAAATTGAACTGCAACGAAGACTTAACCAGCTTACTGACCATCTTATTCAAAAACAATCCCAGGTATATTAACACTTAAGATAGAGACATATAGACTAAAAGTTGCCAGAATAACTTCCAAATTGTCTTGCCAAATTTACCAGGTCGAAGCGCTTTCCTCAGAGAAAGCAACCTTATCGTTTAGAATCGAGGTACATTGATGAATCCCGCCAACCTGCTCCCCAAAAAAATATGTTCTTTACATACACACAACCCAATTTTGATTCTTTGCCAGGCCGTATCAAGGCTTATAGAAGAAAACAAAGGTATGTCTGCAACTGAAGCCTCATCCCAAGATCTTGAAGCAGGAGATTGGGAACTCTCTGGATCAAAGCTTAAACCAGCTTTCCAAGATAAAATCAGGTCAGGCAAGAAACATTTGGGATGGCTAGTGATGCAACTAAACGCTATATTCGTCTCGGGAACCGTCTTCTTACGTAGAAACCCGACCGCCAAAATCTGGGCTTTGCTCTATCTGGTTTGCCTTCATCTCTGGGTATTATACATCTTACTTTCGCATTCTGATGCTTCTTCAGGTGAACTTAGATCAGGTGCCGTGATTTCCTTAGAGAACTTCAGTAACAGTTCACTTCAATAGCTGTTTCGTTAGAGAACATTTCTTTTGAGTCCTATGTAATTTTCTTTCCTATATTTTTTTGAAGCTTGGTTTGAATCTTATTGTATTCACAATCAATATATCAATTACTTTTCACAAGTATTCAAAGACAAGCGAGAATCTATACAAAAAGAGAGTTTAATCATGAAAGGAAGAACTATGAGATGGGTTTCGCAAAAATACAATAGCCATCTCTCTCTCAGTCAATACTTTTCTGGCTCTTCTTCTTCAAGTTTCCTCTATCCCTTGGGCGTAAAAAGAATGGAAATAACTCACCAAGTTCATGACACAGATTTTGTAGGATTACAAAGAGATTGAAGCCAAATAAATGACGAATATGATGAATTCATTCATATTCAAGAGACTCACCAGACTGTAGTTTCTTGAGGGAGATTCCGGCTGTACAATGGAAACTCAAAGAGAAAGACTGTTTTGCACCATTTTGGTAAGTACCCATACACTCCTCGCGGTAACAGAATCAGAGGACTGTAAACCAATATCCAATTGAAAGAGGGAAACACTTAGCTTATATTCAAGGGCCAATAACGGTGTTCAAAGTGCTTCATATCATACCTAGTTGTCTTCTTATAGTGTCTGTAAGCTCCCAGGTTACCATATTTTTTGTCCGCAGATTCCTGCATTTATACACAACAAGAATGTTGTTTCTGCTGTGTAACAGAATGTGCCAGAGTGGAAAGAGAGAGGAGAGATAGAGAGAACCTCGAGTAATGGTATACCGCTAACGAAGAAAAGTAGCAAAGTGAGAAAGACTGGTCCAATTATGACAAGGTACTCGGCACCTTTAAGCACAGGCAATGCAGCCACATATATGCCCCACCAGAGTAACATCTGAATTCATAATCACCCCCATCAATTTGTTCTTTTTTGGAGCTTCTTCTAATTCATACAAAACCAATATGTAAACCGATAAAAGTTTCTTTTAGCGATACTAACCTCACCGAAGTAGTTTGGATGGCGTGAATACTTCCATATACCAACATCGCACCATCTTCCTTTGTTTTCTGGAGAGTTCTTGAATGAAAGCTTTTGTTGATCAGCTGTAGCTTCAATCAAGAACCCTGCAACCCACATTGTCCAACCTATAACATCTGCGGGCTGAAACAATCTTCCACCGTTGCTTGCATTAACAAAGGTAATAGGTAAACTGACTGTCCAAACCCACACGGCCTGGTAGGGGGAAAAAGAACAAAAACCCACATGGTGTTAGCTCAGAAGAATCCAACTTAGCTGAGCTGCTTTCTTCTCTATCTTCAAAAGATGAAAAACCAAGTTTGTAGCTAACCTGAAAAGTCCAAAAGACTACTAGTTTCCCAATATTTCCACGCATTTCATCAAAGCGTCGATCTTCACCCCATTGCAAGATCCTACTCAACGTTAGAATGGAATAGATACATCAGACATGACTAGAAAACTTTCACCAACTATTATGTATTTCTCTCACACAATATTTTTGCAGATGCATATCGATTTTAGGCGGTGTCAAGGTGCAAACCTCATTAGGAGGAACAGTCCCAGACGAACTCCCCATATGACTACTAACACAGTCAAGACTATCTGGGAGATTAAAGAATTGAGTCAATTATCTCAGAAAAACTCGCAGGGACTAGGAAATAACTCAATAAAGATTATCTCAGAGAGAAAGAGAGGTGGGGATCTTTTTACCTGACGAAAATGCCATGTCCCTTTGAGAACCAGAGTCAATACAGCAAGTATCACGAAATTAGTACTTCCTGACAAGATTATTGAGTCATACATGCATATATGTTAGCAAAAATGAAGGAAATGAAAAGTCTATACATTGGTGATCGCAATCGAAAGAAGAATGGATTAACATTTCCAAATTAGATAATCGTACCGGCAAAGTCTGTAACTTGATCAAATTTGAAAAGAGCTGTGATTACGAAGAATATGAATTGATAACCAACCTACAGAAAAAACGCTGAATTAGGAAAGACCCAACTCGTGATTTCTCGTTAAACGCAAAAATGCACCAAAAAGACATACAGTGACAATGGCGGTGATGGCTAGGTAATGAGAATCGATCACTTTTACCATTCTCTCCGACCAATCAATTCTCCAATTTCGGCGGGTGAAAACAATCTTAATTGACAAGAAGCGATTCCGAATCCCTTTGTGCCTTTCTTCGTTCACAGAAAAATCCAGCGAAAAAAGTATTCTTCGTATCTATTTAAATTAAAAGTCAACATTTGATCCGGTTTTGTTCGGTTTAATCGTCGACCCCAAAAGAAAAGTTAAAGAAATTTACACTATTTTGCCCTCATAATCTCTTATTTTACAACCAGTTGAAGGCCTTGCCAATGAAACCAAAGCTGTACAAATCAAGCAGGTGCGATTGAGACTCTATCAATCTCAATTATATACTCCAATGAAGCATTGGGAGGAATCCGCAAACCCGATTCCAGTTCAGCACCCTCCTCTCCAAATCCTAACGATGGTGGAACGATCACTCTGCGTTTACCTCCAGCCTTCATCGACCTTAGAATATAATCTATGCCTTCACATAATCCTTTGCTATATGGTTTTGAACCCACCACAAGGGCCAATGGCTTCTTCTTGTCTTTGCTTCCAAATGTGTCCACGAATACTTGTCCAGTTCCTTGCACTTCCCCCTTTAGATCAATCACTACCAAGTCTCCTGCCCTTGGTATCGCTCCTCCTCCAAGCCGTAGATCATAGTATCTGCACGGTTCGATTCCATAGATCAGTGACTAATTCAAGAGCTGTCTGTTTTGTTATGAGCGTCTGATATTCTTCAGTACATAAGGAAAGGAGACATATTGTTACATCAATAGCTTCAATGGCTTAAAAACTCATACACAAAAGGAAAAAAAAAAGGGCCACAGAGAACCAAGACTGATTCAAGAGCTGTCTGTAGATAAGCAAAGGAGACACATTGCTACGTCAATAGTTTCAATGGCTTAATAAGCTCATATCATCTTCTTCAAGTTTTCTTCACAGAGAAAGATGAAGCGGATTCAGGGAAAGAGGTTGTTTATATAACTTTGAAGCAGGTAATTAAAGACAATCCATGGATGAAATCATTCAACTTTTATACTCTCTGGTTAATGGCAAAATTGTACCTTATGCCGTTGGGTAACACAATCTCTTTCTCTTCTTCTACATCTCTGCAAACCCCACAAAAGAAACAACTTCAGATAATACTAACGTATGAATATAGAATCCAAAACTTTTTCTTTGTGATCGTCAAACCGGTATTGAAATTTCTTCAAAACTGCGAAATTCTCTACCTGGTGTTAGCTACTTCCTGAGAAACCTCAATCCGAGTCTTGATCTGCTCGGAGATTACTCCGAAAGCGAGAAACCCCGCCCAGGCAAGACCCGCGCCGATTCCGAACCGCCGCGTCAAGGAAGAAGCAACCCAATCCGTCGTCTCAACGGTCTTCTTCCTCTTCTGTTGCGATGTCGGCGGTTGAGACGGAGGAGGAGGAGAAGATGACTCGGACTCAGGCTCCGGCGGATTGGAAGAAGAGGCGTAACACTGATGGTACGATGCCGTTTTGGTGAAAGGCTGTGAGACTCTGAGGAAAGGAGCCGTAGCAGTGAATAGATTCGCCATTTTCAGCTCTAATTATCTTGTTCGTGTGATGTATTTTCAAGCTTCAAAAACGAATTTATTCGATTTATTGTTTTTGTTAGAAACGATATAATCAAAATTATTCTATTTTGCAACAGAAGACCAAAAAAAATCGAGTTAAGGAAAACCATATAATAGTGAAAAGTAATGAAGTAAATGATCAATTACTTTGAATTTCGTATATAAGAGAAATGAAAGTTCAATTCTCAATGATTTTTACCATTGACAAAATAATTTCTTTTTCCTCCATTTTTTTTTCTTTTTTCCTGCATTCATCTTTTTACAATTTGTAAACAAAACATGGGGAATACACAAGAACAGCACATCACAGAACACAATATGTAAAGAATGATCCTACCATCATCTTCATCATCATTTAGTCATCTTCTTCAAGCATGTTATTGTTCATGCTCATCAGTGGTCAATGAAGAAGAAGAACTGGGAACTGCTCTCTGGTTGTTTGGACCCATTATAGGTTTCTGTAGCTGCTTTAAAGAAGCCATGATCTCTGCAAAACTTGGTCTTAACCTTGGATCCCTACCAAAACCAAATAAATAAACCATTACCGACCAGAGCTAATTTCATTAATAAAACAAGAGGGCTACTACAAACTGACTTACGTCTGCCAACATTTCCTGATGATATCTGCAATTCCAGGATCGACAAACTCAGGGATCTCAAGTCTTCGATGTTGAAACCCAACCGCACCAACAACTTGCATTGGGTTCATTTTCCCCCATGGTTGCTGTAACGTAAACAGTTCCCACAGAATGACTCCATAGCTGTACACATCACACCTGTTTTCACATTATGTACCTCGTTCTTAAAAGGGAACATTACATGGGAAAAAGATAATAAGCTAGAAGCATGTTTTCTTTGGGTAAGGACTAAGGAGCTTAAGAAAAACCCTACTTTTCATCCGCGGGTTCGTTTCTAAGCACTTCTGGAGCCATCCATTCAGCCTGAAATGAGCAAACACAAAATCAAGCCTCGCTTAGATCATTGAACTAACAAGTAAGAGGTGAGGTGATGATAAGTGACTGTGGAATTATGTTCCTCGGCTTGATGAACTGAAAAAATACTGGATCTTTTTAGTTGACATTAACTGTCCTAGTGGAGAACAGTGAATTTCTTCTAGCAGCTTACCGTGCCTGCTGTTGACTTTGAAGACAGGTATGTGCTTACTTTCATTCTAGACAACCCAAAATCGCACACCTGAGAAATATGCAAGCCATTAGAGATATGATAGGAGCTAAAATGAAATTAGAGAGGAAGAATTACTGACCTTGACAACCCAGTTTTTGTCAACTAGAAGGTTTGGGGATTTAAGATCACGATGGACAATTACTGGATTACAGCTGTGTAAATAATTCATTCCACGGGCCTACAAAGGTTGGAATTTTTTTTTTTGGTAAGAAACAACCAAGAAGATACAAATATATAGTAGAGGTAAAAAAGGAGAGGAAGAGAAATGAGTAGTAATACAGCATCAAGAGCCATCCTCAGACGTTTTCGCTCATCTAATTGGTTATTAGGCCTGTGGATTAACCTATACAAGCTACCTCTGCACAAGCAAAATTTTCTTATAAGCTAAAAAGTACACACAGAAAAGAGACCGATGAGTCTGAGCTCTGCTCACTAATAGATGGGACAGGGGTAGTTATCATCAAAGATATGCAAATCATATAGCGTGAAAACAATTAAATCATGAAACAGATCATAGCATACCTAGGAAGAAATTCTGTTAAAATTGAGAGATTTGGAGGGCGGGTTACAGCTCCCATGAAGAGAACAATGTTAGGGTGTCTGAGCCTTCTCATCATCCGGACCTTGCATCGAGTCGAAATGAAATGTTACGAATCTGTCATTTAGCAGTTAATGTTTGAAATTTGAAAAGGTACAAGAATTTCCAGAGAAGGAAAGACTTATACCTCACTTCTGAATTCCTCCAGTGCCTCTCCAGTAATATCTTGGTCAATGAACTTCTTGACAGCCACTGCCTACCAAATCAAGAGTTTCATTGATATTGAAATAATAAGCAAATTTACCATGTTTCTCACATTGTCAGCCAATTAGTAAGCTACATTGATACTGTATTAAGCTAACGAAATATGAGATACTCACAGTTCCATGCCAATCTCCCCTATACACCTCTCCGTATGATCCTGCATCAAAAGTCGTAAAAAAATACTCATTTGTTGTAGCACTAGTTACACTAAAGCATGTAGTAGAGCATAAGTTAGTACCCAGTCCGATACGCTCAGCCACAGTAACTTCCTCCCACAAAATCTCGCATTCAGCCACATCATCAATTGCAGCATCAGATTTTGAACTTTCATTGCCAGTAGATCTGTCAGATATTCGTTCTCCTCCTGAATCTACCCCGTGAAGCCCAGCAGAACCAGCATCCTCGTTGCTATGTGAATCTAGTTCAAGCTGCCTGCTCACTGCTGCAGCTGTCGCCACAACTGCAGCAGCAGCTGCAGCAGAAAGTTCTAAGGTGGAGGAATCCGAGTTTGCTGACTTGGCGGCAGCAACAACCATGGAAGATGCAACAACAGCTGCTGCAGCTACGGCAACGGGAACATTTCTGGGATAGTCAGTAGATGTTTCGGAATGTGACGAATCAGACTGACCATCAATTTTGCAATCATCAGACAAATGACCGAGTCCAGGTCCTGAATGTTCACGTCGATCATGAGTATTTGCTTTAGATTGCGGTCTTGGAAGTGGAGGCAAAAACCTCACAGGGCCAAGATTGCTCTGGTTTCTTCCTTGCTGGATTGTTCCAAAATCTTTCCCTTTCTCCTCATTGGATTCAGCCACATATTTTATTTCAACTGTTGCCTCCATTGACTCTGAATAGACTTCCGAAAATAAGTTTCGAGGAGCAACAACTCCACTTTCAAGTAACACATCATGAAGCTTCTGAGCTAGTTGTGGATTCTCTTTGGCAGCATCGATCATATATTGTGAAACATCTTTGACTTTCATCCTGCGTCCAGCTGGAAAGCTAACACCTTCAGTCCAAGAAGGTGATCTGGCATGGGTGAAAGAATGAGTAGGCTTGCTGGAAAGATGTTGATAAGGAGCCTTATGACTTCCCACAACTTCCCTAAAAATATTTGGACGAATTATGAGATCCCCTCCACCTTCAGATTGGTTTTCCTCCCGGGAACCCTTGGTCCTAGAACGATGTTCCGCTGACCAAGATCCTGTGTGTTCTTCAATTGAGCTCTCGACCCCACTGCTGGAAGAAGCTACATGAGATGAATCAACATCCCTGGGACTGGCAGAGTAGACAGAATCATCATAGTCCATTTGTAGTCCAGCTGCATCAGCAGGGATAAGCGTGCCTGGATCTCCCATGAGATCAACAATGTACTCCCTGAAATTCACATTTGGATGCATTAGGGAAAATACTTTGCCACTTGCAGACTGCAATAACAGTAATCCACTACTAGCATGAAGTATGCTTAATCCTGATTTCAATTCTAAACGGTATTGTTGCTTAGACCAAAGAAAGTTACACTTTTATCAAGCCTCAGTATTAGCTTTGGCCATTTTAGAGATGCGAGTTAGCTGTAACACACACCCAAGTCCATATGCAAATATTTTCATATATACACACACGCGCGGTTGGTGACCATAAATATAAACACATTTTTCTCTACAAAAGATAGAGAAATTGTTGAAAGTACATAATGACTGAATTTGAATTTGAAAGTCACCTGCCATCATCAGTCTTAATGGAGTTCATTGCCACATCATCTGAACCAGTATATTGCTGTCCTTTGACTATTCGACAAGGAACACCGACGCTATCACACAAAACCTACAAAGTCTCATAAGAAAGAAGAGACGAAACACCACACCGCGTTTTAGAGGTGCAATAAGCTTTGTATGTAATAAATATAGTCAGACAAACAAGGGCATTTTGCACAAAATTTCAAACATGCACCAAACTAGCAAGAAGCTTCAACAGCCATGAGATTAAAAAAGTGACCCCTTATGCTAATTTTCAAACAAAGCAAAAGTAAAAGAGGGCAGAGTACATACTTTGAACAACAAGGCACGATGACGAGCCAGTCCAATAGTTAGAGAACCCAGAGGCAAAACCATGCTACGGAGGGTTGCTTTCAAGCTGTAGCTCAGACTCCACCAAGCTCTTAACGTGCTATCTGGATCCAAAACTGGTCCACCCATGTAATCTGCAACTAAAACTGCCAGTTTCCTTACCAATTCACTGTTCACAAACCCTGAAGAAGGCACTGACTTTGATTTTGCTGCAATGTCAAGAGCCATTTGTTCAAGCCTCAACAGATTAGAATCTTCGCTTCTGTTCACTAGAACAGCATCCCAAGTTACGCCATCTGACACAAGTGTCCCCTGAAGATCAACTAAGGGAGGTATTCTTTCTAAGGAAGATTCATTCATTACTCCACACAGGTCATAGAAACCATCCACAATCTTGTCATCATAGCCAAGACAGTTATAATTCTGCAAAATTCCAGATGATATAAAATTGGTTAGAAGAGACAGAAAAGAGTTACTCGTCACGAAATCTCTCTAGGTGGATTCTCGTATTAACACACATTACTGGAATTCTATGGTCAATAATCAACTCAACACTTCTTGTTTGAAGCACAGTCTATTATTGCTTAAGTGACTTCGGAATTGTTTCTATTTCTAGCAATGAGTCCAAAACTCACCCAGTATCTATATGCCATGAGTTCAGCTGGAGAATTATCGGGAGCAGAAGGACGAGAAGCTAAACTGAACTGCTTCATAGCCTCAATCTGAGCAGCTTCAGGATCCTCTCTAGCGCTTAACTCTAGAGCCAACTGTATCTGATATTCTTCTTCAACTTCCGGATCTTTGGAATTACTAGAACCCAAATCCTGCATCCCAGATTCCGCCCTAACGGGACCACCATGTTCCGTGGTTGTTTCATCCTCTTTGCTATTGGCATTGGAAGAAGTAGGGCTTTTTCTTTGAGCAACAGAGCTTAACCAATTTGATAAACCCGAAAAGGGTTTGAATTCAGGGTTATTATGGCTATCTTGAGACCTCAATGAATCTGAAGGTGATGGTTCTGCATCGCTCGACTTATTGCTTCTGTTAGAAACTGACCCTTCACCATCGTCTCGTTGATTCGGCGTGATACGCAGCTTTTTAAGAAATTTCTTCATATTCATCTTCATACTCCAAATGTTACAGCAGCGAACATCGACCTGAAAACTTGTCCATCCCTCAAATCCAAAGAGAAGGACAACTTTGAGCTAAAACCCTAATTCCTCGCTAACACGACCCGGAGATCTGGAACTCCGTCCAGATCAACGGCTCGTCAAAACCTAATAACTGCAGCAAAAGATTCAAATCGGAATCCAAATCAAAGCAAGACTCTAAACGCCTCAAGGGAGATCAGATTTCGATTTCCAGAGTACTTTCTTTTTTTTCTCCGGATTTCAAAAGCTGATCAAACCCAATAACAGAAACAGATTAAAGTTTCGAGCTTTTCTTCAGCAAGTAAACAAAACCCCTTGCTTCTCTTTTGACTCTATCTCTCTCTCTCTCTCTCCTCTTAAAGAGAAAGTCCACAAAGACGCCACTTTCTCTCTCTTAGAGTCCGACAAAATTCAACTAAAAAAAAAAACTTACGTAAAACAGAGGAGTAGATAGATAGATTACTAGAGGAAGAGTGGATTTTTGAGCTGGAGACTTGAATTTTGTTTTCCTTTTTTCGCTACTGTGTGACATGCAAACTTGCAAACATAAAATAAAAACGAAAAGGCATTGCCTTTTTTCAACTCTTTTTTTCTCATCGTCATTGGTCTCCAAGATTTGGAAAGAAAAAAAAAACGAATTTTGTTCAAAAGAAAAGAATTACACATTGCACCACAAAGACATCATTTATTAGATAGAGTCTTACTCGTAAAAAAAAGGTAAGACTAACACAAGTGGAATTAGAAGAAATGAACGTAAGAATAAGCAAGTGAATTTTAGAGGAATTCCCATATATATTCTTCTTTTTTCTCATGAGTTTTGTAAACAATTTTTCTTTTTTTGGTTGTTGTTAAGGTAACAAAAAAAAAAAAACTTTTTTCTACTTTCTTGTTTCTAGGTGAAATCAAAGCAAATCGAGGATAAAACACAATTCTGTAGACAAAATTCTCTATTTTTGTACAAAACCAGTCAAAGCTAACAGAGCTATTTAAAAACTTACCAATTCATTTTTATTGCAAATCATTAAAAATTTATATGACTGTAAATTATTTTAAATAAGAAATAATAAATCATTGAATTGTTTATGATCGTGCTTTCCACTTTGTGCATTATTCTCCCATGACATATCATTACTATTCACTAAACTACTAAAATTAGATTTTCGCTAATTATTATAAAAACTAAGAAAGAACTATTTCCTGGTTGCTAAAATTCAAGGAAATTTGGCAAAACTAACCCAAAAAAACAAAAATTAACTATCTAATTATTATAACCATTAGCCTATAATATTCTCCATATTAACTGTATTATATACCATTTTGCCACTTATGAAACCAGCAGTAAAATAAACAAAAAAGAATGAATGTTGTTTATTTGATCGATACAAAATGAATAAATAATCACAAAAGTTTTAACAATCAAAGTTAAATCATAATATTAATTTGACATATAATTTTATTAACATCGTTTTTTAATTGATGTAAACTTTGGATCATTTTCTAAGTACTGTTAATATACATTAGTAAATACATGGATTATTAAGTGATGTAAATTCATATATTTCTATCAATATTTTGAAAGTGATGCAAATTTATTTAGATTTGCATCAATTTTTCAATAAACTGATGTCACATAAGTTAATAAACTTATGAAACCAGCAGTAAAAAAACAAAACAAAATAACTGCCAATTGGAAGGAGAAAGTGGTTGTGGACATATAAAGATTATAATATGACTAAACTGAGAAAGAGGAAACATCATTATATATATGAGATCTAAAGTTCCAACTTGAGGCTTAATTCGAATATTGTTGTTGGAAAACAAAACTTCTGAGTTTCATCCATTAAAATTCTTGAATGGGCTTTGTTGTAGCCCATAAACAATAAATGCATGCCCACACGGCCGAATCCGGTTAGCATAAACCGGTATAATCAAACCGGGTCGTCGAAATATTCCATAAGGTTTAAAACTTTAAAATAATAGACATTTTTGTTCGTCTCCCTCCACACACCGCACACACACTCTCTAATAATAAAGTAGGGAAAAAAATATCTGAGAGCATGATTGAAAATAATAATAAAAAAATTGAAAATAATAAAACAGGGGGGAGAGAGAGAGAGAGAGAGGAGAAGAACATGGTCTCCAACTCGGAAGGACAAAATCGAGAGACGCGGCGAGAAATATGGTGATTTGACGATTATTGTTTGGCTCAGAGAATTTTCGGAAACCCAATTTTGTAAATTACTAATCTTTCTTTATTTTTGCCTTCTAATCTAAGTAGTGGTGTATGGGTGGTGGTGGGAATCTCGTCGACGGTGTTCGTCGATGGCTTTTTCAGCGACCTTCTTCTTCTTCTTCTTCTTCTTCCAATCATAATCACGAACAACCCATTCTCAATTCTTCTTCTTCTTCTTCTCTTTCTAACCCCGATCATTCCGGTAACTCTGGAGATTTCAAAGAGCTTATTGTTATTGAAGATCTCGATTTCTCTGGGCTAACGCTTATTAAGGTTCCTAAACGTAATCACTTACCTATGGATCCTCACAAGAAGGTACCTTTCCTTTCTTCTCCTTCTCATCTCTCTTTCTATTCTAGGTGATTGATTGATTTGGAAAATGTAGAGGTGATTAGACTTAAAAATGCAATATGGTCTAAGATTGCTTTTTTTAAAATTGAGATTGAAAAAAGACTTGTTTTGTTCTCTGGCATTGCCTCCACACAAGGATAAAACATGACTTCTTTCTTCCATATGGTTTATCCTATTGTCTAGATCCATGAATTTGGTCATATATCGAATTGTAATATATCATTCAGGGTGTGCACGAAACTGATTTCTTCACGGAGTATGGAGAAGCAAACAGGTATCAGATTCAAGAAGTCGTTGGAAAAGGAAGCTATGGTGTTGTGGCTTCTGCTGTAGACACACACACTGGAGAGAGAGTTGCGATCAAGAAGATAAACGATGTGTTTGAGCATGTCTCTGATGCTACTAGGATTCTCAGAGAGATCAAATTGCTTCGGTTGCTTCGTCATCCTGATGTTGTGGAGATTAAACACATCATGCTACCTCCTTCTCGTAGAGAATTCCGGGATATTTATGTTGTGTTCGAATTGATGGAATCTGATCTTCATCAAGTCATCAAGGCGAACGATGATTTAACTCCTGAGCATTATCAGTTTTTCTTGTATCAGCTTCTCCGTGGTCTGAAATATGTTCACGCAGGTTATTTTTCTGGTTTACACTTTGGTCCCTTTTGATCCTCATGGTCTTTTTTTGATTTATTGAAACTCTTGAGGGTTCTGTTTGCAGCTAATGTGTTTCATCGGGATTTGAAACCAAAGAACATTCTAGCTAATGCTGATTGCAAATTGAAGATCTGTGATTTTGGGCTGGCTCGTGTTTCCTTTAACGATGCCCCAACCGCTATATTTTGGACTGTTAGTCATCTAACTCAAAGAATGTGACAGCAAAACTGTTCGTTAGGTTTCTTCTAACTCTTTCAATGCTTGTAAACTAACTTCTTTCATGTGTTTTGTAGGATTATGTAGCTACTCGGTGGTATCGTGCCCCTGAACTCTGTGGATCGTTTTTCTCCAAAGTAATATTCTTTTTTCGCTGAACCCTACTGCTATTGTTATTTCTCTATATCAAGAAAAGGCTTCTAGTTTGCTATTTTGTAAAATATTGTTGTGTGGTTCCATAATGTTGATAAGACTAACCATCTCATGCTAAGTCTACTCTTGTTATATTTCAGTATACCCCTGCGATTGATATCTGGAGTGTCGGTTGCATTTTTGCGGAAATGCTTTTGGGTAAGCCTTTGTTTCCCGGGAAAAACGTGGTGCACCAATTGGATCTAATGACTGACTTTCTTGGCACTCCACCTCCTGAGTCGATATCAAGGGTTAGTCAATCAAAACACCTGTTCATATCTTCTGTAGCAAATTTAATGTATTCCATCTATCATTTGTGAGTATCTATTCCCTGTAATGACTTTTGCAATCTTGGAATTCTACAGATTAGAAATGAAAAGGCGAGGAGATATCTTAGTAGCATGAGGAAAAAACAGCAAGTCCCTTTCTCTCATAAGTTCCCTAAAGCTGATCCTTTGGCTCTCCGCCTTCTGGAACGCCTGCTTGCCTTTGATCCGAAAGATCGTGCATCAGCTGAAGATGTAAGTGAGAAGTAAATTTGCTTTGTTTTCCCTTTTCTTTTACACAGACTGAAGCTCTTATATTCATCATTTTGGTTTCCTTATTTACAGGCACTAGCTGATCCATACTTCAGTGGTTTGTCTAATTCAGAGCGTGAACCATCGACACAGCCAATTTCAAAGCTTGAATTTGACTTTGAGAGAAAGAAGTTAACAAAAGATGATGTCAGAGAATTAATTTACCGAGAGGTAACAAAAAAACAAGTCTTCTACATAAATATCTTCGTTTTCTCTCGTTTTGTTTCTATATTCTTCATTGATGCTAACAATCACTTATCTTTGGATAAAAAAAAATCAGATATTGGAATATCATCCTCAGATGTTGGAGGAATACCTTCGTGGTGGTGATCAGCTTAGCTTCATGTACCCCAGGTTAGCTAATTAACAGTTACAGAAACAATAAAGTTTGAAAGTTATGAAATCAATAAATCTTTTTGTTGTTACACGCAGTGGGGTTGATCGATTTAAAAGGCAATTTGCTCATCTTGAAGAAAATCAAGGTAAACCAGGAGCAGCAGGCGGAGGAAGAAGTACTGCACTTCACAGACATCATGCTTCTTTGCCAAGGTAATGTCTTTCACAGCATCTCTCTCTCTCTCCTCTCTCTCTGAGAGCATTGTACTTCTCTGTGATTGTGTTGCAGAGAGAGAGTTCCTGCTGCGAATGGTGAAGCTGCAGAAGAAAGCAGTGATGTTGAGAGAAGAGCAGCTGCTGCTGTGGCTTCAACCTTGGAATCTGAGGAAGCAGAAAATGGAGGAGGTTATAGTGCTCGTAACCTCATGAAGAGCGCGAGCATCAGTGGTTCTAAGTGCATCGGTGTCCAGTCTAAAACCGACAAAGAGGTTAGTTAGTTAGTAAAGAAGGAAATAAAGAGAAACAGAAGATCTTGAAAGGAACAAGAAGATGAAGTTGCTTACTGTTGTTCTGTTCTCTCTGTTTTGTAGGAGACCATAGCTGAGGAAGAAGATGATGAAACAGCTGCAGAGCTTACTGATAGAGTTGCTTCTCTTCATAATTCTTAAAAAAAAAGATTTAGTTTTTTTTTTTTTCTTTCCACGAAATTTTCTGGTGAAAAAATTGGTTTCTCCATTTTCTTCTCCCTTCTTCCACATCTATCTTCGTGGTTGGGTTTGATTGTTGTATTTAATAGTTTGGGGGTGAGAATGAAAACTTCAAATAAAAACAGTGATCTCCATGTATTTTTTTTCCCTCCTTTTTAAAAACTCATATTTTGAAGTTCATTTTACTTTTATCTATTCAATTTGCTTCAGTACTCACTACTCAGGGACAGTTTGTGTGGTTCGTATGATCCGGTTAGCTCAAACCGGGATATTGGGTCTTGTATAATAAACCCGGAGAAAATACTCAACTTCTTAAAAGTTAAAAGTGATTATACTACTTGTGTAATATGTGTTAAAAATTTTTAAAAAAAATTAGTACAGATAATGCTGTGTTAGTTGGCTTTCTAATGACGAAGACTAATCTAGAATCTACTATTATAGTCCACGGTGTCGGAACTCAAATTGTATGATTGTTCTATTTGTGTAATATGATCTCCATCTGAATTAATATTATTTTTGGACTAATCTCATAACGACAAAAAGAAAATTATAATGAATAAATAATTGGTCTGGCCAAGAAAATGGTTTGCTGATAAAGAGGTCTGAAATAATGGTATGGTCGAGTAAAGTGAGCTCCAGGGAGCTTACCCACCAACTCCAAACTACAACTGCAAAAAGTTGAATGGCATTTTCCTTCCTTTTTTTAACATGAAAACGAACTTTCATTATGTCGAATTTGTGTAAACAATATACTATTTGTCTTTGTCCACAAGGGTTTGTAACCAAATCGGAGTACTACATGCAAAATTGCAAAATACATGAAATTAGTAGAAACCGTTTTCGCAACAGCGTCCGCACAGGAGTTGCAGGATCGGTGATGATTTTCCAGAACAAATTCTATATACGCCAGATTGGTTAAGCAATTAGGATACACTGTTTTTTACATAATTTATTAGAAATACTTACATGCTCAAAAGTCAAAAATATAACTTCATACTTTAGATTATAATAGATATGCCGCCACACTTTGAAATTTGACTTCAAATTATGACTACCAGAAGAAAAAGAAATGGATTTCATGTGAATTATATCGTAAAGGAACATTGTCACGCAAAAGTCTTGACTAAAATCAGTTATTTTGTTGGAATATTTTAAATTTTATATTAAAAAGTTATATTAATTCGTTTCGAATGGCCAGTGGCTGAAATGGTGGAGTTAAAGTTAAACTAGTAAATAGTATACTAAAACGGAAAATGAAAAAAAAAAAAAATTATAAACTAGCTGTTCAAAATTACATATTTTTGTTTTCATAAAATGGTTTGAATTATATTTACATTTAAAAAAAATCATTTCAAAGCTAGAAATTTGAAAATATTGAACGCTTGAATCGCCTTTTTTTAAACAGTTATGAATTGCGGTTATTAGTGTTTTTAAAAATGCTGAACATTCACATCGATTTAGAGTTTTATTTTTGACTCCTCCATTACATTGGATTTAACACAATTTCTTTTTGTTTTCACAAGGATCATTGATAACTTGAAATCCATGATAAATTGTTGCATTTTTAAAAAATTTTATAAGAGTTGTGTTCTGTATACGAATGAAAAAGGAGACTTACAATATATTGTAGTATGTATTCATATGTTTTCCATTAAATATAAAACAACTCGCAATTTAGTCGTATTATTTGTTCTCTTCGATGGCTCGCACCAACCCACCTATCACATCACTTTAACGACCATAAAGTTTCAATGATTTTCCGAAAAAAAGACTTTAAAAAGTATTTTATCATACATTATATATCAGTAACGTGGAGTTAAATTATCATATTCTCAAGAGAAAACTACACCATTCCTTTATTTTTGATAGTTACATCATTCTTTAGTACCGTGCAAGTGAAAATATATTAAAAAAATTTACGTGGAAAAGATTAAATTAGCATGTTTTGATCTCTGGTTAAAAAAATTATAGGCTTTCGTCCCATACTTTATTGTTACAGATATAGATAGATACAAAATGTAATTTCTTATAGAATAACCTAATGCACCATACGGAAATTGTAACAAAAAAACAAAAAAAAAATTCAATAATAAATTGGTTTTCAGATGAAGCTTGAACCCAAATAAAAGAACCCAAAAAGAAAAAGGTTTTGGACGTTACTATAATATATATTGTACGTTTTACATGTGTGGTTTAATTTTACCCCACAAAAGCCTGATCAATATCTACTAAAGTAGACAACTTTTTACGTAACCAAAGTTTACATGCATGTGCTTCTTTTTCTGAAGGGTCAACAATCGTGGATATGTTCCACATATGAAGTGTCAGATGATATACTGTAAACCGAAAAATATCGGAAGTGAAATTGTTTTTTAGCCGTTCAAGAATTAAATGTTGAGATTTCCATGTTGGAACATGAACTATATTATCTTGAGTTTTATTCACCTGGAAATATCAAACTTTGGTTGGTATTGTTATATTTTACCTTTTGTGTTAGATTTGTTAGTGCTATACATTTTCGTTAGATCAATTTGTTAGTGATATACATTTTTAGTCGAAGACCGGCCGGCCTGACTAAGATATCAAATCTTATAGCCATCTTAACCAACTATCAAATATGACGTCAAAAGGAGGAATCGAAGGTGTTTATATAAATGAGAAAGTTGTTGATAAGAGAGGGATACTTTTAAATCGAGGGAAGTTCGGTGAAAAAAAGAATGATTGGGTGAATTTGAAAAGCCGAGGTAAATGAGATATTAGATCGGCCGAGAAGAGAAATAAAGAATTATAGAAAGAAAGTAATACATAGTAGCTACAAGTCTACAACTATTTGAGGTCAGGGCTCCAAGCTTCAAAAAGATAAAAAAAAATTTAAACAAAAAAGAAGGAAAGAAAGTAATACATAAATAAAAACTTTTATTAAACACAAGAGGGCAGGTAGCTTTTGTAAAAATGAGTATATGGTCAACTGATTGATGATGTTTTTTTTTTGTTTTTGTTAAAGAGGTCAATTGGTTATGTTTCAAGAAGTCACGTGGTTTTATGAGTGATGGGGTAGTGGAGAGATTAGCCCTGGGCAAAAAATCCGGACCCAAAAACCTGATCCGGATCCGCACCAAAAAATCCGATCCGAACTCGCTCCGGATTAAGGCTAAAACCCGATCGGATTTTATATATTCCTACCTGAATAATTCGAATCCGAAAAATCCGATCCAAACCCCAAAAAACCCAAAAATTCCGACCCGAATCCGATCCAAAATAGCTCCAGATCTTAATTGGGTTTTATATGTCTCTATCCGAAAATCCGAAAACCCGAAAACCCGATCCAAAACCCGAATGCCCAGGAAGATACCTCTATAAAACTGAAGATGTTGATATATAAAAGTAAAGATTTCGAATCACCAAGAGAGTCTAACCAAGTCGCCGACTGGTTTTTTAGAACCATGTATTACAATCAAAATTAATAAAATTAGTCGTTACAAAAAAATGTTCGGATTAATTAGATAAAAATTAGTTAGTTATGACGTATGAGTCATGACATATTAGAAGATAATCGTTTTAATGATACTATGTTATTTAAAAGCAGTGAATTAAATCCATTTGAGATGAGTCTCACTACAAGAGAATATGGCTTTTTTCCGACGAAATTTTGATGAATTGTGACGCATTTTTTAGTTTAATTTTAATATTTTATTTCTGAAAATTTCAATTTGTCGGGAATCCGTCAATTTTTTTTTTTTTATTGTGTTAAATGACCGCCAAATAAATTTTAAAATTTCTGAAGGATATTACAATCCATCGAAAATCCATCTGGAACTTTTTAAAAATCCGCCTAAACACAAATAAATTACCGCCAAATTTTGAAACAAAAAAAATTTGAAATCCCACCAAAAGCCATAATCGACGGAAAGTTTCGGCAAAATTTTTAATAAATGCAATCTCCCTTCTTCCTCTCATTTTTTATTTTA
Source organism: Boechera stricta (assembly GCA_018361395.1). NCBI lineage: Eukaryota > Viridiplantae > Streptophyta > Magnoliopsida > Brassicales > Brassicaceae > Boechera > Boechera stricta. Next base: position 2,154,616 of record CM031539.1, on the reverse strand, counting down.
GAATTGTAAATTTAGGTTTTGGAATTATAGATTAAAATTTTGGAACTGTAGTTTTAGGTTTGAAATTATGGATTTAGGTTTTAAAAATATTTTGTATTCTAAAAATATTTTTCTTATACTTTTTTTAAAAAATTTGTTTAATTTTTGTTTAATTTCTTACGGATTTTAGTTTGTCGGGAATTTCCGACGTCCTAAAACCGACGGACCATATTCGTCGGAAATCCGTTGGAAACATCCATTCCTAACGGATTGCTTAAGGATAATGTATAGATCTATACGAAGAGATTTGAAATCTTCAAAATATATTAAAAACTGGCTACACTCACCTACCGATCCAATAAAGTAAGAAAACTTCGGTAATTATATATTCATCTCCTTTTTTTTTCTTTTCTTGCAGGACATTTTTTGGGGAAAAGGATCGCATAAGGGGAGGGGGTTTCTTAAAGCTTAAAAAAAAAGGTACTTTTAACAGAATTATGTATTAAAACTAGAAAGCAATACCCAATGTGATCCTATATAAAGAACCTCCACAACAGCAAACTTGATCAATAATCATAGCTAAGTAAAACAAAGAAGCTAGATTTGTATTCTATTAAGAAAATGGAGAATTTGTGGTTTCTAATGATTTCGACCTTTTTGCTTCTATTTGATACTCTTCTTCCTCATTCTTCGGCTTCAACCACCCGTCGATTTCACTTTAATGTAAGCAATTTTAGTCACACTCAGTTTCATGTTATTGAAACTTACAACTTTATTTTTGTTATCTGATCCTAGTAGAAATTTGGAATAATCATACAACATACTTGTGTATATTCAAGATTTTATTCCTTATACACATCTTTATCAATCGTAATTATAAACAATATTTTAACGTGGTAGTTATGTATGATGGTAACATTTTCAATATGATATATAGTAATCTTTTTTTTTGGTTTCCTGGGGTTTTAGGTCGAATGGAAGAAAGTAACTCGATTGTGCCACACGAAACAACTTTTAACGGTGAACGGACAATATCCAGGACCGACCGTGGCGGTACACGAAGGTGACACCGTAGAAATCAAAGTTACTAACCGGATCGCTCACAATACAACTATTCATTGGTAACAATTAATAATAACAGAATCTCATGCATACAGAATTTAAACACTTTTAACATTTTACTTGTTTCTGTGAGTTTTTTTTATCGATTTATTTGGGGGGTTGTGAGTAGGCATGGTTTAAGGCAATACCGGACCGGTTGGGCTGATGGACCGGCTTACATAACGCAATGTCCAATTAGATCGAAACAATCATATACATATAGATTCAAAGTGGAGGATCAAAGAGGCACACTCCTTTGGCATGCTCATCACTCATGGCAACGCGCCTCTGTCTACGGCGCCTTCATCATCTATCCGCGGAAGCTTTATCCCTTTTCCGGCAGCCACATCCAATCCGAAATTCCCATTATACTCGGTACAAAATATAACTTTTTGTTGGTCTTGTCCATTAAATATATAGTACATGTGAAGTCCAATTCAGATGAAGTGAGAAACAAACCAATGCCAAAAGAATGATTTTTATTCTTTAAACTAAGCCGAAAACTACCCACCACGATTCGCATCCTTCATGAAATATATATGTTGTTTAAAAAAACTAAGCCAACAACGAAAAAACTGTCGATTTTATTTTAAACCAATATATTATATTATTGCACGATGTAAAATGTAGGCGAATGGTGGAATGATGACGTGGACAAAGTAGAGAAGGAGATGATGAAAACCGGAGCTGGGGCTAAAGTTTCCAACGCTTACACCCTTAACGGGCTTCCTGGCCCACTTTATCCTTGTTCTACCAAAGGTCCAATTTGTTCTCTTAACCGATATAAATTCCAATTCGGATCAATTCAATTTTTGGTCTAATTCGGTTCGTTTCTCACTGATTATGATTGTGTGCAGATTCTTTTACGGCGACCGTAGACGCCGGAAAAACCTACATCCTCCGCATAATCAACGCAGCTCTAAACAACGAGCTCTTCTTCGCTGTATCGAATCACACACTAACCGTAGTCGAGGTCGACGCGGCTTACACCAAACCGGTTCATACCAAAGCAATCATGATCGCTCCCGGTCAAACCACCACCCTCCTTCTCCGCACCAACCAACTGTCCGGCGGAGAATTTCTCATCGCCGCAACTCCTTACGTCACGTCCGTCTTCCCATTCAACAACTCAACCACCGTCGGCTTCATCCGTTACAGCGGCAAAACCAAACCGGAAAATTCCGAAATCACACGGCGGAGACGGCGATTAACGGCAATGTCGACAATCGCGACTCTCCCAAACATGCTGGATACGAAATTCGCGACGAGATTCTCCGATAGCATCAAAAGCCTCGGATCGGAGGAGTATCCATGTAAAGTTCCGACGAAGATCGACAAGCGTGTGATCACCACGATCAGTCTCAATCTCCAGGATTGTCCGCCAAATCAGACCTGCGAGGGTTACGCCGGGAAGAGATTCTTCGCATCTATGAACAACATCTCCTTCGTTCGACCTCCGATCTCGATACTCGAGAGCTACTATAAAAAACAGAGCAAAGGAGTTTTCTCACTCGATTTCCCGGAGAAACCACCGAATAAATTCGATTTCACGGGAGTAGATCCGGTATCGGAAAACATGAACATCGAATTCGGGACGAAGCTATTCGAAGTCGAATTCGGATCGAGATTAGAGATTGTGTTTCAAGGAACGAGTTTCTTGAACATTGAGAACCATCCTTTACATGTACACGGACACAATTTCTTCGTTGTGGGAAGAGGATTTGGCAATTTCGACCCGGAGAAGGATCCGGCGAAGTACAATTTGGTAGATCCGCCGGAGAGGAACACTATTGCGGTGCCGACGGGAGGATGGGCAGCGATTAGGATCAATGCAGATAATCCAGGAGTTTGGTTTATTCACTGTCACCTAGAACAACATACTTCGTGGGGATTAGCTATGGGATTTATCGTTAAGGATGGACCTCTTCCTTCACAGACTCTGCTTCCTCCTCCTCATGATCTTCCTCAGTGTTAAAAGTGTTCATCCTTTAGGGTTTTGTTTTAAATTTTGAGTGTTTAAATATTAAATCTATATAAATAAATATATTATTTTTTCTTTTCTTTGTCAAATGGTTTTTGAAAGAAGAAGAAATGATCCCACTAAAGAAACCAAGGAATGCTTGATTAATTTTACTTGTAACGAGACTATAGCATAAGGATCGCCTCTCATGTTAACGGTGTTTGGGATAGGTTCTGTCTTCTTACCTCCCAAGGAATATATTCCGTGAGACTGTCTACGGAGCTGTGTTTGAGTATTGTCAGCCTCAGGAGACATGGATTAAGACTTATGATAATAATGGACCGATGGACCGGCTTTCATAACACAATATCCAATAAGATCGAAACAATCACATATACATATATAGATTCAAAGTGGAGGATCAACGAGACACATTCCATTTGGCATGGTCATCACTTATGGCAAGGAGCGAGCTTCCATCAACGGCGCCTCTACCATCTACTTGCTCTTACCCCTTCTATGACGACCCCATCCAATCTCAAATTCTCATTATACTTGGTATAAAATCTAACACTAGTATACTTTTCGTTTCAATTTCCGTTCAAATCTAATATAAAACTATGTATGAAGTCTAGTTGAGTATCATCGATAATGAAAATTATACCAAAAATCCATCTTAAAAGTTTAAAAATAGGCCAAAAACAATTTTACCAAATATCCACGTCCTAATGATCACTAGACACAGAAAACATACAATACATAAACCTATCGGGTCTTAGAGAAAGTTGGCAGTCTTGAGCTTGAATTCATCCAGCAGAGTCTCAATGCTCATCACTTCCTCTCCTAACCAAACAGTCACCTAAAAAAGAAAAAAAAAAAAAGAAAAAAAACTATGTTTGAGAGAGGCTTGATGCTCATACATATATTGGAATAAGCAAAACTGGACTCTAACCTGTCCCGTTCTAGCCTCTTCATCACCCACGACCAGTATGTAGTTGTACTGTACTACCTGGGCTTCTTGCACCTACATACAACCACAATTATCATTCAAAATGTATACGGGAAATAACTATCCATATTCTACTAATTAAATATTTCATTAAGACCACGCATATCTTTAACTAAGAAACAAGACTATTTTATGGCACAAAAAAATGTCAAATAAATTTTCCAGAAAATTCAAACTTAAAAGCAAAAATAACGGGTTTTAGAATTAGGCATAATTAGATGGGTCACTGAAGGTGTGCCTATTGCATGACACACTAATTCCACGTTAAAAGGCACAATAACTTCTTGCCTATTGCTTCCACAACCACCAATCGAAAATACCAGAACATAAACTTCAATTGTTTGTGCTAAGGGACCTTGTATTACCTTCTCACAGACGTCTCTATCCGTGGAGTCAACATCAACATATTTTTTTTCCATATACGACGGTGTACGTGAACCTAGTAGTGACCAAGGGGGGATACACTAGTATATCTTTTACTCTTAAGCATAAAAATAAAATCAATTAAAATTCTTAAATATTTTAGATTTCTTGGCAAATATATATATATATACATATTTTAAAATTATTTTCTAAGAAATATATCTTTTACTCTTAAGCATAAAAATAAAATCAATTAAAATTCTTAAATATCTTAGATTTCTTGGCAAATATATATATATATATATATTTAAATTATTTTCTTGAAGAAATATATCTTTTACTCTTAAGCATAAAAATATAAAATCAATTAAAATTTTAAAATATTTTAGATTTCTTGGCAAATATATATATATATATATATTAAATTATTTTCTTGAAGAAATATATCTTTTACTCTTAAGCATAAAAATAAAATCAATTAAAATTTTAAAATATTTTAGATTTCTTGGCAAAAGTATATATATATATATATATATATATATACATAATTTAAAATTATTTTCTTGAAGAAATATTAAGTTATTACTGAAATTAAAGTACATTAACTATTATTTTTTGATATTTTAGTATATTAACTTCATATTATTATAAAAAACTAACAATGTATATTAATATCTTATAACAACCATTTATATTTTATTATAATTAAAGCAATAAATGATTAGTATAGAAAAATATTAAAATTAATATTTATTTGTATCTATACATTTGTGAAATATATAGTCAAGGAGTTGGTGAGCTAATTATCCATCTTGAAGCTACCGTTCTCTCAACGGTAAGATCCGCGTTTCAGGGATTCAGCTTTTTCTCTCTCGCTTTGATCCGCATACAATTTGTGAACATTCTCGTTTGAATCTATGGAATATTAGAGTTTGTTCATACGTGTATAATGCACATCTCATTGCGTAATTTGGTTGTAATTAATAACAATGTGATGTTCGACGTTTCATATTATGTTTTAACCCTTATACTAAATCTTAATATTAAACAAACCTTCGTTCGTAGCTTAAGAGATCAACATCTTTCGCACGATAATAGAGTATATATATATGCATTACCTGATCCGGATTCGTATTTCAGATTGTCAGACTTTTGGATCGGGCCATCTAACTTTATCATGCTCGAGTTGTGGAACATCTTGATTGTAACCGCTAACTCACTCGATTGGCCATCTCCATGCATGCAGTGACGTGAATTCTGGCTGGATTTTCCACCTCTGTTGTCGGTGACATATCACACTTGCTTCAGTTTGGCATGCGATAATTGGGATGTCGTCATCCAAGTCTTATATATGCGAGTGACTTGGAAAAAACTTAAGGTAAGAATGGCTATATGGATTCCATTTACTTAACTTTAATCAAAATCAAATCTAAATAAGGCAAACAGGTGTTAAAATAAAGAAAACTATGATATATCCCGTGCTATAGTACGGACAAATTACAAAATCAGAAAATTGTAATTATCTAAAACTTTACGAAAATTATAATATCAGTTTTTATAATATCAAATCTTTGTAATATTCGCGTAAATATTTTACAATCATAAATATAAAATCAATTTTTCATACTCGACGATATTGGAATTTATTTATTAAATGATTTAATTAAATAATTACATAATAACTAATGAATAAAATATCTTTAATGAGAGATTAAAATTTGTTCTTTGAATTAATGGCAATGTGATGTAAATATTAACACTTTTTAATGTTTATTTATAAATGTACTCTCCAGATAATATATAGGAGATTAAAATTCATTTTTATACTTTAATCTCTATATATAGTTCACGATATTAGGTATCCTAATACATAAATTTATGTGCTAACGTATGTTGTAGGTTTCCAACCCTTACACCCTTAACGGGCTTTCGGGCCCACTTTACCGTTGTTCTACCAAATGTCCAATTTTTTTCTTTTAGCCGATTGACTTATTAAAATTCCAATCCGGATCAATTCAATTCCGGTCCAATTCGGTTTGTTTCTCACTGATTACACCAAGCCGGTTCATACCAAAGCAATCATGATAATCAATCATGCTCATTTTTGTTGTTGAGAAATTGATAATGCAAGATATCAACAATATAGATAAACAGAAAGATAGAAAACAAACGGAAAAAAGCTTATTCATATCTCCGCAATTAAACTATGTTAAATCTATACCTCGATTATATACCTCGATTATACCACAGTGCGAAAACATACACAAATTAATAGAAATATGAATTTTAACATCCGACTATCAGACTTTATGTTTTGTGCAATTTCATACATTTCGACGAACACCGTTAATCGTCCGTGAACGGAAAATGACGTAGATACCGGCAAAACTCATAATAAAAAATAAAAAAACTGACATTGTGGCATATGTGGCCTGAAACGGCACCGTGGCCTGAAACGACACCGTGGCTGCAATCTTCATCCTTCTACTTCATTTCTAATCTGCCCTTTTTACTACGAACTCGGAAACTCACCTAAATTCTCATGGAAGAAGCTATGGCTATTCACCGGACCTCGGTTTCTGATGAGTATCGCTTTTCTCGATCCGAGTAATCTCGAAAGCGATCTTCAAGCTGGAGCCATCGCTGGTTACTTTTTGATTTGGCTCTTGATGTGGACTACGGCGATTGGGCTTTTGATTCAGCTTCTCTCTGCTCGGCTCGGTGTTGCGACGGGTCGACATCTTGCGGAGTTGTGTTGGGAAGAGTATCTGACTTGGGCAAGGATGGTGCTTTGGATTATGGCTGATATTAAGATGAAGAAGAAGGATGAAGAAGAATAATCGAGATGAAGTTTGAAACATCCCAAAGTTTAGATTTTTAATCCAAAGAGTGATGATGATCGAAGAAATTATCCACATCCCATGAAGAAGACTCGAAATCTTCTTCGATCAAACTAAAGAAGAAATCTTCATATTCGTTTTCTTCTTTCGAAATCTTTGTGTTTGGTAACGGTGATTGGATTTTAAGTTCTTCATCAAGAAACAATAGGTCAGGGGCAATTTCGGAATCCCAAAAACACTCGTCGGCGAGAGATAGATCCGTCGACGATTCTGATTCTTCTAAAGCAGTCGGCTTTATCTCCGGAGATAGCTCGATCGGTTCAATCTCATGCTCTGTTCTATACTCTGTTTCCTCGTTGACGTTGAATCTAAGAACAGAGGTCCGAGAATGAAGGCTCTGGCGAGAATCTTTCCCTGAATCGCATCCCGAAACCGTATCGAGATCGATAACAGGCGTCGGCGACGGAGGAGTTAGGAAATTGGTCAGTGCGTTATGTCCTTCGAGATGAATCGCGGCTCGATCGTAAGCCACAGCAGCTTCCTCCGCCGTAACAAAAGTCGAGTACGGCTCGACGGATCTCTAATCTCGCCGCGAATTTTCCCCACTTTCTCTGTCTAAGGGAAGAGTATCCGACTTGGGCAAGGATGGTGCTTTGGATTATGGCTGAGATTAAGATGAAGAAGAAGGATGAAGAAATTAAGCAGAAAAAAAAAAGGAGAAGGATAAAGAAGAAGGATGACACGGTGTCATTTTTGTCTCCTTTTTTATTCAGTTTTGTCCAAAACTACGTCACCTTGGCCACGTCAGTATCCACGTCATTATTTGTTCACGGAGCATTAACGATATTTCTCAAAATGTATGAAATTGCACAAAACATAAAGTAGGATATTGAAATTTAAAATTTTTATTAGTTCGTGTATGTTTTCGCATCGTGGTATAGTCAAAATATAAATTTAACATAGTTCAATTGTGAGGATATGACTAAACATTTTTTCCAAAAGTAAACTTTTATTCATTACTAAATATTAACAAGAAGATCCCACACAAGGCTAACTTATACCTATAAGGACGAGTAGTGCGACCGTTTTGGACACATAAATAAAAAGGTCCAAACGTAGAATCCAAAAAATTAATATTTTGCTTGTATTTTGCTTATGGTTTGCTTTGTTTTTGATAAAAATAACATAATTTTCTTTTGTTTTTATATGTTAGGGGGTTATTTTTTACATTTATCAGAAGCCTATAAAATATTTGAGCCGGTCCGCTATCTTTGGTGACTATAGTCACATACAGACAAACGAGAAACGAGATGATATAATAATTAGAAGTAACTATACACTTGATTGCAACATCAAACGACGACAATATAATATAGAGTAGAGTAATCCAGTTGCGATGCATCGAAAGATCCACATCACAATCCTCAAGTTCACAAATGCATAGTACTTCTTGTTTTGTTAGTCACAAGATTAGATTAATAAGAATTCCTTATTATTGTTTAGAAAAGGTTCACCAAAAACTAAATAATTCTTCTGACTCTCGTTATACCAAAGCTCTCGTATTAAATGTAGTTTAACTAATCGTATGAACACAAGATATAAAATCTAACTCACTTTATTAATGTTTAGAAACTTCACAAAACTAAACACTTATATTCTCTTAGGTCACATAGAACACATCTCTAAAAACCTTTATTTATAGGCTAGCTACTCCTAAACCTATTTGGATTCACAAATCTTATCTCATTTGTAATGGTAGGACGATTTGCTAATAGTTTGCTAACTCTAAATTTATTAGAATCTATCTTAACTCTATCATAATCTCGATAAAGCTAAAAACTAAAGCACTCTTGATATTAATCTTTGACTCGATTAATATCTTGCGGTCCAAGTAATGTTGGAATTACCCAACAGTACTTTCATGGTATTCTCTGATCGCGAATTCTTGTCGTGATAAATACTTGTAATCGTCGATCAGAATCTGCTTATTCTGTTTAGTGTCGATATCAATGAAGACAAAGTAAATCTTATGAGACGTACCACTCGCGGCCAAGACAATCTCACCGGTGTCGCTATTCACAATCATAGCCCCTAAGTCTGTTGAACGGAAATAACTGAGTTGGTTGTTGATTGAAAAAGACAACCTGGTCCAGAGCTGCTTCTTAATCATTGAGTACCCACAGCCCGAAAGTACAGGCAGGACGATCATCAGTAGCTGGTGATACAAATGCCAGCTTGGTCTTGTACTCCAGCATGGTGTTAGGTTTGTCCAAATGCTTCCCAACGGAATGAGATGCATGTTCGGGAACAGGGTAAAACTCTTATCATCTCCGCGGCCACTATAGGTAAGAAAATTTTGTACCTGGTTTTCTGGTTTTATGCAACTCGACTATTTATCTTCTTTTCAGCTATACATACCATATAGTTACTAATTTCTTTGCGTTATTGAATGACATATAGCCCCACTACTTGTTCACTATTTACGAGATTGTCATTTTGTACCTCGATTTTTTTCTTGAACAAGAACCATGGGATTCGATGCAGCTATTTCTCTAAGACATTTATTTCATTTTACGAGAAATCTCAAGATGTGAGAGTTCGTTTATTTGTATAATGTAATTGACAGAGTTAGTATATTTTTGGGTAAGATTGAACGAGATTAGGTTTCCAATATTACGGATCCTAAACTCGTTATACTTTGCTTGTGTTCTTTATATTTCTCTGTTTTTACTTTGTTCTAATAATTGTGTCTCTATTCCTTCTGCGATTCTGTTGTCGGTTAGATCATCCCAACATATGTATATATATATATATATATAGCAAAAGATAAAACAACAAGATAAATTAGAATTTTTTTTTTCTTTTTTCTTACTTGTGAGTTGTGACCGTGTACATGAGCTCCAAAAAACCTTATAACTTTTACCACCAGTAGAAATTATTTTACCAATCGAGTACCACAAGGATCGTCCACGTGTAGGGTATGATCCTCCTAACCGACGGCAGAAATAATGTCACGTGGCACGATGAACAAAAGGGATAGTGTGTAACAGCTGAGACGAAGATATGACACGTGTCATAATTATGGATGCAAAGGAGTTTGAAATGGCCTATGCATGGCCTATAGGTTACACTAATCCGACCAAAGCTTCTTTTAACCTTTTCCTTCTGTTTCTTCTTCCTCCCTCGTTCATTATAACCAAGCCAAAACTATATTGTATTCGCCCCGAAAACATTAAATTAGCTATTAATCAGTGAAAAATCTAAGTGTTGCGCAAAAAATTGCACATTGTAAAATTATTCATAAAATTGTTTATCATAATCAGATGTATTATATAGAGATAGATTAATCATCATTTATAATAAAATTAAATAAAAATATTTTTAATGATAATGTAGCAGATATATATTAACGAGTATATATACATAACTTAGTTAAAGCATCTTAACATTTAGTTCTATTGTTTTGCTCATTATAAAGAAAGTAAAATATATTTTGATTCTCTCACGGTAATATGTATAAAAACTTTTTTTTTATTTTAATGTTCTTTAATGTATTAATATATTTTCTATTTATGCTGTTGATGCTTCGCATAATACTCTGATGATGGGACCAACCATAAATTATATGACACGAGTGGATTGTGTCATAATAATTTTTACCATTGACGACAAAATAACGATGATAGTTTGTTTTTTATTAATTTTTGATTAAATTTTTTACAGTACTACAGAAACAAACAGTTTTACATAATTTTTTAAAAAATTATAAAAATTATAGATCGATTATGTAAAAAGATTTATGCAACAAATCCGCTACGCGTGACTACATACCTAATAAACGACAAAATAACGCAAATCCGCTACGCGTGATTATATACCTAATAGACGACAAAATAACGCTTCATTAAAAAAAAAAGGAGAATAACGCTTCACATATTAACTGAAAAAAAAAATAACGCTTCGCGATAGTTTGTTTATTTTATTTTTATATATTGTTATTACTATAAAAATACTAACACGTTACTAAAGAATATATTCGAAATGCATTCCGAAAATAAAACATTTCTTCTTAAGAACTTAAACATTTAGAAATATATTAAGATTATATATGTAATTTATTCTTTGGGAGTGGGTGTTCTATAGTTAACAGAGATTTCATTGTTTAAACAAGAAAAAACTTGTATTGCGTTTTACTGCTGGAATAGATATTTTTTTTGGTTTTATGCTGCAAACAGATATTTCGTGAGAAAACTAAATTATTATTCTTTTATTATATATAAACTTAAATATTAAAATAATTTAACGTCGAAATAAATATCGAAGAAAAAGGAAGTTATCGCCATCGTGGTTCAAATTCATTGTATTTGTCGATGCTATTATTAAATATTTTCGTGATGCCAAAAATTTATTTCTATATAAACCATTTTTTGTTAAAGGATTTTCTATATATACCATTACATAGATGTCCATCCGAATTCGGACATGCGCTAAACAAAACAACGATTCTTTTAAAATAAGAATCTCTCTCTCTTTCTCTCTCTATATCTCCCTCTCCGTGGATCGATGGCAGCTTCTGTTGATCCTTTGGTGGTCGGAAGAGTGATCGGAGATGTGTTGGACATGTTCATCCCAACCGCCAATATGTCTGTCTACTTCGGCCCCAAACACATCACTAACGGCTGCGAGATCAAACCCTCCACCGCAGTCAACCCTCCAAAAGTCAACATCTCCGGCCATTCCGATGAGCTTTACACTCTCGTATATACCAATCTTCTCACATCTATCCATTTATGTATTAAAAAACATATATGTGTATATGCACATGCGTTACATGCTTCCTCGTCATCATGATCATGGTCTCCGTCATCATTATAGTAGAAACATGCATGCATATATTACTTCAGCACCGTTTTTAAGATGTCCAATGCATTCGAACACAATCTCTATTAGTAAAAAAAATGTTTTTCCTATGATAAACTTCAGGCATGTATATATATTAAAATAGAAATGTTTTTGATACGATAAACTTCAAGCGAGTATATATATTGAAGCATCTATCTAAAATCTATTTTCTTAATACATTAGATACACTAAAAACCAACTTTACAGTGCTGCACTACTTTATACATATTTACTGGTACATTCACACAGATGTTGACGTATACGTAATTTTTATATTAACATAGATTGATAAATATCAGTGATTTTCTAATACATAATTAAATGTGTTAGTCACGGTTTAGCTGAAATTTTGATTACAATAATAACGTTTAATTATTTGAGCTAGACGACGTGTTGCATGTGTTGAAATTTCATTGGCCGTCTGTAAATGAAAATATTTCGATGCATGCAGGTGATGACTGACCCGGACGCACCTAGCCCAAGCGAGCCGAACATGAGAGAATGGGTCCATTGGTGCGTACAAGTGACGCACTCTTGTTTTTTGTTTTGACATCAACGTGAACAATTTATTCATATATATAACGTATAAATAAGGGTAAATAACACTATTATTTCTTATTTTCAGGATTGTCGTGGATATTCCCGGAGGCACCAACCCCTCAAGAGGTATGAAAAAAATACCAAAGCTAAGTTTTCGATTTTGACTACAAAATTACAAATTGCTTGATGTTAATTAATATAATATCTTTGCTTTATTTATTACAACAGTGAACAGATTTATTGCTTTGTATTTTAATTTGCTTGCACTATAGAAAAAGTGACGTTAGTGTGTAAGGCATTAAGGAAATATAGTAATAGTTAATTATGTCCATGATGATGTGTTTAGATCTAATTGAAAAATCCGATAAACTAATCTTTATTATTCATTTAAACATATTATCTTTGGACCGTGGTGCTTTCGGGTACATATGTAATGAATATTATAAGAATAAACATTACTTGATTAGAGAACAATAATGACTTCCGTATGGCACGATATTAATTGGTCCAAAACAATATACCTAACTCTCTAATAGGTTGCTTATCTTATATATTTTTAGTTGGCAATAGCCAAGTACTTTCCTGCATTAACATTTGAAAACTAAACATAATTCAAAGAAAATCCATTATTCTTAAAAGAAAAATGAACCCAAGTAGTTTAGATCAGTTTTTAACTATATATTTATGTATAAGGCATATAATGATATAATCAAAGTCACTATTTAAGTTTCCTATGTTTCAAGCTATGTCCCACACTTACGACATGTGGTGTCCTCTGAAACCAACATCTCATGTATGTCCGTACGTGTACATTGATATATAGCAACTAAATAACGTACACATGTCATCTTATGAAAAACCTTAAACACCACAAAACACAATGAATAAAGAAAGCCGTTTTGTACGATACGAAACATGTTTCTCTAGTGAAAACAGTTATTGCTTAATTTATTTTTTATTTTAGTACGACGAAAAATATTCCATGTTTTAATTATATTTCAGGAAAGGAGATACTTCCATACATGGAACCAAGACCACCAGTGGGGATTCACCGTTACATATTGGTACTTTTCCGGCAAAACTCACCAGTGGGTCTGGTGGTGCAGCAGCCGCCATCACGAGCCAATTTCAGCACCCGAATGTTCGCCGGACATCTCGATCTTGGTCTACCTGTGGCCACTGTCTACTTCAACGCCCAAAAGGAGCCTGCTTCACGTAGACGCTAGTACAAGAAACAAACAAATACCATCTACAAATGAGCCAAAAATCCGGAACTTTCTGGTTTAAAAACCAAAAGGCGCCTTTACCTATAAAGCAGAGCGGACAAAAATGTGGGTTTTATATGTCAAACCACCTTTTGCATTAGTCCGGTTATAGCTATATATCTATATTGCATATAAATGTGTCTATCCGGTTATTACCTATATCTATAGTGGATATAAATATGTGTCTATCCTCTTCTTTTTTTCTTTTCCATATGGAGTTACTTGCTATTATATATGGTGTTCGTCTCTATATCTTCCAAATAATCATATATTAAGAGTTATAAAGAAGCTAAGAACAGATTACATACCAAAAATAAAGACTACAATCGATGAAAGAAATCTAATATACTGTGTTTCTTCTTGATTATAGTCTTCTTGTTCTCTGAACCTCTACAGCTTGTTTTCACTTTGAAACTCTCGGTTCTAGGTTTTGTTCCACGCACTCTCTTTGTTGTAATGTTCACATGGTTTTGAATTTCCACTATATCTTCTTCTGTTGTTTCGAATTTTTCCTTCTCTATGTTCTTCTCCGAGTCTTGTTTGATTCCAGAGTCCTCAAGCTTGGACAAATCGATCATTACCTCTTTTTTATCCATTGCACAATCGTGTTCGTTAGAGTTTGGTGAAGAAGAAGACACATCCATTGCTTGGCTTTTGGTCACAAAAGAATCCTCAAGTTCTTGCAAACCGTACTCTGCGAATTCCAGGTTGATTTCATTGGTCTTTCTTATCTTGAACGGGTTGTTGTCCGGAATAAGTGAGGGATTGCTGGGCCGGATAACCTTCTGACCCCTGTTAGGCTGCGAAAGCAGTTTGTGTAGATCTGAATCTTGTTTGGAGTACTTTGTCTCCTTCAGAACCGCTTCTGGATCGATCATAGCTTCATCTGCATTCCTTTTGAGCTCTATTCTTTCCTCATTTTCAGACAAAGAACATAACAAAAAGGAGCTTCTCTTTTCCTGTTCCTTGAATGATCGAGCAGGCGCCTTCAACTGTCTCTTAGACACCGAAAAGCGGTTAAAAGCCTCCATGGTTATGGGATCAACATTTCCTTCAGCAATTGCAGCAGCAACAGATGGCGACAAATCTCTGATGAGTTAGATGTGTCAAGGTGAACAAAACTGCAAAACAGTCATGTGAATGTTTATGTGATGAATGATAAAAGAGTTGAACTTGCATTATTGCGTTTTAGAATGGTTAATGCCCTGCTTTTTGATATTATAAAGAGAAGATTTAAAATATTTAGGGAGGAAATGAAAAAGGATACGGTCCGAGGAACTCAAGTTGTTCAACTGGTAAATTCAGGAGGTTCTGAGAGAGGGGTTTCAAGTGCTTGAGCTTCTTAGCATCAAAGTCATATCTGCAACACATTGAATCAAAGGGAATCAAGTGTGAAGCATAAAAGAATGGATACTAGCAACACCTAGGTGAGACGAAAGTTACTTACATACGAGCATGCTGAAAAACTGAAACTGCTTCCGCAAAAGAGCTGGAGTAATCATCAGGAAACAGTTTGCCCTTTTTCGTCTTGAGAACTGACAAAACCTACAGTATTATTCCCACATCTGAATGTCTTAGGCTTTTGCTTTAGCGATGGGAGAAAGCATCAAGCAATCATCGGAGAAAGTAAATGCTTACGCGTTCTACACTCTGGTACTTGGAGATGAATGCATGAGCTCTTGAAATGCCAACACCAGGAACCGAGGGGAGAAAATCACAGCCCGCTAATACGCACATTGCTGTAAAGAGGCCAGACCAAGAACAGTCATCATCAACAATGTATCAATGTATGTTGGGAAGAGTACATAATAGTATAATACTAACCAGTGAATAGCTCTTGATCAAAATTCTGGAAGGAAGGCTTTTGATCAACGGCTTGGAAAACATTATCAAGAATTAGTTCTTCCCCTTTACCATACCGGTCCATCTTAAAGATTACCTTTTACAATACAAGAGTTGGGGAAACATATCATACAATGCTCTTAAAACACTTATTATGAACTTTGTTTAGTTTGTATGTGAAAAAGATCTTACAGCTTTGCAGCCGTATGCAAGTAAATCGCTGTCCTCGGTTATAACAGCAGCAATCCCGCCTTGTTCCAGTTTGAGGCTGGATAGGTAAGCTAGCTGAGCATCAGCCTCATATGGAGCTACAATAAATTCGACGTTTTCTGATTTCAGAACCTGTGAAGTTGTTAGGGTCTAAAGAAGGTCCATATTTCCCTAAGAAAATAGAATATACTCAGGTTAATAAACAATTCATACCTGAATCAATTGATGAGCCATGGATGATGTTACACTAACTGCTCTCTGCATATAGTGATGACAATAGGCATGAGCTCACACAATATCATAGTCTCGACCAAATTTTATTAGCAGAGTACAGGATAAATTATTGAAAAGACACACAAACCAACACAGCAAGAATGCCTAACTAGACTTAAGAATCAAGAGGAACATGTTATGTTTGAAGGACTCAAATTTAGACACAAAAAACGGATAAAGAGAAAAGCTGAGTGGTAATAATATGCCTTCCTAGTGAAACACAAATTAGTCCCGAAGCTTTCATAGCAACTCTAAAGGCAAACAGTTATACAACTGATAGATATAAGCCATTGAAATGAAAAGAGCGAAGCACCTGAAAAAGCTCATTAGCTAGCTGCTAATTAGCAGTGACAGCAACTATAAAGGCAAACAATTATACAACTTATAGACTTAAGCCATTGAAATAAGAAGTAAGCACCTGAAAAAGCTCGGTCGCTGCTCCGACATTCCCTTCCTTAAGCTTAAGCATTGCAGCGTCAAAGTTCGCCTTTCGCTTTCTGATAATCAAAATCAAAGCCAAACTACGATTAGTTAAATGAAAAAGGTCATTAGTAGCAAAGGAAAATGAAACAAAGAAGATCTGAAAAAAGTAGAGAGACTTGCCTTTGACGTTCATCTCCAGTGGCAGCCTTGCAGGGCATATTACCACCATCGAGAACAACGACTGGGATGATCTCATAGTGTTGAAGAAGGTTGACTCTGTGCATGAAGTAATCAATGTACCTCAGCTTCTTCGTCCCATCAGTATCTAAACACAGCTCCATACTACATGAGTATGCTGTAGAAAAAAGAATCAGCTCGAAAATGCTTCAATTAGGTTCCACAATATTCAAAATATCCATTAGTTTGTATTCATTGCAATTTCAAGGTTTAATAACTGATAAAGCATTTTCTTTCGACCAAGCACGAAGCTTACCTCCTTTGTGTAGCCATGAATATGCATCGATTCCTACCTGGAATGTGTAAACGCATTCTTTAAAAACTTTATTTTTATTTTTTTAAAATGGAGATTTACCCAGAACGATTAACGATTAGGAAAAAGAAATGAAGAAAACAAATCGGAGAGAATTACTCGTTTCCCGGCGTATTTCTGGATGTGAATGGGAAGGATGTAAGGTTTCATGAATCTGAGAAGATCCTTGATGCCCATTTCCGCTTTCTTATCTTCTTTTTTTAGGGTTCTTGCGGATTCTGTCTTTTTTTTCTGTTTGTGGTTTTTTTCCTGTCTCGCTTCCGAGAGAGTAGTAAAAAAAAAAACACAAGTAAAAAAAAAAAATGAAAACCTTGGCGCGCAAAGGCAATGGCGGGAGTGAATCAAATGCGACAGATGCCACGTCAGCAGTAAAAGAGGCTGTTCGACTATCCACTATACGGCGTGGTCGAAAAAGAGTTACATGTAGATTTCCAAAGACACGAGTGTTAGACCTACATTATACTTGTCTCTTATGTCCAGTACTTTCATATTAGTTCGTTCATTCGTTGCAGGTAAGTAATCATTGAATTTTGCTACTTACAACTCGTTTGTTTCAAGTGTCAATTTATATAAAAATTACAAATTCAAGAGTATTCCGCTATTCGACCATTTTGTTATATGTTACCGATGGATTCATTCGCCACAAAATGAGAGTAACTCCAAAACTGCAAGATCTTACGAGATAAGATAATGAAGCAAACCTAGATTGACATGAAAACAAACATCCTTCCAAAAACCTCAGGGTACTTTATGAGTTGTCGACAAAACATAAGTGATAAATAAAACCAACAAGGAGATAGCAGAGAGAGCAACGAGAGCACAAGTGATGGGATTACTAGTAACGACCAATACCCCAAACTCTAATAACTCCATCGGTATAACCACTGAACAGGGTGCTTCCATCAGCGCTCCAGTTCAGGCTTGTGCAGTAAATAACCTGACACAATCAACAAACAAATCGAATTCAGTTTTCAAGGTTATTTACATATAAAGTTGCACAGAAAACAACAGGCTATGTATGAAATTCTTCAGGAGTGAAGTATTACAACTTGAATCATCCAAAAACGAACACTTTAAAGATATGAAGTCTTCAAGTTAGCTCCAAACAAGAAATCTCAGGTAATCAATGAGTATGGAGACTCAGAAAACGTTAAAACCCTGCATTGACAAGGTAGTCTCCCATCTATAGACTAAAAACGCAATTGCTACACAGGTTTCAAAGTTATATATCCTCAACAAGAGAGTGCATCTATGGTACTGCGACTGCCTATATGTGGAAGGTAAATACAGGCAAAAGACGAGAACACAAGTATTTACATGACATAGCAAAGCAAACAACCCGAATTACAGAATTTGAAATTGATACAAGGGTAGAAAACCATATACATATACATCATTGGTTAGCATTTGAATAAATCAATCCATCTAATAAACTAATCAATGAACTTCCTCATTTCCTATTAACAGACCTAGATTAATACTTAATCATCAGACATAACTAACATCGTATACAACTACAGAGAATTCTATCAATACAAAGGTGAAAACTTGAAATCAACTCATGAGCTACTATGTGTGTACCTTCCTCTTGGTGGCAGCAGGACCACTGTTGTCAGACTTCTCAGCCTCAGCCTTGAGATCAACCTTCAAATCCTCAACAATGCTCTTGCTCTCCAGGTCCCAAATCTTAATACCCTGTTCAGTTGCAGCACAGAGCCAGTACCTGTTGGGACTGAAGCAAAGGGCATGGATCACAGAGTTAGCTTCAAGAGAGTAAAGCTTCTTCCCCTCAGCCAAATCCCACAGCAAAACAACACCGTCTTTGCCTCCACTTGCACAAAGAGAACCATCAGGTGATACAGCCACCGTGCTCACGTATCCAGTGTGACCAGCAAGTGTCGATCTGAGCTTACAGTTCGAGAGGTTCCACACTTTCACGGTTTTGTCCCATGAGGCTGACACAATCGTCGGTTGGAGTGTGTTAGGACTGAATCTGACGCAGCTAACCCAATCACGGTGTCCTTCACCACCTCCTTCTGAGATCGTGTATTTGCACTCACCTAGAGTGTTCCACAGCTTGATCGTACGGTCACGAGATGCAGAGACGATCTGACGGTTGTCAAGGGAGAAGGCGACGGAGAGCACATCCTTGGAGTGTCCGACGAATCGACGAGTGGAGACACCAGCAGCGAGATCCCAAAGGCGAAGCTCACCGTCCCAGCTACCGGAAAGGGCGAATTGTCCATCTGAGGAGAGAACAACATCCTCAACGAAGTGAGAGTGACCAGTGAGACGCCTCTGAGCTACACCGTAGGCCTTGTCGTCCTTGGTGAGTTTCCATAAGATGATCGACTTGTCGCGGGAAGCTGAGACGATGATGTCTGCGTTATCGATTGGTGTGGCGATTGCCGTCACCATGTCAGTGTGTGCACGCATAGTGCCCTTCAAAACGAGTCCTTCCGCCATTGTCGGTGTCTGGAGATGCCTCTGAAAGTAGGGTTTTCGTTTTCTCGGGGAGGCGGAAATACAAAGAAGAAGGGCGTGAAAAACAGAAGAAGCTATTTATATGAGAAGAAACAGAAAATGGATTAGGGTTCATTTAATAATGGGCTTATTTGATAGATTTATTAGTGGGTCTAATATATGTTAATGGGCTATTTTGTTCTCAATCCATATATTTGGTGGCAGCTTCATATTTTTCATCTGAAAGATTAAGAAGCGTTCCCCAAAGGGTAAATTAAGGCGAGACGCTAAAACACATCCCACTCTTCACTCCACCTTGAAGCATAGTCTACGAGCCTCATTTGGGCTACGAGTTGTTTAGATTATCTCGGATTTGGAGAGGTTGTTTTTTTTTGAGAATGATTCTCAGGTGTTGGTCGGTGTTATAAAGAAGTAAATAATCCTGATTCGTGGCTAAGACTTCGAAGCTACATTTGTGACATAATGGATACACAAGATGTTTCCTCAAGCCTTATTTTCGTTATGTGGGACGACAAGCAAACTATTGTGCAGATACCATTGCCAAGCATAGCTTTTTCTTCACTTTTTTGTTGCTATGTTCTTAAAAATTGGTTTAACTCTCATTAGCTTGTTTCAACTGTTAAAAGGGAGAAACTTAATAAATGTTCTTGAGTATGTTTGAAGACGAAAAAGAAGCATCCCCCAATTTATTTTTGACTGTCAGTAACATTTTACATTTTCTGGTTTTGCTTTATTAGAAAATTTTATTGCAACTAAGAAAATATAGGTGGAATGAATCATATGAACGGCACACGATATACACTTACAACTTTACATTTATTTTAAGTAGACACATCTATATTTGGTCATTATTTTCGTATAGTAAATAAATTATGGATTTTTTGTATATGTCAAATTCTAACTTTTTTTGGTTGTTTTTCAGTAACATATTTTCTTACATGTGGTATATGAGATTTGACGAATTCGATATTAAATCAAATATAGTCATCAGTCAAGATTAGATCTTCTCTGTTTAAATGTAGTACAATTGCTGAAATAGCAGAAAATCTTCTTATAATTGCTATTTTGGATGTAAATATTAAGGATTTTAGAAAAGCAATAACACTTGCTGGAGGGAAAGAAATACACAGAACCCCACTTTGACTACACTTGAAAACATTTCCAGCTGTACTGAAACAACATTACCTAACGACATTACAAATTTTGAAATATAGGTTTTCAATCTAAATTAAGCCAATCCGATCGAATTTAATAAGTTGATCCAACAATGATATTTTTGTTTGGCGAAAGTTATTTGAAAATTAGGCATTCAAATTTCAAACTAAATCTGTTCGAGTATTAAATTTCTTCGAACAGTGTGTAACAACTACACATATATTAGTTGATTCAATTAAATAAAAGCCGATGCAGCGTAGTTTCGGGCAAATCACATCTTTATACAAGGTGGATATGATTGTAAACTAGTAAGACGGTATATACTTGTAGACACTTGGTTATTGTGCATCAAACTAGACGACTTTATTGAGTCAGAAAAAAAAATACAAAGAATATACAAAAAGATATATATAATCGTGGAATATAGAGAAGCATGAACTCTAAATGTCTTCACATTCGAATTAACAGTGCTACATAATTAAAATTAATGGAAATATAAGTATAAACCATACAAAATTACATATATGTTACCAAAAAAAAAAAAACTATTTCCAACCTAGTCAAGATTCATCGTCCATGTCTAATACCCCTGCAGCACACAAATAATGAAAAGTCATTAGTAAAAGTCAATAGTAATTTGAGAGAGAGAGAGGGAGAGATGAAGAGCTCCCTTCAATCCAAAGAAGAGTGAAGCCATTAAAGGGGTAAGTGAAAAGCTCCTGAGATATGGAATCCATAAAAAACCTTATCATCAATTATTTTGAATTTGATAAGGCTTATGGGATCCATAACTTAGCAGCTTTACTTCACCCTGCTAAACCCTCCATTGAACTTCAAGGAGCTCTTCCTCTTCTTCTTCCTTTGTTCTTGTACATAATATCGTGTGGATCTGCTTTAAGTAACTCATATTCATATGATCAAGAAACCCTTGAACTCTTTTTTTTTGTTGGCGGTCACATGCATCATCTAACCTAAACCTATGTTTTATATATATGAAGATATTTGTTACTATACGGAGGGTAAAAAAACTAGGCAAATGAAATTGCATAGCATTTGGAACCAACACTAAGCCTTAAACCACTAGAGATCCAAACAAGTAAAACAAGGAGGGAGACTAATGGATTCTTGAGTTCAAACAAATTAACCCCTAGAAACCATTAAACTGTTGAAACAGGAGACAAATAGAGTTAAAAGAACAAATGGAAAGATAAAACTTGAATGAAGGAAGCTGATAGAATTTATTATGAAAGATAAAACCTATAAAATGAGAATCCTGAAAAGAGAAAAAGGAGGAGAAAGAGAACAAGTGAATGAACCATTGAAACTTGAATGGCTTTTTAAAGACGAAAACCTTTAGCCCTAATGAGAGAGAGAGAGAGAGTCAAAGATGGTAATAGATCATTTCGAGGATTTTTTCTTGAACCCATTGTTTACAATTGATTCTATTCACAAATCTTTTATATTTAATCCACGAACTCTAGTAAAAACGTTATATATATAGTAGTAAATATCTTCTTAAATAGCTTTTTTATATATTAAAAATCATTTTCTAAAATTTTTATATATTAAAAACCATTTTCTAAACCACTTATTCACTAGCAAGCAATTGTCACTACTCAAGAGCTTACTTTTTAGTTTTATGCTTCACTCGTTTTTCCTGTCTATTTATTTTTTGAATATTTATATTATTAATCACAAAACAAATCTTGTCAACGAAACAAAACTATTCATATCCTACTTTTTTTGGGTTAAAGTTCTAACCTACTTTAGATTGGCAAAATGCCAAAATTCAATTGAACAAGAAGAGTGGACACGGCAACTAATGAACAGACGAGTCTGATAACGATTTGCTATAAAAATAACATCGATTTATATGGAATTTGAAGCTTGGTTGATGCATGAAAATATTATCTGACAAATTTAAAAAAAAAATAAAAATGATGGGTGGATATGAAAAGGACTTTATGGAAAATGTACTGACATTGTTTAGCTATTAGATTCCCTTTTAAATAAAAACGTCACATGCCTCCTCTTCATTGGCTTTTGTGCTTAGTGCTTACCCCACTCCTTTTATCATTCTTAAATCTTATTGCAATTCAGTTTTTTATTTATATAAAAAAAAAATACAAAACAACAAGAAAATATGTGTGGTCAGGATTGAAAAATGGATATAACAGATGAAAATAACCCGAACGAGAATCTATAGGTAGATTTCATACAGAAAAATCTTTGTCTCATTACTTGTTACATCAGTGCTTTGTGTTTTTTGCATCCAACTTTATTTAATTGAAATAAATTATGTAAAAGATATACATTATTGAAGGTAATATTGTGTAAAACAATTACAAACAAATTCTTCTGTGTTTTACATTTACTTTTTTTACAATTTGTAGACCTTTTCAGAATTTATTTAAGTTCAGTTATTTCTTCTTGCAAGTATTGTTTCCAATTGTTGTACCAAAAAAAAAAAAATGTGTTCACAATCGTGGATTTGGGCCTTTTAACTGTCAGCACGTAGTAATGAGCCACAACGGTCATTAAGGCCCATATTAAGTAATTATTACTTGGGCTTTTGCGACGGCCTTATATATACTCTAAACGACGTCGTCTTGTGTTAAAAACTAGAGAAACCTGACACGAGTTTCAGATGAGAAAAAAAGGAAAACTTGATTACGCAAAAACAAAAGAAAGGGAGAAATATAAGATCCACCTGGGCAAAAATTAGAGCCGCATAGTAGCGGCACTAATTCGTTTGGTGGATCCCTTAACGCGCTCCTTCTTCTTTCGCGAGAAAACCTAGAACCCTTTTCCTTCCCTTCCCTTCCCTTCTACAATCCGCCATGGGTAGGGGTTTCCGAGCTCTATGCGTCTTCTTTCTTTCTCGATTTGTCGATTATGCTCTCACTGCTTTTGTTGTTCGATCGGATCTTTTCTTCTATTTTGGTTGAAGGTCTGTGTTCTTACTGTGTTAACAGAACATCGATTGTAAAGCTGATGGATTCGTTGCTCTGGTAGTTAAATCTGAAATCGGAAGGAGAGTTAACGGCTTGTGGATTAGGAATCGGATTAG
The DNA here is from genome assembly GCA_018361395.1 of Boechera stricta. NCBI lineage: Eukaryota > Viridiplantae > Streptophyta > Magnoliopsida > Brassicales > Brassicaceae > Boechera > Boechera stricta. Next base: position 2,130,650 of record CM031539.1, on the reverse strand, counting down.
GGTTTAGCTGATTGGTTGGTCTTAATTGGCTTGTGTAGAACTGACCTAGGTGTTTTCTTTCCTCTTTGAAATTCGAGTTATTTTAACTTACAGATAGTGAATGATAGGGTATTTTTGGGAATTCTTTGTACGTTTTAGTTGGAGATGATAGTTATTTTTTTAGTTGTAGAATTTTCTGGATCTATGCTATCGTAGTCAAAATTGAAGTAGGAGCTGTATAGTTTTCTAGCATAAGAATTTGGATTATGTTATGGTTAACTGCAGGGATGTAGCAGATGCCTTGTGATTCTCAGTAGTAGTAGTTTTTTTCTTCTCTCTTGGTTTTATTCATTCATCAGTTGGTTAATGTTGTATTCTAGCTGTACATATTTGGTCTGGCATTGAGTCAACGTGGTCTTCCTTTTATGTGAAATCTTAATGAGTGTGCCACCTTAACTTTTGTTTCATTGTGATTTTTGTTTTATGGGTACGACATAGTAGCTATTAGTCTGTTTCCAATAAAATCTTTATTATGTGATTTGGTAATAATATCTGGGACTTATGATTCATTTTATCTTTTTCTTGTTCTTATTTCCTGTCTCTCATACCATTTCTAAACCATGCAGATCTTGAGGCTGAGATCCGCGCATTACAGCTTGATTCGGCAGGTAATAGAGACAACTAGCTTAACAATATTTTTCTTATTTCAGTGGTACTAAATTTGGGTGTAAATATATGCAGATGAAAACAATGATGTTGTCATTCCAGAAGATCATAACTCTGTTGAAGTTGAGGAATTGGATAAAGCAGCAGAAGGTTAGTTGTAGCATGCCTTTTTTAATTTATTTATAGTTTCTATTTTATTCTGTTTAATTTGCCTATCTGTGAGTTGCGTGCACACCTATCTACCGTGTTACTGCGGCCATTACAATAGAAATAGATAGACAGATCCAAATGATTGGTGTATGTATTATACTTCGATGAGATTGAATACTAGTATACTACACATTTGATGAGTGGTTGACATAGACAATAACTAGGTATTTTTATTTTTTCTTGCAGACGTAAAAGATGAGGTGCAAGAATCAGTCCCAGTTCCTGATGAGCAACAAGGTTCATGGATCATTAGTATCATTTTCTTTCTTTTTTTTGCTCCAAATTGGTTTGCTTAACGTAAGGTTTGCCACAACATTGATATTTTTTTTTGGACTTTGGTTTCAGCTTCTGAGGATCATGATCAAGTAATGCTTCCAGTGCATAACCCAGCAAAAGGTTCGTAGACTATCTACTCATACTGATCCTGTCTCATCTCTCTGGTATCCTCTGCCTAAAGACAAATTGATATATTTCTGATATATATCAATTTTAGCTAAAGAGAAAGCTGCTCAAGTGAAGGCTGCCAAAGAGGAAGCTGAAGAGGAAGCAGAAGCAAATAAAAAGAGACACTTGAACGTGGTGTTCATTGGGCATGTTGGTATGGCTAATCTACTTGTTGATTTCTGATTTTCATGGGCATGTTTTTGTTATAACTGGAAATTATAAGATAATCACACAGGGTTTCAGAGCTTATGTAACACCGCTTTGAAATCCCCATTGGTCATGACGTTTAAGTCTTGTGTACTTTTAAGTTTATAATGGCTGACTTCTTGCTTTAATCTTTACACTATCATTTTCAATTATAGATGCTGGTAAATCTACAATTGGAGGACAGATTCTATTCCTTAGCGGTCAGGTGGATGATCGACAAATCCAAAAGTATGAGAAGGAAGCAAAAGACAAAAGTAGAGAAAGCTGGTGAGTGTTCCTGATTGGTTAAAACTGATAAGGAATGCCTTGCGTTCTAACTAATTTGCAAACTTGTTATTGCCCTGTATGCTAGGTATATGGCATATATAATGGATACAAATGAAGAAGAGCGGCTCAAGGTACTTCATGTGTTTTAGTCAATGTTTATTCTTTTGCTAAAAATGCGTGTCTTTATTGAGTTAACTTGTATATGGAAATCCCATCAAGGTTATTGTTGAATTTATGTTAGCTAAGTGCTATGGGCCTATGGCTAATTTGCTACATTTGACAGGGTAAAACAGTTGAAGTTGGAAGGGCTCACTTTGAAACTCAGAGCACTAGATTTACCATTTTGGATGCTCCGGTAAGGGATCAATCTAAAATAATCGTCTTCCATTTTTTGTTTTCGAGGAATCTGGATTGCAGCATATATGTTGGATGAGTTTTCTGTTCTAATTCTCGTGTGCTTTTTTGGACTTATAGGGGCACAAGAGTTACGTACCTAATATGATTAGTGGAGCATCTCAAGCGGACATTGGTGTGCTGGTTAGTCAGATAATATGTTAATTTGTGTTTTGTTGATTTAGCTTCTCCGGTAGAAAGCCTATTAACTTCCCTACCCACGTCTCTCTGTTATAGGTGATTTCAGCTCGAAAAGGTGAATTTGAAACGGGATATGAAAGGGGTGGGCAGACACGTGAACATGTTCAACTTGCCAAAACATTGGGTGTATCGAAGCTGATTGTTGTTGTTAACAAGATGGATGATCCAACTGTGAACTGGTCGAAAGAAAGGTAATTACATTAACCTTTTGAATCCTTGTCACTGATGATTTCGTATCTACTTCCGTGCATCCTTGTATTTATGTAAAATCCTATGCAGGTATGATGAAATAGAACATAAAATGGTACCGTTTCTGAAAGCCTCAGGCTATAACACAAAGAAAGGTATGCAATGAACTGTTAGCCTTAAAAATTAGGTATAGTCTAAGGGCATGTTTAATTTGTTCTCTTACTCTTTTGGTGTTAAGATGTTGTCTTCTTGCCTATATCTGGTCTAATGGGAATAAACATGGACACGAGGATGGGTCAAAACGTTTGCCCTTGGTGGAGTGGCCCTAGCTTTTTTGAAGTCCTTGATTCTATTGAAATTCCGCCACGGGATCCTAATGGTCCATTCAGGTTAACCGCCACTGCCCCTTTTTCTTTTCTCTCTTTTCATTTTGTTCGTTGTTTGTTATTAATTATTGGTTGATGCGATTAGGAAAACCATGACTTGTGTTTATTCATGTTTTAAATGGACAATAACATCTCTATGCATTTTTCTGTATCACATGCAACTTCTCTAACTTTGGCATTGTCTTTTATCCCACTTAGGAGGACATGTCTTCTATAGTTTTTTTCCCCACTCTCTTAATTAAAAGAGAATTTATAGTCTGTAAACTTATCTTTGTATGCTGTAGACTGTGTTAATCCTAATCGATTTTATGAATTGTAGGATGCCTATTATTGATAAGTTCAAGGACATGGGAACTGTTGTTATGGGAAAAGTAGAATCTGGCAGCATTCGGGAGGGTGATTCCTTGGTTGTTATGCCAAACAAGGTACTTTCAGTTGTCTTTTTTTTCTCATTTCATACTTCTTTGCCTGCTTATTGTTTTCCTGATGACTTTCATGAATCAATGCAGGAACATGTGAAAGTTGTTGCTATATATTGCGATGAAGATAAAGTTAAGCGTGCAGGACCGGGTGAGAATTTGAGAGTTCGTATTACTGGCGTTGAAGATGAGGACATCCTTTCAGGTTTTGTTTTATCCAGCATTGGTAAGTGTGATGCTTTACAGATTTCTTTCGCTACAAGTGAATTTTTTTTCCGTTTAACTTTGTTGATATCTGGAATCTTAGTCTCTTTTCTTAGCTGCACCAATCTGGACTTTTTCTTTGTTTTCTGTTGCAGTAAAACCTGTCACTGTTGTTACGGAGTTTGTTGCCCAACTACATATCCTTGAGCTGCTTGACAACGTAAGGCACACATTCTAGGATGTTATTTATGAGTATATACAGTTTTAAATAGGCTTCATTATTTTGCTGCTCCTGTAGGCTATTTTTACAGCTGGTTACAAGGCAATTCTCCACATCCATGCGGTGGTTGAGGAGTGTGAGATTATCGAATTGAAAAGCCAAATTGATCTCAAGACAAGGAAACCCATGAAAAAGAAAGTTTTGTTTGTGAAGAATGGTGCTGCTGTTGTGTGCCGCATCCAGGTCTGGTTCCTTCTAATTACCGTTTCTCTCTCTCTCTCTCTCGTACATTTATTCATAGCCATAAGTTTTAAGTCTTAATTCCAATCAAAACAAAAGCTGAAATGTTACTTCGTTTGGAACTTGGTATAATCCTTTGGTGATGGTCCCGGGATGTTATTGTGTATTGTTGTACCCGTCTGCTACCTGAAATGAGTCTGATTAAAGTTTATTTGTCTGTGTTCTGGTTGGATAGTTAGTTATTTATGGTTGAGAGGTATTCCGTACTAATCTTGGTTTTTGGCAGAAGATTTACTGGAAATGTTGAAAGCATCCATACGAGATACCAATTCAATATCTTTCCAAGTTATTGTCAAGTCTTTCTAATTTTCACCCCTTGTATCTCTGCAGGTTACGAACTCAATTTGTATTGAAAAATTTGCGGATTTCCCTCAACTTGGAAGATTCACTCTACGAACTGAAGGTAAAAAATTCAGAGACTATCAAATGCAATGCAAAATGTATATTTATTCACTCATCTTAATTTATGTGCATGGATTACAAAATTATCTGGGATGACATACAGGGAAAACAATTGCTGTTGGAAAGGTGACTGAGCTCTCAAGTGCTGCCTCAAGCGCTTGATCCAAATTTTGTGAGAGAAAAGGTTAGGAATTTTATGATTTCAATTATTTGGAACCAGCAAATGGAAGAAGAATAATCTTTAGAAAATGCCTAATCTAAACCCGGGTTCGGGTTCTTTGAAAAGCAGGAGACGGTTTTCGGGTTGCACCAAGAGGGAGATTAGGAAAATGCTTCATGAATGATTCGCACTAAAAATTCTGAGTTCCCTAAGACCCAAGCTGCGGGATTCAGTGCACAGTTGAGGTTTGAGATTCACAAGCTGCGGAGAGGTGTAACCTGAGACCGGTTTTTCTGGATATTTTAAAGCTAGAGAGAGAATTATGATGAACATGAGTGAGAGTTTTCTTTTCTTTTAAGTTAAATTTACAATTACTATGACTACCGTTTTGGCTGACGAGTCTGTTTTTCGGCTATTTAGAGATCTGCTATTTCATAGTTGAGGAAACACTATTTGTTCCTTAATGCTTGTCAGACAAGTTCGGGTTTCAAGCTTCCTCTGTCTGTTGCTCCAAACGACCTGACTGATGCAGTTTCGTGGTTTGGTCAGATCAATCCATAAGAACCTCGTGCATCCAAGTTCATTGGTATAGACCGAATTGGATTGAATTTGGTTATAACATCTAAAGGTTTCCATTACGAAACCGAGTTGAATTGAATCAATTACAATGATTTTTACTAAAATTTACATTCAGGCTATCTATACTATTATCAGGCAAACAAATCACAAAATTGATTAGTATTAGGATTCGGTCCGGTAATATTGAGATAACGGTCGGCACAAATAATTTAATTTGAAAGCTCTTCTCAGCCAAATAAAACTTGTGGATTACAATAGAACGACCAGCTCCAGTGTATTTTTTTCTTTTTCTTTCTGTTTGTTTCTCTGAAAAGAGACGTGGAAGAAAAAACGAAGAATGATGAAGAAGGTAAAAAAGTGAGGAGCTTTTTAGAGACGATGATGGTCTCACTAGCTTCATGGGTTTCGTCCTCTTCTTCTTCTTCTCTCTTCTTTAGTCGTCGCGAGAGATTACATTTGATAAAAGCCACGAGCGATGGTAGGAATCAGATTGTTCCACCGGCAAAAGATCAAATCCCTAACAAAGTACACACTTTCTTCATTTCGATTGTTTGAAAGATATTGTAGACCGATGAAGAGTCGTTTTATAATTTTCTACTGAGAAATTCCTGTTGTTTTGCACTTTGGTTTATCTCATTATTTGGAACCAGCTGAGGAGTATAAAGCTTATCGAAGTTACTCTCTGGTCAAATTAATAACTTGGGACTCTTGGATAAGTGTTATGAGTTTACTTCTAGGAGATAGAATTTCATGGAACCAAGGTTATAGGAGTAGTGCAATTTTGGTTGAATTGAATGGAAATTACATGAATACTAGGAGTTACTTTTATCATATGCAAGACTCTCTTATGGGTTGTTCTTAAGATTCTGAGTATCCCGAGGCAACTAGTTTTTACTTGATTGTGAAATTATTTTTGAAATGCAGGAAGTAACGGAGAGTGTGAATGTGTTAAAAACCGCTGCAAAAACTCGGAAAGTTGCAGCAGATGAGATTCTAGCTGCTTTTTCTGCTATTGAAAAGGCTAAGATTGATCCATCCACATTCCTCGAAACACTTGGTGGAACCGAGTCTCCTGGACGAACATGGATGCTGATCTTCACCGCCGAGGTCCATTAGAAACTAAATTAGCCTTCATGTTTTTTTAAAAATGTTGTAGTCTTGATCCATCAAATCACTGACTTGGGATCTTATATCCCATACATACAGAAGAAACTGAAGAAAGGTCGTTATTTCCCTCTAACCGCTGTACAGAGATTTGATGCTGCGGTAAGTCCTTAAACTGGTTTTAGCACAGAATTGGATACTAAACCGGAGAGAGATTGATTGATTCACTTATATACATTGTTATATGATCATATATGCTTCTATTCTCCTTTTCAATTTGGCATCTTTCACGAGGTTGTCTTAGGCTACAACTTAGAACTGCTTTAGGGTCTGACTGGTAATACTGCGGAGTTGCGAAAATACATGGAGTAAAATTCATTTGATTTTGGTCATTATTAATCTTGTGGAATACCAGAATTTTTGAATGTAACCTGCAGAATCGCACAATCATTGTACCATTCCGCAGCTTACCAATCGAATTCCTTAATGACAAATGTGGTTTCATGCACTTTTAAGTCCTGAAAGTGGACATTTTGGAAGTAACAGAACAGTTGTTATTTGATACTTGAATCAGGGAAAAAGAATAGAGAATGGGGTGTATCTTGGTCCATTAGGAGCATTGACATTCGAAGGAAGGTTTTCATGGAAGAATCGGATCTTAGCTTTCATTTTCGAACAGATCCGCATAAAGATTGGACCTTTAGATCCTCTAGAGATCGGTTTGGGGAAGAAAGATGTCGAGGAAGAGCCGAGTAATAAAGACCCTTTCTTTATTTGGTTTTACGTCGATGAAGAAATAGCCGTTGCTCGAGGAAGAAGTGGCGGTACAGCTTTCTGGTGTCGTTGTTGCCGCATTGCTTCCTCATAGACTGACTCTCTTCTTCTTCTTCTCAAGAGTTTTTACTGTAAATGATATTTTTATAGATTACGAATCATTTGCAATGTTCTGATGAAAAACCGGATGGTTTAGTAATTTATCGGTTTTTGATTTGGTTCGAACTGGGTTTAGTAGACAATGTATGTTTAAAAACGGCGTCGATTTTGTGATTTACCTTTAAACTAATAAATTAAGCGCAGTTACCCACTTTATCCAGCTAAGAGAGAGTTTTGTTTCCTTTTGTTTTTTGTTTTTTTTTTTTCCTTTTTCAATTTCGTTTCTTTATTTGTTGTTTCCCTCGATTTGCCGATTGCGTCTGCAAACGCGCCAACGGCTACTTTATCTCCGGAGCCGGAGCTCCCAACGTCAAAACCCTAATTTTCTCCGTGTCCGTCTCATCGTTGATTTTACCCAATTTTGTTTGAATTTCAGAAAGCAATCGAGGTGTATCGAGTGATTTTGTGGAAACCAACGTGAAAAGGAAGAGAGAGAGGGAGATTATTGGTTGTAATTTTCTGAAAACCCGAAAATGTCGGAGATGGAGCAGCCAAAGAAAGTTGCTGATAGGTATATCAAGCAAGAGGTTCTTGGGCAAGGTACCTATGGAGTCGTCTTCAAGGCCACTGATACTAAGGTCATTTCTTTGCTGATTGTTTTTTCAAATTTATATGAAATTAGGGTTTAGGATCTGTCGGTATTACTAACTTTTTCCTTTTTTGGTTCTGGATTTTGCGTATCTTTGGGGGAATTTTCTGGGGTTTCTGTTTGAGAATCGTGAAGGGTTTGTGACAGAGTTTAGTGTTAATTCGATTTCCAATTTGTTATCTTTTTCATATGATATGATATTGATTTTGATTTTCCAATATGGATATTGCAACCTTCTGTTGAGTATGCATTTTTGGCATTTGCATCTCTCTCCCTCACACACACAGTTTGTGTTTCCTTTCTTCTCTGAGTTCTGATGAAATTTTTTGAATAGAGATTTTAGAAGTTTTACTTCTCATCTGGATGAAGGGAAGCAATTGTTTCTTTTGGGTTATTTTGCAGACGGGACAAATTGTGGCAATCAAGAAGATAAGGCTTGGTAAACAAAGGGAAGGTGTAAATATTACGGCTCTTAGGGAAATCAAAATGCTCAAAGAGCTAAAACATCCACACATAATTCTGCTGATTGATGCATTTCCTCACAAGGAAAACTTGCATCTTGTGTTTGAGTTCATGGAGACTGACCTCGAAGCAGTCATTCGCGATTCAAACATATTCCTTTCACCTGCCGACATAAAATCTTACCTTCTAATGACATTTAAAGGACTTGCTTATTGCCACGAGAAATGGGTTTTGCACAGGTACTTGTTTATCTTAAAGACCTTGCTTTTGTTTCTATAATGCTGCTTGGTTTGGCACTGATTATGTGTCGCTTGAGCTCAGGGATATGAAGCCAAATAACTTGTTAATAGGAGTTGATGGACAGCTGAAGCTTGCAGATTTTGGGTTAGCGCGTATATTTGGTAGTCCAAATCGTAAATTTACTCACCAGGTATTCTTTTCCCGCATTGCCATTTATTTTTTGGTGTACTATAACCAAATTGAATGGAAACACTAACTCGTAGGATATTAATCTTATATGAAATGATCAAGGTAGTTTTTACCTGTAGTTCTGTGGATCAATGAGAAAGATTGAAGTCTTCAAAATTCTTTTGATTTTTCTTGTTGTATACTAATCCCTGCAATGATGAAAATTTTTGATGCTTTTACTTGATTTATGCTATCACCTGTCGATAATACAAAATGTGACATGTATTAAACAGTCTCAACCCAAATTACATGATGGAGCAGTTCCTATCTCATCTCTGTCCTAGAAATTTTGCTATTAACCAGATCTCTGACCTGAGCTATTTCTGACTTCTTGTTTCCCTTGAAACACCCAAGATTACTATAGAATCCATGAGAGCTTTCCAGATTCGTGCAATCTACCTTATTTTCTGTTGTTTCTTGTTGTATCATTATCTTCATATCTTGATATATCTGATGATGCACAGGTGTTTGCTAGATGGTACAGAGCACCAGAACTTTTGTTTGGTGCAAAACAATATGGTGCTGCAGTTGATGTTTGGGCAGCTGGCTGCATATTCGCCGAACTTCTGCTACGCAGACCATTTCTTCAGGTTAAATAATCTTACTCAACTCATCATGGCTAACATTAAAACTTAGTCCAGTCATCATCTCTTTGGATGTTATACTCTCAGACTACTTAAAAACTTCTTTATCAATAATTTTTCGGTATGCTTACTTATTCGATTTCCTTTGTTGCAGGGAAACAGTGATATCGATCAATTAAGCAAAATATTTGCTGCCTTTGGAACACCAAAAGCAGATCAGTGGCCTGAAGTCACAAACCTTCCAGATTATGTAGAGTATCAGTTTGTCCCTGCACCGTCTCTACGTTCTTTATTCCCAGCAGTTAGTGATGATGCTCTCGACTTGTTGTCCAAAATGTTTACCTATGACCCAAAGGCTAGAATTTCCATTAAGCAGGCTCTAGAACACAGGTGCGTAAAGATAAACACCTATTTATAGGCAATAAATATCTAGCTTTCTGCTCTCACACCTTTGTTTCATTTTCTCAGGTACTTCACTTCTTCACCTGCTCCTACTGACCCGGCTAGGCTCCCAAAGCCAGTTCGCAAGCAGGATGGTATATCCTCTTACGGTAAACATGAGGCCATTACAGTGTTATCACCACCACGTAAGCTTAGAAGAGTGATGCATGAGCGTGGGAGGGTTGATAGTTTGAAGTCTCACGTTGACAAGGATCAACAAGCACCCATGTCATTAGATTTTACCGTCCTCGCTGAGCGACCTCCAAACCGGCCAACAATCACCAGGTAAAAACAAAATCATTTCACTTCACCCCCAGTGTGTACTAATGTCAATTGTTATTACGGTTTGCAGATTGATTGTGTTTTAATGACTGCTTTTCTTCTTCTTCTTGTTCATTTTGTAGTGCTGATAGATCTCATCTGAAGAGGAAACTCGATCTTGAGTTCCAATAAGACTGTTGGTTTCGCACTCTTGCCTCGTTCTCTTACCTTCTCCATTTTCATGTTCTGGTGAGACCACAACATTGTTAAGTCGTCAATTTACTGCTGCTTGTGTAAGCTGGCGATTTTTTTGTTTAAGCTTAATTACAAACCAGAGGGATCCTAAATTCACAATGATAATATTTCGTTGTCCCATAGGCTTTATTCATTGTCATTCTGTACTATGACGTCTATGATTATAAAGCTTTCTACTTTTGCATCTGGGAATCTTTTGCACTACAAAGAGAGCTCTGTTTGATCTTCAATCATTTTTTCTTTCAATGGTGGCACCAAGAATTTAATTGATCCATTGACAGCTCAAGAAAAGTTTACCAACAAAAGGTTTATAAAACTCATACAAGCCAGAAAAACAGATGCCCACAGGTCAGTCAGGCTCTTCTTTAGTCATCCGCGCTTGAAGACTATCACGATCGCTGTGCAATTGTCTTTGCAACCACGTTCTTTAACAGCTTCCTTTACAAGACGGCGACTTATCATGCTTACAGGCAAGCCCTCCTGCAAAATCATAGCTCTTAGCATCTAAGTAATATCTCATTTAATTTCCCTCGACACTCTTTAGGACAAAGTGATTTGGCAACTGTAGGTATTTTTACCTTCAAAAGTTTCTGAACAAACCCAACAGCATCGCTTGGTCCAAACACCTGAAAACGGATGCATTGTGTAGATTATATAAGCAGCAAACTTTGAATATATAAGACACGTGTAATGTTCTTATAGAGAACTGCACAACCAAAAACGAAGAGCTTACTTCCCACAATCCATCGCAACCAAGAATCATGAAGTTTTCTCTCTCAGTTAATTCAAATGCATGAATGTCCGGAGTTGCAGTGACGCCAAACTGGATTCAATAACTTGTGTTAGATGCGAATATCCCATAAGATTTCAGGATGACTAACAAATTCAAGGCAAGATTAATGTCTGGAGATGCAAAATGATACGGAGCAAGGTTCAAGAACATGTCAAAAGGATTTTGCAGGCAAGAGCTAAAATGTCACAAGGATTATGGGCTCAATATAAAGTGGGAAGCCAAAAGATCATTACCTTCTTGAATTGACGATCACCAAAAGCCCTAGAAACCTCAAGACGCCCTTGTAACCGTCCATTTGAGCTTATAACACCACCTGACTGTGAAACCCAATACTAAGTTATTAACAGACCATGGTGTACTCAAATTTTCAGGGAAATCACTTTCTGGCTCATCAAAGACTAACCTTTTGAATGCGAGAACGCTCCTGCGGATATATTGCTTTGTGCTCTCTCGTCAAAACAATTGCTTTGAGTGGAATACATGCTTCTGTATGACTCCCCAATTCCTTGGTAGTAGAGGATCGTGCCAAAACAGCCTTAGCATCACCGATATTGGCAATAAGAACCTAAAATGCATTTGAGTGAATGGGTGTGAATACTGGAGAAAAGGTAGAGTCATTTTATGATCTCTATGAAAAATGAGTCAACATATTGAATTCCAAACGGGGAACGACCCCATCACTGTCATCCCAACGATGAATACCTTTTGATCAACTATCCAGACACACGCTGCTGTGGCGCCATCTAGCCATCCTCCTGCACCAAACACAAAGATCAGGGAGAGCCAAAAGTTTGAATGAACTCAGATTCTATTGATAAGATATTAGCAAATCAATCAACAGCTGAAAAAAAGCTCAGACATTCAACACTTAGGTGCAGAACATATAGCTGCGAGAAAAACTGTGACACACACACACCCACACACAAATTACCTGAAACACTTTCTTGCAGGAGCAACTCATCGGTTTTCCGGAAACCTGATAACGAAGTTGCTTTAACAGTTCAGAATCTGTGGATCTCGCCAAATTGGAATAACTAAAAAGCTTGAAAAGACTTATGAAGTGAACTTATATACCTTCAAGAATGGCCTTTTTAGCGATTTTGACATCCAGCTGAGGCAGCAATCCAACATTTTGACAGAAAAGAAGGTAAAAGTGAGACCGACTGAGTGACATCAAAACAGTATTGCTCTGTAATAAAGACATTATAATCTGAACCAAGTTAAACAGACCAACTCACGTGGTAACCCAGCTGAAAGAACGTTAAGGTGAAGATGCTTCTTAGCAAACTCTGCAGCTAAACGACCTCCATGCCCATCATAAATGGCAAAATGCGCACACCTACATAAGAAGAGAATCATTACAGAAGAGTTTAGTTTTGAAACGAAATCCATAGGTTTACAAAACAAGCGGAAGAAGAGAGAGAGAAAAAATGATTTTGCCAACTAAATCAAGCCTTCAACTTTGCAACACAATAAGACCAGGATCTTCCTAATTCCAAGTCCCACAGACAGAATTGGCTTGATGTGTCCTATTATTAAACTAGATTCAACTGAAAGCTTGTATTTTTTAAAAAAGTTTTACCTTAGTTTCCCAGGGAAATCCAAAGAAGCGTCAGGCAAAACCACCCAAACATCTTCCATTGTATATCTAGCTCCTTTGTCTTCAGCAACATCAGCTTCAACGATAAATTCCTTCTTCTCTTCAGCTACACAGCTAGGGCTATTAGCAACGGCGGCTACGGCTTCTCCTCCGCCAGGAACCTCCTGCTTCTCATCACATCCGGTCTCCTCTGACCTCTTCGCCTTCTTCACCGGTGACACCAAATCCTCGCTGGAAAACGAATCAGCCCCGTGCTTGTGATTCGAGTTTTCCATTGCAGTATCTTCTCAGTTTGTTTCCCGGCAATAATCTTGTCGCCGTCGCAAGGATTGACACAAATAGCGTTACACCAAAGTTGCAAGAATTTATAAGTTAGTACCTTTAGTATCTGTATATTTTAATTTAACTCCCCATAGATTTTAATTAACTCGGAATTACTCTCCCAAGAATTTCTGATTTCTTTAAATACTGTAGACGGCGTCGAGACATATGTTTCTGATACTTTCTCAGATTTATCAGGTTAAGCTTCCAAGTAATTAACTAGAAGACCTTTGTGAACAGGTTTTCGTATATTTTTGTGTACTATCTATATAAGATTATAAACCGGTGAAAGTATTGTTGAAGCATTTAGGCCCATTTGAATCTAAATTTTGGAACCCATTCTTTTGGTTTTATATGGTGATGATTTATTCAGATGATTCGTTTTTGAAATGATAGAACTTCGAGAGTTGGACACTGTCCGAGCTGTCTTGAGGCAAACCTCTTTGCCTTATGTGTGTTGACAATTATGTTTTGCAAATTATGCATTTCAAGAAACCCCTTATGAAGTTGTGTCTGTGGTCTCGAGAAAAGGGTAGTCTGTGTAGCCCACGACAGGATCAGAAGTGTAGAACGTCGATCTGTCGTATTTATTCAACGGCGCATTGAGTTCAAATCTCCTCGGCAGATCAGGATTCGCCAGGAACGTCCGTCCATAAGCCACCAGATCGGTTCTTCCCTCTTCCACCGCCTTGTTCCCATCATCTCTAGAATAACCTCCGGCTACTATGAACGTGCCTTTGAAGGTATTTCGCATCAGCGTAAGCGATTCCGTGCACTCGAAGCTTCCTTCAAGGGTTTTCATTCTAGGTTCAATCATGTGACAGTAAAGGATTCCATGCGTGTTCACAGCTTGCACCAGGTAGAGTCCTAATGCTTCTGGATTCGAGTCTCCGGACTCCATGTAATCTGCGAATGGCGAGAGTCTGACTCCTACACGATCTGAACCGATCTCGTTCACCACTGCTTCGATTACTTCCAGACCGAATCTACATCGGTTCTCTAATGACCCACCGTATTTGTCACTTCTGTCATTCACTTTGTCTTTCAGAAACTGATCAATCAGGTAACCATGTGCGCCGTGAACCTCAACTCCATCAAAGCCTGTACTTATATGTGAAGTGTCTTGATCAGCTTTCATTTTCATTACATTACATCTAACATCCAAAGACTTTACTTACCAGCTTCCATCGCATTTCTTGCAGCAATTCTAAAGTCGTTGACAATGGCGGGAATCTCTTCGGTCTTTAACCGCCTTGGAGGCATAAACTGACCTCCATACATGTTCTTGCACATCAATGGCTTATCTGTAGAGGAGACAGGAGCTTCTCCATTTGGCTGGTCTAAAGAATGGAGAAAATTAGTATACAGGGCAAGAACGTAAAACATCAATGTTTTTGGTTTTGGTATACAACAAGGAGAAAGCAATTTAGTGGCAAACCTTGATGAAAAACCCTGCCACCGTGCCAAATCTGGCAGAAGAAGATGCCGCCTTTCGAATGAACAGCATCCACGATGGGCTTCCATGCTTCCACTTGCTCTCTGGTCCATATTCCAGGTATATCCGGATAGCTTTACAAACAGAGCTCACATGTTAGAGCGAAGCTAGTGGTGTAGTTTGAACTGTAAGCTAAGAATATTATAATGCAGAAGAGTTATATATACCCCAATGATGTCTCGGACACTACACAAGATTCGGCAATAAGAAGACCACCAGGTGTTGTTCTTTGAGTGTAATATAACTTGGCATGAGGCTGAGGAATGTTACCATACGATCTCGATCTCGTCAATGGCGCCAGAACAACCCTGTTTACAATTCAAAGATAACAAGCAAGCTTCGTTCGTACCTTCCAGAAGCAGAAAATAAAGAGAGGAAGAGGTCACAGGCAACAAAAATCATCGAACAAACACTATGGACTAGTTGAAGGTTTAGCTGAAAGAGGCAAAGATAATAGAGGTACCTGTGAGAAAGATTGAAGGGTCCCATCTTATAAGGTGTGAGGAGAGGTATACTCTGTTTGGTCTCCATGGAATCCGATGATTCTCTAAATAAAATTGTGTGTTGTCTATTGTTGAACCATGCATTCCAAGGTTAGAGAATGAAGGAACAAATGTACACAAGGCATGGACCACGAAATGAATCACAAGGCAACAAATCATTAAGTTGAGGAGTGACTAAGTAACTAAGTGGTGCATGTTCATGTGTGGTTAAGATGGTGCAACTATCAAGCATGGACCAGAATGGGCAAGGAACTAAAAGACACAACACAAGTGACAACGCAACGAGACATTAAGTTGGAGAGTTGTGTTGGAATAAGTGGGCATAAGTTCTGGTTCGGTTGAGCCTAAGAGAGTTGCTACAACAATCCTAAGTATTAGTTAGCATTTGACTAACTAGAGGAAGGGTGTTGGAGCAACAATAATCAAATAAGGATTGATGACTTTTCGGTAAAAGCAAGGATGAACACATGGACAGAAAAAGAGACAACTCCAAGTTGTTGACTTCTGCTAGTCAAGGACAGGGGGCGAGAGTTTAGCATAAAGGGGAGAAATAAAGTGATCCCTTTTATTAAAGTAGATGCACATCTCCTTTAATCATGCAATGTATCATGGGCTATTTAGTATTTTATTAAAAGAATAATGTGACCATCATATACATGTATAAGTGTATGTATTGGTAGGTTTAGTTTAGCATTTCCTTATAACTATGAATCGTAGAACCACTTGTATAGATATCACAAAGAAGCATAATAAAAAGTAGCACTTCAAGAGAAAACTATCTCCTGTTTCTTCTTCTCCATTCTCGCCAATATACTCATAAAATCTGAGAATGCTAAGTAAGGTAGAGAAGTAGTGAATCTCTTGTGATTCTGATCATAAACGTTTAATCATAAGTAGACAAAGAGATATTGAGCTGAATCTCTTTCAAGGTTGCTTTTGTTAGGCGATTATGGTTAAGAACATTTGTAGAGCTTCATGTGTTCCCTCATCTTAAGGATACAAGATCCTAAGATGTTGTATATTTTTCAACATCTATGAGATCCCAGAATGAAGAACTGTGGAAAGATAATATATTTATATACAGAATACAGATATGGTGATGGCTGTGTGTTGATTGGCCAAAGCCATGCCCAAGTTGTTGTCTTCTATGACCAATTATTAGACAAAGCCCATATTATCCCAAGAAATCTACTTTGAACAGTGCATACTGGGTCATGTAAGTAGTGTTCTGAAATTTATAACTATCGTACAGGCCTATACTGTCTTTTCACATAAACACATTTCAAGTTTAGTAAAATTTTTTTTTTTGAATTGAACATTTAGTTTAGTAATTTATTTATTGTAAAAGGAGCTTTTCTGCATGTGTATCTGACGGTAAGTTTTGTCTTTTATCCCTTAGGTTTGCCCATATTGCAGGCCGATTACAAGGATGTGATTGGCATAACACACCACCCTTACAGTGTAGGTTGCATTATGAAGCCAACTTGTATGCTCTGTTATTTTCATCTCTAGAAAACCCGATTTCTTTGACGGCCACTACTAATCAAAGACTCAAAAGTTATGTGGATAAACCATATCATTTATCATCATCGTCATTATCTTGGTCTTTAACATACAAATACACAAGAAGAACCAGTAGAGGATAACTTACACTAGTGAGTGACCAATTAACAATAAGCTGTGACATTAAGGGAACCTTACGAGTATCCACTTGCCAAGCCACTGCAGCTCCTGCACTCTGCACTCCTTTGTAGAATCCACTATATCTACTCAAAGTCTGTGAATCATCAGCCAATGCTCCTATCAACCAATATACCATACTCTGATACATCGCATCTAACAATCCATAGCTCATATATAACACGAAAGGTCCCGCAAATTCGACCCCGGAATCTTTAAAATCAAGTTTCTTCTCCGGTAGATTGTTCAACGAGTAACCGTTCTGATTCGCTAACCCTCCGGCCCATATCGCGGTTCCGATCACCGCGACTGATGATATTCCGGCGAATCCTCGAGCTCTCCGGCTTTTAAAGCTGAAGTCCATCACGTAACCTATAGCAATCGAACCAACCATTTGAGCTCCCCAATAGAAGACATTGTTGAATCCTCTGGTTCTTAAGTTAAAGAGAAGTCCATTCACATTGTTGAATTGGTAGCTATAAAAGAAATTGCTCGCCCAAGCCGCAGGGACTATGAGGAGCATTTTCCGATCGAGGAATAACCGGAGCACAGCGGCTGCTTCCGTCGAGGGACGGGAGTATTTCACGGCGGAGCATCTAGATCCGTCGTTACGGATCACAGAGTTCGCCGGGAGGATTCCGAACGAGAGGAGAACGCCGGCGAACATGAAACACATGAACGCAATGTACGTTGAGTCGTTGACCGATGCGGCGGAGCTACGGTGGTAATTGAGGATAAACGGGATTAATCCGCCGATTACGCCGCCGAGATTGAAGATACTCCAGAACAAAGCGATGTAAGTGCCTTTCCGATGCGGCGGAGGATATGACGTCATCACAGCTCCTTCTCCGGCCCATAGAAGTCCCGCGCCGCAACCGAGTAGAGCCCCGGCGACGATCGCGAAGGCTTGGTGGTGGTGATGGTTGTAGTAGAGGAAAGATCCGGCGTAGAGTACGTAAGTCGAACATCCAGCGGCTAATGTGAGCCGTGGACCGAGGACGTTGTAAAACGCGCCGCCTAAAACGCCGAAAACGGTGAAAGCGGTGTAAACGGCGGTGTTAGCGTTGTTAGCGGCGGTTGGATCTACTTGACCACCGCCTCCCATGCCGGAGAGAGCGTTGAACATTCCTGGACAACAGAAACAGACGAATCCCATTAAGCTCACTTGAGCTAGAGGAGAATTAAATCGCCATCTTTTATTCTCCGGTGGTTTGTTCTCTTCTCCTCCGCCGTGAGTCTCCGCCGGAGTTTTTTCCTCGTCTCTTACATTCATGATCGGAAAAAAAAAATGCGTGAAAGATGAGAATTTTAATATTCTTCTCGTAAACTCAAAGCACGGATCTTTGATTGTGATGCTCTATTACGATTCTTCCTTTAGTAGCGGAGATAGTCATGGGATTAAAATATTAATTAAGTGTTGTAAACTGGTCTATCATAATAATGAGATAAGGGAATATATATATATGAATCTGATACTGAAAGATAAAACTCCAATTTAATTTAAGAACGAAATTCACAAGATGTTTTATAACACTCCCTCGGACGAAATAACCGTGTCTCGATACTCAACGATCTCTATAACGCCGTAACGTCATTTCATTAAAACCTTACCAGAAAACCAAAAAAAACCACGTGAAGCGCAAAAGAAGACAACACGCATTACCCCCCGATTCAGCATCACCGTAGATCCTAAGCCTACGCATCCCAACGATAAACGAGCCTCCTGAGTGGCAAGCATTTTGGTCAGGCTCCACTCTCACTGACGACTCGCCGAATCTCGACTCACCATCCTTCGTAATTCATGAAAAGGTTAATTCGCATACGCCTGTCCGATCCCCTTTGATATAACTGCCCTCGAAGCCGAAAGAATGCAAGGCGTGTTTTAAACATAACCGCTGGCTCCTTATCTTCGCTCATACACATTTGTTGACGAGTCGAATCGACCAAGCAACTGTACAATTTCTACTGTCGTGAATGGCCAAGATTTCCGCACGGTTATGGGGCTGCACACCGCTTTCATGTATCTCCACAGATACTGCTCCTCCATGCGTGAAAACATAACCACCAAACCGCACGCATGATCCCTAGATATCCCTGATCAAGAAACCAACTACCATCCTCGTTGTAACAAAACAATCCTAAGTCCTTAGTCCTCAGTACCTTAGATGTTTAATACCGCCTCTAAGTTTTAGATACGAAAAATGAAGCAGAAACTCACTAAGAAAACAGACGTTCTGTTGGCCATGACTAAATTCAAGTACATTAATGCTCCTATGGCACCGAGGTATGGCATTTCGATCGAGAACTTCTTCATCGCCCTTCGACCGAATGGATCATGCCCAATCCGGGCCTCACAACTATCGGGGTCAATGGGCCTCGTCCATTGAATCTCTCGAGTACCTTTTCAATGTATGCCGATTTACGTGCGATTCCATCTTTGATTCAAGTCAGTTCAAACGTAATTTGCTGGTCGTGTCTTTCATTTCAAATTCGCTTTAAGATTCTACAGCGATTTCACCAGATGTTCCGAGGATGTTTAAATCATCCACGATATCGCTACGATCACAAATCCTTTGTTTCGATTTTTCGATAAAGACGCATGGATCGGATCTTCGTTGTAGCCTTCTCTCGATGAGATATTCACTTAACCTATACCACATACGCCCGCTTTGTTCACCCATATAAGGATTTGCTCATTTAATGCAGGATCTCGAGATGCATGCTTATCTTTAAGCCTCGATGCCATCCGGTAATCTCTACATGTATTTCATCGTCAGGTCCATAAATAGCGGTTACAACATCCATTAACCGCAAATCTAAATTTTCTTTACGACTGCATTCTATGAGGAATCGAAAAGTAGCATCCACCACAGAGAATAAGTCTCTTCATAATCGACCGGTCTCTGTGAGAATCTCAAGCCAGCTCGCCTCAGATCTAACGACTTCACCGAAGTTCATTTCTTTTACGCACAAAGACCCATTTGGGCTCCACCGTTTAAGATCGAATGGTGTCCTATGATCGACCAAACACATTCCTTTTCTTTGATCGTTTAACTCCACGTTTATGGCTTCTTTCCATTTTACCACCGATCTATTAGTGCACTCACCATGACGGTTCTGTAGATCCTATGCTAGCAAGCAACCTCAAGTGCTACCTCATGCAAAGATCGATCTATTACATCTTTTCTGCTCCATGAAGTTCCGCATACGCTATAATCGATGAGATTTCATTATTATCGATCCCTTCTGAATCTTGATTTCGCCCCAAACCTCTCAGACGGTTCACTAGAGTGAATCTCAGCCATGTCTGTTATTTCGTGAATCCTGCCAACCGCGCACCTCTCCTTCCGCTCATTCTTATCTGAACCAATGGTCGCCACTTATTACGTGACGCACTCTCAGAAGAACTCGAGTCCTGTCCTTTTGACATCTATTCGCACTGCGCATTACAGTCGGTATGTACGATTTGATTACCTGTCAGCGAATCGCAATGCAATTGATTAGCAGATAATCTTTTGACCTCAATCACATTCTGAGTCCGGGATCTTCGCCATTGTAAGTGATGTTTCGATTCCATGAAATTTCCTTTACCACCGTGTCTTCTCCACCTAAGACAGATATACCGATTCATCAAAGCAATCCGCATATCTGGCCTTAATAGTCCCGTGGTCGGCTCAAGATATTTGATAATGGTGGAGAATCAAAACCAACATATATTCCCATCCTCCTCTCGAGGTCCCATTTTAGTCTCGGTGGTGCAATGGTACATGATCGAACACAAAAATATCTTAATATGGGAGATGTGCTCTGCCTACCCGAAGAATTGGGATGGTGAATATCTATGCTCACTAGATGGCCGAACGCAGATAGTTCAAAGAAGATGTAAGACCGCATGTCCCTCAAGCCGAGACCGAGCGCGACTCATGAGTAATGGCCGAGCAATCCATTCAATTCTTAATGAATGATTCACCAATCCATTCTCATATGGACATGTGCCACTGAGTTCAACCCTTACCCCCATGGCCATACAATACTATTAAACGCTGGGAAGTGAATTCACCAAAGATTATCAAGACGTAGCCTTAAGTGGGAAATCTGGAAAATGGGCCTCGCAATCGATGATTGGGCCAATAACCTAGCAAATGCTTTTGAGAAGACAATAGACAAACATGCACTGGTCGATGCATCAATGTAACCATGAAATACCGAATGTCCCACGGGGTGGATCGACCACACATGTCTCCTCGATTCGCTCCAAAATTCGTCTCTTTGACACTTTGACCGCTAAGGTCGAGTGATCAACTTCCTCATAACAAGCCGCACAGTCCGGTGGAAAATCGGTTTTCTTTGTGCCCTTTAACTTTCAATCAATTTACGATCATATTCGCACGACACTGCTCAAGGCCAAATGTGATCTTTGAATCGTTTAATAAAGAACATTAGCTCAATCATACCGACCTTAAGATAAGAAAGGCCAAGTAGATATGTATCCGACTCTATAGGTCGTGAGATCTTTAGAATCGGGATTCTTTTTTCCCTTCACCCCTCGGTTTCTGTGAAACCATTTAGCCTTATATCTTGAAGCTCAATAGATTTGAACTCAAGATAGTAGCATCTAAGATTTTGATGCGCCGCTTGATAACAACACATGGGCTCGTGGCCTTCTATTAGCTCGAGGTACCCGCTATGCGGTTAATCAGGTTTTTATTATGAGATTTATGAAGTATCTCTTTTTTAAGTATGGTATGGCCGATCCACTGCCCACCACAATGATGTGGAGCTCGCTCATAGCTTTAATGCATAAGAGGTACGATTTAAATAAGTAATTAAATAAACTATCAGATAAAATAATGTGCATAAAAATAAAAACACAAATCAAAATCAAACAAAGCCCAAATAAATATCAATATAAAGCAAATATCTGCCGAAATCAATCGCTATGTCCGAGGTACGGTAATCCACGTGATCACTTTATCTTCAAGTCACCTTCATAATCTTGTTAATCGATTAGCTTCGTGATGAAGTTTTCCCTGCTTCCGATAGATCACAAAGGAACTCTGAGGCGCGCTTGACCAATGATTCGACATCCCGCACGCAAGTGCGGGACGGATTGGTCGAAGTGGATGAATGGGTCGGTTGAGATTCCACACCTTTACCGCGACTGAATCGAGTTAGTCGGTCCCATGCTCGAATTTCCACGCCCATCGCCACGCCTCCCACGCCCATCGCCACTACCACGCCACGCATCGTAGTGATCTCGCCACGCCGACGAGCTGATCTCTCGCTCCTTCGACACGGGCGCTATGGGGCGATCCCGGCCTGAGCACTGCTCCTCATCAACAACTCATTATTTTTCTCGCTAGAGGAAGAGATCAAATTCATACGCCGCGTATTTCATCGCGCTGCATTGCTGCCAAGACAATATTCTCGAGTATGAAATATTGACAATGTTTTTCCAGGCTCATCATTACACTTCGCCGCCACATAGTTTCATGATTGAAACGATCCGAAATAACTCGGAGTCAGCGCCAACGATTTAAAATTCGAACCGCAGGTTCTTCCACTCGAAATGGGCTTGGGCAATAGGACCGCTTTTCGATGGTCATACCTCTTTTCCGCCACCCAAAGTGTCGAGTGATTCTCAATCGTGAGATATTGATTGAGCTCGCCGTGATTGGGATATGAAATATCGCCGAACCGATCTGGAGACGCGTTACCATCGATGATGCATTCACCTGGCCGAGTCGAGGAAAATTTTAGGTCAAGTGCCCACCGGAGATAGTTATCTCCCGAGACATCAGTGCCTCGATTCAACCTCAATGTTCGACATCCGAAAACACGCAATTGATTTCATTAAGCGATCATTCATTTCGAAAAAATATTTCTAGAATCGATTCTGGGTATGATGAAAATAAAATTTCCTTAAATAAATCGCTATTTATGGAAACTTTCTATTTTGGGGAAACTTTCTATTTTCGGGAAAATTTCTATTTTATAAGGTTTTCCTGCCTTCAATGTAATTCAAATTTCCCAATTTAATTAGATTTGGATTGATAATTTCCTCTTTTATTTAGTTTTCCTTTATCGATTATGATTAAACTTTTCCTATTTGTAATGTGATTTGTTTTTAGATTTTCCTATTTACAATAGATTCTTACTTTTCTTTTCTGGTTCTGGTTTCATGCGATTTTGTGATTACAATTTTAGCATGTAACCAATCATAGAAACTAATTTAAAACAACCTGATAACCTCAAACAATCGGATTATACTTGGATTTCGATTCGATCCGATAGTTTTGTGTTTTTAAAGCTGCACATTGTTGTTTTCATGATTTGGTTTAAGAATAATAACTTTTCAAGCAACTTAAATGAGTCAAGCAATCGATCAAGCAACAATCGCTAATCAATCAAGATTCGCTTTTAATGGTTACACTTCTCTATCAATTGATGGTCGTTCTTAGTGGTTTCGATTTACCTTTCACCTTGGGTCAGATGACGAACCGAGCTAAAGACCTCGGTTTAAACAAGATACAAAGAACCGCCAGGTTTTTGGTTTTGTGAGCAACTCGTCGATAACGTTGTAAATCGGTTCATCATATTAATGAGATAAGAATATATATATATGAGTCTCGGATACAAGTGGAAAGATAAAACCCTAATGGGTCTAATGGGGCCGGTTAATGAGTCCACAAGATATTTTATAACATTAAGCTTGTTTTTTTAACAAAACAGATTTGATTCGCTCCACTGGTTTTTGGATTTTAACGAGAAAAGTCAAAAATAATTAAATTTAGAGAGAGTAAGTAATTCTTGACGTTGAGTCGTAGACAATTGCTATCCAAACAAAATAACTGATTCTGACCAAAAATAAATATTATAATCAATTATTAAGATTTTTTTTTTTTTTTGACATAAAGCATAATGACCTAGTTAATACTACTTTTTAATATTATATTTATTCAACAAAAAAAAAAATTAGATACACCCAATTTTAAAAGCTAAGAATAAAGAAAATAAGCAAATAATTGAGAACATCTAAAGAATATAAAAGAGAAAGAAAGCAGCTCTTCCCATGAATTATATCTCGGCATCAATCCCCAGAGCCCAGATTTGAGGTCGTTCGTGGTAGCGGAAAGTGTGGAGGCGGCACTTGATCGTTTCTTCGATAGGTCACCGTAAATGATCCACCGTTCGTTGGGTATGAGAATGACACTTCTTTTTTCTCCTTCAAAAATTGAAAGCTGACCTTGATATCCTCCAAACTTAACATTTTCACCAACGCTTTTAAGTAAATCTGTTATATATAGTTCGGTATTGTAAAGTTTAGCGAGTCGCTGAGTTTATCACCAAGCATCCTTCTATGACCAAGATACTAGAACAACTTTCCGAGGACCACATTTTTCTCTGATACGACATCGAAATAATCATGTGCATAAGAGTCTAGTTTACTCCAATTATTTTCTGCAAAGTTCACGACTTGAGCCTCGAATCTTCTGCGAGCTCTGAAAACGCATACAAGGATTGTCTTCCTTTCATAAAGTCCAATACCAATGGATCAAAGAATTGTTCCCTCTTTCTCAATTTTCAGGGATTTTGATATCTACAAATTTCACAAGAAGATAGTATGTTGTCTCGCTAAAAAAAACTATATCATTGTTACTGCCTACAAACTTTAGAAAGTAAGCTACGTGAAAATCTTGAAGACAATCTTTATAGTCATGTCTCTAATATGTCTTCTAGAACATTTGATCAATATACTTTGAGTATATGCGAACCATAAAAGTACGGCATTTTTATCTGCTTAAGTTGACATGTGCTCTCCAAAAAATCGGCTAAGTCGACATTTGATATACATACTTTCTATCTAATTTAAATAACTTATACTGTTATTTTGAATTCAATATTTATTGTTTATAAATAATATCTATACTAAATAAATTTTTAAAATTTGACACATTTAATCGACCAGTTAACACATGTAATTTGGTATATGTAATTTTTTTTTTAATTGTGTTTGTTAGATTTTTTACTTGTAATTTTTTTTGAATATACATGTGTAAATTAATTTTTCATTTTGTTAAAGAACCAAAATTTGACACGTATCGCCTAAATGATGATTGACTGACATGTCATAGTTTCGGGAGTTAAAATTTTGACATGTGTCAAATTTTTATAAGAGAGTTCAAATTTTATATAATAAGATATTGGTAGTTATGGCTTTTGGGGGCCGGGTCTACACAAATAACCCTAAGCACGTTGTAGTACTTAAGGATCGAATCCACAAGGTTCAAGTGTTGCGCTACGAGTTATAGAGAATGATTAAGAAGCTAAGCCAAAAATATAAAGAGTTTGAATTAAACAAAAGCGGTAAATAAAAACGAAGAAAGATTGATAAATATAAACGCTAGATCAGGGAAATTCGCAGGGATTCAAGGATCAAGAACCAAACAATTATTCAGGGATTTATAACTAAGAATCATCTTAAACTTCAAACACGAATTTAAATTCAATCCACTGCCGTGGCATCAAATATCTTTATCGAACCAACTGCGCGTTATGATTGTCGATAAGCTTTTCAAGGGCTCAAGTTTGATCGCTCACGAATGCCTTAACATCGCTTTCGTTGGTCAAGGACAATCCCTCATCTAAAGTCCTATCCGGTTAATCCTATAAGCTTTGGAGAATGAATCAACCTAAGATCAAAGACGATTTTCAATCATTGTCAATCTGTAACTCAAACATAAATGTATAACCAATCCACTTTTGGCATCAATCACTTGCTCAAGAACTTGGTTCTAAACTTTCACTGAAACCTAGAATTCTAAACAAGCATTAATAACAAGTTTGATTTGTTCAAAGTTTGCCTTAAGATCAACTTCGTCAAGGGACAAATTCTCACCATGTTCTATCAAGAAACCTATAAGCTGGAGAATAGATTAAACCTCAGTTCATGACTAAATGATCGTTTAGTCTAAGCAATAAACACAACCATAGTGAAGATGACAAGATTCAATCTATCAATTCAAAGCAATATGAAGATCAAATATCAATACCCTATCTATGTCAATAATATGAATTCCTTTGAAAACCCCCAACCTAACAAGGATACTACTACATAATTAGAGAAAGCGAAGAAACAAACAGATTCATAAACATCAAGATAAAAATTGGTTAAGGGATAAGAAATCTTCTCTATGGATGATGAATCAAGATGTTTTCTTCCAACTTACAAGAATGATATAAAGAGAGGTTTTACAAGTTTTTCACTCTCAAAGAGAGAATGAGTTACGAACATCCATGGCCGAACAATCGAAAATCATCTTAAATACACAGCTCAAAATAAATATCTAAACATCGGCAGCTCCGATCGGTCGATCGTGGTCCGCAGTCGATCGGGGTGGATAGTATCATGGGTGCCATGGTCGATCATAAAGCAGACGCAAAACGATCGATCGATCATGTAAGGCGGATCGATCGATCATATCTTCGAAGCTTATTTCTCCATCTGCTTAGGCCGCCGACCCGCCTTCAGAAAACAGCCATAACTTTTGAACCACTTATGATAATGACTTGAAACCATCCCAAATGAAAGCTAACTCAAAGAACTATACTGTGTCCAAAAATCATCAAAATCGCTATGGAAGACAATCAACGAATAAGCAAACTTTCTTCTCGCATAATCCTCGCATCTCAAAACGCCCATCTTTTCTGCTCTTATCCATCGCTTTCTGACTTGGGACGTTTTCCAACCCGACTTAAAACACAAAGAAAACACACAAAAACCTACTAATATTATGGTTAAAAAACCAATAAACCCGTAATATATCAGATATATATATATATATATATATATATTCAAAATGGATATATCGTATTATTAAGTAATTTTATATTTTTCACTAATATATCGTTGGTTTATATTGGTATTAATTTATTTTCTGACCAAAATTAAATCAAATCAATTTTTAATTAATAAACAAAAAATACTAAATCTAATCGAAATTTGAAAAAAATATTATCGAAATTTGCTGTGAAAAAAATATATAAAATTTTTTTAATTGAAATCAGAAATAGTTTAATACAATTTCAAATTTTCATTTCTATTCCGGGTCGGATTTTCAATTACAGAAGTCGGATCTAAAAGGGGTTGGGTATCGGACCGCGGTTTTTTTTTTGTTCTCGTGAGAATATCAATAGGTCCCCTAATCTCCAAAAATTGTATATATGTGTGGCCCGAGAGCTCTTTTTCGCAACCCCACGCGAGTAGTTGCGACCAGCGACCCAAACCTAGAAACTCCGCAGATTGTTCACGAGAATTTGGGGGAAAAAGATTCTTCACTTCGCCGGAGAATCAATTCGTCGTGTATCGCCTTAGATCGCTTCCACCGACCGGACCCAGTTCGCATCGATCAATCGGGTGTTCAAAGGCCGAGACTTTCTTCTGTTCGCTCGATTCCATTCGTTGTATTACCAATTCAATCGGATTAGGGTTTAAGGGTTGTTCCCGTGAAGAGCCTCCCGACTCGTTTGGATACTTTTGTATGATTTCCTGTGTTGTTTTTGTTGCTTTGATTTAAATTTAGCAAAAAGCCTTTGATTTTGTATTCTGTATGATCAACAATTTCTCCATAGTAATTTTCTCTGAGTTTTGTTTTTTTTAGCTTTACATTATCCGAAAATATTCAGGCAAAGAATCGTTGAGAAAAAAAAAAAAGATGAATTTTTTTTATACTCATAGAATCTGATTGAAATATTAAGAAAAAAAAGGAGAGGAAAAAAAAGAGAGGGAAAGAACAAAGTAAGTAAGATCGATGGCTACTGTCCAGCAAAATGGGCAAAGGTTTGGCATTACAGAACCTATCTCTTTGGGAGGACCGACGGAGCTTGATGTGATTAAGACGAGAGAGCTCGAGAAGGTTTTGCTGATATCTTTAAGCCTGTGTCTTGTTATGCTTGATTTTTCTAGTTTTTAAAGTTTATTGATGAAATACTTCCATCTTAGTTTTATACTGATTGATATTATATTTGTGTTACCTGGTTGTTCAGTACTTGCAAGATGTTGGATTGTACGAGAGTAACGAGGAAGCTGTTAAAAGGGAGGAGGTTCTGGGGATACTAGATCAGGTTTTGTTATACTTTCGAATCCGAGGACTTGTGCTTATGGATTTTCATCGATGTTTGTAATGAAGTCCTGATATATCTTCGTTGTTTATGTCTCCAGATTGTAAAAACATGGATTAAAACAATCAGCCGCGCCAAAGGGTTGAATGATCAGCTGCTTCATGAGGCGAATGCGAAGATATTTACTTTCGGTTCTTATCGACTAGGGGTAACAATAAAGATCTATAGAAGATTTTAGCTTTGTTTTAGTCATTCTTCTTGTATTGCGGAATATTTGGTGCAAAGGGAAAGGGAACAATGTGAATTGGTGAAAGCTGTGTTTTATTTCTGTGTCTTGAGATGTTCCTGAGTGGGAAGTGGAATCACTTGTCTTCACATGCTCTTTGCATGCATTTAAACTTATTGAGATCAATGTTATATTTGTCACTTGAATCATGTCTGAATGAGCTTTTCAGTCATTATAATTGTTGGTAAACCTTGGACACAATAGGGTGTTCTTGGTGAGATATTTTAATTTTCAGTGTGTTAAAGAGTTCCTTTTCAATTTTGATTGGTCTTACTGTCACCGATTTCTAGCATATTGAGTGCTCCTATAACAGTTCGTTTTACTTCTTCAAATAGGTACATGGACCTGGTGCTGATATAGACACTTTATGTGTGGGACCTAGACATGCAACCAGAGAAGTACTATAACCTCTTGCATCTATATATGTAGGCTGAATATTTCTTCTCTCGATTTATTGTGTTCAATATTCATCTTTATATTTCCTATTAGGGTGATTTCTTTGGTGAACTACAAAGAATGCTCTCAGAAATGCCTGAAGTAACTGAACTGCACCCTGTGCCTGATGCTCATGTTCCATTGATGGGATTCAAACTTAATGGAGTTTCTATAGATCTCCTTTATGCACAACTTCCACTCTGGGTTATACCTGAGGTAATTTCTGGTTTACAATGAGGTGATTGTTAAATTAATGAGGATTAGGAAATAGATACCATGTTGTAGATTATTTTGGTTTTAACTTATAGATATGAACCTCATCAAACCCATCCTCACTGATTACAATCAATTAGTTTCACGCTATAACGTAGTTTACACTATGTTCATGAATTTAAATGAATGTTATGAGTGGATCTCTTAGAAAATAGGTAATCTGAATCTGGAGCTCTGGTTCTGTTCCTCATATGGAGTCTTAATTGTGTTTTTTGCCTGATGTTAATGGTGCAGGACTTAGATATATCACAGGACTCCATTCTACAGAATGCTGATGAGCAAACTGTTCGAAGCCTCAACGGTTGTAGAGTTACTGACCAAATCTTGCGTCTGGTTCCTAATATTCAGGTTTTGTGCTCACTGACGACACATCTCTTATCTTTTAACTTGTTATTATTCATCCATATGATTTGCTTAGTCTGAATACATCTTTTGTTTCTGAGCAGAATTTCAGGACAACACTAAGATGCATGCGATTTTGGGCCAAACGACGTGGAGTATACTCTAATGTATGGAGAATTCTTCTCTAGAGCTCTTTATTCCGTTCGTTTATGTGACTATCATGTTGCTAAGTAAAGCCTCTTTGCTAGGTCTCGGGATTTCTTGGTGGTATAAACTGGGCGTTGCTTGTAGCTCGGATATGTCAACTTTATCCTAACGCCCTCCCAAATATGTTAGCATCTAGGTTCTTTAGGGTCTACAATCAATGGCGTTGGCCAAATCCTGTTCTTCTTTGTTCTATGGATGAAGGATCCCTCGGTCTTCAAGTTTGGGATCCTAGAAGAAACCCAAAGGACCGGTTGCATATAATGCCCATCATTACTCCCGCTTATCCTTGTATGAACTCCAGTTATAATGTCTCTGCAAGTACATTGCGGATTATGACAGGAGAGTTTCAGAGAGGAAAAGAAATATGCGAGGTAAGATTCAGATAAGTCTAAGTGGTTGGCTTCTATGCAGATTCATTGACTTATTACAACGGCTTGATGTCTTGCAGGCTATGGAAGCAAATAAAGCTGATTGGGACACCCTTTTTGAGCCATTTGCATTCTTTGAAGCGTATAAAAATTATCTTCAGATAGACATCTCTGCTGCAAATGTCGATGATCTAAGAAAATGGAAAGGCTGGGTTGAGTCACGCCTCCGCCAGCTCACACTGAAGGTGAAAAGTCCTGTTTTCTCCAACTTCAATAGTCTCTCCTGATTTTGCTTCTATAATGATTTGACTTGGATGTTTGCATTGTAATCTTAGATCGAGAGACATACTTATGATATGCTTCAATGCCACCCTCATCCCCATGATTTTCAAGATGCATCCCGACCACTCCACTGCTCTTACTTCATGGGTCTGCAACGTAAACAAGGAGTTCCTGCAGCAGAAGGCGAGCAATTTGATATTAGAAGAACAGTCGAGGAGTTTAAACACACTGTCAACGGTTACATGTTGTGGATTCCTGGGATGGAGATTAGTGTCAGCCATATAAAGCGGAGAAGCTTACCTAATTTTGTGTTTCCTGGGGGAATTAGACCTTCACATACCTTCAAAGGAACATGGGACAGCAAACGCCGTTCAGAGCACAAAATTTCTTCTACATCAAGTGCAACAGTTACTAATACTACTACTACTACTGAAATGAGTTCTGAAAGTAAAGCTGGTTCGAACAGTTCAGGAAATTGGAAGAAGAGAAAATGGAGAGATGATGAAACACTGACTGATCAGCCAAGGCCCTCTAAACACGTTGCTGTTTCAGTGCCTGTAGAGAATTGTGAAGGCGGGAGCCCGAATCCATCTGTTGGATCCATTTGTTCAAGTCCTATAAAAGATTATTGTACAAACGGTAAATCTGATCATAGCAGTAAGGATCCACTAGATAATGTTGTTATTTTCAAGAAGGATCCACCAGAGAGTCTTCCGATAGAGAAGATAGCCACTCCTCAAGCTCCTAGTCAAGAAACTGAGGAGCTTGAAGAAAGTGTTGAATTTGGAAATCTAGTGATTGAGCAGATAACTCCTAAAGACGCAATCCCGATGGCTACTGCAACTATACCTCCATTAGAAGCTGCTACTTCAAATGGCTCTCGATTCCCCAATGAAGCAGTGGAAGAACTCGAGGTTTATTATATTTCTTATCAATTTTCGATACATAAACTTGTCTCTTGATCTTGTTCTTGTCTGATTTATCTTTTCTTGAAAGGTTCTTCCCATGCGACAGCCCGAGGCGGCACATAGAGCTTCAGTACAACAGCGAAAACCGATAATCAGGTAAGTGGTTTTGTGTCTGTTTGTACTCTCGCTGTTTTAAATCTGCATTTCGGATTTTGACGAAGATTGTTTGCTTTTTGTTTGTCTGATTATTCGCAGATTGAACTTCACGTCTCTAGGTAAAACCAATGGCAAGTAATAATGGCTTTTCCCTACATTGCCAAGAATCTCAGAACTTACCGAAATTCGATATGTTAAGTCGAAGGGTTCTTATGTAAACGAAGAGTCTGATATTATATTACTTTTCTTAGATGTTGCAAGTCCTAATACTTTGATCTCATGTAAAACTCGTTTGGATAAAGATTAATATAATGTGTTCTTGTCTAATTGAAACATTTTTATATGTCCTGAAAAAACAATATGGGTTGAGTTCCAACTTCACAGATAAATTAATGCATACCAACATTTGGAAATGGCAAATTTGTTAAATGATATATTCTACTAATATCATTTTGAAAATACAAAAATGAAACTAACTTCTAATTGGACAAATATTACAATTCAATCAAGGTTAACAAAACTTTAGGAGATCTTAAATATCGTTGATTTGACGTAACCTCAAAGAGATATGTTTGATTAATTTCTAATCTTTGTAAAAATCCGAAATGCAGATCCAAACGTTTAAACATCGTCAATCTTAGTTGCGGGCGTGTATGTTATATACTACATTACTCTCTACCAGTCTTAAATCTACCAAAGGCTACAGAATATATAGATTTCAAACTCTTGTTCTTCCGACAAGTGTTGTAAAAATAGTATTTCAATCACATAAATAGACTCCACAAAATCTAGAAACACAATAAAAAAAACATAACTGTGATTGCTAAATCCAAACACAACAAATATGAATAAAGTATCAGATGATTCAAATCTATACAGCGAGATAGCTTAAATGAAAGGTCTTGAGGTATATCATAAACCCGACAAGAGATACAACTCTCTCAACTCTCAAGGCTTGATGTATGCTGTCTTCTTACAGACCGGACAAGCATTCTTCCTCGATAGCCATTGTTTCACGCAATGGACATGAAAGCTGTGTTCACAGTTCAATTTTCCAACCTCATCCTCTCTCTCATACTCATCCTGTGATCATCAAACAACGAGGAATAGCAATTATGAAACTCATGATCCCACAGTAATAATCTGACTAAAGTTTTGAGAAGCCATTGACTCAATCATGAGTTTACCTGACAGATGCTGCATTTTCTGTCAGCAAGAGTGTGTGAAATGGAGGGTTTGATTTTCCCAAGACAACAATGTATCTCGCTTTCTTTAAGTCCAGTATTCACATAACCAATCCTATCACCAAGCTCAAGAAGTTGCTGTGTAGATCAAAGCAAACACTCTCGATAAAGTTGAGAAGATTAAAGTGTACACTCTTTTCTCACGAGATTTTGAGAAACATACCTCGTATGACATGCTATCAACATCGAGCCTCAATTCGTGGTAGTGATCACGCAAATCTGTTATTCTTCCCATTACAAAACCATTCTGGAACATCATCATCTGCAGTGAACAGCAGGATTTTTTTAACATGACTACACTAGCTGCATGGTTTAATAATTCAACTTGCTATTAGCCATCCAAAACAGTTTATAGCACCATAGAAGATATTTAGCCGAAGAGAACAATTACAGTATTCGTCTTCCACTCTATCAGTCTCTGGAATATGTTAGAGACAAAGGGGCAATCTAGAATATTTAGCCGAAGAAAATGATTACAGTATTAGTTGATATGAAGCCAAGTAACAAGTCAAACCTTAAAACAGTGTTGAGTGTGATCTATAACATTTACCAGAGATACAAGAAAGTTAGAACGATAAGGAAACTATTTGGCAAGAATCTACCTCGGTAAGATCATCAGGGTAAGAGCGTCGAAGGTGGCCACGACATCTACTTGATAACAGTGTTGGTTCAGCGCGTGATGATGTCACAAAAGTCGAACCAGAGTTCAATAATGCATGAGAATGAGATTCTTGATTGAGAAACCGCCTGGGAAGAACAGAAGAACCCTGCAAACATTTGTAGCATCCTGTTATAATTGTTCAAACATACACAAAAGGGTAGTTCCCTAATTTTCAAGTCCTCTGCAACAATGTGGTTTCGCCGATCAAAATAAACAATTAGAAACTGAATAAACGAAAAAAAAAAAAAGACAACATAATCCCAAGAACTCCCCTAACTAATTGAATCCAACCATAAGCTTAAACAATGCTCAGATTCCATCCTCTAACCAAACAAGACAAAAGCATGCTCAGATTCCATTCTCTACCCAAACTAGAGTTCTCAATTCTGATTTCTTTATTCCTCATCAAACCCAGAGGACCACCCACACAGTCAAACAAAGTATATTCTATATTATCCTCACATCAAACAAAAACTAATAATAGAGAATCTCTACTACTAAAGTAGAACCTTGTGATTGTCTAAAGAGAATCCAAAACCAGAAACACAAAATTAATAGACCAACCAACATGGCCCAGCAATAGCATAGGGCTAAATACAACCACTATAGCTTCAACCACTCCAAATAGTTTCTGCCTAAAGTAATACCATTTGCTCAAAGTCAAATCAATAAGACTCCTAATTATAATAATACTAAATTCATCATCTAATACTCAAAAATTCACTGGAAATTTTTAGATCAATTTTACCAAATTTACCTCAGTGTGATTATAATTGTTGTTATCCACATCAATTTTGCGACGAGACGACTGAAGATTCCTTCTCCGAGGAGGATCGACGGATCGATCAACTACAGCATCCGTCGAGAATCCTAATCCAGGTCCGCACCAAACATCAGGAATCGCGACGCAACCATCACCATCAACGTCTCTAGCCTCGCTTAAAATCCTAATCGAACCATCTTCGTAGCTTCCTTTATTATTCTTCTTATGCTTCTTCTTATCCTTTCTAATTCTCGCATCCCAATCCGCGGAGGAGCGAATCACGGAGGGAACAGAAACCTCGTGAGCTGCTGCAGCGGCAGTGCAACCCATCCCTCGAAACGACGCCGTTTGGTACGGTTTCTTCTTCGTGGTTTCGTTGGAGCAGGAAGTCGGGAGGAGAAAGAAGGAAGACATTGCGGAGTTACAAAAGCTATTAGGTTGAGAAATCGGAAGAACGACGTGGCTCAGCGGCGGATCATCTTCGGCGGCGTCCAGGTGACGGATTGTTTGGTTCCTAGCTCGTCGGAGTCTGATGTGCTGGCCGATTGTCGTCGAAGACATTCTCAGAAAGAGAGAGAGAGAGAGAGAGAGAGTAAAGACTACAGCGCGCGGGTAAGAAGGATGAGAGAGAGTGATTTCAAGCTGATGATGATGATGATGATGATACAGTTTTGTATAATGCTTATAATTTTTCCTATATATTGTTATTAAAGTGATTTTGTTTTAATTATTAAAAAAAAAGTGATTTATTTTTGAATTAATTTTTGTTTTTACATGCTAACCGTTGGTATGATTCCAAACAAAATCAGCTCATGCATATCTTGTGAATATTATATGGGATGTTATCAGAAAATTCAAATATGAAATATATATAAACGTGACATGCTAATTTTTATAATTTAAAAATAACATATTACCAAATTAGTAATAATTATGATGAAGAGATAGTTGAGGATTTGTCTGGGTTTTTAACTATTTTGTGCAATTTACAATTTAATGATTTTGCTTCTTTGTTTTTTTCCTTATCCAAAAAAGTAAATTTTAAATTTATAAAGTGATGCTTGCTTGTAAAAATAGGAAAGGTCTCATCTCATGTCACTTTTTACTTTTTGTCAGATCTATTTCGCTGTTACCTCAAAGTTGCATACAACTTGAAAATTGATTCATATTTTCCACATTAATAGGCCTAATGGTCCTTTGAGAGCCCAAAATTAGACATAATATGGCCAACTTGAAACGGATTCTAGCTTCCATATTAATAATAGGTCTAATGAATTGTTAGATATGGTTATAAATATTTATTTAAAAATGTTAAAAGAAGATTTAATAAAACTTTAGAGAATGCAACCAAAATAAATATGAAACATTAAATAAAAGTAAACCACGCCAAAAAAGTAAATCTACAATATAATTTATTTTACCTTAAAGTTATATAATTAAATTGGAAAGAAAGTAAAAGTTATATAGAAACTACTTCTTTTCTTTTTTTTCTTTACAAAAAGGAAATTATGTAAACTTAGGTGCATCTGCCCCTTGTTGTTATTATACCCAAAAAAAGGAAAAGCTCTAAAGCTTGACCCGCAAATTACTTTTTGTCTTTTGTGTTGTAACTATAAAAGGGAAGTTGACCTTGGGATGTATGGCTTCTTCTATAGACTGTAATATGTTTGCTGAATGATGTATGTCACCCAATATATAGTGTTCCAATTCTATCATATCTACATCGCAGCAAGGACAATCATTTGAAAGGATTGAAGTGACCAAGGATCAGGCACTTGAGATGTTTTCTGATAATAAATTTAAGGTGGGTTAGACAAGTGATATAATAATCATTCAACCTTTGAATTTTGTTGTTTGGACTCATACTTCTGCTGCTAATTAATTGTCTTATAGGTTGAAATCATCAACACTGACTCGGCTGAAGACAAGATCATTACAGTCTACTGATGTGGCCCCTTGGTTGATTTGTGTCCTGGACCACATATACCAAATACTTCCTTTGTGAAAGATTTCAAGTGTTTGAAGGTGAAATTGCTACTCTATCTCTAGAAACTACAACATTACAAATTTTCTAGTTTGTTATCTTATGCTTACCATGTTTATTATTTTCTATTTATCTCAGGCGTGCAGAGAGTGTATGGGATATCTTATCCGGATAATAAGCAACCGAAGGTACTCTGCTTTACTTGCTAAAATATTTTAAAATCTTTGTCCTGACTTGTATTATGTTGTCTTTGCCGTTGCAGGGTTATGTTAAGTATATAGAAGAAGCTAAGAAATATGACCACAGACTATTGGGGCGACAACAAAAGTTATTCGCTTCTCACCCATTCAGGTTCTATCAGTGCTAATATACAATATAATGTTGTGTTTGTTAGTTCCTCTTTATTTGTGTTTCAGGAAACTAATCAATAATATATGTTCATGCCATGGGGATTGGTTCTTCCGCAAATATGGCAAACGCGTATATAACAAGTTGATAGAATTCATTAAGAATGAATATAAGAAAAGGGGTTACGACGAGGTTTTTTTCTTACTTGTCATGTTTCTATTTAATAATATACTTGATTGAGTGTAAAGGAGGAGGGGGTAACTAAAAACTTAACCTTGAGTTTGGGCAGGTCGGGTCACCAGATATGTTCAACATGGATCTCTGGGAAATATCCGGACAATCTGAAAAGTACAAGAAAAATATGTTTACGTTATAGATGTAAGATAGTGCATGGAAAGCTTAGCACAGTCTTCTTGACTTTTTTTTTTTTGGTAAAAAGTCTTCTTGACTTTGACTTTGTTACTTTAGCAACTAGCTTCCAAGATTTGCCAATTATAGGTCAAGTGAAATGAAATTACTTTCTCTATTCTTCCTTTGCGCAGATTGAGAAACAAGAATTTGGGCTTAAACCTATGAATTGCCCTAGTCACTGCCCTGTTGTTCCAAGTAGAACCTTGCTCATATAAAGGTTGGGGATCTGTTCCTATGGCGCAGTTTGATCTATGAAGGATTAATGTTATTTCTTTATGAATCTTACTCATGAAGTTGTAAAGGCTATCATATATCTTTGCTGACATCATGATATCAGTTTTACGGTATGGAATGTAGACTTACCCATTAGAATGGCCGACTTTGGAGTGTTACATCGAAATGAGGCAAGTGGAGCACTTAGTGGAATGACGCGTATCAGACGATTCGGACAGGTATTTTTGCATCCTTTTGAACTTTTCTTGTGGTAAAAAGTTTAAAGTTGTATTGCCGAAAAAAACTGATTGGTTTATATAAAGCAACATAAAAGAATTACAAAGGAATTTGGCCCTTCTGGCTTAGTCCGCGCCAGGCCATAGTTTGCTCTTTGTCGGAGGATTATAGTTCCTATGCAAAAGAGGTTTTCTTACATTCTTTATTTATGAACCCACACCTGCAATTCTTGCAGTGTCTAATCTCGAGCTTTTTGTTTCGTTTGCACATTTATTCAAACAGGTACGTTATTTGCGTTCACGAGTGTGATGATTATGTTGTGTGTGTAGGTGGCAGATGCTCGGGCTGCACCATAAAATTACATACTGGTCGTAGGTCACAAAGAGGCTACAACCGGACAGGTTAGAGTGTCACACTTTTGTCTCATGATTCCGATGTCTCTTTGTCCATCGAGCTTCTCATACATTGATTGATCTTTTTTTTTTGTTGGGACTGAAACATTTTCAGGTGACTGTTCGGCTCAGAGATGACCCTGCAGGCGGTTGCCAGAGATGAGCATCGACAGTTTACTGGATGAATTCAAGTTCAAGACAGTAAACTTTCTCTGAGATCCGATGTTTATGGGTTAAAAATTCATTTTTCTGTTGGTGATGAATGTATTTCTTTTATAATGGTCTTTTTCGTTGAACCAATTAAGACATATTTTGGAATAAAAGGTGTTGAAATATAATTTAACCAATAAAGAAAATAAAATATAAACTTTTGGGACAATGGTATTTCAAGTCTTTCTTAAGTAATTTGCTCTTTGTTAATTACCTGAATTACCTGTGCTGTATAAGTAAATATGTATTCAATGTTTTCTTTGAACTCAAGCTTAAAATTCAAAGCCAACGAAAGAAGTTGTCTCATAAATTGATTTTGATTTTTTTTCACAAACTTGCGTCTGAGTCTATCATTATTTTGATCTTTAATCATATCTCTATCTGATAAATTTCAACTTTTTTGAACAATTAATCAACGCGCGAGT
Organism: Boechera stricta; assembly: GCA_018361395.1. Classification (NCBI taxonomy): domain Eukaryota; kingdom Viridiplantae; phylum Streptophyta; class Magnoliopsida; order Brassicales; family Brassicaceae; genus Boechera; species Boechera stricta. The sequence continues at coordinate 2,092,669 of CM031539.1, read as the reverse complement.
CACCGCTGAAAATAATTCAACGCTTCGCTTTTCATATGAAGTGATTCTGTGAGAAAATAATATACACACCCTATCAGAAATTTGTACATTATTGTTCTAGTGGGTGTCTTACTCTTATCCAAATTTGATTAATTCAACATCTTTATACAATGATCAGCGTTTCGTTGCATTATCGTCCATAATAAAATATGTATATATACAATTACTTATCTTTTTGGGTTGTTCTTTCGTATTGTCTTAAACAATATCAAGGTGACATACATATCTGACTCAACGAGGAAACCTTAGCAATCATATATAATGACATCAGTTTTTCAAATCGGAATATAAAAAAAAGTTGATGCTTAAATTATATAAATCTATTTATTTCGAAACAAGAAGTATGGTTATAAGTCGTGTCAAGATGTGTGTTCTTCATCTCCACCTAAATAAAACGGACTATTTTATTCGTGTTTTCTAAAGACAAGGGTAGATTTGCTACTTTGGATTGTATTTCGTGGTGGCTGATAACTACTCCCAACTTAATCATATCTATACTCCAACCTCGGTTTCGTCTTTCCGTTATTAACTTATTATTATTCTTCACAGTTAAAGAAACTAAACTAAACTTTATTGTAAAAGTTAAAGGCTCATAAAACCATTAGTTAAAAAAGTTTTTCGTTTCTTTTTTGACATCTAGTTACCAAAAAAGTTAAAGGTTCATCTTCGCAAGTATAAGAAAAATAATTTAAATATAAGAAACATAAAACAAAATTTACGGAATAGGTATTTTTAAGTCTGATTTAACATCCTTAAATTAAATATATATAGAAAATTAGACTTGATAAAAGAACAATCTTAGATTTGATATACAAGAAATTGTTGGGCTGACTTAATTAATTTTCATATTTGGGTCGAACAAGAGCTCTAACTGATTAGTAATTTCTACATTTAATTAACATATGATCCAGCTTATTGTACATGTGGTACGGACTAATTAACATAAATCCTGAGAGGCAGAGTTTCCAATAGACAAAAAGTCGAAAAAGGGAACACAATTCTCGTTACGAATTCGGTTGTTTTGATCGACATCTTCTTCTTCGTCTCTTCTTGAATTGTCTATCACTTCGGGTTTCTTCGAATCCGTGTTTACTTGGAGAAAATTGTAGAACTCCTTCGGTCGTTTAGTTTGGTCTATTGCTCCTGACCAAATAATCCATGTCCAAAAGTTAGTTTTTAGAAGTTATACAATCATATAATCGGTACCCACAAGCAAGTGTGTACATGCATGTAACTATGAAAATCATGATCGTTTCAAACTATTTAAAGATTCTTTACAATTTTTATGATCAAAAATAAATTTAGTGTTTACAGAAAACCATGAATTCTAATCCATATAATCTCAAAAAAAAAAAATTTAATTAATCAAGTTGTATACGAATGCACCAGTACTTGCACATTTAAAAAGACGAATGTAAATGTTATCTAATGGTTATGAGTTTGTAATATATATGCCTATATGTATTCACTCAAAATATACGTATACTACACATGTTTATGTTTGTGCAGCTATATTAGCTACACAAACACACAAATTTAAACCATATTTAATCTAATTACCTTCTTTTATTGGACTAGTACTTTTCCGGAACCCGATCTTTCCGGTCAAGAACTCTTTGAGGACTTGAAAATGATTAATATGAGAGAATTGATAAGGAAAATTAATAGCGGTTGTGGTTGCCAATCTTCTCTCCTTGTCGCAGTCGTTATAACCCATCATCCTAGTCGCAGCCGTCGTGCCATCATGGCCAAGACCACGTGGACGCAGTTTGGAGCGTTCTCGGCCACGACGAGCCATGATGACGTGCCAATGGTTTTTAACGGCGTTATCAGTTCGACCAGGGAAAAATCTAGCGATCACGGACCATCTGTTCCCATGGATCCTATGAGACGCTAAAAGCTTTTCTTCTTCTTCCTCCGTGAAAGGGTTTCGGTTAATTCTAGGATCCAATTGATTAAACCATCTCAATCTACAACTCTTACCTGAAATCAAAAATCCAAACCAAACCAACATAGTATTTATATGTTAAACCCTAGTTTATGCTTATTAAGAAATGATTTTATAAAGTTAGTTTACCAGATCGACCAGAGAGCTTCTGAGCTATGGCGTTCCAATTATGAGGACCAAATTGTTCGACGAGTTCTCTTAGCTTCTCATCTTCCGCAGGTCTCCAATGACCTCGACTGCACATCATCCTTCAATTCCTCTCCGTCCGATTTCTGTGATCTTCTGTAAATCAAAACCTATATATGTTGATACAAGAAACCCTAGGTTTGATGTAGGTGAGGGAAGATGGGTATGTAGGAACAAGAAGAAAGCTGAAGAGCAACAGCACCATACATACATATATATAAGTATATATTTAGATATTATATAAAGAAATGAATATTATAAGATTCGTTAGAGAATGAGGGAGAGAGTTTGGAGGGAGGTTTTCACCGGCGATTGATGCCAACGTCTTCCCTAACCAAACACACTCCTTTTAAGTAATCTACCTTAATTAGCTTTTTCTAATTTATTTTCCCCATCTACAATAATTTCTTATTATTTTTTTCATATTATTTCTGTGTATGTAGGAATTTTATTAATTGATGAATATTGAAAAGAGGAAAGGAGATTACACAGGAGGGGAGAGATTGCTTGGTGGGGTGAATTTTCGTTAAACTTTCAACGTCTACTCAATTTTTTATTTATTTTTTATTTTCTAACCTAAACCCTCTACTTCAGCCACCAATACTTCATCTACGTTCGTATACTCTTCTGCAAGCTACATATATAATTATACGTATGCGATTTTTAAATTCAGATATTCATGCTTTATATGTAATCAACTTCTAGAATATGACTCAAGGTGGGAGAGACTACAATCTATGACTCAAAGAATGTACAAATAGATTGCAAACATTAAAAACTATGGTTGCATTTATCTTTTATGATATTGTATTGATAGTAATTACTTATTAGTACGTATAATATTTGTGAAAATCATAAACGCAACAATATTTTATTATTTTGATTTAGGATATAAAAAAAAATTAAATGTGTTAGTGTGTTTTACTATATAAAAACACCAGTATTAAAAAACAATCATAATCTTAACAGTCTATGTGCATTACATGTGGAAATACTTTCCAATTTAAATCATCAGTAAAAGTAATTAAGGAGAACTCGTTGGTCCAAAATACGGGAGAATGTATTTGTTATTCGAATAAATTTGTGGATCGAACTTGATGACTAAATTTCAACCGTATTGCCTTTTGTTATAACTAATCGACTTTTATCACAAGTTATTAAATGCTTTTATAACTTCGAAAATATCAATGCCTTTTTTAGAAAGAAAAACTAGAGGGGAAGGACAGAGTTTGGTAAAGATGTTGTGGACCTGTGATTTAATTGCAGGTCACGTATAAGTAGAAATTAAATAATTAAATATCGTTGGATATGTTTTGTTAACCTTTCAGACCTAACCAAATGTTTCTTTTCCTTAAATCGGACCAACGTGGAAACCCTAAAACGACTCTGTGTCTTTATTAATTAATTGGTTAACTGCTTGATATATTGGTGGCTTTGTACTTCATAAAAATGAATTTGAGATCTTATTTGCTCAAACATTTGGTCTCCAAGTGATGTACTACGACGGTTAGCTTTTGTACTCTCTCAGTCCTTTAACAAATTTAATAAATAATATAAATAAAATTTGGCACTAATTACCGGCTTCTATTTTTAACATATGTGTAGATTCACATTTCTAACATAGCCTAAAATCTTAAGAAAATGAAGAAAAAAATCTATGAAATATAGAAAAATGACGGAATAAAGTTAGAAACCTGAAAAGGTGATATATGTTGTACTTTAATTTTCCTTGGGATTGCTTGCAAAACAGTTGATAGAATTTTTTTAAAGATTGATTGGAGATATAGCTTATAATCCAATCAACTAATCAAATCAATCCTAGGTAAGCTATAAACAGTCTGTTTTTAGAACTCACTTGCACGTGTGTATGAAGAAAACCAAACTTAATTACTGGTGAAGTTTAGTAGGAAAATAGGCAGAGTTAGTTGGGAAGGAAGTCAAATACGATCTAACACAACTAAAATATTTCTTCAAATACTGTTACACACAAGCAAACTGGATCCTGATTACACTACACCGGTCTAGGCGTATCAACAAATTGGTTAAGTAGAAAACCGGATCTTGAATATTACACCAAACCGGTCTCTAGGTCTTGTTAAAAGAAAGCATTTCAATCAAAATCCTAAACTGTATGATCTTGAACGTAATTGGTGCTAGATAGTATATCAATCATCTCAATGTATGCAGAAAAGAAAGCTCATGTCCGCTGTAAGATTTAAGAACTTAACCCACGTTGCATAAAAATCATCAAAAAACATAACAATGAGAACACTTTCTCCTAAGATTGAACAATAACTCGGACGGTTCTGGTGGAATTGACGACGAATTCAAAAAGATGCTAGAGCCGACAAAACAGTTCAGCCATCTCAGCATCAAAATCCAGATTTCCAACGAATTCCCTTAATTTTTGGGACCCCCCAAGAGGAAAAATCCGCAGATGCTCTGGCCATACATGGCCACGTACTAACTTTGACCGGACACAATTATGTTTCGGAGATGAAACGACGACGTATAGCATCTTTAATCTTTTAGTGAACGTCGCCGTGTAATCCGGCGTATTGTCATTTTTGACTTTTCACTCAATATGACGTTGTGTATGATTTGTAGCTTTCACCTAAAAAACGCCGTATAGTATATTTTTACCTTTCATTCAGACGAGGTCGTTTTTTTTTTTTGTGTGTGTTTCTCTTTGTATTTCATTTCTTTTTTGTTTGTTTGTTCACTTTTCAATTCATCTTTGACAAATAAAAAAAATCCACCATCGCATAAATGTTTTATCGAAGTATATTTAAAAGCTTTTTAAGTTACAAATTGATTAGGTAAGTAATATTAATACTACATAACAATAACAACACTGATTTAGTGCTCTAATGATATTTGTTGGTTATATAATAAAATATATAAATCACAGAAAAATAAGACTGTTCTATAAAAGGAAAGAGTCCTCCTAAGCGATAACTAAAGAGAGAAAGGAGAAGATAACTTCAACATAACGAAATGATTGAGGACACGTGTCGCCACCAACCACATTGCCAGCCTTATAAAAGCTTTTCCGACTGTTCGACGGTGACCGTGAAAGACAGCCACGATGTTTCCAACCTTTGACACCTGTCCTATCGTCCCCACCGATCGACAATAATTTAATTGTTAATACATTTGTGTTGAGCCCGCCCCAAAACGGTAACATCACGTGCCCAACGAGGCTGCCACGTAGAATATGACATTACCGGCATTTTCCTTGTACTGAGCAGCCCAGCCATGGGGCCTTGGTTATGGGGACATAGACAAACAAGTGTGAACGGACGTGGAGTGCTTATGCACCTTGTAACGTAATTAGGCCGGTGACGATTTTGTCCGTCATTAATTATTATTCTATTTGTAACACCAACAAAAAAATCTTACGACGATTGTCTTCTAGTCTACTAGGTCTCGGCAATCTTACAATAAGCATCATATTATATTTATATCCCTTATTTGACAATATTAAGTTAACCGCGACGTTTTTAGATATTTTTTTTAATATTATTATTTTAAGTTGCATAGTTAAATTGCACGTTGAAATGAACGATTGCGGAAAATTCAGGAATGCAATGAATGCTAAGAAAACGCAGGTTGGATGTATTCTGTTCATTCTATAATTAAATATTTTTAAAAGATTCTTGTGTTAAACAATTTCTATGATCATGAGACATTGAGCTGTATTATTTTTTCGATATAATTGATGTAAACTCAAAATATCAAAGTAATAATATTAAAACATAAATGGTTTTGAAAATAAGAAAATCGTATTTGAGATTATATTGTAATGTAACAAACAGTATAAAAGCTGTCTTTGAGAGCAAATCTATATATCATTACAAGATCTTGTTAGAATGAGGCCATGGACAGCTAATGGTGCCAATAAGTACAAAATTTTATATCATTTAAACACTAGTCATACCCACTAGGCACTATTTTCATAGAGGATAAGATCACTTACATTCTAATTTATATGTAAAATGTATTAATATTAATGATAAGCTTGCTTTAAGATATAGTATAAGTTGTATTTAATGTCAGTCTAAATATAGTCATTATCATCATATTATACACCTAGGAAAAATCAGCTACTAACGAAACGAATTAATTTGTTGCATCATGATTCATATATATAAAACTAGCTTTTCAGAGTGCATAGTTAGCATGTGGTTAACTAACTTATGATGGTCTAATGATTGTAGTTTTTTTCATTTGGTTATCATGATAAATGCCTCAAATCATAAAAAAGATTTAGATTCAAAAACCAGTAAAGGTCTTAGCTTGAAGTTTTCATAGCATATGAAACGATTTTTAGATACAATGAATTAATTCTGTAAAAATGTTGATGAATGTTTATAATATATATATAGAAATAACGATTATTTTTTATTACAATTGAATTTAATTTTGGGTAGTTAGCTGTACTAGTGACTAGTGAAAGTAGTAGCCAAATTAAACATTATTTTCTACTCAGCGTTGAAATTTATCCCTTGTAAAATTTTGTTTCATCTCTTCTTTCTTCTTCATCTTTCTTCTCTGTATCAATTCTTTTTTAAAGAACCATTCTCTTCGACTTCAATGGGGAGCAAAACTCATGCGATTCTGAAAACCAATCATATTATGTGTTAATTTCTCTCCCAATATAAAAGAGCGGTTTTGATTTTTGAATATCTTAGGTAAGAATCTACTTGTTATATACCTTTTTTTTTTTTGGTTCAGATTCATTGTCAATTGAATTCGTTTTCCTTTTTATCCGATATAATTCTGAACGATTCAATGCTGAAATAAGGGTTTTAGCTTTCTTTTAGCTGACTCAATTCGAATTAAAACAAAAATCAGAAATCCTGGCTCGTCCAGATTTGGTAGTCTACAGTTTTCTTCTTTCCTTTCTGGGGAAAATGTTGCTTGAGGTTTTTCCTATTTTTTCACGGATTTAAATTATATTTTTGTTAGGGCTAGTAAGTTAAAGCATTCCTTTCCATTACTTGGTGAAATTTTAGCATATTTCTTGGTGAGCCTTTACTCAAAATCTTCCCTTTTAAAGTCAAGTTGCTTTGCAAATCCTCGTTTTTTTTAAAATTTTTTTTATGGGTTTGTTTTTCCTATATTCGGTATAACGTTTCATAGTGGAGAAATATAATACGAATTGCAAAGTTTCATGCTTTCTCCGTGACTCAAATGCTTTATTTTTTTTTTGCCAATTGAGTCTTTTTCCCCATTTCTTGCAGAAATCAATTGAGTTAGATAGCTTATAGCCAATATATCTGATAAGTGTCAAGGTGGGAAAATCAACAACCTCTTACTTGTTTATCAAACGGTGTCATTTACTTGTTTGTTTCTGCTTGGAGCTTGCTCTTAAAGTAGATTATTGTGAAGATTCGTGTAGATAGTCACGTTGAATTATGAAGATGGTATAGTACTGGCAGATGGCTCGTGAGCTGGGTTTTACTTTATCCCTATGAATCTAGTGGAGGAGGAAAGACTTGAGCTGTTTTTTCGGTTGGACATTAATTTTTATCAACTCTCCTTATTGCATTTTTGATGTGGAATCATTCTCCTCTTTTCTTCTAGCATGATCATTTCATAGTCGTAGATTGTTTCTCATAAGATTCCTTGTGAGACCTTTATCAAAATTTGGCACTTATACTGTAGATTTGTTGTCTTCTGGGTTTGTAGATTTCTTAAGCTCTGTAAAACATGGGATGCTTTGCATCAACGCCGAAAGAATCTGGTGGGAACAGAAGAAAGCCAACAAGCATCGGTGAGGTTTCAGTATATGTACCTGGTTTAAGGATACCGAGAGCGGTGGATTTTTTGCAGTCCCTTGGTGATCAATTACCCAAGGCTCTAGTGGAACGCTTGACAGCTTTAAGAACGCGTATTGTAGTGATGGCTAATCAAGAAGGACCTACAATAACAAGAACTAGGAGAAAAACACAACATGGTATATATATGTTTGTGAAGATCTTTGTGTGTTCTCTATCTTTGCCTGCTTTCTACTGTTTACTGTTTATAACTCTTAATGACTATTGTTTTTTGGCTATGGAGGTTCAACGCTCTCGGATCTCCATCAAGCTTTGGTAGATTATCTACCTGTTCTCTTGGGATTAAGTAAAGATGGTAATATACTGTTATGTGTTTATAAGAAATAGATCTGTTTCGTTTCAGAGATTTATTCTGACCCTGCTGTATTTGTGATGTTCTTCAGGTAGCCATCTACAGTTTAAAGTACCATTTAATTGGATAAATCAGGAGGACGAGGAAGAGGTGCGATAATTAGCGAAGCAGTTTGTCTTCAAGTGTCATCATAATGTAACAGACTCTTATATGTTTACTTTTAACCAGGAAACAGAGATGTCAAACGTTTGGTATGAGGTTTTATCCGTTTTGCATCTAATGGCAATGCTACAAATGTCTCAAGCAAATTTACTGCTTCTTCCTAGAGGTTCTAGTGATGGTCACAACCATCCGAAAGTATCAGAAGGTTAGGCTTCTTGAGAGTTTCTCATCTATCTTCGGATGCCTGAGGGGGTTTCTCATCTGTTATGTTTTTTCTTAGGACTTTTTTTTTTTTTAATAATGATTTTTCCTTTTTAAGTGGTTAATGAAATGTGATGGGTTTTTTTAAGTCCCTGAGACTTAACAGTGGTTTTTTTTTTTTTTCATTATAGAAAACAGACGAGCTTCGATTGATATCTTCTTAAAAGCAGCTGGATATCTTGATTGTGCTGTGAAGCATGTTCTCCCACAGTTTTCTGCTGAACAAAGGTTTGTAGATGAAAAAGTTTCCAATGTCATTCCCTCTACATTTTGATAATTTTCAGGTGAGCCTAATGGTTTGTCTATTTTTTTCGTTTTTCTGCAGGAGAAGTTTACCGGTTGACTTAGGGGAAGGAGTTCTACGGGCTCTTTGCTTGCAGGCACTTGGCCAGGTAGTACCTCTCTTTCAATGCATATGGTTAAGCTATCCCATGGCATATAACTGTAGCTCATGTGGTTTCTTTCTCTCATTTAGGATCTAACATCTTTCATGTTGCTGATTATAGGGTGTTGATATCCAACTTGGCATGGCGATTGATAGCTCGAAGGCCACTCTTGCAGTAAAACGAAGACTTTCATGTGAAATGGTGAAATATTGGCAACAGGTAATTTCCTTACTCTTATGATCTTATCCAACTCTTTTTTGTCATTGAGGCTTCGTCTATTAACTGCCCTCCACTTGTCTTGGAAACATCTGAAACTTTTCGTTAATGCTTCCTTTTCCTTGTCGGTGTGCGCTGAAACAGGCACAAGATAATTTAATGAATCTTCCATTAGCAAATGGTTGGGGAGAAAAGCATGGACTCTTTGTTAAGTGGAAGTATGTTGAAGCTAAGGTACTGTTTGATTCTTTCTTTCTTTCTTTCTTGCTCTATTACTCCTTTCATATGTAAACTTGTCTGGTCCTTTTCAGTTATTGTCCTGAGCTATGGCCCTTCCTTGTAAAGTCTTTGTCTCTGTCTCTATAAGACACAAAACTTCGGTTTTTGCTTGTATGATCCCTTTCAATATGTTCTGAGAACCATGAGGCTTTTACCAGAGTCTACCTCTCGATGTGGAGCTTAATAGGTGATTAAGGTCCATTTGTCTAATGTCTCGTTTCATCTTCTGGAATCTTTTGGATCAGGCTGCGGCTTACTACTATCACGGTTTGATTCTTGATGAAGGAAACACAGAGAAATCACATGGCATGGCAGTTGCTGCTTTACAAGCTGCAGATGAATGTTTCAAAGAAAGTAAGAAAGCATCCGAAGCATTCAACGCCTCTGCACCCACTTCAAGGTAATTTCTATCTCTTTTGATCCGTTTTATTTTGAGCTCATGGGGTGACAGGTTAGCGGTTGTTTTGAAGATCTATTTATTTGTTATGCAGAACACCGCCGCTTTTTGGAACAATGAAGTATCTAACCGAGAAAATCCCGAAAGATACTTCGAGTAAAGTCAGGATAAACCGTGATCTATACTCTTATGAAAAGTGAGTTTAAATCTGTCTTTCTTTCTTTTGCAATAACATATAGAGCTCAGGCTTTTTATATTAATCTGTTAATGCTCTCTGATTAACAGAATCATGGAGACAGCACCAACACTTCCTGATTTCGCTTTGGCATTGAAACCAGATGAATATCAACTTCCTCTCGTTGAAGCTTCGTAATCTGAAAATGCTCAAAGTGCTTCAAACCAAGTTTACGAGCAATCGAAGATAGAGATGTGTAAACCTCATAGAGCCAAAAAATTAGTGGTTTCCAATGGCTGCCTGCAAAATTATGGTATGGCTATAAACTTTACCCGAACGGTTTCGATAATCTGATCTCTGTTATGTGTGAGATAGAAAAAGAAAATTATTAAATTGGGTTTGGATCAGTTTACGGAGAGAGATCTTTGTATGTTAATGTAATAATATATTTCTTCAATAAAGTATTATTCTTTTCCATTTCCAATATTGATAACACTTCAAAATTATCAAAAATATATGGAAAAGCATATGGTGGAGGTGGTACATATTTTCAATACCACAACACTATGGATATACTCAAATGCTTTAAAAGCATGTCTGTACAACACCAGGATGCTTCCCTGTTTCCTTTCCTTATATGGCAAATCTGAGAATCTAGAAATGCTCTGGTTTATGAAGGAAAACAATGGAGCATTCCTAATAGAATTAACAAGTCAATTGCAGACTCCTTAGCATGGAGTCATATACAAAGGCAAACAACAATGAGATACCAGCTGAGGGAGAAACATCAGGAGCAGAAAACAGACAGGAAACAATAGAACGGCTGAATCAATCAATGACAAATCCTACTCTGCCATATGAATCAAGTAAGTATGTCTGTTTTCTTGATGCTTCCTTGAAGAATCCGAATGAAATTGTAGTTCGGAAGTCGAGGTAGTATTGCAGCAACGGCCACACCAGCTGAAGCAGAAGCTCAGGCCTTGTTATTTGCTGTCAAGCATCTCTCGGCATTAATTTACAATGATATCTTCTTCTTAATGGACTTATGGACTCAAAACAGGTACTTGATCAGCTCAGGATACAGGAAGAGTCAGGAAATCGAAGCCAATCTACTCATCCTCTTTCAATCTTATTAGAAGATGTGCTGAAGCTTGCAAAAAACAAGGGATTTACATTCTGTTACATAGTTACAACCTCTTGTAATTTCTTGGATTCCCTTGTACTAAAAACTTTAAAGTCTTGTACCTGTTTATATTAATATAAGGGGTTCTGAGAGAGTATATATATGTTCTTGGTGATTAAGGTTGCTGGAGATAAGGTAAGACAAGGATTTAACTTAGAGCTTGAAGCATCATAGAAAGTTCTGGAAATTCTGGAATAAAGCAGAATCTAGAGGAGATGATGTAGATTCTTTCAGATAGCAGCAGGATCGACACTGGTTCGGTCTCTGTTTTTAGCCAGAGCTTCGTTTCAAGAAGTTTATAAGTAGTCAAAATATTTGACTCAAGGAAAAGTCAAACAAGAGGCTGTAAATTTTGTATTTCCTGCCAAATTACCAGTTATTTAAAAGTTATTAAATATGTTATTTTATAACTGTAATTCATTAAAAAAACACCTAATTTATCATTTAACCAAAAATTAATAAACTTTGAGTCAAAATGAAAATTTATTTTACTTTTCCTTTTAGTGATTGTGAAGGCAACTTGTGTGCAGATGCTATGACAAAGCATATCACACATTGCCAGATTTATTTTGGAATTCTAGCTGTTTGTCAGTCTCCATGGCTTAAAGACTTTAGCGGATTTGGATATTCCGTCGTCTTTGTCGAACATTATTTATTAATTGAATCAGTTTTTCGGTGTCAAAAAAAAAAAAAAAAAAACGAAAAGTTGATTAAAATACATTCATCGAGAAATTATATCTAACTATTTAACGAGTAAATATGACGATATATTTTTTTTGACCAAAACAGGAGTCTTCACTCTCTGCGCCGCGTTCTCAACACTGTCTCAAATTTCTCCGAAGCAACCTTGTTCGATCTTCCCTCCTCTGTTTTCGTTTCCAAATCGTAAGCATTTCGTTTCTGTTGATTATAGACATGTTCTTCGTTCCACTGGTAGTTCTGATTTGTGCCAGTTTCAAAGTAAAGAGATTGATGAACCCCTAAATTGTTCCCCTTTCTATCGGTATGTACCGCTCGTTGAAATTTTAGTCAGATTAATCGCGATGTAATCTCGTAAAGTCTTAGATCAGGAATTTGCATTGTTTAGATAAACGGAGCCCATTTTATGGAATCATTCTGTCGAATTGATCGCGCTTGACACATAAACCCTAATTTCGAATGCCATTATCAGATAAAACTACGCACTTGCTGACCATGCCCGTCCTTTACGAGCAAGATAAGCACGTGTCCTCTGCTATTTTGACCGGACAGGTAAGTAGTAATCTCAGTTTCAATCAGTCTCCATCTGGATTATTTTCGTCTTAAGTCGAACAACTCGGTATAATGTTTTGTTTGTCTTTGTCTTTACAGGAGAGAGGTGTGCTTAGATGCCAGGAACGAACGTCATTGCTTCATCACTGGAAGCTCACAAAGGAGCAGATAGAATTGGTGGACAAAGCAGGTTTTGGTTGGTTTAGGCTAATAGGATCAATTAGTTTGAACAATTCGCTTATCTCTGCCCTTGTCGAGAGATGGCGTAGAGAAACCAACACGTTTCATTTCCCTTGTGGCGAAATGACTATCACTCTCGATGAGGTATCGTTGATTCTCGGTCTTGCTGTTGATGGGAAACCTGTGGTTGGTGTTAAAGAAAAAGATGAAGACCCTTCTCAAGTATGCCTGAGACTTTTGGGGAAACTACCAAAAGGTGAATTGAGCGGTAATCGAGTGACTGCGAAATGGTTGAAGGAGAATTTTGCAGAGTGTCCAAAGGGAGCTACGACGAAAGAGATTGAGTATCACACTCGTGCTTATCTTATATACCTTATTGGGAGCACGATTTTTGCAACTACAGACCCCAGTAAGATCTCTGTTGATTACCTTATTCTCTTTGAGAATTTTGAGAAAGCTGGAGAATACGCTTGGGGTGCTGCAGCGCTAGCTTTCTTATATAGACAAATTGGTAATGCCTCTCAGCGGTCTCAGAGTATCATTGGTGGTTGCTTGACACTCTTACAGGTTTATTTTCATTTGTCTGGAGCTCTGTTTATCTTTAAGAGCATCATCTTCTCTCTTATTTCTTTGTGTCTGAGAAGTTCTTAACCAGTTGTGTTACTATTGTCAGTGTTGGAGTTACTTCCACCTGAATATTGATCGGCCAAAGAGAACCACCCATCAATTTCCACTGGCACTTTTGTGGAAAGGAAGGCAACAGAGTCGATCAAAGAATGATTTGTTCAAGTATCGCAAGGCACTTGACGATCTAGATCCCTCAAGTGTAAGATTGAAATTATTGGCTTCATACATTTCTTGGTTTTGAATCCCCTATGAATCCTTGTTACCACTGAATTCTCTTTAGGTTAGTTGGTGCCCCTTTGAAGGTGATCTTGACATTGTGCCGCAAAGTTTCAAAGATAATCTACTACTTGGAAGGTCCAGAACAAAATTGATTGGTCCAAAAGTAGTAGAATGGCACTTCCCAGATCGATGCATGAAGCAGTTTGGTCTATGCCAAGTTATCCCCGGAGAAGTTCCTCCGAGGAAAAACGAGAAAAACCATGAGGAAGACTTAGTGGAAGACATGAACACAGCAGACGAAGAATGGATGAGACGAAGGGAAAACATTGTGGAGAATGAAGGAGGCAATGGTGATGAAAGTGAATATATGCAGTGGTTCAATAGCATCACAGTCCCAAAGCTTCACAGAGATACAAGTCTCGAAGCTGATATAATGAACGTGGTAAATGCATCTTATTCTTGGTTATTTATGCGTAATCACCTCGAAATTGCGCCTTATGCCATTGTTTTTTCTTTTCTAGCAAGCTGCTATACTACAATTTGACGAGGTGGCCTCAACGTTATCATTAGAGGATCTACATCCAGAGGAGAGAGAAGCAATTGAAGAAGCAGTGATGTCTATGTCTAGTGCCTTGAGAGTAGGAGATTGGTATGAGGCGTCAACTACAAATAAACGCAAGCGGAGGGAGGAACAACAAACGGATTGGAGCGAATGAAAAAATGAAGATCCTTCTATTTTCTAGCTGATCAGCTAGCTTCAGGCATTCACTTAGAGAAAGAAGATGTGTAAGTCCCGTCATCACTTGACTTTTTGCTTTAACAAGCATTCATATAACACTGCTAATTGTTTGACTTTAGAGGTAGAGATCTTGGTTTGGTATCTTAAAGAGTACTAAAGAGGTACATATATTCAAGAGAGGTCTTAAGTTCTAACTGTTTTAAGGGTTCTACGACGGATTTACATGGCAGCTGCAGATTTTTGAGATATCAATATGTGCAATTAATTTCGTTCCAGCTCAACAATAGCATTAGATGAGAAGATACGGATACTGTCACACGTTAATATCATGTCTGAAAATTTTATAAGTTGGTGTTTTAATCAGTGTATTAGAGTAGTAAGTAATTGGATAAAGTAACACATAACGTGTGTTTGATGTTCCTAAAGAACGAGATGCGATAAATATGGTATTTCATAGTACTATAACCACCATTTACATATATATTTTAAAAAAAAAATCAGTACAACTTCACGCATTAATTGAGTTTTTAGCAAACAAAATGTTCTCTCTTATTAGGCGGTTAGGCCTGGCCAAAATTCCCGCCGAAATCGTTATTGAAAAATATCTATTCCCGAAGATATGAAAATCCAAAAAATCTGAACCGAACCCAAAAACCCGAATATGATTGGCTAGTTTTGGTTATAATTGGTGCAAAAAAGTATACTAAACCTGAACCGAATCCGATCCGAACTGAATATGTAAAATATCCGATAAGGACTTAAGAACCGAAAAATCTAAAAAACTCGAACCGAACCTGAATGTCGAGACCTATCTCTTATGATCCTATGCTCAACAACTATAAGTTTCTTAAAATGATTACCCAAGTCAGTCGGGACAATTGTATAATTTTCCTAAAACTATGCAAGTTTATGTGATTGCATAAAAGAACATTTCCAATTTTTCTGTCTTAAAAACTTTTAAAGTAACAAATCGGTATGAATTAATACTTTTAGTCGTATTATTAAGAGAAAAAAACAAAAGTTGAGAGACTAAAAAGGGATAAATAAAGGAAAGAAAGAAAAAAGAGGAGAAGCAGAAGTCAGCAAAACCCCAAAAGAAAAGTTAATTTTTGTCATTACACGACGTTGCTTATAACACTCGTTCGTGGATAAAGTCACCGGTTTTAAAAACCTCCGTTGGTTTTAAACTCGCCGGCGACGTTACGGACCATTAAATTAACCGGAACTAATCTCTCCGGAAACATTTAAATGAAGGGTTGGTTTGAGGAGCATCTGTCTTTCCCTCGGAGTAAGGTGAGAGAGAGAGAGAGTA
Source organism: Boechera stricta (assembly GCA_018361395.1). NCBI lineage: Eukaryota > Viridiplantae > Streptophyta > Magnoliopsida > Brassicales > Brassicaceae > Boechera > Boechera stricta. The sequence goes on along the minus strand of CM031539.1, from coordinate 2,076,974 downwards.
GTACTTGGCAGTAATGGAGAAAGAAGCAAGAGAATTTAAAACCCATAACCTCTCACTCTTCTCCCTCTGTCAAACGCCATTAAAAACCCATCAGTATCAGTTACGCAATTTCTCAAGGGAGACAGGTAAGAAGAGAGAGAGAGAGAGTGATTTTGGAATCTGTAATGAATGTAAAAGGAGCGAAAGGTGGGAGAAGAGAAAGCACTAATGGCGGCTTATGATAGGCTCGAGATTGAAAGGTCGATAGATCAATTACTCTCGTTTCTCTCTCTCTCTCTAGTACTAATTCTCTGTAGAATGAGAAGGACCATAATTACGGATTTGAAATTGGAGATTTTATGAGATTCTTCTTCTTTGGTTAAAAACGTGGAGATTATCGTATACCAAATCTAAGCCTTTTCTCCTCCCCCAAAAATATTTTCTCAGATTCTCTTCCGTTTCGTTTCTTCTTATGCTCTTAGAGATCTTTTTGATTAAGGGAAGAAAAAGTTTCAAACTTTTTTTTTTGTTCCACTAGGTTGGCGTTAATGATTACAGTTGTGTGATGGACCAGAGTTAGTAAGCTTAGTTACTGATTTGGTTAAAAGGACGAGAGGCAAAAGGGTTTGTTACTGTTCTGTTCCGTCTACACGTTACTTTGATGAACATGGAGTTTTTCGGTGACAGCCAAAATCACGACGGCTCTGAAACAGAGAAGAAGAACAAGAAGAAGAAGCGATTTCACCGCCACACACATCACCAGATCCAACGGCTCGAATCGTATTACTATTAACCCTTTTTTCTTCTTTTTTTTTTCTTCTTTTTCTTTCTGTTCTCTGATGATTTTGGTCTTTGTTTGTAGTACTTTCAATGAGTGTCAACATCCAGATGAGAAACAGAGGAATCAACTTAGTAGAGAGTTGGGTTTAGCTCCAAGACAGATCAAGTTCTGGTTTCAAAACAGAAGAACACAAAAGAAGGTTTGTTTTTTTGTAAACTTTCACTCTTTTTTTTGGTTCTGTATCCATAAAAATCTTTAATTTTTGCTTCTCTGTTGTTTTTTGCAGGCACAACACGAGAGAGCTGATAATTGTGCACTGAAAGAAGAGAATGATAAGATTCGTTGCGAAAACATTGCGATTAGAGAAGCTATTAAACATGCCATTTGCCCCAACTGTGGTGATTCTCCTGTTAATGAAGACTCTTACTTTGATGAACAAAAGCTTCGAATCGAAAATGCACAGCTTAGAGATGAGGTTTTGTTTTTTTCTGAGACCTTTTTGTTGCATTGTGATTGCTTTGTGTAAACTTCCATTAACATTTGATGTATTTTTTTTTTTTTTTGCAGCTCGAAAGGGTTTCAAGTATTGCAGCTAAATTCATAGGGAGACCAATCTCTCATCTTCCACCATTACTTAATCCGATGCACGTTTCGCCATTAGAGTTATTCCATAGCGGTCCTTCACTTGATTTTGATCTTCTTCCAGGAAGTTGTTCTTCAATGGCTGTTCCTAATTTGCCATCTCAACCAAACTTGGTTTTATCAGAGATGGATAAGTCTCTTATGACCAACATTGCTGTGACCGCTATGGAAGAATTGCTTAGGCTTCTTCAAACTAATGAACCTCTATGGATCAACACAGATGGATGCAGAGACGTTCTCAATCTTGAAAGCTATGAGAATATATTTCCAAGATCAAGTAGTAGTGGTGGAAAGAAGAATAACTTTCGAATGGAAGCATCTAGATCTTCTAGTGTTGTTTTCACTAATGCTTTGACACTTGTGGACATGCTCATGGACTCTGTAAGTAATAACCTAAATCGAAGGGTATTTTTTTCACAATTGGTTTCTGATTTTTCTCATATATTCATTTAATTTGCAGGGCAAATCAGCAGAGCTTTTTCCCTCAATCGTTGCAGCATCTAAAACCCTTGCAGTGATATCATCAGGATTGCGTGGAAACCATGGAGATGCATTGCATTTGGTAAAAAAAAAACATTACTTAGTGAAAAAGATGATATTTTTTTTGCGTGTGAAACTTTTGATTAACTTACCTTTGGCTTGGGTTAGATGATTGAAGAGCTTCAAGTGCTTTCGCCATTGGTAGCCACGCGTGAGTTCTGTGTTCTAAGATATTGTCAGCAAATTGAACATGGAACTTGGGCTATTGCAAATGTCTCCTATGAATTTCCTCAGTTTGTATCTCAATCTCGGTCATATAGATTTCCTTCTGGTTGCCTGATTCAAGATATGCCCAATGGCTATTCAAAGGTTTGTAACCGTCCTGTTTGTTTCATTCTTTTAGCATCTCAAATCATTTTATTGTATCGTTTAAATATACAACAACAGGTTACTTGGGTTGAACATGTTGAATTCGAGGAGCAAGAACCGATTCATGAGATATTTAAAGATAGTGTTCATAAAGGATTAGCTTTTGGAGCTGAACGTTGGATCGCTACTCTCCAAAGAATGTGCGAGAGGTTCACAAATCTATTGGAACCCGCAACATCATCCCTTGATCTTGGAGGAGGTAATTAAAGACATTTTTTTAGAAATCTTAATTGATCAGCTAATTAAACCATAAGTAACCCATTTGAAATCAATTCAGTGATTCCATCAGCAGAAGGGAAGAGAAGTATAATGAGACTTGCTCACAGAATGGTAAGCAACTTCTGCTTGAGTGTTGGCACATCTAACAACACTTGCTCAACGGTTGTCTCCGGACTGGATGAATTTGCTATCCGTGTGACTTCGCATAAGAGCCGACATGAACCAAATGGGATGGTTCTATGTGCAGCCACCAGTTTCTGGCTCCCAATTTCTCCACAAAACGTCTTCAATTTCCTCAAAGATGAAAGAACTCGGCCTCAGGTACTACACAGATTTAACATTACCATAGAACCAAGAATCATTTGGTGTTTTAAAACTGATTAATCGAGTGACATTTTCTTCGGTTTCTACCTGTTTCGGTTTTAAAGTGGGACGTTCTTTCAAATGGAAACTCTGTTCAAGAAGTTGCTAATATCGCAAACGGATCAAATCCTGGAAACTGCATATCGGTTCTTCGTGTAAGCTTCCTCATTCGACACTATACAGATTTTTGGATTCTTGATTCTAATGATTGGTAATTTGGTTCCTTTGTTTTCATCAGGGATTCAATGCATCATCATCACAAAACAACATGCTGATCCTACAAGAAAGCTGCATAGACTCATCAAGTGCAGCGCTTGTGATCTACACTCCATTGGATCTACCAGCATTGAACATAGCAATGAGCGGTCAAGACACATCTTGTATTCCCATTTTACCCTCGGGTTTCGCCATTTCACCAGACGGAAGCAGCAAAGGAGGAGAAGGAGGATCATTGATAACGGTTGGGTTTCAGATAATGGTGAGTGGTTTGCAGCCGGCAAAACTGAACATGGAGTCAATGGAGACAGTTAATAATCTCATCAATACCACTGTCCACCAAATTAAAACCACCTTGAATTGTCCTTCAACTGCTTGAGACGTCATTAAAAGCTATTTCCCCATCTGATTTCTGAGAAGGTCTTCAATGAGCAAAGTGAAAGTCATTAAAAGTATTTGTCTTCAATGCCTGCAAAGTGTGTAAGAAATCATTATTCTTCTGGGTATCTCTCTCTCTCTCTCTCTCTTGTTCATTTTTTGGGTTTGTTTTTTTTTAAGTTTAGTGGAAAGTGGGAGTCAAGAACGCACCATGCACAAATGTTTTTTTGTATGGTTCGGGCATTGACTTCTGTTTGTTTGTTTTTAACTTCTTTTTGTCTATTTACAATTACTAAGTTACTATTATTGGTCTAGTTTATTTCATAGTTTCTCTATCTATCGCCATTAATCTCTCTCTATTACTATTGAGTGATAGTTTAGAATCTGTTCATCAACACAAGATGAGACATTGTGATTGATTAAATGTGATAGTATGGGTGGAGAGATGGAACTGAAAAGTTGTTGCCTTTGAGAATCAGAACCACAATCAATATTATGTCAATTGAGTTACAAAAAAACAAAAGTAAACAAGCCTTTGCAAAATACATCAAACGTATTTGACAACATTATTACTCAAACTTTGAGAAGACAATCAAATTACTTTCAACTACCTCACTTTGTTCTTGCAGTCACTGTTCTCCAAGAATCGCCTCTGTGGAATGACTTCTATTCTCCATCAATTTGTACCTGAAAATCCTCTAGAAATGAGCATATCCTTTCCAAAGCTGTAGAAAAGTTCTCACATATCTGGCCGATTATTCCCCGCCTTCTTCAGACATCACATCGCCAAATTTGCCATTGCAATTACTTGTTCAAGCTTACAATCATTTCTTATTCGAGCATCAATGATATCAAAGAAGCTGTTCTCTTTAATTGCAAGTCTGAAATAATTTTCCAACACTGCTATTCTTGAGTATTCGAAAGGGTTATAACAGGCTTCTCTCCAGTAATAAGCTCTGCTAGGCCAACCCCGAAACAGTGTGTAGTCATCAACCTCTTCATGGAGATGCTGAAAGAGGTTTCCACTGGTGATAAACTCGTTAACGAGAACAAAAATTTCTGTCTCAAGGCAACATCCCAAGAGTCTATGGTTGATCATCTGGGAGGAAATGATGACCTCGTTGATAAAATCTTGTAGTTAGTCTTCTTCTACAATATTGGATTTCTTGATTGCAACAGATGCACCTACAAGCATACCTTTGTACATAGTTCGTTGACCACCTTGTCCAAGAACCCTATTTTCCACACTTGAGTGTACAAGAGATCGAATGAAGGACGGGTAGAATTAGAATACAGAGGAGAATCACAGTAATTCTTGTTGCTCCTTATGATGCTGTCAATTAAGACTGTTACTTGTTAAACAAGAAAGGCACAGCTGAGACAGATACGTATAGAGAAAGTTCCGTTAATTAATTTCCTCTTTGGACCAGTTCTGGTGCAATGATGCTTCTTTGATATCTGATAGTTAAAATATCAAAATTCGAACTCCCAACATCTCTATTTTAGCTACTTCAGCTCAAAGTTGCAGCCAATCACTTTTAAACTTCATCATCTCTGAATACCAATTAACTACTCTTTATTTTTTTTTTATGTTTGTTGATTTGATCTCCAAGCAAGATTAAAATATGACAATCGACTAAGCTGATCAAACCGTTAACCAAAGCAGGTTTATTAGTTCTCTCCTCTCTTCTTTCGTGTGTGGTATCGACACCGTTTTCACTAGTTTTATGGAATCAAAATTATTATCTGCGAACCGGAACGGTTAACATTGCAATACCGTACCGATGGAAAAGTAAGCAAAATGGGCCGAGACTGAGATAAATATATATTAAGCCCATAGGCGAGGATTGAACTCGAAGAATTTGATACAAAAGTGGCCGACACTGATTCAGATCGCCGGCGGATATTGAGATCTCCTCCACCTTACATTCTCCGAGGAATTTAAACTTGAACTACAGATCTACGCTTTTGTTCGTTGACTTCGAAAACTGCTTAGCTATAAGTCAAAATCCCCTTTCTCATCTTCTCGTACAAACTTTTTTTGTTTTTTGAACTAATTGACTTGACAATGGCAGACACCACAGGATCCGGTATGTCAATCTTTAAATTTCATCTTCCCTATATTTATCTGGATATATAATATTGTTTCATGTGTATATACGAATGGAATTGAATTTTGATACTCGTGGAGAACCCTTAATTTTCTTGTAATTTTGTGCAGAAATGAAATCAGGTTCGTTTGTGTCAGAGAAATCGTCAAAGATCTTTGTCGCTGGACACAGGGGATTGGTTGGATCCGCCATTGTCCGCAAGCTCCAGGATCAGGGTTTCACAAATCTCGTCGTTCGAACCCATTCAGAGCTAGATCTCACTAGCCAATCCGATGTTGAATCATTCTTTGCTACAGAGAAGCCAGTTTATGCCATCCTTGCTGCAGCTAAAGTCGGTGGGATTCATGCCAACAACACATACCCAGCTGATTTCATTGGTGTCAATCTTCAAATCCAGACCAATGTGATACACTCTGCTTATAAACATGGTGTGACGAAACTCCTCTTCCTCGGTTCCTCTTGCATTTACCCCAAATTCGCTCCCCAACCTATTCCTGAATCCGCTCTTCTCACTGGTCCGCTTGAACCGACTAACGAATGGTACGCCATTGCCAAGATTGCAGGGATTAAGATGTGTCAAGCTTACCGGATTCAGCATCAATGGGATGCCATCTCCGGTATGCCCACTAATCTTTATGGTCCAAATGACAATTTCCACCCCGAGAATTCCCATGTGCTTCCTGCTCTCATGAGGAGGTTCCATGAAGCCAAAGCCAACAATGCAGATGAAGTTGTGGTTTGGGGAAGCGGAAGCCCGTTGAGGGAGTTTTTACATGTTGATGATTTGGCTGATGCTTGCGTTTTCTTGATGGATCGATACAGCGGATTTGAGCATGTTAATGTAGGAAGTGGTGTTGAAGTGACGATCAAAGAATTGGCTGAGTTGGTGAAGGAAGTTGTTGGTTTTAAAGGAAAGCTTGTTTGGGATTGCACTAAACCAGACGGGACACCACGGAAACTGATGGATAACTCCAAGTTAGCGTCTTTGGGATGGACACCGAAGATTTCTCTAAAAGATGGTCTCTCCCAAACGTATGAATGGTATTTGGAGAATGTTGTGCAGAAGAAGCAGTAAAGAACGTCCACACACTCAACGCAATTCATTCTCTGTACGCGTGAATGTTTATGCGTTTGCGTTTTGGGTCTATACAAATCTCATCTCTCTTTAATGTAATTTTATATTCATGGATTTGATACCGTGCAACTTAAGCAAACGTTTATTTTGTAATAAATGTACCAATGTTGAGAATTATCAATAATCGAATAGCTTCTTCTAGTCGGTTCATTTGAAAATTTGGTTAGCTGGTTAAACCAAAAGATTCTGGTTTGGTACGCTCTAATACGGGTGATTGATAATATTTATTAGCCCAGCTTATATTGGGCCTATGGGTCGGGGAAATTACTGGGCCATGATTGAGACATCTATATGGAACTTCTGATATACACCGTTGGATTAAGAAACGAGATTGGCTCCGAATAGCATATAGTTAAAAGGGCAAAACCCTCCTGCGCCGCCCGCGACTCTCTTCTGTTTTACTTTTTTCTTTCTCTTATCTCCTTACACTCTTCGGAGAAGGAAGAACCCTAATCTCAAGGTAAATCCACCACTATAATGTCCCTTTTCTTTTCTCTGTCTTTACCCTTTCGGTTGAAAGGGTTTCTCTGCTTTTCCGATTTGGCAAACGGGTCAAGCTCAAATTTCAGATATATCTAGTTTCTTGATCCATTTCGCTTCTTTATGGATTTAGGATGAGTTTTTGTCCGTGTTTGAAAATTTGGAGACGATCTTTACTGATTTTTTAACTTCTGTGTGTTTGATTGTGGGATTGGGTACCTAATTGATTGAAAAAGTTGAAACTTAGGTTAAAGCTAATAGTAACATTAGTCGTGTTTATACGCATCTGAGGTCAAATTTGTTGGCGCTTTTCAACCTTCTTACTTCTGGGTCACTTGAATTTGTACGGCGTTGCTACAGAAGATTTACTACTCTTTGTTCTCAGTAATTTCTTGTATAATAAGAAGGTTTTGTGAATGTAGTAACTATAGTTTTATTAGCAATTATTTCTCTTTGATGCGATTTAGGGATTTGATGGATTTTGCTTCTTATTATGCTTTATACACAGATGAATCGGGAGAAGTTGATGAAGATGGCTAACACCGTCCGCACTGGCGGAAAGGGTACAGTCAGAAGGTATATATATTTTTTTTTTCAACCAATTTCATTATTCGATACTTAGCATTTACTTTGATAAATGTTATAAAACCATTTGATTTTATTGCAGAAAGAAGAAGGCTGTGCACAAGACCAATACAACTGATGACAAGAGGCTCCAAAGCACCTTGAAGAGAATTGGAGTTAATTCCATTCCAGCCATTGAAGAAGTTAACATCTTTAAGGATGATGTTGTTATTCAATTCATCAACCCTAAAGGTAAGTCTAATTTTTCTTTTTTTTTTAATATGTCACCAGAAATTGTAATGCCCTTTTTTCATGTTACTAATCATTGTTTCTCCTTTGAATGTTACTACAGTTCAAGCTTCAATTGCTGCAAACACATGGGTAGTTAGCGGTTCTCCTCAGACCAAAAGTATGCATCTGATCATATCATCTATCAATCTCTATTTTCTTGTTTCTTCGTTATTGCTTCTTCACTGATTGATGTAAAACTTGTTTACCTGCAGAATTGCAAGATATCCTTCCTCAGATTCTCAGCCAACTCGGTATGTACCATGTTATTGTACATCTCTTACATGTTTCTTCCCCAAATCAAAGATCCTTAAAATATGTTTATTTTGATCTCTTTCAGGACCAGACAACATGGAGAACCTAAAGAAGCTGGCAGAGCAGTTCCAGAAACAAACTCCTGGTGAAGGTAATGCCTCAGCAACCATACAAGAGGAGGATGATGACGATGTCCCAGAGCTAGTTGGAGAGACATTCGAAGCTGCTGCTGAAGAGAAAGCACCAGCTGCTGCTTCTTAGAGAGAAAAAGAGCGAGACCACATCAAAAAAAAAAAACCGCACTTTGATTTTTACATATCTTTTTTTTTATAATATGTTTGTTCGCTCGATCGTTTTTGTAGTTTCCGACCAGAATCTTGTTTCCCCTCTAATGACTTAAGGTTTTATCCAATTATTTGATGTCTTAAGGTCCCCTCTGATTCTTCTATGACAGCAAATCAGGTTCTCTCATCTTCTTCTTTTTCGTTATGTGGATTAGATTCGATGTTGACACATTGTCTTGTTGCATAAACCCATTCCACCTGTATTGTTTGAGTTTCTTCTCAAACTTTCCAGACATTTCATCATTCTCTCTACAAATTCTTTCTCAGAGACATGTCTCTTCTTCGTCAAATCTCAATCTTTGTGAGTTTCTGTAAACATGGCTTCCCTCTTTGTATCTACCCCATCTTCATCTTCCTTAACTTTCAAATCCTGTCACAATTCGCGTCTTCGTCGCTGTTACAGACCATTACCTCCGAAATTTGTGATACAAACGTACCGAACGAGACGCAGGAGTCCTTTGAGATGTTCAGCGGAAGATGATCAAGTTCGTGAATCTACTAATGAAGCTTCGTCTCGGGTGGCGATAGCGGAGGAGCAAAATGAGAACCACGCGAACGATAATGCGTCGCCTTCTCCAGAAATCAGTGAAAAGGAGGAGGAGAAGAAATCAAAGCAGCAAGAGATGGACTGGAAAACGGACGAGGAGTTCAAGAAGTTTATGGGAAATCCATCAATTGAAGCTGCGATAAAGCTTGAGAAGACGAGAACTGATCGTAAGCTGAAAGAGCTGAACAGAGAGAGCAACAGTGAGAATCCGATCATCGGAATTTTCAACAGCTTGGCTCGTGACAGTTTGACTAGAGAAAAAGAAAGGCTTGAGAAAGCACAAGAGACTTTCAAGGCTCTTGATCTAAATAAGGTAAATGAATCATTTTGAATACGCCATGATGATTCTTTTGTGTTTTGTTGGATTGCATCATTAATGAAAGTGTTTTGTGATGATGGACAGTTAAAGAGCTGTTTTGGGTTCGATACGTTTTTCGCTACGGACGTTCGTCGGTTTGGAGATGGAGGGATCTTCATTGGGAATCTGAGAAAACCCATTGATGAGGTCACACCTAAGCTTGAAGCAAAGCTATCTGAGGCAGCTGAGCGTGATGTGGTTGTGTGGTTTATGGAAGAAAGGTCCAATGAGATAACAAAACAGGTAGAACAAGGCCTTCAAAACTATCAAACTTTGATGTTCTTTGATCTCAAGATTGAAGCTAAAATTATGGATTGTTTGTTCTTTGTGATTGTAAAGGTGTGTATGGTCCAACCTAAGGCGGAGATCGATCTACAATTTGAATCAACTAGATTAAGCACTCCTTGGGGATATGTTAGTGCAATTGCTTTATGTGTTACAACCTTTGGAACCATAGCTCTTATGAGTGGTTTCTTCCTTAAACCCGACGCCACTTTTGATGACTACATTGCTAACGTAGTTCCCCTTTTCGGCGGGTTCCTTTCCATATTAGGCGTCTCAGAGGTAAACTGAAGAAAATCAAGAGAACTATCTCCAAATTGATGTGTTGTATACATGTAGCTAAAACCTCTAGTTGTTTGTTTCAGATAGCAACCAGAGTAACCGCTGCACGACACGGTGTCCAATTAAGCCCGTCATTTCTGGTGCCATCGAATTGGACTGGTTGCTTAGGAGTTATGAACAATTATGAGTCATTGCTTCCTAATAAAAAGGCGTTATTTGATATCCCAGTAGCGCGTACAGCTAGCGCTTACCTGACTTCTCTGCTGCTTGCAGCTGCTGCGTTTATATCTGATGGTAGTTTCAATGGAGGAGACAATGCTTTGTAAGGATTCATTAACTTGAAACTCTTTCTTATGTTACTGTTTCTATGCACTTTTATGTTTCTGATTGGTTTTTCAACATCCTATGTAGGTATATAAGACCTCAGTTCTTCGATAATAACCCGTTGCTTTCATTTATCCAATTTGTTATTGGTCCTTATGCGGATGATCTTGGTAATGTATTGCCTAACGCGGTTGAAGGAGTTGGAGTTCCAGTTGATCCGCTCGCTTTCGCTGGTCTTTTGGGTAAACCTCATAACCTTTGTTGGTTTATGTTGTTAATTTCCTATCATTTTCTAAACCGCATTTTAACTCTTTTCAGGTATGGTAGTGACATCATTGAACTTATTACCATGTGGAAGACTCGAAGGAGGTCGAATCGCTCAAGCCATGTTTGGAAGAAGCACAGCTGCAATTCTCTCATTTACCACATCACTCCTTCTCGGCATCGGAGGTCTCAGCGGAAGCGTCTTATGTTTAGCTTGGGGGCTATTCGCAACCTTCTTCCGCGGTGGTGAAGAAACACCCGCTAAAGACGAAATCACCCCTCTAGGCAAAGATAGGTTCGCTTGGGGTATAGTCCTTGGACTCATTTGCTTCCTCACTCTCTTCCCCAATAGTGGAGGTACTTTCTCCACTTCATTCTTCAATGGACCTTTCTTCCGTGGTGATGATTTCTAAAGATGTAGATCAAGTTGCAAAAACAAGCATCGAAAAGACGTTATTTATTATTTTTGAGTTACAGATGCATTGTAAAGTTTGTGGAATTTGTTGTATCTATGCCTTTTTGAACATAACCTTTAATGGAACATCACTTAAAGCAAGTCTTCTCTTTCCATCTTGCACAAACACTCCAACGTCTCTACAGATGACTTTGCAGAAATTGCAGACAGTAGGGCAAAACCTGATCTTGTAATCGTTTTCAAATTCGTCGATCTTGAACCAGTTACTTACTGTTTTCTGACCCGGATTCCCTTCAACGCCACAAGTTGAAATGAAGGATTGATTCGTCGTCTCGTCGAAATTGGCTAATTCCCAGATCGAAGTTGGAGAGAATTTAATGTTTTGATCAGTTGAGACACGGATGATTCTTGATTTGTCATATGGTGAGAATTTTAACGGTATGCCTTGAGAGACTTCAAATTGGTCTTGGATCACACTTCTCGGACATGTTTTGTTCTCGGGTTTGGACATGGTTAGTCCGCCGCCGCGGCCGCGAACTACAGGCAAGATGTAGTAGTAGAAGCCTGTTTGGAGAGGTTTTCCATTGATGTCCTTAACTGCTTCGACGGCGGCTTCGGTGGTGGCTCCACTGTGGCTGATGAAGACCGCGAAGAGAAGGAAGATACAGAGAAGTGATGACATTTGTAGGAAGTTTTCTTTTTATGGAAACTTTTAGTATTGAATTGAAAAGAGATGGGACAAGAGTTTGGTACTTATAAGCTGGACGGAGATATTTAATTGTCAAAGTCAAACTATATCTATATTAGTTTGTGGTCGAGCATATGATAATAAAACTCAAAAGTCAAAGTATATCTGTATTAGTTTGTGGTCGAGCACATGATAATTTCGTTGACGTGTTATTTCGTTTTGTAATGTGGTCAAAGCTTCACGACGTCATATTTCGATCACCCCTGACGAAATCCCTTTCAATTTCATTGACTATTGGATGATAACTATATATCATGGTTAAAAAAATTGGGCATACGCGTTTAAAATATCTAGATCGCCGCGATTTATATTAATTCAGGAAAATTAATCAGTTTTTCGATTGACATTGAAATCGATTAATAATCGGCTCAATTAAGTCGTCGTTTAACTTGATTTAGATTTTACAAATTTTTTTATACTTTATGTTGTAATTTATATTAATACAAGAAACAATTAAAAAATTATAAACGGTTAGATTTTTTTTCTTTTTTAAAAAAAAACTTTACATGCCATTTCTCTACTAGGAGATAGGTAAAACATCATATTATAATATTATATAAAAAGAAATGGAATGAATTATAAGAAAATCAACTATTTTAATTTCTAAATTTCTAAATTTATGTTTTATTATTAAAATTTAAAAATAATAAAATACTTAAAATTAAACTAAAAATTTATTAACGCCTAGGCCGGTCTAGGCGCTAGGCCTCTGTTAAACGCCTAGCTACCGCCTAGCGATTTTTTGAACATATGTAGATTACGACAAAAAGTTTAAATCTCATGCATATTTTAGAGATGTTATTACAGATTATTTTCTTTTACCTGATTTAGATTCAATTTAACTTCATGATAAGGATCTAAACTAAATCGAATTGTTTTGTTTCAATTAGAAAGGAATCAAAGTTTGAATCCAAATCCGATACTACTTCATTTTTTTTTCAAAATATAAACTAAAAATAGAAAGAAAAAATACCGAACTTATGGTTAATCGGTGAGAATTCTTACAGTTAATGCTTTAAATTTATGGTACAAATTGTTCTAAGAAAATGAAAATCAAAATCCATAATGAAGAGAGAGTAATTTTTGTTATTAAAAAAAAAAGAAATTAGATTTAGGATTTAAAACTTTTTTTTTTTTGTTAATTTAGGATTTAAAGTTAAGTTTGAAACTATTTTTGTTATTTGTTTTAATAGTTAATACGCCATGATGATTCTTTTGTGTTTTGTTGGATTGCATCATTTATGAAAGTGTTTTGTGATGATGGACAGTTAAAGAGCTGTTTTGGGTTCTTTACGTTTTTCGCTACCGACGTTCGTCGGTTTGGAGATGGAGGGGTCTTCATTGGGAATCTGAGAAACCCCATTGATGAGGTCACACCTAAGCTTGAAGGAAAGCTATTTGAAGCAGCTGAGCGTGATGTGGTTGTGTGGTTTATGGAAGCAAGGTCCAACGAGATCACAAAACAGGTAGAACAAGGCCTTCAAAACTCTCTAACTTTGATGTTCTTTGATCTCAAGATTGAAGCTAAAATTGTGGATTTGTTTGTTCTTTGTGATTGTAAAGGTGTGTATGGTCCAATCTAAGGCGGAGATCGATCCACAATTTGAATCAACTAGATTAAGCACTCCTTGGGGATATGTTAGTGCAATTGCTTTATGTGTTACACAACCTCTGGAACCATAGCTCTTATGAGTGGTTTCTTCCTTAAACTCGACGCCACTTTTGATGACTACATTGCTAACGTAGTTCCCCTTTTCGGCGGGTTCCTTTCCATCTTAGGCGTCTCAGAGGTAAACTGAAGATTTCTAAAGATGTAGATCAAGTTGCAGAAACAAGCATTGAAAAGACTTGTTATTTATTATTTGTGTTACAAAGCATTGTAAATTTTGTGGAATTTGTTGTATCTATGCCTTAATGAACCTAACCTTTAATGGAACATCACTTAAAGCAAGTCTTCTCTTACCATCTTGCACAAACACTCCAACGTCTCTACAGGTGACTTTGCAGGAATTGCAGACAGTAGGACAAAACCTGAACTTGTAATCTTTTTCAAATTTGTAGATGTTGAACCAGTTACTAACCGTTTTCTGACCCGGATTCCCTTCAACGCCACAAGTTGAAATGAAGGATTGATGCGTCGTCTCGTCGAAATTGGCTAATTCCCAGGTCGAAGTTGGAGAGACTTTGATGTTTTGATCAGTTAAGACACGGATGATTCTTGATTTATCATATGGTGAGAATTTTAATGGTAAGACTTCAAATTGGTCTTGGATCACACTCGAACATGTTTTATCTCGGGTTTGGACATGGTTAGTCTGCCGCCGCGGCCACGAACTATAGGCAAGATGTAGTAGTAGAAGCGTGTTTGGAGAGGTTCTCCACTAATGTCCTTAACTGCTTCGACGGCGGCTTCGGTGGTGGCTCCACGGTGGCTGATGAAGACCGCGAAGAGGAGGAAGATAGAGAGAAGTGATGACATTGTAGGAAGTTTTATTTTTATGGAAACTTTTAAAGTTTGAATTGAAAAGAAATGAGATAAGAGTTTTGTACTTATTACAACCTTCATAATGAGATCCTGAAGAATAAGACTTTGTTGAAGAATAGGAAACAAGCTTGTGAGTCATTATGTGTGATACTTATAAACTGGACGCAGATATAAAAGTCAAAAGTCAAACTATATCTGTATTAGTTTGTGGTTACTCGAGCATATGATAATTTCGTTGACGTGTTATTTCGTTTTATAATATGGTCAAAGCTTCACGACGTCATATATGACGAAATTCCTTTCAATTTCATTGACTATTGGATGATAACTGGATACTGTCAAAATGTAAATTTCGACAAAAACTTTAAATCTCATGCATATTTTAGGGATTTATTACAGACTATTTTCTTTTGCCTGATTTAGATCCAATTTAACTTCCTGATAAGGACCTAATCTAAATCGAATCAAAAATCCAAATATTATAATAAAATGTTAATCTAATTATTATGTTTCAATTAGAAAAGAATCAAAGTTTGAACCCAAAACCGATACTACTTCTTTTTTTTCAAAATATAAACTAAAAATAGAAAAAAATGAACTTGAGAATTCTTACAGTTAATGCTTTAATCTTATGGTACAAATTGTTTTAAGAAAATGGAATTAAAATCCAAAATGAACAGAGAGTAATTTTATGTTATTAAAAAAAATGAAATTAGATTTAGGATTTAAAACAATTTTTGTAATTTTAGAATTTAAAGTTTAGTTTGAAACTATTTTTGTTATTTGTTTTAATATAAAAATTTATCTTATTAATTTTGAGTCCATGTAAAATATGGCATATTTTGATATTTTCGCTCTAAGGTAAAAATGGGCTTGATTTGGGCTTAGGCCTCATATCACAAAAATCTCCTAAGATTAAAGTAAAGTAAAGAAAGATGCTATTTCTCTCTTTTCCACCCGCGAGAAGATAATGAGAGCTTCGCCGGCGGCAATTCTCTCAGTCTCAGTCTCCTTAACTATTCCACTACCTCTCGCTACAACCAAAACTCGTTTCTCCGTTGAACCTTTTCGATTCAAACAATATGTTTTGAATCATCAGAGTTTCTCGCGACCAGGACGTCTCGTCTCAGAGAAACCCAGCAGAAGATGGACCTTCTCCTGCGAATGCCGAAACAGAGGAAGAAATAATTACGCAAAATTTGATAACGAAGGTGAAGATTTCATTGTGGTTAACTTCTATCGGTTTGTATCAATCGGAGATCCCTCGGCTGAGATTGAGAAGCACTTCTCTTTCTTAAAGGTCCGTCTTTTAAGAAATGTGAATTGTCAAGTTGTTCGAAAAAACCCAAACTGATAGAGTTTTTCAGACTGATGATTCTGAAACAGTCTTGAACTTGTTAGCATTCCTTCTCTTGGTTCAAAATTTGATGATTTTCCTATGGTTTTTTCGCCTTCCAGGATTTGAATATACGAGGTCGGATATATCTCAATGAACAAGGAATTAACGCGCAGGTACTAATTATCATTTTGTAATCACGCATTTAGCTTTGAATTACCCTTTCATCAAACTATTTGAGAATGCGAATGCCTGCATAATATGTGACTATATCAAGCTCTTGTGTGTTAACTTCTGTAATTCTTGTTTTCTGCAGTACAGTGGGCCATCTAAAGATGCTCTTGCATATGTTGAATGGTTGAAAGAAGATGATAGATTCTCGGATTTGCTTGTCCAGATGTCTCCTGCTATTAATGGGCACGCGTTCCCTAAGTTGAAGCTACAAAACAAACCCTCCTTAGTGCAGGCAAGCTACATCCCATAACACCACTTTATATCTATGGTTCAAAATGAGATTATTCTTACTTATAGTGCGTGATAATGCAATATCTTGAAATATGGTGTAAGATTACTTAACATTAGTTGCGTTTCTTTTTTACCTATAGTATGAGGGGGGGATTTCGCACCTTCCCCTACTTGATCCACCGATGCGAGCAAAACCTTTAGAACCATCTGAATGGAAAAGGAAACTGAAGGACTTAACGGATGATGATGAAGCTTCAAGTAGTGGCAGAAGCTGCATATTATTGGATGTCAGAAATGGTATTTCTTTTTTCCTTTCTGTCTGTTTACAGTAACAAAACAGTCTTGATTTCTCTTATTATCTAGTATCTACATGACTGATCATTAGTTTTCTATTAGTTGTGTTGTGTTTTTCCACTTTATTTCCAGTTGTGCACATGTATGATTGTTTGTGATTCTTAAAGGGCGTCACATATTGCTCAAGTTAAACCTACTGGTATTTGGAGATGATAGACATTTTATTTGAACAGGTTATGAGTGGGATGTTGGTCATTTTCGTGGGGCACGTAGACCTGAAGTTGATTGCTTTCGGAACACTTCTTTTGGGCTATCTGATGAAAAGGTACAATTCATCCTAAACTGTGGCAGCTGAAAAGTTCTTATTTACAACCTGTAGATTAAGATAAAGTGATCAGACAAGTCGCTTCTGTAGGTTACATATTATAAAGTACTGAAGGTAAAGATATCTAATAGTGAATAATATTGACCATGCTTCTACACTATAGGAAGCTCCTTCAGACCCATTGATAAATGTTGACAAGGAAAATACAGATATACTGATGTACTGTACTGGAGGTATACGTTGCGATGTATATTCAGCAGTTTTGAGGTAGCACTGCAGCTTCTACTACTGCATTGTCTTACTAACATCTCCTCGAAATTTTTTTTCCCATATAACTTTCTTGTGAGAAGTCAAATTTCTTTTCAGACAACGGGGTTTCAAGAACCTGTATACACTGAAGGGTGGAGTTTCCCATTATCTTAAAGAAGAAGGCACAGCTGAATGGGTTGGAAATCTGTTTGTATTTGACTCTCGTCTCTCTCTCCCACCAGCTAGCTACAGTAACAATGCCGTGGATGAAGCCAGAAAAACTCCACAAACACCTGTGGATACAAGTTTTGCAAGATGCTATATTTGTGATTCTCAAGTTCAGGAACTAAGACATCGGAACTGTGCTAACCTTGACTGCAATCTGCTTTTCTTGTGAGTTGCATTATGGCTTCTGTTTCATCTTTATATGTCTATTAACAAATAGTGTATGATTTACAAAATTTTGATTTTGATGGACAACGACTGGTAAGTTGCCATTGTTTTACTAAATTAATCTCTATATTCGGTTCAGATGCTGTGCAGAGTGTGTCGTCAACTTGAAGGGATGTTGCTGTTCACACTGCATTACTGCTCCCAGACTTAGACCTGTCTTGCAGGGAGTAAATAGATATGAAAAATGGCATGTATATCGTGATTCAGAAGTGCAAAATGTGCCATTGGTTTGATCACATTGAGAGATTTTTGGAGGCTAGTTATGCCAGGGTATTCATGCCTTGTCACTTTAAATTAGGTTTACTGCATCCCCCTTGTGATTGCTCAGTTTTTTGTTTGGTTTACCATGGGCAAGTGATCAGATGATAAACATCACACAGAAAAGCAGAAGAGTGCTGAAGTAGAAGCTAAAGAAGTTAATCAAAAGCATGTTCCAGGAAGAACTACTAGTCATTCTTTGAGGTTCTTCGGGTGTGAAACTTGTCAGAACTCTATTTTCATTTCAACATGTACAAACAAAGCTTGCAGCAATTCACAACTTATTCAACCAGCTGTATTTGCAGCACATTGCAAACTGTAAAATGCAACAAGATGGCGCTTGTTACTAGCATAGTAGAAAAATAAATGTAGTGATCATCTTAGACAAATCCGTGGTTTAATATTTCTATAACTAACACACTCAACTTTCTCTGCTCTCACATTACATTGAGTTTTGATATTGCAGGCCTAGTGAAATATGGTGGCTATGCTTTGATCAACTTTCTTGAAATGTCTTCAAACACCGGACAAGCTCAAAACTCTACCATCTGCGAGCTCCATCTGTTCGTGTAGCAATGTAATTTCTCAGAGAAGGGGACTGGGTAAGACCATCTGGTGCAACTGTGGTGTTCTGAGTTCCATTCTTCTGCTTCATCCTTCTGCGTGCTATGTAACCTCTGACCCAGGGAGTAACATCCTCGTTGGTCTTAATCATGATGAAGAAGATGATGCGGTAGATGATAATCATGCTAAGAATCACACTGAGGTTAATCCATTTTGATCGGTGCACGTCGATCTGGAAAACGTTCTCCAGAACGTATTCACCCGGAATCTTGAAAGCACTCCCCTGGCTGTCAAACATCAAGCCTCTCAGATCATTCTGGTACTGACCCTGGAGAACAAGCAAAACCAAACAATATTAGCTCTCTGCTATTATTCTCACATGATGATGAGCTGATATGAAATTTTTTCTTGTTTCAACAATATTACTTGTAGAGCCCAGAAGTGGAAGCTGATATATGACATTGGATAACGCCAGAAAGGTTTGGGGATGTCATTTGGAAGCCTGAAGAATCCAGAAACCAGCATGAAGATGCCCTGAAACAAAAGTACAGACAAACAGATTTAGGAAGAGCTTTTCTTCTACTTTTAGAAATTGGGAAAGAATGACAATAATGAAAAGTCAATGATGAATGTGTTTGGGAGAGCACCTGGATCCCAGCTCCGATGATGATACCCATGAGGAAGTTGGGAACAATACTAGCTATCGCCATCATTAAGCTCTCCACAACGGTGACACTTGCATAGAGGCAGAGAACAAAGAAGAGGTAGTGAGTGAATCCCGGATGCAGACCCACCATGAAGTAACAGATTGTCCCGGAGATGAAAGTTATCATGATCAGAAATGGCGTTGCAGATAATGTGTTGGCTATCACAAACGCAGCTACGCCATAGTGCCCGTTTAGTCTCTCTCTTTGGAATACCTGCAATCAGGGTCAGTTTAACAAAACCGTTTGGTTCATCGGTTTGCGCAAGAAAATTGCAGGAGTGGCTAACTAACCTTCATGTCTTCAACAAAAGAAGGAAATCCACCAATGGACATGAAGGTTACAAATCCAAAGACAAAAGACGCGCATGAGCCCCGTGCCTTATTTCACAAACAGCAAAAGGACAGATATGGTGAGAGGTATTATAAAAGCTTGTTCAAGTTTGTGTTTGAGTTGCTCTCCAATAGATGATATTAGCAAATACCAGAATGGCGCTGTAGCTTGTCCCAACGTTCAGATATATGGTTCCAATGCAGACAGTGACCAAGATGTAAATAAGAAGTCTGAGCCAGTAATATCCAAAGTCCCTTGACATGTTGATGAAGGATCGCTTAGTTAAAGTATAGGTCTGCAGAAGGAAACTAGCCTGACTGCCTCCAGAGTCAAGAATAGTCCCTTTCTGTAAACAGAAAAGCGAGGAAACGGGTTTAGAGAGACCAGTGACTCGTCCTAACATCAAGCAAAAGCTCAAGAAAGTAATAAATAGTACTTACAAATTGGGATATCTCCTCAACCTTAGCCTTTGCTGTGTAGTAGTAGTCAGAAGTGTGGTAATAGTCAACCAAGAGCCTAATAGCTTCAGTTGTGGTAATTTTCTCCAATGGATCGTCGCTTGCTTCGAACTGGGAAGTAGAATAACAAGTCCATCAGCAGATGAGACTTGCAGAGAATTGAAATCAGTTAAAAGGGAAGGTTTTTCAGTACCCTTAGCTTCATAGAACCTTTCAAAGTGGCTCTAACTTTGTCAAAGTCTGAGTTTATGCATCTCAGAAAATGATCAGAAGGGTTCCTTAAAGCAGGACATGGAAACCCAGCTTGTGCAAAGAACTGCAATCAAAAGCAAAAACACGGATTAGTTTCCAAGATTTCTTCAGAGAACCATATTTTCTTTCGGTTTGGTTTCTTGCCTCATATGCATCTGAAGCTTGACCAAAGTAAACTGTTTTGCCTCCAGAAAGCAGATACAACCGATCAAACAACTCGAAAACCTCACTGCTCGGTTGATGGATTGATGCTATCACTGTCCTTCCGTCTCGTGATAGTGCACGCAACGTCTGAGTTACAAAGAAAGCAGATGCACTACACAAAGAAAAATCAAGGCATCAAGCTTAATAACAGTTAGCAGAATCGGAGAATTGAAAAAGCTGTCTGAAACACTTTTTACCTATCAAGACCACTTGTTGGCTCATCGAGAAAGAGTAAACGAGGTCTCATGAGAATCTCAAGAGCAATACTGACTCTTCTCTTCTCTCCACCACTAATTCCACGCAAATGCCAATTTCCTATAACAGTATCTGCACAGTCCTGAAGACCCATCTCTATTATTGTCCTCTCCACTAGAGCACGCTTCTCCGACCGTAACATCTTGTCCGGAAGACGAACTCTCGCTGAATACCAAATAGTCTCTCTCACAGTTAACGTACCAATCAAGTTATCGTCTTGTGTCACATATGCCTGTAAATTATAATAAGATTCGTCAAAAAGAAAAACACTACTCGTGTCAATACACAAAAAAAAATATAAAACAAGATTGCTTTGTTTTTGTTTTTTTTTCTCTTTTCCAATACACTATGTATAGCTAAGCTCCAAAATCCAAGAACATTCTTATAGTATATCATACCAAGACAAAATAATGTAAGCTAACTGAAACCTATGCATAAGCATATGTACGTTTGAAAGATTGTAACCTTTTTAGAATAAAGTTGAAATATTCGTACTTGTTTTATACAAGTTGAAAAATTGTTGATTTTTTTATTTAAAGAAAAAGGTGAAAGATTAAAGCTTAAGGGTTATGCATAAAAAATACTAACAGCTGTTCCAAAGGAGAGTTTGGTTTTGCGGCCGTTGAGAAGAACGGTGCCGGAGAGGAAAGCGTTAGCGGCGAGGCGGCTAGCGAGAGCGTCGAGCATAGTTGATTTTCCAGAGCCGGAAGGGCCCATAAGAGCCGTGAGAGATCCCGGTTCAGCATAACCGGTAAGACCTTCTAGAACGTTTTGAGTCTCACCATCTCCCATAGTCACCATCACCGTCAGATCTTGCCACGTAAGCCTCGCCGAGACGTCTCCGACGAACTCCGTTGGAGCTTTCTCTCTCCATATAGCTTCACTCAACGGACTTAACCCACCAACCGGAAAATTCCCTCCGCCGACTGAAACCGGTACGGTGGTTTGTTGTTGTCTGCTTGCCTCTATCTCCATCTCTTAAACCGAAACAGAGGATTTTTGCTTTTTTAAAAAAAAACAGAGAAACCTGAAAAAAGGGGTTTGTCTTAAGGAAATGGAAAAAGTGTGAACGTTGAACTACTAGGAGAAAAAAAAAAAGTTATTGAATCAAATTTAAGTAGAAGATATTCATGAGAAAAGAGTTTAGTGTAACAGAGTCATGAGAATATTGCATGAACAACAAACTTGGACTCGTTTCTATTCTCATGAACTTGAATGACTGAAACAGAACAAACACTTCTCCTTCTCCTTCTCCTTTTCTTTTCTTTTGGTTTCTTTTGGTTTTCTTTTATCTACAAGATAATGAGTTTTATTTATTTATTTGTTTTGAAAAAAAATTCTTGATTCGAACAAGAAACGAGATAGTTATGAAGACAGCAAAGAGATGGTTGGGAGAAGAATTGAATGAAAAAAATAAAAATAAAGAAGGAAGTGGGGTCCAAATTTTGTTGATGTGGTGAATGTTCATCTTTTTTGGTTGTTGTTTCATTTAATGTAGTCTGGTAGTCGATAGAAGTTTGCATTTAGTATGAATAGACCACCCCAAATCTCAACCCTTTTTTTTAATATATTTATTTTCATATAGAAAGATATTTGATTGAACTTTGGAAGGTTGTTATTTTGGTCTGTAGACAATATTTTGATATCTAATGCTTCATGGTATCGAAAAGGATTTACATAGATTAGTTAGTTATGAAGGAAGCATCTTAGAATAAAATGTATGCTTTGATATGACAGTGAATATTTTGAAATTGAAGTTTTTGTAGTCATCCGCTATATTTTTTGGTTTAGTAGGAGACATATGATACAAAATAATAATTTGTCTTTTAATTATAAAACATGTGTATAAAATATAATTGCTGAAATATTGTTGACAGAAAAGTGCCGAAATATTAGAAAAGAGTACGAGTCTACTCTTCATTTGTTTGTACTTGTTAATAAGGAGGACCGACCCTTGATGGCCTTCTACGTAGGTCCATTTTGTCATTAATGATAACAAAATAATTAAGTAAAAGTAATTATTGGAAACTAAAATGTATTTTTGAATTGATAAGACTTTTGATTTTTGTTAGTTAACTAAAAATACAGATTTCTCATGGATTCAGTATTCAGTATTCTCATGGATTCCATTGACTAGAAGTTATTCCAAAATATATGATTGAGTAATGCACAGGGGAAAAAGCACTTTGCTAAAACTATTTTTTTTATTTCTATAATTGTTTCAACTAATAAAATTTATAGTATAAAATATTAAATTCAAAGGTAAGTATATGGGGATAAATGGTGGTTCTGATCTAAATATTTTAACAATATTAGACGTTCATCATACTTTGATGATTCATTTCAGACAATACAGGCATTTATATAACTTGCAATTAAAACAAATGTACCAAGTTCTGTCCCTTCTTGATTTCTAAAGATTCATGACGATTTTATCATACAGGACCAAGATACTGAAAGAAAGTTATATTGGGCTAAAATGTTTATAAAATTCTACTAGGTCAAGGCATGTGTGACAAAAAGAGTCAAAGCCCAAAAACACAATGGAACGTAATATACGATAGTAATGGATCTTTAACCAATTAGGCCCAATAATTGAATCCTCGTTTTTCCCAAAAACATCGAAACCGTGCTTTTCTTTTTCTTTGAACTATTGAATCCGTGTTTACAGCGAGGAAAAAGAAACATATGTATTTGGTGACAAAAATAGCTTTTACTTACCTTTTTTGTTTTTTTTTTCTTTCTTAAATAAGAAAATAGTTCAATATATATAGACTAATTATCAAACAAACAAAAGCTAAATCACCGCAAAGACGAGAAAATTGAAGTGATAAGTTATTGTATTCGTGACAAAAAATGATTGATTATAGAGAAATAATATAAGAAACGAGAAAAACGACAAGAAGAAACCAAAACACGTGACTCAATCTAAAGAAACAAGTGGAGCTTTAACATAATTAATTTTTCTCATTTAAAAAAGAAATTGTAGAGGTCTTGCAAATTTCTGATAGTAAAGTTTCTTTTCGGAAAACTTTTTTTTTACAAGACTATCGGACTTAAAATTAGATTATGATACACCACTGAAATTTATTACTAACCGTCATACTGTCATAGATTGAATTAAGGTAACCTGATATTTATCTATTAACATATATTAGTAAGAGAATTTAAAACATGTAATACATCCAATTTGTCAACTCGGTAAAATAGTAATTATCAAATGAGAGTAGATGATCTCGAGAATTGTGTTTTCTTATAATGTAAAGTAAAAAAAGGAAAAGACAAGATAAGGAAGAAAACAGAATAGAAAGAGAAGCAAAACGCGAGATATCGACGCAGCTTCATCGACATGTGGCGACCAGATTAATTCATCACTCTCTTTCACACAGTTACTGTCTGTGGTTAGGCTATCTGTGGTATCTTTTTCAATCATCAATTCTTTCACAATTTAATTGTAAAAATACTATTTTAACTGTTTCTAAAAGTTTCTTTAGTTTATTACTTTGTCGTACATAAAAAAAACGACGTCTGTAAGGCTCACAAACCTTTGGATAAAAGCTCGCAAACCTTACACCACATACGTTCGTTGTATGGCGAAAATAAAAATGTTCTAGTTTGTGTTATTTTTGCTGAAATAAGATAATAACTACTCCCTCTTTTTTAGAATATAGAGAATTTTAGAAATTTATTTTTGTTTCAAAATATAAAGCTTTTTCAATTTTCTATACAATTTTATTAATTATTCCTAAAATATTACTAAATATATATTGATGGAAAGAGAGATAAATTTGACTAAAATTTAAAATAACTATTAATATTCTTTTTAATAAATCATGTTTTAATTAAAAAAGAATTGTAAAAATAGATTACTTAAAATGCATGTTGTTTTCTAAAACCCTCTATATTAAACAGAGCGAGTAACTTTTTTTCTTGAATGTTGGAAAATCATTTTGCTAATATTTTTATTTTTCTTTTCATATTCGTACTAGTATATTTATTGTTTGGTTGCTAGCTTCATAAAAAATATCATACATATACGTTTGAACTATTTTTACGAATATGATATTTGGGAATTAAAACTTCCGAACCCCAATAAAAAAAAATGATACATATATTGTCTATCAAAGATCTGTGGAAAGCTGAGATTGTGTCTCTATAATATTTTTATGTGGATTGGGGTCTTGTGTTTTGCTACATTTATGAGTGTCCGAAAAATTTAACCTCGTTAAAGTAAAATATGTAAAAAAAACAAAAAAAATTATCTAGCGGTTAGAAGTTAGTTTATTTAACTATTTTTATGGGAGATTGATAACTAAATAGTTTGTAAATCTTGGCATGATCTACAAAATTTATATGATTTTGGCTTCTAGTATGCTAATATATATCATAAATGTGGACAAAGAAAATATTATTTCTTAAAATAGTTTAAATTCATATAAAATGTTTGTAGTTCATGTATATAGATAATAAATTGATGAATTCATGATTATTTAAGTTATTCTATCTCGGGTACTTGATTCATACATTTATATATAATATATATTATGTAAAATGTGTGTATTGTAGTATATTAAGTTCATTTTATATTTCACAAAGATTTTCTTAATAAATTATAACTTCAATCTTCTTAATTCGGCAGAATCAATGTTCTACGTAATTTAATGTATTTTTCACAAAATAGATTTAAAGAAAAAACTATAAAACAAATCCTTATATATATATATGTATGTATATCTTTTAATCTCATAATATATATATATATATATATATATATATATATTTTGAATATTTAAGCATCAATATACAAAACAAAGAAAAAATGAACATCCATCAATTGTAACTAGATTTAAAGTTCTAGTTTTGCAAAACACGAGATTTTGAAAATTATAAACTCAAATGTTCTAAAATAACCATTATGTATATGTGGTCTGGTTAAACAAAATTATAAACACGAACACCATTAAATTTATATGTTTATATAAATATCATTTTTCTTTGGTTTTGTTTTAAAACGTAATGATTGATGAAAATCTGTAAAAGGAAAAAGTTATTAAAGAAAAAAACTGGCAAAAAAAAATCAGTAATTATGTTTAGCCATTTTGCTTTGGATATAAATTTTTAACAGCATTTTAATCCAAGAAAATAGCTTTTCCGAGTTTTTTTAAATCGGATTTTTCCTTTCTAAAATGAGGCTTAACTAAACTAATACTATTTGTGTTTATTATAGAAACATGTTCACTTTGAGATACGGAAAATTAAGTAGCTAACAAAAGTAAAAAGAAAAACGATAAGATCTTAAAAGGGAGAGAGAAGAGAGATAATGTGAATCGCTAAATTACCTAACAAAATAAAATAGATTACGATAAGAGTGAAAAAGACAGAGGAGAGAGAAGCTTTTTGGTCGTGTTCGTTTATTTTCTTCTTGCAATAATAAATAGGAGCACATCATACTCCAAAAACCTTCATTCAAACTCTGCTACAACTTCTTTTTTCTTTTCCCCAAAAGATTCTCATAGATTTCATCTAAAATTCAGTAAACTCATCTACGATTTCTTGTTGTTCTTTAATTTTCTAAGAGAGGTATTTTTAAATAGAATAATCTAAAAATTGAGAGATGGAGAGAGGTAGAATGTGTTGGTGGTCATCATCGTCGACGAAACTCCGATCAAATCTTGAGAGATTTCTTATAGGAATCACTACAAAACCTCCTTCTTTCTCTTTATCGCAGGTAAAACTAATTGTTTTTTTTACCTTTAATGAAAAAACTAATTGTGTTGACAATTTTTTAAAAAAAATCTAATTGTATTTTTTTTTTTGTGGTAATTTTCTTTCTATTGGTGTGATTTTTTTTCGGCTTCCGAGAATCCACGTCAAGCATATACTCAGATTTTCTACTAGTCAATTTTAGTAGATTTTGTTTCCCCCAAATCTCGTGTTTTTGATTACATATCGACAGAATAATTATTAGAATACAATTTGTTGGTCAAAATTTTGTAATAAGGGACTAATAAAATTTAGTATTTCATGACATTTCGTGAAGTTTTCTTTCACCACGTGGGAAACCTTGCGACAGCAATTTGTGTATTGAAAATGAAATAAAAAAAAAAAATCAAATTTAATTAGTTTTTTTTGTCTTTTACTGAAATTGGTTTGAATATTCTGAACTACTAAGGTATATCCTGTGAATGTGTCTTCTTCATCTTTATACCATTAGATGACTATCGCTTTCGGCAATTATTGTAATTATATGTGTGGGTTAATTGCTTGTGTGGTGTATTTATTAACAGTGTTGAGTTACAATGCTTTTTTAAGTGGGTCTAATTAATGATTATCATTATCACTAAACACATGGGATTTTACTGTTTAATAACTTTGATCTTTGTTGTTAATTTGCAGAGCTGCGAGAACGATTTGAACAGTTTCTGGATCCAAGAGAGCAAAGATGAGATTGAATATTTCAAGCTTAGAGATCTTTGGGACTGTTTTGATGAGTTAAGCGCGTATGGACTCGGATCAAAGGTCGATTTAAACAATGGCGAATCCGTTATGCAGTACTATGTCCCGTATCTATCTGCCATTCAAATCTATACTAACAAATCTACAGCTATTTCCAGGTTTGATCAATTGTGGTAAATTTAGTTTGTAATTTGGGAAGAAGAGTGTTAAGGAACTTGAGGAGTGAATCTATGGTGTTTGCAGGAACCAGAGTAATGTGGTTGATTGTGAGAGTGAATGTTGGAGTGATGATAGTGAGATTGAGAAGTTGTCAAGGTCAATGAGCAGTGGTTCTAGCAAAATATGGGATTCTGTTTCTGAGGATTCTGGTTATGAAATCGATGGCATTTCTTCCTTGATGCGAGATAAGCTCGGTTCCATTGATTTTCAGTACTTTGAGTCCGTTAAACCGCACTTGCGGGTTCCTCTTACCACCAAGGTTTTCGTTCGTTTCATTTCTAGTGATCCCATTCACTTTAATCTTGCCTAAATGACCTAACTAAGTAACTTAGAGAGTTGTCTCTTACATTTGGTTTGTTTTAGGTAAAAGAATTAGCTGACAAGTATCCGGGACTTACGACTCTAAGGAATGTTGATTTGTCTCCGGCAAGTTGGATGGCCATTGCTTGGTAAGTATAGAAAGTGTCTGCTTATTTGATCTGTAAGTGTTTTCTGGCCTCGATGGGACAATGATGATGAAGTCTTCAACTTTTGTTACGAATTTTAGGTATCCAATATACCATATTCCATCTCGGAAGATCGAGAAAGACTTATCGACGTGTTTCTTGAGTTATCATACGCTATCTTCGGCTTTCCAAGGTAGACATATATACTTATGTTCATGCAGGGTATAATCTTTAGAGTGTTGTAGAAACTATTAGCTTAGCCTTAACGACATGTTTTGGTACAAACTGTTGAAACGTCTAGCTTTTGATGTTCGATTTCTTAGGTAATATGGTAGAGGGAGACGATGAGATTAACGAAACAATGGAAGAAGAAACATTGTGCTGTGAGGATGAATCAGTGACCAAGAGACTTCCTTTGCCTCCTTTTGGTTTAGTTTCCTACAAGTTGCAAGGAGATTTGTGGGGGAATCAAGAATCATGTGACCAAGAACGTCTAGTTTATCTCCGCAGTGCAGCGGATTCGTGGCTCAAACAGCTTAATGTTCATGATCACCATGACTACATCTTCTTCTCCATGAACAAGAGCTTGTAGGTCCAAAAAGACCAGACTCTGTTTTTTGCTCTGTTTTAGGTTGTTCTCCTAGGTATATAGCAGCTCGCCTTTGTAGAGGTTTCTATTATATTCCTTTTGTTGAAGCCATGGAAGTAAATAGCGTTAGGGTTCTTTTTGGCTTTACTGTTATGAGCAAAAAAAGTTTTTTTTTTTGTGTGTGTTTGTTTTGTGAGGGACTATGGAAATGAAACTTGTGAGTTGTGTGCTTGTGTATCATGCTTTTTTTTGTACTTTCTAGGGTCTGTTTTATGTTTGTATAGATTTCTGACCAAATAACTTTGTTGTCTGAACATATCTTGTCAAATGTTTTTCTTTTTGTGTAAATTGGTTCGTCGTTACAGACGAAGAAGAAACGATCAAATACACTTTGCAATTGGTAAAATCTAAACAAAAGATATTTAACTTTTCTCTTTACCAAAAATGTTTAAAGAGAACCAGAGATCATATAGTTGAGTGGTTTCGCCATGATTTCTAGCGGTCTCCAGGTTTGGAATGAAATTGGCCTCTTATGAATCAGCTAATCAGCTAATCAGTTCTTTAATCAAGAAATTGATACCAAACAGAAACAAAGACCCTAATTTAAGAGCAGCAACATAATTAAACCCTCGACATGCTTCTCAGGGTTAATAAAGTGATTAAAAATACACCTACAGGATATATAAGTATAACCAAATCGAGTAATTATCATATAACCAGACAAGTTTTCTTATCACCAATACTTATACATCTTATATCAAAGGTGTGGCAACTGGTTCTGAAAGAAACTGGAGATAATTTATCCTGCATCATGCGGTTCTGAAAGAAAAACAAACACAAGAATTTGTATTGATTTCATCTATACTATTTTCATCAGATGACTAAGTTTTGGACTCAAATTAGTAAAATCACTATGGGAGAATTTTTATTTACAAAATACTTTCAACTGGACGAAAATATGCGCAATTTTGGTTCATAGTTAAATATTCAATATATTTTTCTCGATAATATTATATTTTCAATTTTTAACATGCTATATATATTTTTTCATATGACATATTATGTCTTAACATGACACATAAAAATGCTTCCTTAATTACAATTTTGCCACTCATTATTTTATTGCTAATTTTGAACCAAAATTTGGTGATCTACCTAATAATCCTTATTATCCAATACGTAAGATATTGTAAAAAATCATATACTTTGACTACGTACTAAGTTTTTTGGCACCTTTATATTGCAAAAGCAAAGAAAAGGGCATCTAATTCTTACATTTTTAACAAAAAATTCTATATGAAATTTCATTTCTTTTAAAATAAATCCCCTATATATTATTTGGGAAGTACATTTATAAAATAAACATTAAAAGTGTATATATTTACATAACTTTGCCATTACATCAAAGAACAAATTTTAATCTCTCATTAAGAGTATTTTAGTCATTAGTTATTATGTGATCATTTAATTAGTATATAAAAAATCGTAATTGGTTTTAAAAATCGGAACTAACTAACTAATTAGTTAACATTTATATTTAATAGTTTTATACGAAAATTAGTATATAAAAATCAGTAATTATTATTTTAACTTAAAAAATCGGTAATATTATTAGTTATAAAAATCAATTTTATTTACGAGATAATTTACTTGATAATAATATTTGATTCGAATATGAAAATTATTTACGAGATAATTTACTTGATAATTATTGTTTCTTTGAACAATAAAAACAAATATTTTCTAATATGTAATTAATATTAGAAATCGGAACTTTGAACTAATTTTAAAATATATTCTTCAAAAAAACGTGGAACTAACTTTAAAAATCATTTGGATCTAAAATCTTTTTATTCCACTAATCATGGCCATCAGTTCTCATTAAAATATATATCCTTTATTTAATTGTATATAAAAAATCGGTAATATTATTAGTTATAATATTCCATTTTGTTATAACTACTAAAGCTGTATTGTTAAACATTATTATATCAACTATTTCCATATATTTCCAAAAATATGTAATTAGTATATTAAAAAATCGTTAATTGGTTTTAAAAATCAGAATTTTGAACTAATTTTAAAATGTATTCTTCAAAAAAAAAGTAGAACTAACTTTAAAAATCGTTGGATCTAAATTTTTGGTTAACATTTATATTTCATAGTTTTATATAGAAATTAGTATATAAAAAATCAGTAATTATTACTTAAAAAATTGGTAATATTATCAAATATATATCAATAAATGTTGATATAAAAAAATTACATGTATATCTTTTGGAAGATGATTAATTATGTATTATTTGAATTTTTTAAATTAAAATTTTCAAACAAAAAAAGGAAACGTAAAAATATATTTTAGCAACTACCATCAGTAGATAACAAACTTTACATAACAAAAATAAATATTATATTCTTCTAATATTCTAAACAGATTGTTAGGAGCATATTCCTATATATTACTTATTTGAAAGATTGTATATAGATTTGTTCTTACAAACCTACAAAGTAACAATGCATAAGTCGACTTCTTTAGCTTATAAATATATCATCCAAGCTTTATCATTCTACGATCATAAATTTCCGATTGTTTACTCCAAAGCCTATTGGCATAACATTTACGCAGAGGTTTTCCAAAACCTTTAGCGGCAAAAAAGTGTTGACGAGATTTGCTGATAAAGATAACACATCAATTAACCTAAGAATTTGTTTTTGTTTATTTTATCATTCATAAAGTAATTCTTTTCATGGGTTCTCCCAATTTCAGATCTGAGGGGAAAACCTTGAAGTTAAGAGACGAGAATAGATTGTGTGTTTCCAACGGTTTTTGAAACTTTTCATGACTTGCATAAGTATGATAGGATCTTGATCTATGTTTGACTTGGTTTTTGAATTTTTCTGTGTAAAAACTTTTATACTAAGGAGAAAACTCATTCGTCTTTTGAATATAGATCAAATCATTTTCCTTTTAACAATGATTCTTTCTGACTATGTGAACAAGTTTATTATTAAAAACTAAGTCAGATATGAACTAACCCTTTTAACATGTTATATGAATACATGATTTAGTTGAGCGTTCATAGCACCTTGTGCCTTTCCTAGACTTTTAGAGAGAGAAAATAATGTGTAAACAAAACTCACATCAATATTTATTAAATCAGAAGAAGAGAACACTCAACTCGGGTCAATATTTATTTTTAAAAAAGAAAAAATTTGATGGCTGCCATTTTTTAGAAGATTCGTAATGGCTGCCACAAAAAAAAAAACCATCGTATTTAATAATTCGATGCCAAGATTTTTTGGCATATTCATGTTTTTCTTTTAAATCGATTTAATATTACTTAACCATTTAATTAAAAACATTTATTATTCATAAGTTTTAGGAAACAATAATTTACTAATTAACTTACGAAAACTTAATTTTGTGTGAACAATATTCCCTATATGGCTATATACATATATATTAATAAGTGTATATATACTCCCAATTACCTCACAAGTAAATCTAAAAAAACAATTGTTTAAATAAAAGAATTAATAACAATAATAAAACAATGAATGTCTATCTACAATATGAAAATTATGGAGCAAAAAGCATGGTAACGATTCAAAAAATTAATAAAAGTAAATATTTGTTTTAAATAAATGCATATTTTAATATATATCCGAATTTTTCTATAGCCTATAAAATCATCTTTTTTATATGAAATTAAGATAGAAAAATAATATATAGGGATAAATAGAAATTTAATAGGATTTTTGGTAAATATTACAAAAGAATATCATTAAAAATAGGTCATTTTAGTAATCATATTACTGGTAAAATATTCAAATCTAATTATATTTAATTAACTAAAAATAAGTAGATAAAATATTTTTAATATATTAAGAAAATGGATAGAACATATTTTTATTAACTATGAATATTTTAATTTATTTTTCAAATAAATTAAATATTAGAAATTTAAATATTATTAATATTTTAATTTGATCAAATAATCAAAATTTTATAAATATATTAACTTGATTAAAAAGTTAAAATTATTTAATATCTACGAGAACATAATCTTGAATGATCAATCCAAAATATAAAATTTAATCGAACATATTGTACTCAATATATCATATATATATATATATAACCATATTAATTTATGATATAATTTTCTATTTTTAAGAACACACATGTCGATATGTAAACTTGCACTCATAAATTTAGATAAATTAGGATTGATGTTTTTACGATTGTAGTCATTTTTGGGTTGGTCAGACAAAACATACAAATTCTTAGCCCGATACAAGACGAATCAAATAGACGGGTTAATCCGTTTTGACATTCATAAATGTGCAATTACATTAATATAAAAATATATTTTTATATTTAACGATTACGTTTTTAATTGTTTTATACGGTTACGATCTGGGTACAGAATAAAAATTGTCCCGTTACGGTCTGAAATACGGTTACGGTTTGATTTTAGTCATGACTGAATTTAATTTTAAAGGCAAGCAGATTTCACTTTTATCAATTTTCTCAAATTTTCACCCAATCTTTACAATGTCAATGCTTCCTAGAATAACCACTATAACATTTATAGTATTTCAATATTTTTGAGCTTCTAATCTGAGTTGTTCCTTTGAAAATCTTCTAAAAGCATATATATAGAAGATGGTCGGATTTAGCGTTAGGAGAGAGAAGGAGAGGGGGTGATAAAAACAAAGGGAGATAATGTTTGTTGTGAGGATCTTATATATATAATTTTTATAACATACAATTGTAAATATATGATTATGACTCTTAAGTTTTAAAAATTTGATAATTTCTTTTCGGAAAAAAAATCCAAGGTATTATTTTAACTACCTAATAGTTTTGTTTTTAGTTATGCAGAGAACTACTTATGCTTGACAGCTTGAGTTAGTGATCATATGTTTGACGTACAAGTTATTTTATTTCGTATTCAAAATTCTAAGATTTTTTCTATTAGAAAATATACCAAATTCTTTTTGTATGAATGTTAAATTATATTCAAAACAAAAAAAAATTATAATGAATGCAACAAATTTCTTAAATTGATTGAAAATACTTTTAAGAAACCGACTCTTATAAGGTCAATGAACAGTTGTGTCCTTAAAACCCAAAGATGGAAAACCCATTTGGAATACAAGCTGTTCATTGTGAATCGGTGTAGATAGAAAAATAAATTAATGCTGATAAAGTAGCATCATCGAGATAATATCGAGATCAGACTTCCAAACGGATGGAAAACCATGTTTTAATATACCAAATTCAACTAAACTAAACAATGTTTTAATAATATTTTGAAAGATAGTCGGACAATGCTTTATGTACATATTTAAATTTATTTTTCTAAATAAATTGAATTTTTCAAACTATATATTGATCAATATTATATTAATATATCTCTTAACAAAATATAGTTAAAATAAATATGTAATATGAATAAGGCATAAATTTATAATATTTTTGAATCTAAAAACCTCAATGCACGGCTAAAAATCTAGTATAATTTAATAGAGTTTTAAATATACACAATAGTAGCAAGTTTATTAAAGGGAACTTGGTTAATATGTTTCTCTTTAGGCACCAAAATAATATTTGGTTGGAAGTTGGAATTGCGCTTCCAGAGATGAATGAATGATGGCTAATCCCACAGTTTCTCTTTTTCCTTCTTCTACACTGACATGAACAACTTCAACGCCTCGAATCTTTCTCCTTCTCAAGAAACCCTCTCCACATACACATTTCCTCGCCAGCTGAGGGGAAAATTCAAAGGTCTCAGAGCTTCCCGGAGATGTTTTCGTTTGTGGGTTTCGTGTTTCTATCTGGATTTTTCCTGGGAATTCTCGCCATCTTAGCGGCGGAAGCAGCGGGATTGATGTATCTTTTGAAGCGATTGAATCGGAAAAGTGATCGGATTGAGTCAAAACCCGCTTCTGATCCATCTACCAAGGATTTAAATCCTCCTCGCGAATCCATCGATTTCTGTATCAACAAACAGGTGATCGATCTCAATCCCTCTTTTGAGTTCTTTTAAGGGTTTTGTATTTCCGAGAGAGAGAGATAAGAAAAGCTCGTCCTTTAAAGAGATTTGTATCTTTTTAGAAAATTGAAGTCTGGGTATAATTTCGGAATGTGTGCATGTTGCTTCCGTTGTGAGAATTGAGTTCGTTTCATTTGAAATTTCGATTGAGACCGTAACATGAAGAATATGTAGTTGCGAGTTTGAATTGTAGTCGAAGTTAGAGCTAGACAATTTCTGTTTCTGGCATTTGGATGTCTTTCTCAGATTTCTGTAATGAAGTTTTGTATTTTTTATTCCCAGGGAATGGTCTGGATTTTGGAGTTGGATGAAGTTCTAAAGAACTGGATGAAGGAAAAGTTACCAAAAGAGCAGAAGAGGAAGAGAGACTTCCTGGAGATTCATCCGCTTCGGAAATTCGCTCGAGTCAAAGATCACAAGCTCATCTTGTCAGATGCTGATGGCACTCAGACGATTGTTCCTTTAAAAGGTTGCTCTATTGAGGCTGTTTCAGGCTCTGATCTCCCTACAAGGAAATGGTACCGCCTCTTTCGTTTATGACCCTTTGCCTTTATATGTTTAAGCAATGGGATTGTGAAGTTTTGGTCGAATCAGGTCCTTGAATCAAGTATCATCCATAGTTTTACTTTCCGGAACTTGTGATGCCATTTTAACACGGGAATATATGAAGTTTGATTGTCCTAATGTTTTCACCATTTTTATTTGTTTCTTAGGGCCAAAAGATTTCCTATAAAAGTTGAAAACAAGATGTCTCCAGCCTTATACAAGGGAAACCAAGTGTTTTACATCTATCTCGAGACTTCTTGGGAAAAGGAATCATGGTGTAAAGCTCTTCGTCTTGCTGCTTGCGAAAATCAGGAGAGGTTTATTTGGTACTCCACCAAATTGAAAGAAGATTTCCGTAATTATGTGACGTCTCTTAATGTTGCATATCCTTCATTTATGAAACCACCACTTGGATTTAGTTTTGAGACGCTTGACAAAGGGAACAGAACGGATGGTTCTTCCTCAAAGGTTCGCTTGTTCTTGAAGAAATTTTCTAGAAAGCGATCGAATCGTGAAGACAGGAAAACTTATTCACAACATGGAAGTAGCTCAGGGAAGAGCATTTCAGGAAAGAAGATGGGAGATAATATCACAGATGAAACTGATGTGCCTATTTTTTCACGTTCTGTGAGCCATAGCAGTCATATATCTGGGGTTTCATATGGAGACTCTGAAGACAAAGTTGACATGGACGAAGGAACATTGGCGTGGAACTTGCTAATTTCTAGGCTATTTTTCGACCTCAAACGGAAAACAGGAGTAAAGAATTCAGTGCAAGCACGAATCCAGGTCTGCACTTTTCATGATTCTGAAACCTTTTATGAACTCAAAATTTGAGATGATTTGATTTCTATAACCAAACAAAGATGTAACTTTGTGGGTTTAAACAGCGGTCGTTAGCCAACATGAGGACTCCGAGCTACATAGGAGAACTAATCTGCTCCGATGTTGACACTGGAAATCTCCCACCCCATATACATGCTACACGGGTTCTTCCAATGGAAATGAGTGGTGTGTGGGCATTCGAACTAGATATTGAATACTCTGGTGACGCGGTGATTGACGTTGAAACACGGGTTGACATCCGTGAGGTGGATCTGCAAAAAGGCATAACCGATACAAGGTTGCAGCCAAGTTCTGCAGGGGAAGTCCCGTCAAACTTCGCTGAAGGTGTAGAAGATTTTGAAAAGCAATTAGTCATCCCTGTGGAAACTGCTGATGCAGGAGAAGTGAAAAATGGTGGAGCCAATAAAGCAGGCTAGTTCATTGTTTACAATATGGAATAATGTAGTCTTCTCTCGTTTTACCCACAGAGATCTTACGAGTGTGGCTTCTGTTCAAAAGTATTTCTCAGGATGATAGTTACGAATGAATTTTCTTACCATCTTTTTGTTGGTTGCAGATGAATCCAAGGGCTCAAAAGGTACGAAGGCAGCTCCAAATGGTGTATCCAGATGGAAGTCTATTCTTAAGACAATTGCTGAACAAGTTTCCCAGGTTAATTCTCATTTTTCAAATGTCTACAAGACAATTCTTTTTTTGCTTGTTGTCTTTATATAACCTATCCTCAGTTCTCCTGATAACCTTTGATTGGGTTCTTATGTTATTTTTTTCCTGCCATTCATGT
Source organism: Boechera stricta (assembly GCA_018361395.1). Taxonomy (NCBI): domain Eukaryota; kingdom Viridiplantae; phylum Streptophyta; class Magnoliopsida; order Brassicales; family Brassicaceae; genus Boechera; species Boechera stricta. Next base: position 2,040,510 of record CM031539.1, on the reverse strand, counting down.
CTCAAGATGGTATCTTAGAGAAATCTCTGTTTCTCAAATTCAGGTGCCTATCTCTTTGTCGATACGGGTGTCTTCTCTTCGAGGGACACTGCGGTTACACATGAAGCCGCCTCCTTCTGATCAATTATGGTTTGGATTCACGAGCATGCCGGATATAGAATTCGATCTCGCATCTTCTGTTGGGGAACACAAAATCACCAACAGCCAAGTTGCAATGTTCTTGATCAACCGGTTTAAGGTACACTTTCTTTCTCCTTTGGGGTTGTCATCTGTTTGGTCTCTAGTGAACTTTGAGCTGACAGAATGAGATAACATTATGATTCTGCAGACGGCGATACGAGAAGCGGTGGTTCTTCCTAACTGTGAAAGCCTGACGATTCCTTGGATGATTGCTGAAAAAGATGATTGGGTTCAACGCAAAGCCGCTCCATTCATGTGGCTGAATCAAGAAAACGATCACAATAGCTCCCAGGCAACAGAAGCAAGATCTAAATCTGACAAGCCACCGACTTCCTCCTGTGTTCAGTCTGAGCAAATGCAGAGAACTGCAAACGCCACCCAGAAGCCGATTATTTCTGAAGCAGGGACTATGTATTCTTCCTCCTCTGCTCAGTCTGAGCAAGTGCAGAAAGCGGCCACTGCTTTCGAAAAACCAAATACTGAAGAAGCAGAGGCTATTATGTCTACACCATCGTCGAATTCCACAACTGTAACAATAGAGTGTGGTAAGTCCTTGGAAGAACTGAAAACTCCACTGCTGCTACCCAGCAGCAGTGAAAAGCAGGAGACGAACTCAAGAGGGAGTACCAGAGAGATTTATGCTGTTCAATCACCATCTAGGTCTGTAGTTTCAAGCGAAGAAGATGATTCAAGGGGAAAGAAGTTGGGAAGACGAGCTAGGATGTTGGATCTTGGGAAGAAAATGGGGGAGAAGTTGGAGGAGAAGAGGCGTCACATGGAGGAAAAGAGTAGACAGATCGTTGAAAAGATGAGAGGACCTTCGTAACATGAGAAGGAAGAAGCTTTTGCAGGTTTCAGATACAAACACTTATTTATAGAAACAGAGGAAGTTAGGCATTGTTACACGTATAGCGCTTTGAGAGAAAGCCATGGATGTCTCCATTTTTATCCGATCATTGAAAATCTTTATTATTGTATAAGCACAATACAAGAAAACAGGTCCTGATGTGTACTCAATTATACAGAGGAAATTGCAGGAAAAAGAAAAAAGCCAAAGAGACAAACAACACAAGCAAAAGCAGATTCTTTATTCAAGGACAAGACTCTCCATATGAAGCTTGGTCCGGTCTAGTAATCTTCCGGAGCCAATGGTTGGTGGGTACTGTGGTGAGGAGGTTCGTTCACGCTGGGGATGACCATGTACTCATAGATAAGTGCAGCGAGTGCACCACCAATGAATGGTCCAACCCAATAGATCCAATGGTTACTCCATCTCCATCCTACTAATGCTGGACCAAAGGCTCTAGCCGGATTCATAGAGGCCCCATCGAATGGTCCTCCCACCAAAATGTTTGCCCCAACTATAAGCCCGATGGCTAGCGGCGCTATGATCCCAATACTCCCTCTCTTTGGATCTATTGCGGTCGAGTAGACGACATAAACCAATGCAAATGTAAGTATGATCTCCATCACTAGCCCATGAAGCTCACCAACTCCAGACGCTACATGGAAACCTATTGGTCTCTGCATCAGAGAGAATCACATCCACACTCAGGAGCATATATTTATAGAGATATATACAAAGTTCCCGGTTCAACCCAAAACCATACCAAAAAGACAATCCTATGAAAACTTGATTAGACGGTCACATATATAATAGTAAGATAGAAGAAATTGATGAGAAGTAATATACCAAGCCATTAGTGGCAAGCCTCAACAAGAGACAAGCGACGATAGCACCAAGAAGCTGAGCAATCCAATAGTAGATAGCTCGGATCACCGAGATCCTGCCTCCGATTAGAGCAGCAAAAGTGACAGCAGGGTTCACGTGGCCACCGGAGATATTGATGGCTGCCGAAACAGCCGCGAACAAGGCCAATGCATGAGCTAACGCCACCAGAACTAACCCTCCCGGCGTGTTTGTCCCCGTGTGAGCCGCCGTGTCCCAATACAACTTGTCTGTCCAATAACACATATATAGTTCATATCACACATGCACGATGATGCATAGTTCCAACGATAATTTTCATTATAATTAATGTCGATGAAGTCTTATATTTTGCTTACTTATTAAAACAAAAATCCTGATTCAAACGGATAAATCTAAAAATGTTTTATATAAATAAGTTTGTGAAGGAGCTAGTACTAGTGTTAGTTTTGATTAATACTCTCTCAAGTAAAGATGGTAACAATATATGACTGAAAATGATTTTTTTTGGGAATATTTCCTATGTATGTATAAAATACGAACCTAGAGCGAGGATGGAGCCTTCCCCAGCAAAGACGAAGACGAAAGTGGAAAGAAACTCAGCCAAAGTGGCTCTAATGGAGTCCGGGTGAGTCGCCTCGTCAGCTCTCCCGAATCCGTATGCCCTTCTAGCAGATGTTGCCATTTATAACCCTTTAAATGAGAGGATCAAACCGTGATGGATGAAGAAGAAGAAAGAAAAGGCAAGAGAAGAAGAATTTAAGAGAGAGATGAGAGCTTAAAAGACGCGCACTGGAAGTAATTAGGAGACAGATGTGATACGAGAGTGTCTGAAGCTGAACACGTGGATCCTGTTCGTGTCTATCCATTCCTTGATCTTACCTGATCATTCAATCTGGACAGTTCTTTAATTAAGATTCAATATATACAACACTGGCACTATGTTTATGTGTATGTATATTATCCATGCATGTTATGCATGTGTGACAAGTGGATCAAATTACAATTCTCTAAATCTTGATCCGATTTCGGTTTTCCTCGTCATTTATTTTGTCTTTTCATGCGAAAGACAGTCTAGTCAAAATTTGTTGAAAGATAATTATGCTCAGGGCCGGCCCTGGACCTAGGGTCCCAAAACTTCTCAGACAATGCATGCTCGTCTGAGAATCGCACCCATGCTTGATAAATTATTTCAGAAAGATTCAATCTAAGAACTTGTTTTAACTATACTACCACTTTTGTTGATAAAAAAAGAACTAGAGTCCACATCAATAGATTTTATTTATAGAGTACAAAAGCTACTAAAACGCATATTTATTAATTTTACATTTTGAACACATAAACTAGCTTTTATATCATTATATTATTTATAAAGTACAAAAGCTACTAAAACACCGAATCAAATTTAACAAGATCTTATCACATTTCATAAAAAAAAAAAAAAATTAACAAGATCTTTTTATTAATTTAACGTTTTACGCATAAACTGTTACAAATAACTCTAACAGATTTATAGTTAATTGCTTCATTTAATTTGGAGGTGCCAATGCTTTGACGGCCATCTTCAAAGATGGCTGTACAGATTTTATAGCCATAAACAATCAACCCGTCTATCATTAGACTATTTATAAAGTAAGTTATAATTAAAACGCAATAGAAATTTAACAAGATATTTTATTAATCTTTAATATTTTGAACCCATACATATCATTTACAATTAACTAAAACACTACGAAACACTAAATATACCACTTATCATAGTTAGTTGCTTCATTTAATTTAATTTGGAGCCAATGCTTTGATGGCCATCTTTAAACCGGTGGAACAATCCTCGGGATTATACGTTCCGATGAAATAGTTATAACTGTAAATGAAGTTGGATCTTATCGTCATCGGACGAATACTATTTCGCTCCATCGTTCGCTTTACAAGTTTCACAACCAGTTCGGTTTACCACAACCAAATTGAATCTCCGATCATCGTACTTGAATTCTGCAATGTATCACCATAAATATATCAATATAATTAAATCTATAGTCTTAGAAGATTAAAGTTACCCCACTAAACTATGAATAGATTTGTTTATCAATCACGTTACGTACTATGGATAATTTTAAGATCATTGATACATACCGAGACTATCACCAACATAAAAGGTTTTGCCTCGTGCCAAAGTGTCCATCAGAACAACCGGGTCCCAACCGTCGTCGTCTCCCACAATGTAGGTGGTCGGTCTTCGGGCATGGGTCATGGCATTGGATAGAAAACAAGCATAACACTGTCATGACAATAGTTATTGGAACCGTAGCCTCAACATAAGAAACGGTGTCCAGATGACTGATCCATTTGGGTCACTAGGTTAAAGGTTTTAATTTGGTGAACTAGTCAACACTTAGTTGTTACATATATAGAATGTTCTTGAAGTTACAAAGGATCAATACATTACCATAAATTCGTAGATTTCTTTTATATTGAGAAAATATGCATGTATATTTCTGGTTATGGAAGAAATTTTGGCAATAGGTTAAAGGTTTTATATGTAGACTACCCTGTAACTAGGTAACCTAATATAATGGATTACGCAATTGGTTTACAGTTAAGACTTGACGAAAAAGGGAGCTTTCAATTGGTACTTTTCGGTTTGTACCGGTTTGGTATATTGTTGGGGGACACCTGAAAACTTTACTGTTTCTTTTACACACACACACGTGTGTTTGTGTTCCCAAATTTCTCGGGTGCTAAAGCGCGTGGGTTCAAGCGCGTGAGCTTACGCTATTCTCGCGACTCTCTCACCATTGTTTCCCTTAGGGTTTCTTCAGCTTTGCAAAATCCAGAGTGCGATCTTCATGAACTAACGGTTAAGAACCCTAATTTTCTTCTCTTTCGATTTCACCGACCTTCGATTTGGTGTTGATAATCCTCAATCTTGGTACCTCCGAGCCTAAAACCACTAGAGAAGCCCTAAATTTGGTTGTCAGGGGAATGTCTTCTGACCATATATCAGGTGGTGGAGCTTCGAAGACGAAGCATAAGTGGAGCTCGAGCCAGAACCGATCCAAGCCAATGGTGGTTTCTAGAAAGGAGCGATCGGTTCCTCTTGTGTCTCCGTCGAACTCGTTTGCGTCAGAGGACGATCATCACATGTTAAAGATAAGTCTAAGCTCGATTTCGAAGCTTGAGGTTAGGAACTTGAAGCGGAAGCTAAACGCTGAGCTAGATGAGGTTAGGAGCTTGATCAAACGGTTCGATTCCGAAGGTGGAAATGTTGGGTCTATGGCTAAAACTGGTGTTCTTGGGAGAAACACGAAGATGAAAACAGGGAATGGAGGTAAGAAAGGTGGACATGGAGCTGATAAAGGTACGGTTCAGATTTTCAAGAACTGTAACAGTTTGCTTACGAAATTGATGAAGCATAAGTGTGGATGGGTATTCAATGTGCCAGTAGATGCTAAAGGACTTGGCTTGCATGATTATCACACTATTGTTAAAGAACCTATGGATTTGGGTACAGTGAAGTCTAAGTTGGGGAAAAGTCTGTATAAGTCGCCGTTAGATTTTGCTGAAGATGTCAGGCTTACTTTTAACAATGCGATTTTGTATAATCCGGTTGGGCATGAGGTGCATCGTTATGCTGAGGTTTTATTGAACATATTTGAAGAGAAATGGGTGTCCATTGAAATGCAGTATGATAATCTTCATCGGAAGTTCAAACCAACTCGTGATCTCGAGTTCCCTGCTCCTGTTTCAACCATTGCTCCTATTGTAGAGCCATTACCTGCTCCTACACCTTCCCCGTCTCCTCCTCCTCCACCTCCTGTACTTGAAAATAGGACTTGGGAGAGAGAAGAATCTATGACAATCCCAGTGGAACCTGAAACTGTCACCACTGCTCCCGAGAAGCCTGAAGAAGAGGAGGCACCTGTTAATAACAGGGACCTGACGTTAGAAGAGAAACGGAGACTCAGTGAAGAGCTTCAGGACTTGCCTTATGACAAACTAGAGACAGTTGTTCAGATTATAAAGAAGAGCAACCCAGACCTCTCTCAACAAGATGATGAGATTGAGCTGGATATTGATAGCGTTGATATCAACACGCTCTGGGAGCTTTATAGATTTGTGACTGGGTATAAGGAGAGCTTGAGCAAGAAAAAGGAGGATCAGGGATTTGGTTCAGAAAGAGATGCTGAATCTGTTCACAATATTATCCATGAACCAGTAAGATTTCCATATCTAATTGTTATTCAGGTCCTCTGCTCTTACTGATTTTTGATAGCATTGTTTCTTCTTTTGTATTCACAGACCACTCTAGTAACTGGCACCGAAACATCAAGAGTTACTGAATCAGGTAAGGTTTTGAGCTCACAATATCATACCAAATTCGGATGTAACAGTATTTATGTATCTATACACACAAAGAAGAACCAGGGGAAATAATGATTATTCCATAACTTTGTTTTGACATGTAAAAACCAGGAAAAGCAATTCGTACGTCATCTCCTGTTCGGCAAGAAAACAACGCTAGTGGATCAAGTAGTTCTAACAGTTCTAGTAGTGACTCAGGATCTGGCTCTAGTGGTAAATGTTGAAACTTTGTGTCAGCTCTTTTGCCATATCAGCATCACAACTCACATAACTCTTCTTCTGATCTGCAGATTCTGACAGTGACAGCTCCTCCGGCCGTGGATCAGATACTGGTAATTAGGCCAACAAGTCGAAAGTGTTTAGCTTTAGAGTCAGCGTCGTCATGCTGTTTGATCTCTTTCAATAGCACAGTTAGGTTTTTTTCTAAGTCGATAACTCTTCCCAAACGGATTGATTTCTGTATTAGGATTTTCACTGTACAGAAAAAGGGAACAATATTTTAGATGGATTCGTCTCCTGCTTTTTATCTAATCAGCCATACTTGTTCTGTGCTAGATTGGAACAATTTTATTGTTTGAAGCAGCGAAAGAAACTAGACGGAACAGAAAGAAGAATTTGACTTTTCCATATTAGTTACAAAATAAATCTTGGTATATTCAAAAGCATCACATGAGCCTCACCAAAATAGAACACATTTTATCTTACAATAGCTCCCACTCAGAATCTTCTGATACAAATGGCACATTTGACTGTGAGCTTTTGGAGTCTAGAGATGTTGTAACACGTTCCTTAGTGTTTAGAAAATCACAACCCATGTCTGCGTCTCCGAACCATATTGCAAGCTGCTCATATTCCTTCTCTCTTCTTTTTTTGGAAGTTAAAGCATCCATTATCTTTCTCTGATGATTATGATAAAGAAGAAACATATTAGGAATAAAGAGATTGGGAAAGCACTATTCAATCTTATGATAGATAGATCATGCAACTGTTTTCAACTTTCATAGGAAGGAACTAAAATTGTGGTCCCATGGTCCGAAACTAGCTATTGCTGTTGAAAGTACACAAACACATCTATGTAAGTCTTTGTGTATATGTGTAAGAGAAAGAGAGAGACAGAGGACCTTGAATGATCTGAGTTGCTTGGTCCTGTCACGCGCTGCATATAGCAAATTGTCGTCAAAATCTGAGGGGTCTTCTCGAAATGTCATGTCGTACAAATCAATGGTATCCAATGGACCAACATCGAAGTCTTCATCAATGAAGAACTCATCTTGATTAACTACACATTAAGAGTTGAACATGATGAAACTAACAAAACTGCACAGATAGCAATTACAAAACTTGTAGAAAAATATGAGAACACACACAAACCTTTCATAGAGTTGCTGCTAAAGGATCTAGTGTCTGCCACTCTGTCTTGAACAGGTGCAGCTTGAATCTCTGTAGCGAATGGGATTAGATTTGAAACACCCGTAGAAATCCCAGAGGGAGATACAAAAGTATCATCATTACATGTTATTACAGTCATAAAGCTTTCCGGGGAGCGGTGAGTAGATTGAGATGCTCGAGAAGATATTGGATCTTTGTGGCAAAGGGAAGTGCTAGCTGTCTGATCAAAATGCTCTTCAAGCTTCTCATCAATCAACACAGAGTCTGATAACTTCTCCTTTATACTATCCCCCTCCATTACTTCCTCTGTAAGTTTCTCTGGTTCGTCCTTTCCAGAATCCAATCCTGAAGAATCACTTGATTCTAAAGAAACCTTACCCTGTCCAACATAAGAACCAAGAGACTTCATTTCCTTCTACTCTACATGTTTTTAATCATCAAACACTCAGAGAGACTTGGGAACTAGCAAAAGTACCTGAGAAGCAAAACTGTCCACCTCCACAAAAATCGTTTCCAATTTACGGTAGATTTTATCATACCAAGCTCTTCCTTTGGAATCTCTACTCATAGCTCACGAAGACAATACTACTGAAAAGAAGTAACAAATCCCCTAATAAACACCTTTGAGAAACAAACAAGATCATCACGATTATATAAACGCAAACGATAACAGGGAAGCTTTTCAAGCTAAAAAAAAAAGAAAAGGTCCCAACTTGGAAAGCGAGATACTTAATCAGAGAAGATGTTGAAAACGTATGAAAGAAGAAAGAAATCTTAGCAGTTTGGTCTAAAAAGTTTTAACCTTTTTTAACGAAAGACCATACAATTCTACCGAATTCGTGATCAAAGCACCAGAACAGCCGAATAAAGAAAACAGCTCTTACGCGAATTAAATTACATGAAACGAAAGTGAATTTCTGAGGAAACCCTAATACCCAAATTAAGAAACATATATAGATGAAAATCAAACAAAGGAAAGAGAGATCCCCGAGAAGTAAGACTTACAAATGAAGGAACCAGAAAATATAAAACCAGAGTCTTTTTTTTTTTTTCTTTCGTTAATTAAAATCAAAGGTTCTTGTTTTTTTTTTGTTTTTTTATAATCTCTTTAATTAATATATATATATATATATCAAATCTGTTGACAAAAAAATCTATTAAATTAATTAAACCCTAACTTTGGGCCTCCTTATAATGTAAGCCCATCGGAATGAGTTGATGATCTAGGCAAAAAGTATAATCCAAAATTCTACTAGTTTTATTAATGTTTTTTTTTTTTTAAATAAAAAAAACAACAACAACAAATACAAAAGAAACAAGGAAATTAAAAGAAAAAAACAACAAAAGAAACAAATACAACTCAGCCGAAAGAGCCACGACATTTGACTGAACCACAGAGACAAATCTTCTTGCCTTGGTAAAGCATTTCATCTTCTCCAGTCATCTCTACAGAAGAAACTCCATAGTCATATGTTAACTCTGTCATCGGAGGAATATGCTTCATCGCAAAAAGCCCAATGCGAACATATATATCAACGTTGTTTTCATACTCAATAGGCTGCCAGAAAACATTCGGCGAACAGCTGTGGTTCATAAACCGACCAACGTTCCCTTTTTCCTTGGCGCTTATCAACACTTGCATCGGAAGATTGATAACTTCAGGGACTTGTTCCCAAGCATCCTCACACAAAAGCTCAGGTTCGTAGTTCCACTTGAACTTGTTATAAACCCGAGATGTGTCAAACAAGTAGTCATCATCCTCTTCTACTTCTTCTTTTGTCTTGCTCACACCAGCAAACTCGCAGATAAAAGTTCCGGCTCGGATTGGATCCCAAGAACGTAAACCCCAACCACAGTTTGCTGTCTTGAACACTTCCATGCGGAGTTTCAAACCGGTTTGAACCAATCGGTTTTTGCAGTCGTTGGGGCAGGGACAAGATTCACCGCACTCGTAAATCAATGGTTTACGACAAACCAAAATGCTGTTATGGTACGGTAATTTGCCATCGTTTTTTCGCATGCACATGCAGTTACGACTTTGATGAATGCATGACTGACCTTGACAATTCTGGCATCCAAGTGATTGGCGATCGATATAGATATTAGGCGTCTTACTTGAGTAATACTGAGATCTGATGTAGTCAAAATCTTCTGGCATCGTTTTGTCATCTTCATCGACTTCATTAACCAGCCTGACTCGTAAAAGCTCTATTCCAAAAGAAAGATCATCAAGTATGAAACCCTCTCTCGAATCGATCAAGTCATGCTCCCTCAAACTTTCAACTGATTTCCAGATTGCATAACCAGAATTAGGTTGGTCTGGTTTCCTCACCAGTTTAAATTTGAACTCCTTGAAACCGGATTTTCCTATCACGGACCAGACATCAGAAACTAGATAAAGTCCATCGTAGATGTATATATTATGTTTCTTATTGTACGGATCTTGTATGCCTCTGATGACTCTAACGTCGTTCCCTTTTCTTTTACTTGCTTCTAGTGCAAGGTTTCCTCTTTTCATATTTTGATCACAAGGTCCCTTCTTGTTCTCTCCGCCATGTCCGGTATATATCAACGTGTCAAGCTCCTCGGTTTCATCATCGTACTGTCCTGATGTTACCACACTCGTAGCTACAGGACCGTCAACTGCTCCATCTTTAGCCGTCAGATAATCGATGCCGGCGACCGATACTTTGTGAAGCCCGACTAAGCACATTTCACCCCAGTAAAAGAATATATCGCCTACTTGTACTCCAGGAACTGGACCAATTCTCCTTCTCGTATTAGTCTGGACCCCCAATGTCACGCAATTAGCTGACGCCGTTGTAAGGAGGTGTTTCGGGTGGTTTAGTTGGCATAATCTCCGTCTAACCGCGTCAAACCGCATCAAAACCGAATCAACTATCTCCTGGTTTCCGGTTTCTCTCTCTGCGTCGGTTATCCCTGAATCATAATTCGGACAAGATATAACCATTTTGCTGTTGGGATCATGTGTTTTTGGCTTCTTCGCCGAGGGCTTCGAGTTTTTCGAACCCTTTGGTCGGCCACGTCCTCGTTTTGTTGGAGCAGTACTTGGACCAGCACCCGCATCATAAGAGTGGTTGTTGGAGCCATCAGATGGTCTACTGGTTTGCAGTGGTGTGACCATTAAAGCAAGAGGGCCGGCTGTTGTGGTGTGGGTTTCATCATTAACATCGTCGCATGGTTCTCGTATGATTGGACCAGTACTTGGACCAGCACCCGCATCATAAGAGTGGTTGTTGAAGCCATCAGATGGTCTACTGGTTTGCACTGGTGTGACCATTAAAGCAAGAGGGCCGGCTGTTGTGGTGTGGGATTCATCATTAACATCGTCGCATGGTTCTCGTATGATTGGACCAGTACTTGGACCAGCACCCGCATCATAAGAGTGGTTGTTGAAGCCATCAGATGGTCTACTGGTTTGCACTGGTGTGACCATTAAAGCAAGAGGGCCGGCTGTTGTGGTGTGGGTTTCATCATTAACATCGTCGCATGGTTCTCGTATGATTGGACCAGTACTAGAACCAGCATTTGCATCATAAGAATCCTTGTTGGAATCATCAAATGGCATAATGGTTAGAAGCGGTGAGACCATAGTAGGAGGAGATGCTGATGATGTGTTTTCGGTCTGATCGTCTACAAAATCCTGTCTGGAACTTGTGACCGGTGTTGCCTCAATCGGAATGAACTTATCCATTGCAAAAGAAAAAATCCTATCATTACCCCACACACAAAAAAAAAAAGTCAGAGATTAAACAAGTAGATTTTATATGGCGTGGAGGTTTACGAAATATGGCTGTGAATAACATTACTGTCGTTCATAAATAAACGGTCGTTTTTATGCAAGACTAGTAAATGAAAGAGTCCACTCATTAGTCCTCCATAAAATCTCTTTCTATTACTGCTCTAAACGCAAAGCTTTCCTGAGATTTTTGGAACCCTAAAATAATAATAATCGAGTACATATATAGACATTCGATGTTATTAAAACGAGGACACAACAAGCAACATTTCTCAAGTTTTTATCTCTCAAAGGCAATTATAAGGGTAAAATGCATTTCATGAGAGACTCGATTCTGAGACTTGAAATCCTGAGAATTTTGGAACCCTAAAATAATAATAATCCAGTATATAGACATTCGATGTCATTAAAACAAGGACACAACAAGCAACATTTCTCAAGTTTTTATCTATCAAGGCAATTATAAGGGTAAAATGCATTTCATGAGAGACTCAATTCCGATACTTGAATCGATTTTTATCAACCACAAAAATGGAAGACTTGAACTGATATATAATTAGGGTTTTGAAAAGGAGAAGAGGAGAGATGCTTAAAACCATTGTTTGACAATATTCAAACCCCATATTGTTAATGAATTGCACAATAATATGTTCAGATCTGAATTCTATAGTGATGACATCCCCTGGATCAAGAAGAACTCTTAATCAAAGTGGAATCTTCAAAAACAAAGAGATAGAATAAAAATAAATCTGAGAACAATAGAGTTTTAAATCATTGCGTAAGAAATATTATACATATAAATATAAATATAAATATAATCTCAATTCCGACACCAATTCCGACAACAAAAAACAAATAACATAAACAAAAAAGAAAAAAAAACAAAAGGAAAAAATCACAGCTTGAACATAAATTTAAAGTGCGTATATATATAATCCTCACCCACGAACTGTATATAAAACAATCAAATAGTGAAACAACAAATCAAATCATCAGCACGTACCTTAGCTTTACAAACCGAGAAATGAGATCTAGGGTTTAAAAAACAAGGAGGGGGATAGAAACAAAAAGCAGGAGAGAAAAGGAGAGGAGGAAAATTACGAATGGGAAATGGTTGAAGTAGCGATTATAATAATGGGTGTTGGATATTTGAGAGTGAAGAAGAGAGTAAAGATAAACCTCTATTTAAAAGCGTTTTAGGATGATGTGTCGTTGTTTACAAGTGAATAACAGCCGTTAGATCCATATCTCCACCGTCGGATATTTTAGTCATTAAAAACCCTATATTTTTCTCTATTATTCAATGTATTATTCTATGTTTTAACACTTTTGCCTGAAAAAATAATTAACACAAATGTGAAATATCTTTACTTTCCAATTTAAATATTATTTCTACATATATGTATTTTATTCAACTACTTTTAAAAGGTTAAATGGTACACCCAAAAAAGGTTAAAAATTCAATCATAGGGTTCAATATTTTTGGGTGTATTTATGTCAAACCGGTTTGACATATTGTAGTGACGTGTCATGGACATCATCGAATAGTTGCTTTGTTAATTTATAATGCAACCTTTTTCCACATAACATAAACACGACTTGAGTATTTGTGCCTATTGACATAAATACACCCAAAAATATTGAACCCTATGATTGAATTTTTGGTCATTGTGAATATGATTTCAGAATATTGTAATTTAATTAAGAACATATATGAGAAGTTTATTATTATCTTTGAATACGAGTAATCCAAAAGAGTAATACTTGTACGGGCCTCATAGATAACAAATTCATTATGATTAAAAAATGTATTCAACATTCGCAGTTAAATTTTAGACACAAATTAAACACAAACGAGAAGCGGACGAAAAAAGTCAATAGGCCAAATACTCAAGTCGTGTTTATGTTACGTGGAAAAAGCTTGCATTATAAATTAACAAAGCCACTATTCGATTATGTCCATGACACATCGCTACAATATGTTATCGTACATGATCTATGAGTACGAAGCGCTTGTTGCAGTTCTTCCTATACCATGAACTTGTCCTAACGCAAACCAATTTGGCTTAACTTCATGAAGTTGTTTAATGGAAATTGATATTTTGCTGCAACAAAAATGAAGAAATTTAGGTGGAAGATTTGGTCACAATATTTTGAATTCAATTGGGTTTAGAATCTGTTCGTAAACTGGTTTTAACTGAAATGAGGTAAAAACACATATATTGAGATTAGAAGATATTTCCTACGAAAAGATGGTCATAGAGATAATTTACATTCTTCGTAGAGTACAAAAGAAATAACAAATGGACCGAGAATGGATTTGTTTTTTCTTAGTAGATAGATTTTTTTCTTTTCTTAGTAGATAGATTTAGAAAATGAATACACCAATGACTTATATGAATTTGTTTTTACGCAATGAACTATGTTACTGATACTCTTGTGTTACAGATTAACATGGACACTATTAAAGTCAGTATAACCTGAATATGCAATTATTTCAACGCGCGTTCACATGTTGGGGAATCCAGGGCTAAGGTAATTTAGTAAAAAGATTGAGACGAGATTATCAATATTGTATATACTATTTTTCATAGATACTTATTTGACTCATTTCGGGCAATTAGCAACAATTTTTCTGTGGGAGATGTGATATGATTGCCTCAGGACACGATCTAATAAATCGTTGTATCGATTAGTTTGTTAGTTACAGCACTGCACGGGTCGATATGTAATAAGAATAGAACAAAGATTTACACGACAAAAGTCCAAAGGATTCCATGCAGTTCAGAAGAGTTAATATGTTTTTACCATATCACCAGGTTTCTGGAGATGCAGTCTTGAGATTTAGGCCTCACATTAATTTTAGATTATACCATGCACATGTGAAGAATCCAGAGTTCCATGTTGATTTTGTCAAGAATTTTTTATGTTGTTCTGAATGGACTGAAACCCTTGAACACAAGGCGTCATGTGACTCGCCTCTGTCTTGCAGCTGATGTTCCTCTTGTAGAAAGGGACAGCATCCTTCCTAGGACAGGTTTTTCCGAGTGCCCTTTTGGTCTTGCAGTTCTTATTTCTCTAAGTAAAATCATATTAACTTTTGTGAACCGGAATCCTGGTGATGTTGCGTTTTCATCGAGTAAGTAGTAAGGACTAACATACGCTCACATTAGCAATGACCAAAATACACTCACGACTAAAATAACATCACGTAATGTTTTAGTACTTTAATCGAGTAATGCTCTTGTTACACATACGATGCGTAGTCAGCATTGAAGTCGTGGGAAAGGAAAAGTCTAATGTCAGGCTTTGAAGCACAACTTAAGAAGAAGCAGAAGACTCTCAGGTTCTAGAGAATCTAAGATCGTGAAAGAGCTCCAGAGATGATTTCTCTCTTATAACCTTTTTAAAGGGTTTCAAAAATGAGAGATCATCGCAACAGAAGACAGGATGGCGAAGGTGATGACAGATATGCTGCAACAGCGACCACAAAGATCCCGCGACATACGGAGATGCTACAACATATACGACCGACGGAGATGCCGCTTCTCATATATGATTGTTTTCGTCTATCTCTAATGTTTTTTTAGATGAAGTGTTCAATGGCCAAGAGGCTGCTTTTGACAAAAGAAAAGGAAAGTTGTTGCTACTAAATTTGAGGAAAATATATTTTTAGAAAAACACTTCAACTTGTATTTAAACATTTGATTTAACCGACTTATATCTACAGTTGCTCAACTTTAACAATTCCATAACTATTAGCTATTGATTTTAGAAATTGTTTAACACCTATTATTTTAGCAGACATGGAAGTTAGCCTTGGATCATGCGGATGAAAGAGCGTTATCGGGTTTCTCTCTGTTCTCATTCAGGTTGTTTTTGTCTCATCATGTTACTGAACTGATTGTGATGAACATGAAAGGGTTTTAAGTTTAATCTTGAACTGGAATGGCTTGAAGATTTTCTTCTGGCTTTCATGGAAATTGTGATTTTGGGGATATATACCCTTTTGTGGTTGTGATTCAAAAGTCCAGCAGAGCTCCTCCATGACTTCATCCTCATCAGTTGACATTCTTCTAGTTCTTGCTGAAGCCCTTCCAATAATATATCCTCATGCCCAACAAAAAAAAAAAGTTGAAAAGAGTAATGTCGATTTTATGAATGGGACAGAACGAAAGGAGAGCACTCTAATCAGAACAATAAAGAGAAGCAGAACCATATGTCATACTTTTTTTTTTTGTTAAAGACCATATGTCATACTCGAATTATGGTAAACAGAACAAACATGAGAATGTTACCTGCATGAATCCTCCCCAAAAGCCAAGTCTCCGACAAATGCTCCTAAATCAAATCCATGTTTCTCATGATTACTGAAGTCGCCCATAGAGAGGATCATAAAATTTATATTTGATAATAAAATAAATTTTCAGAGATTTTTTAAGAGAAATTTTATTATTAAGTGTATACTAATAATTAAATTCTTAAATGAAAATTTATAAAATATTTTTTAAAAATTAATTTTAGTTCATTTTTCATAAAAAAATAATTTGTAATTTTATAAACTAGATTTAAATAAATATCTGGTTGCAACTTCTAACCAGTAAACGTTTCAGTTTGCAGCAATGGCTACTTCATTCTCTGTCCTCTCCTTTCTCAATTTTCTCATCCTTGTTATAATCTTATATCTTAACACTAGTGAATTGTGTACAGACATTCCCATGAAAGTTTTTCATACACTCAGGCTGTGAAAATAACCGTAAAGTGGGATAACAGAATCAAAAGACATTACAGGAACTCTAACTAACTGGTTTGAAAGATACATCATAACCCATAATACTGGCTTTAGATTCACTTAGAAAAATTGACTTATCTTACATACTCTTCATAAGCAGCCACATATGTTATCTTTCAGAATGTCTTGGAGTATTTCCTTATCTCGCACATGATAGATTGAATGGAGACAAGATCCCTGTTCAGAGCAGATCCACCATCTATCTTCTTGATGTAGTCTGTAAGTCTTGTGTAATAGAGCAAAAGTTGTGAAGGCAAAATAGGCATGATTACTAAATTTTTTTAAATATATATATTTATGATAAAAGACATTAATTAATAGGAAACAAATCTCTTAAAAAATTTCCATTACTACAAGAGCAAACACTTGCGCCACAAAAATTATAATGCACACGTATAAAAAACATGTGTTACCATATTCAAATGTAAATTCATGCATTTGAATATAAATCATCATGCACACGTATAAAAAACATGTGTTACCCAAGTATGTAAGTCGCTATTGGTTGGATGGAGGAATGCATCTGAAGACGGAAGGTTGTTGCGGAGGAGGAAAGAAATCGTCGGATTGCGGCTTCTTGTAGAGATGGCCCATCGTCCGTGCTGGATAACTTGCGATACAGTAGCAGTGAGAGGGATGCCTGTGAGTTGGATGCTTGGCCCATCGAATAAGGAGATAAGAGGCTCCCATCCAGTCTAGTTCTCCTGCCAAAACGAACAAACTGTACATGTACCAATGCGACAAAAGATGAAGGATTTGGCAATACGACGGAGCTTTAGTGGGCGGTTCCAAATTCAACTGCCAGAGGAATGTGTAGGGGAGATATCCCAGAAGTAATAAGTATCAATCATGTGTGCTTTGATCCAAGAGACCCAGAGGGAGCCTGAGTTGGTGAAAGGCGCCGAAGACCTAGTCCCACTTAGCAAGGTGCCGAAGACCTAAGTATTATATATACTTAGCATGTGAGCCGGATCAGAATTAATCTGGATGAGGGTAAAGTAGGCATGATTACTAAATTAGAAGAAATATATTTAGTATTTGATAAAAGATAATAATTAATAGGAAACAAATCTCTTAAACTTTGTCGAAAAATACAAAAGCAAACACGTGCGCTACAAAATAGTCATGCACACATATAAAAACGCGTGTGTTACCACATTAAAATGTAAACTCATGCATACTTTACGTACATATTATATTAGTTAGGATTCAAAATAAAACAGATTACCTAACAAATATAACAATTATAACATTCAAGTGAAATTTGTTCATCTCTCTGCCGTTTAAGCTAATTATGGATATGCATATTGGCATATTGCATGATATGTAATTATACTGCTCATTTTCGTAACTTTCTTTTAACATTGAGGGTATATAATATTACACTCATATCTTTAACATTATCATTGTATTATAAAATTTAACAAGCAAGATCCAATCATTGTCACCAATTATGTTGGATCTTGTTTCGTAGACATAATTTTTATTCAAAAAAAAAAAATTATATATATATATATATATATATATATATTCCAACATAATTAACTAACTCCTTAATGGGTTCAAGAAATGCTATAATTAATATTCTATTCAATTACGTACATCCTTTTACCAATGGAAGGAGTTTCATGACAAACTTATATCCTCAGCTACAATGAACCGCCTGAGTCACCATAACAACCACACAAGATAACCCTGAAAAGCACAAAATTTTCATGGTATATTTGCTATTAATTTAGACAAGATCCAAACTGGATAGGATAAATATAACAAAACTCAAATTGATAAAGAAAAGGAATATATTGCAACAAAATGATTGAACTTGACGTTCTATATATACACTAATATCTTTCTGTTGAAAATTAGACAACACTTGATTCTTTTATTTTAACGTGATCAATGGCTTTTCATACTCTTTTGGTGGTTTAAAGCAAAAATGATTCAACTGAACATGACAAAAATAATAAAACCTAAAAATAAAAACAATGTCAAAATTAATATGAACCACACCATCTTATCTCCATTTTCCAACTCTATTTCATCTATTAACATATTCGACTATGTAAAACTCTTAATTCGCCAATGTAAACAGTCGCTATATTACCATTTCCACTAAGATATATATAAGTGCTAAAAGTGAATTCACGGATAAAGACTATCCTTCTTCACTAAACATTAAGTTCTATCAGACTCTTTACAATTCGACATATCTAATTAAAACCTTGGTTTTCGTTAAGTAAACCGTAAAAAACTGCGTTTAGCTGTATTCCGTTTGAAAACCTCTGACCCGACAACTCAAAGCAAACCTCTGAGATCCTACACTGTGTTTAGCATCACGATCTATCATACTCGAAGCAAACCTAATCTCTTTTTCTCCTAACTCCTTTCGTTATTAGCTAATAATTAGCGAAGAATAAAGTAATTGAGAAATTGGAACCCACGACGAGGGGACCTAGTGACGTAGGGATCTTGGAGGTCACGGATTTGATTCACGTTGGGAGGGATCTACTCTCCAAAATAGAGTTTTATCCGTTCCAGGGTACGTACGGACTTACGGGCCGAACTTGGTTTAAAAAAAAAAAAAAGAAAAAATTGGAAATCGAAAAGGATATACTGTAGGCATAATAGGCCCAAAGTCCAGGGCCTGAAATCTAGGTCCAAAATGCCCTTATTTTGCTATATAATAATTAGTCGAATCCTTGTGCTCCGCGGAAATTTTTCGTTTCCCAAAGACGGTAGCTTTGAGTTTCTCCGTTCGACAATAAGGTATCACCGCCGACCACCGTGTTTCGGCCAGACCCGTCGGAGGAGAATCTCAATTTAGGGTTTACTTGTAGGGTAAACTTCAGAAGGTCTATTTTCCTGATCTGAGGTACAACGAGTCCTTTTGGAGGCAAAATTTTATGGCGTTGAGGCAGCAGAAGCTTTGGCTAGACTTTTCGGAGGATTGTTACACTGATTAAATCTCAGATTAGGATTTACTTGTATCTCCTTTTGAAGTACTGTTCTTCCGGAGGTGAAATTTATGGCTGATACGTATAACGTTGAGGAAGCAGAGGCTTTGGCCAAGAGAGCCTTGGTACAACTCTTTCCCCGCTTTTATACTTTCTCGTATTTTTTTTGAAATATCAGATTTTTAATTGTTGAGTTTCGTCAAATTCTTTGCTTTCTTCAGCATTTACCAATTGCACAGGCGACGCCGATCTATGAGCAGCTTTTGTCACTTTATCCCACTTCTGTAAGTATCCCATGACTTCGCTTCCGCGTATTTTGGGTTTGGGGGTTAATTTTGCTGAAAACTTTCCTGATTTATTAAGTGTGTATTTGCTTAATTGTGAGCTCCTTTGTAGGCGAGATATTGGAAGCAATATGTGGAGGCACAGATGGCTATTAACAATGATGATGCTACGAAACAGATATTTAGTCGTTGTCTGCTGACCTGCCTTCAAGTTCCTCTTTGGTATGAGATGCTTTTCTTTTTTTAGTCGTTGATAAGAGTCAATATAAGATCATTCCGTCTCATTGTTTCTTATGTCGAGCTTCTTGCTTAGCTACAATACAAGTCTTTCCATCTCCTTGAATATAATCCAAACATCTTATTCTCTTAGGCAATGTTACATTCGGTTCATCAGAAAGGTCTACGACAAGAAGGGAGCAGAGGGTCAAGAGGAGACCACAAAGGCTTTCGAGTTTATGCTTAACTATATCGGTATAGCTTCTCTTCAGGAGTTTGGCTCTATTTTGTTTGTTTTTCATCTTAATCTTGTGTACTTGTCCGATAAATAAAGGAAATTTTTTCGCTTGTGAGTAATGGAAACAGTTATGTGTAGTAAAAGATACGATTTGATCAATTTTATGCTTAATATAGTTGCTAACTCTTGTAGTTCTTTGTCTTGACATGATTGTATAAGTAATACTGATGTAAGTTGGTTTACATTAGATTCTCCGGTTCATGCCTTTTTCGTTAAAAGGCATGGAAATAATAGTTTGAGGTGTTCATAATACTTGAAATCCTGAAAAACTCTGTCCAATCGTCTAGCTCTATTTAAACTTCTTGTATGTTCTTATAAGTGGCATTAAAATGAGGTGTGTGTACATATTTTTCTTTGTTGATTCATTGTTGAATCAAACGTTCATCATATTCTGTTGAATACCTTGTTCGTTTTCACGTCATAACACTTCAATGTGACATATGAAATGGTTTTTTGATTCATCTTATATGCATTATCATTTATTTATACTACAGTGGAAGTTCATGATGGGATTCTCTTTGGCTGGTAGTGTGTCAGTCCTCAGAGAAATGGTATTGTATCAAGGATATTGCTATCCATCAGCAATAGCAAGCACATACTTATGCTTTTGCATCCATTTAGAGCTCTAGTTTCTCTTTAACATGCCAACACATATAACTTGGGCATACTGATGGTTGTTTATTTCGTTGTATGATCTCCAGGGACAGACATAGCATCTGGGCCTATATGGACCGAGTACATTACCTTTCTAAAATCTCTTCAGGTTCGTTATATCATTCTCACTTTGTCCTTGATACTAATAATTTTTTTATTGCAGAGAAACTAATAGATTCTTATGCAGGCTCTTAACTCCTACGAAGATTCACAACGACTCCGAAAAGTATATCAGAGAGCTATATTAACTCCTACCCACCACGTTGAACAACTTTGGAAAGATTATGAGAACTTCGAAAATTCAGTTAATCGTCAATTGGTAAACTTCTAAGAAACTTAAAATTGTGTGGTTTCTTATTTTCATGAATTTTTAGTGTATTAGAAGCAGGTTCGAAATTCTTTCTCTTTGTTTGGTTGATGGATGATCTAATCTAATCCTGTGAGCAGGCAAAAGGACTTGTAAATGAGTATCAACCAAAATTTAACAGCGCCAGAGCTGTATATAGGGAGCGCAAGAAGTACATTGAAGAAATTGATTGGAACATGCTTGCTGTCCCACCAACAGGATCTTCTAAGGTAAAGAATTTCTCATCCATTGTTTCTTTCTATATCTTTTTGAATTCGACAATATTTGATATATTGAAGTTTAAATAGGCTAAAAAAACATTATGAGCATAAATTCACGTCATGAGATCCGGTTATTAAGATAGGAAATACATATTGAGCTACAAGTTCTTTCAGTTTTTCGATTGAGCATCATTTGCTCACTGTGGTACTTTGCACCGTCTTATGGTTTTATGCAGGAAGAGAGTCAGTGGGTGGCCTGGAAAAAGTTTTTATCCTTTGAAAAGTAAACCCCCAAAATACAATCTTACTTTTTACTTTAATTTACTTTTCATTCTGTGATGACATACGTCTTTACGTAGCTGCTTACCCATTTTTCTTTACAAATCTAGATATTAATATATTGCAACAGTTAATTGGTCCCTAGGTAGAATTTTGGTTCCGTTTGGTTTACGACTAATGATGAGACTTTTTTTTATCTTGTTTTGTCTCTTATTTTGCTGATTAAGATTTAATGATGATATTAACTAGAAAGCTGGAATGAATACTATCCAATTAACAAGTGATGATTAGGTCTTATGCATATTATTTTTTAACGAGTCCTAAATTATAACAAACTTCTACTTCTAATACAATTGTAACTTTTAGAGGAAACCCTCAAAGGATTGACACGGCCTCGTCAACTAAGCGGATTATATATGCCTATGAACAGGTATGCGAAGAGTCAGTGAGATGTCTTGCTGAAGTTTAGGAGGACTAATCTCCGAAATGTGTTTTTTATTTTTTCTTAATTGGCTGATTATTACTCTGGTTTTACAGTGTCTGATGTGTTTATATCACTATCCCGATGTATGGTATGACTATGCTGAGTGGCACGTAAAATCTGGTTCCACAGATGCCGCAGTCAAAGTATTTCAGCGAGCTCTTAAAGCTATTCCTGGTAAATCTAATCTGTCCTTTGTTTCTGTTTGTCTATGAACTATAAGTTGCTTTATGAAGGTTTGACTACTCTTTACTAACCTGCTAGCTTACAGTTTTAATCTTATCGTCTATCTACTCTTAAGAAGTCTATTTTCTCTGTTAGCTGCATTCTGCGAGTCTTTTATATATCTTTAAGTGTCTACATTGCCCACTCTCTTATGTCAGATTCAGAAATGTTGAAATATGCTTATGCTGAGATGGAGGAATCTCGAGGAGCAATTCAGGTTCTTATTCTTGCTGCTTGCTTCTCTTATCTAGCTATATTAATTGTTCTCATACTCTTTGCTTATAATTGTATGATTTTGCAGTCAGCAAAGAAATTATATGAAAGCATTTTGGGAGTTAGCACAAACTCTTTGGCACATATACAAGTAAATACACTGAACTTAGGACTGCTAAGATTGGCATAAAAAGCATATCTACGCTTTTCATAGTTACATGCTGACTATTGTATTTTTCCACCATATTCATGGTATTTGTTGCTCATCTCCATCTATTTCTCACGTATAATTATTTTCACTTTTAGATTGTTTCTTGTCTCTCGAAACATTCTCATATGATATACTTTTATATTCTTTCGCAGTTCCTTCGTTTTCTCCGGAGGGCCGAGGGTGTTGAAGCTGCTCGAAAGTACTTTTTAGATGCCAGAAAATCTCCTAGCTGCACATATCATGTGTATATTGCTTTTGCTACGATGGTCTTTTGTCTTGACAAGGATCCAAAGGTGGATTTTCTTACCCACTATGTGGTATATGTACTATTTGGAACTGCTTTTTTGTTTGGTCTTGTTGGTATATGAATAAATTGATTATGAAGGAAGTAGTGGTCGCTCAGTCAAGTTCAGAACCCACTCTCTTATTCTCCTCTTAGGTCTTTAAGTAAGCCAGGAGGCTTTTGTGATAATGAAGTCAAAATGATTTGAAAATTGGGGTGCTTTGGTTATTGATGCACTTAAACTCTTCATTTGTTTGCAAGTATATGCACCTTACTTTTATTCCCCGTACATTCCTCTTTGTCTTCATTTGTTCGATTCTTTAACAGAAAATCTAACACGTCATTCTTGCAAGACAAATATATAAATGTAGCATCTGACTTCAATTTCTATTCAATTTCACAATAAAATTGCTTATGTTTGTATACTCATGCAGGTTGCTCATAAGATCTTTGAGGAGGGATTGAAACTCTATATGAGTGAACCTGTTTACATCCTTGAGTGAGGGTCACTGCAGCCTTACTAAGAGTTTCATTTTTTTTTAAGATATACTTGAATCTCATCTTTATAATGAGAAAATGAGACTTTAGGGCCTTCGCAGATAAAATATCCTCAAACCTGTTTTTCTTCCCAAACTTCCCTAAAACAGAATTTTAACCCTTTTGGTTTTGCTTTGCATTATAGGTATGCAGATTTCTTGACTAGATTGAATGATGATAGAAATATCAGAGCTCTATTTGAGCGGGCATTAAGCACATTACCAGCTGAAGAATCTGCTGAGGTACGCTGATAGTGATGTTTTGTTCCTCAAAGCCATTAAAGAACGCAGTTTTTGTTCTTAAGCATGAAAAGATACACAAGGAAAATAACCAACCTGCTAATGAAATAACCGAGCAACTGATTTGATTATAGCATTTCTGAATGCTTAAATATGATAATGGTTTAGCAATTGGAGGTGTAATCTTGATGCACATCTGAGCCATATGAACAGTCCTGGGGATGACATGCATTTAAAATTGAACTGAAACGGTACAATATTATTGCCTGGTTCACATGTAATACTGTTTAAAATGCTAATACAATAAAGACGCCATTTGGTGGCAGTAGGTTACACCCTAGTGCTAATTGCATTCTAGGATTAACTTTTTTCCTCCCTTATGTTTTTGCAGGTCTGGAAAAGATTCATACAGTTCGAGCAAACATTTGGAGATCTTGCTAGTATTCTAAAGGTAGTCGTCAACTCAGAGTGTTGTCAACTGCCAGTGCTTGATGGAGAAGTCGGGCAGTCGGCTTATCTTCCTAGTGTTTTCTCTGAGATATTTCTTTACTATGACAACCTTGTTGTAGGTTGAGCAGAGAAGGAAAGACGCACTTTCTGGAAAAGGGGAAGAGGGATCTTCTCCTCTAGAGAGTTCACTTCAAGATGTTATTTCTCGGTACAGTTACATGGATCTTTGGCCATGCAGTTCTAAAGAGCTTGATCATTTAGCCAGACAAGAGGTATGTCCCATGCAATAATCGCAATCAGCCCAAATAGCTACTGATGATGCAGCTAGTAAGTACTAATTCTAACCGATCAATGTGTTCACTATAGTTGCTTGTGAAGAATCTGAATAAGAAAGTAGGGAAGACAAATCTACCTCATGGTCCTGCAGCTATAGGTCTGTAATTTTTAGGTTTCTGTGTGATCGATTATGTTAAATTTTGGTGATGACTGATGTAAATAAACCGCCTTGTGGGCTGACAGGTAGTGTAGCTTATTCGTCGAAAGTTGTTTATCCAGATACATCTCAGATGGTTGTTTATGACCCGACAAAGAAATCAGGTATCTGATTTGCACTTTGCAGTTTGCAGCATCATTTGGCTGCATGATGAATTGAATTGTGAGCTAAATCTGAACCGTTCATGATTTGACTGTAGAGTTTGCTAGTTCTGCAAACTCAGTGGCAGCTTCTACTTCGAACACCTTCCCAAGTATTGTGACTGCAACTGCAACTCATGGATCAGCCAGCACATTTGACGAAATACCAAAGACTACTCCACCTGCATTATTAGCGTTTTTAGCTAACTTGCCTATTGTTGACGGTAAGTCTCTTTAAACCAGCTCCAAGTTATTCGAACCAAGCACCTGAATATGTTTCAACTAACCAACTAGTTCATCACTATCCTCTCAATTCTCAGGTCCAACACCCAATGTGGATGTTGTTCTGTCGATATGTTTGCAGAGTGACTTACCAACAGGTCAAAATGTA
Organism: Boechera stricta; assembly: GCA_018361395.1. NCBI lineage: Eukaryota > Viridiplantae > Streptophyta > Magnoliopsida > Brassicales > Brassicaceae > Boechera > Boechera stricta. The sequence goes on along the minus strand of CM031539.1, from coordinate 2,015,404 downwards.
AAGCAAAGTTTGGCTGCTAAAGGCAATGCTTCAAGTCAAAATGATCCCTCGGGTCCAACTCGCGGTGGGTCTCAAAGATTGTCAAGAGACAGAAGAGCTACAAAGAGAAAAGATTCAGACAGTAAGTTATCTTTGCTTATGCTTATGTTCCAAGTATATATATGGCTCATGGAAATGAATCATCTATCCCATCACTCGAATGGGTGGCACTTAGCTGCAGATGAACGTAATTTCTATCATCCCTTAAGAACTACCATTGTAAATGATTGTTACTTGTCTTTATCTATGTATCTCTGTTAACAGGGCAAGAAGAAGAGGATACAGCAACTGTACAAAGCCAGCCTCTGCCCACAGATGTTTTCAGACTGAGGCAGATGCGTAAAGCTCGAGGGATCTCAACATCATCACAGACACCAACTGGTTCCACATCGTATGGTAGTGCATTCTCCGGCGAGCTTTCCGGTAGCACTGGTTAAAATATACTGAGATAGGCAAATTCGTCATGCTTCTCTTGTTGTAATTTATTTCTCCCAACAATTTCAACTTATGCAATTATATATATCCAAATGTTTCTCAAATTTTCTCAATGGTAGTTACATTTTTATTAGTGCCTTGGCAGCTTGGTTTAAACCTTCATATGTCCTGACGAAAAACCTTTCTAAGGCTAAGGTTCTGTTTTAACAATGGTTCTCAAAGAACAGTAAACTATGAACATGCAAAATCCGATACTACTGAACTGAACCTGAAGTGCTGCTTACAAAATCTTTCAAATCAGTCAAATTTTTCACCACATCTCTCATGGATGGTCTGTTCTCCGGCCTCTTGTCTGTACACCTTAGAGCCAAGTCTGTAACTTGGATTGCTTGTTCCCTAAGCTTCGTATCCAGAAGCTCATCCACAAGTGTTGGATCAACGATTGGACCAGTAGTATCATCGTCATCTTCATAGCTGTTTAATACAGATCTGACCCAGCTCACAATATTGGTATCCTCCGGGAAAGATCTGTCCACTGCTCTCTTTCCTGTTACCAGCTCGAGCAAAACAACTCCATAACTGTAAACATCTGATTCCTTGCTCCTCACTGTCTTGTAAGCATTTTCTGTTTGATAGATAAAAAGTTCAGAGCATAAATAAGCTTAACAGTGAATCCAAATGCAAAAGTGTTATGCTGAATTGCTGAGAAGTGTACCTGGTGCAATGTACCCAGTTGTGCCGGTAACAGTGGCAGTTGAAACTGTTAAGTCATCTAGAATCCGAGCCAATCCAAAATCTCCAATGTGAGGCTCCATATCCGAGTCCATTAGTATGTTATCTGGTTTGATGTCGCAGTGAATGATTGGTGGATGACAATCATGGTGTAGATACGCCAGTCCGTGTGCAATCCCAAGGGCTATGTTGAACCGTGTAGACCAGTCAAGAACGACTTCTCCTTGATTACCTCTGTGCAAAACGTCATGCAGGCTTCCATTTGGCATGTACTGATACAGCATTAAGCCATCTTCTTTCCTCATCCAAAATCTTTCTAACCGAATGAGATTTCTGTGCCTGACTAGGCCGATTGTTTTGATCTCCCTCTTCATATTTTGGTTTGCGCGTACGTGTTCCGCAAAGATGAGTTTCTTCACGGCGTATTCTTCGCCTGACCCTAAAGAGGCTCTGTAAACAACTCCATGAGCTCCTCGTCCAATAATGTACTTGTCATCTAGATTGTCAGTGACTGCAAGAACTTTGTTCAGCAACAAGGACAGACCTTCTTCCTCGGCGAGTACATTAGCATCTTCTTTCTTGGCTTCTCTTTTGCAGCTGCGGAAAACCAAAACCAGAGCAAAAAGCAAAGCCAATACAGATAGAGAGGACGCAGCTGCTATAAGTGTGATCTTCCAGGTGCTAAGTTTGGCTTGACCTTTGCAAGATTTAAACTCGTTGAGGGTTATGGCACTTGCTGAGTAAGGAGGTTGAATGCAGAGGTTTGGATTTCCAGAAAATATTGAAGAATTCGATATCAGATTTGCCGGTATTGGACCCGTGAACTGATTATACGAGACGTCAACCTGACCCAAAGACTTAAGACTTTGAAGAACCGATAAAGACCCTGTCAACTTGTTGTTGGATATGTTGAGCCGTTCGAGTTTAATAAGATCCCCCAATGCGGTTGGAATCTCACCCATAAAGCCGTTTCCACTGAGGTCTAAGCCATAGCGTAAACTCTTTAACAAGCCAACAGATGAAGGAATCTCACCTTCAAAAGCATTTCGAGCTATCCGCAGATCTGAGAGGCGGTCAAGCTCTGCCAAGAACGGTGGAATGGCTCCTAAAAAGTTATTGTCACTGAGAACTAAAGTGGACAAGCTTTTCCAGCTTCTGAAGCTCGATGGAACAGAACCGTTCAATGAGTTGGACCCTACATCAAAATACAGAAGTCTCGCACAACCTGATAGCTGGGATGGCAGAGGACCTTTCAGATGATTATGTGAAAGATTCAACTGTCTGAGGCTTTGCAAATTTCCCAGTTCTGGAGGTATCAGACCAGTGAGTTTGTTTCGAGAAAGGTCAATGGTCATGAGATTCTTACATCTTCCCAAGCTGCGCGGGATGGATCCTTCAAAGTTGTTGCTTTTGAGGTTCACATAGGAAAGACTATGACTCTCAGGAAATTCCGGAAGAACACCTAAAAGCTTGTTTTCTTCAAGTCTGACTCTCTCGAGGGTCTTACACTGACGAATAGACGCTGGTATCTTACCGTGAAGCTGATTAGAACCCAAGATGAAAATTCTCAACTTCTGTCCATGGCAGAGATGGGGTGGTATCTCCCCTGTAAAACGGTTACCAAGAAGGTCCACCTCCTCTAAGCTTTGATTCATGCCTAAACTCATTGGTATCTCTGCATAAAATCTGTTGTTAAACAGCGTAAGCTTCTTAAGGTGCTTCAGCTGAGTTACTTCAACTGGTAATTCCCCGGTGAGATTGTTGTTATAAACGAGCATCTGTGTCAGACTCTGAATCTTCCATATGCCAATAGGAATCTCACCGGACAGCTTATTCACAAAAAGCTCCAGGCTTTGTAGCTTCTTTAGCTTACCCAATGCAGGAGGTATCTCGCCTTGGAGCTGGTTGTTGTTCAGCTTCAAGGTTTTCAAGCTGCTGCAGTTCCCGAGCTCTCGAGGGATATTTCTCGCGAGACGATTATCAGAAAGGTCAATAGACAAAACCTTTTTCAACATACCCAAGGATGATGGAATTGTACCTGTTAAGTTGCATTTGATAATGGCTAAAGATTGAAGGCTACTACAATTGCCAATTTCAGGCGGAACACCGCCTTCGAAATCATTGAAAGACAGATCTAAAGCCACCAACTTCTTGCAATTGCTAGAACCGAAATGAAGCCTCCCTCCAAGGCTGTTGTTACTGACAAACAATTTACCAAGATTATCGAGTAGATTGAGACTTCCCGGCAAAGAACCATTTAACTTGTTCTCGTTCAAAGCCAGATATTCCAGCTTACTGCAGTTCCCAATCGACTCGGGAATGGTACCAGACAACTCGTTATGAGACAATCCCAGATCTACTAGCTCTTCCAATTCAGCAACACTTGCAGGAATCAGACCACGAAGACTATTATGATCAAGATACAGAAACGTCAAATTCTTCAAGCTACCAAAAATATCTGGAATTTCTCCAGAAAACCCATTGTTAGACAAATCCAAATACTCAAGTGAACTACAGTTTCCTAAACTGGAAGGCAATACACCAGAGAAACTGTTAACACTCAGATCCAGAGCGACCAAGCTCTTAAACTCCCCAATTTCAGAACCTAATTGGCCTGAAACCCCAGAAGAAGACAAATTAAGCGTCTCAACATTACCAGAATTATCACAAATGACACCAAACCAGTTATCACATGGAGTGGTTTCAGATGTGTTCTTCTTCCACGTCGAAGCTACTTCAAGTGGGACTTTATCAAAGTGCTCGAGAAGCGAAAGTAAAGCCAAACCATCTGAGTTTAAACAGGAGACAGAATCTGTACGGAAGTAGACAAAGAGACAACAAAGCAGAGTAATTTGGACTAACCCAAGATTCCTCATCTGAGATTAAAGCTCAATATACGTACCTAGACTGAAATTTGAAACAACACTCGTACCTCACAAACCCTGAACCCAGAATGAGAGAGAAAAACAAAAAAAAAGGAGTGAGCTTGATTTGAATTTTGAAGGGTTTGTTGAGCGGAATCGATTGCATTATATAAGAAACGATCGATGAGTTTGGAGATCATTGAAAAGAAGAACACTCAAAAAAAGAAGGCCCCTTTTTGCTTACTCGTCAGAGATAGTGAACCTATCTTTACGAATGAGCGACTTCAACGCTGTTTCGTGTTTCTTTTGGGAATTTAAATTTTATCTATTTCCCACGTTTTTAGTTAGTTTCTAATTTTCTACACACAAAACAAAAAACAAATGTCAAAACAACACTAAAAACTATTGAGAGATAAATTTTGATTTTCCCTGTTGATAATACTAAGATAGTGGAGCACTCATCAAGTCATCAGTATTAAAAAGTCTTAAACCACTTGTACAGATCTCTCTCTCATGATTATAAAATTTCATCATTTTGGGAGGATGCTATTACTCTTACTAAAACATGATAACCCGCATTCTCAAATTTATTTTTAAAGACTCAATTATCATCTTTAATTTTTTTTTTTTTAATTCATTCCACCAACATAACGCAATTATTCGATGTACACCATCACATATTATAACCATGTAATTCCTTAATTTAATTTCATTTGGGCACATGGCATTTTCAAAATATCATACTGTCCATTTCGATTTTAGGTTGGTTGGTCGCACTTTTGTAGGTCCCAAATGAATTTAATAAGAACTTATATTCATGTTGATGTTTCCATCACCAAACCCTATAAGAATTTAAGTACTAGAGTCGATTTATTTATAGTTGACAAAGAAAATGTGATTTACATCAAAGGATTTAGAGTGGTCCTTGTCCTGTCTTCTATCAGTTTTCTTACTTTTTATTTTATGTTCTTTTCTTTGGAATAATTCTTTTAAAGGATGTTGAAAAATGAACTTAACTTCAATGGATTTTCACATTGGATGACAATGAGGTTCACAAGGGCCACCTAAACCCTAAGATTAAAACCCCCAAAGGCCCAAATGCGACACTCCAATTTCAGTTTCCATTTTCGAATTACAAAATCTAAATCAAATGTTCATGTCCAACGGTTCATCCTATTAAATCTAGACCCTAAAAACACATTTCTTGGACATCAAGAAACAAGAGAAACATGACATTAGCCAAAAAAACATTACATACCATAAGAAAGCAAATCAAGAACAATGTAAAAGTACCAAGAGACTCACACTCACTCACAATGCCACAGATTCTCTACAGCTTAACCACTGGATAAACACCTTAATCCGGGTCACAGTTTTATTATCCGACACAACACTACGATTCCATCTCAAACTTTATAGATTCAGAAACACAAACTCTTCAATCGCAGACACGCCTCCAATCCTCTCGAGTGTTTTGTTGTCCGGTTCTTCATCGACTCCTATCGCCATTATAGCTTGTTTCCTCACAACTGTTCTTCCAACACTCATGAAATTCACATTCACGTTTTGTTCCCCAAGTATGTTACCAACCTGTCCAATCATTCCTGGTTGATCCACTTGCCTGCACAGTATCAGATTCCCTTCAAGGCTCACATCCACAGCAAATGATCCGACGCAAGTTAAATGCGGAACTCCGTATTTCACCTTCCCTTCGATACTTATATCTCCAGAATCAGAGACAGCACCAGCAAAATTTGACTCCACATTCAGAATCTGAACTTGGATAGAATCAACAGGGTACTCTGGTGATGAATCAACCACCATTCGTTCCTCGCTAATACGAAGACCCTTTTGCTTAGCTATGAAATCAGCATTCACCAGGTTGACATATGAATCTGAGATCGGTTCAATGATTCCCTTTGTGATCATCGCACGGAGTAGTCTAGTGTCCAAATCATCTCGGTCACGAGCTGACCGATACACAACCTTGATGGACTGTACTCCCTTACCTCCAGATGCTAACTGCACAGCTAATCTCCCAATCTTCTCAGCTAAGACAATGTAAGGAGTCAACTCAGACAAAACCTCAGGAGCCACCATTGGAGCATTGACTGCAGTAGCTGAAAGCTCTCCTTTCAATGCCCCTGCTACAGCCTCTGCTATCTCAATGGCAACACCTTCCTATAAAGATCAAGAACCATTAAATTCAAAAACTCAAAAAATATGGTGGTGTAGAGAGATGAATTAAGTAACATCAAGAAGATCAAGAAGTGATACCTGAGCTTCTTTTGTGCTAGCTCCGAGATGAGGTGTTACAGTAACATTTTCATGTTGAATTAGTTTACTGTCTTTCGACGGTGGTTCCTCACAGAACACATCTAATGCTGCCTGAGCAACGATTCCAGCATCGAGAGCTCTAACGAGCGCATCCTCATCGATAACACCGCCTCTAGCGACATTAATGAGACGAACACCTTTCTTCATCTTAGAGAAGGTTTCGTCGTTGAAGACCTTCTTCGTGGCCGGTGTTAAAGGCATGTGTAAGGAGACGAAATCGGCGGTGGAAATAGCTTGATCGAAGGAGACAAGATCGACACCGAGAGCTCTGGCTCTGTCAGCTGGCGCGTAAGGGTCGTGCGAGATAACGTTCATGCCTAAACCCTTGGCTCGTCTCGCCACCTCCGTCCCGACTTTACCGAAACCCATCACGGCCAAGGTTTTTCCGACGAGTGATACGCCGACGTACTTGCTCCTCTCCCATTTTCCTGCATATTCTCAAAATGTCTCAACTATCAAGAACGGACTCGGTATTACTCAACGGAGGAGTCCGGAGTCAGCTCAAAATGATTTTATATGGAAAATATATATATATATATATACAAATTACAAAATATACAGAAGAACTCAATTAAAAATAAATATATATATATATATATATATTGAATATTTTACTTAGAAGAAATAGTCATATTTTCCATCTCTACACTTTCTGTCTCGATCGTGTATTGATGCTGCTTTGACTGACTATTCCACCTTAACAGTACCAGAATCAAATAATTGAGTCTTATCAATTACTATAAATGATAATGCATTATTATTATTAAATGACCCACTTGTATTTTGTGTATTAAAATATCCTACAAATTGTGTATTATTGTAATTCTTCTGTTAGTCAAGTTGCTCCTACACGCCGAATCAATTTAGGGTGATTAATAAAACTATAATAAAATAATAGCAAATTCTCAAAAGTTTTAATTGCAGTTGTGGCGCGTGAAATTGAAAGAGAAATTATCAGGTAACTGAATTATTTCTAGTTTTGGGATTAACGATGCATGGTGTTGTAGATAAATTTGAATGGAATAAATTCGATATTAGAAAAAAAAAAAAAAAGAAGTTTTTAATACTAAAAAAAAAGAAGACAAGTAGACTCAAATAATAAATTTGTGTACTGTGGTTGGTGAATGATGAACGACTCAGAGGAAAGTAAAATGAATATGAGAGAGGTTACTAGTGGCCCCAAACTTTATTTTATGGGACCATATTTTACTTTCACAGGTTTTTTGTTTTGGCGTTTATTTTTCCATCTTACTTGGAGGAGTGGATGAATATATGATTAATCCATTTTTTTAACCAGAAATTATACAAACACATACGATCATGAGAGAAGAGAATAGTCACGTTTGATATTTTGTTCTACTTACGTAAACAAATTTTATTTCTACTACTAATATGACTTTTCAGTTATACAGTGACATATTGCCACTTTCTATGCTACAATTATTGCATAACTCCAACTTCTATTGAACAATAATTACAAAACTAGACCAACGCCACTAAATTGTAATAATTCAAATGGACCAATTAAGGTTCTCAAGATGACAAGATCTGATGACCAAGACGAAACAGAAAATTATTTCATAATAATTAATTATTAACGAACCACCTAATTAAAACCAATATGTTATTTGTTTTGTTCGTAGTCAAGAAATTTTGGACTTGAGTTCTCGTAACTATTCGAGACTAACACATGTTAGATTAGTTCGTGACCGGTACTCCAAACTCGTGATGAAATATATAAGCTTCAAATTAATCAAGTAAATAAATATATATCTAGCTAGGTATAAAGTGTCCATCAATGTCTTTATATCATTAAATCATAAAAAAAAATTGGCTAAATCGAGATTTGAACATACCGGCTTTAATAGAAGCGTCGGCCTGAGCGACGTTACGTGCCATAGAAGCAAGCAAAGCAATTCCATGTTCAGCAGCAGCCACCGTATTAGCTGTCGGAGCATTAACCACCAAACAGCCGTGCTCTGTCGCAGCCTGCAGATCAACATTGTCAATCCCAACTCCGGCTCTTCCGACCACTTTCAACCGCCCCTTCGCCGCCTCAAACACTTCTCTCGTCACTTTAGTTCCACTTCTTACGATCAGAGCGTCACTCTCCGCCACCTTCTTCTTCAGATCCTCCGGCGAAAGCTCGTGAGAGCAGTCAACGTCGCCGAATTCCCTGAGAAGATTCACGCCGGCTTCTCCGAGTTTCTCGGCGACGAGGATCCTAGGCTTTGGAAGCGTTGGATTATCTTGATCAGAATCAGATCCGACGGTGGAGAATTTATTATCCTCTGTTAACGTTATTTGCTCGACGGTTTTTAAGGCGGCGCTTGTCGCCGTTAGTTTGACGCTAGTTGCGTAACGGCGGCGGAGGAAGGTAGGGAGGAGGGAGAATCTAGAAGAGGGCGACGGTGACGGAGATGTCCACCGTGAGTTGACGGCTTTGACGGATGAACACGAAGATGAAATTGCCATGACTGTTTTTTTTTTTTGGGGTTTTACTCTGTTTGGTGAGTGTGTGAAGAAGGGCTAATGTGGTTATTAATAGAGAGTAATGGATAAGATTTAATTTAATCTTTTACATTGCAGTCAAATTACTAATAAGGCTACCAAAATTACATAAGATACGTTGTTGAATTGTTCGTTTGGTAAAAAAGTATATAAATGAGAAGCACATGCACCCAGAGTATATATGATATGGCGTTTTTGTCTAGGTACATCATTGTCTCGATAAAATATAGTAAACATTCATTTAAATATATCATCAATGCAGAAATGTTATGTTGAAATTAGGTGACGGATTTTCTTTTTCTATGATAGGCGTTGTAATCAAATATTTATAACACGTGAAAATATAATTGTTAATATAATTTTAACACTAAAATACATTGTCGTCTATAGTACTATATTATGGTTAATAATCATAATCATGTGCATCCCTAATAAATAAAAGAAAATAATTGACGACCAATCTTTTCTGTGATTCTCCACTAAAATGATGGAGTTTCCAAAAGCATCTTTAAACCATTACTTTATATTATTATTTTTTTGCAGGAAAAATAGATTCGAACTTTTCCATTTTTCCACTTATGAATAATATACACTTTTTTTTTGGGGTTTATTTACAAGTGTATATAAAAAAGTACATGAAAAAACAAGGGCTTGGGACGTCAAAAGGAAAACAAAAACACTTGCAAATGAACAACACATGGGAGAGAGGGAGACCACCAAATCACCCTTCCCACCAAGCTGACAACTACAACATAACGCAAATGCAAACCCAGAATACCTTAAACATTCTTCCCTTCTTGCACCCCCAATATCCTCAGTAGCTCGTCCTTCGTCTGTTTGACATTCCAAGATCAATCATAACGTGATCTCAAAATCATTGGAAAGAGTATACCTTTTTGCTCATCTTCAAAATCAAATTATCCAGTGTACTCCTTGTGGACCTGGAGAAATTGGTGAAACTACTACCAGAGAGATCATCAGGAATATAACACCTGTACCATCAATCTGAAACATTAAGAAGTTAATGAAATTTCTCATTGCTAAACAATCAAGTGTTCAATATCTGAGAAGTTAACTTCTGTTCTCCTACACAGGCCAAAATGCAGGAAAAAGTGTGAAGTAGTTTTTTTTTTATGTATAGAGGTCAGAACTAAATAAAGAGTACTGTAGAAGCAAAACATGCTCTGCAGTCTGCTCTAATATCATTGTAAAAGCATTCTCAAGGTTTTATATAAACAAAAGCATATTCCAGAGTGAGCAATTTACACAAACATTCCCATCACGTTCAGGGATTAATAGTATCAACATCTCGATAAAAGTAGATTCCAAACACTTTTTTTTTTAGGTTAGTTAATTATCCTCTGGCTTTAAGCTCAGCGAGTCTCCTGGATAAATCATCCTCCTCAACTTTTTCTTCAGTCTTGGTAGGAATGGCATGACCAGCAGGCTGAGGCAGTCCAACAGAAACTTCAAGACCGTAATCATCTGCTACTTGCTGCATCAAGCTGTTGACTTCTCCTTCTGGAGTCGACAATGAAGTAGAGCCAGCCATTGCGTTCTCCATGAACTCAGCTTGGACTTCCATGTTCACAAACTGTTTCTCAAACGAGTCCATTGTCTCTGACATCTTCTGTAAGTTGCCTGTTGCAAAGAACATATCAGAAGATGAGAACCTGAGTTGCTACAGTACAATGAATCACTCAGTCTAACGTTGTATAAGAGCATCATAATATGTAATTAAGCCCTATCTTCTTCTCCCTCTATACCAAACTTAACAAAAACAGAGCAATGCAACCGAAATTAATCACAGAACAACCAGGATACTGAGCTTTTTGTGTTTCCATGAAACAATCTCTTCCTCTCTACCAAATACACCATGCAAAATCTAGATCACCTTAATATAACCTAACACTTAACAGATATGCCCTGAACCATGGTGTTTACTACTTCAATTCAAGCTATTATAATATTTCATCAAAACCAAACCCTAATGCATGATCCCTTATACTTCAATCAGCAAAAACAACAACAAGGAGCAGACTTTTTCCATCTATACTATAATGCTACGAGCACCACAAAACCAAACAGATGGGAAAACGAAAAATGTCAGTTAAATGGATCAAAGAGAAGAGATTAATGGAAAGTTTGAAAGTGAAATACCGGTGGCAAGCGAGGATTCGAGGGATTTCACAATGTTAGTCATCGATTTGGTGATGGTGGCCATCTTGGCCTGTGTATCAAGTCGAGCTACAACAGCGTCCAAGCGAGAGGAGAGACGAAGATAGTTCATCTGCTCGCTGCGCTTGCGTATAGCGTTCTCGGCATAGATCCGAGCACCATCCATGTTACCTTTCTCAATGGCTTTCTTCACCTTGAGCTTCTCCGACTTCTCCTCTTTTTCGCACTTCCTCGCTTGCCTCTGCAGAGACTTGGACGTAAATTTCAAATCAAAGATTTGGTTCATCAGCTTGTCGGTATTACCCATATCGATCAGTTATCCAGAAATCTCTTCTTGATCAATTGGCAGAAATTAGCAGATCGCAAAATTTAGGGTTATTTCGAATTTGGGAAAGATCTCTCTCTCTCTGGTTTTAACTTTTAAATGTGGAAGCTTTGTTTAACTTCTTTCCTATATATCGAATTGGACTGACTGGTTCAATTATTCGGTTATATCCGGTTTAGGTTTTAATCTTTTAATCCGTCAGTGGTAAGTAGTTAAATTACACACTTCTTTGACTTTTTAGTTTCAATTTTGATTTATTCACCAACCAAAAATTAATAACATTATTTGGTATAAGTTATAGTAATACTTTTAAATTCGTTTGATTTGTACTGGTTCAATCGTTTTTCTACCGCTTGGGTAATCTCAAGAGTTAATTTGGACCCCTTAAAAAAAACAAAGTTGGGTTGAAAATCTCCTTACATATGGAAATTAACTAAAATATATTATGTGAGAAAACTAATTTTGTTAAGTTAAATGTTCTATACATTTTTATAATATATATTTTTTTATTATCATATTGTTTTTGCAGAAAGACAAAACAATGTACAATGGAATTCTATTTAGGATAATAATTATTTAGTACTAATGATATTTATACATTTGCTCCCATCATATAACAGTGGCAAGCGCAGCACCTCCACAACTGACCAATGATATGCGAATACATATGTCACCGTCCACTGATATTTACTATTCAAATAAATAATATCACCGCCTGTAACTTTACCGATACTTTAGAATCAGGACAAAAACATTATAGTATTAGACATTAACTTATACGATTTGTTCCTTCGTTTTGGTCTCGATGGAAAAAAACTTTTAATTCCAATTTTGTCCTTTTAGAGAGAGAAAAAGGAGAAGGCGTTTTTTTCTTCTATCGTTCCTCCATTTTCTACAGAGAGAGATATCAAAATTCCATTTTTCTAGAGAGAGAGAGAGAGAGAAATTTATTCATCGATCAAGTTGCTTAATCCATGAATAAAACTATGGAATGGAATGTGAATCAAGGGATTTGGTTATGGTGATGACGCGATCTTCGATTCGATTCGGTGATTAAGATTTTGAAGCTCAGATTTCAAGCTAGGATTTTTAATTTTTTTCTGTAGCCCTCTCTGTTGGATTATAACTCGAAAGAAAAAATGAACGGTGGTGACGACGCCTCTTCCTCCGCCGCTACTAGTGGTCCTCCTCCGTCTTTAGAGTGGAGATTTTCTCAGGTCTTCGGCGAGCGAACCGCCGGAGAAGAAGTCCAGGAAGGTAATTATTGCCTACGCCTAATAGATTGCGAATTATATTTGGGGGTGATGAGTTTGGTTCTCTTTTTTATTTTAGATCCGGAGGGTATTTGAGGAGTTAAGGGTTTGATTTGTGGTTTGGATCTGATTTGGATGATAGGGATTAGTGATTTATTCCTCTACTGCTTAGTTGGACGTTGATAGGGATAAGTTCTATGACATTTGGATTGTTGGGTATTATGATATCAGAGCATCTCCATTCCTTTAAGTGATTCTTGTGAAGTTGGATGCTCTCAGTTTTGTACAAGTTTTCAGCTGTTTTGTTAATTTGAATCATTTCATATGTTAATGATAGTTTTAAGTTGAGATTAAGAGCGTAATCTAGCTTGATGCTTTTGTCTCTTCAATGCCCATAGCCATGGATACTGTCTCCACTGGTAGAATGTTTTCTCAACTCTGAAAAACAGCTAAGAAAAGCACATGAGGAATTGTGTTGTTGAGCGAAAAGTGTGAAGTGTTATCAGTGGTCAGGCAATTTTGGTTCATGAATTTGATTTGTAATATTGAGTTGGTCTATAGCTGCTCTCTTCTGGCTGATGAGACTTCCGGGAGTACTGATGTAACTAGGTTGTCTTCAGAGGCACTTTCCATATGAGATAAATTTAATCTGCTCTCATGTTATTGTATGTAGTTTTCTTTACCGGTTTACGTTCTCTATGTTATGGAGAAGAATATACTAGCTGCATTTCAAGGTTATTTTATATTAACTCCTACAATTTAGTGGTGACTTCTGATGTAACGATTCTGTTTGTACAATTTTCTTCCGCAGTTGACATCATTTCAGCCATCGAATTTGATAAAAGTGGAGACCATCTTGCAACTGGTGACCGTGGGGGCCGAGTAGTTCTTTTTGAGAGGACGGATACTAGAGATGTGAGTTCCTTTTTTCTCTGCAAGATTTATTTCAATGGTCTTTCAAAAAATGTTTTGTGTTGTAATGCATTCTTGTGCAATGTTACTTTCCAGCATGGAGGGTCCAGGAGGGATCTTGAGCAGACAGATTACGCAGTTAGGCATCCTGAGTTTCGATATAAAACAGAATTTCAGAGTCATGAACCAGAGGTACATTATAATTTATCACCATATTTTAGTTACGAGTAATTGTGTTCCTTGTGCCACACAATAAGCTTGCTCTTCGATCTGTTTCAGTTTGACTATCTCAAGAGTTTGGAGATAGAGGAGAAAATCAACAAAATCAGATGGTGTCAGCCAGCAAATGGTGCATTGTTTCTGCTTTCCACAAACGATAAAACCATCAAATATTGGAAGGTTCGACATCTAGATGGACTTTTACATCATATGACTACAAAATATAGGCCATTTATAGCAATTCCTTTCTGTTTAAGTCAATTGCGTAATCTTGTTTCATATGCTTTATAGTGTAGTAATATATATGGCATCACGTATGAAAATGGTCTAGAAACTGTTTTTTATGCTTCCAAGACTCCATGCAAAAAAAGAGAAATAGTTTTTGTTTATTTACTCTTATAATTTGTCTCCTCACTCATTCGGGTATCAAACAGGTACAAGAGAAGAAGATCAAGAAAATTTGTGAAATGAATATTGATCCATTGAAAGCCGAAAGTTCAAGTAGCCCTCCTCAATTAGTTGCTAATGGATTACCTGCCGATAAAGCACATGGCTACCCGAGCAATGACTTTTCTTTCCCGCCAGGAGGCATTCCATCTCTGCGTTTGCCTGTGGTAGTTGTACTCGATGCAATATTTTTTTCCCTTTTTTTGGGTGTCAATTGAAGTGAGTTTTAGTTTCAGGATTCTGGAAACGAAATGCATATAGATATTAAGCCTGTATACTATATTACTGGAAATTGTGGATATTTTCATCATGTTGATGATCCTGCTACTTCAGTTGTGAAACGTAGGGAATTTACTTGTGGCCTTGTTCCTTTTGTCGTAACTAAAGCTCAGTACCAACTTAGTGTCATGCATTAGTCAATTAGTACTTTGCTTGAAATAATGGGTCTTTTTGCACATTTAGGTTACTAGCCAGGAGACCAACCTTGTGGCTAGATGCCGAAGAGTGTATGCTCATGCTCATGATTACCATATTAATTCAATCTCAAATAGCAGGTAATCGTTATCCTAAGTTTTCCCTCAGGTTATATGTTTTACTCTTGATGTTTCTTTAACACGTTTTTGCTGTCTTTCTCCTTTATCTTTCCATCTCAGGAAACAATAGTAATATCCAACATATTTTTTAGAATTTTATTTTACATGTCTATTCACGTCTGGTCGTGCTACCATTCTCTTTGACGAATCTTGTTGATCCTAAATTTCACTTGTACATAGATACCTTTCAGCATGTATCGCATTGTTTTGTTCCTTGCAATAATGTATCGTTCCCCTATTTTTTATAGCGATGGAGAAACCTTTATTTCGGCTGATGATCTGCGAGTAAATCTCTGGAATTTGGAAATCAGCAACCAGAGTTTCAATATTGTTGATGTTAAGCCCACAAACATGGAGGATTTAACTGGTATGCTATTTTCCTTATTCTTTTAGAAGTTATTTTGTATGGTTTTAACATTGATTCATATGTCAAGAACCTCCTTACTTTGAATATGTATTCTTTTCACGTTTACTGCTTGTTGAGCATGCTTCTAAATGGTACATGGTCTCTGCAGAGGTAATTACATCAGCTGAGTTTCATCCTATCCATTGTAACATGCTCGCATATAGTAGTTCAAAAGGCTCCATCCGTTTGATTGATATGCGGCAATCAGCTCTGTGTGATTCTCATACGAAATTGTAAGTTCTGTTCTCCTTAGCCTTTAATGAGCAGGTTTTGATATGTGTTTAACTCGTGTACAGTTCTAAGTAATAAGTAGGTTAATTTCCAATCTTTCTCTTATCTTGTCAGAAATGAATTGGAAGTGAAGATTATTAGGGTTAAGTTTCAGACCACTGACCATTGTTGCTTCATATCACAGATTTGAAGAACCAGAAGCACCTGGTTCAAGATCATTTTTCACAGAGATAATTGCCTCAATTTCAGATATTAAATTCTCAAAGGATGGGAGATACATACTTAGTCGCGATTACATGACGCTCAAGGTTGGAAATCATCCGGTTCCCATGTGTATAGTTTTCTGATTGTGGGCCAGTATAGGTCTATTCTTCGGTTCTTTCTGATATCTTCTGCCCTTTCTGACGGTTTCAGCTGTGGGACATAAACATGGATGCTGGTCCAGTCGCATCTTACCAGGTTCATGAACATCTGAGACCCAGGGTGAGACCTTCTTTCTGTGGCTTCTCTTATTTGATGATTCTGTCTTGGAAACTAACCACATTATGTTTCACCCGGTTGCAGCTATGCGATCTATATGAAAATGACTCCATCTTTGATAAATTTGAGTGTTGTCTGAGTGGCGATGGATTGAGGGTAGCAACAGGTTCTTACAGGTTTGCTGCTTGTCTTCTGGTCATTACTATACTTTTCTATCTTGTATAAGAGATGGAGAAATGGGCCAACTTTATTAAGCTTAATTTCCTGGTGAACCAGCAATCTATTCCGCGTATTTGGAGCGTCTCAAGGAAGTACTGAAGCTGCAACTTTGGAAGCTAGCAAAAACCCGATGAGGTAAATCAGAAAACAGAGAACATTGATAGTTAAGCTTAAGTCATAGAATTTTGTATTGATCAATTGCAAAACTTTCGCATCAATGGTCTATATTAGGAGGCAAATCCAGACACCTGCAAGACCTTCCAGATCTATTGGCAGTATGACACGCGTGGTTAGACGAGGTTAGTGGTCGTAGTAACTGCAAAACCTATTCAACTTTTACTGTTTTCTTGTGGGGTAAAAACTTGTGTTTTGGACGCAGGATCAGAGAGTCCCGGAACAGAGGCGAATGGGAACGCATATGATTTCACAACTAAGTTGCTTCATATGGCTTGGCACCCAACAGAAAACTCAATTGCTTGTGCAGCAGCCAACAGCTTGTACATGTACTATGCATGATTTGGAGAGAGAAAGAGAGAAGACAAAAACATGGAACCAGCTTGCTCCAATTTAACTTTCCCCTTTCTCCTTTTTCAGGCTCTCTCTTTCTCTCTCTTTTAACTACCAAAGTCATGATGTAACCAGAAAAGGTGTAGTAGTAACAGAGTTATGCTGTGACCAAGACCAAAGCCTGACCAGTCACTGCGACGGAGTCCACGAAAGAAGCAAAAGTAATCCTTCAGGAGTTAGAAGTTAAAATGTTGGCTTGGGAAAGAAAAGAAGAAGAGACCTTTTTTTTACCAGAAAGGTAATGTCTGAAATATCGGAACCACCCTCCTACTTAGGTTGTCTTTTTTTGGGTTGCATAAGGATAATTTTATTTTAATTTTTTTTTTAGTTTCGATTCTATTACTCGTTTTTTTTAAGAAACAGCTTATGGTGTGTGGGATTTTTTTTAGTATGAGACGATTGGGAGGGATGTGCTTCAAATTTGTTTATTGATTCTTTTGTCATATCTTCTTCTTCTTGAACACCACATATGGCTTTTGCTATTTGTCTATTTTTCAATTGTATTTTCAGACACCCCTTTTGTGATTTTTTACTTTTACCCCCAATAAAAAAGGAGCTATCTCCTCAATTCCTCATGGATTCAGTTGTAAGAGCAATTTTATCATTGACAACAGTTTGCAGTGCTTTATATAGTAAGTAACTAGAGTGTTATCATCGACTACAGTGGTTTAAATTTAAAGGATGTGATAAATATGTAAGTCCCTACCTCAAACAGGAGTGTAGAGAGCAACATACGTAATTAATTTGATTTCTGCTAAAGAAAATGAAACCATTTAACTAGTGGATGGAATGAAATGAGTCATCCCTGTTATGGATGTTCGTGGTGCTACATATCTTCAACGAACAATATAGTATATATTATATTACTTTTTTCAATATTATATTAATCATCTAAAGACATGAGGAAGAGGAATAAAAGGAACCTGTTTTTGATGCGGATCTGCTGATAACGTCTGATAGAAATATGTGTATTATTATATAGATAGAGGATTACACACACATTGTTTTGTTGTCATAGTAAGACTTGTTTGGTTAGAATACTTTTAATTGTTATTGAAGAAATCTGATTCAGATGAACACGTAGAGAACCATGTTCTACCTCCCCCGACCCTGCAGATGAATATTGAAAGATGTGGCCACGAAAGAAAAGATGATGATATCCTTAACCCCAAGAATATTCTTTTGGCTTAGATATGATTTGTCACTCACTCCCAACCTTCCTCGCTAGTGCCTTCCGATGCAATCCCCTATATATATTATGATTGTTTCAATGTATAAGGTTAATCCAACAAAGTACGAATTTTGTGGTTCTAACTTTATTGATCAAGTGTGTGACCTAATCAATAAAACATTCATATTTTCATTTTAATTTTGGAATCAATATAAGAAAAATGTAACAAATTTTACGAATTTAAACTAATTCATACAATAAACAATATATTCATTGCATATTTTTATTATTATTATTATTTTTTTGATTGTGTATAAAAAGAAAAGAATATTGAAAACGGATGAATAGGTGGAATATTCTTTTATCTCAGTCGGAATCCCGACGTTCCCGTGTGTTCTCAACTGCCTAAATCCCACTAAAAAAAACTTTTAACAAGCCAAACTAAAATAATAATACCCACAAAATAAACCAAGAGACGTCAACACCGTCAGATCAGCATACCTCTTCAATGTTCATCAGATCTAACGGTTAAAAGAACACGAATCATATCAGACTAGATTCGTATTCACCTTGAGTCTGAAGGTAAGTAGTAATATTCCAATGGCATCTTCCTAGAAAATCCCTATTGGTCTCTCTCCTCTTCACCTTCTCCCACTCGTATATATATATATATATATATATCACATTCTTCTTCTCCCCATTAATCACACAGAAATCGAAAAAAAACACCAATAGAAAATTTCTCAGATCGATCATTAATGGCTAACAAGAACAAGATTGTGATCGTCTTCGATTTCGACAAGACAATCATCGATGTAGACAGCGACAATTGGGTCGTCGATGAACTTGGCTTCACTGATTTGTTCAACCAGCTTCTTCCAACAATGCCTTGGAACTCTCTCATGGTTTGTTCATCCATCTCTAGCTAACTCCTACGTACTCTGTTTCATTTTCTCTAGGGTTTTCTCGAATCCTTATTTGGTTTTATTTACATAACAGAATCGTATGATGAAGGAGCTTCATGATCATGGTAAAACCATTGAAGAAATCAAACAAGTCCTCAGAAGAATCCCAATTCATCCTCGTGTCATCCCAGCCATCAAAGCAGCTCATGCTTTAGGGTAATTAAACATCCAACTTTAATCTTCTTCTCTGATTAAAGAAAAGACACGGTACTGAATCATCCGACATTAATTAGGTGCGAGCTGAGAATAGTGAGCGACGCGAACACGTTATTCATCGAAACGATCATTGAACATCTCGGTATTAGAGAGTTTTTCTCAGAGATCAACACAAATCCAGGACTTGTAGATGATCAAGAAAGATTAATAATCTCTCCTTACCATGACTTCACCAAATCTCCCCATGGTTGCACTCGTTGCCCTCCTAACATGTGCAAGGTACTGTTACACTAATTTCTTTATTGATTTGATTAGTTCAAATCAATAACCAATTCTGATTTTTTTTTTTTTTGAGAAAGAAAGAAAAGTGATCATGCGTGCCATTTTGTCACATCTACTTCCAGAGATTATGGGGAACTTTTTTGTGTAAAATATGTTATCTTTGATTCTGTTATGATCAACACATGTCATGTACACCTGTACATGTTGTTTCGAGTGCTAAATTAATATTTGATATATATAGGGTTTGATAATTGAGAGGATTCAAGCTTCTCTAACTAAAGAAGGGAAGAAAATGAAGATGATCTATCTTGGAGATGGTGCTGGTGATTACTGTCCGAGTCTTGGACTCAAAGCTGAAGATTACATGATGCCGAGGAAGAATTTCCCGGTTTGGGATTTGATTAGTCAAAATCCCATGTTGCTTAAGGCTACGGTTAGAGATTGGACCGACGGAGAAGCTATGGAGAGGATATTAATGGAAATAATCAACGAGATTATATCATTAGAGGATGAAGAAGAGAAGGAGAAGATGTTGTTGAGCTCTGATAATTCCAAGATATCTGTTGGGATTGTTCATGAACCTATGGTGCCTCTTGCTCTTCAAGTTCCTCTAAATTTGGTTAAGTGATTGATGCAAAGAACAAGGATGCTTAAAGTTGAATGGTTCATGCACGTATACATGAATTATTTTGGATTCTTATTGTAAGAGATTTCCTTCGGAAGCCTAACGGGCCTTACTTACGAAAGCTTAATGAGCTCATTTATTGTTTTAACTTGTGTTTTTCAATAGTGGAATATCGTAACATTACTATGATCCAGTGGTCCAATAGTGAAAACTGGTATACAATGGTACACCAACAATGAAATAAAGAACCCAACAACACATTGATTTGATTTGGAAAGCATCAAGACTTCACAGACTTTTGATGCTATTTTTTTATACGAATCCTGTTCCCATCAGCTTTGCTGTTTCCAGAATCTGCATCTTCATATATGGTTTTAGTCTTTTAGAACAGTGAAATGCTATGCCACCTCGCCTATTTAGAACTGCAGGACACTATGTTTAGCTCTATACTAAACCAAACCAAAGTTGAATTTACCCGGCTAGAGAGAGAAAAAAAAAATTACCCGGCTTAAATTCAAGTTTTCACAACTATCAAATCAACCTAGTTACCTAGGCTAAGCTAAGGTTACATAGAAAACAGATAGATCTTGACGAATATTCAGTATAGAGTACGAATGTTTTGTTGTTTAATTATACCCTTATTTTTATCCTTTAACATCATACCCATTTCTATTACGTACTTAATTATAGTTTTGTTGGGTTTTACGATTCCATGATATAATATTTAGTCATCATAACGTAGAAACACGTAAATGCTAAAAAAACAATCATGGTTATAATATTTAGTTTTCATAACGTTGAATCAAACCTAAACGCAAATAAACAATCGTACACTACAAGAAAACATTTAAAATGCGAAATAGTCTAACAAATGACGATAATTTTCTTAGGGGTTTAAAAGACTGGTTTCTTCGTTGTTTTGGTACAAATCTTCAGTTTTCCTAACAGCTGCGTGAGACAACACAGCCGCCGTACCGGCCACGATGGCCACCGCGATATTGAGCTTAGCGTCGGTTAAGAAAAGGATCGAGAGAGTGAGAACGGACATGACGAGAAGTACGAGACGGTGGTCGATCTCGCGGTCGAACACAGCGAGCGGTTCATCACGGAGGAAGTAGAGGAAGAGCCACGCGCCGAGTAGGGCGAGTAGGAGTAGGAGGGAGAATGGATTCCAAATGAGACTGAGGAATACGGAGAAGAGGACGACTATGGTGTAATTGGTCTGAAAATAGACGGTGTTGACTCTGATTCTGGTGATCACGGTGGCTAGTTTGCGGGGGAAGTTGAAGGAACGGAGGTCGAGCATTTGCTTCCAAGGGCGGCGCATGGCGAGGCCGGATCTTACGTTGTTTTGGTTATTGCCGCGGGTGATGTACTCGAGTTTGGGGGCTAAGTCGTTAGGCGACGTCGGATTGGTGCCGTATGTTGTCATATTGTTTTTTTTTCTCTTTTGTGATATGGGAGAGATATTATTTTGCTGCAAGTGTGATGTGTTGTGATATGTGAAGAGCTGTACAACTGAGAGGTTTTATAAAGTCTTGTATTTCTATTTTAAAAAAAATTTGAGCATCTTGTATATATGTATATAAAAAAAAGTGAAATATGGGAGTACATTAAAAATAGCTATGATATGGGACACACTAATAACACACCAACTGTGAAACCAATTGTTCGAACACATCCACTTGAGTCATGCTGACTATTCATTCTGATGAGATCGGCCAAATTATTCTACATAACCTTTCATTTCCAAACATAATTTGTTTCATTTCTTTGCACTCGTTTTAATTTTTATATTATGTAATTTGCAAACTGATTTGTTATTACGGTCAACATGTTATCGCCATTTTCGTTTACCATTTGTAAATTGTATTGAATTAGCTTGCTAATCGTGATTGATGTTCTTTTGTATAAGATAAAAGGTTAGGAAAAAATAATATGAAAATAAGTGTGTCAAGTTACAAAACGACAAGGTGAAAGGTGCCACGGGAGCAAGAACAGGTCACGTTAGCATTGTCTCAATTTAAAAGTGAAAAGAGGTGACACCCAAATGAGAAGGTGCCAGATGGGGACTGTAATAACAAGAGAACGAGGAGAAAACTGCAAAAGTCATGAAAGGCCAGACCAGAAAGAGATGAGACTTGCCGAGTTATTTTCCTTGCATTATTGAACAATGAACAATTGAACATGGCTCGTTTAACTTGGAAATCTTGAATTCTGCGAGTTTTTATTATTAAACAATAAACAGTCGAATTGTTGTAAAAAAAAAAACAGTCGAATATGATGATGATAGTATGATAATAATGATCGTCTAATGATAGTGATAGTACTGTGATGATGGTATAACGATCGATGACAATGATATAATTATGATGTATGGTGTAATGGTGGTATTGAATATATGATGATACAATCATAAATTGATTATAACTGATGATGATACGGTTAAAATACTTATTAATTATTTAGTTATATGTTAGAAATTAGTATTTAACCCTTGAATGGTAGTAGTTTTGAAGTGAGTTTTTGGTTTTTGTTTTCAAAAACCTCATTTAATTTTCAGTTAAGGTTATAGGAATTTAGATTATTCTAAAAATTAGTAAAATAATTCTTGCTTAACGTTTTATCCCCTATATATTATTTAGGGAGTACATTTATAAATAAACATTACAAAATATTAATAATTACATCACATTGCCATTACATCTAAGAACAAATTTTATTAAAATCTCTCTTTAAGGGTATTTTAATCAATTAATTAAATATTAAATTAATTATTTATAATTTTCGTTTTAAATAATTTATTTATTTTTTTTTTTTTTAAAAAGTTAAAAATAGATTTTGAGAAGATTTTGTTGATTTAATTAAACACACTAATTAAATTAAATTAAATTAAATGTTGATTTAGTTTTACCAAAATAAGAGATTTGATATAGATTGTGATTTTTTTGAAAATTTTAAGGAAGATTTTAAACCGATTTAATTCTGTTTTTAGGTGCTATCAAAGATTCGATATTATAAAAATTGATATTGTAATTTTCAAAAAGTTTTGGAAGAATTACAATTTTCTAATATCCTGATTTTACAATTTATAGGTATTTTTATAGCACGGGATATATCCTAGTTTTATTTTAAAACTATATTCAACTATACTTTAGATATTAAAAACATAAAAATAACTAAAAAAATAACATCTCAAACTATAAACAGAAAATTGTAAATCATTCAAAACCTCAATTAGATTAGAATGGATTGCCACCTAATGAGCGGTTTTTTCCACACCTGGACGCCCAAAATCTGATACGATATGGGTTGGGCTTTATTGGGCCTAGGCTGGACCATTATTATTCAAGGTTTTTTACACTAAACGCTTTCTTTTTTTAAAGTTTTCCATCTCTTCTTCCTTTCTTCTCTATTTCAATCGATAAATCAAAATCCAGTTCAGTTCAGGGTTTTACTCAATAAACCCTAAACCCCTTCGAATTGAAAAGAGCGGCTTAACATCTCCCGTAAACTCTTTGTCTGCCAGAGATGGCTCCAAACTCTGCTAAAGTGCTGAAGAGGCACAAGTCACAAGAGAAATTTGATAAGAAACGGGATACGAAGAAGCACAAACGTGTTGAAAAGGAGCTTGTTTCCAATCCTTCAATAGAGGATCTAGGTTTGTTAGCTCTCTTGGTTGTTTCTCTGCAAGTGATTTAAAATAAGTGGTATTGAAATTTAATAACTCGTTTTGGGTATTTGTATCGTTAGATTCACCTGAAGAAGAAGACTCCATTGAGACTGAATCGAAAGCAATGGTTTACAGAGAACCGACACAGTACGAAAATTTGCTGGCATCTCTCGGTTCATCTAACAAGGTTGTTGCTGATATGAACAAAAGAAGGTACTTTTATTATGCCGTTTGTTTTAATAAATTCCTACAGTTATATGCCATTGCTTCATCTGAACTGGTAGGCTGAACAGTGTAATAGCATTTAACATTCTTGTTCCTCTGTGGAACTATTATGTCCTTTACTCTTAATTTTTTTTCTTTTAATATTTATAGATTATATGCGATAAGTTTCTTGGCATAGATTGTATATTTATTGGTTGCGAGGGAGATATTGAATCTCCAAATGTTTTAACAGGCAGAGAGAGGAGGAGGGTAAAAGCGATACAGAAGGAGACGAGGACGATGAAGATGAGGAAGAGGAGGAAAACAGTGGGCCTGAGGATTTAAGCTCTACTGATGGAGAGGATGATGAGATTCAAGGTAAGTTTGTCCTTATCTAGTATTAAGATAATTTGTAGTTTCTATCACGCTGAGACTTCACATACTCCTGTAAACTTGATTATTGTTTCAACTCATTTGTAGTTACTCATCTCTGGCCTATTGGTTCTTAAGTTTTCTTACAATAGTTGCATATTTGTTCAGCGTTTTGATTTCAACTATGCTTCTCTTTGTCTTTCTTAAAGGGGATGATCAGGAAACTCTTGGAGGTCTTTCTGAGGACATTACGCAGGAAAACAATGATAATCAGAGCGAGGAAGAAGATTCTGACGACTGTGAAACGGATGAGGAGCATGAGTTGAGTACCAATGGCCAATCCTTTGTAGATGCTTCTTCATCTTTTAGGTAAGTTCAATTCAGATGGTTGTTTCTGTAAAAGTTTGTTTACAGTTTGACGTGCTTGTTAATCCACTACATTTTTTATCCATACATTTGTTGTTCAGTGCATTTAGTGAGCACCTTAACCACAAATTATCTAGTGAAGAAGTAGAAACTTTACCAAAAGGCAAGTGGAAGTTTAAATGGGAATCACCTGCCTTTGACATGCCAAATTGCAGATGGAAAGGAACGCGTGAAAATTTCCTTGATGTATGTGTTCTATAAAACCTTCGCCACAGAAAAAAATATTGTTGCAAAATCTGCCTCCAAACCTAATAGTTCCCAGTAGCACTAAATTTTTAATTTTGCAGGGTATTCAGAGTGATGCAACTTACGGCCTCAAGCCTAAGTTATTTAAGCACTGGCTTCAATTATACAAAAAGTCTGGAGGCAAAGATTTGGACTCATCTAAGAGGAGAAAATTCTTCTCCATTTGTACGTATTAGATTCTGGGAATCATTTATTTCTGGATTCTTTTATACTTTATATCGTTCTTGTTTCTTTTATGGCTCTATCGCTGATTATTGTATTTGATTTTGTAGGCAACAGCTATCTGGATATATTACATTCTAACAAGAAACCCTTTTACAATAGAGGCTCTGAAGAAGACTCAAGTGCCATGGACGCATACCTTATGCATTCCGTGCGTGCACACTTGTATTCCTTTTTTCTGAGATAATTTATGAGGTTTTCATTCGACTTGGCATTTCTTCAGGATTTATTGAAGTCAGTTTGTCTTATGCAGTTGAATCACATCTTTAAAACTAGAGATCTTGTAAAGAAGAATGAAAGTAAAATTGCCAAGCAACGAGAGACCTCTGAAGAGGAAATTCTCTCTGACGATGGATTTCTGGACCAAGGATTTACTCGTCCAAAGGTGACCCCTTCTGCTTTTCTTCTGCAAATATTGATGCGTTTAATTTGTTGTTGCTCGCATGTGACAATTGGTCTTTCGTTTTTTGTAAATACCAGGTACTGATTTTATTACCATTGAGGAGCATCGCCTTTCGTGTTGTTAAGAGGCTCATACAACTAACTCCAGAATCTCAAAGGGTATATAAATTTATATAATTCTGTCATCAATTTTTCAATTGGCATCTGCTTTGTGACTGTTGCCTTTACTCAACATCTCGTGGATGAGCAAATTCTCTAACTTGATTATGACCAAATGATTTAGGAAGAATTGTGTGTCTATGTGTTTTTTTTTCTTCCGGCATATGGGGTGAATGTAGAGTTTTCTGCATTGATATTGTCTATGTTGCTGATAATGTCTTGAGTTGCCTATGCTCTTTTCAATATCATTCATTGGTTTCAGGTTAATGTAGAACACCTTGACCGGTTTAATGATGAGTTTGGATGTGAAGAGGGTACTGTTGACGGTGATGAGGAAAAGAACACATCAAAAAATGGAAACTCAATAACACAAAAGTCTTCAAAACCTTCTGATTGGCAAGCCCTTTTTGGTACGAGTAACAACGATGATGAGTTTATGTTAGGCATTAAGCATACAAGGTTATCTTTAGCCTACATCCTCTTTTAAGTTGCAGTGCATGCTTTCTGTTTGTATATAATTTGGTCGTTGTGCTGAGACTTGAATCCTCGTATCAATTCCAGGAAGAGCATTAGGCTGTATGGTGATTTCTATTCCTCAGACATTATTATTGCTTCCCCTCTCAAGTTACATATGGTAGGTAGCCTTATCTATCCTTTCTTAAGATGATTCAGTTATGTAACTTCTTCATTTAACCTCTTATCAATTTCACTCTTGTTAGGCCATTGGTCAAGCAGAAGAAAATAAGGAACGAGATGTTGATTATCTTTCCTCCATAGAGGTACTTTTGTTTATCATTGCTGGCAGAAGATATATTTAATAGATAGCAGACGTTGATGCCAATAATGTTCAGTTACATTAGTCTGCTATTACTTTATCTCTTAAACCTGGTCTATTGCTGCATGTATTTGCAAAGATCTGAAGCTGTATTCTGCATCTCCGTATTAAACTTACTAATATTTCTTTCATTGACATGTGGATAGGTTTTGGTTATCGATCATGCAGACATAATATCTTTGCAGGTAGGTTGTGGGGTGAGTTTATAAAGTTTTCAAAGATGGAATATCATGCCTCCATTTCTTATGTTCTTTATTATTATGTTTCAGAATTGGTCGTTCCTCGCTACAGTCGTTGACCACTTAAATAGATTGCCATCAAAACAACATGGTACCAATGTCATGCGAATTCGGCCGTTGTACGAAGTTCTCCTGACTTCAAGTTCTTTTCTCTAATATGTTTTATGTGTCCAACAGCCCATCTATGTCAGAATTTCTTAATAAATCTTCTTGTGTGTTCAGGTATCTGGATGGACATGCACGGTTCTATCGGCAGTCAATAATTCTAAGTTCTTATTTAACTCCAGGTGTTGATCTGCTCACTTGTTTTCACCTATGGTTAAATTCCATTTGTTCTTCGTTTTTCCTATATTTCCATAACCCTTATTTATGGTGGAGTTTCCAAACTCGTACTAACCCAAGTAATATTTCGTTTCAGAGATCAGTTCTCTATTCACTCGCCATTGCTTTAACTATAAAGGAAAGGTGGGCATTCGTTTTTCAGCACATTATCCATATATCTTACTTGTATTTCAGGTGTCTTAATGTTGTGAGGGGATTAGATGATTGATCGGATGGCTAGGCTAAAGATTATTACTGTGATTTGAATTGAACTATGATATGTTCCCCATACCAAGATTGTAGATTTTAATTAACTATTCTTTCATTTTTAGTTTTGAATTAAAATTGTCCCATAATGCTTTTGGTTGAATCTATGCAGATGAAGCTGGCGTGTGAATACAAGGGTGTTCTTCAGAAAGTGCTGCTCCCTGTCCGTCAGGTATAAAAACTTATCTTGCTTAGACAGTAAAAGTTCTAGACATCTTATCTCTCTGTGTGTGTTGCAGATTTATGAAAGATTTGATGCAGACTCCATAACCCAAGTCGACGATGCACGTCTTGAACATTTTACCAAAAAGGTCTATTTTTTAATTTGTTTTGTGGCTTTGCTTATGTAGTAACTAGATTTTCATGAAAAAAATATTTGAAGGATGATATTTTGCATTGTTGCGTTTCTTTGTTCGTATACCATTGTAAGTAGGGTCATTGCACATATTACACTTTTTAATTTATGTTTAATGCTAAACACAAAATTTACTGATTCCATTCTTCTTTTGATTACAGATTTTCCCAAAGATTAAAGATTCTGTTCAGGTACTCCCATCATTCCAAGGCTGAACTATTTTGTTACCCATACTTTAAGTTGCCATAAGACACACAGAATGGTCAACAACAAAGTTGGTCAGAATAAAGACCTTATTGTTATCACGTAAATTTGGGAGCTTGATTGTTGTATTCTAATCATGCTTGTAGGGAGGAGTAATGATCTTTATCCATTCTTACTTCGAGTTTGTCAGGCTTAGAAACTTTTTGAAGTCGCAGAATGCCTCTTTCTGTCTTCTTGGAGAGTGAGACCATTTTTTCCTGTTTTGAAGTTGCTGCTTCACTGTTATCTGGATTTCTTTCATTGGATGGTAGTTAATCGTGACTGTCGGTTTTCAGATATGCAAAAAATGCAGATATATCCCGTGCACGAGAACGGTTTTTTGTAGGGAGCCGAAAGATCATGCTTTACACTGAGAGAGCATACTTTTATCGGAGATACAAGGTTTTTTTTTTTCCTTAAAATCATCTTCGATCTTTTTTAGGTTCTATGATGAAATTAGTATTCTGACCAATTTGGCTGATGTGATGTATGATGATGTTGGTTTCTCGGGTTTCAGATCCGTGGTATAAAGAACTTAATCTTATATTCTCTTCCAGAGCGGAAAGAGTTTTACCCTCAGGTAGTATGTTAATTGAATTAATGCGACCCAACTCTTATCAGGAGAAAGACAGTTGGATCTCATCATTCTAGTTTTATTTGCAGATAATGAATATGCTTGAAGAAGGATCACATGACATGATGTCCACTGCACTTTTTTCTCGTTTTGATCTGCTCCAGGTAGTTACATAACTCATTTTCAATCTCCTGATGGTTCCTCAGATATACACAATTAGATCAGTTGTAATGGAAAGTTTAACTCCATTCGAACTAGGTACAAAGAGTAATGATATATATATAAGTTGTAATGGAAAGTTTTCTTATGTGGACCAATGTGATGTTATTTGCAGCTGGAAAGGATCGTTGGCTCTGCCTCCGCAAAGAGAATGATCACTTCTGAGAAGAACATCTTTGCTTTCTGTTAAGAAACAAATAGTTGCAATCTATCTATTTTGGTGATCTTAATCGCCCAGTTTTTATTCTACCAATTTCTTTGTTCAGACATACATTAACCGGTTCAAACCGAATTAAATGAAACTCAAATTTAGAGAACAAATTAATTTAGTTTCATTATCTTAAATACAAAAAAACCTTAACTCAAATAGATCCGGTCCATCACATTCAGTTTTCAATTACATTTTATATTTTATTAACTTCAGGATCCAAAACCAAATGTCAAACTTGAAAAGAAATTCAATTAATCAAGCATTAAACAATGAATCAACCTTAAGACATTGATATCATATAACACTCAAAATCCCTAGTTGCTGAAAACTCTATTCAGATTCATCAGGCCTGAAAGGTTTATTATGATTTTGGCAAAAGAATGGATAGGATCAATGGTCTAGCAGGTGAAATTATTTGCCATATTCTATCTTTCCTTGCGATAGCAGAGTCTGCTTTTTAACATTTGTACTTCTCAAAGCGATGGCGTAATCTGTTTGCCTTGACACGAATTTTTTCATTTAGAGGATGATCTTGAAGTGGGTTGTTGGACAAAGTTTCATCGATTTTGTGGATAAGAGTATTGGTTGTGTCAGACAATTCCCCTAATTTAGAAAATCTCAATAAAATGTCGAAAGAGTATCGACTCGGTTCATGTCACACGCTGGATGATTGACGTGCTGGAACGTGGTGTCTTAAATCTTGATATATAGACGTAATGGGTCATGAAGATGCGATTTTAGTGCCTCTTGAGATGTTCACTTGCAAGAAAATGGATGAGCTGAAACTAGCAACAGGATTTGATGCTATGATTATTGAGAATGTTTAGCAATCCAGGTGATCAGCAACCTGTTTCCTTTATTACAACTGATTGAAAATTCTACAAATGGTAATATTTTTCCAATACTTCAAAAAATCTCCAAATCTACAGATTCTCGTCATAAAGGTATAACTGAAACCCCGGAAGTATACTGGAAAACTCAAATCTCTAATCGTCCCTCTTGTATATGTAAACGAGAATATGGATCGTCATGTCCTGTGAAATATGGAAGATAAACGAGTATGGAAGAAAAAGTGGAGAGACTAAAGAAACTACATGTCTCGACCTTGTCAAAGTTCATGCTTGCGCAATAAACGACAAGGAAGAGTCTCGAATCACCAAAGATCTGCTAATGGTTCCTAGATCGTCGAATTGCAATATCCAGATCAAGTTTGTGAGAAAACTAAGTAATGCATGTTAAACAAACTTTGTTATCTTTAAATCAGTTGGAACATAGATAAATCTGTTTGTTTCCTAGTGTTTTATCTTCGTTTGAAAAAAAAAAGACAATGATAACGAGACTCAGAAAGTGCAGTGATCCTTTAAGACTTGCCTCGCGAGATCAAACGCTCCACTGTGCTTATAGATCAAATGCAGATTGTGTGCAGCTTCTTTGCGTAGGTCACAATTCACAGGCTTCCGCTCTTCCGCAACATTCGGATCCTCGTTAGGAAGTTTCGGCATCGGGTATTCTTTCTCGTAAATCGCTAAAACCTTCTCGTAGTATGAAACTGCAAGAGTCACTAGTCCTATGTGCTGATACGCTCGAGCAACATTATACAATGCCTCCTGACTGTTACAGCAGATTCTGAGATTGTTGTACAGAAATGCAAAGCCTTGAGCTAGACACTCATGTCGGTTTTTGAGTCGAAAACCAAGGGCTAAGTTGATTAACGCAGCTCCTGAAAAGTAAGAAAGAGAGGTGAACCTTTAATTTAACTAATTTTGGAAATTTGGGAAAGTGAAAGAGAACAATATGAATACATACGTACCCACACAGAGGTTAATTAAAGGACTATCAGGCATTAGTTTATATGCTTCAAGGTATTCTCTTGCAGCATCTTGATGTCGGCTTGTCACGGTGAAGTGATGACCAGCAATTAGAATGGGCGGTACGCAATCTCTGTACTTACTCCTTAGGTGATGCATGAACTTAGCTTCAGTCGATGCTCTTTTCCCTAATCTGCACACAATAATATGATATTCATACTGTAAAGTCGTAAACAAAATATGCTTACAATACTTTCCAAGTGAAATGCCGCTCTCTACCTTGATATGACTCTGTAATAGCAGTTCCAGGCATTCAAACGATATGGATGTTGCTGAATGACAGATCTTACACAGTCAAACCACTGCTTTGGATCCATTGTATCGCATGATATTTCTGTAAATATTAAAAGAAGAAAGGGGTGTTAACCACAGGTATAAACCCAGCTGGAAGATCTAGCAGACGATGATTTATCAAGGTTGCGTTAGGTAATCACTAGCTCCAAGTGACTGAAGCTCCTTTTTTTTCTCAACAGGCAGCATTTTAGCATCCAATCTCCGAGCGAGATTAACTATCTCCAGAGCTTCCCAATATCTTTGCAGGGATGCCAATGCTTTGCACAACTACAAGACAGGTAACTTTAGAAGTCATGAAAAAACATAAAGCAAGATGGTATCAAGGAAGTTATACGGTCATAAGCAAGAAAAAACGTTCGTAAAAGCAACGATATTCAATATACTACATAATGGTAAAAGAGAACAGTTAATTACATCCACGAAAAGACGGTGATACTCTTCATCCTTGATAGCTTCTTCCTGAGTAGAAAAGTCAAAGGATAAACCCAGTCAATATAAAAGGCAAAAACATTTTAATTATTTCAAACAAAGAGGACAGAATCGGCATAATGGTATACAAACCAACAAAAAAAACAGTCCAGGCTGTCACCCACAATATGTAACCAAATTTGGGTAGGTTGAAACACAAAAGTCTTCTGGTACAAGTTTTTATCAGCTAACAGGGGAAGGTGAAACTGTATGCACATTGATAGATACCTCAGATTCACTATCTTCGTTATGAGCTTTAATCGCAGCTCGTTCTCTAATTCTTCTTGTTTCATTTAATGTTGCCCTGATTTTGCGCCACTTTTTTGGTCCGCCTCTCAACCTTGCTCCACATGTTCCGGAACAAAAGTTAATAATAATGTGCAGACAGGAATGACAAGGCTTAAAGATTATGGTGGATATATGTTATACTTACTGGGAAGCTTGAGCATCTCTAGGGCGTCGGCGTTTTTTGTTTCTTTGATGCTCTGAAAGAACCAATCGTTTTCTTTTCCCCTTGACCTAAGTTTTAAAACAGGCCGATTGCAAATACAGAGTAAGGCCAGCATACAACATAATTTTTAAGAAACGACATTTCGCTGTTGTTAAATGAAAAAACCCTAACAAAAAGCTAGATGTTCAGATGGGTCCAAGTAGCTTTTCTTCAGGCAGCAGTAGTTATTTATGTTCGCAATTTATTGGCATGTTTATTATATGAGAACGCATTCCAAACCACTTAGATATAGAGATATTACCGTCCGCCGCCAAACCCACTTAAGAACCAACTGCAGTGCTGTATTGGCGAAGTCCTCAAGCATTCCCTCTGAATGATAGATCTGACAAAGATTCATCCTGATCTTTCTGTTTTTCCACCATGCCTTCAGTTTAGCAGTATCAGGATCTACACATAGAGAAAAGAACCGTAGTTAGCAATCTTATAACATATGGCTTAACACAGCAACACAATTGGATGCAAATAGCATAACTAACATTTGGAAGAAAAAAGCAGAGGGAAAATTCGACACTGAAAAAGTAACACAATCATTACTTGTCACAAAATTTTGCATCAAAGCTGTCAAAGTGCTGTTTAATAAAGTATTGTACCATGAGGACCAAATCTTAGGTAAATATGCACTTGCTCAGACAGTACGGGCAGAAAAGAGAACAAATTTCTCTACTGACCTGGATTTTCCGGAGGAGAAAGCACTAATACAGCTTCATCTCGTTTGCCATCTTCCAGGAGGAGTGAAGCCAGAATTATGCGAGCATCAACCGTATCTCTGAGTTCGTTCAGAGCTGAGGGAAATTTCAGTTAGCAACAAATCGAATAGAAACTAATGAGAAACCACAAAGACTATAGACGCATACCATTTTCATTTTGCAAGACATAGAAATCATAAAAGATTGGGGTTTGAGACCTCATAACATCCCATGCAATTAACTATGGACAGAACATAGTGAAATTGTTCAATTTTCAATCGTTCTACTCTTGAAACAAGAGGACTAAAGATAGAACATAAGCATCTATGAGCTCTTTCATTCTAGAAGAACACATATACACAACAACTAAATCAACCTCTTACTCAATGAAAATATAAAAGTACCTTTGTAATAGAAAACGATGGCTTGTTCTCGTTCTGCCAATGACATATAACAGCGAGCAATTTTCAAAAACAAATAACCATTCTACAAGGAAAACCACAATACTAGTTATCCAAAGGGTGAAGCAAAAGTTGTAATAGAGGAAACAGTGGAGCAGAACTGGTGATCTCCTTACATTCACAGGTTCACTGATTGCTTCTAAATAGTATTTGAGAGCAGAGTGAAAATTCCCAATGTTTGTTAGCTCATCAGCCAAATTGGTAATGAGCTCTGGATGATCAGATACAGCCTCCTGTGGTAGAATACTCAACACAATCTGCAGATCAGGGAAGCAACGTCATTCACAAGAATAGGTACATAACATCTGACAGCAACAAAGTAAATTATATAGGAAGGTACAAAATCACACAAACAGACATCGAACAGACTGCAAATCACATTAAAAGTTATAGCATAAGAGAACTGACATAGTTCATATGGTGGAAAGATGTGAAACATGGAATTTGAGAAGGATACAAAGTACCGATAAATGATAAGGACCTATTGCAAAGATTATTATGCCTTGGTGAGTCCTCATTCTCTCCTTTTTTTTTTTGTCAATCCTCAGGTTTCAGACAAAACAAGGATTGAAACTCTGGGTCATTAAAAGCAGAATATATGGGTTCCAGGCAACCCAAAATTTGGGGAATGAGATGGCTTATAGATCTATTACAAGAATTAGAATAGGGTAGAGCTTTAAAGCAATCACTGAGATAAACGATTAGCAGTTTTATAATATAGATATACAAACCTCTGCCTGCTCCATTTCTTCAAGGTGAACATAACAGATGGCTTGTCTGATTTTCAAGCTGGAAGACAGTTCTTTTCCTACATTGTAAATCTGGCGCACATCGTGAATATACTTAAGAGCTCTATCATGCGCATTAATTTGCATGAAAACAGAAGCCAGTAAATCCAAGATATCGTGCCCCACTTCAGATGAATGGGATTTGATATGATCCTCTAAGATGCTTGCTGCTCGTTCACCCTCACCGGATTTAAGGAAATACTGAAAAGATCAAATATGAAAATAAGTTCATAAAATCGGTATAACCAGTTGTTTTTTTTCTTTTTTTTCTTTTCTGGCTACAGAAACCACATCACAGGGATTAACAATTAGAAGAAATTTCTAGTCATTCAGCGTATACCTCTATCCCCCACTTGAGTGCTTCAATTCTATCAGGACACCGACGAAATATTTGCTCATAGGTTTCAGCAGCTTCTCTATATTTTCCAGCATTTAGGCAGAGATCTGCATATTCATATTTCAAAGGGATATCATCTGGATCAGCTTGTATTGCTTTGGACGCATAACTCCGTGCTGCCGACATGTCCTCTTGTTCCCTGAAATCAATCATTTTTGTTATGTAGCTTGCCACAATCAAAAAGATTCTAAATCGGAAAGAAAAACAGGTTCCCCTTCCCCCACCACCACCAGTCACTTTCTTTCTATATTCCTTCTCTTCCTTCTACTCATCTTCCCTAAGGATGTATATGAGCTGAGGTTAACAATGTCTACTTAATCAATTGCAGGCCCTACAATCTTTGATTAGGTCCTACTGTCAAAAAATTATAGTGACATCTAGATAGCCATTCTTGACAAGCATATAGTAGTAACAGAAAAATAATTAGCGTTTGACATTTCTGCTGTACAAGATGATGCAAATGAAGACTGGCTTGAACAGAGAGAACTTACTTGAACCTCTCATAAAGCAACTTCCAAAAAGGTGATTTTGAACCTTTGATATTTGCAGCAATCTTTAATGCTTCTGTAGAAGATGATTCGGTCCTACCAAGTTGCTCGGAAACACGTGAAAGGTAATAATATGCTATATCGAAGGCTGGTGCTTGCTTAATAACTTCTAATAAAATAGGTAAAGCCTGGAAGAAAGTAAATCCACATAAATCTGGATCAGTCCCTAATTTAAAAGATATATATACACACACACACTATTTAAGAAAAAGCAGTATTTTCAAATATGTAATAGTCAAACCATATTGTGGTAGAGAAGGATCAGATTATTTTTTCAGGAAATTTTGAAGCTCGGTTTTCTCTCTATAAGCATGATACCAACAGAAAATAAACACTCCACCTGGATTACCTCAATGTCACGGCCATGTGCATGAAGAAAAAGAGCCTCCCTAAACCTCTTTAGAATGTCAGGTGCAACTTCTTTCTTTGACCCAAGTCTTCTACCCTTTTTTTTATGCTGCATAAATATAGAAGTATAATTTAACAAGAAGTGGCAGGATATGCAGAATTGCCAGCTTGATATAAATACACTTGGCCCATCCTATAATTTCGTTGGAGTGTAGCAAGGTAGAATATAGAAGTGAAGTATAAAATATATTACGTACCAACAGCGGAAACAAGGGAAATTCATGCTTCTAATTTCAATGTGGTTCGAGAAGAAACATACAATTCAAGTGTTGTTTAAGAGCTAATGCCTAATAATTGACAAATGGTAATAGTTATTGCTGTCAAGAGATGGATTCAAGAGACAATGTAATACAAGTTACGTGTGACATAAAAATAGTAGCTATCCTAGGAAAACACACCTTCCTGGATTTCCGTCGGCGACCAGAAGACAAAAATTCCATGAATCCCTCCACGCCTGAGGTGCTATTCGAGATGTTAATAACATCACTGTCACATTTACAAACAAATAACCAGCTCAAAAGAATGTAGGGTAACAAGTACAACAAATCCATCTAAAAGTTCTTGAATGGGATATTCGAAGAAAATTCGCAATTATAAAGCTGAATAAAACTTATGGGTATGCATATTCGCTCTTCAAGTTGACCAAAGAGTGCGTTTTGAATCTGAGGCATTCTCACGCAAGAAGGTTAAGTAACAAAGACACATTGAGAGAAACAATTACTTCATTGAATTGCACAATCTCAGAATCATTGATTTCACATAGTCAAATTCAACTGGCTCAAATCTTATTGTCAATGCATCTTGAAACATTGTACCCAAATTAATAAACAAAAGGATAGAAAGAAAGTAACCGTTGAGAATCAGCAAGTGCTTTGCGTTTCCTCTCAGCCAGAGCTTCGTATTCAAATGTGCTAGGAATTTCACTTCCAGTTTGAAATTCATCTCCTTCTTCTGAATCATCTCCCTCAACATCATCATCTACCAGACCTTCTTCATCACTGTTTACGTCTTCTTCATTATAGTTATCATCACTACAATCACCACAAAGAACTTCCTTCTCACTTTCTATATTGCTTGGACCCTCTTCTAACTCACAAAACAAGTTTCCCACATCTCCTTCCACCACACCCTTTCCCTTATCTTCCATCCTTTTAAAAAGAGAAGAATAAACAAAACAAAAAATCTCTTTTGGACTTTACTTCCCTCGAACTTCACTATCTACAAAAAAAATTCACAAACAACGAATCAAAAAATTGAGATGATATCTACAGGAAGCTACAAATCTGCATCATCCGTCAATTTCCTCGACGAAACTGACGGAGATGCTGACGCCAGCATGGAAGCTGCATCGTGGCTCTTACCCTATCCAACTATTACCCTAACCAGTTAAGAGAAACAAGCCAAACCCTTTAATATATCAGCCAGCATTCATGTACTTATCAACAAAATAATGAAATGATAAACTTCTAAACGAGGAGAAAATTGAAAACAAACAGTTAGAAATAAGTCTAGTAGAACGCACAAGATTTCTTATCTACCACTGAGATACGAGTTCCCAGAGATACTAGACAACAACTAAAAGTCATTGATGAAAATTCTACAGAACACACTACTAACACCATTTTAACGAATCATTAGATATGCATTTCGATTTGAATGAAACCAGAAACTCGCAAAACCCATCTTACAAAAAAAAAAAAATAGCAAGTCCTAAAGTAGCTTTTGGATTTCACAGCTAAACCATGCCTTGAAGTTATACTGCGTTTCTCATTAGATACTACCACAGAAGGTTCTGACACTTTGAACTGACTTCTGTATCAAATTCTAAGACAATACTAATCCACAATCTCTAGATTTGAATTCCAATTCCAAAAAATAAAATTCGATATTCAATCAATCAGAAATTTCGATTGAACAAAGTGAATCCCTCTATTTACAAGAATCGAAAAGCAACTAAAGGTACATACACACGAACCCTAGCTGAGGCAAAAGAAAGCTCTCTATTCGGTATCTAGCAACCTGAATATTATTAGCAAACTCGCTCAGGCTGAGATCTACAACATCAGACGAAATCGGAGCTCGAGCTGAGCTCAATCTACAGATTGAAAAAAGCTATCCGATTTCGTATTTGAAAATTTCAATCGAACAAAATTCACTGATCATAGACAATGAAAACAGAGATTGAAGATCAGAGATCCGCGCAAATGGATTCAAGACCTAGTAATAACGGAAGAACAATCAAGAAGAAGAAGAAAGAAAAAAACATTACCCGAAGAAATTGTTTACCTGGAAGACGAGGTGCTCGTCGAACTGGAGTTTTTCGCCGTGGAACACGTCGGAAACGAGAGTAGTCGCGACTGTGTTGGAGAATATGATACCCTGAGACTCTTATTCTATATATAAATATAACTTTATTGTCTAGTACAGCAATAGGGTTTCGTGGTGTAGTTGGTTATCACGTCAGTCTAACACACTGAAGGTCTCCGGTTCGAACCCGGGCGAAGCCATCATTAATATTTTCTCAATTCAAATTTTTTTGAAAAAGTTAATCGCCGTTGCCATACTGATTTGCTGATTAGGCAGATACATTATACATAAAACCATATTTGAGCTTTTTCAACAGCTGAAGTCTACAGAATACAATCTCAATTTTTGTGCTCTTCTTAAACATATAAAATGTATTACATGTGTTTTATTTTGGACATTACTAATTTGCTATACAGAACTATAGACAGTAATTTTTAAAGAGGATTTTGTATTAATATTACACTAAATTACATTATTAATAGTCTAACTAGGCAAACAAATAAGGGAAAACTCTACCCACACCAGTTAAATGAATATATCCCATATTATAACAAGTTTTGTTTTGCTTTGTCAACATACAAAATTAATAACAGGACAAAGGGTTTAGAAATAAAGACCAGATGTTACTGAAAGTAATTATAGTTAATAGTCATTTTAATATTGATATATTAATAGTATCTTACCATAATAAAAAAAGGTCATCTATTCTAAACCATTTTAAGTACATTAATAATCTCATAGATTATATTGTTAAGTCAAAATTAAATTAATGCAAAAATATAAATTAAAGACTAAGATATTTAAATCTTTCCATAAAAATATCGCAAGTTATATAAGTATATACTAAGAAAAGTATTTTCGTCGTCGCTTTCTCATTATCTTTTTTCTTTCTTTCTTTCTTTCTTTCTTTTCCTCTCTCTCTCTCTCTCTATTCCCTCTGTGATGTACGAAGCACGTTAATGGCGGCTCCGCATTACACACAAATCAAAGATACAGCATCTACACTAAACCCGCTCATGTATTCCTTTCTCATTTTATCTCTACTAACTTTCTCCCTCCTCTCATTCGTCTCCGCTATCTTCTTTCTCCACAAAGCTTCTCGCCGCAGAGCTGCTTTGTACGGCCAGAAACTCATATCTGAATCCGAAACTAAACTCGAACCAGAATCTTCTCTATCCGAGATTTCGGACGTAGCCCAGTATCAAACCCATGAAGAGGACTCGACCCATCTGACGAATTCGCGTCTTTACGAGTTACTGCTCTGCGATAAGAAGGATGAATCGGATTGGGAGGAAGATCAAGGAGTGTCTGCGAAGAAGAAAAAGAAGAGGAAGCGAGGTAAGAAGAAGAAATCCGAGCTAATAGGTGGAGATAAAGATGAATCCGGCGGCGAAAAGCAGGCTGGTGAGGTGAATCCGAGGTCTGGCTCGATTTCGATTTCGGATAACAAACCGGAGTTTGTTTGTTTGTACCCTTTTACCTCGACGACCAGTGCTACGCAGAGGAAGATTAAGCAGCAATACGATCAGCTTGTTAAATGCAATAGTGCCAAAGGATTGACACTAGCTCAGGTCAGCTTCTTACCTTAGGTTATATCTACAAATGGAAATGCAAACTGAAAACTACAAGTCGTGAATTTGAAACCTAAATTGAAGTCAAATGCTTTAATTGTCTACTAAGCCTGTGTCTGTGATTTCCTTAAGCTATAGGCTTTAATCAGCATCTTAAAACCTCTGTGGTTTATACCTTTGTGGTGTTTGTTCAATATCCTATGCTAACTTAGTTGATAAACTAAAGGACTTTTGAGTTGGGGGATTTTAGTCCTCATTACCATCAGCTTGCTTCCTTATGATATATCAGAATGATTTACTTCAATCTAGCCTTTGGATTACTACAATTTCCATCGTAGTTAGATTATGATGTTTCTTTTGGGTTTTTCACTTCTGCAGGTTGGGGAGTTTGCTAATTGTTTGATAGAAGCCAAAAATGAACTACAGCACAAGTAAGTTAACACTATCATAACAGAATATCATATTGTCATCTCTGATCCATTTTTCTTAGTTCATTCTACATTTTGAGGACACATTGAATAACAAATAGCTGCTTCGTGCTCTATGCTTTGTCATAAATTCCAATTTATGTTTACCGTTAATGGTGTGACATGTTGCTTGTCTGTGTAACCTTTTTTTTCTCTGGTGACACTGATTTAAGCCTGCTTGCTCTGTTGTAGGTCAGAAGTAATCAAGCGCAAGTTTTCAATAACAAAAGCGCTTCTCTTCAAGGCTGATAGATCATCCTTTGACCGAATTCGCCAACAGGTGAATGTTATCTTCATCAATAATCGTCTGGTTTCTTTCGGTCTGTTGGTTTTGAAGTAAATTGTAATGTTTGTGTGTCATCAGATCTATAAGCTGGAGATGGAACAAAAAAGAGTAGAAGAAGATGCACTTGTATATAATTGGCTCCAGCAACAGCTAAAACTTTCACCTGCATACAAAAAGGTTAAACCAAACTCAAATCACCTGTTTTTGTAGATTGTGTCGTATGTGTCCGAAACCTCAAAATCTGTTCGACGATGTTTCTGATTCTTGTTGCTGTTCTGATAAACCAGTAGAGTCTTATCTGTGTAATCTCCTGTATTGGATTCTGTTTGGGACTTTTCTTGAGGTTTTTTTGTTTCTTTTTTGCTCAACTATAGTCATAGCCATGAATGCTGTTTCTGATACTGTAGGTTCTTGAAATAAGCGCTTCCATGGAACTCAAAGACAAATCAAGTACAGAGTTAGAAAATCCGGATGATGAATATTCAGACATCTCCTTCGAAGAGCTATTGGAACAGGAGAAGAAAGACTCCTTTTGGTCAGCTCTCTCTCTCCCCTCAAGCTTATTAGTAAATCTAAATTACTTGACATATGAATCTTGCTCCATAGGCCTTTCAGTTTAAGGCGAATTAACTCATATTCAGGATTTATGGTTTCTCTTTCATCATATTGCTCAACTTCTGCAACCATCTTGCCCTCCACACTTGTGTTGGTTTTCAGGCATAAAAATGGAAGATTGCGAACTTGCAGAACATGATTTGGTGATTGAAACTGCCGTGAGCTCAGCCGGAAAACTGAATTCTTTATGTTCTCTATTTTTTGGTGCTGTGTATAGAGAGACAAAACCAGTTTCCTCCATAGAGGTGTTAGTCCTCGGACACATTACCCGGTTTTCAAATCGATTTTTTCGGTTCGGTTTGAATCAAATTAATTCGGTTTATATCTGGATTGAACCAAGTCCAAACGTGGATTGGATGAGTGCATCTCTTACATTTGCCTTCATCTCTGTAGAGAGGCTTTTTCGAGAAAATAAATACTATTGATGAAAAATATTATATACAAATATACAAAGCATGAATTGGTAAAAATAGTTGATAATTTTATTAGCGAGTTTATCTGGTTTTTATATTTTGCAGTTGAAAAGTCATTACAAAATCATTTCAAGGTTAAATACACCTTAACCGACCGGTAGAATTTATCTGTGCTCCGAAATTAGCTTTAAACCGAAGGCATGGATTGGCCTGTAATAATAAAATAAAAAATCCTCAGTCCAATCCATAAAGGCATGGTTTCATTATCTTTTCTTTCTTCTTCAAGAACCATGGCTTTGTGCTCTATCTTCTGCCCTCGTATCCCTCTTCGATTCAAACCAAAACCCATTTCTCCTTTCCTCTCAAAACCTCTATTTTCCCTCTCTTATAGTTATAGGGTTTATTCTTCCCTGCAATCTACCAAAGGTGTTTCTTGCTTTCATACTACTGGTGCTCAATTTCCACATGCATTGTTGTCCCGAACTATGAATTGTGTTTAAATCAAGGAAATTGTCAAATCTCGCTCTCTTTTTAGAACATAGAACACAGCTTTCGAGAAAGATGATCGAATACTAGAATTTCCATTATCTGTATATTCCTTTTTTGGGTAGTGTTATCTGAGGAAATGGTGGTTTGTATGACAGATGAACTTGGAACTGTTAGCATTGGGTTTCTTGGTATGGGAATCATGGGTTCTCCAATGGCTCAAAACCTCATCAAAGCTGGGTAAAAGTTTTGACTTTTGGAAATATTTATCTTATGTGTTGACAGTATAATCACATCAATTTTGCTACTTTTGATGTATTGATGAATGATGATGCGTACCAGTTTTTAACTCCTGGGGCTTGGTTGTTAGGTGTGATGTGACTGTATGGAATCGAACAAAGAGCAAATGTGATCCTCTCGTTGGATTAGGAGCAAAGTAAAAGTTTCAATGCTTCTTTTAAAGAATGACATGATTTATTCCATGTGAGGTTTTAGCGCTAATGTAAACACAAAACCTCTGATTAAGAAAGTTTCTCCTTTTTTGCAGGTACAAGTCTTCTCCTGAAGAAGTCACTGCAACTTGTGATCTCACATTTGCAATGCTTGCGGATCCTGAAAGTGCAGTGCGTATGTCTCACTTTTGTTTGCTTCTTTTCTTGTTCTTTCACTCCATTTTTAAACAGATACTGTGTTTTGCTTTCTGTCAGATTGATGTTGCCTGTGGAAAAAATGGAGCCGTATTAGGAATTAGTTCAGGAAAAGGGTACCTACTCCTCCATGAGATTTCTGTTGGATTTAATGAGCTTGTGTTGAAATGTTTCAAGATATATGTATTTTCTTATGTAACTACAGCAGCGTTCATATTTGTTCTTTTTCTTCTCCGAATCAATATAGTAATTTGGTGGATACTTTATGGTAAAAATGGGACATGCCTTGCTAGTGCAGGTATGTTGATGTCTCAACCGTTGATGCTGCCTCATCGATGCTAATCAGCAAGCAAATAAATGATACTGGAGCATTGTTCTTGGAGGTAAAGACTCTTTATTAATCTATATTTGGAATCACTAAAAAAAATGTTGTAGCAGATCAGGTGGCTTCAGTCATCTCTATTGATATTCACAGGCACCAGTTTCCGGTTCCAAAAAGCCTGCTGAAGATGGGCAGTTGATATTCCTCACTGCAGGTTAGTAATAGCTTACCCTCATTGTTGTGTATTAATAATCTATCATCACTTATACGTTTCAGATTATTTTTGCTTCACTGGTGAGGTGACTTGTATGTGTCTTGTAACATGATTGAATGAAAAGGAGATTTAAGACTATCTGCCACTTAACATTTCAGGTGACAAGCTGCTATACGAAAAAGCTGCTCCTTTCTTAGACATCATGGGAAAGGTATGTCTTTTGCTTTCAGTTCTTTTTCTTCTATAAATAAACCAT
The DNA here is from genome assembly GCA_018361395.1 of Boechera stricta. NCBI lineage: Eukaryota > Viridiplantae > Streptophyta > Magnoliopsida > Brassicales > Brassicaceae > Boechera > Boechera stricta. The sequence goes on along the minus strand of CM031539.1, from coordinate 1,972,476 downwards.
TTTCATTACTAATTTGCATTATATGATCCAGTCAAGATTCTATTTGGGTGAAGTTGGTAATGGAGCAGCAATGAAACTTGTCGTCAACATGATCATGGGAAGGTATCATTTGACCATCTATGGCTTCATTTCTTGGCAAATCCCAGATTCTTCTCCTGAACTCTCTTCTCATACACATGCAGTATGATGGCATCGTTCGCGGAGGGAATACTTCTAAGCCAGAAAGTTGGACTCGATCCAAATGTACTGGTCGAGGTAATTTAAACACCATTATTTAGCTGAACTTTTCTTCCCAAAATCCGCTGTAAACCCTGGGAAAAAACCTCTGCAGGTTGTCTCACAGGGAGCTATCAGTGCACCAATGTACTCGCTAAAGGGTCCTTCGATGATCAAGTCAGTGTACCCGACGGCTTTTCCATTGAAGCACCAGCAGAAGGTTTGTGTAATTGTGTAATTTTCTTGATTAGATCCTCACAAAAACTCTCGAGTTTGAAGAAACAGTAAATGATTTTTATGCGCGTATAGGATATGAGACTCGCACTTGGACTAGCGGAATCCGTTTCTCAATCTACTCCGATTGCAGCCGCTGCAAACGAGCTTTACAAGGTTGCAAAATCTTATGGATTGAGCGATGAAGATTTCTCTGCGGTTATTGAAGCATTAAAAGCTGCAAAATCCCGAGAATCTTAGCTAAAGATTTGTTCTTTTTCTTTGTTCTATCTGAAAGAGAGTTTCTTTATCGTATGAACGATTTCATCTCTACAATGACTGTCTCTATCGGTAATTGTTAATTTAGATGAGAACCAGTTAAAAGTGTCAAACACAAGTCAACCTTCATTCTCCTGATGTTGACAAGGCGACAAGAAAATTGTTTGACCAACGTTTATCTATATTAATACGATGTCGTTTTCATATATTCATGATAAGTTGATAACATTGAATCAAAATTTTATTTTGTTTCAAAAATTTCTCAGTTGGCTCAAGTGTTAAAATTCTCGCCTGAGCTTGTTTGTTGCCGTTTCCACTTCACCCATCTTTGGTTTGGGTTTTTCTCTTCCAAGTTCAGAACTTTTTGAATGTTTGATGCCATAACTTTGAATCAAGTAATCGAAATTGGAGAAAAAAAAATTCCATTTTTTAAGTTTGGGTTTTCACTCGCGTCACTTGAGCTTCATCATCGGCAGACGGAGAAATTAGGGTTTTTGTTTTGATTCAGCTGCAGTGATCGATGGATTACAACTCAGATCGTGGTTATGATGACTCTTACCAGCGTCACGTACAAGACGAACAACTACCACCATCGGATTATGAAGTGGAGACCTTTGATGACCGGAGGAACGGTGATGCAACCGTTGATACTGGTGGGATTCAGATGAAGCATTCCGTTGAGCATCGCCATTCTTCTTCATCCATGTCTTCTCCTGGGTTCGTGGTTTCTTAGGGTTTATACTTTAACTTCTTTTGTTTGGGTTTACTTTTCATATTAATCTCCTTCTCAATCGAGCTGGTTGTTAAGATATTGATGGCGAGGTTTCTTATGTCTTTCTTTATGTTAGGAAACTATTCGTAGGTGGAGTTTCTTGGGAAACAACTGAAGGTATGATGTTTCTGGTAGTTCTTGCTTTTGTTTGAGTCATTTCATTGTCTTAGCCTTGAATTGAGTTCTTTGGATCTGCAACAAATGATATGTCTTTATCTTGTGTCTGGTGTGAGGATTCTTTCATATAATTTGATCACTAGAACTTCCCTTGTCTTACTGTAATTGGCAATGGAGGAGTCAAGTCACTGTGATTTTCTCTTTGTTTTTGGTTTTTTTTCTTATGCGTATTGATTCCGTTGCGTCCACTTTGTTTCTTTTTTCAGAAACTTTTGCGAATTACTTTGGAAAGTTTGGAGAAGTTGTCGATTCTGTAATCATGACAGATAGAATGACTGGAAAACCAAGGGGATTTGGGTTTGTAACTTTTGCTGATTCAGCTGTTGCGGAGAAAGTTTTGGAGGAAGAACATGTAATAGATGACCGAAAGGTAGATATCATAAATTAGTTTGTATGTGGTAAAATCATCTGCTCCGCTTTTGTTTCTCAGTTAGTTAGCAGTTGGATGCTTTGGTTAATTCCTATTAAATGTTAGGTTGACCTGAAAAGGACAGTTCCTAGAGGGGACAGGGATACTGATATCAAAGCGGTATCAAAGACTAGGAAAATCTTTGTTGGTGGACTTCCACCTCTTTTAGAAGAAGGTAAAAGTTTCTTTTATTCTGTCTGTTTCTGTTACTGTTGCTGATAATGTGCCTTTTCATATTTGTAGATGAACTGAAGAATTATTTCTGTGTATATGGTGACATAATCGAGCACCAGATCATGTATGACCACCACACTGGAAGGTCTAGAGGATTCGGTTTTATAACTTTTCAGACCGAAGATTCTGTTGACAGACTTTTCTCCGATGGAAAAGTTCACGAGCTCGGTGACAAACAGGCAAACCTCGTTTTACTTTTGTTTTAGAATTTAAGCTAAAGAAATCAATATAGCAATCTCAAGCACTGACAACGGATCAATAGGTGGAAATAAAAAGGGCTGAACCAAAGAGAACCGGGAGAGATAACAGCTTTCGATCCTATGGTGCTAGTGGCAAGTATGATCAGGAAGATTGTTATGGTGGGAAAGGAAATGAAGATTACCATATTTATCCGGGTTATGGTGGTTATGGCGGTTATGGAGCCTACGCAGGGAACTCCATGGTTAATGCTGCTGGATTTTATGGTTACGGTGGTGGGTATGGCTATGGTTATGGTTATGGAGGTCAAATGTTCAACCTGGGTTATGGAGCTGGCGGTTATAGCCATATGGGTGGTGGCTATGGTGTTTCTGCGGCTACTGCTTATGGAGGTGGAAAAGCTCATGGAAACGGAAACAGCGGCTCAAGCAGTGGCAGAGGAAATGGAACTAATGGTTCAGGGCCAGCTCGATACCATCCTTATCAAAAGTAAGAACTTCCGGCTGTTGCAGAGGCTCTTCTTTTTGTAAAAAGATGTTTCTTTTTTCTCTTTACAGTGTTAAGGAACGGTTAAGAAATAGATTGGGATATTTTACCAATTCTTCACATTCAACTGTTGTGAGAGAGAACTGTTTAAAGACAGGTCAATTTTGTGACAAATGATTTTATGTAGGACAAAACTTTATTATTGTTATTGAAATTCTTTCATAACGTTGTATGTATGATTATTATTAAACTTAAACAATTCTAATAGAATCTCAACGATATTTCGTTATACACCATTCTTTTCTTCGAGGGTGTTAAAGGGTTGTGTGTGATCATCAGTGCCAGATTGAGCGTTCCAATGCTAAAACTCTTGGTTCTCCAGCAGCTTGACATTGGTTGGTCTCTAGCTCAGGAGAGGCAAGAGCTTTCCTTTGCCTACTACCATCAAAGATAACGCTGTGGAATATTAGAACCTGTAACATCAAGATATGCAGCAGAGTCTGTTATGGAGTGTTCTTGCAATGATTATGATGATTGTAAAAGGTAAGAAGATAGTGAAATTAGCAAGTTAAAGCTTCAGAAGAACTAGTTTGGGTTTATCATGACTACCATTCTTCTCATTTGAAGATTGATTTGGTAACTGGTCAATGCTAGTTTGAATGGTCTGAAGCAAGCTTACCTGATAGGTTCCATAAGTTTGGTTTTTGTTTGATGTGCATCATCTCAGTCTATGCGGGATATACTCATCTCTTATGCTGTCCATAAGTCTAGATCATCCTCATAATTGTTCCCATCATGTGTAGGGCCTTTTTTCAACATATGACTAACCAAATCCTCAAGAACCGGGTAGATGCTCGCAAACTCGCTCTGTACTATTGACCCTGACGAGAATTTGTAGAATTTGTTCTTCAATTCAACCCAACTGCTTCCAGAAACTTTCTTCAAATCCTTTTTCTTGGCTAAAGCCCTAACCTTTGCAGATTCTTCCCACTTTCCACCAGCAGAGTAGATGTTAGAAAGCAACATATAGCTTCCTGTCCTCTCCGGTTCAAGAACGCTAAGTTGTGATGCTATATCCTCTGCAATGTCCATGTTTTTATGCATCCGGCAAGAATTTAACAGAGCTCCCAACACACAGACCTTGGGCTCCATAGGCATGTTCTTCACAATCTCACTCGCTTCTTTCAGAAACCCTACACGACCAAGTAGATCAACAATACATGCATAGTGCTCTTGTTGGGGCTCTAATCCAAATTTCTTGCTCATCGAATAGAAAATTTCGCGTCCCTTTTCAACCAGCCCTGCATGACTACAGGCTGAAAGAACAGCTACCAAAGCGATCCCATCAGGATGACACCCAGATCTTATCATTCGATCGAACATACTTAGAGCTCTCTCACCAAACCCATGCATACCATAACCTTTGATTATCGAATTCCATGAGATCAAATCCTTATCCCTAATTGCTTCAAATACTATACTCCCCTCATTGAGTAACCCACATTTTGTGTACATATTCACCAATGCATTCTGAACCAGAATGTTATAGCTCATTGAGGTCCGTATCACATGCCCATGGATCTCTCTTCCGAGATTCAAAGCTGGAAGCTCCGCACAAATTGATAGTATACAACAAATCGTCACTGAATTAGACAATACTTTGGAAAATTGCATTCGCCGGAAATATTCAAGTGAATCCTCTCCTCTTCCTTGGACGTTACAACCCTTGATAACAGAGGTCCAGGTAACTACGTTAGCCTTGACGTTACAAACATCATTCATTTCCTCCAACTCAGTAAACAATGAAAGAGCCTCGTCGAGTTTACCAGCATCCACAAACGATGTTATCAAAGAATTCCAGCTCTCTATACCTTTGTTTCTCATTTGCCGGAACAACTGTTCTGCATCTTTAACTTTCCCTTGCTTCCCGTACACGTGTATCAACGCATTCTTCGAGGGCAAATACTCTTCAAACCCACCTTTTATAACATTACCATGAACTTTCTCAGCGGTACTTAATGCTCCTGATTCAGCACATACAGAGAAGAAAACAGCAAGAGCTTCGCCACTAACTACACTTCCACTCATCCTCATAGCATCAAAATACTTTATAACATCTTCAAACTTCCCACATTGCGAATGACATGATAAAACTGAAGTCCAAGTCACTTCATCTGGTTTACACTCTTGACGTTGCATCCACTCAAAAATCTTAACAGCACTTTCACAGTCATACTCTTGAGAAAACCCTTTAATCATGACATTCCATGACATACGGTTTCTCACAGGCATTTCAACAAACAGATTGTAGGCATTTTCCATCCTTGCCGCGTTTGCATACAACACAAGCAACTCGTTAACCACATGAAGATTCTCTTTCAAACCAATCTGAATAACATGACTATGAAAAGCCTTACACAAACCAAAACGACCTAAGTACCTACAACATCGAAGGATCAAGGGTAATACATACCCGTCCCCTGTGAGACCTCTTTCACGCATTCCCGTGTATAGCTCAAGAGCACTCTCGTGTAATCCATGAGACACATTAGCTTTGAGAATCGAGTACCACAAACGCAAATCCGACCACAAAACAAGCGAAACAGTCTCAAACACGTTTTGGGCATTGACAAGGAGTCCTAAACGAGAGTAAACCGATATGAAATTCGCAGCTAATGACCCAGAACGGTATATGAAATCGGATACAAGTACTTGGGCATGAACTTGCTTGCATTGCTGAGCCGTCAAGCATAATCCAAGAACATGATCGAAGTAATGGAAGAGGGATTGATCATTATTAATCGTAAGGGAGTAGTACGAAGAAACTGAAACGATATTGGGAGAAGAAATCGATGTGTATGGACATGGAGAAGTGTGGAAACAACATTTACGAAGACGCCAAGAGCTTTGTTGAAGACGAAATCGCCAAAGAGAAGAGTGAACCATGTAGGAACTTTAAATTTTTATAAGATGTTAACTTTGACGCCCTTGTTTAACATTAACATAGGTTAAATTTTAGGGTTTCTTTGTTAAGATGCCATATTTTTTGAAAAAATTTCACGAAAGGCCAGGCAGAAGTTCGAAAAGTGTCACATTCGATATTGTATATTGAACTATAGGACATGCAAAAAGATACTTTTACCTTCTGAAAAAATTGCTTTGGTTTTGAGCATCGGACATTGGAAAAGCAACACGGTTTTCGCTGAAACTGATTTGATGTTTGCCTATTTTATGCCAGTAAACTGTGGAGTTATTATTAGATAGTGGGTCCCATTGAATAAACGCAGGTTGCCCACCAATGAGGATGGACATAACGGGGATAAGTCCAATAATGATAATGGACAAAGACACGCATCGGGTGGATGAAAACGACAGAGGCAACGCATAACGCGTGGACATATTGAATTTTGATGGACAAAAATAAAGCAATCTGGCATCTGGTCCACAGATGGTAATGGACACAACGAGGACCTATTGAATTTTGGTGGACAAAAGACGAGGATCGTGGAATTTGTCCACAAATAAAGGTGGACATAACGGCCATCAAGTGGACCAATAATCATAGTGAGTGGACATAGACAAAATGTCAGAGTCAACGCAAAACGCGTGGACCTATTGAATTTTGATGGCTAAAAATAAAGCAATATGGCACCTTGTCCACAAATGATAATGGACATGACGAGGATCTTATTGAATTTTGGTGGACATAAGATGAGGATTGCGGAATTTGTCCACAAATAATGGTGGACATAATGGGAATCAACTGGACCAATATTTATAGTGAGTGGACATAGACAAAACGACAGGGTCAACGCATAATGCGTGGACATATTGAATTTTGATGGACAAAAGAAACTCACCTGGTAACTTGTCCACAAATGATAATGGACATGACGAGGACCTATTGATTTTAGGGGGACAGAAGACGAGGATAACAGAATTTGTCCACCAATAATGATGGACATATCGACAATCAAGTAGACCAATAATAATTGCGAGTGGACATAGGCAAACTAACAAAGGCAACGCATAACGCGTGGACATATTGAATTTTGATGGAGAAAAAAATACAAGAGAAGACCTAATTTTTTAAAATATTCAAAAACCCCAATGTCCACAGAAAACTCCCGTTACATGATGACATCAGCAACTTCTTCGGAATGAGTTGGTAACAACTGAAGCTTCTTGAGAACGCTTATGTCTAGGGGTAAATTGGTCAATCCAACTTGACTAGAAAGTTGTATTGTGGCATTATCCGAAGTTTTGTTTCGTATTGGCATTTTTGAAAGTTAGTTTATATGAAAATAGGATTTCAGGTAATATTTCCTAAATTTTATTAACACATTAAAAGTGGTTAGTATAATATTTATTGCATATTTACGATAAGTATAAAATTAAATTAAATTACGCATAACAAAATAAATTATTAGCATGAGGATTTTTTACCAAGGCGTTTTGGCAGTGACTAAAAAAGTCAACTTGAATACTTAAATATTAGGTAATTTCTACGTTATACGCGGAATAAAATAATTATAATATTTTATATAAAAATAATAAATTAAATAAATATTTTTAAATATTTTAATAGTATATTATTGTATAAATAATTGAAATCTAAAGTTAAGGTTTTTACATATCTAAGTTACTTATTAATTATTTAGTTAAAACAATATTTTTAAAAATAAAAATTTACTTACTCGATTTTCCATAAGTAAATAAAACTAATTTAAGTAAGATTATAATCTTTAAAATAAAAATAATTTATATATGATTGATCTAATGACATATTATGTAATTAGTAGTAATTAATGTCCTATAAAATATATTCTCTGAGAATCATTCTGGTGGCAATACGTCATCATTGACAGTGTTGTAATATTCCACGTAAACATAAAGTTATTTTGTTAAAATGATACTCAATTAATATATAAGGGATGTGGTGGTCACATTTTTTTTTTGAGTCCTTTAACATCATCTTTTTGATTATCATTTATCGACCTCATTAACACCAATATACAGAAATAAGATTTAAACAAACATATTTGATTTCGCTTTTCAGAATTATCTAACCATCTAATAAGTTGTTTTTAGTTCAAATACACCCATTGCATAAAAGATTAAGGATAACAAATATATCTTTTGTTTCTCCTCGAAAAAACTCGATAACAACCAACTAGGAATAGTAGAATCGAAAAAACTAACATGCCTTTTTGTGAAGGATTTATCGAAAGTTATTAGTTTTATGAATATAAATTTGAAGTGGTTTTCAGTTTCTATAAATCTATAATTTTAAATAATATAATGTGGTTGATCCATAAACGTAAATTATATATTTGTATTGTATGTACACTAGTCTATTCGATTTGATTTATTATAACCAGAATAGTATAATTCTTTTAACCGATTAAACTAACCAAATCTCTGCTACTTTGATTTTTATAATTATGTCGAAAACGAATAAACTCCACCACATGTTAGTCGTCATTTGACACCATAACCATAACACCTAATCACTTTTGTTTTGATAATTACATAACACCTGATTTTGAATCATTGTAGCTTTGCTTTTTCTTGTTAAAGTTGAATTCATTTCACCGACACCTTCTAGACCTTAAGGTGACGTAACTTCGCACCCACACTTAATTAATTAATCAAAAGACCCAAAGATATATTTTTTTTGTCATTTCCCAACAGACCCGGAGACTAAATAATACACATCAATTAATTATATGAAACTAAAGTCATGGTTCTACAAATAATTCATAGGTTCTTAGGGTATGTTATATGTATATTCTCATACACACATGGACCACATGGTAGCTTAATTATTTGATACTAGAACAAACAAATAAGAGTAGCCAGCTTAATTGTTTTATTTAAAGATTAATTGACCAAAGCACTTGTACTAGTGGTGGTCACACATCTCTTGCATTATTACACTATTAATTAACTACTAGTAGTTGCGTTCTATTCTCCGGGAGAATAATCACCGTTAATTAAAACTCGAAATCTAAAATATTATCAAATGATTAAAAATTTAAATCTCAGACCGGACACAAATATATTATATATATAGATATCTTCATTTACATAAACCAAAAAAAAAAAAAAGACTTACAGGAATCGAAGAACTGTATATGAAATCAAATTTAAGAAGAAATGAAAATTGAGACAATGGATTTAATAAAGCATTAAAAAAAATTGGAAAATGAAGAAAACTAAGAATGTGATTCGATTTTTGTTATTAATTACTATATTTAGAAAGTAATTTTCCAGATCTTGAATCTTGGATCAACCTTACACTTAGCGGCGGAGGTAGCTGCCGTCGTCGCCGTCTTCCCCGTCGGAGCCACGACTTTAATCCCTTCACAAGTAACTCTAATTCCTGATTTAGGGGTTTTCAGAGATCCCATCTTCACTTTCACCTTGGTATTCAACACAATCTTAATCGCAACTCCTTTCTTCGCCTTGAGATCTCCTTTAAGCTTACTCGCCGAGATCTCATCGAGATCTCCGGGCGGACTTCCGATCGTAGATCTAAGCATAGTCGTGTTCTTCTTCCCGTGAACAAACGAAGAGATCGATCCTTTACCGATGATGACATCATCATCATCTCCTCCAGTGGATGATTTGTAGAGTGTGATGTCAGTGTCGTCGTAGATGAATCCGACGTTTTTATTAGGGTTTCTGGCGATGACGGAAAGGGAAATAGAGGTGGTTAGGTGAGTAGCGGATGTGAAATTGAGAGAGGAGATTTTGAGTGAAGAGACGGTGAAGCTTGGTCGTTGAGGACGGTAGATTAGGTATACGACGGCGGATGCGGCGGCTACGAGGAGGATTAAGAGTATGATTACGAAAATCGTCCAGCAGCAGCAACGGCAGCAACATCCACGGCTATGGCTACTACGGCGACGACCAGCTGGTGGACGGTAAGCGGGACGATTTGCGCTGTAGAGCTGAGCTTTGTTCGCCGGAAAAGTTGGATTTGTTGTTGCGCCACCTCCGCCGCCACCGACGATTCCGGGAGGTTTTGATGCAGGGTAGACTCTGTCGTCTGTCATAATCGGAGAATGAGACTCAGAGAGAGAGAGAGAGAGAGATTGATTAGAGAGAACAAAATAAGGGTAAGATTTAGGAGATGTTGTGATTCTTTATAAGAGATGATTTGTGGAGATTTATTAACAGTGAAGCTTCTTCTTTTCGTTGGCCGCTGATTAGTTTTACAATTAGTGGACAAGCGACGAGGACCGACAAAGAGAGTGACAGCTCAACGCGGAACTAGAGTGCGTCACACCAGCGCGTATTTGTCACGCGTTCTAGTGAACGGTGCAAAAAGTCACCAGAGTCCAGTTGTTATTCGCTAATTAATATGCATTTTAGGAGCTAACAAGCAAATACTATTATTTAGTTAATCATGTTCTTTATTTCTGATTCTTTGTTTAGAAAAGATAGAAACATATTAATATATGTGAGCTGAAACGTGAAATCGTTCACCAAACATCTTTCCTTTGTATTGAAGCAAATATAGATGATTATCCCTTTTCGAGTAAGAATAACTGATGCTTAGTCCCTTTCCATTTAAACTTTTGATCTAAAAATAGCTTATTTATATGATCAAGCAATATTGAATAAAGCATGTAGAATTATTTAGATATATGTAAATTACGTGATAAGAAAAAGAAAAAAAATCCCCTTAAAGGAGTTAGTTTGATCGCATATTATCCGCACTAGAGAAAAAAACATTTCTCACATAATGGAGCAAATAGAATAACATTGCATATTCATGTGATTGATCTCTTCCTTTAGTATTACGGTTGCAAAATGTAATAAAACTTTCATGCCGTAGGTTGTTTTGAATTTCAAAAGATAAATAAATAGATAGTGTGCGTTATATATATAAAAGAATAAAATCGAGCTACGAAAAATTGATATAACGACGACAAGCCGCGTGAAGCCGGTGGTGGAACGTGGAGATGGTAACACCCGCGCCTGAGTGTGAATGTGTGATTAACCACATATATTAAATAAACAATTATATACGTTCACTTTTTCATTTGCCCGAATTTGAGATTCTTCGTTACATAATAACATACACAACATGGACTTCCACTGTAAGAGAGGCCCAGGTCATTCGTTTATAACTTCTCCTGCAAGCAATCATGGAGATTAATATTGCCTAAAGAGTTACCCAATACATATAACAAATCTTGTTAACCAATTTGTTGATTCCAAGTTCCCCCTTTCCCAAGTCTTAGGTGTAAGCAAATGGCTTACCTCTCAGTTTCCTAATCTTCACTTCCTCAATGGCTTAATCCCATTGGAACTAAAAAATATAAACCTAATGACAGAAGTGGTTACGACATGCTGAAATTCTTATTCAGAAGGGACAATTCACATGTCTTCAACGCTTTACGTCTGAAAGCTCTTAGGGCCCTGAGAGCTACAGAGGAAACAGAAAAATGAAAAGGTTACATCCGTTTGCTCTGTGTAGAAACTGAGTTAATTAAGCGTTTGTTCTGTGTGGAAACTGAGTTAATATTACAGATTGTGAAATCCCATGAGTTAGAGATCAGGACCCTCAGAAAATCTCTCATCTATGTTAAAAGAGGCAGCTGGATCTGCTGCTTCAAGGTGCTTGGAGCAGCCATTAATGGTGAGAAAATTCAGAAACAAGATTTACGAATACAAAAAAGCATAACGTACCTTTTTTTTTTTTGGTTGCTCTGTTGATATAACACTGACGTTTGAATTTTTTAAAAAATATAGAATAAGAATAGCACACAGAATAACTTTCTTTATTGAAATTACTTGTATATCAAGAAAGTCCTAAAACAGAGCAAAAAGAGTCTATAACGCAGCGACTACATAGTGAAGTACACAAGCCCTCGAATCTTGGACAGCAAGTTATTACGCTCGAGTCCTCTTTCAAAGAACTTACATAGCTGGATTCTTTGAAGAGGTAATCACAGAGTTATTACAGGACCAGAAACAGAGTTACCATTCGAGAAGATTCAGTCCCCGATATCGATGATGACAATTCACAACCAACATAAAGATCTCTCTCTAAAGCCGATTTGACGAACAGTTGACGAACTTCAAAGTATCTCAAGCACTCAACTTCATTCACAACCTTTACCCCAAACGCAACAAGAAGTTGTTTTTCTTGTGTAGTTATGATCACTAGGGTACCGGACCAAAACATTTAAAATCTTCTACACGAGCATTTAACTGTTTGAGTTTATCGAGAACTTTCTCATGAGCTTTGCTTTGATAACCCCTGAGGTCTTCATCGTTAAATGCCCTCCTTGAATCCTTATCAGAAACTCGTCTCTTGTACGAGAGTTGACCTCAAATGTCGATTCAGAGGAAATGAAGAAGAAGGCAATCTTAACATTAAAACCAGGAAAAAAAAAAAAAAAAAAAAAGAAGAAGAAGAAGGCAAACACTCTGAAAGAAGAAGAGTCTTTCCTCAAAACTGGTTCTAAGCAATTGGCCAAATGCAAACAAAGCCGACTAACCTGAAATGGAAGCCCAAGCAGAACCAGCCCAATAAGGAGCAACGGTCACCTGCACAACACACACAAGGAGACAAGAACAAAGGTATTGGTGAGGAAGCTACAAGGAATTTCCCAATTGCTGAGAACCAGTTTTGAGGAAAAACTCTTCTTCCGTCAGAGTGTTTGCCTTCTTCTGTGGAGAAATCTTAGACAAGCATTTTGTCTTTCAGGTGGCTTTCCAGCATAACCTAACATTGAACTGACTATTGGGGAACACATATTTATATTGAAAGTTTCACATACTCTTGGAACAAGCAATATAAGTGACGATTGCAACCGTTGTCTTCCCCTGTCCCCCACACGGCCACACCTGCACTCTACCCCAAATGCCATTGGTACAAACCTCTTTGTCAGATTCTAGCCAACAACTCACAATCCCGCAAGGCCTTTGAATTTTGTTAGAAGTCCCAGTTAAGACCTTAGTAAAACACAAGTTTCAACAATTTTCTCTTCATATTTGATTCCACAACTGACCATGGTTTAAACACACAAAGAACTTAACTAACTACCAAGGAACGTGAAACGTGGGCAAATAAACACATTCATACTAATTAATTAACAAAAAAACTAAAACACTTGAAACAATTAATGACTTGGTCTTCTTAAAGATGGCCACGTCATCTCCTTCCTCAAGTTGTAGTATCTCATCAAATTTGCACGATGCAGAAGAAAGAAACTGAATACAGATTACCAAGTATTTTCTTCTTTTGCATGTATGAATTCTAAAATGGTAAAATGAGAGCATTTGAAAGGCAAAAAGAATGGTGATGTCTCCTTCGCCATTTAGCGTTGACTTGTAATTTGGTACTTAAAGTCTGTACTACTAAACTATATTAAATGCAGTAAAATATTGAAGGCATATATAGGTGGGGTCACGTTAAAAGTAATTATTCGTCAAGGCCCATACAATATAAACTAAGAAAGCCCATTCTAGGGTGGAAGAAGAATAAAATCGTTATTTTACAATTGAACCAATAAAATCGTACAACCCTAGGGAAGAGTCACAAACCTCGTCTGTAATCGTCACTCTGAAATTGCAATTTGAGTACTGGGCAATCTGGGTTCAGTTAAATTCGAATACTATCGATTTTATTCGCAACTAAGTTTTACTCTGTCAATTTCAGTTCAAGAGTCATTCATATAGGTGGACTCATCGAGCTTAAGAACCTGGTCGGCTACAGGTCGAACTCCACCCAAATTTCCGATCATGTTTTTGCAACTTTTGACGCATGAGATGCTTGTTGCAGGTAACAACGACAAACCTTATCCTCGTCAGTCTGATAGTTCTAGAAACATAAAAATAGCCTCTCTATCTTTCTAAACTGGTTTGTTTAGGTTTTCTGTATTTGTTTATCGATTATTTCGAGAGATTCTTAAGAACCAAGGTTTAGTAAATGAAATTCTTTCACCACCAATAATTTAATATAATTTTTAGTGGTCTTTAAGCAATTTCACCTACACAACTATGCTAATGCTGAACTCTTTGTATTAGTTTTAGGAAAATTGTTTGAATAAACCAACGAACTGAACCATTTAATCGTTTTTGGTTTGGCAAATGAAAGTGAGATGAAACATAAATAGAATGAAACACTCACACCTCCTTTGGAAATGTGAGTTTCTTACAATGATACAGGAAAATGATCATGAGTAATGTGTTTGAAGGATTGCTTCCGCTCGTAAGCAGAATGGCGAGAGCCACAATCAATATGCACCAAGCAAAAGCCCACAACCGTGGCTTTAAACGCTGCAAAAGGATTGATAAAGTCACTTGATAATCCGTAGTACGTATGGTAGTCTCCTGGAAGCAAGCACATACTGGTACCTAGTTCAAGGGAAAAATAGGATATGAGCTATTGCATATAGAGAGACAATTGACAGCAGACGATTTTTTTGTTACCTCTTTACTGCGTCTTCCAGCTGGAAACCGTGTGATTTGACTGGATTTCTGCTTCCAGTGGGGGCAAGGAGTAAGATCAATGTGATCAATAGAATGTATGATGGGAAGGGAGGAAGCTTTTAGAGACCTGCAGCCATGTGCATTTAAACACTTGAGACTCAGTGGAAGCCCTGTCATTGATACGAGGTTGCTGCAGTAACTGAGGCAGAGAGTTGCCAAGGAGGTGAGGTCCATGATGCTTGTCGGTAATGTCTCGAAATCGTGTCTGCTGAGATCTAAATATGTCAACTTGGTGAAATGACGTAGCTCATCTGATAGTGACTCAATATTCTTGCAGTTGTCAAGCCAAAGCTCAAGCAAACTGTATCTTCCCTGATCAAGCTTCACCAATGTTCGGAGGTTTGTACAGTCAGAAAGTGTTAGCCTCTCCAGCTGAGATAGTTCTGGCAATTCGCCCAGACTGCGGCAGTTACAAAGCGTCAAATTTTTCAACTTGGTAAGAAGATTCATTGTTTTAGGTAACCCCTTGAAGCTATTCCCACTGAGGTCCAACTTCTCTAGGACTCGCATATGGTGAATGTCATCTGGGATTACCTGGATGTGTAGGTTGATTAGATTTAACTCTATCAACCAGGGAAACCCTGCAAAACTAATACATTTGAAACTTCTCTTCTTGTTGCAGTTAAACCGCATGATGTCGAGTGAATTAAAACCATAGGGAGGTGACTCAAGCTCCAACGTCATCAGCTCATGAGAAATCTGTTTTTCGGAGATAAAAATTAGACGCTCTGCATATCCTTTAAGAAGCTTTAACTCTATTTTTAAGTTGCCTTTGATTGATGGATTTTCAAGAGAAATTCCCTGAGAATCTGCCACAAAAGGTTCTGTGCCAAAAAACTTCAGGTAGACTGATCTAACGCTCAAGCTTTTGTCTTGGATGACAGTACATAGAGATTCCGTAATTTTGATACTTGGCTGCTTAAGCCCGTCACAGTTTGACACATCAATTTTCTGCAGTTTAGATAGGCTACAAATGGACACTGGAATCCGTTTCAAGGAAGTGCAACCTTCCAATATCAACTCCTCGAGACACACTGCTTCCTGAAGATCTGGAAGTTCTGTCAGATCCTTAGATCCTGTCAAATCGAGTTTCCTCAGATGCCTAAGTCTCTGAAAAGAATGAAACAAAAAAGTATAAGGAAAATGTTAACAAAGAAAAGAAGATGCATTTATTAGCAAAAATATGAGGAGACTGCAAAAGTAGCACACCGGGGTTTCACTCCAGAGCTTTTCGAGCTTGCTGTAACATAGATTTAGTTCAACAAGACAATCTGGACTGATACTGGTAGACAAGGTTGTAAATGGATATGCATCCCAATGTAGAAATCTAAGCTTATGAGGAATAATCCATTTATTTTCTAGAATCAAATGTTCCCTGCGGGATTCTAAACCTCTAGAGTGCCTGTAGATCTTCAGAAAACTGAGATTATGCATCGGCTTGAAAACATCCCACGTGATGTGAAAATCACTGGATATCATAGAAACTTCTAACTCCATGGCTTCGGTTTTGCTTGTACCCTGATATATATAATAGTAAATGTACATGTCACACTTACTATTAAGAGATGAACAAAAAAAAAACATAGGACATTGCTTGTACTTACTGCGTTGTCTGCAAGTACTCGATAGATGTCGTCGTGGTGCCACAAGATTTGTTGTTTGGCAGGGTTGTTGCCTGATTCTTGACGCAAAATTTGTCTCCCTGTTTGCTCTAACAAACGGTGCATAGCTATATGCCCATCAGGCGATATGTCGATGAGAGACTTTTCTTTTAAAACTTTTATCCCCGCTTTTACCTCGTTCAAGAAGTATTTCGACTCGTCGGACAGGATCTCCATTAAAAAGGCTTGCGACATGAAGAAAAGCAGTCTTACCAATTATGTCTAATTTATCATAGCTAGTTTTCAAGACAGTCATGATATTTTCGTATGGAGCTTCCTCAAACATTTTCAAAGCATCTTGCCACTCTTCTAGGGACTTGTCATGGAGATAAAAGCCGAAAGTCTCAAGTGCCAAAGGAAGACCTTGAGCAAGCCTAGAGACACTGTTTGAAAGATCTTGGTAGTTCGTAGGAGGAGGATTTCTTCCTTGAAATGCAATCCGCTGAAAGAGTTGGAGAGCTTTATCATCATCCAAATACTTAACTTTGTACACATTTCTCACTCTAGAGGAGCTAAGCAAGCTCTTGTCCCGTGTGGTTATGATGATTCGGCTCCCTGGTCCAAACCATCCAACGTTTGCCAAGGCATTCATCTGTTTCACATCATCCACATCATCAAGGACAATTAAAGCTTTTAGGTTTCTAAGCCTTGAATGGATATAACTAGCTCCCTGCTCAACGGTCTGAAACTTAAGATCTACTTCGCCAAGGATATTGGAAAGAAGCTGTTCCTGTAAATATAAGAGATCATGTTGTGCCGAAGAAACATTATGGATGAAGCAATGATGAGTCGAGAAATTTTTCTTATGTTGTTCATAAAGATGCTTGGCTATGGCCGTTTTGCCAATGCCTCCCATTCCCCAGATTCCTATCATTCGAACCTTATCTTTCTTGGTGTTGGTGTCCTCGTCCAAGGGAGGGTTTCGAACCTCATCATTCTTGATGTGGGTGTCCGTGTCCATGTCCAAGAGAGGGTTGATTTGTTCCAAGTGAGCTTCCATCCCAACAAGATTCCCGGGAGGGATTGACAACATAGAGACCAAGCTCCTTGAAATGAGTCTAACAATTTCTTCAACCATCGTGGCATCGTCCTTGCTGAAAAGATCAATAAACAACAATAAGGATTACGCTTTTTGATAGGTGACAATTTGATTGATTCGTGGGCAAATTGTTAATTAAAGCTTACTATTTACTGGACTCTGTGCCTTTTTGGTTTCCGATACGCTCAAGGGCTAATCTCCATTTGGGAATCTTGTCCGCCATTTTCTTATTTCGGTGGCATGTTAAATCGAAAGTCCCTCGAAGATTTTTAACGTCAGAGGGATTAACGTTGTCGTAGAAAACCGGAATGACACCAATCTTTCCTTCCAATCTAAGCTTCATTATCAAATGAAGCTCGTCCACGCACCACCTTGATTTAACGTAGCGCTTTGAGATAACCACAACGGCAAACCTCGAACTCTTGATGGCTTCTTCGAGTCTTTTGGAAATGGAGTCTCCCAACTCAATCATCGGATCGTCTTTGAAGGTGGAAATTCCTCTGGTGCCAAGTGCTTTGTACAAATGGCTAGCGACGGTTCTACGAGTGTCTTCACCTCGGAAGCTGAGGAAGACATCATAGTAGTAACCAGGTGAAGAAGACGAAGACATTTGACTTCAATTTCGTTCCCTCTCTCGCTCTTGGGACATTTACCAATTAGAAGGATGACAAAAGCGATTTCGACGACGACGTTGAGATCAACATTGAGACAGCTAGGCTCTGAATAAAGAATAATGATAGTGGATTGGAAAGTGCAGGACAAACGGATTGTATGGTGCGATGCGGTTTAAACGTGGTTTGTTGGAAAGAAACGCATCATGCTGGACGCGGTTAGTGCGGAACAAGCGGTGAAAGATTATGTTTGAATGATGAAAAAGACATGCGGTACAACAAAACTGTTTGACTGGTAAAAAATACAACAAACAATGCAGAATAAATATTTTAGATAATGTATTATATAAATTGAAATGGATTAATAATAGTAATATATTTTTATCAACGCGCAAATGAATTTGTTTCAAGGTAATTCGAATTTACGAAAAGTGAGTTTACTCGATACCTCGAGTTCTTGTTGTGCCATCTTACCAATTATGCACATGCAATTAGCTAAAAGATTAAAAATGAGTTATATAAAATATTTGATTATCAAAAGTTAATTTGTTTCAAGAAATACTCGAACTGATAGAAAACGAGTTTACGTTATGCCCGAAATCTTGCCGAACCATTTTACCACTTACACGAGCAATTAATTTGAATGTAAAAAGAATTAACGATATGAAAAATTTTGAATTATGTAAAATTATGTAAATGATAAAATTTGACTTTAAAGATACAAGTGTTATGATTGTTTATTTCTAATAAAAATAAAATATATATTCATTTTTGGACAAATAATCAGCCTAAATTAAAATAAATATATAACATAAAAAAATGTAACCTAAAGCTTCTTAAACCACACCATATATGCTTCAAGTTTTGATAACATGCGGTTCAGCCAAATTCTGTGTATTTGTGAACTGTTTATTGTTGGATTTTTTTTTTTGGTCAACATTTTGGATTTTATTTTATTATGATTAATTATTAATTATTAATTATTAGTCACAGTATACATGTTAAAAGATGTTGAATGGTGACATGATTATTCAACCGCTCCCTAACCACTTGGTCCGCACGATCCATTCACAGCCTGGATGAAAATTCTGAGTTTAATTCATTATAACCAAAAATATGCTTATTTTTAAATAGTCATTTTCTTTTTTTGAGTTTACATCTCTACGATTTCGTACAAATTATATGGGATTTTTATGCCAAAAAGAAAAATCAAATATACATTCACCCATCTAGTCATTTGTATCCTTTAATCCATTCTCATATCATATACTTACCATGTTACTTATGTTTTTTAGTACTTTTATAATTTACTATTTTTTTCAACAAATCATAGCCAGCTTTTAGAAAAATAAATTGATAATCTAAACATTTTGCTAATGTAAAAGATATCATTTTTAACACATATAATATATACCCTCAGTGTGCTTGGTCGTGGCAAATTACTAGAAAAAGAATCTCCCATAGTCTTTTCCTTTTAGTTTACTACAATTTAATTTAACATTAATTTTTAAATCGAGTAACAGGTATTGCATCGTTTGCTAACTTAGTCAGCTATTCTTATTTTCTTTAAAAAATTATATTGTCTATGTTTTTTTGTTTGACTAAAGTTTTTGTTTGTTTTAATGTCAAAGAGGAGACAACAAAATTTTAAAAATTTAGTTAAGAAAATAATAATGTGAAAAACATTATTAATAACTAACAAAATAAATACAGACTAGGATATATCTCGTGTTATAGCACAGATAAATTACAATTATAAAAAAAATATTTGAAAATTATAAAATCAGGATATTAGAAAATTGTAACTCTTCTAAAACTTTACGAAAATTATAATATCAGTTTTTATAATATCGAATCTTTGTAATATCCGCGTAAACATTTAATAATCAGAAATATAAAACCAATCTTTTATACTCGATAATATTGCAAATTTCATGTTGGAAAAATTATATATAAAATCAAGATATTTTCTTTGATTTAACAGAAGAAACAAGTAAAGTTTTGGTATTGCGACATTCTAAGATATTAATTAAGATATTTTGGAAAGTATTAACCCAAAATATTCTAAAATTGATTTCGTAGAATATATTTTTCTGTTGAAAGATAGTATGTCTATTAGAGATATTGGATATTGCGATATATTGTTCTCAATAGAAAATTTCTGGATATTTTTTATTTGAATTTTAATTATATCTTATTCTGTTTTAATTTGTAAATTTTACAATTTAAATAGATTTGAAAATTAAATTACAATATTACATTGTTATGTTAAATTGTACACCATGTTAAACTATGTCAGATATGAATTTTTTTAAGAAATAAAATTTTTGGTCGGAAGATGTAATAATTTAAAATCTACTAAAATTCTATTAATAGATTCAATATTATAAAGAGAAATTAACATTAACATTAACATTCCCAAAAAAAATCGCAATCTATATCAAATCTCTTATTTTTTGAAAATTAAATAAACATTTAATTTAATTTAATTGTGTGTTTAATTAAATCAACAAAATCTTCAAAAATTCTATTTTTAACTACTTTTCAAAAAAATTAAAATAAATTAATTAATTAAAACGAAAATTATAATCTGTAAAGAAAAAAAATCGACATTCTACATAAATTTTTACTTAAAATTTTCCAAAAAAATCGCAATCTACATAAAATCTCTTATTTTTGGAAAATTAAATCAACATTTAATTTAATTTAATTTAATTAATGTGTTTAATTAAATAAACAAAATCTTCATAAAATCTATTTTTAAATACTTTTAAAAAAATTTAAAATAAATTATTTAATTTAATTAGTGTGTTTAATTAAATAAACAAAAAATTTCATAAAATCTATTTTTAAGTACTTTTCAAAAAATTTAAAATAAATTAATTAATTAAAATAAAAATTATAATTAATTAATTAATTAAACGATCACATAATAACTAATGACTAAAATATCTTTAATGAGAGATTAAAATTTGTTCTTTGAAATAATGGCAATGTGATGTATATATTAACACTTTTTTAATGTTTATTTATAAATGTATCTCCAAATAATATATATGGGATGAAAAAATTAAAATGAAATTTAGCACTTGAATGCAACATTTAACACGTTAAATAATTATATATAAAGATCAGGTCGTTATGCTATTATGCGTGTGACCAGAATCGATCCTTTCACTGGCAGTACTGGTAATAGGGCTTAGATGTTTTTGAATGCATTAATATTTGTCCATTTCTCTGTATCAGCGGTTTCAAGCAGGTGTGTGTCCTCAGTTTCTGCTACGTCTACTTTCGTTGGATCAGTGAGATTAAATGGCTATTCGTTTGTTAGACTAATATTCCTTTTCTCACTTTTGGATAGTTCTCCATATTTACAACTGAAGTTTATACAGCAATAAATCTACAAGTAGATAGAGATAACACACAATACCTGCAGTGTGTTCATGACCAAAACTGTGTGAAAGAAACTAAACATTGTGCGGTTATAATCTACTAACAGTAACAGTTTTAGAACTTGTCGTCACAGTTTCAGGAAATATAAAAGCTTATGGACTTTGTGGATACCAACGTTTACAAGCGTTGACAAACATATTATCATTGAGGAAACCAAACAAGATGAAAGGGAATGATACAGGTGTTTCTTCATACTTCTATTAGGTGTTTATCTTTGTGATGCTTCCACGATATCTTCATCTTCTGATGCTTCCATAATCTTCCACACTTCCATTATATCATTACCTTGCTTTGCATTGAGTTTAAGCAGTGTAGCTTCCCATTCCTCTTTATCTCTACCAGCTAAAAACGAACCAAACAGTCTAATGGTCACAGAAAGAAACCCTGCGAGCTGGACAGCACGAACTGAGAGGCGTTCGACATCAGGAGGGGGATATGACTGCTTCAAAGCAAAACGTGAGAAAAGTTGGAGAGCTTCATCATATCTTAGAGAACCAACTTCATACACATGATTCACTCCAGATTCCACAAGTGATATGTTTGGTAGAGTGTGGATGCACTCGGGTCTATACAAATACCCTAGTACGTTGTAGTACTTAAGGATCGAATCCACAGGGAGCAATGGTTACACTATGATTCTATACGAATGAAATCAAGCTAAAGAAATATATTGTGATGTGGTTTGAATGTAAACAAGTATATGGTTAAAACGATTATAACTTATAACTAAAAACGCTGGGCATTAAAGATTATCGCCGGAATATGATGTGTCGAACTAGATAATTATTCAGGGAACAAATAGAATCAATCTAGAACTCAAACATAAATGTATAATCATTCCACTTTGGCATCAATCACTTTGTCAGCAATTTAGGGTTCTAAAACTTCGTTTGAAACCTAGAATTCTAAACAAGCTTTACTAACAAGTTTGATTTGTTCAAGTTTGCCAGATCAGCTTTCTTGGCTAAGGACAAATTGCTCACCTTAGTTCTATCAAACAACCTATAAGCTTTTGGAGAATAGATTATACTCACATGACTAAATGATCAGTTTAGTCTAAGCATTAAACACAACCAAAGGTGAAGATGACAAGGATAAAACCCTATCTATATCTTCAAACATCCATCAATTCCTTTGATTACCTTAAAACCCAACTGAATTACTCAACCATAGATACAGAACAAACAAGAGGATACAAATATAGATTCATAATCATTAAACAAGATAACTTAAGAGTTAAGAAATCTCTCATAGATGATAAGGAAGTGTTCTTGGTGTAAGCTTTCAAGATCATGAACTGAGAGAGAATTACAAGTCCTTTTGAAGGGAAAACCAGAGAGAAGAGTGAAAACTCCTGTCTCCTCAAATGTGACAACGTATGTTAAATATCTTACAAAACGCGTCTTAGAAACAAATATCTAAAAGGTCGCGAGAACGATCGATCGATCAAGGGTCCGATCGATCGATCGCTATTCTCGGCGTTCCATTCTTCTCGTCGATCAAGTAACTTACGGCGAAATGGTAAAAAAAAAAGTGGTGATCGACCGATCATTGACACAATCGATCGATCGGTTGTATGTTGAAGTTATCTTCTTCCGGTCGATCAAGTAACTTAAAACGGACCATATACCGATCGATCGACTTGATCGATCGATCAGGAGTTGCAAACCGCAGGATCTTGTTCTTTGCCTCCGTTTCAACCTCTTCGTGTTTTAAGTCCGACCAAAGACTCTAAACGAGAGAAAATGCACAAAAACCTACTAATACAAAGGATAAAAACTATTAAAACCGAAATATATCAACAAGCAAACTTTTTTCTTGAGTGATTAGAATGACTCTGCTTCCTGGAGCAAACTAGTTGGCGTACTCAGCAACCCACTTTCCTTGTTCAATGTTGTTCACACCATCAGCTATAAATAGAACTTTCCGGTGTATTTTCTTTGCTTCGGCCATTTCATTCATCTCATGGTCCAAACCTCTAAGATCTTCCCCTTCAAAGTTTTCTGACGGTAGAAGCATTTCTTTCTTGTTTTCGACGTTTTCTAGGAAAACATGTGCCTGAAATTTAACAGAGATCTCTGCATAAGTGTACCTTGCAAATGTTGTCTTTCCCACACCTGCATTACCCAAATGCCAATGGTATGAACCTCTTTGTCAGATTCTAAAGCCAACAACGCATGAAAGGCTTTCATGTGACTATCCATTCCTGCAAGGCCTTTGAAATCGCTTGATGCAGAGGACAGAAACATAAGCCTAATGTCATCAGCAATTTGCTTGATCCGGTGTGTTCCGTGCATCACCGGAAGATTCCGAGAAAATGAATACTGTTTGTTCAAGTGTAAACAGCTTCTCTGAAACTTCTTGTGGACTGGTTAAAAGTTCACCGAGACGTATTAGGGTCACTTTGATCCTAGGAACTCGTATATCACTGTGTCTCTATACTTTCTTGCTCAACAAACGTAAAACCTGCAAAAACCAAAAACAGAGCACATGAGAAAACTACTCTGTTAAGATCAAATCCGGTAATCTAAAGTTGAACACTCGAAAGATAACCTAACAGAGTTTATCATTGATATAAAATTGTGTGAATTCGGAGCTTCTCTAACCTACAAAAGTATCGATCTTCGCGTGTATAAGTTAATATTTGGAGCTTCTTTAATCGACACAAGTATTGATCTTCATGTATTTAAGTTTTATCTTCTTCAAGTATCTACTTTTTAGATCAATGGATAAATGATAGATTTGTTGATGACTGTTCATCTTGTTGTCGCCAGTCAGTTAATTGTTACCTGAGTCACATGGATAAGAAAGATTCATTTACTAAGACTTCCATCTCATGGGGACTTCCAACCGAATCGAATGTTCGTGGTTCTGCTGTGACTGAAGCATTGAGTATGAAGGTGGATGCAAGACCAAAACGTCTTCTAAACACAAAGAAAATCAGTTTCCAGGACCAGGATTCATCTTCAACTCAGTCCACTGGTCAATCTTCTACCGACGTTGCAAGTAGTGGAGATGATAACCTTTCGAGACAAATCTCATTTTCAGCACATTCAGGTCTGTTTTAAAGAACTTTTAGGGTCTCGTCGATTCTTATTATCGTCCATAACATGTGTTGAAAAGACAAGACAATGTGATCTTTTATGTTTTGGCGTGATCTTTGATTTTTGGCTAACTTCTTGTTTCACTATGCCGATCCACATTTTGGTGGGTTAATGTCTGCGGCTTACCTACCACAGGCAACAGTAAGTACATCCTCCTTGATTACATGTGGTGAAGAAGATATTGATGCTAAAAATGTATTTGCTTACGGTGAACTTGTAATGGAACATTATACATTGAAGCAGTTCCATACATCGATAGAAAAGATGCCATCCTTAAATGGTGGATTTTTCTTGCAGCTTATCTCTCCAATTGAGATTTTAGTTTGCTTATAAACTTTTTGCAGATATGGAATCCCCAAATGGTGAGTCGAGTTCCGCTACCATTGGACCTTATAGAAAATGAGCCTGTCTTTGTCAATGCAAAGCAAATTCCATGCAATTATGAGGAGGCAGCAACGTGCAAAGCTAGAGGCTAAAAGATTCACTATCTCATTTTGGTTTAATAGCTAAACAGAACTCATTATCAAATATCATACAGCCGTATATTCATGAACTAGACATGTTCACGCTCTTAAACGACCTAGAGGATCTGGTGGAAGGAAGATTCCTAAACACGAAAAAGCTTCAAGAATCTACAGAGCCAAAACACGACATGCCAATCCAACAGCACATACAAAGGGAACATGTCAAGATTTGTGGCTCACCAGCTGCAGAACAGCAAGGACCGTGGTTGTTCAACCACATCTGGCTCTGACATCACCTCTGCTTCTGACGCCATTGATCTCTTTGGACACTCTGAGTTTTTCAGATACCAGATTGCCCATCTCAGACAAACCCAACAATGTATGTTCATGGTCAATCAAATGACGTGCATGGAGGTGGGAACACGCACCATTTCTCTGTTGCTATCTGAGAAAATGGAATCTGGTGTTGTGCATGTTCCCACAAAAAAGGGAAGTCATCTTTGGCTGTTAGTTCGCTTCTTCGACAGTTATTATTTCACGCTTTGTTGTCCAGATATCACTTGAACGACTACAAGCTTCAACTTTTTACTTGTCTTTGTTGTTTGTACCACGAATCATCATGTGTTAAGACAGTGATTGGATTGGATTGTTAAATGTAAATGTGGTAAAAAGCTCCTGATATTCCTGAAAACAAGGCCGTGCCAAGAACGAAAAACTTTGATATATCAAGCATTTCCCAATTGATATCAGCTGGGATGTGAATCTCTCGAGACGAGTCTTCTGCCATAGCTCCCAGATTCATCTTCGCCGCTTTTAACAGAAACTCAAAGCTCCCTTTAAAAATATGTTCCCTAAACGCTTCTCTGTTACAGTACTTGATATATTACGGGTTTATTGGTTTTTTAACCATAATATTAGTAGGTTTTTGTGTGTTTTCTTTGTGTTTTAGAGTCTTTACAGGTTGGAAAACGTCTAAGTTCGCAAAGAGCAATGGATAAGGGCAAAAGATCAAAACTGGACGTTTTCAAGATGCAGGATTATGCAGAAGGGGCAAAAGTTTGCCATTCGTTGATTGTCTTCCCTATACCGGATTTTGATGATTTTTGGACACAAGATAGCTCTTTGAGTTAGCTTTCATTTGGGACTGGTTTCAAGTCATTATCATAAGTGGTTCAAAAGTTATGCCCGTTTTACTGAAGACAGCCAGAAGCAGATGGAGAAATAAGCTTGAAGCTATGATCGATCGATCCACCTTCTATGATCGACCGATCTAGTTTTRCGCCACACTTTATGATCGACCATGGCACCCATGATCGACCGATCAACACCGATCGATGCAGGCATTCGATCGACCGATGAGCCTCGCCATTGCTTTTAGATATTTATTTTAACGTTTTGAGTGTATTTAATATGATTTTCGCCATTGTTCGACATGGATGTTCTGTAACTCATTCTCTCTCTAGAGAGAGTGAAAAACTTGTAAAAACTCTCTCATTTATATAATTGTAAGCTTGGAAGAAGAACACATCTTGATTCATCATCCATAGAAGATTTCTTATCCCTTAAACAATCTTGTTCGTTTCGATGTTTATGAATTTGCTCTCTTCTTGCTTTCTCTGTAATTATGTCTGAGTAGTATCCTTGTTAGGTTGGAGGTTTTCAAAGGAATTCATATCATCAACTAGACATGATGTAGTATTGATATTGATCTTCATCTTGCAATTGACTAGATCAATCTTGTCATCTTCACCTATGGTCAGAGTCTTAGACTAAACTCGATCATTTAGTCTATGAACTGAGGTTTAATCTATCCACCAAAAGTGTTATAGGTTGCTTGATAGAACATGTGAGCAATTTGTCCTTAGCCAACGAAAGTCGATGCTAAGGCAAACTTCAGAACAAATCAACTCTTGTTAATGCTTGTTCAAGCTGAGTTCAACAAGAAGTTTTAGAACCTTAAGTTTCTAGACAAAGTGATTGATACCAAAGTGGATTGTTATACATTTGTGTTTGAGTTTAAGATATGCGACAACGATTGAATCTAGTCTTGATCTAGATTCTATTCTCCAAAATCTTATGATTAACCGGATAGACTTGGGAGCTTTGATTGTCCTTGACCAACGAAAGCTGATGTTAAGGCAATTCACGAATCAAACTTGAGTCTTGAAAAGTTTATCGACAATCATAACGACGCCAGGTTGTTCGATAAAGATATTCGACGCCACACAGGATCAATTTACATTCTTTGTAGCTTAAGATGGTTCCTAGCTATAAATCCCTCGAATAATTGTCTGTTCTCGATCCTCGAATCCTTGCAAATTCCTCGATCTAGCTTATATTTATCAATCTTTCTTCGTTAGCCTTTTTATTTACCGCTTTTGTTTACTTTAATTGTTATTATTACAAACTTTTATTTTCGCTTAGCTTCTTAATCATTCTCTATAATTGTGAAGGCAAAGACTTCGATCCCTCGTGATTCGATCCCTAAGTACTACAACGTGTCAAGTTATTTGTGTAGACCCCCCAAAAAGCCATAACTACTAAATCGCCAGGGATCAATAACGTTGTTTGATATGAGATTGATATTTAGTCTAAGTCCTTACTAATTAGTTTTATCTAGTTTTTTCGCTTGTGTGTTTCAGTGTGCCTAAGACATTAGCTGAAGGCATTCACGCCAAGCTAACGATTAAACACTCTGGGTGGGAGGCAAACTCCAATTGTAATAAGTTTTATTTGTTAGTTTGCTGAAATTTTATGTTTACAGCATCGATTGATCTATAGAGCATCGACGATCCTTAATTCGAAAACAGAGCATCCAAAACAGAGGAGAACGGATCGACGACGATCAGTCGCGATCGATCGATCCATCGGCTGGGATCGATCGATCCTGAATCAGTACCAGTTACAATCACTACACATGTAGTTTCCTAATAATCCCGGAGAGTATGTATTGAATCTATACACAAAGAGTGAGACTCTGAGAATTTTACCGGTGTTTAGGGTAAAAGAGACGCCGGTACTGAGATTTTGAATCGAACCGACTTTTGTTAAACCGGTTCTTTTATATACTCCACTAATTCAACTGTGAACCATTACCGTAAAACCGATAAAACGGTTGAAATCCAAATCAGGAAAACATTACTGTTACCAACGAAATTATACTTGGATAAAATTACGTGGTTTTTAGCAGTTGAGTCAGCATAAAGAGTCACGTGATCAAATAACAAAATCAGCCTAATACATATATATATATATATATATATATATTTAATTTGTATATATATACATATGCATCAACTAAATGAGGTTATCTTTGAGAGTGATTGTGTCACTTATAAAGGCAATACAAAGCCCCAACGACCGGCACTGCCTAGGCCTAACAACAGCGGAAGCCAAGCTGCATCAACAAAAGCGAGATCACACTTCTGGGTTTGTCAAAAAAAGAACCAATACAAGCGCGGATGTTATCGCAAAAGTTATTAAGTTATGCCTCTTGTATTTTGCTATTTCGGACAATACGATTCCTTCTTAGTTATTCCACATAGTAGAAACCGATAGGCCAAATATGGTAAACGTAACTAAGTTGTTAACTCCATCGTATGTGGAACTTTTCGAATGCGACAAAGAGTTAAAAAAAAAAAAAGACAGAAGGAAAATTCAATTAAGCAAATGGTCTATCAAATCATGGCCACATATATTTAATTCACAAATAACAGTTGCAATGGTACCAGAAAGCCACTGGCAAAGATAGGCCTAATGTACAGGCTTTGTTTTAAAAGCACAATACTGATCTCCTAAATCTCAAGAATGTCCTAGAGATCGATCGGGTAAAGGGAATTTACTTCTTCAGACTGAAACTTCAATCTGACCTTTCCAACAAGAACATGAAGTTGGAGTTTTCGCGAATCAACGGAGGAGGATCGACCTCTGCAACCTCTACGTTTTGCATCGATTTCAAGATATCGTCAAGCGAGAATGGGATGCTGCAAGAGAATCACCAAGACCCAGAATTTTATCAAAAGATCAAATCTTTTAAAAGTGAAATCTTAGCGTTTGTTTTGTTAATGTTTTTTTTTTCTTTCTTTCTGGGGTTTACCTTGAATCATCATCTAGTAAAAACGAATTGCTGATCGCGTTCTTTGATACATCTGACACCGTAAGCCGCATGCTTGCTATCACCTGCATCACCATTTTTTTGTCAAGCGAATTTTAAATAACTTACTTAGCTCTTCTATTACAATTTCAGATTATTAAGTATCAATAATCTTGGATTTTCTTAAAACATGACTCCAAATAAGACTAATGTAAACGGTTTTGCTCGAGCGGGTCTATCAATCAGATGAAAGTGAAATCAAGAGTGAAAAATATTCACTTGCCTCTGAAGATACGCTATGTGTACCGTATTTGCTGTCCGAATACATAGTACTGATCCTGTACAGTTGCTGAATGCTAAGCACCTGCAGAGAAACAAGGAGTTTCATTAAATTTACATGAGATGAACTGATGAAGAAAAGGGTGAAAAAGACAGTTGAACTAACCGGACAAAGTTCGGTAGTTATCTCTTTTAAGCTCTTCTTAGGCTTCTGATGTATAACCAAGAAGCCAACGGCTTGTCTGATGTGCTTTAGTTCATCCCAAGCCGAACCAACAAACTAGAACACAACAATCATCTTTTACTAAGCAAACCGTCGGAAAAATGCAGAGAGGATTTGAAACATCTATTACCTCCTCCGTTGCATCATGACACCACTTTTCCAGCTCCGCAAGCCCTGTTTTTACATACTCTCCATTGCTAAACGAGCAGCATTCACGTCTCAAAAGAAGGCTACACGATCGATAAAAAGGAAAAACATAAGTGGATATGTACTATATAGCGACATGACAGTGGCAACTATAGCAGATTTACCTGTTAAACAACTGAACATTGATAAATGAAAATATCTGCCCGAACACTTTAGAAATTAGCAACGAAGGCACCTGCAGTTTTGGAAAGGTTCAAAGTTTGTGAGGAAAAAGACGAAGAAAGTTGAAAACAAATACATGTCAGCTGTGGCTGAAAATTTTATTTACTCACATAATTGGCCCTCATAGTCCTCAAGTGGCCGTTTAGACATGTTACAATGCTTTGCCAATGAGCAATTAGCACTTTTTGAGCAACAAAATTATTTTGTGAACGTCCCTTTACCAAACCAGAACGTGGTGTCCTTGGAGCCTGTTTCCATCAAACCGCAAAACCAAAACCAGACTTAGGGGGTTTAATACCACAATAATATAACAAAGATTATCTTCTGTGAGAGCAAAAGGCAACTAAAAAGAATGCCTACCTGAATGCAAGAAGCAAGCAGAGGAGAAATCTCTTTCTTCATCTTGTCTCGGATCATTCCATATATCTTTTCTAGGAAAGCGGTGAGTTGCTGCTTGAAAAGCAAAGCAGGATATTTAGCTTCGACTTGACGTAGTTCGTCTAGCCCACCGCCAATCGCTCTTCCATTCATAAATGGGAATCCAGCACTTTGTGGAGAACCTCGGAGACTCTATTATGCAAATGATTTCATGAGGAAAGTGAGATTAATGAAATCAAAGCATTTTAGAGAGACACGTAACACTTCTAACCACCTGAGACACCCGTCCAAACAAAGATGTAGGCATTCCCCGACGTCTGGGAGTAGTTATGCTTCCTGTAGCACCGGCTTTCAGAGTGCGTTGAAGCAACATTAATAGTGTGACGGAATTGGATAACCAATAGCATAGTACATCGCTGTTTTCCTGCATCTGCAAAGATGTAAAAATTTAGAATGAGACCACCCATGAAGCAGGCGAACAGCCCAACCCTTGGAATATACTACAACCCCAAAAGAAGATTTGCGTTGGTATGAAAGAACATCAATAATACCTCGACTGCAGATGCTATTGTCTCGATTATACGATTAAATATACTGGTTCTTTCTACTTCAAAAGATCTCCAGTGTATCAGACACTTGTATATCAGACAGGCAGCAACAGGCTTGCCTTCAGAAAATCCTATATCTTCCGAAATAGACTTTAGTAATAGCTCTTGATTTTCCTGCAAGATGGAAAACCGCACATAATGAGTATGCAAAATGCATATTGACACAAAACAGAACATCTTGTCCCCGCAAATGAAATATGTGACAAGGCTTCAAAGTGATAGCTACCTGCTGTTTCTGATTAAGCGATTTCTGGGGCCTATCCTCAGTTTCAGGTTCCTGGAGTACATCATCAAGTATTAGATCTCCATCACTGTAAATGGTAATTAGAC
The DNA here is from genome assembly GCA_018361395.1 of Boechera stricta. Lineage (NCBI taxonomy): Eukaryota > Viridiplantae > Streptophyta > Magnoliopsida > Brassicales > Brassicaceae > Boechera > Boechera stricta. The sequence continues at coordinate 1,941,366 of CM031539.1, read as the reverse complement.
AAGGGGCTTGTTTTGTTTGTCAACATACCTGAAGTTGTGTTGTTTCTCCATTGGAGAAAGCATCTTTCTCGGGAGTTCTCTGAAATTCCAAGGAAATATCAAAAAGGTCATATGCACAGTTAAGAAGTTCAATGCAAAGACATAGCCAGTGTCCACCAGTACCTGAATTATGGTAGTGTTTGGTCTTAGAGCCAAAGCTCTAGTAGTCGGTGAGATGGTAAGAGTTTGTTGCCGAAGTACTTTATTCTCCGACTCCAAGTTAAAGACCTTTTCTTGGAATCTAATTTATAGGAAGGGGAATCTTTTGTTAGTCTTCTTATTTTAGAGAACAAATGGGCACTAAATGCAATATCCGATACTAATTACACCTCTAAATGCATGACATGAGCAAATAAAAGCTTATTAACAAGTAGAAACACATGCATCATGATCTCAAATTTGCAAATGAAAACAAACCTCTGAACAGAATCTTGAAGCTGATCTATTTTTCTTCCAGCTTCTTCAAGTTTCTTACTTAATTCCTCATTTTGGACCAAGGTGCTCTGATAAGCCTGCTTTGCTTCATTTGCCTTATGTGTTTCTGATGACAACAGTCCCTGCATTAGGACCATGTCGAGATTGAAGATCAGCGGCACGAAAAATCAAATATGGAGGCTTTCAACATAAAGCATTTTCTTTCTTAAATCCAGAAACAGAGGATTTTCATTATTAAATTTACACATCTGCAGACTGCATTTATGGTGCAGAACCAATTACATCTTGAAGCTATTTGGATAAAATATGTCAGTTTTTTACCTTTAGCCTGTGAACTTCGTTGCTCAAAGAATCAATCTTCTCTGTATCTTCAACAACAACAGGTTCCTTATTAACTGAACTTGCTTCTTCAATTGCTATTCGAGCTGCCTCCTGTTCCTTTACGACCATTGCAGTAGCTTCTTTCAATTGTAACCGCATGGTATGCAATGCCTCTTGCAGCTTTGCAACTTCTTGCACCTTTGCCTCCTCAAGATCAGTCTGTTTATCAGTATAAAGATTTAAATATAATCCAAATTTTGCGACTGACTTTGCAGACCACAATCTGCAAATTGGTTTAACCTAAAGATATTTCCAAAAGAAAAATTGACATCTAAGTTACCCTTAACCGCTTCTCCAATTGTAAACGCCAGGTAAGCTCTTCTACCCGCTTCTCCAATTTATCTTTAGCATCTTTAAGAGCACCGGTTTCTCTTGCAGCCTAAATCAATGTAAACATGGAAGTAAACAGCTGAATAAGAAAATTCATGCACACTGTGTTAGAAAGCAACAAAAAGTAATAAAGCAAAGAATCCAACCATTTTCAGCATTCTAAGCTCTCTTCTAGCAAGTCTGCATCTCCAGGCACATTGCGTGACTATTGCCGCCTTCTGTAGTCTTGTGTAATATGAGTATGCTTGGCGACCACGCCAATGAGCCTGAAAACAAAGGAGATAAGAATCTTTTATGCATCAAAGAAACAGTCACCAAACTTTGCCTATTTTCGTCCTAAGAAGGTTATGTAGTTCCCTCCCAGTAACAAGGAAACTGTGATCTACCTGAAGCACAATTGCGGCTTTTGTTTGCCTTCTTAACCTGAATTCACTACGTGCAATCATGGCCCTTAAGCCAGTCTGCAACACGATTGTCGATGATCTTGTGGCAACAAAAGATTTCCTGTCGATGTACCGGCGGAAATTCTTCTGGAATCTTAGAGCTGCAGCTTCTATTCTCAGTTTTTCATGTACTGTCCGGGCAATTTCGCCTGCAATTAATAAAGCATATACACCAAAATTAAAACTACCAGCTAGTACTACCAATAGAAAAGGAGAATAAATGATCAAACAGAAAACAATCAGCTTGTAAAGAAAAAAGGATTATGCTCCAAATGATGGAAACAAAAGGAGGCAGTGAGAAAAGAATGCGTAAGCACTATTATTCTGACTGAACAGCCTACACCGTGGCAAAACCTTACTGATGTGCAGAAAATACCTCGTAGGAAGGATTGCAAAACAATAGCAGCATTGCGAATAGAACGGAAATTCTTTCTGGCAATACATGTGCGGAATTGCCTCTGAATGACTCTGGCAGCATTCCCAAGCACCTCTGCTCTCCTCGCATCTAATTCAGCCATCTGACCAGCTCGAAGGAAAATCTTTGTCTTTCCTACCTGGGAACAACATGGTAAAGGTACGTATGTGATCCCTGAACAAATACTGACAACGTCGATAGTGAGAATGATGGAAGGGAGATTTTTTTTTTTTCTAGTAAAAAGGTTATAATCCCATAGGATCAAGACCACAACGCTAAAAGTATCCATGAATTTGGTAAGAAAATAACTTGGAAATAAAAGCAGCAAACCAGAATGAAAATGCATATCACACCTGGTAGTCCCTCAGACCTTTCTTATCAAGAATCATTTGGCAAGCGTCTTTATCATCATAACTGTAAAAAAATATATGATAAAATTGCTTACTACACTGATGTTTATTTCAAAAAAGTGTTTTCATAGAGATGCAGAAACCTCAGAGAGAGACTTACTTTCCTTCCAAAACTTCTGGAGCAAGGAGACCAAAACGGTCAAGAAAGTCATAGAAGGCAAGCCTGGTAGGATAGCCAGCGCAACTGATCCTAATGGCCTCAAGAACACCCTGCAAATGAAACTAGTTGTTATTTTCTGAGAAGACACGGCATTTAATGAATACTAAGCATATAAAGAAACATCGTATTTAAGTATGTTATTGTATAATTGTGTTGGTGATTGCACTAATAAATTTATATAATAATACAAAAGGGATAGTGTATTCTAGGTCTAACAAGAGATGTAAATACAGCCGTTAGATTGAGACAGGACATCCTTACCCCACAACGTAATTGATGAATGACGTTGAAGTTCTCAAAGATACCAGGTTTAAGAACATTGTTCGGCTTTATACATCTGATGTAATGAGGTTCTGTACCATTCAGCGATTCCATCAGCGAGTGAAGTTGTTGCTGCAATATAGATAAGTAATATCAATAAACTTACTTTTAAAACTTGCAATACATATTTAGCAATTTTACATGCAATACCTTGAACCGTGACCCAATGGAAGAAAATTTTGATGATCTGGATGAGTCTTCATGAAGTGCATGAAACAAACCCGCCACAAACGAGCAATTAGAAGCAGTAAATAGCGCTTGATGTTCAGCAACTATATAATCCTTGTTCTTATCGATAAAATGGTTTGATTGATAAGTAACCTTGCAAAATGTAGGAAACACATCAAGAACAGAAAGCTTCAACTTCAATTCATTTAGGGGGAAAAAAAAAATCATGAAGAAGCAATACTGTACCTCTCCTGCATAATGCGATATGGTAAAATCAGTTTGAGAGAGCTTCGGTTTGGCAAATCTCTTGTGATTTTTGAACGTCTGGAACAACTTTTGGGAGAAGCTTTCATGTGTAGACTTGGGAAACATGCTGTGTTGAACCAACCAATAAACATGAGTGGATAGTACTATACTACTATGTGAAAGGCATACAAGTCAATCTGAGAAAGATAAAGCATACCAGGCTTCATCTAGAAGTGAAATAATCCCTCCTGGTTTCTGATTGAAGACATGCAATTTTAACATAAGAAAAGGGAAAGCATAACATAATTGTGCAATAAACAAGATCTCTGCTCTTAAACCTAAATATAGTTGTCATCAAAGCTATCAAATATCACAAACTGAAAATGTAAGTCTGTTAAATTATAAGAAAGGAGAAACATACTTTTTCAATTAAATCAAGAACATCTTGGTTATCAATAAACTCTATGTAACTCCAATCGATCTCTTCTTTGGTGTACTCTTCCTGCTCCATCTTGAAAACATGCTGCAAAAAAATGATACCAGAATAAGCCCAATCTACTTATCAAAATGTAAAAGGGCTGATCGATCAGGGAAATATAAAAACACTAACCTGATTAAAATGCTGTTGCAGTTTTTCATTCGTGAAATTGATGCAGAATTGCTCAAAACTGTATCATAAACCGAACATGAAATCAGCAACAACTTCAATAATAGATAAATCTACTAACTTTCCACGTTTAGCAATTTCCTTCCAACATCTTGTCACATTATATGAAACTATATGTAACACCCACTTAATATCACAAAACTTCACATCTAACTCTTGTAATTCTATTAAACTCTGAGACGCTGCCGAAAAAATAGAGACATAGGCAATTTCAGTTGAAATAGCAGAAGATGACAAGGAATTATTTCTTTAAAGCTATCCAAACATGTCTAGATTGGTCGTCCCTGCACTCCTGGAATGAAATGGGGTAAAGGTGAAAGCAAATTATGTTTTACATAAAACAATACCTATTGCATTTGAAACTTTCAAACCCATAGATATCCAAAACTCCAATAATCGACCTTGACCTTGGGTCCTGCCCGATGGAAGTATTAATTTTGTTCACAATCCTGTAAATGACAGGATAAAATGTATTATGAAATATACAAATATATAAATGCCACGCGGGAAAATAGAAGAGGGAGTTTGCTTGAATAGCTTCACCAGTCAAACAAGTGAGAATATATTGTCTTGGCCAGGGTATCCCTACTAGCAATTGCATTGTCGGGATCAAGCGTTCTCGTGATAATCTCTTCAGGTGTAACCATCACACGCCTAATAAGAGCATCTTCTAGGCTCTGGGCGTTACACCTGTCAAAACAAGTGCACAATACAGAGAATAATCCACTGAACCAAAAATGGACAAACAGTTTCAAATATAGTAAGAAAAGAAGTATCATACATAAGTAGCTCTGCCGCCAAGTTAAGATGACGTCGGGATCCTTCATCCTTGATGACCGAGGAATCAATCTCTTCCCCTTTTCCAAAATCAATGTTACCAAGATGAAGAATCGCAGCAACCACCCTGAAGATTGCCTCCTGAAAATATTACTTTAGATGTTAGACTCTAACATGAAAGTAGCGGAACAGAAACCTAACCTCTTTAACACATCAATTTGAGGACCTGTTCATCATTACTGATTCCAACTACATCCATAGCTCTTCTGGTTTCAAGGTATTCACTAGCATCATCAACACCATCCAACTTATAACAATTTGACTGATTTAGATAATGGAATGACTGCGGGTTTTCCAGCTTGTACTTCTCTATATCCTGAAAAATAACCAAGAAATTAGAAAAGAAAATGTACGATATCGGCATGGAATGAACATGCACATAATGTGTCAGTTACCAAAAAAATTATGTGATACCTCTGGCGGAGCAGCACAAAGAAGATAAAAGCAATGGTAGTTCCTTTCGGGATCTGAGATTTGGCAAACACGAGATCTCTCCAGCAGATAAGTCCTAATAGCTGCCCCAGATATCCTTCCATTCTTGTCAAATTGGATTTCAACAAATTTACCAAAACGACTGCGAGGTGGTGCCATCAAGAAGAATGAAAACGGCAAAATAATCATGAGTACGAGTTTTCTTAAGGCACAACCGGAAGAATAATAAAAACATTTTAAAATTCTAAGGAACCAAGCATTTAACAATAAATCCTAGTCATGAACTAATTACTAATTAATGAACTTAGCTGATAAAACCCAGATTTGGAAAGATGGAGAATGCACCTCGAATTGTTGTTTCGTAAAGTTTTTGCATTGCCAAATGCTTCAAGAACCGGATTGGACTGCAATATTTCAAGTAAGGATATAAGCATTAAGTTGCATGCAGCCACAAATGGAACAATCCTCATTAAAACATGAAAGTTTAAACAAACCTCTAAGACTTGCTGTTCAACTGTCCTTCCTTCTACACCAGACCTCCCTCCCAAAAAGGCAAGGTACCTCATGAGCATCTTTGTCGTCTCAGTTTTACCAGCACCACTTTCGCCACTTACCAAAATTGAATTGCTTTTTCCTTCATTAATCATCGCCCTAATATCTTACACCGTGAGTAAATCAGCAAATTATCTCACAAAACAGACAGAAGTATGATAAAAGAGATGGATGTGAACATGCACAAACCTGTATGCAGCATCCCCGATTGCAAAAACATGAGGACTTAGTTCTCCTAGTGCAACTCTCTTATATTGTTCCATCATATCGGTTTCATAAATATGAGGCAGCCTTTGGAATGGATTAACTGCAATTAGGATATTCCCCGTATATGTCTACAGAAGTAACACAAAACTTATTAGTATCATAACTTATTTCAAATGATTTCCATGCAGCAACAAAAAGTATGATGAGATGCTAGGAAAAAAGGTAAAATATCTTACATAGATTTCATTGAGTTCATATCTTGTCTCTAGGTTTTGTAAGACTCCAGGCTCATGCAAATATGAAAGTTTTGTCATGTCATCTACACCTCCAGGTGGAGCTTCAGTATCCTTGGGAAAATATACATTCGTCACAACCTGAAATCCATACGACATAGGGATATGTGAGGAGAATCATGGCCAACAAGGAAGTGTGAACATTTATACTTGACAGCAAAGAACTTATCATGAAAATATATCGTGGGCAACAACGTAAATCGTGATTTTACGTGTCATGCTGCATCTTACCACATTAAGCTGTTTCCCTATCATGTGTAACGGTTTCAATAGAAATAGCTCTCACAACACATCAAGATAACTGCCAAATAGAAAGCTTGCAAACTTCATATTCTCCACTCCATATTTCTGAGTATACACTTGCCTTTCGACATTCAGTAAATACCAAAAACTTTCTTTGAAGGTCTTTTCCTCTATTTATTATGTTACTTGGTTTGATCAAAACACCAAAAGCACAATAACCTATATCTACCTTAAATGCAGAAGGTAAAAACCTGCCAATCTAGGGTTATAACAGGACTACGACAATATCTCATTCCAAGATCAAACGTAACACTAATCAATCGACGTCTAAATTTATCAGCTCACTTATTCCAACTCTTTAGCCTTCACCAAAATGCCAAGGCTACGTATGAGCTCGTTGATTCAAGTAAAATAGTAAAGGTTTAATCTTATAGAAACTTACGGTTTTCCCCTTTTTAGTTTTGACATGAATGTTATCACCATCGATTCGAGTAACTTCTCCATCTATCCATGCCAAATGTGGATCTTCAACCCACACATGTGAGCCCACAATTATGACAGGAGCAGCCTGCAACCATTGCATTGCATTTAACAACATCAACAACATTGCATCCAAGAATTTACAGGTTCAAGGGACACATATCATCTATATTGCAGCTCTAGGAAAAATTATATTAAACGAGATTATAATTCAGACTAAGAGCAAGCTTCTCGAACCGAGCTAGACATAATCAAAACCAAAACTTTGCAGAAGTAAAAGACAATCATAGATGAAGGAATTAGAGTCTCTATAAAGGAAAACAAAAAAGGTAAGCAACGCTACAACAACATTAACGAAAACAAGCAAGTAGGGTTTTAAATATCCAAATAAAAAAAAAAACGGGAAAACAAAGAAGCGAAGAGACGACCGAGATATCTCAAAACGTAAAGGGGGATGAAATATATTTGAATTTACCATTTGAAAAGAAAGGGGTAAAAAAACCCCAGATGAGATTGGAGCAGAGAAATCTCTAACTAGTGGAGAGAGTGATAAAGTCAACGACTTTTCTCCTGAAAATCTCTGGAAAGGAAAGCCCTTTCTTCTCCGGTGAGAATTTTGTAAATCTCTTTTGGTGTGAGTTTTTGCGGTGGAGAGTTTCAAAAGAAGCGTTTCGTTTGATTTTTTTTTTTTGTTGGTTGGAGCTCCGGTTGGGTTGGGGTCTCTTTTTATTTTGTCTCTTGTCTGATACGGATTACCAGTGGGTCCCACGGCTCGCTTCAAAATGGACGGCATCGGTGAACTGTACGTTTTGAAGAACTCTTCTCAGTTGTTTAAAATTCTTGATTAAGGAAATTTTCAAAACATTTAGAAATTTTAGATTTTGTCATGTATGTGCATGGACTATTAAGAATGGGAAAAAAAAAAAAAGTGAAAAAAAGTGGAAAGAAATGTTATTAGGGCACAATTCTTGAAGACCACCATTGTTATAATTTTTCCTTTATGAAATATTAGGTAAAGAAATGTTAAATGTGGAAAATAAGTTGTAGCCCTGGTTTTAAATGTAAAGATAAGAAGAAATGTTTTTGTTTTGTTAAAAGAATATTTCCATTAGGGTAATACGAAAAAAAAATTTAAAAAAAAAAATTGTTAAAAAACGTGAGCGGCAGGATTCGAACCTGCGCGGGCAAAGCCCACATGATTTCTAGTCATGCCCGATAACCACTCCGGCACGCCCACTTTTAGAAGCGTCATCGCTTTCTCACAATATAGCGTAATGACCTATCATTACACAAGCCAAGATGATCTGCGAGTCTCTGACGTAAAACCCAAAACTTCAGACATTTGTGCAATCGTACGATTTATACACTCTCAGATCCTGCCCTGAGCCATTACGACTGAAACCTAAATGGCGGCAGCTTTAGCTTCCAGAGTCTCCCGAGGTACGTTTTCATCTCATACGGTTCGTATAGCGACTAGCTAGTCCCAATTTTGGGTTTATATTATTATATTTGATAAAGTTTAGTTCTTTCAATAAAATATGTACTCGATACTATTAGATCTTATGCAACATTGATTATTACGAACCGTGGGAGTTAAAGTTTCGAAATGATATTAAATCTTCTACAATCTTGTGAGTTTGGCTGGCAAAAAAATCCAATCTTTGAGAAGATATGTTCATTGTTGGTTTCACATATTTGTGTCGTTGAATTTGAGTCATGATCTTTGCTTGGTTCATAAAATGCAGACTCAAGAGTATAACTTTTTTGTTCTTGTTGTTGATGTCAGTAACTCATGCTCAAACCTTTTCTGTTTTGATTTGATTCATCGACAAAATGAGCAGGACGTTCATTGCTTGGAGGTCTTAGCAATGCTTTCTCTGGTTTGATGAATTCCTCCAATGGAATGATGAATGGAAACATCCTCTCTCAGGTCAAGCCTCTTCAAGATTAATTTTGCCAAAATATCTTATCTTGATGAAACTTTATTTTTGTACATATAGAGAGAGAGACCCGTGAATTGTGTCCTGATGATTTCCAATTTACAGCAGCAACAAAGAACATTCATTCAAATGGGGACGATTCTCAAAGCTGTGGATAACTCCGGTGCAAAAGAGGTGATGTGCATACAATCCCTGAAAGGTAAGAAAGGAGCAAGACTTGGCAATATCATTGTTGGTTCAGTGAAAGAGGCGATACCAAAAGGTAAAGTGAAGAAAGGGAAGGTCGTGTATAGTGTGGTTGTGTGTGCTGCGATGCAGAAAGGGCGCGTTGATGGAAGCCAAGTCAGGTTTGATGACAATGCGGTTGTAATTGTGGGCATTAAGGAAAAGAACAAGAAGAATTCGGATGGTTCCAAGAAAAAAATGGAGTATAACCAACTGGTACCCGAGTGTTTAGTCCTGTCCCGCATGAGATGCGGCACAGAAAACAGCTCAAGATCCTTTGGCTCAGCACATCGTTTGAGAGTATACACCAGACTAAAACACCAGGTATGATCTCTTTATGCGACCCTGATCCATCCATCACTTAGGTTTCTGCTTGATTAATTAAACTCTTTAACTTCTTTTTTGTTAATTCTTAAGACTTCAGAGGCCTTATCCAACCAATTATGCGCTCTGACTTTTCTTGTCAAGTATAAATATCCGGTACTTAATCAATCCCACCTTTTTAAACCCCCCACTATGAAAATGGAGAGACTTCTAAATGTTACAAGAACAACCCTCTCGAAAAAGACAGTAGTTACTCTATTACAACAAGTATTTATATGAAGAAGAGAATATATTACAGAAAAGTATTAAGGTTAATGTGACATAAAATTCAATTACAATTCCCTTACGCCACATCTCCAATATACATATCCACCTACTTTTTATAAAGATCCCAAGATAAAAAATATAAAAAGAAACACCTCTTCTCTATTCTTCTTATACATAACAAACATACACATTCAAGTCCATGAGAAAAAGGAATGGACTTTTTAGCTATGCATCATCGCCATCATCAAGGTCTTAATTCTTCTTCCCCAACATTTCACTTCTTATTTATATGTAAACTTGTGGAAACTTTAAAAAAATAAGAAATATTAAAATTATAATAGTGTAAGAGCTCGAGCGTACACTGTTTCAAGATCTGGTCCTGAACTTTCTTTGAGCTTTCAAGTCGACCACTATGATCGAGATATTGTCTTTGCTTCCCTTTTGAAGAGCGAGTTTGGAGAGATATGCAGCCGCTGCTTGACACGCGGGATCTTCCCCTACACCTCTCTCAGCTAAAGGCAATGCTCCAATCTTCTTGTGCCAAGCCAAGATCCGCTTCCTCGCAAAATCGCAAGCTTCTTGGTTACTCATTACGTCCCAAAGTCCATCACTGGCCAATATAAGACACTCGTCTTCTCTAGCTCGTGGCATAAACGTCACTTCGGGATCTGGTATTACATATGGCTCCAGATATTCATCACCTGAAAATGATGCAGATTGAAACCCATTTTGAGGAGATCTACTAATTTTGCAGAGACTGTAACAGTAATGATCCTCATCTCTAAATAAGGTTACTATCGACAATTTTGACCTATAGAACTCTCTTAAGATTTTTGTCACAGAGCAAGATTGAAGAAAAAGTGCGAGTTTGACCTACCGATGGACCTGGACATGGCAAGAACGCCAGAAACACGAGCGCCTTGCCATTGTATAACCTTCCCTCCAGCTTTTTCTATCCTTGCATACTCATCCTCTCTATCTGGCTGCAGAAAGAGGGTAAGAAATTTCACGAATGAGGAGTTAGGAACTTTCTCAGATTGTGATAAATTATTATTGAGGAAAAGAGAAGAATTTTTACTTTGTGGTCAACTGATAAAGGCATGGAGTCTTTGCCTCGGAGTAAAACCGCTCTTGAGTCACCACAGTTTGAGACTATTATATGCGATGAACAAACCAAAGCAACCACAGCAGTTGATCCGACGGTTTCAGGTGAAACAGCTTCAAGAACCATCCTATCAGAAGAACCGACAACAGGTCTGTTGATTTTCCCTTTAACCTCATTATCGACCTTTAGGTAACAATCTACAAAGACTTTCTCCCACTGGACCTGCCTACCCTCACCAGTGTTCCTCCTACACAATTCCTCTTTAATCCATTCGATTTCTTCAGCCAAAGCAAAGTGTATTCTATCATGACAATAGTCAGCAACCTGCAAGAATCCCATTTCCACCAAAGCCATCATATATTACATAACAACCTGCAAAGAATCCCGTTTCCAGCAAACCCTTATCATATATACATACAACCTATGGCAACGAAACATGAATTCATTTATCTCCCAGGTTCATAGTTGAATTAAATCTCTATTGCTATCAATATAAGGATTTGCAAACTACAGCATACCTGAGCGCCTCCGTGGCCATCATATACACCAAAGAAGTGGCTAGTGAGATACGGGAGACTTGGACTCATCCCTTCATGATCCCCCATAAGCATTTTGATGGGTATTTTCAGAAAGTGAGGTAAAGCTCTAACAGCATCCTCCATTTCAGATCTTCCACCGCAAATTGAAAGCGTGCCCCAAAGAGGTATACACTCTAGTTCATAGACACTCCTGCTTCCTCTTGCTACATTAAGATTTTCTTCAGGCAACCTAATGACTACCTCTGAAGTTGCCACCTCCATATTCGCATCGTGATTCAGGCTCGCAATAAGGACTTCTGCTGTGGGAACCTGTTCTATGGTGGTCTCGTTTAGGATAATCGCCGTAGCAAGAACTCGCCCGTTATCTGTTTCAATTGTATCTGGCAAGCTTATCTCAGACCTAGCGTCCACAACTATTAAACCCTCGCTTATAATAGTCGCATCAGATACTAATGGCTCATCTTCTTCTGATTCTTGGACAGTTACACCAAAATCAGAAGACAAGCTTCTCACTTCAGGTAAAGTTTTCTCTTGTGGTTCTTCTGAAACATCTTCCATGAGACAATCAACCACTCCATTACAATATGTTTGACTTTTCTGATCACACAACATGTCAGCTGCATCAGTAACATTCTCCAGCTCGGTAATATCTAAAGTAGATGAGATTCCTGAGTCACACATCGTGTTGGCAAAACTCAAAGTCAGTGCAACCGCCGGTGAAATCTCTTCCATGAGTTCCTTTGCTGCTTCCACAGCTTAACGGCTACAAACAGAGCAAAGCGATTCAATAATCTTCATCTTCTTCTCTAAGCTATGGTCTGGTGATGATCTTTAGTGATAGTAGATCCAATTCAGCTTTCCACAGTAACCAAACCGGCGTTATTCCACACTAACTAAAAGACGGAGTAGTGAATGAAGAAGAAGTGCGCACCTCGGGTGAACAGATCTGACGGATCTATGCGACGGATCCTCTGTAATTTTTGATCACTCTAACGATCCTCTATAACTCTTGATCTTCACCGAATCAGAAGGACAAGAAACTCAATAATCTCACACTGACCCTAATTTAGAAACACCCCAAAAAAATTCATCATTTTTTTTCAAGGGAGATCACAAGAGAGTAAGACACGACACAAAGCTCAAAACTTTATCCAAAAACAAAAACAAAAGTCAGGTGAAATTGAAGAAGAGCAAGGACAAGAAACAGAGAGGATTGATTTGAATCAGCGACATGAATCACACACACACAAAAAAAAAAAACCTTAAAAAGTCTAAGCCGTTATCTTTATCTTTCTAAAACGGGATGGGTTCTCCTGGATCTAAATGGTTTTTTTTCTACCCAAAAAAAAAAAAAGGTTGAATTATAAGCTCTCTCCACGGAATCCCAAGTTCTTTATGTGTGACAACGACCTTGATTTTTAACACGTTGATCCAATCAGTTCTTAACTTTATTAATTAATCTCTTTTATTCAATAATGGCAAATACATGCCGCGTGTCCTTTCCTCTTAAAGGTCAAGTCTTCTGTTTAAATCTTTAAAATTTCTAATTATAACCAAGACTTCTTCTAATTATAACTAGTTGTCTAGTTTATTGACTCTTTCTTTTCCTTTTCTTTTTCCTTCTCGAAAACACATTTACGGGCATATACTCTTCTCTAAGAAAAATTAAATAGGAGACACCGGTCATAGAGATAGCCACCAAACTCTTTAGTAACTCTTACTCTTTTTCTATTTTTGTTATCTTTTAACAATGTGGATGGATCAATTTTATTCGATACGTATTTATTGATAAAAGTTGTCTGTTATCATTGCTTGTTATAAGAAATTAAAAAATGGTTAGAATAAGAAGTATAAATATGTAATGTGCAATGTGATGAACAATAAACAGTACACGTCTCTTCCATGTATACGATAAGAAAAAAAAAAAAAAACTTTAGATTTTTTCTTCAAGTGCAGTTTGGTTAAAATAGAAGCATTTGGATGAGTCACATGGAATCATGGATTAGTGAGGTTTCATTCATTCATAAAATTGTAAAAGTTTAAAGAACGATAGAAGCCATATTGGAATCAGAATGGATTAGGTAAACCAAACTAAATTGGATCATTACATGGTATAACAGATTTTTTAAAGGATCATTTCGTTTCCTTAATTCCTTTGTTGTTATTGTTCATTTTCATAATATTTATTTTGCGAAAGGATCCTATCGTTTTACTTTTCATAATTCATTATGTGTCATTTGGCTCTGGGTTATGACATTGAGATCCATTTCATGCCATTTCTCTCTATACAAGAAAAGTCAACAAAAACAATTAAAGACTTTTCTCGACGACGAAAGTTTGAAATGGGCTCAATTTAGGCCCATCCAGTCACTTATATGGGCTCTTAGTTCGTAAGTGATGATCTTGTTTCTCGGGTACGTAATTTATTAATTTCTCGTAGGCCTGGGCCTAAATTTAATCAGTCTCTATTTCGTGCCTTCGTGGTTTCATTTAGGTACCTGAAACGCTGCTTCCTACACTGAGGAGAAGAAGATCAGAGGCTATAAATCACTTTTCGATTACCTCCAAAACTCCTCCATCATCGTCTTATACAGGTTTTGATCACTTTACTCCATAAAAATCTTAGCTTCAAAATTCGTTTTATTTATCGAATTCTTGTTTATCCATTTGGAATCTCATATCTCTGTTTCTAATTTTTATGCTCTGTTCTTGTTTTGGTTTGCGAATATTTGTAGAATTAGGGTCCTTGAGGTGATGATGATAACACATAATCCCAGCTCTATGAGACCTTTTGTGGTCAAGGACTAGAATTATGTTCATTCATATATCTGAGCCTTTAAATTATAATGTCTTGATTAAACTCTTCCTTAGGATTTTATATATATATTCTAAGTCCTTTTAGCCTTCTTTGTTTAATGGTCAGTTTCGAAATTTTATGCTTTGTTCAATTTTTCTTGGTTTTGGGAATTGTACCACTGTGTAAGTTGTGTTCTTGTTTTCTTTTGGAATTTTCATCTATTGCAACTGATGCTTCACTCTACATTTCCTGTGTTTATACTTGAATTTGAGACTATGGTCATGTTTGTGATGTTTTTAAATTCATCGTTTGTGATGCTTGTTTCCACAGTGCATTCATCGTTTGTGATGTTTTCAAGACTATGGTCAAGTTTTGAGTTAAGGAATGACAAGTTTGATAGACAATGGTCAAGATCGATAGACGACAAGACTATGGTCAAGTTTGAGATGTTTTTTTCCGAAATACCGAATTACCGAACCGAAATATTTAGGTACCGAACCAAATTAATAATTTGGGACAAGTTTTATTATTACCGAATTACCGCATTACCGAATGCCTTATAGCTTTTTTTAACTTATCATCTATCTTTATATTCTAAATCATTCACATCTCTCTGAGGTTGTTAGTTCGATTTGTATTTATTCGAAAAGACATTCTCTTGGTGAATTTTGCCTTGAAGGTTGCTTGGTTTAGCTGGTAAAACGGATTTAGGACAACTTGTACTTTAAGCTGTATTTATACTTGCACCTTACTTCTACTTAAAAACTCTTTATGTTGTCAGATGAAGTTTTTATTATTGAAATATGAGGAATCGAGGCAATTTAAGCTTATGGTATAATGTCTGTTTTGCTTTAAAATCTATCAATTGACAGTGTAAACCTTCTTCTGACTGATTTTTTTTGGGAGTCGTTCCATTGTTGCAGACGAAAGGCCCTTATCTCTTCGATCATTCCTAAGTCTTTTTTAAAGTTGTAAGAGTTATAGCGTCCACTTGTTTCAAAGATCTGGTCTTGAACTTTCTCTGAGCTTTCAAGTCGACCACTATGATCGAGACATTGTCTTTGCTTCCCTTTCGAAGAGCGAGTTTCGAGAGATAAGCAGCTGCGCCTTGGCACGCGTGGTCTTCCCCTACACCTCTCTCAGCTAAAGGGAATGATCCATTTTTCTTGTGCCACATCAAGATCCGTTTCCTTGCTAACTCGCAAACTTCTTGATTACTCATTACGTCCCAGAGTCCATCACTAGCTAATATAAGACATTCGTCTTCTCTTGCTCGTGGCATAAACGTCACTTCGGGATCTGGTATTATATATGGCTCCAGATATTCATCACCTGAAAACAAAAAGCAGATTGATGTAACAGGTAGTAATAAATATTCTGACATATAGAAGAACTCTCTTAAGATTTCTTTCTCTGAACAGGATTGAAGAAAATCTGCAATTTCGACATACCGATGGACCTGGACATGGCAAGAATGCCAGAAACACGAGCGCCTTGCCATTGGATAACTTTTCCTCCAGCTTTCTCTATTCTTTCATACTCATCCTCTCTATCAGGCTACAAAAATAAAAATAAAAAGAAGGTAAGAAACTTCATTAGCTCTGTATGAATGAGAGAAGTAAGAAACTTTCTCAGATGTTTACTTTGTGATCAGTGGATAAGGGCATAGATTCTTTGCCGCGGAGTAAAACCACTCTTGAATCACCACAGTTGGAAACTATGATATGTGCTGAGCAAACCAAAGCAACAACAGCAGTTGATCCGACGGTCTCAGGGGAAACAGCCTGAAGAACCTTCCTATCAGAAGAACCAGAACCAGAAACAGGTCTGCTGATTCTCCCTTTGACCTCATCATCGACCTTTCGGTAACAATCGACAAAGACTTTCTCCCACTGGACCTGCCTACTACACTCACCAGTGTTCTTATTGCACATTTCCTCCTTTATCCGTTCAACCAAAGCAAAATGGATTCTAGCATGGCAATAGTCAGCAACCTGCAAAGAATCACCATCATATATTACAGAACAACCTGCAAAGAAACCTGTTTCCAGCAAAACCCTTAGCATATATTCACATATAGCTTCTGGGACAAACTCTCTATTGGTAGGTAATATTAATATGAAGATTTAAGAACCTGCGCGCCTCTGTGGCCATCATATACACCAAAGAAGTGACTAGTGAGATATGTGAGGGTTGTTGGACTTATCTCTCCTTCATGATCCCCCATAAGCATTCTGATAGGTATTTTGAGAAAATGAGGTAAAGCTCTAACAGCATCCTCCATTTCAGACCTTTCACCGCAGATTGAAACCGTGCCCCAAAGAGGTATACAATCTAGCTCATAGACGCTCCTCCTTCCTCTTGCTACATTATGACTTGTTGTACTAAGGACTTGTGTTGTGGGAACCTCATCATTCAGGATAATATCCGTATCAAGAACTTGCACATGATCCACTTCCATTGTATATGGCAAACTTGTAGTGTACACGAACTATTAAACTCTCGCTTCTTATAGTCACGTCACCTTTTCCCGATTCAGCTTGTACAGTTAGTTATTACCAAAATCGTTAGCAAAAAACAGATAAATGTTTTCTCCTCTGAAACATTTTCCATCGTATATTATATATATCTTTGGTTTCCTTGAAATATCGAAGGTTCTCATCACCGACATGCATCACACACAACCGACAAAAGCCTAAAAACTCGAATCCTTCTAACTTTCGAAAACCAAACAGGTTACCTGACTCTAGTGGTTTATCCAATTAGAAAGTAAACTCTTAAATGTAAAATATCTGGTTTATGAAATATTGCTATTGTTGCATTGAGTTTTTAAAGGTTATTTTTCTAATTTTTTGCAGAATGAAGTGACATCCGGTGGAATATTATAGATATTAACTAGTATCTTAATATCAAAATTCCGATTTATTGCAGAACGGGATACATGCATATAAAACAAAATAATTCACACATGCATGTTCATGTATACCGCACAGATTCAGTCAAATGTACGAATCATCACAAAAATTTGAGGTACACACCTACCGATATTTAACACGTTGGTCCAGTCAATTATAAAATTGATTTAAACTTTCTGGATTCCATGTTTATCTAGTTTACATATTAAAATAAGATGCCATTACACAAATACTTGTTCTAATTACAATTTGCAAGTTGCTGTCAAATAATTAAAGAATTACAATTTACCAATAAGAGATGGAATTTCCAAAAAAAAACAAAACAAAATCTTTGTAAAGATAAGTCGTCAACTAAAATTAAAAAAGTCCTCCTTTTGTTTTTGTCTATCTGTTCATTAAGACTGTTAAATTGTTGTAAAAAACCCCACTAAATTTAGCAAAGTGCAAAAACCATTATAAGGTTTGAATTTTCCCAACAAACAAAACAGTTCAAATCTGTTTTCTCTCCTCTTCTCTTCTTAATTTCTTTACCATTTTCATTACCATTGGGTCTCCTTATTTCCTCCTCCTGAGGGTAAAAGACCACAAGTCTTTCTAGTTTCTCGAGAAACAAGTTTCAGACATCATCATATCTCGAGGGCTGAGAAAGATGGCTGCAAGAAGACTTAAAGGAAAAGACAGCAAAGCAGTTACAGCCATAGCCATTGATAAAGATAAAAACAGCCAACACGCTTTGAAATGGGCTGTCGATAATATCATCGTTGATTCTCCAAACTGTATCCTTCTCCATGTTCAAACCAAATTGAGTAATAGCATCGTTATCATCATCATCTATGCCATCATCACCACCATCATCAATCAATCTAATGAAATGTCTTATAACAGGAATTGGTGCAGGAGAGAACACAGAGGCTCCACATGACAACCAAGAAGAGGCGCACCAGTTCTTCCTTCCCTTTAGAGGATTCTGTGCTCGGAAAGGGGTCAGAGATCAATTTCTCTTTCTATTTACAACAATCACATATATGTATGTATATATATAGCTCTGACCTCATTATATATGTTCTCTCAGATTATAGCAACCGAGGTTCTTCTTCACGATATTGACATCTCGAGTGCAATTGTTGACTACATCACCAACAATTCCATTGCAAATTTAGTCCTTGGAGCCTCTGCGGGAAATTCCTTCCTCAAGTATCTATCTTTCTCTCATATAACTTATAACTGTAATCTCAAACTTCGGTTCCGTGAATGCTAAAACTCTCTGCTATGATCTTAATCAGGAAGTTTAAGAGCGCAGATGTGCCAACGACACTACTTAAAACAACTCCAGATACATGTGCTGTCTTTATTGTGTCTAAAGGTAAGCTCATAACAAGCAGATCAGCGAGTCGGCCTCAGACACCTCAAGGTCCTCAACACTCTCCTCCTCCTTCAAAACAGCCCGCAATGATGTCTGATCCTGGTCCAACAAGTTCCACTTCCAGTGAATCCGGAAGGTAATTAACCTGAAGTTTTCATCTGGTTCTGTCTGGTGAATCAATGCCATTTTTACTTCACAGGAATCATTGGTTTTGCCATTCTTGCTTTGTCTTTCTTGCAGGTCATCTCCTGCATTCAACGGAGATTTTTCTTCACCTACACCTCATTACAAGCCAACTTTTAATAGGAGTCCTCTGTCAGAGCTTAGCAATGAATTCTCTCCCAGCGGCCACAGTGCTGAATCAAATGCTAGTTTCTACAGCATCCTAGAACGATCCACCTATGGAGGAAGCTCACACTCTTCCACATCCATGGTTAGTAGTATCCTCATCACGTTTCAAATCGACATTCTTGCCTCCAATTTTCCTGGCCTTTTACATTTTCTTTCGAATCTGTAGTCTGAGATGACTGATGGAGAGGAAAGCTTATCTGGGGGCAATATCACTGAACACCAGGTAAATTAATGTTCCAGAAACGTAGATTTGGTGTTTTCGGGTATGCAGAATGTCAAGTGCATGGTTCTGAGATGTTTGTGTTCTTTGTGCATGAATATGCTCAGAATCAAAATCTTGAAGCAGAGGTGAGAAGATTGAGACTCGAATTGCACCAGTTTAATGCTTCCATGTGCAGAGAAAGTGTAAGATACTTACTTCCATGTGGACAGCCGAGAATGTTTCTTTGAAAAGGTCCCAAATATGAGTGACTAATATCAATTATTGAATGAATGCTTGTAGGCCCCTCATCTTCAAGGACCTAGAGCTACCGCCGAAATTGAAAAGCTTGAGGAAGCAAAGGCAGCAAGAGAGATGCTTAGGGCATTGTCTGAGATGGATAAGCAAAAAACACAAAATGCGATCCAAGCAACTGAAATGGCAGAACGTCTAGCGGAAATGGAGACCCAGAAGAGAAGACTTGTGGAGATGCAGGCCAAGTTCAAGGAACAGAAGATGGCCAATAGCATATCCTACAGACGATATAGCATCACAGATGTTGAAAGTGCTACAGACGGTTTTTCAGATACTCTAAAGATTGGGGAAGGAGGGTATGGACCTGTGTATAAAGCCGTTCTTGAAAACACTTCTGTTGCCATCAAAATCTTGAAGTCAGATGTCTCACAAGGCCTGAAGCAGTTCAACCAAGAGGTAATAATATAATCTGACATCATCCTAATATATAGCATGTCTTCTCCATACTAATTTACTTATGTTTTTCCTCACTAGATCGAGGTTCTAAGTTGCATGAGGCACCCTAACATGGTGATCCTCCTCGGTGCTTGTCCGGAGTATGGCTGCCTTGTGTATGAGTACATGGAAAATGGAACACTAGAAGATCGTCTCTTCTGCAAAGATAATACTCCACCATTATCTTGGAGAGCACGGTTCAGAATCGCTGCTGAGATTGCTACAGGACTTCTTTTCCTTCACCAGGCCAAACCCGAGCCACTAGTACATCGAGATCTGAAGCCAGCAAACATTCTGCTAGACAGACATTTCATTAGCAAAATCAGTGATGTTGGTTTAGCTCGGTTGGTACCTCCCGCTATTGCTGATAGCTTCAGCCATTATCACATGACTGCTGCAGCCGGTAATACTTTCATCTTACCTTAAACCAAACAAATCTAATATTTCCATCTCCTTTTGGTGTCCTAACATGTATCCAATCGCTGAAACAGGTACATTTTGTTACATCGACCCCGAATACCAGCAAACGGGAATGCTTGGAGTGAAGTCTGACTTGTACTCATTTGGTGTGGTGCTTCTGCAAATCATCACAGCAATGCCAGCAATGGGTTTAAGCCATAGAGTAGAGAAAGCAATTGAGAAGAAGAGACTCAGAGAAGTTTTGGATCCAAAAATATCAGACTGGCCTGAAGAAGAGACTCTGGTGCTAGCTCAATTGGCTTTGCAGTGCTGCGAGCTGCGGAAAAAGGACAGACCTGATCTTGCTTCCGTTCTGCTGCCTGCACTGAGCAAACTAAGAGAGTTTGCAACGGAGGATCATGAAGTACGTAACTCCGATAGAACATTTTCTGTGTCACGTGCTCACAATTCGGTTCCTCTTTCCCCAATATCTTCCTCTCAGGTTGGTTTCTTAGAACCTGCAATAAAAACATTTTTAATCTTCATCTCGAAAAGGAATTATAATTAATGAAACTTCTTTGATTCATGAGTCTCTATTTCAATCATGTAGACAGAGGATGCATTGAGGACATCCCATTGACAAAAAAACATTGGAACTTCGACGTAGAACAAAGTGAAGCGACATTGGCTAATCTCTGAGATCCGCGATGAACTTGTTCAGTTTAGCATCCGATGCCATCCCATACTCACCAGAAGAAGGCGATTTTGCATGATCATAAACAAGCCAATGCGATGGAAGTTGTTGTCAGTCTTTCATGATTTGTACTCCACCCAAAGTTCAATGTTGATCCCCCATAGTGTCGAAGTTCCTATTTTTTATATCAAACACTTTATTGTTTGATGTATTAGAAACAACTATTATTCAACTTAGACTTGATTTTGTTTCATTTTACTTATAATGGATTTTTTTTTTTGTTTTTGTTTAATCAACCAGTGTGATCTTTATAACCGTCATATTAATTTTTTTATTACTATCAGATAATTTTAGTTAATAAAAGTACAATCCAATAAAATAAAATAAAACTCACGTACATTGTACTGAATACACCAATATCCACTAAAACACTTTCAAATACAAGTACATTAAACAACTTCAAAATCTTAATTCAATAACACGTCACCCCATATATGTTTCTTAAATTGTTACCATAAGAATTCAGAACCACTGTGTAGATTGATCTCCTCACATATAAAGAGGGGGAAAAAAAAGATTTTATTGGTTTGGAAATAATCTTGAATAAATAAATAAAAAAAAGCAATAGTTTTTGGGGACAAGCCCGGCCGAAGAATCGGCGGCGAGACGTTCTTTGTCACCGATAATACTCGATTCATACACAAACGAAGAAGCTACACAAAGAAACGGAGCGAAGAGGTGATAACAGAAGCGTAGAGATGGGAAACCAGAAGCTTAAATGGACGGCGGAGGAAGAAGAGGCGTTACTCGCCGGAGTTAGAAAGCACGGTCCCGGAAAGTGGAAGAATATTCTCCGCGATCACGACTTCGCTGAGCATCTTTCTAATCGCTCCAACATCGACCTCAAGGTTTTTATTATCTTCTTCTTAAATTACTTCTTTTGACTGCTCTTGTTGAAATATGGGAAACCCTAATTATCGAGTTTAATGAACAACGGGAATGAAAAATTTGTTAAAATCTGCTCTTCTTAAGACTTTTTGGTTTCGATTTTGTATGTGAGTAGGACAAATTTGAAATTTGTGATTGAGAGAATCTTCTCCCGATGTTTTGGTTTGAGAAAATTTTCGGGAGTATGTTACTAATATGATATGAGTACGTCGTTGTGTTCGTTGTTTCCCAAATGATGATTTTTATTTACTTAGCTGGGTTTGGAGTTGAAGTGTGATGTGTGATGTGTTACTTCTAATATTGACTCCTTCTGTGTTCTATGATCTTTCGCTAGACTTTAAATTTTAGTTGCTTTATTTGAGTATTAGTTTCCTGAAGAAAGATTATAGTTTGTAGAGTTTATTGAATTGAGTTTCTAGTGGGTTTTGGACTCTGGTGAGTCAAGTGGACAGGTTGTCTTCTCTGTTTCTTCTGTAGTTTTCACCTGCGAGAAGGTCTTGATATTACCTGAGATCTAGCTGTTTGGTTCGCTATAATGGCTGTATATGACACTAGCTAAGACAGTTATAGAAAATGTGCTCTTGTTTTATCAAATGCAATGCAAATAATGCTGCAATACATTAGTCTTAACCTCTAGTTATGGTTTGCACCACGAAAATTTGTTGCTTTAGGTTTAAAGCAGGTGATCGGTATCCCTTTTTTTTTTTTTTACTCTTTTCTGGTTTTAGGAGAACCAATTTTAGTCGATCATTGTCTATGATGACTTTTGTCTCCTATGTTGTTGAGTCTGAACTTTGAGGTGGAAATCTCTGTCTTCCTTTTATTTCATCTATTCAGGATTTGAAAATTAGCACTGTCTCCATTATTTGTTTACCTATGAAACACGAATCTTAGTCATCCGATGTTTCATATGTTTTAGGATAAGTGGCGTAATTTAAGTGTTGCCCCTGGCATTCAAGGCTCTAAAGATAAGATAAGGACACCAAAAATCAAAGCTGCTGCTTTTCATCTGGCTTCCGCTGCAGCTGCCGCTACCTGTACTCTAACTCTTAGTGCTATCCCTTCTCCAGTTGCTACTCTTCCCCGTAGTAATTCTTCTGATTTGAGCATTGATGACAGTTGTAACATTGTGGTTGATGCAAAGAATGCTCCCAGGTTTGTTTTCTTTACTTTCTTCTTCTCCGAGCCAGTACTTAATCCTGTGCCAATTCATAAGTGCTGTAAATTACTAGTCTACTTGCATTGTTACACTTCTGATGAGCCATTATTTTATGTAGATATGATGGAATGATATTTGAAGCTCTTTCAGCCTTGACGGATGTTAATGGATCTGATGTTAGTGCAATTTTCAACTTCATTGAGGTTAGTCATATTTTGGCGTGCTCTTTACCCTGCATTTGTCATCACTGAAACAGTGATCTATTTCGCAAGCTGCTGATTCAGTAATGCTGAAAGCATAGTCAAGCTAATTTAACGAGCAATATAAACACCAATCTTATCTTGAATTCTGAACAAACTACCCAATCATTGTACCATTTAAAGATGAGAATGAAGCATTAGTTTTGGCAACTTTTGCTGATCGAAAGATTTAAATTACTTGAGTCATATATATTCATCCGTCTCGACATCTCGTCTGTTAATTAGAGTTCTCAATGTAAAGTTTTATACTATTCAACCATTCTTTGCTGTTATAGTTTGATCCTAGTTATTGCATAGAAGTCCACTATGATTATCTAAAAAATTACTATAGAGCTCTATTAGGTTCAGTATCCGTTATTATCATCTTAGCAGCTAACCTGTTATGGACAAGTTCATGATGTAACGATCAAATTCATGATAATGGTCTGGTATGTGTATAGCAGCAACGACATGAAGTGCCACCAAATTTCAGAAGGATCCTTAGTTCAAGATTGAGGAGGCTTGCTGCTCAGGGAAAACTTGAAAAGGTTAGCCACTTAAAATCAGTAAGTCTTGAAAGCCTTGCTTGAACAAGTGCGCAATCTTTCTTGGTCTGTGTTGTTTCTCATTTCTGCTTATTCATTTTTTAATGTTTTGGTTCTTCAAAAATGCAACAACACACACAACAGACACAGAACTTCTATAAGATGAATGATAATAGCTTGGTAACAAGAACACCACTTGTAGCGAGACCAAAAGAGATGAACGTGAAACTCCGGCAGACAAACAGTCAAGGACCTTCTGTTTCACAGGAGATGGTTGGTGAAGCTTCAATAACCGCAGCTTATAAGCTCGTAGAAGTAGAAAACAAATTAGATGTGGTCAAAGGATCGTCAGAAGAGATAGACAGAATGACAAAACTGGCAGAACACGCTGAGGATATGCTAGTGATAGCTAGAGAGATGCACGAAGAATGTAAATAAATGAAAAGAACCCTGACACTATTCTCAGTATTCTTCCATCTCGAAATCTTTGGTATGTTTGGTGTCTAATTTTGTCAGATTTGTTCTGTTGCAGGTTGCCAGGGAAAGATTAAGTTCTTGGATTGAGGATGATGGAACAAAAAAGAAGCAGCACAGAATCTTTGGAGTTTCATCAGACTCTCTTGTTTTTGGTATATATACTAATAGTAATAGGCTATTAGCTTTGCATTATCTTATTCCTTTGTTTTTATGATACGAAATACCAACTTAGGAATTGTTTCGACAAAAATAACACTAACTTTCTTTCATTTATCATAATAATAGGTAGTTGAGTAATTAGCCGAAACATAAATTTGTGGTGTGGTTGGAAAGGATCGTATTAATTTTTTTTTATTGTATGCTTTTTAAAACCAGATATTTATAGCTTGAAATCTAAAATATATATATATATATATATATATATTTTTCTATGGTTTAAGGGCTTTGACAGTCGTAAACTAACCAAGAACCAGTTGGCAGAGAAGTTGCTCAAATTCACCCATTATCAATTATGTATAGATTTTACTATCTTAGTTTTTGATTTAAGAAGGAAAAAGTTAAATGGTTAATGTTTTACAATTTGGATCGTTTAATAGAGCTTACATACAGTTTCGCATTATATGAAAGAACGGGGGTTAAAAGAAAAAGAGAAAAATTGTTATTTTTTTCCGATCTCAAGTTACACTAATGTAAAAATTAACATAATAAAATAATAATATTTTTTTAGAATCTATATGTAAATATATGGTTCCATTAATATCATAAATTAATAATTATGTAAATATATATATATAGATAAAATACTAATATATAATATTAGTATTTTCTTAAAAACTGAATTTTCGTTAGAACTCATCACTAACTACCAATTATTATATCAAAACATTGTTACGTTGTGTTTTTAAACAATCGTATTATAATATTGTCTATAACTTTGTATAAAAATAGCCAACAAATTTAGTAAGTTTTCAACTTATGAATATTCATCATTTTCATTTCCTATAGTAGTTAAAATACAACGAATGATGTCAGTAAACATAAATTTGAATATATGTATATTATTTGTATAAGTGAATTCATCTGTAGACTTTGTTATTTATCATCAAAATATATTTTTTTCTTCTAAAATATTAAATTTTCAAATCGACAACTACAAAATTTTAATAACATACAAAGCATTAATGTTCAAATTATTTTAACTCATATTTTCCCAAAATTTTAATAATTAATACAATTTCTGTAAAAATTAATAAAATATTATAATTCCGGTATTATTAATTTAATTTACAGAGGTTTTACTGTATTTGAATTTATTACATTATTTTCTTAATAATCAAAATAAAATCTTCATTTCGTTATCTGTCTTATGGATTTCAGATTCAATTTTTTTTGTTTGTGTAAAGATTGTTACAGATTAAATTGAACCGAATAAAAGAGTGTCCGGGGTTTAAGTGAGTGATTACGAAGGTAGGAGATAGAGAGAGAGAGAGAGAGAGAGAGACTTGTCCATGGCGATCAAAGCGGGGAAGGTTTTGAGAACGGCGACTGCTGCGGCGAGAAAGATCCAACAGAAACAATTCTCAGCCACATCGTCGGCGTCTACAACCACACCGCCGGTGTCTCCATATTCCGGTGTAGGAACATTTCTGGGTATTCCCAAGCTTCCTCGCTCGGAAGCCGATTTATTGATCTCCAAGTACATCAGACTCTACCAGGTATAATCTGAAGAACAAAAATCAGCACATTTGTGGTTTTGTTTTGTTGTTTTTTTCAAAAAAAATAATAGCCCACCACATGTTCGATGAAATTTCACTTAGAGCGATGAGTTGATGACTAATTTGTTGTTGATTTTGACTTATTGTTTCTCTAGGGACGATTGACGAAGAAAGGTGATTTCACAGAGAAGAAGCTAGCGAAGATGTTGTCTGGTGAAGACAAGATTGGGATCGGTGAGACGATGAAGTTACTAGAGGGCCGCAAAACTGGGATTTAATCTTCTAAACAACCAAACAATGTTCGATCCATTGACAAGCCGAAAGCCACGAAATAGTTCCTCTGTTTCATCACTTGTAACGAACGTAAAGCTTCAAGCTTTTGCATTCTTAGCTTGCAAGTTTGTTTTTGTTGGATTTCAACAAGCTGCTGTATGAATCAAAATAAATATATCCAAAAGATCAATTTTACCATATGGTGTTTCTTGTCTCAAACATCCTTTGAATCAGTAATAGCAATCAAGAAGACAAGAACCATGAGAAAAATATGGTTCTGTCACAAACAACCTTCGGATTTGGTGTCAGAACAGTGAAATATATTTGAGAGAGGAAACTTTTTTGGTTGGTGTTGCAATCTGTCCTAAGTATACACAAAAAATCTATGTATAGTTACTGTTTCTGATACAACCAAAAGAACCCAAACATTAGTCAGCTACTTTCACAAGCTCACACTATTATAAATTTTCCCAAACCTCCGTTTTACTTTCTTCCATGTCATACACACACAACAGCATCAAGAGCTGTCTCCAGTTTGAATCAAAACCCAGCGCCCACCTCCATTGATGAACCTGATACTGTTTCTATAGGTTGGAAACCTTAAAGAATAATTAACCTTTAAAAGAGATTCCTGAAGAAGCCCCAGAAGCTATACTGATCTTGGGGACATTGTATCTTGAGCTGAAAAATGCGACATATTTGACTGTTTCTTATTGAGCTTTGACCGTAGATGTCTGATTTTCGCGTCAACTCTAGCTGTGAATCCAATCTTTGTCTTCTCCCGTGCTTTAGAACGCTCTCGTGTCCACATTCTTCTATCCTCTACATCTCTCTTGTAGTATTTGATCTCTTGAATGATGTGATGATCCAACGGATATAAGAATCTTTGGAAGGATATGTGAGCAAAGTAAGGGAGGACTGTGGTCACTGTGACCAAAAATGTGGTTACCCAATATATGGGTGCAGGAGCAAGTATCTCAACTAGAATTCTATAGATGTTGCCTGAAAGACTTGGAGGCATCATCCCGTAGAGCGCAACAAAAAGATACCATAAACCAATGCTTCCCCAGATCAAGACGTGTTGGATCCAAGTGAAGTGACTCATCGTCAAAGCGATTTGCACATTCACAGCCCAAATAATGCAAGTAAACATGGTAGTACCAACGGCATCCATGTCAGCAGTTTGGCCACTGACTCTGAAAGCTTGCTCATAAATGACTCCAATGTTGAGGAAGAATATAACAAGGGAGGAGTACACACCATTTCCCATCCACCCGAGTATTCTATACCAGTCAAAGAAGAGATTTTTCTTCCCTTGTTGGTATAACGCAGGAAACTGCATAACAAAGAGAGAGTATTTTATTTTGTGGTGAGTGAGAAATTTATAGAAGTTTCGGGTTTGACTTCTCACAGCAGCTTAGTTAAATCTTACCTGCAAGCAGATCTCAGAGGAAACATCTTGTTCAAAGACTCCAAGGGCAATCACTGGCAATGAAGTAAGGACGACGTTGAAGAGTAATAGGTAGTAGTCATTATATACTGATTGCCCAGAAAACCCGGTGAAAGCCTCAAAATAGAAGAGAGTGAGACCAAATGCTATGTTCTTGTAAAAGAAATAGCAGATCTGATTACAGAACAATATATGTTAGAAACCAAAAGAGTAAAATAGGATGCATTAGAATTAGAATACATCTTGTAAACACATATACCATTTGAGCTATTCTTTTGTAGCACCAGTGTCCATGGACGACAAGCAATCTTTCAAGAAACCGGAACTGGGCAATAGAAAAATCACTTGCCATAACAGCCTGAAAAAGAATGATAATCAGCAAAAGCAATGCCGGGATGGGATTGATCATTGTACATTTGCTACAAGTTGGGACACTAGAAATACATTCTAGAGAGACCACACTAACCTGCATTCCTTCAACCCCACTAATACCAACACCAATGTCAGCTTCTTGAATCATTCCAACATCATTTGCACCATCACCTATTGCCAATGTGGTTTTCCCGGTTCCCTCTTTAACTAACCTCGTTACCTTGTTTTGGAAATTTTTTGAAACAAAAATAATTAAAAAGGAAACTCATAATGCCAATTGTTCAGATACATGGCATAAGGGAAGGGGGAAAATACCAAAGCTTTCTGCTTTGGAGACACACGACAGCAAATGACTGACGCACAATCGACCGCCAAAGCAAGAAACTGATATTTCATCTCATCCTCCAACGCATACGTTAGGGTTTTCCCGTCAATGATCAAAGCAAATGCAGCGTGTGGATCTTTCTCCAGCTTCACCATTTGTACAGCTTTTGTGATTTGATTCAAAATATTCTCCTTCACAGCCTGATTACATCAACAGACATCTTAATTGAAACTTCAAATTTTAGGTCCTTATGCTTAAGAAAGGGAAATGATTTAGCCCCATATTACTTTTGCATCTTGAGATCCTCCTTCTGAGTTCATCACAGTTATACATATCTGTTTCATGCCTTGCCGAAGTAAACTACACGAATATCTGCAGTTCAAAACAAAAAGGTAAGCTGGTCAAGAACTTTAACAATAAATTTGCTTCAAGGTATTGTAGTTGTTCTAACCCGATGTTGATTGCTGTTTCCATCTTATCCCCAGTTAAAACCCATAATTTGAGGCCAGCTTGGGCAAGTTTATCTATGCATTGGGGCACCTAAGTCAAATGAAAAAGGAAACTCAATTTTACATAAACAATATGGAGGAGATGGAACTAAGGTGTCTTGCTGATATATATACCCCTTTCTGGAGTTTGTCCTCCACAGCAGTTGCACCTATAAGAATAAGGTCTTTTTCAATCATATCCGATATCCTCTCAAGCAACTCATCTCTGTCAGATCCTATAGAAGTTTTAGCCTTGTGAAACTCAGCGTTCCAAGCTGAATATTCATCCTCGTCAAGCTTTCTGTATGAAAGTGCAAGAGTACGGAGTCCTGCTTCTCCATATTCATTTAAATGCTTAGTGGTAGGTCCCAAGTATGTCTTCCCAGTTTTTGCCAGTCTCTCAAAAATGATACTGCAAAATTTTTTAATAAGAACTACTTCAAATATACATGAAGGTATAAAAATCAAACGGACTATATCTTTCTAGCTTTCCGTCTAACCTGTCAGCTCCTTTGCATAGCAGAAGAATCTGCCCTTCCTCGTCACGTACAACTACTGACATTCGCTTTCGTTTGCTAGTGAAATCCAACAAATTCAGAACTTTATACTCCCTGCATTGTTCTGGTACACATTCAGGATGTGTGTTTAAAACCAATAATCAAAGAATTAAGAATAGATCTCTAAGAAATCTCACCTTTCAATAGTTTGCCCTGAAGAAGATAACCTTTCATGAACATAAACGCTTGATTGGGTTCTCTTAAAGAACTCAAAACCAAACTCACTAGCAGCCGTAAGAAAAGAAGCTTCATCTGGTGACTCTGCTTCATAAGTGTACTTGCCAGTCTCCTCGTTAAGCTCGGGAATAGCTGTGTGACAAATAGCTAATATGCGAAAGAACAGCAAAATGTCATTTGTATGTGGCTCTCTCAACCAATTCCCATCCATTAGCCGGATATCCTCGAAACCAAACCCCTTTATAGGAATTCTAGGATTATGCTCAGTTCGATGATTAATGCTACTTTCTACCTCAATTTCTTGAGCCCGGGCCCTTGGAGTACTTGTCCTACTGGAAACTTCTCCATGATCATCAAGATCAACAGCCATTTGCTGTGCAGCAGCAACTTCGACTTCGCTGGAACGTACTCCATAAGAAGTTCCAGCAATTGAGCATTTCAGAAAATCCATCTGATTACAAGTCAAAGTTCCCGTTTTATCAGAAAGGATAGTATCCACTTGTCCTAGCTCTTCATTTAGATTCGAGGTGCGTGCGTGTGCTGGAACACCACTCTCACCATCATACATGTGTAAATCTTTATTGATGAAAGATGCTTGCAACACTTTCACAACCTCAATGGAGACATAAAGAGAGATCGGTATCAAATATCCGTACAGCAACAGAGCAGTGATCAGATGGACAACTCCAGCATAAACAGGATTAATTGGATTGGTTAAGTTCTCAGGCTCCTCAGGTCTTAAGTACCACCATTTCGGCATGTGAAACTTTGTCTCCCATGCAAATCCCGATGAACTTATGCAAGAGATCAAAATAAGTAGGACAAGAAGCGTGTAGATGATATAATCCATTGTCTTTTCGATTCTGCTCCTTTTCGAAGGCGATTTTGTTGAGTTCTGCATCACCTTAGTATCATGCCCTGTGAATACCACCACTCCATAAACATAAGGTGTATTCCTAAGCTTTGAATCTCTCAAAAGAATCTGACTTGGATCCAGTGGAAATATCTGCCGCTCATACTCAAGATTGCCAACAAATGTGTAAAGACTTGGGTTTGGATCTTCGCATCTTATTGTCCCCGTGAAATTCTTAAAAGATTCGTCGTCATCCAGCGATAATGTTGCTTCCAAGGACCTTTTCACTTTCAAGTTCGTCTCGCCATCTAAATTCATAGTCTCTACATAACAAATCCCATCCTCATAACTGGACGACAACAAGAGCAAATCAGCAGGGAAGAACCCGTCTTTCTCCACTTTTACAATATCCCCAACACTAATCTTCTTCCACTTTCTGCGACGGAACTCGCCATCGCGTTTATGAACATAAGCTTTCCGCGCATTGATCTTCACATCTTGCATAAACCTACTCCAATCTTCAAGAGCCTCCTTTAACATACTGAGCCCAACAACAAAAACCAATGGAGCAATCATGCTCCATTTGTTGAACGGCGAAAGAGGGAACACCGAAAGAATCGCAGCTACCAAGAAGTAGAAATTGGCAGCGCGGTGAAACTGTTCGTAGAGCGACTTGGGAAAGAAAGTGATCATATTGTACCTGGTGGTAGAGACATAGTTAGAACGGTATCTCAAAGGTTTCTTCTTGTGCATATGAGGCTGATTACAGTAAACAGTCCTGCTAAATCCTGGACCTTGGATTGGGTGAGGATCTTGACCCTCGTCTGCACTTGGCCTAAGACATCCAAATGTGTATATATGGCTCAGTCTCAGCTTTGACCTTCTTCTACCTCTTGCCATTCCCTCAAGAACTTCAACTCAAGAACAAATACAGAATCTTTATCAAGAACTCTTCTTCTTCATCAAGATTCTCAATTGTGCTCAATGTCTCATATCCCAGGTAAATGTTGATCTGTACAGAAGATTAAACCCAATACACAATTAGATTTTCCACAAGATAAAAGGTTCGATCTTTTGAAGGAAAATATATATATTTATGTAAAAAAAAAAAAAACATACTTTCGAAAGAGAAAATACGAAAGCTTTATACAAGTCAGTAATCTCAAATCTGTATGACGAGTAAACGATTTAATATTTTGGATTTGAAATCTAGCAAGAAACTCGGAAAGGAATTAGAAAAGAAAAATGAAACTTTAAATTCAAACGCATTTGCCTCTTTTCTTACAAGAAATGAAAGAATCGGTAAATCTTTGGAAATTCCGATTGATCCGAAAACGCAGTAAGCAAGCTGCAAAAGCTATTCCAAAGATCTTCAAACAAGAACTTTGACTCAAGATCTTGGACGGAGAAAACAGCCAAATCTGGGTAGAAACCAGGAAATTACCGATGGGAGATGGAGACGAAAATCCGCTTGTAATTAACTATAAACTCATTTCAGCAAGAAGCTGATTTATGAGCTGAGAACTTTGATGACAATGGCAGATCAAGACGCAAGAAAGAAATGAAGAAACTTTGTCTCTCTTTCTCTCAGATAATTTGACTTTCTCCAGACTCCGGAGACGTAGTAGCAACACACGCACACAGGGTTTTAGAGAAAGACACAGATTTGGTTCTCCTTTTTTTTTTTTTACTTTGCTTTTCTTATTGCTTCTTGCTTCTTGCTTCTTGCTTCTTGCTTGATGCTTAAGACTGAGAAATCTGAAGCAGTGCAAGGATCTTTCTGTGTTGCTTCTTCTCTCTCTTCGACTATGATCTAATTAACTTCAAACTAAACTAGTAATAATTTTACTTTGTTATTTTATGTCTCTGTTATTTTGTAGAAACATCTCACACTAATCTACCAGAAATAAAGCCAACACTGACTTTAAAAAGTAAATAATGATCACCAAATTGTAATTTAGCTGGAAAAAAAATATTACTACAATTTGCAGATAAATAATAATAAATCGTGATCAATTGGAATGAATTTGAATACAAATTTGTTGTAATTGAAAATAAACAACTATAATTATAGAATTATTATGTAAATGGACTGGTCATATATTTCCATTCAATTAAATGGATCATCACTCTTTGATTGGTCAAACAAACAAATAAAAACACTAGTTCCACTCAATTTTGTGGAAGTTTTAAAAAAAAACCTGGATTTGTTTTATTTTAAATCATTCAATAAATGCCGACGACTCATTAATATTGGTATTTTCAAAGTCGTTGTATTTATTAGGTACATTTTAATTATTTTGGAAAATTTATAAGATTATTTACCATTAAAGAAAAAGTGTTGTTTTTAAGAATCATCAATCATGTATTAGCCATTTTAGCCTTGGGAGATGATGATGACGTGTCAGAAACTTCTTTTCTTTTACGAAGCGAGATCGCGGGGAAGTGGATTGAACCAATCCGCACCGTTTTGTATCTTTTAAATTATCCATTTTGTGGGCTTCATTTATTAAATCAAATCTTTGAGAAAAAAGAATCCGTTGTCTACGTATTATATAGGGTCTGATTTTTTGTGGCCGCAGATTTAGATTTTGGCTATAGGATTATGACTGTAGATTTTTTTGTTGTAGCTTTAGGATTATGACTGTAGATTTTTGAACTGTAACTTTAAATTTATCTGTTGAACCTGTAGAATTAAATGAAAAATAATTGGTAAACATGGCTGTGACTTTTAAAATATCAAAAAATTTGGTGAATATTAGTGTCTATTATATATTAATATTTTGTATATACATTAATAAGTAAAAAATAAATTTATTAAAATTTTATTGAAGTAAAATAAATCATAAATTAAAATACTAAAATGCAAACACATCATCTAAAACTTAAATAAAATAAATATAGATGACAAAAATCTATATATTTTTATAATTACTCGTCATGTTTAAAAAATTTCCATTTTTTTTATCAAATACACAATATGTATCAATGAAAAACCAAAAAAAAAATTTCAATGCCCAAAATTTATGGCTTTAGACTTTTATTCAAAAAAAAAACCATAAAAATGGCTGTAGTTTTTAAAAGTAGCTTTGGTTTTGAAAAATTTATAAAGTATGACTGCTTTCAATTCAAATATTTATAAAGCATGATTGCTTTCAATTTAGATTTTTAGACCAATATATGGTTTTAAAAAAAGTATAAAGCTCCAACCAATCATTCTCATGCTCTCTTATTAAGTTAATATATTATCTACTTTTATTCTGGTCCCAATTAATATGTTTAAAATGAAATTATATGAAAGTATGTATGATGGAAGATGGTGACATGACATTGCCTTGTTTTGACATCCAAAGGCAAATGTATGGACAAATTGAATGTAGAAGATAGCAAGTAAAAAAGAGTGCAACATGCCAAACCAAGCATGGCTCAAAATATCAGTAATTAATCCTCATCCACACGTCTTTTTGTGTTGTTTGTAATTATACATTATAGTAAATGGTTATATATACATTTTTAAAATGTGTAAATGTCAAAAGTGTTTGGTCAATTATAACAAATAAATTGATATAAGTAAACTTAGGTTGGAAGGATATATAATCACATGGGATCTCACCACCATGATTCCATGGACCTTTATCGAGGTTTTCGCCCATCGCTATGATGTATACTTCCTTTTCCCGTGCACAACAACATTGACCTCTTTTCCACTATTTTTTACTAATTCTTCGACCCTATTTGTTTTTATATAATATATCCCTTGCTTAGTTTGGCAGTATATATATGTATATATATATATATCAAAACGACGTGGTTAATCAGTATTAAGCACGAAAAGTTATTGTCTTCATAACTATTTTTATCTATGTATTTTATTTTATTATTTTTATTATTGTTGATAAAACATTGTAGGTTAAACAATTTAGCTATTGGGAGAATTCTAAAAATAAAAATAAAAACATTAATTAACAGTAGTTGATTTCCGTTTATGAATTCGTTCATTCCAAAAACCCATCCTCAACAGCATCACAATATTAGTTTAAATAACAGTGGAGATTAAAAAAAAACAATCAAAAGGTTATTATATTGATAAGATTAAACAAGAAACATGGAAAACAGTGTACCTATAGACGAGGTAATAATAGTGTCCTCTTATAGAGCCGAGAGATATTTATAGATTTGAACGGATAAGATAAAATAAAAGATGCACACACATGATTCAGAGTTGAGATAAACCGTTGTAGTTAAGGAGAATTGCTATTTCATTTTCACCTAAATAACTCACCTTGGCCGTTGATTTATTTGACTTTTCCACAGAAATAATTTAGGGTCGTTAAGAAATCGAACAGCAAGGTAGAAAACGTGAAAGGACACTCACATAGTGGCGTCCCATAACTATATATTATATCCATTTAAGGCATTTTTTGTTTCAATATGTAGTTGGTGTTATAAAAACGGTGTTTATATATAGTTATATTCTTGAATAAAATTTTCTTGAATCATGAGCTAAAGGGTATAATAGGAAATAATATATTTGATCGTGTTTATTTTCTCTCAGAATCAATCTTGTTTTACATCGCTTACTTAAACCATCTATGATGAAAATATATGAGCATCGATACGACAAATGGCCCACAATAAATCTTAATTTTCTCCATCGTCTGCCGACGGTGCCTTCATGATGACTTTACAACACTCCCCTCGGACCAATGTCACTCACAGCTTACTTTCAAGGCTTCGCCTCGTTAAAAATCTTTATGAAAACCCATGACAAAACCTCATGCGTAAAAAGAAGATAACACGCAGCTCCTCGAATTACGCCATCTCATATGCCTCGCTGATACGCATTCCAATGTCAGGACATGTTTTCGAACATCGAGGTAATGATTTGTGAAAAGATCTGCATTGCGCACGATCGACATATCGCTTCAATTTCTTTATTCTTCTCAAGTTCTGCATGGTAAGAACTTCTAGGATATGTTCTTCTATCACTTTGATATATCCTTCTTTCGTCTGAAATAATACGCAAAGATTATCTTCATAAAGAATCGCTTTCTGTTAACTCGATTCCACTACTGATCGAATGTGTCTTATCGATCTCAACACACATCTCTCTCGCTGCTTCATGGAGACGATAATCTCTCGCATGATTTCAGCTGCGTCGCGAACGCCAAGATATTGCTGCCCGATCGTAAATACATATCCTGCTCGGATCGGGCTTGTGATCCGATAAATATCCCTGATCCGCAAAACCAATCATTTGACCATTCAATTGTTAGATAAAATAACCCTAAATCAATCGACCAAGATATCGAAAGACATGTTTAATCCCATTCCAATGTCTTCGAAGTAGAGATAACTATATCTTGCTAAAAGATTAATGGCAATGATATATCCTCTAAGCATACCAGATACATGTCCAATCGCACTTAGATATGACACTTCGGGCAAAGTATCTCTTCATTTTCCTCGATTTGAATGGATCATTATCGACATTCAATGTTCTTACGACCATGGTGCTTAGGAGTAGCCTTATCCATGTTAAATCTTTTTAACACTTTGGTATATGTGATCGATGCACAAATATGCCCATTCGAGATCTCACTCAGTGCCAAGACAATACTTTCGCCGAGATCTTTCATCTCAAATTCTCCTTTCAAGCATTGATGCTTCCTCGATTTGAGTTCGATCATATTTAGATCATCAACATATACCGCGATTATCACAAATCCGATATTGTTTTTGATAAAACACATGGGCATATGATCATTCACATATCCTTCTTTTATCAAGTGATTACAGCGATTATACCACATACGCCTGCATCGCTTTTATTCATATAATGATCTTTGCAATTTTATCGCATAACTCGATTTGATCTTAATGCTTATGGCATTTGAACCCATCGATTTTCATATGATATTATCTAATGATCCATACAAGTCATGACAACATCCATGACGCATTTCTAAATTTTCTTTAGCTAGATTCATCAGAATCTAAACGTTATTGCATCCATAACGGAGAATATGCTCCTCGTAATCTATGCCGGTCGAGAAAATCTCGAGCCAAGCGCGAGCTTTATATCTCATAACTGCTTTTTCTCATTTCGCTTTCGAACGAATACCCATTTATATCCAATCGTTTCACATCTTCGTGTGAGTACAATTGGTCCGAATACTTTCGCTTATTCATAATCAAGTTCGACTTGCATAAGATCCTTCCATTTTGGCCAATCATGTCTTTTCCGACATTCTAATACGACTTGGCTCAATATCATCGTTTTCATCACATATTTCCTTTGTATGTATATGAAAACGCCATCAATACTCAACTTCATGTCGATTCCATGTTTTCCCATTAATGGCATTTGATGGAAATCTCATGATTATCTTCGTGATTATGAGTTTTCATGTTATCATTACTCATGGTGTTCTTCCAAAATATTTTCTTTCATTCCGGGATCATTATGCTTTTCTTCTTTTCTTTTCTAGATTTTTATCCTTAACCAACGGGTCTACCACGCTCGGCGCATTTGACTCACGTGTATCATGCTCTTCCATCTTCAT
The DNA here is from genome assembly GCA_018361395.1 of Boechera stricta. NCBI lineage: Eukaryota > Viridiplantae > Streptophyta > Magnoliopsida > Brassicales > Brassicaceae > Boechera > Boechera stricta. The sequence goes on along the minus strand of CM031539.1, from coordinate 1,904,295 downwards.
TTGGTATTTCAATTCGAGTAAACATTTGCAGCTGGTATGTGATTTAGCTATCGTTTGGTATCTCGCAAATGCATCGCAATGATTTGCAATATTCTCAGAATTAACAATACGTCGAACTTCCAGCCTGATCTTAGGATCAAGGTGTAAATGATGGTACACACCATTTTATATCCTTCTCTATATGTTTATTTTTTCCCAACCGAGAATGCCAAAATGACAATCCAAAACGTGTCGTAAAAACATCTCCCTCGTCTGGTTCTGTATCGATAATCGATGGAGAATCACAACCAATATATATTCCCAACCTTCGTGGTCCCATCAGCGCTGTGGTGGTGCTACAGCACATATACCGCACAACCAAAAATTCTTAGATGAGAAATATTTGTTCTCGACCAAATGTTAATGAATATTTATGGTATGCACTGGTCTTATCCGATTAGTGCTTCTGCATGCAAAATAGCATGTCCCCATACAGATGTCGAGTTTTGATCTCATTATCAATGGTCTCTGCAATTAATCGCAATCGCTTAATCAATGATTCACCAATCCATTTTCGCGTGAACATCTACGTGATGCTCAACTTCAATTCCCATTACCATACAAGAATCATTAAATGCGAAGAATTCACCAAAGATTGTTGCCTAACTCTTTAATGGGATAACTGGGAACTGCTCTCAATTTGATTATTCGAAGTTAAATCTCAAATGCTATATCATGGATATAATGAAAACATTACTCATCTGTTGAGATCAATCGCAGACCATAAAATAATAGAATTCACATGGTGATGTATGGTCCACAAATATCACTCAATCCTTTCAAGAAATTTTCGATTCTTTATCAACCTTTAGTAGTGATCTTACGATCGCTTAAAAGAATACGCAACACACGTCGTTTATTTCTTATATCAATCTCCTGGATTTTTGGAATAATTGAGTTTCTATTATTCTTCGATCATCATGGCTCAGCGACCTAGCGATCATGCCATAATATGAAATCTTCCGATTTCTTCAAATCTTCAGATTTCGCTTCAAATCTTCAAGATTTCTTTTACCACAAGATGATTCTATGCATCTATATAGTTGATACAAACCGTATGAAGTAATTTTTCCAAGATAATCCTTTTTCCCGATTCATCGGAAAATATATACATATATTTCTTTTCATTCTAGATCGAGTATCATATCCTCAAGATATATGTCTTTAAAACTCAACAAATTCCTTTTGATTTGGAGATATAAGGCTATCGATGGAAAATTTCGCTCCATTTGAATGAGAATCGCTTTACTAGCTTCCTTCTATCACGCCCTGCAGTGACTGATATCAATGAAATATTTTTAGATTTTAAATCTGAAAAATATATCTTGTTTCTCGGCTGTTCCATTATCCGTATACAAATTTCTCTTACCATTTCGATATTGTCTCTTCTCAGATTGTTATCCATTTCTAAATATTATTAATAAAATCACACAATAATTATTATTAATAAAACACACAATAAAAAAAAATTCATAACGAAATCATGATGTATTTATTTGAAAATATAATATTATTATTAAAAATAAAAGTACATAATTATTAATGGCATTATCGAAACTGCTCAGCCACTACATCCTTATTACAAATTCATGAATGGTCTAGTGAGCTCATTAAAGTCATAAGAAATCGAGGCACGCTGTTCTCAAAATTTTCAAGATTTACTTTTTCTTTCGCATCGAGTGACTCTTTCAGATAATTTACAAAGACGTGGAGGTGTACGACACACTCGAGACCAATGTTTTTGATCCGATCGAATGATGCCTTCACGCCTGGTATTTTCTTTCTTTCCTCGAGAAGATTGTTGCGTCGGATCCATTTAAATAACTTCCTTTCAGGATGAGTGGATTTTTCACGCCCACGTAAAATCGATTTGTTTGATTTTTCCGCGTGGATGTTTTATTTTTATCAGCATTCACTTCGGAATGCTGTTCCAAGAAGCCATTTGATTTTTATCGCTTAATATGAACGAATAATTTTTATTAATAATTTATTAAACCGGTTACATGTTAATACATAAAGCGATTACAAGGAAAAATATTCTATAAAAAATTAAACCAAAACTAAAAACAAATTCTCCGGGAGTAAATTCCCCAACAGAGATGCCATATATACAAACAATAATTAAAACTAAACAAAACACTAGAAATATGCGAATCATTTTACAAATGAAATCTAAGCAAATTTCTTATATGAATGAGATGAGGTGTGAATAAACGAGTGAATGGTGTGTATTTATAGATTAAAAACACTGTTCGACCGTTGAAAGCATATGACCGTTGAGATTTTTGAAAATCGATCGTAAATTATCTATCATGCGATCAATTAATTTACTATTCAGATAAGCGATATTTATTAACATAATAATATTAACAATAATATTATGATGACATGAATAAATTAATTATGCAAATTATAAGGAGGCTTAACCATCCAACAATATTAATCAGTAATAACGGAATATAAAATAAATTATGTAGTCCAATATTATGGATGTAAGTCATCCACGTGAACTTAAAATAAATTATTCATTTGGCTAATCGATAATATTGAATAAAATTCCTGACCTTCGTATAAATAAGGCGCTGCTAAAACACCACTTGTCAAGATAATTTTAGGCGCCTTATAATATATTTGTTTTATCAACAAAGTAACTTACCTCCCAGATAATCTGATGTCTTACCGTTTGTTTTAAAATCGGTAATGAACAGTGATTCCGGTAATGAACAGTAAAATCGGTAATGAATAGTAAGTTCGTCGTGAACAGTAAATTTCGACGTCGACGGTAACTTCCATCGTGAATAGTAACTAGCGGTATCAGCGGTAATATAACGATCGAGTGATCGCCGATAACGTGTTATAAAAACTGTTTATATATGTTATATTACCGAATAAGATTTTATCGAACCCGTGAGATCGTATAATAATATAAAGATAAGGAATAGATATTTGATCGTGTCTATTTTCTCCAAGAATCAATTGAGTTTTACATCGCTTACTTAAACCATCTATTTATGTGAAAATATATCAGATCGCAAGCATATAAGAATAAATGACTCACAATAAATCTTAATTTTCGCTTGCTGTCGAAGGTGCCTTCATTATGACTTTTACAACCGTTGGATATTTTTAATTGCATACGTTTATAGTATGTATTTCAATTTCATATGGGTATGTCGCACTGGGATCATAATATGACAAAACAAAGGAACAGCCATATTAATGAAACTTCGAAGAGTTATTAAATTTCATTTATTAAACAGTTTCTTTGATTGATATACAGTGCTACTTTATCATTTAAAATTTAAATAACTTTTCATTTTTTAATAGTTTCTACTAAACCGTAGTATTACTTACATTTTTTCCTCCCTCACACAAAACGATAATAGTGGAAATCTACGATTTAAAGTATTTGAGTACTCTTTATATAAAAAATATATATATTTCAGTACTAGTTGCACGTAAGAATCAAAGCAAAGTGCGTATTCTCAAAACCTGTTACTGGTATAAACATTATTTAAAAACACAAATAAAAATATGTTGTTCGAGAACAAAAACATATAAAGGTAGTAAATTACGTACGACCACTTAGTAATTATCATCAGGATGGTATATCATATATATCGTTGATAAGTACTCATCGGACTCGATGCACATCCAAGTGACTAAGTGAGTGGTCAATGGTCATCAAAGTGATTTGTATATGAAAGACAAATTATATAAGTTTATAAACTCATTAATCACATAATATAAAAATTTAATAGTTTCACATTTTGATAGCTTAGTTTGGTGATATGCTTAAAAATAACATTACCGCAACAACAACTAAACAAGCTAGGTAGTGAGCTCCAATCTCTATTAATTGCAATTTGGAAATTACAACATTATTTTTGATTTACATAAATTCAAATCTCATTGTTTGATTTCTGTATCATTTTATGAACTTTCACAATGCGGCACATCAGAATTCTAAAATAACTGTAAATAATAACTGGAAAATTCCGAAAAAATATCATTGCTTTTATCATTAAAATTTGCAAGAAAAAAGAGCTAATGGACCAATTTTCTCTTAAAGTAAATATGATAATGGTGACAATTGTTGACTTTGTTTAGATGTTTGATGGGAATGTTCAAATATCGAAAAACCCATGCACAAAGCAAAATACACCACATTGACGTGACAAGAGCATTGGGACAAAACTAAGAGACACAGAACAAAATTGATGTGTTTGGTTTTTGGTATTTTGCCAATCTTAAAGTCAGTATGTCACTCTCTTATCTTTTCCTTTCCAACACCAAAGTTTAAAACGATAGGACGTATTGTTGACATAATATATTAGGGTGTAATTGCTTTTTGTGTGTTTTCTTCTTTCTTAAGTTTGAATTATTACCACGGTTGTATTGAAATTATAATACCCACTCGGTTCTCTTAATAGGTTTTCTGGAAGATTTTTTTTTTCGTTTTATTTTATTTGGTTTCAAAACTTTTTCAAACAAAAAATAAAGTTATTTGATCTATTTTAAGTTTGTAACCACTTGTATTATCACTACAAGAATACAAGCTATTTCCGACGGCCATATTCGTCGGAAATCCATCGGAAAGACCCACAATCCGACGGATATGTTCCGTCGGTTACACTTCGCCCGAAATTGTTATCCGTCGGACACTTCGACAGAATCGGGTCGTCGAAAAATCGTCGGAATATTCCGACGGATTACCGACGGGGTCTTTTCCGACGGAAGTGTTGTCGGAACATATCGTCGAAACTCCGTCGGAATAGTTTCCGACGGAACTCCGATGCCCTTTTTCCGACGGATTTCCGACGGATATTCAATTTGAATTTTTAGAATTTATTTAAATAATAAACTATTTTCTGCAATTGTTTTAAATAATTAAAAAATAACAAAAAATAAAAATAAATAAATAGAAAATATAATAAAAATTAAAAAATTATAGGAAATTTATGAAAAATGTAATAAAAACTAAAAATTTAAATTCAATGTCATAAAAAAAAAATTCAATAAACAAAATATTTTATTGTTCGAACAATAAAGGAAAAACGATCAAACGGACGGAGGATTATCCGCATCGGGCGGAGGACGGTGATTATCCGCGTCGGGCGGAGGACGAAAGAGATCAAGATTAGGAAATGCCCTCCGCAGTTGCTCTCGCATGAAAGAGAGCTCCGACTGTTGTTGATCAACCGACTTGCGACTCGACCTCCGCCACGCCACCGTCGTGAGCCGCCGATCTCATCTCTCGACTCGAGTAGAGCGAGAAACAGAAGACATTCCCTGGCCTAAGTCCGCCTAACCCAAATAATCGCCCTTAACCTCCCGAAGCCTATGAAAATAAAAAGAAAATAATGTTAGATTTAAACTTTGAAAAAATAATAACGGAAAACAATTGAACACTTACACCGAGGACAATGTCGCTGATCTCTTCCCGATAACTCGTTGAGGACTATACACGCCGAGAGTGAGCCGCGAGAGTCCAACTCTGTTCCGATCCAACTTCTTCTTTCGCACTTCTCAACGACTTCAACCATGCCGGATCCCGATCGCACTGTTGTGTGCCTCGCCGATCACTCTAATGTAGCTGGTGGTACGCCTTTTTTCGCCGTAAAATGGTGTTAAGTAAATAATAATAAATAATAATAATAAAAATTAAATTTATATGACCATTTCCATAGCTTCTCATTCGACGGTTGCGCCACCGCTGAATGTAAATCCTTCCGCATTCGACGCTCTTCCAGCTTCGAAGTTTATTTCGAAAGCTTCGCTGCTTGTTCCAATACGCAGTAAGCTTTCCGATGGTGTCGCCGGCCAGCTCGCCGTTCTTCCACTTCGCTTCCACTGCATGTGTTTCGAAGATAAATCGCGCATACTTGTCTAATTCGCAAGTACTTGCGTGGTATAAGGTAATGCGTACTCTTGCTACAATATTAAAAAATCGTAAAATTAGTATTGGAAATTAAAATTGAGAAAATAGATAAAAAATACAAATAAAAAATTTATTTACGAAATTCAGTGCCACAAATCCTTCTCGCTCTTTCGCGTCCAACACTGCAGCTTTATCCAACCTGGATCATCCGTAAAATCGCTTTGATCTCAGACAACTTAAACCTGAAAACAATTAAAAAAGGAATTAAGTCCGTTTAATTAGATTTAAAAATTTTAAAAATTGAAATAAAAATCAAAAATTCACTTACCAAGTCCCGTTTTCAAACTTCGGGTCGAGACGGATGCAATGGCTCCGGTTGGGCTGCTGGACTAGCTCCTCAATGCTAATTCGGCTTCGACCTGCGGATTGCTGGGACTCGGGGATTTGAGTTCCCGAGCTCGATCCGCCAGAAGTCGTGGTTCTCGTGGCCCGAGAACACCGAGAACGGCGGCCTTGGGAGCCGCCGCCCAACTGTAGTGCGTCCTCGTTATTCCTGCAGGAAATACGATAAAATCGTTAGTAATTTGAAAATTAAAGAAATATCAACAAATTGTATACAAACACAAAATTTCATAAAAATTTAAAATATTCCGAAATTTTTAAAAGTCCCGCAAAATACAAATTTGGCGAAAATTGAAAAATTCTCCAAAAAATCAAAATTTTAAAAATTTCTAGTATTTTTATAAAATTCTTTAATTTTTCAAAAATTCTTTAATTTTTCAAAAACTCTTTAATTTTTCAAAAATTCTTTAATTTTTCAAAAACTTTTTAATTTTCCAAAAATTCTTTAATTTTTCAAAAATTCCAAAAAAATTTAAAATTTCTATAGAATTCAAAAAAACCCCAAAATTGTAAAAAAAAATCATAAATTCCCAAAAAAAAATATGAGAATTCAAAAAAATTTATAACATTTTTTAATAATAAAACCACGTTTTTAGTATAATTATACAAAACAATTTTATATAAACGTTTTTTTATAATTTTAATAATATTTCTTGAAAAAACGTATTAAACAAACCTATAAATTACTAAATCATAAAACCAAAATCACAAAATTACTAAATTGATATCCTAACTTAATAATATTAATTTCTAAATCTAAATCACAAATTCTAAATCTTAAATCATAATTCATAGTAAATGCCATAATCTTAAATCTAAATTTTAAATACAAAACAAAAATTAAAATCATAAAACGTAATTCACTAATTATAAATCACAAATCCTAAATCATAAAACATAAATCACAAAAACAAAATCATAAAACCTAAATCATAATTCCAAAAAACTAATTTGAGAATCCTAAACCTAAATCATAATTCCAAAATCCTAATTTCAAAATCTTAAACCTAAATATTAATTCCAAAATCCAAATTCCAAAATCAAAAATCCAAAATCACAAAACCAAAAAATCAAGAATCTTACATATCGCCGGTTGAAGATGATGTCACCGGGGAAGAGGAGGAACGCCGGGGAAGAGGAGGAACGCCGGAGAAAGGAAGATACTCGCTGGAGAAAGGAAGAGAATCGCCGGAGAAATGATAAGAAGACGGAGAAAGGAAGAATGCCGGAGAAAGGAGGAGACGCCGGAGAAGGAGGAGACGCCAGAGAAGGAGGAGACGCCGGAGAAAGGTGGAGTCGCCGGAATAATTGATTCGCCGAAGAGAGAGAGAGATAAGAGAAAAATGAGAAAGAAATCGAGGGATCTCGATTTATTACGGGTTTAGGGTTTAGAGTTTATTCAGGCGGCCCACCTTCCCGCGTTTCGCTATACCCTAAAAATTTCACTATCCGTCAGAAATTTCCGACGGATAATGAATAAACCGTATATTCTCTGCATGTAATGCTATTGGCCAGTCATCGTATATAATCCGTCGGAAATTTCCGACGGGTTTAGGGTATATATAGGGTTTAGGGTTTACAGTTTAGGTTATATGATTAAAGGAACCCTAATGACCATGTTTAATTCAAAAACTAAGAAATACACCATTGTTAAACACTTTGTATGAGTGTATAAATTATACAACATCAAAACCTTTACATTTAACATAAATTAACTATACCTTATAGTACACATTATATAACTGCTTCCATCAATTTTTGTAAATTCTATATAAAACATTAATTTTGAAATATTATAAGTTCAAACTACTATATATACATCATACAAGTGTTTGAAACAATTTTCTTAAAAAAAAACCTATACCTGATACCCTAAACCACATTTTAATATATCCGTCGGTAATCCGTCGGAAAATTCCTACGGATAGTGGTGATATTCCGACGGATGTGTATTTCAATAATTTAATAAAACGAAAATTAAAATTCATAAGTACACATCCGTCGGAAGTTTCCGACGGAGTTCCGACGAATGTAAATGTTTTGTATTTTAAATATACCCGTCGGAAATCCGTCGGAAACTTCCGACGGAATTCCGACTTATGTGTAAATAAAATAAATAAAACGAAAACTAAACATTTTATATAATCATAAGTACACTTGATCATGGATGAAGCCACTGCCATTAGACTTACTAAGAGACAAAAAATCTGCAAATTTTTGGAGAACTATAAAGCTAATTCGGCTTGAATCTGATATCGAAATCACTAATACAATCCAGAAAGGATCGATGTAACTAATACATTCCAAAAAACAAATATCTAGTACAACTACGAGTACATTTATTACAATTTAAAGTAATTACAACTAATCTGAATCTGATGATGAGTAATCTGATTCTCCTGAACTTTTCCCCAAATTCGTCAACTTCTTCCTCTGAATCCTCAAATACCCGATCGTCCGTGTGTACGGTGAAATCAACAACAAGGTCGACCTCAAAGGAATGCTCGATTGAACCCAAACCTACATAGCTTTGTTGGAGGGGTTCATGATCGGACATCCCATATACTCTATCTCTCAGGTTTATCGATGTGACTCTAACCCACGGGTCTTGCTTGTTTGTCACACGAGGATAGAAAATATAACATACCTACACAATGTAATAAAGTAATATACAAATTTAACCACGGGAATGCAAAAATGCTAATTTAAATATTAATGTAAAAGAAAAAACAAACCTGGTCTACTTGTGAAGCAAGTACAAATGGATCGTATTTCTGGAGTCGCTTTCTGCTATGTATTGATGTAACACCAAATTGGTCAACTCGCACACCGCTTCCTACAAATGGGTCGTACCACTCGCATAAAAATGCAACGCATCTCAAACCGAGTATTTCCGCGTATTGAACATTCAAAATCTTACGTACGACACCATAGTATATAAGATCACCGGACTGAGTAGATACACCTTAATCTGAAGTTGTCTCACTCCTATCATCCCGAAGAATCTTAAAAGCATACCCCCGTGTGTTATACCTCACATGTGACTATGCATTGGCTAGTGGAAAACGCACAATTTCTTTTAACCACGTTGGAAATCTTTGTCCGTTAGGCTTCTCTGTCGTGATCTGGACAAATAAAATCTAACCTTAGTAAAATAAATCATTCACATATGATAGTTAAAAACCAGACAATTAAAACACTTTAACCAACGTCCGAACTCCTCCCGCTTAGCTTTTGTCATACGCCATATATATCCGTGATATGAAGCGATCATCACGTTAACAAATATATAATCAATTACAGCACTGAAGTAAAATAAATCGCTCAATATAATATCTCTCATATTCTTCATCGCCGAGCTGTAAGAATATACATGTGCAAATGATCGCACTCTCGTGCTGAAAGTCTCCGCTTACCTTGTCCACTAAGTCGCCCAATCTCTAAGAATAAATGAGGAACATCAACAGATAATGTGGTAAGACGCCTCCGTCATCATGTCAAGCTGGTCTACGACTCTTCGTTTTGACTTGTGATGGAAAGTAATTCCGAAATGTGAGGTTTCTTCATTGATCTCGAGCGACAATAGAACCCTCCACTTTACTCAAATTTTTACCTTTTTTGATGAAACATATATCGCTCAAAAGGATACATCCAACGGTATGAACCGGCCCCAAGCTCGCTCGAGGAGATGAATTGTTAGATGTTCCATAACATCAAAAAGGAAGGCGGAAATATCTTCTCCAAATTGCAAAGGATATATATTAATGCGGATACCGTCTGATGTAAGAGACCGCGAAGATATATCACGAAAAAAAGACACCAATCCCTGCATAATATGCATAACAAATGAATAAAAAAGTTATTATTATAGTATTGTGTAAAGTATTTAAAATTTATTTTAATGATTGTATACCTACAACTACTTCGTGGATATTACGTGGTAGAAGATATGCAAAGGAAAATGGAAGAAGGCGCTGCATCACCACATGACAATCGTGACTCTTCATCCCAGTAAACTTTCCTTCTTCATGATCAACGCAGTTCCGAAGGTTAGATGCGTATCCATCCGGGAATCTAACACATTCGGCAATCCAGTAAAAAAACACGGCCTTTGCTTGTTCATCCAAACGAAAGCCGGGACCGGAGGCTTCCCGTTCCCTGTCACATGTAGTGCTCTACGAGAACAAATGTCTGGCAAGTCCAATCTAGACTTCAGATTGTCCTTCGTCTTCCCTTGGACATTGAGAACGGTGTTTATAATGTTGTCGAAAAAATTCTTCTCAATGTGCATGACATCCAGTTTATGTCTCAAATGATGGTCCTTCCAATAAGACAAGTCCCAGAAAATACTTCTCTTGTGCCAATTATGTATGTTGCCATAACCATCAACAGGATGATGCCCGTTAGCACCACAATCAACGGTACTATCTGCACCAAAATCTTTGAATTGATCCAACAAATACTGTCCATCTAACTCAGGAGGTGGACCATCAATTACTATCTTGTTCTTCCTAAACAATGAGTGCTTACGATAAGGATGATCTCTTGGTAGAATCGCCTATGACAATCAAACCAAGACGCTAAGGCGTGTTTCACGAATGCATCTGTTATCTTGACAAGATGGCACGATAACCTTCCGCGGCGTTTCCATCCCGATAACATGCCATATGCTGGAAAATCGCTAATGGTCCACATAAGTACCGACCGCATGACAAAATTCTGCTGACAAGAAACATCAAAAGTCTCAATTCCATGCTCCCATAACATTTGCAGCTCATAAATCAATGGCTGCAAAAATACATCGAGTGCTCTTCGATGCTCTAGTCAAGAACTGCTAAGGAACAAGAACTCCTGCCTCATGCAAAAATGGCGGCAAATGTGTTACAATTTGGCCACAACGAATATTGTCTACCGTGCTTCCCAAAAGGGTTGAAACCATCAGTACATTATCCGAGGTATACGTTCCTCACCTCATACGCAAAACTTGGATACATTGATGAAAATATTTCCATGTTGCCCGACGGATGAGCAATTTCTCCATCCGTTTATGCGCGCCTCGATCGATATAACCTCTTCAATCTATCTCGCTAACGGCAAATACCACATCCGCTTATATGGCACTCGCACTCTTCCACTTGTTTCCTTATACCGAGGCATGACAAAAACGACAGCCGAATGTCAGCCCTCTCTCTCCAAGATATCATACATTGTGCATACATCTATCATCCGATAATCCTAACCCATCAACGAAGTTTCTGATCTCATAGATGATGCCGATGCAAGATTATTTTTCGCAAAATCTTGTTCGACATTTCAACAAGCGACGAGATTTTAGTTTTCGCTGCTTGATTAGTCGCAAATGCTATGAATTCCGCAGACCTCTCAATTCTTCCACTAGCCCATGTACGAATTTGATGAGCTTCATCCATGATCGAAAATAATTATGGATCAAGATATTTTGAGAATAGATGAGAGGTTTTTTTTTGTGATTGTAAATGAGAGGGTTGATGGGTTTTTATAAGATAAATGGACGCTTTTTCTGATGGATTTCCGACGGATCTAATAGATATATCCAAACGGCTATGTAACGGATATATTCAAACGGCTACAATCCGTCGGAAATCCGTCGAAAACGTTCAACGGCTATATCATCCGTTGGGTTTTTCCAACGGATTGTACTCGTCGGAAATCCGTCGAAAATTACCGACGGATTTCCGACGGCTAACATTTTCCGACGGAATTTCTTTTCGTCCGATTACCGTCAGAAATTCCGTCAAAATCGGTCCTGTTTTCTTGTAGTGTATGCAGATTTTATTATTGGTTGAGATGTTTTAAGCTAGATCTTAAATGGTGTTTTTGATCTAGAAAGCCTTTCTTTTATAGCTTAAAATGGATGAATCGTTTTTGCTTCTAAAAAAAAAAAGTAAGGATATATTTATAGGTCAACTGCAAAGGAACTCATCTGCTCGACTAATGGAAAGACCGAAAGATATAAGTAAAATAGTATCAAAAGATTTCATATCTTAACTTCATTAACGCTAAAATAATAATGTCAAGACTCAAGATGATGACAACATACGAAGAATTTATAAATATAAATGGTTTAAACAAACACCGATTCTGTTAGAACAAAAAAAAGTAATGATGTCAAGATGATGACAACATACGAAGAATCAATAAATCTAATTGGTTCAAACAAATACCGATTCCGTTTTAGAAAACAGTAGTTCCACGAATATGTTTTTGACTTCAGTTTGATAATGTTATAAAACGACGATATTTGTTTTAAAAACAATGTACAATAGAATGAAAAAAAAAAAACCATTTGAAGCAACCAAATAAAGATTGGAATTACGCAGGAAGGATGGTCTTGTATAACCCACAAAATGACTATAAACAACTGGGCATCTACATTTTCCCCCATTTCGGCCCACGAATTTATTATTGACGAACTCTCTAGCTGCCTGAGTAACGAATTAGAGTGCATATTATTGGTTTACATATGTCCTCCATATTTTATATGTTTCTTTTGTACCTTGAGATCATGACTGACTGACTTCAATTTTGGTTCTTCTTTACATAATCAGGACAACAAATGAAATAAAAACTCCCTGGATCCTAGCAGAAACTGATCTTTCATGGAAATTAAAGTGGTCTACTGCTCATTGATTACAATACAGTAAAACCTCTATAAATTAATAATGTTGAGACCGTAAAATTTTATTAATTTATAGAGTTATTAATTTATCAATAAATTAATATTTATTAATTTAAAGAAGAAATTTTAGAAAATTATGTTATGGCAAGAAATTTCACAATAACATTTTTAAAAAGATACCGGTTTAGACAATTTAAATTACTTGATATCAATCTTACAATCTTCGTAGATTAGTAATTTCAATCATCATAAGAAAATGAATATTAACTCTTACACTAATGAATTTGACTCTACAAAATTCATAGATTAGTAATTTCTATCATCATAAGAAAATGAATACTCCCTCCGTTCCACAATATTTGATTTTACAATTTTTTTACACAGATTAAGAAATATTTAATGACCCTTATTTTTAGCTACTTTTTTACTCAAATTACTAAATAATTAATGTTTTCCAATAATTATAACAATAACTCACCTTCTACCGTTGGTCTTTTAGGTTTAATGACCTTATTTTTAGCTATCTTTTCATTAAATGATGCTAAAAATCAAATATTATGGAACAATGAAAAAAAACTAGAAAATCAAATATTGTGGAACGGAAGGAGTACTAATTCTTACATTGTTGAATTTTACCCTACAAAATTCATAGATTAGTAATTTCAATCATCATAAGAAAATGAATACTAACTCTTACACTACCTAAATGAAAATAATAAATGTACATAGATTTAATTTTTTTTTTTGTTACTATCTAAACGTTAGATTTTAAAATTTAAGATGATTGTATAGTATATTGGGAACTGATAAGGTATATAAATTAATTATAAAATATAAAACTATTAACAAAATATTTGAAGGAATTCAAAAACATAACACACAAGGAAATGTGTAATACAATAAGAAAAATTATATAAAAAATACAAACAACATTAAAATCATATCATTATTTTAACTATATCTGTATAAATTTATAGAATTAGTAATTTATAATATTATTGGAACCATATATTTACATAAGAGTTTTCAAAAAATTATTATTTTGTCGTTAATTTTTACATTGACCCAACTCGGGACAAGAGAAATTTGATTAAGGTGTTACTGTAATTAGAAAAAGTCGAACTTCATCCCGATGAAGAATAGAGAATGTGAAAGGAAAAGCTTCAAGGCAAAGGAAAAATATTTCAAAAGACATTACCTGCAGCTGGTTCTCAAATAACCTTTTCATAATTTTCATTATGAATCTCTAACATTTTACCTTGTTCTTCCTCAATTAGCTGCGCAATGGAATTCAGATTCATCCTGGTAAGTAACCATTGCAGGACCTGATCAGACTTGAAGATGCTTAAACTCAAACTTGAGTAGATCACAAATTCCCTTAGAAATATCCAGAACGAATCATTCTCAAAGATGATATATATGGTTTAGTCAAAATAAAAGCTCGTGTCTTTATTGGTTACAATTCTTACACAGATGCATATATATAGTTTGTGACCACCGGATCTTAGGAACAAGAAAGAGATACTAATAATTTATTCACTTGTCGGAACTTTTCTTAGGAGTAACTGCGTCAACAATGGCTTCCACCTCTTCCTTCATCCGGCCGAGAACACCAGGTCCTTTAACATCATCGACTCTTGTCTTCTCATCAATGTCTTCACTTTTTCCATGTGTCTCGTTTCCATGAAACATCGATTCTTTCTCTTCTTTACTGCTTCCAATCACATTTGTCTTCTCCTCTGAATAACCAAAACCCAGAAACAGAAACGATCAATGAGATTTTTAAAAAGAGTTCTCTTTTCGCCCAAAATTTACCATCTTTTATAGAAACCTTAACAACCCAAAAGCTCCGTGATTCAAATACATATAAAAACCCTAAATTTGATAATAAACCGAATATAAGAATCTATATGGGAAATAAGTCAAACTCATAAACGACGAAACAAAACAAAAACCATAAATTTGTGAAATTGATTTATATATATATATATTCATCAAAGAGTCGGTGTTACCAGAAAGAGAGCTCTGTTTTGGTTCCGCCATGGATGATCTTCCTGGTTCTTTCTTCGATCCTGTGATCGGGTTCCCTGACATGTAGATGAAGAAGAATGTGTCTGTTGGGTAAGAGTCTAAGAGATGAAACGATGTGTTATAATATGAACCGTCCGATCTAATAGAAGATGAACGTGTAGATCAAACCGACACGTCCCAGTCGGTTATTGTGAAAACCCGACCCGCCCCGACACAAATGGTTTTTGTATCCGGAAACTTTTGGGGTTAAAATTGAGAATATAAAAGTAAAGGGACTTTAAAGAAAATTTAAGAACAAATATTATAGAGAAAAACTAAAGTTTTACCGTTATTTTAAGAAATTGCTTTCCTACCCCAAAATTTTCAAATTTCAAACGTTCTCTCTTTTTTTATTTTATTTTATAACGTTCTCTCGCTTCTTCTTTAACACTGCAAACTTTTGTCAACATCAATCCCAATCACAAACCCAATTCCCAGAAACAATCTTTCATTTTTCCCACATTGCAGCCCTAAAGCTTCGAATTTGTGAATCAATAGCTTCTGAAGTTCTTATTTTTTTTTTTAGTTGAATTCACAAACCAAGGTCTCGATTTGAGAAGATGGGTGGGTCAGGAAATTGGATTAGATCACTAATATCTCATAGAAAACCCGTAGATGATCAGGTAATTCAAAAAAGCCTCGATCTTTGATGTTTCTTCTTACTATACCAAACATTTATGTATGTGTTAATTCTGCAGCAGGAGAAGTTAAGTGATAAGAACAGCAAGAAGAAATGGAAGCTGTGGAGGATTTCATCTGAGAGCTTCACATCTTCTTCTTTCAAGAGCCGAGGAAGCTATGGAGCTTCTTCATTAGGCTCCGAGCCACCATCTTTCTCGGCCGACGAGGCTTTTACTACGGCCATGGCAGCTCTCATTCGAGCTCCTTCAAAGGATTTCTTGGTTGTCAAGCGAGAATGGGCTTCAACAAGAATTCAAGCCGCTTTTCGTGCTTTCCTGGTATATAATTTCTTGACTAATCTGTAGTTTAGCCATTTCTAACCACGGTTGCCTTATTGTGATTTAACATTTTAAATCAAAAGGTGTGCACTTTAACTTGTACAAATCAAATTTAATTTGAATACAATTGAAATTGTTTTACAGTTAGCAACATTTCCTTCCAAACTTATTTATTGCTTTTGTGGTGGTGTCTTTTTTGCTTCTACAAAGTTTTAATCTCGGTCTGCTTGTTCATTGTGTTGTCTGTGATTATAGCATCTAAACCTTCTCTGCGTTTGTTTTTTTTTCCAGGCAAGACAGGCGTTTAGAGCTCTGAAGTCTGTAGTGAGAATTCAGGCAATATTTCGTGGCAGACAAGTTAGGAAACAAGCAGCTGTTACACTCAGGTGTATGCAAGCTCTTGTTCGTGTCCAGTCTCGTGTAAGAGCTCATCGTAGAGCGCCTTCAGACTCAATTGAGCTAAAAGATCCTGTAAAGCAGACCGAGGTAAATATAAATAAAAAACTTGCAGGAGTTTTGAGTAAGCTTATTGAACATTACTTTTAAGTATGTGAATCTGGTTGATGTTTTTATAGAAGGGTTGGTGTGGAAGCCCCAAAAGTATAACGGAAGTGAAAACGAAGTTACAGATGAAGCAAGAAGGAGCTATCAAGAGGGAGAGAGCTATGGTTTATGCTCTCACACATCAGGTTGGTCAATGTAATTTCAGAACAGAAATTCAGAGTGTTTCGCTGATTGTAATAATGTCTGATGAGTTTGTTTTGGCAGTCGAAGACGTGTCCAAGTCCAAGCGGAAGAGTGATTACGCATCATGGTTCGCGCAAGAGCAGTCCTGGTTGGAACTGGTATGAAGATGTAGGGACATTTTCAAGGAAAAGTAGTGAGAGCAGTGTATTATCTGAATATGAGACTGTAAATGTCAGGAAGAACAATCTAACTTCAACTAGAGTTCTTGCTAGACCTCCTCTTCTTCTTCTTCCAGTTTCGTCAGGCACAAGCTATGATTCTTTACACGATGAGACATCAACGTCGTCAACATCTCAATCACCAGTTGCATTCTCTGGCAGTGTTCTTGATGGTGGTGGATACTATCGAAAGCCGAGCTATATGAGCCTGACACAATCTACTCAAGCCAAGCAGAGACAATCAGGATTATCTTGCAATGGAGATGCAAGACGCAGTGCTGGTTCAGACCAGTGTACTGATCTATACCCACCAGGGATAGTAACTGGAAGACATCTCTGGGCCAAGAACCAGCGAAGCTAAAAGAGCGAGCAATGATGATTCTTATCGAGTCATTTTCAACAGCCTGTTGGTTTGTCTTTGTCTTGTTTCGGGAACGGTTCCTGTGAAACATATACACGAACTATAGATACAGAAACAGCTTATGTGTACCGTTTACATATAAGAATATTGATGGGAGTTATTTGAGCCTGTAATTTGGCTACTTAGGCCAATTCTCAATAACTTGGAATCTGAGTCGATTTTGTTCCTCCTTGTTTGTAAAATCTTCCACTATGGATGCCTTTCATTGTTTACTTGAATATTTCAAGAATTAGAGGCAGACTTGCAAAACAAAAAAAATCAAAAACATAATTTATGGAAAAAGGTAAATAGAAACTTGTTTGAAAACTTATATTGTGAAAGAAGGCAAAAAAGATTCAGATACAACATAGTAAATCTTAATCAGATGAAATCATCCACGACTATGATGGTAGAGATCGGTGTATGGAGAACACTGATCAGCTAAGCTTATTGCTTAAGAGGAGCTTTCTTCTCTCGGTCTGCAATTCTAGCAGGGGCGTTTGAGTGTGACTTGAACCGGCCTCTTCCTCCTTCGTCTCTCTCCTAAAGATTCCAAAATCAGCAGTATAAGTTAAGCTAGTCTCATCATGGAACAGAGATCAAAATTCATAAGATCTGCGCGACTAGTCTGTGTGAATGGATTGATTTTCTTTATGTACCTTTTTCTTGACGATCTGAACAACATCTTCGTCTTCAAGATGTTGAGAAAGACCACAATTCTGAGGATTGTGCCTTGCGCTCGTGCCCCAAACGAGTGCATACTTCATATCCTTCACGAGAGTCCTGTGAACGTGGTTACAGAAGTCTTCCACTGTGCAGCCACCTCGATCCTGATGAATTACAAGTAATCAAAGATGAATATCATAGATATTGAAGAGTTTCTAGGGTTATCTTGCAATAAGAAATGAATACACTTACGGATGAGAGGACAAAAGGCTCATCGAAATCTGGTTGCTGGCCTTGCGGCTTCGAGTAAACTCTCACAAGGCCCATTTCGTCCCACATCCTTGCAAGTAGTCTGTCTAAGTTTAGCTGTTTCAAGGAGCAGTAAAATATCAAACTCAGAATGAAAATGGAAACTAGAACAGCAACAAATTGGAGTTATAGCATTTTCCATCCTTGCAGCTCTTTCGAAATGTTACAAAACTTGCCTTTAGATTGCAGCTAATAACAATGGAATTTGGCTGCCGCGATAGTCTATCCACATCATCAATTCCAACCACATCTATTTTGTTGTAGACATATACACACTTAATATATTTGCGGTTGCCTTCAATGACATCGATAAAGTCATCCACTGTGGCATTCTCACGAAATAGCACCTGCAATACTCATCACCACAGAAGATACTACGATAAGAAAGCTTTAAAAATACTCACAAATGTCTGCTAATTCTAACAATTCTATTCATAACACTCAGAGAAGACAAGCTAGGAAAACCTTTTCTGAGGCTGAACTGATAGAAGTATAAAGTTGGAACCTCGTACCTCAGCATTGTGAATCTTGTATTCATGTAGGATTTGATAACAGAGCTTCTCATCAATGTGAGTCAAGGGTGCTGTAGTGTTGAAAGAGATTCCACCAGTCTTTTTCTTTTTGAAGTATATCTGGTAAACAGAGAAGAAGCAAAAATTACATAAATCACATTCCACAGGAAAAGAAACCTTCTGGATTGAACATACCATGTAAAAGAGAAGGAGTTTAGACTATTCAATGCTACATCTATAACTTGACGCTGCTGATAAGACAAGCTTTACCTGTGGAGGAGTTTTGTTTAGCCGCAAGCCCACTGCCTCAAGTTCCTTAGTCAGAATTTGCCTGTGCCCTTCACTCTAACAATTTTTGAAGAGCAAAAAAAAAAAAGATTAATAAATGAGTGCAGCATGACAAGCAAATAGCAATTCACATGGACAGCTAAACCATAACTCACCTTTGAGGCATCAAGAACCATCAATACAAGGTCGGAAGACTTTGCAACAGCAATAACCTGAGATATAAGCAGTCATAATCAAAGTTTTTATCATCTTGATTATATTTTTCTGATTGGTGGGAAACTTAGGAATTAGTCATAAATATCTAACTTGAGCACCCAAAAAGAAATCAGATAACTAATAAGAAAAGCAAGAAATTTGATTTCAACCTGCCTTCCTCGCCCCTTTCCTTCCGAAGCACCTTCGATAATCCCAGGAAGATCGAGAAGCTGAATCTTTGTGTCATTGTAGTGAATTACGCCAGGGATGCATGTAAGTGTTGTAAATTCATATGAGGCTGCTTCAGAATGAGTTCCAGTTAACATAGTCAAAAGCGTGGACTTTCCGACACTGCAAAGTACAACCACTTCCATCAGTTTCCCCAAACCCAAGCCAGCAATTTCTAAAGGAGCAATATAATTTAACCAAAATGGGAAATATATATGTAAATGGATCTTTGTGAGTATAAGTTTCTAAGACATTCGACCTCGGAAATCCTATTAGTGCAACACGTCCATGACCATACTTGGTAACTTCAAAACCTTCCCCACCTCCACTAGATCCCTGTTAAAGGAATTCGGTAGACAATTACAAACTAAAAGCAGTAATGAAAAAGATATAAGACTCTACTTCAGGTGCAAGAAGCAGACGTGTACATTTGGTCACATAGCAGGAAATTCCTCAGTCGATTATAGCCCTAAAAAGATAAGCGAAGGTGACGAATAAAGCAGTTACACACCGTCTATTTCAGTTGTATATATACAGCAATAGCAAGGAAAAGTATAACGATGACCCGAGTAAGAAAGGAAATAAATAAGCTTCAAGAATCAATCAGCTGTATAGAAATAAGGACATAGGCTAATGGTTTAGTCCTTTATTAAGAACTTGCATTACTTTTGGAGGCTCTAAGAGTTGTGTCCTGAGCTTTGCAATCTTTGCCTTGAGCTGACCAAGATGATACTCTGTCCATCAAGCAGAACATTATCAGTTAGCTGACAGTTATTCTGTTTATTTTAGCAAATGTCAAATCAGAAAAGGAGGACATAAGCAGCAATTGAAACTTGTCAAAGCAATCTGTTTATCTGGCATATCGGCTGAAGTATCTATAATGTACTCTAGAGGATAGCAATCTGTTTACTATAATATTCGTCATCTAAATTCGTCTCCTAAGGATGACTACAACCGCGTGTTCTATATGTAAAGAGAACCTGTAGCTTTATTCTTCTGAGTCCGAGCCATCTCGGCCTCGATTTCTTTAATCCTTTCGATGATCCCCATTGTGGTTTAGTTGTTTCTGCTACTATCACCAAAGAGAAGAAAAGACAAGGATTTGAGTTATAGAATCAAAGAGTTCACAGATTGTCATATAATATAAACATTTTATCAATAACTCAAACGGAATATAAACATTTTATCATTACGTCAATTGTGAAATCGAACAAAAAACGTATGTCGGGACATCGATTCCCAACATGAAATTCTATCAAACAAGCTCGAAAATGCAAGATACATGTAAAGGTATGCGATTTCACTATACATAGGTTGCTAAATCAAAGTATCTGCATGAACACAAGTTGGAAGATTTGATTTGCGACTCACAGTACAGTAGAATTGGTGAAGGCGATCTCCGGAGAAGAGAGAGGGATAGATGGAGAGAGGAGAAAGAGCACGACTGTGAAAAGAGCAATAGGGCGCACAAAAGTATAATGGGCCGATTTTATTGTATATTAGAGCCCAAAAGGCTTATTTTCCAATTCGATCCTTATTATCTTGTTTTCGTGAAACGCTGCGTTTAATACCCTATTGAAAACGCTGCGTTTTTAAAACGATGTCTCTTTTTATGTGAGAAGTTGAATCAAGTCATTAATCCGGTATTTGTCTCATTAGCCCCGGTCATATAAAGTCCGAATCCAAAAACCTCTGAACCCAATCCGAAAAAACCGAAACCATCAGTATTCGGATTAGGGTTAATAACCGGATGGATTTTGGGTTTCTGTAATTCGGTTTTCGGATATTTTCCGATCCGATCCAAAACCCGACCAAGTATATAAGACTCTTATACGTCTCTGTCGTGGAATTCGATAATCTGGTTTGGTTCGGTACTAAACGTTGCGTTTTAAACTTTACTGAATTTAAAGTTTCAACATTTCGCACGAAAAGGCAAATAGGGTAAGAGAACCGTTCATATCAATTCCAAACACCAGTTAGTAATCCGGTTTAAATCACAAAAGCTACCTTAAAACTACAAGTCTACAAAATCCAAAAAAAAAAAAAATAGAGCAGAATTAAGCTCACATCCACGGCAGTAAATTTATATCAACAGAAACGCTACAAGAAACAGTTTCTTGATCCCTTCACCACTCTAGCCTTGCTTACCGGTGACTGTTTCTGAGCAAGCTCTCTTACCTGCAACATAATGTGACTAGGAATGGCCATTGACCCGTGTTTCTTCAGACCTCCCTGCAAAAACACAACCATTCACCGGTTTGGTCTTAAACCTAATTTAATTATCGGTTAACTGATTCTGTTTTATGTTAAAATCATCTAGGAAGTGCTAACCATCCTGTTTGAAGCAGTCTGAGAAAAGCTTGCTTTTCGTAAATTTCGCCATTTGTCCTATCAGAAGAGACACTTGTGGTTAAAGAACAAAAAAACAAGAGGACTAATAATATTGACAAGAGAGAGTTTATAATTAAGTTGAACCAACCTTGAGATCCACAGAGGTACGGTACGCATATGATGAAAATGAAAGCCTTTTGATCTCAGACCATTTCCCTACTCCATATTTGGATACACCTTCGACAAGTTTTACAACTTCAGAGACAGTCCAAGCTCGATGATGCTTCCTTCTAATTGCACCTTGCGTGATTGGAACGAGATTATTATCATCTGAGCTATCTCCAGATGAGTCTAAGTTCTCTGGCTCCATGATGTCTTGATCCACCTCAGTGAAAATTGGTTTTAAATGGTCCTTATTGCTCTGATAACCAAAATAGATAAAGCAGTGAGCAACTGTGTCATACCAGAAATCCAAAATATTCTGGTAGATGAATAGATGATAAGACAAAGTCTATTTACATACCATCTCAAGTAAAAAAAAACTTAAGTTAAGAGCGATTGTTTTCCTCAAAGTTTAAGGATTTCTTTGGATAGATAAAATCGCAACATAATGGATTATGTATTGACAAAGTTCTATCCACTATAATAGATGCTAAAGTGATCTTACTTCTTTCTGGACAGGTCTAGAAGCAGATTTGACACCTAAAACTCGGTTCACATCATTGTTCAACTGAGATGGGCTTAGATTCAGGTTACTCTCGTCTGGAGTAGCTTTCACCTCACATGACTTGGAATGAAATTCCTACAAAATGTTCAGGTAAACTACATTATCCTTAGTTACCTTGACAGCTGCCAATTCAATTTAAAAGATAAATTATTCTTTATTCCTTTTTCCAGTGTGTAACAATAGGCATAGATCATCATCTAGCACGGGCCAGATATATGAAAAGATTTTGATAGCTCATATGAAAAGGAATGGGGTTAATAAAGATATTGAAGAGCATGAGCAACAGAGACATACCCCAAGAGCCATTATGTTTTCTCTTGGACGGCTTCTCCTTACATGAGAAACATAGGGAACCTGAATTCTGGAACCAGCAAGGGATACCATCCTGGTGACAACAACTCTCCCTCCTGAAGAAACGGCTTGAATAGAGCTCTGATCTTTTGAAGGGATCATTGACTCATCACTTTGTTGTTTTTCATCGGTTTTTGAGATTTCTTCAATATATCTCCTAGTAGGCTTCCTAACTCTTTTTGCAGACCTATATTCACCTTCAAAATCTTCATTTCCAGAATAATGGTCCACAAAAGTTTCAACAGGACTGTGCCCAAAATCATTTGAATGTCCCTTTATGCAATCAGGACTAGATGGCGTATCTTTGCTTCCAGTAGCTCTTTCTTCATCTACTGTATCCTTGTTAAAAGCATCACTTGTATCTTCACCTCCACCAATCAGTTTGTTATCAAAAATTGTCAGGCTAGTTGTTGGAACAACACAGGAATTAATCAGTCCCATTGTAATCCTCCTTGTCAGCCATTGTTTGTCCTTGCAAGTAGTTTCACGTCCAAATGTTGCTCTGAATGTTTCTTGTAATGCTTTGATTGAAAGATTGTCCAAGCATATCTTGCCTGCTACTCTAGAAAATTCAGGTTTCAAGGCAGCAGTTGACAATGCAGGTTCTTTAGGACTACCTGTAGCATTTGAGTATGGTGACACATCCCTAGATTGATTCATACTGCATCCATTTGATGGAAAACGAACTGATTCCCGCAGCAAAATTTCGGACTGGACTTGCTCCTCATTCCCACACAGCACATTAGAAATCTGAAATTTGGTCTCCGGAAGAGCAAAAAGCATCTGAGATCCATTCATCAATTCTTCTTTAGACTGCAAAAGTTTCAAAGGTGAAGTAAAATTGATGGATTAAACAGCCATCTGATACAAGATAGTTATCATAGAAGAAACAATATTAGAAATTTCTGTTTCTAGAATTTGAAGAAAGAAAACAGACCTCAAGTCGAGAATTCAAAATTTCTGTATATGCTTCTGCAGTTTCCGACTGAAATAAGCCTGGATTCAAATTTTCTGTATATGCTTTTGCAGTTTCCGACTCAAATAAGGCTGGATTCAATAGCTGAGTTGGATAAGCAATGAAGCACAAATGATTGCAAACTACAAAAGAACTGACGGTCCTAGACATCATATAGGGATACAGCAGGAAAGACATTTACAAATAAAAAGTCTAGTCAGACCTCCGACATTGCAAGTAATCCAATAAATACCCTTTTTGTGCAGTCCTAAGGAATTCTACCCGTATTTTTGTGTATGCAATTAGTCTTTCCAAACAATATAGGCACATTAGACGAATTAAACTAAAAAAAGCTCTAACAGGAGCGATTCAACATGTATAATATGCTTAGAGTGAAAAGGACCAAACCTTCAAAACTTTCTAGATGCAGAAATTGAGAAGGTGAACCTTCATCAGGAATGTACCCCTCAGTCTGTATAGGATCTGGCAAAACAGGCATATCATTCTCGTTGTTCTCAAGTAAATCTTTGACCTCCAACATTTCTTCATCAGTTGCAGGAACTAGTCTCCCATCTCTTGCAACCTAATGCATTCACATAACCGATCTCAAATAAGATACCGAAAAGCTAAAATTTGTAATTGCAGTAGTCAGAATTCTCAATTCCATGATCAGATAAAACATCATGTTTCCTTGTTCTATAGCTCTGAGATACACATTTATGAACATACCCGCACAAGCTTGTACGCAACAGGATTTCCAGTTTGATTTGTTGAAGAAAGTGATCCGCTTCTTGACTGAAAAATACTGTCTTGAAACATCTCTCCATAGTCTTCCACAGTTCCACACATTGTTTCCAAATATTAATCTACCAAATGCGACTTCAAGCGTACAAACTGAAATCACAAAAGAAAAGGATATAAGCAAATAATCCTATCTACTCAATATATTGTCAAACATACGAACAAATCTTACACAATACCATAACTTTGTACTCAAAATTCTAGTTCCACCCTTAGAAACCTTTAAAGAGACTAACAACAATAATATATCTTCGAAATAAATAAAACGGTTTCGAATCTTTTTTGGGGTAAACCAAAGGTCTCAAATTTGAGCTACCCTTTTTCAAATTTGCATGTTGCAGTCCTCACAGTCATGTTTTTGACATGTTCTACTAAGTTAAACTCGGAATACAATGAATCAAACAAACCCAATACTGAATTTTCAGGCTAGAAACATGAAAAGTAACAAAAACATGAGAAAACCCAGTAACGAGTACACCAGCGAGTTACCAGAGAAAGTAGAACGCGAACGGAGAAGAAAAAACTAAACTTTCCAGTGAGCTCGAAATTTCATCGGAGAAAATTTTCGGAGGAGAAGCTTCTTGACTAAGCAAAAAGTTGGGAAATTCAGAAAATTTTTGTTCTGCTTTTTTTTATTTTTTTGGCTCGCTTTCGGCTTTTTTCCCTAATACAGTGCAACACAGGTCCGGATTCCAAAGTTTTTTATTCACTCGATTTCACAATGCCAATTGGGATCCGCATAGTTTTGCGGGAAGCTACTAGATGTTGCCACGTCATCAACTAACGAAATATCTGCCGAAAAAGAGAAAACTACGTCCCGTCCCGACTCTCGTGCACTACAACTGTGTGTCGTCTTACACTTCCGAATTTGAATTACGTGTCGTATTAAAGTTCAAAAAACTACACCCATGTAAATCTCGCATGTTTGAATTACACAAATATGCAATGATATCAATGAAAGACCAAAAAGGAGAAAAAACACAAGAATCAAATCGAAATGTTGTGTAAACTTTACAACAAGTTTCTTCAATGTATAAACCAACAATAACTAAGAGATCTTTTAAACTGAAAATCAACTTTCATGTAGGCTGTAAGCTATCATTTCAACAGTGATATTACAGTAGTAGAACTCTCCTCCTTTCTCCTCAATCAATTAGCTCTGAATATGAATCTACGATAATCAAGTTCGGTGTTCTTGATAATATACTAACCGGATCTAAATCTCTTTTGGTTAGCTTTCCCATCAGATTTCAAAGTTCCACTAGATTCACCTTCTGATGAAGCATCCACTGATCTTACAAAAGAATGAGAGAGGTCACCGTAAAGGCTAGCCACTCTTCTGATATTGTTGTTGAGCTCTTTAATCAAACCCACGTTTCGACCCAAATTATCGGGTAGTTTCGATTCGTGATTCTGGTTGATCTCGTTGATCAATAACCGGTTTTGATCTAAAATGTCTTGAACATCCACAAAGCTCTTCTGGAAACTCTGCAACAATTTCCCATCCATATTGTGTCTGTCTCCAAATCCTGACAACACATCTCCTTCCATTCCCGGTTGACCGGACGAGACGAAAATCTTGATTGGTCTTTTTATTCCTGTAAAATGAAATCATATTAAAACAAAGCCAAGAAAGGGATCAAATTTACATAAAATGTTGACTAGAAATAGTTTCAATAAAACACAGATTATTCTTCATGCGTTGACCTGACCCTATCTTGATTTCAGAGCTCTAATCCTTTAATCTCACATAAGATTCCATTAGTACAGACTTTTTTTCCAGTTACAATCCAATCTTTAAATGCTCAACTTCAGACAAGATCTAACAGGATTCAGCTGAAAAAAGTCATGATTCGTATATCGTACAAAATGGGGGGGGAACAAAATTTTGTTCTTATGAACCAAGAGGGAAAGAGATCTATAAAGGAAGGAAGTAAAAGCTGTTCCAGAAATAGCCTTAGTAACTTAACAAAAGTAGAAACAGATTCAAATAAGATTCGCAATCCTCAATAATGCAAAAGACCCAGAAACCAAAGCAAATGCCATAATCTACAAACCCTAAGCAAACACAAAATTTAAATACAGCCCAGAATTGAAAAGAGTTCCGATCTAGTTTCCTTACCTTCGGAAGTAGAAAGAATAAAGCTCCGATGACAGATTGGAGATGGAAATCGAAATTATTATTCTCGGGAAACAAACAAAGAATCTTTCTTTTTTATCGATAATTTATATGACAACAATTATTGGCTACTGTTTCAAAAAAAAAAAAATCTACTTGTCTTTTGAGACAGAGATATTTGAACTAACCTTATGTTCAAATTTTTTTTCCCCTTTTCAAAAAAAAAGAAATATATTTTTGCGTGTACTTGCTCTGAATCTCAATTTTTGCAGAGACATGGAGGTTAAAAAAGCCAGACATATCGAATTAATCTGACCCGAAGTTTTTGAAACCCAACCCGTAAAAGCTTCGTGCTGTTTGGGGCTACTTCGGTTAAACAGCATGTCGTTTCGATTGCAAATAAAATGGCACGTAGTTTATATGAGTGAGAAATCAATCAATTATAAACCTGCTCACGTAGGGGTATTCTCGTCACTTCCATTGTCTCACTCTCACTTTTTTTATTTCGCAGTTCCTTGAGATCGATCCCGTCACCAAGAACTCGGAATGTCTTTCTCTTCGATCGCCCTCTGATCCCGCCATCTTCGCCTAACTCCCAAATCTATAAATTCCCAAAACCCCTCCGTCGAGAATATCGTGTCGCCGGAAAATCGGCTGACCGACTCATTTACCGGGGTAAGATTTGTCCGTTGACCTAAACCTAACGGAGTAACTTTCTGGATGATGAGAGATGGATTCGATTGTATGCACGGCACTAGAGGAGATCTGTTGTCAAGGAAATACAGGGATCCCACTCGTTTCTCTCTGGTCACGGCTCTCTCCTCCTCCTCTTTCTCCTTCCGTCAAAACTCATGTCTGGAGAAATCTTCTCGCCGTCCCTCAGCTCCAGTTCAAGGCGAAGAACACTGTGTACGAACCATCTAATGCTTCAATTCAACAGCTAGAGGAGGCTCTGAGACTCGATTTGAGGATTGTCGCGAATGAGAAGCTCCGAGGTAACTTCGTTGGCTTGTACGATGCTCAGTCCAATAACACGACCATTTCCGCCATTCAGCGTCGCGTTCTTGAGCGGCTTGCTGTTGCTCGGTGAGCAAATTCAAATTTTCTCTTCTAGTTACTCTTAAGAGTTCGAGTTAAGATAATAGTATGTTGCGATTACTGTAACTATAATGTCTGTGTTTGATGCAGAGCCAATGGAGTTGCACAAAATCTGCTTGCTAAAGAGTTTGGTATCGAAGGGAGGAACTTCTTCTATATTGTGAAGCACCTTGAGTCTCGAGGTTTAGTTGTTAAGCAACCAGCTATTGTGAGAACAAAGGAAGTTGATGGTGAAGGGGATTCTAAAACCACCTCATGCATTAGCACCAATATGATATACTTAAGTCGTTACGCCAAGTCTTTGGGTTCCCAGCAGAGGTTTGAAATTTGCAAAGAGGACTCTTTGTTGGAGACACCAATGAAGGAGCAAGAGGCTACTCCCGCCGGAGATAGTTTACTATCTGAAAGTACAAAAGAGGATACGCTCATTAAAGATTTTCTACCAGCAATGCAGGCAATTTGTGATAAGCTTGAAGAAGCTAAAGAGAAGGTTAGTAAGTACAAAATATTTCTTTTCTTTTTATCAAGCTGGAACATTCTTGCTCTATACTCATTTCCTTGTAGTGCAGGTTCTAGTCGTCTCGGACGTTAAGCAAGACCTTGGTTATCTGGGATCACATTCAAGGCATAGAGCTTGGAGAAGTGTAATTATATATTTTCTTATCCTCTTACTTTTTCATCAGCTTGGAACTGAATATTTCCAAGCAAATTTGGAAGGAAAAACAGACTTTCAACAGTTTGCCAATTTAACATATTTTTTCTTATGGTTGAAGCGTATAGATACATCTTTGAAAACTTAATTCGTGTTCATTTTGGGTAACATCAGGTTTGTCGCCGGTTGACAGATTCTCATGTAGTAGAGGAGTTTGATGCTGTGGTGAACAATAAGGTGAACTGTAATCTGCATCGCATTCCATCATTTGAATACATTTCACCACATATGGTGGCCAGTTGCCGTTATTTAGCATTTCTGATCTGTTTTGTTTGGATATATAACTGATTTTCATGTGGATTGTCCTTTCTGCAGGTTGAACGATGCCTCCGTTTGTTAAAAGGATTTTCAGCCAAAGATTTCAACTACTCTGGGAAAAAGCAACTTCTAAAATTCGGA
The DNA here is from genome assembly GCA_018361395.1 of Boechera stricta. NCBI lineage: Eukaryota > Viridiplantae > Streptophyta > Magnoliopsida > Brassicales > Brassicaceae > Boechera > Boechera stricta. The sequence continues at coordinate 1,875,290 of CM031539.1, read as the reverse complement.
AGGAGTATTCAAAAAACAGAACAAACTTTGGAGCTTCCAATAGATAATCAAATTTATGATATGGTTGATGCTGAAGGATCTAAAGGCTTGGCTGTGATGGAGGTAATCATTTGATGGGTTTAGCTTACAGTTTTTCAGAGAAATTACTTACTTGAAAGAGTCGTAATCTTTTTGGTATTCCTAATGTCTTGACTGAATTTTTTTTGAAAATAAAATTTGGGGGGCTACAGTGTGTATTAATTATTATTTTGCCAGGTATGCGAAAGACTTGGAATTGACAAGAAGAAGAGCTATTCTCGGCTTTATAGTATTTGTTTAAGAGTCGGGATGCATTTACAGGCAGAAAGTCACAAGAAGACTAGAGTATTTCGAGTTTGGACTTCTGGTAATGCTGGGTCCGAGTGTTCTGATCTGTTTCCTGAGAAAGCTGAAAATCTTAGCAATGAAAATAATGTACCAATTAATGATTTTGGCACACCTCATGATACTGGGGGATTGGCTCAGACCTCCATTGAACACAGTCTTGTAGTTTCTGATGCTGACTTTGCTACACCTGCAAGATTACCTGATTCTGAAAACAATTCAGGAGTTCTCCACTTTGCTACACCTGGAAGGTTAACTGATCCTGAAAGCAATTCAGGAGTTCCCGATTGTTCCCCATCTAATGCCAAAAGAAGAAAAATTCTTACACGCCGTAACTTACAAGAATCATTCCATGAGATCTGTGATAAGGTTGTTGATACTCCAATGGGGTCCCCTGATTTGGCTTTGTCAGAAATGAACCATCTCGCTCTACCGAAGCCGGCTAAACCAAAGGTGCACCAACCTCAGCCGATTACTGTTGAAAACTCTCGAAGAGAGCGGAGAATACTTGAGCGCTTAAATGTACTTACTGTTCTCTTTTATCGACTTTGCATGCCATAATTTATTTCTCTTTTTCCCTTCCAACTGACTAATTCTTTCTTCTTTCTTGGCTTGCCAAAGGAGGAGAAGTTTGTTGTGAGAGCCGAGCTACATAAATGGCTTCTCAGTCTTGAGAAGGACAGGAGCTCCAAAGTGGATAGGAAAACCATTGACAGAATTCTAAACAGGCTTCAAGAAGAAGGACTCTGCAATTGCATGAACATTAGTGTCCCAAATGTTACTAATTGTGGTCGTAATCGTAGCTCTGTGGTAGTTTTCCATCCATCTGTTCAAAGTTTGACTCCCGACGTAGTTGGTGAAATTCATAGTAGGATTAGGTCTTTTGAACTGGGACTCCGTGGCCAAAACTTATCGAGGAAAAGCAATGAACCAATTCCGATAATGAATGACGTTCAGAGAGGTCAAACTAATGTGGATTTGGATGCGCGTGCTAGCAAATCAGGAGCCATGCGAGCCAATGGGTTTGTGCTTGCAAAGATGGTTCGTGTGAAGCTCCTACATTGTTTCCTTTGGGACTATTTTAGTTCTTTGCCTAGCTGGGACAATGCCTTTTCGTCTATATATGATCAGAAATTTGAGAATTTGTTTGCACTTGAAGATGCTTTTAGGGCCATGCCACTCGAACTGTTTTTACAAGTTGTTGGATCTACTCAGAAAGCTGATGATATGATGAAGAAATGCAAACAGGTTATGCGTATATCTGAGCTTCCTGGCGAAGAGTATAAGCTTCTAATGGATACTCTTGCGACTGGGAGATTATCGATGCTTATTGATATTTTACGCCGGTTGAAGGTATTATTAATAATTGAATATCACCTCAAGTACCATATTTCAGTTCATATTTCAGAGAAGTGTGTGCAGTCTAAAATGAATAATCCTATTGCATGTGCCTATTTTTATTTTGTAGTTGATTCAGATGGTAAGTAGTAGACTCAGACGCGATGAAATTGAGGAGAAGCATGCTAACCTAACACATGCAATGGAGCTTAAGCCTTATATAGAGGAACCTGTGTTTGTTGCTGCTACATCCAATGTTATGTCTCTTGATTTTCGTCCACGTATTCGGCATGACTTTATTCTATCAAACAGAGAAGCTCTTGATGAATATTGGCTAACTTTAGAATATTGCTATGCTGCTGCCGATCACAGAGCTGCTAAGCTAGCATTTCCGGGATCTGTTGTTCAAGAGGTATAAGCTTGATATTTTATATAATGGCTTATGATATATAAAACAGTTGAGTCCATAAAACTAAAATATTATAATCTACTTAAAATATGTATGTGTGGTACGCTTATGTAGTTATATCTCTGTCCGCTGATTTTTTCATGTGACAATAATTTCCATCTGCCTGTTACGTTAGGTATTCATAAAACTGTTTCTAATTGACAGTTCTTCTAGGTTTTCCGTTTCCGGTCTTGGGCCTCAGATCGTGTGATGACAACAGAACAGCGTGCTAAGCTCTTACAGCGTATTGCAATCGATGAGAAGGAAAAACTCTCATTCAAAGAGTGTGAGAAAATTGCTAAGGATCTGAACCTGACCTTAGAGCAGGTAAAGATATGTTTTGCATGTGCTGTATATATTGTCTAGGTCACCTGCCTAATTATTAGGGAAAAAAAATTATTTCTGACCAGGTGGTACTTTGCCAAATAATTTTCTTATTGTCCTTGATCTTAGAGATCATTTCGACTCTTGATTTCTTCAATGTTTCAGCTTGATTTCTGATTTTAAGCTTTCTCATCTCTGGTCCATGAACAGAGACTGACCTGAATGTTCTCTTTTTTTCCTCTTGTTTTTTGGGGTGAGGTAGCTTATAGTTTTTGGTTGCATACTCCAGGTTATGCATGTCTATCATGCAAAGCATGGAAGACGTGTGAAATCCAAATCAAAAGATAAAAATTTAGCTGTAGATAATAGCCCTTCTTCATCTTCCGGTAAAAGAAAAAGAGCAACTCTCGTAAGGACTACAGGAGAAGGTGTCAGATCCATAATAGTCGATGGAGAAAAGGTTCTAAATTCTGATGCCATTGATGCCTCAAATAATGAGAATTTTCAAAATTCATTGGAAGAGGACCAGACCCCCATTCCGATGCATCAGGAGCATAATCAACAAGAAAATGCAGAGATCAGGGATCTTACTGAAGATGAAGGCCAGTGTTCTTCTATTATCAACCAGCATGCAAGTTCAAAGACCACATCAACTCCTTCACAAAGATTTTCGTGGACAGATGAGGCAGACAGGTACTTGACACATCCAATGAAAATTCAGTAGTATATCTGTATGTTTATATGAATGCTCTTCATATATCAAATCGGTTCTCATTGTAAAAGTCCAATGTAATGTTAGTTTTAGGAGTCTCTCTTCAGGGAATTCATCCCTCAGAGGAGGGTCAATACCTCAGGAGTTCCTTTACAGAGTCAATGCCAATGAACTCATGCTTTTTTATTGCCAATTAACTTCCATATGATTGAATGTTCAGTCTTTCATTCTTTAAACCTTCTCCTATCTTTAAATATTTTATTATATCTGATTGATTTGCACCCACTGATACAATTATTTTCTTGTCAGGAAATTGTTGAGTCAATATGTTAGACACCGCGCAGCTCTTGGGGCGAAATTTCATGGAGTAAATTGGGTTTCAGTTCCAGAACTGCCTGCCCCTCCTTCAGCTTGCAAGCGACGGGTTCAAATATTGATGAAGAATGATAAATTTCGGAAGGCAATCATGAGGCTTTGCAATCTGCTCAGTGAGCGTTATGCAAAACATCTAGAGACGAAACAGAAGTGTTTACCAGAGAGCAACAGGTCACATGTTCTTGTTAGATATATATCCCCGGCAATTGGCGGAACGGATTCTGGTTCTGTTGAGCATGGTAAAGATATTTGTTTTGATGAAGAAAAATGGGATGACTTCAATGAAAAGAGTATAAGTCAAGCCTTTAATGATGTTCTTGAGCTCAAGAAGATGGCTAAACTGGTGGCCCCTAAACGGACGAGACCTGGCTCTCGGGAATGGTCAAACAGAGATATAGTTGATGAGGTGCATCCTTATTGCTTACTTTTCTTTTGTTTGACATCATCCCCACAATTTCTTCACCTTACTGTGATGTTTCACTTTTATTGCTACAACCCTTCATACATCATTGTACTGGAAACATGTGCCATCTCATTCACCCTGATCTGGAAGGTCTCAATTTCAGTGATTCTTCTGCTTTTGGCAATTTATGATAAACTAAAATTATGAACTCGCAGGGGAGTGAAATGGTTCCACCTGCAATTCACTCAGAGGACATTCACAATGTGTCTGCGGATCAAGTTAAAGATACATCTCGACGATCTGGACATTATCGTCTTCATCAAAATGTTAAGCCTTTAGATGAAAAGGACAATGGTAGTATACAAGTACGGAAATCTCTGGCAGTTTCTACTGCTGTAGAACTGTTAAAGCTTGTCTTTCTGAGCATGCCTACTGCACCTGGTATGCCAAATTTGCTGGAAGATACCTTACGACGTTATTCAGAGCGAGACCTCTTTACAGCCTATAGCTACCTCCGAGACAAAAAGTTCCTGGTAAAATTACCTATTACTTTCCTGTTGCTGTCTTAAAATTTCTGGCTACTGCCTTTTGTTTTATGCTTATCGGTTGTTTGAAGAGGCATAGGAGTGTCGATGTGAAGCTCTATTTCAATAGCATAGCATGTTTAACTATTAAGTATCATCTTTTCTTCTTTTTTTTGGTTCGGTGGTGCTGTCAAAACCACATAATGTGCATGCTTGATGTTTGGATGAGATGGTGAATAAGAAACAGTTTTCTTCACCTCACTTAGATATTTCACTTTGAATCAAATTTATTTGTTTCTTTAGACAAACTTAAGAACTCTATTTGTAAAAGAAAACTGAAAAGTCATTATTTTTATGAGAACGTTCCAGGTTGGTGGAAGTGGTGGACAGCCATTTCTGCTTTCTCAAAACTTCTTGCATAGTATTTCAAAGTCTCCATTCCCAGTTAATACTGGGACAAAAGCAGCCAAGTTCTCCAGTTGGCTTCATGAACGTGAAAGAGACCTTATGGCTGGGGGAGTCGCTCTTACTTCAGATTTGCAATGTGGCGATATTTTAAATTTCTTTTCATTGGTTTCTTCTGGTGAACTCTCTATATCTGTATCCTTGCCTGAAGAAGGTGTTGGAGAGCCTGGAGATCGAAGAGGTTTAAAACGTAGGGCTGATGACATAGAAGAATCTGAAGGTGATAGTGCTAAGAAATTAAAGCTACTAAGCGAAGGTGAAATCAACTTCCGAAAGGAAAAGGGTTTCCCTGGTATAGCAGTATATGTTCGTCGTGTAACTCTACCAACAGCTAATGCAATAGAGTTGTTTAAGGATGATGACTCTCGCACTGGTGACCTTCATTTCAAGTCGGGAGAAACGGATAGTGGCTGTGATTCTGATTACATGAAAGAACTTTTTAACTCTACGGATTCTACTGTCATACCAAGCAGTCTAGGTGATTCTCCCTGGCAAGCAATGGCCAGTTTTACTAATTGCATTATGTCCGAATCAGCAGATGAGGAAGTAAGTTTATCCAGTCCCGAGGTTTTTGAAACCGTTTCCATTGCCCTTCAGAAGGCAGGTGACCAAGGTCTGAGCATTGAAGAAGTCCACCGTCTTATTGATATCCCAAGTAAGCATCAGGCAAAGCTCTTTAACAGGCTTCTACTTTTGCATGTCTTGGCGACTTCCTTCAGTGTTATTTAACCTCTGTTTATTCATCTGCAGGCCAAGAAACTTGTGACTGCATTGTAGATGTACTTCAAACATTTGGGGTAGCTTTGAAGGTTTGTCCTATTATCTCTTATTTTACAAACACTGTTGCCTTTATTAAGAAGAAAGTTGCAGTGGTTGGTTTACTAGTTCTACTTTCTAGGATTGTGAATCTGTTCATGTTACATCATTGTACTTTTCTGGGCTGTGAACATCATTTTACAAGTAACTTTTTAACCAGACACTACCTTATTTAGGTAAATGGCTATAATAATTTCCGTGTTGTCCATTCCTTCTACCGATCAAAATACTTCTTGACATTGGAGGAGGGTGGAACTTCCCAAAAAGGTCCACAGTCTCTACCAATGAACTACCTGGAAAGAGCTGTTGGGGAACATAGGTCAAAAGATGTTATTGCTAGCGGCTACAGTACTTCACAGGACAAGCAAGACCATGTTGCTGGGAATAGCGTTCACAAGGTTACAATTCTTAACCTTCCTGAAATGGCTCAAACGAGCGGTTTGCTCGAAGCATCTATCAAAGCTCCATCTGTCACTTTTGGGATGGGTATCGAAGGTGAAACAAAGGAATCAACTTCTGAAAAGTCACCTGTGCCTATATATCCATGGGTAAACGCAGATGGGTCAATAAATAAAGTTGTCTTCGATGGACTAGTTCGCCGTGTTCTTGGTACCGTGATGCAAAATCCTGGTATTCCAGAGGTAAATACTTATCCATTTCCCACCCGATAAGCTCATACCATCATGGTTTCAAGCTCTATGAAAATACCAATCAAAACATTTCATTTGTGGCAGGACGAGATCATAAACCTAATGGACATACTAAATCCTCAGGTAATATGCAATCTTTCTGTATAACCCTAAACCTCTTCTCCTATTGTTTCATATACTGAAACTGATCAAAATCTCTTAAAGCTCTTCGTCTCGTTTCAATATTCGAACTGTGTTTGCTCTGTGATAACATTCTGTATTTTTTTTTTTTTTTCAATCTCAGAGCTGTAGAAAGCTTCTGGAGTTGATCACACTCGACGGGTATATGAAAGTGAAGGAAATGGTGCAAACCAAATTCACCGGTCCTCCGTCTCTATTAACCGGTCTTCTCTCAACCGGTCCTAGAAAACCGGAGCTTATCCGCCGGAAACACTTGTTCGCCACCTCCAAGGGACTCTTTGCCTTGTAATATTATAAAATCTTTCTCTAGTTCAGTCCAATACTCGACGCAATAAATTATTAATGTTATATGGGGGTAAACTTATTATATAGTTTTTGTGATTTGAAATTCTGCAGTTTGTTGTAATTGTATAGCTGTAGGTTTTTGATGGTTGGTCTAATGATTAATTCTCTTTCTAGATTCATGGTGCCGGATTTATATCCCTATTATATAGGTTTTATAATACTACTAGCTGATCTTTGAAAGGATTTTTCAAACTTTTGATTTATTATTCAAAAAGAGAGCTTAATTTTTATTTAACTAATGGTTTCTTGTAAGTTATAACTAAAAGAAGATTGGTAATGATTTATTTCCTTTCTATTATTTAATGAGACGAAATAGTTCATCAAATTTTTGTAGTTAACTGCGATGACTGAAATTGGTAAAAAGTTTCTACAAATAAGTAAAATTTAAATGATCAACAAGATACTTGTTGAAGTTCGTATGGTTTACGTAGCTAACCAATAATATAAAGATTTAATCTTGTATGTTAGATAAATAACAAAATAGTAGAATAGTTGTTTGGGAATCATGCAGAATCAAGAGATAAACAAAATATGAGCTGAATAAAGTTTAAAAACATAATTATAAAACAAATGAAAATACAAAAACGTCAAAATATTACAAATAATAACATGTAATCATCAGCTTTTGAAAACGTGAGAACACTGTACACTATTCATCAGTTGAGTAACGAAACTTTTATTTATGGTTTCTCTCTATCTAAAAAAGCAATAAATATTTCATGTAAATTGGTGAAGAAAGAAAATGTTAAATTATTGATGTGTTGAGTTGATCAATGGTACAAAAAGAGTTAGTTGTGTGAGAGTCTGGAATAATGAAACACAGAGTACAGTATCTATTAGTTTCGATCATCTTCCTTTAAATCTACTGACGTGTACGGCTCAGATTATTCTATTCTCTTTCCCACCGGGAGACGATATTTTCTGGCTCGGTCAAGTATTTTCTGGGAAAATTTCATGAGAGAAAATCGACAAAAAAACCCCTCTGAAAACCAAAATACAATTTTAGTTTCTTCTAATGGCGGAACCAATTCCATCATCGTCTCTGTCACCGAAATCACTACAATCTCCTAATCCTATGGAACCTTCACCTGCATCTTCTGCACCTCCACCTTCATCATCGCAACAACAACACATGACAGCTCCTCCGATTTCGAATTCTGTTAATTCGGCTGCGTCTCCGGCGATGACTGTAACTACGACCGAAGGTGTTGTAATTCAAAACAATTCGCAACCGAACATCTCGTCTCCGAACCCTACTTCGAACCCAGCCGTTGGAGCTCAGATCTCGTCTCCTTCTCCTCTCTCTCATCCTTCTTCATCTTTGGATCAGCAAACTCAGAGTCAGCAACTCAATCAAACTCAACATCAGCTTCAGCAACAGCAAAATCAAATTCAGCAATTGCCTCAACAACAACAACAACAACAGATTTTGCAGCAAATCTCTTCATCTCCGATTCCACAATTATCGCAACAACAGCAGCAGATTCTTCAGCAACAACAACAACATTTGAGTCCACAGCAAATTCCAATGTCGAATTACCAAATTGCTCAATCTCTTCAGCGATCCCCTTCTATTTCTCGCCTGAGCCAAATTCAGCAACAGCAGCAGCAGCAACATCAAGGTCAATATGGCAACGTTTTGAGACAGCAAGCTGGGTTGTACGGAACCATGAACTTTGGTGGCTCAGGTTCAGTTCAACAGAGCCAGCAGAATCAGCAGATGGGTAACCCTAATATGTCCAGAGCAGCTTTGGTTGGCCAAAGCGGTCACTTGCCAATGCTTAACGGTGCAGCTGGAGCAGCTCAGATGAATATTCAACCCCAATTATTGGCAGCTTCGGTACTACATTCTTACTTTACTCTGTTTCTCTGTATTGATTCAATTCATACATCATATAAATATATTTCTTTTTTTGGTTCTCGTTTTCTTGTTCCTGTAGAAAGCAATTGGATGGAGTGTAAAGTTGTAGCTTTTTATGTATTTGCATTCGATTTTGAATTGGATCTTCTCGCTGCAATAAGAATGTTGATATCTTCTTAGATTGGGATTAAGCTGTTAACAAGTAGTGATGGAGATGACTGCAATTGTTTATTTTTTAAAATGAATAGGATTATATTCTGTGGTTTCTCCTATTGTGTGAACAAAATCACTTTCTTTATTCTGAGACAAGTGAGCTTTCCGTTGTAGCCGAGACAGAAATCTAGCCTGGTTCAAGGTTCGCAATTTCATCCGGGGAGTTCTGGACAACAGTTACAAGGGATGCAAGCTATGGGAATGATGGGATCACTTAATTTGAGCTCGCAAATGAGAGGTAACCCTGCTCTCTATGCTCAGCAGCGAATCAACCCGGGGCAGATGAGACAGCAATTGTCACAGCAAAACGCTCTTACTTCACCTCAGGTATGAGTAAAAAAAGTCGTATGAGCTTTCTGACTTACTTACTTACAGTTCTTTCTCTTAAGTTGTGAACTTGTTCATTAGCTACTTGTTATCTTATGGCTCATAGATACAAATGATTTCTCGTGTTGGACCCTTTCACTTCTTTTGGCTTTTGTTGCCCAGTCTTAGTTAAACTGATCCATGAGATGTTGGTAGTTTAATCACTTAATATTGGCTTGCAGAGATTTTTTTCCATCTGTAACTGGCAACTAAATACCTGAATGACGCTGGAATGATTCTTAAATTTGACAGATTTACCATGTCTTATAAAACTGACCTATGTATCTATAGAGGTACGAATACATTTATGTTGTGCAAAATGCAAAATTCCTGATCCTTTTGTAAGCATGTGTTTCTTTCTTATCAAGTAGAAAAAGAGTTGCCTAAAATCTGATGTATCCACTTCACGTGGGAACTTTTTGTAATCCCCTGTCTTGGTCCAGAACCTCCAGAGAACATCTTCTCTCGCATTCATGAATCCTCAGCTATCAAGTCTGGCCCAGAATGGACAAACTGGAATGATGCAAAACTCTGTGACGCAGCAGCAATGGCTGAAGCAAATATCTGGAATAACTAGCCCCAATTCATTCCGACTCCAACCGAATCAAAGGCAGGCTGTACACTTACAGCAGCAGCAACAACAATTGCCCTCTGCTCAGTTACACCAATCTTCTATGTCCTTGAATCAGCAGCAGTTATCACAGATAATACATCAGCAGCAGCAACAATCACAAATAGGACAGGCGCAGATGAACCATTCCCAGCAACAGCAACAAATACAACAGATGCAGCAACAACTACAGCAGCAACCACAACAGCAGATGCAGCAACAACAACAGCAAATGCAGATTAATCAACAACAGCCATCTCCAAGGATGTCGAATCATGCAGGACAAAAATCTGTCAGTTTAACGGGTTCACAACCAGATGCTACACAATCGGGTACAACAACACCAGGTGGTAGCTCAAGCCAGGGAACAGAAGCAACAAACCAACTCCTTGGTAAAAGAAAGATACAGGATCTGGTTTCGCAGGTGATTGTCCCTATTGAACTCTTCAGCTTGTTTCTATCTTCTTCTGTTCATCGTCATTTGAAAATATGTCTCATCCTGTTGTATTTATGATGTTCAGGTAGATGTACATGCTAAATTGGATCCTGATGTTGAAGACCTCCTTTTGGAGGTAGCGGATGACTTCATTGATTCGGTTAGGAGCTAATATCAGTTATTTAGTATTTATTTTGGTTTTGCGCTTTACATATTTGTGGAAAACTATCTCTATCTTACCAATACTTGATTGCAGGTGACGTCTTTTGCATGTAGCTTGGCTAAGCATCGTAAATCATCCGTATTGGAGCCCAAGGATATATTACTCCACCTAGGTCTGTACTTAAAACTTTTAATTTGGGTGATGAGCTCTGTTCAATGTGGATTATAAGTAGTTGCAATTGTTACTCATTTGATGTTTGCTGGGTAATAATTTATGCAGAGAAAAACTTGCACTTGACAATTCCTGGATTCTCAAGCGAGGATAAACACCAAACAAAAACCGTAAGTGATTTTCTTTTTAAAACTCTCCAAGAACTTAGTATATGTGAATGCGCATCGCTACCTGAAATGTCCAAATGATAATTTACCAAAAAAAAAAAAAACATGAGTCTGCTAGATATTGATCTCAGTTTGACAACTTGCAGGTACCAACTGATCTCCACAAGAAGCGACTTGCAATGGTAAGTAAAATGATATCCATCACATCTCTTTGTGTACAGTCAAATTTATGGACATCTCTCTCAAGTTTCTTCTTTGTGTTGGGTCGCCAGGTGCGTGCATTACTAGAATCCTCAAAACCAGAGACAAATGCAAGCAACTCCAAGGAAACTATTAGACAAGTGATGGTGAACCCAAATGGTCCAAATCATCTCTTACGACCATCACCAAGTTCAGAGCAATTGGTTTCGCAAACGTCCGGTCCTCACATGTTGCAACATATGACACGTTATTAAAGTACTTGAATTTAAAAGTCTGAGCCAGCTCTCACTGCTATCTTCATCTTCTTGGTAAACACATATACACAAATAAATAAAAATTACCATCTTTTTCATAAAGAAGAGAAACTCGAGTATTTATGGTTATAGTCCTCAACTTTTGCTTTTTTAGGTTTCAGGAGTTTACACATCTATGCAGAGGGTGAAGGCACAAGGAGTCAAACTGTCAAACTGTACGTATCATATAAATTGTTTTTAAATTGATATTTTAAAAATAAGTGATTTTCCTAAATTGTTTTTAAATTGATATTTTAAAAGTAAGTGATTTTGCTGTAGGAGTAAAAATATAAATTTATGTTTTATTCATATTACATGTTTATTTTAGTATTTTATGTTAAAAGTGATATCCAGTAATATGATATTGATCAATATATAATTTTTGTCTCATGTCAATCATCAATATATCATTTTTTTTTGTTATATCCATGTTGGGTCCATTTAGTTGATATTTAGTCCATTTTCATATTTGGCCTATTAAATATTTTTTAGCTTCATTTTGGTCAATTAAATCAACCCGAAATTTTTGGCAATTATTAGAATTAGATTTAAAAGACTTACCTAGAATTAGAAGATATCCATATTGATATTTTGGAAATATGGATTTCTTGAATTATAATCATTAGAATTGGACGTTTACAAATTTATATCATCGATTTATATTATAAACATTCTAGAATCTATTCCGTGCTTATGCACGGGATGATGTTTTCATATATAGACATATTAAATTGATATTTTAAAAGTAATCCGAAAACTAAATACAAAGATAAAAAACATTAATATTTTTAACATTAAATTGAAATTGTGAGATATGCTATTTTTTAATTTCTGCTTATATTTATCATAATATCATAAATATTACATTATATTAAACATATTAAAACGCTAGCAAAACTTACAGAAATCATCTGATAAAACTATTTTCAAGGATGCTTCTGTTTTTTTGGCATAGTGCATCCAAGAATGGAGTATTTTAACTTTAATACACAAAGATGATTTAAATGGTTTTAAATCTTTAACAGAAATATACTTGACCGAGATTGACCGAGATTGATATTTTTTTTTTTTGCGTTGTCGATATGAATGAAAAAAAAATTTTGGTTTGATGAGGTGAAATGAGAAGAATGGTAATATATATATATATATATAGGAGTATAAATTAGGTTGTGATCCTAAAACAATATCGTTAAAATATAATTAAGTTTAAAATAAATTTAAATCACAATTTTAAAGCATTTAAGATTTACTTAACAATAATATTTTTAAGTCGTCCTTAAATCAATAAAGAAATATTAACAAGTCCGCTATATTTGGAATAGAGAATATTAACAAATCTGATTTTCAAATCATAAAGGAAACAATTTAAACATTTAATATTCATCGTCGATAATCCATTTTTAAAATACTCGTATTAAAATAAGGGAATTTTTTTTAATAGTCGAGTAATGGAATATTTTGATAGTTGCAAATGAACAAATCCGATTTGTTTTTGCTAATCAATATCCGATAAAAATAAATCAGATTTTAACAAATCCGAATTTTTTTGAAATATTAACAAATCTTTTTTGGAATATCCTATTTTTTTGTTAACCACAATATCTGATTATTAACAAATATTTTATGAACTAATCGGATGTTTTTTGGAATAGTAAATCCGATTAAAAAATCTGATTTTTTTGAATATTATATTTGATATTTTAATATATCAATATTTTGTTATATCCTATTAACAAATATAACACAATATTTTGGAATTTTAAAATCAATATATCAATCATTATCATTAGATATAAGAATATGGATTTAATCATTAGATATCCTAGAATTATAATATGGATTTCTTGACTTCAAAAACACTAATTAAATTAACCCAAAAAATTTAGAAAGTTTATGTTTACCGAATATGGATACTTATCAATATGGATATCTTCTAACTTTAAAATCTCGTATCCCTTAAGGTTTATGGTTACCAAATTTTTTTCATTTATGATTTAATTAAAATAAGGAAATTCCTATTTTTGGAATAATAAGAAATAATTTTTGGAATAATAACAAATAATAACGAATAGTTTTTGGAATAATAACAAATATAAAATCATATACAAATTAACACATCCGAAAATTTTGGAAAGTTTGTGGTCACCGATACTTTAAATTCTCGTATCTTAAGATTTATGTTTACCGAATTTTTTTCATTTATGATTTAGTTAAAATAAGGGAATTCCTATTTTTTGGATAATAAGAAATAGTTTTTGAAATAATAACAAATAAGAACGAAGAGTTTTTGGAATAAAAACAAATAAGAAATCGTATATAGATTAACACATCCAAATTGGAATATTAACAAATTCTTCAACTTTGTGGTTACCGAATTTTTTGCATTTGTGATTTAATGAAAATAAGGGAATTCATATTTTTTGAATAATAAGAAATAGTTTATGGAATAATAACAAATAATAAATAATAGTTTTTGGAAAATAAAAAATATGAAATCATATACCGATTAACACATCCGCTAATTTTGGTAAGTTTTAAATTCTTCAACTTTATAGTTACCGAATTTTTTGCATTTATGATTTAATTAAAATAAGATAAATCCGATTTTTTAGAATAATAGGAAATAATTGTTAGAATAATAACGAATCATTTTTGGAATAATAACAAATATGAAATCATATAGATTACAAATAGAACAAATTTTAAGTGTTTTCGTTATCAAATTGTATATAATTATAAGGGAATATAATTTTATGGAAAAATTGTTAAGAATATTGGAAATATTGTTATCTCTAGTTATTAAGGAAATATTGTTACATTTAAAGTAATTATAACAATATACAACCATGCATAATGCATTTAAATAAATTTAAAACTTTAGTTAATTTTTTTTAAAAAAATTATAAACTTGTAGACAAAATAAATGATTATTTTCAAACTAAATTCTCTTTTTCTATGGGCTTGATTGGGAAGGCTTTTAATAAAGCATTAGCAGTATGTTGCATTATGCTCCAAAAGTATTATGCTATAAAAGCGGTAAGCTTTAATTAAAAATTTGATTGGTAGAGCATAGAGATACAAAATTACTAAAATAGACATGATCTTTATTTTGGAATTTTTAGAAGAGAACAATATTTTACAAAATAGAAAAACCGTAAAATCCCAAGATTTAGAATCTTGAATTGGAAAAAATCTTGATGATTGTAGAATTTGAAATAACTTGGTGTTCAATTTGATTTTTTTTTTCTTTTTATTTTCTTCCAATTTTGTTTTGGTTTAGATAACCTAAACAATATGATTTTTATGTTTTGAATGAATCTTGTTGTTTAATTCTGGGTTCAAATTAAATTTGTGTTTCTATGTTAATTTGTAATTATTAATGTATATATGCATATCATATTTTAAATTTAGTTATTAATAATATATTAGGTTTTTAATAATTAAGGACAAATATATCTTTTAATATGTTTAAAACCTCTAAGCCTTGGAAAATCTCAATTAAAGAGCATTAAAGAGTCCTCTATGCTCTACTTTATGCTCTTAAAAAATTTCTTGATTGGCTTTTAATGAGCATGAAGCTCTACAAAAAACCTTACCAATCAAGCCCTATGTATAAAGCTTTAGAACTCAGAACACTAACCAGAAGCACTAAAGTAAGTAGTGCTAAAAGGCACGTTGCCGGGATGACGTATTCTCTTCAGGAAGATTGAGTATTTGCTGAATCTGGTAATGAGCCTGCAAATATTATACGATACAACTATTAACATAATCATTAACAGATTACCAATAAAAAAAGAATTGGTACCTCAAAGCTAGATAAAATAAATATAAAAAAAAACTGAGAATTAAACGTTTAAGCTCAATAAAATCAATATTAAAAAAATACCTTCTTACTCGACATAGCTTTATATAGCAAAAGTATATACAATGATAGAAATCAAACACTTAAGACAAACGAAGTGATTAAATTATTAAGAGCAGTTGGTGCTTCAATGTTCACAGCGTGTCCAGTTTCCTTTATTATCTCTAGTATTGAACTCTGTAAATGCCTGCAAAAAATATAAATACAGTAAAACTTCTATAAATTAATATTTTTTTAGTTTTAAATTACAACAATATAAAAATTAATATAATTCGATAAAATAATAATTTTCTAAAATTCTTTTAAATATATAGTTCCATCAATATTATAAATTAATAGTCATATAAACTTATATAAATATAACTAAGACAATTTAGTAAAATATAAGTCTAGTATTGTTTATTTATTTTTAAATTTATGTTTTTGTTAGAGTTCATATCTAAAAATTAGATAATTTTGTTAAAAATATAAATTTTAACGAAATTTTTTTATTTTGATCATTAAATTTTAGAAAAAAATTAGAAAATTAAACAAATCTTTAAATTAATAAAATATCATAGTTTCGAAATTATTAATTTATAGAAGTAAATGAATTTATAGAAGTTTACTGTAATTATGACTATTTTTGACATTGATTCACGACCATTTACATGCTTTTCAACGGCCGATATTTTGACCTAGCAGAAATATACGATGGAAATAAACTAAGTAAGCAGTTATAGTAAACATATTTTATGGGAGGTATTATAAGATCGTTAATGTAATGTGCAGAGGCGGTTTCTGAGGGTGTGCTAAGTGTGAGCCAAATTTCTCAGAATTATGTGAGCGGTAGGAGAAAATGAAAAAAAAATAGGGTTTTGTGTAAGAAGGAGAAAACAATCACGTGAGAATCATGTGTTTTCAAAAAGTTTTATATTCAAATGGGCCTTAGTCATGTATAATAAAGACCCATTTTATGTTTTGTACACGGCCCAAATAAAGTATGAGCCGCCCCTGGTAATGGGTGCGTATAATTTACCTTTGCAGTCGATAAGCATGCTCCAAGGGAAATACTTTATCCTTGTCGCCCCAAACGATTAACGTTTTCTGCCATTATAAATATCAAATTAATCACAGTAATTTTTTATTCGTAGATTCGACGGTAAAGCATCTTAATCCATAGTGTCCACTGCCTAGAAATAATAGAAAAGTGACAGCAAAGAAACAAAACCACACTCCAAAATATAAAATACTTTACCCATAAACAATCCAAACACAAATTAATTTTCTTCTAACAGCGACTCATCAACAATTACGCCAACTTATTTATATTTATTTTGATGCTTAAAGTATCATTAGTGACCAGAAATTTATTAAAAAAAAAAAAAAAGAGTTAAAAATCACTAAATATAATTTTTAATTATCAAGGATAATTAAGCGAAATTATTTACTAAAATACCTGTGATATTACAGCGAGTTCTGGTTCTTCTTCTCTTTCCAACAAATTCTTAGCTAGTTCAAGAAGCTCCTGCCGATTATTCTCATACATTACCTATAAGAAGAGAATAATTATCACCAATTTCAATCCTTTAGATCCATAATTAACGAACAAACAATTCACGGGAAAAAAAAAGAAAAAAGAAAAAAACTTACAGCGATGAATTGGGAAAGAATAAAATCTGGAACCCAATGAACGAACGTTAAACCGGTGTTCATAGAGATCTTAATCAACAACCGTAGATCCATCGGAGTTTTCGGAACAAGAATCTTGGAACAATCTCCGCCGTGTTTTTTCATCTCCGCCGTCTTCTGCTTCTGTGTAAATCCCACTCCACTGCTCACAATCACCAGTTTCTCAACCATCTCCGGCCAAATCTCCGCCATTTTATACGCCACAAATCCACCGTAACTTATCGAATACACCGAGATCCCTCCTCCTCCTCCTTCTTCGACACAACCCAATTTCTTCAATCCTCCGACTATGCTCCTCGCCTGAATCTCAACGCTCCGATCTGGATTCTTCGAGTAAGATTTTCCGAAGAAGACCAAATCGGGGATGAAGAGATTAAACGATTTCGAGAGATTGGAGACTTGATGAACGAATTGCCATTTGGAGTTTCCTCCGTATCCATGGAGCATGACGAGATTCGGACGGGAGATTCTACGGTGGCCGGAGATCCAGAAATGTACGGTGGTTTCTCCGTCTTCTAGATCGACGGTTACAGGCCGGAGATCGCAGAAAACTAGGAAATACAGAGATAAGAACGAATCAGCGAGTTTGATGAGTATGGGAAAATCGAAGAAACATGAAATTAGGCTTTGAAAGAGAGTAAGAACGATTGAGAGGTAACGACGGAAGAGATGAACGTGTTTCATGGACGCCATTTTTTAAAAGTCTGATATCTTTTTTTTTTTGCAGAGAAGGTGGTGTGGCGAGAGAGAGAGAGTGTGCTTTTAAATTTGAAACCAATTCGGTTTATTACGGTTTAAATGTTTAACCGGTGTTGTTGGTTTAAACGTGGCAAAGTGCATGCTAAGTGTTTCGACATCTAATAGATTTACGTTAAATCCGATCCAAGCTGCTACATCGTGTTCAATTTTTTATGTGTGTGTTATTTGTTTTTAAAGTTAAGAAAAGAATCGAAAATTAAATGCAAATCTAAAGTCTCAAGAAAATAACGAGAATAGAAAGAAAGTCTTTAAGTTGAGCTAATTATTACAGCTGTTTCAAGAATGTCCTCGCATGAGAGCTACTGGTCCCCATATAACTACACTGTCTCTTTTGTCTTCTTCTTTACGTCAACTAATAAAAGCCCAACTCGATTGTGAAACTGCATCGTTGGATCAGAATCAACCGAACAAAGACAACATTTTTATCCGTTGGAACTCTCTTGCCAACTCAAATTTCCTAGGTTTCTACCAATGAAATAAATGATCAGTCTTCAGGTCCAAGTTAGGTTTAAAATGAAAATTCCTTAAATCGATCTTGTTTTACAAGAAAAATTATTTATAGCGATTTCTACGTACATTTACTTGCCATATTATAACTTCGTTACAAAATCATATGGATACACTATTAGGTACACCTCTACACGTAACCCCTGGCTCAGAACTGGGAACCAACAACTCATAAGGCAAAACACCAGCCCCACACCTATTTCTACGGTCAGGATCAGAGTTCCTTTTCTCAATCTCTTTCTCTATCCGTCCGATCTCCGCCGCAAATCCATAAAACGCATCAACGATCTCCGCATCTCCGGTCCAAATCGACGGCTGTTGTCTCTCTCCAATATATTCTTCATCCGGCGAATGCGTCGATAAAGTATCAACCACAGCCATAAACTTCGACGTCTGAGACAAACTCGGCATCGACGAGAAGTAATACTTCTCCGGATCTGAGATAAAGCTCGTGTACTCCGGATCCGACTCGTCGGGGATCAACCGCCGCATCAACGGTGGTCGGTTCGGGACGTAACCGCCGTACGGGTATTGTCCGAAGTTGAGAGCGGCGTGTTGAGCTGAGGCGAGCCAGATTATGGTGGTGAGTATCGAGACGAGGTCATCGATGGTTGATAACTCCGGCCACCACTTGGCGTCGCGGAGGTCGGCATGGCCGACGTTGATTGATTCGGAGTACCACGATTGGAGCTCCGTATCTGTTTTGATTAGGTTCGGGTTTGGGTAGTAGCGTTCCACGTAGGTTCGGACCCAGGTTTGGATTGCGGACCAGAGTAAAAGACCGTCGTTGGCGTATGGATAGTCTTCGATTAGGAGTTTTAGACCATGTGGTTGTGTTTCGTCGGGAATTGCCATTCCTCTGAAAAAAGAAACAATTTTCAAAATAATTGAAATTATAATATTTATATATAATAATTTTAAAAAGCCTAAATTTAACACATAGAATATATGACCTGTAAAAAAAATAATAATAATTAACCTATTACCATACCCACCACATTTTGAAAAGCAACACTGTGTTTATTGATGACAAAGTTAATTTAGCTAACTTAGATTACCTGCGAATGAGATCGGCGGGGAGGCCTTCCATGTCGAACCTCCAGCTGCTTTTGTACGCAGCGGCACTTATTTCCATGCAGTAAGCGCCAGCAGTGAAGCCTCCTTCGATCACACCATCTGCACTAATCAACGATTGCCTAGCCAGTGCATTGATTTCCAACGTGTATCTCATGTGCGGATCCAATAGCTTAAATATCGGATGCATAGCGCTCAATTGTCTATGTGCAGCTATTATAAATGGCTCTAAGCACGCATGGGTCCGTAACCTTTACAAACAATTATATCAAAACATGTCAGTAACTCTATATTCACTGCTTGTTAATGATAGATAAATATATGATAATATATATATATTGAGTACTAACCAGTGATTGACAAGCTGATGGACACCAGCGTCGTTAGAACTAACATGGGCTTTAGCGAGTAGCCACATCCAGTTGGAGGTTGCATCGACTGGAGGTGTAACCACACGTTTGGACCGATGTTTCGGGCCATGGGGAGGGAGGCTTAGCTCAATGGCTACCGGCTTAAGTGTGCCTAGACGAGTCAAGAAGAAAATGGTTCTTGTAGCATAAGCTTTGCGTCCGTCTAGCGCATTGATCCGGTCTAGGAACGGTAAGAATATGTCATGGTAATCCAACATATACAATCTATTCTCTTCTAACGCCTGAAAAATTTACAAAAGACAAAATTTAGTTAATTATCATTTTTTGATTAGTTTAGTTAATCCATTGTATGGGGATTTGTTTTTGTAAACTTACTTGTTGTACAGAGAATCCGTCGAGGTGACCGATGATGTGGTCGTCAGAAAGAGCGGAGTGTTGTGGACCGTAGATCTTGGGGTCAAGATCACTGACCGGTGGAAAAGTCTTGACTCTCTCAATGTTCACTGGATTGATTCCAGCTATGGCTTGACGTGCGAACTCGTCATCTCGTAGCCATGCGTTTTTATCCTCTGCATTATTTATTTTCAGAAATCAATTTATTAATAACACTGTGAGTAATATAAGCAAGTCACGGTTATGAATGAGTTAAATAAAAGCATACGCGCTTTTGAGAGAAGCATGTGGAACATATGTTGCTATATTTGTAATCTACTAATGCTAAAGGGATTTTATTTTTCTTTTTCTTGGTGGGATGAAAATTTCTTAATGCGTTTGTCATGCTTGCATTAGTATCGGGATACTTAAATGGCATGAGTTCAATTTTTAGTTATAAAATTGATGTTGTTAATTTAGTGTGCTTACTCGATAATATTTTGGGAGTGTCGTATTTGAGGAGTCCTTTAGAAGATTCTTGGAGGGTATCAACGACGACCTTAGGCAGAGGGAACTTCTTAAAGATGTCATCTTGAAACCCTAACTTGAGTAACAAGCCTTCTTTATAGAGACTATCGATCTCGCCGAAGTCAGCAAAGTCTTCAGCTAAAATACTAGCTTTGAGCGACGGAATTAGGTGGTGTAAGACCGCTTTTAGCCTCCCTGCAGCAAAGATGTCCTGCTTTGACTCTTCGAATTGCTCGTCTCGTGGCACGTACATCGGTAATGGCTTCTCTACTCGGCTCTCTGCTTCTTTATCTGTCAACAATGCAGATCAATATTAAAGATCATTCATTAAGGTTATGTTCCTTTTGTATTTACTATAAGTGATGTTTTTGTTACAGTTCACAGAGATATTGAGCTATGAAATATACCAGTAACGGTTGATTGGCGACCGGTACGACATCGTCTAGGGTAAGGAATCTCTTGGCCGCCGAGCTTGGGGCGAGAGAGTTCCGACGACTTGTCGGGATTTCCAAGGTCGTTATAAACATCAAAGTCGTAAATTCTGTCTGATAAGTTTCTCACTCCAGTCCCATCTCCTCTTAGATTCTTCAACTCTTTCTCCCTCAGTACTCTTAATCCGCCTGGTGTCTCATTCGGCAAATACGGCTGAGAATAATATTCAATTTACATTACGTTAATTATTAGCATATCATTTCCAACCACAAAAGAATATACTACTATAGTTGGGAGATAGGTATTATTATTATTATATGGACCTACCATGACATAAATATTAAATAGGCTTTTGAAACTGATTAAGATGTGTAATCAATTCGTGGGGGATCGAAAATGACATGTTTTAAAGATTTTGGGAACCATGATTAATTACTTAATTAATATGTTACCTGATTAGTGAAGAAGATTCGTTTCTCCGGGTGATCATTTTGGGACTGAACCCAAGAATTGCATGGAAAGTGAACAGGACCAAGTGCGAAGCCTTCGATGGTTATGCTCTCCAGAAAAAACTCTTTCTGGTGTTTATTCATAACAGTGATGGCTCCCGGCGTGCCAAACGCTGCGTCCACCGTGAACTCCGCCGTGTAGTGAACTCTCTCTGCCTTCGTTTTCGATTTTTTTGACCAATCCTTTAAAACCGCCGCATTGCTCTTCTTCGGCAACTTCGTTTCTGTTTGAATCAAAAGGTTTGATTTTTTTTCTTAGTATCTGGAAACCCATTTCAGTTAAGAAGATTTGAGACCAACCCATTTTAAATTACACGATTTTAGATAGAAAATTTTCCATCTGAATGCTCTGTTTTTTTCAAAAAAAAACGACTTACTTGGATCAAGTTGGGTGCTAATAAGCTCCAAGACGATGTTTCTACCGATTTTATCAGCAAAAGCATCCAAATGCTTAGCAAGAGTCTCTTTCAAATCCTCCTTGTTCTTGTTCCTCACAGTAACCACAGCTCTCACCTTGAACTTCACCGCCGCTTTCTCCTCCTCCTCGCTCTTTCTGTCTCCGGTGGTTGTGGAAAAACGCAGCGTTTTGACCAAATCTTGGCTGATGGCCGCAACGACGCCGGATTTTGTTTTTCTTGGTCTCCGATCAAAAGGGTTGATCGAGAATCGCGTTGTCTGTGTCCTCTTCTTGAAATGCGATGATACAAGCGATGACTTTTCTGTGATCAGAGGATAACCCATTAACTCTTTAGCTAAGGCCATCACGATGACTGATGTAATCAAATTGATTAATTATGTGATTAGTTTTTAACTGAATGAATCTTGTGGTTTTGTGGTGTACTATTAGTGGAGGGAGAAGGAGTTGATGTACGTTCTAATTACTAATGATCCGGCAAGTCAGAGTTATATATATAGAGAACTCTTGCCGTCCACACGTTTTTGTTGATTGGACTATGGATTGTCTACGCGAAAGTCATGTTTTATTTTTTTCCTTTTATAAAATGTGAATACTCAACACATGTTTCAAGTAAAAGCTAATTTTCTTTCTCATTTTGTCATCTAGCTAGTTTTCAAATTGAATACTCTTATTCTGACTATGATTCCTTTTCATGGTAAATGTCCTTCTTTAAATTTTAGGAAAACGTACTAACTCGGTTCCACAATATTTGATTTTATAATTTTTTCACACAGATTAAAAAATATTTAATGGCCCTTATTTTTAGCTACTTTTTTACTCAAATTACTAAATAATTAATGTTGTCCAATAATTATAACAATAACTCACCGTCTACCATTAGTCTTTTAGGTTTAGTGACCTTATTTTTAGTTATCTTTTCATTATTAAATGATGCTAAAAATCAAATATTATGAAATAATGAAAAAAACTAGAAAATCAAATATTGTAGAAATGAGGCAGTATTGTTATAGAAATAATATAATATTTTAAAGTGAAAAGAACGATACGTTGTATTTACGTGGCGTATAGTAGAATTTCTTGTCCAATCCAAGATTCCAAAACATGTTAATTAAAATTAACAGATATGATTGGATAAAAGAAAGATCTAGTATAATTCCCAAGGAGTTATTACTAACGCATATTAAGATCTAGTATTAATCTTTTATTATAAATAAAAATTACCAATTTATTAAAGCAACTAGATGGGATTATTTATTACTGAAAATAATGTTTTACTATTAATGTTCTTAGTACTATCCAATATAATGAGAACATGAGGGGTTTAACTTTGACTTCTCTCTTTATTTGGGTCAACAGGGAATTTAATTCGTCAACCAGAGTTATATTTATCTTTGTATTAAGTTTTGTGAGTTGCGTTATGAACATAGATGGCTATATTTTACTAACCAAAAAAAACATATGTTGTTTTTCACTCAGGCCAAAAATAAAATAAAAATAAAGCAATGTATATTTAGAAACGATGGAATGAAAAAGGTGGGGTAATTTAGTCAAACAGAGTCCGAGTCTAACAGAACGCGTAGTATTAGAGCGAGGAAGCAAAGGAGAAACTCCACTCATGACTATTTTACCCTCCAATCTGCTCAAATTAAGATTGCATAATGGATCCACTGGAGAATGTTGACCATCACCGTTTTTAAAAAAAATTATTATTATAAAGTAACAAAAGCCACGAGAAGTAAATAAATAATTCGACAACAAGACCTTTGAAGATCGGTTGGTATGTGTTTTGAGAAATTTTTTTTTTTTTTAAATGGGGTTTGGTAGTTTCGAATAGTTTTACACAATAATAAAAAGAGAACTAGCCGGAAATAGATGGGACATAAATGTACTTGATGCTGAAAAGATGTACTATGGTATACAAGATAAAGCCTTTATTATTTACGAAATTACTAGTACAACTTATTAATTAATTTTACCAAGATCATTCTGACCATTCTGAACCATAACCTACCTCTTCAAACCGCATAACAAAACAGGTCAGTATAGTCCCTTCTCTACCATCAAGACTCAAGTACATGCTTTTGCGGCGCACTCACCTTTTGTGTACATTGGTAGAATGAGATACCAGAGATTTCTTTAATCAATTCATTGTTAAATCGATTTGGTTTTCTGCAATGGAATTGCCCATGCACGTATAGTAATTTATGCTCAATAATATAAGTGTAGCTATCAAATGTAATTAGTTTATCAAATGTGATTAGTTTAGCTATAAATATTTTTTTTTATTGGTATATAACAATTCCTGAAACAAGTGTTGTCACTTATCATTTTACTATAAAAATTGTGTTTACTTTTTAAATACCAAATATGAAAATGTTAATTTAGGAGAAATGAAGTGTAACATGCATAAATCATAATGATTAATGGGAACGATAAGAAAACATATCTATGGACGGTTCAGGTCTATTTTGATGGGCAGTCCCAAAATTAATAGCAAAGTTCTTTTATGTTAGGAAAAAGTTATGACAACAGCTTCCTTTTTAACTTGCACCGTCCATGAAATTTGCGGCTTAAAATATCAAGAGATTCAAGATCTTACTAAATGAGTAAATGTAGAAATACAAACCAGAACACAATCTACTATATAACGAATTATTGGTTAAATAATTCATCATAAATTGATGATCAAATTTCGAATTCTTCTATTTTGATTTTAAAATTTTAAGCATGGATTCATGGCAGTTCGGTCCGAGATATATGAATATAAAAAAAAAAAAACGCCAACCAACGATTCCTGGATACTATAAAATTTCATAAAATAATAATTTTAGAACGATTTATAATCTCAATTATATTCTCAACTTATATTTTTTTACAATGATTTTGAAGGTTGTAAGCAAAAGAAAAATCCTCAAAATCAACTGCTTGCCCAGTTTCGAAATATAAGAAAATTATATACAGTTATGTCTACGTATATGCTTAAACTCTAATAGAATCCCAGTATAATTCATAAGCTCTGCATTCTAATACCGAGCTATTTTACCATCCATTATAATGACGATAGTACAAAAAACCTGATTTAAAAAAAAAAAAAAACTGAGTATTTGCACCGTCCAGCTAAAATATACATGTGATCTTGGTATCATCAGAACAAGAATTTCAAGAGGTCAAGATTTTATTTATTTTTTGGTCAACGAAGCCAAGTAAATTATACTACATGTCAATATCAATTTATTGGTTTTATATAAAAGAAAAAAAAATTATGAATCCTTGCACTCTAACGGTGATGTCCTCTGTCTTCCACCGTCCATTTTAATTTTATTTTTAGTACTTTTTATTAATACGTTTAAGATTTGAAAGTATTGGTTCTTCTAATTACACTTGTTACTATACTACATAATCAACATTAGAGTAATTTTCAATACGTATTCTTTAATATAGTTGAAGAAGTTTTTGGAAGACATTAGTAAAATTAAAGAAATGGAACAGGCGTAAGTGGTGACAGTATAATAGCTGGATTTTTAGTTAGAGTAGTTTAGTTGAACTAACCACAAGAGTTTGATTAAACGGAAGAAAATTATTGGAGTTATTAACTATAACTATGACTATATGAGTACATTAGTAGCAAAAAAACTTTGCCATTTTAATTAAATAATAACTAGTTTGGTTAGAATCTTCACTTACTTGATTATGTGGGAACCAAGCCAGACTGTGATTGTTGTCGTTGGTTGGATTGTTAATTTGTTATGAAAGAATTTTTTCAAGGGGAAAAGTTGAAATAATCTGTTCTAAGACAGTGGGGAAAGTTGAAGTAATCTGTTCAATGATGCCATCCTTGCAAAACTAAGTTGAAGTAATCTGTGAGTATTTTAGTTTCTTCTATATTGAATCTAGTTTAAACTTTCTTCGTCTATTATTTTTCGGATATCCCCTCAATTAATTACTAACAAAAGTATTTTGCAGGTATTGTACAGGGAGGGAGATAATTAAGAAGGTGGAATCAGTGAAACGTTTGATGGAATCTAAGGACGTTAGCTCTTACAACGCAAAACACTGTACACGGGTAGGTGGTTGTGTTCTCTACTGTTTTATCATTAAAATAAGGCTTATCTACTATTGTGTCAAACAATGGCTCATGCGTTTGTTTTGTAAAAAACTAAAAATAATCCAGGTCTCTAGTGTACCCTAAAAGAAACAATAAGCTTCAATAATAAAATACTAATACACTCTATTCACTTCATATCAATACTGTTTATTTTATTTATTTATTTGCCTCGCACAATTTATTGTCTTTTGGACTACCTTTTCTTCTTTCTCAACAGCAAAGACTCTGGAGAACCAATTCGGAGAACATTCTTTTCATACATTATATAATACCGGTAAACACAGATATTCTATGCTAACATATCCGCTTTAATATTAACATTACGAGAAACAAGGGAAATAGTAAAAGACGAGAACACTTCCTTACTTTTCTCTATTTCTTTTAAATAAATCTCAAAAGCCGACCACAGATCCAGCCCAGTAATTTAACAAGCCACAAGCAAAAAAAAAATTTGGCCCGGTTAATTATGAAAAAAATAATAAAAAAGTTTAAAGGTTAAAAATGAAAAAGAGGATTTGAACCACCCATCTCAAGACTACTATGAAATCTAATAACCAACTCAACTAGTAACACTTTTGGAAAATTGTCGGCCAAACGTTTACTTATTATATTTATGGCCGCAAGCATGGACTTGGCCCGCTTGTACCCAAGGTAGGCTCTGGCCGGCCACTGTGTTGGCGTAGACACCATCTTCACCAGATCGGAGCAGTCTATGACGAAAGTAACATCAATCTTCTTTTTTACAATCAGATTTCTCATCGCCCACACTAATGCTTCCATATCATAATGTAGTGGAGAAAGACTCTGGCAAAGGTTACATGCTCCCATAAGTGGTGCTTCATTATTGGTTTTCGAAGAATATCATCGTAAATCTGAAAAAGGTTCATAGTCTTTCCATGAACCCATCAATAAAACAACGATAACCTGTGAAATTTCTCCACTCCAGATATAGTGTAGTAGGAGGGTGATTCTCTCTAAAAACTTTTGCATGTGCCGTGTTCCAAGCTTGAGCTTCACTTTCCGCTAGTTGAAAGATTTCTCTTGGATCTCTGTCCAAATGATAAAAAAATCTTATAATTTCGAACTTTCCAAATATACCAAATGATCCAGGAAAAACACTGGATTTGAGCGTCCTTCGGTACTCAGCGAAGTAGTTGGAAAGAAAGGTGGTGCCGCTGAAACCTGAGGCAAGGCCCAAGTTTGTACCGCTGGTGGTCTTTCAAAATGATTGATTGTTTCTTTTTCATCCGCCCCACATCTAGCACATCGTAAATCACATTTAGATTTATTCTTTAGATTTCCTGCCATCGATACATCTATTAAGGATTTTCCATACAAAATGGTGTAACTTAGGGGGACATTGCAATTTTCAGCAGAAGAATTTTAGTGGGCGGAAATTTGGTCCAAATGTAAGGTCTTTCTAACCATTATGATCGAGCAATTGTTCCGTGTGATATTCCGATTTTACCGTATACTTATATGACTTGATGAAATGCCCATCCTACAGAATCTAGTTTATCAACAGAATCAATAGGCATTCCTAGAATTAACGGGAAGTCCTGTGGATCAATTAAGCTTCACTCCACATACTTATTTATTTATATTGTGTTTTACAATTATCACCAAAACTGCTGACTTTTGGCAAGGTTGGGAAAAGAAAATCTAAGTGATTTTAAGTTTTATTTAGCTCATTTTGAGGTTGATTCTCCAAGACGATATTTAAGAGAAAACAAATTAAACTAATCAGATAGTTTGCATATTTTTTTGATTTATAGATTTAATAGAGTTATTTAAGTTGAATGGCATAACTGTAATACTTAAGAAAATACGTAAACAAACACATGTTAAATTTGAATCTGGTGATAACACATTAGCAAATTTTATTAATTACACTTGTCAAATTTGAGGAATTGCTTAAAGTTGACAAGATACGTGAGGTTAAGAACATACAGGCACAGGGCATGGTTGGTTGTTGACTTATTATTGTTCATCAGCAACAAATAAAGTGAAGGATAATTTAAAAAAAAAAAAAAAATGTTGATAGGCCCAAACTTAAATGGGCTTGATTTTGGGTTTTTAGGCGAGAATCGTGAGGAGCAAAGTCGACGTTAAACGCGCGTTTTACAGTTTTATCTTTTAAAGTAAAAACATTTAAACGCGTGTTTGTTTTCCGGCGAGAGGAAGGAGCCAAAACTCGACGGTTAGATTCCCCGAACACAGCTTTCATAATCTCGGAGTTAAATTAAAACGCCCTAATTCGCCTGATTGTCACCGAAGTTTTTGTTCTCCGATCAATTTAATGTCAGGATTCAAATATCAACTAGTGTTCCTCCTGCTTCTCGTCTCTGTCTCCTTGTCGCCTGTCAGGTGAGCGAGAAAATCTACGGTTTTCCATTGATTTCCTTCGTATGAACTCATCGGTTCCTTTGTGAACTCAATTGGAATGGATCTGCGAGTTCGTTTTCAGTCCAATTGAAGACATCTCTCTCTCTCGCTCTGAATCTAAAATTAGTGCTTCCCGGCTGATTTCACCGATTAGGGTTTGTTTCAGTGTTTTGAACTTCTTCGTAATCGATGTTGATGTGCTAAAAACTGTTAGGTGTTTAGGTAATGTAGCAATTGGTGAAGAGAGAACATTGGCTATGATAAAGCCAGATGGAGTCTCTGGTAACTACAGCGGCGAAATCAAAAGGATTATAGTGGAGGCTAGTTTCAATATCGTCAAGGAGATGCTTACTCAGTTGGACAAGGAGACAGCTTCTGCGTTTTACGACGAGCACTCATCAAGGAGCTTTTTTCCTCATCTTGTTACATACATGACAAGGTTGGTAAGTTCTATTTAGTGCCTCCATAAACCTTTGCTCAATCTCTCCTATGTCTGCGTTTGTTAATATATGTGAGAACTATATCTTTGAAACAAGTGGTCCGGTGTTGGTGATGGTATTGGAGAAGCGAAACGCGGTTTCTGATTGGCGTGGTTTAATCGGGCCAACAGATGCGCTAAAGGCTAAGATATCTCACCCTCACAGGTTTGATATTTTCCCAAAAGACTTTCTTTTCATGGCTCCCCACCGATGATGCTTTGAGACTTGATTCTCTTGTATTTCTTGACTTTGCAAACTCAAATGTGAGGCCAAAATGGATATTAGTCGTAAGCTGTGTCATTTGAAATCGTTCTCTGACTTGTTATGAATCATTAGGTTGCTCTTTGATCCTATTTACTATATGGTCTTGTCTTGTTCTTGCAGCATCAGAGCATTATGTGGTAAGGACTCACAAAGAAATTGTGTGCATGGCTCGGATTCAACATCATCAGCTGAACGAGAGATCAAGTTTTTCTTCAAGGATTTAGTTTCAGGTTTAGTTTCTTCACCACTCTTGCTTCTTAAACTCTCTCGTTCCTCAGATTCAGTATTATATGTTATGATCACTGACCAACCAAACACATTTTAATGCTAGGTGACATTGCTTCACAACATGACGAACTATAAGAAAGACCAATACAGGTTCTTTAAACCATGGTGTGTTGTAATCTTGTAAGTTGTAACTGTTGGTTTATCTTGTCTATAATCACATACATTGTTTCAGCAGTGATTTGGATCGAACTTTTTGAATTTTGCCACTAGCAATGATTAAGACTAGTGAAAGGAATCACTATCCATAATCGTATCAAAACATTTTTGGAAAGAGGGCTATCATATCGCCCAAATTTCAATCATCGACACATCAGAATATGTACATAGAGCCTAAGCTTTGTGCATAACTC
The DNA here is from genome assembly GCA_018361395.1 of Boechera stricta. Classification (NCBI taxonomy): domain Eukaryota; kingdom Viridiplantae; phylum Streptophyta; class Magnoliopsida; order Brassicales; family Brassicaceae; genus Boechera; species Boechera stricta. Next base: position 1,845,492 of record CM031539.1, on the reverse strand, counting down.
AGGCTTGGCCCAAGTAAGTGGGGGAATATGTGCAAAGAAGGCCTAGTGGTTATGGTCATACTCATTCTGATAAAACTTTATATAATAAACAAAATATTGGAAAGAAAAGAAAAACGTAGAAGGGAAGCAAAGTGAGAGAGAAAACTTTCCCGAAATAGAAACAATTACCGGAAATAGAAATCTTAGTAAAGTGACGGAAACGTTTCAAAGAACACAGAAAGATCTCGTCCTCAACAATCCTCACGTGATTTTTCTTCTTCTACAATCTTTCTTCGTTTCTAGTGAATTTGTGATCTCGAGGTTTTTCTCTCTTTCCCTCATTCTCTAATAATAAACTAAACCCTTTTCCTGTAATTGACGACTATAGTGACGATTAGGATTTGGCCAATACATTACCGGTTCGGTATTCAACTTGGGGTCCAGTTTAACTGATATGCGTTGAACTGAAACAGTGTAACAATATCAACTCAAAAAACAAACTCAAGGGCGCCTGTATAAAACAGGATTTGATTTGAATTTTTTTCACTCATTCGATTAAAATTTGATTTAACAACATGATTTCTATTCAATTCGAAGAATTTTAATTAATTCTTTATTACTCGTTGGTACTTAACTGATTAGGATATAAGTAATCCTGACGAATTGCGTGACGATTGAGCATCTATTAACAACATAATATATATATATATATATATATATATTTCATTCCAGCAACCTAAAAGAAATACATATGTTTTCAAGTGTTTCTAGAATGGAGTAAAATAAAGAATTTAGATGCTTAACACGTGTACTGTTTGAAAATCACAAAGACAACTTAAGAACTCCCTAGATTTTGTGTGTAATCACAATTCACAAGAGTTTAAGCAACGTCTTAACTGTATGAACCACATATTAATCACTCAAAGTGGTCCCTAATCCTAATTCTTGTCCCAATGTCCCCACTTATTCTTAATTAAGTACATTTAAAATCAATTCTGTGTGCGTGTCTGTGTTATGTCGCTACAAACATTCGGATTAATGTTTAGTTTTACCTTTAGTTAGTCTCGATTTTGTTAAAGATACTTCTTAAGTTATTATCAAATGGTTTAAGATAGTATTCAGAAAAAAAGGAGAAGGTACGTAGCCGAGCAAGTTGAAGTAAAAGACAAAGTTTCATGGAGATCAAGAAAATGTTTGCTATCCAATGATGTTACTCATTCGGTAACATGCAGCAATTCTATTGGAGTTTGCTGATCATTTTATATTTTATTTACTTACTTACATATCTTGTAAGCAAGTTGAAAGACTTTTTTGACTGATCCACATAGGTGGGGTGAATTTCTTATTATGGCTATTGCATTTTCAAATTAATTGCAAAATGAAACTCTATAAGGTGTTTTAAAAAATATGAAATGTAAGATCCATAGACAGTATGTGTTCAACAGAAAAAATAAAAACTATTTCGGTCCTGAACGAAATGAGAGTTTTAAAATACATAAGTTTTACTAACTAAAAGTGGCTAGTCTCTCTCTCTCTCTCTTTCCCCCTCCCTCTATATATATATATTAGTTATCATCATACAACCTCGTTTAAACATATGGCTATGTGTTCAATCAAATACCAATTCAAACTCATAGTTTTGCTTAGTACGCTACGAGTTATAACTTATAATAACCCAAAAAGCACATTTCGAATGACTTAATTTCTTTACTAAACAAATACAACCCATTTGAAACCTTAAAGAGAATTAATGTGCTCCTTAACCATTCAACTATCAAAATGAAGTTTATAATGCCTTAGGTTTAACATATCTTAAAATCATATCGTTCATTTATGTGTTTAAATTCGCAGATCATAAGTAATAGTAGAAGAAACCGTAAATCCTAAGCTCCTCAAACTAAGAAAATCTGAATCTCTTGGATTTGTTGCTTTATTTGATAGGTGATTCTTGTCTTGCAGATACATATAGACACTGATTTTAATTTTTTGTTTTTTTTTTTTTAAAGTTACTACTCTCATCTAAATCTACAAAAATGTAATGGCCTTTGAAAGTCAACCCGACCTCTTTGGGCTACACCGACAGAAGAAGATTGCCAAAATAGCCTCTGTTCTCAGACACGTGTAAATATCTTTTTCTTTTTCTTAACATCTGTACAACTCTATTAAATTGCCATTTACGTTTATATTATGTGGCAATCTTTAATTGGATGAGTGTACGTGATTGGGAATGTGTGGTGGGGTTCACCAAGTTTCCTTTATATGCAAAAAGCGTCTGTGCTCTTTATAATTTTACTTTCCATCTGTCTACTGTCTACTGTCTACTGTCTACTGTCTACTAGTGTGTAGTGTCTACTACTTCTCAACTCTTTTTGCGCACGTAAAAATCTATAATTTGCGTTTGAGATATACATTTGATTTTGATCTCATAATCTAAATAATTCGAGAGTAAAAAAGAACCCAATGTGTAATTTCTATTTTACGTTAAATTTGTTAACTCCTTGCAAATTTGAGTGGCGATTAGCTAGTAATGGATATAACTGATCTCACTACGTACTATACTATGGTTTATTTTATTTTTAAGTAAGTACAAGATTAAAAATAATATATAGGACACTTGCCCTAAACAACTATAGGGCACATTCCCTTATATAATGAAGGGTTAAGAGTTAATTAAGGGGACATCTTGGATTTTCGTTATTTGGTTCGCTCTTTTTTTCTGACTCTTTTCCTTTGGTTTTCTTTGAAGCGAACATAGCGCTATAATAATATTTACAATTTTATATAATTTTTCCCATATCATCTAAAGACTATTGTGGATACATAGTTGGTGGCAATAATACATTGCATAGTCGATCTTTTAAAACTTGGATTTAACCGGCTTGTCTCTATTGTCTATATTTGACGTTTAATTTGTATGTATGAGTTATGACGAAATTGAACTGACACAAAATTTTATCCGTCTAGGTTAAATGCATTTTCCAAATCCAATATTAGCGCATATGTAATTTGCGAGTTAAAATAAAATAAAATTATGAACTGATATTAGAATGCAAATCAACTATAATATATGGGCCTTATAAAACCGAATTGGCATAATAAGATATAAACAAATCTTAGAACTTTAGGATCATATAACATTATTTTGATTTATTGGATCGACAATAAAATGAGTTACTAATTAATATCTGACCGAATGAAGTAAAAGTGCAAAAAGAAGAAAAGAGCAAACTAAAAAGGCCCTAAATACATAAAAATCTTCTGGAACCAATGGTTACAGAAATAAAAGTATTATTTAAAATAAGTGAATTTCCTTCGTCACAAGAGAAAAAAATTGTTTATTTTGAAATACAACTTTCGGTAATTATGATATTTTTTCTTCTATTGTTTTGAATATGCCCATGTTAACACTGGAAATAGGAATATGCCTAGAAACACACCTCTATATCGGATCACAACAAAAAAAAAAACAAAAAACAAAAAAAGATAGTCAGAAATGTGGATACTAGTCACAAGTTCGTATTATTATATATAAGTCATGTTATATGTAATTAACAAAATTTATGATCGAACCCTCTCCGTGTCACCATACTAACCATTCAATGTTATGAATTTCTAGGGATCCAATTTCTCGTTCTTAGAACTTCGACTGGTACAACAAATCGAAATTTAGTCTATATATCGTTAAGGTGGCTCCACGGTGTATGAACCGAGATTAATGGCGTGACGTTCTCTCCCATACACGGGTTTATTATTAACTAAGTTTTTTTGGGTGTTAAACTTTTAATGTTAATACAAATTAATCAATGGGCCATAGAAGAATGTTGGTGGACTCGTTCGTTACGTGGGGATATGTGCATTAATATGAGTTTGTGAGTTGTATAAAGAAGCAACTATGAACTAACTTCTGAACACAAGATTACAAAAACAGTTTAAAAGTTTTTTTACTTAAATCCTCTCTTTTAAGTAGTCAAAGTTTGGAACTTGAACACCATCAAATTCATCAATTTACTCCAACTTGTCTAAAAATCTTATCTTTTATCTCTATTATAATCAATCTTGATTCATCAATAACTCGAGTTCATACACATACACATTGATCTCTCTGCTACAGACAATTGTCAAAAAAAAATAAAAAATGAAGGTTAGTTTTGTTATCATTTGCGTTAGTTCGATCATATATATGAAGTAGGTTTCACTGATTTTTTTTTCTCAGATGATCTCTAAAAGTGTTCTTCTGACTTTTGTTTTCAGTTCTTCCGGTGGATGCAGACTAAGCTTAATGGGGATCATAACAGACCAAGCACTTCCTCTAGATCTGCTTCTTCTCGTAAGTTTTACTTTCATAAAATCTTAACTTCAAGATGTTATTGTCTACTAGGGATATGTGCAAGCAATGCCCCACCAAGATTCTTGTGTCGTAGAACTTGCTTGTCTTAGATCTCGTTTTGGGACCTTATTTTGACAAGATTTTTGTCTTTGCTTCTTCAATTTGACTGGTCCTCTGAAATTATTTTGCTGTCTTGAATCTTGTCTTTTAGATCATGTGAAGCAAGAGCCAAGAGAGGAGTTTAGCGACTGGCCTCACGCGCTGCTTGCTATTGGAACATTCGGTACATCAAGCAACAGTGTGAGCGAAACCGAGGGCAAGAGCGTTCATGAAGAGATTGAAACGGAGAAGAAGTGTACCAGACAAGCCGAGCAAGAAGAAGAGCCTTCTTCTTCTGACGCTCTTGAAGATTTCACTCCTGAGGAGGTTGGAAAGCTGCAGAAGGAGTTGATGAAGCTCTTGTCAAGAACTAAGAAAAGGAAGTCTGATGTGAATAGAGAGCTCATGAAAAATCTTCCTTTGGATAGATTCTTGAACTGTCCATCGAGTTTAGAAGTCGATAGGCGAATCAGCAATGCGCTTAGCGCTGTTGTAGATTCGTCAGAGGAGAAGGGGGAAGATATGGAGCGAACGATTAACGTTATTCTAGGTAGATGCAAAGAGATATCAATAGAGAGTAAGAAGAATAATAAGAAGAGAGACATAAGCAAGACCTCTGCCTCATATCTTTTCGAGAAGATCTTTGTCTGCGCACATGGGTTTTCTACAGCCCCAAACCCTAGCTTGAGAGACACGCTTCAAGAATCAAGAATGGAAAAGGTAAACAACTGACTAACTGAGTGATGAATTTAAAATATATATATATATTTTTTTAACTCAGCCTCTGAGCAAAATCAAATTACAGTTATTGAAGATGATGCTACATAAGAAGATTAATGCTCAAGCCTCCTCGAAACCAACATCATCGACAACAAAGAGATGCTTGCAAGACAAGAAACAGCTCTCACTGAAGAGTGAAGAAGAAGAAACCAACGAAAGAAGTAGTACCGACGGATATAAATGGGTCAAAACAGACTCTGACTGTGAGTTTTCATCAGATCCTCGTTACATTTTAATAAAACTCAAAAACAAACAACTGATTCGATCTTCTTTTGATTACAGTCATAGTTCTTGAAATTTGATCCAACCTTTGTCTTTTAAGCTCTTGCAAAATCTTTTCCAAGTACAGGTAATTAAGACACGACAGTAGAATCTCTTAAGTTTCTATGTTTCTCTTTTTCATGAACTCATGAAATATATTCTTTCATTTTATGCAGATTCAAAATCTTCTCGAGAAAATTCAAAGAAATAATGAAATGAGTCTCTCATTTCTGAGGAAATTTTTGGTGCATCTGCAGATTAAGCCTTGGAGTTTCAGAATGTTTTAACTTCCTTTTTTGCATGATTAGATCTGTGGGCATTTGGGTCCATAGAACCAAACATGTTCTTGAAACTTGCATACATGCGTATATATATGAAATGTCAGAGTGTATACATACATACATGTGTGCGTGTGATTTGTGTAATTTTAAGGTGGATAACCTCAGCTTATAAAGATTATCATTTCGTCTTCTTTGTTTCATGATTCTTTGTGTCTTTTGGGTTCACTTTTTCAGTACGAGACAAGTCAACTCTTGAGATGAATATTACTTCCCTCTCGTTTCTCCTTCATGTATATTACCATAGAAATGAAGATATTGGGATATAGCTTATCCTAGCTTTCTCCAAAGTTAAAATTGAACGTTGGAACTCTAGTATATATTGTAAGAAGAAATTAGGTTAAAAATTCGGTATTACACGATCAATTAATAGCTAAATTAGAAAAAGATAGATTATTCTTTTCCGTCAACTGGATAAATTTATTCCAAAACACACAAATTAGGAAATTAATCAGCGTCTAAAAGGTTTATATTTACGGTTAACGAATGTCGAACATTTCAAAGAAATATAATTGTTTTTTCCGCCAAAGCCCATTCGGTTATTTCCGTTTTACAAATTTTTTTTAAAAAAGGAAGATTTAGTGAAAAAAATTAGCGTAAAGTGAAAACCTGAAAAATGGAAAGTGAAAAAACGTGTAAGTTGTAACTCGTAGTCTTACACAGAGAGAGAGAACTGGATGGGGGAAAATGCCAGATTCTCCAATAGAGTTTTAGTTTAGTGAAACGTCACAGATACAAATATTCTAACAAAACCATAAGCTAATCTTAATTAAGTTTAGTGATATAATGTTAGAATATTAGTATGATTTGAAAAGTGGAATATTTAATGAGACTATGAGAGGCTAAAACGGGTCAAATATTAGCGTAGTATCAATTATGTCCTTTTTTTTTTTTTTTGAATTATTCTTACCAAGAATATATGTCACTTTCAAAAGGACCCATTCTTTACCCAATTTCAATTCCAAACGTTTTATTTTCCCCCAAAACACAGCAATACAGCAACAGCCACGTGGCCTGTGCAAGTAGTGGAGTACGGATAACAAGTTACCAAACGGTATGGTCCAAACGGGTTCGATAATTATTGGTTTGATCAATTGGCCGATCGCTGGGTTTGCTCCGATCCGACTTCATTTTAGTCCCATCAACAAATCTAAACTTTTTTTAAGTATCATTTTCCCGAACACGTTTTTGTGTGGAACGAGTCGTAATATTGAACCAACCAACAACGAATTGATTATTGCATTCGTGAAAGGGGCAGTTCGGTCAATTGATCCATCAACTATTACTATTTTTGACCAAACTTATTTGGTGATCTAAATTAAAAGATTTCTCTCCTTCACTTTTTCTTTTTCTATATGAAAGTGGGAAAAACGCGAATCACACAAAACTGTAGCCAGTGCGCCGTAGAGATTGCGATACGTGTCATTAAAACACGTGTTTAAAAAACTTTGTCGGATGGGTTAGACTTTGAAATTTTTTGGGCAACATGCAACTTCGTAAGGGGGGTTTCGATGGATTGGTTCTGGTAGGATCCCACATTGGTCCACAAACTATTCAATTTGTATTGCCGTTAAGTTTCTTAACTAACGCGAGTAACGTCGCATTTGTCTAATGTCTGAAAAAGGCCATGAAGTTTGTTTTTTATTACGATGATGCCACCAATAAAATTGGTATGACTTCTTGTGTAAGGGCAAATCTTTGTAAATACGAGAAGTATTTAGGTCCTTTTACGAATTTATGATATATTAGTTAACGCCGTTTAATAACGGTTACCGTCGGTTCTGAATTTTTTGTTTTCCTTTTTTTATCTTTACGCATAAGGAAAACGTGCGGGAAATTCTAACGAAGTGCTATCTAAAAGTCCAATTTCAAAATCTGGCCGTCGATTGTTAAACAAATCAAACTGTACCAAACAAGAAAAAAAAGGTAAACATATGTTTATGATAAGACAGGGAAAATAAATTTGTTATACCAACTCACAAAAACAATAAATAAATTACTTGCATAGTGATGAATTATTGACATTAATTTTCTTATCATTAATCATTAACGAAAAAAATTCCTTTCTTTCACACGAAATATGATATAATCTAATGGCTTCATTCCCATAATATATATATATATATAGATATATATTTAAAAAAATTGGGTTGCCCTTTTTGTTTTCATTAATTGATGGGAGGCTATTAAAGTGACATAAACTTATTTGGGTGAACGAGTTTATATATAACCACATGAGCTTTAGCTTGACACATCCTCTTGTACTCTTCCATTTTACGCGCAATCCACGCACCCAGAAAAAGGAAAAGAAGAGATAACAATATTTATTTATATATATAAAAGAAGTCTGGAGAATATTTTCTTATCACATACAACAAACATGTCGTCAAGAAATGAAAATGCTAAGGTGCAAGCGCCGGAGAGATCCGATTTTACCCGGAGATGTAGTTTGCTCAGCCGTTACTTGAAGGAGAAGGGTAGTTTTGGTAACATAGATCTTGATTTGTTTCCAAAACCCTATTCCGGTCTCGGGTTGCCTGGAAAATCCGATCCACCAGGTACTTTTATCTCTTCCTCTACTAGTAATAATAGATTGAATTCAGTTGTTTTTTTTTTTTTTTTTGCTTTTGCCCAGATTTACTATGTTTATTCTGTTTCTTCAGTTGTAAGTCAGTTCCTTAGAATCAGAAATAGTTTCTCCTTGTTATTATTATGAAGACAAAGTAACAAAATAGAGAAATTAGTTGATAATAGATATTGATATAATTACGGTTCATAAATCCCAACCAAATGAGATGTTGTATCGCCAGGAAAAAAAGTTACTTTTGCAAAAAAAGAAAGAAAAATTTATTCGTTTGATTCTAGTAAAGCTGGACTATATTAAATTCTTCACCAAAGTTTTGTTCTCTTTATTCAGGGGAACAAAATGCGATGCAGAAGGCAGATCATTTCAAAGGCGAACCCTCTAACTCATCTGGAGGCAAAGTCAAAGATGCTGACCTCAGGTCTCTTTTTTAATCCTGGGGAAAATTTCTTGTTTTTCTTTTTGGGTTATTGGAGATTAGAGAAAGGAAAACCGGTTAACCCCGGTTTAAATGGTATTGTTTTGAAATCGGTTTTTGGTTTACAGTGAATCACAGCCAGTAAGTTCGCAGCTGACCATATTCTTTGGAGGAAAAGTTTTAGTATATAATGAGTTCCCTGCAGACAAAGCTAAAGAGATAATGGACGTAGCTAAACAAGCCAAGCCTGTGACGTCGACTGAGATTAACATTCAGACACAAATCAATGTCGAAAACAACAACAAAAACAAAAGCAACATTCAGACACAAATCAATGTCGAAAACAGCAACAACAACAAAAGCAACAAGGTTCTTCCTGATCTTAATGAGCCTACAAAATCTGCTGATAATCACCCTACAAAGGAACAACAGCAGCAACAACAACAAAATCAGATCGTGGAACGTATAGCACGTAGAGCTTCGCTTCATCGATTCTTTGCTAAACGGAAAGACAGGTATTTTTTTTTGACTTTATCATACTTTTTGGTATGTTAAGGATTCTCTGATACTAAATTATCCTCACCAGCCGCGTTATTTACGTAAATTTTTTTCTGTTGCAGAGCTGTGGCTAGGGCTCCATACCAAGTTAACCAAAACGCGGGTCATCATCGTTATCCTCCCAAGCCAGAGACTGCAGCCGGTCAACCACTAGAGCCAGGACAGTCGTCACAAAGACCGAATAAGGCTATTGCTCAAACCGTGGCCCATCCCAAATCAGATGGTGATAAAGATGTTACTATGGAGATTGAAGAAGGCCAAAATTCCAAAGATCTCGATCTAAGGCTATAGTAATATTTGCTAAATGTTTCTTAGGAACTGAGCTTTTAGATTAACGTTTCGATCCTCTTGACTTATTTTAAGTGATTTTTGCTTTGTACTAAAGTATGTAATCATAATCTAACTTGAATATTTATTAACGCAATAGTAAATTTAGATAATGATATTGATATACTTAGGAATTCAGTTACAAAAACAGAAATACCAGGACTAGTACACTGCATTTAAATAGAAGAGAGAGACTGATAGAGTTTGTAACCGTAAACCTATCAACGATTACCAAACAAGAACCCTAATCTCGAGATCTAGATGGACACCTTCTAGTAGAATGTCAATCAGCATCTGAGAAAATCATAGATGAAGAACAAGACTCGATCGAAGAAGAAAAGAGGAATCCCAGAGTAAGCGTAAGTTAGATTCGCTCTGAATCCCTGACAACTATGGAAGTGAGAGAGAGAGATGGAACCCAAGTCAGTTAAGTAACCAAAGGGTTTAAGGACCAAACTAGCCAAGTCAGTAAAGTAACCAAAGGGTTTAGAACCAAACTGGCTCGTTATTTGCTTCAAAATTTTGTGTTTTTTTTTTCGATTTTTTTTTTTGTGTGGCTATAACACTGATCTAATTTCCACCAAACATTTTTTAGCTGATACATGAATTAAATGATTTTTAAAAATATATAAATATATATAATTAGTAGTGATGGTAGTAAAAACATATGAATCAATTAACAATGAAAGATCATCTTTCTAATTAAGAACTGGATTGCAGATTAGGAATTTATGGCTTAATTCGTGAAAACACTAAATTTATAGGGTGTATCTCAAGTTTTCACAAAATTCGGGGATGTTTATTGTAATTACGTGTCAGGTTCAAGCTCATTGAAGGCGTGTCTGATTTGGACAGCGATTGGGCTGAGCCATAATTATAACGTGGTAAGAGTTCATTGGCTCTTGTTTTTTTTTTAGATTTTTACAGCTTTGTGACTTTAGCTCATCGATGTGTAAAAATAATTAAAATCCAATAAATCGTAAGAGCCACTCGATTGCTTCCTTCGCTTTCTATCAAGAGACTTCCTTTTTTTTTTTCGTTCTTCTTCATTTTTTTTTTTTTGGTCATTACTCATAAATTTTTCTCGAACACCGAAAACACTTTCGAACCCTAAAAGACAGAACACTGTGACAATTTTCATTTCCTGGGGGAAAAAAGTAAAATCAAAGACAATAATTTTTTTCTCGAAAGAAAATGCAGAGGTTGAAGCAACAGCAGCAGCAGCAGCAGCAGCAGCAGCAGCAGCAACAAGTTATGATTCAGCAAGCTCTTATGCAGCAACAACAGTCTCTCTACCATCCTGGTCTCCTCGCCGCTCCTCAGGTTTTGCTCTATTCATCTGTGTTTTCTTCTTCCATTTCATTGCTCGATTTGGGTTTCTAGGGCTTTTTCCAAGCTCGATTTCACTGGTTTTTTCTCCTTTTTTTTTATGTACCTTTTTGTTGTATTAGAAACTCCCTATTTCTGGTTTCATTTATGATTGACGATGTTTGTTTCTCTTGTTTTTGTTTCATCTGATTGGTCAAACGAGAGGAAGTTGTGAAATTTATGAGATTATCACTAATAGACTTGTTATATTTGTTAAAGTTTCTTCTAAGGGTTTGTCTTATTATTTGATTTTGGTTCAACAACTTCATGAAAACCTTTGAGATGAAACTGATCGTTATGTTAGCTTAGTCGCTGAGACATTAGGAAATAAAGTTTTTTCCTTTATTTCTTTCTTTTTCATTTTCTTTCGTTTCCTATTTTTTTTTTTTTTTCCATTTTGCAGATAGAACCAATCCCAAGTGGAAATCTTCCCCCTGGTTTTGATCCAAGTACTTGCCGCAGTGTGTGAGTGTTAGGTTCTTTTTTTTTTTAGTATTTTTGTTCACTTTTATGTATGTTTTTGTATGTTTCCGCTTAATATCGTCTCAGTACTGAGCAGTAGTTTTCAGTTTCGGAGTCTTAAAATTAGTCAGAGGAAACAATAGTAGTGCATTGTAGTTATGTATGCACACACATATATATATATATATATATTGTTAATAATTGTGCAGTTGAAATGTTGAATAAGTTTTTCAAAAAAAAGTCTTGGTATTTGACAAATTTTCTTGCTTCTATTGTCTCGAAAAGGTGATTCTTTGTTATTAAGCCCTCATTGGTGATTTTTTTATTGAAATTGAGGAACTTTGTTCTGTTTCCTGTTCAGATTTTTAGTTTGTCTACTTTGAGAAATTGCAGATACGTTGGAAACATTCATATTCAGGTGACGGAACCTCTACTTCAAGAGGTTTTTGCTAGCACTGGTCCTGTAGAAACCTGTAAACTAATTAGGAAAGAGAAGGTTAGTTTTATCTTGCACTCTTAAACTATTATAGTTATAGTCTCAAAGATGTTATATCTTTTATAAAGAAACTTTTTCCTTGGGTATTGGCCATTGACTGACACATTTTCTGATGTTTTGATTTCAAAACGAGCAGTCTTCTTATGGGTTTGTCCACTACTTTGATCGAAGATCGGCTGGGCTTGCAATCCTTTCTCTCAATGGAAGGCATTTGTAAGTTGACGGACTTGATTATAGCCTTCAGTAAATTTAGCACGAATAAGATACTTTGTTTTTCTAAGTGTGAATTAGTTTACATTGATTAAATGTAATGTGCAGGTTTGGGCAACCTATCAAGGTTAACTGGGCTTATGCTAGTGGCCAGAGGGAGGATACATCAAGTTAGTTCATATTTTTATGCTTGATTTTTTGCTAAAACAGGATTTTGGGTATTCTATTGGTAAAATAATGCACTTCTTGTGATGTTCACGTGCAGGTCACTTCAATATATTTGTTGGGGATTTGAGTCCGGAGGTTACTGATGCAATGCTATTTAATTGCTTCTCTGTCTACCCGACTTGCTCGTAAGTTTCTTTGTTGCATACTGCTGATGTCGTATGAGCTTTCTTGTAGCGAAAATGGAAGTATAAGATTTGCGTAAAATCTTCTAACATTGTTGTTGTACGTAGGGATGCAAGAGTTATGTGGGATCAGAAAACTGGACGTTCAAGAGGATTTGGATTTGTTTCGTTCCGTAACCAACAGGTATTGGATTGTCTAACTCTTAGTCCCTTTGTATATATTGGCCTCTACCTTGGCCATTTATTGATTGCTGCCATTTTTATTTCCTTGTGCAGGATGCCCAGACTGCAATAGATGAAATTGGCGGTGAGTATTGCAATTTTTTTTGCCCTTGATAGTTGATGTTAATACTTTGTCGTTTTCCCTTTTTTGGCTAATTGGGATATTCTCTTCTGCTTTTTAGGGAAATGGCTTGGATCCAGGCAGATACGTTGCAACTGGGCGACAAAGGGAGCCACTTCTGGTGAGGATAAACAGAGCTCTGATTCCAAAAGTGTTGTGGAACTAACCAGTGGTGTCTCGGGTATGTTTTAACTATTACCACTCATAAGATAGAGAATCAAATGGAGACTGAAAAGCCTCAAATTGATGTTTATACATTCTATCGCTTATTTGTTTTTGCAGAGGATGGTAAAGATACTAGTAACGGTGAAGCTCCTGAGAACAATGCTCAGTACACAACTGTTTACGTCGGCAATCTTGCTCCAGAGGTAAAAAAGAAAAAACATTGTGGTTATAGATATTCCGTTGACTTAACACAACCATCATCAACACTGTTTATATTTCTTGGATCAAACAAATATATTTTCGTTCGATTTTCCAGGTTTCCCAGGTTGATCTTCACCGCCACTTTCATTCCCTTGGTGCTGGGGTCATTGAGGAAGTCCGTGTTCAAAGAGATAAAGGTTTCGGATTTGTGAGATACTCTACTCATGTAGAGGCAGCCCTCGCTATTCAGATGGGTAATACACACTCCTACCTCGGTGGCAGGCAAATGAAGGTAAAACTAACTAAATTATACTGTTCTTTTTTGTGGGACTCACCATTCTTTCGGTTTGGGAATGCTAAAAATCTGGCGTTTTGTTGTTCCCAGTGTTCTTGGGGAAGCAAGCCAACTCCACCAGGAACAGCTTCAAACCCGCTTCCTCCACCAGTTCCTGCACCAATCCCGGGATTCTCAGCCAGCGATCTTTTGGCTTACGAGAGGCAACTAGCGATGAGCAAGATGGCGGGAATGAATCCGCTGATGCATCACCCGCAGGGACAACACGCTCTTAAGCAAGCTGCAATGGGAGCCACTGGTTCAAGCCAGGGAATATATGACGGTGGTTTCCAGAACGCTCAGCAGCTCATGTACTACCAGTGAGTTCTTCCTTGGAGCCGTTATTTGAGTGAAGAGTTTTTTTTTTCGTTTTTTTTGTTATGTAACGTCGTTATTGTATCTTCTACTTTTCTTCTAACTCATGTTCTTGTTATAATGTTATCATGTAGCTGTGGGTTTGTGGTTTGTGTTCCACGTTTTTTCTTGAGTTAACTACGATTTACGTTTTTCCGCATCTTCACTTCTTTCTCTTTCTTTACTTTGATTTTTACTTAATCTTATTTATTGGGTTTGTAAACGTGTTCTTATATCTTATTTAGAATGATTAACGGTAAACCAATCGGCCACTATAGGTCACTTGCGCAAAGATGAACATTCAATTTGGTGTAGATTTAGTTCACCTAATGCCTTTTTCTTCATGACAACAATGGCCACAATCATCATGATCACTTCCAAAGATCGTGCTCATAATAGAATTTCTGTCATTAATTTGAATAGTTGATATCAATTGTAAGAAAGACCAGATCGACTTTTACTGTATCGGCTGTGATCATTACAGCCACCAATGCAGAACAATGCTCACTACCAAAAACAATATTCCTTTGTTGTATAATGCAGAACAATGCCATTAAACTCTGATATATGTATATTCATTCAGTTTGAAGTTCTTAATTATCAAAATAATGTTTATCTCATTTAGATATTAAAAATCGAATCAAGTAGTTCTCTTTCAACACTAGAAACTTTGTACTTGTGCTGTTGTAAAGGAAAACATAGAGAGTTCGATTCTGCTCTTCTGCTATCTTGGCTTCGAGTCGTTTCCTTTGCTACGGAATGTAGAAAGTGAGAAGAATGATCGCTTAAATTCACCATCTTTCACTTTAAAGCTAGCTTGATGATGATGCGGATGAATCAAATTGTTTGAAGCTTTGAAACACAAAACACAAAGCTGATGATCAGAGGACTTTCATAACACCATTTTAAGAAAAGAAAATAAGCTGAAATATATAAACAGATGTTACCTTGTTCATCCTCAGAAAACTGACTCTGAGAAGATGCCATTCTTGATTTTCTTAACTCATCCGATGATCGATAAGCAAAATCATCGTCTCCTTCAGATGTTGTTACAGAAACCCAATCCATTAGACTATCCGCAGCACGAGTTTTCTTCCCAAACTTAAGGAAACGTTTGATCCCTTTCGTTAAATCCTTCCGAGAGTTAGGAACAATAACAGGACTCTGAGCTGTTGTTCCCCATTTCTTTCTCATTCTTGAACTCCAAGAAGCTGGACTTCCCATGGGAGAACCATCCACTGAAGCATCAACATCCGAGTGCTCGTGTTGCAAGTTTGAGCTCCATGAAAGAGGACTCTCACTAGGTGAATCCAATAACGAGGCAACATTATGCTGCAATGGATGATTCTCACTTGTTGAAGAAGGTAGAGTGTTCGCCGGTAAGTCTACATGAGAGACTGATCGCAAAGAAGTGAAATTTTCATCCTCTGATGAGTTCTCAACTATTTCAGTAAGTGAAGGCGTTTCATCACCAATATCCTCAACTACTAGAGTTTCCATTTCTCTAGCTTCTTCTTCTTCTTTGACAGGATTCTCCAAAACTTCTTTTTCTTCTTCTTCTGCCTTGGAGTCAAGGTCATCAAATTCTTCATTTTTCAAATTCTCTGATACATCAACAGTGTCTGTGTTCTGCTTCTGATTCCTCTCTTTGTTCATCATATCATCAGAATACAGAGTTGTCAACTCTGTGAATTCTATGTTTGCAGAAAAGCTTTTCCTTAGTGATCGTGGTCTTTGGGGCATAACAGGAGACGGTATATCTTCCTTTGTAGTCTTCTTATTACTATTTCTCACCTGTATTCGCATCATGGTAGTAGTATTTCTAACAGCTAAAGATGATGGTTTTGTGTTTTCCTTTTTAAGATCAGAGAATTTAGGAAGAGAAGATTGTGCAACCAGGCTTATGTCTGATGTTTTTCGCCCTCTCCCGGAAGTATTAATGTTTGTGTTTGAAACTTTACCTGATGGTTTCGATACTCGGGAGCTCCGATTTGGTGATGGAGCCTTTCTAACTTGGGAGCTCCTAGAAGCACTTTTCCCAGTGGATTGTCCACTGACTGGCTTATCTTTTTCATTTTCTTCTTCACTTTGTAATGAGCTAATAGGATGCTGCAAAAGATTAAGAAGAATCACTAAATCAAATTACATTACAAAATCGTTAGACAAAAGTTTGTTGTCATCAAAGGAACTTAAATGCTTTGGTACCTGATACTTTTTTGTACTTGTCCGAGAATTAAAAGATCTGAATTTCTCTGCACGTTGGCGGGTACTTGATATCGAATCCTGTCTCTTCACGGAAGCAGTAGAAAATTTAACCTTCATCTCGGTTCTACTTCGGTCAAGAGCATCTTGCATTGACTTCAACTTAGTTTCTTTTGAACTCCATTCTTCTCTTAGTTTTGCATCCCTTTTCTTCATATACTCTTCATACAACTTTCCTTTAGAATCATCTGAAAATCTTAACTCAGATAAGTTCCGCCGCATTACAACATTACCGTGGTCTTTACTGTCACCAGCTGGTTGATCCCCTGGAAGGACCTGAAGTTGATGCTTGGCGAAAACCTTTTGAAGCTCATTTGCCTTTATTTGCAACTCATCATTAAATCCTGGAGGGCTTTCTGTAGACATTCTTGTCCTCTGTGTTTGATCCACAGATGTCGCACGAACTCTATTATTGTAACTTTTCCCAGCTGAATCTGCATTTACAAGACTAACCTCAAGATCATCCTCCACACCAAATGATTTTTGTCTCTGTTCAGACCCTGAGAACCATTAAGAATTACAAATAAAAGCTTTCAGTTTTAGTACTCAAAAGACTTTAATATGATTTTCAAGATCTTGTAAATTTAAAACTCTGTTGGGTAAAATTTCTGCTAAAACTAACCTGCAGAAACTGGTTTTGAAGAGGTTTTTAAGGCTGGTTGCTTATCAGATGGAAACAGCTCTTTCTTCCTGCCTTTTGATTGACGTTCATCACTTTTGATGTCAATACCACCTGCTATATGAGCTGACCGAGAACGCGAATGTCGATAAGGAAACATGACTGATGATTGTGCCACATTCTGGGATTTGGATGCATAGCTCTCCTCTTCTCTCTGCATGGAATTGCCATCAGTCATGACGTTCCCTGGCCTATCAGTCTGGTTTTGAAAATCATCAGACTTACTAGAACGCACATCATCATCTTCCTTTTTACTGTTCTCTTCAAAATCCTTGGGGAATGCAGCATCAGGAATGGACGAAGGTGTACTCAAAAGACCTTCTTCGATGCTACCACTGTCAGACTTTTTATTATCCATTGTAAAATCAAAGCTCATGTCACTAACAAAACTCCATCTTCTCAAAACAGACTTCTCAGGGAATGCAGGAGCAGCTGATGAGACATCAGAGGAAAGTCTCTTCAATTCTGTGGATTTCGCAACAACTACCGGTTTGTTTCCTGCAGAGTTTGAGTTTTCCTTTTGCTTGCTCTCAAAGAGGTTAATCCTATCTTGTACGCTAAGTCTCCTTGTATGATGAATGGTCTTAACCGTAGAAGATTCTTCCAAATTCTCATCTTTTTTCTCCTCTTCATCCTTTGTGCAGTTCGTAGTACCTTGTTGGGAACTGATATGTGTTTCATTGACTGATATTTGTGTATTGGTATTCAGGTTCTTGGTGATCAGGTCTGGTCTTCTTTGCGATAGTGAAATATATTTGCCGCATGCTTCACTGATAAAAGAAAGATATTCAGATCAAAATCGAGACACAGTTGCAAGAAAATGAAGCACCATGAAAAAACTAGCTTACTCCAAATGATGTGCGCCAAATCTATCAGCAAAATGCTGGAGATCAGAAACAGTCTGAGGGTCAAAACCATTAGCTGACGCATGAGCAATCGCCGTGGTTAAGTCCTTTTTAATTGCCTCGAGTCTCAAATCTATAGCTTTTGAGAGCTCCGTCCTATACATAGACAAAGAAAAGCAATCAACAAAACAGTTTTAAACACGCAATTTGATCCAATGTGAAAGCAGAGACATTTGCTTACTTTGTTGCATCTGCTACGCCTCCATCTTCTGAAACAGAAAAAGAGAAAAAAAAAATAGGATCAAGTTTGGCCGTAAGCTTTAAATTTGATTGAGCTAATGAGAAATTAAACATACCTTGAGAATATAATGACCGAGCTGCTTCCAACTGTGACATCTCCAAATCAAATGTATTGACTCTTTCCAACACTTCTGGACTATTAACATATTGAACAAATCTGGAAATGAACAATATATAAGGTCACAGACCGTTAAGCTAACTCGATATTTTTGAAAAATCATAACAAAGAAAAATGCTCTTTGAAACCTTTCAAGTGTTCTTTTTGTGAACCAAGATTCGCCATTTTCGCTTTTTTCTAATTCCAGTCTAATGGAGGATTCTCTTCTCTGTGATGAAGCTTGTGATTCAAGAACGCTCAAATGATTCAGAAATGGTTCTATCAATCCTGAAGCCAGTTTCTCTTTTTCTTCATTACTCCATACAAACAGTTCACATCTGTAACATAGATATTAAACTGAGACCAAACCTACACACGTTACCAAAAAAAAATTTCGCTGAAGAGAAAAAGATTTACTCACCGTGAATGTTTCCGCGAAAGCTCAAACACAGCATAGTCAAGAACAGTATCAGCCTTCATTTCTCTCACACAAGTGAAAGCCTCTTTCTTAGACCAAAATGTGAATCGTTGATAAGATTCTCAAATGAAACCTGAGGAAACAAAAGAGTAAAATTGACTGATTAATCAACAAACCTGGTCAATCTCATAAGATTAGTAAGTAAATAAATGTAACAATAAAAGCTTTACCCAAAAATAAATAAATAAATAACGAATCAGAAATCAATTCAACAACAAGAGATTAAACGCAGCTCCATAAAAACCGATCCTTCCCAGATCTGACCCCAACACTAAATTCGAAAAGAAAAATTCTAAAAATCTAAACTTGACTCATCCCCAAAATTCTAATTCCAAAAACCAAATCCATCCCTGGAAGAAACACGCTGAATTATGCTAAACTGCAGAAACCGATGATAAAACTAATCAGAAAGCAAGAAACTTGAGCTAACTAAGAAGAAAACAGAGTCAAAAATCGAAGAACTTACGACATAGCCGATCCAGCATTGATTAGAATAAGATTTTTTTTTTTTCCCGATTACGCTTGAAACATTAGTAAACTTGAGGGTATTGTGAGAAAAAAAGCATAAGAAGCCTTAACAGTTTCTGAATACTTGTTGTCCGTTACTAAAATGGTGTTAGCTGAAAAAATGCAATCTTTTTATTTTCCCAAATTGAAGAAAGAAGTTTGCTTTATCTCTCTCTCTCTTCACGCCCTGAAACACACACACACACACACTCTCTTTCTGTAAGATACTGTAGATATATAATGTGTGGAGAAAGAGAGCTTGCTTCAGACACCTTTCACCTTTTTATTTTCCTTGGCGTAACAGTCTCTGTAATCGGAAAATACGAAAGACGCAGTAGTAGTAGTAGTTGTCAAGAAGAAGATACCACCCATTATTATTTTACTAAATTACCCTCCTATTCAACCGGGTTCACTAATACAACAAACCCCGGTTTGGACCATGTTGCCTCCAAAATTTTCAAAGTTAGTTCTATTTATATACTTCAATTCAAAAATAAGTACATACATAAAAAAAAATGCTAGAGATGTGATAGTATTAGTATTTTGGATCGGCCAATGGATCCGGTTGACTAGTTTCATAATTTGGTATTGGAAGTGGTTTATTAGTACAGGGGCAATCATGTAATAGCAAACTCAGTTGGAGAGATGTGGTCAAGGCTCTACTATGTGGACCAAACATGGAAACATCCAATTATCAAATTTTAACGGTAATAATATATATATATTTTTTTTTGGAAACAAACATATAAATAAATACGTCGAGAAAGACAACGAAACGAAAGTCGCATATATATTTATTTTTGTTTAATTTTGTCAACCTCATGTTTTTTTTTTTCCTTCTGATCAAATTTTAAGAATATATTTTTCTCTATTCTTTTCGTGGCAATCCTTGATCCAAAATTTATTTATTTTTATCCACTTCTTTGCGTTGTTTTCTTCTCAATGTATGGGGAAAAAAAAAACAATCGTCTCATCAACATGTAAAAAAATCTCTTTAACAAAAAAAAAACATGTAAAAAAATCTCAAGTATTAATAGTTCTGACATTTATTAAGGCGATTGTATAGGTAATAATAAAAAGTCTTCTTTACATCGTCAAAAAATGAGTTCTATAATATATATATTTTTTAGAAATCGTACAGTATAATGTGTCACATGATTTATAATATTTGATGAATCTTCTTGGAATAATTATTAACACAACACGTAATGTGAACGCGTAATATTATTCTTCACTTTTAACAAAAGAAAAAAAAAAGTATTGTTCATCGCAATATAAAAAAAAAATAATAATCTAAAAATCGTTTCATTGCCAAAATTAGTGTCTCTGTTCTCAAATTAATATTGCTACATCAACATTGAATCAAAAGTGATAAAAGTCAAAAGCCCATAAACCCTACATTTTTAACCCTTATTGAAGTATTTTGAAACAACTATGGTAATTTGAAAAACCAATCTTTATTTTCTACAAAAGAGACCTTAGTGAACAAGATAATTCTAGATTGTCGGTATGACGTAAGGCTTCAGCACATGCGACATGTTCTTCTCATTCTCTCTTACCCCTTTGCCTTTTGTCCCATGTATCTTTTCGTCAATAATTAAATCTCTCTTTATTAATCTTCATGCTAACATTAATATATGGGAGATTTTTTTTATCGTTGAATAATGATTTGATCAAATCAATCATAATTGATTACCTATGAATAAATAAATAAAGCAAACCGGTTAGTATGTAAAAAAAAAATTGTAAACTAACACTAATATACACGAGAACATGACAATTTGTTAGTCAACAATAGCTGCAATCTTTGTCAAAAAGGGAGGTGCCAACAAATTTTGACAAATGAAAAAGGTGGTGAAATCCTTCAACATTCGGTGCCGCTTTTGTTGATTTTGTGAAGCTTCACCAACCCCCTTATTCCTATAAATACCCAAGCATGCACTCTTAAACATAGATCCCAAATTGAAAACAAAGAACGTAAGAGAAAGAAGGGAGGTGAGAGAGAGAAGAAAAAAAAAAATATTTGTGAGAGAAAAAATATTTTTTGGGGTTTAATTATTTGGGATCGGGTGTTATAAACACGGGTGTTATAAACACGTTGTAATAATCTCTCTTTAATAAAAACGAGTCTTGCAGCGGCTCCGGAGACGTAGGCATTTTGCCGAACTCCGTTATCAATTTTCGGTGTCGATTTATTCCGCATTTATTTTCACTTCCGATTAGTCTGGTCCGCGGGAAATACCGGGGTTTATTTCCCAACACAATTCTCAAATGCATGAAGTCTTTCCCTTCAAATGTATGATCCTCCCTTCTTCCTTGTTTCTCATAGGAAGCGTGGCCGCAAGGCCTCTATCTAACCATCATCATAATGTTTTTTGCGTGGAATATTCGGGAGCTAAATAACCAAGGAAGACAAGATATGTCTAGACAGTAGATTAATATTCACAAGCCTCTTTTCGAGTTTTTTTGGAAACTCATATCCAACAAATAAATTTAAGTAGAATAAGGAGGTCAATTCCAAGGGGTTAGAAGTACTTTGGTAACTTTGAATCTCATGTCACAGCTCGGATTGTTCTGGTCTGAGATCCGAGGGTTCATGTCATCGTTTACTCAAGTTCAGCGCAAATGGTCACTTGTGGAATCTTCTTAGAAGCTGAAGGACTTTCCTTCACCGTCTCTTTTGTTTATGCTTTCAATCAATTGGTTCAGAGGGATCCTCTTTGGGCCGAGCTTGCTAGCCACAGTGCTGACAGTCCTCTCTCTCGTCATCCATGGGTGGTTTTAGAGGACTTCAACCAAATCCTTCGAGCAAGCCACAACTCTACATATCTCACTTCCGAAATAGATACCTCAGGTATAAATGAGTTTATTTTGGCTTTGGAAAATGCTAACCTCTTTGAATTACAGGCAAAAGGTCTCCCATACACTTGATGGTCAAACATAGATAGTGACCCTCTTGCTAAAAGGATTGATCATGCTCTAATTAATGAGTATTGGGTTCAGCTTTTCCCTGATTTTTTCGTTGATTTCATGGATCTGGTTTCGTCGGACCATGCTCCTTGTATCATCAAATTGTCTAGCCACTCCATATCAGTTCGGAAGCCGTTTAAATTTCTGCCCCATGTCATAAATCATCTTGATTATGCTCCTAGGGTTGAAAACAGCTGGCGTTGTGTAGACTTTGTGGGTACAAGGCAATTCCAGGTTGTAAGGTAGTTAAAAAACTAAAGTCGACTCTTCGGGATCTAAATCAGACTTCCTATAGTGGTATTACTCAGTGTGTGCAAGAAGCTGAAACTGCTCTAAGTACGATACAATCCTAAATCCTTTCAGGCCTACGCGTGAGTTGATTCGAGAAGAGTATTCGGTGAGGGAAAAGTGGCACCAGCTAAAGACGACTGAGGAAAAATTCTTCTATCACAGGTCTAGAGTCAGATAGATGCATCTCGGTTATCGTAACACTTCGTTCTTTCACAAGACAATTACTCAAAGGAATGCAATAAATCATATCCACTTTCTTCATGATTCGAGAAACACGAGGATAGCTGACCCGTTGGAGCTTAAAACTCATGCGGTCAACTATTTTTCAAGCATCTTTAGGCAGTCAAGCACTGCATCTGCGAGTGTTTCTATAGCAGCTCTTCAGGATATTCCAACCTTTCGGTGCTCTCAGGTTCAGATTGAGGGTCTAGTCAAGTCAGTGACTATGGAGGAAGTAAGATCCACTATCTTTAGTCTTTCGTTGAATAAAAGTCCTGGCCCTGATGGATACACCATTGAGTTCTTTAGTGCTTCTTGGAATATTGTGGATCAAGACATCTCAGAGGCAGTGCGAGAATTCTTTGTTAATAGGAAGCTTTTGAAAGAGGTGAATTCCACTATTATAATTCTTATCCCTAAGCGGCCATCTACTAAGTTAGAGGACTTCTGACCTATTAGCTGTTGCAACCTTCTCTATAAAGTCATCGCTAAAACTCTCGCTAACCGTCTCAAATTTGGCTTACCCTCTGTTCTCTCTCCAAACCAAGCTGCTTTTCTAAAAGGTAGAGGACTAGGTGAAAATGTTCTCTTAGCATCATAATTGATAAGGAAGTATCAGCAACCCAATTGTCCCTAAAGTGTCATGCTAAATGTTGATATCAGAAAGGCTTTTGATACAGTGAGATGTTTTAAACTTACTCCAAGCTCAACAATTTCTGCCGTATTTCATATTATGGATTAAAGAGTGCATCACTTCAACGCGGTTTTCTATCACCATCAATGGAGAGCTTTCGGGTTTTTTGAAGGCAAGCAGGATCTAAGACAAGGAGACCCTCTTTCGCCATATCTCTTCACTCTAGTCATGGAGGTCTTGACCAAAATGTTGAACCTCAGTGCTATGTCAGGGGAGTTCTCTCTTCACCCAAATTATGTTAATCTTGTTATAACTCACTTATTATTTGCGGATGACTTGCTGGTCTTCTCAGATGGTTCTCCTTCTTCTCTTACAGGAATAATGCGAGTTCTTGAGGAGTTTAAGGAGCTAAGCGGGCTGGCCATTAACGTTGAAAAAGGGACATCTTTTTTGGGGGCTATGATCACAGCCAGCAGGTGGCACTAAGCCCTTCTATTGGTGTGAAACTCGGAGTTCTCCCCACTCGCTACTTAGGATTGCCGCTAAACTCGTCCCGGATAACCTTTGCAACG
Organism: Boechera stricta; assembly: GCA_018361395.1. Classification (NCBI taxonomy): domain Eukaryota; kingdom Viridiplantae; phylum Streptophyta; class Magnoliopsida; order Brassicales; family Brassicaceae; genus Boechera; species Boechera stricta. The sequence continues at coordinate 1,821,684 of CM031539.1, read as the reverse complement.
TTGCAACCTTTTATTGAGAAAGTAACAGCTAAATTGCACTCTTGGACTGTGAAGTTTTTATCCTTTGCAGGAAAGATTAGACTTATCTCCTCGGTGATCTATGGCATGGTGAACTTCTTGAGCCAAGTTTTGAGTTCAAGCGATGAGCGATTCTCTCTGCGACTTTTCTTTGGAACAACAACACAATTTGCTCGGTCTCGTCGATATCGCAAACCTAAAGAAGAAAGGGCTTGGGGATTAAGCTTTTAGTGGAGTTTCAAGAGATATTCAAGTTAAAGAGAGTTTGGCCTCGGCAGTGGTTTGATGCATACTTATATTTTCAATAATAAAGGCTATTGGTTAACAAATGATTCTCCTAGATTCTCGCCGACCATTCGGAGTATGCTGCGTCTTAAACCATCTCTCTCAACCTTCCTCCGCCGCCGTGAAGAATAAAGCGCTGCTGTTCGATTCCTGGATGGACTTAGGTAATCTCTTTCGTGGAGAGTCAAGGTCCTCGCCAGCTTCAGATCCCTCGATGCTACGTTATGCGCAGACCTCTGCATAATGTTATCCCGCTGGACGGGTCTGAAAGAATCGCTTATTACTCTCGCCGAATAAGACCCCAAACCCTTCAGCTGGTGAAGATACTTACATGTGAAGGAAGCCCAATGGAACCTACAACCACGTTTTCAGCTCCAAGAGAACTTGGGAGCAACTTAGAAATCGTTCTTCTCCCGTCATTTGGGCTCGTGTTGTTTGGTTTAAACAATCGGTCCGCTGCTTTTTGCTGGCTTTCTTTTTTGGGCAGGCTTCCTACAAGGGATAGGCTTTCTCGTTGGGGAGTTCAAGTCCAAGAGCAATGTGTGCTCTATTCCCGTGATGACGAATCCCACGCCACTGTTTTCGCTCGTGGTTTTTCGAAGCGCTTTTGGATAACGGATCTTGCAAGGTGCGCCTCAGGAACTTCAAGCTCTTCCATCTTGGATCCAAAATTTCAGCCATCTTCCCGGCCAGCAGGGACAGCAGAGAAACACTCTTCCACCCCATGGTCATCAGCGAGTAAGGCCTAGGGACAGCAAGCAGCTCTTCGATCTATCTTCAAACTTGCACTTCAAACAACGATATACTCGATTTGGTGCGAAAGAAACAAAAGAATTTTCACTGGAGTTCACTCTTCTGTAGCAGTCTTGCAGCGATCCATTGACCGTTCCATTCGTGACCGTCTCATTTCGTTTTCATCAGACGATCTTTCTTCACCCTCCTTACTAAAAATTTATTTTGGATGTGTCGCTTTTTCATTTTAAGTTTTCTGATTTTGTATAATTTTTTTAAAAGGATAAAAAAATTTATTTCTATTTTTGATGATGGTATATATTTAACATGTTAAAAAAAAAATGTATTACTCGATTCCTCACTCTGTAAAGCCATCCAAATTCGATTGGTTTAGAATTCCCAAACCAAACGTTTGCAGCTTTTTTTTTTTCGTCGTGGAACCCACAGACCAAAGCAGAGGTGGTTTAATGGGTCCCGTTATCCACTGAAACAACCGCATCATCAAGCGACTATGTACAGAACTAAAGCAAAAAATAAGACAACGAGGAGATCCAACGGTGAATATTGGACAGTAAGAAAAAACAGATGTCTCACCATCTGACGAGTCGGTGATTGCACGTGTGTCTCTGTCTAACCTTTTAGTTTGGACACAAGAGATCGAAAGAGAAGAGAAACAGAGAGTATAGGACCGTTAGGGGTCTAACTAGGTAATTAACATATGTAAAACATAAACTTCATATGTATTATATTGTAAAAATATCATGTTATTGACGTATAGAAAAGTGTTGAATCGTGTTTTCCTTTTCAGAATTACATGTACAACAAATAATCTGTGATTTGATCACATATTTTATTCAATAATTGAATAGCATGAATTCACAAATTACTCAAAAGGTCAAAACCTGCAAAATATGGACTATTCGTTGATTACAAATTTGAAATTTAGTTATTTCAATAAATAATAAGCTGAAAGCTAATAGTCATTAGTCATCAATATCCGTATATATCTATTCTATTTGCAAGTTCATAATGGAAACACGTTATACAATTTTATTAATTTCTTTGTTCCACCAATTTAGCATGACCGTACTCTCCCTTATTCAATCACGACCATAACATTGTTAAGTGTTAACTATAAATAAACTAGTTGACCGAAAAGGATAGACTAAATAAACAGAAGATAATAATATCTTTGATTTGTGTCAATTTTTTATTTTATGACATGGTAAAAACATGGCACAAAGTGATAACCAACTTTGCCGTTAGACAATTCAACAATGCTCTGGCCATCAAGTATCAACTCAGGCCTGGTTTTTACAAGCTAAAACCAAGAATAATAACATCATACATTGCTATAGTGTTCAACATTCATGGCAATCTCAAGGCTTTGATCCAATCGATTTCAACTCGGAAATCACCTGGTCCTGATTTAGCTCCAACCGCACCACCTTCTGCGTTTACCGACAGTGACATACCCAGAACACGACCTGGATTCATCTCCATTTCCACATCTATAACATTTCCTCTCCATGTTGGCAAGTATCGAGCTAGAGGGATCTGATATATTCAACCTCAGGTAATTAATAGGCCTTAGTCTAGAAGAGAAACATACAAGTGAACTCATAATCGCGATCTGTCTTGTTAATTATGTTTTCATCTAAAGATGAAGGTTTTATCTAAAGACTTAACAGCAGACTGGGATGAATAAAATGCTCTAACGCTCTTGGTTGGTAACATCTATAGAAGTAGGACTTGCCTTAGCAATATACCAATTGTCCTTTGGAGCAAAAACAAAAGCTTGCCACGAGTTATCTTCTGCTTGCCCCGGTGAGTTCACCCAGTTTTCGGTATAGATCTGAGTCAAAATCAAGGTTTAGTATAACAAGTAACACCTCTTTCGCTCCTACAACATTTGTTGTTTCATCTGGAGTAAAGGAAAGGTGAGTGACAACATAAAACTTACGGTAGAGATATAACATCTTCCATCTCCTCTGAGCCTCAGGGCTATTGCATCATACCCATCGAGGTCAATGAAGCCATCAAACTGCAAAAGCAGAGGAAGGTAGAATTTGTTGCAATAGAACGCTCAGCTGCCTCAAAAAGGTCCCAGTTACAAAACCACGATAGAAATACAGTAACCATGTTTCCTTCTTTTCTTCAAAAAAAAATAAACTGATATGCAGAAAATATGTTTTGAATAAGAAAGCTTTGTAAGAAAAATGAAAGCTCTGTATTGTTAACCTTCTTTGAGCGCATTCCACAGAAACCACTCCGACTGATGTTCCATTTTGATCCTTCGCTAAGGTCTACAGATAGGTTCCCCGAGAAAATTCCTATAAAAGACATTTGGATGAAAAACATCACTAAGTGAAGCAGTGTAGAAAACAAAACAAGACATTAAGAAATGATGGTATCAAAACATAGAAGAAATATCTTATTTTTTTCATTGATGAACTTCATGACAACGACATGCAGGAGGGCAGATGATAGATCACAGAAGAAAATGCTAAGTTTCTAACCAGTGCAATCTGATCCATCTCCTTTATCTGGGATCTCCAAGGAAGCAGAAGATAATCCTGTAAAATAAGTATTAAACATGTTGCCACAAAATAAATAGTAAATGCATAGCGGATTGTTTACATATCAATGAAATTCTATGCAATGCACATCTTCAGAAATCTTAATTTGTCTCAGTAGTTGTTCATATGAATCAACAATGCATGGAAATGAAAAGGATAAATAACAACAGAAACAATATTAGATACTCTTTACGGAGCAGATGCTTGAACCTGTCGGCTTAAGTACCTCCATATTCAGAATCGGAATAAAGATGCCATTTCTTTAAGTCTTCTTTTGAGTGAAACTTAAATATATGCTTCTCTGCAGGTGGTACCCATTCTTCAACGTTCCATGTAAGAGCTAACAGTTTGCAGAGTGGTGAAGATATGTCAGAAACTAGCACTCCCTGCTACATTCAACACCATAAAGGCTAGTAGAGAAATAGAAACATAATCTCGAAAATTTGTAAGTATTGGAACATAGAACCAACGTCATTGTTTCCTCAAACATCACTTGCTATGAGTCACTGTCTAAAGTATATGCACAAGCACGATTGAATAGAAGGAAGCATCGACACACAAACAAACAATTAATAGATCAAAGAACTAAGTACGACGCATCATAATTGACGGAAAAGTGGCAGGTGAATACCCTTCTTTGTCGCATTTACTGAGGCTTGCAACAATGATCGAAACCTTGACATGTCTTTGCAGTTGCTTTCCCAGATGAAAATGAAGAAATCTTGTACAGATATAAAACATCGACTGTTAGGAATTAAAGCTCCTATTTTTCAATGTTAATCACCAAATCACACACACAAAAACTCCATGATCAGAACCACACTCCAACAAAAAGTATAAAAGATAATGTCTTTGCAAGGTTAGCTATATCAGAAGATTACGCATTATAGACAGAACTACTACGATATTATTAATTGAAGAAGCCTGAGTCTACAGTGATGTGATTCTAGCACCATTAGGAGCCGGAGCTAGGACCCAATCCAAAACCTTTTACTCTTGGACCATAAACTAGTGACTAAAACTAGTACCCGTTGAAGCATTTCAACAAACACCTTGTAAGCCAAAAATCAATAAAGTCATCACAGGTGTAGACAGCAAAAAAAACAACTTGTCGCTAATCCTTCTGATAAAAACCAGACACATATCACAGAAGCTAATAAAAATATTTCCATTACAATTCATCTTCTGCTCCGAAATTCACAGGAGAAAAAAAAAGGTCAGAACAAGAAGATCTGATGATTAGAACAAGCGAAATGCTTAGAACACACATTTATTAACTCAATTTTTAGGGTTTTCAGTAAATGCAGCGAGAATTGTAGGAACTCACTCACTGGATTTGCCGTCACCGTCGCACAATCAGCCTCGGTTTACCGATTAACAGTTAAACTTGAAGACCAAGACGCACGTCGCCGTTTCTACTATACGGTGTCGTTTCGTTAGGCTAATCTTACTACATGGGCCTATGTGGCCCAAGTTCTCCAATACATACACATTAGTAAAAAAAAAATTTTGGTTTTTTTTTTGTTTTTTCCACAAATTGTCCATTTGTTATAAAGAAAATTACGTAAAACTAATGATAAAAATAGTTAAATATTGAATGAAGAATAGGACTTTATTTTTATCAGCGTTTAAGTACAAATACTTTGTAGACGTACGACTATGAGAATACTATCTTTAGGCAATTTATCATATATATTATCTACATAGCTTGACATGAGATACAAAGAAATAAAATAAATAAGGCTTACTTATTATGGTGGTCGAGTTGAAAAGCATGTCCTATGTTTTTACTACCCAACACCATTGTGAACTCGAATCCTAATTAGGAGCCATATACATACTCACATCTTAGTCATGTTTAATTAATACTCCAAGAAATTGATACCTATAATTACACTTCACGTCATGATTAAATCAATTTTTATACATAATATGAACGCATTACAAATTTACAACTCGGGCACACTTTTTTTTTTTTTTAAACCAATAGATTCGGGCTCCGTAGGTCCGTACGTCTCTCTGGAGCGGAGTCTTGATCGGGTTAATACTTTTTTTTGGAGATCGAACCTGTGACCTCCAAGATCCTTACATTTTCGGAAATCGAGAGGTTTAACCACTCGACTAAGTCGTAGTTGGTAACTTGGTCACATTTATTATAGAGGTATTTAGTAATTAATTATAAGATACTTTTGTTTATTGAAAAAAAAAAAAAAAAGAGAAAGATACTTTTGTTTATTATATTAAATATTATTTCCATGACAATCATTGCTGCCACTAGAAAGGCCAGTAGGACCGTGCGTGGAATTCGGTGGCCCTGCGCGTCATGTGGCGACGAGTTTTATTCTTTCGAAAACTATAACGCGTATACCAAAATAAATACGTACTATAGAGTAGTCCTAGCGTTCGGGATTCCGTTTGGATTCGGATCGGATCTATTCGGGTTTTGAGTTTTCGGATTTAGGGGTTGAGGATCCATTCGGATATTTAAAAAATCGGATCGGGTTTGGTCCGATTTTTTGCGGGTTCGGATCGGGTATATACTTAATATTGATATCCGATAAATATCCGAAAATTTTCGGTTCGTAGTTCGGATTCGGGTATTTTTATCTAAATGTACCCAAATCTATTCGAATTACCCAAAAATATCTGAAATACTCGAAAAAAACTAAAACATCGGTTAGTTTTAACCCAAATCTATCCGAATTACCCAAAAATAACCGAAATATCCAAAGAAAACGAAAACATTGGATATTTTTATCCTAATCTATCCAAAAATACCCCAAAAACCCAATATATCTAATATATTTATATATATATACATTTATATATCGGGTATTTTTGGGTACCCACGGGTTTCGGATTCGGTTCGGGTTCAGGTCGGGTTTTAAAATACTTTAAAACATTACCCGTTCGGATATTTCTACAATTGCGGTTCGGGTTCAGTTCAGGTTTTTCGGATCGTATTCGGGTCGGGTTTTCTGATCTGGTTATTATGTCCAAGGCTACTATAGACTACATGTACATAAAACGGAGCAAACTCAATAACAGATCAATTTAAGCATTGTTACAATTTATCATCATTAGGGATAATTATATTAGATACCCTCTTGTCCAACATAATTATAATATTAGTTAAGAGTACTAAATCTAAAAAAAAATGCTCGGGGAAAAACGAGCGCAAAGAAAAAGGTTTGTGACCGCATTGGATCATGTCGAATCAAACCAAAATTTTAACAAAAATAAAAGTTTATATTATAAGAAAAAGTAAATGTATGTATCGCGCCGTCAATATGTATAGAACTCAGCCAACTCCTCGACGGATACTCTTTCGCGATCATCATCATCGCCGAGATCAGAGCAACCGTTTTTGAGCATCCATAACAAGTGCTCGAACAATACGACTTCGCAAGCTACTAAGACAGTCTCTTGATCGTGATGTTCTTCTATGAATCTCGAAGATCGATCAAGTAGTTCTTGGAAAAGCGGATGAGCAATGATGTTGGAACTAAGCATATAAGGTCTTCGTGACTTTCCGACGAAAACCACATGGAGATTGTCGCACTTTGAGACCTCGGAGGCGGTGGACACGGTGGTTAATGGTGGTTCTTCGTCAAGGAAGGCCATTTCTTTATGGCTGACTTGAACTTTGTCAGTTTCCCGAATATAGCCATATTTAGTGAATATGAGGTATTGGTACTGAAGATGAGAAATGAATATGAGGTATTGGTACTGAAGATGAGAAACTAACTTTCTTGGTACGTAAACGAAGGATTGGGTTCGTTTGTATTTATATCGAGGGATAGATAGAGAAAGAGAACAGCTAAGAAAAGGCTACAGAATCCGTAAAACTAGTGTCTCCTTTCTCTATTTTAATTTAATATCTATATTTTATATTATATATAGGTGTGTGGATGCATGTTGATATATGTGCATACGTGTGTATGTGGGCTGGACAATCTCCTCTTGCGTATTGTTGTGTAATGTATCGGACTGACCAAGGGTGATCGATGACTTTTAGATAAAGATTATATCATATCTACAATGTTGAGATAAGATCTCTATGATAATGATATTTAGTGTCGCACTTAAAGTTATGGTTTTGGCCGAAATAGTACGGTGTATAACTAGTAAATAGTAATTTATTTTTTTAATTTTTACTCACAAACAACTAATAATTTTTTTTTATGACCACAACAGAACAACAAATGATAAAACGGATATATAGTTTCTTCTTTTGAACAAGCGGTCCATACATGTTAATTCTAAGTATTTGTACTTCCTTGAATAAAAACAAATTCGACAATTGAAATCATAAAACAAAATATATTTTATTTGGTGGAAGAAAACCTTAGCATCTGTCTATATCGAACACTACAAATTGTGGAAAGATAAGCTAATAATTGAACGAGGTTTAGAAAACCTCTATATAATGGTCCAAACTTATTAAATAGTTTAGTCTATCCCGAGCATCATTAGTTCATTACCTAAGTCATAGTGATTAACGCTGATTAATTAGTAACTGTAATCATTGTAATGTTTATTAAAAATGGAATCCAGATATAACTTTGTTTATCTAAGTAAACGCAAATAATATTTTGCTTATGCGCATTTGACTCTGTGATCGGTTCATTGTACTCTACTAAAATATTTCCCTGAAAATATTGTACTTTTTAAAATGGTAATATTTAGATGTTGACATTGTAATTTAGATATATAAAGTTCAAAACTTAATGCTATAATTTTCTAATTACGAACTCGTTTGGTATATATATCCTGAACCGTAGACACAACCCTGGTCCTCGCAGACAATGTGGTGTCTAACATACCAACTCTATTGACTGAACTTTTATTGTTTTGTTAAATATCCAGCATCATTGAATTAAATTTCAACAGTGAAGAAAAGAACTGCTTTTTTATTTATCTCAGAAAGATTGGACAGCTTTCTTTTTGGTGGGCGAACGATTGCCAGCCAACAGCCAACAAAATCAATATATTTAATGAGAATAAATAAATTAAAATATTCAGAACAAATAAGCCAGTTGGGATGTTGTTGTTCTTAATTAGTGCGCACAACTTGTTTGGTTTAACCAGCCAGTTAAAAGATTTTATTAATGAACTTTTAGGGTTTGAAACATACCAATATACCTATTGCCTTTACAGTATTTCTTAAAGAAACTTTTTGGTTCAAATTTTTTTTATCAATTAGGATTATTAGGAAGCATATTTGCTGGTGTTGATACTACTACTAGGTATTGCGGCATAGGATAAAAACCATCAGGGTTCGTCTTGCATGTGATGTGATGATATGTTTATTTTCATGGTAATTTTTCAATACAATGCGGTATGATGCGTTCCAACTCGTAATTACACACTTTATTTCGGTCACGAACTGGCCGTAATAAATTATGAAAAAAGGAAACAAACCAAACCCTCTATATACCAAACAAAAAACACAAAATCAAATTTTGTGGGTGGTGAAAAACAAGAAAGAAATCAATTTTGCTAGAAAAGCAAAAACACATGGACCTTTACAAAGGTGAGTCGGATATTTACAAGATGTGGCTGTTATGGTGTGCTGTCCAGTTATTATGACTGTTCAACCCTGGTGTACCTGCCAAGTAACCACCGTTACCTTCCGATGCAAGGCACATTTTCTTCTCCAAACCCTCTTTACCATAGTCTTCCCGAGAATACCCAGCGAGCGAAAGCATTTGAGAAACCAGGTAGTAAATCGGAACCACCAATTAAAGGAAACTGTAAATAATGAAAATTCGTTCGAGTCAGTGTCTTTCTTTGCGAAAGCTTTAAGAAAAATCGATAACTTGAATAGGAATGATATGGAGATGAAGAAAATTACTTCAAAACTGGAGTTTGTATTAGTTAAAGAAGTAACGGATTCATCCAGGTCGGTGAACAAGTTATCTGACGAACAAGACCTTGAGCTGCAAGAAACATTTAGAACATTACAAGGCTTACTTAGAAAGAAGGTTCACGTCTGAATATCGTAAATGTATCAGAATGCTTCAGCAACATGCATACGGACGAATGTTTTTACCTGCAACGTTCAAATATTTCTTCTGCTGGAGTAAATTTAGTTTTGTATGAGTGTGCAAAGCCAGGTACATCACTCGGCCTGTGAGAATCAGAATTAGAGGAACTGCCTGGAAACATCTGCCCTGACCCTGTCTCTCTTAAAAAATCTTCATTGCGCATAACCGAAAGGAAGCTGAAGATGTGATCAAAGAAATAGGTAGAAGAATCAGAAAAGAGTGTTAATAAATGCTTCAAACAAGTTAAAGAGAATCTGATTCATACCTAAGAGAAGCTGGTTCAGTTTCACAGAATGGGAAATCTAAATTGGTTCCAGAGATACCCCCGTTTAACCCTTCATGTGAAGGCTGAGAATTTTCGCGTACCAGCTCCTCCAGATTCAAATCAGAGTCCATGAGAATGTTATCGGAAAATGATCTCCTAATTAGTGGCCTGCAGTTCATATAGTGTATTGGAAGATATATTAATCATTTGTAGTTACATGTCAACTCAATTTAGAGTAATTTCTGGTTTAGCCAAATTTTCAACAAAATTAGGTACCTCATATTTTCGATATCTAAGTTAGAACCAGATCTTCCGATGTTGTGCTGGTCAGAATCCAACTCCCATAGTGCTGGCTTCCCCAATCGAGGCCGGAAATGCCCCAAGAACCTGTCAACAGAAACAATGTTAGACTAAACGAACACGTAACAAATTTAAAGACAAAAAGTTTGTAAAATGGAGCTTACACATTGATGGCGTTCTGCTTATCACTGTCCTGATACGCGTTATTGTAGTGACGACGCATAGCTGTGATTATATCACGCTGCCTCGTCACCATGTTCCAATTACCTCTCAGATCACAGAACATCTGTATACCATAAACTTTCTAAAGTTGATACACATAGTTCAGAGATCATCTAAAGCATAGTACGAAAATGTGTTGGTACATCAATTCACCTTGCTGTGTGCTTCCGAGCCACCATACTGCAACGCAAGTGTGTTACCCATGTTTTGGTAAGCTTCCATCAATTCTATTGCCAGAGGATTATTAAGATCTACGACAGGAGGTCCTGAGATACCCAATGTACGCAGCTGATGCCCAAGAGCTACCAATCCGTGGGCGTACTGCGCAAAATTAGTGCGATCCAAGCAGTCTATGCAGTTTGTCCTCAAGACCCCAATTTGAAGCATAAATATATCCGCCTTGAAAGCCTCCTTTTCTGGACTACTTGCCTCTTTATCTTGACTCGGAAGAGGGTTACTGAAGCATAGTAGCATTAGTATTAGAACTTACCAGCAAACGTGCAATAAATTTAAAATTATGTAATAGAGAGACATGCAGTAAATATACAGCTACTGTTACACGAAGACATCATTTGTAATATAGATAGCATACCAAACTTACTTGTAAAACGAATCATAAATTACTCCATCACCTCCTACGCCTGAAGGAGCTTTACAGTAAAACAAGTCAGTTAATTCCAATGCTTTCCTTGCAAAGATACACAACTGGTTGAATGCACCTTCAGCTCCTCTGCCAAATTAAAGGAAAAATGGTTAACAGTTCTAGGATATAAAGACTTATTACAAACCAACCCATTAATTTCTGCTTAATGTGTGCATAAATGCAGTACTTTTTGTAGTGTTTGCTTAGATCAAAATGGATTGCCTTTAAACGATTCTCCTTGTCCACGCCTCTGTTAATAAATCGGATTGTCTTTGCAAACTCTGCCCGTAAGATGGTTTCTCGATGCTTTTTCTCACCTGTCTGATAACACAAAATAGGAACGATACACTCAATCTTTCAATAATCCAAGAACATGGCAGAAGCAATGTCTAAAATTTGAGTTTTCCTAGAAAATGAGAGAGCTTACCTTTAGGAGGTTCAGAATTATTATCCGCTTCCCATACCTCTCTCTCAGATTCTCAAAGTGGCGTTGGGTAGCCACATAATTCGCGTCCTTCTTATTCACTGTGACCCAAAAGAGACAAAAACAAGAGTATTAAGATAAGAAAAAGCTAAGGATCCTTTTTGCAAATTCATATGGTGCTTACACATAATCTTGGGCTGTGGGTTGAAAACAGATGCCTCCTGTGACCAAAATAGGGGTATGGAGCCTCGAATCTGCACAACTGAGGTTATCGGGATTTTCTGACCGGCAGGAACCACTTTGGAAACAATCTGCTCCGTCTCAACATCATTGGCTACTCTGCCTATATCATTTACACCACGCCTTAAATATCTGCACATTAACAAGGAGGAGTTAAGATCAAAGGCATATCAAGACTATCCCCTATCTTTCAGAGGGAGTATTGAAATATTGTGTAACTCCAATATTACAATTATGTTAGAGAGCAAGTAGGCTTTGGGACAAAATAAAAAAGGAACAAAGAAGAAGAATAAAATAGCAAGTAAAGCTTTCAAAATGGAGAAGTACCTTGTACCCGCATAATGCCGTGAACGCCGAGCAATGATGGTGAATACAAACTCTTCACCAGATACTGAACATTTAGTCTAGACAAAGCAAAGGATCAGCAGACTTTAGATTAGCAATCTTTTGAAAATTCTCCAGTCTAAACCATTCATATAGGCATGCATTTGATTATTACCTGTTGAAAAAATCCGTATACCAATGCAACTGTCCATATGGTATTCTGCAGGATCTTTCTGATCTCGCGTGTTAAGAAGGCGTTCCACACGAACATTGTGTTGTCATGAACTTTTCCTCTCTCAGTATTGCCTATGTTCTTCTGAAGGCAATACATGAGGTGATATGTGTAGCTGAAGTAGAAGTTTTTACTAAGATCCACCACGCTTAGGAGCTTCTTGTACCTATAATAGAAAGGGGAATACATGTCGGATATGTGTTCTGGTAAAGTTTACACAAGAGAGTTTTCATATGGATAAAATAACCGTTAGGAGAATTATCGATAAAATACCTCTGCTCGGCTTCAGACTTAGCCACTTTTGTCTGAATGGAAGGATGTGGAATCACAATCATTTGACTCTCTGCTATAGCATAAACTGTATGACCGCAGATCTCACCCACTTTCTTTCTTTTTGTTATCACCAGCATGTAATAAGGCTCCAAGAATCTCACAAACCCTGCACCCGAAGAATCAACATTGCTCTATGAGTTCAGAACGGTACACTGGCACCTCCAAAACAATGAGAAAGGACAAGGCACAGTGCTGGTAAGTAAAGAGACTTACCAATGATACCATAGCAAGTTGTGATTGCTTTAAAGCCACCAGACTCCTCGTTCCCTACAATCATCCGCCTTTTCAGTTCGCGCATTTCTGCTTTTGTATACATTGTAGGATCTTCAAATAAATTTAACTCGTTTAGGTCCCTTCGATCAATCTTAAGAATCCTCCGAAAGCTTCTGTTCTCATCTTTTCCAATCAAATAAAAATTCTGCAGAACAACACATTTATTCACCAACTTCAAAGTCAAAACGTAGTGATTTTCACAGGAGAAATCCAGAACTCTTCGCTAAATTTCATGTAAGTAACAGGCTGATGAAAAATTTAAATTATAGAATACTTAGAACCAAAGACCTACATTATGTCAAGCTAAAGGCTCATACCTTACACTACAACCATATGAAACCGCCAAGCAAATAATAAAGTAATAAACCTAACCATCTTAGAGAATTCGAATCCAAAACCGGAAAATAATGAATTATTACGCAATAATGTCAAACAAAATCAAAATCCATTAACCATGTCAGTATCAACGCAATTATTGGATAAAAAGATTCATAGTGATGAGTAATATAAAAGAGAAACAAAAAACAAGAATAAGATTCACATAATCATAGATCATAATCGCGAAATGAAGAGAAAGAGGAGGAGCTTTTTTTTTTGTTACCGAGGGAGTAGCGTAGAGCTTGAATTTCTGAAGAACAGGCAAGTCAATCAGTTCGGGCCTCGGTTCAAACCGAGGCTCTGATCCCATCAGACCAGATAAATATGAAATTCCGAAACCTGAAGAAATCTCGGAGCCGGCTTGACCCCGATTTCGAATCTACAGAGAAACAGCCCAAGCAAACGAGAAAATTTGAAGGGTGAAGAATTAGAAATCAATAATGGATTTTCCCAGAAAAATTCGAATTGTGAGATGGAGATAACGACGACGAAGACGATTCGAGTAAGATGATTAGACAGAGAGTAGTGGAGCCGTCGAAGATGTGACCAGGTCGAAGAGGAAGAGAAGACTTTTGTTTAAATGGTAAAATTAATATTTTTTTTTTACCTTTTGGGCGCTAATTTGCCTTTATTTATAGACTTTACGATACGCTGTCGTCTTTTATTTTTGGAAGTACCTTTGTTAAAAAGTCTCTTGCCTTTTGCGTCCTCTGATTTTTCTTCTATTGATTATTTTTATAGATACATCAAATTTTACTTTTCATCTTTTCTAATTGTCAAATATTTTTAAAATCTAGAAAGGCAATCTCTGAAGTGGAAGGCTCCAGCAAAAGAGTTTCTCAGTGCAACACAGATGGTTCTCGGGGAAAAGACAAAAACTCTTCAGGCATTAGTTGGATTCTGAGTGGTACACTTAGAAGCTAAATGTTTGCCTCAACTAACCTCTCCTCTTCATGTGAAAGCGGCAGTCCTAGTCTGGGCGGTAGTTTGTGTCAAAAATCTGGGGTATGGTAATGTTATTTTTGAGACTGATTCATCAAATCTTGTTCAGGCTATCTATGATAAATAAATAAATAGCATGGTATGTAATATACCTTAGTTAATCGAGCCGTGCCTTTTTTTAACGATGGAATGGAATGTCGTAGAGATGCACGTTATAAACATGGAGGGAGAGATTGGGTCCACATTACATCCATATAATCTAATATAATTCACGATGATGATCTTTTCTTATATAAGCTGTATATATAATTCACGATCTTGGTTCTATTATTCTTTGTTTATATATATTAGTTCATCGTTGTTTATAAACATTACATCTTTGTTTATAAATATTACGACTAATTCTATAAATGGATAGGAATATCGACATTTACCCAAAATTACTATTTATATAACGTACATGGACAAGTTTTACCATATTACCACCAAGTTGCCAACATGTTTCACTTTCCGTTCTAATTTTTAAAATGTTAAAATGGGAACAACTTCTTTCCTCCGACAAAAATTTAACGGCATGGTAATTCTGAAAATCCGTTGTTTACATATGTATATATATAGATAATTGTAAGTGAAAATTGAAAAACGGCTTGAATGTTGATTAACTATGATTTTATTAAACACAAAATGAACGCGTAATGGCCGACCTGTTCGATTTGTTGAATCACTAATCCTCTGGTTGTTGGACATGTGTTATGTAGAATGGTAATAGATTATATTCTATACGCGATTAGTCTTTTTTTTTTTTTAATTACGACAAACCAAACGACTTGCCTAAACGTGAACAATCCATTTGCATTATATATTTTTATTAATTTCAACAGAAATTCCTTGTGTACGAAGTAAACTCTCTTTCCTAATATTATTTGTTAGCAACTGATTTTGAAAAAAGGGGAATAAAATTGTATGTAAAAAAAAGAATTTTGAATGAAAAATTATTAAAATCTAATATATAATCATAACAATCATGTTTTTTTTATAAAATAGTAAAGGGTATTTAAACTTCTCTAATGACACAATCACGCGCTAACAAATCATTAGACTATACTTCTACTAACTATATATTTTTACCGGCCATGAAACTGAATTTTTTGTTGTTCTAAAATCCGACTTAAGTGCCAACACAGATAAGATGAAGATCACCCAATTAACGAAAACTATTATCTTAGGTAAACTACACTACAAAAGACAAACAAATGTAATTAATACAAAGTTTTCGTCAATACTTTTTTTAAATCATGTCAGTTTGGTATAAAAATATACAAATTCAAACCATGTAATGTTATATTATGGCCGACCGATGATAGCCTCGCAATGACTTAATCCACTAAAAATTCCAGAAGACATCTGATTAAGTCATGTTAAATGGTATCATTTTCCAAACTAATAAAATTTTAAAGAAGACTTAAAATCGAATATAGAAAGTCAATATTTAAACCACTGACTTTATAAAAACCCTTTACGAAAAAGACAACAACTGACTTTGGCGTCAAAAAAATGAAAAGAAAAAGACTCGCTCTATTGTTGACCACAAAAAAAAAAAAAAAAAGACTGGCTCTATCAGGTAAACCTTGATTCATTCCACAATCATTGGCATTGACAAAAGAAAAACACCTAATTATTAGCAAATTTATAATTAAAAAAACAAAGAATTTTAACATTTATAAAAGTAAATTTATCACGAGGTATGTAAACCACATATTGGTCGGTTTGGTTGGGTACAGCTTCCTCGTTTAAATCCAATTAAGTAACCGGTTGACATATCATCTGCTTTTCTTCTTCATGCATCATTCTTAACTTTTCAAGCTGACCCATCCCACTCTTCATAGAACTCCTTAAGAAAGTCTTCCATGAACTTGTGCCTTTTCTCTGCCCTCCTTCTACCCGCCTGATATTTTTTCAATCCCACATTCAAATCGAAACAACTTTCCGCATAGTGTAGAATTGTTTTCCGGTTAATCTTACCTCGGTTTTCATTAGCTTCTTTAGCTTGAGGAGTTTCTCATGAAAGTGATTAATAGTTGTTTGCTCCTCTCTCTTAATGTACTGCTCTTTGGTTAGCTCTGTCCGGGGCTCGATGTCAGGATTATGAAGCTTTCTTTTCCTGCTTCCACCAAATGTAAAGCAACGAGCAATTCCTAAAACGGAAAGAGATCAAGAACTAAGAGCACAAATTTCCTAACATAGAGAATCTCCAGATGACATCACAGCAGATATATGGCAATGACATATTTAAAAGTTCTTAAACTGTCGAGAAGCAAACTAAAGACAAGAGAAGTATTTTTACCTATGGCACCAATTGCATCAAGGCGATCAGCATCTTGAACTACCCCAAATTCTGGAAGAGATTCGCAGAGTGCTACCCCAGCTAATTCGTCTTTGAAACCTGGAAACAATACACTTGTTCTGTTCACGAATTTAGATACTAGAGAATTCTATTTACACTCTTATTTAATGGCAATGAAAACTCATGCAAGTTAGTACATTGGATACATTGAGTAAAAGTAGGAGCTGGAAACTAACCCATTCCATTGATGATCGTTAGTATCTTCATCTTCTTGGTCTCTTCTATACCTTCCTCATCCAGGAAATTCTCAACAAGTTTTGCTTCCGAAGGGTCTCTGAATCCCGGTTATAATATTATTTTGCCATGAAGCAACATGTCAGGGGTAGAAAATTAGTCTTCATCATTCATATAGTTGAGAATTTTTAATTATTTTATATCCACATTAAGTTCCACTTAGTAGAGCCTAACTAATCCTAGGGTGAGCAAATCTGGCAAGAAATCTCACACAAGCCTCACCTAATGGCATCCAATATAAACATTTGCAAACAGATGGAATCTAGCACTATGTTACCGAATTACAAGAAGACTCTAGAAACACTTCTAAGTGTTTTTATTCATCTAGGTTAGTTCAAACAAAGTTAAATGCAGGGGAACATAGAAAGTTTCAGGGGAAAAGTAAACACTTTTATATCGTGGAAGTATGATGAAGAATGTTGCAAGGGACTCGAGCTGTTCAAAATAAAAGAAGACTTAAAGAAACAAACCTTATGTACTTGTAATCACCTGATAAGAGAGAGAGAGCAAGAGATACACACTATGATCAATCTCTGGAGTATAAACACATGGCTTAAAGAAGAGGAAAAAAAAGGTACCTATATCATGGAGAAGAGCTGCTAGCTCCACCTGCAAAGATCAACAGAAATGGTTCACCCAGAGAGAAAAATTGAAAATTGACAAGAAACATTTCACATTCTATATCCCTACAAGAACTAACTAGAAGAAGATTCTCCACTAAATTTATATTATGACCTCATTCAGCATCACTGAACTAGAACTGTGATATAGATAACGAAGAACAACGGAACAAATTAAGGGTTTTGGGGGATTTAGGGATTTATCCTAACTCACAATTTCCATGGAGTCGGAGTTGGAGGAGAGGCCTTCCTCGCGAGCAATGGAGAGAGCAAGGTCTCGTACCCTCCACACGTGCGAGGCGTCATGAGAAGCATCGTTTCCTTTCATCGCTTTCTCCACCAGCTCCTCCGCCTTCCTCATCGCCGTCGCCACCGCCATTGATCTCTCTCTCTATCTCAAATGCGCAGTTTCGGAGATGGGATAGAATTTGATTTTTCAATTTCAGCGAACACAACGTCGGAGCTCTGTTTCAAGTCAGCAGTCTCCGCTCGACGTTGACCACCGGAGTCTAAAAAACTCGGGAAAGAACTTATGGTTTTACTGTTTTACCCTTATTGAGAAAAATTGGCAACATTCATATGAATAAAAATATCTTCTTAATGTGTATTAATTAAACTAAAATTACTACCTACTAAACCCATAATATTTTCCCATTAATCATTATTTGAATCTAGATCAAGTTGATTAGATTGTAAAATCAATCAATAAGAAGGATGTCATCAATCACCGCATGGCCACAAATGAGATGATTTGATCAACTTGTCATTTTAGACATTTTTACTGTGATATTTGGGATTCGTAAATGTTAATGTAAGCAAGAAAACGTCATATTATTTTCTTCTGCCGGCATGGGCATCATGTTTTTACACGTCACATTTGTACGTGTGTGTGATGATGGTAAAATTGCGATTTGCTCGGACCATATCCTTATATATATATGAATATTATTATGTGTATCACAATTGATTTTTCAACGAACGAGAAAAATGGAAAGTAGTATCTCGGATATATACATATCTTTCTATAAAATTTGTCTAAGAAAATACGTGTCCTATATTTTAACGAAAGGCTACCTTTTAATTCATGGAATCATTCCGAAAAATTTGTTAAATAATTGGCAGTGCATTTAATACCAAAATTTCCTTAAATGAAGAAAATAATACAATTTCCTTTATTACAACATAACCATGAACATCTATAAATCTCACGTCCAAGAAAACCTAATCATACAATACTTTCATCTCTCCCTCTAGTTTTCTTGGTCATGGAAGAAGACAGAGAAACTTCATCGATGACTTGCTTGACGCCCAAGGATCAACTTCAAAACCCTAACGTCTCGGTTAGTAAACCAAAAAAGGAGACAACAACACAAACCCCTAAAACGACACGAGGTAGACAGAAGATAGAGATCAAGGAGATCAAGGAAGAGAGCAAGAGACAAGTAACGTTCTCGAAACGACGTCGTGGGCTGTTCAAGAAATCAGCTGAATTGAGCGTTCTCACGGGAGCAAAAATCGCCGTCATAACGTTTTCTCGTTGCGGTAGGATCTACAGATTTGGTCACGTAGACGCATTGATCGACAAGTATCTTCGTAAGAGTCCGGTTAAGTTGGAGGCATATTCCGGTGATAACGTGGCGGAGGAGGAAGGTAGGAGGCCGTGGTGGGAGCGTCCGGTGGAGAGTGTGCCAGAGGAAGAGCTTGAAGATTACGTTGCAGCATTGACTGTGTTGAGAGAAAATTTAGGGAAAAAGATCATTGCCATGAGCAACGATCGGACGGTTGAGATTGTTCCGGCATGGCCAATCAACATGATGGGTTGGAAACAGACGATGGATATGCAAAGCTTGGAAAATCTGACGGATGGGATTACTCGCTGCCGTGTAGGTCAAAACGGGTGATTGATTGGTCACTTGTATAAGTATTCCTCTAATGAGTTTCTAAAGTGTTTGATTTAGTCTATGAGTTTAGCTATATGATTTTATGCTATTTATATTGATTCATTGTTTTCTTGTATACTTCATACTTTGGAAATTAAATTGTTTGAATTATTAATCTTTGAACCATACTTCAATCAGCTAAACGATATTCCAATGTTTTTTTTTTCCATAGAATTTGATTCACCGTATTAATATGTCTCATCTATATCATATTAATTTGTTTTTTTTTTTTGGCGCAAGATTAAAAGGCATGTGCTTTGTAGTTTATTACGATCGAGAGCTATCATATCATGTACAATATATAGTGACTTTTTTTTTTTTTGGGTTTTATCATATATAGTGATTTGTATGAATGTTACTTCCGTTATCTACCTATCATAATCAGTTTTAAATAATTTCCCAACAAGAAAAAACATTCGATGAGAAGAGCACTAAGTAATGCTCTCACATTTTAGCTTCTGGTATAGAAAAGTCGATGAAAAACAAATGGCGTGAGAGATTTTTATTGTTTCTATCTCAGATTGATCATATCGATATAGCGAGATGTTTCCTTGTTGCGCTAGCCAATGCTTGACATCACAGACGTGTTACGAGTGAACTTTTCTTTTTTGATATTTTGTTTTTCTGGTATTTTTGGGTGTAATATATGGTGATGAATTTGAAGATGAAAAATGAGAAATAAAACTGTTACTATACCTCCCAATCATAGTACGCAAGTATTTTTAGCAGATTGAAACTGCATTTTCTCTTGGTCTTTTCTACATTTTCTCATTCAGGCCTCAACACATCCAGTCTCATCACTGACCAATGTTGACAATCTGTATAGGGTTTGAGCCACTCCTTGGGATTCTTCTGAAGCTATCTTTTTCTCCCCTACGTCTCTTTCTTCATCTCTTTGCTTATCTGCAAATCTCTCACTGCTTGACCGGATTGTGTCATCGTTAACAGAGAACGGCCCTCTGTACTATACTTGCTGCTAAAGATAGCTACAAGTAACACAACGAGAGCTACTGAACAGAATCTCTTCATTCTGAGTTCGTTTCTTGTAATTCCGTTAGGAGTCTTGAAAGCTCGTAACTTGTTCTTGTGACTCTAACTGAGAAAATCTTGGATAGAGATGTGTTAGATAAAGAGAGATTTCTAAAGCTTGTTACTTTATAGAATAAGATTTTGGGGTGTTTGATACTTTGACACATAGTTATTGGGATCTAACCACGTGATCTTACCTTGACTACTGCTATATTAATCAGATGGTGAGACACTTATCTTAATCTTAATCATTTAATGACGATGATATTCCTCAGCATATGCATTCAATCGATGATACAATATCATATGTAGAGAGAGACAAAGATCCACATATACACATTACCTAACTCATGTGCATGCTTTGAAACTTATAGATGGTGGCCATGTGAATAGAGAACGTGATTACTGCCTACTGTTATTAAGGGAATTTGGAGGTATTAGTGTAAAGTCCAATTTCACAAAGAAAAAAATTGCAGGTAACAGATGTTTTCTCTCTCTACTACTCACTACTTTTTTCTACAATCTTATACAGTTATTTATATATTAATACATTATATTAAATGAAGAAGAACGAAAATGATTCTATGAAATCGAAACTTTGAACATAGAAAGCATGCAAAAGACTTTAACAATCGTTTAAATATATAAACTCTGGTGTCTCTAAGAAGATTACATTGTGGCTAACCGTTTATAAAAGCTCTCTCAATAATATATTATGGCTTATCACTATCAGCCAATATAAAAAGAACAGAACAAAAGGTGAATAAGAAGAAGAGAAGAGCCAATATGACTACATGCTCTCACATCTTAAGCTTCTGTAAACACAATGTCGGTGAAAAAGAAACGGTATGAGACCTTTTTCTTATTATTATTCAAGATTGATCATATATCTATATAGAGATCTTGAAAACAGAATGCTTAGTCACGGAACTCATCCATGAAGCTCTTGTGGAACGCAGTTAGACGATCAACAATCGCTGGAATCTTATCCTCTTGGGGAAGTATAGTGCACCTGAAATGCCATGTTCCGGGTACCTATATCAAACCCAAAACAAAAACACAAGATCAATAACAGTAAGTGAGTTTTTGGTTCGGTTCTTTGGAGCGAAAGCTTTTTCTTTTTCAAACCTGTCTAAAGCCAGAACCAGGGACTACAACTATTCCAGTAGCTTTTAGAAGGCGTTTGCAGTAGAAATTGTCTGGTGCTGTCTTTTCTGCCTCTGCAGCTGCAATCGCCTTTTGTGGAAGGTGAAGGCAAGGGAATAGATACATAGCTCCTTCTGCTCTATTGCATGTAACACCCTCTAGCTTGTTCAGAGCTTCCTCAAGAGTCTGCAAGGTTAGAGTTCAATCGCGTTAAGAACTGAAAGTTCTAATCTTGAATATTCCTAGTTTTCTATTAGATGGCTAACCTTTGCACGTTTTGCTAAAGATGAGAGAATTCCATTCTTCTCTGCTATGTATGATTCGTAGGAGTCATCACCAGGCTGATCAAATTTCATAAAAACAGTTAAAGTCAATTATCCGTGTGATTCAAGCCACCTGGTGGAAACTGAATCAATTGTGATGCGAAAGTCATACAGATGTTTTATACCTTGGGTGGGCTCATGATGAGGCTAGCAAGAATTTGACCAGAGATGTTGGAACAAAGATTCACAGAAGCAACTTTGTAGATCTGTTCTCTTACATCAGAAGTGAATCCGGTAACCTCCATGTAACCACCTCTCTTCCCACACTCTCCATAGTACCCTGTCGAAAGAATGAATCCAGTTTTAAGACTAATTTCGTATTGCAATAATCAGAAGCTTATCAATTGACTAAGATGTTTGTTCTTTTTAAAACCTTTAGAGACAGATTGGAATGAGACTAAGGCAAGATCCTTCTCACCGTAGCCCATAGACCGGGCTACTTTCTTGAAGGAATGAAATTTTTTGTCAGGGACATAAACATTTTCTTGATAAACCTCGTCCGCTAAAAGAACTAAACCCTCTTGCTTGCAGAAATTAACAATGTCACGCTGGTTTTCTTCCGAAAGAACCTTTAACCAGAGAATAGCAGAGGTCAAATTTAGATGAAACTATGAAATTGGCATCGGTATAGATTTGGGAGTTTTAGTCTCAAAGATCCATTTACCTGCCCTGTCGGATTTCCAGGGTTAATGACAGCCAAAGCTCTCACAGTGATGCCTTTTGACCTAGCATCTTCAAGTTGCTTCTTCAGCTCAGATATTTCAAGACCCCATCCTGATGCTTCGTCAAGGTAGTATGGAACCTACCAGAAGAACATGACGACAATCAGAAGAAAGAAAAGAGACACTCAGAAGCAGATTCATTTCCCCAGTCGATATAGTCCTGAGTCAAAATGATATCATCATCAGAAACAGACATTTACGAACATACCAAAGTTCCACCGTGAAGGGCAATTGAAGCTGAGTACAATGGGTACTGAGGAATAGGGCAAAGGATTCCATCTTTCTCTGAAGTTATGAGAAGTTGCATCATCATATGAACCTAGAACGAGGGGGGCAATATTGTCACCTTCAAAACAAGGTGTTCCAATTTCTATGAGTTTAGAGAAGTTTGTTAATCATTACCCCTGGGCTTGCACCATCTGTCATGAAAATATCATTAGGATCAGCAGGGAAACCATCACGGGCTTCAATTCCAGCAGCAATTGCATCACGTAATCCCTTGATACCCTGAGGCAGAACAGAAGATTAAGAGACGGGATCATTTATTGAGAGAAAGAAAGAAATGCTATTAAGAGTTACAATGCCGCGAACCTGGCTGTGGCTGTAAGCACCAGTAGCTTTCCCGGGAATTTGGTCCAGAATCTTCCAAGCACGCTCAATTGAATCAGAACTAATAAAAGTTGCAAAATTCATTGTTAAACAAATCTTATACCACGAAAGCAACACAAATCAGGAGCTGAAAATTATAGCGAGGTAAAAACATATAAACCAGTTTTGGTACCTGAACAAACCGTGTGTGGCACTCTCGTCCAACAGGGCTGTGTGGGAACATAGTGCAAGAACCTGAGACATAGATGTTACAAGTTAACTCACGACTAACATATGGAACAAACCAGCACCCTAAAAGCTCACTTATTTACCTCTCTGAAGAATGTTATTGGCTGTTGACCAAGAGACTGAGGATTCCCGATATTACAGTAGATTATCTGCCAAAAGCATAGAACCTTGTAAGCTTCATTCATGATAAGAATCAAGTTAGACAACACGAAAAAGGACTAAACCGATTATAACGTACGTCATCAAAGGGATAAGCGTCCTTGTTATTCTTCAAATCTTCTTGCAACCTCTGTGAGATGGAAGCAGAAATGAAAATGAACAAAAAACAGTATCCGCTTTAGAAAAATACAATCAAGGAGTCAAGGACAATGAATGATGTTTACCTGAGCAATGTTGACAATTTCTCCACGGACAGCATACTCACATTTGAGAACCTAAGATCCCCCCAAAAAGAAACTATATTGTTAGAATAAAAGATCCAAACAAAAGCTTCAAGACATCAGTCACTAGAGCTAGATTCAGATGCAGTACTGTTCCCTTACAAGAAACTATTCAATTGAAAAGTATGAGCATCATCACTTCAACAAATTGGGGAGAAAAAGGAAGCTTAAACAATCATTTAATAACCACAAGAATCGAATCTAGCTCCTACATATGAATCCAGAAAGGAACAGATTTTTTTAGTATCCACAGAACGTTGAAAAACAAAAAGAATTTTAAAAAGTCCCAGTTTTATGTGTATATAAACAAAGGATCACCTAGTAATATAATACGTAAAAGAAATAAATCCACCAAGGGTCAATGATCGAGATGCGGAGACGAGGATACGAATCATATAATGAATAAAATCGAAACATGATGCCCAAAAAGAGAGATTGTTGAAACAACATCAACCATAAGCATACAAGCAGGTGCTCAATAAACCCTAAATCAAGTAGAGAGCAATCTTTAAGAAATTAAACAAAGGTCTTCGCTTTACCAAATCGTGAATCATAAAATTTCAGCCCAGTATACAACAGAATCAAAGCTTGCAAAAAGAAAAAACAGATCAATCGAGGAAAAAAAAATCCAAACCCAGAATGCAAAATCACTAACCCCAAAAGGGTCAAACTATTGATTGAACAAGACAAGAGAAAGGCGAGAAAAAAAAAAAACCCACCTTGGGATTGATGGAGTCAAGTGTAACGGGAAGAGAGGAAGAGGAATCAGAAGCAGACATCTCGGAAGAAGAAGACAAGAGACGTGATGAAGAATCGGAAGGAGCAGAAAAAGGAGGAGGAGGAAGAAGAGAGAGAAAGGTGAGATTTTTGTGATGGTGAAGATGTTGACGACGACGAGTCTGATCTACGAGATTTTTGGCTTGACCAATCACGAATCTCCGCATTTGTGTTTTGTGATCAGGGATTTTAGATTTATACTATATTCTTGCTTGGTGCTCAAACTAAATTTAGATTTCGCTAGTTTTGCTCAAAAGACGAAAGTTCCCAATTCCTGTGTTATCTCTCTCTCCTTTTCACACTGATTTTGACTTCTTTTTTTTGTTCGACCACCGATTTGGAATTTATGGAATTTGCCTTTATTTTCAACGAATATTTATTTATTTATTACTTTTTTCCTTTCTTTCGTATTTGTCAAAAAAAGGTCTCTGTCTTTTTCAGTTTGTTTCTACAATTCGTAATCCCAATTTTGATTTTGCTAAAGCCATTAATGATCAATTGTTTTTCGTAATTATATAGTGATTTTTAGTTGAATGGTCTCCAATATATTAATGAACAGTTAGAACTTCTGGATGGTGGATTCAGACAAAACCATGTGTTTTATAACTTTATTTGTTCGGAGTCAGCGCTTAAACCGCTGTTAGAAATTGGACAAATCTCATCGCTAATTATAATAGGTTCTTTATCATTAGGGGCCAAATTACGGTTTAGATTCTCTTCCGGCCCAACCGGTTCGTGAGCAAAATTCATCTTATAATTAAACAGCAAAACGGCGTCGTCTTTTACGCTTAAAAATGCTAAGCGGCGGCAGTTTTTTTCAGCGTCCTCCTCAAACCTGAAGTAGACTTCTTCATGATTCATCTACTTGCAAATGTTAGCCTTCCTCTTTTTTTCCTTCACTATATGTTATTTTTCTCCTTTTTCTTTTTGCTTTCTCATGCTCTGTGTTTATCTTTGGTTCTGAACTATTTTGCTGATAAAACGTCACGTATAAAATGAATACGTTTGAGATTTTGTTTCTTAATTATCTGTTTTTATGTCTTATTTTGCTATTTGAAAGGTTTTAGATTTTAGGTAGAAGGGCTTGAATCAAACCGAAGTATAGAATTATTCCTTTTTCATGTCTTATTGTATGTAGTGTAGCACATTTTGGTCAGGAAAAAGTACTATTTTTCATCCTGTTTGAGTTTGAGGTTTAGTATTGTTGAATTCTGAATAGTTTTGTTTCTTTGTAGGCATTAGCTAGGGCTTTATTAGATAATTTTTTAGGCTTTACCAATCATTTGCTAATGACCCTTCTTTCAAATCATTAGCAATTGTTAATGATATATGCCAGTATTTTGTGTTGGATGCCACTTTGTTTCTTTTGTTCCGGAAGTCTTGTAATTAATCTGTATCGGCAATTTAGAGAAGTACACTCTTATATGTCAAATGGGAAGTTAGGGCTCACAAGCGCTGTTAAATCACTGTGATTACTTCTTTCATTTTGAAGTAATACAAAAATAATTCGTTATTGCTGTTTTGCAGTGAGAGGTAATCAGTGGAAATCAAAACAGCCAGCTAAACAATCAGCATATAATTAGTTTTGATCTGTATTTGGTTTGAGAACATCCAAATTTTGCTCAGAAAAAACTTTCATTTGATACGGATCTGAGGATGCATTTGTAGCATAAGAACCAAAAAGAAGTAAAGAACACAAGGTAATAGGTTGATCATTGTGTACTTAAGGGTTTAAGCACCACTGACAAGAATATGCTATGGTATAGAAAAGAAACCACAAAGCAGAAAAAGAAGAAGAACACAAAGACTCAAAGAGTTGAGAATTTGAAGGTTAGACTACACGAGTGAGGCGTTATAAAATTTCCTCCTCTCTTGATCAGTGAAATTGAATGTACTAAAATTAAAAGATAAAGAGTTTATATATTTCAAGTAGATTGCATCATTAAGAAACACATGTCTAGGTACCTATTCTACAAAAATAGAAAAAAAAACCGTAGAGGATCTAAGATAAAAAAAAAAATAGAAGAAAGAAAAACAACTGAAACCTAAGGTTTTCTTGATGCTGTGACCTGCTGTTTCCTACTTCCTTCAACATCTACTGGTGGATTACACCTGATACAAAAAGAAACACTCTTGATGTCAATTACCCTAAAACCCATCTTTAGGGATACATAAAAATCAAAACTTGATTGTGTCTCGTTTCTTCTTTACTTGTTCTGTATAGGGTTTGAGCCACTCCTTGGGATTCTTCTGAAGCTATCATTTTCTCCCCTAAGTGGCTCTTTCTTCATATCCTTGCTTATCTGCAAATCCTTCACAGCTTGACCAGAATGTGTCATCGTTAACAGAGAACGGCCCTCTACACTATACTTGCCGCTAAAGATAGCTACAAGTAACAAAACCAGAGCCACAGAACAGTATCTCTTCATTGTGAGTTTTCTTCTTGTAATCTTTAGGAGTTTTGAAACCTCTTAACTTGTACTCGTTATGAAACCTTCTTGTGAGTGTAACTGAGAAAATCTTGGACAGAGATGTGAGTTAGAGAAAGAGAGATGGAGAGAGACGAGAGACTTCTGAAGCTTGGTACTTTATAGAATAAGATATTTGTGTTTGAACACATAGTTATTGGGATCTGATCACGTGATCTTTATTTTGACTCCTGTTATTTAACCAGGTGGTGAGATACTTATCTTATTCTTAATCATTTACTGATGATGATATTCCTCAGCATCTACATTGAAACGATGATACAATATCATATGTAGAGAGAGACAAAGATGCACATTACCTAACTCATGTAACTGCTTTGAAACTTAAAGAGGATGGTTGTCATGTGATTAGAGCACGTGATTTCTGCCTAATCGGGGAACTCAAAAGAGGCGAAACATAACTTTGTTGAATTTTATAAGTTTTTTTTCTATAAGACATAACTTTGGAAATAGGAGGTATTACTATAAGTCCAAATTCAGAAAAGAAAAAAAATTGCAGGTAACAGCTGTTTTGTCTCGCTACTAATCACAAAACTCTACAAAACTGTTTCTTTGCTTCTGCAGTTATTTATATTTTAATACAAAACAGAGAAGAAAATTGATTCCAAGAACGAACAGGCACAGATTCTTGATGAGTAGATCCTCCCAAGTGGAGATTAAAGAAATAGGGGAAAGTGCATTACACAAAATAATTATTAAATCACCTAATCCTTAATTAGAAAGGAGTTTATTATAAAGGTGCGCAAACAATCCGAATCCGAATCCGAATCCGAAACCGAAACTGAAAAACCCGATACCGATCCGAATCCGTTATTGAGAAAATACCTAAATGGATCTAGAAAAAAAAATCGAAACTGAACAGAATCAGAAAAATTATACTAAAAATATCTAAACGAACAGAATCCGAAATAATTGAACAACACTGACCGAATATATGAAATACATGAATGGTGTCTAGAGACCTAAACCTGAAAACCAAAAAAACCCGAAAGCGAGACGCCTAGACCTTTTATTATGTTAGAAAAGGAGTTCTATTTTATCTTGTGGGCTTGTGTCATGTGTGGCTTACAAATAACGAACCGGAATGGATTATACAATACCGGCCAAATTTGTGGGATGAATTATTAGATTATTGAATTTTGTTCGGTTAAGCTATAAACCAAGCGCAAGTTAGTGTTAGGCTATTCTCTACCCGCATGAGAAAGAGAAAGTGATTAACGAGAAACCCCAGAGAAGAAAATATTTCTCGACAAAATTGGATTCAGGTGCTCAATTTCTTCCATATTTTCCCAATTCTTTCTTGGATCTAATGTTATCTACTTAGGATTTGCCTGCATTTATATCTTGATGTGATTTTCTTCTTCTTTTGCGTCTCGGGTGGGTAGAGCGAAGCTTGAAATTGCAATTGGAATTTCTTTGGTACGACGAGAGATTTGTATTATATGTTTTTCGCATGTGAGGAAGTATATTGGTTTCTTAAATATTGATCGAAGCTATTTTAGTTGATCCGAGTTTGGTTTGCCCATTGTTGTTGTTATTTTCTCGGTTGAGATATTTTCTAGGGATTTCCAGATAATTTCCTTTCAACTGATTGGAATTCGATTGTATTTTCGTTGCTTTCAATTGGTTTGCAGTTAATTTCGGTGAAAGTATGTCCCCAAGCTCATTGATTTTGGGAATTCGTATTAAATAGGGTGTCTCTGGTTATCATATTGTTTCTTTGATTCAAGTTTCATTTGATCTTGTGTGTAATTCGGTTGAATTTTCTTTTCAATCAGGTCGTGAAAGTATTACCTAGTAGCTACAAGTATTGTTTTGTTCTTCTCTCTGTATGCGTTGTGAGGTAGTCCAATAGGTAAAGGTTTATATCAATGGCACGATAATTGGTTTGGGGATTGTTACTTTTTGGTTTGTCCATGATACCTGAAGTAAATTTCTTGATATTATATGTTTACAGGATATTGACTGCATTTATTCGTTTTGATATTCATTTTTTCGCTATTATATATGTAATTCCAGACATAAGCTGGGTTTTGTTATTTTCCCTAGGTTTTTAGATTCCTTACTATTTGAGTATTTTCAAGTAATTTGTGTCCGAGGTTGAGGTAATCATTGATGCCACAGATTCTTTTTGGCCTAATGCTTTCCTTTTCTAATTGATCTGACAAAAGAATCAGTTTGTTCATTTCATTAGTAATGTTGGGCCTTTACTCTAATATATATTTCGTTTTGCTGATTATGTTAAATGGATTTAACAGGAGCTGCAGTTATTCACGTAGACCATAGCATTTAGATGGCAGAAAAGGCTTGTATAAAACGTCTTCAAAAGGAGTATAGAGCACTTTGCAAGGTACAATCTCTTTTTATGCCGTTCCTACCTCTCTTGAGCAGTCAGGTTTCCTCAATTTTATTACTGATGAACCAGTTTTCTCTGAACTTCTCCAATGATGTTGTATCTGTATGTGAATGTTCTCTTGGTTTTTAGTCTAGAGTAAGTTTCATATTTTCCTTTGTTTCTTTGGGGGTTATTTATTATATGTTCTGTCTTGGGACTTTAGGAACCAGTCTCCCATGTTGTTGCTCGTCCTTCCCCAAATGACATTCTCGAGTGGCGTAAGCCTTTCCTATCTTTTTCTTTTTTTCTTTTTCTTTTTTTCTTTTTCTTGTCTTTATTCCTACTGGCTTACCCGTAATCCTATTGCAAGCATTTCTATGAAGGTTTTAGGATGAGGTATATATGATGGACATATTGGCTGTACTTGATAATATACAATAAACTATGAAACAATATGATGAGATTAGACAGAACATGCCTCACATTTTAAGGGCTACTTTGATAGAATGGTGAATACTTATAATCAGAGGTTTATATATGCTTTAAGAGTAAATGCAGAGACTGATATTTTTATTCTCAATCGTGCAAGGCTGTCAGTATACTGTTAGCCTGATGGCGGTTAGGGATTTTCAGTCTTTCTAGTATTACAGTATTTCGTATGTAAATAAAGGTAGCTTGATCTGTTACTAACAAAGAGTTAAACTATTGGCATTAATCTTACAGATTATGTGCTGGAAGGTAGTGATGGAACACCTTTTGCAGGTGAAAATCTTCTTTCGGAAGTTTCTTGTTAGTCTTGTCTTCTACAGCCCTTAGGTCTAAGCAGTATCTTATTTTTTATACTAATATTCTCTTTAACAGGTGGATTCTACTATGGAAAGATCAAGTTCCCTCCAGAGTATCCTTACAAGCCACCTGGCATTACGTATGTATCTATGGTTCTTCATAATTCAGTCTCAATATTACTCTTACCTCAGTTTTTAGTCCAGTTTCAAGTGAACCAAATCTTTTTTTGTTTGTCGCAGAATGACTACACCAAATGGTCGATTCATGACACAAAAGAAAATATGTTTGTCCATGAGTGATTGTAAGGAAAATCTGCACTTTCTATTCATTATTTCATATCAATTAAGTTTTCCAATATCTAAATTATTTTACTTGGCATTTACAGTTCATCCAGAAAGCTGGAATCCAATGTGGTCTGTGTCAAGGTATAGGTTCCCCCTTTGGTATCTACTTCAATTGAGTTTCATATGTTACACTCTAAATTTTGGAATATGACGATTGATAACAAACCTTTTTTTTTCTGTGAATGCAGCATACTTACAGGACTTCTCTCATTTATGGTAAGCTCATTGTAGGTTCTACAGATTTATGAACATCTTGTTTGAAAAAATCTGATATTCTTGTATTGTAATGGTTTATTTTCTTAGATCTGATTATTTAACATGGCAATGTCTTTCATTTCTTTTTCTGTTCCCAAGCTTTCTCTAAACGTTTTCCTTGTGGCCCAGATGGATACCAGTCCGACAACTGGAAGTGTGAACACTACGGTAGCTGAGAAACAACGGTTGGCTAAGTCATCTCTCGCTTTCAATTGTAAAACGTAAGATCATCTCACCATCAAAATTTATCAAATTCTGGATTCATTTAGAAGCTTTCTTTAGTTATTTGTGTTTAGGATAGTCATAATTGCAGATTAGATAACCAATATAGGATAGTTATTTGTGTTTAGAATATTTGGTTTCACATGAATCCATTATTCTTACTCGTTACAGCCCAGCATTTCGGAAGCTTTTTCCAGAGTACGTTGAGAAGTACAACCAGCAGCAACTAGCTGAGCAAGCTGCCACCCAACCGACAACACCAGAGTCTCCGCAAATGAGCATTACCAAAGCCGAGTCAGAGAAAACTGTCGACCCAACAAAGGAGGACTCAGAAGGTGTCTTGAAGGAGAGGAAAAAGAACAAGAAACAGGGATTGCCAGCGTGGATAATACTGTTGCTAGTGTCGGTTTTCGGTGTTGTAATGGCGTTGCCTTTACTTCAACTGTGATTTGTATGCAACAAAAGGCGACCTGGACAACTCGGCCGGTAAAATCTCTCCTTCTCATTCTCTCTTCAGTATCAAGAGTAGTCTCCTTTTGTCTAGTGCTCTTCATTTTAGCCCCTCATGGTTTGTGCTTCTAAAAGCAGAGAACATAAGTTTGGTTTTCACATTTATATACATATTGTAGCTATGTTGGAACTACTTTGTATAGTATATGAATTGAGGGTAATGGTTTGCATTTCATAAATAGAACTGTATGGTTTTCAATTGTAATTCTCCAAGAGCGAGTTCACAATCAAATACACACTTTCTTGGACTACTATTGCAGTAACTTGACTACAAAAGAAGGCTCTTAAAAATAAGTGTGATAAAGAGCCGAGACTTAGTCAGCTTTGTCTAATCACAATCATCAAGGATCTGCAGATTCAGCAGCGACGAATTGTCAGTATATTGGGCCGCCAATTGTCGCTTCGGCCCATTATTAAAAAAAACATACACATCACATTTAAGATTAATTAAACCGGTTCAATCTGTCTTCACCCACCGACTTTTCTTCATCTTCTGGAGTCCAGTGATTAATTACATTGATTATTGGTTAACAATGTTAACTTTGTTATAAAACATCTTGTGAATTTCGTTACTTAGGTCAATTAGGTCGTTTAGGGTTTTTATCTTTCGCATGTCAAGGCTATATATATATATTACTTTATCTGTTAATAAGCAGGCCAGGTTCTGACAACGTTATCGAGCGAGTTGTTTCTTTTATAACATTGCATTTCAGGCGTTCTTGTTAAATCGGCGTTCTTGTTATCAGTTCTGTTATCAGAATCTTTTCGGTTAGTCGTCTGACGCTTAAGGTGAAAGGTAAATCCGAAAACTAAAAGCTAGAACACCATCGAATTGATTTGAGAAAGTGTAACCATTAAGCGAATCTTGATTGATTAGCGATTGTTATTGCTTGTGTGATCGATTCTTGACTATTTAAGTTCTTTAGAAAAGTTATTATCTTAAGCGAAGTCATGAGTGAAAACAACATGGCAGAAACAAAACTTTAAAAAACGGATCAATCAAATCCACAAAGTATAATCCGATTGTTTGAGGTTATCTAGGTTGTTTTAAATTGATTGTTTACATGATTGATTCACGTCTTAAATTGCAAATCAGCATGCAAATCATGAAACGCAGAGAAGTAAGAATCTATTGTAAATAGGAAAATCCAAAAAACCTAAATATATTAAATAGGATAAGTTTAATCATAATCGATAAAAGGAAAACTTCAAATAAAAAGGGAAATTATCAATCACAATTAAATTGGGAAATTTGAATTACATTGAGACAGGAAACATAAAATGAAATTTTTAAAATAGAAAGTTTAATAAATAGCGATTTTTAAAATTTTATTTTCAATCAATACCCGAATCTTATTTTTCAAAATGAATGATCAACAATGAAATCGGTTGCATGTTTTCGGATGCGAACATTGAGGTTGAATCGAAGTGATGTCTCGGAGATAACTATCTCAGTGGGCCCATGACAATTTTCAATTCAAGGCTGGTGAATCGTAAATGAGTAAGCGTCTCAGATCGGTTCAGGCGATATTTTATCGCCATCACGGCGAGACCTCAATCAATATATCACGATTGAGAATCACTGACCTTTGGGTGGCAAAGAAAGATATGACCAGTGACAGTCCATTGCCAAGCCAGTTAAAGAACTGCGTTCCCGAATTTCAAATCCGTTGGCGCTTCTGACTCCGAGTTATTTCGGATCGTTTGATCATGTATGTGGCGATGAAGTGTCTGACGATATTTTCGAAAAGACATTGTCAACATTTCATACTTTCGAGAATATTTGTCTGCAGCAATCTGCTAGCGATGAAATACGCGACGTATGAGATTTGATCTCTTGCTCTGCGAGAGAAAAATAATGAGTTGTTGATGAGGAACAGTGCTCAAAGGCCGGGATCAGCCCTACCGAGGCCCATCAAATCGAAGGAGCGAGAGAATCAGCTAGTCGGCGTGGCCAGATGCGTGGGCGTGATGGGCGTGGGAGCGTGGCGTGGAAATTGACATGGCACCGACCTTTCGATTACTGGTCGAGGTAAAGGTCGTGGAATCTCCAGCCGACCCATTCACGACTTCGAATCCGTCCCGCTTAGATGCGGGATGTCGAATCATTGGTCCAGGCGTCGCTCCCAAGTTCCTTTGTGATCTACTGTCGAAGCACGAGGAAAACTCATCTGAAGCTAATCAGTTAAGAATTATGAAGGTGACTTGAATAATGAGGCTAATCATGGATTACGGACCTCGGACTTCTTGATTGATTTCGACGTTTAGATATTTGCTTTATATTGATATTTATTTGGGATTTGTTTGATTTTGATTTGTGTTTTTATTTTTTATGCACATTATTTTATGCGATAGTTTATTTAATTCTTATTTAAATCGTCTCATGCATAAAGTTATGAGCAAGACACGTCATTGTGGTGGGCCGGTGGATCAGCCATACCATGCTAAAACGAGATACTTCATAAATCTCATAATAAAACATGAACATTAACTGACCAGCAATAGAGAGGCCGGCCCATGTGTTGTTATCAAGCAGCCCGTCTAGAAATACTAGATGCACCTATACTCACCAGTTCAGAAAATCTATTGAGCAAGATATAAGGCTAAATGGTTTACGTGAAACCGGGGTGAAAGGAACAAAAGAATCCTACTTATTCTTGATCTCACATAGCCAACAAGTCCTTGAGGCTATAGCTATCTGGCTCTTATCTTGAGTCGGTATGATTGAAGCTAATGTTGCTATTAAAACACGATTCAAAGATCACTATTTGGCACGACCGTTGTTATCCGATGCGAATATGATGCGTAAATTGATTGAAAGTTAAAAGTGCGCACCACCAAAGAAAACGATTTTTCCCTCGATCCTCACGTCTGCATTGTTGAGGAAGTTGATCACTGGCCTTCAAGTGTCTAAGAGACCTTGAATTTTAGCGAATCCAGGAGGCATATGGTCAGATCCTTATTGGATGACAGGTATTTCATGGTTCAATTGATGCTCGACCGGCATTGCATGTTTGTTGTCTTCTCGAAACCAAGCATTTGCTAGGTTATTGGCCCAAATCATCGATTCTGTTTCCAGATTTCCCACTTAAGTATACGTGTTGATAATCTTTGGTGAATTCACTGCGTTTAATGTATTGTATGACCATGGGGTAAGGGTTGAACATCCGTGGCACATGTCCATACAAGAATGGATGGCTGAATCATTCATTAAGCAATTCAATGGATTGCTCGACCATTTCTGAGGTGCGATCCGGCTTGGGGACATGCGGTCTTACGTCTTCTTTGAGGAGCTCTGCATTCGGCCATCTAGTGAGCATAGATATTCACCATCCCAATTGCTAACGGTCATGAGCCGTCTCCCATATTAAGACATTTGGGTGTTGATCATGTACCATTGCTTGAAGCCCAAAATGGGACCTCGAGGAGGATGGGAATATATGTTGGTTTGATTCTCCTTATGTCAATATCTTGAGAGCCACAGACTATTTAAGGCCGATATATGCGGATTGCAATTTGATGAATCGGTATATCTGTCTTAGGTGGAGAGGCAACAACTGGTGAAATTTCATGAATCATCCTTCTGATAGCGATCCTCGGACTACAGGAATGTGATTGAGGTCCAAAATTATCACTTACAAAATAGCTAATCAATGTTAGATTCCTTTCTTGACGAGTAACTTGAAATAAATGCATCTGACATAATGCACGATGCGAATAGATGTCCAGGACAGACTTCGAGTTCTTCTGAGTGCTCACGTAATAGCGTGGCGACAC
This sequence comes from Boechera stricta, assembly GCA_018361395.1. Classification (NCBI taxonomy): domain Eukaryota; kingdom Viridiplantae; phylum Streptophyta; class Magnoliopsida; order Brassicales; family Brassicaceae; genus Boechera; species Boechera stricta. The sequence continues at coordinate 1,786,254 of CM031539.1, read as the reverse complement.
AGGTTCGAATAAGAATCCCGGAAACAAGAGGAGTTACGGTTGGCAGGATTCTGAAATAACAGACATAGCGGTGAGATTCCTCAGTGAACGTCTGAAGAGGTTTGGGGCCTTGAATCTCAAAGGTTCAGAAGGGATCAATAATAATGAAATCTCACTCGATTATAGTGCGGAACTGATGGAGCAGAGAAAAAGATGTCGACATAGATCGATCTTTGCATACAGGTAGCACTTGAGGTTCGCTTGCGGATCTAGAACCGTCATAATTGAGTGCACTAAGTAGATGGAGGCGGCTAAAATGGGAAGAAGCCATAAGCGTAGTTAAGCGATGCAAGAAAGGAATGTGTTTGGTCGATCATAAGGAGACGCTTAAACGATGGGGCCACAAATGGGTCTTTGTGCGTAAAAAGAAGCTTCGGTGAAGTAAGATCTGAAGCCACGGCTTGTAACGAGTTCTCACGAGACCGGAATCGATTATGAAGAGGCTTATACTCTGTGGTGGATCTGCTACTTTCGATTCCTCATAAGTGCAGCCATAAAAGAAATTTAGATTTGCGGTTAATGGATGTTGTAACACTTTATCTCTATGACTTTGAATGAAAATCTATGAGATTACGAGATGGCGTCGAGCTTAAAGATATGCGTCTCGAGATAACCTTGCATTATGAACAATCATATATGGTGAAAGCAAGCGGGCGTATATGGTATAAGGTTAAGTGAATATCTCATCGAGAGAAGGCTAAACGATCCGTCGGTCCATGCGTCTTTATCGAAAATACAACAAAGGATTTGTGATCATAGCGATTATCGTGGATGATTTAAACATCCCGGAACATCTGGTAAAATCGCCCGAATAGTAGAATCTTAAAGCGAATTTGAAATGAAAGACACAAGCTGGCCAAATTACGTTTGAAATTTCTGACTTGAGTACATCAAAGATGGAATCGCATGCGTCAATCGTACATTGAAAAAGGTACTCGAGAGATTCATATGGACCGGGCCACCCATTGACCGCGATGTTGTGAGGCCTCAGTTGAATGATGATCCATTCGGTCCAGAAGGGCGATGAAGAAGTTCTCGGTCTGAAATGCCATACCTCGGTGCCATAGGGCATTAATGTACTTGGTAGTCACTTAGAGACATCTTTTCTTGAAGTGAGTCTCTTTCACTTTTGGCTTAATGGCAAAAGCCTTTGGGCAGGTATTAAAACGATCACTACTGAGGAATAGGGCTTAGGATTGTTTCTGTTACAACTTGAGGATGAAATTTAGTTGGTTTTTCGTCTCTATCGGATCGCTTTGCGGTCTCGGGGGTTATGTTTTCTGCGTGGAGCATGTGGAGATCATGAAGCGAGACGATATGCTTGCAAGCGGAAATGCAGATTTGAGGCAGTAGAGTGTTTGCAGTTTGCGGTTATGGCTTGCGTCCGATCAGTGTGGTATGAGCGAAGATAAGAGCCAAGCGGTTATGTTTGAAAACAGGCGAACTGCATTCTTCATTCGAGACGGTTATATCAAGGGATCGGACGAAGCATATTACGAGAATGCTTCGTTCATGAATTACGAAGGATGAGTCGAATTGAGGTCAGTGAGGTCGGCCGATTTATTCGAATCATTCTTGTCAGGAAGCTCATTTGCTCAGTTGGGATGCGTGAAAAAGATATGATCTTCAATCGGGGAGTAATGTGTTATCTTCTTTTCCCATGGTTTTTTGAGGTTTTTCGGTAAGGTTTTAATGAGCGGCGTTAAACATAGAGATGGGTTGAGTATCGAACGTTATTTAAATCAGTGTTATAAACATCTTTGCTTAGATTATGCTTAAATTAAGTTTTATCTTTCACTTGTCAAAGGCTAATATATATATATATTCTCTATAAACTTATTACATTAATAATGTCTTCAAAATTTTCTCTGTTAATTAGCATTTTCTATAGAATTTCGATTTTTTGAATTTAGAGATTTTGCTACTCTGAGTAAATCTTTTACTGTTTCGATTATTTATCTCCTAGTAAATCTCTCAGCTCACTCTGTCTCGGCGATGGAGCGTAACTCGTCGGACGAAGAAGAGGACCACCGGAATTTGATCCCACAGAACGACACTAGAGACAACGATCTCAACTTCCGTCGGGAAAATGAGCTTCAGTCCGTCAGGGCCATAAATAGGGCTAACGGCGGTGGCAGGAGTCCGCGATCGGCGTTCCAGATCGAGGAAATCGTGTCGCGAGCTCGGAACCGTTGGAAAATCTCACTCAACAAGCGTTACGTCGTTGGTGCCGTCTCTGTAATTCTATTCATCGGTTTTTTGTTCTTATTTACTGATACTCGTAGATTCTTCTCGGTGGATCTCTCGAGCTTTAAGCTTGATCCACTATCGAGTCGGGTCAAGGAATCTGAGCTACAAGCTCTGTATCTTCTGAGGCAGCAACAACTAGCGCTTGTCTCATTGTTGAACCGTACGTTTTTAGATCAATCATCGAATTTCAATTCTACGAATGCAATTGGTTCTTCTGTGCTAATAGATAATGTGAAAGCTGCTCTAGTGAAGCAGATTTCAGTGAATAAGGAAGTCGAAGAGGTGCTTCTATCACCACACAGGACTGGGAACTACTCTATCACTGGTTCTGGTTTAGATAGTATCAGTGGTGCTTACTATGATGATAGATGTAGAAAGGTAGATCAGAAGTTGTTGGATCGGAAAACGATCGAATGGAAACCTCGACCAGACAAATTCCTTTTTGCTATCTGTCTCTCAGGTCAAATGAGCAACCACTTGATTTGTTTAGAGAAACATATGTTCTTTGCTGCTCTGCTAGATCGAGTTCTGGTGATCCCAAGCCCTAAGTTTGATTACCAGTATGATAGAGTGATAGATATAGATCGGATTAACACGTGCTTGGGAAGAACTGTTGTCATTTTTTTTGATCAGTTCAAGGAGATTGATAAGAAGAACAATGCTCACATTGACAGGTTCATCTGTTACTTCTCATCACCACAGCCTTGTTATGTGGATGAGGAGCATATCAAGAAGCTGAAGGGAGTGGGGATTTCCATTGGTGGGAAGCTTGAGGCTCCGTGGAGTGAAGATATAAAGAAGCCAACTAAGAGAACTTCTCAAGAGGTAGTGGAAAAGTTTAAGTCTGATGATGGTGTGATCGCCATAGGGGATGTCTTCTACGCGGATATGGACCAAGATTTGGTGATGCAGCCTGGTGGACCCATCAAGCACAAATGCAAAACACTGATTGAACCCAGTAGACTCATTTTGGTGACGGCACAACGATTCATCCAGACATTCTTAGGAAAGAATTTCATCTCGCTTCATCTCCGTAGACATGGGTTCCTGAAGTTCTGGTGAGTTTTTTTGTTGCATCTCTCTCTTTTTTTGGATACAAAACCTTGTCATTGTTGCCATTATGTATCTTGATAGTGTAGCCCACATTCAATTGATTGGGATATCAGAACTTCTTTCCATTCTGGTTTGTTAATTAGTATATATCTCCATCCAGCAGTTTGACATTTGCTTTACTTACGCACTTCGATGTAGCAATTAAATACTGTGCTGACCTTGATGATCGATATAGGGACTAGGTTTGGATTTTGACAAAACTGTGTCTTATTTATAGCTGGCTCTGTCTAATGAAATGATTTCTGGCCAGCAATGCAAAATCGCCAAGTTGCTTTTATCCCATACCACAAGCTGCAGACTGCATCAGTCGGATGGTGGAAAGGGCCAATGCTCCAGTCATCTACCTTTCAACAGATGCTGCAGAAAGCGAAACTGGTCTACTTCAGTCACTAGTAGTCGTTGATGGAAAAGTCGTTCCCCTAGTCAAACGTCCACCTCGCAACTCTGCAGAAAAGTGGGACTCGTTGTTGTATAGACATGGTATAGAAGATGACTCTCAGGTAACGAAGTTATTGATTGTTTATGGGCCAAAGACTTTGTTCTCTACTTGAACCGTATCTCCAATGTCCTACTGAACAGAAATCAATTCTAATAGACTATGATCCAGTGACAGTCTTTGTTCTGAGAAAATTCCTTAGAGACTCTTTGTCCCCGTCTTCTTTGACGAGACATTCACTTGCTTATGGTTATGTTTTTGGAATGTGTAGGTTGATGCTATGTTGGATAAGACAATATGTGCAATGTCCAGTGTATTCATCGGAGCATCGGGTTCTACTTTTACAGAAGATATCTTGCGGCTAAGAAAAGACTGGGGAACTTCATCTATGTGCGATGAGTATCTCTGTCGAGTCGAAGAACCAAACTTCATAGCTGAAAATAAATAAAAAAGTAAACACATAAACTTTCATATTGTCTCTGTTTCCACGGTTCTTCTTCTTTACCTGTATTATAGTAGGCTCCTTTAATGTCAAATTCGTTTGATTCTTTTCCGACGATTTTGTGATTGTGTCGGTGGAATAGAGTTTTTTCTCTTGATTGCTTTTGAAACATGTAATTGTCGGTGGAACGTTTACTAAATTCGTAATAATTGAAAACAAGGGGGTAAGATTTGATTACACAGGAAATAAAAGGGATTGCAGCATGCAGGTTGAAATTGATAATATAACAAGTAAAGGGGCGATTTTAGAAATTAACCTAAACCTGGGGATATGTTTAAAAGTTATTACCCATATTTTTCATTCCCTCTCTTTTTCAAGAAATATGTAATTCATCTTTCTTTCTCTCTCTTCAGAGTAAAGCGATCGAAGCAAAATACAGTTTAGAGAGAGTTAAGAATGGAGCACGATAATGAAGACGAGATGCATATTCCTGTAGACGAAGAAGACATTGCAATTCTCAAAACCTATGTACGTAATTTCTTCATCCCTACGCCATCGTAGTTCTTGGACCACTTCGTTACCTCTACGGCGCTACACATAGAAGTTTAAGAAATTTGATATTTTTGATTCTTACTTCGAATCATGTTTATGGATGAATGATTCTGTTATTTGTTTACTCTGTTCTTGCTTGGTCCGTTCTTCTCGTCATCATCTAATAACGTGGAGTGGGCTGAGAGTCTGAGAGAGTTGGCTACATGGGGTTTCTCGGGATTGAAAAACTATAAAATGTTCAATGCACATTTTGGGATTCAGATATATTATCACTTCTTCTTTTATTTCAAGAAAGAAACAAACCCAAGATTGATACAATGTATATTTCTCTCGAACTCTTATGTTCTTGAGTTACCCAAGTAGGAACTGTAACTTTTTCTTATTGTTGATATTGTTCTTTTTTATATTCAATTTAACTCCAGGCTTAGGACCTTATGATGCTGCTATAAGGAAACTGGGGAAAGAGATAAAAGAAAGGGCCAAGAAGATCAACGATATATGCGGTTCGCTTTCTTTTCTTTTTTTGGTTTCTGAAAAAGAACGCGTTGTTGGCTTCCCTGAATCATTTTAATCTTGTTTAAAAGTATGAATAATCTCTTATTTTAATGGTTGATCAGGGATCGAAGAATCTGACATGGGTTTAGCTCCACGAAGCCAGTGGGATCTTATCGCTGGTGAAGAAATGATGGCTGAAGAACAGAATCTGGGGGTATCTGATATTTCTCAATCAGAGTCTTCCAAATTCCTATGTAATGGATGTACAAGGTTCTTGATACTTTTTTCGTCATTTAGGTTTTTACATGCACCGATGCACGGCGATACTCAATCCAAACTCTGAAGATGCTAGATATGTCATCCAGTCAGAAGACTCGAAGGTACTATTCATTTATAACTCCATGTTTTTATTAGCCTTCTTCAAGCTTGTTCTCATTGTAGCCTGTCTGAAAATCCAATGGATTTTGAAGATGTTGTTTTATTGGAATTGCAGGGGTACGTTGGTTCTCTGAGCAGCAGTCTCCCTCCAACCGACATAGAAGAAGGCATGCGTGTGGGGTTAGTTCTTTGTTTCCTGTACAGACGAACTTTCACATTCTAGTTCGTAAACATCCAAAGTTAATTACTGGTGAGTCTTTGGCAAAATACCGAACTGAACGACCGAACCGAAAAGAGAGGGACGAGAACCTAACCAAACCGAACCTACAAAAGAACCGAATGGATCTTAAATTTTAGAACCGGAAGAACCGGAACCGAACCGAAATGTTTGGGTATCTGAAAAAAAATCCAAAAATATCCAAAAATACTCAAAATATTTTGGTTCTTCCTGTACTCGAAAATAACCGAACCGAATACCCAAAAAATATCCGAAAATATCCCAACCATACCCGAAAAATACAAAAAATACCTGCAATATTTTGTTTCTTCGGGTACCTGAAAATAGCCGAAAAAGTTCGGTTCCAATATGGATCCTAAATTCCGGAACCGAACCGAATACCCGAATGCCGATGACTTAACATGTCGATTACAGAGTCAATCTGAAGTTTCAAATAGTGTTGCCACTGCCTCCAAGAATTGATTACAGAATCAAAATGTAACCATGGAAGATACACCAGATGTGACATATAATGATTTGGGTGGATGCAAAGAGCAGATCAAACAGATCCGAGAAGTGAGCAAGTTCAGTGTTTTCTTTTCTGCTGAAGCATTTATTCTCTGCATCTTACCGGCGTTGTCTTCAGGTTGTTGAGTGGCCAATGCTTCACCCTGAGAAGTTTGTAAAGCTCGGGCTGGATCCTCCTAGGGGTGTGCTCTGTTATGGTCCTCCTGGAACCATTGGAGGTGCAAGGGTTGGCGTTGGTCCCTTTGAAGACGGCGTGATCCAACGAACTATGCTGGAGATTGTGAAACCAACTAGATGGCTTTGATCCGCAAGGGAATATCAAAGTTTCAGATTTATTTTGGTGATTAAAAGGAGAAGAATAATCTGAATTAATCTTTTAATCAAGGATTTGCGATTTTAGGTGGTTTCTAAAAGTTCAAGGGGAGGAATTTGAAATTTTAGGATTTGGATTTAAGGGCTAGGATTGATTTAATCCAATGGATGAGATTAATCAGTCATTGGATCAAATCAATCCTAAATGTCCTAATTCTTATTTCCTATTGGTTGAAATTTTTTAAGAAAACCCTAATCTCCTCTTAAGAGAAATCTACTTAGCCTCTCTTTTCCCTCATAAGAAATCTCCAACGAAAGTTCTAAGTGCCCATTGTTGTGTTTTCTTGAGAGCTTTCATATGAATGAGGTTAGAGACAGACTCGACATATCATCGAAGAAAGGAGATTCGACCGACTAGATCATGAGAAAAGGTAATAAAACTTTCTGGAAACTTACCTAAGATGCTACAGTTTAATGATTTGGATTAGTCTTAATATTCTAAGAGTTATTCATGTTCTCGTGAGGTCTTTGGAATCTGTAGCAAATCTGGACCAGTGGACATTCAAATAGTGATTGGAAGTTTATCTGTTATCGGATTGATCTGAAACTTGGTGGGTAGCTTCATAACATCCAGGAGTATAGATTCAACGGTGGAGATTGGAAATTGACGGTTAGATCTCGATTTGAGACTGATTATTTATGTCAGAGATACCAATGCAGATCGAGATCTAACCGTCCATTTCCAATCTCCACCGTTGAATCTCGACTCCTGGATGTTATGAAGCTACCCACCAAGTTTCAGATCGATCTGATAATAGATAAACTTCTGATCACTATTTGAACAGATCTCACGAGAACATGAATAACTCTTAGAATATTAACCCAAATCCAAATCCTCAAATTGTAGCATCTAGATCTATGTCTTAGGTAAATCTCCAGAAAATTTCATTACCTTTTCTCATGATATGGTCGGTCGAATCTTCTTTCTTCCACGACATGTCGAGTCTGTCTCTAAACCCTTCATATGAAAGTTTGATTTTTTCTCAACTCAAAGTTTCTCTCCTTCTCCCTTACTCATCGTCGCCGCACACACCAAGGAGAAAAGCTGGTCGAGTTTGGCAAGCAGGTTTTTCTTCTTCTGATTCACATCAATCTGAGTTTTGCAAATGCAGCCATTGCCTAGTTCCTAATCCTGATTTTACAGGCCTAACTCACTAGATCCAGCTTTGCTGTGTCCTGGACGGTTAGACCGTAGGGTTGAGTTTGGTCTTCCAGACATACAAGGTAGTATACATATATTCAAATCCATACAAGATCAATGAACTGTGATAAGCATATCCGTTACGAGCTGCTTGCTCACCTTTGTCCAAATACTTCAGGCACGCATCTTTCTTCTTTTCACTCTCCATTTTAAGTTCTAGAGAAAACATTGCTGTAACTAAACTTAATGGATATTAAAGTCTCAGGAGCTGATATCAGAATCGTATGCACAGAAGCTGGCATGTTTGCTATTCGAGCACGAAGAAAGAAAGTTACTGAGAAAGATTTTCTAGATGCAGTAACCAAAGTGGTGAAGAGTTATCACAAGTTCAGTGCAGCACCTACATATATGGTCTACAATTGATCTCAACAGCAGATTAGGTGAAATTTCTGCTGTCACCAGAAAACAACATTACAGTACAGACTATAGATCATATGAATGCTCTAGTTTTTGTTGTTTACATTTCGATCCCTCTTTATGTAAATTTTGAGTTAGGGAAAAATTAAGACAGTGTATTAGACGGTATGAGCTGCACGGATCATCTTTGAGTCAATTTGTTTGAGCTTGATAACTGATTCTAAATGCCTTGACACTGAATGAACCTCTACGAGCCTAGCTACCAAATGAAAAACAACATAGTTATGTTAGTGGATCAGAGATAGTTCTGGTAGTATATGGAGATGGAAGAGAAACCCAAAAAGTGGTATAGACAAAAGACCTGGCGATTTCTGCACGCCTCCTGGTTTGTTCAGCGATCCAAGAAGCGCGGGAATGACGTCCACTGAGTTCTTCTGCAGAATGACTTCCCTGATAGATGTTAAAATTGGCCGTTCCATCATCTTTCCCATAATCTTTCTTATAAGTAAAAGCTGTCTGCAAGACAAAACCAAAAGTATCATCTTCAAATATGCAGAGTATAAGTCTGAGAGTGAGTAACAAGCAGAGGACAAGAGTCACAAGACACGACCAACCTTACGGTCCAATACGAGATTCCAAGCTTCTCCACTCAATGCGTAGTGAAAGACAAACTTTATAATATCTAGAGGTATGTAAAATATCAGACTGTATAACCATATAACACCTGCCCATCCCCATCCAATGCCGGTTATGTTAGCAAAGCTGATATTGGCATAGACAGCAATTAATGTAGCTGCCTGTGTACATGAAATGAACAAGTCAAAATCAAGACCTATGTATGCTATATAGTATATATGATGGCAAATGGGAAGGAGAATTCTTACAAGTTGAGCAAGAATGAAGGCGAAAATCAGGAGAGTCCCGGGACGTTCAAAAAATGACCAGCCTCGACTACGTGTTACAAATATGAGTGCCTGACTGATGATGCTCACTTGGAGATACACAGCGGATGAGACTTGTTCATTGTTGTTGGCAATTGATTCTACATGGAAGTGTTTCTGCAGCCATTAAAGATCCAGAGATGGTCACTGGTATGCATTCTTCTCAGTAAGCAAAATCTAACTTACTTTGAGCAATGGGAGGATACCTCGAAGAAGGTTGTAAAGACAATGATCCAGTAGAACAGGACGGTGACCAATGCTAGGTATGTTCCAATGACAATTCCAGTCGCAAATATTTGGTTGAGCTTCCAACTCTCGGGTGTAGGAGACGGCGTAACTCGATCTTTAGAAATAGTCATGATGGTCCCTGATGCGTTGAAGATAAACAAGAGCACTTGAAAGTGTTAAGAATTAGTGTCTTTTTTACATCAACATGAAGCTATTGAGAGGATTAAAAGATTACCGTCATTGAGTATTGCGATTATCAGAACCATGAAAGGTGGGAAGTCGTATTCCCATATCAACGCTAAAAGTGTAAAACCAAGCTGCATGAAACAACGATAAGAAGAGAAATTTCAAGTAGATGTAACTTAACTAACATGAGTTGAATCATGTCTCATGAAGCTCCTTACCACTATACGTATGGTGATCGAGACTGCATATACCTGCAGATTCGTACTGATTAGTTGGTAATTCAGAGAAAAACATAAGCAATTTGAGAATTTCATCAAACTACTTGAAATCCATGTCCTATATTATATGAATTTGCTTATCTTTAGGCTTTAGCTATCAGGAATCAGATGATAGTTGTGTAACCATAACTTTAGTACTTAACTGTATAGTTCTTCATCCGCTGGAAAATGGCTCTGCTGGTCAAGACAGCACTGATAATTACACTTAACCCAGGCTCAGTTAGTACTATGTCAGCAGAACTTCTTGCAGCATCTGTTGCATCCGCGACAGCTATTCCGATGTCAGCTTTTTTGAGAGCAGGAGCATCATTCACACCATCTCCAGTCATTCCAACCACATGCTTCATTTCTTGTAAAATCTTTACAATCTCATACTTGTGTTCTGTAACATGAGAGACAAAACGATTGGGATCAGAAATGAGAGCAAATCTGAAACTTTGTAGATATTAGAATTGTGTTGTGATTATGACCAGGGAATACTCCAGCAAATCCATCTGCCATTTCAATTAGCTCATCCACTGGAATGGCTTCATGCTCATCGCTGTTGTGGCCTAACAAAGAGGAAGAAGGATACATGTTGGTTCCCATTCCAAGACGTCTGCCTGTCTCCTTTGCAATCGCCAATTGATCACCTACATTTGTTTCCAACTTATCATCAGCTTTTCATTCATTTTCTCGGAGTTTTACTGTTTGCACATACATAAGGGTGTGTGTGTTTCTCTGGGACCAAGCCTATCAAGCTTAAAGGTAGGTATTCTTGAAAGAACCTAGATCCATCTCTTAAGGTTAAGACTTACCGGTGATCATCTTAACGCACACTCCAAGGCTAAGAGCTCTAAGGATGGTTTCAGCGCTGTCATGCCTTGGAGGATCAAACAGTGGCAACAGACCACAGAACCTCCATGGTCCTCCAGGACTATTGCTTCTTTTCTCTGGAATTTCCTATAACCAATAGTTAAAATGATGCAATGAATTGGAGTAACTAATGTCGTTATAAGGTTCTTCGTCAAAAGTACACTTACGATAAAACCAGATCAAGAGAGAAAGGGAGAGGACAATGATGTTACCTGATAAGCAACCGCAAGAGACCTCAAGCCTTTTTCTGCAAATCTATCAATGATGGCATAAACTCTTTGCGCAATTTCATTTTTCTCTTGACACAAGCTTAGAACCTATAATATAGTACAGTTGGATCAGTGATGGTATTTCTTTCGTGGGGGACAGAACAAAAGAATTTTAATTCTTTTTTTACATCTGGAGTCAGTTTGGTTGTGCCAAGAATAGGGTAATACTTTGCTACCTGTTCAGGAGCTCCTTTGGTAGCGCGATACCATCTTCCGTCAGAATCAATATATGTTATTGCCGTACGCTTTTCCACGGGATTGAATGGCAAGAAATGAATTTCTCTAATGTTTGCACGTGCCTACAGATAAACAACCTTTGTATGAGAATAATTTCTAAGAAGGTGACAATAGTCTTATAATACAGAGTTCATTTAAGAGAAATATCTCTACCTCTCTAGGATCAGCAAGCATGCTAACAATGGCTGCATCTATAGCATCCTGATTTTCTAGTCGTGAAGCTCGGCCTGCAAGCAACAAAATTGTGTCCTTGTCCATGTAGTCGGCGAAAACCTGTGCATGGATTTGCACATCATTTAAGCAACTAGATAGAGAACACAGAGAACAAGGCGAGGAACATGGAGGCAACTGTTCTAATCCGTATTCTTTGAACTTGAAATGCAAGTCATATGAGAAGTATTGGTACCTCAATAAGATTTGTATCAACCGTCAGACTGTTCAAGGTAAGGGTTCCGGTTTTATCACAGCAGAGTACATCCATCCCAGCCATTTCCTCTATTGCCGTCATCCTTTTCGTAATAGCACCCTTTTAGAATAAGAAGAAACAGATTATTGCTAGCAATCTGTTTTAAACAATAACAAATAAAGGATTTCCTTTTGCATTCCACATCTTAAAAGTAGAATTTGTCTCGATTCACTCTATATGACCCCAAGATTTGTACCTGTTGAGAAAGTCGATGAGATCCAATGGCAAGTGTGACAGATAGTACAGTGGGCATGGCAATGGGTATCCCTCCAATCAGTAGTACAAGAAGGTTATTGATCCCAATTCTGTAGGAACGATGTTGTATAGGGAACATGACAATGATTTCAAGAACCATTCCAACGGCAATAGAGCAAATGCAGAAATTTCCAATTGCTGTAAGAACCTAGAAGAATACATATCAAAGAAAAATGTTACATTCTTGCAAGCTGCAGACTGTATTTCACAACTTTTCGAATATATTTGGTTTCTCCAGATTCAAAGTTCACTAATCAGGTTCTATCCAACCAAAAGGGAAAGAAGGAAAACCTGCTGAAAATGTCCAGTTACATCTGTGCTGTCCACCAAGCGTGCTGTTTTTCCAAAGAAGGTGCTTCCTCCGGTTGCTATCACAACAGCTTCTATTTCACCTTGTTTACAAGTAGAACCAGAAAAGACTTGTTCTCCCTTCTTCTTGGTCACAGGTAGCGATTCTCCAGTCAGCACCGACTGCGGGAATAAATGTTTAACTATCCTGTCAGAGAAAGTCTTTACATAGTACACTAAAAGAAAAGAGATGCATATAAGTTCTAGATATCCTGGACGTGCCTGATCAATCTTCAAGGGGTCTCCTTCAAGAAGGCGAGCATCTGCAGGAATGATATCCCCAAGCTTTATGCTAATTATATCACCAGGTACCAAGATAGACGCATCTTGCTCTTGCCATTGTCCATCTCTAAGAACCTATAAGAGGGGATCTATATCAGATTAAAGGTGATATGGAAACGATAGTGCAACTAGCTTTGGCGTTTCGGCGCATTGGAGTCAAAATCCATATAAGGTGAAGAACCATACTCTTGTTTTTAGAGCCAAGCGAGCCATAAGAGCTGCAGCAGCATTCCCAGCATTGTTTTCTTCAAAGAAGCTGATTGTTGCATTGATCAGTAAAAGGCAAACAATTCCAACGAAGTCTTCCCAGTCAGGACCCAGGCTCTGTAATACCATTTTCACTATGAGTTTCAAGTTGTATCTTCACAGAGTAAAGGAAGAAAAACAATTTCATAAACACTAATAAAACTTCTGATTTTCTTACTTCACTATTAGCGAGGGCGATGGCTATCAGTGCTGCAGCTTCCATAACCCATGACAATGGATTCCACATAAAACCTAGGAATTTCAGAAATTTGTTCTCCTGCATCATTGTTTTAAACAGCATTAGCACAGCACTCACATATTATCCAAGAGTCAATGTCAAAAACCACAACTTTACATAAATAACAAGATGTCCTAAGTATAATTCATGACATTATGCATCAAAGAGAAGAAACCGCCAGTGTAAAACTAAGGGAAAAAGAAATTAAAAGTGTTCATAATGAATAAGATGTCAGAACTCATAAGTTTCTCTCTTGTCCTTGGAAAGAATGCAATAGAGAGAGAGACACTTTGAAGAGAAGCTGTTTATTACCTGTTTCTCTTCAAGTCTGTTAGGACCAAATAGCTTCAATCTTTCTTCAGCATCTCCAGATAGAAGCCCCTGAGGCGATGTTCTTAGGTATTCAAAAACCTCCTCCAGTGGCAATATACCCTGTCTCAACCCTCAAGCGTCAAAACCATTTTGCCACAAAAGAACCCAAAAATTTGAATAGAAATAAAGGAACGACGAATCAATGTACCAAGTCAATTCCTTTTCTATCGAAAGTATGACGATCCAGCAATGGTTTGTCTAAATTCTCGGCCATGCTTAAAGCCTCAAATGTCACCGTAAAGCTTCAAAATTTACGGTTCTAGATTTCGATCCACACCATGGAACTACTGAACAAGAAGCAAAAACGAGAAATTCTTCGATGAACATAAGATTATTCAAGTAAAATTTGGAAATCATCAAAACATGGTGTGAGTTACACACGAACTCAACCACTAGGTTTACGACCAATGGTGCATCATTCTGATCGAAGGACTTACCAGGATCCTATATATGATCGTCTCGGAGGAGAAGAAAACTCCAGGAACAGAAGTGAAACAGGAATCCTTAAAAAGGGTCCGCGGATATTGAACTTGAAACCACCATTCCATGGCTGACCAGTTGATAAACCTTGGGGAAGAGTAGATTCTCGTGCAAGTCAGCAATTGGTACTGCCATTAGTGGAAGTATCAGAGTTTGCGAACAGTAGATGCGAAAGACGAAGAGGAAGCAGAAAGAAAGAAGTGTGGTTGAGCTCACTACTACACCTAACGGTATATTTGAATATTAAAAAAAATCATCTTCTTTTCTTATTATAATGATTTTGTTTATGTTTTCTTCATTATCCTATATCATATGATATGATTTAAGATCTCTACATTTTAATTTTAACCAATTGAATTACGCCCTAAGTAATATTTATCTTTTTAGGTTTAGCTAAGATGTTCCTTTGCAAAACGTTTACAATATGAAAATCCTGCTCAAATTATTTACTTTTAAATGACAGATATAAGGTCACCAAAGATAGATTTGCTTTATGTAATAAAAGTAAATGTACTAAACATAACTTGTCTGTAACTTACATCATCCAGTTTGACTATTTGCAAGTAGAAAATCAAAACTATAAAGTAGCAACAAGACATCTTGAAGAATATTATAATTAATAAAATACTGTAGTCAAGCAAAATAAATAGTAGGAAGATTTGGCCTTCTCTCATGTCTCCTACTCGTTCTTTTGGGCACTATCAACTGCTGAGTGTCGCTTCCACTTGCCAAATTTCATTAGAAAACAAATCCTGCCATAACAAAACACAGACATCAAATTAACAAAGGATTAACCATGGTATAAGTAATAAGAAACTTGATCAAAGGGTTAAAAAAAAATGAAGGTATTGACTATTTGCCTTGGTCAACGATGGTATTGACAAGATCAGAAGAAGTTTGCTTCTCTCTGGGTGACTATGGCCTGACTTTTTCCGCTTGGTCAACTCTGTATTGGCAAGAAGTTTTCTATTTCTCTTCTTCTGGTAGATAAGGAAATGAGATCCAAAGCCAAAGGTCTTGTGAGGCCATTAACCACAAAACCTGTACAACCTCTGAGTTCTCAGATGCTTCTCTTGCTCCTTCTCTGTGTGCTTGTCCTCCCTGCCCCCCTTACACTTTCAGAAGCTGTCTGTAACCTGCAAGATCGAGAATCTCTCCTGTGGTTTTCCGGCAATGTTTCTCTTCTGTTTCTCCTTTGAATTGGAATTTTTCCACTGATTGTTGCTCCTGGGAGGGAATTACCTGCGATGATTCATCAGATAATCACGTCACTGCGATTTCCTTGCCATTTAGAGGACTCTCTGGGAATCTCACTTCGTCTGTTCAGAACCTTCACCGTCTCTCTCGTCTCGATCTTTCTTATAACCATCTCTCCGGTCCTCTCCCACAAGGTTTTTTCTCGACGCTTGATCAGCTCATGGTTCTTAATCTTAGTTACAATAGCTTTAATGGTGAGTTGCCACTTGAACAAGCATTTGGAAATGGAAGCAACAGATTCTTCTCAATACAGACACTTGATCTGTCGAGCAATCTTCTGCAAGGCGAAGTCCTCCGTAGTTCTGTTTACCTCCAGGGCGCTACCAATTTGATCAGTTTCAATGTTAGCAACAACAGCTTCACAGGTCCAATCCCTTCGTTCATGTGCACGAGTTCACCGCAGCTCAGCAAACTGGATTTCTCCTATAATGATTTTAACGGCCATATCTCCCAAGGATTAGGCAGATGCTTGAGGCTAACAGTTCTACGAGCAGGATTAAACAATCTCTCTGGTGAAATCCCAAGTGAAATTTACAATATTTTGAGCTCGAGCAACTCTTTCTGCCAGTCAATCGTCTTTCTGGAAAGATCGACGATCATATCACCCTGCTCAGGAAACTTACCACGCTTGACCTTTACTTCAATCACCTGGAAGGAGAAATACCAGTCGGTATAGGCAACCTCTCCAGCCTGCGCAGCCTCCAACTCCATATAAATAACCTCACTGGTTCGATCCCGCTTTCTCTTGCAAATTGCACCAACCTCGTCAAGTTAAATTTGAGGGTCAATCAACTGGGAGGAAGCTTAACAGAGCTCGATTTTTCACAGTTTCAGAGCCTTCGCGTTCTAGATCTTGGAAACAATAACTTCACTGGTGATTTCCCTGATAAGGTTTTCTCCTGCAAATCGCTCACAGCAATCAGATTTACAGGCAATAAGCAGGACAGATATCTCCTCAAGTACTGAAACTTGAGTCCCTGTCGTTCATGACTTTTTCAGACAATAAACTGACGAACATTACAGGCGCTCTCAGCATTCTACAGGGATGCAGGAAGTTGTCCACTCTAATCATGGCAAAGAATTTTTACGAAGAAACAGTTCCAATCAACGATGACTTTCTTGCCCCAGATGGATTCCCCAAACTCCGAATATTTGGCGTAGGTGGATGTAGATTGAAAGGTAAAATACCAGCTTGGCTGATCAATCTCAAGAGGGTAGAAGTTATGGATCTGTCAATGAACCAACTCGTGGGGTCAATTCCCGGTTGGCTAGGAACTCTTCCAGAACTCTTCTACTTGGATCTTTCCGATAACCTTCTTACAGGAGAGCTTCCAAAGGAACTGTTTCAGCTGAGGGCTCTGATGTCCCAAAAGGCATACGATGCAACAGAGCGAAACTATCTAGAGCTGCCGGTTTTTGTCACTCCCAATAATGTCACCACCAATCAGCAAAACAATCAGCTTTCCAGCCTCCCACCTACGATATACATCAGGAAGAATAACTTGACTGGGAGTATACCAGTTGAGGTTGGCCAGTTAAAGGTTCTTCATGTCCTCGAGCTTTCTCATAATTATTTGTCTGGCAGCTTCCCACATGAGTTGTCGAACCTCACCAACTTAGAGAGGCTTGACCTGTCCAACAATTATTTCTCTGGTAGAATTCCTTGGTCGTTAACAAGCCTCCATTTCATGTCTTATTTCAACGTGGCGAACAACACTCTCAACGGGCCAATACCCACAGGAAGTCAGTTTGATGCTTTTGGAAAAGCATATTTTGAAGGAAACCCCTTCTTGTGCGGTGGTGTACTGCTGACTTCCTGCACACCTGTTACAATAGCTTTACCTGCTACAATCAGGGTAAAGGATGAGTTAAGCAACAACACATTTGTTATGGGGATTGCCATTGGATACCTTTTAAGCTTTATTTCGATTTTAGTGGTGAGTGCCTGGTGGGTGTAATGTATCCTCAATGCGTACAAAATGAAAAACAGTTACTATGGGTTTGATGTATCAAATTTCTCTAAGTATATAAACCATAAAGACCAAATCGATTTGAGCATATTAACTTCATGAGTTTCAGGAAGAAAAAAAAAAAAATCCAATGACAAACAGAAATTGAAAGTGCAAAGTACTAGAATCAGATGGCAAAATTTTCAAAAGAAAACAGCGAAGAGAAAAACCTGGAGGAATTGTATCTGGAAATGACAGAAGAAATAGAGACGGCGAGATTCATACGGATAGGTTTCTTCTCGCTGGATACAAATTGAATTTAGGGTTTTCACCAGTCAATTATCGTATTCCCTGAGGAAGAAAGCAGCTACTACTGAGATTCTTGGCTCAAATTTAATATGTTATTTATTTACAGTTTGATACCCCAATTTCCTTTTCTTTGCAATAATTGGACTGATATTCAATATTAAAACATTTGGGTCCCAAACCGAGTAACAAAATTGGCTTCAACTGGTGACCACTTTTAAGGAAAAAAATAAGGAGTAATATTTTGTTCCTCTTTGTTTTTCAAGGAATTGATTTCAATTTTGTTGGAGAAGTAAGGTTGTTTATGTTCAATGTATGTCAACGAGTTTATCTGAGCAAAGAAGTTTCTACGAATATACGTTTTATGGATTTTTCCTCTAAATCCCCATAGATTGTTACATACGTGATCTGTATAAATAGAACTGATCATATTTTATTTCAAGAGAAAGAAAGAAAGATCTTAGTTGCTTATCTGATCTTGGACTCTGTTTTGTTCTTTTGCAAAATAGTTAAACAGTGCTTTACATGTTTTGCAATGTTTCTGAACAATGTGTTGGTTTATGTAATAACTGCAGAGATCATTAGAGACTCAAGTGAATCAGAGTCAACATTCTGTTTTCCACTGTATGACTGAACTGGATTTATTTGCTGACTTCAAGATGATGCATCGAAGTCAATTTCTGCAGAATAACACAAATGTTTCTATGAGAATCAGAAAAAAGTGAAATGAATGTTGGAACTTTCAGAGAAAAGTGTGTGTGGATACAGACCTTTGGAGGAGTTTACTTCTTCTAGAGGAGTTTCTGATGTAATGGATGAGGAAGAGAGGCTAGTTGATCCCCGAGCTTCATTAATCATTGCGACAACTTCTCTCATAGTTGGTCTACTAGCTGGAGAATTGCTGGTGCAGAACAGTGCAATCTTTACGAAAAGAGACATCTCATGAACCGTTCTCTTATCATTTTTATCCAGCCTCGGATCAAACATTTCAGTGGTTGGAACCGTGTTTCGGATTGATCTTCTAAC
Organism: Boechera stricta; assembly: GCA_018361395.1. Classification (NCBI taxonomy): domain Eukaryota; kingdom Viridiplantae; phylum Streptophyta; class Magnoliopsida; order Brassicales; family Brassicaceae; genus Boechera; species Boechera stricta. Next base: position 1,767,655 of record CM031539.1, on the reverse strand, counting down.
CCAATTGACTAGATCCCCTCCTTGCTCCAGTGGTTGAACTGGGGGCTTTCCTGTTATTAGCTCCAAAAGCACTACTCCAAAGCTATAGATATCGCATTTCTCTGTCACCTTCATCGTGTAAGCATATTCTGAAAGAAAGCAAAACATCAATCAGATACGTCAGATAAGCTGAGTGTGGGAGAAAGAAACCTGTGATGTTTTACTCACCTGGAGCGATGTATCCGTAAGAGCCAGCAATCGCTGACATGGACTTTGAGTGAGAGAGATCAATCAACTTAGCGAGGCCAAAATCTCCAACATGAGCCTGGAACAGATCATCAAGAAGAATGTTGTTCGATTTTATGTCGCGGTGAACTATTTGAGGTCTGCAATCATGGTGGAGGTAACACAGACCCTCTGCAGCACCAAGGGCGATTCTATACCGAGCATTCCAATCCGACAAGCAGTTTTTCTCACCTTGCTGTAGTTGTTCGCCGAGGCTTCCATTTGACATGTACTCATACAAGAGAAGATTTGAGTTCTGGTGATAACAGAAACCATATAGCTTCACAATATTCCGGTGCCTTATCTTTCCAAGTGTTGATATCTCAGCTCTGAAGCTATTATCAGAACTAGCTCCTTGGCCGCGAGAGTTTAGCTTCTTTACGGCTATCACCTCGCCATCTGACATTTCAGCTTTGTAGACCGTTCCACACGCTCCTCTCCCTAAAACCACGTCTTCGGAGAAGTTTCTGGTTGCATCCACAAGGCCTTGATATGTGAAACCTTTTTTAGGGAAATAGTAGCTGTCCATGACATTCGGTTTTGTTTGATCCTCAAGAGCAACAAACGCTGGTTCCCGCCGGTTTATTGCCCAACAGATACCAAGAAAAGTGATAAGAAAAACCGAGCCGATTACAAGACAAGTGATTGTCAATATCTTTTGCCTCTGCGAACCGTTCGTTAACCAATGTAGCTTCGAATCAGAATTTGGGGCAAGTGGTAGGCAATGGCTTCTCTGAGAGTTACACAAACCGTGGTTTCCAGCAAAGTTGGATGAATCCATCCGCTGGAACACGGCTGTGTCTGGTACTGTTCCTACCAAGTTATTGTTTGAGATATTGCAGATGAGGAGGCTCATGAGATTCCCAATTGATGCAGGGATCTCACCTGAAAGCTTGTTGTCGTTGAGGTAAAGTATCTCCAACATTTGTAGATTTCCTAAACTGTCTGGAATCGTACCTGAGAGATTATTGTGACTAATGTTGAGGGAGATTTGCAGAGAGGTTAACTTTCCGAGCTCCACTGGAATGTTTCCAGACAAGAGATTGCCTCCTAGTTGTAACTCCATGAGCCGAGTAAGATCTCCTGAGCTATGAGGAATTTCTCCGGTCAATCTATTATCAGACAATCTCAAAATCTCTAAATTCACCAACTGACCAAGCTCTTCTGCTATGTACCCGGAAAACTTGTTGCCACTAAGGTCAAGCCTCTGGATAGTGAAACAACTCCCCAACTCTTTAGGGATGTGACCAGTGAGCTGATTGGAGGAGATGTTTAAGCCAACAATCTTTGTGAGATTCCCAATCTCTGGAGGAATTTCACCAGTAAACTTGTTGTTAGCTAGACGCAGTCTTTCTAAATTCTTCAGCTTTCCCAGGTCTGCAGATATATTCCCTGATAACCAGTTTTGGTGAAGCTCTAATGCAGTAAGGTTCTGAAGATTAAATAATTCAAGGGGTAGGCTTCCTGTTAGCTGGTTATCCCCTAACATTAGCTTTGTCAGTGACTTGCAGGTTTTCAGATCACGAGGGATGTTTCCTGATAACTTGTTTGAACCAAGACTCACAAGTATTAGCTTCTGAAATCTGCACAAGTGGGCAGGAATTGAACCATACAGAGAATTGGCAGACATATCAAGAACAGAAAAATTGCTATAGAAACCGATTAGAGGAGGAATCGTCCCTTCAAGTTGGTTGTCAAAAAGTTGCAAATCTACAAGGTAAGTTAGAAACTGAAGCTCTCGCGGGATAGTACCGTTTAGTCTATTGATAGACAAGTCTAGCTTCTCCAACAGTGTCAATTCCCCAAACTCTCTAGGAATTGGACCTCGAAGATTGTTCTCGAAAAGATGAAGTAATTGGAGATTCAGGATCTGACCAAACTCTATTGGGATGAAACCTGTTAACTGATTCTCCGAAAAATCTATCTCAACTGCATCTGTCAAGTTGCCTATTTCACGAGGTATCTCTCCGGTCAACTGGTTTGTGTAAAGGTACAGCCTCTTCATCTTTGTGAGCTTCCCAATATCTCTTGGAATTGATCCGGTGAAGTAGTTTTCGTGGAGCGCAAGCACCCCCAAACTAGTGATGTTTCCTACCGAAGGAGGTATCTCGCCGGATAGACGGTTTTGCCAGAGTATCAAATCAGTAAGATTTTGAAGCTTCTCGAGCTGCTTAGGAAGAGAACCCTCAAGAAGATTCTCTGCTAATCCAAGTACCTTTAGGCTCTCGCATCCGCTGATTTCAGACGGAATCACACCCGAGAACACGTTCCGTCCTGCCCTAATGACCCGGAGCTGTCTCAATTTCCCCATGGAAGGAGGAATTACACCGGTGAGATTGTTGCTGTATATCACAAGCTCTTGGAGCGAACTCAAACTACCGATTTGTCTAGGGATTGAACCGAAAAGATAATTCTCGCATAGATACAGCTTCTTAAGAGTGATGATCATGGTTAGCTGAATTGGTATTACTCCATGGAACCTATTTGTGCAGAGATTAAGAACCTCTAGGCTTCGACAGAGAGATAAATCTCGAGGGATTGGACCAGAGATGAAGTTGGTTGAGACATTCAGTTTCCTTAAACCATTAAGCTTGCATATGAGAGGAGATAGTGTACCTGATAGATTCATCCCATTTAGATCAACAGAAGTTACAGTTCTGAGACGGGTACACGCGATTCCGGTCCAGTTGCAGGGATTTGAATCCAATTTATTCCAGCTTGCGAGATAGCCATTGGAGTCATTAAGCAGAGCTTTAAACTCCAGAAGAACACGCCCTTCTTCGTTTAAGGATCTCACAAAGATGAAAGAGAAAGAACAGAGAATCACTATTGCCAGGAAACATATCCTTTCTCTCATTTTTTTTACAAGTTAGCTTTGGTAAGAGCACAGAGTGATCTCCGAACACATCTGGAAGAAACGAAAAGAAATGTCGATTTGGGCAGTCACGGAATGGTTTTGGCTAAGAGGTAAAAATATTAGATTGAGATGGGAAAAAAGACAGACCGACTTTGATTGATCAAGAAAGACTATCTGCAAAACACTTTGGAAAGGTCTCTGTTTTCTCTGTCTCTACAATAAGTCAACTCTGTTTTTAATTCTCTTTGTCGACGACATCGTCTCTTTCTCCGATTTGGTTCACCATGTTTTTGACCTGAAAGTGGTTTCAAATCACGTGATGGTGATCTGGGTTTGTAGTACAGATCCATTGAATAAAAATGTTGGGATCCTTTTTTAGTGTTTCTCTGGGTTGTCAAAACAGAGGATCTTGTTTGTTGTGACGGTGAGGATTTGATAAAGACGACACGTGAAAAAAAAAAAGGATGATTCAGGACAATGATCTTTAAGTGCATTGTTTGCTTTTTGTGTGTTTAATTTCTTGGTGATGGGTGAGAGAGCGTTGGAGTCTGGTGATCTCATGATTTCTATCGTTGACCGTTAAAACCACGCACACACACAAGTGGAAGTGATTGCTGTCTTTTTCGCGCCCATCTTTGTCTGTTAAATTGCCACTAAAGCAATGTTCTCACACTTTTACCCCTTTCTCATTTTAGGGGATGAATTTTTAAAGAAATACCATTTTTGTGATTCTATTTTTTCAAATATATTATCAAGCGAAAGGTTGTTCAAAAATACCATTTTTTAATTTGTATTTCAAAATTTACAAACTTTATAAACGTTTTATTTTGGGTTAATTAAGATTTGAATGGAAGATTTCACTCCTTGATGAGAAAGGAACATTTAAGAAAACCATAATATTTTATTTAATACTAATCTTCTTGTTTAATTTTTAATTTTAAAAATTCTTTTATTTGATATATTTATGGAAACAACTAAATAACAATATTTTTCCGTTATATATTTTTTTACAAAATATTGTGCGTAACTAATAGACGAGACAGGGAAAAAAATGTCAAACATCAAGTATCCATCATCCATGATCTAACCATCCATCATGTACCATCATCATCCATCATGCATCATCCACCATCCATCATCTACAAACAAATCTACCATCCACCACCCATATTCTCACCATCCACAATTTACTGTTTACACCACCACTATCCACTAGAAGCCCGGCTTACACCGTTGTTAGTATTCATGTGTATTATTTTATGAACAAATCTAGATAAAAGGTATTTTTTATTGATTTGTTACAGCTTTTTATTTTCTTATCAATCTAAATCTTCTTTTTTTTACGATAAACCTGTAAACTAAAGAGTAATTATGGTAATTAACATGTAAAAAACAAATTTTAGCAAATGATTATAAAAAGTACCCATTCCACAAATTATAGTTTTAAAAAGTACCTATTTAGACAATTTTCTCTTGTTGAAATTGCTTACATTGTCTTGTGGAGACATATCGTCGAGCTAAAAGATTAGAGAAAGTGCAATAAACTTTGGGGTATGACAGATAAACTCTCGTCAAATTTGAAACCTCCTCTTTTCTACGCTTTAAGGAACGTTTAACGGATAAATTGTTGAGCTTCCACATTGCAAATCAATTGAGGCATAACTCTAAATATATAACACAAAAGTAGCTTTATTTAAATTTATAGACAAAATAAATAAAGGATATTTTTGTGACTTTTTTCAAGATAAATAATGTTTCATTTGGGTCTTTTCTTTTTCCTACATCAATCAACCGAATGTAGAAACATTTGCCATATACACTATGAGACCATACAAACAATGTACCAACCAAACTGTTGTGTGACCCAAAACTTACCCTGAGGGTCTGATTTCGATGTTTGCTTGAGTTTCTTTGATGACTTTAGAAGCAAAACCTGGATCACAATTAAACTCCAGCCTCTTCAATCGCAACAGACATTGAAGCCGATGCTTCTTCTAGCGTTCGCCTCTTTTGAACTGCGTTAAAGGCCTCGATGATGTCTCCTTCAATCCAATCGTCGTAGTCATCTATACCAATACCACATTCTAATCCAGCACTCACCTAGAACATTATAATCAGAGTGAGAGGTTTATATTGACCAAGTAAGAAAGTCGAAAAGACAGGATTTGGTTTAGATTTGGACATATGTCAGCGTGTAAGATGGAAGTTGGTAGTTTACCTCTTTCACGTTTTCTTTAACTCGTTTAAGAGAATCAAGGACACCGACATGGACAGTTTTACCCTTCCGGATTACCCTGATGCCACAATCTTTGACAAATTTCCCTTCATTCACCATGCACCCAGCCACACGACCACTACCACTGCTGAAAGTAGCCCGAACTTCTGCTGAGCCAATCGGGATTTGTTCCTATCAAAAGCGACATGAATCATCAGTTTTCAAAACTCCAAAAAGGCTCATGAAGTGAGACCAAAACCTATGTTTTATGATAATCCATGACATGATACAGAGATTTACTTTTCAGGCTATTCAACCAAAACAAAAAAAAAGGTTCCAGTTGTTATGCCTACTCATGTGGAAAGAACAGAGATCTCATCGTGTGTAACTCAGATAAGGCAACAACAAAACGCTTCAGAGTTTCTAAGAAATCAATGCTAACCTCAACAGACTCAAGAAGTCCTTCCATTGCGTTTCGCACATCATCAATAAGCTCATAGATAACTCTATAAAGTCGGATTTCAACACCTTTGTTTTCTGCATCTTTCTTAACAGAACCAGACGCTTTGACATTAAATCCAAAAATGATGGCTTCACTCGCTGATGCTAGATCAACATCACTGTTGCTCACATCCCCTGTCGCTTGTAGCAAGAATTTCAAGGTGACATTCTCCTGAGGAAGGACTTGCAGGGCTTGTCTGACGGCTTCAATGGATCCCTGGTTGTCACATTGTTGATTTGCATCAGCATAAATAAGAAGAGACCGCAGAAACCAAAATGTTTAAGACGATGAGCGGATGAAGACAAATAGACTGTTTACCTGTACATCGACCTTCAAGATGATATTAAGCTGATGCAAATCTAAGCCTGACATCTTTTTCGCTGATACAGCAGAAGCCAAGGAAGAAAGCGTGACCTTTCCATCTCCAGCCTTTGCAGATATTCTTTCTTCTCGTAGTGATACCGCACGTGCCTCTGCCATCTCACGCGCCACATCGAGGGAAGAGACAATCTCAAATTCGTCACCGGCAATGGGGACATTATTTAAGCCAATCACCTGCAAATGAGTATCAAAATTGTGTCACCAAGAAAATAAACATGAATGGCATCGAGTATTTCCATTAGTGTGTGTGCAATGACGTTTAACTTAGGGTAGACTATGAAACTACAGACCTGTACAGGTATGGAGGGTCCAGCTTCATCAACTCGTTCCCCGCTGTGATCAAATAAAGCTCGTACCTAAACACAGAAACAGAGCAAGACCAATGTAGGTAAGTTTCTAGCCATTTTATATCATCTGCACAGGCTTGAGGAGAAAACTAAATTTTGGATAGACCTTTCCGAAAGCTTCTCCACAAACAACAACATCCCCTCTTTTCAAAGTGCCCTTCTGAACAATGAATGTCGCAAATGGTCCTTTTGCTTTATCAAGTCCAGCCTCGATAACAATGCCCTTGGCATTTCTATGTGGATTTGCTTTCAACTCTTGCAGCTGAAACAGCCAAAATAGAGTCAGTCCACAAGCAAAAGCTAATGAGAAGCAAAAGCAGAGAGTGGGGAAAAAATATGAATTGAAGCCCAGATGTAAGCGTTATTAGTCTATTGCCCTCCTTAAAGCAAGATTTTGGGTCCACTTTGGAGCAAATATGTAAGTCATTTCGTAGCCACTATGTAATACTTACAAGAAGAAGAAAAAAATTAAGCATCATTATGCATCTAGCAAAAAGAGACAGAAAAATCAAGCAAACCTGTTATCATGAGATTTATAACAAACTAACCTCTGCAACAAGCATGACAGTTTCCAACAGCTCATCTATATTCTCCCCTTTCAACGCACTGATCTGTTAAGGGCAAACATAGAGCATGATATGAGAACCCATGGAACATATGGACCCTGAAACATATATGTGATGAAAGTATGTATTTCAACCTGAACCATTGGAACATCACCACCCCAGTCTTCAGGCATCAAACCAATTGAAGAAAGCTCTTGCATCACTCTCTCTGGACTAGCTCCTTCTTTATCTATCTGGAACAGGAAATGAATCAGACACAGAAATTACATATACACAAGGTAAAGAAGAATTAACAAACCAAAAACAGTACTCTGGGTACCAATCTTTCTCAATTCCTAGATAGAAGAACGCAGGTGCTACATGAACCTAATACCTTATTTATAGCTATGACTATTGGTACAGCAGCAGCCTTTGCGTGAGCTATTGCTTCATTTGTTTGAGGACGAATTCCATCATCAGCAGCAACCACAATGATTGCAATGTCAGTGACCCGTGCTCCGCGAGCTCTCATTGCACCAAATGCCTAGATGAGCACATAAACGTCAGATGAGCAAAACTATGGTATGCCTAGCAATAGATGTGAGATAGTCAAGAACATGCTACATGAAAAAAAAAAAAAAATGAAGCTCAGGAAGTATATAATCAATGAAAATTTGGCATCAGAAACGAACATGTGAAGATTCAATTGCAAGAAAGAGGGTCTACCTCATGTCCAGGTGTATCAAGGAAAACGCAGGACTGCAACTTTCCATCAACAGGCACCGACACCTTATAGGCACCAATTCCTTGTGTAATTCCCCCTGCTTCTGAAGCAGCAACCTGCAGATATCCAGCGAAGAGAGATTAGCTGAAAACGCTATGTAGCACTAACCTTGGCAGTAAGCAAATGAACAAACACAAATAGTATTTCAGAAACAAAGCAGAAATATAAACTCCTATGCTAAAGATGAGTTGTATGCCATTAGCCATGCTTTAGAAATGATAAAGAACTGGAGGCCACAATGAAAATTGGATAAATAAAAAGGCAAATCAATGTTATGTCGGATAGCTAATCTCATCCATACCTTGCTTTTTCTGATATAATCCAGAAGAGTGGTCTGCAAAATAGGTAGCAAATGCCATTAGGAAAAATCTGCTGCTAAAAAATATAACTGTACATATCCTTTTATGGGCGAGTAGGACATGAGAACAAAAAACAGTAGTGCAAACTGTGCCTACCTTTCCATGGTCCACATGACCCATTATCGTTATGACAGGAGGCCTGTCCTCTAACTTGTCCAAATCTTCTTCATCAAAAGTTTGCCTTTTCTTTGCCATCTCTTCTACTTTAACTGAATCAGCATCAAGGACCTCAACATCGTAATCTCTACAAATCATCTTCACCATCTCGCGGTCCAAGGTCTGCACACCATCAGGTCTAATCCCTTTTGAATATAGATACCCAAGGATGTCACCTTCGCCAATGGCTAGGTTGTAAGCCAAATCCTCGATGGACATGCCTTCTTCCTCTACCTCTAAGATTTCAGCTTTGACAGGTGCTGCGTCTTTTGCAGCCTGGAGTCTTACAGCCTTCCTACTAGCTTTACTCCATTTTCTCCCTTTTCTACCTGATCGAGAAATGGATGTATCTTCGTCGCCGTCATCTTCAGCAACAATTCTACGTCTTGGACTAGCTGATGCATTTTTTTTATTACGGTGCTCAACTCTGAACTTGTTAGAGGGAGGACCCTTTCCAGGCTTAGTAGGAGCTAACACCGCCTGAGAGGCCACAGGATCAACACCTTTTTTCTTGGAAGCAAATTTGTCAACCAAAATAGGCTTCCTTTCTTTACTTTTTATGCTAGAATCAACTTCTTCAGAAACTAAAGGTTTTGTAGCCATACCACGATCTTTTAAGATGGGTGATTTCTTTACGGGTGGCTGAGCTACCATAGGCTTCCCTTGTAACATTGGCTGGGGTCTTACAGGTGGTTGAGGTCTAAAAGGTGGCTGAGGTGGTGCCAATTGAGTGCCTGCTTTGGCATTCACCTCTTCCTCTTCTTTCGTTCTAGGTTGGACCTGCATTCCTCTATTATCAGTTTTAGGTGATTCCTTAACAACTTTTTGCACAGCAGCAACAGCATCGCCCTTACGCCACACACTCTTCATAGTTTTCGTCTTCCTTGTCGCTCCAGCACTCGCATAGCTACCATTTTTCGAGTTACTACTGTTGGCACTAGGCTGTGACGGTTTAACAGGCTCACCACCCTCTTTATTACCTGGTTTCGGAATTTCCAATTTCTCAGCTTTATCTAACACTTCACCAAGAGATTCAATAACCTTATTCCTCTCTTCTTCTCCATCAAACTTACCCCCATTCGATAAATCCTTACTCCAAGGAGCAGTATTGACCCCCAAACCTCTTTCTACCCTTGGCACAGGGGGTTTCAAGACAGGTTTAGGAGTCTGCTTCAGCACAACCTCACTATCATCCCCATCTTTAGTGCCTCTAAACGAGTTAGAATCTATAGAAACTGAGTTGCTGTTTTGCTCAGCAATGAAGTCAGTAGTAGTAGTAGTTGAAGACGAAACGGAATATCTACACAGCCATTTCTTAGTACCCTTAACGCTTCTCCTTGACAAAGAAACCCTTTTAACTAATGCATACGATGCATCCGAAGAACTCGTTCCTGAAACACTTGCGCAAGCACCACCTAGACTAACCAGAGAAGCCAACGACGGCATTGTGCCGACGAGAACAAGCATCGACGGCATCTGAATAAACCCAGAAAACGAACAAAACAAAGCAATAGCAAATTCAGAGACTTTTATCTCATTCCAATTCCAACGAATTTCGAACCAGAATGACAGAAAAGCTACAAAATTCGAAAGAAATTGGGGTTATCGATGAATCAAATCCGTAATCATCAAGCTGAATTGAGAAGAGATAAGCAATTTAGAGAGAGAGAGAGAGAGAGAGAGAGAGAGAGAGGAAGAAGAAGATAAGTGGCGGAAGAAGAAGAAGAAGTGCGGAGATAACTTTGAAATTGAGCTTGTGTGGGTGTGGCTGCTTCTATGCCTGAAATTTTCGCGGATTTCCGATAAGGCCAGTTTACAAAAAAAAAACAATAAATTTTAATCTAATAATATAAAACCATTTTATCCAAAAACAAAAAAAACACAACTTTTATTTTCTTGTCTAGAATATTTTAAGTCCTCTAAACTAGGATATTGGGCTCAGCAGAAAAGCCCATTTATAAATGAACCCGTCTCATTTATATACCGACCCGGGAAGTTCTCCGTGATTGGCGCACGTGGCAAAATATTAGCCGTAATACTGTACAGAGAGGGCAAATTCGTCCACCGAAGCAGTCGGAGATAAAATTAAAAATATTTTATATTATTGATATGTAACAGAGCATTCATTTAATATAAAATTAAATAAATATAGATTCGATTAATAAATAACGTTTAGAGAGAGAGATTTGTCATTTTGAGACCTCCAGATTTCTCTCTCTTTACCTGTTGAAGCCCCGATATAATAGAGAGAGAGAGAGAGATTGTGTGTGTGTGTGTGTGTGTGTGTGTGTGTGTCGTTGACGGAGAGGATGAAGGAAGAGGATGTGAGTTCGCAGAACGTAAACCCTAGGAGTAATCGGAACAGTGTAGCCTCAGCTTCTGCTTCCGCCTCTGCTACTCCCGTTGATAGGTTCCGACGACGTGCTAGATCGCCTTCTCCTCCTCAAACTGCTGCTGCTAGGTAAGTCCCCATTTTTAATGCAGATCGAGTGTCAGAAGTGGGAAATTATGAGTTATTTTGATTCGTTTTGTTGAATTAGAGCCGAGACGAGATATATTTATCTAGGGTTTCGTTGTTTGAGATTTGCATCTTAATTTTGCTAGGAATACTTTGAAATTTTTCTTTTTGGGTATTCGACGATTGATTTCAATTGAAGCATTAACAGCTCTGCAGGGGCATCATCTCCTGCTGTTCTAGTAAACGCTGGCAGTGTGGACTGGTCAGGTCATGGCCTGGCAGTATCAGGTCGTTCGTGTAGAACTTGGGATAGAGGAGATTTACTTAGACGTCTTGCCACTTTCAAGCCTTCAAATTGGCTTGGGAAGCCCAAAGTATGAGTCTTTTTTTCTCGTTATATGCACTTTCACATGCTAATTCGTTTGTCCACACTCAGAAAACTAGATTTTCTTTGGCAAATCGGTAGTGCATATCCTACCAAATTTAATTTCAGTTCTCCTAATCTAGTTAATATAATGATGGGAATTTTTCTTTGGGCTGAATGCGGATAAACTTGGCAAATGGCCTCCTGTAGTTGTTTTTGGCTCAAACAGATTTGGTATAGTTGATCCAACAGTATATCTAATGGGCCATTGTGAGTTTGTGTGGTTATTTACTTTTTCGTCTTTCTCTATTTTGGATTGGTCCTTTCTATCTCCTATGGTATCTGTTGCAAGTTTCAGCTGGTGGAAAGAAATGTTGTTTGATTAGTGGTGTGACCTGCCATGGTATTTCTTTGTTTACAGACAGCTAGTTCTTTGGCTTGTGCTCAGAAAGGTTGGGTTAGTGTTGATCTGGACAAAATTCAATGTGAGTACTGTGGGTCCAATCTACATTACTCTCCTCCACAAGATTCACTGAATCATCCCGAAGGTCAATTCTTGTTCCTGTAACTAAACTGATCTTCTTTTTCTTTCTAACTCTCGGCACCGAGGTGTTGTGGGGAGAATTTAAGTCTTCATCTTTCACTTGTACTGTACCAAAAAAGATATTATCTCTCAAACTCTTTCTGAGCATCTTCGGAGTCAAGAGTTTGATCAATAACCAACATATACCAACGAAAAGAATTTTGCGTTTGCGCTGTCATTTCTTCTCTTAAGCAAGAAACTTCATAAGGCATGAATCAGCTTTCTTAAATGGTGCTAACATTTGATATTCCTTATCCATATTTGATAACAGCTGATAGCATCCGAGAAGAATTCTCCAAGCAGCTTGATGATGCACATGAGAGCTCTTGTCCTTGGGTAGGAAAAAGTTGTCCAGAAAGCTTAGTTCAGTTTCCTCCAACTCCTCCATCAGCCTTGATTGGAGGTTACAAGGATCGTTGTGATGGGCTCCTACAATTCTATTCTCTACCAATTGTCTCACCATCTGCAATTGACCAGATGCGTTCTTCAAGACGACCGCAAATTGACCGCCTTTTGGCACATCCTCAAGTCTATGCCAATTATGATCTCAGTTTCAGAATGGATAATATTTCAGCTGCAGAAACGTCCAAAGAAGAGGCTCCCAGTAATTACTATCGCGTAAGAACTCAGGATTATGCGCTCTTATATTCGTGAAAATTAAAGCTTACTAGCAATAAACTACCATTGTTTCTTATTTGAATTTTTATCCTGTAGGCTCAAAAGCTGATAAGCCTATGTGGATGGGAGCCTAGATGGCTTCCAAATATCCAAGATTGTGAAGAACATTCTGCCCAATCAGCTAGAAATGGGTGCCCTTCTGGCCCAACTAGAAATCAAAGTCGTCTCCGAGATCCTGGTCCAAGCAGGAAACAATTTTCGGCTTCATCCCGAAAAGCCTCTGGAAATTATGAAGTTTTGGGTCCAGAATATAAATCAGAATCCAGATTACCTTTACTGGATTGTAGTTTATGTGGTGTAACCATCAGGATTTGGGATTTCATGACCACTTCTCGGCCGGTTCCGTTTGCCGCTATAAATGCCAATCTTACTGAAACGAGCAAGAAAATGGGAGTGACACGTGGCACTAGTGCAACAAGTGGAATCAATGGATGGTTTGCTAATGAGGGCATGGAACAGCAGCAAAACGAAGATGTTGACGAGGCTGAAACTTCAGTTAAGAGAAGATTAGTATCAAATGTAGGTCTAAACTTAGATCAAACTGCAGCTGGTGCATCATCCTCTGCGCAACTGAACATGTCTGTGACGCGTGATAATTACCACTTTAGTGATAGAGGAAAGGAAGTGTTGTGGAGGCAGCCTTCAGGAAGCGAGGTTGGTGATCGTGCTGCTTCATATGAATCACGAGGGCCTAGTACTCGTAAACGGAGCTTGGATGATGGTGGAAGCACGGTTGATAGGCCTTATCTACGGATACAACATGCAGACAGTGTTGAAGGGACTGTTGTTGACCGTGACGGTGATGAGGTTAATGATGATTCAGCTGGGCCTTCGAAGCGTACCCGAGGCTCTGATGTGCATGAAGCTTATCCTCCCTTGTATGGGCGAGACTTATCAGTAGGGGGGCCAAGTCACTCACTGGATGCTGAAAACGAGAGGGAAGTAAATAGAAGTGACCCATTTAGTGAAGGAAATGAACAAGCTATGGCTTTCCCAGGTGCCAGAGACTCCACACGGGCTTCCTCTGTCATTGCAATGGATACAATTTGCCACAGTGCCAATGATGATTCTATGGAAAGTGTGGAAAACCATCCAGGGGATTTTGATGACATAAATTATCCCTTTGTGGCGACAGCTCAGAGTGCGGACTTCAATGATCCTTCGGAACTGAATTTCAGCAATCAAGCTCAGCAGAGTGCTTGCTTCCAACCAGCTCCTGCTCGGTTTAATGCTGAACCAGGCATTAGCAGCATAAATGACGGTGAGGAAGTACTGAACACAGAGACAGTCACTGCCCAGGGAAGAGATGGACCAAGTTTAGGTGTCAGTGGGGGTAGTGTCGGAATGGGTGCAAGTCACGAGGCAGAAATCCACGGAGCTGATGTTTCAGTCCATAGGGGAGATAGCGTTGTTGGAGACATGGAACCAGTTGCAGAAGTCATAGAGAATCTAGGACAAAGCGGTGAATTTGCACCAGACCAAGGCCTTACTGATGATTTTGTTCCTGAAGAAATGGATAGAGAAGGTAGGCTTGGGGATAGTCAAGATAGGGTGTCTCAATCCATTGTAAGGGCGGACAGTGGCTCTAAAATTGTTGATTCATTGAAGGCTGAATCTGTTGAAAGTGGTGAAAAGATGAGTAACATAAATGTTTTGATCAACGACGACAGTGTTCATCCATCTTTGTCTTGCAATGCGATCATGTGTTCTGGCTACGAAGCATCTAAAGAAGAAGTGACCCAGACTTGGGAGTCTCCGCTCAATCCTGGCTTTGCACTCCCCGGATCAAGTTACACTGCGAATGACCAAGGTCTGTAGATTTCTTCCTGTGGTTTATAAAGTTCTACTTATCCAAACTTCATCACGTAAAAACAGTGTAAAATGATAGAATAAGCATATGCTGTTTCATTTTCAGGGCCTCCAAACGGAGACAGCAATGATGAAATTGTGGAGTTTGATCCAATAAAGTATCATAACTGTTACTGCCCTTGGGTTAATGAAAATGTGGCTGCTGCTGGATGTAGCAGCAACAGCTCGGGTTCTTCGGGTTTCGCTGAGGCGGTTTGTGGGTGGCAACTAACTCTTGATGCCCTTGATTCGTTCCAGTCGCTTGAAAACCCTCAAAACCAGACAATGGAATCAGAATCAGCTGCATCTCTGTGCAAGGTTTGCATCAACTTGCATCTCCTTTACTTTATTTTCTTCCTTCTCTAGATGATCTGACACTAACACTAATTGCTTTCAACTGTTTTGTTTGTAGGATGATCACCGAACTCCTTCCCAGAAGCTCTTGAAACGCCACTCTTTTATCAGCGGCCATGGGAAAAAGTAGGATTATTTACTTGCGAATAAAAACAAAAAGGTACAATTGCAAATTTTCTTGATTTCAGACAGAAATTGATATATATCGGTGTGGTGAAGCATATAAGCTTGCACAACACTTGGTTAGGGGCTCTTTAGCTTGGGTTTCCTTTTTCGCAGTACAAATAAAGAAGTTTCTATAGTCTCTCGGATCTACAAACTTTTGTGTTTCTTTGAATTTAAAGTAAAAGCTTGTGTAGTAAGTAACAGTTAAAGACGCCTAAACAGAGGTGACAATATTGAATCTAATTCAATAATCTTATTTTGACTTGCCCTGTTTAATCCTTATATTCAACGACTTTGGTTGGGTTTAAATCAATTTACAAGACAATATGTGTGCTTGGAACCGTTGTGATGAGGATCATTAGTCTCCGGTAATTTTGTATGATTCTTATGTTTAATACCATTAATATAGACCAGTCGTAACATTAATACAAGCACAATAAATAAATAAAAGTCCAAACACAAAAGCATTCTTTCTCTTGACCCAAGTTAAAAAGACAACATGTGAAACATGACATATTAGATGTGCTTGAAAAGCAAATGAAGGATCAACTTCCGAAGACAGCGACTTCGATGGTCTTGTCGGAGTCAACAATGGAAGGAGGATCAAAGCGAGTAAAGAGCTTATAAGAGGAGATTAGAGAGAGAACAACGTAGAAGCAAACCACGAAGAATGTGATTATAACAGAAGCAGTGGCTTTATGGCAGAAACTGCCATAGGAGCTACATGCATCGCTCCAAGTAATGGCTGCGTCTCCATTGTAAGCTAAGTATAGAACTTCCGCGGACACAGCTCCAGCAGCAAGAACCAGATAGGTCAGAAGCTGAGACAATTAAATATTGAAATTAATATTAGTATTAAGCGGATCACTTGGTTGATGATTAACCGAATGTTACTACTATACTAGACCTGGTCGAGACAAAAGAAGGTCCAAACACGACGCATGGTTGAAGAAGAACGAGGCATCGCTGCAATGGCTGCTGATAGAAGAGAGTAGCCTGCACATATTCCATTTGCGTGCACCAAGTACCTAATTTTGTAATCACATTTTTACCATTACCGATATATAAAAAATTATTTAAACCATAATAGCATTCTTAATCAAACCCTATATAGCTATATCTATGCTAAAACTTCGATAACAACAAACTAGCTAGTAAGTGTCTGTGCCTAGCATTTTGGGGCCCTAGACAAAATAAAAATTCTCCATTTGTAATTAACTCATCAGACCAGAGCCGCATGTTTCATGATAACAGTGAAAATTTTCAGAAAATATGGGGACCAAATTAAGATTAATGAAAAGTTTGGGACCAAAGATTAGCGGTCATGATCAATCTAGTAAACCAAAAAAAAAAAAAAATAGAAACGGCTCTACGTGTCTTCATAGTTAGCACAATTTGTTGGGGATATATTGGGATTCTGATTACAAGTTTGGGGAAATATGTATAAATATAGATATATATACTGTACACATGTATGCACATAATTACAGTCAGTTTATTGAAACTACAAAAAAAAATTTGTATCTCATGTAAAACTTCAGTACACCATCTCAAAACACACAAATAGTATGCGAGGAGATGTAACACTAAATCTTAGAGATGAAACATTAATATAATTATTCCCATGTTTACATGTGTATGGATAAGATACGTACCTAAAAGCTGTGAGATTGGAGTAAGATATAGAACCAAACTCATTGTTTTCGGAGTCCTTAAGCATGACAACAAGCGCCGCAACACAAAGCCCCACCGGAGCTAACCGGAGCATTGTCTCGGCGGTTCGGATACCTGGACCAACCTCCTCCCACTTTTCCGTCGCACCGCCACCGGACCCGCCGTGGTTAACCTTGTGATGATCATTACTCTTCTCCATTTTCTTCTCAATTTTATTTCTCTCTTTTTGTGGTTCCTGAGGGAAAATATGGTTATAACAAGTGGTGATGATTTTAATGTGTGACATTAAATAAAAGGAAGTGTTGGATCGATAGGGTTGGTGAATGCATTTAATTTCGATATTCATGACACTCCTCACACTCCCCTAGAAGGAAACATTTAAAGGCTTCGAAATTGACAAGTACTCCACTAAAAATGCAAAAAAATAGACCACTCCACTACAATGTTGGTATTTTATCTATTAAAAAAAAACAACGATTTGTCTAAGAAAATAATTATTAAAATAAAAAACAGAGATCAAACAAAATAAAACTCAAATCGAAAAAAAAAAAAGTACAAATGCTTAGCTCATTTTAATTTACTTAAGTACAAATTTCATATATTAATAACATAAGAAAATCAATTACTCACTCGTGTACATGTTTATCCAGACGACTTTATTCGCTTCTCATGGTTTTTTCACATGCTTTGTTTCAGTTCAATCTTAAGAACACTGAATTTAAAATATACAGCATATAACAACATTGTATTTGATAACTTAATCATATTTATTTTTCTACGTTGCACAAAAGAAATCAAATTTTTTTCACTATGGACCCATCACCCATTCACCCATGCTCAAGTTAGAAAACCGGTTAGCATTTCAATCAAAGAACCCTAGCTTTGAATTTGAAGCAAAGATTTTACAAGATTACTTCGTTTATATACTTTCAAAGAAGTAAACAGTGTTTATAGGATCCTAAATTTTGGAGCTAATCCAATCTCGTGATCGAAAATAAGTCCAGAAAAACTTGTTTCTTCGTAGATAATAAATGCATAGAGTAATAGTGTGGCTACGTACGTTTTCTCATTATAGTATGGTTACCGGATTAGTTGGTTTAATAAAAGCAATTAATTCTAAATTATAATCCACTATATGACTATTTGGTGGATCAAATGAATGCTCCTGCAAATTTTCATAAGCATAAGGCCTCCAAGCTTTTTATTTTGTATCAATACCTTTGTAGATCGAGAATCTAATAAATATTATGAAATATATATTGAATATTACGAGATAGTAATTTTGAATCAATATACTTTTTGTTTACGGCAAGGTAATCGAAATCTATCTTGTACTTTTGTATCTAAATGTCTCGTGAATTAATTATTATTTTTTTAATATCCATAGCCAAAAAAAAAATTATTTTTTAATAAGTTTTTTTAATCTATTTCTAGTTATACCTTTTTTTTCCCTTGCAAGCATGACCCTCTGATGTTTTAAAATATTTGGGGGTGTATTCGATCGAACTTTTACAGTGATTTATGCTCAAATAGTAAATTTATTTTACTCAATAGTTATTCATTAAAACTTTAACAAACGAAATATTCATTAATTATAACAAAAATTATAAAATATGTTGCATTGCTAATAATATATGTACTGGCTCTTAAAATCTACAGTTATATTTTAACAAAAAAAAATCTTAAGTTATTCAAATTGGGATTTGTTAAAACACTTTCAACTCTTATATTATTATAAGTATTTTAAGCATTGGTCGAAGGTTAAAAGTATTTTAGTTAATATGATATTTTTGGATATATATATATATAATATATATTTCATCCAAAATGATTACAAAACATCTAAAAACTTGTAAAACTTAACAACAATATATATGGTATCTATTGGACGATATACTTTTTATGCAGGGAAAGTGTATATTACATTGTTTTGAAAACAATCATGTTTAGATATCATTGAGATCCTCCGAGCTCCACGTAGTAACGTTATTCAAATTCAGGTTATTAATTAGTGACGGGAATAACGATGATAGTTTTTTTTTTTCCTCTCTTAATTACAAATTCAATCGCCTTTGTCAAACAATAGGTGACTTTTCCTGATGGACCCTCTAGTAAAGAATAGAGGGATATCACACGTAATAATTAACTTGATAACGATAGGATAGGTGACATCTTAGCAACGTGTATATATATATATATATATATATATTAAAGTCTTTTGTAAGTGTTGAAACAACCAAAACATATCTTTTACGCAAGAAAAAAGAATAGAAAATAAACACAATAGTATACTCTAAGTTGATGTATCTCAGCAAGAGTCTTTTGCATTTCAGTTTTATTTTTAGTAACCGGGATCGACGCGGATGTTACGGCAAAGCATGTGACACATGGTCACTTTTTTTAATTTTTTTTTTGGTTTTTTTTTTGCATTAACAAGATAAAAACCTAAAGACATAAATTTTAGTTTTTGAAAGATTATGAAATATTGGCTCTGCGAAATGCAAACTATTTATTATAGAAAGTTGATTATACAGCCTAAATTCTAAAGTTACAACAACAAAATTCACAAATCAAATTTTACAACAAAAATCTTAAATCTACCGCTACAACCAATCAGATCCTTGGACACATACTTCAGAAAATAAATAAATTTTTAGTTTGATCATGTATTTTTGTTTGTTTAATGTTAAATTTAAACTGCCTCGCAATCTCCTTCAGCTTAAAACCAAAAAGAAAAGAAAAATATGATAGTATTCTTAGTATTGTGGCTATATTGTGTTGTCACATCTTTTTCATCGGAATTTTAATTCAGAAGCTCCACAATTAATGATAGATCATGAAAGACATAAGTATAATTGGTTGGGTTTATTGTAAATTATATATTCCATTACAAATAAAAAAATAAAAAAATTAGTGAGTTAGTTAATCATTAGGTCAAACTACATAATGTAATTGGAAATGGATTATCATCGGCTATGAGATGTCGTGTCAGATGATGTCGATATAATTGATAGAAAAAAAAATAATATCAAAAAAAAAACTCTCATCGTATTATTATGCTTGATGATATCAGAAAGAACAAGTCCTCTGCACGAATATTTAGGGTTCGTGACCTGAAACGACTCCTCTGTTAAACCGGAGGGTTGCACTTAACCGGAGAGTTCGTGTCTAATCCAGTTTTCTGTTCAGTTTTTCTCGTTTTTGTTTTATAATAATATAGTAATATAATTTAATCACGTACGTTTTGATTTTGATTTGAGTTTAGTTTGAGCTAAATATACAAAAAAAATTATATATAAAAAATAGTACAGTAAACATTTTTATTACAGTTTATTTTGCTTCAAACAAAACAACAGGAAAAAAAAATTACAAATCTTACATAAAACAGAAAACACATAACATAACAGAGTCTTCTGGATACCCAACAATTTTTTTTGTATACAGTATCAAAAGATCACTCTGCTTCAAGTTTCTTCCTCATGGCATAAACATACTCAATGATCCTATCAGAATCAGCTAATGTCTTAACCACACTCTCTCTTTCCAAACACTTCTTGGTCCACGTAGTCAATTTCGGAAACTCTGTTTCGATACTGAATTCACCAAATTTCTCCATGGCTTTGAACCAGCTGTAGTATCCCATTAATGCAATGTCTACATATCCAAATACTTCACCACCATAATAAGGTTTGTCTCCGAGCTCTGTCTCAAGTGTCTTGAAATGTTCCAACAATTCTTTCTTCACTGCAACATGTTCTTCGCCCTTTGTTGCCCATACCTTCCATGATGGGTCGTAAAACTGAACCAAACAAAAATCACCAAAGTCATAAATTATTTTTAAAAACGAGCATTTTGATATTTTTGGAACTCGATTTTATGTTTTCATTTGTGTTTGTATCTCTTTCTTCCTTAACAAATTTACAACTTGCAAAACCCTTTTATGTTTTTGGGGTTTACATGTTACAAAAATATATTTTAAAGAAACGAGAAATATAATATATAAAATGTAAACGCAGAATTAATAACGGATACACATTTTAATGAAGTTTTCTTAATTCTGTAATGTAATTTTGCCCATTGTATTAGTAGATTTTGGTTTTTTTTCTCCCCATTTTCTACCAATATGCGATATCATTTACGGTAACATCAAGAACGCCCAACAAAAACTTCATCTAACACCCTAAAATTTCGGATCTCAGATAATAAAACTACATAAAATTTCTATTTTAAAAAATGCATAAAATTAAAAGGGGAGTTATTACCTTTCTGTCGATGAAATCTGCCCAAAATCTAGCTTGAGACTTCTGGTAAGGATCAGAGGGAAGGATTGGGTACGTATTGGACCAAACCTCATCGATGTACTCAAGCTGAATAAGAGACTCACAGATTGGTTTACCGTTGTGGATGAGAACCGGAATCTTCTTGTGAATCGGGTTCATCTCGATGAGCAAAGGAGTCTTAACCCATGGATCCGTTTCTATGTACTCATACTTGACTCCTTTCTCAGCCAAAGCCATCTTAGTCCTCATCCCGAACATGCTTGGCCAGTAATCAAGAAGAATCACTTCGTCCGCCATTTTTCAGATCCGGTTAGTTCTGATTAATTAATATTTTCAACCGCGGTGTTTATTGAATTATAGAAGAGGAGGATAGAGGTTTGAGGTTTGAGGTTTTTAGAAGAATTTAATTTATAGAGTAACCACGATATAAGGGATTCTAGTTATGCGTTCCACGTAACATGACAGAAATAAATATTGTTTTTGTTTCCTTATAGAATATATTGATTATATTATTGTTCACGTTTACGCCATGACTTTTATTTGTTTGTCACTCTAATCTCTATTGTATCGAAATGTGATTTCCCTAACTGTCAACGAATATCTTGGTTCGGGAGAAGATATCACTTCATTATTGGAATTATTTTTAAGACTTTCATCTTGGGAAGTGTTTTTAATTCCATCAAAGCAGGGTGATAAAGCTTGACTAATGGACCATACCAAATTACCAATGCCGTTTAAAGAAAACAACCATAGCAGGTAAGGTAGTACTAATATGATGTTTAAAATTATAACGTGGCACTTGAACGAAGAACCAAGTGTCACTGAGATACATGATTTTACCTAATGGCACTCCAGCTGCATCAGTTATTTTATTATGTATGAATTTAATAACATTTATTATATATGTTAATTATGGTATTATCACACGTTTTACTAATATTCAATTCAATATATATTTGAAAAACTCTTCATTTTAGAATGATTTCAGGCTTTCAATCTAGACCAAATACTTTTACATTTAGAATGATTTTAGACTTTCAAGTTTCACGTGGTACTTTAATTAACTGACCACTTTAGAAAGAGGCTGAAATCTTACCCAATGCTTTTCGAACCACGTTTATAGTATCTTTATTACGAATATCTAATATGGTTTCATATCTGGTTCAAAGTTTTTTATTTTTTTTGTTAGAGTGATTCAAAAAATTTAGTTTCTTTTTTAATACCAGTCAAAGAAATGAATTTAATAATATAGATTATTTTCGATTTAAATTCGGTTTGATTTTAAACAAAAGCTAAGTTCTTTTTTTATTTTAATATACTTTCTATATTTAATAATCAATCTGTATCAATTTGATTTTAACCAAATTAAACTTAAGCTGTTATCAAATCCCAATCCAAAATGATTCAGCTTATCGAATTTTATATATATATGCCCCTATCATTGAATATCCATGCTTGATCAGTGGACCGTTTGGTTCGATCCGAAACTATTTAGTTGAAATTTGAAAAAAATAAAACTCTGGTTCGATTTTCTCCCCGCTCCTGATTATCTATCAGACCATAAAATGACTATGTGTGAAGAGGGCTCGAGCAAACCGTTTGGGAAACATATTTGATTTTAATTGGAGTATCCTTCTTAATGCACTGACGATATTTCTTCAGTAGAAAATCTAAAACCATTAAATCCAATACTCATAACGCAGCACAACACAACACACGCTCTCCACATTCCACACTCGAACAACTTCAAAGTTATCTTGTATCGTTAGAAACATATTACCCATTATATTTACAAACATATAAATAACTGCCACTGATTTATGTGCTCATTTTATATTGGACATAAAATATTCCGCTCGCAATATTGAAAAGGACCCAGTCCAATGTTTGAGTTTAGTTAATTTGGTCTATGTAAACATGAAACTGAATGCCATTCGTTTTGTTTGATACAGCTTCGATATTTTATTCAGATTTGGTATTTTACCTAAATATATATTTTTTTACAACATTTAAAAGGAATTAATTAAGGTTTTAGTCCGTTTGTTTGTCCCTTTAAATAAAAAAAATCAGTTTCCTTGACGCTTTGTTTTAGATATCAAAAACAAATCGATTGTTTCACTTTTGGATCGGATTTGTTGGTACTGTTTTAATTCGATATACAAGACTTCTGAAAATCTTCTTCTCATCACAATGGAGATTTCCGAAACAGAACATAAAACAGCAACACAAACTGACATAAAAACAGAACAGAGTAGAAAAGATCTCTATTCGATCCCAATATTTTTCTTTAGCTGAGGAACGAACTTAGTGATCTTCTCCGAATCAGGAAGAGATTTAGCCACACTTTCTCTCTTCACACACCTTTTAGCCCAAGCAATCAGTTTTGGACACTCTGCTTCAATGCTGAAATTCCCAAACTTCTCATACGCCTCAAACCAACTGTAAAATACAATGAGAGCTATGTCCACATAACCGAACGTTTCACCTCCAAAGTAAATCTTATCTCCAAGCTCAGACTCTAGTGTCTTGAGTATCTCGATGAACTCTTTCTTCCCCGCCTCTTGCTCTTCGCCTTTCGCTCCCCAAATCAACTTCGCTGAACCATACACCTAAATCACATTATACGAAAAACATTAATGTCGATGTCTCTTGCCTAAGAAAGCTTCGATTTTTAAAGCTATTTTTTGGAAGATTTGATTACCTTCTTGTCGATGAAATCTCCCCAGAATTTGACCTGAGCTCTTTGGTAAGGATCAGAAGGAAGAAGTTGGTTTTTTCCGGGCCAAACTTCGTCGATGTACTCGATTTGGATGAGAGATTCACAGACCGGTTTACCATTGTGGATGAGAACCGGGATTTTCTTATGAACCGGATTCATCTCGAGGAGAATCGGGCTTTTGTTCCATAGATCTTGTTCTCTGTAATCGAATTTGATATTTTTCTCCTCTAGAGCAATCCTCGTTCTCATTCCGAACATACTTGGCCAGAAATCAAGAAGAATCACCTCGTCCGCCATTGTTGTTCTTGATTAGGCTCACTGAGATATTTTGTTCGTTTGTTTTGTGTCTATGGATATGGTGAAGAGAACAAGGTTTCGGTAAATTTATAGAGGAGAAACCTAAACTACAAAAGAAATCGCATTTTGCTTGCCGGTAAAGTCAGAAATGCATTAATTTCCCATTACTCTAATATCTCAAAAAAAAAATTAATAAATCACGTTTAGCTAGTTGAATACGAATTAAGGGAATAAACTTTTAACTAAACAATTTCTTTTCATTAACTTAACTTTAAGAGTCAGAGATTCATTTGGTTTCATTATTTTGTGTTATTGAATATGAGTGAGTGTATATCAAGGGGTTTGTAATTAATATGTTAAAATTTCATGTTGAATTCTTCTTGTGTTTTGAGTTTATCTTTTTCAATTATTATTTTATATTTCTCAGACATGTTAACATTTACGTGAATAATTTTAAATCAAATGCTTACCTAGAGATTAGTAACGAGTATAAAACTAATTATTTTAGTTTAATTTCACTTTTTGAGAGGTGCAAATCGTCTACCTAACTCAATATATTTAATGTTTTTAGATTTAAGACATTGACCACATTGACCAAAAAAAAAAAAAGACATTGACCACATGATTCACGGAGTTGAATTGATTATGCCACTGCTTACGTCATCGTACTTTTGAGTTTATACGGTGGTTTTTTCATATTATCATCCTTTACTTTTTGCCAAATTTGTATTCGTTACCTTTTTTTTTTTTGTCGGGCCTCTATTAGTTACTTTAAGGATGCCAAAAAAAAAAAAATCAAAATCAAAATTTAGCTGTCTGAATCATAATCAAGTTGATTCATAATACATCTGTTATTATACGTTCTTGGCATCCATTTCCCATTATTCTCATTTTTGTTTCTTTTGTGGATCTGCATAGTGATAAAAGAACAAGCAGATCAAACTGAAACAATAACAAACAAAATAACAAAAAAACAAAAAAAACAAAAAAAAAAAAGATATTATGCAAAGTAAACAAGAAACGGTGTAGAGTCAGTTTGCAGTAAGATATAAATAACTACTAAAGTTTAGCCATTTTTTCCAATACTTAAAATGATTACATGAAGTTTCTATAAAACAAACACTATCCATCGATTTTTAGATGTGTTATGTTTAAAAGTTCTCAATCGGCGTTTTCAGTGGGTTTAGTTTTCAATTGGTTTGTTTCGATTAGGTTTACCGTTTTTTTTTGCTTATTTAACTCAAATATTTAAAGTTAATTTTATTATTTGAATCAACGATCATCAAATCTTATTCACCATTGGCGATTATTCTTTGAATCAACGAATTTAATTTATCATATTTACTGTGAGTGGCGTTCATGTTTCGTCATCAATACCATTGATCGTGGCAACAGAATGTACCAACAATTCTCTCCATTGAATGAGCAACACAACAAAGATAAAAATAAATGGATAGGCTACAGGTAATAATTTGGGCACGCACGGACTCACGGGCACACGGCTAAGAATCGAGTAATTTAAAATAAATTTATTTTAATTTTAGTTTATTTATTACTCAAAAGTAGATTGTAGTCTACTGTTCATATGATTTAATATGTAGCCGCTATTATAGGATTTCAATTTTTTTTTTTTTAACATCTTACTGTAATTTCCGTTTTATATGCGAAATAAAATGTTTATAATATTTTGTAGAAAATTAATAAATTAAATAAATATTTCTAAATATTTCAATAGTATATTATTGTATAAATAATTGAAATATAAAGTTAAGATTTTTACATATTTAAGTTATTAATTAATTATTTAGTTAAAACAATATCTTTTAAAAATCAAATTTAGGAAACAATAAAACCAGCAATAATTTATAGAATATTTACTTACTCGATTTTTCATAAATAAATAAAACTAATTTAGGTAAAATTATAATCTTTAAAATAAAGACAATTTATATATGATTGATCTAATGACATATTATGTAACTAGTCTAATATTTAATGTCCTTTAAAATATATTTTTTGATAATTATTCTCGTGATGACACGTCAGCATGACAGTGTTGTAGTATTGGATCAATTTCTATATTATCCTTTTTCGTTGAGAGCTAAGCAAAATTGCCCCTCTCTTTTCACTATGCCCCTCTTATCACTGAAAAGACGAAAATACCCCTAATTTGGGTACAACTGATATAAATAAGTACCAGTATGTATCAACTGTTACCAGTCGTACACAGTTGTACCCGATTAAATCTTGTACCACAGATCTGAGTTTCGAACCTTGGTCGCTCGGGTCGCGCGAATCAAGTCTTACCATCTGAGCTACCATATTCTGTTGATATCATTTACATTTACAAATATATAAACCGATTTATGGGTAAAATAGTCATTTGCTCCATAAGGGAAAGAGAATAAGATTTGGCCTAAAATGGCAAATCAGAATTTGATCCTTAAACGTAAAGTTATTTTGTTAAAATGATTCTCAATTAATATATAGGGGATATTATATATTAAAACTGAAATCAAGTTTACATAAACATTACACAAAGACATCGAAATATAATCTCACAAATTAGTAAATTTTATGCAGAGAAGACCTCAAACAAAATAGAACAAAACAAGAACAGACATGGAACAGAACAAAGAAGAGATTTACTCTAACTCAAGTTTCTTCCTACGCTCGGAAAAGAACGTAGTGACCTTCTCTGACTCAGGCAAGGCTTTAGCGACGCTCTCTCTCTGCAAACACCTTTTGGCCCACGCAATCAATTTCGGACACTCTGATTCGATATTGATATTCCCAAACTTCTCGTACACTCCAAACCAGCTATAGAATCCAATGAGAGCTATGTCCACATACCCGAACGTTTCGTCTCCAAAGTACTTTTTGTCTCCAAGCTCGGATTCAAGCGTCTTGAGTATCTCGATTAACTCCTTGGATGCTTCTTGCTCCTCACCTTTTGTCGCCCAAATCCTCCTCGCCGTAACGTTCACCTGATCCATTGGTTAAAAGTTACAAACAACTGACTCTAGCGGATGAAACCCTACCAAACAATCCAGAATACTTAAAACCGAAACCAAACCCAAATTTGTTTAGAAACCAATTGGTTTTAAACATAGAAATTTGATCCAAACAAATACTAACAGTAATTGCATCAAACCTAACCGAAATCAGATCAAACATTAAACCGGTATCAAGTAGATAAAACCAAACCGTAAAATTATACCTTTTTGTCGATGAAGTCGGCCCAGAATTTGGCATGAGCTCTCTTGTAAGGATCGGATGGAAGGAGAGAGATTTTGTCGGGCCAAGTCTCGTCTATGTACTCCATCTGAATGAGAGATTCACATACCGGTTTGCCATTGTGGATGAGAACCGGGATTTTCTTATGAACCGGGTTCATCTCGAGGAGCAAGGAGCTCTTATTCCAAATATCTTCTTCTCTGTAATCGTACTTGACTCTTTTCTCCGCCAGAGCAATCCTCGTCCTCATCCCAAACATACTCGCCCAGAAATCCAGAAGAATCACCTCCTCCGCCATTGTTGCTCTTAATTAAGCTCTCTAAGACCTTTATTTTACTCTCGATCGTTGTTTTGTGTCTCAATGTGTGATGAAGAGTAAATATCAAATATGTTCGGTAATTTATAGGGATTTTGAATTGAAGTTTGCTTGCTCTTAAAGTAAAAGTTTATATTAAATTAATTGAGAAAACATTTCAAGTCTAGTTGTTGTTCGTTGTTTGCATACTTAAAGTCATCTTTTTGGTGCTATACTGCTATTAAATATGAGTATTAATATTATGAGTTTTGTGAATAAGAAGCAAAAAAAGGAAAATTTGACTTATTATTGTTATGTTTAAATATATTTTTTGTTAATATTAATAATTTCATTTACTTATTTATTTTCCCACTCATTTAGAACATTTTGAGAGAAATGATTGCTGTACGCTAAACTATTGTATAACTGATGAGTAAATATAATAAAATGATTTTCGTTAGTTGCTGTCCAAATAAAATAAAAAAGATTCTCGTTAGTTGCTTAGGCCACTGCATGCGTCATCATGCTTTTGACGGTGGACAAAAGTTTAGCGAAGTCAAAGTTTGATAAGACTTGTTTATGATGGTTGTAAGAAAACTATAAAAAGTATATTATATATATAGGGATATATATATATATATATGTTCTAGTGAGCAACTTACACTCAAACTCTAAATGGTAACTATTCTACACGATACGGGACGATTCTAATATATATATATATATAATATACGTTTTTGTTACTTAATATATATATACATAATGACGGAATGCTCACAGTATAAGTTACAACCGTGGATATGAACACTACTGCAAACAACAACTTAGTCAAATCATCTTGTAAACAACCGTTTGTAATGAATGTGTGATCGTGGCAGATTGTTCCGCGCAGTTAGAAACATAGTTGGTTTCGTTACGGATGTCTCATCAGCATAAGGTACCTCAACAACTTTGCTTGAGTGAATTAAATTGAGTAATTTTTTTGAAGAAACTTATTGTTGAGATGAAGTAAGCAAACTTGAATTAGACTTGGTGAGGGTTTAATGAACATTTTTAAATATATTTAATTTTATGTATATTTATGTTTGGAAAGAAAAAAATAAACTATGGGTTATGGATTGGTTTTTAGTTTAAGAGCGTAACCACGTACGAAAGACGCGCGTGTGATACGAAGACTCTTTACTTATCTCAAAGTGAGAGAGAGCTAAGAATTCGATGACAAAGTTGTTTGACAAAAGTCAAAAATTTGCATATGATGACGATGATGATGAAAGGGATTTCACTTTCTCAATCCACCAATTTTAATCGAAACATCGAATTCAATCGACCCGAGCTTCAGATCAACACTCTGAATCCAAATCCAACCCAATCTCGATTTTCCCGCCCTCTCTCCCGAAGATCCCTCCGTGTTCTCTCGCTCTCCGTCGATCCATCGGCAAATCGGAATCCTAAATCAGCCATTGAAGCTCACGCGCCGCCTCTGGTGGTTGTGGGATCTGCGAACGCCGACATCTATGTGGAGATCGAGAGATTACCCAAGGAAGGCGAAACGATTTCGGCAAAGACAGGGCAAACGCTCGCCGGAGGTAAAGGCGCGAATCAGGCGGCGTGTGGAGCGAAGTTAATGTATCCGACTTACTTCGTTGGTCGTTTGGGAGAGGACGCGCACGGGAAGCTTATCGCAGAGGCGTTGGGCGATGGTGGGTGTGGGGTTCGCCTTGATTACGTGAGATCTGTGAATGATGAGCCCACGGGACACGCGGTGGTCATGCTTCAATCGGATGGTCAGAATTCGATTATTATCGTTGGTGGTGCAAATATGAAAGCTTGGCCTGAGAAGATGAGTGATGATGATCTTGAGATCGTGAGGAATGCTGGTATTGTGCTGCTTCAAAGGGAGATCCCAGATTCCATCAATATTCAAGTTGCTAAGGTCAATTTTGACTTCTTTCAATTCAACTTTGTTGAGAGTTGTTCTAGTCTTAGGGAAGCTCTGTTCAATGCATGCAGCTTTAGGTTTTGATGCAATGGTGCTTTGGAAACGATGTGTGCTTTTGAATAGGATTTTAGGTTGATCATATGCTTGGATCATCATGCTGCTAAGGTCAATTCTGAGTTCTTTCTATTCAACTTTGTTGAAACTCAGTTACTTCGATGACTGTTGTTGTAGTCTTAGGGAAGCTCTGTTGAATGGATGAAGCTTTAGTTTTGGTTTTGATGCAATGGTGTCTTGTAAACGATGTGAGCTTTTGGAATAGGATTATAGGTTGATCATATGCTTGGATCATCATGACCGGATTGCTATTTCTCGAAGAACTTAGGTTGCTGGTGGATTTTTGCAGGCTGTGAAGAAAGCTGGTGTTCCTGTCATCCTCGATGTAGGAGGAATGGATACGCCAATACCGAATGAGCTATTGGATTCCGTTGACATCTTGAGTCCGAATGAAACTGAGCTCAGTCGCTTGACCGGAATGCCAACTGAAACTTTTGAACAGATTAGCCAAGCTGTTGCTAAGTGCCATAAGTTGGTTAGTCCCTTTTTTTGCACATTACCAATACATAAACTCCAAATTTTGGCTAATTGTTAAGGTTCAAGCTCTGATATTCTCTGCTTTGAGTATGTAATCAAGATAAAACTCAGACTTGTAAAAGAACTTCTCTGTAATGAAAATATTTCTGTATTGCTAAGGGAAACGTTTACAGATGATTATTTAGTGGTAGGAAAAAGCGAACTAAATCAGTGAGTTTCTCTTAAAGAAACCTCACTGCCTCTAGTCATAAAGACTAGCCAACAACCCCCGCATAAAAAACCTCCCCTCCTCCATCATGTAACAGTCCCCTTTAAGGAGCGCCTCCCTTCAGCCTTTGTGCAGAGGATTGTCCCCTGCTTCAAAAGCAGCCTTGTCCTTACGTGCACAGTCACCCTCCTCTGTATCTTTTTCCAGCAGCGACCGTTCTCTCTTCAATAACACCCCTTTGTCATCACATGCCACATCAGTAATTGCAGTTTGATCCTTAGTTTTCACCTTTTTGTCTCCCTTGAGACCTTCTCCTTGCTGTAGAGACTCTGCATTTTTGATATTTTTCCTGACATAGACTTGTAGAGGCTTAACACTAATCCTTGCTGCAACTGGACTCTTTGAAAATGCTGGTTTAGTGGCTTTTTGGTTTATAAGGTTTAAGTTATGTTTTTCTCAGGGAGTTAAGCAAGTCCTAGTGAAACTCGGGTCCAAAGGATCTGCACTATTCATAGAAGGGGAAAAATCAATCCAGCAGTCTATAATACCAGCTGCACAAGTGGTCGATACTACAGGAGCTGGGGATACTTTCACAGCAGCATTTGCAGTGGCTATGGTAGAGGGCAAGTCCCATGAGGAATGCTTGAGATTTGCTGGTAATAATTAGTGAAAAACTCCAAGAAATCTGGTTTCCTAACCCATAATTCAGATTAGTTTTTTCTCACTTTTGGTTCTATCTTCTTTTTTCCGGTGCCTGCAGCTGCAGCTGCCTCTCTTTGTGTCCAAGTAAAGGGTGCAATACCGAGCATGCCCGACCGAACATCTGTCTTGAAGCTCCTTAAATCTAGTATCTAAACCGATACTCTTTTCAACTCTTCTTATCAATAAAAGCTCTTCAGATCACAGAAGGAAGAGGTTGAAGCTGGCGATGGCACTCAGCGGTTACATTAGCTACGCCTCTTTGAACATCACTTCCTTTTAGGTCTGTCTGAATCAAGATTATATATCATAATAATATGTAGTACTAATGAATTTTTGATCTAAAATTGATAAAGAGTTACGAGCAAGTGTAAGGATCTAAGAGCGTTTGTAGAAAATGTGAAAAGCAACGCCACGTATTAGTTAGTCTCTCTATATATCACAATCGGACATCTACGAAAGACAAATGTGTATATTAATTAACCCATTTTTGTGCAATAGTGATTTTTAAAAATATATATTTTTGAATTTTTTATTAAACAACAAAAGCACACAGCATTAAATATTAATATGAAACTACACGAGGAGGTTTTATAGAAGGGCCGGCTCTGGTTCACTTACAACTAAATAATGAAGATATATATCAAATACAACAAACGACAGCCACAGGATCATTTCAGGCAACTCGGAGGAACCATCTTTCCACTAGCAGAACCTTTAACGTTCTCACACAATGCGGTGGCTGGACCAGGTCCATTGTGTGTTAAGTTGATGTCAATCAGTTGAATATCTTCGCAAGGAAAGCTTTTGCTACATTGCATTTTCACAGCCACACTGTTCGTCGACGTTCCCCAAACGTTCTTTAATGTCACGTTTTTTATCTGAATATGAGAGTCTCCCTGCAGACAAGATGATGACCTAATCTGATAAAACAACCCACGTAAAATTAAGAAAGAGAAGATTGTTTCTTGCGTAGGAAGTTTACCAATTTCGGACAAGGAGGACCAGGACAATACGCCTGCTCGATGTTAATAGGGTGAGTGACATCAACCATCTCGATATTCTCGTACACGAAATGCGAAACGGTGATCTCTGAAACCGGCGATTTCCACGTCTTGAACCGTATACCGTCGCTTGTCCCGGTAAACACCGTGTCCTTAACTGTAAAACCCTCGATGTTCTTCTCTCCTCTGTTTCTTCCCAAGCTTCCAACACTAATCCCATGTCCGGGACCACAAGTGATGTTACGGATATAGAAATTAGTGTTCCCGGAGAGGATTGCGATACAATCGTCTCCGGTGCCGATGTGACTTTCCCAAATCTTCACGTTACTGGATAAGGCGATCTTGATTCCGTCGGTGTTGGGGCTGTTTCCAGGTGCCGTTATATTGACTCCGGTGATGTTGAAGTGATCGACGGTGAATATATCCAAGTGCTCTGCTTTGCTGTTGAGTGATTTTAATCCACTGATTCTTGAGTATCTCACGAAATAGAATCCCATGTTCTGCAAAATGTATAAATTATATGCCAAACTTAAATATATATATATATATATATATATATATATATCTAATCAAATATAATTAACAGTTTAAAAAACGATTTAAAATCGTACCGCTGGTAGTTTAGGCCTAGAATTATTTTTGTATGCACCGGAGGAGGACCAAGAGTCACTTCCTTGGCCGTCGATGGTTCCGTTGCCGGAGACGACGAGATTATCAACGTAACGGAAATTGATCCAAATGTCCTGTTTTATATGCTCGGGATCTACAGGAGCCAATAAGGTTCCATCGATGAAAAACACAATTTTACCTTTGCATGGTCCCTCGAATAATACATCACTCATATAAAACGTCCCTTTCGGTATGTATATTCTGCTTTGTTCACTTTGTGCACATGCATCTTTCCAAGCTTTTATGAAACCCTATAATTCCACAGTGATTAAGTAAATATTATAAAACAAAGTTTCCATATCAGCTAAAAGGAAGAATGGTATTTATGCAGATTTATAATCATGTGTCATGTATATTTATTACAGTGCAACCAGTTAATATGTGTTGTTCCAACGTTTTCACGCCATGCACGTATGGATCCAAAGCTAAGAACTTCTGTGGTATACCGATAAAAAAATATGTATATTTACACATGCAGCAATCCAAAATAGATTCTAAAAATTTCTAATAAAATTAATTTGAGTGCAAAGAAAACATGTGTTTTTAGCTCTAATCTCATCATATTAATTAAGAAATAGTTAAATTAAACGAAAAAGATATATGTCTTTATGTACTTGGGCATTATCAGTTTTGCCGTCGCCTTTGGCACCATAGCTTCGGACATCGAAGATGGTGGGTGGACTACTTGCGACCGCGACTAACAAGAGAGAAAAACACAAAATCTTAAACATATCAATAATGCAAGCCATCTTCTTCTTCCTTTGGGTATTTAAAATAACAAAGAATGCGTTATATAGTATTCTCTCTTGTCAAAGAAAGCGTAAAGATCAGAAATCAGATATTAACTCTCTAATCCAAGGACACTTCAAAAGCCCACAAAGTCGTCTAAATCTAGTTTTTCAATTTTATCGCCGTGGCGCATTAATAGCCTCTAACAATCCCACTTTGCCAATGGCTTTCATTCGAACATCGCTTACACTTGTCTTGCTAGTAACATTTAAAATATTTTGTAATTAGTTAGAGGCTATACAAGATCTTTTCATTCAATAAAAAGTTAAATTAACAAAGAAAAAACTATATATTTATGTATAAAATAGATAGAGTGAGCCAACACTTTTCATATATATTTTTTAAAAAATTAATGTGTAACTTTTATAATTTATTTCCAAAAATATACAAGTATCATTTTCGTATTCTTTAAATAATACAAACACATTTATAAAATAAAAAATTAAAAGAAATAATAAAGAATATTTAGAGAAGCTATATTTAGAGAATTTATATTTAAAACTATTTTCCGGATTTCATCACAATTAAAGAGGAGCATGCATAGTTGCATATACACACCCAATCACGAAGATATCAAATACAACAAAATGACTATTGTTTCGAGCGGATCAATTCAGACAATGCGGAGGAACCATCTTGCCAGCAGCAGAACCTTTAACGTTCTCACATAACGTAATTGCAGGACCGTCGACTCCGTTGTGCTTTAAGTTAATGTCAATTAACTGAACATCTTTGCAACGAAAGCGTTTGCTACATTGAAATTTCACAGCCACTTTGTTCCCTGACGTTCCCCAAATATTCTTTAATGTCACGTTTTGGATCTGAATGTTGTTGGACTTTCCACGCAAAGTCGCTGAGAAGAAACAAAACAGAATGTTCAGTTTTTGTTTCTTCTTGTTACGTCTTTCTTCACTTACTTGTGTAATACTCAACACAAAATCGTAAAGACGTAAGACAGAGAGAGACACGGACGAGAGTATAAAACTGAAAAACTGTTTATAATATCTCTCATGCATTACAACACAAACACACCTACATATATACTTGTTTACTAAATAACAGTTGCAACTTTTCCAACAAGTTACAACTTTTCTACACACCCTTTACGTACACACTCGTACATACACGTACATATAACTATAACATATAATTTATATTATATGAAACTCAATTATATTCTAACAAATGTGAGAATCTCTCTGCAGAAAACCATAATCTAACATGTTAATTAAACTCGATTAAGATTTTTAGAAAAGAAAGAAGTTTGTTTCTTGCATAGTAAGTTACCAAGTTCTTGCAGGGTGGGTAAGGACAATACTTCTGATCAATGTTGATAGGGGTTTCGACATCAATCATCTGTAAATTCTCATACACGAAATTGGAAATTACGATCGTGGAAGCCGAAGATTCCCATGTCTTGATCCGAATACCGTCAGTCGTACCGGTAAAGACCGTACCCCTAACCGTTAAGCCATTGACGTTCTTCTCGTCTTTATCCTTTCCCAAGCTTCCAACACTGATCCCATGTCCTGGACCGCACGTGACATTATAGATATCAAAATTGCTGTTTCCAGAGAGCATTGCGATACAATCGTCTCCGGTGCTGATGTGAGTGTTTGAGATATGTATGTTGCTTGATAAAGCTATTTTGATCCCGTCAGTGTTGGGACTGCCGCCGGGAGCTATATTATGTTGACTCCGGTGATGTTGAAGTGATCAACGGAGAAGAAATTAAAGTGTCCCGCTTTGCTGTTGAGTGATGTTATCCCTTCCATTCTTGACTTTTTACGAAATCGAACCCCATGTTCTGTAAAATGTATTCAAACACCGTGAAAATATGATTAAATCAATAATAATATTCAAGATTTTAATATATATATATATATATATATATATAACGATATAGAAGAAGTTCAAGAAATCGTACGCACTATAGCAAGTTTAGGACACTTATTATTCATGTGGCAGTCATTTAGAGACCAAGACTCTTTTCCTTGACCGTCGACGTTGCCACTGCCGGAAACCGTGAGATAGTGGATGTAGCAGAAGTTTATCCATGTTTCCTTTTTAATGTCATCGTTGTTCAGAGGAGCCAACAAAGTTCCATCGATGACAAACGAAATCTTACCAGTGCATGGTCCTACGAACGTTACACCACCAAGATAGAATCTTCCATTCGGTATGTACATTTTGCTTGGTCCATTCCATGTGCATGCATCTTTCCATGCATTTGCGAATGCCTTATATGATATACATTAACAAAAAAGGTAGATTATTTTATTAAACAAAAACTCTATAGTAATTTATAAGATTCAAAAAACTTTTAGTCACACAAACAAAAAACATATGCTCTTCAATATATATATAAAAAAACTAATTATAATTTCATCATACTAAATAGGATGGATGTAGTTAAATTAAACTGGTTTTTAATCCAATATATAAAATCAAGCAAGTAGCCCGTTAATTTATTATGTTAAAAAAAATTGGTTTATTCCTGAGTTTTTATTTATTGAATAAATCAAAACTTCTATGGAAAATGGATAAATAACTTGAGAAAAATTATTTGGTAAAAGAACAGCAGAAAATATCAATACATTGGTGTTATCCGTTTTACCGTCACCTTTAGCACCATATCTTTGAACGTCGAATACTTTTGGTCCAGTGGTCGAGCGACTTGTTGAGCCGACGATGAACAAGAGAGTCAAACAAGAAACCTTAAACACAAAATCAATGCAAGCCATCTTCTTCTTTTAGTACTGCATTGTTCTATTCTTTCTCTCTTGTTTTGGATTATTTGAAATAACAAGGAAATGCTTAATTTTCCTAAATGCTTGTAAAGACAATATGATTACAGGTGTTGGTTTACTTATACAGAAATATATCTTAAGGAACTATGCTAAGAAATCTATAAAAAGAAAAAGTGATTCTTGTTACCAATTTTGGGTTAAAAAACCAATTTCTTTCTAAAATATTTGTACTACTTGATAAGAATTCATATATTTTATTTGTCTTTGGGGTCTGAATCTTGTGAGATTAGTTGTATCAAATATTCTTAAAATCATGCAACGAATTACAAGAACACAATAAAAAATATATATATATATATAAAATAAAATATAGTATAACATATGAAATATCATAATATTATAATAAAAAAAAGAACACAATAAAAAAACTACTATATTACATTAAGAAAATTGACTACTAAAATCGGATCACAGTTACTTTTAGTTGCATATAATTTAAAATCACACACACACTTGTATACGTATCAATGACATATATAATACAAAAAATCGAGACATGCACATATACACATACCAATGTCGAGGAACCAACTTTCCACGAGCAGAATCGTAATTTTGGTTAATGTGCCAATCAAATTAACCAACATATAATTTCGGGTGATGTTTTGTTTTTATCGTGTGATCGAGTTTGTGATTTTGTGTAGGTGTGGTATTGCGTTTTTTTGTTGTTGTTCTCTTCGGTTTTATTTTTTTATTGGTTGTTTTGATGTGATTTAACATTGGAATCAAATAATACATAAGGTGAGTAATTTAGTTCAGGATTGATTGTTTTATAATTTATTTTGGACTTTCGACTAAATTAATTTTTTATTATTATTATAACACCCCACGTTAAAAAATTGATTTGACCACCTATATCACCAAAGTGCACTTATCTTTTCGGTTAAACACTCTAAGAGAACTCCAAAGTTAAATGTGTTTGAGCTGGAGCAATTTTAGAATGGGTGACCTACCGGGAAGTGATTTTTGGTACCGTGTGAATAAGAACAAAACACAAGGAAAGATCACGTGGTGATTTGTAAGGTCGGTAAAAAAGTCTTTAAAGCTTCCAGAAGTAATGCACCGATAGTCGGCCAAGGGTGGGGCCCACGGGCTGGGTCCATGAACGGTGGTGGTCGGGACGTTACAGTTGGTATCAGAGCCGAACCCAGACGAGTGTGGAGACAAGTGGGTGGTCTCATAGTTAGGAGGTGACGGTCTGGCTGTACAACGAGGACGTTGCGGTCTGTTAGTGGGGGTGAACACCTCAGGTTGGGAATATGATGGTGCATGAGGAGAGCTTAAAAGAATTGATTTGGCCACCTATGTCACCAAAGTGCATTTATCTTTTCGGTTAAACATCCTGAAAGAACTCCAGAGTTAAGCGTGCTTGACTTGGAGCAATTTTAGGATGGGTGATCTACTGAAAAATGATTTTCGGTACCGTGTGAGTGAGGACAAAACACGGGAAAATATCACGTGGTGATTTGTAAGGTCGATAAACAAGTCTTTAAAGCCTCCAGAAGTAATGCACTGACCGTCGGTCGAGGGTAAGGCCCACGGGCTGGGCACATGAACGGTGGCGGTCGGGACGTTACAATTATATAGTTTTTCTTTACTGCAATTATATAGTTTTCTATCGCTAAAATGAAATAAAATATTTGAATATGATCTATATTTTTGGAAATTCATTTTACAATATTAAATGTCTCCCGTTTGGATTTTCAAACTATTTTAATTTATAAATCGCTGATAAAATGCAAAAAAAATATTTAATTTAAATATAAGATTGTTTTTGAACAATTTTATGTTTTTTTTGTCGGTAATTTATAAATTAAAAACACTTGGAAATTTAAATCGAAAAAACATAGTTTACATAGCTAATGGTCTGAATATATAACTGACATAGCTCATTTTATTATACTCAGTAAATGGACTCCATTTTTTTTTGCCGTGTACATATATCATCACCGGTCCTGCTAATATATCTTTAGGCTGGTTTCGCGTGATGTGATGTGATTCATATTCCATCAAATAAGGCGTGCTTTGACCCGTTAAATTAAACAGTATATAATATGATTCTTTCGATATAAATTATGGTCAGATAATAATAACGAAAGTCCATTTATTATTTGGTCCGTCAAGGCTGCTTGAATGTTAACGGTCAAATGACTCAAACCTGTCCCACCCGTACAAGAATCACGTCAAAGACCAATACAATAATTGTAAAGACCATAACATAAATAGTTTTCGTAGTGCCAAATACCATAAGTATTTTTTTTTTTTTTTAAATCGAGTCTCTTTTAGAAAGCGCTATAAATTTATATCGAACTTGTGTACAAAAAGAAAAAAACATCAGATTTGTCTATCAATTATCAATGGAAAATATTGGTGAAAGGTAGCAAAAAATAAACCCCAACATGTGTATATAAATTCTTAAAATAAGTAATAATCTCCAGTTTCAGTTGACCCCGCCATTACAACGTTCTAGATAAAGATTTATAATGTAACGTTAATTAGTTGAGTCTAATTTCTTTAGTAAGTAGAAAATTTGCGCCACTCCTGATATCAGTATATAAAAAGTCTTATTCATATGATCGTAACACCATACGTAAGCATTTTTTCTAGAATCAAATATCATTCGACCTATATAATAATTATTCTTTTCCAACACCGCAAATATAAACTACTCATTTGTTCCTAAATAAATGATTTTTAAAAGTTTTTATACATATTAAAAAATAATAATTGTTTAGCTATGCCTACATTTATTCTCTAATATTAACAGTTTCCAATAATTATGAACCAATAAAAATTTGTATAAATTTAAGTATTTTCAATTAATGTTTCTTGAAATGTACAATTCAATAATAAAAATATGAAAAAAAATATAGAAAATCAAATCCTGTAGAACAATTAAAAAAGCTAAAAAATTAAATATTTAGGAACTGAGTGAGTATATGCTAAAAAAAATATTTTAAAAATGTGTTCTTATCCATAGTACATAAGGAGTCCCCATGATAATAAATGTTTCTAAATAATAATTAAAAATCTTTAAAATGACAAAGTTCAGTCTTCCCCGAATATAATATATATATTTCTTTGTTTGAGTGTATATATATATCCCATATTTATCTACACATATAAATACAAGAAACATCCGACGAATCAAAAGGCAAAACTACTCAACAGAGCAAAACGAAAAAAAAAAACAGATTTACTAATTTTATTGTGTTCCAAAATTCATATAAACAAAAGTATGGCTGGAGTGAGATCTGCACCGATGAAGGTTGTCTTCATTAACACACAGTACGTTCAGACAGATGCTCGGAGCTTCAAGACGGTTGTTCAAGAACTCA
The DNA here is from genome assembly GCA_018361395.1 of Boechera stricta. NCBI lineage: Eukaryota > Viridiplantae > Streptophyta > Magnoliopsida > Brassicales > Brassicaceae > Boechera > Boechera stricta. Next base: position 1,728,246 of record CM031539.1, on the reverse strand, counting down.
CCGGTAAAAACGCCGTCGTCGCCGATGGTTCTTTTGAATTCTCCGGCCAAGGCTACGGTGTCAAAGATTCATCACAGCGGTGTTGCGGCGTAGGAAAAAAAGCAGATGGAGATGTAGAGACGACGGAGTTCGATAGCTTTTTCAGGGAGATGCCTCCGGTCGGTGAATTGTATAATCTATGGTCAGAAAATTGACTTGTGAAATTTCGTTTTCGAAAATCTTCGTTTTTTTGTTGACCAATTTGGTCTATATTCCTCGTATTTGTTAAGGCCCATTAGGTTTATTCTTAGTATCTCAAGCCTATGTAAAACACGAGTGATCCTTAGTTCCTTACTACTTTTGCTTAATTCATTAATGTATATAAGGAAATATTACGCACTTTTTTTTTTGGAAGATTATTGTTATCATCATTAAAATTATTTGTAGCATGCTTTTTACATTTTTAAAATTCACATTTATATTATTATTATTACTGTTTCATTTCTGAAACTAATAAAATTAAATATATTACTTGCTTTACTAATTTTTGTAAGTTTATGTTTATAATATAAAATGCGATTTTTTTGGCTGGTGTATCTTTTTTTTTTTTTATATATAAATCTCCACGTACAAATTTTGTCGTTAATCATAAAAGTTATTCCGCCTTCGTAGCTAAGTTATTTGTAGCCGGCCAAATAGATAAGTTTTTTTTTTTTTGGGGTTTAACGTCCAACTTTATTAATACTATGTAAAAGAAAGTTAAATAAAAGAAAAATCGATCAGTTTTTACTACAATATTACAAGAAACAAACTTGACAAACGTCGAAATAAATAAAATAAAAATAAATAGCGTGGAGAAAATTTACGCGCGAGAGGGGCGCGTGGAGGATAACGAATCAGGAAGAGTGAAAAAACAAAAAAGATGAAGACGATTCATTTCTTTCGTATCCGACTAACTCCACCGTTTCTCTTTGTTAATCATCCATCATCTTTCTCAAATTTTGCCGTCGAAATTTACAATCTTTCAGTCAAAAGAATCGGGAAAAAAGGTAATCATACTCAAAATACAAAACTTTCAGATACGAAACTCTGTTTTCTTTTTTCTTTGCGATTATACAACATTGTACGTAGATACACAACAACATTACTGTATCTCTCTCTCTTACAGAGGAAAAGTTCTGATCTTTGTCTTCTCTTATCGTTATCTAAGTTCCTCTTTCTCTCTATCTCTCTGCCTCGAGATTCTCTACTGCATTAAGGTATGTTTGCCGAGTCTTTTAACTTTCTTACTCATTAAGTCATTATATTCAAGGGTGTGAAAATTTTGTTCTGTAACCCTTTCAATTCAAGGGATTTGTTGTTTCGATTCTTATTAAAGGTTGGAAATTTGGATTTTGATCCTTGTTAGTTTCGGAAAAAGGAAACATTTTTGGATTGCTACGAGCTCTTAATTGCGTTTGTGAATTGTAGAAAGTAAATATAATTGATTTCTTGATGTGAATTCTTATGTGTCTCTATGATCTTAATTTGAAGGGCATAAAGCACTGAAGAGACAATTCTGATGGGTAATAAGCTGGGAAGGAAGAGACAGATTGTGGACGAAAGGTACATAAAGCCACAACAAGGTTTATACATGAGCAAAGATGTTGACATTAAAAAGCTTAAGAAACTCATCTTAGAGTCTAAGCTTGCTCCTTGTTATCCTGGTGATGACGAAAGCTCCTGCCATCATGATCTTGAAGAATGTCCTATTTGCTTTCTGGTTTGTATTGCTTCTTAAAGTCTTTCTTTCTTCCTTAGTGCCTCATTTAAGAAGATGAAATTGACTAATTCTTATGCAACTTGTTGTTGTGTGTTTCTAGTACTATCCGAGCCTTAATAGGTCAAGATGTTGTATGAAAAGCATTTGTACAGGTAAATAAATATATTCATCGGCCATCTCTAACTACAGAATCTTTTATATCCTTGTATTCATTGACTTTGTGTTTTGGTTTTCTACAGAGTGCTTTGTGCGGATGAAGAGGCCTAATTCAGCTCAACCTATTCAGTATCCTTTGATTTGTCAGTTACGTATTAAGCTTTTGGTCTTCACATATGAAAAATTTCTCTTTCCTTGTCGTCCTGAACAAATGTAAGATGCCCGTTTTGCAAAACTTCCAATTATGCTGTCGAGTATCGTGGAGGGAAGACTAAAGAGGAGAAGAGCATTGAACAAATTGTAAGCCAGAATTAAATCTTGAAAACATTTACTTTCTCAATGAGTATATGGTGGAATTACTCGCTGATTCTCCCCATATTGTTTTCTCTGTGTTCTGAAGGAAGAGCAGCGAGTTATAGAAGCTAAAATAAGGATGAGGCAGAAGGAAGTTGAAGAAGATGAAGAAAGAATGCAGGAACGTCTGGAATCGTTTTCTTCTAGTTCTAGCACTAGTGCAGCAACTTATGATACAGAATATGGTTCTGCTGCAGGTTAGTTCTTCTATTGGTTTCAGCATGAGTTAAATCTTTCCATTTATGTTTTTCTTGGTTTGTAATCTCAATCAGATAGTTTTTACGCAAAGGATGAGGAAATTGTTTCATCTCAAGACTCATGTCTTCCATCGCACCCTCAGGTTACAAGGTTTGTCATTTTTCCTAGAAATGGATCTAAATGAAATTTTATATCGGTCCATGCCTTGAGGTTGCATGAAGATTCATCCCTGCAACCATTTTTCTCGATTTAGCTGTTAACTTTCATTGGATTAGTCCTTTCTCTTGAGAAACTTTTATGCTTCGAGAACAGTTACAATTAAGAATGAATCAAGGCTACTGTACCTATTTTTAAGTTGTCTCTTATTAATCAGTTATGGTATTACATTTTCACATCATTCCTTTTCTGGCGAAAGCTATATGCACAACGGTAAAACGTGTTTTAGAACTTTGAGTCTAAGTGGTCTATATCAGGTGACTGATTATGTGGTTCTGGAAAACTCTTCAGGGATGATCAATCTGACTTTGATCTTGAGGATATAATGGTCATGGAAGCAATATGGCTCTCGATGCAGGTAATTTGTTTGATTGATAAACTTTTAAGTATGTAGCATTTTTCTGAGTATGATAAGCCTAACTCTTTTCTTTTTTGAATCAGGAACCTGGAATTCAGAGAAATACATCGCCTGATGAAATTTTGGAAAAAGATCATAATGTGGAACCATCGACTCCATCATCATCATCTCCATCTGGTGGGCTAGCTTGTGCAATCGCTGTTCTTGCTGAACGCCAGCAAATGGTTGGTGAATCTTCCTCCAATCAAAACGTTAACGTTGCATCACACAGCATGGTTTCAGGCAGTTGTAACAACAGTCATTACAATACCATAGAACAAAATAGTAACCATCACCTTCAAGGAGCAGGAACCAGCTATACAAGATCTGATATAGATAATGATAGTGCGAGCGAGATTTCCAGGGAAGTTACATGGCAATAGAGTTCCTCAGGTAGAAAGGAAAGCTTAAAAGTTGTTATAGAGTCTTTGTTTTTATACGTTTAGTGCGAGTGAATGATTTCAGATTTGTCAGTTAGTTTTCAGGGTGTTTGTTGATCACTTCATAAATGTGCCAATAGGAAAAGACAATGATAATATTGCTCAAAAATGAAATGAAGAATATAATTACTAATTTGGCATGTCAATCGAACCGGACCGGTACAAACTTGCAAGGCCATGAAAAGAAAATTTGCTTTAGTTAAAACAATGGAATTATTTTGCAATTCCTTAAAGCTTCCATAGAAGATTTTGCAGCGACTTTTTGTGATTGATCATACAAAACAAAATGGAATATAGATCGAGATTCCGTGAGATTTTACTATTGGTAGAACCATGCAAAATTGCGGAGTGATTTGCCATTCTAGCATTCCATGAACTATCAATTAGAGCTATAGTTTGAATGAGTTTGTGATAAATCGATGATTGTGGGATGCTAAGAGGGAGTCAAAGAACAGTTAGTTAGTAGTTGAGGAAATGTCAAGAAAGGACGACAAAAATGAAGATTCACATGCTTTGGTCTCTTTGATATTAAATGAGAAGAGAACATAAATTGAAGTGTGGTGGTCATGCTTTTGGGGTTTTAAGGGTTTTAGCCTTTTAGGGGTTTACTTAGAGTTCCTCAACTCACATGCCTTTGTCTTTGATTCTTGAATATTAAGTACACTTCACCTTTTTCTCTCTTTGGAGCGTCCATTTACATTTAATTGCCCACAACTCATAAAAATTGGTTTTCTCTAAATGTAAATGTGAGTACTATTATATATTATAGTTGCATTTCTAAATTTTGATCAACCCATGTTAGTGCGAGTCCTATTGGGTTTATGTTCGAAACGGGAAATGATCAACTTAAACAAAGTTGTTTATGTTTTGGAATATATTCTCTTTATTTCGAGAATAATGGTTTTTTTCACACACACCATTCACCAATATTTTTTTTTAAAAAAAATTCAGTTAATATAGAGTACAAAAAAAAATTGAAAAATCAATTTTCATGAAACAGAAGGAGTACTACTATTATACTATTTTTTTTTCTCTCTAATAGTATTAAGCACGTGAAACTGAATATTAAGGTGAATCCAAGTTTGTAACGCATTATTTGAACAAATTATAGAGCCAGCTACAACTAGTATAGTAACTAATGACATTGACCAAAACATGAAATCCAGATTAGTTGGTGACAATATCAGATCAAATATTTAGCTAAAGAATACTACAATAATTGTTTATTGATATGGTCACCCATGCCATCAATATATTAAACGCAATTCAATGCTCTTTATAAAACTATAATTTTTTTTTTTGTAATCTACTATATATATATATATATATATATTGTAATCTCGTTTTTGATTTTTTCATTAAGGAACATCAAAATTGGTTTCTCGACGTGTTGGAGATCACAAAAAGAAACGTCGAAATTAGAGAAGGTTTAATAAAAAAAAAAAAAGGGTTCGTAAAACTGAAAATTGTGGAAAACCGACAAAAAGAAACAAGAGTGTCAGAAAAATTGATATATAGGTAAAAAAAATACAATTGTGTGTATTTATGATAAACAATAGCGAACGAACTGTCACATAATTCCACATTTTAATGCATTTGTCTATAGATATATCTATTACAAAATAAAAAATAGGAAAAACGACGAGCAGTAGCGATATCACGACAGATTTCTACCAAAATAGTTGCGCGTTCCAATTTCTCCCGAATCGATACTTCTAAACCTATTTCCCTTCGAAATCGAAAGTTCTTGATCTAATTTCCCATATTTTTGGGTTTAGCCGGTTTTCGAACTAAACCGATAGAAAGAATCAAACCTGATATCAAACCAATTTTAAAACCAGACTAACATAAACCGATCTTCTTCTTCTTCCTCCTCCGACGATTTCTGGATCCGCAGGTTACGGCAAATCTCTCCGGCGAACTCTTTTGGCTGTTTACCATCCGAAAAATCGGTATGTTGTTCATTTAGACAGAGAATCTTCGAATGAGGAGAGAGAGGAGCTCCATGGATACATCAAAAACTCGTCTTTGTTTGAAGGTTTATGAATGTTCATATGATTGAGAAAGCTAATCTTGTCACGTATCGCGGACCTACCATGGTTGCGAATACACTTCACGCGGCGGCGATTTTGCTTAGGGAAGGAGCTGATTGGGATTGGTTTATTAATCTTAGCTCCTCAGATTATCCTCTAGTCACTCAAGATGGTGAGGTTTCTGAGGAATTGTTTGATAAAAATTGGAACTTTGGTTATGATTCTTTGTAATCGTTTGATAAAAATTGGAACTTTGGTTATGTTTTTCTCTCTGTTGTTTTCATTTAGTAAAACTCAGATTTTGGAGTTGTTTTGATTTGGTTATTTCAGATCACAAAGAGCAAAACCGGTGATTATAGATCCTGGACTATATTTGAACAAGAAATCTGATGTTTTTTGGGTTACTCAAAGACGAAGCATCCCAACAACATTCAAGCTCTTCACAGGTGCTTGATCGAATCCAAATCCACCAGAAGCTTCCTTCTCTCCGCCGGAATCTCGCCGCTCTCTCCGTGAATTCCTCGCCGCCTCACTCACATCAGAACCCCAATTCGCTTCACCAAAAAGCTCTTCACTTGAATCCGTACCGACGGCAAAAGGCAAATCCGAACAAGTCCCATGAGCTCCAATGGAGCAACATCTCCGAGTCCCACTCCGATCACTACTCCGACCAGACACCGATCTCGAATTATGACGCCGTCGCTTCCTCGCTACTAACCGGAAACTTCCTTTATTGCTGTAATTCGAAGCTGATAATGTCTTCCCTCCATTGTCGTCGTCGGCGAGTGAGAGACGACTCATAGCTTCGATGGAGAAAGAAGTGGATCGATCGGAGAAGCAAGGGCGTTTCGGAGTGGAGTGAAACCCATTGGTCTGCTGTGGCTGGTCAGATGAGTCTAGGGTTTTGGAGCTGTGAAGTACAAGATTCAATTGAGGAAGAAGAAGAAGAAGCAAGGGAGCGAGAAGATTAAAAAAATATATAAAATTTAAAATGTATTATTAATATTAAATAGAAAACCGCCGAATAGGTTTACTCGGTTTAGTATCTTCGTCAGTTGATTAACCATACCATAAACCGATCAAAACCGGCTAACCCCAGAAATACGGGGAATTATATCAAGAAATTTCGATTTATGAGGGAAATAGGTTTAGAAGTATCGAGTTGGGAGAATTAAAACGCTACTGTTCGTGGGGAAATGGATCAAATAATCCCACATTGATGGTTTCAGTTGCTAATTCCTGAACTTTATGTACATAATATTACATTCTCATCATTGTAACTTAGAGATCTTTTTAATTGTACTTCAATTATTTAATATCTTGTACATATATAGTGATATTAAATATAGGGAATACGGGCACAAAAACTACAAAATTGATGTGATGCCATTAAATTTGAGAAATAACATAAATAAAATAGGGAGATTCACATTCACTCTTGTATTACAAATTACAGTTTACAGCATTTTAGATATACATACATAGTTTGCAATTCAAAAAAAAAAAAGCAGACTTATTATATACATCATGGTTATGAGCATATGTGGACGTTATTACAAGACTTAAAATATTATACTTTTTGCCCTTCTTCTACCCAATGGTCCCTCGATTTTAAATCCTCAGCTTTATTTCAAATCTTCAAAATATTCATTTCTTTCTCTCTCTCTCTGTAGGCTTCTTGGATAGTGAGAGTGTCTTCAAATAAAGCTGTCTGTTTCGAAAAGGTACATGCGTTACACTACAAGTCTACAACTATCTCTCTCTCTCTCTTCTTTTCTGCTCATTTTTGGGTATTCTTCTGGTTTTATGTTGTTGTTCCTATTAACTCACAATCAGCCAACGCAAATCTATCTTTTTTTCATTGACCATTTCTAATAGATTCTCTTAGTCACTTTGTTGGATTTCAAATGCAAAGTAGACCTCATCCTCTTCTTTAAGGTAAGTTTTAATTCTTTTATTTTCTGTTGGATCCTCGTTGCTTAGAAAGTGTAAGCCAAAACATACACCAAGAATCTTATCTCAGTTCTCCGGAATTCTCCGACGTGGGTGATGATGATGGCTTTGGTAGTTGAAGTAATAAATGACATTTGTGTTTTTATTTTTATGCTTCAGATTTTCATAAGCACTCCATTAAATCTTCGAGCTTCCAGCAACTTTGGCTTCCCTGTTGTGTTATATCCTCCACAGAATATCAAAATGCCAAGACCAAGGTAAAGGTTTCGACTATATTTGTTGGAATTTGATCTTGATTCTCGGACACTAGTAAATGATTTGACCAAGATAAGGTTTTGTGGTGTTGTCTTTCTTTAGAGTTTCAGAGTTGTCTCAGAGGCAAGCAGCTCCAAGGCTGAGGACATCGTCATCTACTTCTGACTCGAAACATCCCAACCGTCTGATCACTACGGACCGGAGTTTTAAGCCCGGTGTAGACCGTAGATCTCCTAGAAGCGGTGGACCTCACAGTGATCCGCTTGGACAGAAGAAACTTGGGGGCCGAATATCGGATCTAGAGTCGCAGTTAGGACAAGCGCAAGAGGAACTGAGATTGCTCAAGGAGCAGTTGGCTAATGCTGAAGCTGTCAAGAAACTAGCTCAAGATGAGCTTCATAACAAGTCAAATAAACCAAACCCGCTGCCTCGAGTGGAGGGATCTGCATCTGAGGCTGAGCCAATCGACAGAGACGAAATCCCTGGTGATGCGCAGAAAGAGACTGATGTGTTTGAGGTTCCTGTTGAGAAGATTGCGGTAGAGGAAGAAGAACCGAGAAGCAGAAATGAAGAAGCTGAGAAATTGGTTGCAAAGGAAGATGAGATCAAGATGTTGAAAGCTAGACTCTATGATATGGAGAAAGAACATGAATCACTCGGAAAAGAAAACGAGAGCTTGAAGAATCAGTTGAGCGATTCGGCATCAGAGATGTCTAATGTGAAAGCTAATGAAGATGAGATGGCTTCAAAGGTGAGTCGGATTGGGGAAGAGTTAGATGAAAGCAGAGCAAAGACAGCTCACCTGAAGGAGAAACTTGAGTCCATGGAAGAAGCGAAAGACGCTTTAGAGGCTGAGATGAAGAAGCTTAGGGTTCAAACCGAGCAGTGGAGGAAGGCAGCGGATGCTGCAGCTGCGGTTCTTTCTGGAGAGTTTGAGATGAACGGTCGTGATCGTTCTGGGTCAACTGAGAAGTGTTTTGCAGGTGGGTTGTTTGACCCGACAGCGGTCGCTGGGTTTATCGACCCGCCAGGAATGGCTGATGATTCTGATGATGGATTGGGAAGTGGAAAGAGGAAGAGTTCTGGGATGAAGATGTTTGGTGAGTTGTGGAGGAAGAAAGGGCAGAAGTGAGATGCAGATTGTGTGGAGTGTGATTCAAGAAATGGACTGCTCACCATTTCTATCTTTTATTGGGATGCCTTTTGCTGTATTTATATGGAGATTTTTGTAAGTTGGTCAGCTTCAGCAGAAGCTAACTATCAATCCAAATCAATTGCAGATTCTCTTGCTTCTTATCTGCAAACACAATTTCATGAACAAATTTCTGGCAATATGCTTCGTAATATAACCTCAAATTTTCTGAAAGATCTCATATATGAACAGTACAAAGATGGCCTCCAATTCCAATTCTAAAACAGTGATAAAAGATCTGTGAAAGTGCTAAACCTGTTGAGAACAAAAACAATCAATCCTCGTCTTCATCACTACCATAGTTTTGGAATAAAGACGCTAAACTGGCGTTAGCCACACCATCGATCTTCTTCTCCTCCTCTGGTTTTGCAGAAGTTGGTTGAGATTGCTTCTTGATGACTGTTATGTGAACGGATTTGAAGGGTTGTTTGCTGGTAGCTTGTTTCTTGGGCTCCTTCAGATTATCTGATTGAAAATGGAGAAACCAGTTAAAAGGTTATTCAACCGAAAAAAGGAAATCAAAGTTTATATCTTCCGACAGAGATTGAAAACCTACCTGCAGAAGAACTAGTCAAAATATCCGTTGGGTAGCTTGGACTTTCATCTGATGCCTTTCTCTTCTGTATCCGAATTAAAAGAATTAACAGTTAGTCGTGATTCAAAAAAAATCGACACATGGTGATAGAATGAGGTATATCTGATAGAAATATGTTTTTATGGAGGAAACCTTTGACAGATCTGAAGATGATCCTTTCTTCTCCTTCTGATGGCTGGGAGAATCATCGCTATCATCATCATCATCATCATCATCATCATCATCATCGTCATCGTCATCGTCATCGTCATCTGCAATCCTCCTAATAACTTCTTTCTGATCCTGCATTTCAGATGAAAAAGGAAAATATGGAAGAAATTTAGCAAAGCTAAGTATCATGTGGAGAACCAACATTTACACAAGAATGATATGAACACTTACACCAAATATAGACTTTATAACCGCTTCATCTTCTTCTTCTATTCGTTTTACCTGCCAAAAGAAAAAGAAAAACCATTACTGCCTCAGTCAGAGATAGAACTTAACATATAAATCATCCAGACGACTTTCATCAGAGAGAGAGAGAGGTACACTACGATATAAGGTGTGCAAAGAGCAACAAGATGGCTCGCTTATCAAGAACTATAAAGTCTGGAATTTCTGTTTCTTATAACTTAAAAATAGCATGTTTATTAACAAGCAAACAGAGTGACAGGAACAGACCTTCTCAGCACCTGTTCTTTGCAAGGCCTCCAGCATTGCATCTACGCTCACAGTAGCATGTCTGGACTGCAAAAGCAAAATAAAAGTAAATCAGTACAAAAACACTTATTTGGCGTGTAACCAAAGCATGAAGAATCAAATCTCAGAGTTGAACACTGTGATCAAGAGAGAGCAAGGAAGGAGAAGATACTAAAGGCATCTGTCTCATACCTTCATTGATTTCATTTCATCAAGTGCAGCTATAATGTCCATTTCTCTTTTAGAGTCCAAAGTTCTGTTCTCCAAGGACTTCATCGCATCCCCCATCTCCTCAGCATCTCTTTTCTGTTTATCCTTATCAACCTCCTGCACAGAAGAAAACAAAGTATATTAGTATACTAGAAATGTACATCAATATCATGCACGAACAACATAATCTTCAAAGCTACATGTCTGAAGTCCTTACCTCATCTTCTGCACGCCAGGGTTCATAATTACGAGATGCCCCAGATTCGACAATGTAATCAGAATTTTGTGGATCCGTCTTCATTGTCAGCTCTGCAGAGCACTTGGTGCACTTGAAGTAGAATCTAAATATTTGAATCCCAAGATACGTCTGCATATAAAAATTAAAAAAAAAAAAAGAATCTTTGATTAGAATAAGCCAAAAACATACACCAAGAATATTCAAGCAGTTCGAACTAGATTATGGTAAAGGCAACTCCTTGCTCAAAAAAGAAATTAGTAATATCAAGGGCTCAAGAGGTAATGGTACTCAGTTATACTGGACGTAGAAACTAGCTTCTCTACCACCAGCCCAAACAACAGCTCAATTTCTCGAAACCCTAAAATCCCAAATCTGAAATCGTTTTCAAGATAAGTCTCAAATTCACGAACTGACGACAATAATCTCGATATTTCTTCACTAAAACCCTAAAAAAATCAGATGACACTCCTAAGCATCCGTATCAACACTGTACACTAAGAGCTACACAGATAACGCAATTGCATTGAACGGAGATCAAACCAAAAATCAAACGATTCAATTACCTCGCCAATGACATCTTCTTTACGGGAATTGAACTTGGTTCCCTTGTAGATATAATTTCCGCAGGTACCGCATCGGACACTCATTGGAAGCATCATACGAACCTTGATCTGCTGGTTCTTCGGTCGCCGGAGCCGGGGAAGCTTCGAAGGATCGAAGTCCGGTGGATAATACTTATTTAGCACCTTCCGTTCTCCCATGTCGCCTCTGTCTTCTTCCTCCTCGAGCTTCTTCTTCTTCTTCTTCTGAGCAAAATCACAGGAAAAAGGAAATTTCTCGTTATGATTTTACGCTTTCGTTCTATCTCGACTTCTCCTTAATATATAAAGCACCGCTACGAGATATCGGGTCATGGGCTTGGGCCTGAGTAACCGGGTTGTGTTCAATTTTGGGCTCAAATAACCGGGTCGACCCCAATTACCGGGTTATGCGTTCGGGTTACCGGCAGCTCCGGATCATAATGATTTTTGACTCTACCATAAATTGTCTGATAAATGATATGACATATGGTTGACAAAAAAAAAATGATATGACATATGATGAGAAGTTTGATCATGACTTTTGTCAGAAATTATGATCGTAATAATTGAGAAATTCTAGAAATTTCTAAAAGGACAGATAAGATCTATATAGGAGAGCTTAACTATATAATCACAAAGGAGCTAAATAAAGCTGTGAGAAGTGAGAACACGTTCAATTCCAAGATAGATGATACAAATAATGGATGTGGAAAAATCAATATTATCGTAGATTTGATACAATTGAAGTTACATAAGCAGATATGGGAATTTATACAATTTACCATTCATACTGAAGTGTTGTGATCGATTCTTTTATCTCTCTCCCTCAAACTTTGCTTGCTCCGGTGGCTGATGAGCTACATCATAAGTTGCATGAAGACCAACGAATAGGTAGTACAAAAGCATCACCATGGTGCAGATAATGAATCTCAAGAATGCTACATAACCCAGTGATCCGATAAGGAAAAGATTCATGGCGATTGAAAACGATGGCAACCATGGAACAAGCGGGACTCCCCAAACCTTAGGAACACGGGATTTCGGTAGCAATGCCAATCCTAAAGTGCCTATGAACCAAATAACTCCAGTTACTGCATAAGCGATCCAGCCTCTAGCGCCTGCGTTCCATAACGCTGATACTCCAATGGAAGAAGCAATTATCAGAAACAGAAAACCAACAAACTTCAACAAACTGGCCTCAGGAGTTACATCCTTCACGTAGTAACGTCTCACGAGCAATGCTACTGCCACAAGCATGAAAATGAAGAGGGTAGCAAAGGAGAAAACGCTTGATAGAACATCTAAGCTGGTGAAAAAGGAGATTATTGCGCTGAGTATAGTTACAAGGAGAGTAGCATTAATAGGGGTTCCTGTTTTGGGATGAACCAAAGCAAACCATGGAGGAATCATATGAGACCGAGCAATCTGAGTGGTGTACCGAGCTTGACCTAGAGATCCAACAAGCAGGCTTGTGGTCATGCCCTTTAAAGCGCATATACCAACCAAGTACTTAGCCCATTTCATCCCAATCTGAGCAAAAGCAACAGAATAAGCTGCATTCACATCGATTTCAGTGTATTTCACCATCATAGTCAAAGCCAAAGCCATCAAACAGTAAACCACGGTGATCATAGACATCGAACCAACCAAACCAATAGGTATATCTCTCGATGGTTTCTCGGTTTCTTCGGCCATGTTTGCCACCATATCAAACCCAGTGTATGACCAGTACACAACTGCAGCTGATTGAACCACACCTTTTGCACCATAAGGGAAAAACGGAACCAAATTGGAGCTTTTTGAATGAGTAAACCCCACGACGACGATAAACACAATAACACAAACAGTGACAATGGAAGTGATCATATTCAACCAAGAAGTTCTCTTTGTTCCACTCATGGCAATGCCATTAGCAATTAAAAGCACTGCAACAGCAACCGGATCCAAAAGATCAAACCCTTTAGCAAAGGAATCGACTTTAATCCGAAAATAATCAGAATCATTCTTGACCAAACTAGCTAGATACGAAGACCATGACCTCCCTAATCCAGCAGCACCAACAAGAGCCTCAAGCAGAATATTCCCAGCAGCAATAAACGCGATAAAATCCCCCAATTCAACCCTAAGATAAGAGAAAGAACCTCCAGCGACAGGAATCTCAACTCCAAACTCAGCATAACAGAGAACTGAGAGCAAAGCAGAGACACCAGAGATAGCGTAAGAGATAACAACGGCAGGACCCGCTCCAATTCGAGCCTCCTGACCCGTGATCACGAACACACCAGACCCGACAACAGCACCAAAGCTAAGCCAGAGAAGGTCCCACCAAGTGAGACAACGACGCATAGGGTTCTCGCTTTCGCGGCGCGCTGCATCGAGCTCGTACGCGTCGGAAGAACGAGAGAGAAGACGATCGGCGAGGCGAGGACAAGTGGCGGAGAGAGCTGATTTGTAGGAAGAGAAGCTCTGGAATGAGAATTCCGGGAAAAAATCTTGCTTTCTCCATCTCCAGTAGCTCCTCCGTTGACTTAAGTCATCCGATCTCGACTCATGCTGGTGAGCTTCCATTGAAGCAGGATCGTCGTCGTCTCTTAAGAAAGATTGACAATATTAAAACTAGAGTGTCTATAATTTAATTACAAAATAGTTATGGATTGAAATGTAAATACTCATATAATTGTAGTTAAAAATTCGTGCAGCAGAAGCGTTCACTGAAACTGAAAGGGGGTGTGGCAGTACAACCCTAAAACGCGGGACCCACGCTTAGGTTTTTATTGAAAGTCGTCTTAATAGAAATAATAATCCAACGGTCTGGATTCGTGAGACTCATTTCAACTTTTGAGATGAATCGTACATAGCGTGGGACCCACTTTCTCTGACAAGTTTTGATCAAATGGTTAAACGCCACGTGACGAAATGTCTATTACGAGATCATGCCACGTTCGTGGATGAGCTTGACTGATTATTTTATCAACTTGCTACTATAAATAAAAAAATTGAATAAATTTTCTAAATTACTTACAAATAAAAACTGTTATAAACAAAAGATATTAGAAAATTACTCTATTCTACAGGATTCAAAATATATATAGATATATTAGGTCAGGTTTTTAAAGAGGCAACATTTTTTTTTATACTCATTATGTTATAATGGACATCCAAAAAACTGTTATGAGTAATATAAGAACCATGACGTTTTAATTACTTCTCAAAGTTGAAATATTTATCGACTGATTCTTGGCAGTTTAAATCTTTTCGGACTGTTTCTGAAAGTTTAAATCTTGGGACTAAATTAAGTCTTTCTTTCATTGTCAAATTGATAAAAGATATGAAAAAATTGCATCCACCACATAATAATACATATCTTCATAATCAATTCCAACTCATTGCGAGAACCATTGTACTACTAATTAGTTCAAAATACTTTTTCTTCAAAAGATTTTAACAATTTCTCTATTATTTTTTTTCCATGATTGACCAATTATTACTTTATATATATTTTTCAATAAATCTTCTTCTACTACCTGCAGTTTATGATCTTCAATTTTATCCATAACACATCAACTGCTTTGCAAAATATTTACGACGTTGATTTGTTTTTTGATTCTTTTTTATTATAGACATGACACAACTAGTTGAAATCTCTTATCATTATAATTTTTTTATTCTAGACATGACACAATTAGTTGAAATCTTTATCGACTGATTCTTGGCAGTTTAAATCTTTCCGGACTGCTTTTGAAAGTTTAAATCTTGGGACTAAATTAAGTCTTTCTCTTATTGTCAAATTGATAAGAGATCTGAAAAAATTGCATCCACCACAGGATAATACATCTCTTCATAATCAATTCCAAGTCATTGTGGGAACCATTGTACTACTAAAACGTGTCTTGTATCTTATGTCCTACTAGTTTTACATTTTCAAGTGTATGAACTGTTAGTTCAAAATACTTTTTCTTCAAAAGATTTTAACAATTTCTCTATTATTTTTTTCCAAGATTGACCAATCATTACTTTATGTATATTTTTCAATAAATCTTATTCTACTAACCGCGATTTATGATCTTCAATTTTATCCATAACACATCAACTGCTTCACTACATGCAAAATATTTACGACGTCGATTTGTTTTTTTATTCTTTTTTATTCTAGACATGACACAACTAGTTGAAATCTTTTATCATTATCATTTTTTATTCCTTTTTATTCTAGACATGACACAATTAGTTGAAATCTTTATCGACTGATTTTTGGCAGTTTAAATCCTTCCGGACTGATTCTGAAAGTTTAAATCTCGGGACTAAATTAAGTCTTTCTTTCATTGTCAAATTGATAAGAGATCTGAAAAAATTGCATCCACCACAGGATAATACATCTCTTCATAATCAATTCCAAATCATTGTGAGAACTATTGTACTATTAAAGCGTGTCTTGTATCTTATGTTCTACTAGTTTTACATCTTCAAGGATACAAACTATTAGTTCAAAATATTTTTTTAAAAAGATTTTAACAATTTCTCTATTATTTTTTTTTTTCTATGATTGACCAATTATTACTTTATGTATATTTTTCAATAAATCTTCTTCTACTAACCATGGTTTATGATCTTCAGTTTTATCCATAATACATCGGTTGCTTCACTACATGCAAAATATTTACGACATCGATTTGTTTTTTGATTCTTTTTTATTCTAGACATGAGTCACATAATACAAAAATCTCTTATCATTATCATTTTTTGATTCTTTTTTATTTTAGACATGAGACAATTAGTTGAAATCTTTTATCATTATCGTTAGTAGGACTGGATTTTTTTTCTTTATCATGTCTAAGGTTTTTTTTGGAGATATTTAATAATTATTTATTTCTTCGGTGCCTTATTAATATGCATCGAAGAAACAAAAAATTATAGTATAATATAATATACATGTTTCGTGTCAAAAGGTATTATAGTAAAACATACAAGCATGTATTTTAGGACAATGATAGACTTATTTTATAACAGAATTTTCTCATCTTGTTATTTTGGTTTTTAATAGAAAAAATCATCTACATTAAATAATTCCATCAATTTGCTCACATAGTTACGGGGTGATAAAACATAATATTCCGGAATTTATTAATTGGCTACCTATATTTTAAATTAGCTCTATATTAAACTATATTAATAGTCTACTTTCCTTTTTTATAATTTGGTGAATTTAGTTTTTTTTTTTTTTTTTTAACAGCATCCTGAAGGACGGAGAGAGACAGAGTATACGAAGAGTGTGAAAACGAAGAGCATAAACAACGCGGGACGAGGAGAGAGAAAGTGTTTAGAAAGAGAGAGAGAGAGACAAAGAGACTGTTTGTGTCTTCTTACCCATTCGAGGAATCAAAGCATCTTTTTTCGAGCTCAAGAAGACGAGAGGCAAAAAGATAAGGGGGGTGAAAATTAGGGTTTTTTTTTTCTCCTTTCTTTTGCATTCAGCTCGCTGTAATAAGGTATGCCCTCAAATTCTTATAAAAACTTTAATCTTTTTCCCTTTTTTCTTCGGACTTGTGTCTTAATTTTAATCCTTGTCAAATTTGTTCTTGAGCTACTCTGTGATAAGGTTTTGTGGGTACAGGAATCTTAGATTCGTGAGTAATGGAGGCTTTCACTAACCTCAGATTTTATGGTTAGAGAAGTTTTAGGAGTAAATTTTCTTGAGCTGCTTGGTTGAATAATGTGCTAGGTTCTGTACGGATTTGGGGTTATTTAGTTGGATCGCGAGTGTCTCGCGCTAGATTTTCGGAAAAGGATTTGTTTTTTGTCTAAAATTTGCGTTTTTTTGGACTCATCTCCGACTACTTTGCTTTGATTCGGGGATTTAGCAGACCTGGGTTCGTCAGTGAGATGCTTTACTCAGTTTTGGGGGTTTGTTGGATTTGAGAGATTAGAGGTATTTTGTTGTCGCTTTTGTGTAAAAATGTATGAACGGAGACTAGATTCAGTTGGGCTTTTCTTGAAAAAAACAGCTTGAGTTCTATTGAATCTGTACATCGAGTGGTTTACCTGAGTATAAATGTTTCTTATATGATGGAATAATGAGGGTAGAAGCTGAACTCATTCTATTGGTGTTTTTAATTGCAGTGCTATCCATCTTCCGAATAATCAAGTAGCCTCACAACCTAAACCTGGAAATAGATCTTGGCGCATATCAGGAGTGTTGGTTTAGGATTTATGGTTATCTGAATTCATGTAGTTTGAAGGGACTCTAACGAGCTGTGATCGGGTCATGAATGCGTGTCTGGGGACATGCTTGAACCAAGGGGAGCGGACATACCAATATTGTTCCTGGTTTTGGTTGTACTTCCAGTGGTAGCTTACATATTATTAGGGAAATGGAGTGACATTTCTGAGAAAAGAGGAAGGGCTAACTTGCTGGCTCAGATGGCAGCTGAAGAAGCTTTAAGAGCTGAGACCGTGGTGATTGCAAATAGGGGTGTAAGATTTGAGAGTGTGGCTACTGAGAATAGGGCTCAAAGAACCAAGACCAAGATTGTTTCTAATACGAGTGGTGCTGTAAGAGCAGAGTTTGACACTGGTGTGAGCGAGACAGTAGCCGAGCAGAGATCTGATTCCGTGGCTGCTACATGTGGGGTTCCAGTTATGGCCCCTGTCAATAATAGTGAGTTACATGTATGTGCTAGGTGTTTTGGTCCTGCTAAGACACGTTGCTCGAGATGCAAATCTGTTAGATACTGGTATGTTTCCACATTATTCATATTTGAGAATACATTTCTTAGTTTTTCTTTCTATCTCTTTTAGCTTTTCAGATTATATTTTTTTGCGGGTTAGTTACAGACATTTTAAATTTAACCTATGAATGTCTTAATTTTTGAACCTTGTAGCTCTGGGAAATGCCAAATAATTCACTGGAGGATAGCTCATAAAGATGAGTGTGTCCCAGTGGAGACTTGCTCGTCTTCATCTGAGAGGGTTTCCTTTGAGAAAGATTCTGTTTTGTATGACCATGGCATGGATTCTACAATGTATAGTAACAATACTACGCAGGCAGCAAAGGGAAAGACTTCAAAAAGCTCTGTTGATTTTGCAAGCTTGGGTATATCTAATATTGATATTACGCCACAAGTCAACACGCAAGGGAGAAAAAGCGTAGGAAAACAAAAAATTTCCAAGTCCAACCTAGAATCATCTAGAAGAGATAGTGCTATTGTGTTTGATTCTTCTGAAGAAGTTTCTCGTGGTGAAGCTGGTTGTGCTGGTGGCGATAACAAGAAGGGTCACAGTAAACATAAGGTAAGCAGTTATTGAACTATTTATCTCCCTGTATTAAATAACAGAAGCAAAACTGTTATGCTTGCTTACTAAAAGTCAATACTGTGCTTGAATTTAGACCTGGTGATTTTGCTTGCAGTCGAGAAGCAACAGCTATGCTGCGGAAACAAATCCTAGAAGGCATTCTGCTGACAGCTCTTGTGTGCAAATGAATGGACAACCTTTTGGTATGCAGGAAAGTCATAAACACGAAAACAATTTGGGAGCAAGAAGCTCTCTAGGTTATCCAAAGACTCCAAACACACAATTTCCTGCAAACGGTGAGGCCTAATACCATAAGCTAATAAAAGTTACTCTAGTCGAGGATTAGTTTGAGATTTGCATCTTCTAATGTGGATTGAATTTAATAGGGCCCAGAACTGCTATACTGCCCAAAACAGGTGTTAACAAATCTGGAGTACAATCATGCACAGAGACAAGTAAGAAGGGGCAAGGCGCTGTAGTATCAAGTGAGTGTCACTTATATTTTGCTTCGACATAAGAAATCTTTTGTAAATGTCTCATGTTTGTATCTATAATCCAGAGGCTGTTAGGTCTAAGGATACTGGCATCGCTGAAGATAGCAATGGCATCTCCTCAACGATGGGAATAATGAAGATGATGGGTTTAAGGAATTCTACAAAGCATGATGATCGACATAAAAACCTGAAAGTTAGTTCCCTGGTGATATTATCTTAAATTCAATTTTGTATCCTTAGTTTCCTACTTTTCTGAGTCAATAACTCTTATGTTTCAGATGCTTTTTCCATACGAGGAATTCCTTAAATTCTTTCAGTGTGAAGTGTTTGACTTATCACCTAGGGGCCTTGTAAATTGTGGAAACAGGTATTGTCTCAATTACTTCTTTTCATTCTGCTTAACTGCAAAATTGAGGATTAGTTTTAAAATAGGAAGATCCATTTTATATAAATGTCCTAACTAGTGTATATGCTTTCTTAATTTACTATTATATTTCTTCTCCAGTTGCTATGCAAACGCTGTCTTGCAGTCCTTAACATGTACAAAACCACTCGTTGCTTATTTGCTTCGACGATCACATTCAAGATCATGTAATGCCTTTTCCCAATTAATCTCGTTGCATAAATTGTTGCAGATTTAGTTTTACTACTTCTGACAAAGATAATGTTATTCTTTTGCAATAGGTTCTGGGAAAGATTGGTGCCTTATGTGTGAACTTGAGCAACATGTAATGATGCTTAGAGAATCTGGAGGTCCACTTTCTGCTAGCAGGATTCTCTCACACATGCGAAGTATAAATTGTCAGATTGGGGATGGGAGTCAAGAAGATGCTCATGAGTTCTTAAGGTTTTTCTTTATAATCCTTTCAGATATCTGTGTATCTTTTCTTCTTAAAATGATTATATTTCTCCGTTTATGTCGATTGCTCATGAAATTACCCTTTTCTTTTGACTTGGATGTAGGCTTTTGGTTGCCTCTATGCAATCCATATGTCTGGAGAAACTTGGAGGTGAGACTAAAGTGGATCCGAGGCTGCAAGAAACAACCTTAGTTCAACATATGTTTGGTGGACGTCTCCGCTCAAAGGTGTTTAAATCTCCTGGCTCATGATTTATGTCTACTTTTGACTTTACACGTTCTCATTGTACCTTCTGCTGTTTTTCTCTGAAAAAAAAACAGGTGAAATGCTTGAGGTGTGATCATGAATCAGAAAGATACGAGAATATAATGGATCTCACATTAGAGATATATGGTTGGGTAGAATCTCTTCAAGATGCCTTGACTCAGTTTACTAGACCGGAAGATCTTGATGGAGAAAATATGTATAGATGCAGCAGGTTAGATCCAAAAACCAAATTGCTTGCCCTGCTTTGGTGGTATTGAAACTAAATTGTAATTTTGTGAAAAATGCATTGAAAAAGGTGTGCTGGATATGTTAGAGCGAGGAAAGAATTGAGCATTCATGAAGCACCAAACATTCTCACAATTGTTCTTAAGAGATTCCAGGTATCAATTACTTAAAGATGATTACAGATGTTACTCTTCAGCTACTGTGTTTTTTCTAAATTTCTGTATGTGCTTTTAAAACTCTTGTGTATGTAGGAAGGAAGATACGGAAAAATAAACAAATGTATAAGTTTTCCTGAAATGCTGGACATGATTCCTTTCATGACTAGAACCGGAGACGTTCCTCCGCTTTATATGCTTTACGCTGTCATAGTTCACTTGGATACTCTCAACGCTTCATTCTCGGGTCATTACATTTCCTATGTCAAAGATTTGAGAGGGAATTGGTACAGAATCGATGATTCCGAGGTAAAATTAATCTTTCATCCTCCTCTTCCTTAATGCGGCAAGCCAAACAGTTTATGAACTTGTGCAAATTTCTTTTAAAACTCTGCAGATTCATCGAGTACCAATGACTCAAGTTATGTCAGAAGGAGCTTATATGTTATTCTACATGAGGTAAGAAAATACCGGTTTGCAAAATGTAATGGTTTTTCTGCATTCAGGGGTCAGGGTTTCTGAAAATACAATTTTTGCAGATCGTATCCGCGTCCTCAAAGAGGAGAACAAGCTCAGGTTCAGCATTCGCAACCAAGAAACGAGATGAAGGAACAGAGGAAACCTGTTAACCGCTTCAAACCGAGAGCGGACCACAAGAACACAGAGTCATCATCAAGCGAATGGTCTCTCTTCACGAGCTCAGACGAAGCTTCTTTCACCACAGAATCAACCAGAGACTCTTTCAGCACCATAGACTACACAGATGTTTGCCACGTCGTCGAATCTTCTTCTCCTTTCTCCATCTTCAACAACTTATACCACAACGTTGAGCCATCGCCACACAACACTGTTGCTTGCAGAATGTTCTCAGGTACCAAACCAGAAACCCGGTATTTCGTTGAGGAAGAAACAAATCACAACAACACGGTTGTACTGGACTCGTCACCATCACCATATCCAAGTCCATCACCGTATCCGTCCCACGATTATTACGAGCAGAGTATGTATGTAAATTATGAGACTAACCCAGAATTTAACAACGGTCAGGATCAGGATCGAACTTACAGTTACTGTTAGTAAGTAGAAGAGACTAGAGAGGATTCTGTTTTTGAACCTCCCTGATTTTTAAATATGTTTAGAGATCTCTTTAGGGATACTTAACTCGAGTGCCCTGAAATTTTTTTTGTCTTTAAATCATCTCTGTGTTTGGTATCAGGGCAAATGTTCAATCTCAATTTATCAAACTTACCTGTTTCTGTATCTCTGTTTCTGCAAAAATTTTAACTGGGAAAAAAAAGTTGACACTTTACAGATCAACCTCTGGTTTTATTAAAAAGGGTTCACTAAACAGAGGCTTAAACGTCGATTTCAAACGGTAACCAAATCTCATTGACCCGACCCGTGAACTCGAAAGGTGAGTTATACTGAGCCACAGTGTAAGCTGAATCCGACCCAACACCACCTTCTTTTTTGCTTTTCTCTATTGCATTAGCCCAAGCCGTACCTTTGAGGCTCGAGTCCAGCGCTGCTGCTTCTTCTCCGACGCTGTCATCGGAGACGAATCCACTGAATTGTCTAACTGCCACGTACCTAGGGTTCCATTTCTGGATATGAAGATTCTCCGACGGAGCTGGATCAGGCTGGTTCTTTTTGGGAACGTAGAAAGAAACAACGAAGGAAGATTCACAAAACGGACCATCGCTTGGTAAGACTTGAGAGATAACCGGAGCAGTCATTTCTATCTTCTGATGATACTCGTTCTTCCCCTGAATGTATGCGAACAATCTGATCCCCAAAAAAATTCAATCTTTATCCCAATAAAGCCTTAATATTTCCAAAATTTAAAGATTGAATTCTGCACTTAACTGGAAGAAAGCAGTTCTTGTAGCATCGACGAGAGAGATATCTTGAATCGGTTCAGTGGAAACCCAGACGGTGGTATTGTACCGGCGAATCTCGTATCCATTTCCGGAGTGAACCAGCTCGTAGCTCGGGCACTCGATTCGGTTACAAGACGGTGGGAACTTCCCGATTTGGGCAGGTCCGGATTCGGCTCCGGGATTTAGTAGGTCTGATCCACCGGAGAGGAGGCTGAGGAGGAACGAGAGCTTAAAGAAGCTTAAACCGGCTGCCATGGCGTTTTTTTTTATTCTTTGGTGTAGAAGTAGAACTACTTGTTTCTTCGTTTTACAATCTTATAATTTATAACGAACGGTAATATAAGATTGTTGTTACGTCTAAATGTGTGGTTCATCTTCGGATAGGTTTTGTGTGTGTTAAAAAGTTTGGAGCTTTTTTTTTTTTGGTGTGCTTGTAGATGTGTATGCCTATGAACAGTACGGGGACTATATGTGACAACAAAATTACTATCAACCATGAACGAGTAGTCTAGTGGTATTTGGTCTAGAAATTCGTAAATAATGGTTTTTATAATCACCTCATTTAGATATGAGCCGACAACCGGATTTTTGGTCCAGTTATTTATTTGGTGGATCGAGTTTGTCGGCTATTCGGTCTATCCGAGAGATTAACCGGATGGAAAAATCTCGGATCTTGTTATAAAAAAAAAAAATTTTTAAAAAAAATACTATTAAAAGTGGTAAAACAATAAAACCCAATGAAGAAGGCTATACCCACCTCTCCACCCGACCCGAAACGGTCCGGCCCGGAAACTGATTTTGTACCCTTATTTACGAAATTACCCCAGTCAAGGAACTTACTAAACTTCCCTAATCAAAGTGCCCATCAAGTGTTCGACGAAATGCCTGAAAGGAAAGTTGGCTTCTTAGACGAGTACTGACATCCGGGTATATATATGTGTTTATGAGTTGAAGCAACGTTGTCACTTTTGTCTTTGAGATCTTCACATTTTTTTTTCAGTTTTCTCAAAGGATTTCTCTTCTAATATCTAACGTTTATGTATGAGTTTGAAGAACCAAAATGTATTTCGAAGCATCATAGCTTAATCCTATACTGCATAAATGCCCTGAACCCTTTACAAATGTTTATAGATTGCTTAATAAACTTGTGCATTTAGACAATGATTTTACTGCTTAAGGACCATTTCAAAGCTTTTAAATTTGTATTGTATTAACTCAATTTTGGGATTATGATGAAAACTGTAATGGCTGAATATGAGACTAATTACTGCCCAGCTCTTTGCTGCTGGTGGTTATCTGTTTCAACATGATGTCTGCCTTACTCATCTGAATCTCTTCTTTTTCTCCATTTTTGTATTTTGTGTAAGTCATTGACATATTCTTGTTTCATCTTGCCATGTTTTAAAAAGATTTGACTTGTGTGATCGAATGTCAACTGTGTTTTGATGCATATATGTCTTTTAAACTATATTTTCAGGGTTTTCTCGCTGTACGAATTGGGCAAAGTTTTGATATCCAAAAGGAGAAAATTCAAAGAAGAAGAGTTGACAACGCTTAAAAAATCCAACAGGTTTAACTTTTTTAGTTTTTCTTATTCAATATATGTTTGTTCATGGCTTTCGAATTCATAGCTGTCTTTACAAAATGTACTTTATAATAGATTGGAAAATCCTGAGACTTTCTATATTGCAAAATGCAAGTAGTCAATGATAAAGTTGTGTGGTTATTGTGATAAATAATCTATGAATCAGATAAGTGGAAGAACAAGTCTAGTTTACTAATACAGATTGCCACAAACTTCTTTGTCAATGAATTTTTATTCGTAGTAATGCGTTCTTGATGTTTACATCAAACTTAGAAATCTTCAAACCCTTTTAACAATAATTTGTAGATAGATTATCATCCACACTTATAGCCACATATTGATTGTTGACATCAGATAATCTTTAAAAACAAATGGTTTTTGTCATGCTTAGGTTCCAAATCTCAGATTCAATCGCTGAAATAGACAGACAGTGATGATCTCTTCAGATGCTATTGCCATTCACTGATGGAAAATGTGCAGGTGAAACCAAATACTCTGCGATATGGTAAACGGTAAAATGCAATTCCCTATCTGAAAAACACAATAGAATATGTTGTCCTAACTTATATAAACTTGTACTTTATAAAATATGTGTACTAATGTATAACAATAAATATATCTGTTTCTCTGTGAAACTCTCACAGATTTGGTGGAACAGGAAAGAAAGAGACAAATGCTTTTGTCATGCTTACCACCTTTATCCGTTGAAAAATCTTTTTCTCCACCGCAGACCCAGAAAATAATATTGTTTTCTTTATCCTTTTGTTGTCTTCTTATAAAGAGATGTAAACACACAAAACATTCAGATTTAAGCTTTCTTCTTACATCTTCGAGGGGACCAGAGAATCAAATCAATATACACATATATTGGTTCCACTTTTTCTTGAAAAGTGAATACTTTTGATTTCTCCATTTGAATGATTCTGGTGTTTGTTAGCCAACCACCATGCTCAGTTTCCAAGAAGAATGGATGCTTACAATTGTATCGTCGTAATCTTCTGCATCGCCTTGTTTGCAATCAATTTAGTATTTTGTTGTTTCACTTGCTTCGCCATTCTTCATAGCTTCATGACAGAGGAAAACAAGGATTTGAGTGATCTCAGGAAGAATCTTATCGAGCCAGAAGAAGTTAAACCGGATGAGAAGGTAATGATCATTACAGTCTCGACTAAGCAAGGATTTTCTGACTCCACTGATGATGATTGTGGCCAAGATTGCTCTCATGAGGATATTTGTGCTTGTTAAAAGAAAAAGGTTGGCTTCTATTTTCATTACACAGTTCTCCTCATGTTTTGCAATTTTTCTTTCATCTTTCTACTTGTAAATGGTTTTAAATCCATAGATTGAGAGCATCACATCTTCTGCTTCAGAATCCAGATTTTTTTCTGTTTCATATGTATCTTGAAAGAAATTATACAATCTGCAAACATCTATATTTTGTGGAAAGTTTAAAGTTTTGTATTGCAATACTTTTCTTGATTCAGTTTAATTTTCAAGGTTTATGTTTCTTTGGAGGCTGAGAATTAAAGGTTCCACTTAGACGGGGAAAGAAGAAGAAGAGAGGAAAAAAACAAATTTCACTCAGAGAAAGTAATTAAAAAGTTTAACAACGAAGTTGTGTTAGTTGACAAAAGTAACAATTAAGAAATTTTTTTTTAAAAAGGACAACGAATTGCTAATAGTGACATATATCTGAAAAAAATCTCTTTTTGTATTAATTTTTTCATGAACTTATATTGTATAATAAGGAAATTGATTGAATCATATTCATGGTTGATTAGTTAGAAGTTAGATTACTACTAAAGAACATTACTTGATTTCATAATTCTTTCCACGAACTCGAAGCTTCGATGGGTGCGTTTAATATTTTTATACCCTAACCACATGTTACTTAATAAATTTTCCAAAACCAAACTTAATAATTAATTGATAAATAGTAATTCGTATTTATGTCAAACATTGCAATCGGTGGTTGTAAAATACATTAAAAAAATAACTCCGGGTCAAATTGGAAAATACGCGTTATCACGGGTCTGACAGTAAATAAACAAAAGACTTGGTTCTTCCAAATTTGATTCAACGACTTAGCAAATTTTGCAATCTCGATTTTGAGTCAGAAAGAGCGATCTCACGGAGAAAGATATGGGTCACGGAGAAGAAGATAAAAGCAAAGGATTTACTTCGGGAGAAGGTAACCAGCATCATCATCATCAATACGGTACCTTTCAAGGTGTTTCCAATTACCCTCCACCGCAGAGTTCTGCTCCGGTCACTGGGTTTCCTCAACCTTCAGCTCCGCCTGGAGTTTACGATTCCGGAGCTCCTTATTACGCTCATGGTTATCAAACTGGTCCAGGTGCCTTCTCTTCCTGAATTGGATATGTGGATTTCAATTTTTTGCAGATTTGGGAATTTAGGTTTGGAATTTTTGTAAAATTTATGGCGATCATGAATTTTTCTTCATAAGATGCTAATTTGATCACGAGATCGTGTTTTTGTTTAGTAAGAGAAACCAATTTAGGGTTTGTTGTTACAGTAACATAGTAAGGAGTTTTCTATTGAATGGTGAAAACTTTTTTTTCTTTATTGCATGTTGGGGAAAGGATATATATGTGAAAATCTAACTTCTTTGTCATGCATTGAGATGGAATATGATGTGCAAGCTTTGATGAGAATTTAAAATTTTGGAGCTTTAAGTACTTTCTAGGAACAGCTCAGTAAAAAAGTTAGGTTGTATTTGGTTGTGATCTATATCTGATCTGTAAGGTAACTTCTGTCGTGTCTCATTTTCTCTTCTGCTTTTTCAAATCCAAGTCAAGAGCATAAATGGATGTCTGTTCAGCCGTTCTTATGTTTACTCTTTCTTATTGTTTTATTTTCAGTCCATGGTGGTGTTGCTGAAGGAAGACCTGTGAGACTACGCCGCCTTCCTTGCTGTGGAATTGGTCTTGGATGGTTCCTGTAAGTTCCTTCTTTTTCTTCCTTCAAAAAACACGAGCTCAAAATCTTCTGAATCTATCTTCACATTGCTGCTACACTTATATTCACTTGCTTTTTAACATGTCCTGGTTACACAATCTAATAACATCTTGCTCGTTCTCTGAGAAAAAATTTCGTCGTCTTGAAGGTTCATTGTAGGATTTTTCCTTGGAGCAATCCCTTGGTATGTCGGATTGTTCATCATGATGTGTGGACGAAGGATCGATTACAGGGAGAAACCAGGATACATTGCTTGCACTATCGCTGTAATATTTCCAACACGCTCTCTCCTTATCTTTCACGTTGTTTCTTTAACTCCCATGGGACTCGAACAAATTTAATTGATCCATGTCTAAACATTGCAGGCTATTCTTGCAACAATCGCTGTGATTCTGGGTGTATCTAAAGGAGCAGACGAGTGGTGATGGATCAATCATCTTGTGGGTTACTTTCAAAACGTTTGTATAGGTTTCTTTATCGTGTGTTGTATTATCTACTATGAAGAAACAAGAAAAAAGGTGTAAACTTCACAAAAATTATTTTGAGTTTTGTTATCTAAATAAGAAGTCAAAGATATGAAATTTAAGACAAAGAGACAAAACGTGATAAGATGGTTTATACATCAGAAACCTTACAATATGAAATGCAGTCTATCGTTTTCCAGAAACAGTTGTATTGTTGTGCATCCTTAACAAGTCATCAGGAGTTACAAGAAACCAACCTCCATCTTTCTGAGCGAACAGCTTCTGATTCACTGAGTCTATAATCACACTCACATTCCCAAACCCATATATCTGAAGACCATTGTGCATTCTATTCGGTTTAGGTTTGAACAGCAACTCCTTCTCTTGTGCAAATACTTCCAACACTTCTTTCAAACTCAGCACCTCAGTGCTATCCATCTGAGCCTTAGCTTGAGCTTGAGCCTGAGCTGGCTCGAACTGTCTATGCTCATGTGCCCTTGCCCTTGGCTGAGACACTTCAACTCCTTCAACAGCTTCCATCAACATATCTAAACCACACTTTAACTGGATTCGGATCCTCTCGTTTGCTGAAAGCTCTAGCGGGAATAACCCTTTCCAACCATAATACCATTCGTGGATCTCTTCGAACCTCGGTTTAGAACGCAACCAATGGTACAACACATCCAACCATTTGGGGAAGAAGAACCTTTCCATCAAATCAGCCATTAGATGTATGGGTACTGCAGATGCCCACTTCATAACCCAATGGAACCGCTCTAAATTCTGGTTTGCCGGGTTTACCTGAAACTCTTGCAAAGCCAGCTGAAGTTTGGGAACAATGTAACGGCGCATAAGCTGTTCCCAGCTTGTAGCATCAAAAACGGTCTTCCATGGCGAAAGAATAGTGTAGACAGATGGATCACTAGGATGCCACGCATCAAGAACATTACTCAATTTCATCTGAATGATCTGATACAGAAACTCCAACTTCTGACCAAGTACTGGCAACCAAGGATGCACCCAAACATGGATCGCAACAATTTCCCTTCGTGGATCCCAATATTCAACAGCAGTTGACAATTTTGGCAGCACTACTGTGTCCAAAATCGTATGCAAGACAGTTGAAGGCAGCAAATTTTCCCATGTCTCTAAAAATGTAAGCATCGGCTCAGGGTCTCTAGGTTCCCAGGAATTAATGCCTGCTATTCGCACAGCAGGTAACACTACCTCCGAGACTAGTTGGCTATAAGGCGTTGAGACTACCCAGATATTTTGATCTTCCTCGACTTCCAAAAGCTTTCTCCAAGAAGATATAGCCTTGAGACCATGCACTGCATCCCTAAGAGGGTCCCAACCCTGAAACATTCTGATAAAGAGAGGCAAGGCCAGTGAGCAAGCAATGGTGGACAAGTTACAAAGCTTATAATCATCAGGGTAGCTTGTCTGCAGGTCCTCGAAACGATTAGCAAGTGAGTCAAGTGTCAAATTCCCAGATGTATTCTCCAGCTCGATTCGACTTATTTCATCTGCGATATATTCCATGTTGTCTAAGTGTCTTTTTTGTTTCTCTTCCTCCTTTATAAGCATATCCTTCTCCTGCTGTAAGCTCAAGGCTGATTCTCTCTCGTTCCTCAAGTCCCTATCAATCTTCTGAATTTCATGCTCAACTAGATCAACAATCAAGCGCAAGTTGTGTTGTAACTCCGGCATTGGAACATCTGCTTCTTTTGCTTTATCCTCTGCATCTAAATTTTCCAAATTCGTCACAACCCGAACCTGTGGTCCTCGCATATCAATAATGGTCTGCCCACCACCAAAACCCTCTTCCTGCTTCTTCTCTAACAACTCCTCTGCAGTGACATAAACTTCCTTCCTCACCTTCTTCTTCTTCCAAAGATTTCTCCCTCCCCTATCACCATGAATCTGTTCATTCTCACTGACACTGACCCCAACAATCTTCTTCTCCTCAACCTTCTTTAAATCAGGCAACTTTGCCTCCTTGAAATCATTGTACCCCATACCCATATTCTTCGGCCTCAACTGCGCTTCAATAGGAGCGACAATACCTTGCTGATTCTTCCCAAGCCCACCTCCCTTATACCCCATCTTTTCAAGCAGCTTCATACCAATTCCTTTAGTAGACTTCTCAAACTTACCTATATCACCGCCAAAAGTATTCTTCTTTCCTCCCTTTGCACCACCACCCTCTTGACCTCTCTTCTCCATCTTTGCCTTCCCTCTCATCTTTGCCCCATCAGCTATCTTCTTCCCCAATGCACCCGGTAAAAGATTGTCCTCATCATCAAAACCATTCGCATTAAACCCTAAACCTGAGCTTCCAATACCCAATCCACCTCTAACTTCAACATCCTCATCAATCATATCAGCATCTTCTATTTTATCACTATTTTTCTCATCATTATGTTCTCTAGAATCCTTATCAATCTCTTGATTCGGCATAACAGTACCTGTAGATACAAAACTGACAGGCTTGGTTAAGTCGGCCTTCCTTCCCGAATCTCGATCCTTACGCCTCTTCCTCCGACCTCCTCCGCCGCTAGAATCATCGGAATCCGAATCGCTCTCAGCGAAGATTCCATAAGTAGCGTCGTGTTTGGTTTGTTTCCGCTTCTCCTTCCTCTTTTCATAAACAAACTCGTCACCTTCCCATCGACCTCCGTCATAGTCATTATCCATACTGAATCTCTCCATCTCTTGATACTCGTCCATGGCGAAGCAGCTAGATCCGAAGAAACTCTTGTCAATTTTTCCAAACTATCTGAGACAGAAGAACAAAATCGAACAATTTAAGTTTTTCGGATTTTTGACTGCAAAATCGCCGACGTCGCAGCGTATTATCGGAGTGAAAGGATTAACCGAATTGGGCTTTTTAAATAAGAAAGGCCCATTTATTTTTAAACCAGAGCCCACAATGTTTCAGTCTCACTCACTTAACCTTGGTCGTTTCTTCTCTCTTGATCTCTACTTTTCTGATTTAGGAGTCAATTATGTCTTTTACTTTCAATCTCTTACTCTCTAAATGTTAGGTTTCTTCTTTTTCACTCAAAGACTGTAGTTTGCTAGGTTTATCAAGTCTTATTGGTTAATTAATGGGGTTGTTAGACTAGGGTGTAGTTGGTAACCTATGAGCTAAGTTATTACTTGTTGAATGAATTGTTATAAATACTGCATATGTAACATAAACTTATCACAAAATTGTTGAAAACGTTATGATATCATTCATTTAATTTAGTGTACCACAATGTCTTACTTTGGTATCATACCACGTAGGTTTTTGAAGCTAAAGCCTTTGGATCAGTGTATATATATATGTGGGGCTGTTGTTGTACCTTGTCTTCTAGTTGTTATAATCTTTAAGTAGTGAAATCCTGTCTCAAATATATGTTTATGCATCCATGGAGAAGTAGATTGTTAAATAGATGAAGCGTTAAGCTCTTTCTAAACTTGTGGTTTGCTGGCTTATCAACTGCTTTTGGTTGATAAATTTGTTAGATTATGAGATTTACTAAGTCATAACCGCATTCAAATTCTGTACCCCTTTCTTACTTTCTAAAAGCAACACACTTTTTGATCTTTTAGACGGCACCGTCTTTCCCAATTTGTAACTATAGTTTTTCCCTTATGTTTTCGATGTTTTTCACATTTCATGTCTTGGTCTATCCTCTTTTGTTGGTTATTTCAATTTCTCCTCTCTTAGGTCGTTTTTTCGACCTCTTCCTTTTCAAATGTTTGGTTTATTCTTGTCACTTGGTAATTCCCTTTGTCATGATGACAAAGATGCTCAAATTTTGCATGAATATAGTGATATATTTTTTAGAATAAATTGTTTCTTTAAGATATGTTTTTCTACTTTATCCAAAAAAAAAAACATATATGTTGTTCTATCTAAAATTAAATTCCTTTTCCTTTGGATAAAAAGTCAATAATTGTTTGGTTCACACAGTTAAGTATATGAAGTCAGGAATTTTTAGGAACACTTTATTTTCTCTAACCAACTTTTTGTTATTGCAACAAAATGTTTTAAAGAAGAATTATTATATTCTTTCTGAACTAGTACAACAAAATCCCATTTTTTTCTGTTACAAATCACATAAATTTGGGATTTTAGACAATAACACATAAAGAAACCCCACCTTTTTTAGATGTTATAACAAAGAAAAGTCGGTTGTGACTGACTATGACCCGACTTTTTTTAGTTGTTTTTTTTTTCAAAAATCTTACGGATTCGACGTCATATTTCATAATTTGACGCAAAAGGCAAAAGCTACCATTGTTGTGTTACCTTATTGAAATTAATAACTAAAAGTGTATACAAACATTTTAATATATCTGACATAATAGATATATCGTATATATGTCGTCACTTAATTGCACACATTGCTTGAATAAAGCAACTTATTTTTGTTAACCATGACTAGACTTTTTTACTTTCATCAAATTATTAGTATTTTTTTTTTTGCTTTTCTCTATCTATATATGAAATAACTTTCAGGTAAGTAATATTAGCCAAAAAACAAAAATTAAGACTTGTTTTGAATACTTCTGAAAAATAAATAATATGTTTTAGCTTCGCGACAAGCTTTTTTCTTTTGTTTTTCTCCAAGCCTGGCCTATTTATTATTTCTTGAACAAACCACTTAATTACTAGCTAATCAAATAAGCAAACGTTCTAAATATATTAATTAACCAACAACGCCCGTAGCCGTTAGACCTATTTTGTCCTACGTGGAATTTAGTAAATGATAATGACCCCAGTCTACGCGTAATTGCATTATATTATTAAAATCAAAATTAATTGATATGGTTGGACGAACATTATCTTTATGTATATTATGATATTTATATATCACATGCGTTTCGTAAGAGAGTTGACATTGCTATTCATCGTCTCCAAAGAACAACGCCACCTGGTTCCATATTTATTGTCTCCAATTAAATTAATTTAACATTAACAAACTCGTATAATCTTGTTTACTACTGTATATTTCTAATAGATGTAAAGTAAATAAATAATTAGAAGGCATGAATGCTTTCTTGTTTGCCATTTTGAATGTTTACTATTTTTTTTTTAGTTTTCACTTTTATAGATTTTAACTAAGGTTAATTTAAGGTGACCAAATTAAAGTGAAAAATGTTTTAAAGGTTAATTTCGAGTTATCCACCCTAAAATGTCAATTAATTGAAGGGAAACCAAAAAAAAAAATCAGGAGAGAATTACGTGGAATTTTCCTTTCTCTAATTACGATATCTACGATACGGGGACGCAAACAAAAAAATTAAAATGTGAATATGGAAGCATCGTCATATAATATTTTTTTTATAAAATATATATAGATATACTAAATACTCATGCAATAAAGCCACATGGATGTAGCGCAAGGAAAGGAAGACAAAATAAATTTTTGGAAATAAACACCAAAGAACTTGTTGTTATAAATTCATTGCCAGTTGCAGATACAGCGATTTATTACATATATCCTCTCTCTATAGTCTATATCTATTATAAACCAAGTTTTTATATCACATTTTTATCCTACAGTATACCTATTAACGCATATATATAGATATACAGCTGCCTCCAACATATATAGTCAACTGATGAAATTATAAGCATCATCATTATAGTTTTGTCTCCTTTCTTTCTCTCTTTCTTTCTTTCTTTCTTCCTCTCTTCCTCATAGATCAAGATGATGGAGATAATTACGGTAAAAACAGTGTTCTTGATCGGGGTTTCGATCTTGATACTGAATTGGGTATGGAGAGCTGTGAATTGGGTATGGTTAAGGCCAAAGAGACTGGAGAAATATCTGAAGAAACAAGGATTTTCTGGGAATTCTTATAGAATTTTGATGGGAGATATGAGAGAGAGTAATCAGATGGATCAAGTTGCTCACTCTCTTCCTCTTCCTCTCGACGCAGATTTTCTTCCCCGCGTCATGCCTTTTCTCCATCACACTGTTCTAAAACATGGTATGATCCATCAAACTCAACTTAATTATCAAGTTTGTATGTTTTTAAAAATGCGAATCTAAATAAGAACCAAATACACTTGATCTTGTGTTCTTAGATTCACAAACATTACTTATAATTTTGGTTAGGAGTTGGTCATCTTGAATTTTTATCATTTTCAAGGCATATATGAACAGGAAATTCAGAGTAAGGAACTAAAAGACTTAATTGTGTATTATACACACATTTGCATAATTTAGATCTAAATCTGATATCTTTCCTTTTCTGGTTATAGTCTAGTACTTAACATAAAATAGAATAAAAGCACTCTTAGCGGATCATATCAAAAATTATTCTGTCCAATATTAGCATTCTTGTATGTGTTGTGTTTTGTTTCATATGTAAACTAGATTATTTAAAGTAACAAATGGTAATTAATTAATCAATCAATATTTTTTTTGTTTTAATAGGGAAGAAGTGTTTCACATGGTACGGACCGTACCCGAACGTGATAGTAATGGATCCAGAGGCACTACGAGAGATAATGTCAAGGCACGAACTCTTTCCAAAACCAAAGATTGGATCACATAATCATGTTTTCCTCAGTGGTCTTCTCAACCACGAAGGTCCTAAATGGTCCAAACACCGAAGCATTCTTAATCCTGCTTTTCGTATCGATAATTTGAAGGTATGTTTTTCTTATTTGGTAAATTAATGAATAATACACTGCTCATTTTGACCGTAATAATTATTTTTTGTTTTTTTTTAATGATTAATTTTTTAACTCTGACATTATGTGAACTTTGTGGACATCATTTTCGTCTCATTCTTTAGATTTGGTCAGTTTCATTCTCTTTTACTTTTTTCGAAAAGAAAGTCAGATAAGTAACGTCTTTCCGTTTGTTTGGTAGCTGAGAGATTTAAACAATAAAAAAAAAATTTCACTAATTTAAAAGATATAATTCTAATTTTTGTCTTAGATAAACAAAAAAAAAAAATCTCTCAGATAAAATAAAAATATTAACTCTCCCTTGGGAAAAAAAACAAATATTAACTCTTCCCGCAAAAAAAAAAAAACACTGAAAAAGATATTTAAAGAAAAAAGAAGAAACAGAGAAAAAGTCCGCACAGGAGACTAGAATCCACGCCACGACACCTTTTAAAAGTCTAAAAGCGAGAAACAGAAAAAGCCAAAAAGACACATTACAAAAAAAGTTAAATCATATTTCAAATCGAGAATTTCTAATATATCAATAAATCATTATCAGTAAAGAAACGTCACATATGTAGAGCATTCAGTATCTTTAACAAAAAACACATTATGAGCAAATAATTAGTAATAAATCAATATATATATATATATATATATATGTGTGTGTAAGCTTGTTTTTCTA
Source organism: Boechera stricta (assembly GCA_018361395.1). NCBI lineage: Eukaryota > Viridiplantae > Streptophyta > Magnoliopsida > Brassicales > Brassicaceae > Boechera > Boechera stricta. The sequence continues at coordinate 1,693,443 of CM031539.1, read as the reverse complement.
ATAGAAACCATTTATGTGATTTTCTGGTGTGAAATTTTGGTTTTGATTTTTGAAATGGGAATGATATATGATATTTTTTTATATATATTAAAAATGAACAGAGCATACTACCAGCATTTAACTCGAGTTGCAAAGACATGTTAGAAGAATGGGAGAAATTAGCTTCAGCAAAAGGAACAGTTGAACTTGATTCATGGACTCACTGTCATGACTTAACCAGAAACATGCTTGCTCGTGCTTCTTTTGGTGATTCCTACAAAGATGGAATCAAGATCTTCGAAATCCAACAAGAACAGATCGATCTTGGTCTCCAAGCTATTCGAGCCGTCTACATTCCTGGATCAAAGTAAAGAAAATGTCTTTTTTTTTTTTTTTAACAACTGAGTTTAAAAGTGGAAAGCTAATTTTGCTGATTAAATTTTCATGTTTTCTGGATTTGTCATTTGCAGATTTTTGCCAACAAAGTTCAACAGGAGGTTGAGAGAAACTGAAAGGGACATGAGGGCTATGTTTAAAGCTATGATTGAGACAAAAGAGGAGGAGATAAAAAGAGGGAGAGGTACCGACAAAAACAGCGACTTGTTGTTCTCAATGTTGGCTTCGAATACAAAAGTGATCGAAGAACAAGGAACAGATTCAGGGCTCAGTCTTGATGATCTGATAGATGACTGTAAGGCTTTCTATCTAGCTGGTCAAAATGTGACTTCTTCATTGTTTGTTTGGACACTTGTTGCTTTAAGCCAACATCAAGACTGGCAAAACAAAGCAAGAGACGAGATTTCTCAGGCATTCGGTAACAACGAACCAGATTTCGAAGGGTTAAGCCATCTAAAAATCGTAAGTAGACATTTTCAAAACCGATTAAACCACATTATAACAAGAAAAAGGGTTGTTTACTTAACAACTTCTTTGACTATTATCATTTAGGTAACAGTGATCCTCCATGAAGTTCTTAGACTCTATTCACCAGCTTACTTCACATGCCGGATAACTAAACAAGAAGTGAAGCTAGAGAAATTCTCTTTACCCGAAGGAGTTGTAGTCACAATACCAATGCTTTTAGTGCACCATGATCCTGATCTTTGGGGAGATGATGTGAAAGAGTTTAAGCCCGAGAGGTTTGTTAATGGCGTGGCGGGCGCAACCAAAGGAAGACTCTCCTTCTTGCCGTTTAGCTCAGGCCCTCGGACTTGTATCGGTCAAAACTTTTCGATGTTGCAAGCTAAGCTCTTCTTGGCAATGGTACTACAAAGGTTCAGTGTAGAGCTCTCTCCATCGTATACTCATGCTCCTTTCCCAGCTGCAACTACATTTCCACAACATGGAGCTCATTTGATCATCCGCAAAGTTTAGGTGGTAGAAGAAGAATCATAAAAGTAAAGGTGCTTCCTTTTTTTTTATTTGGTTCATCATCAAAACAAAACCTTGAAGGTGGTGTAGTGGTAATTGGTAAATGCAGTTTGAATCCGGTCAAGAAATCTTATTTGGGTGTTTTTGTATATATGAAACTGAATCAAATCTAGAAAATTCATAATATTTCTCGATATTGTTCCTCTTACTTTTCCTCAAATTGCTCTTTGCAATTTTTTTGTTTTGTTTTTGGGTTTAAATTGCTCTTTGCAAGTGTTCAATCGCACGTAAACCATAAAATTCCAGTGCCTGCTGAAACTATTCGCCCTTACCGAGAAAAAAAAATAGGACGAATCTTGTTTTGAATAGACAAGTAATAGTGTAATACGCTTATCGAAACAGCCCGAGTAATGTGTTTGTTTTTTTTTTTTGTCAACAACTTATAAGATTAAAACGTGAAATGAGTTTTCTCGTTCAAATTGTCAACAATATATACGTGCCAAATTATCTGCTTTCTCGTTCAAATTGCGGGAAATGAGTTTTGGAGAAAAACGTGAACCCTTCCTTGCTCTTCTTCACTTCTTCTAAAGGCAACTTATAAGTAATGTGTTTGTTTGTTTTTGCATAATGTAGCAGAAGCTAATTAATAGAGGCTTTTGTTTGTCTAATTTCTACTTCCCAACACACACAAAAAAATATTGTCAAAATTAAGTTCCATGTGAAAAGAAAATTTCACGTGAAATAATTAAATTAGTTATCATATATTCGTTGAAAGTCGACAAAATAATTAACTAACATGTTTTGTGCTAATTTAGTCTTATATAAGAGGCAATGAATGAAATTAAAAAAAAAAAAGAATCCAAGAAGATATAAAAGAATAGAGATGGTTGGTGAGACACATCACGCAGTACTATATCAAGATCAGACGTTTTAGCATTTTTTTTCTTTCTAAATTGTTTGATTTGTTTAGTTAATTCGGTCCAGAAAAACGTTATCAAATTGAAACCAAAATTTATTAATTTATTCGGTTAAAGAAAATTTTATGTTCATTTTAGTTGAGCTAAAAAAATTCAATCAAATTCAAACTTGAATCCAACTAAATAAATAATTTTAACTCTCTATCACTAAAAATATTATTATTAGATTAACTCCATATTACTAAACTTCAGTTTTAAAAATTTACTGAAAAAGTATTTTTGACTGTTCATCAAAATTGGGTTGTTTCACTTTTCAGTACGAAGATGTATCGAAAATTAGAACCAATTTTGTTCTAGTTAATTCCATTCGTACGTATCTAAAAAGATGAGTTACTTTTATTTTGCAATAATAAGCATGAATATTTTTATTATTACTTTATGACATACAGTAAAAAAATTCTGTGTTTGAAGTTTGAACGAATAAAGAGTGTTATGGTTTCCTGTGCCAAAGACCCTTTGAAACTAATCAATCCTTTCAAGATTAAACATCACCATATCCTCAAGTGCCGATCTGAAACCACTCCTGGGAAGACAATTCAGATTCTTTAATGCAAGTTCAGCTTTCTCCTTAGCCAATTCTTGAGCCCTCTTGATCCCACCGCGATTTCTAACTATTTCAATCGCTTCCTCAAGCGATCCAGGCTCACAGAACTCAGACTCAATGATCTCTCTTAGTCTCGGCTCATTCTCTAGTGCAAAGATCACTGGCGCGGTTATATTACCTTTGGCTAAGTCATTTGCTGCAGGCTTCCCTAACTGCTCTGTGGACTGAGTGAAGTCCAGAATGTCATCCACTACTTGGAAAGATAAACCGAGATTCTTCCCAAATTGATACATTTGCTCTGCAACCTCACTTTCAACTTTACTGAAGATTGCAGCTCCTTTGGTGCTTGCAGCTACTAATGAAGCTGTCTTGTAGTAACTCTTTAGCAAGTAGTCATCGAGCTCGACGTCACAATCAAATAAACTCGATGCTTGCTTTATCTCACCGCTTGCAAAATCTTTGATCACCTGAAAAGGATAAATCAAGATTCAGACCAATTTCTTTGTATAGTATAGCTTCTTCTAATCTCAGAAAAGAATTTTACCTGACTTATGAGCTTAATGACTTCGAGGTTTTCGAGATTCGCTAAGTACCATGATGCTTGAGCAAACATGAAATCTCCAGCTAATACAGCTACTCTTGTTCCGAAAAGCTCGTGAACCGTTTCTTTTCCTAACAAACACACAGTGAAATCTTAAAACTTTGCAGAGAAAATGTACATTCTGATCAAAAGAATATAAATTGTCTAACAACCTCTTCGCATATCACTTTCGTCTAACACATCATCGTGTATTAAACTTGCGGTGTGAATCATTTCAATGATCTCACCTAAACGCCGATGTTCTACCGTAAGTTCCCTGCACCAAGATCAGCTAAAAACCATCATTTTTATTGCTAGAGATTATACGCAATATCGAGGTCAAAGATATAATAGTAATGGCAGTAATATAGATTACTTTAAGCCAGCTAATTCCGCGGTGGCTCGTGATACAAGGAATACCAAACCCGGTCTCATCCTCTTGCCACCAGCACTGAAAATTTGCTCAGCTGCAGATATTAAAACCGGATTTTCTGCACCAACAATCTATAAAAGAAGAGCATTTACATTAGAACCACATAACTCTCTTTTAAGAGACCAGAAAGAAATTTTGTCGAGGTACTAACCGATAAAAGATTGTCGTTCAACCTCTGCAAATCATCAGCTACTACCTCAAACAGATTTTCCAAAGATATAGGCTTTTGTGATTCTGGCTTCAGATTGAGCATCACTGTTTTATCTTGACCAATACCTACACAACGATCATTATTCTCATAAGCATTAAAACTCCAGTTTCAAAAAATTTCAAAACCTGAAGAAAACTCTTAAATGTGTAAGTCAAATGAATTGTCTGGTTTTGAGTATCTCAGCTTATAAGGTTTGCCTCAACCAAAGGTAAAGATTTCTATTTCCATAGCAAACATTTAAAAAAGCTCAAAACTTTAATTCATGAGGACTCTCTGTCTCAGGAGCTCGAAACTTCACTGTTATATGACAAAAAAAAATCAGTTTTTTTTTAGTGGATACCAGAAAAAATGAAGACCAATCATTCAATTACTTAACTAACCAAACCTCAAAAATCAATTATCACTACCAAAATCAGATCGTTACCATTGACCAGATAATTCTCCTTTGGTTTAGCCGGAACCGCTCTGCAGCAACTCCCCAAATCTCGCCGGAGTAACACCAAGTTTCCACCATAGCTTCTGCCACCAATCCTACAAACATTCTTCGAACAATTCCTAAACAAGAGTTGACGACTGGTTGGAGAAGAGGTACAAGAACACCCACATGGCATCAGATCAAGAACACTCGTACCCAAGTCTATATTCCGACATGACATCATCATTTCTCAGACAAAATCCAGAAGTGACGGAAACTTTTATTAGGCAATCCCAAAAAACCAAAAAAAAAAAAAAGCCAAATATGGTTAATAAGTTCCGGAAACTGAGTGTCCAAAGAGAATCTTCGGAAACTGAGAGTCCAAAGTTAAGTTTTTCTTTTTGATGTGTGTATGGAAAATTTTGGAAAAAATGAAAAATAAAAATATAAGAAATTACAAGTGAATCGAATTTTAATTTGTATTTTGTTGATTTTCTTTGGGTGGACGAGACAAACCCACATAAGAACTGTCTCTCTTAAAACTCGACCTTTGGAGGACGAGAAAGATTTTTCAGATTTGTGTGTGTGTGTGTGTGCCGGTTTTTTTTTTAGTTCAATACAAATTAGAGAGAGAGAGGGAAAAAAGAGTCCATCGTTCTCTTTCTTTATCAAATCAGAAGCTGAGATGTCACCACGTGTTTATTACCTATTGGTCTGTTATCCAACTCATATCAAATATTTCGAGATTAGCGAATACCCATTTTTTTCTGATTTCAAAGACAATTATAATATCATTAATTCTAGATCTCACCATTTTTAATCTCTTTCTTACCGACAATAATTAGGTTTTAGGGATTACTTATCATCAAATTACGTGAATTCATAATCAATTGGGTGCTTAAATGAGCCACACACAAATATAAAAATCAAGCCGAAGAAGCAAATCTCGTAACTCCTTTCTTTGACGTAATGACGTCATCTCGTAACTCCATTTGTTTTTTTTGTTTTTTTTTTTCCTTGTCGTAAACTGAATAATTTAATTCATTTGGAAAACAAAATAATACATTAAACTAATTTAAATCACTGAGCTTTACAGTAGTTAGTATCAGTAATATGGATTTAGCAAATCTATCTATATATACTAGCAAAAGTATAAACCTCAATACTATCCGATGCTTGTCTTATCTTTGTTGAGTGTGTTGATATTCATATGCCTCTTATGATCCTGAAAAATGCAACAAACTAAATAAAAACCAATTTAAGATCTTTAATTTGATCTCTCTTTTGCTTGCACAGTAACTAAAACCTTTCTCTTCTCTATCTCTCACCTTCCAAGCCGAGATAGCTCAGGTTCCGCCAAAAGCATATCTTGCAACGGTTTTGCATCTGTATACCTTTCACTAGAACTAAAAACAAAACCAAATGTCACAAGATAAACACAGAGAGAGAGGAAGAAAGGATATAGAGAGATTTACTTACTCGCAAATGTGATCGATTGTGAGTAATCTGTGATGAATAACTAAATCGTGACCGACATAAGTCACAACCAAGGAACCAGCATCAGGATGTGGCCAGCTTCTTGAAGCAGGGAACCTGAGAATGAAAGTGCCCGGTTCTTGATTTTGAAGCGAACGTTCTGCCTCTTCTTTAGTCACAAATCCTTCTATCCATTTAGGCGAAGCAGAGCGCCACATTCCGTTGATCAATCCCCTGGATATAGCCGAAGCAACAGGGAACAACCAACACCACATTTTCTCAAAATTCTCTTGAGTTATGTACTCATAGCATCCACATATCCTCCTCAGAAGCTCAAAATCCTAATCACAATTTCATGTCAGAATCACAAAGACCAGATCAAGGCTTTGATCTTGGTGAAAGTTCAAGCAATACGAGAAGAGAAAGAGACAAGACCTGGTAAGTGAGAGATCTACTGCTGCATTTAGCTATTCTCATGAAATGTTCTTCAATCTCAATTACCACATTATCCCAATGAACATGTTGATAGTTCCGAGAGATCAGAACCCACGCATTTGTTCCTTCTGCTATCAGTTTTCTTGCCATTTTGATTTGATAGCTGGAAAAATTGGAAGATTAGTGTTCTATTTATCCTCATAATTTACATATTTAAGGCAGGTGTGAGTTTAATTTAATTTCTTTACCCGTGGTGGGAGCATCCGGAATAGAGAGAAACTTGATCTGCAAATTCCGAGACTTCTTCATCTGATGAATTGTTTGTGATTTCCTTCAGAAGAAGAGATCTCTCTGTTAAGTTAGCAAGGCAGTATCTGAAAATCATCGAGTCTGAGATTGTATATCTCCTGAAAACTGTCGAGTCTCTAATTTCGGTGTTTTCGGAATCAGTTGAAGAGTTATCTTCTTCTTCTTCTTCGTGGTTCTGAGGTCTCCATTCCATACTGGTACCATTTCCGTTCTCATACTAACTCGAGAGAAACAACAATGCAGAATAACAGTAAGTGGGATATGGATACGAAGCAAAACAAAATGTAGAGAAATTGGATTATGTACCTCACTCTCAGAAACCTTTGCTTCACCTACTCTGATCCGTTTCATAGAGGAAGAGCTATGTAGAATATCTGATGTTCCATTACTTGAAGTAAGTTCTTGTTCTCCTCCATCTAATGAATAATCAATGTGGTTCGACCTTTTAGGGGTAAAAGAATCATGGTTCCTCGAAATGCAACGGATTTGGTTGGTAACAGTTTCAAGGAAAGGATAATAAGCCTTCACTTCTGGTATTTCGAATTTGATGCAGAACAACCTCTTATCACTCTTGGAAGAAAGCTAAAAAACAAAATCAAAATAAGAATCCTTCCAATGCGTTTCAGCAGAAACAAGAATTCTAACGAGAATGTGAAATCCCATTCCAATGGCCTAGAATTTATAATTACCTCCTGAGATATTTTGAGCTTGAAAGAAGCACATCCGTTCAATAAGTCGCACGGCTTATCTTCAGCTGAGAATTCAACTCCTTCATAGCTTACCAAAAGGGGAGCCTCAGAGTCACTCAGCTTCTCAACAGGCGTCCCACTATCAGCATACAGTAGAGAAGCCACAACCTGCAACATCAAACCGACAAAGCGCTATCAGAAATACTTACAGAGCTTAATAAGTGCAGAAGTTTAGAGAAAGCATAAGAGAATGAACCTTCACATCCTTGTGCACAGGCTGTCCAATAGTATTGGTTAAAACAACATCCAAGGAACAAAATGTTCCGCCAACAATACTCCAAACACCATCTTCATCTAATTCAATTCCAGATGCAGATGGCTTATCAACAGATAACCATAAAGGTGGGTCCTGGCAAAGAAATGAACGGAAATAAAGAAACACAGGACAAGAGTCTTTTGTTGAAAAGGAAGAGAAGGCAAGGACAAGAAACTAATACCTTTGTGTAGTGATAATTTGCATGGACATTAGAAGGCACAACTTCTGCACAGTGGATGAAACCCTGAACACTATAACCATCTCCACCAACACTAAATAACGATATCTTCCGTGCACAATCTAAATTTGTGCCATTGGTCATCAAGGAAGTCAAGACTTGCTCTCCTACAATCTCTCCACATATATGAAGGCGCATGTAGTTTCTAGAAACCTAGGAAACAACAGAAACCAATAAATCCCAAGAAAAGAGATATTGGTTGATTTAAGAAGAGTCTTCAGAGATCTTATTAGTATTACCTCACAGCCCACATGAACCCATTTCTGAAGCGGAAACTCAGCTGTTGTAGAAACATTAGGAACTTCAGTCCAAGAAGAAATGTTTACAGGATCAGGAGCTTCCTTGTGAAGGAGAGTCAATGGCAAAAGCATCATCTTCTTGTTTTCATCTAGAACAAGGAAAGGTGCACTAACACTCATGTCTGAGTGAACCTGAGAAGAAAGCCACATTAATCAGAAGCTGTTGTATCAGTGAACCCTTAATCAGAAAACTATGATGAAATCACAACGATCAACATCAACATCAACATCGGTATATAAACAATAATAACCAAAAAATGGGAAGTCAAAATTGGATTAAAACACAAAATTTCAAAGAAGCAACTCAAAGTTCCAACCTTTTTCCCCAATTCCAACAAGTAAGATGTGAAATGGATTAAAACACAAAACCCAACAGAGGAACATTTCAGAGAAACACGAGAGCACAAAAAGCTAATCGAGAACTGACCTGTCTGATGATTGTAGAAGGGTATGTGGTAGAATCTAAGAGATAAACCCAGAAACAAAGAGAGAAAGACTCAAATTCTTGGTTTTGGACTTCAACATCGACATTAAAATCCTCCAAGAGAGAGTATTTCTCGGTGTCAATTGCACAATCACCCGCCATTATAACCCCTCCCAAAAAGAAAAAGTTTTCGACTTTGCAAACGAAACCCTGAAAACCCAGGAAATGAAAACACACACAGAAGAAGAAAAAAAAAGCAAAAACTTTTTCTTTCTCTTGCTTTTTTTTCTGGTTACCTAAACAAACTTAATCGAGAGCTTAAAAGGAAACTGAAAAGAAACTCTGAGGAATTTTTTCGTCACGTCTTTTTGACGGCTGTTAATTAACGGTTGGTCCGTCGTCTTCCGGTGGTTTCAGTCTATAGGGAAGATCGGCAAGTAATCTACTGCCTCGCGACCACTGTTCTAAACTAAACATAAGCCAATCAAAAGACTGGCCTTGACTACCATTTTTTTTTCTTTCATTTTCTTTGGATTAAATATGTAGTTACAACTTACAAATTCGTTTTGATTTCGATTTGAGCTTCTTCTTTTAAGGTTTTTGGGTTTATACCCTATATATTATTTGGAAATAAACTTATAAATAAACCTTACAAAATATTAACAATTACATCACATTGTCATTACATATAAGAACAAATTAAAATATCTCATTAAGGGTATTTTAGTGAATTAATTATTATGTGATCATTTAATTAAATATTAAACTAATTATTTATAATTTCGTTTTAAATATTTTTTTTTTAAAAAGTTAAAAATAGATTTTGTGAAAATTTTGTTGATTTAATTAAACACACTAATTAAATTAAATTAAATGTTAATTTAATTTTCAAAAAATAAGAGATTTGATATAAATTACGATTTTTTGGAAGATTTTAAGAAAGAATTTAAATCAATTTAATTTTTTTTTTAGGTGCTAACAAAGATTCAATATTATAAAAATTGATATTATAATTTTCATAAACTTTTGTCCGTTACTATAGCATGAGATATATCCTAGTTTTTAGTTTAGTTAAGCAACTTATTCTTTAATTCTTTGGATAAAATCTGGTTCGATTTAATTAAGAAAACTTTAAAAACAAAAAAAAAAGTATATTAATTAATATAATATTTTTAGATTACGTCTACTTTTTAATATCTGTTCTGTTCATATTAAAAACTTTTTTTTAATTAAATATCAAATTATTTTGTTACACTGAAATTGTTTTGGTTTTTGGATTTAAATTACCAAAACCAGTCGGTTTGGAAAAAACTAACTATGTAGTGTAGCAAATTATCTCAAATTTCAGTCTGTTTTCGTTGTTTCGAAATGGTTTGGTTTGTTTGTTTGTTTTTTTTTTTTTTAAAGGGTTCTACTCACCCCTAATTGAAAGTCCCGACGATAACAACTATCTTCTATTCTATTAGCAATTGGCAATTTATAACGATATATATATATTACACCACTTAAATATCGGCATTTGGTATAACAATGTCGAAATCAGTTACAGTCCATTCAGCAATTTGATTCTTGCTCATATATATTTCTGTTCCTAAATCTATTGACGACCAATGTCTCTCCACCGGTTTAGTCCCTGGATCCTGCATTTTTTTTTTTTTACTAAATTTTATCGTAATAATGTAAATGCAGATATATGTAAATTACAAAGATACCTGGTAAAAGTAAAGTGATTGAGAAAGTTTTCCGACATCAAGTGCCCAAGTTCTTGGATCTCCAATCCAACCTTGTCCTTTCTTTGTCGGATACCCGAACTGTTCCCACACTGGATGAGGCAAGATCTGCAGAATCTCCTGCGGTTGTGGATTACTATACGGATCACAAACCTCGTACGGTGTTTCCGCGAAACGCGCATTTCCTGGAACGCAGTAATAGTGATATGCTTCGTAAGGGAACATCTTTTTATCCGTCCTGTGAACTAATGTCCCGTTTGGAAACGCGTGGTACGGCGGACAAGCCTCTAGGCGGTTGCGGCTGCATACGGCGGTTGATTCCGGGTTTATTATCATCTCGCTGTACCTAGTGACGTCGATTGTAACGTCACCGTCGCAGTCTCTGCCGTCGTTTTTCCAGCAACTTCCCATGTACATTAGGTAGAATTGGCTCCCTGAACCGCCACCTTTTAGAATCTCTAGCTTGAATCTAACTTTGAAATCCGGCGATTTCAATGTCTTGTGTTGTCATGGAAAGATTATGAAACAGAGTATTTTAGTTCCATATAGCTGAAAATGGTTAGTTATTTTCTGCGTTTGCGTTTCATAAGCAGAGTAAAATGGGATTAGAATCATACAAAAAAAAAATGGGATTAGAAACTTAATTACCATCTTCATCATCCCTCTAGTGTCGTAATGATAACCACCAGAGAAGCCTCGAGAAGCATCAGCTCGTAGATAAAGCATCAACCATGGATACTTAGACGAAGTCTTTAACAAATGATGAAAACTCCAACTCTCATTTCCACCAATCTTCTTCTCCCATTTCACTTTATAATACGAATTATTACCAGCCGGATCTTTTTCGTCACTATCCAATTCCCAAGTCCCATAAAAACTCCCACTCATATGTCCTTCTTTATCCACAAACCTTGTGTACTCATGATGCATCGATGGCATATTCATACATCCTTTTCCAAAACATGGAAATCTCCCGGTCGGAAGAAATGGTTTTGCCTTTTTCCCGTTTTCAGGACAAATCGCGGCTAAAGTATCCGTATTACCGTTCTTTAGCATTATCATCCAAAACTGCCATGGATTTGGCTTGTCCATAACTTGACATTTGTTTCCTAAGTATAACTCCTTTTTTGCAGCGTAGATATCTGCGTTGTCTCCAGCGCTTATTCCTCCGTAGCTTCCATTTCGTACCCCGAGTTTGTTATCTTTTTCGTCGACTTTGTGAATTATCTTCACTAAAAATGTCCAATGAAACAAATTGTTTCAGCTTGAGGTTTAATGCCTCATTTTTCGTTTGCGTTTGCCGGAAAGTTACAAGTTTATGGAAAACTTAAAAATGTTTTATATTTCAAAAGTATAAGTTTGTTTTTCAATATGTTAGCACAAACGCGGAAATTGCGTTTGAAAGAATCAAGAAGTAAGAACATAACAACATTATGATTTTACCGGGCAAACTAGAGTTATCGAGATCGAAGCAATCTGCCATTCGAGGGCTTCCCATGTTCGTAGCTTCTTCACCGACCTCATTGCATTGGTTCCAAGCTTCTATAGCCACCCTTAAGTTATCGTTTCTCATCCCGGGATCTCCCAAAGCTGATACGTAATCGATATTTGTTGTTTCTCTTAAGTCTGATCGAACAAGGGAATATGAAAGACAAGAAAGTATAATCATAAGTCTCTTGATGAGTCTACATGATTCATAGACACGCTTCCCCATTGCAGAGCTTAAAATCTGAAAATTTACTTAATATATATTTGGCTTCATATGGTATTTGCATATATAAGAAAAACCCCAGATGCACGTGGGAGCTAATTGATCCCAAATAATTTATATATATATATATATATATATATATTTTTTTTGGTCAACAAATTTATTTATCTTTTTAAAAAGTGTGGAAACTCTGTATATTTCCCCACCAACTAAAAATAACGTTTAACCCTAATATCCTATATTTGTTTGTTTATCCATTTTTAGGGAAATACATGTTTAAGAAAATCTACATACGCTACTGTAAACGCTCTTGATGTTATCCACAAGATTGAGCAAGAGATTGGTAATACGTTAAGTGCAAATGTATGTTTTACGTTGAGGTTTCTTAACTTATCTAAAGAACCTTGTGAGCTAGTCTTTTCTCACAGCGCACGCTAACAAAGTTACTAAATTTTGGAGTAGAAAATTGAAATGGGATTTTGCGATAAACCGTCGACTTCTACTTAAGATAACAGAGTGTGTGTGAATCATGTGATCACTATTATTAGATAAATCTTTGAGCAACAACGAACGTTAAGTAACGAAAACGTACAAGCTTATTATTTTATTGTAGCAATACGCAGAAGCATTCTCCACTGGAGTTTTTTTGTCTTTACCAAAAATGAAGCAAATAGGAAGACCATGAAGATAAGATTATAGAGATTGTTTATTGCATAAATCAAGTAAACAGAGGAGAAACAGAGTAGTGGGCCACAATGCATTACTTTCTTTAGATTCTCAAAGCATCGAGATAAGCTTTTCCGTCGAGCGTACGAGAGAACAAACCATCATTGTACTCTTTCATGGTCAGCCTTTTGAATTTTGCAACCTTTTGCCTTTCAACGAGACTTTTCGCGGGACCAAATTCTTTATACATTCCCACGTTGTGAAACGTTGCGATAGAGAGCCTCTCTTTCTCTGAATTCACAACTCCACGATGCTCTATACTTCGGTATGTCCCATTCGTTATGATCTGCATTAAACCAAAAAAACATCATTAGAAATTTGCAATGATCTATTACATATGCATTTTGTATAAGTTTACCTCTAAGACGTCTCCAATATTGACAATGAAAGCATTTGGGAGAGGTTTAACAGGAACCCATTTCCCATCTTTCTTGATTTGGAGACCTTCAACTTCATTCACCTGCATCAGTACGGTGAGTCCGACCGAATCAGAATGCGGAGTTAGACCGATAACCTGATTGGGTTGTGGACATGGCGGGTAGTAATTCATCCTCATACTTTGGATTGAATCAACATCATCAAACAACTTTTCCATTTCCTCTGGTTTGATCTCTAGGGCTCCCGCCATTTTTGCTATTAAGATCTTAGCTACGCTCTGCACTTCAGCAGAATACGTCTCCAATGTATCTCTGAAGAAACAGAAAAACCAATGTTTATACAGAGAAATATTTTGTGGAGTTAGTAAATAGATGTTGAGTTAGAACAAAACCTAAAGGGAAGAGGTAGCTTGGGGAACAAGTGAGGTTTGCGTGATTCAACAGGTTGCATTGTAAGGAAGAACAAGTCTGCCCAATCTAGTTTCTGATCTTCTGAAACCACAAAAGCTTGTCCGAAACCTTCAATCTCATTTGGTAGCTGCCAGAACTTCTTCTTTTCTTCCATGGGAAGGTTGAAAAAATCTTGAATCTCCGACTTTGTTTGGTCCAAGAAACTTGGGTCTATTCCATGGTTTACAAGCTGTACATAACCATAAAGACATAACCAAAATGATAAAAATTTTGAAACGGAAAGTGTTCTGCTCCATAATTTTGGGTTTAACATAGTAATAAATAATAATAAAAGAAGAACAAGGTTTCTTTTGTAAGAAACGATTTTATCTGGATAACTTCTGCAAACAAAAACTGGATAGGGAGTATAAAAACAAAAAAAACGAATTCTTGTTGAGCAATTTCGTCAAGCAACAATAAATGTAAGTGGGGCATATTGAAATAACAATTTGGATACATTCCTAACTTTAGAAAATTGTAAAGGGTTTCAAATTTTTGAATGATTTATCACAATTACTGTTGATTTAAATAAATGATTAGTAAAGAATTCGGGATATTATGAAAATAAAAAAGTTTGAAATTATATTTTTATTCATCAAAACTGAAAATTAATAATTCTAAGGATCTCATGTTTAGATATTTTTCTTCAACAAACCCTGACTTGAAATAACATGTTTCATCGACTCCAAGGAGAGCGTACATCACAACTTTTGTTTGGAAACAAGAGTTTATTGTAAGAGGAATTTTAAATAAGCGAAATTTTAAATATTTTAAATTATTTTTGATATAGTTTACTAACAAAATCCATGCTTTTCAATAAGGTGAGATTTTAAATATTTTATAAAGACTAATTAAGAGATCGTTATTGGTTCATTGATTTATAAATCCATATATAATTTGAAAATTCTTATTGATTTTGAAATCAGAAATAAATTTTAAAATAACATGTTCTACCCATAGATTAGAATTCTTCTATTTTTCACTTTCAAATCCATTTAAAATCTAACGTGGATTATGAACCAATAACACATGATTTTGCTTTAGATTTTTAAATTAGTTAAAATTTATGAACCAATAAACCATAGTAAATAATCATGGATTTCAAATAATTTTAACAAATATTAAATCTAATAAGATAGGATTTTTAAACTTCTTTAGAAAAATCACCTATATAAGTAGGGGAGTTCAAGTTGATGTCTTGGAGAGTTTACCTGAAAGAATCCCCACTCTTTGCAAGCAACGTCGAGTTTCTCAACCTCAGACTCCAAGGCGGTCGAAGAACATAAACGCTTCATGTCGATGATTGGGATCTCAATATTCAGACCAGAGTCATCGGCGACTTCAGTTTTGTCTTCATCAGACCGGACATACCTGGAAGGAACGGTCGTGATCATCTTCTCATTGACCATCTCTTGAACAGAAGGAACTATAATAGAGCTCCACTGCGCTGCTCCTTTTGCTTCCATGGCGGCTTCTTTCTTGTACCAAACAAGACAAAATGATATGTAATTATTGCTACTAATCTTAAGACATGGTCCTTTTATAGGTGGTCTGAAAAGCCTATGTACGTAGACTAATGTAAATGATTGATTAGGTTGACCCAAATCCAATAATTGGGGAAAAAAAAATTTGATTGATTAGGTTTTGATTTATCAAACAAATGTAAGGGTTTAACGTCCTTTTACTAATATTTAGAGAATACCATTATAGAATAAATCTTTACATTGATTTACATACAGTGTCATTAGTTTCAAGAACAAACAAACAAAAAATTATTAAAAATAAAAATATCTAAACTATTATCATTTTAATTTAAAATAGATACATTGAAAAACAAAATCTTCACAAAATCTATTTTTCTACTTCATTTACAATTTTTTAAAAGAAATTAATTAATTAAAACAAAAATTATAATCTAGAAATAAGTAAATATGTTAACTATTATTAACTAATTTATAATTTCAAAAATAAGAAAAATAAAAAGCTATTTTTATTTACATACTAAAAATCATTTCATCTAAAGTATATTATCATACTTTACTAGGAAACTAAATTTATTTATATAAATTTAACTAAAAGTTTTATGTGAATACTAAATAAGATTATAATTTAATAAATTATTTAAATAAAATTATTTCATGTTTATATATTTAATGTTTAAATAAAATTATCTCCTTATTAATATTACAAAAGAAATTTTTAGAATCTAACCTTAAAGTTGTTAAAAATATATAATAATGTAAGTGAAATAAATTATTTTAAGAACAAATAATTGAGTCGTTAAGCGTATTATTGTCATTACTATTATGTAAAAACAACAAATATCTTAATCACAAATAGTTATCAAATTTTAAAGTTTTATTTAATATAACTAAAATATATTTGGTTTGATAAAACTAATCTAAAATATTTAACTTAATTGAATACATATTTTTGTTGATAAAGTATATATATATATATATATAACATTTACTTATTAATTTATAATTTTTTTGTTTTCAGTAATTTATAAATTAAAAAGGTTGGAAATCCAAACGAGGGAACAAAATTTACATAATTTACATAAATCATCTTTTTCATTCAAATAATTTATAATTTATAAATATAAATTTATACTTTCGAATCTTAAAAATATATTAACCCGTGTTGTAACACTGGACATAATCTAGTTCAATTTTATTATGGCGGCTCTCATAATTTAGACGTTCACATCAAAAAATATATTACGAAATTACATTTTCAAAATAATAAATAGTTAAATAAAATAAAAAATAAAAAAAATCTATACAATAAAGCATATCATTGTTAGTTTCTTAATTACATGTCCATTTTTTGTTAGTTACTATTTAGCTAAAAAATATATGACACACAAGTGAGAAAAATATATATGGCCCAACAAATATTTAATTTTGTCGACAAAGACATGTTAGATTGTTAGTGATGTAGGAGGTCTACTGGATTACGGATTTTGAATATTTTTATATTTGTTTTTAAATTATATTTTTTTAAAAAAGAATCCACCGAAATCATCGGATATTTTTCAAAGTCTTCCCAAATCAGCAAATCTTTTTTTTTGGTCAACGAGGTAATTCATTAATTAAAAAGTCATTACAAGAGCTTAAAGGACATCTTTCAACAGAAGCACAGGAGGGGGGGGCCACGAAGCTTTTCGCTACTCTATCAGCCTCCAAATTTTTATTTCTAGAAACATGATTAAAATCAATTGAAAGAAAAAAAAGAAGCTAATTCCACGATGTCTACCAAAACGCCATGGATTTTTCGGTTAGTTTCTTTTCCTGTAACAACTTGAATTAGGATTAAGGAATCATATCTGACGCTTAATTTTTGAAATCCTCTGTTCTTTGCTGCTTCCAGACCTTCTCGCAAAGCCAAAGCTTCCGCCATGATAGTTGAGCTAACAAATTGGCTACTATCACCGCCTTGATCCAATTTTTCCTCCAATGGTGATTTGAGAATCCAGCCCAAGCCTGCAACTCTTCTCTCGAGAGACCAAGCAGCATCTGTGTTTAAGATCGCATCCGGAGGAGTGGGTGCTCTGATTTGGAGGTTAAAAGTATTACTCTCAGGTTTGGGAAGCTGATCTTGGGCTCTATTCCACTCCGCGGTGGCCGAGACTGCTAAAGTGATGCATTCCTCCACTGAGGTAGTTCTTTTTTGGAAGATAAGATTATTTCTTGATGTCTAGATTGCCCAGCATAGCCAGGGAAACAGAAGGCTTTTCCCAGTTCCCGTCGGGGGTAGAGCAACTAGATTAGATGCCTGGAGAAAAGCTTGTTCAAAGGAACCAATTTTGTCAAAAGAGGGGGATCTTTAAACGGGGCTGCATCCCAAATCTGTTTTGAGAATCTGCATTCAAAGAACAAATGTGTTGTTGCTTTAGGTAAATTGCATCGTACACATGACGTATTTTGAGACATTCCTCAGATCTGAAGGTTATGGCCTGTTGGGAGAGCATTATTGAGAGCTTTCCAGATGAAGATCTTCAGTTTATGTGAAAACTCCTTTCCTCATAGGTTCTGGATCCAGTTGAAGCCCTGAGTTTGAATGGTTGAAGGAGGAGTGCTAATCATTGCTGAAGAAAAGTACCCTGATTTGGTATTGTACGTACCTGAACTAGTGGGCAACCATTTGTAAGAATCAATTGCTCCTGTCTTACTAGGTTTGAGGCACAATATTTATGGAGCTAAGTCTGGGAAGAGTTCTTCTACCATGTCTCTTTTCCATTCCTTCGTATCTTCCCTAATCAGGTCCGAGACCATAAGTTCTGGAAAGTCTCTATTTCTTGGTCCGTAAGGAGTGAAGTTTCTGCTGTCGGGATCCAAGGGTCATCCCATGCACTAATGGTTTTTCCATTACCCACTGATTTTATAATCTGACCATCCAAGAGATCCCTTCCCACCAGAATACTTCTCCACCCATGGGAGCAAGAATTGGATGGTCTGGTTTTGAGGAATGTTTTAGCTCGGCAATATTTGCCTAGTAGCACTTTACTGAGTAGACATTGGGGATTGTTAAGAAGTCTCCAACTCAGTTTTGCAAGCAAAGCATCATTGAAATCCTGCACTTCACAGAAACCCAAACCTCCAAGCTTTTTCGGTTTCGCCAGTGTTTTCCAAGAGACCCAGCACATCTTTTTCTTTTCTGGATTATCATCCCACCAGAATCTTGTAAAAGCGGACTGAATCCACTTACATAAACTTAATGGAAGCTTAAAGCACATGGTGTAAGTGGGGATAGGAGTAACATCATATCTTTTAAAATTCCTAATCTAATGCACCCCATTTAGTCAATTTTGTTTTTGTTTTTTACTATAGTAACATGTTAGCTAACATGTTGTGTTGTTGTTCATATTTAACTCGAGATATACTTCTATATATATTCATGTCAATGCTATCAGCCTATTATATATTTATATATTTATATTTTCATACAATCTATTTATATATTACTTCGTAATTTAAATAATATTTATTATAACTTTCATGTCTTAAATTAACATTAGGTTTAATATCCGTTAGCTCCCATAACAACTTTAATTTATTTTCTTTCTTAACCTTTTTTTTTGTTTGACCAACAAAACAAAATTTTTTTTATCAAAATTAATCACGGATTTATACACTAAAAATATACTTTTCTCTGTTGAAAAATATTTAAAGTATGAATTCTCACAAAACATAAATCAAATAGATAGTATTTTTAGTCAAATGGTTAACAGTCCATTTTTGTGGTTGTGTCTATTCAAATTTGATTTCAATAAATCAGATTACTCTATATAATAAAAATTAATATATAAATCGAGTTTTGTCGACCTAAATAATATTAAAAGAAAATCAAACTAGAGAATTCAAATATGCTCACTTTTGGGAGGTCCGAGACTCTCTATTACTAGTCCAACACGTACTAGATAAATCTATTATGATTTATGAATGATCTCATCTTCTCAACAACTGTAATGTGGACTTTTCGACCACGAATTTAATCTAAGAAAACACCACTTCGATCAATAATTACAAACATTAACCAATTTTAAAAAATTTAAAATTTAAGAAACATATCATCAAAACTCACGCCATTGAAGGACTTTTCCACTAATTTAAGTTAGTAATTACTAGGTGATAATTTGTTTTGTTTTGTATCAATCCGCAGTTATAGATTCACGATAAATAGTTTTCACATTTCATCAAAAAAAAAAGATAAATAGTTTCACCTTTTGTGTTTATTATTACGTCCTTTATCATAATAAATATTGCTCTAATTAATTTAAAATTTCAATACAAAACTTTTAAGTAATTTTTAGTTTATTATTAAATACTAATGCAACAAGATATAGTAAAAAAGGTACATTTGACTCCAATTGACGACCCAAAAAAAAGTCCCCCGGTTAAGCTATTATACTAGGTTTCAAAGAACCACTGTCTGTAATGTGGAGTTGTTGGAAACTTTTTTAGCGAGGAACCTACGTACTCACCCTAGAAAGCAATTCGGCAATCCGGATCACCTTATATTAGACACTTAAGCTATTTATTAATTTTTGTCAAAAATTCAAATTAACATCCGTTGTCAATTTAGCAAGTAACTATATCTATCTAAAGAAAGCGGACAGCCTAACCAAAAATTTCTCTCTTCTCTCTCTAGTTCGCCCTAGCCACCCTAAAGGT
Source organism: Boechera stricta (assembly GCA_018361395.1). Taxonomy (NCBI): domain Eukaryota; kingdom Viridiplantae; phylum Streptophyta; class Magnoliopsida; order Brassicales; family Brassicaceae; genus Boechera; species Boechera stricta. The sequence goes on along the minus strand of CM031539.1, from coordinate 1,673,574 downwards.
AAGGCTGAGCCTACCGTCGCAAAAACGATGGTGGAAATATTTTTTCTAAGTTACACAATAACTGGGATATTATTGTATAATTGTATTATGCCCTCCTCTGTAAGTGTTCGTGTGCATAGATCTCTGAAAAATGTTCCAATGCCTAAAAATTGATGTATGGTTTATTAGTATTAAACACATATATAATTAATTAATGGGATAAGACTAATTAAAACTTTACTACTATTTTACCCACAATTGCTCCGTGGACATGTGTCGGTAAGAGCTCAAGTAATGCAAACGGTAATAGTCACTGCATGAATACATGACAATCGTGGCTCTTCATACCAGCAATTTTTTTTCCATTCTCTATACATCTTGAGAATTTGGACACATACCCATCAGAAAATTTTACTTCTGAAGCAACCCAGTCAAACAACGTTTGTTTTGTATTCCCGGACAAGCGAAAGATCGGAATAGGTAATTTTCCATCCCTTGTAATATGCAACTCGCTTCTTCCGCATATTTCGGCCAAGTCCAACCTTGATTTGAAATTTTCTTTACTCTTGCCTGTTCCCTGCACATTCAAAATCGTATTCATGATGTTATCAAAAAAGTTTTTCTCGATGTGCATCACATCAAGGTTGTGCCGTAATAGGTGATCTTTCCAATATGGAAGCTCCCAGAAGATACTCTTTTTGTGCCAATTGTGACAACTCCCATATCCGTCATGCATGTTTGCCAAAGTGTGCCAATTGCCCCCACGTGTACATGTTTCCTGCGCACCATAACAATCAATCATCTCTAACAAATCTTTTCCTGACATATACACTGGGGGGAACACGCACAACTTTGTTCTTCTTGAATAGTTTTTTGTTCTTTCGGTAAGAATGATGCAAGGGAAGAAAGCGACGATGACAATCAAACCAGCATGGTTTCCTTCCATGCTTTAGTTGAAAAGCATCTGATCGATCCATATAATATGGACAAGATAACCTTCCATGTGTGGTCCAACCCGATAATATTCCGTACGCCAGAAAGTCACTAATGGTCCACAATAACACTGCCCGCATTTTGAAATTCTTTTGTTGTGAATAATCGAAAGTTCGTACACCTGTATACCACAACTGTTTCAACTCGTGAATCAAAGGTTGTAGAAATACATCAAGAGATCGCTTTGGATGCTTGAACCCAGAATACTCATAAACAAGAATTCTCTTTCCATGCACATTTCGGTGGAAGATTGTATGGCGTCAATATGACAGCCATAGAGAATATTGTCTCTGACAAACCAAATGGACTAAAACCATCGTGCATAAGCCAAGATAGACATTTTTACACTCGTTAGCAAAGTCAGAATGTACCGTCTGAAAGTGTTTCCACGCCTTTGCATCTGACGGATGCCTAACCTCCCCATCCTCTGTTGTATGTTGTGCATGCCATCTCATTGCCGCCGATGTCCTTTCTGATTGGTATAACCGTTTCAATCTATCAGTGATTGGCAAGTACCACATACATTGGTATGGGACACGGGTCCTTCTAGTAGTTGGTTGATATCTCGGCTTCCCACAAAATCGACATTCCTGCAGCTTATCATCGTCTTTCCAAAAAATCATACAATTATCAATGCACGTCTCATTTCGATGGTAACCCAAGACCCAACCAATTTCGTATTTCGTAGTAACTCTCGGCGGAAATATTATCTTTTGGCAAATACTCTTTAAATAATTCAGCCCATTCATCCATGCAATTCTCACTTAGGTTATTATCACTTTTAATTGTCATCATCCTAGATGTCAGTGACAGTTTAGATAACCCCTCTCTACACCCCTCATAGATAGGTTGATTTGCAGAGTCTAACATATCATAAAATTGTTGTGCTTCAACGTTAGGTTCTTCCCTAGTATCATCAACAAATACAGGAATAGATTCATGAAATGCATCTGTAACCATATCATGATACCTATTTTCTTGTTGATACTCTTCATAATTTTCAAACATGTTTTGACCGTAGTTATAATTAGCATTATAACTTGGTTGATCAACACCATCACCCCTACTACTACTTCCTGCGCCAAGACTAAAACCCTCTCCATGTGAAAACCAGACATAATAGTTCGGCATAAATCCTCTATTATACAGATGCGTTTTCACAATATCAATTTCCAAATATTGAGTGTTCTTGCCGTTCTAGGGCGAAATATGTTACCGTCACGCTTCGCAAATGGGTTGTTAGTGGCCTGGTGGATGAATGCTCGCAACCCGACACGATACTCCTTTGTCACTTCCCTCGTCTCCGGATCTTTTCGATTATACATCCACTTCCGTAATGCATATACTTCATGCTCAGACGCCATTTTTTTTCTCACACACTCAGATTCTGTTTTTTTTTTCCTCTCTCAAATGTTGAATAAGTGTTTGAATTATTGTGAAACTCACAAAATCCGTCTGGCTATTTATAGAGATTGGAAAAATTTGCGACGGCATTGCTATGGAAAATTGCGATGGAATAGCTACGGAAAAATATTTGCGACGAATCTGCTACAACTTTGCTACGAATTTGCAACATATTTGCGATGGCGTGCGACATATTTGCGACGGAGAGGTTTCTCGCAAATTGTTAGGTACTTATCATTTAAAACGTGCTCCACCTACTTTCTATCATGTCGGCAAACCTCGCAAATGCGCCGCAAATTATTATCCATCGCAATTTCATCGCAAATTTGCTATGAATTTGCGATGAATTTGCGAGGGACAGCCGTGTTCATCGCAGATTCGTCGCAAATTATATTTCATCGCAAGTTCATCGCAAATTTGCTATGAAATTGCGAGGGAAGAGACTGATCATCGCATCTTCGTCGCAACTTTTATCGCGAAAGCGTCGCAACTTTGCGACGGAAGATGTCATCGCAAATCTGCGACGGTTTTTTTTCCGTCGCAATATCATCGCTAGTTCATCGCGAGTTCATCGCAATTTGCGACGGTTACAAGCCATCGCAAATTTCCATCGCAAATCCTTTGTTTTCTTGTAGTGCGGACATACCTGGAAGGAACGGTCGTGATAATCTTCGACATGAAGGAACTGTTGAACAGAAGGAACTATAATAGAGCTCCACTGTGCTGCTCCTTTTGCTTCCATGGCGGCTTCTTTCTTGGACGAGACAAAACAAAGCGATATATAGATATTGGAGATGCTACTAATGTTGGGAGATTATTCTTTTGTTGGTTGGTCTGAAAAGCGTATGTGGATTTTCAACGGTAATTGATTGATTAGTTTGAACATTGGGACTTATTTGGGAGTAAAAAAATATATAACACATGATAATCTTGAGAAAAAGACATATGACCCAAAAGTTGGTCGTAGAGAAAGACATGATAGTGACTTAGTCAATTGGTATTTGGTTTTTTACTAATCCTTTGAGTTATCTATCGTTCATATTTAACTCGAATTTTTTTTTTCTATAAGCATTTATAAACCTTAACTTAAGTAAAGATTTCAACTTCCTTGTCTTAAATTAACATTGGGATTGTATATGGTATGACGGTATAAAAACGGACGAGAAGCGAAACCGAAGAAAACGCACATGCGTTTCCAATTTATGATATTATGAACAGTAAGTATTTAAGCAACAACAACAAAAAAACAGCAGCGCGGATCAAAATAACAAAGAAAATTAAGAAACTGCATGTGGACGAAAGTAAAGCTCCAAATAAGATGCTGTACACTGGTACTAGTATTACTGTTTGCACTACAAAAAAAATGCCAAAAAGTGACGGCCAAAACCGTCGGTAAACGGTCGAAACATGGTTATTTCGATGGTTTATTGACCGTTTTGAAGCGATCGATTTGAGTGGTCATTACTGTTCACCTGTCGAAAATCGTTACAAATTTTCGACGGATTGTTTTTTTTTTTTTTGGAAAATTTTGAAGGAGTTTTAAAGAAAAATCTGTGTTGTTAAAAGTTAAACCTAAATCTATATTTAAAAACTTAAATCCAAACCTAAAACTACAATTTCAAAACTTAAACTACGTTCCAAAACCTAAAATTACATATTTCAAAACCTAAATCTACATATTCAAAATATAAACCTATAATCCAAAACCTAAAACTACAATTTCAAAACCTAAAACTACAATTTCAAAACCTAAATCTACCATTCCAAAATGTAAAACTACAATTCCAAAACTCTAATATAAAATTCTCAAACCTAAATCTAAAATTTCTAAAACCTACAAAACCTAAAATGAGAAGGAGAATGAGTTTTATTTATAACAAAAATTTCCGCCGGAATTGTTTTTTGGCGGAATTTTCATTTAAAAAAAAAATTGGCGGCCATTTTCCTGATTTTTTGCGGAATGTTTTTTGAATTCGTTGAAATCCGTCGGAATTTGTTTTTGACGGTATTTCAAAAAAAAAGTTTGAATTTTCGCAGTCATTTTCTGGTGTTTTGGCGGAAAAATTGGAGCCGTCGAAAATCCGCCAAAATTTCAATTTTTTTTTCTGTCGGAAACTCATCGGAAAAAATGTATATGTATATATATTTATATATCCGTCGACTTTCCGTTGAATTTTATTCGTCGAAAAACTGTTGGAATTTTTTTTAAAAAAAAATGTTTTCAACGGATTTTCTACGGTTTTCACCAACGGTCGGAAAGTGATCGAAATTTTTTGACAGATTTTGTTTACTCGATATCTTTTCGGAAATCCGTCGAAAAACGTCCGACGGATTAAAGACCATCAAAATTCTTTCGGTTTTAGCGAGTTTTCTTGTAGTGATTTGCATGTGGACGATGACGTAAAAGGTTATGTCTCATAGTATCAAACCCATAAGTACTATACACTCGCGAGATTGTTTTTAAACAGATCTGAACCCATAAGAGAAGTGAAAACTTACTTTAACATAAAACCAAACCAAAAAAAAAAAAAAAAAAAAAAGAAGGGTACTAGATACACACGACAGTGACTAGTTTGAGAAGACAGAGTTTCTTGGCGAACAAGATATCGAGTCCCTTAGATTCTCATAGCATCGAGATGAGTTTTTCCTTTGAGTTCACGGGAGAACAAGCCATTCAAGTAGTCTTTAGTTTTCAGGCTTCTAAACTTTGCTGCCTCTTGCCTTTGAACAAGGCTTCTCGCCGGACCAATTTCTTTATCGAGTCCCGTGACATGAAATGTTGCAATGGACAGCCTCTCTTTCTCCAAGTTCACCACTACCCGATGCTTGATGCTTTGGTATGTCCCGTTCGTAATGATCTGCATCACCAACACCCATTAATTGATCATCAAAATATTTACAATTACACATGTCGTGGTGGAACAAAAGCGATGGTCTAATTTTGTCACGGTTTGTCAAGAATGATAGACTTCCAACTCAAATCAATTAACAAAAAGTGGATTTAACCTATACATTTTATATATATATTTTTTAGGGTTTCTTACTTTATGTGAGATTTCTAATAACAACAAAATAGATCACGGTCGGTCCAATCCATGTATGACCAGGACCGAGCCAAGTCATATTGACCGGACCAAACTGGGTTAGTTCATCAAAAGATCTCTATTTATATCGATACCATATGCTCTCTCTCTCTCCATATAATATGGCTTACCTCTAAGATGTCTCCAACATTGACAATGAAAGCATTTGGTAAAGGTTTGACAAAAACCCACTTGCCATTTTTCTTGATTTGGAGACCGTCAACTTCACTGACCTGCAAAAGTATGGTGAGTCCGACAGCATCGGAATGCGGAGTTAGACCGGTAACCTGATTAGGTTCTGGACACGGCGGATAGTAATTCATCCTCATACTCTGCAACATATCATCACCAAACAATTCTTCTATCTCCTCTGGTTTGATTTGCAGGGCTTTCGCCATTTTGGCTATTAAGATCTTAGCTATATGTTTCACTTGAAGGGAATACATCTCTAGCGTATCTCTGAAGAACATAAACCAAAATGTAAACAGAGAGAATTTTTGGAGTTACTTGAGAATGTTAACACATTTTGATGCATGCAGTACCTAAAAGGAAGAGGTAGCCTGGGGAACAAGTGAGGCTTGCGTAATTGAACAGGTTGCATTATAAGGAAGAACAAATCTGCCCAGTCGAGTTTCTGATCTTCTGAAACCACAAAAGCTTGTCCAAACCCTTCCATCACCTTTGGTTGCTGCCACAACTTCTTTTTCTCTTCCATGGGAAGGTTGAAGAAATCTTGAATCTCTGACTTAATTTTGTCCAAGAAACTTGGGTCTATTCCATGGTTTACAAGCTGTAGATGACCATAACGACGTAACCAAAATGATAAATTTGAAACAGAAAATGTTAGTCTCCATTTTGGGTTTAACATGGTAATAAAAAGAAGAACAGGGGTTGTGTTGCAAGAAACGATTTTATGTGGATATTTTCATCAAACGAAAATATTTAATTCTAAAACAAGTCAAATAAGCTCCACGTGACGTCTAAAATAGTAAAGTTTGAGACATTGCCTGGAAAAATCCATATTCTTTGCAAGCGAAGTCGAGTTTCTCAACCTCAGAGTCCACGGCAGCTGAAGAACACAACCGCTTCATGTCGATGATTGGGATCTCGGTTAAGTGACCAGAATCATCGACGACTTCAGTTTTGTCTTCATCATACCGGACATACCTGGGAGGAACGGTCGTCATCATCTTCTCCTTCACCATCTCTTGAACAGAAGGAACTACAATAGAGCTCCACGGGGTTTCTCCTTTGGCTTCCATGGTGGCTTTCTTCTTCTCGATGAAACTGAAAAAATTGACGTAGATAAAGCTAAAAGCCAACTCTGTTATAAACTAGATTGTTTTAGATGTTCTTATTGATTTTCTTGTTCTATGCTTATATATATATAAAGAAAAACTTAGAAACGAAGTAACTTATTTGCTATAAAGAAAAACTTAGAAACGAAGTAACTTCGTAACGAAGTAACTTCGTAACGAAGTAACTTCGTAGCAAAGTAAGAAATATAGATAATATTAAGTAATAAACTCTATATAATTTATGGAAACTACTTTTGGTTTTATTTGAGCATATGAGTATAACTACAATGAATGATCACTCACGCATAAAAAGTTAACTTTTTTATTTACAATGGTTTCAACATTTAATACTCTACTTTTTTATCCACATAAATTTTTCTCTCTTCCACATCATCATTCAAGACTCATCTACTTTTATATTCTACAATGATTTTGTTTAATAAAATTCAACACTATACCCCATATTTATTAAAACACGCTTAACTTTTATTAAAACACATTTAACTTTTATTAAAACACACATAACTTAATTAGTACAATATTACACTCACAACTTCATTATTTGTTGGAGTAAACGACTTCATTATCTGTTAGAGTAAATGAATTAAAGGGTGGTTGAGATGAATATGACATCATCGATCCATAATATGGAGGATAGTTTGGAATAGATGACGGTATGAAGAAATTTGGTGGAAAACCATAATTTGATATTTTGCGATTGATTGGAAGATTGGTTTTGAAATTGGTAATTATTGAAATTTTGGTAGTTAAAAGGATGATTAGAAAAATTTTGGATGTTTGAAAGATTATTATTGGGATCTATCTCATAAAAAAATGAGATTTTTTTTCTGTGTCCAAATTAAATGAAACAAGTCTCTATTTATAGAGTTTGAAAAATGATAAATTTTGGTATAAAAATAAAATATAAATTTGTTAATTATCATCAAATAATTGAGTTTAAAGGATAGAAATAAAGAAAAAAAACACATAAAATCATAATAACCAATTAGATTTTAGTTATTTTATTTTATATTTTAATAAAAATTTGAACCAATCAGATTGAGACATTTGTATATTCTCATTGTAATTCATGGTGATGTTGAATATATTCAAAACTTGTGAATTCAAAAGACAAAAAAAATTTCCGACTGCAATGATTCAACTACCCTATTGTAAGTAGTCTAAGGAAGTATTAAGCCGACAATAAGAATTGTTCTATTGATTTTAGATTTATTTGCAATTTAATGTCTATGATTTTTGGAGTATATTTATATGGTATTAGAAGTTAAGGACAATCTCATAAGTTTTATTTTTTGTTGAAATCACAACAATTTTAATTGTATAGACATAGTTTACACTTTCTTTTAGTAAAATTTTTAGAATTCACCAATGTTTCATTCCATTTAACTGTTGAAGCCGTTCAACGATGATTTCTTTTGAAAATTCAACTAGAGCCTGTTTTTATCTCATTCGTCATATTTATTTTCTTGTGGTAACATTTGGAGTTACTACATAGATTACTCCATAGATTACCGAAGTCAAATGAATACTAAAATGACGAAAAAGCCCCTAGGCGGTGCGTGAAAGTGAGCCACAGAACCAATGTCCCCAAACACCGCATCGCGGTAATAAACTCTGTTACCACGTTGATACCCACTCATTACTCCATGATATGTCTTCATGTGCAAATATTCAATTTTGAGTTGTTTATTCAATTTTGATTGACAAAAAAAGAGTTGTATTTTATTATCTATTCGTTCTTTTTTTTTTTGTCACATTTATTTATTCATTCTTACAGTTTTTTGTTTTGGTGTTAAAGAATTCATTCTTACAGTTGTTATATCTTCTCCCAACGTCTGTGAAAACACACATCAAACCAAATTTTTTCCTTTCTAATTCAACATAAATAATATTTTAACATGTTCTCGTAAATTCAAAAAGTAAATTATATATTCACAAAATAACAAGTTAATTCTTTGAAATTTTATTATATTTTGTATTCAAAACAACTAGCAAAATTCCTTAACACAAAAAAAAATCATCATTATAAAGTTATGAGATAACTTATAAAGTAGTGACTAAGCATTAAGTATCCAAAAGAGAAAGAGAGACCTCAAAAAATGAACGACTGAGAGATATGTTTGATTAAAACACACTGCTCTATTTAAGTCGTAATCTCCAAGTCAATATCGATCCAACTTCTCTCACACTTCTTCTTCGCCTGCGCAATTTCTACGACTTGTGTCCAACTTCTCTCTCGTCGATCCAACTAGTGTCACAGTTTTTTGTTTTTTCTTGTTTTTGTCGTTATCTTCGCCTGCAAATTCTACGAATCATCCTCTCGTTGATCTTTACATTAAAAGAAAAATGATAATTACAGAAATTGCGTCGAAGTGGCGGCCATCATGGTTAAAAGTCCAAAGCCTTTCACACCAAAATTGACGAAACGTGCGGCCAACACGTACATCAAGCTGTGCACCAATCAGAGCTAATTCTCAGAACCCTAAATAATAAAGAACGTGAAGGGTGTTTTCGTCAATGAAAGTTATTATAATTTATTCATAACTTAGCGACTCTTTCTTCAGAGAATTGCTGCAAGGACCTAAAGGAGCAACTCAAGGCTGACTAACCTTATTTATGGCTATCTAATTTTCATTAAATATATAATTTTTATTTTACTCTTTATACAATAATTAAAAAAAATAAATAAACAAAATTCTTGTTCACTTCTCTTTTCTTATTTCTATTTCTCTTTTCGTCGATGTCGCCGGTCCACCTCCGCCGCCGCTCGATGTGGCCGCTCGCCACTTGTTGTCGCCGTCTTTGAATCGGTAAAGAAATCCGATTTGATTTGATTTGATTTTGATTGTCGATTCTTGTGCTTCTTGCTCTTGTGTCGATTCAAAGTTATATGTTATTGTGGATTATGAGTTTGGATTGAGAAGCGAAGATCGAAATTTGTAGGTTCAGATCAGAATCTGGGTATAACTAGATTTCGATCTAGTTATACTATGTACAGATAGTACAACTAGTTAAACCAGATAATACAACTAGTTAAACTATGTACAAACCGTTAAACTATGTGCAATTACTATATACTGATGTCGGTTAATTTTTTTTTCAGGTGGTGATGATTGACACAACTTTTAATTACGAAGACATTACTCATCTGACGAGATGATATACAATGGAATCCAAGAGAACATCGGTGTTATACCATATATATGGATAGAAATTTGAAACAAATGAGTTATTAATTTTTGGTTGGTAAAATATGCAGAAAGGTGAAGGTAAATGAATTAAGATGGACATTGGAAGATAAAGATTAAAGATGAGAGACTTAAGACTTGTTTTGAAGAATTCTGTTTTTGGGAGGGTATGCGTTGGCATTGGGGTGAGTCGAACACAACCGATAATTTTTTCACCACCACTTCAACCGATAATTTACAGGAAGAGGTGGTTTTGTGTTATACAATACATGCTTGCTTGCTTTTATCTTTTTCTCGAGGATTTCTTAATGTTTGTGTTTGACATTTTAGTTCTGTAACTTTTTTCTTTATATAAAAGATAATGGTAATGTTACGTTTGGTCTCACTGTGTCTTCTTGCATCAATTTCAAATGAAGTACGATTATAATACCTTATGATTTATGATATTCTTGATTATGATTCCTTATATTATAGTAGTAATCTTAGGAAATAATTTTGTATAATCTAAAAGTAGTATTTACAAATTAAATGTACATATTTTGTTGATAATTTTAATCATTAAAGAAAAGATAACTAAAAGTTAGATGACATGAATTTAAACTGATTAAACTAGCTAAACTGGTTAAACTATGTGAAGTTGGTTAAACTGGTTAAACTATGTTATTACATACTTGTATATAAAAACAAAAGTATTACGTACGTATTTCAATAATTTTTTAAGAAAACATTAGTATTACATAAGTAAATGTATATAACAATATGATTTTGACAAAAAAAAAAGATAATTTATAATATTTATGTGATTATTACATGAACTTTTATACTTCCCCTTATCTACCTTATACCTTTATGGTCACTTCGTAATTATTATCAAATAATTATGTCAATCATATAAACACGTATTTTATCATATATTATGTCATAACAAGTTGTTAAATATATATTAAGCCACTATTCTTATAAGTTAAACTAATTAACATTTGTTTAACATATGGTTAAACTAGTTAAATTGGTTTATCCATGAAAGTTAAACTATGTTATAAGTTGTTAAACTAGAAAACTAGTTAATCATTATAGGAAATGTCGGCGCCACGTGGCAATCATTTATGGTGCCACATGGAACACGAAATTGAGAACTTTAATGTCGGTAAAAAAATTAAACGGGTTAAACTAGTTAAACTATGTTAAACTTATTAAACTGGTTAAACTGGTTAAACTATGTTAAACTTGTTAAACGGGTTCAACTATGTTAAACTAGTTAAACCGGTACAAAAACCAAGTTTAACAAATTTACCCAGTTCTATTAAGTCATACCATGTTCCTAAACATTACATATTTAAACTTGTTAAACTGGTTAAACTTATTAAATTACGTTTAAAATTTTACTCAGTTTTACTAAGTCATACTAGGTTCCTAAACACTATATGGTTAAACTAGATAAACTGGTTAAACCGGTTAAACTACTCTTCGGAAACAGATACATTTCCACAAGCTTCTTCTTCTTCCTTCTCACCCTCTGAATCCTCCATGTCTTCTTGTTCATCTTCATTGTCCATCTCTTCCAAAACCTCATTCTCATCTTACTCACCTTCTGCCCAACTAGATTTCAATTTGCACCTGTCACAATCACATTTGAAACCGTAATCCTCAAGCAATCTTTTTTGTCTGCTTGAGTAATTCATGTTCACAGGGAAATAACAACAGTGACAACGGTAGACATGTTAAATTAGTTTAACGGCAGCAGCGGCGACAACAACAACATCGATAAAGGGATTAAACGGGTTAAACTATGTTAAACTGGTTAAACTAGTTAAATTATGTTAAACTTGTTAAACTAGCAACTATGTTAAACAAGTTAAAATGGTGCATAAATACAAGTTCATAAATACAAAAAACATCAAAAACTCCTCCTTCTTCTTCGTTTCTACCATCCGGAGAAGTAAACTCCATAGTCCCATCACCTTCCCATTGCTATTAAGATGCATGTCAAAGAGTTGTCGGAACTAGCGATGCTCTAAATACCATGTTCGTAAACATTATATAGTTAAACGTAGTTAAACTATGTTTAAAATCTTACCCAGATCTACTAAGTCATACTATGTTCTTAAACATTATATTGTAAAACTAGTTAAACTGGTTAACCTACGTTAATATATTTATCCAGTTCTACTAAATCATACCATGTGCCTAAATATTATATAGTTAAACTAGTTAAACAGTAACAACTGGTTAAACTAGTTAAACTAGAACTTTACCTAGTTCTACTAAATCATACTATGTTCTTAAACACTATATGGTTAAACTAGATAAATTGGTTAAATTACTTTTATAAATTAACCCAGTTCTACTAAGTTATATTATATTCCTAATACACTATATAGTTAAACTGGTTAAATTTGTAGAACTGGGCAAATTTGGAAACGCAGTTTAACAGGTTTAACCAGTTTAACCTGTTTAATCCGTAAACTATAAATAAAATACTCAATTTCGTGTTCCACGTGACACCAGAAATGATTGCCACATGGCACCGGTCTTTTCTGGAATTATAGAGTGTAAATTTGGGTGGGTAAAAAGTGAATTTGTTGGATCGGGTCAGATTTTAATGGGTTTGGGTCGGATGTATTGGTTAGATCTAGGCCTGGACTTTCGGTTCGGTTCGTTCGGTTACGGTTCGTTTTTTTTGGTTTTCGGTTATCCGAACTCAATAGTATTCGGTTCTTTCGGCGAGATTTTATTCGATTTTTAGTTTTCGGTTCTTTCGGTTTATTTTCGGTTAACCGATCAGTTTACATTATAAGACATTGCTCCCGGTTTATATTATAAGGCATGACTCTTGGTTCATCTCGGTTTAGACATATGTTTATTTCGGTTTTTTCGGTTTTATTTCGTTTCTTTGGTTTCCAGGTTTCGATTATTTCGTTTTATTTCCAGGTTTAATGAAAATTTTGGATTTTTAGTGTTTATTTTAAAACCGAAAATCTAACCGAAAGAACCGAAATAAAACCGAACCGAATTATTATTTTGGTTTATTCGGCTAGAATTTCTATCGCCGAAAAAACTAAAAAATCGAACGGAATTAACCGAAAGTCGAGGCCTAGTTGGATCTATAATTTTGAAGAAAGAGCATAGTTTATTGGTCATTTTATTATCTTTGACTTAAAAAAAATGAAAAAGAAATTAGTTTTTGTAATAAATTATTTGGGCAATTGAAATCAGGCGAACGGTCATTCCAGTCATTGTTCCCACTTTGTTCTCCAAGAGCCTCGCTTGCTGAGTTTCTCTTTTTCTTTCCTTTCTTGAAGACTCCTTTGAATTTATTCTTTCGATTGGTCTCTCATTCTCCCCAAATTTCTAGGTCTTTTGGTCTCATTTCGTAATCCTGAAAAAATTCAGAGGTAAGCTTTTGATTTCCCCCAGAATTTGCGCTCTTCTCCCATTTTTGCATATTTTATTTTCCGCGATTGTTGCATGATCATTTTGCTTCACTGGTGTTGTAAACTTCGAGCTTGCTTTTTTAGTTGATTTCGTCGTTATATCTTTACTTCTCGAAGTTACGAACAGTTTCAGAATCGAGATTTTGTGGCTTTTTAGTTCCAAGTCTGCTTCTCTGATCTGGATCTGTGGTTTAATAAGCATCATAAGTCGCTAATTTTGATGAGTTTGACTACTCCGTCTTGATGATACATTTAGGTTTGGTTTTAGTTAGATCTGGTGATTTGAAACACAAATCTCGATTTTGGTGTTAAATCTCGACAATTTACGTATGTTATTACCGGCAGATCGGACTCTTCCGTGTATTGTTTTCGTGGGTTTGATATTGTATATTCAATTTTGTCCTCCTTTTGTTTAAATCCAGGAAACTTGGTTTGCTCATGGCTTCATACACTCCCAAGAACATTCTAATCACTGGAGCAGCCGGTTTCATTGCTTCCCATGTCGCCAACAGACTCATCCGGAGCTATCCGGATTACAAAATTGTTGTGCTGGACAAGCTCGACTACTGTTCCAATCTGAAGAATCTCAATCCGTCGAAACAATCTCCCAATTTCAAGTTCGTCAAGGGTGATATCGCCAGTGCGGATCTGGTTAACTACCTACTCATCACTGAAGGCATTGACACCATCATGCACTTTGCAGCTCAGACTCATGTGGACAACTCGTTTGGTAACAGTTTTGAGTTCACCAAGAACAACATTTATGGAACTCATGTTCTTCTTGAGGCCTGCAAAGTGACTGGACAGATCAGGAGATTCATCCATGTGAGTACAGATGAGGTCTATGGCGAGACCGATGAGGATGCAGTTGTTGGTAACCATGAAGCTTCACAGCTCCTTCCAACGAATCCTTACTCTGCAACAAAAGCTGGAGCTGAGATGCTTGTTATGGCGTACGGTAGATCGTATGGGCTTCCCGTTATAACAACACGTGGGAACAATGTCTATGGGCCCAACCAGTTTCCAGAGAAGCTGATTCCTAAGTTCATTTTGCTGGCGATGAGGGGGAAAGTTCTCCCTATCCATGGGGATGGCACAAATGTTCGTAGTTACCTTTACTGTGAAGACGTTGCTGAGGCGTTTGAAGTTATTCTTCACAAGGGAGAAGTAGGCCATGTTTACAATATTGGTACCAAGAAAGAGAGGCGAGTGAATGATGTTGCCCAAGACATCTGCAAACTCTTCAACATGGACCCGGAGGCAAACATCAAGTTTGTGGAGAACAGACCTTTCAACGACCAGAGGTACTTCCTAGATGATGAAAAGCTTAAGATCTTGGGATGGTCAGAGAGGACCACCTGGGAAGAAGGGCTGAAGAAGACAATGGAATGGTACACGCAGAACCCGGACTGGTGGGGAGATGTTACTGGAGCATTGCTTCCCCATCCGAGGATGCTGATGATGCCTGGTGGGAGACACTTTGATGGGTCTGAAGAGAACTCTGGAGCAGTTTCTTTATCTGGAAAGTCAAGTCAGAGCCAGATGGTGGTTCCGACACCCAGAAGCAGTGGCTCCACTCAAATTCCTTCACTGAAATTCTTGATATATGGTAAGACAGGATGGATTGGGGGTTTGCTTGGGCAGATATGTGAGAAGCAAGGAATTGCTTTTGAGTATGGAAAAGGGCGGCTTGAGGATCGATCATCCCTCTTGCAGGATATTCTGAATGTTAAGCCTACCCATGTCTTCAATGCTGCTGGTGTGACAGGGAGACCCAATGTTGACTGGTGCGAGTCTCACAAAACAGAAACAATCCGTGCTAATGTAGCAGGCACTTTGACTTTGGCTGATGTCTGCAGAGAGCACAGCCTCCTGATGATGAACTTTGCCACTGGTTGTATATTCGAATACGACGAAAATCATCCGCTAGGTTCAGGCATTGGCTTCAAAGAAGAAGACACACCAAACTTCACTGGTTCATTCTACTCGAAAACCAAAGCCATGGTAACGTTTCATGATTTCATCTACACTATAAGGTTTCATGTTTACTTAGAAATACTAATCTTTTAAAATTATGTTAGAAATACTAATCTTCTGAAAAAAATGTTGCTGTGACCAATAGGTCGAGGAGCTGCTCAAGGAGTTTGATAACGTATGCACTCTAAGGGTTAGGATGCCAATTTCCTCTGATCTAAACAACCCGAGAAATTTCATCACCAAGATTTCCCGGTACAGCAAAGTAGTAAACATCCCAAACAGCATGACCGTGCTGGATGAGCTTCTTCCAATCTCGATAGAGATGGCAAAAAGAAACCTGAAAGGGATTTGGAACTTCACCAACCCTGGTGTTGTGAGTCACAATGAGGTCCTAGAGATGTACAGAGACTACATCGACTCAGACTTCAAATGGGCAAACTTCACACTAGAGGAACAAGCTAAGGTCATCGTGGCTCCTAGAAGTAACAACGAGATGGACGCGTCTAAGCTCAAGAAAGAGTTCCCTGAATTACTCTCAATCAAGGAGTCTCTGATCAAATATGCATTCGAGCCCAACAAGAGAACTTGAGGTGATATAACTTACCTCAGTTTTGTTTAAATTGGTTTGTGATTAGTTTCTCCCCTGAGTCTTAAACCAAAAGCAACTAGCTTTGCCTTTAGGTTTATCCATTAAGGGGTATATCTAGTTTGGATTCTTATATGTTTTTGTTTTGTTGGTATTGTGTTCCTGTTCCACATTGGATAGATAAAAACTAGATTTTTGTATTGTTTGCTGATAATATTACAAATTCAAGACCTAATAAGGTTTACAAACGGTTAAAGTCCAAGACCTGGAACTTATTTTACATGTCGATTTGTCCAGTGTCTCCATTTTCCAATTCCTTTCTTCTGACAGAATTGATCCAGCTTTTCGAATTTGCATTGGAATTGCGAGTCTGATATAATTTGCTATCAGAAAATGAGTCGGTCATTGTTGTTGGATCTGCAACTCCAAGCTTGTGGAGCAAATCTACAACATCGTGAGATGAGTGAATGACATAGCGAGCTTTTGTACGAGCTTGTCCAATGGTTGCAGAGAAGTAATTCTCTTTCTCGAGGTCAAGACCGTTCAACGAAACCTTCTTCCTTCTTCTTTAGGGAATGATTACTTGAAGGAGACTTCGACCTTGTTTCATGAGATAACTTGGGCGACAAGATTTCTGATTCAAAGAATGTGTAAATGTCTTCGTCCTGTAAAATTTACGACCCATTTGTATGAAAAAATCCGGACGGATAAATCTAAAGTCTGATTAGTATATATAAATAATATGATAAGCTTTACCTTCTCCAAGAAGTAACCACTGCAAAAGACAAAATCAAACGGTGTTGTCATAGATTTTCTATGCACTATTTCTCCCAAAATACGACCAATTGCTGTCCCCTAAGAAACAAAGAAAGAACATAGAAACTTATAAAACCAAATTGCACCAATATATATTTCGAATCTTGCATAATAATGTAGCTCATATTTATCTGGATACCTCAAAATAAAACGAGAAGCATTTATTTACCTTGGTCTCACCAACGGCATGGACTTCAACAGAATGATTTCCTCGAACAACATCAACTGATGCATTAGAGATTGGTCCTACCCATAAGTATTGTAACATGTCTCTTGCTTGTGCTCTCCCAAATTCAACATCTTACAAAAATAGTTAAGAAAATGGAAAATTTTAACAAAAAGTTATATTGCAAGCTAGAAAAATAAAATTCCAATAAACTATCATAGATCACCTGCGTATTCGTAATTCCATACAAGCGAAGTCTCGCTTGCTTCAAAGAACGATCTTGGAGTCCGATCAGTGAAATACTTAAAAACATTCTACAATATACAAAATAATTAACCCATATCTAAAAGATTTCAAGAAAGATTTAAACTGAAGATCATATAGGAAATTACTAACCTTGGCACCATCAACCCAATCGAGGTTCATGTTTTGAGGCATATTTGTCACCCATTCTCCAGTAGAATGCTTTAGGAACCTTCCATTTTCCGCAGCCAGCCAAATATTATACTTTCCAAAATTCTGAATTATTTAAGTACCACATCAGTCCCAAAATAAAAATATAAATGTGTGATAACAAGCAAAGATAAAGAATAAGAAATATATTGAAAATACTTTGTCTAATATGTTTCTTGCACTTCTACTCAATACAGCTACTGTTGCTTTTGGATCATTGCATAATGCTTTCAGTGTTCCTTTTAGCTCTGGGTTTAGTTTAAGATCCATTTCCTTAGTTTGACTACTCATTGGCATAGTGAGTGTTCCATAGAAACCCTGAAAACATATTTGGCAGTTTATTAATTAAAATTAAGTAAACAACAAAGCCATAAAAGTCTAGATAAGATTAAGAAAATCTCCCAAGCTAGCTTAGTTACCAAGATTATCAGTCTATTGTTAGACTGCGAATATCGTTGAATCATATCTTGTTGTGGAAGTTCATGTGGGATTTTCCTAAGCTGCATCTCGGATTCAGCGATAGTGTCATTGAGTACATTGCATAAGAGATAAACAAAAACTTGGCATATATAAAAGAGCTCTTACTTAATTAAGAGTTAATGCTTTCAAGAAAAATTTATGGTTTCTTCTTCCTCTTTCGATTACCTCATGAAATCATCTCCCCATTTTTTAGCAGAATGAATATTCACATACTGAAAATTTACTCTTTTTTCCCTTTCTTCAGCTGGCATAATAAGGGCTTCTTTTATGGCAGAAGAAAACATTCCAAGGATTCACAAGAAGAGCCCCAGCACCAAGCGACTGTCCAGCACCTGCAAACTGTATAAAATTATATGCAAAGTCAGTAACTTTAAACATTAATCTAAAGCATTATTAAATTTTAATGTTAACATAAAAAAATGCATATTATTTTTGTTACCTCACTGAGAACAAGAACTCCTTTTTTGGCCTCTTGACAAACAACAAATTCATAACTAACAAGATTCATTCCATCTCTCAAAGACGTTACAAGCATTACATCTAAAGAAAATAAATTAAACTCATCAAACAAGTTATATCTCTATAAAATAAAGAACTATAACCAAATCAATGATCATCATCACATGTAGTGAAGGAAATTAATTACCTGCAATCGCGTACAGTGCACATAAGTAATTGAAGTCAACAGAACAATCCTAACAGAGAAGATGAGAGAGAACTTTAATTTATCAAGAAACTATGAAGAAAGTATATAACTTATGACAACATGAGTTACAGATAGAGAAAGCAAACAAACCAGATGATGAATTGGAAGAGAAGAGACAGAACCAAAACGACCGTTTATGCGTCCAACGAGTCCATGAACTTGGTTTTTGAGTTTTCGATCTGTATACAAAACAGAATCTCATCAAACTGATGGTCAATCTTATATAAATTAATAAGCATAATAGAATATAAATGTTTTTACATTCAGGGACATCATTTCTTGTTGGCACAGCAATTTGGACTAGCACTACTTTATTGCGCCAATTCGGATTTTCTTCCATAAATTTTTCAAATGCAAGATACTTTTGTGGAATCTCTTTGATCATATCAAGACGATCAACACCTAATATCATCTGTCAACACCCAAAAGTATTATGTAAAGATCTCTTCATTTTTTTTTTAACTAAGCATTAAACTAAAAGGTTGTAAGAAATAATTGTTACCTTTTTGCCAGCAAACCTCTCTTTAAGCTCATTAATTTGCTGTGTGACTTCAGGGAGCTTACATGTTCTCATAAACCGATCGGGATCTATTCCAATGGGAAACTGAAATTCCCAAAAGAAAAAATAAACAAAAAGATATTTCTTGGTATAATGTACTGATAATTTAAGTTATTGAGAAACAAAGTATAATTAAGATGTTGACGATTTGAATATGAAGTCATACAACAGCTACTCGAGTGACCCTGCCTTGATCAACAACTCCTTCATGTGTTCCTTCAACTCCAAGAATTCGAGTACATGTACTTATGAAATGTCTTGCAAAATCATATGTGTGGAAACTGAAAAAAAAACATATAGAAATTGTAAACTCTTTTGATCCAAATCAAATGATTCCTAACCATATACAACATTGTTAAGAGTTTGAATTTTACCCAAGTAGATCAGCTGTAAGAACCGAACGAAGAAGCTCTGATCGCGAGGGCAATGTTTTGTAGACCTCTGAGGAAGGAAATGGTGAATGGAGAAACCATCCAACTTTGATTTTGTTGCTGTATTCTTTAAGATATTTAGGAAGAAACATGAGATGATAATCATGGCACCAAACAGTATCTCCTTCTTTATAGTTCTCTACTATGACATCAAGAAACATTCTATTTGCTTTCTTGTATGCATCATATTGTGTTTGAAAAGTTTTGTTTGTGTCATGAGGATCTTCTTGTGGGAGTCCCATGTGATGAAGGATTGACCACAAAATACCATTGCAATAACCATTGTAGCATTGATCAAAAACTTCATTAAGGAACACAGGGATACACTTCTGCAAATAGAAAGAACAAAAAAGAGTAATCATCATATTTTGTAAAAAAAATTGTGAGTTTTCATCTCAAAAATGATATTTCTTTTGAATTACTAGACTCTTATAACATGTAAATATCTAAATGTTTTCATTTCCAAAGTAAATGAAATTGAGGAGAATGATCTATAACTCTTATATACGAGATTATACGCGTTTCTACGATACCCATAATTTTTTTTTAACGTAAGATTCCTAATCGCTAATATTTCAATATACACATGGACATTTTTTGGATCAAATTCTTACCACTTTAGCTAGAGATTTAGATAGTGCATTTTTTTCAACTTCATCACACACATCAACTCCAGGCCATCCAACCCATTTGGTATCAAATTGAGCTGTTACACCTTCAAGATCAAACCAATAAAAAATTATTATTATTATTGTTATTTTATGTATCTATCTATATATATGTCTCATGACTTACCTAGAAGACCGCTGACTAAACCACCAGGACTCATTTCCAGAGACCAAGAATTTTCCCCGGTTTTTTTTGCAGAAACCGGAAGCCGGTTAGCCACTACAAGCAGTCTTGGCCTTTCACCACATGCATCATCATTAGGCATATCTTATTTCAATCTTAGTGAAGCACTTGTCAAACTAATCAACGATCTGCACAATTTGGTTTCCAAACCAAGTCAGGCTGTGTAAATAAGTCTAGTAAATATCATCTAAGGGCGCAAGAAAGATAAAAAAGAACCACATTCTGTTTATATTAAACAAAATATGATGTCAAAAGTCACAAAATTTTCTTCAACTAATAACTTATTTTGTTTCATTGTTTTTTTCTGCAAAATATAAAACAACCAGTATAGAAAGCAGATTGTAAAATAAAAGACAATTTTTTTCATGTACAAATAGAAACGATTAATTGAATCATTGTAAGTTAAAATATATAATTTGAAAATAACTATATGATAATTAAAAAATTTGTTGAAAGAAACAAAAAAATATAAACACTTTTTATTTGATAAAAGGTGATATGGTCAGATTAATAGAATAAATATCAAAAAAAAATAATAATATGAAAGTAGGTAATTTCAGAATTTATTCTAATAATAATTATTAAATTTTGCTAAACAAACAAGAATTTTTTTTATCACGTATTTGTTTGATGAAAAGCTGATATGGTTGGATTTTAAACTGGTTTACAGGCAATGTATGTATTTTGTTTACCAGAAAATTGTCAAGAATGGGATGGAGAGTGTGAGAATATTGTTCCTTTCTTCCTGCAAATTTATAGGAACTCTAAGATTCAACTTTTGAGGGTGAAATATCTTCTAGTTATGTGGTCTAACCTTCTCTTGTTTAGAATATATTAATTTTTTTGTATGAATAGAATATATTAATACCTTTCAGTCCCTTTTATCTTAGTAATTTTTTTTCCAAAAATTCATGAAATCTAATATGTACACGTATATCTTTTATGCTTTTGGTTTTCACTAATATCTTAGACACATTGGGATAAAAATTCCAACTATGTAATGGATAATGATTATCCTATACTTGTCTAATTACAAAATTTGAGAATTTCGAAACTTAATTTGAATTTCTATAGATTGTGTTACATTCTGAATTCAAATATTATTTATTTGGTAATATTTTTGTAGAGAAATTCTGAATTTTAATTCAAATCTATATTTCAGCCACTGGCTCATTAACAGATGTACCTATTAATATAGTTTATTTTTCCCCTATAAAGTGGAGCTTCTTTGAGATTTATTCTTATACTTAACCATCTGGCATCAATCTTTATTTATATTCTCATATACTCATATTTCAAACAATAGCTCATCAACATGTGCATCTTTCAATATGATCTTAATCAATAATTAATTTACTTTTAATCATTTGGCATTAATTTTGTAAACACACATACACATGTCAGTTTATCTATAAAGTTTTCTCATACTGATCATATTTCCAACGATGACATTATTTACAATGTGCGTCTTCTAGTATAATTCTAATTTTCTCATCATAATAATTTTATTTAATGTACTTCTATGTTTGTTTTGGGCCAACCCAAAAAGCTTCTCATCGTAGCCCAATAAAAAAAGGTTCACTCTGTAGCCCAAAAAGATTAACGTTTGAAAGAAACAAAAAAAAAAAAAAAAACACTATTGGTAATTGTTTCTTGCTAAAACCATTCTGACAAAAATCAAGGTTTTCCGGAGGAACAGCCATTAATCCTGACTCAGTTGCTGTATCGCTGTCTGTTCATTCCTTGTTCGGAAATGGAATTGGACCCAGATGATGTTTTCAAAGATGAAGACGAAGACCCAGAAAGTGAATTCTTTCAGGTTTTGACCTGGTTCTCTTCTGGGAGTTTTAGTCAAAGCAAAAAATATGAAACCCTAACTAATATTTGCTTATTGTGTGTTTTGTATGTTCGTATCGCAGGAAAAAGAGGCTTCCAAAGAATTTGTAGTCTATCTAATTGATGCTTCTCCCAAAATGTTCAGTTCTACTTGCCCCTCTGTGAGTATACAAGAAAATCATTACATCAAATTTTGTGTTTGATTATTTGAAATTTTGTTGGTTACACTGAAAACTTTCTCAAAATGTTTTATTTTTGTATACTTTCTCAAAAAAAGTTTTATTTTAACAAAAATTGATGCTGACAGGAAGAGGACAAACAAGAAAGTCATTTTCACATTGCTGTTAGTTGCATTGCTCAGTCACTCAAGTCTCATATTATCAATCGGTCAAATGATGAAATTGCAATATGTTTCTTCAACACTGTAAGTATCTCGATGAAATGTGTTGTATTGTTTTCTTTCTCTTTTTTGGTTCTTCACTTATTTGTTTTTCTTCTTTCAATTTTGTTGTTACTTGCAGCGTGAAAAGAAGAATCTTCAGGACCTAAATGGTGTCTATGTATTTAATGTTCCAGAAAGAGAGTGTATCGACCGTCCAACAGCAAGGCTGATTAAAGAATTCGATCTCATAGAAGGTATAGGTGCCGGATTACCCTTATATCCATACAAGTTTTAACTTTTTTGTTATGCTCTAGTACATAACTCTTTGTTAACTTAAGAGTTTTGAATCCCTTTCTTAGCAATCACTTAGTAAGAAAAGGAATTACATGTTAGAATTTAAATCTTCAATGGTTGAGCAAGCTTTTAGCACCTGAGATTGCAATGGTAGTTCTCAGACTGAATCAAAGATTAAAGAGTGGAGTAGTGTGCTGAAAGAGAGTTATTTAATTTGTTGTTTGGTCGTATATGTATGTGTTTGTACACGCATAAAACTTCTAAGGGGAAATGTATACGGTATATTTTGGGTGCAGAATCATTTGATGAGGATATTGGGAGTCAAACTGGTATCGTCTCAGATTCTCGGGAGAATTCCCTTTATAATGCTCTCTGGGTTGCACAAGCACTACTGCGCAAAGGGTAACGATCTAATTTCAATTATTGATTTGGTGCCAAGTTTGCGATATACATTACAATTTGGTCTGTCATCTGATCCGTGGTGGTAATATTCTATAACAAAAACATACTTAGATCTTCAAAGACAGCAGATAAGCGTATGTTTCTATTCACTAATGAAGATGATCCTTTTGGGAATATGAGGATCTCTGTAAAAGAGGATATGACGAGGACGACGTTGCAGAGAGCTAAGGTAGTTTGGTTCCAACCCTTAGATATGTTTTACAATGAAATCTATCAGTTTCTTGGTAATCAAATGATAGAAGGACTAATGGGTTTACTTTTTATTGCTTTTTGGTGATTCCTTAAGGATGCACAAGACCTTGGCATCTCAATCGAGCTTCTTCCCCTCAGTCAACCTGATAAGCAATTTAATATAACTCTCTTCTACAAGGTTAATCTCTTAACCATCTACTTCTTGTGTTGACCTTATACACCTAGGGGATCTATATGCATTTTTATCTTTAATTTATATTTCCATGATTTTTTTGTCAACATATTTCCAGGATTTAATTGGATTAAACAGTGATGAACTTACTGAGTTCATGCCATCAGTTGGACAGAAGTATGTTCTTTCATTTTTTATTGTCTGTTGAAATTCCTTATATGTCTTTGTCATTCCGTTGCTTATAGCATCATAGTATTACACCCAGACAGAGCAGTGATGGTTTTTTGAGAAGTTTCAAGACTTTAAAAACACCACTTTGTTTTCTCTTTAATTTGAATTTGCTTTATAGGGATTCACGCAATTTGTTGTACTTTTTTGCTGAAATTTATCTATTTCAGATTAGAGGACATGAAGGACCAACTGAAGAAGCGTGTACTTGCCAAGAGAATAGCAAAAAGAATTACGTTTGTGATCTGTGATGGCTTGTCTATTGAAATGAATGGTTATGCTTTACTTCGTCCGGCTATTCCTGGCAGCATAACCTGGCTTGACTCTACTACTAATCTTCCCGTAAAGGTAATTTAAGAGACAAGCTCCTTCAATTGAATTAAAAGTATGTGCCTTTAATTGTCTTTTGTTCTTCTGACTTTCATTACAACTGAACACCTTTGTTTTCAGATCAACACTGTCCACTTTTTTATATCGTAAAGCAAGAATTTTCCTTGACATCTTTGTTTTGGTGTTTAAAAGATCTATCTTTCCTAGATGTATAGTCTTGGTTTTAAGCGCCATGTGCGGGCTTGTCTGCAGGTGGAAAGATCATATATCTGTACGGACACTGGAGCCATAATGCAAGATCCTATACAACGGATGCAGCCTTACAAAAAGTAAGCCTCTGAATAGCACCCTGGTTTGTTTCTGGTTTCCTCTAAGCATAGAAGCAGTGGTCGTTTCCTGTTAGTTATGTCTAAATTTTCAATATCATTACAAAAATAAATTCAATAGGAAGAAATTGTGAGAGCAAAATAAAACACAGCCTCGGAAATGTGAATCTCTTGGCAATATGAAATCTAAAATTCACTCTACTTGAGCCCCCACTCTTTCATGTCCACTAGAAGTTGGCTTTAATTTTTCCGTTCTCCTTTCTAGTCAGAATGTCATGTTTACAGTGGGAGAGCTATCCCAAGTAAAAAGAATCTCAACTGGACACTTAAGATTGCTGGGTTTCAAGCCACTTAGTTGCCTCAAAGATTATCACAATTTGAAGCCTTCTACATTTCTCTATCCAAGTGATAAGGTTAGCCGCTTCTCACTTATCTGATGGCTGCTGCTAATTTTCTTGTAGTTGTTCATAATTTTTGGCACTTAGAAAAGCAAAAGAATTTCACTTTGGTGCTGAAATTGTTTATCCATATTTGGACGTTCTCTTAGTTATAGAGCTTCCAGGACCCTATGTAGCTATATTATGTTTATTTCCTTTGTTGTTTCTACCAACATTAATTTCAGTTCTTTTTATGCACTTTTCGCCCATCAAAATGGTGTCCTATCAGTAGGGAGCTTCAGATATCTACCATACTTTATCATTTTAAGTTACAGAGTTATAATTTTATATTGATATTTTGCTGAGAAGTTCTGAAGCAAGTGACTTGAATTGCATGTTTTTTTCCCGCCAAACAGTTGTATATCATGGGAACTCTTACTTTTGAAAGCTAATTGATGCAGGAAGTTATAGGGAGCACTCGTGCATTCATTGCCTTGCATAGATCCATGATACAGCTTCAACGGTATGCAACTTGGATATAATCCTATGAACTCGAAGTTGAATATAACTTCTGGATATTAGACAAACTATTACACTCTAGCACTTGCTGCGATATACTAACCAATAATTACTGCATCCTCTTGTGTTGCAGTTTTGCTGTTGCATTTTATGGCGGCACTACACCTCCGAGATTGGTTGCGCTTGTTGCTCAGGTGAGAGAACTACTATAAAGGCCTTTCTTCCACATAAGTATATTTCATCTTGATTTTTAACTTTATTCCTTTTTGATTTGTGCTTTGCTAAACAATCTACTCAATGTCTTTTTCTTAAACCCAAACAGGATGAAATCGAGAGTGATGGTGGTCAAGTGGAGCCACCAGGGATGAACATGATATATCTTCCATATGCTAATGATATTAGAGATGTCGAAGAGGCATGGAAGAAAAGTTTTTTAAAAGTTACTTGGTTCCAACATTATTCATGTATGCTAATTTTTGACTAGTTGATGGGATATTTGGCAGTTGCATGCAAAACCTGGTGTAGCTGCTCCATGCGCATCAGATGATCAGCTTAAAAAGGCATCAGCTCTAATGCGACGTCTAGAGTTAAAAGACTATTCGGTTTGCCAATTTGCTAATCCTGGTATGTCCAACACACTATTAGTGTTGATTCTAATAGTTGCTGAGCTGCTGATCCGGAAACCGTTCATATATAGAAACTGAAGTCCCTCTTTGTTGCAGCTTTGCAGAGACACTATGCGATCTTACAAGCCATTGCACTGGATGAAAACGAGCTTCGTGAAACCAGAGATGAAACACTTCCTGACGAAGAAGGAATGAATAGGTTTTCAACAAACTTTTCAAATTCTCCCTTTTGAGATTCCCTCCATAAGCAAAAGAAAACACTGTTGCGATCTTATGAGCCTTTTTTCTTGTAGACCTGCAGTTGTGAAAGCAATAGAACAGTTTAAGCAGTCGATTTACGGCGATGACTCTGATGAAGAAAGTGACTCGGGGGCAAAGGATAAATCAAGAAAGCGGAAAGCCGGTAACGCAGATGAAGGAAAATATGACTATATAGAGCTTGCAAAAACGGGAAAGGTGAAAGCAACAGTCTATAAATTGATTTAGATCTCTGCTTAATGATAATCATTTTGTTTCATTGCTTTTTAGATCTCTCTATCTAAACAAATCATCTTCATGCTCTCTTTACTTTGTTTAGCTGAAGGACTTGACTGTGGTCGAACTGAAGACATATTTGACTGCCAACAATCTTCCGGTCAGCGGAAAGAAAGAAGTTCTGATCAATCGGATTCTGACTCACATTGGTAAATAACCTTAACTGTGACTTATAACTCCGGCTAGAGAAGCTACGTTTTAGTTTCCGGTATTGAAGTTTGTCGGTCCTTTATGGGAACCGGACCCAGTTATCTTCCGGTTCTTTGTCTATCGTTTTGCCTCACCCACAAAGTTTTTGGATTTAAGTGTAATGGTGTCTCTTTTGGGTAACCACTAATCATGTAATTATGAAATGATTTGTTATCTTTGTTCTAACATTATGGTTTATCTTTATTAAGTGCCGAAATTTATACTTACGAATTCCACAAAATTCTTTAATCTTTTTAATTCTCCATATTAAATTACAATAAAGAAAAAGTCTGAATTCTTGAGCAACAAGAAAGAAGTAAGTAACAAAAAAATAGTTTCTTTTTTATTAAAAAATTATAAAGAAGTTTATGGACCTTTGTAATCCATTTCACTCGCAGATTTTCACATACGCAGTCTCACAAATGGCATATCCAAACAAGAAAAACGTAGCTAATTTAAACACACATGATTCCTTAGAATACATACAACAAACGAGCTTTTCTCGTTCTTCCTTCTTACTTTCTTTGAATCTCTCTATTTGGTTCGGATCAAGTTTGAAGGATCCCTGAGAACGTATTTAGGCAATTCGTACTTGGAACCTGCAAAAACTAACATCTCAACTAGTGCTATACTAGTTGTGGAAGTAAAAAGGTTTATTTGATATTTTTACCTTTCTCGTCGTAACAAATGGTGAGGTCAGTGTTCTGAACAATCACACCGGCACTCTCAATTATGGTTTGCGCAAGCGATATATCCTCCTCTTCTGCTGCAGCTCGTAACGCATCCCATATCTCTGTTTACATATATGTATAACACATTGAAATATAAAAACTTTTGACTCTTTTACATAAATATTGATTAATTTGTTTCAGATATAGTAAATGTGAGCACCACCACCTTTCTTGCCTCCATAGTGAGGAGCTGTGTCCCAGAACTCCTCTCGCATCTGCGTGAGCTCAGCTCTTGATATCGGTTGAGGATGTTTCCATGTTTTTGGTCTTCGAATCTTTTCTTTTTTCCCTACAAAACACAATCGAATCACATACCACAGAGATGCTCCCAGCAGTTAGATCAGATGTTGTTGAATGTGAATCTACAAAAATCTACAATTTTCAAACTTTCGATCTTTTGGCCAAGAGGGTGTGAAAGAACGAAACCCTAGAAACTAAGAACAATCATGAAGAAGAAAACATTAGATCAGATGTGTGTGCGGGTCAGTTCTTGACTCTCATTTCATCCAATTCTTATCTTTGTTAACCACTAATGAGATATATATATATAGAGAGAGAGAGGGTACCCTCTGCTATGGTTCTCGAGCTAGAACAACCCATTATTTGTCTTCCTTGGTAGACGATAACAACAAACGAACATAGCAAAATCTACAAAGCAGAGTAAACAGAGCAGAGACAGAGATAAAGAATAGAGAGAGAGAGAGATATTTTAGTTTACAAGATTTGTAGACACATAAACTAGAAAGACAGATATTTTTTGTAGAATAGGAAACAATGGTTTGCGTTATCTATCTCGTGAATCACAAGGTTGCTCTTTTTCTTCTTTTTTCTCTCCATAATGTTTGGTCTGTTTGAAGTGAGATACTCGTGAGCCACAAAAGTGTGGTAGTTGTTGGAATTTCATCATCTATAACTATTTATGGTTAAAGATAAGATCATACGTAACTATACAATATTTTAAACAATTATTCATACTATATATATAACATATGTAACAGCAGATATATATTATCTCAAAGCCAAATCTTGGAGAATGTTTGCAAGAAAAACATCTTATATATGAATCCAAAATAGTTAAACATGTTACATGTCGTGTCGTCCCTTGTTTATACATGCGCGCACACTGTGTCTGATTTCTTGAGAAATCATGTCGTTTAGAATTCTGTAACTCGGAACTCATGCTGTTTCAATTGCTGCACGCCATTTTTGTTTGAATTTTGGGCTTTTGGATTGAGGACTGTGGGCCGTAAGGCCCGTAGCTATCTGCTTCTACCAACCGGGCGTCCGTGCCCGGTTTCACTTTTTCTAAGTAAACTGTCTGCATCATATTTAGTCAAGATTTCTAAAAAATTACGACACCTTTATACATACATTATCTACCGATTGGTTAAAAATAAAACAAAGATGAAGACTTTTTTACTTAATATATTTGGTAGAGGACTAGTGAATGTTTTATCTTATAATTTGCTTGAATATATTAAATTTACAATGATTATATATTGAATCAAAGAAATCATGTATAAACATATAACTTGATTTCTCTTAGTGCTTTATTTTAATACTGTTAAATAATTTTGGATTTTTTTTTCCTTTATAACGACAGGTATAATAAAAAGAAGGATACAGAGTTTTTTTACCTTGGTAGATAATATCAGTCGGCCAATAGGATTGTGATATAGTGGACTTAGTATTATATAGATATTAGTATTTATAGTGTTACTGTTAATTTTAAGTTGTATTTTTTTTCAAAAAAAGAAAAAGAAATCTTCCAGACAGTATGATTAATTTATTTTGTGGTCATGTCAAATAAAGATGGCATATGTCTTAATTAACTACCAAGTAAAAGTGAAGTAAACTTTTGATACATCATTCTCAAAGAATATGGAGTGAAAATAATGGGTTTTGTTCTAAGACGACGCACCAATGTTATAAAAGTCACATTGGTACGATTCACATGCTGATAATGAAATTAACGGGTTTACAAGTTCCAAACGAATCTATAATAATGCAAATTTACCAAGATTTATACGTAGACTAATGTATGAATTATGATAATGACCCATTGAACGATTTAAACTTTAGCTTTGGGTTTTGGAAGTACGTACAACACATTATAAAATGTCTTTTCAACAGTTTTCATGATTTGGAAACTGGAACTACATTTATCTCGTAGCATAATTCAACCTTTGATATAACATTAGCGTGTCATAGAATCTTATTATAAACCTACTAGTTTGGATTATAACTGGACGCATATATATGATTTAAAATTTTTATCAAGTCAAATGCAAAATTTATGGATTTTTCAAATCTGATGGCACATTCATCTGACATGATGTTACATATGAAAGTCATAGGAATTGCTTGATTTTTTTTGTTAATAGAATAGCTCAACTTTTAATCCAAATATTAAGGATCTAGGATTTTAGCTATATTGATTGTATAGATTTAATTATTTTTAAAAACGACAGGAAAAAATTACTTAAAAGTAATTAATTATCATCAATTGACAAAAAAAAACACTATTTAAAGATATAACATACATTGAATGTGTGATAAGCCGGCTCCATCTTATTAGTTGGTTAGTTAAACTTACTGTATTAAGAAAATACAAAAAAGGAAAGTGAGAGAGGAGCTTCACGACAAAAAAAGTTAGTCCTTAAATAGTATAATCCCGGAGATGAGCAATAATGGTGTTCCTTATATTATTGCATGTCTATTTTCATTCACCATTTTTTTCTACTTCGCTTTCGTCTTAAACCCTGAATCTATGCGATATCATAAAACAAAAACGTCAACGGGACAGAGGAAGACGTCTCTTACGTAAATAGACAAATAATTATAGATATTTAATGTC
The DNA here is from genome assembly GCA_018361395.1 of Boechera stricta. Taxonomy (NCBI): domain Eukaryota; kingdom Viridiplantae; phylum Streptophyta; class Magnoliopsida; order Brassicales; family Brassicaceae; genus Boechera; species Boechera stricta. The sequence goes on along the minus strand of CM031539.1, from coordinate 1,643,093 downwards.
AAAGCATCAGCTTTTGCTTACAAAGGGGCCAAAGCGACGCTTTTGAATTATTATTTACTTTCTAAGTTATAGCCGTATATACATGTAGTTTTTTCATGAAGAATTTAATTTATGTACGCAAACTATTTACATTTTTTTTTCATTAAAAACCAACTTCATTAATCAAGATTTTTCAATACAAACAGATGGCCTAAACCAGTTTGGAACCAATGAATCCATAAAAGCAAAATAGATAGAACATGTCCTAACATATTTTGCAATAACATCAACAGACAAATTCTCCGATCTCCTAATTAAACTTAAAGAGAAAGAAGGGCACCTAATAAGTATCTCAACAAGATCTCTCGAGAAAAAGGTTAGACGAGGTGAAGAGTCTGGCCTCTTAATTGCATTGAGCAAAACCGAGAAGTCAGATTCAAAACAGACATTAGCAAAACCTAGCCTTGCAATACAATTGACAGTCTATACCAAAACTGTGGCTTCCGCCTCTAGGGATGATTGGAATTGCGGGAAGGCCTTATACCCAAAGTGTATAACTTCACCTCTTAAGTCCCTGATGAGCCAGCCTACACCACACTTAATAGAATTATTTGTCCAAGAAACATCAACTGAACATTTGAGATGGTCCGGAGGAGGCTTGGACCATTTCTTGTTGCGCAACCTATCTACATTGTGTCGAGTAGTGCGCATATGTTCATGTTACATGTGTCAAAAATATGATGTAAATATTTGTCCCTTTAATTTAATAGTATTAATCTTTGGAGTTATATTCATCGTATAAACTACTTGTGCAACTTATTAGTCTACTACAAATTTTATATATTATGAATATCCACAAATGTATATTTTTTTCCCACAAAATTAAGAAATATAGTACTTCTAAATACACTATCGTAAACAACACGATAATTTATTTATTTTCTCAAACTTTCTGAAATGTTAATGTAATTTCTTTTGATATATTTAGGTTTCTATATATTTTAATCATAAAAATAAATTGTACCCATGAACTCAATGTCTTTAATTATAAAAATAAATTGTACCCATGAACTATTTTTCATTACCTTAATTTTTCGAAGCAATAACCGAAAACTAATTCATAAAAATATTACTTAAAATGTATTTTCCCTAAATTTATAATATATTCAAACGCGTGCGAAAAAGAGCTTCATGTAGTTTTTTTTTTTTTTTTGAAATTTAGCTTCATGTAGTTGCAAACATATTTTTAATATTCCATAACATACATATATGGAAAAAAAAAAAAAGACAAATAAAAGTGTAGAATACTGATTTTTTTATCACTCAATTACGCATAACACACAAGCACATCTTATATCAGCTACCATATCATATAAGAAGACAGACAGACACAAACATTCTTCATAAGACGACGTGCATACGATATATGATATTATTATGAAAAGAAATCGACTACATGTATGAAGTGTAAACTCGAGAATCAATTAATGTGCCTAATGACCCACGCCGGGGCTAGGGACTGATCCAAGTCGACGCTGAATCTCCGGCAATTTTTCTGGATCGGAATCATCCGGAGGAGAAGTGTGGCCCTTGTCACTTGGAGCCGAAGGTGGTACATTTCCCTTGGGTAGAGCACTAAGTAACAAACCCTTGCTTGCACCGTAAGGCACTAGAACTTTTCTAGCATCACAAGATTGCGAGACAAAACCAATAGTCAAAAGCAGTAAGCAAATCATCGAAATGGAGATCCTTGGACGAGCCATTTCCTGAATTGAATTATTATATAACTCTAAATATTAATTATCTCTGCAGCAAGAAAAGTTCTTTTGGTTTTTTTTGGATTTGGTCGTGTGTTTTTGTGTGAATGAATATTTGATGGAGTTGATCTATATATAGAGAGAATGGAGGTGGACGAGGTCAATGGTAATTTATTTGGGTTAGGTACAAATGAACTAAATTTGGGTGATCAGTTCATATACAGTGTTTATGATTGTAATTTATGGATCAATGCATAATTGCATATATATATGCGTTTGTGCTTTTCTTTTTATTTGAGACAACGCATTTGTGCCCTTATAACTCCAAGAACAGCAGACAAAAACTCTTTCACCTTAAATGCTTCTCATTGGTAAAAAATCGTGAAAACGATAAAATAGCATTTCATATATATTAGAATTCCGCATATAATTTAGCATTAACATAAAAGAAGCAGAACTGAATTTTATACAACAGAAACGTCATTAAGAAAAAGAACAAAATATTTCTTCTTTTTTTTTACTTTCACCACCACAAAATATAAAAACAAAGAAACTAATTTGTTTGTCATTCAGTTAAATATATGTCCAATATCTGTCTTATTAAGTTCCTGATTGAGACGTTCCGTAAGAAACGAGAAATCTTAAGGGAGTGCTATTTTGAGTATTTTCTTCATAATCATAGTCGATGAACACTTATTTCTATGGCTCATTATCAATGTAGTCCATTAATTACTATGACTGCTTTTTGTTGTTGGAGTATTGTGTGTGGAACGGTTTATAGCAAAAATATATTCATGGCGCACACAATTATATATGCTTTAGAATATTACTTTCATACCTCTTGTTCTCTATTATTGAATAACTTCCAGTGCAAACTTAAAACCAAAATATTTTAGATAAATAATGATATATTACACGAGTCCGTATTGGTAACAATAACAAATATGTAATCTAAGAACAATAATTACAACTATTATTAGTTTGTTTAATGGTGACATTTATTACATTTAATGCTAAATTTATTTATGCTTTTTATTTCTTTTGCTAATTGGTTTTGCTGTATTGAAATTAAATAAAGGTGAATTAAGAAGCCATCAGTTTTGTAAATATTACGTATGAAAGAGGTTAATGATTCCAATTTAGAGGCCAACAGCCCAAGAGAGCTAGGTTCTTTTGCCGGAGAGGTGAAACCTGATTAGCCATCGATGCGGCTGAAGATTTTCTCAGTTTTTATTTTAGACTACAGCTATTAGAAACAATCAAAGACACCAAAAAAATATATATACATATATATATATATATATTATTTAATCTAACTCCATTATATATATATATATATATATTATTTAATCTAACTCCATTTTTTGTATCTATCAAAATACCAGTAAGAGGCCTACTACATATATGGGTTCGAAATTTGTATTTTCTTGTGCTGTAAGTAATGGAATGACGAAGAAAATATCAATTTAGTAGAGCATATATATGTCCAGAATATATTAAAAAAGCTTTAGAGTTGAGACCAAATTATTCAAAACCCTCAAAGCCAAAACTACACTTCCTCAAGGCAAAAGCAAACAACAACTTAACACGTCGGTGCTGCTGTGTGAGCAAAAACTTGACATAGATCGTCTTGGCAATGTAAAGAGTTCTTTGGGGATCACATCATCATCTTCCATTATATTATCTATTAAGTATATATATGTCACTTTCGGAGTTTGAGTTTAATCAGTTAGTTTGGTGAAAAAAATACTAACCATGACAAGAGATTTTAGATTCGGACAATTTTTAAGAAAGGTTAGCAGATATTCCCAAGATATCATGCCCTTGATGCTCAAGCTAGAGAGATTATGAAACTGGGGTAGTGATTCCGATTTCGAGAACTTATGAACGACCTACAAACAAAGAATACATGTTAATTACAACTTTTCATATTCACAAGCAACAAAAAAAAAAGTTACATTTACTGTAGATAGTAATATCTCTAACAAAAGAGACCACGGTAAGAAAACTACATAAGGTTTCACCGAAATTAGTAAAACCATCAAGATCCAACTTAATAATGGAGCCCAAATTTTCTATAATGACTAGATACTGGCCAGCACTACGTGCGGATTGTTTGCATATTTTGAATTAGCATTATAGGTATATATATATATATATATATATATAGACTTCAACATTTAGATTATTACTTTAAAATATTTTAAATAGATATAAGCTAAATAAATAGTTGATATTAAAGACTGAAATCAAGAAAATATAAAGACAATGTGAATTCGTAATATATTTTCCTTCAATACGGTCAAAAATTTGGCAAACATTTGATTGGGAAAATATCTTTGTAACATGTGTTGTCATCTTTATGTGACGTACTCGTTTGAGATAGAGTGATGGTTGTTTTGTAGGAATATAAGAATGCTTGTTATATATATATGACAATATAGAAGGTCAATTATTGGTGTAATTATTATCTATTATTTATTTTTTAAAAATTTTATGCTTTCATATTAAATCTTTTGGTGGAGGTTGCAAATGAAACGTTAGAATTTGTATTGATGAAGGTTTATATTGATGAAACGTTAGAATTTGCATACCAAAAAATAAATGTGTTATATATCTATATATAGTTTCATCAAAACTTAAATAAGTCATTTTTTTGGTATGCAAAACTCTATATTTAATTTTACAATTTCAATATAATAAAACATCTAAAAAGTCCTATATATATATATATGTCTTGGTAGAATTTTAGTTTCTTTTTTTCTCCATCGGTAGAAATTAGTTTCATAAAAATGACAAATAAAATGATTTGGACCATATTTTTTTGTACTACATAATTAAATTGTACTGATTATTAGGATTTTGTATCAGACCAAAAGAAACTAAAATTCTACCAAGACATATATATAGGACTTTTTAGATGTTTTAATATATTGAAATTGTAAAATTAAATATAGAGTTTTGCATACCAAAAATGACTTATTACGTGATTATATATTTCATTATGTTTCATTGTACATTGTTTTATTTCTTTCATAGGAAGGTGAAAAGAGTCTTTGATTATAAGTAAATCTTAATAATGAGATATGAATGCTTGTTTTGTAGGAATATGAGAATGCTTGTTTTATATATATATGGCATATATAGAAGGTCAATTATTGGTGTAATTATTGTCTATTATTTAATTTATTTTAATTTTATGCTTTCATATTAAATCTTTTGGTGGAGGTTGTAAATGAAACATTAGAATTTGTATTGATTAAGGTTTGTATTTAAGTCCAAAAACTAATGGTTTATGGTAATGATGGTGAGTAAATGGCTTATTCATGATAGTGTTTCCTTTTGGTAAGTTTTTTAATTTATTTGAATGAATAATAGGAATTTGTCATTCTTTATGAAACTAATAGATGTGTTATATATCTATATATAGTTTCATGAAAACTTAAATAAGTCATTTTTTTTATATGCAAAACTCTATATTTAATTTTACAATTTCATTATAATAAAACATCTAAAAATTCCTATATATATATATGTCTTGGTAGAATTTTAGTTTCATTTTTTCTCCATTGGTAGAAGTTAGTTTCATAAAGAATGACAAATAAAATGATTTCGACCATTTTTTTTTTTTACATACTTAAATAGTACTGATTATTGAGATTCTGTATCAGACCAAAAAAAAGAGATTATTGGAATTTTTTCTGACATTTTTTCAAAGATAATTTATTAATTATTTGAACATATAATTATTGAAGCATACATTATTTTTTTTGGCAAACATTATTTTATTTCTTCCGTAGAAAAGTGGAGAGAGTCTTGATTATAAGTAAAGCCTAATAATGAGATTTGAATATATATATATCTATATATATATATATGATTAATTATTTAATTAATTTGATTTATGATGAATTTTATTATTTTGATTTATGATTATTTATTTTAATTAGCTGCTGATGTGTCATTCTTAGAAACCCTCACTTTTACTGATGTGGATGCTCTCTTGAGCCTCTAAACCTTCCTTTTATTAGTATAGATTAAATTGTACTGATTATTGGGATTCTGTATCAGACCCAAAGAAACTAAAATTCTACCAAGACATATATAGGACTTTTTAGATGTTTTAATATATTGAAATTGTAAAATTAAATATAGAGTTTTGCATACCAAAAACTGACTTATTACGTGATTATATATTTCATCATGTTTCATTGTACATTGTTTTATTTCTTTCGTAGGAAAGTGAAGAGAGCCTTGATTATAAGTAAATCTTAATAATGAGATATGAATGCTTGTTTTGTAGGAATATGAGAATGCTTGTTTTATATATATATGGCATATATAGAAGGTCAATTATTGGTGTAATTATTGTCTATTATTTAATTTATTTTAATTTTATGCTTTCATATTAATTTTTTTGGTGGAGGTTGTAAATGAAACATTAGAATTTGTATTGATGAAGGTTTGTATTTAAGTCCAACAACTAATGGTTTATAGTTACGATGGTGAGTAAATGGCTTATTCATGATAGTGTTTCCTTTTGGTACGTTTTTTAATTTATTTGAATGAATAATAGGAATTTTTCATTCTTTATGAAACTAATAAATGTGTTATATATGTATATATATATATATAATTTCATGAAAACTTAAATAAGTCATTTTTTGGTATGCAAAACTCTATATTTAATTTTATAATTTTATTATAATAAAACATCTAAAAAGTCCTATATATATATATATATATATGTCTTGGTAGAATTTTAGTTTCATTTTTTCTCCATTGGTAAAAGTTAGTTTCATAAAGAATGACAAATAAAATGATTTCGACCATATTTATTACATACTTAAATAGTACTGATTATTGAGATTCTGTATCATACCAAAAAAAAAAAGATTATTGGAATTTTTTCTGGTATTTTTTCAAAGATAATTTATTAATTTATTTGAACCTATAATTATTGAAGCATACATTATTTTTTTTGCAAACATTATTTTATTTCTTCTGTAGGAAGGTGGAGAGAGCCTTGATTATAAGTAAAGCCTAATAATGAGATTTGAATATATATATATATATATATATTTTTGATTAATTATTTAATTAATTTGATTTATGATGAATTTTATTATTTTGATTTGTGATTATTTATTTTAATTAGTTGTTGATGTGTCATTCTTAAAAGTCCTCACTTTTGCTGATGTGGATGGTCTCTTGAGCCTCTAAACCTTCATTTTATTAGTATAGATTCCTTTAATACATCGATTGTTCAACTTTAGATACTTAAGCCTTGGAGTTTGCATCGCAACTGTGTCTTATACCTATCTCCACCTTCAGTTTTGGTAAGACAACAACTCAGTAGCGACTGAGATGAGACTCTAACTCCATACATCTCGTCCATTGTTAAGGTTTCTAGAGCTGAGCAGGCTGAGATAAACAACTCCATAACCGAACTGTCATCAAACTTGATTTCTTGTAGATCGATGATCTTAAGACAAGGCAAAGAAACTGACTTGGGCGGTTTAAGCAACATTACGCTACAGAGTTTCAAGGATACCAGTCTCTCACATGATGTATAAATGGTTGTAGGTATCTTAATTCTATCGTCCCTTGTATAACCCTCAAGGTCTAGATGTTAGATTTTCTGCTTAATCACAATGTTTATCAACTTTGCGTTTCTAAACGCGAATGAATTGAATATCCAACATACCTTAGCTTAACTCTTTGTAAGCACACGCCACTGTTGAAATCTATAAACCTCTTGAAAAAGTCAAATTTAGCATCATCATCTAGACCCCCGTTAATCGTCAAATCCCATGGAGGTACGTAGTGCCAAAGATTTCTCCATCTGCGGCATAAAAGACTAGTTTTGATCACATCCTCTGTGGGAAGATTAAGAAGTATCTCACATAGCAAGTATCTCACAAAGCAAATAATATGGTAATTGGCTAATCATATCGTCTTCTCCGATTGTATTATTACCGACAGGTTTCTTCTCTGACTTCATCTGTGAATTCTGAAACTTAAAATCTAAATCGAAGATGCACCTCTCTTGAAGACGTATGATTTTACCCGAATTGAAAAAAAAGAAAATAAATACGAAAGAGTATTGAACAAGGAACAATCTAGGGTTTCTGAGTCTTCCGAAGAGAAAAAAAGTAAAGATAGTAGACGACAACAGAAAAATGTAAACCCTAGATTGTCTGTTGTCGTCTATTATGTCCGAAGAGGAAAAGTGCTCAAAATTCGAGTCAATGGGTTATATAACAAAAGCCTTAGACCAAATCATTCAAAAGTAAAAAAACGCTCAAAGCCAAAATTACACTTCCTCTCAGCAGCAGTCATCAGCACAAGAAAACAAAGACAAGGGCTTGTATATTCCAAATGTTCTAGAGCGAACAACAACGTCACACATGTTAGATCGTCTTGGCAATGTAAAGAGTTTTCCGAGGATCACATTCCTTTATATGATCTAAGCATAGGGTAAATTTCTTGAGGAGTGTTGAATTCTCCATAAAATAACTCCCTAGTTTCTTCATATCCGCCACGTCTCTTGTCTTTACTTTAACAAACTCAACCGATGATAAGACACATTAAGGCACATCTGAAAAGTTTTTTCCCCAGTTATAATCTTGAAACCCCTGCAAAGTAGAGAAACAACCCGGGATTACTGGTTAACTAAAGGACGGAAACAACCCTTGATTTCTCCGGAGATCATTGGATACAAAACTGGATTAGTCAGAGACGACCTTGTAAACTGGCTCAATTAACTCATGACGACTTCACACCTCGTAGAACTCCTTGGAATCGATTCGATTTCGTTGATGATGTTACGGAAACTCACACTTACTGTCAGTTTCTTGAGAGCTGCACCATTCTCTAGAAAATACTTTGCTATTTTCATCTTACTTGATGTTCCTATGAGTGGTCTCCCTTCCTTTCGCATGTCCACAACGTATGGAGTCTTCAGGTGAACAAACTCAAGAGATGATAGGAAACATTGTGGCACAGATGAAAGATCAATCTGCTCTGTATCTGGAAGGCAATCAAATTCCTGATAATATATAAACAAGGGTAGTTTGAATTTTTGTAATTATAAATCTCAATGTGATTTACATGAGAGCACAGGTAAATGAGACACACCAGGATGACAGAGTGTAGATTTGGGCAGCTCTCAAGGAAGGTTGGCAACATTTCCCATGAAGTTTCTTGGAAGTAAGCATGCAAGCGAGACAAGTTAGAGAATTGAGGTAGCTGTTCCATCTCGCAGTAATCATGAATAACCTGTGCTCGACAAATAAATGAAAACATGGGTTCAATGAGATAATGATAAGGAAATTGTACAAAGGTTAATGTTATTGAATCAACCATGTATATATTACATTTAGAGTCTCAGCAGAGATGGTCATGTCGCTGACTGTAGATAACCCGGTGAGAAATTTACTGAGCATAGCTATCTTGGAAAAATCATCTGTATCCAATGGCTCATCATATTCCACATTAAAGAGAAGATCAATGTCTACCTTTGCAGAGGGACCAATATTGTGTATTACGAAGCTGTCAGATCGGTGATCGCTGAGATTCATATACTCAAGTCTTGGAGCATCGATTGCAACAACATGATTTTGACTTTCGTAGCGCTCAGAATCTATTTTGAAGCTTTTTAGTGACTTGGAACGCACACACACAACTTGTAGAGAATCATTGGGATCACGGACTATGGTTAACTCTTCGAGAACAGGACAGCTTGATATTAGACACTCCAGAGTAGAATCAGCATCATACTTGACACTATCTAGATGCATAATCTTGACAGAAGGTAACAAAACAGAGTCGGGATGATCCAAAACTAGGCGGTAAAGATGTAAGTTCACTAAACTCTCACAAGAATAAAGAGGTAGAGGCATCTTAACTATCTCATCGTCATCCACCCAATTCTGAACATTAAAATGACAAACTCTACGCCTAATCGCAGCATTGATCCAAGACTTGAACCGAGAAGCATCGTGCTCATAAACCTCGTATATCAACTTGAATCTCTTCAAGTGCTGCTCATTTTCAGAACCCAGAAACTTATCTACGAAAGTCACAAAAACATCATCATCTGGGAAGTTATTGGAATCCAAATCCAACGAAGGAACATGTAACCAGAGATTTCTCCAACGATTTGATAAAACGCTGGTGCAAACCGATTCCTTTGTGGAGAGATCTGAGAGAATATGACATAACAACGAATCAGGTAAATTGCTTATCCTATCAGAGTTCCTTTGCTTCTCTTTGGATGCCATGTCTTATGCCTTGAACTCTGAATTACATAGAAAGTATTGTCTGAGATTCAATCTTGCAAATAACATTAAACTAGATAAATCACAAATCTGTCAACTCAAAATCTCCACAAAAAAAAATCAAACGCTACTTAAATTACCTGTAATTAAGGTTTTTTTTTCCAAAGAGATGACGGAAAGAGGAAGAGTAAGACGGAATCACCGTCAATTCGCCGGGGAAATGGCACAGAGATTGCTTCGCTTTGCTTTTTGACATCTTTACCATTTCTAAGATGCAGACAATAATAGTCAACTCAGGACATTTATGATTTTTTTTTCTAATTAAAAATTTATTTGATGATTTAATATAGGTAAAATGCAAGTCGTTGACGAATTTTTTTTTTTTTAATGTTGGTTAGAAAAATAATGATGCATGTGATGTGATGGCGTCAATCAATTAATATTGTGGAATATGGAACGTAATGATCAAATTAATCACTCGAAAAGAGTGGAAAAAAAAAATGAATTTTGATATAAAAATAAAATATAAATTTGTTGATTTACCATCAAATAATTAAGTTTAAAAGATAAAAGCAAAGAAAAGAATACATAAAATCACAACAACCAATCAGATTTTAGTTATTTTCTTTTATTTTTAATAAAAATTTGAGTCAATCATTTGTTATCTTTTTTGTAATTCACGGCGTTGAATTTTTTCGACTGCAAACATTCAATTGAATCTGATGATTCAACTACCCCATTGTAAATGGTCAGGTATGCAAGCTTTGAGATTCCTGCATCACTGAACGAGTACGTAATATCCGAGATTTTAATCACAGACTCCTCATTGTCCATCACTTTAACCCTTACACCATATTCTCGTGATAAACAAACGACCACCATCGGTGTCGAAGTCGTCAATCGCACCTTAGATGTCGATTGCCTGAACCAACGGTTTTCAAAGTGTCTTATCTTGCAAGGTAAGTAGAAAACAAATTAATAGCATCTAATTCCAACAACCACATAAAACTGTTGAGTTCACACTATAACTTAGCTCAGACCAAATAATTGAAAGCGTAGATATAACCAAAATTTACACTCTTTCTCCGCAAAAACCACAAGCATCTCACACTCACTAGTCTAACCCTATTCAAAGACAAGTCTTGTATGTTTTCATTTTGATAAATGGTTCAATATATTGAAAAAAAAAAAATCTTTACGGAGAAGAATTTATGTTAAAGACCTGTTACAAATTTTTAAAAAAAAAGAGAATTCATTGAGCCATCAACATGTATGATTATTTAATAGCAAGCATCCATGTCGAACCTATGAAATAGTAGTCATATATGCCCACAAAAACACAATAGGGTTTTGTACGGATTACTGGTGAATTGGTTGGAAAAAGGCTTTAATGATGTCTTTGTAGATCATTGGATATAAACAGCCCAGTCCATGACAATTTTTTTATTATTTTTTTTCACCAGGTTCGGAGTCCGTGGGCCCGTATGTTCCCTTGGTAGCGGAATCTAAACCGGATTAATATTCTCTTTTGGAAAGTAGACTCTTCCCAACGAAAATCAAACCAGGAGTATAACAGGACAACTCCTGCACTTAACCACTAGTCCATGACAATCTTACACCCTTCTTGGAATCTTTTTGACAAATTCGATGACATATATCACCGAAACTCTCACTTAACGTCAATTCCTTCGTAACTGCACAATTCCTCGTAAAGTAAATTGCCAATTTCGTCGCTTGATGTCTCAATGTATTAAACCACCGCTCAAATTCTCCGACGAATAACAAAGAATTTCTCTTTTTTTTAACGTTGTTCTTTTCAAAATGAAATTAATCTCTTGAAATATCCCATTTCAATAACAAAGTTCGTGTTTATATAGCTGTAATTCACACTTTAACGTTTTAATCTTTATTTTAAATTAATGATTGGCTTTTAACTTCTAACTATTAATTTATTTATAGTAAGAAAAAAAATTCTAACTATTAATTAATTTATTTTGTGACAGAATTATTAAGGGATTTATTTAAACAATGTTTAAACACATACTAATAATATCGACGGCATTTATGGCACTTAAACCTTGCTATTACAGTGATTACTTATTTAAATCTCTCCCACATGACCATTAGACTTTAAGGGTAAAACTGTAAAAAGCCTAGACAGATATTACTACAATCACCAACACGCACGATAGATCAACGGACAAGATCTAAGATTACAATCAAAGACTGTCACCGCTCGTCACTTTAACCTTTTACCAATTTCTTCGCGTTATTTCAAATCTCAGTTTACACCTTTACACTGCGTCTCTCTCTCTCTCTCTCAGATTAATCGCTGAGGAGAAGCAACCACCTGAGAAGGCGGAGATGGCAGGGTACAGAGTGGAAGATGACTACGATTACCTCTTCAAAGTTGTTCTTATAGGCGATTCTGGAGTCGGGAAATCGAATCTCCTTTCCAGATTCACCAAAAACGAGTTCAACCTCGAGTCTAAATCCACCATTGGCGTCGAGTTCGCTACTCGAACCTTAAAAGTCGATGGTAAGGTCATCAAAGCTCAAATTTGGGACACTGCTGGTCAGGAGAGGTTCGTTTTTCTTCTTCTCCGTCTCTTCATTTTCGTTCTTCGTGTTTGATTTGTATGTAAATCGGCCGTCAAGCTAGATCTTGGCATTTTACTTTGAGTTTCATGGCGTCTTTTCGTTTTTTTCTGGGTCAATTGGTCTCGAATACATTGCAATTAGAAGCCACTGTCTCGGAGATCACTCTAAGCTCCCTTGCTTCGATACTTAGGTTCTCGATCTAACAGTGCCTTTAAACGAGTTTCCACAGATCTATCGTTTTGGTTACTTTTACAGTGGGACGCTAGCTTTTGATTCGTTTGCCTGACTTGATTTGAATTCATGATACTGTATCGAAATTGAGCTCTTTAACCCAGTCTATATGTGCTATCAAACCGTTTTTAGAGTGAATGAAAGCTTAAGATGAAGCCGATCTTATCTTCTCTAGGTCTAGGGTGGTGACTATGCAATGTCTGATTCATTCACTGGCTTCTATGCTTGTTTTTAGTTTCTTTTTTTTTTTCCTTTTGGAGTAGAGAATGTGTCCAACAGCCATTTACTAGAGAGTCTCTTCGTTGACTTTGCTCTTCTGAAAACGGTTGTCTGAAGTTGACTGCATTTGACCACCATTGAAGGATAGAATATGGAGGTAGCTAATAATGTAGATTAAAAAACTCCCTTCTTCTGAAAATAAGTCTTTGATTTGACTCAATAGGACCATGATTGCTTGAATTGAATCTTAAATTGGATGGATGATCAAGAACATGTGATTCTTTCTGGTTAATGATCACTAGAATCAGGAACACTTCCATAGACTATTGTTAGAATGTAAGCAAAGAACTTGCTCTCTTTGATTGTTGAGTTGCCTCCATTGAAACGATTGTTTTACTGCCTTCTTTGACCTGCCAATTTAGTTATCACTTTTGGCAAAACTGTTGGATATCAGATCAGTATGCACATCCTTGACAGCTTGATAAAAACATTTCAGGATAATGAAACATAAAAAGCTTATAAGAATTTCTTCTCTGATACCTTTGCTCTATTTACCACTGATCCTCGCGGTCTCGCCACAAGTTTAAGACTCTGGTTTAATTCTTATCTCAGGTACCGTGCCATCACTAGTGCATACTACCGTGGAGCCGTGGGTGCACTCCTAGTATATGATGTAACCCGCCGTGCAACATTTGAGAACGTAGACCGGTGGTTAAAGGAGCTCAAGAACCACACAGATCCAAACATTGTAGTGATGCTGGTTGGTAACAAATCTGATCTCCGCCACTTACTAGCTGTTCCTACAGAAGACGGGAAATCCTACGCGGAACAAGAATCGCTCTGCTTCATGGAAACATCTGCCCTTGAAGCTACCAATGTCGAGGACGCATTTGCAGAGGTGTTGACACAGATTTATCGCATCACAAGCAAGAAGCAAGTAGAAGCTGGTGAAGATGGGAACGCCTCTGTCCCGAAAGGTGAGAAAATCGAAGTTAAAAACGATGTCTCCGCTCTGAAGAAACTCGGGTGCTGCTCAAATTGAAGGCTTTTTTTTTACTGTTGAGAGAGAATTATAACCCGCATGGTCCATTGTTTGATTATGTCCTTGTTTTGTAACACTATCGACATTTATATGAGTTTTAGACTATACACTACATAATGTTTATTTAACTTTATTTCAAGAATTGTTGGTGAACCAGTTTCAATATACATCAGTTATGAAGCAGAGGAATCTCTGTCTTCTTTAGGATCCAAGACATCAACGAGAAACTAATTCAATCTTTGTAGAATTGTCTCAGTAGAGAATAACTCAACGACGTGTTTCCTAGCTAACTCGGGATTTCCGATGAACTTGGCCATTGCCTTGCTGAAATCTTCTGGACTGTTCACAGAGATAACCTGTTACTTCACTTTTCACTGGTTCTAAAGGACCACCGCTTCTGCACACGATCACGGGTTTGTAAGCTGCCACTGCCTCTAATGGAACAATGCCAAAACGTTTCATCCTGCAACATTGAACTTTTCGGTTTGATTTTTGAAGTAGAGAACATATTCTCATTTGACTGTGACAATGAATAAAATCAAGATTGTAAGGAAGAAGCAAGGAAGGATGGTGCATTTTCACCGTCAGTGTGTAGAGAACACTCAAGCAATTTGAAAGAAGCTTATTTCTTTTGGGTGTTGAGCAAGATGTGATAAAGTTCAGAACCGGGTCGGGTTGCGTTATATTATCGGGTTAGGTCTCATTTTGTCACAGAACTACAAAACGACGACGTTTGTGGCAATTCCTTTAGAGAAAGAGCAGAGGAGAAGAAGAGAAGCGATAAGAAGAAATGATGGAGGAAGGTCCACCAGCTCCAAAGATCCTTCGAATGGTCTACTTCGTCGGCGCCGGATGTAAGTTCTCTTTCTGCTTCATATCTTTTCTATATTGATCGAGTAAACCCAACATTCCCATGACTGTAATTTTTTCGCAGTTCTATGTACTTTCGCGATCAATAAGTGGCGTGAGATGGAGAGAAACTCGATTCTGAAGCAGGAGCAGAAGAATCAACAAGGAGATGTAGGTTTATTGCATCAATCCCCTACAGATTCGGTTCAGAAAGCTATGAAATGATTATCACTCTCTTCTTCTTTTCTTGTAATTTTGTTTTGATCTTGCGATTTTAGTATCGTTGACTTAAAGTTTGGATCTTTTTTTATGAACCCTAGAAATCTGATACTCATACACAGTGGTTTCTGCTTTGTGTTCAATGCAAAGATTGTTGCTTTCTTAGCTCATTGGCTCAATTGTATCAATTTGATCAAATGTGTTTCCAATAAGTTACTGCTTAAATCTCTATGGGTTTAGCATTTGAGCAGTTAATGCAATCCCCGACTGTGGATGTAATCAACAAACACCATTACCAAATCCAAACGAGTGAGTTCTGGATGATCGATTACCAGATTGTAACGAATCTCTCAGGCGATCTCCGTCGTGAGATCTGGTGGATCTGCTCGTCTTCTTCGTCTTTACGGTGGACCTTTTCAAACAGCCCAATGGACCCAATTCCATAGGGCCCATGAACCCTCTACCAGGAAATGTCTAATTGCAATGCAAACCACCTTGTTTATTAGAAGCTTTACAATTTTTAGTACTCCCCTCCTAACTCCTTCATTTGTTCCATTTTAGCCCCACTACTTTTAGCCAAGCCACCTTGTTTGTTAACTCGAACTTAATTAATTTTAAAATCACAAAGTCAGAATAATCAAATCAACGAAATTCGAAATAATTTTAAAACGCAAACGAGATATACCGTAAGATCAATTTTACCAATACGGTTTTACATTTACGTAACATATTATATACTTTTAATATGTAAAAAATACGACAAAAATGAGCAGAACGCGTTTAACGTGAGCATAACATGTATCAAAATGATAACTTATTAGATTTTGACACATGTCATCGCTAATTTAGATTGTGACACGTGTCTTTTCTGGTAATGGTAATTTTCTATATAAAAATGTATAATAAATAATTAATTTAAAATAAATTCAGTTTAAACAAAAATGTCAGTAACAGAAAATTTGGTAATTTTCAACTTTCTGGTAATAGCAATTTTCTATATAAAGATTTAAAATAGATAATCAATTAAGATTTTTGTCAATTTAACTAAAAATGTAAATAACTGAATAAAAGAAAATAATAGAAAAGACAACTTACTGTTAATGTATCACCAGAAAAGACAATTGTCAGTTTTAGCAAAATATTTAATATTTAATATTTTACATCACAATTATGTTAATTTTTCAAATTATTATTGTAGTAGTTTGGTTAAAAATACTAACAAATCATCATCTCAATCATCTTTTATCTTTTGTTATTCATCATATTAAATCAGAAAAATGAATTCAGGAGTTTATCTTACTCTAGATCAATTAAACAAAAATCGTGTTTATCGTCGTACTATAGTACCTTTGGTTCAAAAATGAAAAACAAGAAATATCAAAGCAAATAATATACTCATGAGAATACTCATGGGAATAGAGTTATTAGTTGATGGAAAAGTAATAATTTGTTTTAGCAAATCTTATTATATTATTAGAAGATTTTTTCTATTTGTGTTTAATGTATTTTATCAAAATATTATTTTAATATGGTTTGTTAAAAATCTTTATATTAGTGTTTAGTGTTTAATTTACTTATTTTAGTGAAAATATTATTCTAAAATATTTACTTAATTTCAAATTGATATGATTATTTACAAAAAAAATACAAATCAAAGTTTTGTGCATCATTTTTTTCTTTGAATATTTAGCAATCAATCTATTTATAAAATATTTTTTTGATAAAATATAATATAATATTATCTTCCGGTGCTATACCACCGGAGTATAATACTAGTATATATATAAACAAAACATAAGCAAAATTTTTACGTATTGTATGTGTTTTTATAAAACTCTCTAAGTGTCATATCATTTCTCTTTTTGCCACATTAGCATTTTATTAGTTTATTAAAAAAAATTACAAAAGTCTAAAAGAAAGCAGCTCTGATCCATATCTACAAGACTACATCCCTATAAAATATATATAGCCTATAGATGTAAATATAGCATAATATCATCTCACCTTGCTTGGCCTAATTAAATTGATTTAATTGAAGAACGTCATAGGGTTTGGTAGTGTATAAATATATACATACTTTCTAGGGTTTATACCCACGTAGTTATATGAACAAGATTCATATACCTCACAAGAATTCAGCTAAGACTAGCTCATATATGCCATTACTAAAGTTCTAATTTCGTAATACTCATTGATCTACACACTTAAATCTAGATATTGATAAAAATAAGGTATTATAGTAACTCTAGCTCACTAACTTGATCTATCAAAAAAAATTGGATTATTCTATATATACGTATGTATTCAGTCAACACACTCTAAACTATATATATATATATATCTGTGTATTAGAATTTATAATATATAGAGATAGATAGGTAACAACAACAAGGTCAATAACAAATAACTATGGATTCGAAGTGATTTAATTAGGTAAATTAATTTGAAGTAGTAGTAGCTAGTTCCCGTACCATCAAGATCCTTCATAGGATTCCTTTTCTTATTCTTTTACTTATACAAAACTCCTCTCGCCTTCGCCTGCGAATCTCTCACGTCCCTCAGAAAAATCCTAATCCCTCCCCCGGCAAATGGGTTTTTCTCCGGTAAGCCACCGTTCTCCTCGTAAGCTGCTCTCAGCCGTCTGATCAAAGCATCTAAGCTTTCTGTCCGAAGAAAACGCATCCTTGGATATGAACTTTTGTTTTACCGAACTGGTCAAGATATCCGAGGAAATCGAGGATGTGGTTTGAGTCACACTTCGATATGTGAACTGGTGGATTCTTGGTCTTGAGATACTGGCAAAACGTGTTCCAGTCGCGGCTTTTTTGTGACTCATAACGGCTTAGAGTCGGTGGTTGCGGTGGAGAGGATCCTTCTGCTATGCCTTTGCCTTTATTGCTCGAAATTGTACTAGTCATTGATTCTACCGTCGATTTTGTTATATGGCTCACAGAAATATTGAATTCAGGAGGGGGAAAAAAAATTGTTGTTAGGAGGAGAAGAAGAAAGAGAGTGGAATCCAGATGATAGATAGATGAGGGGAATTTAGTTCTTTAGAAAAATCCCACTAATGATATGGAGAAAGTGTGTAAGATATTAAATGGCATCAAAACCATAAGTGATAAAGATTAAAGTTGTGTGATTAATCTCGGAATAAAGATTAAGGTTGAGTGAATTTGTATGCTTATTTTGATATGTGTAAATATAAATGTGTTGATAGTAAAGAAAACAGAAAAATAGGAGTATTATCTCCTCGTCTCCAAAGAATTTTTAAATATATATTTATCCAAATCCAACCATGGAATTTCGTAGATTCGTATTAATTGGAATAAGAAGTTTGAATTATATTCTCAAGTGACATACGACTCTGAGCGAGACGTGAGATGGGCTACACGAGAGAGCTCTTTCTTTTGTCAACTAGCCTATCACATTATTTTGTCCCCTTTGATTAATTTGTACGATTTTACATATAAGTTTTGTTTTAGTTACTTTCTTTTTATTTTCGTACAATTTAATTATAATTATGTTGCCATCAGCATCAGGTGAGCAATCATTCTCCATGGAATAATGCTGACAAAAGAGAATGATAATATTGAAAAAAGGATGTGTAAATTAAATATAATTTTGTCTTAAAATTCTTCTATATCATTATAAATTTTTTAAAATATAATGTGGGGTTTCTTCCCGTCTGTTCTGTTCCGTTTATAAACAGTATATATAGGTCCGTGAGAAAAACTCCAACGGGCCTCAATACTAAATCTTATAACATTAGATACAGAGAATAGTCATGCATTTAAAATTATGGAGATCCAACCAGAGATTTGTGATGGACCATTGCATCCCGAAATATATTAATTGAGATCTTGAAAATTTGCAGCCAATACATATATACATGGGAACTCAACATATGCTTTGGCTTCTTGGGTGCGGCTTGGTAATGCTCTCTCATATTTATAAAACGTTTCAATCTTGGAATATGCATACATAGTTTCTTCTTATAACAAATAATGTTTTCCTCTATGCAAATGTAATCGTAGCGTCCGGGTGGCGAACGAGCTGGGGAAAGGAGATGCAGATGCAGTGAGATTTTCAAGAAAAGTGATACTCACAGTATCAATATTGATGGGAGTGATATTTTCAGCTCTATGCTTAGCTTTTTGTGGTCAGATATCGTATTTGTTTTCGAATAGCGTTGAGGTTTCTGAAGGAGTGAATGATTTATCGGTGATCCTTGCCGTATCAATCTTACTCAACAGCATACAACCTATACTATCAGGTCACACATCTCCATACCTTCTTATCAATGTGAATAATATAACTTTTGGTATTTGTTTTGCGGTATTTTGGTTTGTTTGGTTTAGGAAGAATCCTACCTACTTTAGAAGTTAATTTTGTTTTAATTGAATCAAATTCTAATAGTTTGTGTAAATGGTTGAAATAAAAAAAACAGGGGTAGCAGTTGGAGCAGGGATGCAGAGTATAGTGGCAATTGTGAACTTAGCTTCGTATTATGCTGTTGGTAATTCCTTTGGGTCTCATCCTTACTAATGTTTTCCATCTTGGTGTTAAGGTACTAATTCGTTTTTCTATATTTTTACATGTTAATAATATATTTACAAAACTGACAGGGAATTAGAGGTAAGCAAATTGAATTAGTCTTCCTTGAAACAATCAATTTGTTGTTCACAAGACCAAAAGTAAAACATTCAAAACCAATATATTATATAAAAATCTTTTATTTACAGATTAAAAGGACAAGTGAACCGTGAACCGGGAACGTATGAAAATGTGGAGCCTGAAGCCATCTAATGAAGAGTCGAATCCCATACAAGGAGAAAGTGAGAGAGGAAGTGAGGAGTGTTTCGATGATGTTATATTGTTCCCTTTTCGATACGATGCTTTGATTTTTAATCTACAGAAAGTTAGATGATTCGCAAAATTGCTGGGATATTAGATCCCTTTCAAAATTCGATGTTTCAAAAGTTTGGGTTAGTCTGGTTTTGAGTATTTTATGTAAACCAAAATTTGTTTGACATGCAAGATTCCGCCCATTCACGGTATCCCAGGTAATGCACTACTTGACTCTAACCCGTCTAAACAAGTATCCGCCCAAAATTTAGATATTTGCGGGTTACTTACCTTGACTTACCTTTTTTTTTTTTTGCGGATAACGGATATTTTTTTGCGGATAACAGATATTTTTGGGGTTACTTGTATTTTTTGCGGGTAAGAAATATTTTTGACGGGTAACAAATATTTTTTTGGCCGGAAGCGTGTATTTTGCGGGTAAAATGTATCTTTTTTAAGTAAGACATATTTTTTGGTATTTTTTTACTAGTAACGGATAGGGTAGTTTTTTATTACCCATAAATAATTTCTCCATCATTCTTGTTACCCAGCTTATTCATGCAAAAGTACTTGTGCCTGAGTTAGTGAAAACAAATCGAACTAGCTTAAAATGACTGGATTTCACAACAATTTAGCACTTAATTTTTTAATTAATGCAGCATATACAAACTCATAAAAATATGGGCTGTGGAGAAGTTGTGGATGTACATTACGCATCCACTTCCTAAACATTCATCCTACACATTCACCTTACACATCCTAAACATTCATCTAGTCTATACAGGCACCTCCACATCCTACACATTCACCTACACTTACCTCGACATCCTACACATTCATCTATACATCCACGTCCACACCCTACACATTTTTATCTCATCTATACAAGCATACGTCACACACGATACCACTACATCTTTTACCAGCCGTCATACGTTACACACTCTACACATACATACATACATACGTCACACACCCTACACATACGTCTTTCATCACATATATCTTACAAGCATTCGTCACACATCCTACACTCAACCAAATTATGGCACATTCCCAAGTTTGCATTTATATTCTCTGTTTTGTAACATTCTCCATCATTTCTCCGTCTGCACCTTCTCAAAGGATATGAATGTGAGGGGGATCGGATATTTCCCATTTTGGCCTTTTCGTTACACACTCCATTGGAGTTTGTGTTCTTCATAAACATCTGCAAAACCAGATCAATCCATTACAATTTCTGAACTTCAGAAATTGTTGTACAAATTAATCATGCAAATATCGTATTAATCCAAAAATAAAATATTCTTATGCCGATATAAAAAGTAAATAATACATTTCAGACTTGTATTCTTAATT
This sequence comes from Boechera stricta, assembly GCA_018361395.1. NCBI lineage: Eukaryota > Viridiplantae > Streptophyta > Magnoliopsida > Brassicales > Brassicaceae > Boechera > Boechera stricta. The sequence continues at coordinate 1,621,707 of CM031539.1, read as the reverse complement.
CTTTTTTTTTTAAAGAAAATATTAAGATAACAGAACAAGGAATGTTTTTTTTTTCTATGTACATTTAAACAATCATTTTTATGATCTTTAATCTACGTTTTCTTAGGAAGAAACAGAGCATGATTAAAATGAAAGTTCAACGCGACAAACAAATAAAATCAATGATAATTTACTTTCCTTTTTAAGACAATATTTTAAGAGTAATCTACCAATTCAACGAACCACGAGAGATTCAATAAAACATATAAAAAACAGAGCCTGAGTTCTTTAGATTTTCATTTCATTAACTTCTTTAATATTCCCCAACACATGCAAATCATTGAAAACAACTACAATTTTAACCCCCATCTTATCAGTATTTTTGTGACCTTCCAAATATATATCTCAAATGTTTTTAAAAAAAAAAATGCAAGATGTCTGAAACATTGTAGTTTAAACAAATAAAACAAAAAGAACGGACCAAAGGCGTTGTTACCTAGTAGGTTGATGTCTCTATGCTAGTCGCTCGGGGAATGAGAAGATCAGAGATAAGCTTGAGTAGTAGAAGAAGAACTGATCAAAAAAAATAAAAACATAAAGTTTTGGACATTTTGAGAAATAGGAATTTCAGAGTAAGAACATTTTGATGTCTGAATGAAGGAAGACCGAGGTCTATTATATAGAGATTATTTCTAACGGTCAAATAAGTTACTGTCCGGGTGAAAAAAACAATAGAAAAATAAAAGTTACCGTTTGGTAATTATCTTTAAAATTAAAAAAAAAAATCATAACGGTCAAATTTACTATCTTCTACAACGTTCCCACTGATGTTACCGGTGCGCGGTGGCCACATACATAGACATGCAGAATCTTACGCGCACTGTATATGCGTGACTACCACCGCTCTGAATTTGTCACGTGAACATTCTGTTTATAAACAGTATAGGTCCGTGATAAAAAGTCCAACGGGCCTCAATACTAATCCTTGTAACATTAGATACAGAGAAGAGTATAGCCATGCATTTAAAATTATGGATATCCAACCAGAGATTTGTGATGGACCATTGCATATATTTTTAATTCAACAATGTAAAATAATTTAAAAGAGTTCAAAAATCCAAATCGATTACTAAATGGCTGGTAAATAAACAAAAATTATCCAACAATCCAATATAAGATACAAGCACAGAGGTTACTAAATTCACATATCCAAAACAAAATGAAAATCGGCCATTTTTATAGCTTACGAATATCATCTAAACACTAATATTTGATGTAACCAATGGAAGTCTTAACATCTTTAATAAGTGTTCCTAGAAAACAAGCAAGCAAACACTTTTTAGTTTTCTCCTTAAAGAAGAATCCCAGACACTTGCAATCGCCATCACACTTCTTCTTACAATCACTAACCGTAGTTGGGCCTTCACCATCATCCACATAAGGACCATTAAAATGCTCCACACCAACAATCTTATAATAGTTTACGCTTTTACTCTTACCCCCACAAAACTGCGTCGTTTTAATCGGTGGTGAGCAGTTCTCGCTCCACCCGATCAAGCCCTTAGGCGTAGGACACGCGACGCACATTCCGTCGTCACAGTAACCAAATTCACCGCACCATGACGGTAGTCCGCAACGTCGGACGAAGTAAGTCGAGAAGAAGGCGAAAGTTTCTTCCCATTTAAGATACGTAGCACTTTCGAAGTAAGTGAAAGCTTTGAGACTTCCGTCTGAGCCAAGTCTAAGAAACGATGTCGTCCCATCGTAGTTAACCTTGTTAAGGATTATCGTCACGGCGTTTCCTATTTTCCTTACTTGTAGCAACCGTCGCCGTTTGTTTCCCGGATTCGCATCGGCAGAGCCTAACTTCAAGACAAGCTCGTAAGCGGACGGAACAGTTACGTTGTCTTTTTCCCTTATAACGTCAAAAGTAACGAAACCGTTAAAGTCTCTCTCTGTCCATCCTCCGTAGGCAAGAGACTGACCAGTCTTGTTAACGTACATGGTTAAACCTTTGTTGTCGAGAAGCATAGTGTATGGACCGTCTGAGCCGTCAGTATCGGATTTACGGCTAACGAGTTTGTTGACTCCGTCGGTTTTAAGAGACTGACCAGTGAGAAGAGTGTCGGTTGGGTGGTCGAAGCTCTGCCAAACGAATCGATTGTTCTTGTCGTGCAGTACGAGGTTGCCATTAGGCATGAGACGGAGACCCGTTACGCCTTTGTTAACGGTATTTGTCTGCCATTTGACTCGACCGTTAGACTCCGCAAGCACCAGGTTTCCGTCGCGGTTAAGAGAGAGAGTGGATTTTTCTCCCACGGGGTTGTTTCGATTGGCGTCCCAAACCCAACGCATAAGAGATTCGTCTCTCGGGTGACCAGCTCGGATGGCTAAGATATAAGTGTTTGGAGTAGTATTGTAGAAAATTAGTTGGAAAGGACCTGAAGAAAAAATATTAGTCTGGCTTTCGGTATGAATGATTCTGTAATTAGCGTTGTATTCGGTGATGTAGTCGCCGAACTCGCCTTGGTTTATGATCTTGAATGTTTTGTCGGAAGGGACTTGGGCTACTACAGTCCGAGTAGTGGACATTAGAAGTAGGGTTAAGAGGACTTTAAGTAGAGACATTACTTTCTTGTTTTCTTTGGTAATGGAGTTTGATGATTGTGTTGTATCAGAAGGTGTGTTTTGCGTGTATTTATTGAGGGTAAGTGTGTAATCTAGATTTTTTTTTTTTTTTGAGTGGTCTTTGTTTGACTAGTTACTTAGTGTTGAATGGTAACACTTGGGTTCACATCATGATTAATTTGAGGACTGGATAAGGACTATATGCAAGTAGTGGGAATTTTCGAATATTTTCATACAACTTTACAAGATCTGGTCGCTGAGTCGCTGACGCGTGTACAAACATATGGCTAAGGGATGCAAGAATATGAGACCCACTTGGCTGGTCCTTACTCATCATTGTGAGTTCTAATGGTATGAGCCTTGGTTATAAGGAAAGGAGATATACGAGTAAACGTTTATCTGGAGATGAATACTTGGACACAATTGAAATTAGTTTAACAAGACAACAACAAAGAACCCTGAAAATATGCAAGAAAACGGTTCTTAACTCTTAAAAAAATTATAACCGTTGCGAGGCTTACGTACAACAGCTACATCAAATATCAACGATGGAGCGACCGCATGCATATATTTTTCGTGCTTTGTTAGTTGTTACCGTTGGGGATTGGGGATTGTCACATAATTTAGATAGTGTCACTCATAGCTAGGCTAATTTAATAACTCACCTGGAAAACCATAAATCCATTAAGATTATTTAAGAGTCGACCTACAAGTGGATTGATATATATATATATATATATATCTATTCAAGTTAAAACTTATTTGACATCATTATCTCAACGCAGTTCAAGTTGATGAATAATAATAATAATAATAATATAGTTATATATATAGATTAGTGTGTACAGAGATCTAATTCTATTTCGTCTTTGTATCTACTTTTTCAATTACTACTACGGTACTACCTCAACTTAAAGTTATTGACTTCGAACCATTTTTATTAAATTTAGACGTGGGTTAACCATTATGTACGTCCTATAATTTGTTTGTCTCCGCAATCTCAAGTTCATCATACGACGAGAATGATCTTTAAGATCTGTAGTGCGAAGCGTGAGTAATATTGTATATCGCATCCCCAACCACATGTGGGAGGTCGTATAGTACGGCTTAAGAAATTACTCAAACTGTAATAGAATATAAACATTCAGACTTGAGTAAATAAAGCCGATCTGACTTCTTTATACTAAGTCTTGCATCATAAATACATCCGTTTGATTCCCTTTGTTTCTATCCAAAGACTGAGAAAAGATGGCATTAGCATAAAAAATACTTACTCTTCTTTCTCTTTTTCTTCTTAGACCTCGATGAAGCAAACTACAACAACGCCCCGGCTTTCTTCTCTGCCTCTAGAACATTCAAAGCAAGTAATCACAATCCTGAAGTACCTTGGCATCGATAAATTTGGTTCTCAGGTCGAATCCCAAAGCATGCTTTTACTTGTTGGATCACGGCCAGAGACCATCTCCTTACTCGTGATAAGCTCATACGCTTCTCCCTCCAAATCCCTGAGGAGTGCCCTCTTTGCAACTCCCACCCGGAAACCAAAGAACATCTCTTCTTTTCTTGCCCTTACTCATATGATCTTATCTCGTTGATTGCAAACTCATCTTCACCATTACAGACTTACTCATTTACCTCTATTTTGAAGCATCTCCCCACCTCATCACCCTGCTCGCAACTGAAACAAATTCATCACCTTCTATTCCAAGCTTTTGTCAATATGCTGTGGAAAGAGCGAAACAACCGCATACATAATTCAACATCAAGATCACCCGTTCACCTCCTAAAGGAAATCAAAACAACCGTCAAAGTAAGGATCCATGGAATAACTCAATCATCGGCCTCATGTGATCCTTCCCTCCTCCAAGTTTGGTTTAACTATTGGGACCCTCCTTATCACTCTTAGCCTAGTTATTTCCTTTCTTTCATCTCGCTCCACCCTTCCTTATGGTTGTACATTTTTTCCTTCGATCGTTTTTATCGGGTTTTACAACGAAGGTTTTAACGAGGCAACCTATGAGGGAATTTTTCTTTCCCCTTCTAATATTCTCCATGTCCCGGTTGTTCCCGTTTTACTCCCATCCATATCTATAATTCTGTCAAAGCACTTCTCATGTATTCTCATAGTTGTACAGTTTCCTTTTTAATATAATTAACCCCTTTATCAAAAAAAGAAATAAGAAAAAAACTCCTTTTCTCGTAGTTTAATTCCCGCTTAGAACAGTTTCGTTATGGTTGTGCCATTTGGTTTTGGACTTGGTCCGAATGTTTAACATGATATGTTCGTAGAATCGTATCTAACGATTTTGTCCACCTCCAATTTGGTCGGTTTCTACTGTGGTAATTTTTGCACGTGTAGAAAAGGCTAAAACATAATGGGCTTAAAGTACTAAGAAGCCCATTAAATGAACGACTTAACACAGGTCTTTTTATCTTTTCCTTTTGGGGTTAAAAGGCCTTTTTTTCTTAAATCTAATGTACCACTGACCCTCTAATTCGCTTGGATGCTTCACTTTTTCACTATCCTTTTTCACTGCTTGCTTCGTCGAGAAGAGAAAGAAGCAACAACCAAAGCTCGATGGATCTAACGACGACGCGCCAGAGGCGTCCACTTCTCTCTGATTCTTCTTCTTCGTCTTCTACGAAGTCTTACTCGAAGACTGATAAACCCGGCCGATCTAACGGCGGGGATGCGGAGGATCGTGGTCTCCGGTGGTTCTTGCCGTTTATGGCGCTATGTTATCTTCGTTACATGAGCGCGACGTCTAACATCATTCATGACTGTGATGAAGTGTTCAATTACTGGGAGCCTCTCCATTATCTTCTCTACAAGTCGGGATTTCAGACCTGGGAATACAGGTTTGCTTTTGCGCTACATTTACTCTATATGTTGTTTTATAATGCGCATTCACGTATTAGAGACGCGATGCTAGCTCGAGTGAGTGTGTACTACTTGAGCTGTTGTTCTATGTGTATGTATCAGTAACAGCTGGTTCAAAGATGGTGTTTGAGTGACCCTTGTGGAAATTTTCTCTACTTTTTTGTTCGAATTTGAAATCAGAAATGTGAAATTTGGGTTTATATTAAGTGGAACTTGTGATTTCGACGAAATCTTTCTTAGTTATCGAGCTTTGTTTGAGAGTTTTATCCTGGTTTTTAAAGGGATAACAAGTGTGGCTGGGTTCTCTTTGCTTATTAGTATCTGATGGTTTGAATTCAGATAACTTCAATCGCTATTTTAGTATCTGATGCTTGTCCTCCATCTAATAAAATTTGAATTTATTTTATGTGTATCAATATGTTTGTAACTTGAGTTTTTATATGAAAACAAACATAATCATGAGATTGATTACTTTTTTTTTGTTGTATTTTGCAGTTCCAACTTTGCTCTTCGATCGTACTTATACATTCTTTTCCATGAATTGGCTGGACGGCCTGCTTCTTGGTGGTTTGGTGATGACAAGGTAAGCAATGCAAACTTACTGATGTACATTCTAATTGGTATATATATATATAACTGCATATCTCTTATCCAATTTCGTCTATCATTTGGATAGGTTAGAGTTTTCTATGCAGTGAGACTCTTTCTCGGACTGGTTTCTGCAGTTTCAGACACTGTCCTGGTTGTTGCACTCTCCAGAAAGTACGGGAAACGTATTGCTACATATGCAGTTGCGATGCTCTGCTTAACCAGTGGCTGCTTCTTTGCTAGCACCAGTGAGTGTTTTGTTTAGTGTTGATTTGTTACACTTGCTTAAGCTCTCATATTTCCTTAATATGCATATATAGGCTTTCCAAGGTATTCTTGCATCCGATAGATTTTTTAGTTTCAAATGCTTGTATAAGTTATTCCGATGACATTTTTCTTCTGCCTTGGTGCGAATTTGGTATTATGTTCTGGTTTCTTACTAATTCATATTTCTCTAAATTGGATAGGTTTCCTCCCCAGTTCATTTTCCATGTACGCCATTAGCCTCTCATCTGGTTTACTACTTTTCGAGAAATATGCCATGGCTGTTGCAGTTTCGGTTGTCGGGGTGATTCTTGGCTGGCCATTCTCTATCTTGGCCTTTTTACCTGTCGTTATTTACTCTCTGGTTAAGAGATTCAAGCAAGCATTTATCGCTGGCGCTGTCACCTCTATTTTTCTCCTAGTAAGTTTACACCAATCTTAGGTGCTTTGTCTGTGTGGGTTAGGTGGGAATTATTGCATGTTGCTGATTTTCATTCGCCTCTGTAACTTCAAGTTACAATTTCTCTTCTTAATAGTTTTGTCTCTTTTCCAGGGACTGTCAGCACTTGTGGATTACTATTATTACAAGAGATGGACATCATCGGTTTTGAATCTCTTGATATACAATGTGTTAGGGGGTGGAGAGAGCCATCTCTATGGAACTGAAGGAGCATTATTTTATATAAGAAATGGATTTAACAACTTCAACGTCTGTTTCATTTTGGCAATATTGTTTGTCGCAATATTTCCTGTTATCAGAAGAAAGTATGACCTTGACCTGCTGGTTGTGATTTCGCCGATGTATATTTGGCTGGCGTTCATGTCACTTCAGCCCCACAAAGAAGAGAGGTGATTTTCTGTATCTTTCATCTTGTAGTTCTTGGAGCAGTTATAAGGTGGCTTCAAGATCTCGAGGAAGCTGATTTTATGATACTTTTACAACATCAAGGTATTCAACAAACAATGTTTTTGATTTTCAGTCAATTGCTGCAGGTTCCTATATCCTATATACCCTCTTATATGTGTCTCTGCTTCTGCTGTTATCGAGAACATCCCTGAACTTTTCCGGGAAAAGTATAGCTCACGTGAAAGTCTTCTGGTGACAGTAAGTTCTAACTTACAATATCTCTGTCTCTGATTTATTCCTTTCCATAAATTGAAAAGAATTAGATTGTCCGATAATCACATTTCTTTTTAATATGCAGATAACTAAATACCTCCGACCTGTGATTCTTGGTGTTATCTTATGTGTTTCACATTCTCGCACTTTTTCTCTGATTAATGGCTATTCCGCTCCCTTAGAGGTCTACAAACTACTGGAGCACCATGATGATGCAGGGCCAGGTATATTTATTTCGAACAGAACTCTTTGATCATTACAATGCAAATACGAGTGAAGATCACATCTAACTTTTACTTCAAGAATAGTAATTTGCCATTGGACAAAGAGGAACGAAGTCCTTTTGTCAAAAGTTTTCTAATCACTGAAGAGGTCTTGGTTGTTTGGTTTGTCAGGTTCTGTTCTATGTGTGGGAAGTGAATGGCATCGATACCCATCATCGTTTTTTGTGCCTGACTACATTAGCGAAGTACGGTGGATAGATGATGGATTCCGTGGTCTTCTTCCATTCCCATTTAACAGTTCACTTGGAGGCACTGCAGCATCACCACCATACTTCAACAACAAGAACCAAGCGTCTGAAGAACAATACGTAAAACTCACTCTTTTTTCATAACCCTTCAAAATTCTCTAATTGTAAACACGAGCATGGGTTGATTTCTCCGCCCTTTTTTTTCAGTTAAAGAACATCGAAACTTGTACATTCCTCATTGAGTTGCAGCTTAGCAGACCATATCCATATCGAGGCAGCGACTTATCTACATGGGAGGTATACGAAATAAACCATTCTCCTTAAACAAAATCAGTCTTTAATTTCACTTCCTAATCTGCAGTCGTATTTTTCCGCCCTTTTTCAGGCTATCGCGGTGTTACCTTATTTGGACAGAGAGCTTTCGCCAGCTAAGTATAGATCGTTCTTCATCCCGTACATGTGGGAGGATAAAAATGTGTTTGGCAAATACGTCGTACTTAGAAGAGTCCCAAAATAATCATGAATCCCTAAACTCTATATGACTTATAGCTTTAACTCAGTCCATTGGCCAGTTTTGAGCGAATTGTAAGAACTAATAACTTAGTATCGGCTTTTAACTTCACGTTCACGGTTAAAGTCGTAAACTTTGAGGTTCAAACGGTCGGAAGAACGTTAAAGATTTTGTTTATGATACTTTATTCTGCAAAGTCTTTATCTTTTTTGTCCTTTTATAGTTATACTGCGGATTCCAATTTTGACTATTGAGAAAAAGAGTTCAAAATGAGAAGACTATGGAGGGCACTGGATATTTCTGTCCTCTTTAAGTTAGCGTTCGACCAACGCGTTGTAGAAGGCATAAAAAGAACAAAACAGAAATGAAGGGCACTGGAGAATATAAGATTATCTTGAAAAATTAGTGGACTAAAAAGGTTTTATAAAATTGTGAAAAATTATCTTTAAAAAATGAGAATAACCTAGAAAAAGGTATTAATTTTTATTTGTTTTTCTAAGCTCGAAATCATGATATATTGCCCTTCTTGTAATAATGTCGTTTATGTTACCATTCAACGGAGTTCAATACCGTTAACAAAACAAAAAAACGGATTTTTTGAAATGATTTAAAGAAAAATATCCAACAAATGTATCATACTATTCTTCAACATATTCATTTACATTACAGGCGTCTTTAATCATGGTTTAAAACAAGAAATGAATAGAGTAGAAAATTCATCTAAAAAAAAAAAATTGAAGTGATTTGTAAGAGAATAGTACAAAGTTGAAGAAACCAGAATTTTGATTTCACACATGAATTACTTTAGTGATGTTTCCTTATTTCATTTTTTTTTTGGGTCAGACATATTAATTATAATTTTTTATAAGAATAATTTTTCCGAAAAGAAAAAAAAAAGGAAAAAGAAAAATAATTAAAAGCATCAAGGGGCACGAAAACGAGAGACGACGAACGAAGTGTACTCGATTATCACCTTCCTAGCTTCGTTCTCTCTCTCTCTCTCTCACAAAAACCCTAACTTCTCCTGTGATCGATCGAATCTGATAGCGCGCGATAATGGCCAATAGTAATCTTCCCCGAAGAATTATCAAGGTGCGTTTTCCGATCCTCTGTAAAATCCTCCGATCCCTATTTCCCTAGGTTTCAATTTTGGGGATTTTAATCTGAAATCAGAAGAAGGAACCTCTCTGCCTTATAGTTCAGTAGAATTTGGGAAGAATCTTGATAGCTTGTTTGATCTTATCTCCCATCTACGTTTCTGCAAATTATGTGATCTGACTTTTTTCTCCTTTTCTCCGATCTGATAGGAAACTCAACGTCTACTTAGTGAACCTGGTAAGTTCATCAATTCAATTCATGTATTTTGAGTTCTACAGTCGATTTGAGCTGAATCAGTTGATTTTGGTAGTAGGAATTATGGATTTCAATTCGAGATTCTATTATTTCTGGGGAACTTGGGTTTAATAATGGATGTAAAATAATCGATCTTTATTGCAGCTCCTGGGATAAGTGCGTCTCCATCAGAGGAAAATATGCGGTATTTCAATGTTATGATTCTTGGTCCTACTCAATCTCCTTATGAAGGTACCAAATTGTTTTAATCTCTTAATCTGCTTATTTGTTTACCTTTTCTTCTGCCAGTAATGAAAACGTCACTGTCTCGATCTTTGTTAATACAAACGGATATGTCCGTTTAGGTACTATGGTTTCTATAGATTGCTGATGTTTGGATTTGTGGTGGTATGAATAATGATGAGTCTATAAGCTACCTTTGATTTCATTTTTACAAATTTATCTGTTCCACTGTGTTCTACAATGCCAAGTCAAAATTTCGGTTCTCTTTTATATAATTTCTTCTAGAATCAAGTCTGCTCTTTTATCTAGCATCAAATTTCTATCAATTCATGTTTACCAATTATTTTGTTTCATTTCGAATTCGTAGGAGGAGTTTTCAAGTTGGAGCTCTTTTTGCCTGAAGAATATCCTATGGCAGCTCCCAAGGTAAGTTGCTTCAACTTTTGTGAGTTTTCCGTTTTCATTTCATATTTCTGATGTTTTAGCTGTATTCGTTACATTTCATGGTAACTTGAGTTAAATTAGTGTAGCCCCACATCGTTAAGTGTAGGCAATGTAAATGGCTATTTAGGATTGGTATTAGATTCTATCTACTCTTTATATTGGGGTTTTATACCAAATGGGTTTATGAGATTGATGATTCTGGTTGGTTATACTCCAAATATATTTTCACGTATAGCATTAGACAAGGTACCCAAAGTTTCTACATTGATATAGAGTTTGTGGGCCTTATTGATGCTATCATTTCAAACACAGGTTAGGTTCCTCACCAAGATATACCATCCTAACATCGACAAGGTCTGTTGTGTAATCTTTCCTTTTTTTTTTCTCTTACTATCAAGATAACTAACCAAACACATATGGTCTTTTATCCTTATAAAACATGTTTGTTTGCATTTATCATGTATATAGCTTGGAAGAATTTGCCTTGACATACTGAAAGACAAGTGGAGTCCTGCACTACAAATACGAACTGTGCTCTTGAGGTATGAATATTTTCCATATTTTGCCTCTTTATACCAAACAAAAACATTATAGCAATCGATATTTTGACACATTATGATTCTCCATTGCCGCGTCAAATAGTATTCAAGCTCTGCTAAGTGCACCCAACCCAGATGATCCACTGTCTGAAAACATAGCTAAGCATTGGAAAAGTAATGAAGCAGAAGCTGTGGAAACAGGTGATAATAAATTATCTAAAAACTCAAAAAGTTACAACAAAAACCTTGTCCTCTCCTCTCTAATCTGGTAATCTCATATCAATGTGAACACATGCAGCTAAGGAATGGACTCGTCTTTACGCAAGTGGTGCTTGATGAAGGTTGCAAATGGAGAAAGATCATTGTCATTTAAATAACATTATATATGGTGAAACTATCTCAAGGTTTTATCTGAATCCTTTTTTCTAAGAAACAGGGAAAAAAAATTTGTACTCTCTGAATTTGTATAACTAGGGGGATTTAAGACTTGTTTACCCATATTTGCAAACTAACTTTCTTCAATTGTGCTTGCTTGTGTGAAAAATCCTCTATATTATTTAAAGCAATGTAGGTAATCAGATTTCACAGGTTGTGAATCAAGGTAAATTTGAAAATGTTACTATTACAGGTGTATGAGAGGTCCACTTTTAATGAAGCTGCTTATTTTGGTCAAATGTGACAAAGTGGTAAAAAGTAGTCACGAGGAATGAGATATTCAGATTTTAAAAAATGGCATTGTCAGAAACTTGACTCGTCTGTTGCTGGACGCCTCAAGAAGTACCTCAGACTATTAGCAAGAACCTACAACCAAAATTTGATTTCATTTCAGTAAAAATTATTTCGACTCATTTAGAGAAAAGTCTAATTTCAAATTTTTTACCTGCTGGAGAGGCTTGATTAGGGCTTTGTTCCTGTAGCTTACGTGAAACTTTACCTTAGCCAACAAACCCTATTTGTTTCACATACAACAACAACAAGAAGCAACATGAGAAAAAGAGGGATATTATATGTATGTTTAACCATATAATATCTGATAATAAGGTTTAGGGTTTAAACTTAGGATTGTTAATTACCTCGGTATCGAATTCTCCAGATTCGACAGCGACGCTGATGTCTGAAATGATCTTCACCAGCTCAACTAATAGTCCAGGTCTATCCGCTGTTTCTATGTAGAGTAAACTGCATCCTCAACAAATAGTTATGGATCAATGATCAGATCATATATTATTATAAAAATAAAAAGCATTTCGATGGATAAATGAAGATATGGTTTTGAAGTTGAGATTAGGTTATGGGTTTTGTTTACCTGCGGTCTGGTCCATCATCTTCAATGCTTATATGTGTTGCTATGTCCACATCGATCTGTCAACATCCCAACAAAACAAACAAACAAAAATGAATCTTGAGACTAACTTGGAAGTTGCGTGTTTCATCCCTTCTTTATCAAAGTGAATACTATAATGAAGTATAATACTTCTACTCTACATCGACCACCGCCAAATCGAAACATGTTAATTATTAGTTAGTCTTTGTTTTCTCTATTCTTATTTCTTAGCTTTACATGACCGGGAAGATGAAGAGCATTCTTGGCCTTAATGTTCGATGATACTAAACTTCTTGAACAAATGGCGAAATACAAAAGAAGTGGATAAAGTTATACGAAACGACATCACAGTTTAAGGTTTTTTTTACCGGTTCAGTTGGAGGAAGAACACCAAACGCTGCTCCCATTGCCAATTGAGAACTTGATTCCTGATCCAAATCATCGAGAAGCAATGTAAGAGTTGAGAAACTATGTAACACAGGAAATTTAGAAAGAGAGGATATTAGGATGCACAAGTGGTTACAGGATGAAACTCAAGCAAATTGTTTATGACTGTGAGACGAATAGCCTCAAGCAATTCAGGGTCTTCTACTTTTCTTCCACTATCCCTGTTTCAGAACAACAGAGTCAGCACAAAATTCAATCTAAAGTCAACTCTCAAAGTCAAAGAATTCAAAAGTAACATTAACTATCTCTAATAGACCCTTAGAGCTCAAAAACTCTTGATGATATGAAAAGACATACGCTTTAGTAATGGAAAATTTGTTGTGCTTGCCGGAAGAATCGAGGTAAACATTTGCCTTGACGACATTCAAGCCCAAGTTTTTGAGCGCATTCATCTGGATCAAAGTTGATCAGATCAAGAAGCAATCAAAACTCGCGAGTTAAAAGCTTTGTGAAAGCAGCAAGTGAGTAAGAAGAACATGTCATTACAGTGTCAAGTAGAGCACCAAGACGGTCTCCAAATGTTACTTCAACAACGGTTGCATCAGGGTCAGAATCTTGGTCGATAATGACAACTGGAGTTGGAACTTTATCAGAATCAGCGGCACTTCCATCTTGCTTTCCATTCTTCAAATTCAAAAAAAAAAATCAAACTTTAGTCTATTTTAGAGTCTTAGTGTCCTTGTGTAATCCAAATTCATGTTCATACCTCCACAGCAGTAGCATTTGACGCTCGAGGCTTCAAATTTGATAATCTTGAAACACACACACACAGAAAAAAAAGAATTGATTGAATTAGTAGAAGAGAGAAACAATATCATCTTCAACCCAATCTGTGCTTCGAAAAGATATAACTAGCAATAAGATCATTTGGAAATTAAAAACAGATTAGCATAGCAACTCGGAAAAAAAGCAAATTGAGAAAAATTCTGATTATCATTAAAAGCATTTTATCAGATACTTTTAAAGGATTTCGAGATCTGTGGAGAAAATTCAAATACAAAAGAAGTTTGATTCAGAAAAAACAAGTATTCACAAACTTGATAAAAGCCAATTGATTGGTAAAGAAGAAAAAAAGAAACCTTAATCGCTGCTCGAGATTGACAAGAGATTTATCAACAAATCCAAACGTAATTGTTCGAGGAGCAAAGCAAAGAGCTCCACAATCGCGTCTTATAGAAGCATCAGTGAAGCAAAGAGCAGAACCAGAAGCAGAGGCCATAGTAGCCATAGCTGAATCCGAATAATAAGAAGAAGAAAAAAAAAAACTGAGGAAAACGTTAGAGAGGAGTAGTGGTGAAGAAGATGATGAAGAAGAAGAGCCTCTGGACAAATCTCGTGTTATCCGCCATGAGAGGATAATAAAAAAAAGATATTGAGAGACACACAAACAAAAATTGTCTTCTTATTATCTTCAACGTTAGATCGCCATTTCTCTTGCTTTCATTTTCCTTATTTTTTTCCCACTTATTAAATTCCACCAAAATTGGTCTTTTTATATAAAAAAAAAAATTACAATTCGACAAATTTCTGCATTCTATTGGCCCCGATTTTATAGGATGTGACATGCTATTGGTTCATACTCTAAAGTGTTTACCGAGTAATTAAAATAAATTAGGTGACGTTAAAGTTTAACTTTATTAATTTGACAAAAAGGCTTCTTTGCTAGACCTAACTAAACCTATAACAAAGTTGAAATAAATCGTGGTAGTAAAACCATAAATAAATAATATGATTTTTCCGGGTGATTTTGCTGTTCGTCGTTTATTTTGGTAAATCAGAGACTACATTGGGCATTATTTAGAAGAAAATATCTTTATAAACGAAGGTTAAATGGATACATGACGTAATCATTTCAGGAAATGGACCCAACTTTTTCATCACAACGACTATTATATATCGGCCCACTATTTAATGGGCTTAGCGCTAAACTGATCATGTTCGAAAATTACAAGTTTGCCACTTGCTCGCTGCTCCAGCCCTTTCGTTGGTCGTCAGATTTGCGCCCAAATCCCTCCCTAAAACCTTGACTGTGACGAGAGAGTGAGAGAGAGAGACGAGCCAGCGAAATGTGGAGGTCCGTCGTAAGAATCGCCTCCGGGAATCTCAAATTGAATCGGAGGTCTTCGATTCTAAATGATACCGTTTGTCATTTATCAGCGCCGACTTCAGCCGCCGTGGAAACACTTCTCCCGAGTTTAGATCATGTCCATCGATGCTTTTCATCCTCAAAGAGCACGAAATCTTCTATCACCAAGACGAAGAAGGCTGAAGGGAAAAAATCCAAACCTAAAGGCGGCGATCCTGGTGCAGCCGGAGCCGAGGACGGAGAGTTTGGAGCCGCCGGTGGAGATGAACTCGAAGCCGGTCGAGCCAAGAGGTTAGCTGATGATGAGAAGATTCCGTCTCTAGATGTAGGTCCTAATGGAAGGCCTCTCTTTACTCCCAAAGATTCTACACTATCGCAGCTTTCTCACAAGGATATCGGCTCCTACTTCAAATTCGAGTAATCTTAATTCTTTATTCCCTTATTCAAATATGATATTCTCTTTCATACATTCGGAATTTTGTATGCATTCATTGTGTGTTGATGTTTATGTATAATGTGGGAATGATAGTGAGGCAGCACTGAAAGCAGTTCTGCCGGAGGGATTGGTTTCAGGAATTCAAGATGAGTTTAATGAATCATGGAGACCTGCTTTGCTTGTGAGAAAAAGTTTCTTGGCTCTTAGGGATAATTTCAGACGCATTGCTGATCCTCCTATGTGGCCAAGTGACGGTAAAGGTGAGTTTTTTGTTGATCCTTTTTGTACGTTAGGTTGTTTTCTTAAGTATACGAATAGTGATCTCTTCAGTGGTCAGCAGGTTGTATTTTTTCCTTAGAAGCGTAAACAATCTAATCTGTTGGCTTAGTCTTGCTTGTCATATGGCCTTATCTGGGATCTGTAATGCCATTTAGTTTTTTAATCATTGCTTCTCTTTTTCTGAAAAGGTGTCAAACTTAAGAAACAGATTGTCTTGGATGGCCCTGTTAAATGTGGAAAGAGTATTGCTTTGGCGATGCTTGTTCACTGGGCACGTGACGAAGGCTGGCTAGTTTTATATGCCCCGAAAGGACGTGACTGGACTCATGGAGGTTACTTCTATAAGAATCCACATACAGGTTTTTGGGACACTCCTCTACAAGCTGAGAATATTCTCAAGGCAAGGTTTCACATGCCTCCTCTTTGCGAATGGAATTCATCCTAGTTAAGAGCATCTCTTATTAAAGTTAACTTCTGTAGGACTTTGTCAAGTTCAATGAATCCCGCTTAAGAGAGTTAAGGTGCAAAATACATGATCCCATCGTGCTTGGAGAGGGTGCGGGTGTAGGATACTTGAAAGGAGCAGATACTATGCTAGTTCCAGAGGATTCAACTCTGTATGACCTTGTGCAAATGGGGATTAAGAGCACTCATGCAGCTGTTAATGTCGTAGTGCGACTTAGAAAAGAACTCTCACTCGTAAAAGATGTACCAGTATTGATTGCAATTGATCAAGTTAGTAATTTCCCTTTTATGATATCATATTATATTATTTTAAAGCTGCCTCTTTTTCCACTAGTGTTAATTTTGTTTGTTTTTTACTTGTCTTTCAGTATAACAATTGGTTTACATTCAGTGAGTTTGAGGAGCCTGTAACACCACGTTCTTGCCGACCTATACATGCCAGAGAACTTACAACGGTGGATTTTTCTTCCAAATTCTATCTGATTCAGAGAAATAAAACAACCCCAATTCACTCAATTCTTTTGGCAGGTGAATGCTTTCAGAAGCATGATGCATGAAGATATGATGGTGGGTGCATTCTCACATTCAACAGCCGTGGGAAAATTACGTAAAGACTTGCCAGATGTTCCAGTTGATGCTCGTCAGCCTTTCCCACGTTATACTTTGGAAGAAGCAGAAGCTGTCTGCTATTACTACCTTCGGTGAGTTACATGAAACCAATTTTGATGTCTTAAGAGATAATAGTACTCACCTTTGTAAGCCTCTTTACTGATCAGGCCCTTTTTTTTTAGTTTTGGTTCATCATGGAGTTTTATCTACTTGAGACAATGTATGTACCTAAACTGAATATCGATTTCATGAACGTTTGATCTGCTATTGTTTCCAGGCAAAGACTAGTTCGGCGTGAAGTATTCTCAGAAGAAAATTGGAAGAAGATATACTATTTGGCAAATGGAAATGGAGCTGAGATGCGTTGGTTAGTCCCTTTCATGCGTTGACGTTGGTTAGTCCCATTGATGCGTTGAGAAACAAACACACAAACAAACAAAAATAGATTGTGATTTTGATTACATTAGTGTCGCCTTTGCTGGTGTTTTAAGTTATATCCAATTAGTTTGGGGAAAAAAAACTCTTTTCAATGACCTTTCTGAATTAAAGATTTTTGTGGTTTGAGTTCGTAGTTTTTTAGGTTTTGAGCCTAAATTTCTTTCTAATAAAATCAGTGCCTCTCATTTATTATGGCTCCAATTGATAACATGTAGTCATGTACGTAGATGCAAAATAAACGAAATGGGGAAAGAAAAGAAAAGATGTCAACTCATTAATCTCGTAATTAATGGAGAAAAATCGGAATAGCATATTTATTCTGCTGATTAGGAATACACCAAATAGCATATATCATGACATATAAACAGATGAGTTTCAAAAGCACAGCAAAAAGTTTTGTTTTCACCAAAGGAAAGATTTAGACAACATAACACCTTGAGAAAAATACACAGGTTCTATTGAAAAAGAATTGACTTGAAGAGCTATACAAACCAAAAGGCTAAGAAGAAGAATAAGAAGAAAAAACAATTAGCTCATCTTAAGAAAATGAAACCACACCCTCCACCCTCACCCTCACCCTCACCCTCACCCTCACCCTCACCCTCACCMTCACCYTCACCCCCTCACCCTCACCCTCACCTCACCCTCACCCTCACCCCTCACCTCCCCTCACCCTCACCCTCACCCTCACCCTCACCCTCACCCTCCCTCACCCTCACCCTCACCCTCACCCTCACCCTCACCCTCACCCTCACCCTCACCCTCACCCTCACCCTCACCCTCACCCTCACCATCACCATCACCATCACCATCACCATCACCATCACCATCACCATCACCATCACGGCATCACCCTCACCATCCTAACCGTAATAACTCGGAGAACACAGAAAAAAATTTAATGAGAATTAAAAAGAAAGAAAATAACACTACAACCACCAACAAACGAACCCACCAGGATGATCACATTTTTCCAGATTCATGAAAAATATTTAATGAACCCAAACTCGGATGTTGATGATTATAATGACTCAAACTGGTATGGCATCAACGTTTGATGAGTCTTCACATCTCAATACAATTCCTTCAAGACTTGTAGGGAATGTACATCTCCTCCATTGCCAACCAGCTGCTAGTGGCTCAGATGAGGGAACTATCATTAACACATTATCGTTTCTCTGCACCACTCCAATCACACTCACTGTGCTTCCTTCTTTTATATACCTGAAATTGAAATCCAAGAATCAGGATCAAAGCTTCTATTACTGTTAAGTTTTTACTACTTTGAGAGTTGTTAATGAAGTACTTGTTCAGTACCCTTCTTTGAGCCGCATTATTCGATCATCGCTTGTTAGATTCTTCTTGTTTAACCATCGAACAAAATCGGGAGACACTTGCTCGCTTCCTTGCTTAAAATCGATGACAACAGAATCATCTACAAGAGGTGTTACCTTTGCACCGTTTCCGGTTTTGACTAAGGCTCTGAGCCCAGATTGGAAATCAGAGATGTAGAAGTCCACCACATGTCTCTGCCACATAATGGTACAAGGAAGTGTTCTTTGATGGGGTTGAGGAAGATAATATAACATTTCCTCTGTGAAAACGGAATATTGGGGGAATAACTAACCTCTGATGATCTCAGTCCCCATGTGAAGAGACGATGGGAAGAATTGGCAGGTTTTGAACCCCATCCACGATACTCGTATAGACATGTAGACGTGTACACACATCTGGGAACTCTGTGGAAGGATGACTCAAGCGGTACATTACCACAAGTAACCACCTTCAAACAATAAAACAAGAATAAAGGTCATAAACATAGCAAGCCAAGATTACAAATGCATTCCAATATCTAACGCAATCTCTGCTTCTATCCATCCAAACATGTTTTATTCCACTATTATAACCAAGTAGTACTCTGTTTTTTATTAGTTTAACAGATACCACATGCAAAAAGCTATAGCCTTCTCTCAATTGCAGCCAAATAATTTATTGTATGATCAGAGACTGAATTCACATTTCTTGCAAGTAGACAAGCAGCAGAAGGAGAAACCACAAAATAGTCAATTGACGGACTGGCGCAAGGATGCTTACCCCAGTGACCTTCACGTATTGACCATTTTTGGCGGTTCTAAGATCAGCATCAGGATAACGAGCAATGAAATCTGCGATACCACGTCTCCCCCAACACATATTCCAAATAAAAAGCGCAGCAACAACTGTGAACAAGATCGCGACAACGACGAGGAGAATTGGGTTGTGAACTGCTCCAAGAATGAAGCCTCCGGCGAGGAACCCCATTACGAATATAAGAACAACCAGCCACAGCACAGGCTTTGGGAAGCTCTTCAAGCAGGAAAAGTCATCTTCTGGACCAAGGGTAGTTACCGCCTGGTTGTGGACAACAGAAGGCATATGTGACTTCATCAAACCAGAAGAGTCTAGAGGACCAGAAACCTTCCTGGGGGCCCCAGATGAATTCAGAGGGCCTGATGTAATAGGCCCAGAGGTTATGAGACCTGTAGCTGGAAGAATAGGAATAGGACCGGAATTTTGCCGTGTTACACCACCAGATTGCGGGCCAGATGATTTCTTCAAAGGCTCTCCGTGCTTAGATAAAGGTCCGGAGTTCGTTTTCTTCATTGAAACTGACCCAGCAGAAGCTAAAGACCCAGACATACGGCCAGTGGCAATAGGAGCACCTGGACCTGATTGAGCAGTTCCTGCAAATGAGCCAGACCTTGAAGGAGCACCAGGTATGGGACCAGACTTCCTTGACTTAGTCCCATCTGTTGGAATATCAAACATCTTCCCCAATTCTCCTGATCTCTTGATATCGCCGCCTGTGTAAGGCATGGCTACTGCGCTCATGGTTGGAGGCCTTTCTTTGGGTTGCTCAGGCCGACCAGACACAAATAGTCCATTGCTGAGCTGATGAGATGGGTATCTCGAACCCATTTTGGTTACTTAAAGAAAACCCAGAGCAAGTTACTCTGAACACCACAACAGACACTATGTTCAAACGCAAATTTCAAATCCTACAGAAAAAAAAACACAGGAGGTGGTGAGAAATGACCCAAATGCATAACTGCTTCACATGTACAGACATAACAACATTATAAAATGAAGAAAAAGTCTCCGTCAGATTAAGATTGTGACAGATGAAACAATGGGCAATACCACAATCAGAAATACAAAAGAAACAGCTTCAAAGACAGACCTATATCGACAACTACAAGCTAGCCGCCAGAACTGAGTTTTACTCAGAAATCAGAATAGCCATTTGTATTCTTAAGTGGACCACTAACTATAGGCTCAGATCTCTAAGTTTCTACCAGCGATTACTGCGTTAACCAGGGATTGACTTGTTGAAATCTACATCGTTTCCTAAAGTCATTAAAAAAAGATCAGCAGAAAAATCAAACATAAATCGAATGCCCCGAAGCCAAATCATAGAAAAATTGAATGAGCAAAATTTCATATACTCCCAAAAGATCGGTGGACTTATCACTTGAAAATTCAACGCCGTACCACACATCAAACAAAGGTGTTCTCTCAGATTCCGAAACAGTTTCCATTTCAAGTAAAACATCCAAAATCAAATAGAGTACAAAAGTCTGAAATCTAGATCGCCATTTCCCAACAAAGCCCCAAAAATAGCCCTAAAAATACTGAAGAAATTGGAACCAGGTGAATATGCAAAAAAAGGAAAAAAAGGGATAAACCCCAAAATGAAAGCAAAAATACGATCACCCAAGAAAGAATCGAAATCTAGGAAAATGAGAAGAAACGGGAGGTGGAATTGGTACCTGAGTAAGAGAGTGTTGTAAGTTTCCGAGAAAATGCAGCTACGCTATCAGGAAAAGTAATTGCTATTGTGGGAGTGACAGTAGAAGACGAAGCGGAAGCAATACTGGGGAAGCCAAGATCCCATCACCGGTGAGCTCTCTTCTCCGTCGTGTGGATCTCGATCTCGATCTCTCTATCTCTCTCTTTGAGCCGCAACAACTGATGAGTTGTCACAGTCTCTCTCTCTCTAAAAGGGCTAAGGTTTTTTTTTTTTTTTTAATGTCTACCAAACTGATAGAAAGAGGAAGAAGAAACACTCTGTACTTTTTTTTTACATGAGAACAAAAGAAATTAAGGTGTAAATTCAAATATAATGTAATGTTTACCTATGTCGACATTACAAAACTGTATTTTATCATCATTTGAAACATTTAATCATTTGTAACATTACCATCTAATAAGCTTCTTTCCACCTAACCTTTTGTATAGTTAGTTGGTCTTTCTATTTTAAAATCTACATAATTTACATTTTATAGCAAGGTATCTTATAACATCTAAATCATATGAATAAAACTATCTAAAACTTGTTTTAACTCATCTTTTAATCCATTTTGCTCGTAGGACAACTATAATTTTTACTGTCATTTTCTTAATTATCATAAAATATACTGCTAAACACTCTTAAAATATTACAAAGATACAAACAGTTCTTTTGTTCTGTCAATAAACCACAAAAAAGTTGGATTATATAAGAAGAACTGTTACATTTACGAATATAATTTTTTCCATAGACATAGTTTATAAAATCTGTTCGGTAGTGTTTTCTTTGCTAATATATAATTTGATTGTTGCGTGGCGATTAGATTTGTCAAATATCTTTTTTTCTCCTTGGTAAGTTAAGTCGGCAAAAAAAAATACACACGGGCACACATATATATTTGGTACGATAAAATGTTTTTTTCCTCACGCCAGACGTGTTATTGGTTTGTTTTATTTGGTCGATTGGGTTAATTATTGAAAGCTTTTCTTTCAAGCAAAGTAAATTCGTATTAGGTCACATCGAATGGTTAGTCAATCTATTACCCCGTAAATCAAGCTCTATCATAACTCTTATAATTTTATTTTATTTTATTTTAAAAGTAACACCTAAGAGCTTAGGTTACATCACCTATTTTAATCAGAGAGATATATACAAATTTATGATTCTTTTTGCAGAACATGTGATTCATTCATTAGTATGCATTATGCGAAAACCTCGACGCGCGAAAGACACGTAATAGCTAATAATGAAACTCATTAATAATGATTGTAGCAAGACGAAAACAACATATAAAAACTAGATATTTCCTAGAATAACCAAAAAAATATAAAGGCAATTTTGAGCCAGGCTCATAATATTAAAACATCTATAAATAATAAAACACACAAACGTGGTTACCTGTCTTGATGCTCTGTGGACTGTAGTTTATCTAATCAAATCAAAACAAAACAAGGGTGTATATGTCTCGTCATTTTTAACATTTTTAAATCACAACCAAGTGATTTTTTTTTAGAGGATTTATCTATTGATTAAACAATTTAACACAGTATATATAACAGAATATAAAATATCATGATTTTCGAATTTGGGAATTTAATAGTTTTTTTTATCATACGATTAGTCACCTAATGCTTTACGTTGGACTACCGAACCAAATAAGAGTTTTACCGTTTTTTTTGTCGTGATATAGTTTCGAAATGAGAAATCAAAACGGTCGGAAAAGAAAACCCCGGTTTGATCAACTAATAAACCGGTCGGTTCTAAAAATTAACGAAAGAATCTGAAATTGGTGAAACAGCACGTGTCTCGGTGTACCATGAGCCACCTAATTCACGTCGGTCATTTTGTCGTTATGTGGTTCACCCGTTGGACACGTGTTATGTCCCTACCACGACTTAATCGCCGACTCGCTTGGCAAACTCAAACTCAAACTCCTGTATAAGTAAGTTTCATCCTCAACTTCTCCAACCACATTAATTTAGAATAGATAAAACATAAAATAACATAAAATGGCCGAAAAAGTAAAGCATGGGCAAGTTTTTCACCTGCTATGCATATTCTCGATCTTCTTCATCCTCTTCGTATTATCAGTGAATGTTTCGGCTGATGACGATTCTCAGAGAGCGGTGCCATCTGAAGATAAAACGACGACGGTTTTGCTAACTAAAATTACAAGTACTGGTAAAAATTACTGGGCCAAACTCAGACAGACTTTGGATCGTGGACAGTCCCACTTCTTTCCTCCGAACACATAGTAAGTATAAATACTAAATCTTCGTTTGGCTCGGAAAATCTTTATTTTGAACGGTTACTTGTATATAGTTTTACCGGAAAGAATGATGCCCCGATGGGAGCCGGTGAAAATATGAAAGAGGCGGCGACGAGGAGCTTTCAGAATAGTAAAGCGACGGTGGAGGAAGCTGCTAGATCAACGGCGGAAGTGGTGAGTGACACGGCGGAAGCGGTGAAAGGAAAAGTGAAGAGGAGCGTTTCCGGTGGAGCGACGCCGCAGCGGGAGGTTTCTGAAGAGCTATAAATACGCTGTCGTCTTTAGCTTATGGGTTTTATTAATTAAATAATCAGAGTGTTTTGTTCAATTGGGATCAAACGACGCAGTTTTGGGGGAGATTATCTCCGCATCGTATGCTTGTTTCTCTTGTCTGCATCACATGGTTTCTCTGTATACAACGACCAGATCCACATGACTTATCGGTCTTCTTTTTGTCATGAATATAATATTTCAGATTCTACATTTTTCAGCAGATTAATAATAGAAAATTGAGGATTCGAAAACTCATAATCCATAAGTCTTAAACGTTTAGGCCTAAGACTAGAAGAAGACGTAGCCTAGTAAATAAAAGAAATTTTCTTGTCCACAAAGGGAGGGATTAGTCCCTCTCGTATATGCTTATATAAAGTTATAGTTTTTTACCTAAACCATTAACTCAAAATATCTAGTACGCTCTAACAAAAATAATAATTCAATACGGTCGAAATTATCTGATCCAAAATATCTACTAAATATTTTAAAAGGCTGGAAATATTATATCAATAAGACCAATGACTCAGACTGAAACCAGTAAGACCAATGACTCGACCAAAATCAGAAGTATGTCTCAGAACACGGTAGTCCATATGGTTGGGTAAGAATTCACTCGCGCGATTCGATCGATCAGATTTCAAAACTCAAATCTATAGTACAACCAGATATTTAATTACCAATTATATTGAGTATAATTATATATAATTAAGTGCGCAGCGGTACTTAGTTGTACTTAGGGATATTTTTTTTTAGGTGAAAAGAGAAGCATAAAGATTAAAAAGAGGCAAGGTATAATTTGATTAGTCTATTTGGGGTAAATGAGAATTTGATTGTGATATGTGACGGTGATTCAACTAGTCTTCGTTGCTGAAATAGATATTTTCCTCATGTTAGAATTTAGATACCTTTAATTGTTTTAGCTTGTAAGAGATTAAAATAGTGATCAGACCTATGTAAATTATGGATTATTTTTATTTTTTCATCTTTCACAGTTTTGGTCCTTCGGAGGTTCGGTAACAAAAAATAAACCATTTTAATAGTACGAACGAGCTTGAAAACCAAAAAACAAATATCAGGGAACCTGGATTCAATTACAGTACAGATTCATGTTTAAAACAATAATATATCTTCTGATTTAAAACGTATCTTCATACATCAAATTTGTAGTATTTTTTTTTGACACCACGTCAACTTTTGATCACAAATTTTTATTTCATATCAATTTATAAACATTCAGTCAATTATAGATTGTGTACGCCCCTAGGATAAAAGCCTAACCATGGGCCTCCTAATTATCCGTGGTTATCCGTAGTACTAAAAAAGACAGCTAATTTAGTTAAGTCGGCTGAAACGTAAAAATAAAAATAAAAATTTGTAGGTAAATTATACAAAAAAAAGCAAACAAAAATTACGATATAAAGGGAAACAAAAAAGCTTTGTCTCAGCATTATCCAAAACTTAATTACAGCGTTGAAACCGAAACCGATCTCTTCGCTCTTTCTCGGTTTCTCTACTCTTGTCTAGAAGATGATGATGATGGCTCGATCTGTCTCTCTTTCAGTTTCTGTCTCTAAAGGCCGTTTCGCCGCCACATCATCTTCTCTCCTACCTTCATCATCACACCTCGTTTCCTTCCGATCGCAATCCTCCGATCCTCGTGGCGATCTGTACGAAATTGATACAGCGGGGTCGCAAGCGCCGTCGGATCCTTTGATTCAGAAGCTAGAGGACGCCGTTCACCGGATATTTGTACGCCGATCTGCACCTGATTGGCTCCCTTTTGTTCCCGGTGCTTCGTATTGGGTACCTCCTCCTGGATCTGGATCTCAGTCTCATGGAATCGCTCAGCTCGTTGCGAAACTCGCGAATCCGTTAACCGACGAAGAATCTTTATCTACCAATTCGTCTCATGGATGGCCTTC
The DNA here is from genome assembly GCA_018361395.1 of Boechera stricta. Taxonomy (NCBI): domain Eukaryota; kingdom Viridiplantae; phylum Streptophyta; class Magnoliopsida; order Brassicales; family Brassicaceae; genus Boechera; species Boechera stricta. Next base: position 1,596,329 of record CM031539.1, on the reverse strand, counting down.
CTCTGATTATTTCCTTAAAGGTTCTTTATTTTTTATCTCTCTGGATTTGATGGATGTTTAGTGGTTGTTGATAATCCAATTTTTGCTATTTGGGATTCGAAAATGTTCTAACTTGATTTGGAATCTTTCATATGTTAAGCTTTTTAATCATCGTTAGCTACCCACGAATTTTGATCTAGTTTTGTCGAATTTTGAGCATTCAGATAATTGAATTAGTGGCAGATATAGAAAATTTGACATGTTGCTAAATGCTATACAATACCTAAAGTTAGTCGTCATTGCTCGATGTTGTTACAGGTTCTTAATGGGAGATCAAAATATGTGATTAACATTCAGAGAATCATTATTCCTTTAGGCAGTAGCGTATGTGGTGGAACAGGTTCTTTAATAGTTGTGTGGTCTGAGAATCGATTTTGTGTCGGTCATTCATTAACATTATTGTTTTGTTCCTTGGGTGGTTTAGGTGTACAACCTAAACTGATGGAGACCAAGACCGACAACACAGCTTCAAATACTGAGTCTCACTCCGAGGATGAGGAAGTGTAAAACCGGACTTCTCGTTTGGGTGAGTTATTCACCTAACCTAAAGTTATGACCTTAATGGAATGATCAAACCACATTTCTATATCCATGTATCCTTGAAGAGTCTGAATTTTTTTAAGGTCTTATGATTTTGTTGGGTTTCTGATAAAATAAAGATTGGAGTTTTCAGGCTCTTCAGGATCTGTAGATTTGTCAAGAACATGAGCAGCCGGGGGAGAGTTGGGATGTCCCAAGAGCAAGTGAAAAGATGCGATATAGACGACCATCTTTCTCTATCTGATCCCGAAAGGTGGAAAATTGAACAAGAGTAGTTGTAGTAAGGCTTGTAGCATTTCCTTCTGTTTTAATGTAACCTGTTCCTTTTCAACAGTTGGTGTGTATATATTTCTGTTTCCTTGCTCTTTCAATTATTAGCAAGTTGTTTATGTTAATTCAATTGGAAATGAGGTAATCTAACATATGAGGTAACCTCTACCCGAAACCCGAATGGATCCGACCTGAACCCGAATGCCCAGGCCTAGTCTGTCTCTCTCATTCATCTCCATCTCTTGCGTTTTGTTCTAATGCGTATTCTCTCTTGTGTATGTACAAACGGGAATTTGTTTGTCCTTCCAGATATCCTGTGATCAATTACAAATGGGAAATTGTATGTCTTTCCAGATATCCTGTGATCAATCGTTGAGCTACGTATCTATCTGGGGATGAAAACTACATAAAAAAGCTCAGGGAAAACCTCGACGATCTTTGACTCTTGAGGTTGCTCTTGAATAGGTTTTGCTCCACCAATATTCGATCGAGCTATTTTATGGTGAGAAAATATTCAAGACGTTGAAGGATGTTAAGGAACTCACGTCTTAAAGAGGAAGACAAATTGAATATAGGAGACGGGGTTTGTAGAGAGCAGAAGCAGTGAAGCTTGGTTTTATGATCATTGGTAAACTAGTGCGCACATATTTGATGAAGCCAAAAGGAATGTCAAAATCCATGATTAATGGCCTTGTGGATAGCATATACTATTAGATAAAAAGATTTGAAAATTAGATATTTCATTTTTGATAATACAGTCGATAAAAGAATTACAGCGCCAATTGTACAGTATACATTTTCCTCCAACTCAACCAACAGAAACAGATAATTCATCATCGGAATCAGAAACATCCACGTTCTCTGTGAAATCCGATCTCCATTTCTCAAAAACCGATCTAAATTCAGAGAAATCTCTGCGATATCGAGACAAGAGACTAAACACTTTAAACTTAGTATTAGGATCCAACTCAACTCCCCCCTCCATGCATTCCCGTAAAATCCTTTTCACTTTTTCATTCTCTTTCTCCTTGCACAAACCAGAGATAAGAGTCCGATAAGTCCGTCGATTCGGAAAAACCCCGTCTTCTTTCATGTCGTAAAACAAAGAATAAGCTTCATCGATCCTATTCGCACGCACAAGTCCCTTCATAGCTACTGTATACGACACAACATCTAAAGGATACTTCTCCAAGATGCACCGTTTAAACAAATTAATCGCGGTAGTGTATTTACCAAGCTCTATAAGACTGTCGATTATCGCAGTATGAAAATGAGCATCGAGACATTTGTTCTCCCGGATTATTATTTCATACATCTTAACGGCCTCGCGAGATGCTCCTCCTCGACAAAGCGCAGTAAGATATCCAGTAAATGTATAACAATCCAAAGCAAAATCTTTGTTGGACATGCTGTGGAGTAATTTCAACGCGTACAAATTGTGACCAATCTTGCTGAAACAGTTTAAGAGTACGTTTCCAGTTACCAGATCAAAATCTGTTCCTATACCGTTGGCGATCCTAGGAACGAGATCGAACTCCCTAGACAAAGATAGACTAGACAGTATTGAAGCAAAAGTATACTGATCCGCCACAAGTTTCCTTTTTTTCAAACTGGTGAAAACGTTACGAGCTTCTTCGAATCTTCCGAGTCTCGTGAATGTGTGTATCATCATATTGCAAAGAACAATATCTGGAGCTAAACCTTCGGATTGCACAGTACTTAGCAAACTAAACGCTTCGTCAACCATTCCAAAATCCATAAACCCTTTGATCAAACTAGTATATGTCACGAGATTGGGGGAGCAACCGATCTGAATCATCTTATTGAACAGATCAACCACCTTTTGCGGCTCTCCTGACCGAAAAAACCCACTAACCAACATGCTCCAGACATTAACAGAAACAGAGATTCCACTACATATCATCAATCCAACCACTTGAAACCCTTGAGCGACGCAGCCTGTTCTACAGCACAGTCTAACAATCTGGCCAAATCTCTCACCGTTAGGATAAAAACCTTCTCTAATCATCATCTTCAAAACTATCTTAACCATAACTAAATACCCTCTACTGCAAAAATGACTCAATGCAATGTCGAAACTAAAGAAATTTCGAAAACGGATTCCTTCAAAAATTTCCAGAGCTCCATAAACAAGATTGAGTTTGAAATTAACATCCATCATCATATTCATGGCACGAGTGTTGGGCACATATCCAAAACCATTCATGCCACTGTAAACCTCGATAGCCTTATCATAGATATGACCACGCCAAAATATTTCCAACAATAACAAGAAAACCCGAGGCTTAATCTCACAACCAGATAGCTTCAATTCCTCTATGATTCGATCAATGCTATAGTATTGCCGAGTTAGTTTTACAACAACACTAACCATGTGATCAAATGCTCGATCATCGTGGAAGTAATTGTTCTGCTTCGCGCACGAGAAGAAGTAATCCAAAGTTTTGAGATCGGAGGGTGATTCTCGTAAACAAGAATACACATCATCGTGCGTGAGTGGCTTCGGAGCAATTCTTCGAGAATACTCACTTGCTTTTGATGAAAATTGACCGTGAATCGAAGAGAAACTGAGTGTGTTAAGGACTCTCCTCCTCTGCTTTACCCAATTGCATCTCCATAGCATTTTACAGGCGACGCCAAGGTCCTAACCATGAAACGATTTTTCTCGGGAAAGTAGGAACTTTTCTGGGAAACCCGATTGAGATCGAGGACAAAGTTTGCGACTTTGAAAGGAAAAAAAAAAACCGCCGGCGAGATTAGTGAAAGCAAGAAACGGCGAAAGGGTTTTGGTTGGGTTAGAAGAAGATTTAGGAGGAACACTCGAACTTGCGGCGGAGCCAATAAAGGATGACTATACCGGAGTCGGTTCGGTTCTTTTGGAAATCGGTACACTCCCGTTTAAGGTTTTGCTATTTAAGTAATGAATTTTCTTACAGCTTGAGAATCTCCTGAACAGTCACATCAACAACATGAATTTATAAATCAACTTATTGTATCATTTGCTTAATGTAATCTTCAGCAAAACTTTGTTACTTTCCTTTTAGTTAACATTGATAAATAACTCAGATTTAAATTAAGAAAAATATTTCTACATTTAGGAACTGCAAGAGTTATTACAACTATCCAAAGCTATGAACATGTGAGGTGGAAAAAGGACAAAAAGAAGAGAACAAGTTTAGACAGTTTGATTGTGTATCAGAACTCAGAAGGTGTTTCTCGTTCCAAAATCTCTCCGTTTCTTCGGTTCAATACCGAGTTTCGAATAGAACTCTGGAAAAGCATTGAGAGACAGAACAAACATAGTCCTGTTTTAGACAGAAGAATTAACAGAGTTAGAAACAGTATCTGCAGATTCGTTGACATACATTTTATACCAGGAGGAAGAAGAAGAAAAGTATACAAAATAAATATCGAAAGCATCACTCCACATCGTGCTACAGCATAGTCTTAACATTATGGTTAAGAGCGAATCATTCTACTCTTACCTGCATAGGCAATGGTCACACCCGATATGATTCGTCCTAGAGCTGCCAAGAAGTAAAGACAGATCACAACCTGAGAGACAGAAACAGGCGAAGATAACAAAAGTTCAGTTTAGAATTCTGCCACCAAGTATAAAACCAGAGAACTGTATTGCATCAGTGTGGTAATTGGGTAAAACCACAACTGATAGGTTTCTGCGGAATCGTATTCAATGGTCTTAACCATCTTTGTCTTCATCAATAAATGCTTGAATGTAGTTTATGTACTTTGCCCATTCAGGCAGGCACCCGGGTGGGTGATCTAAAAAACTACCTCTTATAATGTAAACAAGGAAGAAAATCAGAATGCACTTGCCTTAACAAATAGCCTCTTGTCATGTCCTGTTGCTGCAACCCGCAGCACGGATTCAGCTGCTCCTACAGTATTAGCTAAGCGCGCAACAAAGTTACTGGCTGTGTCCTGTGATATTTGCCACTCTAATGGATCCACAGGTACCCTTCACACAAAATTTGTTACTTTGTAAATCATGCTACTTTAAGAATGCAAGAGTCTTACAAACAGTGTATCATCAAATCAATTACACTTTTCGTGTTGATGACTTGTGCATTGATCAGATAAGAGGAATGAAATGACAGAATTATGAGAAAAACACAGTAAAAAAACAAAACAGTTGGCCCAAAGCTCATGGTTATGAATATCAAAAGCTGATACATTCACACAGAAACAAAAGCTTGAGCGTCTTACCCTAATTCGTTATGATGAAAACCAAAGCAAATCAAACAAAAAGAACCTTTTTCGTTCCGTGAACACGCGGAAACTTGCATCAGAGCAACAAAGAAAGTTAAACACCCACACGATTATGTAAAATTAAACACAGCAGAAGCACACTCATTTTGAATTTGAACAGATCAAACCGCAAAAAATAAGAATTTTTACAATTTGTTACCTTAGATCGGCAAATTGGAGACGTACGAAAAATCCCAATACTCGAAACAAGAAGAATTGCGGAAAAGTATCGGGGGAAATTTGAGAATCTTACGAGACATTGAGTTGACGGAAAAGAAGGCCGAGAATGGCGAGGGAGGATAAGAGAACGATGAGAACGTCGGAGAGGAGGGAGAGAAGAGTCGCATTCCGATTAGCGCAATGGTGGTACACAAGCGTCCCGCTTATCAGCAATCCGATCGCCTTTCCAATATCGCCCATCTCTTCTCTCAGATATTTACCGGCATTTTTTTTTGTTCCGACATTTTCTTTCAGTTGAGACAGCGATAAATTTCGGTTTGGTTTTTAATTTGGTGGTTTGACATTGGTTCAGACTTAATTTTGCCTTGGGTTGATAAAAAAAACTTACCAAATTCAATCTATGAAAGTATGAATGATTCAGTTTGGTATGAATCAAACTCACCAAATCCTTCAATTCAGATGGGTTGGTTTAGGCCGAAATTGGGGCCGGTTTTGGTTATTCTGAATCCCTGAGCTTATTCTAATTTACCAAAATTGGGGTCGGTTTGGTTATTACGGAACAATCGGTGAAGAGGAAACAGGAAACTCACCAATTTTGCATTTAGATGTGGTTCATGGGTGAGAGATGGTTCAAGTTGGTCTTCATCTCTTTCCAAATTGTTTTTTAGTTTTAAATTACGAATTATTTGGACTAACATTACCAGATTCTAGCTTCTCACTCTTGCTGGATATCAATTTGTTAATATTACAGAGGCCTTTGAAGACTATTGCAAAGCTATCTGGTGATGTATACATCTCTCATGGGGAGTCTGTTCCAGCTCTTGACAAAGATTGTCCTTGGGAGTTCCAGCCAAATAAATTTGGTATTGTGTTTTACTGCACAATGTTTCTTTTGAGGTCTTCCTTAACTTGATGCTAAACTTGAGTCCATGAATCCAGGTTTTGAGCCAAAAAAAAAAAGAGAGAGAAAAAGAAACACTATGTGGCTGCTGCTGTGTAGACTCTGTAATATAGTGGTCTCTCTTTCTGTCTTCATGATTTCATTTGTTTGTTGGTGCAGACAACAAGAATATAGGATTTTGTACTCAAACTCAATAAGAGACACCCTCGAGGGATCATCATTCCATTTGGCCTCTAAGTTGAAATATTGGTCCTTCAATATTGTTTATACTTTCGTCGCCAAGTTATTTTCCACACAAATATCAGTTTCCTACGACATGGTTTAAAAAAGTATGATATTCTCACTAAAAATTTAGAAATTGAGAAATGCAGAAGAAAATTTGCAAGAAAATGTGTTTTTGGCATTAGAGAGTGGAGAACTGGAGATTACATAATTGAAATGTTGTACGAATAAACATAACAGACATCCAACAGTAGTTGTTTAACGATGCCAAATTGATAAGCAGAGTAAAACAAAGCCAAGGAAAAATAATATTAACCAGGTCCGACTTTCGGGATATCGTAGTGCTCACTCATGTTAGCCAGATACTGATTGAAATCCTCAATCCTGTTACGGTGAGACTTGTTGGCTTCCTTAGCTAGCTTCTGCACATCCAATCTCTGTTTCTGCTCTATGTACCGTCTTTCTGCAGGCGTTAAGTGATCATCATCGTGCTGCAACTTCACATTCTCGCTCGATTTTTCACTCCTGCCCGTTTCTTCACCTTCTTCTTCTCCTTCGATCAATTTACCCAAGGCTTCTGTGCTTTCTCCTACACCCAAACCCAATATAGCCAATCAACAACATATCAATTTTCCATTGTCCATGAATGTTAAGGAACATTTAAGTCATGTTATAAGAAGAAAGTGGTGTGTCTTACCTTCTATGAGTTCATGTTCAGTAACTTTAAGAGCTTGTTCTTCCTGTTTCTTATGTTTCTTCTTCTTCTTTACTCCACCTGCTTTCACATCCAAAGCCTTCCCTTTTAGCTTCAGCTTCCCACCAATAACATTGTCGTATGCCGACATCTCTTGGCTGCTAGTAAGAACACAGAACCACATTTAGATTTACATATTGGAAGTCAAGAATGAGATTTCCAGACATTAAGTCTGAAGATTTTTATTTCATTGATGACGTTCATTAACAGACAAAGACTTTGTGGCACATTGTACAGTAAGAACAAAAATACCACAAAACATAAATTTAGATTTTTACAAGTTGGAAGCCAAGAATGAAATTTCAAGTCTGAAAGCTTGAGAATTGGTGACTTCTAGCAAACGGAGAGCTCAACTGATCAGTAAAAATATAATCAAAATTCATTAACAAGGTTCCAAAATCCCTAAGCCTTTTTTTTTCTTTCCCCGTGAATCACCCAGAGATCCTGGACATAGGCCTTGAACACGACTGAAGCTTATCAATTAAACAAGTAAAGAGCCATTTCATGACCCAGATGATTAGCAATGGAGCCATAGTAGATCTATAGTGTAAATACCCCAAAAATCAACAGAGAATCCATAACACCGAAGCATACTTTACAAGGTTTCCATATAGAGAAAAATAACAGAAATCTAGAAGCACAATAATCGAAGCAGAAACATGAATTGAGCTAAAACTCAAAACCCTAACCCAATCAATCACCTGAAATCGAAAGAGGATGTTGCAGAACGCGAGAGAGAGAAGGACGAGGTTTTTTTAAAAAAGGACAAAGTAATAATAAAACACGGATTATTTTTATTTTTATTTTTATTTTTTCCATTCAATTAAAAGCCCAATAGGCCCAATTTATTGTTTCCCACGTTTAAAAACGATGTCGTGTCATTGTTTTTTCTACGCTCGCTTTTTTCTCCCACTAAACAACAGTAAGGGCTTTCAAAATTGGTTCTTCTCTTGAAATCAAAGTACTGTCGACGAGGACCAAGAAATTCGAATTAAGGGATTTCAAATTGGTTCTCCTCTTTTGCTCCCTCTGTATATCCGAAACCCTAATTACCGTCGCCGGAACTTTTGACTACGGCACTGTTGGATTGTTTTTTTCCGCCGTTGTTTAAATTGAGAGCTAAAATGTCGAGTAAAGTCTCAAGTGGAGATCTATTGAGCCGGTGGAGGAGAATCGAGGAAGACGAAGAGGAGAATGACGATTCTGATCCCTCTGCAGTACGACGTCTTAACCAGCGCAAAGAACAATGGTTTTGCTATATCTGTCTCGCTTGCTCTGATAGTTCATTGTTAAATCGATTGAAATCCGAAAATTTGACAAAATTCAGCTATTACATTTCTCGGATTTCAGTTCTAGCTTACTGTTTTGTTTTCTATCTTGTTTAGGTTTACAGATGCATTCACTTTATTGATATCTTTGCCCAAAGATACTCATATTTGGTGTGGGCATGGGGATGTAATGGGACCTCTTATAGAGACATTCTACAATTTCTTCAAAGATGATAGAGTTGATTCACCTCTCAAGGTCTTGTGGAAGAGAGTCTCTGAGGAAATGCGGCTTTGTGCACAATGCATTTGTCAGCATCATCAGACTCAAGAGATGTATGAAAAAGAGTATGAGTGCTCTTCTGTTGGTCCACTACTTGATGTGTTGCGAAAACTTGATGAGGAAAGGGTGACTAGGCACTTGCAAGAGATCAACTCGAAAATTGAAAAAGGAACATATGATCCGGATCATCATTATGCAGAAGTTGTTAGTGTTATGTACGAGGTACTGTGGTATATATGTGGTCTGAGATTTTGTAATAGTTGCTTTTTCTTTCACTTTATAATTACTAGATTGTTATTCTCATTGATAAATCATTTGCGTTATCAACCGACTCTGATGATTTGTATTTTTCTATTCACTTTGAATCCTCATGTCATGTTATTTCTTTGCATCCTGGGATTGCCATCTTGTAACCTGTGAGCCTTTGTTTTGGTGTCAGGTTTTGATGTTTCCGTTCTTCTTTGATGATATGTCCTTATGCGCTGAGTTTGAGAAATTTATTGAGTCAATCGACAACATTCACGAGCTTGCGTTTGCTGAGAATCAAGAATTTCCGGTATGTTAATATCCCGTGGAGAGCTTCTTGTGTTTCCTTCAAAACTAAATCTATATGAATTGGTGTTTTCTCATATTTCCTTCTTTTTTAGGGTGTGTATGCACTCCTTTTTCTCAATAGAAAGGTGCGTATAATTGGTTATCGCTTGGCAAGGGCCATGGGAAAGTTGAGGTATTTTTCCCTTTTTAATACAGCGACTAAGTAAATTCATAGCTAACTCTGTTCTCAGGACTGTCTTTAGTGCTTGTGAAAGTTTGATAGCTATCTTGTATGTGATATTATCTGCTATTATGGCAGGGCAGCAACCCAGTTGGAGCGCCTCCAGCCATTGCTCAAGAAATTCATTGGAATCCTGGAGATGGAGGGACTGCCTTCTGCGTCTCAGGAACCGAGGCCGAGGATTTATCTAGACCGCTCATCCATATGGCTTGGGATGACATCACTGTAAGAGTTAGTGACTAAATCTCCCCTTATAGTTTTATTTTTCGTTTACTGTTTTCGATATTTTTCTTGATTTGCTGAGTCCTGAATTTTTCCTGCTTCTTAAAGGCTTGAGTTCTTAGAAGGCCCTGCTTTTGAAGAGGGGATATTAGAGCCTTATCCCATTTTTGTCGATACAGTGTTGAATCATATAAGCGGTGATTCACCTGAATTTTCGCTGGCTGTTAATTGCCTAAAAGAGCTATTTAAGACACTTGGTATGGTAACTATTGTCGTTTTGTAAAGTAGCCAGTATATCTTGAAGCTCTATAATATGTTACTGACACATTCCCATATAATGAAAGGTTGTAAGCTCTGGCTTAGGTCTACCTTATCCCCAAGTGTGATGCGTAACACATTGTTGGGTCAGTGTTTCCATACAAAAGCTGAAAAGATCCACAAAGCCATTTTTGATCTTTTCCAGCCTTTATTACAGGCAAGCTTGCATTAGTTTCTCTTACATATATGATTATCTAATGAGATTGACATGATTTCATTTACTTACCTTGCCATATTTTGCATATCCTGTTTGTCCAGTCCCTTGAGGCTTTGCGAGATGGTGAGCATGACAAGCAACGTAGACACTTTCTCTACTTTCTCCTTCATCAGGTCCCAGTTAGCAGTAACTTCAGCGTTTTAGCAAGAAGAATTGGCCACAAGGTAGTTCTAGTTCTTTCTCACTAACACACATCTGTGGCATTTTTTATCTTGGAATGAAGCTCCTTTATATTCTTATCTTCACCGAACTTTTGAAATTTATCTTCAGATTGCTCTTCTTATTGTACTCAGAGGTTACAAGATGAACCCACCTTGCCCTCCCTTTGAGTGTGCACACATGTGGTTAGTATAACTGGGCCTATCTTTTGTTTTGCAGCTGTTTCTTGTGTCTATTACTTACTTGAGGAATTGGCTTTTCTCTCATCCTTGGTTTTTAATTTCCATCAATTACTTATTACATGCCATGAATGATATTAAGTAGGACAGTTCTAGTTTCATATATAATTTTTTGTAGTTGTGATCGTTTCTTTCTCCCCGCAACTTGCATGTTAGCTTTATATGGATGCCAGATATTTTGACAGTCCTATGTGGAGATTACATAAAGTTCACTGGGATCTGCTTGCAGCATGTCAAGATAGATAACTGTAATGTTTGATTGCTGTGTTCGGTGTATCATCCTGTTCGTTTTGTATGTTTTGGAAAACATTTTTTAAATGTTAGATAAGGACACTAAGTTTTCACATAGACAATTCATGGAAGTCAACTGATATGACAGGGGCCCATCTCTTGTGTCATCGTATAAAGATTCTTCACTTCATATTTCATTGCGACAACCTGCTATTGATCTTGTCCAAGCTATCTTGGTATCTGATGCAACAGCCTTATTAGCTTCGCTGCTACGCAATAATACTGGTAAATATATGGGCAATGAGTTGCAATATGATGACGATGACAGTAATCTCCCCTTTTCCCATTCTGCTGAAGATTTAAGTGATCATCCCTGGAGTGACTTTACCCAGCAGAGCAAAATTACTCTTGGGGAATGCAAAGAGTGGATGTGCATTCCGATGCTGTGGATTTCTACTCTGACAAATACAAATCTTCTAAACCTTCCAGTATCGCTATCCCAAGCAGTATTTTGGTCTCGATCACGTTTTTGTTTGGTGGAATCTGATAAGAATGATGAAATGACACTTGATATAGAAACTTGGCTTTCATCTTCTGCTGTTGAAATCAAAGGGACCCTTGGATGGAAGGTAGCAACAGGATCTGATGACGGGGGGCCAGGAAAGGAGTCCAGAAACTCTGTGACAGTATCAAAGATGTGTCGTACTTTGACACGAACATTGAAGAGGTACTTTTCCATTTCACTGTTGTGGTAGGAACACTACTAATTTTTCTATTACGCTTTGTAATAGTGAGGCTTTTGGGTTTTGATTTTGTAGATTGACCACTTGTTATCTGGTCCAAATGGGTGAAGAATGTAGAAAACAGTGGACCTGGGTACCAGGGATGGCCGAAACCTTCATCCTTTCTCTTTCAGACCCAGATGATGTACGTAACGACCTGTAATGATTGCTGGGTACCATCATAAAAGATGATTACTTGATATTTATTACTCTCTGTTCTGGTTCTATTGTATGTAAAGTTGAACAATATTGCTATTATTGTTTTTGTTAACAGAATGTAAGGCAATTTGGAAAGTCTATGTTGGAACACGTTTCAAATGCCAGAGGTCTGTCTTGTGGGCTGAAGTTTCTCTGCTCTCAAAGTTCACACCTCCTATTTGTTTCTTCCGGAGTTAGACATGTTTTACAGCAGGTAGGCAGCAGCTTCTTTTCATTCTACATATAGGAGGATATGCATACAATGAGTCCTTTAACTATCCATTTTGACGTTTGTCTCACGGAATGCAAGTTCAGTAGTAATCTGCATTCTTTTGCTCTGTACGTATTGTTGTTCTTAATGTTAGTCTTTGCTAAGGCTACAAATCGTCCACCCTTTTCCACTATAGAAACTGAAAGTCTAGGCTGAGCATCTCACATACTACTTGTGATGTTCAGTTTTTTTTTTTTTCCTTTTATCATGAGTGTCTACATTTTTCTCCTGGGAGATTAATCTCTGACTTGCAACTGTTCTTATATTGCTTATATCTGTTTTTTTTTCCTGATTTTGGCAGGTCCATTTGAGCTCTGTCCTACAAAGCTTTCAGATCTTGCACCATTTTTTCTTTTTATTGTTTAAGTTGCTGAAGGAAGAGGAGGTGGCCATTACTGACGGAGTGATGAGTTCGGCGGGGGGATTTTTGAGACAACCTAACTTTAATGCTTTGCCTGTGATTGAGGGCAGAAATTCCTTGGGTGCTATGCCGGAATTGCTGAAGTTTCATTACTTGCTGGCAGAAGTTGCATGGGGCGTGATAAGGAAGTGCCTAGTTGAGGGAAAGGCTTTCATCCATCAAAGTCTTTGCCAGGTATTTTTTTTAAGTTCTCATAGTGAACCTTGGTTATACTTCTATTGCTTGTTCTTTATTCTACTGTCCTCTTCGGTTGTCATCTTTGAGCTGTATGTGCTTCATATGGATCGAGTCTGGTTTTTTTTTGCTAAGGTTCCATTTTTCTAATTTGGCAGATGACATGTGTGCGTTTGCTTGAGATTCTTCCTGTTGTTCTGGGAAAACTTAGAGTAAGCGGTGAAGAGTCCTGTGATACTAGAGGAACTTTGAAAGATGCATCTGATCTTAAATGGCTTCCTGATCTCATTGATTGGGGAAGGTCACAACTTAAGGTTGTTGTTGCGTATTGGAAACGAGCATTAGTGGCTTTGCTAGACATCTTACAAGGATCAAACAGTGATGCTTGTTCCTCGGCAGTCCAAGCTATCAGACATCTTCTATTCTCTGGTAAGTGGTTTCCTGCTTGTCAATAGTTTATAACTGGCTTTTTAGAACTTTTTTTCCCAGGTGATACAGTTCATAATGCTCTGCCTCTTCTTAATTCAGATGATGTTGACATTGAGCAATTAGCAGAACAAATCTCACGCCTGGTTCCCAAGGCAGATGAGTACCAGATTCTCAAACCTGTTGATGTTGTTGGCAAAGTACTAGATAATATGATGGATCTAACAGTGGATGAGGCAGAGAAGGAATCATTGAAGAAGTTACCTAGTCTGCATAAGTCTCATCAACCTGATATCAATAAAACTCTCCCACCTATCAAAAGTATCTCACAGGTCTCTTCTCTGAAGAAGAGTACTTCTAGTATGGATGCTTCAAAGCTTTCAGTGTCAGTTCTCTCAGAGAGAGATGTTACAGTTAGCTCCAGTAATATTGTTAAGGGTCTTTCCACGACAAACGCTGAACCAAGCAAGGCTGCTGGTATGAGTAGGGAAGCGGAAAAAAGACAGAATATGGAAGATCCTGTTTCATTTGGAAACAGACCCAACTTAAAGAAGGCTACTGATGAACTCGTCCCTCGTGGAACTTCAGAAGAGGCTCAAAAATCTGCGACATCGAGAGGCATGGATTTGAGGAAGGTAATGAATGAGACGGAGGCTGATCCACTGGACTTGGCTCTTAAACCTCTGAAACTGCAGTCATTACCCCTGGCAAAACCAGGGCCTATTGTTCCCAAAAGACAAGTCATTCAACTTTGTGCACCTGTCAATAAGAAATCCGATCGTTGGCAGAGGCAAGAAGCCGGATTCAAACGATTCAGACCACCAAAGCTTGAAGATTGGTTTAGAAAGATTTTGCAAATGGATTACTATGCGATAGTGGGGTTGGCGTCAGCAAATAAAGATGAGAATCAGAATGTTGGAAAGTTTAGGGAAGTTCCTGTACGCTTTGGTTCACCTGAGCATTATATTCAGATTTTTCAGCCCTTGGTTCTAGAGGAGTTTAAAGCACAGTTGCAAAGTTGCTTCCAGGAGATATCATCACTGGAGGAGATATATTATGGTGTTTTGTCAGTGTTATCGATTGAAAGGGTTGACGATTTTCACTTTGTTCGTTTTATGCAAGATGAAAATGATGGATCCAACTCGAACAGTTTCTCTGAGAATGACTTGGTTTTGTTCACAAAAGAGCATCCAGAAAACAGCAATGTCGGTGTTAATATGATGGGAAAGGTATGTGGTAGTTTGTTTTACTTGCATGTGTTTGATGAAGTAGAATCAGGAATGTATATGCTTGAAAACCATAAAGATACTATAGTTACTTGACCTGATATATTCAGGGTGCTGGTTTGGAGCTTCAGTGGAATTTGATTTACTTAATTTAATATAAGATAAAGGGTTATTCCTGATGTTCTAATACTCTACATAGTTGTTGGATATATACTTTGAAAGATCAGGATAGAGATTACTTACCTTGCTGTTTCTTAGGTGGAAGGACGGGAATGGGATGACAAAAAACGGTCCAGCATTTTGAATGTACGCTTGTATCTTCAGAATGCGTCTTCACGTCTGAATCAAGCTAGAAGGAATCTCTTGGAACGTAGCCAGTGGCATGCAAGTCGCATTCTCAACATTACATCCCAAGTTCGAGAATTTCAAGCTCTGTCATCCATAAAGGATATTCCTGTACTTCCTCTGATCTTAAGTCCTATGAGTGATGCTAATTATGATTCCGAAGTTAAAAGATCAGATCTGCGTTCACTACCACATTCTCTACAGCAAATACTTAAATCATCTTTCAATGAGAGTCAACTTCAGGCTATTAGTGTTGCTATTGGCTCATCCAATTTGATGAAAGCTTTTGACATTTCACTTATTCAGGGTCCTCCAGGTTAATCATTTTATTTCTCTGTCAATAAAGCTAATAATATCTATAATATGCTCTGGGAAAAAGATTAGCATTTTACACTAATTGATTGTTGATGTTAGACTTTAACGAATGTAAAGAAATTTTCTTTGCTCTGTAGGGACTGGCAAGACTCGCACTATTGTTGCCATTATTAGTGGCTTGCTTGCATCCGTTTCACATAAAGCAAGTGGTAGAGGCAATTCTGAACAAGATCATAGTTCTTCAACTTCTAGGCAGAGAATGAATCCGAATGTCGCTATTGCAAGGGCATGGCAAGATGCAGCTATGGCTAAACAGCTAAATGATGACGGGGAAACAAATAAAAAGATAGCAGAAAAGATTGGTAGAGGAAGGGTGCTGATCTGTGCTCAGTCAAATGCTGCAGTTGATGAATTAGTTTCAAGAATATCCAGTCTAGGCATATATGGCAGGGATGGGAAGATGTTCAAACCTTATCTTGTGAGGGTTGGAAATGCAAAAACTGTTCATCCAAATTCAATGCCCTTCTTTCTTGATACCCTTGTTGATCAGCGTTTGGCAGAGGAGAGAATACGGATTAACGAATCGAAGAGTAATAAGGGTGCAGATTCTTCTGCATTACTGCGCTCTAATCTAGAAAAGATCGTTGATCAAATCACGCATTTTGAGGCTAAGCGCGCAAACATAAATCAGGAAAGTTTAGACGCCAAAGATAAGCCAGAGAAAGAACACCTAAACAAAGATGATGATGGCAAGCCAATGTCTGATGCGGAGCTAGGAATAAGATTGCGGAGGTTATATGAGCAAAAGAGAAAGATTTACAAAGATCTTAGTGCTGTTCAGGCTCAAGAGAGAAAAGCTAACAATGAAATTAGAGCGTTGAAACATAAGTTGCGGATGTCCATTCTTAAAGAAGCTCAAATAGTCGTTACAACTTTAAGTGGTTGTGGAGGAGACCTGTACAATGTGTGTGCTGAATCTTTATCAGCCCATAAATTCGGTAGTCCATCTGAAGATAATTTATTTGATGCGGTAGTGATTGACGAAGCAGCTCAGGTAAATATTTGACATGCTTGATTGTTTGGCATAGGTGTTCTCGTCACAATTCATCACTTTGCTTTTGTGGCTTTACAGGCTCTGGAGCCCGCTACTTTGATTCCTCTACAGTTGTTAAAGTCAAGAGGAACGAAATGTATAATGGTGAGAATTGTTCACTTGCGTTACAGAAGTTTCTATTATATCTGCAGTTTTATCTAATAACCTCGTCTCTTATTACAGGTTGGAGACCCAAAGCAGCTTCCAGCAACCGTTCTTTCGAACGTTGCAAGTAAATTTTTGTATGAATGCAGCATGTTTGAACGTCTACAAAGGGCTGGGTATCCTATCCTTATGCTTACCCAGCAGGTACGCTGATTATTTGATTTTTTTGGCCAACGGCCTTTTTAAATTTGGAAGTTTTCCTGCACATTATTTTCTCTTTGTTGTGTTAGCTAAATGATGGAAAGTTTGTTTTCAATTAGAAAATTATGTCTGTGTCTGGAAGTTGGGCTAATGCTTTCTCTCCTAACAGTATAGGATGCATCCAGAAATTTGTAGATTCCCATCTATGCACTTCTATGACAACAAGTTACTAAACGGTGTCGACATGTCAAGCAAGTCAGCCCTGTTTCACGAAAGCCATCATCTTGGACCGTACGTTTTCTATGATATTGTTGATGGCCAGGAGCATCGAAGTGGGGATTCTAGCTCCGTGTGCAATGAACAAGAAGCTGAAGCTGCTGTTCAACTGCTTAGATTTTTCAAGAAGAGGTCATTATTCATCTTAAGCTATATATTCACACATATTTTAGAAAGTTTTATGATATCATTTTCCTCACTGGCTAGCTTGTTGCTTACAGATACCCCTCTGAATTTGTCGCTGGAAGGATTGGGGTTATAACTCCTTACAAACGTCAGCTTGCCGTTTTGCGTTCGCGTTTCACTGGTGCATTTGGGGCTCAAGTAACAGCAGATATGGAACTGAATACTGTGGATGGCTTTCAAGGCAGGGAAGTTGACATATTAGTGTTATCCACTGTAAGAGCTACACATTCTGCTCCTGATGGGATCAATCAAAGTCGGATTGGTTTTGTTGCAGATGTTAGACGCATGAATGTTGCTCTCACTAGAGCCAAACTCTCCCTTTGGGTTTTGGGTAACACACGAACCTTGCAAAGAGACCATAACTGGGCTGCTCTTGTGAAAGATGCAAAAGAAAGAGAAGTCATCATACCAGTTAAGCGACCGTACAACTACATGTTTGGCGAAAAAGCGATGGAACAAAACCATTTTGAGAATTTTCCAAAGAAATTTCCTAAGCCTGAGAAGCAGCATTCACGCCTCAAGGAACAGAGATCAGAGACATCTGATGATAGAAAAATGAGGAAATCTGATGGAGATGTTGTGCCTCTCTCATCAAAGGGATCAGAGAGCAAGCACAGCAAACGAAAAGCCAAAGAAGAAGCTTCTTCTCAAAGGGAAAAACTAGTTGCAAGCAGTGAGGGAGTAACATCCGAAGAGACTCTGAGAGGGAGCCATGAAAAGAAAGAAAAAATGAAAGGTAGAGAGAAAAGCAGTACTCCAGAGAATACAGATGCAAATAGTTCGAAGAAGGAAAATTCAAATGAGTGGAAGAAATCTAAGAAGGCTTCATCAAAGTTTGACAGTAGCAAGAGGGCAAATCCCACAGATGAAATTGGACAGAAAGATAGACTGATAAACAAAGGCAATGCTTCTAATCAAGGAGGTGTTGAAGATATGATATCCAAACGAAAGCAACAGCGTGAAGCTGTTGCTGCCATTCTAAATTCGTCTCTGATTCCTTCACATAAGCCCAAACCTCCAAAGCGACCATTGTCCCCAGGTTCAACCGCTGGCAGTCATACAAGACCGCCTAAGGCAATCAAAGGTAAGATTTCATTACATATCTAACGTCTTTATGTTTTGCCTCAGAAGCTGATGTGCAATTGTAAATTACTGTCTTAATGCTGAATTTCTCTTCACTCTTCTTATTTGCAGAGTCGAGCAAGAACAGTAAACAAAGATAACAAACAGAATCTGATGTCACAAAGTTTATTTCCCACAATTGTGCACAAGTTGCTAATTTCCGGTTTCATGGGTAAGTTTTATACATTCCTCTGGCACCATCATAGGTTCTCTCTGAAACTAGCAGTGAGAGAAAATTTTGGCTAACATATAGTGTTGGCAACTCCAATTGCAGAATTTTGTCTGTAAAGTTGCCTGCTAAGAAAATTTATTTTGATGTATATATTATCTTTTATTTAAAAGTAATACATGCCTTTTATTAATTTTACATTTGGTTTTCTTTGTTTTGAAGCAAAATTAATTGGGATAATTTTCTAATGCATTATTTGTTCCAACAAATACAAAAATTGAAGTCGATGATACTCAATTTCGCTACTACAAGACCGAAAAAAAAAAAAGAAACCAAAATCATTGGAGAACATGCCTTTCTAACATTTCATGGGGCAGATGAAGGATCAGTCCCGCTCTTAACGGCGGACCAAATTTGGCCAATGCCTCTGGTAACGTGAGGCCAGACGGCGTTAATTCCGTTAAGTGCCGCACCAGAAGCTAACCCCAACACGAAAGTCTCAACATATCCAGGTTTCGTCTCCAGCTTCGCGTCGACGACGGCGAGCCTTCCGTTAATGGCGTCGATTTTTCTCGCGTCGGTTACAAGCTTATCCTTACTCGATGCGTTTCTGGAAGACGAAACGACTCGGACGAGCGCGTTTTGTAGGTCTTCGATGACCTTAATCGAAGCTTCCGCCGGTTCTAGCCCTCGTTTCTGGTAGTGAGAGATTAGTTCCGTCGGAGTTGGAAATTTCTTCGATTTCTGCTTTTGTTCTGCTTTAGTTTCCTCCGCCGCGTTTGGTGTCGCCGGTTGTTTCATCTTCTTCTTCTTCTCCGGAGAAACAAATTCAGAATTTGATTCTCTTATCTGGGACTGGGAGCTTTTTCGAGTGCAGCTACTGGGATCGAAACTCGCGAAAGATAATTATTTGATTTTTTATGTAAAAAAAAAAAATCAACTTTGGGTAATAATTTCCTTCGTGGACCGTCTGTTGGGCTTGGGCCCATTAATACTATGGAATAAGTAATTTTCTTAATAAAATGATTTACCTAACATGATTGGCCTAATGCGGTTTTGCCCATAGTTTACGCCTGAAAAAATAAGTTAGGAAGAAATTATTAAAATCTATACTTGTTGAGTGAAAATTACTATATTAACCCCATTGTAGAAATTAAATTAATGAAAAGAGTGTAATATTTTCCTGTTATTATTCTCTCTAAGTCTTTGGATTTTGCGGTGACAACAGACAAAGAGCGCGGAGAACGCTTCTTCGGCTACGACAAGCTTCGTTTAATGGCGGTTTTCTTCTGATCACTCTCCGGTGCCATAATTTCTTTTCACTGTTTCTCCGTTTTATGGTTTTCTTCTTACTCACATTGGTATCTGTTATTTTGCCTACAATTTCGCTAATTCTCTGTCGTTTCTTAACGCATTCCGTTTTCGTTTAGATCATGCTAGTGAGAATTTAGATCTGATTGGTTTATCGATGAAATGTTGGTGTTCCTCTTTGTGTTTATATACTGAGGACTTAGTCAAGCATGCCCCCGCGTCTCATGCGCTGTTTTGTTCATTGCGTTATCCGGGTTCCTGATAATAGAGGCTTTTACGGACATTGAAATTTGATGGGTGAACGATAAGTATAGTTTAAGCTTACCGTAGAATTTCATTGGTTGAGTATTGGGAGCACTCTTGCATATATGTAATTACAATATGCTATTCAATTGCCGATTGATAAAAGAGAGATTTTCCGGGGCTTATTTCTTGTCAGTTTTATTTCAGGAACTCTTCTTATGCTGAAAACTGTATATGGGAAGTGTTTCTCACGAAGCCAATACCGAGTGAGAAAGTTTGAAGAAGCTGTGGGATCGAGATATAGTCAGACGACTCAGACTTTGTTGGTTCTCTTGTTATGCAGCTGTGTTAAACCTTTGGAGGGTAGTTTGTAGCGTACCAAGATTCAGCGTCCAAGTTCTGGGGCCGAGCTGCCCCGTAGCACTGACTTTATACCTCTTCCCATTGTTCGGAGGGCAAATTCATTACAAAACATGATGATGGATGAAGATATTGAGCAGGCCAGTCTGATGTCTTACAGTGACAAGCCAAGGACTTTTCCAGACATGCGTAGTAAAACCTACAGTCCATTGGTTAGGATACTATATCCTTCTCTCCTGAGCATGTCTTTCTTATGCTATTGCTTGCATCAAAACACCATCATTTGTATGACAACATGTGTTGGTGTTATAACTGGTTTTATTTCTATTTCTTTTAGCATCTTAATACCTTGAGCATATTATTTTCCTCTTTGTAAAACAAATGAGTTGTTTTGTGCAGATAATCCGAATTCTGAGGAATTTAAATGTTCGTGCCCTTTCTGTACTTCTGCTTTTGAGCTTTGTAGGGATCTTTTACATGGGAGCATGCACTTCTCCCATCATTGTGTTCGTCTTTGTAGTATGCATCATCAGCTTCATGTTGTCAGTATATCTGACCAAGTGGGTATTAGCAAAAGATGAAGGACCTTCAGAGATGGTTCAGGTTAGTTCACACAAGTTTAGGTTGTTTATTCGTGATTTTGACTCCGTTTCTTCTTTGCACTCGGTTGCATTTTAAGTTCTGTGCTATGAGCTTATTGTTTTCCGTCTAGATATCAGATGCCATACGTGATGGAGCTGAAGGATTTTTCAGAACGCAGTATGGTACTATATCAAAGATGGCGTTCTTGCTAGCTTTCGTGATTCTTTGCATATACTTGTTCCGTAACTTAACCCCCCAGCAAGAGGCTTCTGGTCTAGGAAGGTGTGATGCACAATTTTGTACACAATTGTTTGTTTTATCTTTTGCTGTGTTATAAATAATACTCAATTGTATAATTTTGTGCTTCAGGACAATGTCTGCATATATTACTGTTGCTGCATTTCTTTTGGGCGCGTTATGTTCAGGTATTGCTGGATATGTTGGAATGTGGGTGTCAGTTCGTGCTAATGTGCGGGTCTCCAGTGCTGCTAGACGATCCGCAAGGGAAGCATTGCAGGTTTGCTTAGTTTAGGGTTTAATAGGACTTCCTGTACACATGGAAAAATACTAAGTGATAGATTTAATTCAGATAGCTGTTCGTGCTGGTGGATTCTCAGCCCTGGTTGTTGTTGGTATGGCTGTGATTGGTATTGCCATCCTGTATTCTACATTTTATGTATGGTTGGACGTGGATTCACCAGGCTCAATGAAGATTACTGATCGTAAGTCCTAGGTTCCTGCTCTCTGAAATTCTTTTTATGTTAGGCAATTTTTATAGTAACTAGCCATATTCTATGCATCAGTGTGCTGATTTCAGAAGGTTATGTTTCTTTTCAGAGGCTCGAATTCAGTCACGAACAGTATCTTCTTAACTATATGATTTATAGCATATACCATAATTTTGCATCATTCATACATGGGTTTTCAAAAGAATTCTTTTTCCCAAATTTCGACAAATGATATTTCCTCAAGAACTAACAGCATGGGTTGAGTCTTCATCTCTAGAATCCGAATGCAAACTGTTTTGATGTTTTTCTCAAATGTTTAACGTTTGCCAACCCAAAATTGCATTTGGATAGAGAATACTAGAGTGCTTGCTTGTAGTAGTGTTATGTATTAGCTTAATGATTGAAATTTCCCTTTTTTCTTACAGTGCCTCTTCTTCTTGTGGGATATGGTTTTGGTGCATCATTTGTTGCCTTATTTGCTCAGTTGGGTGGTGGAATATACACTAAGGGAGCTGATGTTGGGGCAGATTTGGTAGGGAAAGTTGAGCAGGGTATTCCTGAGGATGATCCTCGAAATCCTGCTGTTATTGCTGATTTGGTATTAGTTCTTTTCATTTTCAGATCCTTTGTTAATAATTTTTTTCGGGCCTGGAACCTTTGGTCATCAATCACGCTGAAAATATTCATTTTCTACATAATTGAATCTTAAATCTCATCTTCTTGAAGGTTGGAGACAATGTTGGTGACTGCGCTGCTCGTGGCGCTGATTTATTTGAAAGTATAGCTGCAGAAATCATTAGTGCAATGATACTTGGGGGTATGATGGCTCAGAAGTGCAAAATTAAAGGTTTGTGAGGAGTCTCTGTTTTATTTATAGAGTTATTATTTAGTAAAAATAAGGGTTTAAGATTCACAATTAGGAATCCTTCTGTGACTAACGTTCACCTTTATTCCTGCTTCATGATTTTTTATTGCTTACTCAATTATTTCGTTTATCATGCAGATCCATCTGGCTTTATTCTATTTCCTCTAGTTGTTCACTCTTTTGACTTGGTAATATCATCAATTGGTATTCTATCGATCAAGGGAACTCGAAATGCTAGTGTGAAATCTCCGGTAGAGGATCCAATGGTTGTGCTTCAGAAAGGATATTCGCTGACTATTATATTAGCTGTTTTGACATTTGGCGCGGTAATTTCATCTACATATGTCATCGATTATGTTGTTCATTCTATGGGCTGTTAAACAGTAGCTTTTTGACGTTATTTTTCATTTTTATCGATAGTTGACTTTACACACACATGCACATAAGGGCACATCTAAGCAAGTGAAATCCTTGTTATTGTGGTAATTCCAATGAAGTTCTCTGACAGTATTACCTCTGTTTTGTAGTCGACTCGTTGGCTGCTATACACTGAAAAAGCTCCGTCTGCTTGGTTGAATTTCTTTATGTGTGGCTTGGTTGGGATCATCACAGCTTATGTCTTTGTCTGGATATCCAGATATTATACTGACTATAAGTATGAGCCTGTCCGGACAATGGCTCTTGCGAGCTCCACTGGTCATGGAACCAATATAATTGCTGGGGTCAGCTTGGGTCTGGAGTCCACAGCTCTTCCTGTTTTAGTTATAAGTGTAGCTATTATTTCTGCTTTTTGGCTGGGAAATACCTCAGGGCTTATGGATGAAAATGGAAACCCCACTGGAGGTCTATTTGGAACTGCTGTAGCTACAATGGGAATGCTAAGCACTGCAGCTTATGTACTTACGATGGACATGTTTGGTCCTATAGCTGATAATGCAGGTGGAATTGTTGAGATGAGCCAGCAGGTAGGTGTCACATGAGTGGTTGGAATCATTACTATGTTGTATCTTTGACTTTCAAGCTTACAGAAAAATAATAGTCTCTTGTCTCTTGCAGCCAGAAAGTGTCCGTGAGATCACTGATGTTCTTGATGCTGTTGGGAACACCACAAAAGCAACAACCAAAGGGTTTGCTATTGGATCTGCTGCCCTAGCGTCATTCCTTCTTTTTAGTGCCTATATGGACGAGGTTTCAGCGTTTGCTAATGTGTCTTTCAAAGAGGTATGTATATTAAGTCTCTTTGCTGTATTCTGTTACCTCTTATTCCATTCTATTTTCAGACACCTCCACGTACTTATCCTTAATCCTCTTATCTAAACAGGTTGATATTGCTATCCCAGAAGTCTTCATAGGTGGGTTGTTAGGTGCCATGCTTATTTTCCTCTTTAGCGCTTGGGCTTGTGCAGCAGTTGGTCGAACTGCACAGGAGGTTGTCAACGAAGTAAGAAGACAGTTCATTGAGAGGCCTGGCATAATGGTAAATATACTTCCTCTCGAGTCCATTCCCTTCTCTTCTTTTTTTCCATCGGGTGTAATTTTGAGCTTTATGTAACAGGACTACAAGGAGAAACCAGATTATGGTCGGTGTGTTGCCATTGTCGCATCTTCAGCTTTGAGGGAAATGATAAAACCAGGAGCTTTGGCTATAGTATCACCCATTGCAGTTGGTGAGTCAGTAACACGTTGGTTAAGCTGTGAAACGAAAAAGAAACAGATATAGTGATAAAACCCTCTGTATTTGGTGTCCTCAGGTTTCGTGTTCCGGATCTTGGGATACTACACGGGACAACCTTTGCTTGGAGCAAAAGTAGTAGCTGCGATGCTAATGTTTGCAACAGTGTGTGGTATCTTAATGGCTCTCTTCTTAAACACAGCAGGAGGTGCTTGGGACAATGCAAAGAAATACATTGAGACTGGAGCACTTGGAGGCAAAGGAAGTGATTCCCATAAAGCTGCAGTAACTGGTGATACGTAAGCAATCTTTCATTTTCCTTGTTCTTCCTCTTCTTCTTAGTCTCCTCCTCATTGGTCATTTCCTTTTACTTTTAATGTTAAAGTCACACTGTTTTCTAAATGATAAATCAATTTTTTTTTTTTTTTTTTTGAAATGGCAAGTGTGGGAGACCCTTTTAAGGACACAGCCGGACCGTCGATTCACGTTCTCATCAAAATGTTGGCGACTATCACGCTTGTCATGGCTCCAATCTTTCTCTGATAAAAGAAATTTAATCCTCTTTGCACATATATAGAGCGAGTGAATGAGTGAGGTAGGTTATGAATTCATGCTACATGTTTAAAGGTTTTTGTTTTTCCTCTCATCTGAATAAATAATGCTAGTTTTGCCTAGAATGAATGAATGAATGATACTAAGCACTTTCCAGTGACATTTTATATTTTAAACCAAAATTTTGAGTCATGTTTTCAAACAGGTTATAGATACACCAAACTTGACCCCAAGAGAACACATCAGTACATCACCATTTTACCGAAGAAAGACAAAATAAAACCACCTTCATACTTTGACTTTAAAACACTAGCTAGTAGCTTATCATCTAATTATAATATTACTGATTAGTGAGTATCCACCATTACTCCCATGCACCACGAAGCAGAGGAGTGGCTTCGACATCGTCCCCGAAAGTCTTCAAAAGATCGCACGTCGATTCATCACCGTCACCCTCAGGCTCCAGCTCCATCCCTAACTCTTCCTCTATATCGTCGGAAGCCGAGATCAGTAAAAACTCGCATCCTTCATAATTCAGGAAATCGGGCGGGTCTGCTGCGCCAAACCGGGTATGACCTAAATGGGCTTGAAGATGTGCCGGAAACTGGGCCCTTCTCTTTCTCTGTAGCCCACCAAACCCTGACCTTCCTCCTCCTCCTTGCTCTGGATTCCGTATTTGGATCAAGAAGGATCCTTCGGGTTCAATGTTCATTGATTCTTGTGGCTCCTGTGCTCTGGTCTGCGATTCAGTAGGAAATTCGAGCTTGTAGACAAGATGTGTATGGTGTTTTCGTGTCGGATTAGGCTTATGTCGGAGAATTCGATATATTCCTTCTCCGACAGCTCTAGCCGGCGGTTTGTGTCTATGTCCTCGAGTCTTCGTCTCATACTCCTCTGAAAAACAAGCCATAATCATATAAATTTACCAAATGATTTTATAAGTGCAAGAAATTATTACCTCCTTTGAGAGCAGTTTTAACATCTTCAACATTTGTGGTCACCATCTCCACGAATCCCCAAAAAGGTTGAGACTTCTTGCTCGGATCAGGTAGACTTTTCTTACCCATCACAATGAATCGTAGCAGAAGCTGTTTCTCTATGTCCACTTTCTACAAAGATTGAGATGAAATTAATCATATTTAATCATGTAATAAGAGCTTAATCTGTAGTGTTTTACTGTTTTGTTCTTCTTCTTCTACCTCGACGCCGTAGGAGCTACTACTCGCGTCTCTTTCACCGGAATCTTTATTGGAACCTTCTTTACCTGAAAGAGGGTCTTGTTTCTCCTCGGTGGGATTCTCACCGGACTCAGGACGCATCACTATGTATAACCTTTGAACATCGTCCACACTGTGAGCTTCTTCTTTGTTAACCTTTGGCCTATAAAAGAAGAATATTTCTCCTCTTTCCTGATTAATAAACTGAACTCATCAAAAAAAACAGAGACCATAGAGTCTTTTTTAACTTGGATACATCAGCAAAGAACAGAGGAAGGTAATTAAAACCTGAATCTCAACTCGAGGATCTGGTCTCGTCTTAACTTCTTTACCTTGTCCCATTGTTGCTGAATTGCAAAAAAAAAAAAAAAAAATTGTCGTATCTTCTCTTTTAAAACACCAATTAAAAAAAAAGACTTTTTCTTTTCGTTGTAACACTTGACAACGTCAGAACATTCCCACGGTGTTCTTTACTGTGAGTTACGTGTCGACCAACATGTGATTCATAGTTAAAATATAATTTTACATTTTCTCCAACATTCCACGTATATACATATTGTTTCTTTAATAGAAAATACAAAACTTTTATACACAAATCTGACTCTAATAAATCATCGCCACCTTTTTTTCTTCAGCTCAAATAAGCAACTCATTTTCTGAATAAATTGCTCTTGGCTTGCTTCTACTGAAGTTATCTCCTGCAAATCAAAATCTCAATCATGAGTGTTTATCTTAAAAATACTTGAACATAAACTTAAGATGAAACAAGAGAGAGTTATATCTTAACAAATTATTCCTCAAAACTATGGGTTTGATATAGAAGATCCTGTATTTGATATTAAAGGAGCACTCCTACCTTCCTGCGATACCCACAAAAACATCAACATTACAGAGAGACATCTAATCTGATGGAAATGTTTTAGAATTAAAAACTCTTACCGATGAATAAGAGACTTGACTAGCATGTGAAGACCGTCCTTGTCCAGCATAAAACACAGACTCAAGACTCTCTTCACCAAGCTCTCTAAGTCTATTAAGCTCAGGCATCACTTCTTTACCAAGATCAGGCCTATCTTTTCTTCTTAACTCAGCACATTGTAGCGATAGCTTCGCAAGAGCCAAAGCTTCCTCTAATGGCCAATCTGGTACCGCAGGATCAATCATATCTTTCAATGTCCCTTCTTCGATCGCTTGCTCGACGTAATAAGCCAAACCCATCGGCTGTTTAGCCGTCAAAAGCTGCAAAAGCATGATTCCGAGAGAATAAACATCTGATTTCACACCCAGCATTCCAGTTTGTTGATACTCAGGGTCGATGTAACAGAACGTTCCTGCAGCTGATGTTACTCGGTACTGGGTCACGTTTTCAGCTACCGCGGGGACGAGTCTTGCAAGCCCGACGTCGCTGATCTTGCTGACGTAATTGTGGTCGAGAAGTACGTTTCCTGGTTTCAAGTCTCTGTGGACAATTGGTTCTGGTTTGGTCTGGTGGAGGAAGAGGAGACCCGTAGCGATCTCAGCAGCTATTCTGAAACGCAATTGCCACGATATCGGCGGCGTGTTTCCGCGTCTGAAGAGGCGATCATCTAAGCTTCCTTTGGCCATGTATTCATAGACGAGAATACCGTATTCTGGACAAGCTCCTAAGAGAAGCACCATGTTTGGATGTCTTATGCAGCTTAGTACTTCAACCTGAGCGTCAAAACACATCAAGTTTCAAAGTTTTTCATTCAACAACTTTTTTCTTGTAACGCAAGTAAGCGATAGGGAAAACAGAGTTTAATGGAGAACAATTGTAGAGAAGATGGTGATTTTGTTACCTCTTTGTGAAACTGTGATCTTCCTTGAGCAGCGTCAGGGCGTAAAACCTTAACAGCAACACTTGTGTGATCAAGATGACCTCTAAACACAGGCCCATACCCTCCTTCTCCAACTTTTCTTGACTCTGCGAAGTTATTTGTAGCTTCTTCGATCTCTTGAACAGTGTATTTCCTGTATCGAACGATGCTATGTCGAGAGAAAGAATCGCTTTCTTTCAATACCTTCATCTCTGCGTTTAGCCTCCTCTTTGCTTCCACTTCAGCAAGCCTGTTTGCAGCTTCAGCAGCTTCCAAGGCTGTTTTGGCTTTTGCTCTCTCTTTTTCCACCATTGAAATTGCTGTTTCCTCTGTCATCTTTAGTTCCTCGAAACGGCTTTCCTCTTCTGTCCTTAGCTTTTGCAGCTCTGTCGCCTAAACCAGATTTTAACCAATTTATGAAGCACCCCTCTTGAGGTAAAGAATAACATGGAGATATAGATGTATAATAATTACCTCGTGCCTTGCGGTTAAAGCTTCTCTGCAAGCTGAGCTATACATATCCATAGTTTGTTTCAGCTCTAAACGTAGTCTCTTCATTTGAGCTTCAACATCATCCTGCAACAAAAAAACATTTTCATGGAATGTAACAGAAAAACAAATCGGATATAAGAGCGATACAAAAAAAACATGATTTGATTTAAACTTATACCAAGCTCTGAGATGAATAAGAAGAAGAAGTTCTTCCACTCTCATCGGAAACCGTAGAAGAGCCATTGAGATAACATAAATCCGTAAACTTGATTCCTAATCTACGTGACCCAATGCTCTGATCTGAGCTCGTTGACACTCTTGAGGTTCTTGCTGATTCTGGTAAATCGTAGGTGAAAGAAGATCGCTCTACACTCGGCCTTCCCGAGCTGATGAAGGAAATGTCGGATTCTTGTTGAGAAGCACTGATGAATGAGAACTCGGACTCTGAATCTGAGAAATCCCCCATAAATTTCATATGTCCTTGTGGCGGTTTCGGAAGCCCTAATCTACAAAAGTCGAAACCAAGATTTAGGACATTGTTGAGGTAGTTACACGTAAGAGATATCGATTGTTTAACTAACAGAATATAATACCTGGTACCATCTGAATCAACTGATCTTCGTGCCCTAGGCAAGGCCGGTGTGTTAGCTGCTGAAAACAAGGAAGATGGTAGATTTAAGAATGTGTTTGAGATACTTAATTGTCACGCAAGCAACAATGTTTCCTCTCAAGATTAAAACTCTGACCTGTTTTATGTTTTCTCTCAAGGGCAATAGTTTCATGATTCTCTGATTCGTTAAGAACTGATGGATGATAAGGAGCAGGACGCGAGGCGTTTCGTACCGAAGAGATCTTTCCTTTGGAAATGACGTAAACATTGCAGAAATCTGGAGCTGCCTTTGACACACTCGTTGGTAAATCCGTTTTGAATCTTCTGTTAAGGATAAAATCATAAAAGGAAACCCTAAATTTGGTTAATACTTCTTCCCCACTCAAACCAATAAATCAAAACCCTAATCAGTTTTATTACCGCATAAAGCTATTCCGTGATGGAGCACCAAGAACTAAATTCTCAATCGCAGAAACCGTGACATATTCGACTATTGCTTTGACTTTGTCTGCGTCTTCAAGCACAACGTCCAGACAATGGATCTGCATGCAGAAATCCAAATATAAAAAAAACTTCAAACTTTGATATATTCAACCAAAAGTTAAACTGATTTTAACTGGTATTATTATACCTCTTTGCGGCTGCAGTAACAGTGGAAGGACACAAAGAGATCTTTCATTTGTTTCTCCATTTGCTGCTTATGTGATATTCCTTCTTCAATGTCTGCATGAAACACAAAGGCGAAAATCCTTTAAAAAAACTCAAACTTTGCGCAATAAAACATTGAGCAAAAAAGATATGGATTCTAATAGAATCTGAGAATGTGGTGTGTAATTTAACCTAAAGAAGATTGAGATTTGGGAAGGACGTGAATAAGAACAAGAGTTTGTCCACGAGAAGCAAGATTCTCCAATGTCCATTTAATAGCATTTCGACTACTTTTGTCTTTTTCTATTGCAATCGCCACAGAACCACTTTTTGTTCCTTTATTTGTCGCTTCTGCTTTCGGTAGCCACATTATGTTTTTTTTCTTTCTTCTTGTTGTTCTTCCTTTCTTTTTGTAAAAGGAACAAAATAAAAAGAAATAGAGAAATTTCCTTACTATTCCTCCTTAGTAAGTGTTAAATTTGGAAGACATTTTTTTTAAGAAAAAGATATAAGAAAAATAGATCAACGCTCACCGCATTTTTCTAATGTTTGATCAAAAAGAAGGAAATAGATAATGTAATGGGTTGAGAGATTTTTTCTGTAAATTTTTTTTTTTATCTGATGGATCGGAAGCTATTTGAAGGTTCTATATTTGGATGAAAATCTAATTTCGTAGGTAATAACTCAAACCACACAAAGTAATAAGTTTTTTTTTTTTTGGTAGAAACTTATCTAAATTCTATGAAATTTGTGGAAACTAGAAAAGTGTTAAACTAGCTAAGATACAAGAAAACATATTTCTATTTACATTTCTTTTAATACCTTCAAAATAGAAGGTGCAACAACAAAAGAAAAAAAATTAACGGTATTAAAAAATATACATATTAATTAATATAAAAAGCACCTTAAGATAAAATTCCGTGACAAAATTAGCAATTTAGTAGTGTTTTGAAGAAAAATATCATTTATACTTTTTGCATGTAGAAGTGGATGATATTATCTTCTACTACGTC
Organism: Boechera stricta; assembly: GCA_018361395.1. Taxonomy (NCBI): domain Eukaryota; kingdom Viridiplantae; phylum Streptophyta; class Magnoliopsida; order Brassicales; family Brassicaceae; genus Boechera; species Boechera stricta. Next base: position 1,565,983 of record CM031539.1, on the reverse strand, counting down.
ATAAACACCATTTAATTTTATTTTTTAATGGGTTCATAGTTATGTTTCGACAATAGTTCAGAAAGAAACTAGAAAAGAACCTAAGGACCACTGAGATCAGTCTTTTATCTTTTTGATGCTTTCCTCTTTTCTTTTGTTGAATTTCATAAATATATATATATATATATATATATATATCATGTATATTCCTTTTTGATCATTTCCCAATCATAAAATTATAATTGGAGGTAATTGACTATTTTTTTTCCTGGAAAATTATGAATTAAAGAAGTAAATTTAATTCCATTTCATTATGAATTATGAATTAAAGAAGTAAATTTAATTCCATTTCATTGGGCCTTGCACTATTTGATATTATTCTTTTTTTCTTCCTTGAGCATTTATTTTCTGTACAAAAGAAAAAGCATACGTTACTTTCGCATTTCGATCAAAAAGGAACACACTTTACACACAACATTTATTTTGTATACACTGACACAAGAAAATAGTTTTGGTTTATAATTTAAATTATTTTAATATATTTCTAAGCAGTTTATAGGCCAGTCAAAAGAAGTTTCTGCTTCCTTTTGTATACGAGTGTCTTGCAAATTTCATTAAAATAGTATTTGGATTCACAAAATAGAATATTTATCTTGGCTCGACTTATCTGGAAAAACAGTTTCCAAATCATACACTTTCATATGGGAGACAATAATACTATTAAGCTGTAACCTTTATTATTTGTGTCATGGACTATAGTACATGTAGTGGGAAGGTGCTTTAATGGTGATTCATCAACTTTGCTACCATTCTTTTTATATATTTATTTGTATATTTTTAACTTTAATTGGTAACAACATTTATTGTTGCTCATTTATGTTATTTGGCTTTTAAGCCTTCAAGATCAATCATATCTTCTGATATCTTTTATAAAAAAAGCTATCTCCTTTTTTTATATTCCAACTTCCATAACGTGAAACCAAACCAATCAAACACACATCATTATCAATTTTTTTATTTTATTTTATTTAAAGCCTATATTCAAACTTTTAAATTTACTTGAATGGTTTTAAAAGTTTCTGGGAAGATAAAGGTTCAAGCTTTAATATTTACTCTGTTTTTTTTGGGTAGAACAACTCGTGCAATGGTGCTGTGATGAAAGTGACAAATAGCTAAAATTTCTCATGCATTTATTGAGTCTCTCTTTGGACCCGATCCCATTCAACTCATCTTCACAGATGTCCCAAGCTCTCTCTTTCTCTCTCTCCTGTTTCTTCTTTTCCTGATCACAAGGTTCTTTGTCTGAATCTCATTTTGTTGAGTCATTATTAAGCGTCTGGAGAGATCCAGACGAAGTTTGAAGCCAACCAAAAGTTAAATTCATCGATCATACAATGTCTGGAGACTCTCCGCTCGCACCTAAACAGTAAAGTTTCATTCCTTTTTCCAGTTTCTTTTCTTGTCTGAATAGTGCTTCTTCTTCCTCTCTCTCTCTCTCTCTGCTTCTTCCTAATTCATCATTGATGTGTTATGCAGAGGAAGTTCTTTGTCCATATTCTCTCAGACCAAATCCGTTAATCTCTCACAGGTTCAGTTTCCTTAAATCCAATGAAAGAATTTCCATTAACTTGCTCCTCAAGCTCTCAATTCACTTAAGCTTTCTACTCATCTCCTCTTTGTTTCTTGAAACATCCTTTCTACTGATTCTGTTTTCTCTCAAAATATAGCCAAAGAATGTTACCAAAGTGATCAACGGTCTTGATTCCCCAAAGAACAGCAAGTTTCACCTTTACAGATTCGAACTCGAGCACGATGTGAGTTCACTTACCTCTTTTACAATCATATCGAGAAATCTGTAAAATATTGTTACAGCTCAAACTCAGTTCCGGTCTGAAACAGGTACAGCGATTAAGAGATCAATTGCAGAAGGAAACTGCACTACGCGCTCTATTGCTGAAGGCTTCTGATCAAAGCCATAAGATTGAGCTGTCTCACGCATCTTCTCTTCCACATAGCGTATGTTTCTCCAACTTGTCTTAAGTTCTAAGCTTGCAACGTTCAGGGATAAAAGCTTGAACCTTGTGAATGTTCCTAAAAAAACTCGCAGGTTCAAGAACTTCTCTCCAATATAGCAGCTATGGAAGCTACAGTCTCTAAGCTCGAACAAGAGATCATGTCTCTGCATTTCTTGCTGATTCAAGAGCGAAACGAGAGAAAACTCGCCGAGTACAACCTCACGCATTCTCTATCTCCACCTGTATGTTAATAATTTTCTTCTGTGTGTTTAATATTTGTCTCATGTGATTGGCTCTGATTGTAAAATTGTTGCCCAGAATGCTATAGATTTTGTTAGACTTTCCGAAAAGAACGAAACTTTACGCCGTAAAGATCGCAGAGCACAACCTAGAAGCAAACTGGCAAAGTCCTTGCAGAGTTTTGATAATGCTAATGAACTATCCAAGGAGATGATCAGATGCATGAGAAACATATTTGTGTCTCTAGGAGAGACATCTGCAGGATCCAAATCCTCACAAGAGACTACCAGTTTTTCTTCTCGTGAGAATCCTCCATCATCGTCATCAACATCGTGGTGGTCTCCTTCAGAACACTCACGGATCTCCAGGTGGGCACAAAGTCCACGGATCGATATTCAGAAGAACTCAGATGTTTTAGCAATAGAGAGCAATGTATTTGATCCTTATAGAGTCCAAGGAAAGCTGAGCTGGGCTGACATAGGGAGTTACAGATCTGCAACTGAAGTGGCTTCAATGTCTGTTGAGGAGAAGAGGCTCGAATATGCTTCAGATGAGTTATGGAGATTCAGGTATTAACACAGTTTAAGAAACTTCTGAGATTCAGTTATGGTCCTTGGAATTTGAAAAACTCTTATGTGGTGCTTCCATTACAGGAACCTCGTTGAAAGACTTGCCAGAGTAAATCCAACAGAACTAAGCCACATCGAGAAGCTCGCCTTCTGGATCAACATATACAATGCCTTGATCATGCATGTAATAGTGTCTTTGGAATTTTCCCTAATCTTCGATTTGCAGATACAAAACTTACAATTTCCTGATTGTCTGATTCAGGCATACTTAGCTTACGGCGTACCAAAAACCGACTTAAAGCTCTTCTCTTTGATGCAAAAGGTAAGATCTCCACACACAAAACTACTTAACACTTTTTGGTTTGGTTCAGACAGAGGTTAATGTAAATCTCTGATTTGGAGGTTCTATCAGGCTGCTTATACAGTTGGTGGGCATTCATACAACGCAGCAACGATCGAATACATGACTCTAAAGATGAATCCTCCTCTGCATCGACCTCAAATCGTACTAAACTCAGCTCAAACTTCTTTATTTTCTGCAACTTCTTCACTTTCTACTCTATATCTCTTACCTAAACCGGGATATTCAGGCTCTGCTTCTCTCCATTCTCAAGCTGAAAGTATCAGAAGAACAGAGCCAAGCGGGGATAAGTACACCTGAACCTCTAGTGTCTTTCGCTCTCAGCTGTGGAATGCACTCATCTCCTGCAGTAATCTTTCCACATCTATCTGCATTTCACATCAGATTTTTTGAACGCACATTGCACATTTCTAACAGAAATCGCTTGCAGGTGAGAATATACTCAGCCGAGAACGTAGGAGAAGAACTTGAAGAAGCTCAGAAAGATTATATCCAGGCGTCAGTGGGAGTGAGCCCCAGGGGGAAGTTGATTGTGCCTCAAATGCTTCACTGTTTCGCCAAGAAATTTGTTGATGACTGCAAGGTTTCTCTGTGGATTTCACGTCATTTGCCTCCTCGCCAAGCCGCATTTGTTGAGCAGTGTATTCACCGGCGACAACGGTGGGGTTTTCTGGGTTCATCTAGTAGCAAATGCGGCGTAGTTCCCTTTGATTCACGGTTCCGGTATTTGTTTCTTCCGTAACAGGGCATTGATGCCCAATGACGTGATTATAGCAAATACTTTTCCGATACTAGGGTTTAGGTCTATGGCTATTTAGGTGATTCAATCTTCTTTCTCAAAGTAATAAACAAATCAATGGATTTAGATCTGCTAAACGAAATAAGAAGATGAAATACATTCTCTCAAATTGCAAAAGTATAGTAGTATCACCGGGGTACATGTTATTCTGACAAATTACTAAATGTTATGTGTCCATAAGAACAGGAGATGAAACTAACTTGGTCCTAACTAGGCATTGATGGATGAAATGTCTACTTTCCGAGATGCTTGGACCACGTTCTTGTTTCCAGGGAACGACTTGCGGGAGACGTCGACAAGTGCTTTGAAAGTGTAAGGTTCGTGCATAGATAACTCAGAGAGGACTTTCCGGTTCAGCTGGATATTCTCCTTCATCAGTCCATGGATGAAGTTACCGTAGTTCACCTGTTTTAAGTTTTATATGTTAGGATTCCAATCAAACATGTCATTTCCATGTTCTTCACAAGAAACAGAGTATTAATCCACATATAATAGCATAGATATGAAAGAGATATACAAACATTAAATAATGGAACCAAGAGTGAACAGAAGTCATCAAAGTGAGGACAAAACAAATATGTTTCTCTACTTGCATTAGGAATAAATCATGGTTTCAGTTAGTTCGAAACCATTGACAGGAAAAGTATTTGTCATATAACCAACATGAAATGATTAACTTCTTTAAGCATCTTTAAGCTTCAAGGTAAACATTCACATCCTAAATCCCCATTGGATAACATCTCCGACAATGGGAAGCTCTAAAATTGATCAAAGATACCGCAGAAAAACCTGAAGAAAACAAGCTATCTAAAATGCCCTAATTCAACTATTCAATCTAATTCTTTCGCTTCTAATTATGTCCAACAAGTGCTATTTCTATCACTACGTAGATGCAAACACAGTGTGCCGCTGTATTAGAAAAATATCGATAATACAGCAAAAAAATGTAAAATATAATGTAATCCATCAAAATTCTGTTTGAAGATCAAACCACAACTTGTGAGCTAGACGAAGACAGCAACCAATTATGCTAGCAACCACAGACTCCGGAGAAATCAAGCACCCAATTTTCACCTAACAAAAACTAAATACCAAGGCTTCGATTATGGACCCTAAAAGGAACTCATCATAGATTGCAAATTAAACCAACCAAAATATCTCAGAAAGTTCGTTTATAAGCTAGAATGAAAAAGAATTAATGCATCTAGCAATGACGGGAAGCAATCAGGTAAATAAAACCCTAATAAAATTTTGTGGGAAGCACAAGGAAAACGTACTCCGTGCTGACGAGAACCGGCGTTGATGCGCTCGATCCAGAGACCCCTCATCTCACGTTTCTTGTTGCGCCTATCTCTGTAAGAGTACTGAAGAGCTTTCTCTACTCTCTCCCTCGCAATTCTTATGCAATTCTTCGCTCTTCCCCTGAAACCCTTCGCTAACTTGAAGATCTCCTTCTTGTTCATCTTTCTCCTCTCTTTTCTTCCTTCTCTCTCACTACCCACTTCCTTCTTCTAACGCCGCCTCTACGTTTCCAATTTTGTTTTAATTGCCGGGTCGTTTGGGTCGGGTCTGAGATAAATCCGGTAACAATTAAAACTCATTATCCGTCTGATGGGCCTTTGTTATTTAATAGCACAAACTAAACAAAGCCCATTTATCCATCCATTAACCACAATAGAAGACACGTGTTGCCACGTCATGAAGAGACATTAACACGTGTCATAAGTTCTGCTTCATTTTCCCGGGAAACAAACAAAAACAAAAACAAAACCAGAATTATATTTTAAGTGGCTTTGCTCTGTTCGTCACACAGAAAAACCCAAAGAGAAGAAAAGACTTTTTTTAACTGTACAAATGGAAAATCATCACCGAATCTCCGCCACGAAATCAGACGGAGTAGAAGCGTCGGACGGTGTGGGGCAGGGGAAGCTATACTCTCCAGACCAGGCGATCAAAATCGCTACAAAATGCGACGAAAACGTGGACCAGGGGAAGCTGTACTCTCCTGACCACGCGATCAAAATCTCAGAGAAGCCTAACCCTAACCCTGTGGAATCTTCAGAGTCAGAAGAAGGAGAGAAGCAGAGGAAGACGATGATGTTGTTGGGGCTGAAGAATCTTGCATCGGTTAAGGATAAAGTATTAGATAAACTAGCCGCTGCTTCGGTTCCATCGGAGTCGCTGGAAAACGCTAAACAGTTTTTGGAAGGTGTGATTAAGGATTTCGCTGGAGCGGCTCAGGGGTTGACAAAAGACGCTTTGCACCGGATTAAATCCCATCTCACTGTTATTCTCCCGTCTGTTTCTCCCGACGTCACCGGAAAGGTTTGGTTTTTAAACTTTTAGTACACCGGACAAAACAAATTTGGGAATTTTTTTTTTTGTCTGAATTATGTAAATGACTCTGAGCAGATAGTGGACGATGCTGAGAAGGAAGCCATTAAAGTAGAGGAAGAAGATGAGAGAAAGTCAAAAGAAATCTCCGGAGACGAAGTCGCTGGAAAGTTGCCTTATGTGTCTCCGACGTCTTCATTTTTAGGCTCTTTCGCCAAACCTTTCTCAAAGCTTTGATGAGTTTTTTGTGTCTTACGCGTACAAATTAATCTAAAGATGAATAAGAAAAAACCTGAGATTTCTGAATCATCTGAAATTTCATGTTTGCTTATAATGAGTGAAGATTTACGCTTTACATGTTTATTGCTCATTTTATAATGAGTTTTGTGTAATAGAAAACAGAGTTTCACACTTTTTGTTTTGTTATGTTCTAGGCCTTAAATTGTTTGTATTAGCACACAAATTTAGAGTTGAATATAAGAAATCAATGTTAATGGACAAGACCAAAGAGATTCTTGTATGTACAAGTTATACATGTACGTACGTATGTATATATTTATGTAATGCGTATCACAGCTTGAGATGAATACAATATAGACAAAATGGAAACAATGATTCTTCTTTTCACGTGTTCTTCTCAAGTACAGATAGAGCCGGAGTCAGATAGTTGTTCGCCTTGTCTGGCAAATGAGCCACCTGAGAGAGCCAGAGAGAGAAACACGATCAGATGATATGATGATGAAGATGTAACTTATATTGCAAGTGATTACTCTTACCAGTTCATAGAGCTCTATTCCTTGCTCAGCCACGTATTCATGGCAAACCTGCAAAAACCAAATGGAAGAAATGTGAGAGAGGTCCATGTTGTGATTTCTTCTTTATAGGTCAAAAATTGAATCTTTCTTAGTTGTGGTTCTTGAAATGGGTCAAAGATTGAGTCCTTCTCAGTTGTTTCTATAAACTGCAACTTACATCAAAGCTTTTGTTTCTCGCGGTTGAATCGTGCAGTGCCTTGACACATATATCAGCCACATCTGCGCAACTAATGCCCTGAAAATGAAAGTGAATTGCGATTTCGAGGTCACGTAAACTCAGGCAGAGTCTTTTGCGGTATGCGAGCAAGGTGACCTTAGTTTTTGTGTTGTGCTTGAAACTAACCTGAGAAATTCTGTTTCCTTGATCAAATATCAGAGCTCGTTGCCCGCCTGGCTCCTCCTGTATCATAAAAATTGTAATATATTCAGGCATAATACAGTACATACACCTTGGCTAAATCTCAAAGAAGAGTACCTTCAAGGGACCGGGACGAATAATTGTGTATCCAAGGCCTGATCTCCTCAAAGAATCTTCACCAGCCTGAAAAATTTAGCGGACAGCGAGAGAGAGAGAGATGTGAAAACATGGAACCTACTGGCACAACGCCCTGAGAATCCGTAGCCTCTAAAGATTCAAGAGTTGTTATAATGTGTATTTCATACAAAACAGACTTACCCTCTTAGCTTTGAGGACTTGCTCCCTTCTGTTGGGTTCTACTCCTGAACCAGTACACGATACCAGAATAAAATCGGTTTCTTGACCTGCCTGCAAACGAAAAGTGCAGAAAGTAGGTACATTTCCCGTTTTTTCGTGATGATCATCACTCATCAGCAAGTAGAAATTATGTTAAGAGTACTTACAGGTAAAGCTTTTATGTACTCGAATACAAGGCTAAAACATCGCAGATCTTGTTGCGCACCAGCAAGTCCATCAACAGGTCTCTGAAAGAGGTAAAAACCCAACAGATTGCTAATTCAGAGACCAAGGAATGAAAGTTTTCGGTTAATGATCAAACAGATCAAGCCTCCAAAACAACTGCAGAAGCATTGAAATGAGTAAGCTAACCTGTCTTTTAGGTTCAAAGCGTATGGTCAATGTGTGAACGAGAAATGGATCTAGCGGTGGATCTTCCGGGTTAACCGGACGAAAAGCTGAAAATGGCACCCTTACCTGCCCAAGGAACCAAAGTTTTAGCTAGAAAAATAGCGAGAAAGGGGTCAGATTAAGACCAATGATGCTTTTCATACCCGACAAAATCCTGCTTTGGTACTGATCCTAGCGAAATACTGTTTGGTCTGAGACATATCTGATGTTGGACCAGCTTCAAGGATTACAACATAGGATCTTCCGTTCCCACCAACAGAAAGAACTAAGCCTTCATACCTATTGTTATAAAAGCATAAGCACAAAAAGGAAGCCAAGGCTAATTGGGTTTCAGACGGTGTTAGAAACTTCACTAATACTACTTAGAAGTTATCCTCTTTCTCTAAGTTTCTATGATCGAACCATTTCACAGAACAAGCTGGGAGTAAGGATGGTTGATACATTTTGAAATCGCGCAATACCTGTCAAGAGTGGCACCCAGTGGAAGTGAAAGTTTCTTCGACAACTCAACATATCCTCCGCGGGTAAAAACATAACCTGCATTTGAAACCCGATTAAACCACTATACCTTAAAAATCACATCAAAAGTAAAAACTTTCGCATTGGCATATTCTCAGAAGAGATAGTGTGTACCTGAAAATTCAGCTCTCTCAGTTTCGGTGAACTCGAACTTAGCATCGATTCCACCATCATATTTACTAGCAGTTGTGTCCTGAAAGTAAGTTCCTTGACGAACTTCCCAACCCTCAAGTGACTCAGCCGACTTGAACTTAGCAATTAGAAGCTTGCTTTTACTGCTTTTACCCGCTCTTAGTTGCGCTAGTCTGTTATTGTAATCCTGCATATACTCAAACAATACAGAGGAATGACTACTCTGTGCTCAACAAAACAAGAAACCGAATCGACCACGTGGACATCTTTGTTTATACCTGGAAAGCCTTGGTGAGGTTATAAACACCCAAATGATCAACCCGGGTAAGGTCTGCAGTAATAGTAGACCGAGCAGTGGCGCAGTAGATGATCTTGTTGCAGCTTTCAACTGCGGATTTGAGCGTTGACGGTTCGCCCACATCTCCAACCACAATATCCACTGATCTTGGCAACATACTCATCACTTCCTCATCTTGTTTCCTCACCAGTGCCTAAACACAATAACCTCAATCTTTAAAAACTCTTAAAGGCATTTGCATAAAATACACCAATACTTTATATTATAATAATCTTGAAATTTGTGACCATTATAAATCAGCATTTTGGAATGTAATCGAACCTTAACGGTGTAGCCACGGAGCATCAGTTTACGGACGACGATACGGCCGATTCGGCTAGTGGCTCCTACGACTAAAACGGTGACGTTTTGAGCGCCAGGAACAGCGAACTCACACATAGGTCCTTCTCTAATGAGAAGACTATCAAGTGTCTCCTGCTCATCGGGTCGGGTCGTCCTTGACATCTGACCTAATCCAGAGAATTTCCGCCACACTTCATCAAAGATCTGCCGTGATCGCCGTCCTAATCCCACAGGATTCACATCGTCCAATTTCAGTGTCGGCGGAGACGGTGGTGATTGAGCCGAAGGCGGAGCTACGTCGAGTTTCTTCGCCGCCGTCTCTTCGCCTTCCTTTGTAGTTGTGGTTCCGGGTCGGGTTTTGGTCTTCTTTTTGTCGGAGGAGGGAGATGGAGACGGAGAAGAAGATTGAGCCCTAGGGATTACTATTTGAGACCGATCATGGAATCTGTGAGTTCTGGTGTTGATGCTGAAACTATTACCAAAATTTGAACTTAGAAACCTCGCATCAGTCGCCGCCATGTTACTGCCAACAATACTACCCACCATTGTTTTTTGAAACTCTGCTTCTGCAACATAAACAGAGCTCAAAGCCACAATTTTGAAAGAGAAAAAAAAGAAATATTTTTTTTTTTTTAACTTGATAGTTTGGATAATTATAAATGTATACACACTTGTGTGTTATATGAATCTTTGCATGCTAGACTGTCATTGAGAAGACTCTTGGTCGAAATTGGAAATGGATAACGAAAGTGAGATTTTTCTTTTAAATTTGTCGTTTGAGAAAAATAGAAGAATAAGAAATGGTTGGATCGGAGGATTTTGACATATCAGAAAGGAGAAGAAGAAGAGAGTAGAGGAATGAAGAAGACCACAGAATCTGGTTTTTGAGTTTTGGACAGTGATATGACTTATGAGCCAATTAACTTGCCACGTACACTCTTGCTTTTCCTCTTCTTTTCTTTATTTTTTTTCATTTTTTTTCGTCTTTTATTAAAAAAAAAAATTCGACAAAATTCCATAAAACTAAACCAACTATTTAAAAAAATTCCATATACTGATGTCAATTACAAGAGTTAAGAAAACTGTTTAGAGATTCTTATAAAATATTCAATTAAACCACAAACAAGATCAGAAATATACAAGCCTGTGTTATGTCTAAATTAAGATAAATTATTAAGCCTTGGAAATCACGACTCGTTATTCGTCGGATTATTGGTAGGATAAAATGCGGATCTGTATCAGCCAGTCAAGTATGTTTTTAAAATCTTTGCAAGTCATCAAGTCGAGTCAAATATTTTTCTTTCTTTGCGTTCTTGACTCGTTAGCGCATTCTGGATTGTCATCATACAATACTAAAAATACTTATCCATAAATAATCTAGTTAGAAAATATCTTGCATGAAAATATCTCGTTACGTCAAAAATACTGTTACCGAAAATCTTTCTTCTTAGCAAATTAGTTCTTCGGCGTGCGAGGCCGTCATAAGTAATAGATTTTGGTGCAGGTACTCGTTTGGGCGGGTACCCGTTTGGACGTCAGTCAAATCAGAAAATCGTATTACTCAGGCGGATCAAGACCTCAGAGCAAAATGGCGGAATCGCCTCTGAGGCCATAAATTATAATCCAACTAAATTACAAACTACTACTGAGGGTCAGTGATCTCTCTTAGGGTTGTGTGTACGTTCGCAGAGCAAACATTTATACCACAAATAGCAGTAGCAGAAACTTGATAAGAGAATTTCCAAGTTTTTCTCAATAAAATACAAGAAATATGCATATTATCCGTTGGAGCTATAATAGTAACAGTGGAATATGTAGCAAATATGCATATTATCAATTAGATCTAACAATAGCATTTGCATTAAGTTACGCAAATTTAGAATATGTAGCAGGTCGTGATAACTTTTACCTTATTAAACCAAAACCAAAACCTAATCCAATTAACGAACGATATGAAAATGTTAATACAGGTTCACCCAAAAATGTAAGAGAAGCATCCTTGGATACTCCCTTCATCTTACTTGCCTAGCAAGTTATATGTCACTACTTATATATGTATATATATTACATTCCTGCCACACCCCCAAAGGTATAAAGGCATTTTACAAAATGTATCAGCCTACAAAAAACAGGAAGAAGAAGAAGAAGAAGACAGTAAGACACAGAGTGTTTGTATATATAATCAGATATCACCAACCAGATCACGCCACTGAACTCAATCGAAGAGTCTGCAATCTGATTTCTTCGTTTTAGCGACCTGACCCAAATCATAAGTTAGCATATACGAAGAATCTTCTGCTTCACTGGCACTTGATAGAGAAACTCTTCCAGTCACTCAAGCGCTTGTTCCCCAATTAATCATCATCATTACTCCATGATTTGTGTCTGTTAAATACGAATCCATCTAAATTAAACCGCTATAGGGTTTGTTTCCTGTCTTCTTCCGTGTCTTCACTAGCTGGTGTTATTCATTTCTCCTTCGTCTTCTCCAAGTGGAGCTCAGAAACACCATCTTCTTTCATCTTCTTAACCTTCGGAAGAAGATTACATTTTCACTTCTGCTTAGATCCTAAATTAAATTAGTATATACAAATTAATCAAGCGGAGGTTCCAGCGACTTCTGCAGCTCTCTGTCTCATCATCTCCATGACGGCAGCTCTGCGCCGTGAATCCGATTGCTGTTGTAACCTTCTCAGATGTTCCTTTAGGTCCCTGAATAGAGAGATTTACAATGATCAATACAAATCATGCGGACCATTTCTTTTATAAAGCTTCGCCATATGTTATGCCCGGGTTCTAATATATCCAAAAATGTCTGTTGCGATTGCAATTGTCGGATGTGGCATGACAAAAACCATGACTCCAGGGAAAGAAAAAGATAAAACTTTCAATTTTACGTTATTACTTGTTGAAAGAGAGGGTAACTAGTGAATGATCCCACAAAGAAATCGAATGCAAAATATTAGACAGGGACAGAAGTTAAAGAGATTACCCGCATCGAGGTACATGACACTTGGATTCCTTGCAGGCCCGAGCATGGAGTTGCAAGAGATACCACATTTTCTTGCATAGAACACAACCTCCTGAGGCACGTACTTTGCAACGGAGACCATGTCGGAATAGCCCCTTCACTTTGCGGCAATTGGGATATTGGCAATGTGGAGAACGACATTGCGACGCATGCACCAGAAGATCAAGCATTTTCCTGAGCTGCGTATTTCAAATAAATAGAAAACTTTAGCTCAGAGACATTTGGGGAGCTATATGACTAACTAAGCCCATCCATTTTCTCAAATCAGAGGAAGCCCAAAGCAAGAGAAGAAGAGGCAGTTTTTTCAAGAGGATCTACCATAAACAACAACAAAAGAAAAAACCTGAATATTACAATACCTGCAAGACCCGCAATTGCCTAGCTTCTTTATTCTGAGCGTTTTGATCAGCTAGTGATGGATGATTTGTTAACTTGTGAGGATGATTAACACAACCCTCTTTATTGTAACAAGCATTGCACACATCATAATCTGGGCAAACTTCACAGCGCCAGCCTTGACCACTTTCGATATCAAGGTGACATGCGTTACATGTTGTCACAAAGGCAGGAGCAGTTGGATTATGCAGATGATAAAGCACCATCATGGAAGAATGCTTTGCCCGCCTCAGTGTATCATACTGATAATGGTTCCCTTGACAAAGACTCAGGAATGCTTGCCTTGTATCGAAAAATTCACTTTCAAGTATCTCATCTCTGTCCTTAGTATCCACAGGAATATCGCCGATCTCAACCTACAGTATCAAAACCACTATCTTGTGAGATACAATAAAATACAGAAACGCATGAGACTAAATGACAGAACCTCTTCTCAGTTCCTGACCCAAAACAAACCAATGCAACTTACAGGATACAGTTTATGTTTATCTTTGTGATTCACAGGATGTCTTTCTCTGTCTTCTCGTTTCTGTTCAGCCTCATAACACCTGAAAGGTAGAATAACGTTTTATAGGTTGCAGCACTCTATCAGGATTAAGCACACATAGCTTTACCAATAATTCTCTTCCATGAAGATAATTACCACAGCTTCCAAGTTATACAAACCAAGTCACAACAGAAAAGCGCCAAAAAGAGAGAAAAAGTTAACCAGCAGAAGAGAAAAGACAAATTCTTACCCATCACATAACTCGAAATCTTTGCATTGGCTGCAAACCCAACGATTTCCAGTAACCATCAGTGTACAGCAATGCGTGCAACAATGCTGCAAGTGAACCATGATAAAATCCTCCTTCATTGGATGAATGGTCTCACCAAGCTAAAAACATAGAGAAATAATATTAACAAGAACACAAAACTAAACAACAGAACCGAATTACTTAAGCTGATATGCAGAAAACGGAAGGAGCATGGAAAATAACGATACTTTATGCATTAGCAGTAGATCTTTGGACGCATTCCCAGAGAGATCCGACTGGCCAGATGCTTTAAGAGCCCTTTTTGTAATGGGTTTCTTGAGTGTTCCTTTCTTATTTCCCTTTCTACCATCATCTTCTTGACTCATTTGGTATATGATATCCTCTGCTGCACCTGGCCAGTAGTCACCATCGAAGTACGGGAGCCTAGCTGCTGTAACCTTAGCTCTACATTCACCAGTTTGCAAGAAAAAATGGTCATATAGATTTGTAGTTTCCGCAACAATCCCTTCCTTTGCAGCTTTTCTCAACATTGCTAAGTACCTGTGTCGACCAGGAGCAATTGGAGGATGTAAAGGATTTTTGCTAAGAAAATTTTATGAAGAAAATCACCAAAGGCAATTGGACTGACCATTCCCGTAGTTTATCGGACTTTGGCGTTTTCTGAATTTCTGGATGGCAATATAGGATATAGTCCTCACCCTTCAGTGGTGGACAAGCCCATATGTAGCAGCTCGTGAAACCACGCAATTTGCAGTATTCCAGGTAACCAATCTGAAAAAAAGCATCAATGTATATCCTTTAATCCTCCATGTAATGTAGAAGACCACACAAATATTGGTTGAAAAACTAGGACTTACAAGAATTTCGTGGTAAACAAAAGTGCGCAGAGCCTCTCCATTAGCAGATTTAATATCAGGTCTAAAGTACTTCACAGAATCCAAATACGAGAGATAAACACGGCGTTGATTAGGAAATGAACATTCAGATCCAAATTCTTGGACATACATCCCAAACAAGCATACTTCTACGCCTTCTATCTTCTGGAATAACAGAACCACCTGATACAAAAATGTGGAGCGCGAAATGTATTATTTCAAGAAAGGAATCCTGAAAATGTGGATATGAAGCAAATACAATGATGGTATGCGTCGTCGATCATTCATACCTTGGACTTGTATGGAAATTCTGTCGGAAAATTATCCTCCCGAAAAATTTCGAGAAATCGAGATTTGACTTCCAGCTTCTTGTCAACAGATGAAACAACTCTAACCACAAGGGATTCAGCAGTAGGAATCTGTCAGTGCCAGTAAAAAAAAAATAAACGATGAGTGACCAACCAGTAAGCTTCAATCTAATGTTTCCAAAGAAGTAGCACTTCAGCAAACCATAGAAGATAGGACTCGAATGCAAAATCACATGAGACTCTAAACCTTCTACATGTCCACCACCAGGTTACCTCATCATAACTTGTTCCTTGAACCCTGGCTCTCTCAGTCCTTTCCTGCTTCAGCCTTTTAAACAACCGCTCCTCTATATGGTCACTGAGAATTGTTCTTGGCAGGTCTTTCGCTCCAAGAACAGCACTCTGAGGTAAAGGCTTTCTCTCATTTTGCTCCACCTCAACTATATAGCAATTTGGGCAGGTGTAGTCAGCTTGCCCCCCATCATTCCTCCGCCCATTGAATAGAGCACATATCTGATGCTGCCAGGCCTCACATTTATCACATTGGACCCACTGCAAAAAACATGGAACACAATAGACAAATTCAGAAAAGCCTACAAAACGGGAGGCAAATGACAATACAACTCTACGAGTGGATAATCTTACCCATTCTTCAGTCTCTTCATCGTTTTTCTTTTTCTCAAGTCTTGCCTTCTGTATTGAAGTCCCTTCAGCGAGAATAGTGTCTCCTCGGGATTCATTATAACAGGGAATACAAAAGTAATGACGAGTTTCACCACCTCCAACAGTATAGTACATCGCATTTCTCTTGATACGAGCACCACAAGGAGTACAATAAATAGGTGGTGGCTCAAATGTAAGCTTCTCCACCGCACATAACTGGCAGGAATTCTCACTCATCAAATTCTCCATTGCCTGATTCTTTTCTGCTTTGGCTTTACTCTGCAGACACATGGAAGTTAAATGATGAGGTATTCATCAATGATCACATAGCTAGAGATTCATCTTTAACATATAACAACGGTAAAACCAATCCAACAAAGAGTAAATAAATATATATATATATATATATATGAATAAAACTTGCTTCTCTATAAACTTTTTAGTAAATAAATTGCAAACCTGGCCAACCCACTGACGAAGACCACGAATATGTTCTCTCACTTGTTCGGGAGTGAACAATTCAGTTAAAGAAACACCCTTTATCTTTGGTTTTCCAGATTTTGACGCACGTTCAGGAGAGTCCACCAGATCTTCTTTCTTCGGCTCAGGCTTTTTCTCCATTTTGATGTTGTCATGCTTTGGTGAGTCACCAGATAAACCATGTTTACCTGGTTCACTGACAAGCCTAGGCATGGGAACATTTTCAACAGCTTCATTTTTCATTTCTTCAATGCCGAATCCTGTTTGAACAGAAATATCAGGAATTTCCGCTTTGACTTCAACTGTCTCTGACTTCAATGGCTTATGATCCTTTCTTTCGGCATCCTGAGATAATTCTGCCTCTGTAGTAGAAACAATGGAGCGTTTACAACTTTCAGTCTCAGGGACCACAGGTTGAAAAGATTGCTCCACCTTCAATCGCTTTATTGAAGGTTGCAAATTATCTAAAGTATCAGCACAACGAGGGGCACCAGAAACCACTCCAGCATTAGCGCGTAGTGGATCGTTTGATACTTCAGATCTATTCACTGCACTGCTTTCGCTTTTTAAACGGGCCAGGGCGCGCACATTAGCTTGTTGCTGATAGGTCTTCACAGGCACACAGACTGGGCACCGAGGATCCTTGCAGTTTTTATAGTGGCCAATCAATGCCTTTGTGTGACGACAACGGGGATACAGACACTGTGGTTCAGAACAATTGTCCATGTGACTCCATAGTTTCTGAACCGTTACACAATTTCGATCTTGGCACTTCCCTCCTGGCGGTTTGCAACTCCGTGCATGACGTAGAAACAGGAGCCATCTCTGTTGATTTCGGAACTTGGGATCGTGACTTATGTTTCCATATCTACATGTGGTACCAACAGAATTTTGCAAATTATGGGATTCTGATATAGTAGAAGTATGATTTTGACCAATAACAGACCCTTCAGTCAAATTATTAGGTTGAGCTTCATCAATTCCGGTAATTCTTTGGTGGAAATCCTGCTGAATGTGCTTTTCACTTGAGATAGCATTAGACATTTGAGTATTTTCTTGAGAATGGGAAGGCCACTGACCTCGTGGGTTGGATTCTGATTTTACGCCAACAGCAAGATTGCTAAAACTGTTGATAGAATCAGTACCTATATTCTGCGGGTGCAGCATTTGCTGAATCTGTTGGCTATTTTGAGGGAGTGATGTGCATATATCACTCTGACTTTTGACTGGGAGAGGCTGAGCGTCTGCATGACAGTCTTCTCCAGAGTTCTGATATTGATTCTGGAGCTGAGAAAGCTGGAATCGTTCAGATGCTTGGGAGTGCATAGCTTGACTCTGGTTCTCCATTCCAGGTTCATGTTTCACATTTGTAATCATGTCAGAATCCACCTGAGCTTTCCCCAAGCCATCATTGCTTATTAATCTATGTTGCTGCAGGGTCTGCTGCTTCAATTTCCTTTGATTGAGAAACTGCTGCTGCTGCTGTTGAATCTGATTTGGTTGTTGCTGGAATCGATTAGGCGGTTGCTGAAATTGTTGTTGATGTGACTGCAGATAATGAGGAAAGAAGATTGAAAGTCCGTATACTCAAAGTGATAAGTGTTTAATTTGTCTGCATTGTTGCATGCAAAGTGAAGTTGACTGATTGCTCACCAGAGAAGAGCTAACTCTGGACACAGACGGGAAACTTGCTGTATTGATATTCTGAGCATTTTTCATCGTCCCAACCGATGTTATAGCTCCATGGAAGGGGTCAGGATTTGTTGTGCCCCCTGAAATATGAAACACGCTTTCAATATTCTGACTGGTAGGTACTAGTCATTCACAATCGTCAAACCACAACGACCATACATATGAAATAGGAAAATCAGGACAGAACAAAAAGAAAGAGAGAAGTTACCCTGCTGTAGTTTTTTGGACGCATTGGTGTAAGATGAACCTGAGTCTACACTTTTTTCGTTCACTCCAACACCACCTTTTACAGAGCTATTGGCCACACCAGACAGCTTTGGTTGCATGTCAGGTCTAAGGCCAGCAGCCATTTGGTTGGACAACATGTGACTATTTTGACCACCAGTATGCTGCCTTTGTTGCTGCTGCTGAGACTGAGGTACCATTGTGGGCTCAGCAGAAAATCCACCACTGTTGTTATTAGTACTAATGTTAACGAACCCAGGTGTAGGAATCATCTGGCCAGTACTTCTTTGAGAACCCATGGATGCCATGTTCCCTCCAGAACCAAGAGAAAAGTTTCTCGATGAATGCTGGTATCCATTAGACATATTACCTGCAAACAAGTTTTAAGGTGTCAGAGAAACATGAGATGAAAATCTCCAGGAAAAGTATCTATGATCACATTAAGAAAAAAACCTGCATGCACGCCACCAGCAATTAGAGGGTTTCCAGTGTTCACACCTGTGCTTGTTATGTTGGTGTTGCCAACTATTGTAGCATCAACAGAGGGTGTAACCATCAAATTAGGATTACCCGCAGTGTGTGATAATCCTGGAGTAGGTATCATCGTTCCAACCGAAGAAGAATTAGCATGTCGCTGATTGTAGTTATTTAACTGTCTGCCTTTTATTAGGCTTGTAATCCGAGTTTCAAGGGTTGACCGGTTCATGTAATCCTCCTGTAGTACATGTTGGAAAGTGTCACAAATGAAAAGAAAGAATTTAAATGCGGACATGAGTCAACAACCTGGATCTAGAGGCAACATGTCAAAAAGCATCATCCAATCTTAGTTGGAATTCCCCAGTAAACCAAATTCTAAATGCTACGTACCAATCAATTATTTTTCCTTTAGACACACAGAAATATTTTGATATACCTTTGTGATAGCCATCTTAAACAGCCCCTCTTCTAAACGCCTAGCAACATCCATATACTTTGCCTTTGATGCAGCATCAGCTGGAGATGGTTGCCGTTGCTGTAACATGTTAAATCTGGATAGAATGGAAGATCACAAAGGGTCAGTTAGAAATAGTCCCATATGCAATAACCACCAAGAAATGACCAAAAAAAAAAAAGAAATGAAGTAGATATGCCATAATGCAGCCAAAGCAGTAATATGTTTGATCATTCCCAGCCCACATTGAGACAACACAATCCATAATACAGCGGCAACTAACAGAAAAGCAGTGCAAGATGAACGAAACAAATCCACAACTCATAGACATGCTATAGTGGGAGGATACAAACAATGTAGCTGAAATTGAAGGCTTACACAAGCGTTTGCATGTACTGTCGAAGTTTCATAATATCATGATCCATGGCACCAACGATGTTTCGTGAAGGCCCTACACCAGTACCAGTACCGGTAGCAGTAGCAGCACCAGTACCAGCAGAACCAACACCAGTACCAGCAGAACCAACACCAGTAGCACCAACTAAATTCTGCATTTGAGAGTTCCCATTATTCTGCGGCATTGTCCCTTGGTTTGGAACCTGCCCAGATAGTTGTCCCGACATGTGAGCCTGAACATTCATGTTATCTCTTAAATTTCCGTCGCCTTCTCCTAATTCTTCTTGCAACTAGCACTAACAGACACTGCATAACTCTTCTGTCCCCAAGAATCCAGATGATCGAAAGTTCATCTCCTGCTCTTAATTATTCTTCAGATGATCTCTGTGTCGCAGCTCTTAACACCTAGCACCGTGAAAATGTCCTGAAAAATAATCTCTTGCTCTTTTAAAACTGAAGTGACATGATTTTATCTCAATTCAGTTGAACTAGAATCATAGACTATGATCAAAGCAACTAAGCCCAATAGCAAAAAACCAACAAAATTGTACGAATTACAAAGCAGACAACAAGAGGAGCAATAGCCCAAGTGTATCCAAAAAAATATGAATTAAATTAAAGACAGTCCCAGATTAAAAAAAAAAAAACCTAGAATTCAATCCAACCTTGCAATTGATTCACAAAGAAGCAAACTTCGGCCGAAAAGAGCAGAACCCAGCAAAAAAATTCACCCCCACAAGGTCACGAACACAAAAACGTTACTAAAGTTTACGATGATCGAATTTTCGAAACGCAGTAGAACGGAGCAATAAAATCGCTGAGCAGCCGATGTCGCACGTGTGAACTCACACAAGACAGGAGGAAAAATTACGAAGGAGAAAAAATTTAGGATCAAACAAGCAAGTAGAAAAATCCCAGAAAGAGATTCCAAAACCTAGAAGACGAGAAAACTAATTATCGACAAATTTTGAAATTGTAGAGTTTTCCCGAGTCGGAGTTCTTAGAATTGGGGGATTTTTCGGGCGCTCACTCGATTTGGGGATTTTGATTTTTTTTTTTCTTTGTCCTTTTTAGGGATTTTTCGTTTTGATTTTGTAAGTAAGTAACAAAAAAGACACATTAAATAACACTTACCTTGTGTTTCTTATGTCTGAATGCAAATCAGTAAGGAACCTGTCAAAGTTAATTGTGGAAACCAAGGGGGAAAATCGAACAGCCAAGGAGAAGTGTCGGGGATAGATGCGCTCCTGTCCGTCCGATCAGATTTCTAATAATTTGAATCTTCACCCTTGAAGTTTTGCTCTGTTTTAATTTCACAACTATTAGCTACTTTTTTTCTGTACCGATTACAAAGAGTAACAAAACCATTCAAATTCATACATATTCCAAGCCTAAGCCGGAAACAAAATCATAACCGGTTTTACCATTGGTACGCAAGATCTTACAAGATACAATAACAATGCAGAAGATGTAGTAGTATTTGTGCAAATATGATTATCATGTTTTCTTGTAACATAAGCAATGAGAACGTTTCCAAACAAGTCGGAAATAGACCTTTTTGATTAGTCAACGATAAAAACCAATGTGGACAACTGCCAATACTGGATCCAAATAAGTAACATATCAGAAGCAGAAACACTTACATATGATACTGGTTCTTGAGAAACAAAGCAAATATACAGAGTAAAAAAAACAGTAATTAGTTAGGCGATTCCCACTTTCCTAGCCACATTAACTCAATCCATGATACAGCAGCAACTCACAGAAAAAAAAAGTGAAAGAGGAACGAGTAAAAATGAATAATTGAAGGCTTACATGACGTCTCGCATGCAACGGCGAATTTGCAAAACATCATTGTCCATGGGAGAAATAGTGTAACGTAAAAGCCCTAAAGCAACACCAATTCACCAGCAGAAGCATCATGAGTAGTAACACCAACCATAAGCAAGCCTTAGTGTATTGAGATATATCTGTATCCCCAGATAAATCTAGACTTCCATCCAACCTTAAAATTGATACTGAAATGAAAGAAGCAATCTTTCACCGCAAAGATCAGAGCCCATAGAGAAAGTTTCTACCTTACGAGATCACGGAGACGAAAACGTTACCTGTGATTACGATGATCGATTCTCCGAAACCACAGAAGAACGGTGCAGTAAAGTCGGATGAACAGACGATGTAATGTCGCGCGCACGAATAAAAACTCACGCAAGCACGGAGTAAAACTAAAATGAGAAATCTCGGAAAAAGATCTTCAAACCAAGAAGTAAAAGAAGAGGAGAAAAGTGAATTTTAGAGGAAATTCCTAATCCGGTAAGTTTCTGAGCTCGATGTTCTTCGAATTAGGGCTTTTCGCTTTATCTAGAGTCTTGGACTCGGAGATATGCATGTTCATGCCCTCTAATCATTTACAACTTTACCCTTGCAGTTTTCTGTTTTCTTTTCTTTTCTTTTTTTTTACTCTTGCAGTTCTCTGTTTTTTTTTTTTACTTACTCATTTTTTCTCTTCGGATACTAAGATTTCTTTGTTTGACCGACCGACACACTGAGTAACAAACAACCGCATTGAATCATACTTCATTTCCCAAGTTCTTGGTATGGTATAACCGTATAAACCATTACGTACGGTCCAGCTCAAACCGGAACTAAACCAAAATCGGTTTTACCATCGGTAACGAACTTACAAGCAACACAGATAACAGTGCAAAAGCTCAAGTATATTTATTTGTAAACAGAAGCAAACGAAAACTTTTGTCTGAAGAATTAGGCAAAAGGCATTCTGATTATATATTCAGCGGTAGAGGCTCTCCGACCTCAGATTCTCTGCAATCTCTGTCTCCCACCGATCTCCATTCTCAAGAAGCTTCTCTTTGTCATACAGAAGTTCCTGCACACCAAAAATAATCAGAATGCCATTTATCGAATCATAATAAATATTAACATTAAGATTTTGGGCAATCTTATGAAGTGTTTATGCAGACCTCATGTGTCTCAGTTGCAAACTCAAAGTTTGGTCCTTCAACGATTGCATCAACAGGGCAAGCTTCTTGGCAGAAACCACAGTAGATGCATTTTGTCATGTCAATATCATACCTGTACAGCTCCAAATCATCATTACACTATGACATGTACAGAACCAGAGAGACAAGAAGGTATCAAAATTGAAAGCATATGGTTAATAAATGGGAACTTAAGGGGTGACCTAGTGGTTCTGCGGCTTCCATCTTCCCGCTCCTCTGCCTCTATTGTGATTGCTTGAGCTGGACATACCTGATGAGATAAAGACCAGTATCCATCAAAAATCACAATTTAGGTCATATTGTGATGTTATGGTACGAATTCTCGAGTAGCATAGACTTCAAAAACTAACAGCTTCACATAGTTTGCAGGCAATGCAGCGTTCTTCCCCAGTTGGATACCTGCGAAGAGCGTGCTCACCACGAAAGCGAGGGCTCAATGGACCCTTCTCAAAAGGGTAATTGATCTGCACACAAGATAAAACTTCAGAATTAAAATATGTTTCTTTCAACCTAATTACTAAAGTCTGGTAAGACTGCCACTCACTGTAACTTTTGGATCAAAGAAGTACTTGAGGGTCAGCGACAAACCCCTGACCATTTCAGTGAGAAATAGGGTGTTCATGCTCCGTTCAAAGACTGTGAAAGTAAGAAATATCAGGCATCGCTAACACTCGCTGACGGAAGTAACCACAAAGGAAAGCTAAGAGAATAGAAAGGTAGAAAAGTGTCTGGATCAAATAGCTTACCAGTACTCCAGTCCTTGGAGATCTCTTTAGCAAGCTGCTCAGCTTCTTCATCATCTGAATGTAAAGAGAGGCAAAGTGTAAGTAACATATATGCCTGAAAAGTCATAGCCTAATTAACCAAGAAAACCCAAACAACAGCAAGAAAATATACCTTTGTTGCTTCCATAAGATATAGTACGGGACTGTAGCCCACAGAGATGAGATCCCTGTAAAGCTTGCCCTGAAAAAGCCTATCAACGAAGACAAGGCAGATGTTAGATATCAGATCCGAGAAGAATTCCATAGCATAGCCACCAAACGAGGCTAGATAAAGTAAAAGCCAACTACCACGGCGCTCTCAGTTAAAGTACTTGTATATGCAGAGACTGGTGAGATAACAACATTTTGGCTACACATTCTACCTTAAAGGAAGAGTAAAGATCTATTGGAAAAATGAAGCCTCCACGAGAGTGAATGATGAAAATTTCCCCTCTCAGCTACACGTAGAATCAACTCTAACAACAAACTAAATCCCTAACTCTTAAAATTCGAATTCATATCGAGGAAGACACAAAAAAATTCATCCTAAGTCAGAAATTTAACAGATTCATTTCAGTTCCCATGGAGGTCTAATTTCAGTTCCGATTGAGGTCCATTTCCAGATTCTACCAACGCAAGACAAACAAAAAAAAAAGATGCAGGGTGGAACAAATATCAAAAACGTAGTAGAAATGCCGCATTTCTAGGAACACAATCGACATAAAATAAATAAATAAAATTAAGAGCCAACGAGATTCATACGAGATGTCGAGCTCGGAGAGCATTGAAGGACCTGCGAGCCAGTAACGAAGCCATCGATACAACTCTAAATATCAAATTAGGGTCTTTCTTCTTCGCTCTGCCTGGTGAGAGAGAAGAAATCCGATTAACTGAAAAGCCTAATCAAGCAAAAGAAGAGTTTAACAAGAGAAAGACCAACAAAAACATCCGAACCTCAAAACACGATACTCACAGAAGTAAATCTCCTGAACAAACCCAGAGAACGTTCGATCTCACAAGAACATTGACACGAATCCTATTGCAGGTGATTCACGGTCATCGGAATAAGACGGGCAACAAAATTCGGTTCGATCAGATGTCTCTTAATTGACAAATTTACCCTTGTTGTTAACTAATAATGTACTCATTCAGCTAATAAACCGGTTTATTTGGTATGACAGTCAATTCCATTAAGTTCTCAAGACGTGGACCAAACCAGACCATTACGGGAAAAAAAAGTTCTGTGGTCACTACCCAGACCTAAAATTCAGATCATAACCGATTACTGGAGACCGAGATTGTTCAATAAACCGGGAAAACCAAAGAATACACAAAATTTAGAGATACAAACAGTAGCTGATTGGTAAAGGAACTAACGGAGAATTTTTTTTTACAGAAAAGAAAAAGGAAAATTAGTTGATGACTGTATATAGAGAGATGTTATGGTGCTATGTAGAAACTGTTGCCACAGTTAATGTGGGTTTGCATTAGAGGATTCCATCTATCAAATACAATCCGACCGCCCCGACCAATTCTTCCTTGAAATTGAGCTCTTCCGCTTCTTGAATCCGCTGGAGGGACGATTCCCGCAGCAGCCAGTTTATCGGGGACTAGCGGTTTTGTGAACAGCATTACTGGCTCATTAGGATTCTACAGAGAAACAAACAACAGTGAACGTACTTATCTTATGATCTCAAGTGATCCTATTACAGCTAACAACAAAGAGGATCTAAGGAATTACCAGTTTGTGGAGCCATCCAAGTCTTCTCGCCTCTTGCTTTATGCTCCCGGCTTGAGCTTGAGCTCGAACGAGATTTGAGTCTTTGAAACGGGGATGAGGGGTAAAGGAAGGCCTTGTACGTGTTTGGGTGGTGGTTGGGTCATCCGAGTCCATGAATTCATCTTCGCTTGAACCAAATCTGTAAGACGAGAGTGGAAACCCAGACACAGCCAAACTATCTTCCAAGAGTTCAGTTTCGTGCTGCAAACCAGATCAAAATCCAAAAAGATGAATCAGGAAGGAGATCAAAATGCACAATTCTGCCAGGTTACAAAAGAACACTCGGTGCAAATTTTAGAGGAGTACCTTATATTTGAGTTGGATTCTCTGAAGGCTAACCTCACTCGCCATGAAATCCCTCTTTTTTTCTTCTCTCTATAAAGGTAACATGTTTCTAATCAAGTTAATACTTCATACCTATGGAGCCTGCAGGTTTCTTTTTCTCTTAAGATAAGAAAAAAAATTACATTCAAGTCACATATATAAACACCATAAAGAATACCTTGATTAGAGCTTCTAGAATGGTCTTTGCTTGGTCAAGATTGCGCCTGACCTGGTAATAACATATCCCAGAACAGAACAGAAGAACATGTTTGAGAATCCAAGAAGGATTATAAGAAGTTGAACACAGATTCAGGTCTTCCCTTACCTGTCGAAGCTTTTCAAATGACTGCGCATTGTTTTCTCTCCGCTGCATCTGAAGGGAGGTCAACTCTTGTCAGTAAGTTATGGTGCATTTTCCATACTCACAAATGTAAGATAAGGAAATTGATAAACTACAGACAGCAAGACAGCCTACCCTTCTTGTGTGTAGTCTATGAGCTTTCTCCCGTGGCCTAAACACATTGTACGGATTCGTATCATTGACTGGTGGTGGAGGCTGTTCCAAACAAAAAGGACACAAGATTAGCTAATTTCTTCAGTAAATTTCCGAATAAATTAATTTCTTCCACATGTACGACTGAGACCAGCCCAAATGATGATATACCTGTAAACGCCGCAAAATAGGCTTCTGCCATCTTTCACGCTAAGAGAATACAAAACTAAACTAGGTTAGTAAGTGTTATAGACCTACGCCCAAAGAGCCATTCACAACTTCTCATTAAAAAATTCAACTATCATCAAACTACACAACTATATCCAAAAACTCTCAATGGTTTATCTCAAACCTTATTTTTCCAATAACTGTATATAGCCTGGAAAACTCCATATTTGATGGGCAAAGATTGCAGCGCCTGTAAGAAAATGGAAATAGCACAATAAGAACAATTTAAATGTAATGCACTGCCTCTGGGTAAATACGCACCAGAAGTATACAAGATGGCACACACTCCAAAAGAAATATAGATTCAGAAGAACACACTCCTCCTAGAGGAGGCAATATAATTATTAATACAAGATCTATGCTCCTGCTACAGTTTTAGGCAGTGAGGAAACAGTCCCCAAAGAAAGATGATTCGCTACGATGAGAACTAATTGATCAACCATCATCATTATTTTTCTCATTTTAACTTCCATAATCGAATATAGATCAAAATTAGAGAACAAAAGAAAATAAGTGTATACCTCAATAGCAGCATCAAACTGCAAAAGCACTGGAACTGGCAAACCAAGAGTAGGAGTAATAACTCCTGCTCTTTCCCGCGCCTTATGATCCAATACCTCTAGTTTAAAAATAATAATCTCAAGCCTGTATCAAGTAATTTAGCAAGATTACGGGCAGAAGGTTTTGTTTTAGAACAAGAGAAAAGTTGAGCACTGTCTCAACTCGATATTAGGGGCATATCAGATATAACTAATTCTTCTTTCAGTTTCCACTTGATCATATGGTTTTTGCACTATTAGCAAAATCCAATCATTTTTAAATCCAAAATAAATTTAAGGCACCAGAAAAGAGAGAAGAATAATTTAGAGTCTAGAGCTAGATCCATCTACCACACAACAAACTCATAGACATCTGGATAATCCAATCTATCTCAATGCTTAAATATGGAAAGCACGTTATATATGGTACAAGGCAACAGAAAATAAAGATAGATGGGAATTTGTAATCCGAAAACAAACATAACAATTAACAAAATCTAAATAAGTGGTTGGATACTTTACATTTCAGGTGAGAGAATCATTGTCTCCTTATTAAACTCATAAAGCCAGTCATCATCGTCGTTGTCAAGATCATACTCCACAAATTCTCCAAGCTCAGCCCGGGCTGCAAAACAGATTTTCATTCTACATGCTAAAAGATAACAATCTCAAAAATGAATTTTAGAGATAGTGGTTACCTCCTCTTGCGCGTAAATATGAAGCAGGCTGATTAAAAGTCCTAGAGTAGTCTCTTTCATATGTATCCACAACAAGATACTGAGGTGTTGGTATTTCTGAAATCAGTTTCTTGGTAGGTACTTGAGGCTGCACCTGATAATGCGAAAACAAGAAACTTAAAATCATCACTCTAGAACTTCACATCCAAACTGATACACCGAAAAAAAGATAAACTTGAGAATTTCACCTCATTGTCAACCTCTACAGACGATATACGCAGCAACTGAGAATTTCTAGTAATGGAAGAAGGATTCTCTTCATCTTCAAAGTCTTTAAAGGACTTTAAAATTGGAAGCTTCTTGTGTATGTCCAATGGACGGGGTCGAAAAGATAGCCTACTCATTTCACTACCTTCCTCCTCTCTCTACTATACAACAATTATATATCGATATAGCTATTTGAGTACGAAGACCTCATCAAAGCATTCGTGTAATTGCTCCTATGAAACAGGAAGAAGGAAGAATCTGCAAATGGAAAGAAACAACAGAAACCGCACAGATTCAAAATCCCAGAACCCTAAACTCGTAAATGTGAACAATTTTAGTGTAACATCGGGTTAAGAAAACGAATGAGACGTAATACTTACAAGGCGAGTTTTCTAGGGTTTTTTCTCTTCTCCGAGCTAATCAAAAATTGAGCTTCAGTTCTCTTTTCCGAGCTTACCCAGAAACCGAGAAACTTTGAAATTTGTGGAAGAGAGAAGCTTTATAAATGTCCGAAAGTGAATTGCAAATCTCACTCGAGCGTCGACAATTGAAGTATTGGAGGTCGAAATTAGTGAATCTAGAATTAACAGACAAGACATACAGTTGAACCGAGGAGGGAAATTTTTTGGTAATATCAGCTCCAGTTAAATATGAGATCAATGCAACAACAAAACATAAAATTAAAAAATTAAAAAAAAATCAAATTTCAAGCATTATTACAAGATTGGATCATGGATCTAAACTAAAACGTTTCTCCAGAAATTTAATTGTAATAAACTTTCTCGTTACATAGTTTTGGATTTCTCAGAGAAAAACCATAACATCACAGTACATAGATGCACAGATTCTATTTACAGAGAAGGGTTCCAAAAATGATCATCCAACGATTTCTTTCTTGCTTCCATGTCCCTTTCTTCTTCATTAGAACCTTTAAAGTTGTTTCCTTTTTAGGCTATTCGTTCATATCTATCTTCGCTCATTTTCCATTGTAGGAAAGAACAAGCCATAAAAGCCCTTGCGGTTGATCTTGCCATTGTTGTTAATTGTGTTGTTCTTGGATCAAGTCGATGTTCGTCGCGATTGTTTCTTGGTTAACTTGAAAGGACTCCAGCTTTTTCTGCGTTTTGATGTCTCACAGAAGAGACCAGAAGCTAGAGCTTGTTGAAGCCATAACTCAAAATCTTCCTCATCCTCATCCATCATCTCCACATCAAGATCCCAAGGGAACCTGCTTGAGTTTGATCTCTGGGTTGCCTTTTCTAAACCAACCATGTTCACATGGAAACTTGGTCTATGTGTGTTTGGTCTACACGCCATTCCCTTCAATGGAAATGAAGTATACATATCATCAAGTACACATGCAGTAACAGAAAAGTCTTAAAGTAGTTATCTTAAATCTCTTACGGCAAAACAAATCTTTGGATTCTTGAGCTGTCTTAGTCTAAATAATTCTGAACAGAGAGTTATCGCTGGTTACTGGTAAAAGATGAAAACACCAACCTGACAAATAGCCCATTCTGAGACATCAAAGATTTTGCCCTCCGCGCAAACAAACGCTCGTGGTATTTCAATCTACAGCACATGATATAAAACGATTAATTCATCATTACCAATAAACAAACTAGGACAAAAAAAACTGAAAGCCTAACCTTATGTGCTTTCTCGAATACTAGAGTCCCTTTGTGTTCAACCCATCCATCACCATCTTTGGCTTGATGATATTGACCACACTCCTATAACACCAATAACCATTAAACAGATTAAATGTTCTGCGGAGGAATTTGAACTCAAAATGCTCGGCAAGGAGAAGTGTGAGTTGGCTAACCTGGCACCATCTGGCCTTTGCCTTACTCCTGCTGGTACATACCCAAATGTGTGAATTCCCACATTTCGTACAGTGTATGCGCCTTGACTCTTCTGATCGATAATCGGGACTATTCTGAAGAAATTAGAAAATCTGTTCATCAACTTTTATAAGAAAACAATAGAACAACACGGGACGCACAAAATCTCACAGATCATTTCAACTAACCTGATGAGAAGAAGCGTGCGAGGTCTGACAGACACTCCTGGTCCTAGATTCTTCTTTCTTTAACTGCTCATCGTAATCTCTCCTTTTAACAGAATCAGAAAGAACCTGCAAATTCAACCTTCCAAGTCTCGATATTCCAAATAGAAAATAAATAGAGCAAAATCTAAGCTGAAAACTACTGGTCACGGATCTATTTTTCAGAAATAACCTCGTAAGCACTTTGAAGTTTCTTGAACGAGTCACTTGCCAAAGGACTTCCCATATTCTTATCCGGATGAACCAGCATTGCCTATATAGAGTAAAACGCAGCACATAAATTAGAACAACTTAATTCATTAGCAGAGATAGCTCAGAAACCAAGAAAACAGACCTTCTTTCTATACTCTTTCTTAAGCAATGCGGCATCAATCTTTTTATACCGAGGGAATCCCAATGCTTCATAGTGATTCAAACTATGAAGTATTCTTTTCATCTCATCAGCTGAATCTGTTTCTATTTTAACTACCTTAACACTAGAAATATCCTTCATGTTACTAACAACAGTTGACGGTGATGCTGGCTTAGCGGACGACTTATCTTCATGAACCTTTTTCTCTGGTTCTTCAACAGGAACAGAAGAATACTCAAACTCTCCTGGAAACTCTTCCTCTATTACAGTTTCAGGTTTTTTTGGCTCCTCCGCTTGTGTTTTTTCACTAACACTATCAGACCATTGAAGAAGACGAATAAATATATCATTGGACAAGAATGCAAGATTCATCGAGAGAATAACTCCAGGCCATCCAAGTCTGACTTTGACACAGTACATTGCGTACATCGTCGCCATAAGAACCACCACCCGCGCGTGATTCAAGGAGAACAAATAACCTGATTCAAACAACAACACACATTAACACTATATGAAAGATTCATTAGCTTTTCTCACAGAGGGAAAGAGACAAAAGAGCAATAAGATAACTATGACATCATAATAAGACTTTCTGGAAAAGAAAAATTGACACTTGCCTCCAACTATAAATAATGTTCCGGTGATCCAAAAATTAGCGTACATCCACAAAATCAAAATTCCAAATAGTCCTACAATGAAGATCCCAGGAGTGCGACCTAAGTACAAGATAACAGCACCAGCAGCTGCCTGCGATGGTAAATCAAATATAGGTGAGACTCAACTCAATTATGCATAACTCAACACCACCTGATAAGTGAAGCACTGCAACCAAATCTCCAAGTTAAATGTAAATTTTTACGAAAATCTCAAAACCATTTGCGGGAATAACTTCTAAGATCAATATATCGCCTTTATGCGTTTTGCCTTCAACATAGTTTTCAATATTAGTTCTCCCTACAACCAAGGCCATATAAGAGATCTGCTCAGGCACTCACTCTCACAACACCCAGAAATCTACACTAGTTAAAGATATAGAACTCAGAATCAAGAATTCAAAGGGGTCTAGAGGCCTTACCATACCGAGGAGGACATAAACTAAGCAAGATATTGAAGTCAGGCTAAGGAAGCAACTCCACATTATCAGGAACAAAGCAGCTGAACCAAATTTAGCACTGGACTGGAAACCCCTCAAAATGCAGTCTTTCCAGTAAATAAACGATAAACTAAGCAACCCTAATAGCTTCCCACATCCAATGCACACTAGTGGCCAATGACGCTCTGCCAAAGCTTCTGTCCTTTCCCCAAAACATTGCGTTGCAGCACAAACCCATGAGCACAAATGTTTCTGAGACTGCAACCATATCCAACCTTGCTTAACCAATCCTATATCCTCCATAGCTAGATAAAATAATAAAACCCTAAAATCTTCCTCCAAAGCTCAGGTAAATCGATAGCAGTAAGAACAACGGTACTGAAGAGCCTGGAATCTCGAGAAATCTAGCTTCTCAGCCATTGCTTTGATCTGATAATCAGATCATTAGAAAATACAAAAGGTTCGTAGCTTATTCAACTGGTCTTCCCAAGACATTATTAGCAGAAGCAAGCAGATAAAAGACAGCAAATCCGGCTTTAAGCTTATTCGTTCAACGCATATCCCTTCTTCACATACAAGTTTCCCCAGCAAAGAAGAAACATACAAAAATAAAAGTAATATTCGGAATATTCGAGAATCTTTCTTCCCCTCTTTTCAGCAATCAATTCTCACAAAACCCTAAATTACCCAACAACAATCAAGTCTAGTAGATAGCCTCGACTCAGATCCGAGAAACTTAATCAATCGCAGTATTTTCCGGCGGAACAACGCAGACCCAGAAAACAAAATAGCTTCTTTAGAGCATCACACCTCGCACCGACAAGCATTTCACCGAGTCGGTATGTAGAGTAGAGAGAGAGAGTGAAGAAAAAGGAAGAAGCAATGAGCTTTAGTTTAAAGTAAATTGGTTCTCGTGTTTAAGATAAGCTCGGGAAACATGAAACCCCAAAAAGAGCTCATGAGAAAGAAAAAAAGAAGAAACTTTTAAAAGATTCAAAAAAGTTGTTCGAGGAGAAAGAGAGAGAGAGAAAAGAGAACACAGTGGCGTATAGAGACAGAGATTAGAGACGAAGGCAACAGTTAAATATTTAACCTTTACTTCTTACTTCTTAGCGAATTATCCTTTTGGAATTGGATTAAGTGACCATAATTATAAATTACCGGAATTGTGTGGGTCCTACGACTTAACAGAACCAGATTTCTTGAACCGTTAAACCAAACCGAGTAGGTGGGAATCACTCGGACCGGTATTGGTCAAGGCAATTGAAGCTAAATATAGAGATTTCAGACAGAGAAACAGATTCAACTTCAATCTATATGGATATATACATACAACATACATACACTCAAATCTCTGTTTGCAGCTGAAGACGACTTGAGCAACAGCGAGCCAGAGACCGCCTTTTCTGCAGTCGTTATCAGTTCAAAAATCTAACACAAAACCTCTGTTTGAAACCGAAGAAGAAGAAAAAGAAGAGAGACGCCGAAACATCAAACTCCTTTCCCATTTACATCTCAAAACAGAAAACAAACAAATTAAAAAGGGATTTATTGTTTTTCTTTCAAATGGTACTGCTGAATGTAGTACCAGCATTAGCTGATGAATCACCTGATGAGTAAGCATTTGAGTGATCTCTAGACGAGGTATTAGAAGAAGAGGAAGGGTTTGTGTAGTTGTGTCTGTTCACTTCCTCTGGCTTTGTTGCTACCGGTCCTCTCACTTTCAAATCCATGAAATCAGAAATCAAACCCGGTCTGGATATTTTCTTGTAGCCTATATCCTTCTCCCCTGTTAGCAACCTCACCACTGTGGACATACTTGGTCTTAGCTTAGGACTGTCTTGTGTGCACAAAAGACCGATTTTTAGGTACCGACAAGCTTCCTCTGCGTCAAAGATTCCATTTAAACCTGAATCAACTAGATCCACGAGCTCATTCCGCTCATAAAGTTCCCAAGCCTGTTAATAGGTAAAAAGAGGTTATCTTTCAAAAACAAGAGCTAAGACCATACAAGAGGTAAATGTAGAGGAAGATGATTATATTCCCTTAAAGCTAACAAGATACGATAGAACTAAATATAATTTAGAGATAAGATGTGATCTTATCTCTACGGTAAAACTGATCATGCGGATTAGTTTGGATAAACACCCCGTAAATGCAAGAATGACCAATTCTGATGAGTAAGCAAGACTTACTCTTTCTAGAAGATATTGATATTCCGTCGGCAACCGGGTGTTTTTGTTACTTCTTCCACTGACTATCTCCATCAGAAGGACTCCAAAGCTGTATATATCCGCTTTACGCGTCAATTGTCCCCTAACTGCATACTCTGGTGCTAAATAACCACTGCCCAAAAACAGATGTGAACACATGTTAAGACCTGCAGTTTTCAGTGGGGAGTAAGAAAAAAGGGAAAAAGAAACATATGGAACTCACATTGTACCAGCGACACGAGTGCTGACATGAGTCATGTTAGGTGGCATAAGCCTAGCGAGTCCAAAATCAGAGATCTTGGGGGATAAATATTTGTCGAGTAGAATGTTGCTTGCTTTGATATCTCTATGGATTATGTGTGGCCGTACTTCTTCATGAAGAAAGGCAAGACCTTTAGCAACCCCAACGCAAATATTGGCCCGACTACTCCAATCAAACTGTAAACCACTCCGGGTGTAGCCGCCAGCTGAAAAACTTTCATTCGGTTAGGAATAACATTACAAAGCCAGAGAAGCTGACACTTACAAAGTAAGAAACTAAGAGAATCACCTAGAAGCGTCTGATCAAGACTATTGTTCTCAAGGAAATTGTAAACAAGAATCCTGTGATTCCCCTCCACGCAGCATCCATACAACTTAACCAAATTCTCATGCTGTATTTCTGATATCACGTTGATCTCAGTCAAGAATTCTTTCACACCTTGTCTTGACTCAGCCGAGAGGACTTTAATAGCCGCGATCTTTCCATCTTTAAGACGGCCCTAGTCAACGGAAATTTTCTCCAAAAGATTTAAAAAGATGAAGCGGGAATGTGGAAAAGAAGATGAAGCAACTGAGTTATCTCATTTACCTTGTACACAGAACCAAACCCTCCTTCTCCAATTTTATTTTCAGCACTGAAATCATCTGTGGCCTGACGTATCTCTCTATATTTGTATATCTTTACGTTGTCTATCGCTGCTATTTCTGTTTGCATTTTAAACACTTAAGTTAGAGAAACCCAGCAACAGGAGTATACAGAAATAACATTCCATACTTCAAATAATGCAGAAATTAGTAATCGTCCTATTTTAAGAACCCTAGAACATGTATATGTACCTCCATCAACTTCTGTAGCTCCTCCACTCCGACATAAGAACCAGGAGCAACCCATCAATGGAAGACAGACCTGTGACCTGTTTCTGCCATTAATCAGAAGCAATTCAGAGATTTGACTTCTAACTAGTAAAGCAACCACAGATCGATTTCAGTTACTACTCAATTCCTCAAATAGAATCTCTGTCCAAAACAGAAACCCTAGTGGGGACCAAAAATTAAAAAGCTGTGAACTTGGAATTTGGGTTTGTCAAGATTCAACAAAAGCTAGAAACAGACGCAGACAACGAAAATCACCGAGAAAATAAAGAACATAAGAGAAACCCACCTCAGAAAATTCCTAAATTTGGAACAGCGCTGAAGCCAAGAGAGAGAGAATAAAGGATCCAGAAATCGCAGGTTAAAAACTTGCTACTTGGCTAGAGTTCGTATAAAAAGCATGTGTCTTTACGCGATCATAGTCTGTGTGTCTCGCCGTGTGTGAAGATCAGATTACGGATTTGTTGAAATGGAAGACTAAGACGAAGGAATACGCAAAGACGGTCTTGTAATGGTGGCGGGTAAAAGTCAATGGGCCAAGCGTAATCACACGTCAGCATTTTAATACGTTGCTCCGACGACCAAATCTAACCTTTTTTTTATATACTTTTCGTTTATTTATTTTTCCTCGTGTTTAAATGTCTCCTATCTGAATTATATGATTCCACTTTTAATTATTGACTTATTAATATTAACTTTATGCTTCAGTCATGGCCTCATGGGCATAATTCTTCCTCTTTTTTGGGAATAAATATTGCTTTTTACTTTAGGCCGATGTCTAGTTCATTATAGTTGAAACTAATTATTTGTCTTTCTGATTATAATATTCAAATGAATGTTTTCAACATGTATCGTCAAAAAAGAAAAAATCCATCATCTTTGCCAAAAAAAAAAATCCATCATGATTTACTTTCGTACTAATTTTATAATAATTAATATGTCAAATGAATAATGTAGTTACAAAAATAGTAAAATATTGGAACTACAAACACTATGATCTTATGATTTTTTTGTTGTCAGAAATATAAGTTATTATAAGATAATTATGAAAATTAGCGGTCCATGATTTATATTAGTGATGTTGTAATCATCATCTAGGTTTAAACCCGAGATATTGCATGTTCACAACAAAACAAAAAAAAATCTACTTGATTTTAAACCTTTAATCGATGATGAGTTAAGGTTTAATTAACACGTTAAATGTGAAAACGTGTTTAACAAATACTAAACGGAATCGCCATTAAATATGTGAAATTTCAATGATCCTTTTAAATAATATATAAAACTATAGCGTTAGATGATGAAATTCATAAACAATGACTGTAACAGGGTCAAAAAGTCAAAGGAAACCTTATCACATGTTCTTGTTCTACTTGTTCGTCACGAACGCGACGGACTGTGTTCACACGACGAAAAATGGGGACCGGTAAAAGAAGAGTTCTTAACTACTATTCAGATGAGTTCTCTCTTCACTGCTCAATGAAGTTTGATAAATGAAACCAATATGTATAAAACTTCAACATCAATTCCAACAGAATCACATTTCACCATTACCCAAACTTTGGGAAAGGATCAAAAGAGAGGTTTTAAGATTTACGGTCAAAGTCTTCTAGCAATAATGGCGACATTCCTAGGTGAGATGGTGGGATCAAATATGGGAAGCATAACAACTTTAATGGAGTCACCTTGTTCTTGGAGAAACATAAGTCTATCAAGCAAGATTAATGTCTCAAGCACTGGTCCTAATGCAGCTCGAATAGACCAGTAAGGCCCTATCAGTTGCTGCATTTTTTTTTTTAGTTTGACAACACCAAAGACAAGCATCCATCAATTTATGAATATCAGAGACAAAAGACAATGCGAGAGAGTTGAGGAATAGCTTACAGTGAATGCATCAGCTTCATTCCATGTCTTATTCAGGTCGAGATCTTGAGGATGTTCTAGATTCAGGCGGGAAAATGCTGACAGGCAAAACTTCTCGAAAGAAGAAAACGTGTCCGAAGTCGAGCTTGTCCGCCTCATGGGTTTCTTGTCATCGGTGTCTGCAGTGAACTATAGATATAAGCAAATTGATCTCGGGCTCACTTATTATAAAATCTAATCCATCAGCGTCCTGACCTTTCCTAGTTTTATCAACTGTTGCTGGAGTTTCGAGGGTTTTTCTTTGCTGTTGACGACGGAATGCCTTCCCTTGGCGCCCAATAGACGGACTCGTCGCCAAAACCTCTGGATAATGTTTTGAGAGAACCTTCAAAGAGTAATTAGGTTGTTACTTGTTAGAGACGATCACTATAAATTCAGATTCGATTGACAAAAAGTCTATTCAAAAACAGAACCAAACCTATATTACCAATTGGAAAGCAGCACGAAAAGAATGCAACTCGAAATTCTGCAGACCAGCATCTTCTCCTAAGCTGGTCCATCTCTCAGCACTCTGAGAAAACAAATGTAATTTCTTTGCAAAATTAGATTACAGAGAAGAAACATTATGATTCAAAACAATAATGATGCAACATCCAAAACAGATAAAATAATGGACAATACCTGACAAGCCAGATCACGCGCATTTTTGCCAAGCGAAAAGTTCAAGAATTTGAGACCAGCGCTCATCGGAAAACCAAATTTGGAACAAGAATTCTCACTACTTTTATCAGATAATAAGTTGTAACAGCATCCAATGCTCACTACTGCTTTAATTTCTTCACACTCCATAAAAGTCCTGAAGAAGTCAAGTTAGCAAACTGTTTCAGCGTTTAGGGACAATCAGATAATATTGTGTTCAGAAGACAACAGAAACCACGGATAAAACAATTACAGCAAGCATTCAAACTAACCTTAACATTGTAACAGATAGATCCCCACATGCATGAAGGCCAGCAAGAACAAGTGAACACGATCTGTTTGCATCACTTGATGATTGTGATCTCCTTGGACCTTCATTCAACGCACTTGCATTTGAATCCAAGTCATTTTTCAACAGAGGAACATCAGTCAAGGCTTTCAACATCTCTGTGGATAATACACGGCATGTAATCGTCATTGGAACATCAGGGCACTTGTTTCCTGAACTAACAGAGAAGAGGTTAAGTAGCATCAATAAGTCTAAAAGACCAGAACTGTGCACCGAAAATAAGGAAAACAATGAGCGACTCTTCAAGCTGAAAATAAACATCTGTTACTTGTAAAATGTTTAAACATAAAATTATAATCTGCAAATCCCTTACCCAGATTTACGCATCTGTGCTGCAAAATGCTTTCTGATACGTGCTGCACGTGCATCTGTTACCTTCCCGTGATGAGAAGAAGAATCAATTGCAACAACTGAGTGCTTATATTGGAAAGAAAGAACCTGCGCTAGATAACCCTGAAATAATACTTTAACAAGTGAACAACATATTTGCCAATGATGTTATTTAACACAATTAATTAAAACTATAAACCACAAAGTTACTAAAACTCAGATATAAAGCAAAACTCATCAGTCAAAAAGTTCTTTATACAACCAGAAAGAGGATTTACCAATGCAGATGAGAAAAGCAACAAAAGTAACCATGCAAATTATGACTAAGGGAGCTCCAACACTGTTAAACATGAGAAAGGAATTGAAGATACCTGACCAGAGCCGACATCAACAACAGTAGGAGCTCCAACACTGTTAACGACTGAGCTAACAACAGAGGAAAGAACTTCAACCTGCATGAACCTTAATAAGTGACTTACAGATCCATTCAAACGAAGTGGCCAATAGAAGGTACATGAAGATACATTTAACAGATACACTTACGATTAAACTAAAAAATAGGTTTACTCCAAAGAAAATTTCTATAAATGCTATGAGCTTTTGGTGATCATCACGGCTTAAATTCTCTACTTTACATGTGAAGTGGCAAAAAGACCTGAACAGTTACAAAACATAGATATTCTCTTTTCAATTTAAGTTACTTGGATTGGGGATAGTCACCAAATCATACTACTGGAGGTCCATACCCAAAGAATACATACTACTGAAAGACATGAAATTTCACCTAGGAAAGTGAAGATAATAATGTACCTCATGTTTTTTCTTTAGATTCATGCCCTGTGAAAGAACAGTGCTAAGCGGTTCCATATCCACATCTGCAAGTATCTGCCAAAAGTAGAAAATAATTAAGCTTGATGTAGTCTAGAATCTAAATTACCACCAGATACAGCAGAATCAGGTAAAGACACATTCCACCATGCAATATTCATACAATCCCAGAGGAAGTTAACATCAATTTTACAACTAAAAGAATGTAAATTTGTAGAGTAAAGAATAAAATACCGCCTGTAAATCCGCTTGCTCTCTAGGAAACGATAGAGACCTCAACGTGCAAACAAATTCCTTGAGTGAAGCAGGCCAGTGATCCTAGTAATCAATCCAATAACACAAAATTATACAGACGCATATCAATACGATTCACCTAAACTTAAAACTCTTAACCACCATTAGCACCAATAGGATCTACAATTATCTCTTTCAGGCATAGTAAAAAAATAGACCAGAACTTTTACCTGAACACCACCGGAGGGAATAAGAAGAATATTTTCTGGCTTCTCATCGCTTAAGCAACTCATCCATTCCTTGTCAACAGCTTCCCATTGTTTATCCTGAAAACAAACCCATCAATCAAACTCACAACCCAGGTGGAATATGAATTTCAGATTGTTTTCCGATAACCCGACCATACCTTAAAGAAATTGACAACGTGAGCATTGATTAGGAAAGAAAAAGGTTGAATGAAATCGATAATGGCGGTGATCCATTCTAGGGTTTCGGCTCTCGTGTTGCAAGAATACTTGCTGCTCTTCATTTTCCCGATGACCTGTGAGTAGCAACGATTCTAGTTTCCGCCGCCAAACGCCGACCAAATAGAACAGAAGAAACAACACTTACTTAGCCGTCAAAATGTTTTCTAAAAATACCTCGGAACTACAAAATTTATTCATTTTGGCCCACATTTATTTATTTTGCAACAAATACATCCATTTTGTCACGTTATTTTGTAACAAGAGACTCTAACTGGGGTGGAAGGTTTATATTCATGTCACCGCTATCAGCCTATCAGGTATCAGTATTCTTCTGTTACTACCAAACACTTTCTCTCATTCTTTTTTTTTTTTTTTGATAATATGTAAATTCCATAAAAGAAACCTAGTAATAATACATTGTTCCTTATTACATAATTCAATAGATCCCAAAAAAAATTGTAAGAAAGATCTATTGATTAAGTTGGAGATTATGAATCTATGAAGAGAAGGAGATTACTCAGTTTCGAACCAAGCTGATAAGAGTTTGGAGAACTTAGGTATGTACATGCGCGCGAGAAGGAAGTCTCGGACAGCTCTATCAATCTTCTTGAAGAGGATCTGAGGAGGGATTGAAACATTGGTGTGAAGCCTTGTATTTCTTTCCATCCAAATGATGTAGATCGTAACATGCACGAACACTCTTTTCAGCATCCTTGGGACTCTGGGAGAGGAGGAGCATAGCCATGACGTCAAAGCAGACCAGTTGTAGAACATAAACGCTGGATGTTTTAGTCTCGG
The DNA here is from genome assembly GCA_018361395.1 of Boechera stricta. Lineage (NCBI taxonomy): Eukaryota > Viridiplantae > Streptophyta > Magnoliopsida > Brassicales > Brassicaceae > Boechera > Boechera stricta. The sequence continues at coordinate 1,526,200 of CM031539.1, read as the reverse complement.
GATGATCAAACTCCACACCTGCTCACTGTACTCACAATGAAGGAATAAATGATCATTGGTCTCTGCATAAGTTTGACAAGTACAACATAGGGCAAACATATTTGAATTCCAAGTATGAAGCCTAGCTTTGACTGGCAATCTATCCAGCGTTGCAACCCACATCAAAAAAGCATATTTAGGGACATATCCTTTAAACCAGACAGCATTATTGAACCAACTCACCGGGTTTCTCTCATTCTCTTGTTAACACTCTTCTTCACCAAATGCAATTATCACAAAAATGATAACAACACACAGTCAGTTTTATAAACCATGTTCTAAACACAGAATGTAGAAGAAAACAAAGAGTATTCATGATATTTTAAACTAAACATCTGGTTACATAAATCCAATATAAAAACTGACTACTTTAACTTAAAGCAAGCTTTGCTTCCCCCTCCATGGATGATTATAGACCCAAATTTTAGTTACTTTTGTTTTCTTTTTGTTCTTCTTCCTCATCTTCACAGGTTTCATAGTCATCAACATCTACAACGACTTGAGGGAACTCTCTGAATTCGCTACACATGTCATGACCAAATATGATAACATAAAAGGTCCTATCGCAGTCATAGATGAAGTTCAAATACTTGCCATCTTCGAGATTGTTATCTTTTACGAAATTCTCCCAACCAAGTGTAAGAAACACTTTCCCTCCTCCTCTTTTCTTCATTCTAACCGTCCAAGATCTCCCACTATAGTCTAGGAGGTCCACCGTAATTGGCAATGGATCTGGAAAGTATTCGTTGAACCCCAAGGGAATCGCCTAAATCAAACACACTCACAAAAATCAACTCTTAGGAAGGAGACAAGAGCAGCAACGCAGAAACAAGAGACTCTAGTTTAAAATCGAGTCTTGATGTTTTCAGTCCCAAAGTAATGTTTGGTATCAGCAGCTAGAACAACACACATAATTTCAGTCCAAATCTTGTAAGATGTAGTAAAGTCTATAACTTTTTGAATCTACACAAAAAGGCAAATAAAAGCTTACTTCTATTTGCTAATTTGAAGCTAGAGAAAGAAAAATTTAAAGGACCTAAGTTCTTAGCTCCATAGAGATTAACTAAAACAGTTTAACCTTATAAGTGTTCCAAAACAGAAACATTACACACATCGAAAGAAGAAAGAGACAGAAATAGATTCGCACCAATGATTTAGATGACTTCTGTGAGATGAAAGCCTTCATAAATCGAACCTCACTAGTGTCAGCCATGGAAAAGAGTGAGAGACCAAATGTAGCTACGATCAAAGTCCAGAGATTTGAAGAGAAAAGAACAAAGAGAAGTGAGATTTAAAGAAAAAAGAGACACTTTTAAAACAACCCTTTTGTAATGCAGCAGAAAGAGAGATAGAGAGAGACCTTTAATGGTGGTGAGTGGTGACTATTCAATTTTCTGAAACAACCTGCCACCTTTTGACCAGTCACACTGCTTTTCTATTTTACTAGGCCACCCATAACAAAAACCAGTGAACTCTTATTACTATTGGGCCAAAAGATACAACCCAATAGCCCAATAACGAGCCTCGAGCAAGAAAACTCAAACCCTAAAGTTCTCCACTATTTAAACCCTAGAGTTCCCCACTCTTCGAAATAACGTCCGCTCTTGAAATTTCAATGTTAAATTTTTTTGTCTAGCTCGTTTCTTTTTTGTGCTAGAGAAGTTCTCTGTCGATCTATTCGATCATCGTTGCTTTTCTTAGATTCAACGTCGATTTTTTATCTTTAATTTTCTTGTAAAAAAAAAAACGAATAAGAGGAGAGAGCGATGATAATGATGATGAATGATGTTTCCATAGAACAATCCAACTCTGACCATCTTTGATGATCTTTACATCATGCACTACCATCTGAATCTCGCTTTCCCTTTACCATTTTTTAAAAACGAATTCGTCAATTTTATTTGCTAAGAAACTGATTAATTATGTTTTAAATTGGTTTTTGTAAACTTTCTTAGTTTTTTAAAAGAATATTTCTCAATTTTGTTTATAAGCCAATCATTAAAATGCAGATTTTTCACGAGCCTAAAGATATTCAATAGCAAAATTTGATCTGAATTAAAGAAAAAGAAACCCTTCCGAAATAATTATTGACTTGTTGGACAAAAATTAACCTAAAAGATGTTCAAATAATAGCAAAAATGAAAAAAAAAAATAAAAAAAAATATCCATCGGAAATAATAACTTTCGCTGATTATTGCAGATAATACCGTAAAATAATGAGAAATTTTCTTAGATGTGGGATTGAGATGACATTTTGTAAAGGATAGTTATTGACGTCAGCTAAAAGGTGAACGTAATTGGGCCTAATTGGTTAGCCCATGAAAAACTTTGTTCCTTTCAGTCAAAAGCCCAATAAGTACAAAGACTTCAACCTGCCCAATTGGTACCACAATTCCAATCTTCCACGGACCCAACGGCTGCTTTTCGGATTTACCCAATTTTTTTATTTATAGGTTTCTTAACGGCTCTTTCCTTTTTACGAACCCATAACGGCTACTCTTTCTACGACAAAGGATCAGACGTGTCATCATCCTAGCGGTCCAATTGTATCACGTGATCCATTCCCGGCAACACGAATTGAAAATTATTTTAGTCTAACCCCAATATTTTGAGAAATATCAATTTCTTCCAAATGTTCCTACATTCTCCATAAACACAACTTACTTTTTGAGAAAGAGGAAAATATAGAAAAATGCCCCATTTAATCTTATTCTATTTTAGGATGGTAAATTATCCTTAGTTATTAAAAAAATCCAAAGGCTGCTTATTAATTAAGTTGTTAAAAATTATTAGGGCTTTTTTGTACAAATGGAGTATTAAATAATACGCGAACTGGGGAAACTAGCCGTTACGATCTCTCTATCTTTCTCTCTTTTAAAAATTCAAAAGTTGGGATCTTATGTATTCATAATCTTGCAGATTCTTGATATTTTCTTTCCTTTAACGAGCGAAAATAAGATCTGAGATTTGTTTAATAATTCCGGAGGATCAGAGTGATTTCAAATCATGGCGTCTTCTCCCGCAAAGAACAAGATCTCTGTTTCTTCTTCTTCTTTGTTGTCTTCCTCTTCTCCTTCACTGCCTTCCAGATCAAAGCCTAAACTCAGAAACTCGGAGACCGGAGATCTGATGCGGCGGAGTATTCGTGGCAACCCATTTCCGGCTCCGGCAGATACGTCCCGGAGAAACTCAATTGGTAAAGAATGCAGCAATCGTGTTGAGTTTGGAGATAAGGAGAACCAGAACGAGAAGGATCTAGTCTCGAATGTGGTCAACAAAGGTCCAAAAGGTTCCAAGCACTTCATGTCACCGACAATTTCAGCCGTTTCTAAGATCAATCCATCGCCTAGGAAGCGAGTCTTATCTGATAAAAACGAAGTGTCTCGATCCTTTGACAGAACCCATCATCAGGTGAAGTCATCTGTCTCATTTTCTGATGTAATACGCATCATTGGGGAAGATAAAGATCATGATGAGATTTGCGTCGATGAAAAGAAGCAGCTTCATGAAGAGGAATCGCATGACCTTACTGTCACTGATTTCGATGAGAATCTTGAGACAAAGAGCAATGATGATGCAAGCTTCAAGATCAGCCCTCTCCCTCCTTCTGTTCCATACACATTCCCTGTGTTTGAGTCTCAAGAAGTGGATCCAATGGTGGCACCTTATGATCCAAAGAAGAATTACTTGTCACCGAGGCCTCAGTTTCTTCATTATAAGCCAAATCCAAGAATTGAGCATCATTTTGATGAGTGCAAGCAGCTAGAGGAGCTTTTCATCTCTGAAAGCTCTTCTTCTGACACTGATTTGTCTGCAGAGGAAAGCCAACAAGAGGAGGAAGTTGCTTCTCAAGAAGCTGTAGTAGCAGTAGAAGAAGAGGCAGAGGAAATTCTAGATGTGGAAGGGAAAGAGCGTTTGAAAGCAGCAGAGAGTGATGATGAAGAAGAAGAAGTGGGTGGTGAAAGCATTGAAGAAGAAGAAACTCATCAGATTTCAAAACAGTCTCGTTTCAAGATGTCCAAGTTGCTTAGTTGGATTTCGGTTCTTGGTGTGACGTATCTGTTGTTGGTTTCTACGGTGACAATTACTCAACCAGACATCATTAAAGATTCACCTTTCTATCAATTTCAGATTTCAACAGAAATCACAAAGTCTGCACGAGAGAGCTTTGAGCAAGTGAGTGTAAAGCTGGTTATGTGGGCAGAATCATCACTTGTGTACATGGATAAGCTGATCTCAAGTCTAGGAGAAGAAGAGAGATATGGTACTTTTCAGTTTCATAATTTGACTGATCTTTTGGAAGACAAAATATTGTCTGATACTGTTTTCCAGCCAACTAGTGGTGAAATCAGTGTTGCTGGGTTGTTAGTGGATAGCCAAGACTGGAGCTTAGAAATGGATACAGAAGAAGAGAATGTTGGTCATCACGAACCGGAAGAACCAAAGAACGGTGGTGAAATCAGTCTTGAAGCTGTCTACGAAGAGGATGGTAATGAAGTCGAGCGAGAGAGTGAAGGAGGAGAGGTAAACTCAGAAATGGTTTATGAATTTGATGAGCAGGCTGAGATCAAGATAGCTACAGATACAGAGGTGAATGGAGGTGAAAGATATTCAGAATCTCTTTCTGAAGAAGGAAATGGTGGCCAGGAAACTGATGTAGGTCATAAAGAAAATGACCAGAAGAACATTGAGGAAGGTCATAAATCTGAAACTGGATTTTCCCAAAATTATGAGAAGAACATGGAAGAATCTGAATCAAACGCACACCAGCTTGATGATGTGGAGTCTGCTACAATCAGTGGTCATCAGCAAAAAGAAACAGAAGTAGCCAATGCTGAAACTGTATCAGAAGTAACAGGTGTTGGGAAAATTACTGGAAACAGCCTCGGTGTTTCAGAAGAAGCAACAGATGTAGAACATGATGGTAATGAAGTAGAAGAAGAGAGTGGGTTTGGTGAGGTCGTTAATGATGCAGGTTCGGAGGGAATTTTGTTGAGTAATCAGAAGAAAGTGGTAGTCGTGTTTACGACTTTGATGGTTCTACTTGCAGCAGCAGCAGCAGCTGGTTTCTTATTAGCCAAGAAGAAGACAAAACCAGTGAAGATGCAACGTGAAGATTGTGAACCAACAACAATCTCTGCAACTAAAGTTGAGCATGTGCCAGTAGAGAATCTGATCAAAGAAAGGCTTTCTTCACTGAATTTCAAGGAAGAAGAAGAAGTTGGTGATGAGAGAGAAAGAGACGTATCATCATTCCCTTCTGAGATGAGCTTCAGTTTCAGTAAGAACAAATCATTACACAGCTGCAGCAACAACAGAGATGATCTTAAAGAATATCAAAGCGGAGGGGGCGGCAAGAAGAGTAATGATAGCGGCGAATCCATGGCTTCCTCCGCATCAGAATACTCCATAGGCTCTGTTTCATATGGAAGTTTCACAACATACGAGAAGATACAAAAGAGAAGTGGTCACAAAGAGAAAGAAATGATAACACCTGTGAGGCGTTCAAGCAGGATCAGGAACCATCAACATTCTGGACAATGAGTTAGAATTAGCTATGACTTATGAACTACTGATTTGTAGGAAGCTTTTCCATCTCACTGAAGCTTAAGTTGTATGTTGCTTTCTTGGTAATCTTTGCTTTTAGGTTTGATTCTCTCCTTTAAAGTTTCTGGGTTTATGATTTGTCTGAGACATTGTACCCCAATACATAGATGAGCCTTTTCGCCTAGTTATAATAATATTGTTCATCTTTTCTAAATTCTCTTCTTCGTATATTGCAAAACAATGGACAATTTATTACCCAATCCCAATACGTGACGACAAGTAGCAAAACATTTATTACCCAATACGTGTATAGGAAACCCATTAAAAGACAAAAGATAAAATACTCAAAACACAAGTAAAAAAGATTTAGGTTCCGAGTAAAAAAATCGAAACCGTTGTGAGATAACATGCACACAAAGTAGCAACTGTCATCTTCATTGCCTATCTTATAGGTAAAACAAGCTTTAGAATTTTCATTGCCTATCTTATAGGTAAAACAAGCTTTAGATCTTCCCTGTACACTCCAACTCCAACTTCTCCTGCTTCGTTAACATCATCCATGTCGTCAAACAAAAAAAAGAGAATCAAAGAACCCTAAAAAAAGAACCACTAGTGGAAGAAAAAGTAGGATACTATTTCTCAGTTGCTAACTTCTTCTGCTCCATGTTGTACTTATAGTTTTTATCGACTATCATCAAGCTATGACTGATTCGGTTTTCTGGCTACCAAGCTTCAAGAATTCCACAAGTATTCTCTTTTGCTCATCACTAATGTGCGGGAAACTTGCACGTAGAAGCTCGATAGGCATTTCCCTGACAATTGCTTGTGCAGCAGCTTCAGACATCTCTGTGGCAAAGTGTGGTGACAATTGCGAATTCAGGTTCTGCATTATACTGTCGTATTTGCTTATGCAGTGTTTCATCAGTAAGTTAAAGAACTCATCAAAGGAAGCACGCCACAGATTCATGCCTGCATTGTTGTAATTATTAGCACGGAGAAGCTCGGTAGCTCTATCAAGTGCAGATTTAAGTGTAATGGTAGCTTCGTCTCCAACAGGACTACCCAAAGGACGAAGTGGTGGCTGCTCAGAAGAACAAGAAACTGCTGCTAGACACGCGCTTACGGGTCCAAGATCCATGGTGTGAATGCATAAAGCGACAACTTTTGCAAGTTTGATTGTTGTTTTTGTGGTTTCGGCATCTGATGATCGCACTCCAAACAAAGACCTTAAGTGTCTAAAAATGGCCATGCAAACAATTCGCATTAGATCGCTGCCCGGGAAAAGAAGCTGGAGGTACCTTGTAAGTAGCTTCCGACCCTTTTGAAGGGAGGTAATCCTTAAAAAGACAAGATCCTGAGATGCAAGCCCACTGTTTTGCCCGTTCTTACCAAGTGGGTCAACAAGCTGCAGTGACACTGCAAACCCATCCAACAGAGCTTGCCGCTTTTGCCTCAACTGGTTTCCACCATCTTGGAGTTGATTGAACTCTAAGAACCGGTCAATATCATCTACCTCGAGGAAGAGGTAGAGACCTTCCTCAATAATCACCCTAGCTGCAAGCATTGGTTCTTGTTCAAGGGGCTTGTCTTTATCTTTCTGCTCCAGATTACCAGATTTAGTTGAATTTGGAGGATCCATTTCAAGCAGAGGCCGAGGCCTGCGGATCGAAGAGAAAGGAACTCTACCTAGAGCCTCAACCTGAAGAAATGCATGGGGCTCGTTGTTAGTATGTGCGCGAGATGGAAGGTCTCTCAAATGATTTGGACAGAAATGATGCTTCAGTTTGGCACCGGCAGATTTCTTAGCAAGACGGGCCTGGTGGTAATAATCATCTACATAAGGATCATTGCTATGTGTAGCAACAAGCTGCATTCTTAAGATGTTCTCTATTTCATCAGCTGTCATATATTTCGACCGGAAAGGAGGCCATGCGTTATTTCTCCTCTGAAGCCCACCATCAAAACCCTGTTGAGGAAAGCGCATGTTTTGTCTGTTCCCCTGACCCGATCCTGGTCTTGCTTCCCTCTGATCACCAAACCCAAACATTGCATCATAACTGCCCGAGGACGCTGATCGAGAAAGGTGGGAATTAAATGGTTGAGGCTGCATTGGATGTAGTAACCTACTCTGAGGAACCTGCATCTGAGGTATCCTCTGCTGTTGCGGCATCAAACCGTTTTGATGAGGTAACTGCTGTTGTGGCAACATGTTGTTCATGATCCCAGAACTATCCCCAGGAAACATATTATGGCGATTCATCCATTGAGCTGGGGGGCGATTGTTCACAGGAAGAGAAGGTCGCAGTTGAGGCATGTTTCCAGTGAGTTGTGGTGACCCATGATGCATGCCAACCAACTGAGGATGAGAACTTGGAAATGGAGAGAGATTTGCCGATCCCATATGAGGGCCACCAGAATGATATTGTGTATTTGGTTGTCCTAAAAGCTGATCTGGCACAAGAATCGGTTCGCTGGAAAATTGTTGTTGATGCTGGTACGGGCGCTGTTGATGCTGTGGTTCAGGATATGATGTTGCTCTGTGCAGGTTTCTTTGCTCAACAAGATTTGGAGTAGGAAAAGGCTGTGATGGCCACCTTTTGTCATCTTGGATGGCCTCAGAGTCTAATTTTTGCTGGCTATACCAATTTGGCAACTCCTCCCCATGGTTCCACCCATCACCAACATAATCTGGGAAAAAAGATGAATGATAAAAGGGTGAATTACCGATTCAGTGAATTGTAAATAAACGAGCGTAAATGATGCCCAAACAACCCTAAAAATAAGTCAGGAGAATGGGCTAAGAACTCATCGCACCATATATCTTAAGGTAATACACAACTAAAAAGATCATACACATACAATAATCTGGTAAAATAGAAATCTTCTAAATTCACCATAGAGAAACTCAAGAGAAACCCTGACACAAGGTCTACAGACAGTATGCGATAAGCAAAATTTCCATTCTAGTGTAAAGAGTTTTGAGATAGAAATCAGTGCACATAAGAACTCACTCTGTCTTGATCCATTACCAGCTATGGGTACCGTGCCCCTACATCCTTCAGGATCCCTATTCAACTGTAACATGAAAATTAAAATCTTAAGCTTATAAGCTTCAATGAAACCTTCTCCAGTTAAAAGCATAAATTAACCGGTCCTGGATCGAGCACAAGGAAAGAAAAATCCACGACATGAGAGTAAGACCATTCACTGGTCATATGTTAGCTGACCTTTGAAAATGTACTAGCAAGATCATCAGCGTCAGACAGAGTTCTAGAAACTTCAGCCTGCATATATTGGGGAGAATCTAATGACAAACCAGGAGATGAATCCAAGATATAAAAAACACCACAAACTTGCCCTGAGCTCTCAACAAGGAGACATGGAAGAGATATAGATCATGTTGGAACAAACCTCTTCCTTATCGAAGACAAAATCTTCTTCTATTCCAGCCACGGGTAATTCCTCTTCTTCGTCTTCCAATCCACCCAGCTCAACCTCCTCAACAACATCGTTACCAAAAAAGGCATACTGAGATGCATCAAAGACACCTGCAACAAGGAAACCATCGATCACCCAATCAAAAATTGGGGTCAAAAATATAAAAAAATAAACAGAACCACGTTTAACTCTAAAAAGGTACTAAGACTGTCAGAGAAAGTTTTCAATCGATCATGCGATGAATATGGGAGGGATAGATAAATCTAATTTCCTAATTGCATTCTTTATACACAAGGGCATGCTGAATTGGACCAACATATCATCTTATTTTCCAAATTCATGAGGAGCAATATTAGAATCTACTTGTAAACCATTGAAGAGCAAGACCAAACTTAACTCGAAAGAGCATAGTAAACTTGAGAAAACAGAAACAAACCTGTAGAATTATCTCCAATCTGCTTAAGATCCATGGATTGGGAAGCTTGTTTGATACTACTCCCACATCCAACAAAAATAGTCCCCAAAGGACCTCAATTAGTCTTTTAACCCCTACTTAGCTTTCTTTAACAAGTCGTAATCGATAGAAAATCAGAAATAGCCAGATGAGATTTAAAAAAAAAAAAAAGAGTTGCCCGGAGCCCCAGACGAATTCAAAATTACGATATCCTAAATCCGTAAATGTAGTAGAACTGGAAAAATCGGTTGACGATCGAATTTTTAAGATTCCTCGAGTATAATTAGGCTCCAGGGACGAAGAAGAGAAGAAGAAGAAGAAGAAGAAGAAGAAGAAGAAGAAGAAGAGCCCTAGATGAGATGAGATGAGATGAGAAGAGAAGATAGCGAGATTGGAGAAATTTTTTGTGATTGAGGAGGCAATGATAAATTGAATAATTCTGACAAAATTAAAAATAAAAGAAGAAAAAAATATATGAGAAATAAAAAAAAAATCTTGAGGATGTGGTGTGGGGTTGGGCGGTTGCCAGCTTTAAGTTGAAAAGGAGGAACTTGAAAACGATTTATATCATCTTCCTTTTTATTAATGTTTTATACTATTAAAATTCTTAATTTAAATTACATTAACCGACCATAATCTTTTAATAAGAACTATGATGAAGTGGTATCTAATTAATTTTTAATATATATAAGCCATTTAGATTGTGGTGTGTACTGTGTACGACCGTAGACAAATAGATTAGCATCAATTGTAAATCGATTAGAAGATTTTGATATAAGTGGTTGAGTTTCATCATGAGTTACTAGTTTTTTTATATTTTGAATCTATAAAAAAAAAACTCAACTAAAGCGTGAGTTTTTCATTTGTAAAAGCCATAAAAAAATGTTCATGGCCTTATAAAGGCCGCCTTACAAGCTAATTTTGTTAATCATGGAAGTAATTTTTATGGGTTTTTTTTAACTTGGAATTTATATGGTTTTAAACTTTTAATACTTTTTAAAAAATGCTCAAAAACATCTAAAATCCCTTAATACACCATCCGGCAAATAAAAACCTGCCACGTATCATCTCGCGGATTATTTTGTTAGTTGTAAATCAACAGTCCGCGAAGAAAAGGACCACATAAAAGTAAAATTCACAGTTTCTCCTCAAATCTTTTTTATCCGCTAGGGTTTTCAAGCAAGGTTTCGCTTGTTCGTCGCGATTTTCTCGATATCGCCCATGGCGAAACCAAGTCGTGGCCGTCTTTCCCCTTCCTTGTCTGGCTCTTCATCTCGGTCCAGTTCCAGTTCTCGTTCCCGCTCCGGTTCCAGTCCCTCCAGGTCTCTTTCGCGCTCCCGGTCCCGTTCTAGATCGCTCTCTTCATCTTCATCTCCTTCGCGGAGCGTCAGTTCTGGGAGTCGCAGTCCTCCACGTCGTGGGAAAAGGTTAGGGTTTCTTCCAAACTTTTCCAATTCATCTCGTTTCTGCGCGTAATTTCGAATTTGATTTGTGTAATTTGGCTTTCATTCTTCTTGGTTCGTCGTGGGAAGAAGTTTGAAAGAATGGTGACTGTTGCATTTAACATATTTTTCTGGGTTATATCTAATCGTGACCTTGATGTTCTGATAAATCTTTCTGCAGTCCTGCTGGACCTGCTAGGCGAGGACGCTCTCCTCCTCCACTATCTAAAGGAGCCTCTTCACCTTCTAAGTACTCTCGAAACTCCTGTCTCGTACACATATTAATGCTTTCGTCAGATGCTCTATTTTGCTTACTTTACAATCTAATTATTGTTTCAGGAAAGCTGCACCTATTCAAGAATCTCTTGTTCTCTATATTGGTTCTCTTAGTAGGAATGTGAATGAAGGCCATCTGAAAGAAATATTTGGTATGTTGATTGGTCGTTTGTGTTTCTTCTGCTTGTTCTGATTTTATTACATAATAACTGAGTACACCAGTGCTTTAGGCCTCTACTGTGATCAGTAGTATATAGGTCATTACCCATTATTGGCATTATGATTATTTTATTTGGGATGACTAGTTTGCTTGGGGAAAATGTTAAGTCTTAACAAGTTGAGTCTTGTGTTAGTAATGGCTTGTTTTTCGAATTTTTAGGCAACTTTGGTGAAGTTACACACGTGGAACTTGCGATAGATCGAGCTGTAAGTTGCTATTTCGTTACTCTCTTTTGTTTACTGGCATCACTTGTTAAGAAAGTTGCTCATAATTCCTTTGCATTTTAATAGGTTAATCTTCCAAGAGGACATGCTTATGTTGAGTTCAAGGCAAGAGCTGATGCTGAGAAAGCGCAGCTGTTCATGGATGGTGTATGTCTCTTTCCAAATATGAAATGCAATGTCTATACTTAACATATTTGCTGAGAAGATTTATGCCTACTTTTTTTTTGTTTACTTAACGCAGGGCCAAATTGATGGAAATGTTGTTAAAGCAACTTTCACACTACCACCTCGTCAGAAAGTATCTCCACCCCCTAAACCTGTCTCAAGTGCACCAAAGAGAGATGCATCAAAATCTGATAATGCCGGTGCTGAAATTGAGAAAGATGGGCCCAGGCGCCAAAGAGAGAGTAAGTCTGTTTTATATTTTCGTTATTTGTTATTGTTGTAGTCAATGATTTGTATTGTGTCAATGATTATCATCAATATGTGCTTAGCATCTCCGCAACGGAAAACAGTACTTTCTCCAAGAAGGAGATCACCTCTACCTAGGAGAGGTGCATCACCTAGGCGAGTGCCTGATTCTCCCCCTCGACGAAGGCCTGGATCTCCTATCCGCCGTCGTGGTGATACACCACCTAGGCGCAGGCCAGCATCGCCATCTAGAGGCCGTTCTCCATCTTCTCCCCCTCCAAGACGATATAGATCTCCTCCAAGGTTAGCTGTGGCACCATATGATTTGTGTGATGTTTTAAGAATTGAGAGCTCACCTTTTATGTCAACAGGGGCTCCCCTAGAAGAATCCGCGGCAGTCCTGTTCGAAGACGGTCTCCTCCTCCTCTAAGGCGAAGGTAAGTTGTGGTACCCGAATTACAGCCGTAGTAATTGGATGATAGGAATTACAGCCGTAGTAATTGGATGATAGGAATTACAGCCGTAGTAATTGGATGATAGGAATTACAGCTCTATAAACTATAGTACTCAGTAAATTAGATCTGGAAAAATGTGTCAGTTATATATATATATTTTGTATTGGGCGTGTTTCAGGTCACCTCCAAGGAGAGTACGCAGTCCTCTCAGAAGATCTCCAATCCGCAGGCGTAGCCGATCCCCAATTCGTAGACCTGGTCGCTCTCGTTCAAGGTCCATCTCACCCCGCAGGTGTGTTTTTAACTCATTTAAAATTTTACTAGGGTTATCTTCGGTGTCTCCTGGATTTTATTTTGTTGGAGAGGAATAGCTAAGATAGTAAATATAATGATATAAGGTTTATAACATGTTTTTAAACCTTGCATGATTGATGAGTATACCCCAATATCCTACTTTGTCCTATCCTTATTGGTGTAATTATGTCTTTTATTGTAAGCAGGGGACGAGGTCCAGCTGGGAGACGTGGGAGGTCATCTTCTTACTCCAGTTCACCAAGTCCCAGAAGGGTAAGGGCTTGTTGCAGATCCCTTTTTAGCTATAAAAATGTTGATGCCTTGTTGAGTTATGTGTTTTGATTCTCTATTCTGTGTGCATTATGAAAACTTACAGATTCCCAGGAAGATTTCAAGGAGCCGCAGTCCTAGAAGGTAAACATTTTCTTTATCTTAACACTAGTCCTCTTCTTAAACTGGAAACACCTTAGTCTGTAGCATGCATTACTATTAAAGCTCCACTGTTAAGTTATGTATAGTAAGGTTAGGTTACTCCAGTTCCTGATAAAAAAAGACATACCATAAACATTTGAAACCTACACTATTTTTAACCCTTGAGTTCTTACATAGATAGCTCCACGCAATTGATACTGAAGCTTAATATATGGTCACACCAGTAATATCAATGGCAGCATGTGCGGCAAATATCACTTTTGCTTATCTTGGATCTTATAGTTAATGAGATTGTGATCACACAAAGATAGATAGAATTGGTTCAAATATTCCGTGAATGATTTTGCTCTGAAGTCTAAGTCTAATCATGAAAGAAAATATGTTGTTGTTGGGTATGTTTAGGCCACTGAGAGGAAAAAGAAGCAGCAGTAACAGCAGCAGCAGCAGTTCACCGCCACCACCACCACCACCTCGCAAAACTTAAGGTAATAAAAATATTATGAAAAAAAAACTTGAGTCTACTTGTAACTCTCTTCGACAACTTTGTCTTTATCATCCGTCTCGGCCTCTTTTCTTGTAGCAGATAAAATGTTTACCAGAGACCAAATGAGAGTTGTGGCTTTTGTAGTGTTGGATTTTTAATCTTCTTTTGTGGATCTCCTATTAGATCATGCAATGATATTGACTTGTTCTTTTATATGGATTTAATTAATAGATTCAGTCTTCTCGAAGAATGGTTCCTTCACTCATATATGTAAACTTAAATAAATTAAAATTATGGAATGTAAGATATATGTCAATAGAAATATCAAATACACAACTAATTATTTGTCTTTTACATTTAAGAGAAATTAAAATAGTATAAAGGTTTAGCTGGGCCTAGGCATTCGGGTTCGGTTCGGGTTTTTTGGGTTTCGGGTTTTTCGGTTCTTGAGCTAAAGTCCCATTCGGGTATTTTTCAAATTTTGGTTCGGGTTCGGGTTAATATTTTTGGATTTGGGTGGTTGGGTATTTAAATGAAGAACCGATAAATACCCGGATATTTTCACTTTGGTTCTAGTACTGTATATCCAAAAAGTACTAAAAATCCAAAAACATCAACAAAGAAGCATCATTATCATTAAGCATCATCATCGTTATCATTAAATAGATAGGATTTGATTTGATCTGCTAGAATTATAGATCGAGAAACTTGAGTTAGAAAATGAGAAATGACCTACACAATCAATCAAAAAAAAAAAACCTAAATTCTTGAAAATTAGAACACATATCTTCTCTGTTGAACAATAACGGGAAGAAGATGTTACAATCGATTACAAAAAAAAAAGATAAAAGAAAAGAAGATAAAAGAAAAGAAGATAAAAGACTTAGACATACCGGGGATTGAATTCTTGATGTTTCTGAAGCCATATTGAAAGAAAAAAAACAATATAATAATTGAAGAAATAGAAAAAAAGGGAAAACTGGGAAAGGAAAGTTGAACCGGTATATTTAGGTTACAAAGGGAAAAACATATTAGTATTAGTACAGGTAGTTCGGGTATAATTAGTACTAGTTCGGATATCGGGTATATCCGAACCCGAACCCAAAGTATTTCATGACAAAATTCGTTCGGGTATTTTTCAATAATGAGTTTGGGTTCGGTTCGGGAGTTACGGGTCGGGTTCGGTTCAGGTTTTCGGGTTCGGATATTTTTTCCAAGCCTGCTACACACTAACAAATACGGATCATCTTCTCCTATCTTCAACTTCCACATTTACCTCTTAAACACAGCAACGACAACAAAAAGATCATAAATTCACACGGGGGAAAACGATTTTCAAATTTACTACTGTATAAAATACAAAGACAATAATCCTAACTTTAGATACATAAAATATTGTATTTATGGAGCATACTCTGCAAGAAGATCTTCATGGAGTACTGAGCATACTATATAAAGAGTACTGAGCATATAATTAACAGAAAGATCACACGGTTTATATATGTAACTTATATATATATGATATGAATCAATTACATCTTTTTAATATTTTCTGCATCTACTCGAGAGAGGATGTGAGAGAGATTAATACATATATATATATATGGTACTTAGATATCCAAGTCTTCATCTTTGGAATGAAGTGAATGAAATTTTGAGGCATATATACACAGGGCACAGGAGTTGATCCCGATAATTATTTTTTTTCTAATTTGTATTATAGCATCTTAAATCTAGTGAATAGTGATATTGCCCCTCAGTAGTTTTATTATTTTTGACCCCACTACTCAGATTGTACCACACATTTACTAGTTTTAAGTTTTAACCAATGGGCAGACACCACTCATTTAATTAGTTTTATTAGTTTTATTAGTTTATCCACTCATTTTTTAGTTTTAACCAATGGGTTCAATCAACATAAACTTGTATAAATCGAATTAAACCACTTTAATCAACATAGGTTTAATTTGCTTATATCTAATTTCATATAAAAATACCGACTAAAATCTACAGTATCATATAAATCCACAATAACAAACAAATAACCACTTTAGTTTTACACGGAGAGAGACTAATACAATAATGCATCTTGTGGTTAGTTTAATAACTTTCTGCTACCGGTGAGGTGACTTCACAATCTCAAACATGTTTCAAATGCATCTTTGGCATTAATTAACGATGGCCCTCCTTCTTAACCTGCAAAAACAAATGAGAGTAAATAATACAAAACAATAATGCATCTTGCTTCAGAAATTGGGTCCAACTGAGCCGAAGCTCATGTGTTATCTGACTTATGGCTCATGGACTGCATTTCCTGAGACATCATTGGGATTGACAAGGTTGTGGTTCAGAGAAACTTGGGTGTTCCAAGTAAAGCTGCAAGCAGAGTGGCTCGCTGTTCAAAGACTTGACCGGCGTTATAACTGGTGGCTTCTGCCACTGCTTTGTATCTGTTGGAATCCATAGCTCTCCTTCTTTGCTTGAACCCACTTCAGGAAGTGACCTCAGATAAGCCGTTACCTCCCATCTACAATCTGTTTTTGAGTGGGAAACATTGCTATAAGAACAGAGAATGTGGCGAATAGGAAGTAATAAGGGTGGAGCAAGAGATGTGTATATATATACTTTGAGGAAGAGGCTTGACAAGGGATTTTGAGACGGAAAGCTTGATTAAGAAGGACCTAAGCGCAAACTCCAATTGACCCTCTTCTACTAAAGCAGCGCAAGACGGGTTAATCGTGAGCTTGAAGATGAACCTCTCTACAGGAACATTATCCTCACTGAAAAAAATGACTGCTACTCTCTCAACAAGACCCTGTTTCAGTGAGCAACAACAAACATTGTTCATGCGATATTCTATTATGATATAACTGGAATTGATACAAAGGCAAATCTTCGATGTGGGTTTTCTTGAATTGTCGAAAAAATGATCGTTTGATATTGATTGCTGCATCAAGATTATAAAGTGCAAATCTTTTACGTGGGGTTTTATTGAATTGGTGAGGTTTGAGTAGTGCAACAAAAATGCAGCATTCCCACATATACATGGTACACTTAAGCAGGGAAAAAGAGAGGGTTGAATCAAATCAACTAAACCTTTTCAATAAAAGGAAGTAGCCCAGAAGCAGCAGAGTGAATATAGTCGCGTAGCTCAGGATGCCTTGCTCTTTGCACCACCACATTCATATATCTCCGCCTTTCAAATGCCGCTTGACAAACACAAAAATCCCAAAACCACAATATGATCAATCACTTGGGATGTAAATCAAGAACCAATCTAAACAATTGTGTCCGTCGCTCTTTACTCACCAGATGGGTAAAAACCTTTGAGGAATACAATCATTGTGATGGCTACTTCCAAAAATTCCACCAGAGTACGAGCAACTTCTCCTGAATGACCCAAAATCACAAAATTTCGAAATTTTTGAGAAGCCAGACCTACTATATCATTATTGTTCATGAAACTGAGATTAGAATTGAAAATCAGAAAGTTACCTAACTGATTATCATCCTTCAGATTCATCAGCGTCTCACAATCTCAGAGACCTCCTATGTGATTAAAGAACGAATCCTAACTTCGCCGTCGATGGCGGCCTCGCCGTGAATCTGAAGTCCTTCTTCTTTCGCCGTCAAGATAATCACGCATGTGACAGACACGTGACTCTTTAGTTCCTTCCGAGAATTATAAGACATGGGCTTGTAACTCATGGGCCAACTTAATCCCTTATCAGGCCCAAATGTGCGTTTTCTATCAGGCCCAATTTTGCGTTTTCATTAGTGTATCTCTTTCTCCTCCGCCTCATCGGAAATTTTTTCCCGGAGAATATCGACGGAATCTGGGAGATCCGGTAAGATTTGGCTTAACGAATGGTTGATCTTTTTTTTTTCTGAGATCGCTTTCTTGTTCGCTCTTGGATTTTGTATCTAGTTTCCTATGGATCAGTAGAGTCCGACTAATATCACATGATTTTAAGCTCGACATAGTGCTAATGGTTAACTCTGTGGTGAGATTTTAGGGACGATGGGGAAAAGAGGAAGGGCTTGTATAGTTGTACTTGGAGATCTTGGTCGAAGTCCTCGGATGCAATATCACGCTCTTTCTCTTGCTCGTCAGGTTCACTTTTATTTTTATTTTGGTGTTGTATTTGATCAAGTTCTAATAATCTCAGTTGATTCGATCTTAATTTTATTTGTAAATCCTTATTTTATTTATAAAATATGGATCAATACACTGATTTTCACATAAAACTGCAGGCATCATTTCAAGTGGACATTGTTTCATATGGAGGTAAGGATTCCTAACTCAGTGTTCTTGTGAATCAGAATGCATTGTTTAAATGTTTTAAAATTCATGATTAGGTTCTATACCCCATGAATCTGTTCTAAATCACCCATCAATCCACATCCATACAATGGTATGCTACGATCAAATCCTCTATATAAACTACTAGTAAATCTGTAGATTCATGATCATCAGTTTCTTTTCTTTGGGGGTTAAAACAGGCGCAGCCTCGTTTCCTTCAGCTCTTGCCAAAGATACTTTATCCTGTAACTCTCTTGCTCAAGGCATTTATTCAGTTTACAATGCTTCTCTGGTTTCTTTTCGTAAAAGTGCCAGCGCCTGACATTTTCTTGGTCCAGGTAAAGTCTTTATCGTTTTCACTTTGAAATTTCCAGTAAATACTATTTTCTTGCAAAATTTGTAGAAGTTACACGTAGTTATTTCTGCAGAATCCTCCTTCCGTTCCAACCCTGATTGCTGTTAAGTGGGCTAGTTCATGGAGACGTGCAGCTTTTGTTGTAGATTGGCATAATTTTGGATATACATTGTTGGCATTGTCTTTAGGAAGAAACAATTTGTTAGTATCCTTATACCGCTGGTATGTATATCAACCAGTTGCTTGATAATTGCTTAAACTGTCTCTGGAAATTCTTTATCTCTAAGGGTGAAATAATAATATTTGCATGATTTAGGTTTGAGAATCATTATGGAAAGATGGCAACGGGTTCGCTATGTGTGACAAAAGCAATGCAACATGAACTGGATCAGAATTGGGGAGTGAGGTGAGATGATATTGCTCATAGATCGTAACCTGTAACATTTCTGAGTTATGTGATTCTGATTTTGTATGAAATAATGTTCTGAAACAGAGCCAAAGTTTTATATGATCAGCCTCCTGAGTTTTTCCGCCCCACTTTGCTTGAAGAAAGGCACGAGGTTAATTGGCTGTTTCTTCCCTTTTAGATTGGTTTTATCAATCACTTTCACTCTGGGTAGAGAGTACTGTATCGAGGGTAATGGAAATTTTTGTTACTTCTTTAGTTGTTTTGCCGAGTGAAGAAAGATCTTTGCCATGCAATTGGTGTCTATGATATCATCAGTAGAGGTATACCCTTTAAATTAAAAGGTTCATGTTTTGATTCCTTTTCAGCTTCTCCATTCTTTATGATGCCAAATCTTGTAATTCAAATTTAGAGTTGGAGAATCAAGAGCTTAATGAAACCCTTTTTACTACCAAAATTAATGCGGACATCTCGCTGAAGCAAAACAGACCAGCTCTTGTTGTGAGCAGTACAAGCTGGTGAGGACACCTCATCATTCTTTGTTCACTTTCACTCTTGTGGCACCATCCTTCCGTGACATTGAATACTAGACATGAAATTTTCAGGACCCCTGATGAAAATTTTGGTATCCTATTAGAAGCTGCGGTGATGTATGATCGGCGTGTTGCTGCAAGATCAAAAGGAAGTGATACAGCTGAAAGTTCAGAAGAGCAACACCTTTATCCCAATTTGTTGTTCATCATAACAGGTAAAAGATGGTTCCGTTCTTGTTTAGAACACAATAAAATTTCGCTGTTTTGTTTTTGATTATGAGCTATCTATACTGTCCATGAAGGTAAAGGACCTGAAAAGGAGATGTACGAGGAGAAAATCAAACGATTAAACCTCAAACATGTGGCATTCCGTACAATGTGGCTTGCAGCTGAAGATTACCCATTGCTTTTAGGTTCTGCAGATCTTGGTGTTTGCTTACACACTTCGTCATCAGGTTTAGACCTTCCCATGAAGGTAAGTCCACTATAATTAGAGCCCATATGTGCTAATTAGGTTAAGACTTAGACTTGATTTTCCATTGTGTCAACCTGTTACGGATGTTTGGCGTTTTAGGTTGTTGATATGTTTGGATGTGGCCTCCCAGTTTGCTCGGTTTCCTACTCATGGTAAATAATCAGTGACTTTCAATACTTTCACGAACAAAGACTATAATTTTTAAACCTTAAACTTTCATGAAGCATTCAAGAACTCGTTAAGGATGGGAAGAACGGACTCTTGTTTTCATCTTCATCGGAATTAGCAGATCAATTATTGGTTAGTAACTTTTCTATCTTTTAAAGACCCTTTTCACCTAGTCTATACTAGTAATGTTCTTGTGTTCTGTTTTTCTGAACAGATTCTCTTCAAGGGTTTTCCCGGGAACTGTGATGCACTAATGTCGCTTAAAGCAGGTGCAATGGAGACTGGTTCTTCGGGTCGATGGGCTACAGAGTGGGAAGACTGTGCAAAACCTTTGATTACTCAGGCAAAATCCTTCAGCTCTGTCTCTCTATCTCACACACATAATTTTGTTGGGCTATTTCTCATTAAATGTCTCGTCTGATCCATGCAGGTCGTATCTCAAATAGCAGATTGATGAAAGAGAAGACTCAAAATTGGTGGGCTTAAGTGTTTCTCGCAACTTCTTTTGTAGATTCAAACTTTTATACACAATCATATAGATCACAAGATTGTCTCAAAATATGGACAAAAGTCTGATTCCAAAAAGATTTTGGCAGGAGTCTGTGTATTAATGAGCAAATGATATCAAAATCTCAATTGACCAAAAGTAAGGCAAAGACAAAATTCTGAAAGGCTCAAAGCAAATTCAATAGTTCACGTATAAACATTGAAAAAAAACTGAAGAAACTTCTGAATCTGTCACTAAATCCAGACCAGATAGCTTTAAACAAAAGACTCTGCCTTCTTGATATTTGAATCCATTTCCACCTTTTGTTTTTTCCCAGTGTTTATGTGGTCATAGAGAAATCGTGCAATCGAATGAAAAACCTTGTGAAATTTGGCGACTCACTTTGCCTTTGTCTTAGATTTCTTGAGGAGACTGGAAGTTCTGAACTCAGCATCGTCTCTAATGAAGCTCCACCACAGAATGGTAAGAGGAATTGTGGCGGCATGCCAGATCGAATGAGCATCAAAGTAGCCTTCATATGGAGGAAAATCATATATCTCTAGAAGCATGGCTAAGCCTCCAGCAATCACAACCACCCAAAGTTTCCAATTAGATGGATGGCTCGAGACAGCGGCCCATCTTGCCCATAGGAGAAGCTGAGAGACTCCCATTGCCACACACACAATCATGTTCCAACCTGTAAACAACATTCAAAACCAGTGAAATTCACCAAAAAAAAATATTGACTAAGTTTCAGATAGAGAGTTTGTGGTGTACCATAGTCGAGTTGGTAGAAGTTGATGTATAGTATGTGGGTGGTTACAAAAGCTAGTATTGGAGCGGATACCATGACCCTTGCAGCCTCGACCCGAACATCAAAGGTTCTTAAGATGGATAAGATAAGTGAGAATCCAAGAACGGCTACTGCTGATGAGTAGTCCAACCTCTCTGTGAGGTCAACATCCCTAAGAACCATGGGGTCGGATTACCAGAAAATCATATGATATATGAAGCAGTGTATGATAATGTGTAGATGATACCTGCTGTGGAAAACAGCACTCCAGAACCAAGAGTTCATGGATAGGAGACCATAGATATGCCACAAACCAACGTATTCATAGTAAGCTGTCCTATCTTGTTTCAGAGGCAATTTATAGTACAGCGTGATGAAAAAGGAAAGCCAACCATGGAAATGCATTGCTAGGTTGAGCACAGAGAACGCAACAGAAGCAGGCTCCTATCAAAGAACAAGGTAAGTCAAACTGCATGCTCCATCTGATATATGGAAACAACCAGAAATCCAGAAGTGACTGAAGAAATAAACTTACCTGAATCCCAAGTACACGCTTGAAGGGCCATTTACCATGGTATTTGACCGGGGCTTGACCGAGAGCTTCACGTTCTCTCTCTCTATTAACCATACATTGATAACGGCAATCACCTTGACAACCCCATTTTTTCCATTGTAAATACAGAGGTTCTTGGATGTACCATGGACCACCATTGGATGAAGAATTGCACTGAGGAAAGCACTCTTGTCCAACACAACCGCTTATCTCACATTCTGAAACACATGCCCTGATACGAAATTGCCAGATATTCATAATGTCCATGAGTCAAATGCTGCAAACATCCGCGCTACAACTAAACCAAGTCCACGCTATAAACTTAATAGAACAAACAGGCTTATCTTGAAGACAAATTCTAACATTACAAAGCAAGCAAGATAAGTTCTGTATGAATCCTAAGGAAAGTGAATAATTAATAATACCTGTAATTTGGATCAGCATCGCCAGCACTAGCATTCGAAATACTGAAAAGGCATGGCAACACTAGAAACAGGGCTGTCCAGTAGCGGACTGCCATCTGAGCAGAACAACAACTGAAAGTTGAAGTGAAAAGCACTGAGTGATAACTATGCAATCCTAAAAAGAAAGAGAAAGATAGCTTAAGGGAGCTACACACGAAAAACTATGAATCAGACTATCAAAAGCAAAAGATAAACTAGGATTATGCCGTATGAAGATCTTGATTATTCCAGTGAAAGAAATTCTTACATATCAAAACAAAACAAATCCTTTTTCTAATTCGAACTTGTGGAAACTTGAGAATCTCGTTGTCAACGATCGAACTAGCTGTGAGAAAACCATAAAACATCCAGATTCATTTATAATATAATCCTACTATTTCCAGATTCGATCAGATTATCGAAAACTCAGAACGTAAATCAAATTCAGAGCCTAAACCCCAAGAGATCTACCAATTACGCAAGGACAACACAAATATGAGAACCGATCAGTTATATTCTAAAGAGCAAGAAAAAAAAATAGGAAAATTTGAGCAGATCAGATAGAATGCCTCCGAGTCTGAGTCTTCGTCTTCGCAACAACAAGGGTAAAGGCTTAAAGCTCCAAAAGAATATTATCGCTTTTAACAAATAATGGAGTGGAGAGGACGAAGAAGATGTAAGAGCACGAGTCGTATTTATTTTAAACAAAACGACGCTGTTTTTCGCTTTATATCTTTTCTTCTAGCATCAAAATATATCAAAAGTAATAAAACCTTTCGTGTGTCTCAATGTATAAATGTTTATGAAGCAAAAAAAAATAAAGTAATGGACTTTCGTATTATTCTTCTCTATTACAGTGTTACATAATGTTATGATTTTCTAACTATTTGGTATACTCAAGACTGGAGAGTCTGAGCTATATTATTGAGAATTTGTTTTTCTCTACAAACTTGATGGAGTAATTCAATGGTATACATATCAAGTAACAGATTTTGTCTCATATGCTTGATGCTTCTCCGTATGTTTTGATGTATAGTAGACAATAATACACACACAAGCTTGAACCTATTCAATATCTGGATTTACTTCTTCCCCAACTCCAATCCAACATTGTGTTTTCTCATCAATCTCGTATCTCAGAAGAGTTCCAAACAAGATCTTTCCCTGAACCAATGAAACACCAAGAAAAATGTTACTTCACAAACAAAATGATCAAATACCTTTTTTTAATGGAAAAGATTGGTTTCAGAACGTTGAACCTTTACTCTCCTATATGAAGCTAAAGTTGCTAAGGGCTCACTGGATTTATTCACTAGTCCAGCCTCATTACTTATGTTTATCATCTGGCACCGGTTACAACCTCCCAACGACTGCATCGAAAGGAACAAACCTTAAATAAATAAATAAAACAAGAGAACCATGAAGTTTATACATATGATTACGAATCAAATCTTATGTGGATCCATGGACTTACTGTGAAATGATTGTTTCCTATCTTGACAGTTCTCCATTTATCTTCTGCGTATGGTTCACCTCCAGATATAACCAGATTTGGTCTGAATCTATATGGATTGAGTTTCTCATGAGTCCGTTTGTAATCCTCGTCTTCTGCAACCAAATCAGTTTTTATCGAGCGAAAAGGAACAAGATGTAAGATTAAAAAGGTGATGGAAACGTACTTGCTTCTAATCTTCTGTTTAGATCAGCAACACTCTCCTCGGAGATTAACAAGAACTGAGCTTCATTAGCAAAGTTGATATTGCTTTCCAAATCTCTGCACAAACCAGGACTCTTGTTTCTGTTCAAGCAGTGCTTGGAAGTAGAGCTAGAATACCGTAGCAACTTGCATTGTCGACCAATGGCATTGGTGAACCAACGATTGATTCTAGTTTCCTCATTATGGTTTTCAAGTCTGCAACCAAAATCAAATTTATTACAAGCAGCTGATGTAAGACAGCACCTGATAAGGAGCAATGCATACATGTTGGCATGTGAATCGAACTCATCACTCCTCGGATTATATGAATCAGACTTGATTCTGATGTGCAACTTGTCTTTGCAGCGAGAAGATTCTACAGACAGTAGCCCTTCCTCAAGGTCGATAAAGGTTCTTATAAGAGACATCTCAGGCACCTAGAAGCCATTCCCAAGCAAATCAAAATTTTGGTGATAGAGCCGTACATAGAAAGATTCGAGTTAGAAAATTCCTTATTACCTTCTTTTGGGTAAGAATTTCACCCGTCAGACCCTGAACCATCCATTCTCGATCATGCAGCAGGCCTTTTTATGTTTCAAAAAATAAACACAAGTTATGCATAAATGCCAAAGAGATCAACCCAACCACTAATACCAGGACAAACAGCAGCACCGATTTGGAGTAACCAAGCAAGTTAAATGAAATACCTGTTCTGCAAAGTGGCCAACGCATCACAGAAAATCCAGCACATGACTTGATTGGGTATATATTAATTGACTTAAGGTAGTGGCTTGGAAAAGATTCTTTACTTTCAAGTTCTGCAAATCAACAAAAAGTGGAGATCCATAGAATTGAGATGCCATTTATACTTTATGAAGTATTTGCTATCTCGCAAGTTACATCTCGTGGTTTTCCAAAGATCATACGAAGTAGCGACAAGCTACATGCACTTTATTTGTGTGGCTAACACAAGCATTAATTACCAAATTACGGAAAGGTAAGCATGTAAAGATGGTGGCTTTTAATAAAGTCACATCCCAGTCCCCAGAGAATGAATGGTGGAATCAATTATACAAAGTCCCTTTTATGTCAATGTGAGTGAATAATGCTCCAAGAGAGTTAAATAACAACAGCTAGTATTACTAGGAATAAAGCACCATAAAAGATATTCAGAGAAAGTACCTTCACTCGGAGGTTGAGGAAACCTTCCACTGACGACAATTCCATTCCCA
This sequence comes from Boechera stricta, assembly GCA_018361395.1. Taxonomy (NCBI): domain Eukaryota; kingdom Viridiplantae; phylum Streptophyta; class Magnoliopsida; order Brassicales; family Brassicaceae; genus Boechera; species Boechera stricta. The sequence continues at coordinate 1,501,040 of CM031539.1, read as the reverse complement.
ATCTTCTTTGGAGGTGAAACAAATGAGCTTATGATGAAATCAATAAATTTCTGTGAACGAAGCATACGCTTTAAATTAGGTAGCCGCAACAAAAGAGTCAAAAGAGCTTTCTTCATAATTTCGACAACTTTCGATACATGGAATTGGGGAAAGTCTAAATAAAGGAACCTACATATACCTTGGCCTCTTCAAAAGTTGACATATAACCAAAAGAAACCCTAACAGCCCCTGTTGGTTTTCCATTTATCACATCATTGTCATCCCAGCACATATGCCCAGCCTGGGCCAAATTTAAAGGATGTTGGTCAACTATATAATACCAGATCTGCTGAAATCAGGGCCAGCAAAAAGAATGATAAGCAAAAAAATGAACCATTATACCTCTACATTAGAAAATAGATCAGAATGAGACAAGTCGAGATACTTTGCACATGCACCAGGATTGCAAAAACATCCTGTCTACACCAAAATGAAGTAAAATGATAGATGGAATTCAGTGTCAAATGACTTAATGCAAGATTACCCCTTGCCAGCGAGTGCAAGCCCCTAATCTTACTTACATAACTTCTTTTCTTTAGGGTGGAAGAATTCGAAGAGAATAAAACTGAACTGTGTTTCCAAAACATACCCGTAACTGAATTCCAGATAAAGAAGCAAGCTTTTCCACCTCCAAGTAGCCAAACCAAGAGCCATTAGGTCTCTTCAAGTTGAATGTAACTGTTGGGCCTGATTTATGTGAAGATAACTGAAACAAAAAACTTAGAATGAATCAAATAATATGGTCACACGAAGAAGTAATTCCATATGACTTCTAAAGTAAATGATGATAGTTTTCAAATATGAAACGATTGATGCTTGTTTTCTTCCTATGTTCTTTTCTATCCTTTTTGTTGAAGCATATATTTCACTCGATAGATGAAGCCCTACAGCTAATGGAATATGAGAGAGAAAAAAACTAGTTTTTAATCATGAAAGAACTGACCTTCAGATTTTCACTGCCATACAGAACACATACACCAGCCCCGTTTCCATGTCGTAAAGCCAGAAGTTTTTTTTTCACATATGTGGAAAGTGACGTTGTGTGCCTAGTAAATACAGAACACACTTTAGCTTCTACAATAGCAGATGGTTTGGAGGGAACTTTAAACTTCTGCAAATTTCAAACACAAGGCCCTACTAGACGATCTTCGAAGGAAAAAGTTTAGACTCATTTTCAAGATTGGAGATTCTGCACGGAGCAAAAGTTCTACTCACATCCAAATTGCAGAAGCTGTCAGCGACTTGAGTAATTTGAAGCCATGACGGATGGCTGCTATGCTCAGGAATGAAGCAGAACCATCCTCAAAAAACTCCTCCACCCTTTCCCTTCTTTTTACAAAGTCAATGTCAGCAATTGAAGCAGCAACAGTGCCTGTAAGTATTATGTTCATCAAATGCCATACAAATTCAACCATTTTACACAACTAAATGAGATGCATACCTCCACTAAAATAGGTCTTTTTGAGCAATTTGGCTGCATCTGTAGATTATAATAACGTGAAAAATATCATGTCAGAAGCTAGCATTTGCAATATTTGTTTCATTAAATGATACAAGTTGATCTTGTTTGAGAAATTAGTAAAATATCGGAGATAAGAATAAAAAAATGAAAACAATATCGGAGATTTTAGCAACAGAAATGCTCTGATCTAAGTAATGAATTTAACGAGAATGTTTCTGAACTACAGTCAGATTTGTGAAGATTTACAGAAGGAGAAAAACCTAAGGAACAAATTACGCACCATTCCGTACAAGGAGAGCGCCAAGCCCAGTAGGATAACCAAATAACTTCATGAAAACAGCGGAAAACAAGAAAGTCAAAATCTGATAACAAAAGAGCTTCAGTTATTTTAGAAAATCCAGGAGCTACCTTGTAGAATGACACAACAACAAAATCTGCAGGATACTCCGATAAATCAGGTGGTAGTGTAGCACAACCCTTTGCAGCATCAATCAAGACCATCCACCGCTTGCTCCTTATAAAAAGTATATAAACCATGATGAGAGATAAATAATAGAAACCAATACAAACGAACCTCTTCAAGTCCTATACACACGTAGAATCAACAAAGAAAGAAGTATCAAATCAAGCCAAAGTAGTTCCTCCAAAAGTTTCCTAGAAGTTTTAGGCTTACATTATTAATTATTACAAATCATCAAAATGTGCACAGTTCATTTCTAGATATCACCATATTAACAGTAGAAAAATCGTATCAAAAATATACGGCAGATTTCTGTACCACTTCTCCATTTCAATGGCTGTATCTAACTCACACTCAAAGATCATGTACAAGAAAATTCACTATGCTCAAGGAGTTGAATTGTTCTAGGCATAGCATCGCCAAACCTCAGCAATATGAATCCAAGCAGGCATTCAGCAGTACCAACGCAAGACACTGAGGAAAATGAGAGATGTAAGACGACACCTACTTGCTAAAGGGAGAGCCTTGTAGCGTGGTTTCAGTATTTTTTTTAATCAACTTCACCAGATCTAGATTAAACCTCAGGCCGGAAAAATTGCACTCTGAGGGGAAAGCAAATAGATTATAGGCATCTCCTGTAAACATACGATAGAGTGAAACACAGGATAAGCAAACAAGAAAAGTCAATTATATACCCAGAGGAAAAGAATATGACATGTGATACATCTTGAACAGATTCTATTCAGGAGGAAAGAAGAAAGAAAAGATTATCAAGCTGACGGACCTCTTGACTCTTCCTTTTGGAGTTTAGAAGTGTTTCTCATCTGCACAGCACGATGCTTTACCTTGATAGATGGTCCTGAATTTGTGAGCTGGCCTGGTTGGTTAGCAGCTTCTTCAATATCCACAGCACATGCTGAAGCACCTTGAGCTAATGCATATTCCCTAATACCAAGTACACTGTTGTGATTCTCCATGGTATACAAATAAGTACTGTCTTGGGTCCACGGAAATGTCTCTCCGACAAGCTTCAGCGCTGCTGTGGCTCCAGAGGTGAATATGCAACTGTAATCTTCAGGAGATGCATTGAAGTATTCAAGCACCTAACTCCAGTGTGCAATGAAGATTGATTGAAACATATAGAACCAAATTATAAGATGAATACCAGTAATTCGAAGATTAAATTTAAAAAAAACTCCCCATATTCCACATATATCAGTTCAAGAAATGTTAAGAATATAGTACCTGACGCCGAGCATCCGCTATAAGGTCACTGGTCGCTGAACTGATATCACTTTGACTATCTAAATCACTATTAAGGAACCTCTTTTCAACAACATAAGCTCACCAAAAAAAAAAAAAGGCATTATATTGTCCATACAGAAAAGAGATTAGCTACCTTCTTCTCACCAATAAACATCAAAGTTTCACATCTTCATGTCATTAAATTAGCACTAAAATACAAAATCTGAGATTCAGATCCTAATAGATCTGCCTTCTCATCTAGTAAAAGATAATGTAAAGCATGTCTTATGAGGTTCAAAAGATGAGGATACGTGGATTCCCAAAAACATTGCTAGTAAATTCCTTAAAAATATTATCCATCTGCAACTCAGAATAAAAAGTAGAACCAGCATGATCCAAGTATACAACACCTGCACATAACCACAAGAGCTTATAAGTTTCAATCTCCAATATTGTACTGGAAAGAAAATTATTAAATCCGTCTGGATACTAAGCATTGTTTTCACAAAATCACTCCATAGAAACATCATTAACACACTATGATCCATTCTGAGCAATAACTGAATTGTTCATATGAGTACTGATCACCACCGGTCTTGAAACTCCAAACCCGCAGTTCAATTACATACATAACATAAGTTCTACTGTTTCCATGGAGAAAGCACAAACTCGATTTTAATTCATTTAAATTCGAACTCTCAAGTAATGAGCTGGTCCTCCACTGACCCAACCCAATAGTATTTTTTCTTAGAAATTTCAGCTCAATACAAAAGGCCAAGAAGATTATTAAAAAAAAAAAAAAACAGACCTTGATCTAATCTCTTGAATTCGGTGTCGCGGATCTCTTTGATGCTCTTGTGACCATTTGGGTATCCATAATAATCTCCGAATTCTTTAAGAAATGCTTCCATCACGATATCTTTTCAGACGAAACGAAAGAAAAAAAAATTCTCTCTTTCTCTGATAATCTCAGAAAAATCGCCGGACGGAAGAAAGACGGTCGTTCCCGGCTTTTTTAAAATAAATTACAATTTCCTTTTTTCAAGTAAATATATTTAGATTTTGTATTATTCGTTAGAAAAGAAAATATAATGTATTTGTCAAAAAAAAAAAAAATATATATATATATATACATATAAACTTGCACGAAGGGTTATTATCTTCCCAAGTCCATGCGACGTTGAACTACTGGCCTCTATTTTTTATTTTTTTATTTTTAACCAAGAGATTTGGGGTCGGTTAGCCGTAGATCCTCCGGTGGCAAAGTCCAGACCGGATTAATACTTTCCGTTGGAGAGTAGACTCCTCCCAATAAAAATTTAACCAAGAGCACAACAGGACCAACTCTTACGTTTAACCACTGGTCTATCAGCACGTTGGTTGAACTGGCTTTGTCATCTAAAACCTCATTTTCTTTGAAACCAAAGGTATTGCCTATAAACAACAACTTTTTGAGGTCTCTACTTACAAGTTACAACGTCTGGTACAATTTCGAGCCTTTGATATTTTTAAACAAAGTATACCTTGTATGATTTTTTTTTTATCAGAGGCATGATTGGAGCTTCTGTGGTGCACGTTGTCTTCAACACTCAACTCTTTCCAAGTAAGTAGGTATGCATTCGATTCCTAAGTTTACTTTGTTACATTTATGCATGCATTTTTTTAGAAATTTTAGTATTGTTGGTTTTTTTTAGAAAAGCAAAGCTTTGGTTTCTTTCTCTTGGCTTTCAATTTTAGCATTTGTTGATTTGCATTTGTTTAACTTTGTGATAGGTAGCGTGAGTTCGTTTAAGGTTTGAAAATGTGTTTTTTTTTCCTAGGTGGATTGTTAGCTTTAGAGGATTAAATAAAACCTAAGCTGCTCCACATCTCTAATGCTAACACTGTTACAAACATTTAAACATTACACGAACACATACACGAAACGTAAACATAAACAAGCATAAACGAAACTTTTGTGCTCACACTGATACAAACATCTTTAATATTAACACTGATACAAACATAAACACATTTCATGAACACATAGTCACATACACTAAACGTAAACATAAACATAACTTTTTTGCTCGCAAACACAAATGCAACACGAACTATAACACAAACATCGCAAATGCAAGTGTTTATATTGGATGATTAAGTCGTCAATTAATCAGTTAAAGAAGTTAGTGAGTTAGTTATCACTTAACTAAAGTTAATTAAACTCCTAACTAACTCTCTGTCTATATAAGAGGTTCTGTACAGTATTCTTCATTTCTAATAATCTGAAACGTCTCAGTACTTCTTCATTTCTCAATTTGTCACATGGCATCAGAGCAGTGAAAACTCAACTTTCACCTCTTTCAATCGTACATATTTTCTTCGGACTTCTTCCGAGAATCACTCTTGAAATTCTGCAAAATATATGCATCAGTTTCTTATCTTCTCTTCTCTGATGGTTTATGTTCGAAAAGTCAATCACAATCGAAAAAAATCAAATTCCTCAGCTGAGAAAGGGCAAATGGAGCTCGTGACATACGAAGAGGACCTCGACTATTGATGTTGCTCATGTCTCGGAGTTCCAGCAGCGACTTATCTATCAATCGAATCTTCTAACAGTGTTCATCCTCTGTTTTCCACTTGCACAATGGTGATGATCCACGTGTTTATCCATCATCTCAGCAACTCTTGATGGTGCAAATTACAACTCCTGAAATGTAGCTAGCTATGCTCAGTAGTCTAGATGCGAAGAATAAGATATCGTTTTTGTCAGATGGATCTCTTCCGTCGCTTGAGAAATCGTATTCTTACTTTTGAATATAGTCTAGGTGTAATAACATAATTTAGTCATGGTTCCTAGCTGCTGTTTGTCCACATATCTATGGTAGCATGTATATCTTTGTTTCAGTGATGCTGATGACATTTGGAAAGATCTTCTTGGTTGATTTCACATTACCAATCTTCCAAAGACATTTGAGTTGATTCATCAAATTCTATTATTGAAGCAAGATTCGATGTGTTTATCAAACATATTACACCACGTTGAGAAAAATCTCGTATCATATCAACTTGACTGAAGTTAAATATGAAGTTAAAATCAAGGGAGAACATGCTAAGATCATCAAGTTTTTTAACTGGGTTGAATTATTCTTTTGCAGTTATCAGGAAGTCAGTTTCTGATCTTGCTGAGATTTATAATATATTCTGGATCAAGATGTGAGTCAACGCAAACATTGGATTATTAAATTCAGAACATGCTTCACCATCGATCTTTCAAGTTGGAGAATCATCTGTGACTACTCACTCTTGTTTCCTGCTCAATCCAACTACTCTATTTGAGTTCAAATCGAAACTCATCTTTTCATGAAAATGAACATTTATGTTACGAAATTATTGAACAGATATTTTAATTCCATTTCAAATATGGAAAATTGAGTAACAGAGTGTATTTCTGCCAGAAGTTGGAAATTTGGCTCGTTAAAGACGCATAACAAAATTAAGTACATCCCTATATTTTACTCCCAAAAACGTAAATGAAAATCTATTACCAATTATTAAAACTTTATGCCAATGATTTATAATCGTTTTCAAAGTATTTCATTATCTATTGGGTAGAAGTTATAACAACCGACCAAGAACAACCAACTATTAATTACGTGAGCGTGGATGTATATTTGATATCACCCAAAGATCTTTCGTTTGGTATTTACGATTAATTATTCATTATTTTTTTGAACTTCTTGCAGAAATAAAACGATAATTGTTACTATATTCCTCGATTTTGAATCACTTGAACAACAATTTACAATTATAAATAACATTTGATCAAGTATAGTTACATGCTCGCATGTTGTACGTTGTCGTTGAATTTTGGATGTGTCATATAATCAATTTATATACTTGTTTTACTAACTCGCAACTAATATTGGCAAATATAGCATTTGAAAATTCATATCAAAACGATATCATATGATCTCGTATAGAAAACTAGATCTTGATTCACCAAGAAGTGACAATCCCATACCCGACAAAAACAAGAGGATCGATGTTGCTTCAACTTGCAAGAAACAATAGAGCAAACTATATATGTATATTATTCAATTCAATATACAAACAAAACAAAAACCTATTCAGCACGTATAACAAAAACCATGAGAATTTATAAGTGGGCCAAAGAAATCTCAAGGAATAGAGATGGGATTTTTTTGTCCAAACAAAGCAAATCTAATGACTTATTACTTTTTGGTTGGACCCACAAGAAGATTTGATGTCTCACTTTCTCTTCTTGTCTATATAACCACAATCACACACTATTCACTAAAGTCTTCTTCTCTTATTGTTTTGCTTTCAAGTCTCAAAACTCTTTTTTCCTAAATGAGACAAAAGGGTCACAGACACGGACGAACAGTATCGCCCTGTGCCGGGTGTAAGCTTCTCCGGCGAAAGTGTGTGAAAGATTGCGTCTTTGCTCCATATTTTCCGGCTAAAGAGCCTTACAAATTTGCCATTGTCCACAAGATTTTTGGTGCTAGTAATGTCAATAAGATGTTGCAGGTAAATATTCACTTCTCTCTTTATTTTAGCCATTTTTTTAGTTGTATATACTGTATATTTTTATTTTTTTGGTCACGATTTTTTGAGTTATATATATGACCGGAAATATAAATAAGAATAAAATTACCAAAATAAATATAAATAAGAAAAAAAAATATGTATAAACTGACCAAGGCTTGTAATATATGATTTCTTCTTGGTGCAATTGTATCATTGTGTGAGTTTAACCCGCAATTTAGATATTATAGCTTCGTGTAAGGTGTAAGCAGTAAGCTATAGAGTAAAAGAAAAGGGGTTATATATTCTCACGAAAGTGTTCACATTTTAGATAAGTTTGGGTGATCATTCAGGTTGTTAAATTCTGTAATTTGTTTTTGATTCTTGCAATTTAACGTTTAAAATAATTAGAGTTTTTCGATCTTGTGCTTGTCAATGTGATATTTGCTTTTTCTAAAAAATTTTGTTATTTTTGGAAAGTATCGAAACCGCGTGTAAGAATAGTGTAGGAAGTCACTTTCTAGTTTATATCAAAAGTCTATATTGCTTGTCACCTTAAAAGGCCGAATCAATAACATTTTATCTTATTATTTGTTATCTTATGACAAAGTATGACGCGGTGAATAATTTATCCATGTCTAAAAGCGACTTGGTATTTTCTACTATTTAATATATATATATATCACTATGATATCATTTACAAAATCATTACAAACAAACAAACGCATCATTTGTTTTAAACATAAATTTATTACAGAAAGATCATGGAATAGCATATCATTTTATTCATCACTAAAACTTCCAAAAAACACACCATCAATGGTTTTTCTCAAGAGAGTTATAAAATAACATAGTTTCCACTGTCCATATATCCGCATATATAAATATAATTGTATGATTTTCGTAAAAACTTATAGAAATGTAACATCATTTCGTTATTTAGCAGATTATACCATTATAATCTATATTTATTGTAATAGTAAATAACAAAATCAATAGGCGTAACATCAAAAAGTTATTATAGAGTGTGGACTCTACCTCAAAATTTACTAAACATCCATAAAAACTATATACAAGTCTTTATGTAAGAAGAAAAAAAAAAACTTTTTACAGTGGAAGTAAATATTATAAATATCGTAATTAAGTTTATTAATTTAACGATCGTAGGAGCTGTCGGAGAACCAACGTAGCGACGCCGTGAATTCTATGGTGTACGAGGCCAACGCGAGGGTGCAAGATCCTGTGTACGGATGTGTAAGGACAATTTCGTCATTACACGTACAACTCGAGGCTCTCCAAACTCAGCTCGCTTTTGCTCAAGCCGAGTTGATTCATGTAAGGACGCTCTACCGTATTGACACCAAACCTCCGCCGTACACAGCTAGTACTGTTACTTTCCCGACGAACAAAGACTTCGACATGGCTTTTGTGTATGAGGATGGTGCCGGAGACTCCCTTTGGTCGTGCTAGCTTTAATTAATACTCTTATCTTTGCAATAGTTAAAAATAAATAAATTATAAGATGTGTATATAATATGAACAAGATAAGTATACGATTAGTAGTTGTCTAGAGTATCAAGTAGCAACTTAAAGAATTAAGATTTTTTTTTTTTTTGGTCAATTAAAGAATTAAGATTATAAACTTTATATATGTATGCCTTCTTTTCGGTTTTTTCTTCTTAAATTAATGTTGTGAAAGTAAGAAAAAGAAAAAGGGTTGAGAGAGATGTGAAATAGAATAACAAATTGATGCTATTTAAATAATAAATAAAAGTATGTGTAGAGTAATCAATAATGTCACATCGATCGATAGAAAGTATAGATGTACATGTTTTATAAATAATGTTTTATATATTGTCGCATGAACTAATAATTTTTTTAATTCTATAGAAAAAGTATATGTTGATGACAAAAAAAAAGGGTATATGTCACATATTGATATGTAGGCAGTTATATATTACTTCGATTTATAAAAACCTTTATTCAAAACCAAAATCTAGCAAAATGCATTAGGACCAAAGCGGAGATATTACAAGAGAGAAACACAACACTCTTTTCCAAAACGAGATATTTCATTTCTTTTTTTCAGTTCAAAATAACGGCTTATGAAAGTTTAACGCATGTTTCTGTTAAGGAGACCTTGGAAAGATAAATAAAGATCTTTGTTATCTTCCCCAAATATCTCATCTGCTTTCCTCAGAGTTTCCTGTCAAAAGCATCAATTTTTCTGAATCCGTAATCTGGACATACCGAAAGAAAAAAGAATGGCGCACGAACTACAATGGTCTGTTACCTCTCGGGTTTGTTTCTGGGCGTTAAGCTCCTTGATGTTAGCTAAGAAGGAACTGAATTGTTCATAGGATAATCGGCTCCTGAGAAGGACAGATGAGGAAAAAAAAACATCAATAATTTGAAACTCTGGGTAATGATAAAACCGACACTAGCTAGGACAAGAACTGAAGAAAAGCCTCACCTAGCTTGCCGGAAAAATTCTTTACCATCCATCCGCGGTGTTCGAGCTGGAGAAGAGTTTTTACATTAATATCTATGAGAGAAGCATATACGTGGGCTTTAACAATCTATACAAGCAACAATCATTAAGATCTTATGAACCTGGGAGTGAGCGGTTGCGAGGAGGAGAATTTGCAGCTGATGATTGCTGACTTGATGGGTACCAGAGAGTTGCCTTTGTGGGAGAAACTGCACCTGATGTTCTTTTAGGAGAACCTGCTGCAGAATAGCCTCGAGGGGATACACTTGTGGAGATGATCTTTGGTGTTGCGGTTGGTGTGAGACGTGGAGAGATGTATGGTGTCATTGAAAATTTGTTTCCAGTGTATTTTGAAGCTGCAAAAAAACAAAAAACCTCATACGTTGTTCTTTAGTTGCAGCATAGATATAAAAGCATAACACTAGACGGTTGATCAATGTTACCTTCGACAATTGGATTGTTCATGTCTGCAGATCCACTGTAAGAATGGTTTGTTGAGTGTGCATTGGTCCTTTCATCTGCATGGTTGAAAGATAATAGCTCATAGATAAACCAAAATAAGACAAATCTTCAATATCGATGCAGTACCTTTGCCTGGATATGATCCAGGAACTGACTGGTCGCATGTCCTAATATCAACAGGTTCTGTTTGCTGTAATAACAAGTGGAGAAGAAGCAAATTATCATTCTCTTCAATCAGAGGCCAGAAGCGTGTAAGACAGAGAGAAATAGCAGGAAATGCTATAGGCCCTCATTGGAGTGCACTCAAACAAGAAAAGAATGTGTAACAACAAAAGCTTGAATCTCTTACCGGACCACTCTCGTCGCTCAGGGATTTGATTAACTGCCGCTTGAATGTCTCCAACTAAAAGTAGAAATATTAGCTCCTAAAGTATATGATGTCAAACTCTCTTACAATACAAAATCAAACATGCATCAGAAAACCAAACAAAATTCTCACCTTAGCTAAATCACGGGTGAGTTTTGTTACAGTCATTGCCAGTGAATCCTTCTCCTTTGTCAGGTTCATCTTTAGCAGAAAAGGAAGACAGTTAATAAAAAATCCTCAAATTGTTAAGAGTCTTATAGAGCGTGGCACCAGATCATTTTTATACTTGAGCAGATATGTTCATTCACTGATTTGGAGAAGAGCGTAAGTCTCAATATACAGACCACAGCTGAATATATAACTACCTATCTACCAGTTCAGCAAACCAAGCTGAATCCCTCAGCATTATACAACAATCTGAAGTCTGAACATCAACCAATACACCAAATTTCAAATCAAACACACAAAATTGTTCCCAAATTTAGAAATACCAGTAAATAACCTGTAACACCAAGAATTCCTGAGTCTAAGTCATTCCTGAGACTCTCTCCATTAACAAGCAACTATCTCGGTAAACAAAACTAGCCAATACTAGCAAAAATTCCGAAATCTAAAAATGCAGAAGTAAAGGAGCGATAAAAAAGCAACAAAATTGGATACTGAAATGAAACTCTAATATTACTCACATTGTCCTCGAGGACTATCTTCAATCTCGAATCAGCCTCGCGGCAATCTCTCTCCAGGCGAGACGCCTTCTCCTCAAGCTCACGCACAACACTCTCCTTATCCACAAGCTTCTGCCTCAATTCTACCACCTCAGAGTCCAGATTCGACACCCTTGAAGCTATCGCCATTGACGTAATCTTTCTAGCGAGATCCAGCTGCTCAAAAGGGTCCATCGGAATCACCGAAAGAACCTCTTCGGGTAGCTCGAAATCTAGCTGGTCGTCTCCCATTTCTCCACCACCAGAATGCCCTTAACGTCCCCTTCGACACCGGAGATAACGTTGTACCTTCTATGGTTAGAGATTGAACCCTTAATTTTGGAGATGACAAAGCCCGAGAAGATTAGGGTTTTTAGCTCTGAAATTGTCCGATTGCCTGTACTCTGTAGTTGTTGCAGAAGGGAATCAAAAAGCCAAAAAAAAAAAAAAAACTTTACACTTGTCATTTTCTCATTGGCTTTATATCTTTTTCCTGTCTTCTATTTTGAATTTTTCTTGTTTGAATTTTAAGAAAAACACTTTTTGATTACTTTTCCCTCCAAACCAGGGAAACAAACACGTTTCGATTACAATACTTTTTATAGTTTCTCAAAATTATATTACAAGAAAAAGAAAAAAAGATTGTTAGTGCATTTTTGGTCCTACATTTCAATATGACAAATAATGATGTGAATTCGCATTTATATGTGGTATTAAAATATACCATATTGGCCTATTGGGTAATATATAAATATTAAAGTCCTCAAAGTTAGTATTGCAATAATAAAGGTTTCAACATTTTCTAGTTACGAAGTTGAGATGTCACATCTATGCAGTTGAGCAGAATCACCAGACACGTATTGAAATGCATACATATCAATCTCGTATCTACGTATATTCAATTTCCTTAAATGTATAGACACATAACCGGTTTTTTTCCGGTTCGCATTAATTATTTGGACGATTAAACAATTAATCGGATCCTAATCTCCTTTAAACTTCGGTTGTATCGCCTGGTATACTAACCAAACCGGACTATATATACTACCAAATCGATGAGAGACAACTATCGACTTTGAGCATTTATTGCATTGTTCGGACCAGAGTGGTGTTGTCGACTATGTCTGATTGTCTGTGTGCGTATAGATAGAGATACACGCGTCCATGCGATTACATACACAAAATCACACACACACACACCCACACACGTTACTATTTTATATATACACACATCTCGATGTGAGGAAAAAAAACACATCATCTTCTGAGATTTCTTTTGTTACTCGAAGTCTCTCAATAGACAAGAAAAAAAAAATGTATTGTCTTCAAGTTGCAGCTTATCACTTGTTCTTCAACGCATCTCGGATATGTTATCTTCTTGCTCTGATTATTTTTGTCTTTCTCAGATTATTCGCTATTTTTCAAAATATCTCAGCAGTGAATCAAGTTGGCGAGCCCGGAACAGCATCGTTTTTGAGGTTTACTGATAAACAACAAGCTCAGGGAGATTTGAATGTAACTTTCTCTGGTGTTTTCTTAAAATCTGCAATCAATTATATTGCTGGTATTGTTTTGTAGTTAATTTTGTATTGTTAATGTACTTATCGTTATATCTATAATTGCGATGTTAAAAGCAACATTTCAGTCTCATCACTATAACAAGTTCCTTTACTTGATTCTTTCATTTTTTTTAAAACTAAAGCTTGATTGGGTTAGACCGGAGCTAATAGAATAGTGATTTGTATTAGCTTCGTGCCTCCTGTTATTGTCTGGTTTGGAATCAAGCAACGAGCGTCCGTAGTAGGACGAAGAAAAAGGTTTTATTCGGTTTGATATCGTGACAAGGACTCTTAATAAGAAGATCGTCTTACCAAGCTCGATCCTATATATATAGACCGGTTTAGAAACAGGGTAATTTTTTTCCTTTTCATATCCCCCAAAAAGTAGCCGCAAATTTTCGATTCACCAATAATGTCCTTATCGTCAACTTAATTATTTTTAATTTCCTCTTCAACCATTTATATTTCTAGTTTATTTGTTTATTTTAAACTCACATTTATAGTTTAGTTAACTAATCGTATGTAAATCATTTTCAGTTAATATATATATATATAGTTAATACGCACATGAATACTGAAACTATAGTCCGATACAAAATATAACGGGCCTTCATCCTTGTAAAGGCCCAAGATAAATCCCAATTATTTCGGGCCGAACCGACGGGCCTTACGTGTTTGCTTTAAGAACTTTTTTTGGGTCAGATTTGAGATATAGTAAATAATTTATGCATTTTTTTTTTTTAACGCATCTACTCATTCAACTGAGAAGCCAAAATACAAATTGTTCACTACATACAAGTAGATCAAGAAGCCATCTCAGGCCTATCGGATTCCACATAGTGGAGTAACCAAGAAGAAATATTATTATCCAGAATTGCAAAATACAGAGGACATAATGTAATTACTTTTGCAATCACATCCGCACAAGTATTTGCGTCTCGTTTTGCAAATCCAAAGCTGTGACCCCATCTGTGTTGTTGTACCTGCGCCTCGAGAGTTGCCTGCCGAAGACAATGCCAATCTTTGGGTTTTTTAAGCGCCTTTATCAATGTTTCGCAGTCACTCTCAATCATGACTTCAGCAATCTGAAGATTATTGAGGCATGACAAGGCCCGTGTCAAAGCGGCAGCTTCTGCTTGCAGGGGAGAAGAGAGTTTTGGATAGGCTTTAGCACTAATCCATTTTACTGCACCTACACTATCCCTTAATATCCAACCTACACCACAAGTGTTCTCTTTCTCATTCCAAGTTGCATCAATATTGCATTTGTATCTACCTGCAGGTGGTGGAGTCCATCTTGCCCTCCTGTTGATGATAGGTGCTGCGTGAGGGCGTCTCTCTTCATCCTTCTTATTGGCCTCTTGCCATTCAGTGGCATCCTCCACAGCTTGATTGATAAGTTTCTGCGGATTAGAGTCCAAATCTGAGAACACTAAGTCATTCCTCGATTTCCATAACCTCCATATAATCCATGGCCAGACCATTTCCAACTTCCTTCTTTCCTGATCCTTTACATCTTTACTGCGAAAGCATAGGTCCAAGTTAGAATAAACAGAGGATTCAGGGAAGGGATAGAAATACCTCCCCAAAGGTGATGATGCCCAAATAACTCGTGCATATGGACATATGAACAGAAGATGATTGATATCTTCTATCGCACCACATCTTGAGCATTCATTGGCCTGARTTAACCTTTTCTTTTTCAAATTCTGAGCTACCGCAACACTATTAGTCAGAACTCTCCAGATGAAATTTTTGATCTTTTCAGTTGTATGGAGAGCCCAAGTTTGACTAAATAGTGCAGATAGGGAGGGTTCTGTCACTCTGGTAGCATCTTGTTTTTTGTCTAGAAACTCCTTCCAGCACCAATATCCTGACTTCACTGTGTAATTACCATCCTTATTGTGTATCCAGGAGTAGTGTTGGTCAAGTGCAATGTTACCAGGTTTGATAGCCAGAATTCTGAGAACTTCCTCATCGTCAAATAACTCTTTTAGCCTGTGTACTCTCCATTCATCTGAGTTTGGCTCCTTGAGGTGGTTGATATTAAAATCACTTGCCTCCAGATCCTGCTTGAGAGCCGGTGGTCTGGGGGTATTGTCAACTATCCACGGTTCTGTCAACCAATCCACTTGAGACCCATTGCTAATTTCCCTTTTCATACCTTTTCGCATCAGTTCCTGAGCTGCCTTAATGCTTCTCCACGCATATGAAGGTCTGGTACCTATCTTGGCCTGAAGTGCAGATGATGAAGGGAAATACCTACTCTTGTATATTCTGGCTAGGAGGCAGTGTGAGTCTGATTCCAACCTATAAAGTTGTTTCCCTAAGAGGGACAAGTTAAAACCTTCCAACTCTCTAAACCCCAAACCTTCCTCCTTCTTTGATTTACACAGGCTTTTCCAACTTTTCCAATGTATGCCTTTTCCAGTGCCTTGATTTTTCCACCAAAAATTGGAGAGGATTCTTAAGATAGTCTTCTTCAAGGTCTTAGGAATAAGAAAGCAGGACATTGAATAAGTTGGGAGAGCCATAGCCACTGCCTTTATCAGGATTTCCTTTCCTCCCAAGGATAGGAATTTTGATTTCCAAGTGTTAACTGCTTTTGCCACTTTCTCTTCTAGGAACTTCAGAGTTTGAATCTTGGAGCCTATAAAGGTTTCAGGTAAACCCAAATAGATTCCTTTCCCTCCACTATTTGATATCCTGAGTTCCATCTTTACCTTCTGCTTCTTATTTTCAGGGACATGAGCTCCAAAGGTTACTCCTGATTTATCCAAATTAACAACCTGACCTGAGATGATTGAGTATTCTGTGAGTATGGCATTCAGCTCCTTTGCTTCCTGTCTGCTTGCTTTGCAGAAGAAAATGCTATCATCTGCAAAGAGGAGGTGACTAACAGGAAGAGCATTTGTCGCAATAGATATCCCATTCAGCCTCTCTTCCACTTCTGCATTTCTGAGACCATGTGCTAGCACCTCCGCACAAATGATAAATATGAAAGGCTACAAAGGATCTCCTTGCTTGATTCCTCTTGATGGAGATATTGATCCATAAGGTTGACCATTGATAAGGACTGAGAAAATTACTGTAGTGATGCATGACATTACCAAGTGGATCCACCTTTCTGAGAAGCCCAATGTTTCGCATTTTTTTTTTTTTTAAGATATGAATTTATTTAAAGATATGAATTTTTTAAAGATACTAATGTATTGTATAAATAAATATAAGAAGGGTCCGTACTGGGTGGGGGTAAGAGAAAGGAAGGACAGGCAGAGAGTTGGTGGGTCACACTCTGTATGAATAAATAAGACCGTACAACCAAACCCACCTGCCACTCTTTAATACCTTTAATTACACGTCATTTAAAACAAAACAAAATCTTTATTTTGATTTTGATTTTTGTTAATCTTTTGGATTGAACCCATTCATTTTCTAAAAATATCACTTACATATATTATATGGAAAAAAGTTGAAAAGTCGTACTGAAGAACATATGCGTAATAAATATGTCGTTTAGTTTATGTAACATTTTAATTTAAATATCCAAAACGCGAGGGGACAAGAGTGTCGTGAACAACTTGTTTAGTGACTCCGAAATGTGTCGACGTTTTGTTTATGCCTCGATGTCTTTTATATACTTGTAACTATTTGAGGTTTTTTTTTTTTAAAACAAGAAATTATACGTTTGAAACATGCGAATAACGTTTAGCAGACAAGAATTCCTTAAATTATTTAAACGAACCAAAATGTATTTGTAACGTTGAATAACTTATAAATATTTGTCGGCTCGAGCAGATCAAATATAAAAATTTAAAACGTAAAACAAATCATACTGGATAAAGTTATCATGGAAACAATTTTATTATCAAAGAAAATAATCGACAAAAACGAAGGGCCCGCTTAATATGATTTGTGTACTATTCTATTTGACTTCTTGGTCTTCGTGTAATCTTAAAGAATGTTGAACTTAATTTAGCCGCAGATATTTCTTCCAACCATCTGTAATTTGATTGACCAAGTTACTTACAAAACAAACAAAACTCCGAATTTTATTTATTTATATGATCAACTCTACTGAACCACCAACCACATAAATAAGTTATTCAAAACATTTCCTGTTTCTTTCATCTTTGACCACAATGATGTAAGAACAACTTGTTAATCATACCCGATTCTGATTTTAAACAAAATCACGGACTATTTCGATTGATTGGTTTAAACTCCACTAGCTCAAATATTATAATTTAAATTTATTAGCTAATATTAATACACACCACGAAATAAAATAATAAAAAATTGTTTAATAGAGATAGCTCTATCATCACTATGTAAATAGCAAAATAATTATGTAAATTTATTTCAATTGATAATATAATTTTATACGTCCATTTTAACAATACGATTTTATTTTTTTACATAGAATTTACTATTTTTAATTGTATAATTTAAACTTGACTAATAGCTAAATAAATGTAAATTTCCACGGGTGTTGTACCTGGCAAGTACTTGCTTATGTACTCTCTCCTCTAAGCTCTCGTCATAATCTTTCCATGTTTTCTTCTCTATATAAGTATATTACTACTACCTCTTTCTCACTCTCTCTCATTTTTTAAATTTATCTCTGATTAGTTTAAACCGCCGGAGAAAAAAATAATATGAAGCATCTCATCCGCCGCCTCTCTCGAGTCGCCGACTCATCTTCCGAATTCTCCATCCGCCGTTCAACCTCCTCCTTCCGCAATCGTCGCGGTCACCACCGTCTCCACGCGCAGCAGCCTCCGTGGTCGATTTGTCCGGCAAGAAGAGTCAACACCGTCCCTGCTGGTCACGTGCCTGTCTACGTCGGCGAAGAGATGGAGAGGTTCGTGGTGAGCGCAGAGCTTATGAACCATCCGATCTTCGTCCGTTTGCTTAACCGATCCGCTCAAGAATACGGTTACGCTCAGAAAGGAGTTCTTCATATTCCTTGCCACGTCATCGTGTTTGAGCGCGTGGTGGAAACGCTCCGGTTAGGAGGATTCGAAGAGTCCGGTGAGATACAGGATCTCGTCGCTTCTTTGCTTGCCGGTGATGATGAGTTGATACCTGAAACTACAGAGTAGCTTTGAACAAGAATCCAAATCGGCGATTTTATTTTTTCTCTGTTTTTTTTTCCAATTTCTCGATTTTGTAAATATATATACCAGTTTTTTTTTTTTCTTATCCTCCTACTTTGCTCACGTTAATCTCTGTTTTAGCCGATGAATAAACATAATTTTCGTATAAGTCAAACCATAATCAAACGTTTCGTGTACCGTTTGGTTTATGAATTAGATTAGCTCAATTTCGATATTGCACGTTTTGGTTATACAAGTCATAAGTGTACGTACCTTTACCAAGAAACGTACGAGTTGGTACATTTATGGATTTCGACCATCGCAAACTTAGAACTACGAAATTTGATTTCAACTATGTAACAAACAATTGAGTTCAGATTATTCAGTTTTGGTCTAGTAATTAAGCTTACATATTTTTTTTGAAAATTTGGCAATCTGTTTATCCTAAAAACTAGACGTTACCACGAACTATATAAACTTTTGTGTATGGCTAATTCATATCCAACTTTGTATGCTTACATATCTATCAGGTTATTTGTTTCAAGTTATGAACAAAATGAAGATATTAAGGACCACGAAAATGGTAATTTATGGACAAGCACCGGATTAGTTTCGTCATTTAATAAAGAGTATGGATTTGTGTGCACCGTACGGATCCATCAGATAAAGTACCGAGAGTTGCAACAAAACGTCCAAGGACCCATTGAAATATAAATATAGAAAATCCTAAAGAATATTTTTTACTTATATATTTTATTTAGATAATTGCACAGTCGACATGCACCTGATTTTTGGCGCACACTTTTTTTAGTTTACGTTTAGTTAATTTGTTTAACAAGTACAGTATTTTTTTTATCGTATTTTATATATTATTTGGGAAGTACACTTACAAATAAATATTAAAAAGTATAAATATTTACATCACATTGCCATTACATCAAAGAACAAATTTTAATCTCTCATTAAAGATATTTTAGTCATTAGTTATTACGTGATCATTTAATTAAAATCAAAGATTATTTAAGAAAATTAAATCAAATATATCGAAATTTACCTAAATATCTTTAAATATCGATATTTCCTTAAATATCTCATTACTTATTTACCTAAACCACTTACTGAATCTTCTATAATTATTATCGAGATTTTAGGGAAAAAATCACTTCTAATAAAAAAAAATCAAAATAACATATAGTGCATAAATTTTTAAATATATTTTTTTGTTTTAAAAATTAATCAAAATCTTTCTACAAAAATAAAGATATGTTACATATTTACCTAAAACCTACGTTACATGTTTATCTTTTTTTAAGAAATATATAAAACAAAAAACAGACGATTTTAAATTCTAACCACTAATAAGAAAAACTAGAATATGATTTTGTTCATTTATTGATTTATAGATCACGAGTATAAACTTTATATGTCATCAATATTTTTTATACTCTAGATTACGATTACGTAATCTTAACAAAAAAATATATTCTCTCATTATAATAAATCTTAACGAAAATTCATCTTAGCATGTATAAGATTTCAAAATAAATATAAATATAAATTTATAATTCCAAATTTTTAAAAAATTATTAATTTGTGCTGTAGCACGGGACTAATTCTAGTTTTTATTAAAGTTGCAAATTTATCATGAACTCTCTCAACTTCTTGTTAATACTAAATGCTGCTGGCATTTTAATTGGATTTTATTTTAGATTTTAAAACATGGCTACAAATTAAAAGACCAGCAAGAAATTATCGATAATAGGTTTATTAGTTGCATATAACGTATTCAGTTTTGGTCACTTTAGCTTCATTTATAGGTTTGAATATTGTTTCCCTTTCTGTATAACCTAACCTCAAGGCTATCTGACACCGAAAATTCTAAATTAATAATGTACATATCACTACATTAATTGAGTGGATAATTCACTAGTAGTAGAACAAATTAATTGTGTATCTTAGTAAATCACTGTCAAGAAAATTAAAAGAATTTTTCTTACTATTATATATTGCATTGTAAATTTTGATATATAGGCAAAAAAAGTATTACAACGATGTAAGTATAGCGGTTGATCGTTAATCGTTTGTATATATACAGGTGGTCCACACGAGGACATCCGACAAAAAAAAAACAACAACAACAACAACTGATTGTAATATAACAAAAAAAAAATACACAAAAGTTTTTCTTGGGGTATTTTTATGTAATTATTAAAGTTAAAAACGATTACGATATGCATTTATTAATTTAAACATGTATACAATTAGATGGAAAAAAAATAGAAGCATTTTATTTTCAAATTTATAATAGTCAAACCAAAGCTCGTACAACAAGTTCAACAACTAAAGCTATGAAAATACAGTGTTACAATTATTCAAGGTGATGATATTTTGGTAAAAAAAACCATCTAGAATAAGGATTATAAATAGCATTATCGATGATATATTATTTATCTGTTTATGCACATATATATATAGTGTTTCCGAGATGAATTACATGGATCGGAATGGTACGGTGTTGAACTATTTGCCGGATTATTGAGATCTACAAAATAAAAGAAGAACTAGCACGACTAGTGATGTGGCAATCAACTATTTTGACTAGAAGCCTAGAAGGTTAATTTGGCAAATCTATGGCACTGGCACACGTGTGCTTCATTTCGTACGAAGTTGGGGAAACCAAAGTAACAGCTAGCATCCTGAAATCCGAATACACCAACTTTTGTAGTATATGGGTACACTTATTAAAATTTTAAAATACTAACTTCTGTGTATATGTACTTTTTTTTTCTTTTTTAGGTTAAATTTTTACATAATTTTTTAGCCGAGACCAGGTTTGCTTAAATTCCTTCTAAATATGATCACTCGAACTAAAGGTTTTAGAAAATCTAATATTTAGAGATTTTTAGGAAACACCACTATATCAAGAATCAGTTAGTGTATCTATGTACTATGTAATGTACATTTAGTAAAGTACTTATAAAATATTAGAAGAATGATGTATTTAACACGACTTGATATATCATATGCGTGTAAGTAACTGAGTATTTATAATACATGTATAAATTGAAATACCGAAAAGAAAAAAATCGTATGCTTATTTTTCCCCGTAGTCCCATTGAATCATAGTAACAACAACAGAGAAGTGTAATTTTGAAGAAAATTTTAAAGGTCTATATGGCTTTTTCTCAACGGAGCACACACAAATAAACATCGTATTGGGCCTGAGCTGCTTATGGTAATGTTAACTTCTAGATGGGCCTAAATTAATATGTAAGCTAACTTTTAAAAAAGATCTGTAAGCTAACTTAGTGAAATTCAAGAACAGTAACGTCATTTATCCTTAAGTTCTCCACCACATTTTTCGAATTCCTAGCTGATTAAACATAGTCGTATTAAGAGAAGGCTGAGGACTTAAGACGGGACTATAAAATCGTTACGGGCTGATAAAAAAGATGTGAAAACAAAAAATCTGAGAAATGAAAGCAATTTTTGAAACAAAAAAGATTGAGGTAAGTAGAAAATATTTCTCAATTAATTATTTACTAGTAATATTTTTATCACCATATCTATTTTTTAGTGACCAGTATTTGTTTTTACAAACTTTTTGAATCTGAAAACCAATATTCTAATAAAATATATCAATAAAATATCCATGAAAAAATGTTGGTTTTGGTAAATATTGAATATATAATTTGCGTAATATTTAAACGAAAATAATTTTTAAATAAAGAAAAAAAACCTAAAATAGGGAAGTCGAATTTTCGTTGTTTCAAAGACAGATCCACGTCCCTTTATTTAATTACGATTTTCTACTCAGCCAATTAATAGTGACGTGCGATATAATGACGTTTGAATATTATTTACAATCAGAAATGGTATTTCTCCCTTTTCGGGATTGCCTTTGAAGCAATACTAAGTGCCAGCATAATTTAATGTTAGATGCTGACTCGAAGATTTTAGACTTTTCCTAAACGATAAAAAAAATAACTCAAAAATGTTTTAAGAGCATTAATTGGTATCTATCTATTAGTAAAGTCCCCATCCAATTAACTGATTTTGTTTTTCACTAGCATGACTTCCTTGATAATTTATGTCCAAAAACATATAATAAAAGTTTATCTCTGACTACAAATAGAAACTTATGGAAATACGGGTACGATTTTAATAATAAAAAAACGTTTACATATTTACTATTATAATGCGGATTCGTCACTATTCGAAGTCTATATCGGATCTGAGTTATCAAATTAACATATAACAAGAATCGTTTATATTATCTGTATTCATGTTATTCATAAAACTAAATATTGAATTCATGCATTATATTTTTTCAAAAAAAAAATATAGGAGACTTCATGCATTATTTTAATTTTTAATCTGTTTTTGGACATGAATTATGGAGTTTATGTATATTAAACTATGTTGCCAATTATCTTTCGATTTTAATGTTGATTTAATTCAAATATTATTGTGATATAAAATCATGTATTGACTTAAACTAAAGTTTGTAACAGTAGACTCATAAATACACTAGAGTTTTCAATAGTTTGATAAAGACAAATACCAATACGCTTTAAAGCGTATAGCATACCGTACTCCATCAGGAATGTTTTAAATGAAAAAGTTATTCTACTAGATATTTAAATTAATTTAGGTCCTACCCAAATAATTAATGTATACTTCTATTATTGTTATAATTTCTTATAATATTTTTATAAACAAATATGTTTTGGGACGATTACTTTTTTTCAATTAAATTATGTATAGTACATGCTTCTCTATTTTATTTAGACTTATGCACTAAAATCCGTTACAAATAAAAACGGACTATTTTATAAAACGGATTGATAATAAATGTTCAAAATAAATAAAGATTGACAAAGAGATTTAATAACGTCATTTCTCTCAAAAACCAAATATTTCTCTCAAGTCATAATCATGAATCACTCTCCATGACTCTTACTTATAACACAAGTTTTTACTATTCTACTACATAATGGAATTACACATATCTCACTATGAGTACCTAACATCTCCATTAGTCTTGAGTGTTAAGTTGGTGTTTACTTTTAGTCTTTTTGGTCTACCCTAAACCACCCCCTTGATTTAGTAGCTCCTTAGGCACCATCATAGTTGGAATTATCCAACAAATGTTTCTATACAGTACATGCGTGGAAGTGATGTTAGGTCAAATCCCACGGCGCATGGGCTCGTCGTGCCCCCAATTTGTCGACGATTCTTCTTTTAGCAGTTTGGGGCTTGCCGGAGGTGTTAGCTCTGGAGGAAGGTTGTCTGGATGATGCTGGGTCCCCACTGGTGGTGTTGGACGTCCCGGTCCTTTCAATCCCAGGTGCTGCATTAGTCTTCAGTTTGAGAGTGCGAATTGCTCGCGGAGAAGCTGTAAGCTATGTCCGATCCAAGGTTTCGAGGGCTGGCCTCAAATCGCGGATACTCGTGGCAACTCCGAGTCCTTTTTAATCTCGTTTCCTCGCCAAGACGTTTTCTTTGTCGTAAAGTCCATGCTCTGTCTAAGCTCGTCAGTTCTGTTGGACTTGGTACTTTGTGTTCACAGTTTTTTTTGTGCTAGTTTCTGGTTTAATAGATTTTGGTCATTTTCTGTTCAGGTATGAATTTTAATATTTATATAAGAAAAAAAAAAGTGATGTCACGTCAGCGACACTTTAATGACTAGTTTTCCACTTAAATAATTCATATTTATTCGTCAGTTTTGTGTATTACAGTCGATGTCTATTATGCCTGCAGTAAATGCGTCATACTCCACTTAGGAACAAAAAGTGTATTTGATTATCATGTAACTTATGTGGAACAACTCCTAGATTGCGCCGACATAAACGGCAGACACGAAATTAGATCTCGATCTAATTTTATACTGATTTATGAAACTCTGTCCAATTGAATACCATGTTTGTAAATTTCTTAAACTTCAATTGGATAGAGTTTCGTAAATCGGTATAAAATTAGATCGAGATCCTAACTTCGTGCCAGAAAGCGTATTTCAGTTTTTACATATTCGATTAAAATCAAATAAGAGAATTAAGCCAGATTATTAATTAAGCGCCTATATAAGATTTTACCATTTAATGAACGTCCTGTATGTATTTTGTATGATGCTACATGTTTCTTTTAAAATAAACTCCATTCATTTCAAATGGGTAGATGTTGTGGTATTAATCAAAAGTCAGATGTTTTTATTTGCAAAAAATAATAATAATATTTTTTCTTAACTCACCCTTATCATTTTCATACTAAAACATTAATATACAAACTAAAACTTCTAGTGATATATAGAAACAGAGAGAATAATAAAGTAACTTACAAATTTCTTCAACTAACTTTGAACTAACCCGTGACGTTATCTCCTTAGACAAAGAGAAACACTGGGTTATTTAAGATGCGGAATAAATAGGAGTACAGTTGAATTCAATGTAATTAAAAATATTGACCAAATAACAGTTAGTGCTACTCAATAAGATTAAAATTTTGGTTACCTCTTTATTTTAGAGTGTCTTTTTAAATAAGATAAAACTATATATCAGAAAATCCAATACAGAATCAATATACAAAAAAAAAAAAAAAACAACAACCCCATATCTTCCTTTTTCAAATAAAACCCCTGATTTATCTATCATTTACAGAAATCGAACCTACAAAATAAGAACGTTCAATTCTACCCTCAGAGTTTTCAAATCGATATGTTGAGATCAATCTTAGGCTTCTTCATGACAGGCAAAGGAACAAACGAATGACACCTCGGGCATTTCGGATTGTTCTTCGCCACCAAAACGTACGATAAGCACTCTGGACACCCAGCCGCCACCGGAATCGCCGCGTCGGAAGCGGTTTGATCGCAAACGCAGTCGTGGTCTGGAGATTGGCGTTTCTTTATATCTTTCTCCGCCCTCTCCAAAGCTGATTTCACTTTATCGAGTGTGCAAACACTCGATAGATACGAGAGAGGCGGATTCAAAGAAGAAGACAGAGGAGGAGAGAGAGAAGACGGGACTAGCTTCAGTTCAAGGCTTGCGTCGTCGTCGCCGAAGAGGCTTAACAATGCTTTCGCCGGAGATTTACCGGGAATCGGCGGGAAATTTAAATCTTGAAACCTCGGAACTGTTTGGTTGGATTGGTCTACGTAATGATGATGTTGAGTCGATGAAGACGAGCTTGTTGAATTGCATTGTTGCAGATAAATTTTCCCTGACTGTTCAAAAAAATCATTCAATGTTATCACCAAATTGAACCGAACTGAAAAAAACATCTCTGTTTCGTTCGTTTCTTCTATTTTTCAAGATTTTCTCGGGAAAACGAAAAATTACAGAACAAGGAAGAGAAAAAACAGAGACGAACCTTTAAGTCGAGACGTTTTTCCCAACCGTTAGGGACTTGGAGGTCAAGGTCAAGCTCCATGGACTTATCGTCTCCTCCTCCTCCTCCTCCTCCACAACCGCTGCCTCCGAGGAGATCGCGTGTCATGAGCGCAACCGTCGATCTCGGTCCGGCGGAATCTTTTACCGCCGTTCGATCGTCTTTGTACATACTCAGTATCCGTACGAGAGAGCTCACGTCAGCAGCCATTCCAGAAAGCAGAGAGAGAGAGACAGAGTCAGAGAGAAAGCAGAGAGAGAGAGACAGAGTCAGAGAGAAAGCAGAGGGAGAGGGAGGTCAGTTATGGGGTCTGGTTAGGCAGAGATATATAGATGGGGCCAAATTGTTAATAAACAAAAGAAAAAAAAAGAGTCTCATGCTAATGAGGACGGTTATAGTAAATTTATAGCCAATTGATTTGTTTCATTATTATACAAAATGGAAAATGATAGTTTTAATATTTAATTTCCATGCAAAATTAATTAATATTGTACACTTGTACTACCGTTAAAGATTTAATTTCATGTGTAATATTTGTATTCTACACATCGCATTCTGTAAAATATGATTTTTTTTTCGCAATTGTTAAATCATTTCATTTTTTTTCCTCACAGCTTTTTTTTTTTAAATTCCTACATTTATAAATTGAGGATTGAAACCATTCATGCCTAAGTGGGCAAGGCTAGGTAGAAACAATCAAAACCCATAATGCTATTGGCCATTTCAAGGTTCTATAATTCAGTACTTTATAAAAACAAACTCTTTTTTTTTTTTTCATCTATGAATCAAACTTTAAAATACAAGTTCTTGGTAAAAAAATAAATAGACTATTTTTTTTGCCAACTAAATAATAAATGAATAAATAAATAGAGTAACAAATTAACAGCCAAAAGGCCAAGAAAAGGGTGTGGAGGGAGGAATTCAAGGAGGAAGCAGACACAAAGTGTAATAAATGCGAAGAAATGAAATAAAAAGCGCATTAAATGCACGGAAACTACAAGTAGATTTAGCTTCTAATCATTAAAATTACATATTTTACCCCTCCTACTCTTCTACACTTGTAATCATATTTTCAATAGTACGTTTTACTTTCAAACTTCCAATTAATTACGCATTGATGAATTACGTATTTAATGCAGTTCGTCTTCTTTTGTATTGGGCACGTCAAAGATATTTAAATGAAGTAGGTATTCGTACGAATGTGGTATTTAGAGTAAACCTCTTCATTAGTGCTCCTATAATGAGTCATAAGTCATGACCAATTTATAGCCTATATTATATTTCTTGACTTCTCAAAATCTTCTTATAAACAAAGGTTTAAATAAGATATATCTCTAATATATTCATTTTAGTCCCTAATAATATCAGCCTTCTATTCGTGCTGCCTATCTATATTCTTTTTGTTGTTGCATACCTATATTCGACTATGGTGAATGTGATTTGATGTTGAAAAAACAATGAAAACAGTTTTAAAATATTTTTCAAAAATAGACAAACTCTTTCGAAATTATGGAAATCTACCATTTTGTTTATCCGTTAGTAGCAAATTTTAAGTTTAAGGAATTAACGTTGATGATTTCGAGTTTGGAGTTTAATTTTTAGGATTTTCGGGTTTAGTTTTTTTTTAACTTAACATTTATAATCTAGAGTTAAGGATTTCAAGTAATACTATTTTTTATTTTTCTAATTATTTATATTCTTCTTTTAATTTTGATAAACTATCTTCATAAGTACCCCTTGATATATATATATAAACACGTTAAATTTTAGAAAAGTATATTAAATGTAGTAACTGTTATAAGGCGTTAGAAAAAAAAATTACATTGTTGTGTTATCTTTTTAGAATCCAGAAAGTTATCATTTATGTTTTCTGTCTATAATATACAGATGTAATTTAAAATTCTAATTTAATACTCTTTCCATTTCAAAGATAACATCGTTTTGAAGTTTTATTTTTGTTTTTTTGAACATTTTCAATGTGATTTTTAAAACCAGAATTTAATTTACCTTTAACTTAAAGCTAATTTTCATTGAATTTAAATCATTATCATTTAATGAATTACTTATTAAATATGGCATGCATGTACAATTTTTTTAATTTTTTTTGTGTTCTTTTAATTTGTATACAATGTGTCAAAAAGATATTTTTGTGAAACAGAAAAAAATAATAAAATTAACACAAACTACTAAATTTTTTATTCAAATTTAAAGAGAAAGCTTAGATTATTGCACGAGCTCGTGCTCACGTATGACGTGGCTTGCCGTCGGAGGTGGCAACGAACTTTTCCGTTCATCCAACTAATCAAAATTATTGAACTTTTGATGATATTTTTAAAATTCTAAATCTATCTCACCGTTGTTTTGTTTTACACAATTAGTCACGTAACTTTTGTATTCCATATGGAGGTTGATAAGTACTCCTTAAAGGCTTAAAGTATGTACTAGTATTTGCTTTCTCTATTTTTTTTTTTAATACCGGAAAATGCGCTCAGTAAGCAATTGGAATTAATGACGGTCCTTCTTTACATTGATAGAAACAACACATAGGTCTATTTACTGTCATTGATGATAAAAAAAAAAAAATCGAAATCGAAGTGCTAATTACTCTGCGACCAAATGCATATGGCTATTTGCGATTTGATAAAAATAAAATTGCAAAAAAAGTATATTGGTGGGACAACTAGTTAAATGGAGTTTCTAGGAAAAAAGGAAAGTATGCATTTAGGAGCTTTAAATAATAACGTTGAAAACGTTATAAGAAGAATATAAGATAAATCTATTTAATACAAGTAAAAGGTGAGGAAGTGATGATGCTCACGGACGATATTCTCACGACACCAGCACAATTAAAGCACTTTAATTTTCAACATACACACATACTGTTCAAAATACATGCACGTACCTTTTCTTTTATTAATTCTAGCAGTATCAAATTTCCTTATGGACATTATAGATGCACACTAGGTTCTTCATTTTTCAATATATTACACATATTAAAAATATTTAGTGCTTACGTTTTTTAATTATCTTTATTTTCAAAGATCCATATTGTTGCACTATTTTCTGAAGCTAAACACTTTCCCCTAGTCATGAACCAATAGTAATTTAAATATCTTTCTCATATTTTTTGAATTTATAAAGTACATAAAAAACTAAATATTAATCTTCATATATATATTTTTTCATTTCTCCATGAAACAGAAAGAGTTTTAATTTGGA
Source organism: Boechera stricta (assembly GCA_018361395.1). Classification (NCBI taxonomy): domain Eukaryota; kingdom Viridiplantae; phylum Streptophyta; class Magnoliopsida; order Brassicales; family Brassicaceae; genus Boechera; species Boechera stricta. The sequence continues at coordinate 1,472,017 of CM031539.1, read as the reverse complement.
TGAGTTGGTTGGAACAAATAAAGTATTTCACCAAATAAATAAATAAATAAATTTAGTCCTTTTTTCCCCTAGCAGAAAACAATATATGGGAGTTACTCCTAACTAGACGGCTAGCCCTAAATGTATCTAGCGAGACCCATATAATAATAGTACGAATTAAATTGGACATATCCTTATTTATTAATGGTAGCGAGACTGGTCTTGGGATTTGAATGCATTTAAATGCGAGATCGGTAAGGGTTTTCAATACGAGAATTAAATGGCACTCACCATTTATGCTATGATAATATTTTAAGAAAGGTAACTTTAATTGTTAAAAAATGCATCTGAAAACCTTAAATTCCGAGGCCATAAGGAAGTTGCAGCAGTCTGAGATCGGATTTTACACCACCAACTAACCTTTTCAATATTTATTTTTATTTTATTTGCTTGCAATGCACAATTACAATATGTTAAATGTTCCTTCACAATTTGTGTTGACCTTTTAATGTCTGGACTACAGAGTCTATATTAAGTTGGGTTTATTTGTTAGATAACCAAATTTTGAAGTAAAATTAGCCAAAAAATGCTGTGATAAAACCAAAATAAGTGATATACTTTTTGCGTATAAGTTAAATAAATAAAGCGATATTATATAAAACCGTGTGTTATTGGATAAAGTAACATGATATTTGTTGAAAAATATGTGTAATCTATGTTTGACTTAGTTAATAGTTAATTTAAATTTGGTTTATAAATAACCTTTTTAAAACTTATATGCAAAATGTGTAACAGTAAAACCTATGTTTTTCCTATTAATACCAATTAAATATATATATATATATATAAAAATAAATTAGTACTTACTTATAATATTAAAGTATATTAGGTATTGTTATAAAACTATCGACAAATGTATAGTTAATGTCTTAAACCTTTAAAGTTATGAAACAAAAGGAAAAACATATAGAAAATACTTGTCCCATCAACTTAACAAATACTAAATGTTTGAAAGAGTGTTACGACCAAAGGCTGTTAAACAGGTGTTAATAACTGATAAAGATAGCTATGTTTTTGTAAAATTGCTAAACAGGTGTTTGTCTTATTATTATTTTTTTAACATCAAATGTGAACCAGGGATAACATAAAGAAATGACATATTATTTATATTTTAGCTTTTCATGTTGTGTATAATAGATTAATCAATACTGCTAGTATTATTATTACAAATCACAATCGTTTGTCGCATTCAGCATCGCCACCACTATCAATTTATATCGCCTGAAACCCACGAATCACTTATAGTTCTCGAGGGCTGGGCTTAGACTAAAAAGGCCCATATAGCAAGCATATCTTAAGGCCATATGGTACAAAAATGTCAAAAACCGTAATATTCAGCAATTTTTTTATTTTTATTTACATCAGCAAGTGCTTTTATTTTGCATTAACACCATATTCAAATAATAATGACAAAGCATTTCTTTGTTTAGTGGGTTCAAAGTAAAGTTATAATAATTTTGCGATTGTAACAATTTTATTAAATTACTACTCCTATGAATATTTATTTAATCCGCATAAACATGTGTTTTATTATCTTGGGACTCTACTTAATACGTCAAATATTAATAAATTAATTTACAAAAGCACCAAACAAAAATATATTTAAAATTAAAACAAACATGTTAGGTTTTTGATAATCTTTGACCAATACTCTTTGCTATTTTTTAGTTGCACATCTACATTTGTAATTTACCTAAATGTATTTCTTATAATTTATTTAGTTAAGTCTATTTTTTTTTTCTGATATCGTATGATATTATAATACAAAATATGAACCACTAATAACATCGTTTAATTCAAAATGTATGAGTGTTAAAAATTAGTTAACAAGATTATAGCAAAGTAAATAGTAATGGATACTTCGTAAGTTAAAAATCATTTACTTTCCGACGAAACCAGTGCGTGGACGGATTTACTTTGATTTTTTTTTCCATCCAAAATCCATTCACCTATGGAATTCAACGAGTTTACGAGAAAAGCATTGTTTGCTCATATTTGGATTGAAATTGTTTCCATCCAAAATCCATCCACCTATAGAATTCAACGAGTTTCCGAGGAAAACATCACTTGCTCGTATTTGGGTTGAAATGTTTTCCATCCAAAATCCATCCACCTAAGGAATTCAACGAGTTTCCGAGGAAAGTATTGTTTGGTCGTATTTGGGTTGAAAATTTTCCATCCAAAATCCAACCAAAAAGAAGTTCCATCCGTTTTCCGAGGCTACAAATTTCGGACTAAATGGAATCGTAAATCAACAGTAATTTCCAACACAACTGATATCGTCGGAAATTCTGGACGGAAATTTCCTTTTTCTTGTAGTGACGGTGCGTCATGCGCATGTAATGTGATCGTCTCTCTTTTTCTCAATCCACCACGTACTTAATTTATGCATTTATGAATGAATTATATAAAAAATTATGAGTCCTCAGTTTGGACCTTATGAGTGATTAGTTAGGTAGTCATGACTCATGATAAAAATCATCACTATTAAGCAAATCTTCTACCAACTAACTCCTATAATTTTGAAAATTTTATTTATATATTTTCCAAGATTAGGTACCCCGTACCCATAGTGGGGTTACTTTATATTGGTTCCATCATTGTTTCAAGTTATAGAACACATCTTCATGTGATGATTAGGTAATTTTAATCAACTATATATTTTTGTTCTATTATATATAATTAACTAAGGAAGACATGACTCTGTATCCAATTCTAAACTTCTATTTTCTTAAGAGATTCTGAATTAATCACTTGCCAGATGTATAACGTATTATCATTACATATTTGTTGTTGAGATGTAAGTTGTCATTTATAAACTCAGAAAATCCAAAACATGAAAATGCACATCCGTTACAATCAACTACATTTTTGTGTAAGTTGTGACATATATCTATATATCTATAATTATTTTCAAATTATAAGATTGAACGCGACGTGCCAAAATATATCAAACAATGCGTGCATGCATTCTTTGGGTATTATTATAATTTATAATTCAAATAGTTTGTAGTTGGTTTCTAATGTGAACACACTTACACATAACTTGTTCTATTAGACCATTGTTAAAAACAAAAGTCAGCAAATATGATTTTGACGTTGAATGACTTAGACCAATTCGAATAGTAGTAGTGATATCGATGCGTTTCTGAAATTTTTATGGGACATATATAAGGCAAAGAAAATATACAAAAAAAAAAAAACCTATTTTGTTTGGCAAACAAGATCTTGTTTAACTGCTACTGACGTATGAACATTAGTGTCTCATCAAACTAATCCATCCTCTTTACATTAATAAACACATATTTTTAACAGACAGAAGACATTAGTGCCTCGCCAAACAAATACGCAGTACATACATACTGTCACCAAACAAATACATCCTCTATGTAGTATTTTTTGGTTAAATCTCTATGTAGTATTTTATTATTATTATTATTATTATTATTATTATTATTATTATTATTATTATTATTATTATTATTATTATTATTATTATTATTATTATTATTATTATTATTATTATTATTATTATTATTATTATTATCAACTGTAGTTTTAATTAATCTATGTTGTAGAAATAGAGGCGATCAATAAAGAAAAATATGGTTGGTGCATGCGTGCATTCAGTATATATCTCCCCAAAGGAACGGTGTGATAAAAAAAACTATTGAAAAATGAATTAATAGTTGAACAGTTGAGCTAGGGCAACCAAACTACTCATTTTTTGTAGAAGGATCTAACGCTCACCACTAGTCCAAAACTCAGTTGACATAGAACTAATTGGTGTACCACATTTTTACAGTGTCTAACTTTTTGTGGTATATATAAGAGATAGCCTTGGAAAATATTCTTATTATTGTAAATACTTTCAAAATTCCTCGTTGCTAGTTAGCGGTACAATATTGAAAGCGAATGCGGATTAGTCACACCTTAATTAACAAAAAAACGTACTACGATTCATTTCATTGTACTTATGGTATTTTATTTCTTAAGAAAACGGGCGGCCGAACAAAATCGAAGACCGGAAAAAGAGGCGTGCCAATAGCAACATGTGTGCTTTCGTCATGCAAATCCCACTCTTTTTTTCAATTTTGAAAATCTTTTTATTTCAGTTCGTCATCGATTGGGATATTTCAACTTTCTTCCATTTTTTCAACCTAGTGTATTAAACTTTTATTTTTCCAGTGGCCCTACACCTAATTGGTCCAAGTTAAAATAACATTTTCGTAAGTTGTTCACCAAACAAAAGAAACCTATGATTATAACTTTATTAGAGATGCATGCACTATAATGCTGTTTTCGAATAGATATTTTGAACTTCGTCACAAAAGACAATTTATTGGATTACAAGATCGATCCATTAATATTAACTGAGTTTTTGGTTAAAATTTTAATTTTAAAGACAAAACTATACAGGACATGCATGATGCATGTGCGAACAAAAATTGTTGTCGTTGTTTTCTGCTTATTGATATATATTTATGTTGCGAAAATAACATCGATGTCAATTATTCAACACACACTTTAATGGAAGCACGAGTTTTCGTTATATCTTGTTTGGTATTGATTATGAATATAAATCATACTATTGATTTAGAAGCTTAATTAACTCAACTCCCTAATTGATGAACGTAACTAAAATTAATTAGTAGTGTTTGTATCTTTAGAATTTAGGTTAATATATTATGGCCAAAAACTTTGAGTATATTATAACGTTAAAGTGGTCAAAATTACAACACTTAACAATAAATATAAATGTTACAGTTTTTGGTTAACAATATGAGTAGGGAATACTTGATTTAGTGATAAAATATTAAATCATGAAAAAATCATTTTAGACTAGCTAGTTTCAAATGGACATTCTTATATTGAAGATATAAGAAACATATAATAATGGTGGAGATAGAATGACAAAATTCTTTCATTCGTGCAAGCGTGACACACAATTTTTTTCCCTTCTTATTTGTCTTCAATCTCCATTTTTTTTCTCTCATTTATTTGATCCCCACTATTCTTAACATGGTGTTATATACGTATCATTTATAACATTTAATGATTCGTTCGAATATTTTTGTATGTATTTAAAAACCTAAGTCGTAATATATGCGAAAAAATGATTTTTAATATATATAGATGACATGATTTAATTATTTGAAAGAATCATGATGAGAGAGATGTAGATTGAAGAAAAAGAAAGAGATATTCAGAAATTATTATGTGTGTATAAAGAAAGTAAAGGGAAGGTAATTTGATCATTGTATTCAAAGAAAACAAAAAAAGGATATCCATGTTAAAAGGGTTATAGGACGGACCCATGCCAATTTCTCTCAAATATATTTTTATGTACAATTTTTTTAACTGTTCTCTAGCATGATTTTATATGTTTATGTGGTTGTAGAATTTTATTTAGCCTTCCACGATTCTTAAACCCTAACCAGCCAAACTCATTTTAAAAATATATTTCCTGATATGAGATGGTAGTCGTAAGGTATATAACATCCTTACGTCTTGTTTGGTAGATTAATTAATAACTTAAAGCACAAAGAAAAAAACATTTATAAGTCAAGTTTTATTTCATGAAGTTTCCGCTTATCAAACTTTCCTTGCTAAAACTTTAAACCGTTTTTCAAAAGTTGGTAAAGTTAAAAATCTGTTTTGACTCAGAGAGACTTAATGATCCATATTTATCAGTCCAAAATCTCAAAGTTGAAAATAATTAAGCTAATATTTACTAACTAACAAGATACGCATGTTTGCAGCAGTACAAACTACAAACTTAGTCAAAATAATTTTACAAAACAATAATAATCACAAGAGTAAATCAAATTTGGTTTTACATTATAAAGATGGATTCAACTTTATAGATTTGTCAGAGCCAATCTTTTCAGGTTTCACATTGGATAAAAAAATGTGAGACTCAATATTTAAGTTTCAAACATGTTTAATGTATGTATAGTTGATTACTATTAGTAATTGTTTATTTTTGACATATGTAAATGGAAAGTATACAATTATAAAAAGATGGAATTTTGCCAGGTACTCATCCACAATATAGACAAGTTCTTAACTTCAACAAATCTGATTTGACAATTGTCAATGTCTGTTGTTTATAACATGTTTCTCAATGTCAGGGTCACACACCACTTCTCATGTATAAATACACATAAGACCAATTAGATTGGTAAAAGGGAATCTCAAAAGTGTGATAGAGAGAGAGAGAGAGAGAGGAGAGAGAGAATGGGCAAAGGAAGAGCGCCATGTTGTGACAAAACCAAAGTGAAGAGAGGACCGTGGAGCCAAGATGAAGACTTGAAACTCATCTCATTCATTCACAAGTATGGTCATGAGAATTGGAGATCTCTCCCAAAACAAGCTGGTATGTTTCCGATCTTTAAAAGCCTATTTCTTTAGCTTTTCTAATCTTCTGGTTCTGATTCTGTCTATGCATGCAAATGCAATGAAGGATTGTTAAGGTGTGGCAAGAGTTGTCGTCTACGATGGATTAATTACCTCAGACCTGATGTGAAACGTGGCAATTTCAGCGCAGAGGAAGAAGAAAGCATCATTAAACTTCACCAGAGCTTTGGGAACAAGTATGTGTTATCTTGTTAATACCTTGTGTGGCTCAAAGTTTCAATTTTGACACTTGGTTTTCTGCATTTTCGATACAGGTGGTCGAAGATTGCTTCTAAACTGCCGGGAAGGACAGATAATGAGATCAAGAATGTGTGGCATACACATCTCAAGAAAAGATTGAGCTCGGAAACTAACCTTAATGCTGATAAAGCGGCTTTAAAAGATTCTTTGAATGAAGAAGAGACCTCTCAAGAGTCATCTCCTAATGCTTCTATGTCTTTTGTTGCTGGTTCCAACATTTCAAGCAAAGAAGATGATGCACAGATAAGTCAAACGTTTGAGCATATTCAAACTTACAGCGAATTTACAGGGATGTTACAAGAGGTAGACAAACCAGATCTGCTGGAGATACCTTTTGATTTAGATCCTGACATTTGGAGTTTCATAGATGGTTCAGACTCATTCCAACAACCTGAGAACAGTTGGAGTTCAAGGGCTCCTCAAGAGTCTGAAGAAGATGAAATTGAGAAATGGTTCAAGCACCTGGAAAGCGAACTCGGGTTAGAAGAAGAAAACCATAACCAACATCATGAACACGGCACCAGAGACGGAGAAGAATCATCGTCATCATCGCTCTTGGAGGGTTACGAACTCCTGATACATTAATGAAGCCATAAAGCAAGTCATTTCACCTTAAAAAACAGAATTATTATTCTCATTGAAGATCTACAAAAGAGATAAATTCTTGGCATTTTTAGTAGATAAACAAGATCAGTTAGGCGCATGTAGTAGCGCAATAGCGAAGAAACATAGAAATGTAAACAACATGTAGATATTACAGAGCTGAAAGATTGTGTTTGAAAAATGATTGCTTTGTTAAGTGAAACCAAGTTATCACAAGCTAACAACCATCTAGAAATGGAAAGCTGACAGAGATGAGAAAGATTAGTTGTTATTGTCTTCAAAATTGATTCAACAGCTAAGATTTTCTAAATACGAACAAACAAAAGAAGTCTCAAGTCCTTTTCCCACAAAAGATAGAAATTTTACTTTCAATCATCGATTGAATCATTCGCACAGTTGCAATTGCAAATGCTGAATTTCAAAGGAATCTTTTTTTTTGGTTTCTGTAGAAGTAAGATTCACTTACGCTACGTCTGAATTCTCAAGTACCACGTGGAAGGTGAAGTAGAATACAAACGATTCAGAGAGCTTACCCGAAAAGGCTGAGAAATTTTCAATCTTTCTTCGCCCATTTGTCGTAGCGAGAGAGACAGACAGAGACCTAGAAACACAGTGATTTGCAATTACTCCAGATCCTCCGTCAAGCACAGTGACTTGCAGAGGGTTAGCGTTAACTAAAACAATTGGGGTGAAATTAAGCAACAAAAGAATAGTACGGGACTCGTATCGAAATTATTGCTTTTAGTTTCTATCATAAACCGGTACAAACCGGTTTATATGGTCTATTAATTCCGGTTTCTGGTATGCCTCTCCGGTTTGTTTTTTTCTTCAAAAGAGCAGTCTTTTTTTTGTAGGTTTCCCTTCAAATCATTGATCACCGTTGAAACACCGACGAATTAGAGCTGGCCAGCTGGGGACGCAAAGTCCTGTCTTTTCAGGGATGCGAAACTCGTTTGTTTAGTGGGTTTGTCTCCCGCCATTCGAAGACGCGACGAATCTCGACATTGCAATGTTTGGAAAGGGTGGAAGAAGAAGATGTGAAAAAAGTTACCAGATTGAGTGGATGTTTCTCGCTCTCAGACCATTGGAACCCGGAATTATCTTATTTCGATCAAATTGGTTTTTCTCAAATCAGTACAGAATCTACGGGAAGAGCTGTACATGCGCTTTGTGTCAAGGGATTGGTTCGTCTGAGTGTGCTGCACACCAACACTTTGATTAACATGTACACGAAGTTTGGCCGAGTCAAACCCGCGCGCTACCTGTTCGATGAAATGCCTGTGAGAAACGAAGTTTCTTGGAATACCATGATGTCGGGGCTAGTCCGTGTTGGATTGTATTTGGAAGGATTGGAATTTTTCCGGAAGATGTGTGATATTGGTATTAAACCAAGTAGCTTTGTGATTGCCAGTTTAGTAACAGCTTGTGGTCGGTCTGGTTCTATGTTCAGAGAAGGAATTCAAGTTCACGGCTTTGTGGCTAAGTCTGGTTTGCTTTCTGACGTTTATGTGAGCACAGCTATTCTGCACTTCTATGGAGTTTATGGATTGGTTTCATGTTCGAAAAAAGTCTTTGAGGAGATGCCTGACCGAAACGTGGTGTCTTGGACTTCACTGATGGCTGGTTACTCCGATAAGGGTGAGCCAGAGGAAGTTATTGATATTTATAAAGGTATGAGAGGCGAAGGAGTTGGGTGTAATGAGAATTCCATGTCTTTGGTAATCAGTTCCTGCGGATTGCTTAAAGACGAATCCTTGGGTCGTCAAATTATCGGTCAGGTTATCAAATCGGGACTGGAGAGTAAGCTGGCAGTGGAGAATTCTCTCATATCCATGTTTGGTAACCTGGGAAATGTAGACTATGCAAATTACATTTTTGATCAAATGTCCGAACGTGACACAATTTCATGGAATTCGATTGCTGCGGCATATGCACAAAATGGTCATTTCGAGGAATCATTTAGGATTTTCAATTCAATGCGTCGTTTTCATGATGAAGTGAACTCCACAACTGTGTCTACTCTGTTATCAGTTTTGGGTCATGTAGATCACCAAAAATGGGGTAGAGGAATTCATGGTTTGGTGGTAAAAATGGGATTCAATTCGGTTGTTTGTGTGTGCAATACTCTTTTGAGAATGTACGCATGCGCTGGAAGATCAGAAGAGGCAGAGTTGGTGTTCAAACTTATGCCCACTAAAGATATGATCTCGTGGAACTCTTTGATGGCTTGTTTTGTTGAGGATGGGAGGAGCTTAGATGCTTTAGGACTTCTTTGTTCAATGATAAGGACTGGAAAATCAGTGAACTATGTGAGTTTTACAAGCGCATTGGCTGCTTGCTTTAGTCCCAAATTTTTCGATAAGGGCAGGATTCTTCATGGGCTTGTAGTGGTGACCGGTTTATTTGACAATCAGATTATTGGTAATGCATTGGTTTCTATGTACGGAAAGATAGGCGAGATGAGCGAATCCAGACAGGTACTACTACATATGCCTAGACGAGATGAAGTAGCTTGGAATGCTCTTATTGGTGGCTATGCTGAGAATGAAGATCCCAACAAGGCACTGGCAGCTTTTCGAACTATGCGAGTGGAAGGTGCTCCTGCAAATTATATCACAGTGGTAAGTGTTCTTGGGGCTTGTTTAATGCCCGGTGATTTGCTTGAACGGGGGAAGCCATTACACGCCTATATAGTTTCTGCTGGATTTGAATCGGATGAACACGTCAAAAACTCGCTTATCACTATGTACGCAAAATGTGGTGATTTAAGCTCGAGTCAGGACCTATTTAACGGATTAGATAATAGGAATATCATCACATGGAATGCTATGCTTGCGGCAAATGCTCATCATGGTCATGGAGAAGAGGTGCTAAAACTTGTATCAAAGATGAGAAGATTTGGTTTGAGTCTAGACCAGTTTAGTTTCTCTGAGGGACTTTCTGCTGCTGCAAAGCTAGCGGTCCTAGAAGAAGGCCAACAACTTCATGGTTTAGCTGTAAAACTCGGGTTTGAACAAGATTGCTTCATCTTTAATGCTGCTGCAGACATGTACAGCAAATGCGGGGAAATAGGGGAAGTTGTGAAAATGCTTCCTCCATCAGTCAATCGATCACTCCCTTCGTGGAACATATTAATATCAGCTTTTGGAAGACATGGGTGCTTCGAGGAAGTTTGTGAGACTTTCCATGAGATGCTTGAAATGGGAATCAAGCCGGGTCATGTCACATTTGTCTCTCTTCTTACTGCGTGCAGCCACGGAGGATTAGTAGACCAAGGCCTTGCGTATTACGACATGATTGCTAGAGATTTTGGTTTAAAACCGGCGATTGAACATTGCATCTGTGTAATTGATCTTCTTGGAAGATCAGGGAGGTTAGCTGAAGCTGAAACCTTAATATCTAAAATGCCAATGAAACCAAACGACCTCGTGTGGCGTAGTTTGTTAGCTTCCTGCAAAATCCACGGGGATTTAGACCGCGGAAGAAAAGCAGCAGAAAATCTCTCGAAGCTAGAACCAGAGGATGATTCTGTTTATGTCTTGTCCTCAAATATGTTTGCAACAACAGGTAGATGGGAAGAAGTGGAGAATGTGAGAAAGCAAATGGGTTTCAAGAATATCACGAAGAAACAAGCTTGCAGTTGGGTGAAACTAAAAGACAAAGTGAGTTCGTTTGGTATTGGAGACAGAACTCATCCGCAAACATTGGAGATATACGCGAAGCTAGAAGACATCAAGAAGCTGATCAAAGAATCTGGGTATGTCGCAGATACTAGTCAGGCTCTGCAAGACACAGATGAAGAACAAAAAGAGCACAATCTTTGGAATCACAGCGAAAGACTCGCTCTTGCTTATGCGTTGATGAGTACTCCTGAAGGTTCCACACTTAGAATCTTTAAGAACCTTCGCATATGCGGTGATTGTCACTCTGTGTACAAGTTTGTTAGTAGAGTCATCGGACGTAGAATCGTGTTGAGAGATCAGTATAGGTTTCACCATTTTGAGAGTGGTGTGTGTTCTTGTAAGGATTATTGGTGAAAGAAGAGGAAGCTCGATTACAACGCTGTACAGTAGCTAGCTGACAGTTTCTTTATAGGATTCTTTGGATAAGGTTTTGGGTTTCAACAGTTTTGTAATATTACTCTGTGAAATTGGTTTTTTCTTCAAAAGGATGCATAATTCTGTTTGCAGACAATTACTGTGTTGTAAGGAATGGAATAGAATTGGTTTTAGAATTTGCAATTTCTCGATTGGAGGTGAAAGTTGCCATGCGACCAATTTAACGACTGATAAGATAAGACTACTTGAAAAGATTTCTCTGGAACCTTCACTGAGTGAAAGAAAAAACCAGATTTCATTAGTTATTGAATCGTAAGAAAGACACTCAGCTTGAGTTCAGCAACAAACTATTTAACGATCCAAAGTTTTACAGAAAAACAACTCTTTAAGACTGCAAATGCCACGACAAACCGGTCTTAAACGCATGTTTGTTGCTAGCCTATGCGGGATGTTACTCGACTTCAGCAAGGTAATCATCGATCTCCGCTGGTGTTAGTACCCTGCATTAATCCCAAAAAACCAATTGAGTATCAGTAACATTCTGTTCAAACATCAGCAGCGGCAACAAAGATTCTTGATTTTGAACAAAAAGGGTACCTGAAAACTTTGTCAGCACCGATTTTGCCAATTTCAATATTTTTGCTTGAGATCTCTCCCTCAAAGCTACCAAAAACAAAAGCAAAAAACAAATGAGGTGAAGGCTTTTCGGCACAGTGTAAGAATATTTAAGTTACACATGTATGTATGTGTGTGTCTGTGTACACCATCATCAGAAATAGCTTAAGGTTTACTACAAGAAAACAAGCGCTTTATAACCCTGTGCTTTCATTATAAACGACAGCCCCATGGGTTTGGTAATCTAACAGCCCCAAGACTGGTTTCTTTAGACTAATAAATGATTAAGAGACCTTGAATCCGTAGATTCATACTTACCCTTCTTTCAATGTCAAAATCGCTGTGTGAATGGCATCGTCAAGTTCCATGTCTTCTGTGTACCTGCAAGGAATTTGTGGTTGGTTAAGGTTGGTCAGCGAAAGAAGAGTGCTTTCCTGTTACGACGGGAGTCAAACTAACGAGATTTGAGTAATAAAAGTAAATTTTCAAGATCAGTTAACTGGTTATAGAGAATGTTCCACGTATCTACCACCTTTGGATATCAACAAATAGTAAACACAATTACCTTTTCTCAAGGAATGTTTTTGCGTTAGAAACGTTCTTTCCCATGGCTGAAGCTTTCCAGGAGAAGTAAGAGCCAGATGGATCCACCTAGCATAAGAACAAAAAGTATTGAATTAGACCGTGAGTACGGAAATTCAGAAGCAAAGTTTTAATTCTCAGGTTATATTCTCAAGATGAGATGGTAATTCAGTTTAGACAGAAAAATAAGGTGGTAATTATTGTAACAGGATAGCGCAAAAAGGTAAATACTCCGCTACAAGTTTCACTAAGTTTAGTTTTTCAGCACTGAAAAGAACGGAAATTGAGCTAAGAAGATTGCGAGACTCGATTGTTTTCAATAAACTGACAGATATCCTGAGGAGGAAATACCTGATACAGTTGTGGACCCTTGTCGTCATATCCAGCCACAAGCAGGGAAACCCCGAAAGGCCTAACACCACTGTTAACAAGAGAAGGTAAAAAAATTTAGAAACAGGATATGATGGGTACAAATTTGCTAAAGAAACATTATTTCATGCCAAGTCAATGATCAAATCTCAAATTGCAAGTGCAAAGCTACGCACTCGACCGTTACTTTTTCTGAGAAAATAGTTCATTTCAATTCAAACATATTGGGAATATGGGAGGAAGTAAACATATGACATATGCGGTTGAATTTTACAGTTTAAAGTGAATATAACACTTACCCCGATTGAGTAAACTCTTGCATAACAGTAGCGGTTTCCCTTACAAGTTGGGTAACAGGGATGGGTTCCTGCAACAATAAAGCTTCCTTGGATGAAAAAAGCAACTGAATTGATAGGGAAATAAACATTTACGGAGGAAAATAACTGAAACCAGATCACATTAGCAAGGATTACAAGAAACTTTGAGGAAAAGAGAGATAGGATTACTTTGTAAAGACGGAGATATTGCTCAGCCTGTTTCCTACTCTTCCTAACAAGAACTCGAAAATCAGGACCCATGCCACTTCATTGAAGGAAATGCAAAAAAAAAAAGTTAGTACTCAAGCTATAACATAAAAAAACAATAACAAATAAAAACTTAAGATACGTGATGAGAAAAACCTGTACACAACTCCAATATTAGGAGTCAAATGCTGAATCTTTTGAACCTGAAACAGGCAAAAGGAGAAAACTAATGTCAGAAATGTTGACTAGATTACGCAACCAAAGAAAGCACCAGAAAGCATGGCCATCAGGCAATAATACAAAAATCTTATTTCTTAAAAATGACCCAATCCTCTTAGTTCCCACAGGCAAGTTAGTCTACCATTTTATGGTTAGGTAGGAAGATCATCAACTTACAGATGCTTCATCAACCAGAATAGAAGGCAATTTCTTTTCGGTTGCAATGACAACTCCATTAGAAGCTGCAGTAAAAAAAAACAATTATCAGAAGAAAACTACAAACTTTCTTTGATCTATTAACATTTCATCATGTCATTGCCAAACCTTTAATCCCCAAAGATGTTTGGCCTGATCCAACAGCAGTAAGGGCATGCTCTATCTGAACCAGCTTCCCAGATGGGCTATTACATAGCCACAGCATAAATTAGCAACAGCAAAAAGTAACCCAAAATACTCGGAAGATACGTACTTGTATGATTAACCAAGTTCGTACCTGAAAGTGGTGAGAGAAAACGAGTACTGACTATCCCCCATAGCTCCTTAAGCAAATCCACGAAAGCTGTGAACAACACAGACGAGTGAGATCAGTTTCTTGGAAAGAATTTCAAAAAAATTGGACTCGTGTATCTAAACCCCCCACCCAACGAAAATTAGGGTTCCAACGTCACCGGGATCAAACGATTCAGGTTTCGTTATCTAAACATCAGACTCTAAAAAACAGTATACTAGAATGGGACTTTTGAGATCGATACGAATCCTCAAATAGGAACTACCACTGTGATGAGACTAGCTCACCTTTAGCTTTAGAATCGAGATCGAAGAAGCGATTAGTTGCAGAGAGAGAGGTGAAAGAAATAGGCTTTTAGGTTTCGTGCAGAGAAGGTTGAAGTGAGATTTTTACAGGAAATTTTTTATTTATTTTTGGAAGTAGAAAGGAGAAGTAAAACGAAACAAAGGAAACGACTGCGTTTAATTAAAGAGAATGCAAACGCGATTTTACGTAACCAAACACGTCCTAGTCCTCATCAGGCGGTACAAGCAGCATCGTTGATAACAAAGCTTTGAGAAAAGTTGCGAGCTTGGGGAATCTGAACAGTAACAAATTTGGCGTCTTTAACTCAACAATTTGTTATCTACATGGTATTTTGAGGTGATATGGCTTCGACCCTTTACTCAAGATCTTTATTGGTTGCTCGTCACTGCCTGATTAATCCTTCTCTATCTCCTATTCTTCCGCAGAAGACCCGTACTTTTGCAACCTTTCTAAATGTAAGTTGTTATCAATTTGATATTCGATCGTTCTCTCAGATTAGGTATTCGTTTGATCGTTGTTCTCACTTCTAGTCTCTGATTCTTCACCGGTTAGTGTTAAATTGGCTACTACTTAGTAGTGGGCTTTCGAGTTAATTGTGTAGATATCCGATGAATCCGTGTTTTTCTTGCACTTGTGTAATTTCGCTATATTGAATTGTGAGCAAAGTTTGGACCTTTTTAATCTTTTATTTTGTTATTCTGAGATTTTAACCTTTAGTTAGAGGTTTGAACTGCGTTCACCGTGATTTCATCTGGTGATTTTCATTGCATAAAATAGATTTTTTCGTCTGTTTCACTTGTTTGGTAGTGATAAGCAATTGTATGGAAATGTTATCTTTCACTCATTGTGATCCTTTTGAGCATCAGGTTTGAAAATGGCTTTTGCTATGTTTTTTTTAGCTGAATTGTTGTGTGGCGTTTTGTAACAATTATTATTGCAGAAGAGAGCATTCAGCTCACAGTTACGCTCTGCTTATTCCACTTGTAAATCATCTACTCAAGTTGGTCGAGTTATGGCTTCTACTGGAGCTGGGCCAAAAGCTAATTATGCGACATCATCCATACGTACCAGTGACCCTGTTGTGTCTGTTGATTGGCTCCATGCTAATCTTAGAGGGGCTGATATAAAGGTAACCGTCATTCTTGCTGTGTTGAATTTAATCTCAGAATACTTATGGTTTGCACTTGTTGAGACTGTAGGCTTCGTCAAGGCTTTTTCCGCCATGATTCTTATGTAACTTGTTTGTTTCCTGGTCAGGTTTTGGATGCCTCATGGTACATGCCACATGAGCAAAGAAATCCAATCCAAGAGTATCAAGTGAGAATATGTACAGTTTTGTAGATAACTAAGTAAACAAGCTTTAAGCCATTGTTCTGGATGAGCACTATGAAAGTTTTGTATGGAAAGGAAAACTCTGCATTAGAGTTAGTACACGACTTTATGTTGATTAGCTTGTATGTTATCCTCTTCTACAGGTTGCTCATATTCCAGGTGCTCTCTTCTTTGATTTGGATGGAATATCAGATCGAGAAACAAATGTGAGAATTGTTGTCCCTTTTTTTAGAGAAGATGTTATCGTGTTGTTTATTTCTGACTTATTGACTTCACACTGCTATCACTTTTATGTATAAGTGAAATCTTATCAGTATGTACCCCTTCATTTCAGCCATTTCGAGACTTATCAGTAAATCCTATCAGTAACTCCTATCACTTTTATGTATATTGTTGTTTCTTTAGCAACAAAATCTAGACTCTTTGCTGTGTTATTTGACTGTGAATATCCTTTTTCTTGAGAATTTTCCCATTAAAGCTTTG
The DNA here is from genome assembly GCA_018361395.1 of Boechera stricta. Classification (NCBI taxonomy): domain Eukaryota; kingdom Viridiplantae; phylum Streptophyta; class Magnoliopsida; order Brassicales; family Brassicaceae; genus Boechera; species Boechera stricta. Next base: position 1,455,719 of record CM031539.1, on the reverse strand, counting down.
GCAAGCCTTCAGATTGTGAGTTTTTATGTGCCTTATGTCAGTTACCACACATGCTACCATCTGAAGAAGCTTTCGCTGCTGGCTGTTCTGCTCTTGGAATCGAGAACAAAGATGGAGTGGTTGTGTATGATGGAAAGGGGCTCTTTAGTGCAGCTCGTGTATGGTGGTGAGTTATGGATCTCATGTCCCTGAGCTTTATTAATCTTTGCTAAATATTTTTTCTCAGGTATTATCAAATCGATGTGTGCTCCTTTTTTTAAAAACAGGATGTTTAGAGTCTTTGGACATGAAAAAGTATGGGTACTTGATGGAGGCTTGCCGAAATGGCGTGCTTCAGGTTATGACGTTGAATCCAGTGCCTCAAGTGATGATGTTTTGAAAGCCAGTCTAGCAAGTGAGGCTATAGAGAAAATTTATCAAGGACAAACAGTAAGTTAATTCATTCATAGAAAAGGTTTTGCCAATCTGCATGTATCTGCAAATTGCATATTCAGTCGGTTTACCTGCTACTTATGGACTTATGGTTTATCCACATCTTTGCACAGATTATTCCAATAACTTTTCAGACGAAGTTCCAGTCACATCTTGTATGGGGACTTGATCAGGTTAGCGTTTCCCAAACGGATTTTTTTCTTTGAAATTTGATGAACTTTAGATGGTGCTAATTAAATTCATTTTATTCCATGATCACCTGGTTTATTGTTCCACAACTCAAATCCTTGGTGGTATTGAAGCGGAGTAGTAAACTTGTTTATCTTCAAAGATGCCACTTCTGTCATTAATAGATTTAAAGTTTGTAGATAGTTCGCTAGTAAATTAGGGAAGCTAATTGGATAATTGACAGGTGAAGGAAAACATGGAGGATAAGACTTATCAGCATGTAGATGCGCGTGCAAAAGCTAGGTATGTTTCCAAGTCATTGCTTGTTCTGGATTGTAATTTCACTATAATATGCTAATGATTTAAAATTGATTCTGCTTATAGCATTTGATATAGAATTTACTCTCTTTCACAGATTTGACGGTACTGCTCCAGAACCTCGCAAGGGAATACCAAGCGGTCATATACCTGGTAGCAAGTGTGTCCCTTTTCCCGAAGTAAGCCACCGTCTAACTTGAAGGACATCGCGCTATATTTGTTTTGACACCATAGAATATGATAATATATTCTTATGCAGATGTTTGATTCCTCTCAAACACTGTTACCAGCGGAGGAGCTTAAGAAGCGGTTTGAACAAGAAGGTAAAACAAAATGCATTATCTAAGCAGCTGTTTTAAGCGATTACTTAATCGTTTTATCTGCAGGCATTTCACTGGACAGTCCAATCATGGCCTCATGTGGAACCGGTGTAACAGCTTGTATTTTGGCATTGGTAACAAAATGATGATATAGAATTCACTCAATTACTATGATTATATGGAAAAAACTGAGACTGATTACTCTTTTTTTACTCGTCAGGGACTTCATCGTTTGGGAAAACCCGATGTCCCGATCTATGATGGGTCTTGGACTGAATGGGCAACCGTACCAAACTTGCCCATGGTGGGTTCTTCTTCATGAGAAAGTCCAAGAAGAAGCTATACGATCACAAGCTTAGCTTGGTTCAATCTATTTTCTGGGTTAAAGTTTAGCCGAGACTTAAGGGGTTGTATCCTATATACATTAGGATAATTGAGTTTGGGTTCATCTGTGTGGAGATTAATAAAAAATCCTTTGAACAACGAGGAAAATTGTTTCTCTCAACTATAAATTCTCCCTATGTTCTTGTCACACAGTTTATGAAATTTTAGTTTTGGTAGTTGTGTGGACTATGGATTGTGATTAATATTTACAGCTACATAAATCCAAATGTAGTTGACTGTCAAAAGGACCGCGTGGCCTAATGGATAAGGCGCTCGCCTCCGGAGCGGGAGATTGTGGGTTCGAGTCCCACCGTGGTCGTTTTCCTTTTTGTTTTTTAATATTTTTCTTTTTTCCTTATCGTTTTCGTTTTTTCATAAACAGATTTTGAAAATTACAAAAACAATGGTAAAAAATAGATTTGATATATCAAAAGAATAATCTCTCAGATTAAGCATTAAGAACATATCATGTACAAGTGAATGGTGATGCATCAAAGCTTCTGTGGATCTGAATAATCACTTTAGTTTTCTATCTTGAACATGAAAACAAGAACCGGAGCTAACGGTCGGTTCAGCATTTGGAATTTGCAGCAGACCCAATCATTGACCGGTAAACCCGACCCAAAAGCTTCAACCACTTCTAACTCTTCCCTGAACAACAAACCAATTCACAACAACAAGAATGGATCAAAACTGCACATTTCTTCTTATTAGAAGATCATCAGAGAAATCTTTCGCCAGCAGTTTCTTATTACCTTCCACCAGGATGGCCAATGTAAACCACCAAGCTGATGAGGCCACCAGGCATTAAGATTCTCTCAGCAGCCTTCAATGCCAATAATGTTGTATCTGAGACAGTGATTATCGACTTGTTGCCACCTGGAAGATACCCAAGATTGAATGCAACCATCCTAAGATCATCAAAAAGAATTTCGACCTTTTAAGTTAAACCCTAAAGCAGCGTACCCCAGCCAAACTGGTAAAGTGAGGGAGTTGTTGCTGGGGATTCATCAAAAATGTTGCATCAGGTCACCGAATTTACACTGTACCTCACACGGGAGTTTTCAGGGACAATCTCTTCCATTTTACTATGACAGATGTTAAAGAGTCTGACGCAGTCCTTCTGCATTACTTCAGCAGAAATGGAACAAGGCTCGATATTAGTAAGAACCACACGGCTATGGAAGCAAGTTCTGGTAACCATCTAACCTCTTTTGAACCAACGGCTTGATCCAGCAAAGAGGAAGTGCTCTCAATGGCATCTTTTTGAATGTCCATTGCATAAACATAGCCACCAGCATCATCCATAACCATCTTCAACATTGCTAAAGTATCATTCCCGTTTCCGCAAGTAGCATCAATGACCATATCCCCCTTTTGGATTACTTGATCCCACACACTGAAATGTAAACAATCAGCAGTGATATTATAATTAAGTTTTTATGTATCAGCATTATCCATAACACTAATATCTAAAGCTTCAGTTTTCTTTAAGCCAGAGACAGATTTTCTCATGTAATTGCTAAAGCTCCAAGGTTAAAGCTGTTGAGATACATAAAATCTGAAAACTTTAAATGTGAAATCAAATTAGATCTAAATACTCACACATGAGCTACTTCTGTTGCCTTTTTCCTTCCAAAGAGATAACTAACAAAAACATCCTCTAGCCCTGAAGACGAATAAAAGACTGAACTTTAAGCACATAAACGCTAATCACGATCCGTAAAGCTCCGTCTCTGCTCAATTTCTTTCTAAAATAAGTTTTGAGTACCCGAATATCAAATATTTACCTGGAATTGGAAAGTCTCGTGAATGCGAAGGAGACGAGCTGAAAGCAGCTACACGAGAACATCGAATTCTGGTAAAAGGGTTTCGTTGCATTGCAATTCGAGAATCGAAGGACATTAGTGTTTTGCGGAAGGGAATTGAGTATGCGCGCGCCAGCGTAGAGGATAACATTGACATCTCTGCTTGAAAGAACCCAGCCGCCGCCATTGCAGAGTTGTTTAAACAAATGCTTCGATCTGCTCTCAAAAATGTTTCCTAAGAGAATCAAATAGTGGGCTTTATCTTCGGCCCAATAGTTATATCTCAAAGGCTGTGAATGGATCGCGCGGACTAAGCGGTTTCGGAGCGGTTCAATAATTATGTCACCATTCAACATGTTTTAACATGTCTACTATGACTAATAATTGATAATAATAAAACAAAATCAAACAATAAGCAGTTCACGAATACACATAATTTGGCTGAACCGCATGTTATCAAAACTTGCAGCACATATGGTGTGGTTTAAGAAGCTTTAGATGCAATTTAAGGTGATTATTTGTTCAAAAATGAATATCTATATTTTATTTTTATTAAAAATTTAGAATCATAACACTTGTATCTTTAAAGTCATTTTAAAAAAATTAATAACACAATTATATATATATATATATTTCTTTTTTTTTTACATTCAAACTAATTGCTAATAAGATGGTTCGGCAAGATCTCGGGCATAACGTAAACTTGTTTCTCTGAGTTCGAGTCTTTCTTAAAAAAAACTAACTTTTAATAATCAAAAGATTTTATATAATTAATTTTTAATCGTCTAACTCACTTTTCTTAAAATTAAACTACCTTGAGAATAAATTCATTTGCGCGTCGGTAAGTCGGGTTGAACTTCAGTTCAATTGAGTATCTGATAGGCTAAGCTTTTTTCGGTCGTGTTGACTTACCCATATGATTAGTTGGGAGGCATATAGTAGGATGGTAATGCAAGTTCTTGCTTACAAGATGTATAATGTGTCAATTTGATGTCACCCGTATCACTTATGGTTATAAAAAATAAACTTAAAAATTAAAATAATTTTTTCTCAATAAATAATTCAATTTAGATTAGTTAAGACTTCTGCATTCTTAATTTTTTTTTAATTTCTTAAGATAAATGTTAATTTTTAAGTTTTATGATTCTTGAATTTTGAATACTAACTAAAATATAAGCACTTGGTAGTTTATTTCTAATCATTAATTGTTAAAAATAAGTTCAAAAATAAATTCATTATTTAAATTTCATACATTACTTTTTTTTATAGAAAATTAAAGAAAACAATAATAATAATATATTACTATCATTAATCCATTTCAATTTATACAATATATTGTCTAAAATATTTATTTTGCACCGGTTTTTACCATTCAAACATTTTTGTTGTACCGTATGTTGATTTTTTCACCATTCAAACATTGTTCCGCACCGCTTGTTCCGCACTAAACGCATTTGTCCCGCATGATGTGTTTTTCTCCAACGAACCACACTTAAACCGTACCGCACCACACAATCCACTTGTCCCGCACCATCCAATTCACTATCACCATTCGGAGCCAAAGAAAGAAAAAACACAACGTTCGTTCCGCTACAAATGAAGCAATTAAATTCTATTTTGTTGTGAATTTGTGATGTATTTATCATGTTCCCATATCCAATCTGAGATCCTGAATGGTGACAGTGGATAGGACGGTGTGGAATAAGTGGACTGAGTGGTGTGGTGCAGTTCGTGTGGAAAAAACGCATCATGCAGAACAAGTGTGGTTACTACGGAACAAACTATACCGAATAATGTAAAAATAGTGAAAAAAATAACATGTAGTGCCATAAAAATGTTTGAATGGTGAAAAATACAATAAGCGGTGCATAATATATATTTTATAAATAAAATATATTAATGATATTAGTATAACTATAAATTAAAATTATTAATTTAGTGTTTATGTAATGATAAACTTTTTCATATACTATTAACGAACCATAAAAATTTGTACCCGAATTATCCAATATGTATTTATTTAGTGATACAGTTTAGATAAATAATTTGTTGTACATTCATTACATATATATTAGAATGTCGCAATATTCCAAAACTTTACTTATTTATTCGGTTAAATCAAAGAAAATATCCTGATTTTATATATAATTTTTCCAACAAAAAATTTTCAATATCGTCCAATATGAAAGATTGGTTTTATATTTCTGATTACAAAATGTTTACGCGGATATTACAAAAATTTGATATTATAAAAACTGATATTATAATTTTCGTAAAATTTTGGAAGAATTACAATTTTCTAATATTATGATTTTATAAATTTAGGATATTTTTCTATAATTGTAATTTGCCTGTGCTATAGCACGAGATATCTCGTAGTATATATTATTCGTATTCACAATTATTAGACCATTTATCCAAAAAATTAACACTATCGATAAAAAAAAAAATTTGACATTTTAATAATAGAAAATAGGGTACACTCCATAGAATTCTAAAAGTGGAAAAGAAAAAAAAATCAGAAATATTAATCGTGATTATCGCTAAAAATATTCAAAAACAATATAATCAGGGTCACTACCACCACCGCTCTTAGCTTCATCACACATCTTGCTCTTCTTTACTTCGGGCAAAGACTCCTTCTCCTTCCTCACATAACACGAGAAATCCACCGGGTCCGGCATATGCGGTGGCGTTTCTCCACGAATCAACGCCCAATTCACACCTTCAAAGAAAGGATGTTGCTTGATCTCCGTCGCGCCTCGCTTATACGCGATTCTATTTTGCGGCTCTTTTACCAACAAACCTTTGATCAAATCCTTCGCCGTAGAGCTCACCTGAGAATTTTCCGGGAATCTCAGAGGTTGTCCGATTACATTATAAAGCGTTGCTTTGTTTCCTTGTCCTTTAAAAGGCGTCGCTCCATGAAGAAGCTCGTAGATGAAGATACCGAATGTCCACCAATCGACGGCGCTTCCGTGACCTTCGTTTTTGATTATCTCCGGCGCTAAATACTCGTGAGTTCCGACAAAAGACATTGATTTCACGTTTGTCGGCTCTGCCATGAATTCTGGTAATGATCCGTCAAAATCGGATTTCGATTTACGGTTTTTCTTCGACGATTGGAGCATTCTTGGGAAGAATGTGGATGGTTGGTAACATCCTTGTACCGCCGCATTGTTGTCAATGATTCCTGTGGTTCCGCCACCGTTGAACGATTTGACAAGTGTTGGATTGACTGAACATCGGAGTGATAAATCGAAATCGGAGAGCATAATGTGACCGTCGTCTCGAACCAGAACGTTCTCTGGCTTTAAATCTCGATATACGATTCCGAGCATGTGTAAATACTCTAATGCTAATAACACTTCTGACGCAAAAAACCTGTAATAAGCAACAAAACCAAACCTTTAATTAGTTCATGTTTCGACGTGAAACAAATCGAAAAATGATCCTAAATCCGAATCGGATATGGAGTAAACTAATTCTATTTCATTCTTTTGATGTTCTTTGTTTATTTATATACTCTGTTTGTACCTTGCAGCGTCTTCTGTGAAACACTTGTTAGGTTGCTTCTGTCTCAAGGAATAGAGATTGCCACCGCTACAAAACTCCATGACCAAGCAATAGAATTTATCAGTCTCGAAGTGAGAGTAAAGAGTCGGCAAGAAAGGATGATCAAGCTGAGACAAGATCTCTCTCTCCGTCTGAGCTCTCAACAGCTTGTTCCTGCTCACAAGGGAAGCCTTATCCATTACTTTCATCGCGAAATACGTCGTCGGATTTGCCCCTTTGAGTTCAACAAGATAAACACTTCCGATATCTCCATAACCTAGCCGTTTCAAAACGCGAAAATCACTGATTCCGAGCTTTATACCTCTCGATTTTAGGGAATTCACTGCGTCCCACCTAATATCTCCTCCTGTGTGAGGCTTAGAGGAATTATCAGTGGATGTGCTTCTGATGCTGTTACTTCGCGAGCTCATGTTACTGTTGTGATTTCTATTATATGTTCTTCAATCTTCTTTGTGTTTTGATCAATTTGCTTCTGCTTATCTTTACGCGGTTTTTGTTGTTGAGATTTATGGTTTGATGATCATGAAGCAGAGTCAGGACGATGACTCGTCTGCACAAGAACAAAAGACAATGTGATTATGAATTTTACAAGGTTATGTAAAGTAGAATGAATTAAGGAAAAACTGTATTGTGTTGTTAGGTCACAATACGGAAACACATATATACACGGTTCAAGATAAGCATAAAATCACAATATATTCCTAACCCTTATCTCAATAGGTATATCCTAACACTTTCTTTATTCAAAGTGATGAAAGTTATAGGTGTTTAATTAAAATTTACCTCCGGCGAGACAAACTTATTCCTGGGTTTCAATAACATCGCCGCCGGTGAGCAAAGCTAGATCAAGAGTGTCCTGTTTTCCACGTAGAGAAAAAGAAAACAAAAATCTTGTCTTAAAGCATCAATGTTGAGTTGACTATGTTTTATCAATTAAATTTCGACATTACTTGTTGTCACGAATATAACAGAGCTTCATTGTCATTGTCTACCAAGATAGGTGTGCACGTCGTACATTAATTTTTTGGGAATTAAGAATTAAGGTGAGAAATAAGGGAACAACGAGTGGAGACAAGTATTTTATGAATTCCTAAGCAAGTGGGGATGGTGGAACCGTGGAAGAAAAGGTATTCTGGATTTCTTTAAAGATACTTAGCTTGAAAGTTAAATGCCCATTTATATCAGATATTGTTCGGACAGAGAAGCCTAAAGATTTGGCTATAAAGAAATTAGAAGTATTAGCGTACATACTATTTGTATACATTAGATCCCTGTAATTACGTCTCCTTAATTCTCATATATCATATAACCTTATTTGTATAGCTATTCTTCTGTATATAACAGAGTCTTCTCCATCAATAAGAATGATCAAATCCCATTTATCATAATAAGAAGAAGATCCTACGATTGCTATTTTCCCGGATTAAATTAAAAAAAACCCACTTTAAATGTCTAGAGTCGATCTCTGAGTAGAAGAGTAATAGTGAGACTCGAGCTCTTTAAGACTGGCAGATGCATCATCGGCTATTCTAGCCAACAATCGATTTGTCTTCTCGGCCTTTTGATCAAACTCTTCAATTCTTTGTTCTATATGATCGTGTAGTGATGCAAATCCTTAAAAAATCTCGGTTTGCTTCAGTTCCTATACGAGTTTAAAAGAGAATCAGCTGCTTGAACCTGCCATCTTTAGTAAAGAACTCAGTTAACAAACAAATGAGGGCATACATAAGCTACCAAAACAAACCCAGTTGGAAACCAATACTAAAATTAGATTTTGGAGACTTATTAGTGAAATGTGAGCTTTTGGATTCAAACATTGCATCTGTGAGCTTCAGATCCCAAATGCTGCCTTAAACAACGGAAGTATAAGAAAAATGGCTATGGAGAACTCAATGGTACAGACTACAGACGGACTAAAGAATAAATTAAAAAGGCCTAAAAGTATTATTGGGCCTTAACTATTCGGCTAATACATATTCCGATAGTGTTTGCTATTTACTGGAATGTCTCATCTTGGTTTATGAGTTTGTTCCGAGTGGGGAACTTAATGGAACTTATGCAAGCGTCTTCGTGATGTGATAAATCTGATGATTACACATTGCTATAGAGATGTCAAGGATGTCTTTTGTTTTGGTAAAGCAAAACATAAAGAAATATTAGCATAAGCTAGGGAATTTAGTGTGATTTCGACAAGCTTCCTTCACATATCAGCCTCGAGATCAGAGTATCTGTCTAAGAAGTCCTTGTAACAGTCGATTTTGCTGTTAACTCTTGTCAAACCCATTTGGAATGTCACTTTTATTTTTTTCAAGTGAAGATAGAGGGTAGGAAACCAAGGAACTAAACTTAAGACAATCCAATACTCATAAATTTTCATCCAACTCTCAGGGCATTCTCAGTCTGTTTAGATAAATACTGTACTTATGCATATATTGCATAACTAGTAGCTGATCCAAAAATTCACCCAATATTAAAATGAGACCAAGACAAAATCCAAACGTAAAGAGCATAATTTGGTTTCCTAAAAAGGGAATAAATTTATCGACCTTAGATATACAATCACATGGGAAATATTAATTAACTAGTATTATACCCCGGTGCTATAATATTATATTATATTTTATATATATTTATATGAATATATATATATATATATATATTTTTACTAAAAAATATTTTATAAATAGATTGATCGCCAAATTTTTGAAGAAGAGAATGGTGCACAAAACCTTGATTTGTATTTTTCTGTCAATAACCATATAAATTTGAAATTAAGTAAATATTTTTAAATAATATTTTGCACAACAATCAAGTAAATTAAATACTAAACACTAATAAAAAGACTTTTAACAAACCATATTAAAATAATATTTTAATAAAATAATATTTTAATAAAATAATTAAACACTAATAGAAAAAATCTTCTAAAAATATAATAAGATTTGCTAAAACAAATTATTATCTTTTCATCAACTAATAATAACCCTCTTTCCATGATTATTCCCATGAATATATTATTTGCTTTGATATTTCTTGCTTCTCATTTTCCAACCAAACGTACTATAGTACGACGATAAACATGATTTTTGTCTAATTGATCTAGGGTAAGATGAACTCTTGAATTCATTTTTCTGATTTAATATTATGAATAACAAAAGTTAAAAAATGAATGAGAAGATGATTTGTTAAGAATCTATATTTTAGAATTTATAACCAAACTACTACAATAATAATTTGGAAAATTAACATAATTGTTATTTAAAATATTAAATATTAAACATTTTGCTAAAACTGACAATTATCTTTTCTGGGTATACTAAGTTGTCTTTTCTATTATTTTATTTTATTTTTCTACTTACATTTTTACTTAAACTGACAAAAATCTTAATTGATGATCTATTTTACATTTTTAGATAGAAAATTACCTATACCAGAAAATTGAAAATTACCAATGATATTTTTGTTTAAACTAACAATTTTTTTAATTAATTATTTATTATACATTTTATATAGAAAATTACTATTACCAGAAATAGACACGTGTCACAATCTAAATTAGCGATGACATGTTGATATATTACGATTTTATTAGTTTATAGTCATCATATTAGTAGGTTTTTGTGTGTTTTCTGTGTGTTTTAGAGTCTTTACAGGTTGGAACACGTCCAAATACAAGAAGAGTATCAAACCGGGAACAATGTTCGATATAGTTCATTAAACTGGGTTTAGAAGGCAGGATCGATCGATCCACACGAAGAACGATCGATCCTGCTATGTAGAAACGATCAAACCCGTGAAAGAACGATCGCTCCAAACAAAACGATCGATCCTCCAAAAACGTCGTTCTGAAATGATGAAAACTCTCCGTCGTTTTGGAGGGTAAGATCGTCGATCCACAAGAAGAACGATCGATCTTTACCTAGCAAAATCGGGCGAGAGTCGCCTTCTCAGGTCCAAGAACGATCGATACCGGAAGAACGATCGTTCGCTCGTGACTCGACGAAGAGCGTGTTTTCTATAAAGGATCGATCGTTCCTGGATGGATCGATCGATCCTCCATCCTGCTTTAGATATTTGTTTTTAGATCGCTTTTTGAGTGTATTTAATCTTATTTTTAGCCAAGGTTTTCAACATTCAGACTTTGTAACTCATTTTCTTTTGTTTCTAGATCATAAGAACTATTATTTCTCTCTCAAATAAATCATCTTGGATCCTTATCTTCATGAACAACACCTCTTGATTCTACATCTATTTGGAGAAGATTTCTTATCTCTTAAGCAATATTTATCTTATGTCTATGGAATCATATTTGTCTATTCTTGTTTGTTCGTATCTATGGCTGAGTAGTTTTCTAGTTGGGTTTTAGGTAATCAAAGGAATTGATGGATGTTGAAGACATAGATAGGGTGTTATCTTTGTTATCTTCACCTTTGGTTGATTTTAATGCTTAAATAAGATCATTTAGTCATGAACGAGGTTTAATCTATATTCCAAAAGCTTATAGGTTACTTGATAGAACATAGGTGAGCAATTTGTGTCGAAGCAGCTAAGGCAAAGTTGTGAACATATCGAACTTGTTAGTAATGCTTGCTTAGAATTCTAGGTTTCAAACGAAAGTTTAGAACCCTAAATTGCTAGACAAAGTGATTGATGCCACGAAAGTGGATTGGTTATACATTTATGTTTGAGTTCTAGATTGATTATACTTGTTCCCTGAATAATTGTCTAGTTCGACATATCATATTTCCTGCGATATTCCTTAATGCCCAGCGTTTTTAGTTTATAAGTTAAAACCGTTTTAATAACATGCTTGTTTACAATCAAACCACATCACAATATAGCTTGATTTCATTCATAGAATCGTAGTGTAACCATTGGTCGTGGATTCGATCCAAACTACACGTCTTTGGGGTTATTTGTGTAGACCCGGTCTAAAAACCGAACTATCACATGTGTCAAAATCTAGTGAGTTATTACTTTGACATGTGTCATGCTCATGTTAAACACGTTCAACTTTATATAATAAGATTAGTAAGATAGTGACTAACTTTTTGTTTTTGTTTTTGTTTTGTCAACTCTTTTAAAATAAATCAAAACCGAATCATATAATTCCTTATTGACAACCCGTTGAGTATTCCAAATGGTTAGCTTAATGGCTCTCATGCTTCTTTTCTTCTTAATAAATATCACCATAGCCTATTCAGACTTTTTTTATTTATTTATAAAGAGTAATACGAGTTATATTAATATTTTATATTAAAAAGACGAAGGAAATAGCCTCCTATAAAATAAAATAAAATAAAAAAAGAAGGGCGAAGGAAAAATATAAAAATGAGACGTAAAGGCCAAGTAACAGCAGCCCACAAAGTTTCCCCGAAGAGAAAAAGGCAAATATAACAGTCAAGAATGTTAGTCTGTATCAGACCTTTTGTGGTAGTTTAAAAGCTAAAATCTTTCGTTTATAAATAAAGTGAATAAATACAATTCATGCTTAAAGAAAAAAAAAACAAAAACCAGAGACTCGTATAGCCAAAAACAAAAACAAAGGTATAATTCATTGATTCGTCAATGGCGAAAAAAGCAGTTTTGATAGGAATCAACTACCCAGGAACCGCGGTGGAGTTACGTGGCTGTGTCAACGACGTCCGTCGGATGCAAAAATGCTTAATCGAACGTTACGGATTCTCCAACGACGACATCAAAATACTGATCGACACAGACAAATCCTACATTCAACCCACAGGCGAGAACATCCGCAAGCAATTGAAAGAACTCATCAAATCCGGGAAATCTGGTGATTTTCTGGTCGTTCATTACAGTGGACATGGCACGAGACTTCCGCCTGATACAGACGAATCAGGCGACTCTACAGGCTTTGACGAGTGTATTACTCCTTGCGATATGAATCTAATCAAGGGTATGAGATCAAAAAAGTAATCTTTTTTTTTTCATGTTTCTTTGTTCGATTATGAGAAACAGAGTGATGCGTTTCAATTTCGATCTACCTGGAATCTCTTGGGTTGTTAGATAAATTCAGAGAATTTTAAGATAACAAGTCTTGGTAATTTTTGGTGTTAACTCTTGTTGTGCATCAATATTGGTGTTTTGGATTATTTTCCGGGTTTTCCTAATCATCTTTTTTTTTTTTTGGGCACAAATGTGTTTCTAGACCACGAATTTAGAGAAATGGTGGGAAAGGTCGAAAAAGGTTGTCAATTGACGATAATCTCGGACTCTTGTCATAGTGGTGGTCTCATCGAGGAAGTAAAAGAGCAGATCGGGGAAAGCCATGTGAAGCCGATCGAGGAAAGCCATGTGAATCCGCCAAAACTTCGTATTGCTAATTACTTGCTTAGCATTGTGATGAATTTGTTAGCGACTTGTGGATTCTCAAAATCTCAGAGAGACCGTGGAGGTGGCCAAGAAAGCTTTACCGGAGAGATAGAATTAGAGAGCAATGAAACATTTGATATAAAAACAAGATATCTACCCTTCCATAGCTACATAAGTCTTCTCAAGCAGCAAACCGGGCAAACCGATATCGAATCGGGGAGAGTCAGACAGACACTAGCCAAATTATTCGGTGAAGACTCAAGCCGGCCGAGTGGTTACAGAGGTTTAAGTGATCGCGACCTAGGAATGTGCGAGGTTAAGACTGGAGCCCCAAAATTATTTGCGGACTATGGGATTCTATTAAGTGGATGTCAAACAGATGAGAGATCAGAGGATGTTTATGTGACAAGAACTGGAAAAGCTTATGGAGCATTCAGTGATGCGATTCAGACGATATTGTCGGAAACGAGAAAGGTTAAGAAGATTACGAACAAAAAATTGGTTATGAAAGCTAGGGAGATTCTCAAGAGACAGAGGTTTAGTCAACGACCAGGTTTGTATTGTCATGACCGTTATGTTAACAAACCATTTATATGCTAAAACACAACAATTCCATCAGAGAATTTTGGTTTGATGGTATATTTTAAGTTTTTTTTTCTGTGATTTAAGATTTTGATGTAAATGTTTTCTTTTGTTGGTGGGTTTGATTAAGGCCTCAGTGACTTGTGACTCAAGTAATATACAATATGTTTATAGGATTAATGAAAAAAAAAAAATTAGTCACGACGATTATTTCAATATTACACATATGGTATATATATAACGGTGACGTGGTAACCTCTAATTAAATAACAACAACTATTATATAAGATCACCCAATATTATATATGTAAGATCACCCAATTTTTATGTATCGTTAATAATGAGCTAAGCAAAGGAAAACAAAAACACGGACTAAACGGTGTTGTTTAGCGAGAGGGAAAACAACATAACGTTAGGGAATGTAACAGACAAACGACACGTAGTCTTAATGTCAGGCTCTTAAACGCTTCTGAAAGCGATCTCGTTGGAGGTTATAGTGATGACGTGGACGTCGGTGAATCTCCGTTCTCAACTCGTCGATGACTTGGTAAAAACTCGGTAACTCCACTCGTAACAAAGGAATATGACAGCAATTTTCCGGATTGGGCCATACTTGTGGCCCTGGAGGAAGATGTTTAGATCGGCATTTGGGTTACTGGGCCTTGATTAAACTTGATCCATTATAGTATACAACCTGAACAACACAGGGTGATGACATATAACGTGATATGGTTCGTTCATGTTTGGTGTAATAGTTGTGAGAACGTGAACTAAGAGGATGTATTGATAGTAAACGTTGTGAATAACACTAATGTATAGTCAATCTTGCACATGACACTCACGTGGATTTGGGATGCCTCTGGGTTGGTAATCACGTTTATATTATCACGTTTTTGTTTTATGTAATTTTATTAATTTGGTGTACCATATATGAATCATGATAAACTGGCATTTAAAGTGTCACATCCCATTACGGTGGTAGAGTCTGACTGATATAATCCTAGTTCCATTTCTTCTCTTTATAAGGGAAAAAATATTTATCATCAACTTTGATTCAACCCATTCAATTTATAATTTAATTATTGCTATTCTTTTGAAGTTTTGAATATTTTTTCGCTCTATCAACTTCATCTGTCAATACAACATTGAAGGTGAATTCCAACTAGATTATTCCACAATCTAGTATGTTTAAAATTTTGTCAAGACAATGTAACCAAAATAACCAAATTCCACAACATAACCAAAATACTTTTCAAATTTTATTTTTGATCAAATCGCTAATTAAGACGGTTAAATGAAATTAAGATATATTACCAAAAACCAAACTGCATACTCGACTGCCAACTGTAATTTGGTAAGCAGAAATATAAAGTATTATATATATATATATATATATATTTTTTTTTTCTGCATTTTTAGTAAACATAATATCTATGATACATTCTATACTAATGTCTTGGGTAGGTAAACACGTTTATCCTGGTAATGGGGAACGATGTTAGTGGTGTCATTTTCCCAATATTACTATATTCCTATCTACGTAAGGATTTACTCTTTAGTGATTTCTTTTATTGAGGATTCACCTCATAGATAGTTGATAGTACTCTAATCCTTAACAACACTTTCCAATTAAACACGACCATCATTAACCTCTTAAGTTATAACTATACTACTCCGAATGTTTGATTGGTATTTATAATGAAGTGACGGATATACAAAAGAAAAAGATAACAACAAACGACAGTACGTCAAGCAACATATATAACATAGAAACGACTAAGCATATTAACATAACATAGAAACGACTAAGCGTTGAAGAACATAACGGAGAAAAAACAAGGCGTCTTGTTTGATTCTTCTTTGTGTTTTTTTTTTTAACACCATCTTATTTTTTTTTTCTTAATGACGAAATTTTGGATAAAGGTTTGGTGCCAAGCGTGGCTCAACGGACAAGAGAAGAGGTTTAGCCATAAGCAATGATTCATCATCTTCTTCGAGGCTTAACGGTCCAAAATCTTGATGGAGTTTCCAGTTAAACCCTTGAATAAACCTAGCCAACATCATAACCATCATGATCGTCCCGACTTTAACACCGATGCAGCCACGTCGACCCGTGCTAAACGAGACAAAACGCATCTCTGCTTCCACCAGAGTAACCTCTTTTGTGATTCTGTCTCCTTGGAGGTGACGCTCCGGTTGGTATACCAATGGATCTTTCCATATTTTAGGATTCCGGCCTAGTCCAGGGCGGCATACATGAATGTGGCTACCTGTCCAAAAATCAATAAATTCTTAATGAATAACGCCAATCATATCGAGATATTGGTAGCTCAATCGGTTAGATGTTTGACGAATAGACGTGGTTGGATCCAAATTAAAATACGTTTTGTGGAATCGCCACAAAAATAATCAAAGAGTACTCTCTGAACCTATAAAAGCTAAAACTGTGAAGCAAAATTTAAATGAAATGAGAAAAATCAAAATGCATGAAATATATATATCGCTAGATTTATATAAACATGGTATTCGAGTTTCAAAATAAAAGAAATATAGTTAACCTTATATTTAGGCTATAAAAAAAACAAACAGAAAATACCAAAGCTAAAACCTATTAAAAGTAGGGGGTAAAAAGGTTCTATTTAGGCTTTACAAAGTGTTAATGATTCTATCGGTAAAAGCGTTCAGAGGAAATTTCGGTTCGAATCTTATACCAACATATTTTAAACAAAAAAGTACGACAGAATTTATATGCTGTATAATATAGCCAAAAACCATGCATACGTTTTTTTTCAGTTAACGAAACCAGTGCATGAGCTTACTAATTTTATGAACGTTAAATCCTATAAAAATACACAAATAATAGATATATTTCTTTTTACCTTTGGGAATGAAATAACCCCCGAGGGTGGTATCTTGACGGGCAACATGAGGAGGGACATAATGAGCGCTTGGGTGAATCCTGAATGTTTCTCTGCAACAAGCTTTTAAGTAGTTTAGATTCGGTATGTCTGATTCTTGCACAAGCCTGTCTTTTCCAACTACTTCTTCTAACTCTTCCAGAGCTTTTCTGAGAATCTCCGGATTCTTTAACATTTCCGCAAGTGTCCACTCCATGTTATTTGCCGGATTATCGATCGCTGCTATACAGAATTCCTGTTTCAAACACCAAAACAGCAAACAATTTATACATATATGTGTGTAAGATATATATACCAAATCGAAAACAACTATTAAATTATATTTATTTAGAAAATGTTTTTTAGTTAATATATTTGTTTATATATTATTGAAATTGTATCCTTTATAATGATTTTAAGTTAAATAAATACTTAGTATTTTTAATATTATCTGTAAAAAAATGATTGAAACTACTCTTTTAACATTATATCTGGCAACTTTAGTCAGTTAACATTTTTTTCTTTTTCCTTTTGGTCAGAATTCAGATGATCATCTTATTTAGTGTATATATCTATTTCTCTATATGATTACTATTTTATAATATATATATTAACTTACAACGTATTGAGCTTTTATTTCGTCTGGCGTGACCATGTAATTTCCGTTTTGATCTTTTAAAGTAATGAACGTATCCAGCCAATCTTCAACAGCAGCCTTACCACCTTTTTCCCTCCATAACTCGACCCTCTCGTCGACTATGGGATTGTTGTAACTACGAACAATATTACAATTCACTGTCACCCTCTCCTCTTGACCACCGATATTCCACCCTTTAAGCCATCTTTCCATGTAATCCGTGGGACTAAAACTCGGCAAACTGTTTAGAGTGTTGAAAATAGCCTCAAGATGATGTCTTTCCGCTTTTCCTAGTCTCCCTTCATCCGAAAAAACGTTTTCTTTCGTGACATGTCTCCTTCCAAACAACATTCTCATGGTTACTGCGTAACCATAAACCCTCGAGAGTTCTCTAACGTCCACCGTCTCGGACCGTTGATACATCGAGTGAACGTAAGCAATGAGATTATCCGCTTCGATGGTTCTTGCAGCTACCATCATGTTCAACGTTTTAACGGACATAATTTCCGTTGTGATCACTTTTTTCATCTTCATGAATTGTCCACCGTACGGTGCGCTTCCCATTGATTTGTAATTGTCTCCGATAGTCTGTATCATGAAAAGAGGAGGCCGGTCTGCCAAATCAGCGTCTCGCTCTCTAAACGCTTCTCTAGCGATCTCGTCGGAGTTTATGGTGATGGCGCGGACTCCGGCGAAGTTGAAACATGTGATATCCGTTTTTAGCTCTTTCATGACAAGGTGGAAATATTTGGACCTAGGACGAGTCATGAATAGTTCGGGTAAATTGCCGAGGATGGGCCATCCTGGTGGGCCAGGAGGAAGCTGGCGAGATCGGTCTTTGGTTTTGGTGGGCCTGGAGAGTATTCGACCCAGTATATAGATTGATGCCATGGAGACGATAAAGACTAGTAGGATTTGAAATGGGTATGGTAATGATGTGGTAAGGCTCATCATCATCATCGTGATGATGATGTTTGTGTGTGTATGTAGTGAGTTGGGTGCTCGTTAGCAATGAACACCAGCGATATTGGGAAATTGTTTGTTGCCTAGTGTTAAGTATTTATAGATTATATATCATGCATGTGATGCTCACGTGGGGTTTGGGCTTATGGGTAGGTACTAAGGCAATCACGTTTATATATATTTGTATCTTAAGTAGGAATTGAAAAAGCTTTATAGTTTTGCTTCACACTTTATCCATATTCTTTTTAATTATTAATTAGAGACATGAACTCATATATAAGTGAATTAATGAAAGGTATAATATAAACTTGAAAACTTTTCTCAATATACATGTATGTAAATTTTAAAACAACACTTACAACGAAGCAAATTAAATATAGTGTTTGTTATCAAAAGATATGTATGTGGGTTATAAATGGTATTGTAATAAATGTTCAATCACTTACACGACTATATTAAAGATTTTAATATATTGTGAAATAGGAATCTTGATAAGTTTAATGGAACAGTACAATTCAACCAAATAAAACAAATTTTTTTAGCATAATAGAAAAATTAATACATAATTAGTTTACAAGTAAATGTCGAACTGATATATGTCGAAAAGCTACGCTATAGAATGTTTTAAGTTAATTATTAATCATTATACAAAACACATTAATCAATAAGGCTCTGATATATTAAATGCATTAAAAATTTACTACCTAAATGGATCTAAACAGAGATAATTTTTTCAACTTAGAGAAAAATAAAATAAACAAAGCATAACTTTGTTTTAGATGAAATTTGTACAAGCATAATCAATAAAATCAAAATACATGTATTTGACTAGTATTTTCATACAAAACTATAATTTATTTGAAATAGAAAAAAATTATAATTTTGAAAAAGTGTAAATTGTAATCTAGTTTTTGGGGTGATTTTCCCTTTAGAAAAAAAAAACGAATCACAACATGTCACGTACTTAACACTATGTCTATAAACCTGCGTGAAGAATCTACTCTACACAGTAGAGAGATCCAAGATTTTTACCTAAGTCCCTTATTGCAAAATTTCCGAGCATACAACTCTTTTTGTAAACAATTGTCCAACCTTTGGCTTTTCTTCTCCCCACTCTCCTTTTGTCCAACCTTTGGCTTTTCTTATCTCTACTCTCCTTCCAAGGAGCCTCTTTTACCTCCTGAAAAAATATAATTTTTTGTTCTTTCTCTTAACTTACAAATGTAAATTGGAACACGAAACAATGTTCTCCGCATCTGGTTGTTCCATAAAATTGAAATTCCACACGAAAACACTAGCACTCTAAAAATAAAAATATCAGATAAAAATTTGTTCTAATGACCAAATAATTCTAACTATCATATGTTTAATTTGAAAAACTAATATCGTATTAAACGTATCGATCTAATGATATTTTGATTAAAATAAAAGTATGTTCTCTTTTTTTTTTTGTCTACAAGAATAAAACAATATCATGTTATTAGTTTTGAAAACAAAGCTATGTCAAATAAGATGAAAAAGGGACTTTTTATATATATTTTCTCTTTGTGTTAAGCATGTGTATACATTACTTAACTAATTTCGTAATTTAACTAATTTCGTAGTTCAAGAAAACGATAAGGGCAAAAGAAGACAAAATGTAATAATAATATATGAAAAAGAGAGAGAGAGAGAAAAAGTGATAATCCTAACTTTTAAGAATTAGAATTAAAAACGAAGACAAAGTGTAAAATGTAACAATAATATTTGAAAAAAAAAAGAGAATAATTTAAAGTTGATTCAGTATAAAGGAAATTGGAATGGAGACTAGAATGAGCTCTTGGGTAGGTAAACCACGTTTAGATGTTCTGTATCGAATTTCAGATGGGTATAATATGTCAATCACGAGACTTTCTAAAATAGCATTTGTAGTTCATTTAAGACAAGAATAATATGAATCAAGACCGAACCGGTTTAAGCCTGCACACTTTTGAAACCATGCAACAAATCAGACAAGAACAAAACTATCAACCAATAATAAATTGTCCCTTGCCAAAGTCTTATACTCTTCCTCATCCATAGTGTCGCAGAGAACACTTCCTCTAGTCTCCGGCAATCCAACCACAAACAATCCACACAATCCTATAACCAAACCAAACAACCCATACGACCAAAACTGATTTTCCCGACCAGCAGCAACCATCACTGGACTAAAAATGCCGCCAAACACCAACGCTTGCCTCACCATTGCAATCGCCGAGTTTCTCACACATGTCGGAAACATCTCGATTGTGTATATAAGCGTCATGTTAAACGCGGTGCACGCACTGAAAAACGAAACGATCTCTAACACAATCTGTAATGACCCTATTTGCTGGTCTAACGCCGCGAGTAGAGCGCTAGAGATCCCACTTATAGCTGTAAATCCCATCAACGCATCTCTTCTGTTGATTTTATCAATGAAGAAAAACGTTATGAGAAAAGCTGGGAATTCAGATAAGGCGTTGAGCACAACACCTAAGTAAAGATTGAAGTTTAGATTCGTTAAAGCTAATGGCATTCCGTAATAAACCATACCGATACCAAATCCAACAGCCGTAACCGCTAATAATCTCCTAAGCGACCAACTTTTCCTCACCAAGATCTTTAACGCGTCGTAAACATCAGGATTTGACTTGGATTGATCCTCTTGTCCATCAAAACATAAGTTCGTGAAGCTCATAGTGATTGCATTAGAAGCAATGCTTTGGAGAATGAAGACGGCTTCTTCTTTACGACCCTTTACAATAAGCCATCTAGGAGATTCCCAGACGAAAATCCGAACTAAACTGCAATAGATTAAAGTCGGTATTGATGTCCAAACGTAGAGATACCTCCAAGAATTCCCATTATTGATGTAACCTAACATCGGAAGCGATAAAAACCCTAACGTGAAGCAAAAGAAACCCATCGCACCGACTTGTCCTCGCCATTTTTTACCGACTAACTCCGTCGATAGAACGAGCGCACAAGTCCCGATCGTGGCTCGGCCAAACCCGTTCACGAATCTCAAGAACGCATAAACCCAAATGCTCGTTGAGAAAGCTGTTAACAGGGAAGAGAGAGACATTATGAGACACGACAACAAGAGCATGTTCTTACGACCGAGCGATGAGTCGGCAAGTGTAGAGAGAGCTAAGCCCCCTATTAAACAGCCGAGGAAGAAGGAGCTTGCAGGCAATCCCTTGAGGAACGAGCCAGCGCATTGTAGGTCCCACTGTGATATGATTGACACGTGTGGGTTGAAGTCCCACGACCAGGTTTGGTTGGGTAAGGTGCAGAGGTTGGAGGACGTGTTGCATACTGAGTCGAATCCGTCCGAGTCGGTACAGTGCCACGTGGGTTGTGAGTCGGTGAAGACGGTGATGAATGTTTGCTGAGCGTCGAAGACCCAAGCGAATGAGACTAAAGCGGCTTGGAGGAACTGTGCCCACCCGAAGTTTCCGATGCATTGCTCAATCGTCTCATCAAGGGATCTTGGTGGTGGAAGCTTCGACTCGGACGAGTTGGAATCGGAGAGAAGCGGCCGAGTCGGGTCGGCCATATATAAGAAGAAATATGGTTTTTCTTTCGTTCTGTTATGTTTGAATTGATTTGCATGTCCATAAATTTTTGTTACTCTATATATAGAGAATGAATTACACAACTTGCGTGTGCAATTAAATTAAATTTCTTATATAAGTAGTGAATTACTCCGTTTTGTATTTATTTTACGTCCGATAAATTATTGGATCGATGGAATCAAATAACATTGAACAACTTTTTATGTTAATTTAGAATGATGGGGGAAAACTTGTAAATATTGTGATTGATGTATATTACAACGGTGTAACTAAATTTTGATGCGATTAATACTGCCCGTGAGTCCGTGACTAGGATCCAGCAGGACATGTCTAGAATATGGCATGTGTTCGAAGGATTGATATTTTTCATTACATACTTTTTTTTAGTAATCAAACTCATTACATATATAAAACCCATTTATTAGATATGATAAATGATGAATCCTATAATTGGGCTAAAGTGAATGGCTGAGGATGAGCTATCTCTTGTTTTCTCAGGACCTTCTTCCCCACCGTCGTTAATTAGCTGCATGTCCCCACTAAACCACTTTAATTTGGGGTTAACTATTTGTTTTTGGGTCCACTTCTTATCATTTTTTCTTAGATGGGGTTTTTAATCTTTTCTTGATATACATCTTCGTGAAAAAAAGGGTTTCATTTATTAAACATCTTCATAAGAAATAAATGTTCTTTGCTTAAATTTTATTGTCAGATAAGTACAAAATTACAATCAATAGATGTTGCAACTACTATAAGATGTGTTACAATAATTACCAAGTTGCACTGGTTGCTGCAGTTGGACAAGATAAGCTTGATCGAATTGCTTTCCAGGGCATGTGAGATATCTTCTCGAATGTCTTTGGTCATTTGGAACTTTGTACGTAGCCTTATGTAACAGAGAACTTAAATAAAATATACAAATTTATGGAGGCATATATAATTTTGTTTTATCATATACTGAACATTGGAATGTCTTTGAAAGTCCAATTAATATGTAGATGGAAGCCGTGTTTTCATGCAGTTTATATCAATATATAAATATTTGATTTAATCATAAAAATTAAAATATATCATTTCAAAATAAATGTAATAGAAATGTTTGAAGTAAGAAAACTAAATATCATTTATAATGAAACAATTTGACGTATACCTGTTTACTTTAATTCTTACATACATAAAAGCTATAATTTTTTTCGTTGACAAAAAAAAGAGCAATAGTTTTTTCATTGGATACAATTTTTTTTTTTTTTAATGTTAAATCTATACCATCATCATCAAACCGAAGAAACAAGAGTTTTATACTTTTTAAAAGATTTTACAAAAAATTAGAACAAATTTTGATAGAATTTGATGTCAGAGGAACAAATTAAGTCTATATAGTTTTCTTGCTAATATCGACACTATTCTATTATCTTACCAAAATACCTACTCCAATTAATTTGTTTTATATTGCATGCATTTCCCGATTTTAGTAAGTTTAACCGCTTGTAATGGGGAAGATTAAATGTGCCGACAAGAAAAAAATACTGGCGAAAAACAGAGGCATGGAGTAATTGAAGGATAATCACGTAAATGTAAACCCCTCAAACTCCAATAAAGATAAAATAATATTTAAAAAAACCCAAAAGATATATATATTCGTCGTTTTAGAAGAATTGAAGTTTCTTTCACATTTTATTCTACTGCATTGATCTTTGAAGAATGCTCATCGTCGAATTGAGAAAATGGATCCAAAGATGTTGTTTTGTTTACCAGAAGGAGATGCATTGTTTAATCCACTCAATACAATGTTTATTCAAATGGCTTGCATTCTCGTCTTCTCTCAATTCTTCTATCTCTTCCTTAAACCCTGTGGCCAAGCCGGTCCCGTTGCCCAAATTCTCGTACGTTTTTCACTTATTTTATTTTAACATTTTTTACCTTTTTATTTTTCACAATTTGATTCCTAAACTTTATGATATTGAAACCCAAACCCAAGTGAAATTACTGCACAAAACCGGTTATTAAGTATTTTAGAAATTAACTTTTTATTAATTAATTCAGGCTGGCATTATGTTGAGTTATCTGTTTTATTTCTTCGAGATTTGAGAATCTGCTGACAAAAAAAAAAAGATTTGAGAATCTAGGAAGTCCACGAATTTTATTATGAATTTTTTCACAATTTGCCCCTGGAACTTTACGAGTGCACTTAAACCCTGAGACCTGTCGTGCAATAAATACCAGGATATTAATAAGGTTTCGTTTCAGAAAAATTGATATTATAAACATTCAGAACTGACGGTTTCGTTATTTTTTTTTCAGGCTGGGATTGTGTTGAGTTTGCTCACAATTATACGCAAAGTTCACGAGTTCTTCCTCCAGAAAGACTCAGCAAGCTATTACATATTTTTCTCATTCCTTTTACGAACAGCTTTCATGTTCTTGATCGGTCTCGAGATTGATCTTGACTTCATAAAACGAAACTTGAAGAACTCCATTGTCATAACGTTGGGCTCCTTAGTCACTTCTGGTATCATCTGGCTCGTTTTCCTCTGGTTTCTCATCCATTTCCTTCAGATCAAAGACGATTTCTTAACATTTTACTTAGCCTTCCTCGTTACCTTGTCCAACACGGCAGCTCCTGTCGTCATCCGTTCGATCATCGATTGGAAACTCCACACATCCGAGATCGGACGGCTAGCAATCTCATGCGGATTGTTCATCGAGATAACCAACATATTTCTCTACACTATCGTCATTTCTTTCATTTCCGGGACTATGACCGGCAATATCTTTATCTACACATTTGCCACCGGAGTTATAATCTTGATTAATAGATTCCTAGCTTCATGGCTCCCAAAAAGAAACCCTAGTGAGAAATATCTCTCCAAAGCTGAAACGCTTGCTTTCTTCATCCTTATTCTAATCATCGCGTTAACCATTGAATCCAGCAACTTAAACTCCACGGTTTTTGTGTTTTTCATCGGATTAATGTTTCCGAGAGAAGGAAAAACTTACAGAACGTTGATCCAACGGTTGAGTTACCCGATTCACGAGTTTATTCTTCCAGTTTACTTTGGTTACATCGGGTTTAGATTCAGCGTCAACTCGTTAACCAAACGCCATTACCTCGTCCTCGGTATGACAGTAGCTCTAAGCCTAATGGGGAAGCTTCTAGGAGTTTTATGCGCTTGTTCATTCCTTAAGATCCCAAAGAAGTATTGGCTTTTCTTGTCAACCATTCTTTCCGTCAAAGGTCACGTCGGTCTTGTTCTTCTAGACTCTAACTTGATGTACAAGGTATTACAACAAATTATGAAAATTCTAGTTAATTTAGTTTTTCAAGTCAGTTAATAATCTTCTTCTCCGTGTTATTGATTTTCTCTTTGTAGAAATGGTTTACTCCGATAGTTCATGATATGTTCGTTGCGGCTCTGGTGATTATGACTTTGTTAAGCGGAGTTATAACGTCTTTGTTGCTTAGAATGCAAGAAAAAAGTTTCGCACACAAAAAAACATCGCTCGAGTTTTTTGACACTAAAGAGGAGCTACGAGTGTTGACTTGCGTCTACGGCGTTCGTCATGCTCGTGGATCGATCTCTTTAGTCTCTGCTCTAAGTGGCTGCTCTCCTGGAGCTTCTTCTTCGTCGTTTACGCCGTATCTTATGCACCTCATACCCCTCCCGAAGAAGCGGAAAACGGAATTGTTGTACAACGAATTAGACGAAGATGGAGGAAATTCCAACGGCGGAGACGATGAGTTCGGGACTAACGAAGGACTAGAGATCAATGAATCGATTGATTTGTTTACTAAAGACAGAAAAATCATGATCCGGCAGGTGAAACTCGTGGCACAGATGGAGAATATGCACGAAGAGATCTGTAACGCGACTGAAGATCTTCGCGTCTCGATCGTGTTTCTTCCCTTCCATAAACACCAGAGGATCGACGGGAAAACAACGAATGATGGGGAAGTTTTTCGACATATGAACCGGAAGGTTCTAAAGCAAGCTCAGTGTTCGATTGGTATCTTTGTGGATAGAAACATAACCGGGTTTCACCAGCTTCACGGGTCTGATTCGGTACAACACGTTGCGGCATTGTTCTTCGGTGGTCCTGATGATCGTGAGGCTCTCTCCTTGTGCAATTGGCTTACCAA
Organism: Boechera stricta; assembly: GCA_018361395.1. NCBI lineage: Eukaryota > Viridiplantae > Streptophyta > Magnoliopsida > Brassicales > Brassicaceae > Boechera > Boechera stricta. Next base: position 1,429,582 of record CM031539.1, on the reverse strand, counting down.
TAACTCTCAGATTCATCTCACTATCATACAGTTTGTCGCGGATGACTCAAAGATAGAGAAACTTGTTGGAGACGCGGTGACCAAGGAGAACAACGAAGTATTCATGGAGATTGTTAGTAAAGATCAGACCGAAGATGAAACAGATCGAAGTTTCTTAGAGGAATTCTATAACAGGTACCTTATAAATACTCTGTTTCTACGTTTACTTTGTTTCTGCAAATACTGTTTTTGGCATTGCGAGTACTCTGTTTCTCGGATTACTCTGTATCTAAAATAATATCCCTACAAATATACTCTGTTTCTGTTTCTTGTCTTGGTCAGATTTACATTGCGTTTTTCATTTACGGGGATGGTTGTTATTTGTCTTGACAGATTTGTAACGACGGGGCAAGTTGGATTCATAGAGAAGCGAGTGAGCAACGGAATGCAGACGCTGACGATTCTGAGAGAGATCGGGGAGATGTATTCACTGTTTGTGGTGGGAAAACACAGAGAAGATTGCCCAATGACGTCGGAAATGAACGATTGGGAAGAGTGTCCGGAATTAGGAACGGTCGGAGATTTCTTGGCTTCATCAAATATGGATGTAAATGCTTCTGTATTAGTAGTTCAAAGACATAGACACTCATTTGATAGCTTTGTAGATGAATAGCAAATACTCTTTAGTCTTACATCAATTCATTTATTTTTACTTTTAAAATCAACACAGACATCACAGAATTGAAAACATATGAAAATGGAGAATGTATAAGCTAAACAAACTCTTAAAACTCAGCAAGAATGGCTGGTATTTACGGCTTGATCTCTCTTTTCTTGTTCTTCCATTGTATCGCAGAGACTCAAACCTTTTGTCTCGGGAAGAATCAAAACGAACAATCCTAAACCAGACATTGCAATTCCGAAAATCGCAAATGATACTGACGGTATGTCTCTTCCAATCGACGCAATTAACGGACAACAAGCTCCTCCAACAACAAGAGCCTGTCTAAACATCATTGTTGCTGAACTTCTCACACAAGTTGGAAACATTTCAACCATAAAAACAGCCATAAGGTTAAATCCGATCCTAGCGCAGAAGAATGTTCCAAGTTCAAACGCAAACGCGATCTCTGTTTGTCCGAGAATGCTGAGAAGGAAACAGAGCACTCCCGAAGCCCCACCAAGTAAGGTATTTACTAGAACAGAGCTTCTTCTGTTGAATCTCTCTAATAAGATTGGAGTGATAACGAAAGTAGGCAACTCCACCAATGCGTTTAGGGTTTCGCTCAAGTAGATATTGATGTCTATGTCTCTAGCTGCTAAAGGAACACCGTAATACGATATTCCCAACCCAAACATTATGATCATAATAACTAAAATCCTCCGAAACGCCCATTTTCGGAAGAAAAAGTCCTTAATAGAGTAAGTTGGCACTTGAACATGGTTTTCTTGCTCGAGGGGTAGCTTAGAAATCACTGATTCCAAATAAGCTCTGTTCTTAGGTGACATCTTTGTGAGAACATCAATGGCTTCTTTGTCCTTTCCTTGCATGTGAAGCCACCGAGGCGATTCAAGTGCGAAGAGGTAGAGGAAGATACAGTAGAATATTGCTGGAACGGATGTGTATAGATATAGATATCTCCATGAAGAATATTGTGCAAGGTAAGCGATTCCAGACAACGACATAAACCCTAGTACGAATAGGGTAAATGGAATCATCGTAGCTCTTGGTCTCCATCTGGTGGAGACACGCTCACTGATGAGAACCAGCGCGTATGACCAGATCTGTGATCGCGCGAATCCGATGATAAACTTTAGGGATGTATAAATCCATACATTGGTTGAGAAGATAACAGAGATTGAAGTGATTGACATTGCAAAGGTAAAGAACAAAACTAGTTTCTTGCGACCCAAGGAATTGTCTGGGATCAACGCTAGAAAAAACCCTCCAACAATGGCACCGATGTAGAAAGAAGAACTAGGCATACCTCTGAGTAAAGGGCTCGAGCACTCGAGGCCAAATTCTGAAATGACGGATTTGCCCTTGGAACCACCATCCCATTCCCAGGCTGATCTTGGAAGCTTGCAGATGTCGGAAGCCGAAGGATCACAGATCGTGTGGTTAAGGCAGTGCCACGTGGGATATGCATCTGTGTAAACGGTGATGAATATCTGCTGAGCATCGAAGAACAAAGCAAGCCCAACGAGGGATATCTGGAAAAATTGCCAGAATCCGAAATCAGATAGGCTCTGTTCGACGATCTTGTCAAAAGTCAATTCTTCTGATCTGGTTTTGTCGTTGACTTCGAAATCATCGACGAGATGAGACAACAATGGTTCTAATGGATCTGCCATTATTGACTAGTTTCTAGCTTCTTTTTGTTTTGTGTTTGTGTTTTTTTTTGAAGAGTTTTGACTATAGGTATACTCTCATTCTATCATTCTTATCAACTAAGTCTGAAATCTGAATCTGCGTTTGCATAAAATGCAAATCTCAAATTTATAGACCATACCGTGTTTAATATGTGTTATAATATTTAAAACGTGCTCATGTGAAGCTTGGGTCGACGAAGTGACATAATTCATTACTGATTTGGAAAGAGTGTGATTACTGATTTGCTGTTTCACTTTTATTGACGTTAAGTAGGTTAGGCCTGTAAAGCGGGCGGACCTGCTCCGTAGTAGGCATTGTCTAAATTTGAGCGGCCGTACCTGCTCCGCATAAAACATGGACATAAAATTATATGTACACGACTGTCTCGCATAAGTCCGCGGCTCCGCGGACAATCCCTAACCCGCAGAAAATGAAGCTCCGCAATATTGATGCAATTAATACTGCCCGTGAGTCCGTGACTAGGATCCAGCAGGACATGTCTAGAATATGGCATGTGTTCGAAGAATTAATATTTTTCATCACATACTTTCTTTTTTTAATCAAACTCATTACATATTTAAAACGCATTTATTAGATATGTTCAATAAGATAAGTGATAAATCCTATAATATATCTCGATGGCTAAAGTGAATGGCTGAGGATGAGCTGTCTCTTGTTTTCTCAGGACCTACTTCCCCACCGTCGTTAATTAGCTGCATGTCCCCCACTCAACCACTTTAATTTGGGGTTACCTATTTATTTTTGGGTCCACTTCTTATCATTTTTTCTTAGATGGGGTTTTATCTTTTGTTTTTTATATACATCTTAGTAAAAATCCAAAAAAACCTTGCCTGATCTCCGCATACAAACCCCCTTGAAAAAATCCGCAAAAAACTCTCATAATTTTCTAAACCAATTTAAAAATTGTTTGGTTTGGTCGTTTATGCGGATACCCGCAAACCCGCATTGCTTTTATCCAGAAACCCGAACAAAACGGCCGCCCGTAAAACCCATTTTTTTGGCTTCACATCGATATATATGACCGCATGTTTTAGCCCTAATTAACAGGCCTACTTATAAGTTATAAGTGTGCCATAATCCCCGGTCTATCATATGAGTACAAAATGTTGACGTGTTCCATGTTATTCAAGTTAAATATATATATATATATATATATGTTAGAAAAGTTCTAGAATATAATTATTTAATATTTGTTGGAAAATATCTTCTAATATTTTATTATTAGATATTTATTAGATAATTATTTAATATATTTAAACCGACTTAATTAGGTCGGTTAGTTCTATAAATAGGCATATGAATGTATGTAACAATAAAACACAACATAATAATAAAAAAGCTTTTTATCTCTCATTCCTTCGATTAACAATACAAAGAAGAAAATATCACTATAACATAAATTAAAATATTCTATAAAATAAATATTATTCATAACACGTTATCAGCACGAGCCGCTCCGATCTAAATTCAAACCGATTTGTCTCCCATCTAAAGAGAACGACTAAGGATGATTTAATTTATTATTGTTAAATCAATTTAAATTTATATATTGTTATATATGGAAGGTTTTACCTCCTAATTGTTATGGAAGGCTATGCCTCCTAAATTAATATCTTTTAATTTATGATTTAAATTATTTTATTACACAATTTACGGTTTAAATTATTTTGTTATTTACATAAATTTATATATTATATATTTGTAGATATCATGTCATGAAAGTTTATATCGCCGCCTCGATATATCTGGAAATAATTATATGACATGGGCATTGACGCAGATATCTAAAGCGAATCCAAGCTGGATGAACTGACAAAACGGTCGAAAGATAAAAGCGAAGGCCATGATATTTTTACAACCTCCATACAATTTAAAAATTGAATACATCACGAAAGAAGATCCGGGATCTGCACTAAAGATCGGTTTGATCACCAAAATATGTGATCTTACCAAAGGTGACATGAGTGGTTAAACCTCCGGTTTATGGATTATAAAAGTGTAGGTGATTATAATTCCGCTGTTCGGAATTACTTCCGATGATGTGTGGAGAAAAAATAACCGATAATGATATGATCGAGAAAACTCTCCAAACATTTCATCCTCGTGAATGTATCACTACAACAACAACGACAAAGGTTATACTCGGATTCGGAGTTAATGAATACACTCCTAGGCCGAGCAAAATAATGAACTCGATGTTAAATTATAAGACTCGCCTCGGATCAGAACATTCCCGAATAAGTCGCATCCTCATCAAACATGATAATTGGCAAGGACAAGGACGAGGTAGGCCGTGGTCGTGGTCGCGCATGACGCGGCAGGTGGACAAGGAAGGATTCAACAATAATAGCATAACGGACAATAAAATAACAAGAAAACGATAATGCAAGCGCGTAACTACACAAAAAGAAAATATATGTTACTGATGAATGAAAGGCCATTGCCTGCACTCGTAAACATCCGCCGTACTCGAATCCCAAAAGGCGAAAGAGAAAAATGGCGAAACAAATTTTGTTTCATGAATCCGACTTCTTTCGATAACACTCATCTTGATAGCGGATTTTCTGCGCAAGTGATGTTAACGAGTAATGAGATGAGTAGATAATGTAATATAATGTAATATATGGTCAATGTAATATAATAAATGTCTTCTGAAGAAGACTATAAAATAAAAGTTTAATGTATAATATATTTTATATTGTAATAAAATGTTTAATATAATTAAAATTAAAAACCATTTTTATTAATAATACGATTACAAGGAGAATTATTACATAAAATAATAAAACGACATTAACAATAAACTCTCCTGGGTATACTCCCAACGGAACCATAAATACAAACAATAATTAAAACTAAACAAAGCATTAAACAAAATCTAAACATCTTCAAAACTAAAAACTAATTGAATGAGAAAAGGATGAGATTTTGTGTGAATAAATGAATGAATGAATGAAAGTGTATTTATAGATTGAAATTATTTYCTAACCGTTTGAAAAGTGTAAAATTTTTAAAAAAAAAAAAAATTAAAATTAAAATTCATCATAGCCGTTGGTGAATCCGACCGTTAGTGATGTTGTATTAAAATTCGATCTGAAATTTTATATGATCAGTTGAATTTTAAAAGTTTTGGATAAATATTTTTCAAATTTTTATTGGATAAATATGATAAATATTGTTTTAATATTTTTAAAACATGTTTTAATGCATCTCCTATTTATTTTGACTCAGAAGATGTTAAAATTTGTGAACGGAGATGGAGATATATGTCTGGCAGATAGTGCGACGACGCACACGATATTAAAAGATAAAAAATATTTCTCCGATCTGAAATTAAGAGAAAGTGGAGTAAATACTATATCGGAAAATGCAAAATTATTACGGGTTCCGAAAATTCACTCAATGCCTGGAACAAAATTTGAAATGTAAGATTATATTCCCCAAGCCTTACAGAATTTGTTAAGTTTCAAAGATATCCAAAATGGATATCATGTGGAAACCAAAAATAAAATTGAATATCTTTGCATCACAAAATAATTTCAGGAGAAAATATATATTGGAAGAAGCTGCCATTTTTCTTCGGACTATATTCACAAAAATTAATATGATGAATCATATGCTCAGTAAACCAGTTTACCGATATATTTAAGTGGCATGAAAGACGGTCATCCTGGTTCAATCATGATGAGAAAATCGGAAAATTCTAATGGCCATCCATGAAAGACGAAAATCTTTCAATCAAATGAATTTTTGTAATGCATGTTCTAGGAAAACTTATAATTCCATCACCATTAAAATTGAATGAATCACCAAAATTTTGAAAGAATACATGGTGATATATGGACCGATCCACCCATCATGACCATTTCAATATTTTATGGTATTGATCAAGTAGATGGTCCCATCTTTTGACGACACGAAATATGGATTCAGATTTATTTCCCAAATAATCGGTTAAGAGACAATTTTCTGATTATACTATCAAGAAAGTAAGACTTGATAATGCGGTGAATTTACTTCAAGCCTTTAAAATTTATCAGGATCGATGTTGAACATCCGCCCCATGCTCATACACAAAATGGCTTCGAATTTTTGATTAAACGATTGCAATTAATGCTAGACTGCTAATAATGAGAACAAAACTCCCACAGTATGGGGACATGCTATCTTGCATTCGCATTGATTCAAATTCGACCAAGTGCATATAATAAATATTCCCATTACAAAGATATGGTCAGAAATAAATATATCGCACCTGTGTTTTCTGATGTGCAAGTATGCCTATCGCACCTCCTCAACGCATAAAATGGGACCCCAACGGAGATATTTATGTTGGTTATACGTCACCAAGTATAATTCGTTATCTCGAACCTCAAACTGGCATGATATGCTTTTGCGATCATTTTAATGAAAAAGAGTTCCCATCGTTGGGGAGGAATACGAAATTCCAAGGGATATTGCATGGTATACACAATCGTTGATATCTCGGATCCTCCTACGAAACAACGAGAACGAGGTACAAAAAATAGATTACAGAATATAGCAAACGAAGTTACGGTTTGTGGATACAAAAAGGTGACAAAATCATATACCGCGCAATGTTCCATCAAGAATGAAGTTCCACAGAACAAATTGATGCTAATAAAATAAATGAGCCTAAAGTTCACTAAAGAGGGGGAGACCTATGAGTTCTAAAGACAAAAATCCCCGGAAGAAAAAGGCTATGGGAGAATCAAATTCACATAAAGAGGTTCCCGAAGAAACCCAAAATGAGAAAAGTCCGTAAGACTTAAATGAAGTAGTTCAAGAAAAAGAAAATATCCCCAAGAGGACACGTAAAAATATGAGATGTCCATAAATTATGCCCAAAATGAAAAGATATGGGAAAGAAATGAAATAGATGATGATGATGGAATTTTCTCATTTTCTCGTATCCAAAGAAATGAAAATGAAAATGATGATCCGAACCGTCCATATCGAATGCCGAAAGAGACCGGGAGAAATGGAAAATGGCCATGCAAAATGAATTAACCTCCCTTAATAAGAGAAATGTTTTTGGACCTGTGGTCACTACACCAAAGATGTGAAAGTAAGTTAAGATTCGAAGAAAACGAAAATGAAGTCACAAGATATAATTCATCTCCAACGCGAAGATTACGGAATAAAACATATTTTCCGTTATCTCCAAGGTACAATGACTTAGGATTATATTATCCTAGAAATTAAATCTTGTCTTGGGTTTTATTTATCGATCCACATAAGCAAGATCTCAAACAGGATATATATTTACGAGAACTAATTTCGCGATCTTTAAACAAACATTTGTCGTTATTTCATCCAACTATGAAATTATCGCACTCCATGAAGCTTTAGAGAATGTGTGGCTCATCTATGATCAAGCATATTCAAGCAAGAAGTGGCATAACCGTGAATAAAGAACCCACAACCATATTCAAGATAATTCGCATGTGTCACACAAGTTGTTATATCAAGCGAAGATGGCATATCCACCAAGATTTTTCTCTTACACTCAAGAACTCGAGAAAAATGGTGAAGTTAGATTAATACGTCTCGCAGCATCTGCAGATTCAGCGCTACCCACAATGTAAAAAGCATGCATAAGATCGGGATGCGTCAAGCTTCGAGACTTATGAAGAAAAGTGTTTTCCGATAATATGTTATCAGATTTTCCTCGCCATGGTTTTTATCCCAGGATTTTTCCATGAGGTTTTAACAGCAGCATATTAAATAATTAAGGGGGAGTGTTAGAAAAGTTCTAGAATATAATTATTTAATATTTGTTGGAAAATATCTTCTAATATTTTACTATTAGATATTTATTAGATAATTATTTAATATATTTAAACCGACTTAATTAGGTCGGTTAGTGTGCCTATAAATATGTGTGTGGGCATATGAATGTATGTAACAATAAAACACAACATAATAATAGAAAAGCTTTTTATCTCTCCTTCTTTCGATTAACAATACAAAGAAGAAAATATCACTATAACATAAATTAAAATATTCTATAAAAGAAATATTATTCATAACAATATATATATATATCTGGAAGATAGGATTTTAATTTTGTAATATTTACTTTATGTATATAACATAATACAAATATGTTTTTATATATTATTATTTTATGTATTACATTTTTAGAAAATATATACTCTACTTTTTATATACAATTTTATAGAAACAAATATATGTAACCGAATATATTAATGTTTTACATATTTTCTAAGTATTCCAATGCCTAGTTAAATAATAAAATAGTCGACAAAAAAAAGTTATATTATAAAACACGTATTAATGAACATAAAAATATTATATTCAAATTTTCAGTGGCAAACTGTGGATCATCTGTTTAATATATATACTTATAGATATTCAGTACAACTCTACAAAACTACAATATTTATTTGATTTCTTTGTATATTTTCAAAAATAATGTTAAATATCTGCAAAAGTAGTTTACTAAGTTTAAGGTGTTTAATTTTGTTTTTCTTACAGATTTTATCTAAATCAAACAAACAGTGAATATTTGTTTAGTTTTTAATGGATTTGTATCTACTTTTAAAAGCTTAGCTTTACTTAACATGTAACTAATACTCAGTACCTAATATTTTAGTCAAATTTATGTTTATGTTCTCTTGTAGTCCTTATATTGAAAATTAGAAATATAGGTTGGTGATCTTCCATGACAGATCATGCTTTAAGATAATCACAATTTTTATTTTTATTTTGGCGTCAATCACAATTAATCGGGTACAAATTTTATATGCCTTCTTATTTCGAAAAACGAAAGACAGGATAGGACAAGAGCAACTACTAAAGTTAGTTCTTACTTTTGTAACACGAGGCTATATTCTTTTTTCTTCCAACCACAAATATGGTCTATATATTATATATACATATAAATGATTATTTAATTTTAAAGGCTTACATCGATCGGATCCGTTCACAAGCCATGGATTAATTATATGTTAGTTGTCACGTCGAGAATCCACGTTAGTATACTGGTTTGATTGGTGGCAGTTGGAATTAAACTCTTTTGAAAGTTACCAATCAACTTGGTGACAAAGTTTTCATTGTTAGAGGGATTCATCCCTAAAAGTAATCAGACGGATTAAATCATATGAGTCGGACTCATTAATATGGATTGAAGGACACAATTTTTGGGATCGGCTTGACCAAAACCGTAATCTAGTAAAAACTGTATAGTGTGTATTAGTATTGTTACTATGTCATAATTTCGATTCAAATCAAATCAAATGTATGTTGTTGACAAAAAATATTATATGGGACAAGCTTAATAATATGGTACGGCTTCACACTTTGTTCACCAATCAAATTTGGTTATATGGTTTTGGTTTCGTATGACCAAGGGAAAAACCTATTAAAAAACCAGATAAATCTCAATTCGGTTAAAATGGAATTTTACTATTTCAATTTTTGAAAAGTGAAAACTAAAGATATATCGAATTTAACGAAATAGTTTTTCTCCTTGTCAATTTTCTTCGTAATGAGCTCCTCTGCGACGTCCTCAATTGCCTTAGGCGGTGGATCGGCTGAGGCTTCTGCTGCCAAAAACACCTCAAAGCGTCCAAAATGTGATCTATCATCTATTCTCCAATTTTTGATACATTTTGGCATTTGCGGTTACATTCAGAAAAAAATTTCTTTTGCGGATTTGATAAATGTGTATGTTGGGATTGTACCTAGAATTCTTGAATGTCTTTTTAGTTTCCACCTATAATTGTTGTAATTGATCAATCCTTCTATGTTTTTCTCTCGAAGGGAATTTATGTGCGTATAGGAAAAGAATATATATATAAAAAAAATCTTTGAAATGTTGCTAATTGCTACCTCTCGATTATCATATTCCTCAATGTGATTTTCATCATAAAGCATCAATGTGATTTACATATGTATAAGATATATCATATAGACAAAAATTCAGATTACTGATATTTACACACACAAATGGGTGCTTGTATTTTCTTGTTTGTTTGATATCTTTAGTAATCCAGTTCATGTAAAATTTAACAAGGTGCAGTTGGAAACTATTTTGTGTTTAATTTGTTGGATTGATGTAACTCCCAACAATGTTAATACCTTATGATTTCTCTCTTTTTAAGATAAGTTTCCTAGAATTTGTAAACTAAAACACCTAATCTCTTGGACAAATTTTCCTTATCAGATTCAAGATTTACCCAACAGAAGCTTCCAGCATGCAAACCAATTCTTACTCCAAAATGGGTAAAGCTTCAATAACTCATATAATGTAACATTATTATGGGTACAATTTCCAATGTTTATTATAGCTTATCTTATTTGCAGGTGATTCTGACTTTTCTTATCTCAGGAGTTGTCTTTATTCCTCTTGGAGTGATTTGCCTATTTGCTTCTCAGGGTGTATGTTTTTAGTCTTTTCAGTTTTCTCACTTTCCAGCTTCATTTATTTCTTATTTTGTGAATATGATTTTATTATTTATATTACATGATCAGGTCACTGAAATTGTTGATAGATATGACACAGACTGCATTCCTTTATCCTCTAGAGACAACAAAGTCAGATATATACAGGGCTTAGAAGATAAGAGGTGTATCAGAACAATAGTGGTAGATATATATCATCTTCAGTTCTTGCTATATTCTTCCTAATTATAATTAGCTTCGTTTCACAGCCCTTTTCTTATAATGTTTCATTTTGATAGGTAACTAAAACTATGAAGAATCCTGTCTATGTATATTACCAGCTTGAGAACTATTACCAAAATCATCGACGGTAACATCTCACTATTAGTCTTCATTCTAATGTTTGTCTAGCAAGACCTCTTTGAACATGATTGGTGCATTCGAACAAGATTCCAATATATATAGTTTTGACACATCGCATATAATATTAAACAGAGACATTGCACATGGCCTTCAATTATTTTGAGACAGTAATACTTTATTTGATGTTTTTGCAAATTGCAGGTATGTGAAAAGTCGACAAGATGGACAATTGAGAAATCCAAAAAATGAACATGATGTGAAGTCATGTGCGCCCGAAGATACCGTTGGTGGTGAACCTATTGTTCCTTGTGGTCTTGTTGCTTGGAGTTTGTTCAATGATACTTATGACTTCAGTAGAAATAACCAAAAAATCCCTGTGAATAAGAAAGGCATCTCATGGAAGAGTGATAGAGAATCAAAGTTTGGTAAAAATGTCTTCCCAAAAAATTTCCAGAAAGGATCTCCCATCGGCGGTAAAAGTCTTGATCAAGAAGTTCCAGTAAGTTATTTTGATGAGTTGAGAATCTCACATCTTCAATAACAAAAAATCTCAAGTGATATATAACTATAAGAGATGAGAACCAATCTACTCAATGTCAATTGATTTTGAGTTAGAAGTCCATAAGCATTAAACATTTTCTTTAATCATAAAAGAATCACATGATGTAAAACTTTGCTAAAAATGTATGTTTCTGGCAGTTGAGTGAGCAAGAAGACCTAATTGTCTGGATGCGAACTGCGGCTTTACCGATATTTAGAAAGCTGTATGGTAAAATAGACACTGATCTTCAAGCCGGAGATACAATAAAGGTCTTGTTGCAGAATAATTACAACACTTATAGCTTCAATGGAAAGAAGAAGCTTGTGCTATCAACCACAAGCTGGCTTGGTGGAAGGAATGATTTCCTTGGGATTGCGTATTTGACTGTTGGTAGCATATGCTTGTTCTTGGCTGTTTTCTTCTCCGTCTTGTATCTAGCAAAACCAAGGTATAACACATCCTCTACAAAGCTACATTCCATTTAGAAGATGCTTTGATTTTTGAGACGTCTGTCATAAAAACGGCATAGAGAGTCTTTAAGAGTGTCTATATAGCACAAAACTATATATGTTATGTTTTATTTATGTGCTTAGGCAATTGGGAGATCCATCTTACTTGTCATGGAACAGAAGTGCCGGGGGTGGACGATGATAGAGTTCTTTTAAGCTCTCCTTTGTTTTTTGGGGATCTGTCACATACTTCTCCTTTCTATTGGTAAATAAACTCCCCATGTTTGTCTAAACCAGAATAGATGTTTACCGTTTACAAGAAAAAATATGTATAGACTAACCAATAAGATTATACCACACATTTTAGTTCTTAGTTATATCTTTCAGCCAATCGTCAGAGCATATGGAAGGCATGTGAAAAACCTGATATTATTGAAACTTAAAATGTTTACAATGGTCTGCCATGTTTATAATACTAGTGAAATAAATTTGTACGCAAGTTCCATTAATCCATAGTACATATTTTAACTGGACCACCATAACTTAGCTAACCGCTTTTTATTGATGAAATAAGGGATCAAATTCTGAAATAAGACGGCCATAATACACAATTTACTTCGTCCACCAGAATTCTTATTTGTTGAGGTTCCATAATCCCAAATGGTTGATCTGGGGGATATGAAATAGCATTACGAAACACGATTCAACTATTACAAGATTACACCAACATCAAGTGAGGCAAGTCCTTATTGTTGAGAAGAGTAAACACGGGAAAGTTAAAACGATTTCTTTTCGTAAGAAACCAGTCCATGAATTCCACCTTCTATCTGTGCTGCACCAGTACGAGCCTATTCACAACATCAAAACCATAAAACGTAAATACACATCAAAACAGCGGAACGCAGATTAAGATAGTTTTCCAAGGAGTATAATTAACGACATACCTCGAGTCTAAGGACATTATCTCTCAATAGCTCGTGAGCAGACTGCAAAGAGGAACCACCGAGATCTTGGAAACCTTGCTTCACGGCATGCATTGTGTAAGGTATAAACTTCAATACCGAGCCTTTATCTACAACTGCTCCAACTACTCCTTGTGCGATCTTGAGTTTTGTGGTATCTCCCAAGTATCTCTGGTCGCTTCCTTTGGTCATCGCTTCTAATGAACCCATACCTCTGTATTTCTTCACTCTCCTACCATTCTATAATTAACACAAAACCGATCAAACAAAGCAAAATCATTGAGGAACATGGTAGTTGGTTAAAATCAATATTCAAAGTAGGAAGTTGTGTTCAATTACCTGATATTCATAAACTCCAGGAGCCTCGGTGCTTCCAGCTAAGAAGCTTCCCATCATCACAGTTGATGCTCCAAGAACTAGAGCTTTCACAATGTGACCTGAGTTTGAGATACCACCATCTGCGATTACAGGTACACCGTGCTGAGCAGCAACCGTTGAGACTTTGTACACAGCAGTAGCCTAAGAGAGTACCAATCACATGAAAAAGAACCCGACTTTATAAGGTGCAATTCATAGAATCAACTTAGCACTCTATTTCAAATATGAAAGATTTTTCATTTACCTGTCCCCGTCCAACGGCACAAACCTCTTGTGTTGTGCATATAGATCCAGAGCCCATACCGACTCTCAACCCATCAACTCCTGCTTTGATCAAGTTCTCTGCCTGGTACATAGTCACCACATTCCCACCAATCACATCCAACTCCGGATATGTATTCTTCACATACTTAATCATCTCAATCTGGTATATTGAGTTCCCTTGCGAACTATCCAACACCACAACGTTAGCTCCAGCTTTCACCAAGTGCTCTAGCCTCTCCTTGTCTGAATCCCTTGTCCCTATAGCTGCACCCACCATCCATTTATTGTCTGCACCAACAGTTCCTGACCCCAACTTGGGATATCCTTTAACCCTTTCCACATCGTCTTTTGTTACTACGTTCACGGTCTCACCTTCCTTCTCCAGAACCACAAATCCTTTCTGCTTATCTTCCAAAACCGCCTCGATCTTATCAAGATCAATATCCCACGGAACATTGTAATCTTTGCTCTCACAACTCTGCATGTAATCATATATCTTCATCTTCTTTTGGTTATCTTTCATACTCAACCACTCCGATTTTGAGACATAACCCAACAATTTCGGTGTCAATGTTCCTGATAAATCAAATAACAACAAAAAGTCGTCTAGTGGAAACTATTTGAAGCTATTTCACAATTATTACCACTATATTGAAACTATTTCACAATAGTATTCAGTATCTACTTATTGACCACTATTTTGATTCACTCTGAAAATGGAAGAGAAAAATAAAGTAGTTAACTTTCAGCTAAAAAAAAATCTGAAATTGATTGTGAATTTTACCTGTCTGCGAGACAAAAACGAAGGAAGAAGGACCAAAATCATCAACCGAACCAATCTGATGATCTGGGCATTTGAAAACAGCATCGGACGCAATCGGAACTTGGAGCGACTTGGCGTGACGGATGACGGAAGCTTGAGTGTTGATGTCGCAGTTATAGTGCACGATTCCGATTCCTCCAAGCGCAGCCATAGCAGCAGCCATGTGGGATTCAGACACAGTGTCCATCGGCGAAGCGACGCATGGGATGGAGAGTGGAACGCGCTTGCTGAGGCGCGTGGATAGCGAGACGGCGTCCGTGGAGAAGTCGATGTAGTGAGGTAGAAATATCACATCGTCGTAGGTGTATGAGTATCCCTGTGAGAATAGCCTTTCAGCTGAAAATCCATCTTCGAATCCTGACATCTTCAATCCAACAATGGCGTCGCTGCTGAGAAAGAGGGAAATGAACAGTGACGGTAAGCTAGGGTTTTGTGAGGAGGTTGGTGAAGGTTTAGGAGCGAAAGATGACAAAATTAAAAAGTCGGTGAAACCTGAAAAGATAAAACCGTAACCGAAGCTATTAAACCGAATCAAATCAAATTTGGTTTTTAAACCGAAATCGAATCAAAACCGGATGGATGATTATCTACGCCAGGGATTGTACTGTTTGCGTATCCGGACATTACGTATATTTCTAATTTGGCATCTCAGTTTCCTTCAGTGCCTTCACTCTCACTACAGCTTCGAGTTCAGGTTCCTAAACTCTTCTTTTGTAAACTAGGGGTGGGCAAAAAAAACCATAACCCGAAAAACCGAACCGCACCAAATCGAAATAAATGATTTGGTTTGGTTATGGTTTAGTCTTAAAAACTATTTGGTTGTCATTTTTATTTAGTTTTCGGTTTAGGTTTGGTTTGATTACAAACCGTAAAACCGAATGGTTATTTTGGTTTTTAATAAAATTAAGAATAATTATATTTGTTTAATTTATATAGTGTTTAATAATATCCCTTAACTTAATGTTTTTCTTTATTAGGCTTATATGTTGTAATTATTAAACTCTTACAGTAATTTAAAATCCAAAAACTTAAGAATAAATAAAAAATCTATATACAAATTACAAAATCCTAAAAGTTTCGTGTTTTTTCTTTCTTTGAATTATGTTTTACTTTTAATTATTGACTTAATATATTATTTTTATTCTATATTTAAATCAATGTAGTCTAGTGAGACTATCTTTGTTTTCTATATTTGATTATTTTTTATGCAGTGATTTTTTTTTTTTTTTGTAAAAACATGGAATAATTTAAAAAACCGGAACCAAACTGAAACCGAACCGAATCACATATTGTTTTTATATGGGATTATTTTTTATGAAACCAGTAAACCAAAAAACCGAAAAAACCAAACCATAACCAAACTGAATTACATACGGTTTCTATATGGTTTCAATTTTTGTAAAACCGTAAAACCAAAAAATCGAAAAAACCGAACCAAAACCAAACCAAAAAACCGTACACCCACCCCTATTGTAAACTTCTACGATGTAGATCGTAGAGAAATAGTCTAACTTCTTAGTGAATTTTTAGGTTCTTATTATGGATTTTTCTTTGAAAACTGTAGGTTTTGTTTCTCTACGATAAAAATGGCGGATTCATCGTCACTATTGTACGATCAGCTCAAGGTTGAGTATATTTCATAATGCTAAGTGTTATTTCTTTTATTTTTCTGGTGAATTCATATTTTGACTCTTTGTAGGTTGCTGAGCCAGACGAACAAAATGCAAATAATATTGTCATTTTTTTTTCCCCTCGAATAATAGATTGATGGGCCTAATGTGCCCTAGGCTGGATTCAAATGGGCTCGGGTTAAATAAGTTTAGCCCAAACAAAATAGTAAATAAGTATAAACTGAAGGGCCATAATCGTAAATTTCATAAGCTCACTTTCAAATACTTGAGAAGCGGCGTCGCCACTTTCGGAAATTTGCAACGGTAGAAACTCTCTTGCAAGGGAAGAACAAAGCAGAAGATCTGGAGATTTAAGGGAAATGGCGTTCGCGAAGGTAATTTTTTTCGTGAAACTCCTAATTTATTCAAGATTTTTTTTTGAAAAACGAGTTAGGGTTTCTCACGTTCATCGCAGATGCGTTTGAGATCGAGGGCTTGTTCCTGTTTGCGTACGATTACCATTGAACTGACCTAATTTATCGTAATTTTTTAAAACACGATTAGGGTTGGAATCTTTAATTTCTCTTATATAGAAGAGATTATGAATTTTGCCTGTTCTGCTTCTTTATCATTATGGTTAATGTACGGCAGTTGCAAGATTAGATTCTTGTGATTTTCCTCTCAGATTTGGTTATTTGATTGACATGGTCTTAAAAATCACAATTGAAAAAGCCTTAGTTCTTATTTCACTTACTATTGATTTATTTTTGTAGGCACCAAGACTAAGTAGAGATGATATACTTGGAAATCGAAGTAAGGGAGACTGTTTTATCCTCTGTTACTTGGTGAATCTTATTCAGTCTTAAACAAAATAATTCAGTTCTAAAAATGTTTACATCTGAAACAGTGGGCACTAGTAGTTTCAAAATATTCTCCGATAATCAGAAAACTGATCCAGCATGTACAGTGTAAGTGCATCTCTTGCATTCATCTCGCAGTTTTTTTTTGACGTTTTTATAATCTGAATAAAACTGTTATCTATGCAGTGGTACTTCACAGAAGACTCGTATTCCTTTGAGGTTTGTGGTGTTTGTTTTACAATTTTTCTGTCTCTTATACATCCATTAGTGATGGATTTACTGGTGGCATATTCGGCTTGATCATTAAGAATTAGATTTTACGAATCTCAAGAAATTAATCTTCTGCTTTCACATTGTTTAGGAGAAAATCTGTAACAATTAGCAGTGGAGCAACTTCTAACACAAACAATATGAAGGTTTATCCTTTTCCCTCTTTATGAGTTCATCAAACTGTTGGATGTTATGCAGTTACTCACTTGTAAATGGATTTTTATATTGATTAAAAAGAAGGGAAATTCGGGAATCACAGGCAAGGGAAAAAGCAGTAATGAAAATTCTGGTAAGCTTATAGCGGAGAGTGTTTTCATTACATCTTTTGGGACGTAGTTTTGAAAGTTAACTCAAAGTCTTGTCTCCTTTTCAGAGGAATATACTAAAGTCACAAGAAAAGCTTTGGCTGATTTAAGTAATCTTGGTGGGAACACTCTAAGAATTCCAACGCTATGTGGCAGCAGTACGATGTAAATTTGCTTAACTCTAAGGGTTTCTTTTTGTGATCTCTCATGGAAAGAGTGATAGATTTCCCATGGTCTTCTTCATCAAACTGAATATATGTGAAGAAAGCATATATTAAGAAATCATATATTATAGTTAGTTTTTATTGTACGGATTTGTGTTCTGTTTTAAACCTATTCTAATGAACATGCAACAATGCAGGAAATGGAAGGGTGTAAAATGTGCAAATTTGCAAAGGTACGTAGTCATCTTTAGCTGCTGCTATAGACATCACATACCTACAATAGTGTTACATCTCTACTTAGGATTAGTAGTTCATCTCAGTCAACGAGCTTTTACAGAACTAAACTGTATAAACTATCTGATTTTTGACAATGAGTTGATGCTGCTGCGCTAATTGACATTTCCATGTGTAGGGTTTCAGTTGGTTCAACTAGAGTTAATGATATTTCAGTGAAAAAGTCTACCAAGGTATAGCAACCGTATTGGCAAACAAAATTCATGTTGTATACTTGCAAATTACTCTTACTAGATGCAGTTATGAGATTAATCCGAATATTGCTATTTATCTCCATGTGAGTTAAAGCAAATATCACAGACGTTGTATATTAAAGCATGAGTTTCATTAACCAAAAACTACCTGATCGATATTTCCTTCATCTTTCTTGCAAGCCTTGAATCTAGTTTTTAATCTAATATAGGAGCATGAGAGTAAAGGAACAACTGAACCTGGAAACAATCGCATTTATAAGACAGGTGGCTTCCTAAATGTTATGTTTGTTTTCATGTCTATGGCTTTGGTTGATATTTACCATTTATCTAAACTTCGGATGACTTAATTCATACTTTAGGTCAGAAATTCATAAAAAACAAAACTCTGAGCCTTGGATCAGCCGCTGGTGGAACAAGGTACCTTTATGTTAATCTCATGCTTAATAGAATATCCCTTTCCAGTCTAGTTTGTAGAATTTTCCGAGACGAAGATATATAATTATTGATTATGCCCTACATTATCTATCAATATGTCAAAGCTCTCATCAAATGACCTGTTGTACATTAGGCATAGCGAAAATAATTCATTCCTACTGGCTACTAGACGTTTTCTTTAGTATCTGTTGAGAATAATTCTACATCTTTCAATGATTAACTTCCTTGATTGGTTTGTTCTTGCAGAAAATCTTTACCAGCTATAAAGAGAACAAGTCTCACAGATAAGAGCTTAACGAAGGTTGTTATCAATATACTTTGACATTACTTTTGCCTTACAGTTAGCTGGTTGTACAACAACTCGGGAGGCTAATCATTTAGAATATTTTACTTAAATTGATATGACTCTACTCACAGTCCATGATTCTTGATAATTTCTGTTTTTTGTTTTTTGTTTTTTTTTTTTTTGCGCAGGAAAATAATGTCTCTAGCTTAGCTTTGAGACGATTGGGTGAGGTTCTAGATAACACAGATTTCTTTTTTAAACTTCTGATGTGTGGTGGAAAAGTGTATGTTAAATTTGTAACTTGATTGGTTCAATACCTGATATGAGTGAGGTTGCATTGTTTCAGCCAGTAAAGTCAGCAACAAAGCCATTCCGCAGCTGAGCAGTGCCAGAAACTGTACTTGGAAAACTCGGACAAGTGTCGGTTCTATACCATCGTAAGTAAATATGCTTGTTTCTGATATCATCATTGAAAAAGTGAAGTTGGTGTTTCTCTCTTGCGTATCACACATGTCTACTTTCAACTATCAAATTGTCTACATTCACAGAATCCTTGCTTGCAGTTTCATTATCAATGTTCAACTCTTTTTACATCTTCGAGAACCAGATTTATTTTATCTTTTGTGGGCAGAAACCTGAGATATAAGCTGCTAAGTTCATTTATTTGCATGCTCAGGGACCACAACAGCCAGAGTAAGAATAACGTCCGTATCGTAAGGAAATCTATCAAGGTATATACCTTAATTCCTTTATTATCTCTGTAGGCAAGTGGTTCATTTCCATTAAAGCCACACTTTTTGAAGCTCTCTCAAAAATATTCTGGCCTTAGCTAGCTATCATCATTGAACTGCTAAATCAGTCTTCTTTGACTTTTACTATCTTGCTTCTGATCATTTTATCTGGCAATAGGTACAGTAATATTGACGTTTTTTTGTTTAGTAAATAATAAATGTGATAAACTCTCTCTCTTAATCAAGATCCAGAGAACTGTAAAGACGTCGCTACAAGACCGTAGTTCGCTTAAGAAGCCCTCTATCAGTAGAAATAAATCAAAATATATTTTGTCAATCGCTTCTTCTCAAGAAGTTGCCTCAACACTGTCACTTCCGGAAAAGGTTGAAACAGAATGTCTCAAAGAAGATACTCATGGAGAGAGTTCATCTAGTGAAAACAAAGACCCAACAACAAAAGTGTTGGATGTTACAGCGAAGCCAAAATCAAAACGTAGAAAGTCTTTCACATCTCTACTAGTGACAGGATCCAAGGTTCATAATTCTACTAGCTGTTCTGTTCCTTGTGACTTCCTTTTCTCCAAGAATACTAATTTGGAAATTTTCCTTGCAGTTTGATGAGAAAAATGGTGAAACTGCAAAGCAAGAAAAGCTTCCCAACATTGATGATGAATCCAATCAACTGGAAGTTGCAGAATACGTGGATGACATTTATCAGTTCTATTGGACTGCAGAGGTAATCCACTCTTGTTCCACATACATAAAACCTCACTTTCCCTTATATTCGGTATTTCTTTTCTCCCTACAGTTTTAAATATTGAATTTCAACGTGAAATGTTGTTGTAGGCATTAAATCCAGCTTTGGGATATTACTTGTCAGCTCATGCAGAAGTTTGTCCAGTTACGCGTGGAATTTTGATCAACTGGCTTATCGAAGTGAGTGCATTGTTTTTTCCTTTTCTATTCAACTTGATATTTTCCTTACTCAAAGTTTTTCTTCTCCATGTGGAATCCATATCTGAAAATGTTGCCTATTTGTTTGCAGGTTCATTTCAAATTTGATCTAATGCATGAGACTCTCTACCTCACAATGAACTTATTAGACCGTTACCTCTCCCAAGTTCCAATACGGAAAAACGAGATGCAATTGATTGGTCTTACTGCCATTTTATTAGCATCTAAATATGAGGACTATTGGCATCCTAGAGTAAGAGACATTTATCCTGAAAACTAAAACCTTTCCTTAGCTTCCTTGTGGTTTCAAACTTAAATTTCCAGAATCTATTGCCCATGTCCATGTACAGATCAAAGACTTGATTAGCATCTCCGCAGAATCATACACCAGAGAACAAGTTCTGGGAATGGTATAAATCAAACTTCTCTATCCTTTTAACACTATTTGGTCATTTGCATATTTCCGCTTGTTATTTATCTGCTTTCTTCTTTTCTTTTCAGGAGAGGATCATGCTTAAACAGTTAAAGTTCCGTTTGAATGCACCCACCCCCTACGTTTTCATGTTGAGGTTCCTAAAAGCTGCTCAATCAAATAAGAAGGTATGCGCAAAACTTGCATCTGAATGCTATATAACCTACAAAAATAACCTGTTTGATTAGGAAGATATTGAATAGTATTATTTTTCTTTTATCAGCTTGAACAACTGGCCTTCTACCTTATCGAGCTGTGCTTGGTTGAGTACGAAGCTTTGAAGTATAAGCCATCGTTGCTATGTGCATCAGCCATTTATGTTGCCCGATGCACTTTGCATATGACTCCAGTTTGGACCCCACTCCTAAACAACCATACCCACTACAATGTCTCCCAGATGAAGTAAGTAGCCATCCTCTTTACTAACTCCTTGCACATCACTTAGACTAATTACATTGTTTAACTAATCTTACACAATTGTCTTATCACAGGGATTCTTCTGACATGATCTTAAGGTTTCATAAAGCTGCTAAAACAGGAAAACTGAGGGTCACTTATGAGAAGTACATGAATCCAGATCACAGTAACGTTGCAGTCTTGAAACCCTTGGATAGGCTCCCTCTCTAAATCGAGTTCTACAAAAGTCATGCCATGCCTCACCACTCTAAAGGTGTATGTATATATACGTATGTTCATTTAGCTGGAAACTTGTTTTCTATTAGCTTCTCTATTGAACTGATCTTGTTCATTCTTACTCGGAAATTGCAGGGAGATACAACATCTACATGGACTCTAGCCGGATATTAAGAAAACTCAGGCTAACGGTGATTCTTGATTAGGTGTGTTGGTTTTTTTTTTTTTTGTGCGCTTAATCACTGAGTAATATTACTGTTTCACATGATCATAAAGACAAACTCCAATGTATTGATAACGTTGTATAAAGCTTCTGGAACAACATAACAGTTCTAGGTTTCCCAAGAATTAAGTCAACCAGATCCACTCATATATATAAAACCTTTAATGTAAAAACTATATACACCTGAGAAGTGTGACCTTGAGTGTGTATATGGCAACTCTACTTCCACTATGAGCATGTGAGTAAACTGTCTGTCACAAACATATCCTCTGTCTCCAGTGTCCGTCTCACTGCTTGATAAAACTTAATCCATGAAGATGAATAAGAGTCCACAGGACCGAGAAAGAAGGTAGGTTTGGGACTACTTGCAGGGGAAGCAGTCACCAAATCCAAAACCGAAGCTGCGGGTTTGAGCTGATGAGGGAAATTGAAGGCCAAGTTATCGACTTTATGCTCATAGATTTTGCCATTACGATCGAGTTTATACCAAGAAGTTCCTTGAAACTCTCCTTTAGCTTCCCATGGAACTCTAGGCACACCCTTGAGATTCCACCTGATCAGGATCATGTTCTCTGATGGTTGCCATACCCTGAAGATTTCAAGTGAGATATCTCTGAACAATATCTTCCCATGAAATCTGAGTGCCCAGAAGATCAACTTGTAGTTGTCAATCCCAGTGAATGTGTTCATCGGATCCACAAGTGTTATATCATCCCTGTAAAACAAACAAAGATTCTGAATTTCTCTGAGAAACAGTCACAAACAGAGATCAAAGGAAGCTCCTTTTTGTACCCAGATGATAAAGATTCTTTATTTCATCCATTATCGTTCAAATATCAAATACCCAAATGAGAAAATTTACCTATAGATGTCGTAATTGAGATCTCTGGTGAAGAGCAAAGGCAAATCTTCACGAAGTGTACGGACAGCGACACCAAGATTGATATAGAATTCATCTCTGTCGTGCTTATTATGCTTATCTTGCGAACTGTGTCTTGTCTTAACCTGGGCATCTTTAAGAGGAGGAGACTGGATGCTGGAAAGAGAGAGTGTAGAGAGATTATCTTCCTCAAATTCGTAGCTAATTGAAGACGACGATAGAGATTGATTGAAAATGGGTTTAAGGTTTGGGGATTTTCCGGTTTGAAGATGAATTGAGGGAGATGATAGATTAGGAAGAAGAAAAACCATAGCTGCTTGGTTTGAGAGCTCGTCTTTCTTTCTTCTTTACATGTTCATGGCGAAGATTCTGAGCCAGAGAATTGTCTTGTGGAGAAAGACCAAATGAAGCACGGAACTTTGTTGGAAGATAGGTAAAATCAAAGCTCTTTATTTTTTGAGTGGTTTTGATTTAAAACTCATTATTTTATTATGATTTTATCTTTACTTTGAGAATTGTGTTTCAAACAGAAGAAACGGAATTAAATGTTGTCAATTAGCTTCAAACGTCGTGCCGTCCAACTACAAACAGCATGTAGAAAAGTTAGATTGCAAACTCTAAACGACACACAAAGCGCATCTCATATACAAAGACGGCACAACGTCCAAGTACATCAAACTACACACATTTTACTCGCATATTGGACAAACAGCGTGGACTTCATTACCATATACACAAAACGACACGAAGAGTACGTAAACTTAAAAACTAACACTACAAGATTTTACTTTAAAATCTAATTACACTTGTGTTCAGGACGATGAGTGAACTCAAAGTCTATGTGGACAAAAGCTCGTTCCACTTCAGCGAGCTGCTCTAGCTTCTCCTGAAGAGTCTCTCCGATGTTGTGAGCCTCTTGTAGTCTCATGTCCTCTGGCAAAACAATGTCCACTTCCACAAAATAGTGTGACCCAAATGTGTAAGCCCTAACTGTGTCAATATGCTTGATTTGTTCGTGATGGTTCCATATCAAGAATGTCAGTTTCGCCAAGAAATCTGGCGGCGCAGAGCGTCCGATCAGCGAATGGACGTTCTCTAGTACGGTTCTTGCCCATGTTGCTATGGTGTACAAAGCAATCTGCCACCATAAAAAATAAGAAAGAAACTTTTTTTTTTGTAATCCCCCGAGAACACTTTTTGATTTTAGATTCCAAAGTTCAGATTTGATATGAGTAGTTGAAAGGATTGAGTGAATACATACAAGTATAGCACCAGAGGGATCAATCCACCAGTAGAATTTGACGGCCAAGACCGCTGTTGCTAAGCCGATTGAATTGGTGACGACGTCAAAGAGGTGATCCTGAGCATAGGCCCTAACGATTTCGTTCTGAAATCTTCTGCAATAAAGCATGAGTAGAAACTTCACGATGGTGACAGAGACCATGATCCCTATCATCCACTTCTCCTCTATGCTATTCATATGAATACCACTCTAACAAAAAAGAGACTTGGTTAAATACTAACATCAAGTAATTGATTGATGAAAGCAGTTACCTGAAAACATGTGATGTACCTTGGAAACGAGTTGCCTTCCTGACTCTAGCAAAACTTGCAGTCCAAGAGTTGCCATCACTGAAGCAAACACAATGATGCCCTGTAAATTTTATAAAGCATGTACATTATCAATTCTATTTTCTTGTGAGACAAGTAAGTTCGTAGAAGAAACTGGTCAGGGATGAATCAGAACAAACACCAAACAAGCGGGTTAATAGATAAACAGAGAAGCATACCACAGGTTGCATCCGGCGCTTTCCGATTGGATAGTGAAATTGGTTTGGTTTCCTCATGGCATTAGCTGTAAACCAGAGAATAAAACCAGACAAGAGATCCAAGAGAGAGTCCAAAGTTGAAGCAATCACAGCCATGGATCTACTCTCCATAGAGGCATAAACTTTTGCCACGAAGAGCACCAAGTTTGTTGCGTTCGAGATGTGAACTGCCAGTCTCTCACTCTTCGCAAGCTTCTTCATTTCTTCCTGTTGATGAAACCAAAAAGATTGAGGATTCATAAAGGACTCAAGGAAGAAACCTCAAAGAGACACACCATAAGAAAAACTTTAAAAGAAAAAAAAAAGTAGAGCCGGACCTCAGTTGGAGCACCACCAGATGCAAAACCAGTTTCGTGGATAGTCTCCATCTCATTGAAACCCTCGAGGAGTCTCTCTTGCTTCTTGTAATATTCAGAGACTCTACGTTCCTTTCCTGACATCATAATACAACAAATAGGAGGGTTAAAAACCCTGTTTCAAGATACAACAATTTGATAGCCGACCTTGATGGGTTTAACAATTTCTCAATCATTCTATAACTTTTTAAACCTCTGTAGAGAATCTGATTCAACATCCACATCATTTTAAAACAAAGAATCTTCCATATACAATTCCAAAAGAGAAGCTTAAGATTCCATCAAAAGCTTAATAACTTTGAATCAACAAAAGATAAAAAAGATTTAAATATTCCACTGAATCAATCAATTAGAAAGGGATTTAGACAAACAAATCGTACACAATAATAACTCTAGATTTTTTTCCAGAAGACTAAAATTATACTTGAAGCGATTTCAGTTCATTTCTAAAATTGTATTTTCCGAACAAGTCTCAACTTAATAACAAGAACTAGACATTTTGCATAATCACTTTTCTGATTCATACAACTGATTAAGTTCCAATCACAACTCTTGTTCGATGATCATGTATACATACACATTTATACGGATTAAGTGCAGATCACGAAAGAAAAAAAAAACAGTAACAGGAAGAAGGAATCTTACTTGGAGTACGGAAATAGCGAGAGAAGCGAGTACAACCGTCGTGACGGCCAGTGGAGGAGGGTGAAGAAGGGAGTTGAAAAGCGTCGAGGCTGAGACGCCAAGACGATTGAAGCGGCGGCGCATCGTGGTCGCTAGGTAAAAGCTCGACATTGTATTCGTCTGCCGTACGGACTATATGCTCCGTCGCCATTATTCTCCGATCGCTTTCGAAAAAGGTGTATATAGGGAAGTTGCAAGAGAGAAAAACATATACTTGTTGCTTGTATGAAGTTATAATAAGCATACGAGTCACACACAACTCTCTCTATTATTATGACATACTAATTAATAGAAAACAAAATGTCAAATACAAATAATATTATCTTTTGTGTTAATAATTTATAAATAACTTTTTCTTTACAGTAAAAAAAAATGTTTTTCTTCTTACAATATGAAAAATTTAATCCCTTTAGGGCTTGACTGGTTGTGTTTTTGGCTTGCTAGTATGCTCTTATTATATAAGCACGAAACGTGGCGTGTGCGTGTCAACGTGATACTTCATTAGATTTTGGCATGTGTCATTCTTATCTTAGATTGTGACACGTATACTACAGTAGCTGATAATTTTCTATATAAAAATATAAAATAAATAATTAATTAAGATTTTTATCAATTTAAGCAAAAATGTCAATAGCAGAAATTTTAGTAATTTTGAATTTTCTGCTAATGATAATTTTCTATATAAAAATATAGAATAGATAATCAATAAAAAAAAATGAAAATAATAGAAAAGACAACTTACTGTTACTGTATTATCAGAAAAGATAATTCTCAGTTTTAGGAAAATATTTAATATTTAACATTTAATATTTAATATTTTAAATCACAAGTATGTTAATTTTCTAAATTAATATTGTAGTAGTTTGGTTATAAATACCAAAGTATAGATTCTTAACAAATCATTTTCATTCATCTTTTACCTTTTATTCATAAAATAAAAAAAAATGAATTCAAATCAGAAAAATGAATTAAAGAGTTCTTACCCAGATCAATTGACAAAAATCGTTTTATCGTGCTTATAAGATTTGCCAAAATGGGAGCCGAAATATCAAAGAAATAATATACTGGAAATAGTTATTATTGATTCATGAAAAATAATTTGTTTAACAAATCTTATTATATTTTTAAGAGTTTTATATTAGTGTTTAATGTATTTTATTAAAATATTATTTTAATATGGTTTGTTAAGAGTCTTTATATTAGTGTTTAGTGTTTAATTTACTTAATTTTTGTAAAAAATATTATTTTATTTATTTAATTTCAAATTTATATGATTATCCATAAAATAATAACAAAGGTGATCATCTCTTCTTAAATTATTTGGCGATAAATCTATTTATAAAATATATATTTTGATAAAATATATTTTCATATAAATATAGATAAAATATAATATTATATTATTTTTCGGTGCTATACCACCGGAGGTATGAAACTAGTTTGGATATAAAGTTTTAAATTCAAAACAATCATGTTTTACATCTATTTTTCAAAGCTAAAACCACTTTTATTTTTTGGTATAAAGTTTTAAAACAAAGATATTTTTAGTCATAAATTTTGATATTTGGAAAATTATGAAAAGTTAACTATTTATTTATTGGAAAGGATTTTACAAATTAAAGTTCTACGAAAAAATCCAGATCAATAAAGAAAATCTAAATCTACATTAATCGACTTAGTCAATGGTCAAGTATTTACAAACGTTATTTGGGTTGGATTGGTATATTACAAAAGATATTTTGCTGTTTAATTAGATTTGTTAATGACCATAGTACCATTCCTTATCGAAGACAGTAAGTAATAGGTGCACGAAATACATTTGTCTTCTATTTAAAAAATGTGCACATAATGGTAAAAAAACTATATAAAAGAAGTATTCATATGTTGGTGACAAAAAAAAAAGAAGTATTCATATGTTGTTGAGTTGACGAAGTAGGTGGTCATTACTCACTAGTGAGTAGTGATGCAAAAGGCGTGGTCCAAAATAACAACATCTCTAAAAAGGTTTTCTAGACGGCCACGTAAAATGAAGTAATGTATTTATTTTTTTTAAACTCTTGGATTATGATAAGGAATAAATGATTAATAATATGTGCACATTTGTTGAGATCAAAGTGGTTTCCCACGATTGCATAAAGCTTTTGTTAACTCAAAACTTTTCCTCTTTATGCCAGCATTTTCTTTGAGTGGGGTTCTTTAATGTAGCGTCGTGTTATTAACAAAATCCTATAAATCTGTAATGGTTTTTTTATTTGCTTATATAAATAAATTAGATGACTATCAGATAATTTTGCCTTAAAAGTGGATGTGATGTCACTATTTCATCATATATTATTAGGTACAAGGTTAATCAAATAACTCGCTTACCTAATTATATGTGTGTACATCTTTGTGTAGTTATGGATGGTTCACTGTCACAATTTCGAATATATCATCTCGACATTTAACTTTTAACATATAGATGAGTTATTGAAGCTAACCCAAAAACATATAACCGGAAAATTCCAAACTTGGAGACCAATCTTTACACTTAGCTGTATAAAAAGGTACATCTTTCTCTCAACAGGGATTCGAACAATTTTTCTTCGTACAACAAAAAAAACCTTCCCTTTATTTTAAATCGTATGGTTTTAAACCGTGACAAGATTCCATAAAACTTGGAGCCATAACCGGAAGGTTCAATTTTCGAACCCCAAC
The DNA here is from genome assembly GCA_018361395.1 of Boechera stricta. Taxonomy (NCBI): domain Eukaryota; kingdom Viridiplantae; phylum Streptophyta; class Magnoliopsida; order Brassicales; family Brassicaceae; genus Boechera; species Boechera stricta. Next base: position 1,401,121 of record CM031539.1, on the reverse strand, counting down.
AACAACCAAAAACAAGAAGCTAGGTACCTAATGAACCGAACAAGGAGGAAATCTTTGGCTTCTCTAAGAAAGCGGCATGGTTTAGCGGCTGGCTGCAACTAACGCCATGTGCTCTATCAGGTCAAGGACTCGGTTGCTGTAACATTACAACACCCACAAATATTTTAGTCTTGGGGTATAGTCAAATGGCAATGTGATGGTAAAGAAATGCGAGAGACTAACTATTTACCTGTAACCCCATTCGTTGTCGTACCAGGAGACAAGTTTCATGAAGGACTTGCTTAACCCAATCCCAGCATTTGCGTCAAAGATACTTGACCTAATTTTGACAATGACCACAACATTTGAGGACCAAATCTAGATTTTGAATGATCCGTTACAAGATTTCAGAGTGAAATACCTTGAATCTCCTACAAAATCGTTAGAGACGACATCTTCTTCTGTATACCCAAGAATGCCCCTAAGTGGTCCTTCTGATGCAAACCTGTTAAGAGATTTTAAATCAAAATCGTGAGAGGTTATTACAAGTTCCATGTTTTATTCATGTAAAGAGAATGATACGGGAATTGGTTGAACACAGAGTTTTGGGGAGAATACTTTCTGGCTGCCTTAACGTCTTCATAAGATGCATCTCAAGTCGACAAGTTAAATCCACAACAGAAACATTTGCTGTTGGGACACGGAAAGCCATTCCCGTTAGTTTTCCATTGAGTTCCAGAAGGACCTTACCTACAGCCTAGTGAGACAAGTAAAACAGGCATGGCTTAAATATGATTCCAGATGTGATGTTCATATATAACCATATGTTTTTCTGTACCTTTGCAGCGCCGGTTGAGCTAGGAATGATGTTTTGACTGGCGCCTCGGCCTCCTCTCCAGTCCTTCATTGATGGGCCGTCCACAGTTTTCTGAGTAGCTGAATTTTCAAAAGCAAAGATGAACAAAACACATACTTTAGTCTCGTCAGGTCAATGATATACAACGGCATATAACAAGAGGGCACAAGAATAAAAGACCCGTGGTCGCGTGGACTGTTGTCATCAAGCCTTCAAGAATACCAAATTCCTCATGCACCACCTGCCATATACAAGTGCTTAAGGCCAGACAATTATATTTGACCTTAATGAAGTTCTTCATAACAAGTTATATACAGGACAAAAACAATATGCAACGTTACAAACCTTGGCAAGAGGTGCCAGACAATTGGTGGTACAGCTTGCATTGGAGACTATATCCATGTTTGGTTGGTATGTCTGCTCGTTTACTCCAACAACAAACATGGGCGCGTCCGCTGAAGGGGCAGAAATGATGACTTTCTTGGCGCCACCCTGCAAAGGCAATGAAAGGTCAAGCAAACAGATGGTACTTTTAGTAGATGATTGTTTGAATTAAAATAAGGCATGTATTCAATGTTAGCACTTAGCACAAGTGAAACTAGTACATCAACAAGTGTGTTCAGATGAAAATGAAAACCTTCAAATGTGTTGATGCTTTTCCAACAGTGGTGAATACTCCTGAAGACTCAACGACATACTCAGCTCCAAGATCAGCCCACGGGATTTCAGCTGGGTCTCTGAGAAAGAACCAATAAGATGTCAAGCACTAAAAGGATAAGCTTTTTACCCTATCAATAGGAAAAACATGAAAACTGATTCATAATTTGACCATGTCTAGACAGATATAGATGAGTCAACATTTTGAGGCAATACCTCTTGCTGACAACTTTGACCTGTTTTCCATTGATCTCCAAAGTAGAATCATCAATTACATTGATGGTTCCTTTGTAATTTCCATGAGTAGAATCATACTTGAACATGTAAGCCTGCATAAGACGGGAGAGAAGATTTGCAGTGAGTTTGATATACAAGTATCCCATGCCTCTTAATACGATTTGCAGTGAGTTTGTTTGATAGAGGGGGATAGAAAAAATGGACAAAACTGACTCGCAAACTATATCGAGTTCAAGCAAGCGAAAAAGTTACTAAGAATAAGATACACTGAATGGGTAAAGAGCATAAGCAACAGTTATACAAAATTCCTGGCTAAAAATACATTACAAACTAGTAAGAGCAGTAAGTTGCATCTACTGCTAGATAAGACAGTAATCATCCTTACCATGTACTTTGCGTCTATGAATGGATCATTGACTGCTACAACCTCAATATCATCCCTAAAGGTTGCGATGCAGAGGACCAACCTTCCAATTCGACCAAAACCTGTCCCATAAATAACAAATACAAGCATCGGTAAGAACTGAAAAGGTAGGGGACTAGAAGCAGATCAGAAGGAATGAAGGCATACACTATCTGATGATGTCAAAATGAATCCACAACGGATAAAAAAAGAACATACCGCTGATCCCGACCTTTGTCTTTCCGCTGCTCCTTGACCCTATCGAAGTTAGCTGTAAGAATGCAGCACCAAACACAGCAGGTAAGAATATCAATTAATTTACTTCTTACTTTGAACAGCAGGAGGTGCTGCCGTAGCAGTGGCCTTGATGGGTTGTACGCTTCTAGCATTGCATTTTCTGTACATTTGAACATAAACAAAAAAAATTCTGAGAACCAAAGAAAGCATCGTGTAATTTACATGTGGTACAAGTTTGTCACTGAACTGTAAAGATGAAGATGACCCAGTTGAACTGCAGCACCAGAAAATCTGGACGACCTCAGGTTGTGACTGAATCCAAGACTTGACGTGACCTGATCATCTGAGACAAAAGATATAAACCCACTGAAACTCTTGAAACGTATAAAACCCACTTAATGCCTATCAACGATTCGGATTCAGATAACACAGGGCAAACGACTAGGAATTCAATATTTCAACGACATGCGAGACGAGAAGATATCGATACAGTAGAAATCCCGAGTTTACTTCTCATTGAGAAATAGAAACCAGAACCATGGACAAGACATCACCTCCAACTCCAACAATCCATAAAAACTCCAGGCGACACGGAAATACAAAATTGAAGCAGATCAAAGCTAAAAACATATCAAAATCGAACAAAAATCCGAGAGAGAAAAAACGAGACACGTTTTAAACCTGAGAATGATAGTATGAAGACGATGGATAAAGCTCGACACGAGGAGCGGCGGCGGAAGTGGCGGCAGATCTGAGTAGAGAAGAGAAGGCCATTGCTAAGCTACCAGAGATGTCGCCGCCAAAAAACCTAACCTCTTCCGCCTTTTGAGTGTAGCTGTAGAGTCAAAACAATAAAGGAACGTGAAGATTCCAAGAAAATGTTCGTTGAGTTGCAATTGCACACTGTTTTAGTCTATTTAGAAGAATATTCTCATGTAAAATATGCTTACGACTCCGCAGAGACGATGGTTGTGTTCCGATGCGGCGCGGCCCCATGGTAACTACTTTTCCGATGAGAATTAAGGGACGAGATCTCACGGAGGAAAATTACAAAAGCCGCGTGTACCGGATCAGCGTCTAGCCCATGATTCGGTGGGCCTACGGTCATATTTGAACAACGTTGACGTATCTTTTGTCGTTTATTGAGCCAATGGGCGGTTGGGGAAAGCCCTCAAGCGAAGTTAAGTTTTGCCACGTCAGACTAAAATGGGCCTAACTGTCAGTCTGACAGATGGCAGCTCCAGCTGGCTCTCCCTCTAAAATTGGCGACTGTTAATAAAACGACGACGACGAGCTGAACCAGCTCCGAATTGCCACGTGGCATTCCGCTCGAAACAATCGTGCTGTTCTCCAGTACGTTCGTCTCACACTTCTCTCTGTGTGATTTAATTTGCTTTTCTGGCTCTCCCGTCAAAAATGGCGAACCGTCGGTTTCTCTGTATCTCTATAATTCTCCAAAGATTAGTTTGAATCTTCATCTTCTTCTTCTTCTTCTTCTTCTCTCAGGATTCGCCGAGAAACCTTGTTTCTCTGCTCCTATCGTCGACGTTGTCGTCCTTCGCGCTTATGCCTTCGGCAAGGTCTCTCATACACACGAAATTTCTCGTTGTATTAGTTTGCTAGCATGCGTTTGTTGAGCAATGTTGACATGCGCTACTACCGAGTTTTCCGATTGATATCTCTGAATGAGTTTTCCGGGGGCGGTTGATTCGTCTTCATATTTCTTCTTTAAAATTTGGCAAACATGTTACTTAGGGATGTTGTAAACGATGTGTTCTAAATAAGCTTCTGTTTACTATTGAGATCGTTTATGTGGCTTGAGCTCTTCTCTTTCCATTGGCCAGTTGTGGTTGTAAAATCTCCAATTGCTTCTATGACCATTCTCTTTTTTTTGTTCTTTCTGATAGATGCCAATGGAAAGGTCGTATAGCAATGCAAGAATGGCCAACAGTTTCATGTTCTGGAATGATTGTGTTGAGCCAGAGGATTTAGAAGAAATGTGGATGGATCCTGCGGTGAGTGCTGAATGGATTGATGTTGGAGAGACTAAAGGGCAGAAGGTTCACCTCTCAAGGGATCCTGATGGACAGCCTTATCTGACACAGACCGAGATGAAGGTAATCATATTCTAAAAATCGTTGTATTTTGAGCAGGAATTGCAGATGGTTTTCATTTTATTTCAAACATTCCAATCATATATTGATGTGGATTTAGTTAGACCTTTCTTTCTGCCTACTTATTGATCAACCCCTTACCTCTGCAGGCTGTTGCTGATATTACTGTCCGGAGGCATTTTGATTCGATATTGGATCCGGTATGCTTCATTTTCACCTATCATTGAGAGTTGCATATTCGATTGTTGGTCTGTAATAATGACTCGGAGCATATTTTCAAAGTAGGCAGTTCTTTAAAAAACTAGTACTTTTGAGCTTGGTTTTAGCTACTCTCTAGGTTATTGAAATCATCTATGCCCTTTCTGATCTTAAATTTTTGCATCTCTCTCTTCCTCTGCAGGAAATGATATGTGCAATTGCTGAACTTGAAAGTGACCGAAAGCCTCTCATTATGCGTTACAACAAAAAGACCAAAGAAACCGGCCTAGGAATTTTACAAGTTTTTGAAAAGACAGCAGCGTGGTTGGCTGGGTACAAAACGATTTCTAGTTACTCTCCATTCCAAGAAAATCTTAAATTTTTAAAATCTAATTTTCTGGTTTTGGTCAAACTTTATTGCAGGGGGCAAGGCTATCAGGCATATAATGTGGATGACAATCCTGATCTTCTTCACAAGCCCTTTATAAATGTATATTTTGGGGCAGCTTACCTGAAATGGTTAACAGACTATCAGAATAAGTATGATATATTGTCCCTAAGTTGATATTGCTAGCTTTACAATTTCAATGACAACAAGTCTAAATTCCTCCAGGAATTACTTACATTTTTACAACTTTCCATGTGCAGCCAGAGAAGTGAAGAGTTTGTTGTCAGAGCATATAATGGTGGGACAAAAAAAGCGACTCACAAGTCGACATTACCATATTGGAAACGATACCTTGGAGTGAAAGACAGTCTCCCTTCAAGGTCGTTGTTTATGTTCTCTGATTGCTCTTTCTAACTAGTTTCTACTGTCATATTTTATGCATGGTTGCAAGGAAAACGTTTTGCGTTGCCGCGTGCTTTCATGTTGTTTATTTTTGTTCATACTTATAATAAGGTAGTTGCACCAAGAAGCTGAGAATAGCGAAGCTGAAACTTCAGTCTCTTTGGTAATTGTTGTTGCAGAAAACATGTCGATGCTGGCCCTTCAAGCTTTCATCCTACGAATCCCGCTTCACAAGGCTCAAGTAATCTCTCCCTCTTTTTATATCGTTCTGTATCATATAACAATGTCTCCACGTTTAAACACATGCACCTATGTCAAACATATTAAGATCTCTAGAAATTTTAGGAGCATGGTGCAGTGTGCCAATGCTTTAGCTGTATGTTCATATTTGGAGAACCTCTATCATTCTCATTTAAGTTTTGATATGAACTGGAATATACCCTCTGGTTGAACAGACACCAATTTTACATACTGGGACTCTCGAGCTTCACCTGAAGATATGGAAGATATGTGGAATCATTCTGAAGTATGTAAAGAGTGGACAAAATCTAAAGAAGAAAGGGGAAAGGTTCGTTTTTCACAAGATGGTGAAAAGAGGCCTTACCTTTCTCGAGGGGAGCTAAAGGTACTGTCTGTCTTTTAGTAGAGCAGTTTGACATATATTTTCCGGAGATCAATAACCGACACCGTTCTCACCATATTGCCTTCAAAGTAATGCTATACTTTCTGTTTCAGGCTGTTGCAGAAATAATTGTTTCAAAGTACTTCAGCACGAAAGGAATTAGAGTTGTAAGTGTACATTATCTGTTAATTATCACTTGCTGAGGAAACTTTTATGGGCATCTTTTTGGACGATCCATATGCTATTTTGATAAATATGTTCCATTTCACTGATGCAGCCTCTTGTTTGTGCGGTTGCTGATACTCTGTGCATGCGGTTTGTGAACGGTACTAAGAAACATGTAGGAATACTCGGAGTGGACTACTCAACCGCTTCCTGGTTATATTCGTAAGTTCCTGGTTTCTCTATAGTTACATTAAAAAGTCTTAAGCAAATATCAAATCCAAATGGGGCTATTTTTCTGAATAAAGGGAGCTAGGATACCGAGCATACAGAGTCGATTCAGCAGACGATTTAACCAAACCATTTGTTTCTATGTACTTCGGTGTAGCCTATTTGGTTTGGTTATCTGAATATGAAGGAAGGTATGCTTCCAACTCCAACTCTCTACTCATAAATCCTGATTTTGCAAACATATCTTAGTCAAAATCATATCAATCTGACTGAAACTATGTGATACGCAGTCAGAGAAGTAATCAATTTATTGTCCAAGCTTATATCAAAGGTCCTGACGACGTCGATCTTGAGGCATCATGTCCACTCTGGCTCAAGTTGGAGCAAGCTCTGAGTTACTATGAAGAGTCCAAAAGGTATCATTGTTCATAACCGCAACTATTTTATTTTATTTTCTGAAAGAAAACAAAATCTGATTTATGATTGGTTTTTTATGGTTCATTTGCTCATCAGGGATTCAGGAAGCTGTATAATCCTATGAGACAGCGTCTATTCACACACATATGATGAAGATTAAAGGATTTAGCTTTGGTTACGTGTGTTTGTATCTCAACATTTCCTTTATGCGGTTTCTGTTTTTTTTTTCCTTTAATTTCCTTGTCCTTTTGTTTGTACGATGAATGAATGATTACCCGTGTAGAAGAAATTAAACAAATGACTGGTTCAATAACAATCTTCAAATAGGCAAAAATCATCGTACAAACAAAAAGAACTCCGTAAACTGCGAAATTAAATGGGCTTATTATAGAAAATTTTCAAATCTTTGGTTCAGGTAAACCGGATTTAAATTCCCCTAGTTTACGCGTGTTATATATATGTATATATATATATATGTCCAGGACAATCTAAGAACGGCGGCTAACGTATTTTCCCGGCGATAACTTCGAATCAATTTCTTCACTTTTCTTCTTCTGATTCAAAGAGAATGGAGGAACCTATGTCGGAGGAGGAAGGGGGAATCACCATCATGGCTAAATCCCGAAAAACCCCTAAAACCGTAGTTCAAATTCAGTCCCAGAAACTTGATTCCGACCAGAATGCTCCTCAATTTGAGAAATTCACAAATCCTAACCCTAGTTCCGACACCACATCCGCGGCTAATTTCGAAGGGATTGGATTAGCTGAGTGGGCAGTGGAAACGTGCAAGGAGCTTGGCATGCGTAAACCTACTCCAGTTCAGACTCACTGCATACCGAAGATATTAGCCGGACGAGACGTTCTAGGGCTTGCTCAGACTGGTAGTGGTAAAACGGCGGCGTTTGCTTTGCCAATACTTCACCGCCTCTCTGAAGATCCGTATGGAGTCTTCGCGCTTGTGGTGACGCCTACTAGAGAGCTGGCTTTTCAGCTCGCTGAGCAGTTTAAGGCTTTAGGCTCGTGTTTGAATTTGCGTTGCTCTGTGATTGTGGGAGGAATGGATATGTTGACGCAAACGAGGAGCTTGGTTTCGCGACCTCATATCGTCATTACTACTCCCGGGAGAATTAAGGTTTTGCTTGAAAACAATCCTGATATTCCTCCAGTTTTCTCAAGAACCAAGGTAAAGATCATTCATAAATTCTGAGCTATCAAAGTAGCTGCTTTTAGTTGATTCTTAGCTTTACTTATTCTTTGTTTGATTAGTTCTTAGTGCTGGACGAGGCGGATAGAGTTCTTGATGTTGGTTTCCAAGACGAGTTGCGGACTATTTTTCAGTGTCTGCCGAAAACTAGACAAACATTGTTGTTCTCTGCTACGATGACTAGTAACTTACAGACATTGCTCGAGCATTCTTCAAACAAAGCTTATTTCTATGAAGCCTATGAAGGGTTAAAGACTGTTGACACTCTTACGCAGCAGTACATTTTCGAAGACAAAGATGCGAAAGAACTATATCTTGTGCACATCCTGTCGCAAATGGAAGACAAAGGCATTCGATCAGCTATGATTTTTGTCTCGACTTGCAGGTCTCATATTCATAGCTTTATAAAAAGCCATTTATCCAGCGGGTGATTCCATTTGCAGTTACTGATTAGACATTGTTTGGTGTTTTAGAACATGTCAAAGGTTAAGTCTTATGCTTGAAGAGCTTGAAGTGGAAAATGCAGCTATGCATTCTCTGAATTCTCAGTCTATGCGACTATCTGCACTTAGTAAATTCAAGTCTGGGAAAGTACCGATATTGCTTGCGACTGATGTTGCCAGCCGTGGATTGGACATTCCTACTGTTGACCTTGTCATCAATTATGACATTCCAAGGTACCTTTTGGTGAAGATTTCCTTTTTCTTTCACTCACTGTGCTTTTCAAGTTCAACTGATATCCTAATTCTACATTTGGCTCACATCAGATATCCGAGGGATTATGTTCATCGTGTTGGACGTACAGCTAGAGCTGGTAGAGGAGGACTGGCTATAAGCATTATCACTGAGGTAAAGTAGTAAATCATAGAACCACATGAAACATCGACCCTTAAGTGTTGTTGTTCATGGTTGGGCTTACAACCTAACCCTTACATATCCTTTTGCAGACCGATGTGAACCTTATCCATGAAATAGAAGCGGAAGTTGGAAAAAAGATGGACCTGTACAACTACAGAAAAATCACTGACAGTTTAGAAGTCACAAAGGTAAGATTCGCTGTGTAATACATCAAAGTTCTCGTCTTTTATCTTTGGCTGAGTCTGATCAAATACTGAGTCATACCAGCTGCTTCGCCATTAATTTATGTCTAGGTTCTAGTTCATCTGGGTATATAAGAAAAGTGAGATCAGTTATTTGCGAATTATATCCTAACATGTTTTACTGATCCAAACTTCTAAAAACTGAATCTGCAGGTGTCAAAAGCCAAAAGGGTGGCAATGATGAAGATGCTAGATGATGGATTCGAAGACAAGGTTAAAGACCGGAGGAAACTGAAACGTAAAACACTTGCGGATAAAGGGTTGCTTAAGAAGCGGAGCAAAAGGCCAAAATCAACAGAAAATTGATGACTAAAATCATCTTCAAGTTTTGTTCTCTTAGCTGCATTTTGAGCAGCAAATCTCTGAGAATCCATGTTTACCAATGTTCTTACTTTGTTCACATTAAGCAAATCCCTTAGTCTTGAATCTTGATTGTTCACATTTCGTAAGAAACTTCTATTACATTTCCTTCCCACATTAGCGAGAAAAAACAAATTTATTATTTATTTTGTTTTGGTTTAGGTAAAAAAAAGGGAAAGGAGAAAAGGGTCAACAAATATCTCCCTCCTGACCCCAAAACACTTGGAAAGACCGAAAGAGTAAAGAGAAACCTATAAAATATCGACTATGTTTCACTTTGAAGCCTTGTGAGCTGGTGGTTTGGATTGGTTCGAAGTAGCTGCAGTTGACATAACACGTAACCGACCGGCTATCTCTGTGAAGGATGGCCGTGCTGTTGGGTTAGGCGCCCAACACTCCTCCATTAATATTCGCCAGTCCGAGTCACAGTAGCTCGGTATGGTCGGCCTCAGTGTGTTGTTCACTATCCCACCTGTGTTTAACCCGTAAATTTATGAGCAAGATAAGACCTAGTCGGGTCCAATCCGATATAACCAGTTCCAGGCCAAAAACCCGACCAGAAGAACCAGAACGAAAACCGAGATGGAAAAGAAAATAAGCTGACTATAACCTCCATGTTTTTTGAAAATCCTTCAAAGTAAAAACTCAAACCCAACCAAAACCATAATCGAATCAACCCGAGCCGAATGGTATTCAGTTTCTATATTTCAGGCACCAAAAAATAACGAACTGAAAACAGGATTGGGCAGGAAAAACCAAAGCTTGTGGGTTGGTTAAACACGCACCTATTATAGCACCGTAGTGCATATTAGCATATGGTTCCTCTCCGGTTAGAATCTCCCACAAGACTATACCGAAAGAGAAGACATCGACCTGCGGGAAACCCAGCAATAACTCAGTTTGGTTTTGTTCCCATTCTTTATATTCACTATGAAATATTATATTTTACCTTCTCTGAAACTTTGCTGCTGCTACCATTGAGAAGCTCTGGTGCCATCCATGGTAGGGTTCCGCGTACACCACCAGATACCAATGTATTTCTTTTAATTTTCGACAAACCAAAATCACCAACCTTGAGGAAGAACTAACGTGTGAAGAGTATGAATAAATTTTGTTCATCGACATCATATGAATGAATTTTTACCTTGCAGATTGGGCGAGAAGGATCTTTGAGGTTCACAAGTAAATTGTCACATTTCAAATCGAAGTGAACAATGTTTTTGGCGTGCAAATATTCCATTCCAAAGGCAGCATCCATGGCAATGATTAGTCTCTTACGGCGATCAAGGTGTCTGACAATATAAAAATGAAAAGCAAATAATCTTAACCGTTCATCAAATAGGAAAACGCAGAAACGTTATAAGAGAGATTTGTACCTATCTTTCCTGAGTAGAACATGTCTCAGAGAACCATCAACCATGTACTCTGTTACAGTAGCCAATGTTGCGCCAGGTCCATCTTTTACAACACCATAAAATGCAACCACATTTGGATGATGAAGCTTTGAAAGAATTTCAGCTTCTCCCCAGAATTCACCAGTCTAGCGAACAAAAAAGGTATTCATAAGCGTCCCATGATGAGCAATCTAGAAGTGTTGTCACTCCGTAATCCTTTTAACATATGGCCAAAGGAAAAATTTCCAAATAATATGCAGAAACACTTACTAATCTTTCTTGTTCAGATGATCGGCCAGCAAAGCAACTCTTCTTTATCCTTTTGATGGCAACATCTGATCCTCTCCATTTCCCATGATACACTGTACCGAATGTGCCAGAACCAAGCTCCTTTAGCTCCTCGAGATCATCATTCATAATGATCTAGAAACAAAAGAATAGAAGAATCACAGGCGGAGACTAGAAGCAGAAAATTTCTTTTATATGACAAACACGGGTTAATACTATGTTTGATTCTCCGAACAATCTGGAAACTTAAAAAAAAAAAATTACTATCCTTTTTCTAATGCAGACAAGTAAAACTTCTATCAGGTGTAAGAATTTATAGTCCAACATACCTGCAAGCCACTCGTGTCGTAATCTGCCAGAGACGGGCCAACTGGGGGAAGTCCAACGTTCCTAGTTTCTGTCTTTTCATCCTACCAAGCATTCATCCTGATTAGTATATTCATGGTTTTGGAATCGTGAAATCAAATATACCAGAAACTTATACCTCATGTTCACAGTCTGACGTCCTTAAATTCTCAACCATAGCACCAAATTCCTCACTCTCTGTGACCATCTGAGGATCCACACGGGTTTCTGTTGAAATTCCATCTCTAGTCAACGGAGCGGCGTGATGCAATCTGGCAATCTCTCCACCATCTTCCATGTCAGATGGAAAGCCAGGGGTTCGGTCAATATAAGCAACATCCCTTTCGCTAAACTGTTCTTCGGCCAGGTTCCGAAAATAAGACCAATTTTTAGGATCATGATTTTCTACATTCAAGCTAACACCAGTTCCATCATGCTGATATGGATTGGCACCTGGCGGCATATCATCAGAGAGTGCCTTTGCGAATATTTCAGAAAGGAAGTCCTGAGGGAACCGGTCATTGATATCAATAAGAACACCTGAAGAAGTTTGCTTTTCAGGGATATCATGACTCATTTCTGTGTCTACATGGCTCAAGTTACGAGCTTCAGTCTCAATACCTCCACCACTGACCGTTCTTTTGTCCAAGGTTTCATTTGATGCCCCTACTTTTCCAGAGATGTTTTCCACATCATTAACAATATGGGAATCTTCATGTGATTTACCCGCTGCTTCTTTTGCTGGTTCTTGCTGTCCAGTGCTAGCTTGTGAATGAGACATTAAGAACTGAGAACCAAGTGAGTCATCAGACTTTGACAAGCGGTTTAGCATTTCTAACTGTTCACGAGGTATCCTCTCCGAACGATATACCCTCCGGGTGGGCTGTAATGGTTCTGGATAATCAAGATCAATTAGATTTGACTCAGAGTCGGTATGAACAAGACCACAGGTACCACTTGATGTTGAAAGCTGATCATCTTCACCGGATATAGGAACCTGCTCAGTAATAACAGCATCACGGTAGGTAGAAGGCTTCACAGAATTGTTCTGCCGTGTGTCTCTTCTTGGGGGCAACATATGTGCAGCATCCTGGCTAGGTACAGTTGTTGCAACCGATGCCTCCCTATTCTTAACCTCAGTATCATCCGCTTGAGGAGGATTCTGGTGATTATTTGCCAGAATTTGACGATTTTCAGGCTCCACATAATCACGAACTTTCGTCTCAGGTTTTATGTTTGGCTCCTCTACCTGAACTGGTACGTTTTGCTGTGTGATGCCAGGGTGAGGGTATGGCTGCCCTTGGAAAGGTATGGGAATAGAGTAATTAGAAGAATTGTGATCATGATGCAGCATTGGAAATTGCTCTCTTTCTCCATAATATTGTGGGTATATTCCATAAGAGCTGGAGGAGATCGACTGTGGATACTGAAGAGTGGAATTTGGTAGAATAGATTGAGGATACTGAATAGACGAACTTGGTGGAATGGACTGGGCATACTGAAGAGTAGCATTTGGTGGAACAGCTTGCTGAAACTGAAATGCAGCATTGTGTGGAATAGATAGAGGATACTTAGGAAAGGAGCTTGGTGGAGCAGAGTCAGAATACTGTATAGAGGATTGTTGGAAATCTATCCCCGTTAACTGCGAAGGGCCAACACCATTGATTCCCTCGGTGTTCCTGACATCCAGCTCAGCTAAATTGTTTGCAGAAGAGCTATCCAATCCATTAAGGGTTGAGTTGCTTCTTGATCCAAGGTCCATGTCATTTACAGCTACAACATACTGGAACTCAGAGTCAACATCATTTTTGTTAACCCCCAAAAGAGCACCATCCAAATCACTCACAGAGAACAGAAACATTCTAAGCTTTTGAGAACCCCCACGGTTTTCCATCTCATTATACTCCTCCATCATATTCTGTAGATCTTCGTCACATGATACAGACACCAAGGCGTCAAGGTCTTCACCAGGAAGTTGATACTTCACAACATGAGTCCGGTAGTAGATGTCAAGAACCTTTTGCCTGAGCTCCTGCCAAGATATGTCCTTTCTTATGGAAATAATGTGTGTTTCACCTCCAACATATCTAAGTTTTGAATCACCTGGACGTGGAAGTATTTTCCCACCAAAGCTACAAAGGACTTTAACTTTTGCAGTTAAACTACCTGAGGCAGAAGAAGATGCATATCCGTGAAAATTTCCTAAACTTCTATCTTGACATAATGAAGCTTCTGGTGCTGAATGAATATGTCCAAGTTTATTTCCAAACTCGTGAACCGTGGGGTTTGTTCTCTCATACTGCATCATGCCATTTCCCACCATGCTCATCCTCGAAACATCTGAACCAAATTCAGACCCTGCTTGCCCGTTATAACCTGTGGTATAACTCATATCTCCAGCTGAATTGGGATTCACAGACCTTTGAGAAATCACCCGATCACGCAGAAACTCAAGAGAAAATTCCTCTCCTGTTTGTAGGGAATAATGAAGCCCCGGCTTAACATCTGCAGCATACGTATTGGGAGGCCGTACATTTGCATTCGTGATACCCGTTTGATCAGGTGTAAATCCTTGAGGGACAGAGTCATTAACATAACCAGGTTCCATGGCGTGTTGCTGGAACGGGTGCTGAGGTCTGTTTCCATCCATCACAACAACAACGACAATCCTTCAAATTATTCTAATTATAACAACACCTATAACAATAATCTGACATACTGGAACTATAAAGAATCACTGCTAAAACTTTTATGATGCCAAATTGCTTCAGAGATTGTAGGCGATGCAGCTACAAACTTCCCCTCCCAAATATTTAAGCTGAAATGAAAATAGTGGAAAGAAACAAATAAGCTTTAACAGAAATGAATCGTCCAGAGACTATCAAGTCCTTCATACTATTAGATTAAAACAGTAACTAAAAGGTTCATCAAAGTTCTTCACATATTCGAGATTATAAATGAATAAACCGACCAGAAAACTCCAAAAACATGCTTTTTTCTTCCAAAAAAGAAAAACTTTTCTACGGCAACGTAACATCAATTAATCCAAAACCTCAATTAGAAGTAATTTAAGAAAAAGAAAACCGTAGCTCGATTGAAAGATTTTTCGCCATATCACATCGCTATAATTAGCTTCAGACAAAAAGAAAAGAGAAATGCTTTAAGAAAGTGCTAAAAGAATCAAAAGTGAAAGAACAATACCCACCAAGAACAAAATGTAGAGCTTGAGCGGTGCGGTGAGAAAAAAAATTCAACAAGGATTGTGAGAACTAGCAACAATAATAGAAAACATCTTCTCTTTGTTCAAATCTCATCAAAACCCTAACTTTTTTTTTTTTCTTCTTCTCTCAACTTTCTCTAGGTTGTTTCCTCGTTGCTTACTCAAAAATGGTAAATCCGTTTAAAGAATTCTATAAAAAAATCCGTTTTTTTGTATTGTAATGAATGGAAAATACAAAATGGTTCGTGTCCGTGTGACTCGGTATGCTTTAAAACCAGAAGAAACGAGAACCGTACATCAATCGATGTTGAGGGAAATAGACGGCTAAGATGAAAGAATAAGAGTGAGGGGTTGAGTAAGTGAGAAGTATGGAATCAAGTCTCCGTAGCTTATGTTATACGGTTTGCATTAAATGGGACTCTCAATATCATCAGATCCTAAATGAATTAATTAAGAGAACGTGCGGATACTTTCAATATCATTTTCGTTATAAAGTTTCTCTTTTTATAATTTCCTTACGTAATGTTTCCCCACTAGAATTGTCACTTTCTGAATTCGATTAATCTGATTTCATTTCAATATGCATTGACTTAAAAAAAAAACGAGAAATTATAATGTAATTCTTCTTCTTCTTCTTCTCTTGATTCTGAAGGAATAGGAACCAAACTGGGAACATAAGCGAGGTAATAAGGCCAGAAGGAATCAATTTGAATCTTCTTGAAGGCACCTCCGAGCTCGCTCACAATGTAAACAAAAGCCTGCCCACTTTCATCACAAATACGAGTCTGTTGTAGTTGAGGACACCAAGAACTTCCTGACACAATCTGTTGTAATCTCGGGAAGTTAGATATCCAAAAATTGTCATTATCAATCTCCTTGACATGGCATTCTTCTTGATGCCATTAAAGGTCACCCAAATCTTGAGATCTTCTTTGTTGTACCACGTTGTTCCAACACCAAAACCCGGTTTGTATGTCGTACTAGTTGAGCATCTTCGTCTGTTTGAGGGTGACGAGATGTACAACTTCCATCACCGTAAAGCTCTGCGTCTCCTCCGAACGAGGCTCGTCATGAATTTCTTTGGAATTTTTGTTTTGTTTTGTTCCGATAAAGAATATTTTAAGACATTTAAGAAACATTATCCTCTTTTTCGTGGTTTCTGTTGTATCTATATGGAGCCCATTGCGTTGACTCTTGACTTATCTGTGTTAGAGAGAGAGGTGTGCCTGAACCTGAACAGACCTTCTGAGTCCTGAAAGAAAGAGAGAGAGAGAGAATGGGTTATAATTTGAAACGTTTCTTTGTTGCAATGCTTCTGTTTCAAATCTGCATATACGCAGCTGCTTCTACTTTCCCTCTTGCACTACCTAATTGCAGAGACCGTTGCGGCGACGTTCTTGTTCCTTACCCTTTTGGAATAGGCAAAGGTTGTTACAAGAACAAATGGTTCGAGATTGTCTGCAACAGCTCATCAGACCAACAACAGATACTCTTCTTGCCAAGGATCCAACGAGCAGTTACTTCCTTCAACCTTGGAGACTCTTTGTCCATATCGGTGTACAACAAGTTTTACATTCAGAGTCCATTGAAACATTCAGGTTGTCCCAACAGAGATGGTTATTCATCATCGTCTTTGAATTTGAAGGGCAGTCCATTCTTCATATCAGAGAACAATAAGTTCACAGCTGTTGGATGCAACAACAAGGCGTTCATGAATGTCACGGGGTTACAAATCGTGGGATGTGAAACGACATGTGGGAATGAGATACGGTCTTACAAAGGAGCTAACACCAGTTGTGTTGGTTACAAATGCTGCCAGATGAATATACCACCTCTTCTTCAATTTCAAGTGTTTGATGCAACCGTAGAGAAACGGGAACCAAGTAAAGAGGGACGTCAGGTTGCCTTCTTGACACAATTCCCCTTGTCAGGGTCCTTGTTTAAGCCTCCTGAATTACCGGAGTACGGTGAATACATGACAATGGAGCTAGAATGGCGTCTTAATCTTTCATCCATGACTTCAAAGCGTGTACGATGCACTACCAATACATTTTTGGAAGATAGTTATCAATGTTCATGTCTAAATGGTTACGAAGGAAATCCCTACATACCTGGTGGATGTCAAGGTATGCATTAACTTCCTTCTCAGATTGAATAGAGAGCTTGAGTGTACTATATAACATTAAAACCTGCTGTAAATGCTTATGTGAAGACTGGAATTTGTTTTTGTCCATAGACATTGATGAATGCAGACATCCACAACTAAATAATTGTGGAAACAACAAGTGTGTGAATGTTTTCGGATCATATAGATGTGAGAAAACCTGGCCAGCCATTTTAAGTAAGTTTAATATAATGTTTCTGCATAACCCCATCATTTTTCTAGATTGAAAGTGAAAAGATCAACTTACAATGCAGGTGGAACTCTAAGCTCTGGATTGTTGCTTCTGGTCATTGGTATGTGGTTTCTATGCAAGGCTAACAGAAAGTGGAAAGCAGCCAAGCAGAAGAGGAAGTTCTTCCAAAGAAATGGAGGTTTGTTGTTGCAACAACAAATATCCTTCCTTCAAGGAAGTGTCAATAGAACCAAACTGTTCAGCTCCAATGACCTGGAGAAGGCAACAGATAGATTCAATGCGAGCAGAATACTAGGGCAAGGCGGGCAAGGTACAGTTTATAAGGGAATGTTAGAAGATGGGATGATCGTCGCTGTTAAGAAGTCTAAAGCATTGGAAGAAGAGAATCTTGAGGAATTCATCAATGAGATCATCCTTTTGTCACAGATTAACCACCGAAATGTTGTCAAGATCTTAGGATGTTGTCTTGAGACAGAGGTACCTATATTGGTGTATGAGTTCATTCCGAACCGCAACCTTTTTGATCATCTTCACAACCCATCAGAGGATTTCCCAATGACTTGGGAAGTCCGTCTCTTCATCGCTTGTGAAGTCGCCGATGCCCTCTCCTACCTGCATTCAGCCATCTCTATCCCAATTTATCACAGAGATGTCAAGTCAACAAATATCTTATTGGATGAAAAGCACCGTGCGAAAGTGTCAGACTTTGGAATTTCTAGATCTGTTCCTATAAATGACACTCACTTGACAACAATGGTGCAAGGAACAATTGGATATGTAGACCCAGAGTACCTTCAGTCAAACCACTTCACAGGGAAGAGTGACGTCTACAGCTTTGGGGTTGTGCTCATTGAGCTCTTAACTGGCGAGAAACCAGTCTCCCTTCTGAGGCGGCAAGAAGTCAGAATGTTGGGGGCTTACTTCCTCGAAGCCATGAGAAATGACGGACTTCATGAAATTCTCGATGCTCGCATGAAGGAGGAATGTGATCAAGAAGAGGTCCTTGCAGTAGCCAAACTTGTAAGAAGGTGTTTGAGCTTAAACTCAGAACATCGCCCTACCATGAGAGACGTCTTTATTGAACTAAATAGGATGCAATCTAAGAGAAAAGGCACTCAAAGCCAAGTACAGAATGGTGAAGAGCATGCACACATCCAGATCGCAATACCGGAGTCTATGTCACTTAGTTACTCTTCTCCGAATATAGTCGTTGAAAACAGCTCATTCTCACTGGACTCAAAACCACTCATGCCTCATAAGACACAGTGACTGGAAAACTATAAAGAATGATACGCAATCAAACTTGAAAGTCTTATTGCTTGTTACTCCATCACTTCATCTAATAGGTCCTCTATATTATAAGGCTTTATATAGAAATACGACTCAGCCTCCATGTTATAAGGCTTTATGTAGCAAAGCAAGGACAAAAACGAGACTAAAAAAGAAGCAAACTATTTGTATCACCTAAATGTAACTTTCAGGTGTTTGGTCTATACACATGATACACCTCTGCGTAGGCCAACTGGACACATGACAGTAGATAAGTTCACTAACACTCGAATACACTGAGTAAACATGAATCTTATTATGTACACCCTCTGGTTATCTTTTTGCAGCAATCATTTCATAGCATGACATACTGAACTCACTTCACATAAAACTGTGGCGGTCTTTTACCCGGAAGAGAAGTTGAGTTCTCCGGTAACTACTTTCCTTATCAACAATGCACGCGGTTTCCCGTTAGCTCCAAGTGTCCACTTGTCTGCGCAGTGAGTATTACAGCAGAAGCTTCCACTTTGATAATGGGACCAATGTCTTTCTCAAAGAAGGAACACACTCGGACATTCCATGACTATTAGTCAGCTACAGCACAAGGAAGAATTTTCAAAGAGTGTTAATACCCTTGCTGGAAAATACGCAACCATAATAGACAGCAAACCCACACATAGCTAATTTTATTGCTATAACTAGAGTTTCCATGCTAGCATGAAAGAAGATAGAAGATATGCTAAATATCACTCTTCTAACATAAGCCATGCAAGATCTGCAGGAGAAATGATCAAATAACGAGGCGAAGTTACTTGTTTGTGAAAGAACTAAAGCCTTCTGATTTTTGTTATATTATACAAACTTGCCAACCAAGTGCTTTCCATGGCTCCTTTTTACTACTTTATTTCTTCTCACCATGCAACAATCAAAGAATCGACTGTAATAACTTATGCATCCAGAAAATTTGTATCACCTTGGTTAAGGCGGAGAAGATTCTTCCAAGGATACACAACCAATGATGGACCCACCGGCTGGAATGCACATCGGTTTGGTCTCTCTCCAATTCAGAGGCCTATCCAAAGGGTTACATACCCTCACGACAGGCAATCTCACAATGTCAAATCTCCCTGCCCCTGATTCTTCCCATTTAAGGACCTTGCCTCCTATAACATAGAGCTCATCCCTTAGAGCTGCAAACCCATATCCAAAGGCCTCTAACTCTCTCGGATGATTGGGAAGAACAACAGAAGGAACTGAACCAACATTGTACCATTCCCCATCATCTGTATCTCTAGTCTTGATCAAGCTTTCTCCCCAATCCACAATTGTGTACACACGATCATTTTTCATCACCTGAACAGCAAACTGCATGGCTCTAGAGAAAGGCCAGACATCCTCCACAGTGGACCAAGTCATGTCTATTGGATTAAAAACTTCAGATGAATTTTGCTCTGCAAATCCCACCTGGTCACTCAGAACATGAAAGCAGCCTCTGTACGATAACCCGGAGCAGTCCATCTGTGGTCTAGGCATTGCTGGTAATTCCTCCCATCTGCAATACTGCTATGTCAGACTCCAATTTGATAGCTTCTCAAGTTAAAAATAAGAAAACTTTAAAAACTATATTTGCCATCATAGAAAAAACCAAAAAGAATATATTGTGGAGGTTCTATATGCCAATTATACTACACCAGATATTACACAAGAATATAGACCACATTGGCGGAGGAAAAAATACCTATCGGCCACAGGATCATAAACCTCAGCAGATGGAATTCCCCTGGAATGGGTTAAATTGCGACCTCCAGCAACATAAACCTTGCCAGAGACAGCAGTACAGGCAAAGTGAGTCCGTGGTGTTCGCATACTAGCAACCATTTTCCATTCTTTCCTAAACGGATCAAACCGCATGACATCTTTAGTGACAACAGGTTTCTGATGAGGAAACGATGACACAGAAGGCGCATAGCAACCCCCAATCACAAGAAGACAATTCGAAACACAAACACACGCAAACCCAGAATGATGCCAGCCATCTTGAACAGCCCTAGTTCTAGGCAATGGATGCCATCGATCAGTTTCGGGGTCATAAGCAACCCACTGGTTCTTAGAACGTTCTGTCAACACAAACAACCAGCTCCCTGACCATCCATTTCTAGCTTTATAGCACGAATAATCAACGCTACGAACTAAATCTCTCCACCCTCTAGAAACACACTCGAGCACTCCATGATACCCATGAGAAAGCTTCGCTATGCATCTCAAAGCCAAATCATCAGGTAAACCTGGGATAATAGACTGCTCTATGCAATCCCTGAAAACAAGTCATATCCCCTAACGATCAGACCTCTTCAATCAATAATCAAAATGTCTTAGAAAAGAAAAAGAAAAAAAATCAAAATTTTTACATGATTTTGAACCAAGGAGATAAAAGGTAAAGGATTTAGATTCAATGATGTGCAAAAACAATTAGAGAGCCAACTTACATAAATCGAACTTGAGAGATTGTAATGTATTCTGCGATCCCCTTCTCGAACTTGCTTTAGAACACTAAAATTACCCTTCAAAATCTACCACTTTCCCGGAAACGAAACGCCATTAACGATATCATGAAGAATCAAAACGGAAACTCAAATCAGACGGATCTGGAACCATGCACACTCAGAGGAGCTCAAAAGATTCTGGAAAAAAAGACCGAGACGAAAGAGAGAGAGAGAACACGAGCATGGGAATCGAAATGGATAGATCCATTATTAATGGGTCGAAATATCCAAATAGTAATACTTATTTGATCCTTTACTACACATGTTTTATGTTTTATGTTTTATGTTTTAATCCCTTACTTTCTTAAATAGTTATTTGACCCCAAACTTTCTACGATCACAACTTAAATGGCATCTTCATCTTTATCTTCTTTCGACGGGAATTCTTGTGCCGGTGCGTGACTCCATTTCCTCCGATTCACGGTGGTTCGGTGACTACGGAGTCAGAATTCAGCAAGCGGATATCTTACACAATACGAGCTCCGTAAAATTGAAGGTTTAATCAAAGGTCCTATAAATTTATTTTGGTAAGCAATTCGATTCTTGTAACGATGTTATATGGGTCAATCCCAGTGCATTGATTTGGGATAAATCTGTTGCTGAATCGCTCCGATTTTCCCTGATCATGAACTTCCGGATCCTGGATCAATTTGTGTTATCTTTGTTGTTGTTGTTGCATCTTGTATATACATCGTTGATCAAGTTAGAAAATTTCTGAAAGTGATCTGTGTAGGTGGTATCGAATTTGATTAGCTTTTAGTTATATAGGAATCAGGTCAATGGCGTCTTCGTCGGATTCATGGATGAGAGAATACAACGAGGCTTTAAAACTCTCAGAGGAGATAAATGGAATGATATCAGAAAGAAGTTCATCAGCTGTAACAGGGCCTGATGCTCAGCGTCGTGCTTCAGCTATACGAAGAAAGATCACTATTTTCGGAACCCGATTAGACAGTCTGCAGTCTCTTCTTGCTAAAATTCATGGAAAACCTATGTAGGCCATTAATTAAGTCTAATCGTGATTCCTTAAAACTGTAAACTAGACACTTTTTAAATTTAGTATTATTCTGATCTTGTCTATCTGAATTATTACTTACTGACACAGTTCAGAGAAAGAAATGAACCGGCGCAAGGATATGGTAGGGAATTTGAGGTCAAAAGCAAACCAGATGGCGACTGCTTTGAACATGTCAAACTTTGCCAATAGAGACAGCTTGCTTGGACCAGAAATAAAGCCTGATGATTCCATGAGCAGAGTGACCGGCATGGATAACCAAGGAATCGTTGGATATCAACGACAAGTTATGAGAGGTAACCTCTTTTTATCATAGTAAACATAATACAGATGTTGATTTCTATATTAGTTTGTTTATTGAATATGTTCTTTTTCCTGTGAGTAGAACAAGACGAAGGACTTGAGCAATTGGAGGAAACAGTCATGAGTACAAAACACATTGCTTTGGCTGTTAATGAAGAGCTTGGCTTGCAGACAAGGCTTATTGTATGTCACCGGCTTTCATTGCTTTGCCTTGATTTGGATTTCCTGATCATAACACATCTGGATATTCCTTTATGCAGGATGACTTAGATTACCATGTGGATGTTACCGACTCTCGCTTAAGGGTAATATTATGCTTCAACTCTTATATATTTCAACAAAATACTTTGGTAATCCCAAGCTTTAGTTGGTTCATGCATGAAGTGAATTGATTTTGTCAAGAGTAACATCCATCTACTGGTGATCTGTTTTGGGTTTGCTCAACCAATAACCACATTATGCTAAGCGAGTGACTAAGTAAAGACATTGATCTGTTCTGTACGTTGTTTCTTATTACAGAGAGTGCAGAAGAACCTTGCTGTCATGAATAAGAATATGAGAAGTGGTTGCTCTTGCATGTCAATGCTCTTGTCGGTGCTGGGGATCGTCGGTCTTGCTGTTGTAATATGGCTGTTGGTTAAGTATCTGTAATACCATCAACCGAGAACTTATATGTTTCTCTGTAGGTCACTGGCCTCTCCTCTCTATGTGAATGATTGCAATGTATTTCCTCATTCCACATTTGTGGTTGAGCTTTTCATTTCTCTTCTGTTGCAAGAACCCTTAAAAAGTATATGTAATGTGTGTAGTTTTCGCGATTCACTGTCTTCATAAAGATTTAAGTGGTAGAAAGTAAAATGCAGAGACAAAAACGTATCCATAAGTGAACCAGGCAAAAACTATATGAGACTTGTTCTTCCATAAGGAAACTTCTCTGACTTCGCTATATGAAACAAAGAACATTTTGTGACATTCGTTAACACTGATTTTCATGTCATCAATGGAAAGAAAACCAATCATGAAATGAAAATCAGTGATTACTTGTTTGATCACTTTTTGGATTTGATGACTCAGAACCATTTTCTCCAGCTACTTGATCTTAGCTCACCAGAGAAGAACCTGGGAATGCTTAAAAGACTGTTGACTCTTGTCAATCCTTCCAACGCCGACCACTCTTCATCATCCTTAACCGATATACACTCGGCGAGTGTTGTCTTCTTGGACTCAATCCTGCAACTCTCAGGCGTCTTATCTTCTCTTATCTCCCAAACCGGTATGATCTCATCTGTTTCTGTTGCAGCCTCTTCCTTCTTTTCACCATCTTTGTTTAATGTGATAGTGACACTCTCTGTAGACTCTTTGTGTGAATGATTAACGGATTCTGAAACTTCAATTGACGCTTCTGCTGGAGAATCTTCAAGAAAGAGGCATACTACAGCGCAGTCATCGTTCTTGGAAGTAGGATACTTGAGCCTCCATGCTCGAACTGCTGTGTCGACTAGAGCACGAGCTGCAGATTTTCGGCTAGGAGCTGAAGCCACAATATCAACAGCTTCTTTGTTCGACAAAACATCCCATACCTAGCATAACAGACACTTTAGATCCAATGATTTCGATAATAACCCGTGAGAAGAATAAGAAAAGAAATGTACCCCGTCTGTGGCTAGAATAATAAACTGATCTCTTTCGGTGAGTCGATGGTAGTTGATATCAGGAACAGAGATTAGACCGTAATCTTTAAGACAGAAGTCCCCAAACGCTCGAGCCATTGCTAAACCAGGTGAATCGCTGTTTGGTAACCACACACGCGCAACCTCAGGCTCGTCTTGTAAAGCAAAGACTCTACCTCTACACTTCTGGATTCTTGCTGATTCACCTGAAGTAATTACATAGAGATGAAAATTGGATTGGTGTTTCCAAAATGATTAATAGTGACAACATGAAGGAGAGATAATATACGTGGCAAATCGGGCTTTAAATCTATAGTCAATTGAACAGCGATCAAAGCATTGTCTTGGTCTATTGTGGCAAGAACGGCTCTGGAGTCACCAATATTTCCCAACACCAGATCCTTACCCTATAAAGGAATATACACCAAACAATCAGAGCAGTTAACATACAGAGCCAATGAGGGAGTAAATCACCGGTGACCAGATTTTCACCTGTTTGATCACAGTGACAGAAGTTGTTCCGCTGCAGAAACAATTGATGGTTGGATGCATTTTTAACTCTTTATCCATCTGTTGACAAGTCTTCAGCAAAGCCCGTTTCAGCCGGAGATACATCTCGGGAAGTAGATTTTCGTCCTTCTCACTCGGCTGTAACTCACACAACTGCTCTTCATCTACGCAAGTAGCAGAGTCGAGGCCATTCTTGGAGCCGCTTTGTTCGGTTACCGAGGTCGTTTTCAGTTGAGTTGATAATGTGAAAGGTAACATATCTCGGACTCTCTTTGAAACCATATGACCAAATGGACCATGTCCATCGAATACACCACATAACACTGTATCGCTTCTCGAACAGAAATTCTGAAAACAAGTTGAAGAAGAAGGAGATATCAAAAACCTGAACTAAGGTTGATTCGTCAAAACAACACAAAGAAGAACATAAATAGTAACAAGAAGAGTTCTTGTAGCTGCAACAACACAGAGAAATCAATAGTTTTCTTCAATCAGTGAACCATAACAAAAACTTGTAAAATCAAATAAATCCACATTTCATCAAAGTCAAACAAAAACCCTAAAAAAAAAGTGAAACTGAGTTTCCCAAAGAGGGAGAGACAGGAACGAACCTCCCAGACAAGCATGGCGTCTTGGTTAGTTCCTTTTTTGCCTTGCTGAGTATAAAGACAAGCAATTTCACTTGAACCATTGCCAACAAGCCGACCCACGACTTGTTGAATCTCATCGATTTGGCCGCCGCTATATAAATCTCTCGGCCTCCGCAGCTTCCCAGAGCTTTGTCTCTCCGCCGTGGTAATAATGGCTGTGCTTGATGTTCCCGTTTCCTTCCTCGTGGTGGTCTTATCAATTCTTGAATGACACAGACCCATTTGAAAATACCAAATCTTTCAAAACAAGTTTAAGCCTTTTTCCTTAAAAATCAATAGACAGAAATAGAATCTAACAGAGAACTGTGACCTGTCTTTTTTGTCAGGGGTTTGGTCGGCAATAAATTCCCGTTTAAAGACTCTCACCTTCCATTACAAACATCAGTGGGAAAATACTGAAATAGAGAGAAGAACAATCATATCTTTACAAAACCATAGAAACAATCAAATCAAAAATCTCGTAAACTGTTTAAGATTCTCTGTTTGAAAAGAGACGACAAAACTTGAACACAGACCAGAGCAGAAATTGTTTACTAACTCTCCACTACCAACATAAGACTGACTATTCAAAAAAGTAAAGAAGTATATTTTTTAGGTCGCACCTTGGTACTGCACGTGAGCTCATTTTATTTTTTTTTTAAATCAACTGTTACTGAAACGTAATAAATAGCAAGAAAGAGTTTTTACTTCTTTCGCTGAAAAACCAATGAATTGTACTTGTACCATCCACATCAACAAGAAACCAATTAGAATTGCTCACGTTCGGTTATTTTGGTTTTTCGGTTCGATTCAGTTCGGTTATTTTGGTTTTCGGTTCTTAAAAATTGGCAACC
Source organism: Boechera stricta (assembly GCA_018361395.1). NCBI lineage: Eukaryota > Viridiplantae > Streptophyta > Magnoliopsida > Brassicales > Brassicaceae > Boechera > Boechera stricta. The sequence goes on along the minus strand of CM031539.1, from coordinate 1,375,157 downwards.
ATTTGGAACTGATTAAGTTTCGATTCGGTTCGGTTTGGATTTTGGAATTGAAAATACCGGAAATATCCAAAAATACTCAAAAATATCCAAAAATATCCAAAAATATCCAAAAATATCCGAAAATACCCGAAAATATCCAAATACCCAGATTTTCAGTTTCATTCAGTTTTCGGTTATTAACCGAACCGAACCGAAAACTGATCGATGGTTACTATACAGAAACCAAAACCGAACCGAATCCTATATTTCGGTTCAGTTCGGTTCGATTTTTCGGTTTCGGTTTATATGTCCAAGGACTAGTTAAAATGCTAAATGTACTTTCGAAAAGCATAAAACAAATAGATTTGATACTCAGGCGGATACCCAGCCAAACTGGTACACTTAGTATCAATTAGTACATGTTATATTAGTTGTACCACAAAATAATATTCGAATCATGGACATCGAATCGAAACCATCTGAAAACTATATATAACCCAATTTGGTTGCTTGTCGGATCTCACTAAAGATATAATCGTAATTCACTTTTTATTTAAAAGAAAATAAAAATAAATTATTTTTTAAACAAGTTATTTTTTAAAATAGGGTTATTTGAGATTTTTTCTCAGATAGAGGTCATCTGAGCGATTGATCCCGATACGGTTAATTCAATTCTCATTTCATACAAATTTGCGGTGAAGGAAATAGTAACCCTAGCGATTTCAATTCTCATCTCATACGATCGAGAGCGATAGAGATCAGTTAACCCTAGCGAATCGAAGATGCCGAAGAAAATGGGTGTGAACAGCAAGGCGGAGGTCGCCAAATCCCGGAAGAACGCCGCCGAGGCTGAGCAGAAGGATCGGCAGACACGGGAGAAGGAGGAACAATACTGGCGCGAGGCGGAGGGTCCTAAATCTAAGGCGGCAAAGAAGCGGGAGGAAGAGGCGGAGAAGAAGGCTGAGGCCGCCGCAAAGAAAGCGGAGGCTCGGCGTCTGGCTGAGGAGGAGGAGAAAGAGTTGGAGAAGGCTTTAAAAAAGCCGGATAAGAAGGCGAATCGCGTCACTGTGCCGGTCCCTAAGGTCACAGAGGCGGAGCTTATCAGACAGCGCGAGGAGGAGCAGGTGGCGCTGGCCAAGAAAGCCGAAGACTCTAAGAAGAAACAGACTCGCATGGCAGGGGAAGATGAGTATGAAAAGATGGTATTGGTGACCAACACCAATCGCGATGATTCTCTCATCGAGGCCCATACCGTTGACGAGGCGCTTGCACGGATGACGGTGTCAGATAACCTTCCGGTTGATCGACACCCGGAGAAAAGGCTCAAGGCTTCGTTTAAGGTTATCTCTTGTGCCATTCTGATGCTTCTTAATACATAGCAAGTGTGTTTGATGTTCAGATTTCCTAACATTCGTAATTGAGTCGATTGGGAAGGATTATTATCTGTGTCCTGGCTGAGTTTTAGAAGAATTTGGTAGTTGCTCCTTTTAGTGGATTACATTTAGCAGACAATCCGGGTTGTTCTTGTGTGGTTATCGGTATTCTCAAGGTCCTAGGATGAACTCCTTGAAGTTAAATATATGTTAGGAAAGTCTCTGTCGTTGAAATGAAAATTGTTTAATAGATTGACATGATATTATGCCAAATTCCTGTGGATCTGTATGCTGAGTTGCTATGATTGTGGGTTTAGGCCTTTGAAGAAGCTGAACTTCCAAGGCTGAAGGAGGAGAAACCAGGTCTTACTCACACTCAGTACAAAGACTTAATATGGAAAATGTGGAAGAAGTCGCCAGATAATCCTCTTAACCAGGTTAGTGAATATTTCATCTCGTTAATGGGAATAAGACTTAAGAGTGGCTTGTTTAACTGTTCAAAATGCATGTGTAGTTGGTGTTTAACCGTTTATACAACACAAAAGGTTTATCAGTTAATACACCTAAGGGCTCTGGAAGTACTAGACAGAGGTGTTGCTTAATAGCAATGGTTTATTTTTATAACAATCGGAAGCTAAAATATGCGTTGAACAGGCTGCTGCTTCTGCTGAGTAAAATGCAACCTGGAGTCAGAACAAGGGAAGGACGGATGAAGATGGAGATGCATTGCATAGAGTAGGATGAATATCTTCAGCTTCCCGGAGAAAATGTTGAGTGAGAGACTGTAGCATACTTTGGGGCATACTTCTATTCGCCAACATTGCTTATTATTTCTTGTGCTGTGTATAAACTCATGCTATATTAGACAAGATCGAATAAATAAGGATACCCGTGAGCTGTTATAATCACAATCACACATCATATGAGTATGACCACAGTTTAATTATGTATCCATAACACTAGTTTCGTTTCCTGTTCTCTTTAAGAGAAAGATTTAAAAAAACACGACTACAAAAACGTGAATCGTGTAAACCGCAAAAGTGAAAAACTAAGATTGTTCTTTAAGATAAATATGGAGATGTAAGAATAAGATATGATCATCTGAGATTCCTGAGTGAGTAAGAGTTCAGATGAAAGAGGGGAGCAACAAAAAAAATTCTTGTGCTCTGATTTGGTTAAAAGACCGATTTTGTTTTCGGAACTTAGTCTTCAAAATCTGCCGCGTGCTCTAGCAGATAGTTTGCAGCCAATTCCTCGTTACGATCACACGCAAGGAAGGCTTCTATGACTAATGCTCTATCAAACCCCATTGCCTCAAGCTGATCAAAGAGGTTCAACGTAAGAGTTAGAAGGGATGAGAAAATGGCATTACACGTTATAATGGTGATGAGGAAAGTGTGTGTGAGTGTATGTACCCGTTGAATCGCTTCTTGCTCTGCAGGGGTAACGTTGACTGCGTGGGGAATTTCTTGCTCAGGTTGATCGAAAATATCCATATCCCTGAGAGTTTTGATCAATTAATAAAAGCCATTGAGTCATGGGATCACATATAGACATGATTGCTTTGATCAATCACAGATTTAGCCATTCAGCCAGTGCCCAAACCAAGAAAACAATGTGCAGACTAGAGTACTCACCCGTCAGATCCTTCGTAAGGCTCATTTAGTAACTGAAGAAATTCGGCTTGGTTCTCTTGAATTAGCCTCAGAAGTTGGGGGTTCTGCTTTCCGAGCTCTTGAAGCATAGGCTGTACCAGAAGCAGCAATGAAATAGTGAAATGTTCAGAAGCAATAAAAAGATCAGCCAACTAATCATGGACCCAAAAAAAAGAGATTAAGACTCACTCACCTGCAGAATCTGAGGGTTGGAATTGACCATGGTGCGTAATTGTTGGAACTAGAACAAATGGTAACATAACAAGATTAGTGTATGAGGAAGCTGCATCGAATGGTTAAAGCAATATCACATAGGAGTAGGCTAGAATACACCTCCCTGAAGGTGATGAAACAGGCATCTAACAAATCTAGTGACCAAGTTTCACATCCTTAATCTTTTTACTCGACCTCACAAATGAAAAGAGGGGTTAAGGATTAAATGATAACCTGATCATTGCCTCTGAGGAATTCAAGCGTTCGAAGATCTCCACCTCCAGCATCAGAAACTGCTTCCTGAAAAGGAAAAGAAAGTACCCGTAGCATGCAATGGGAACTCAGCTTCAATTATCTCTTTTCCATGCATCAAATGTACCAAGCTCTTACCTGGGGAAACAAATCCAAAGGAGATGAATTAGGTCCTCCAGAGGCAGGAGGAGCAGCATGTTCTGCATCAGATCCTACTCCAGATAAATTAGTTGCTGGAACGGCTACTGTTTCAGGAATTCCCTGAAAATTAAAATAGATATCAGCACTTTCATTCCCTTAAAATATTCACAGAAGTCTGTTACAGAGAAGGGACATACAGAATATAGATAATCCACTGCTCTCTCAGGGTTGTTATACGCTGCACGAAGTGCACGAGTAACTGTTTCTTTGTCCCAGCTCCCACCTCCCATTTCCATTATTTGTTGTACCATTTGCTCAATACTACTGCCACTAACTAAAGTTGAAGCAGCTTGACCATAAGTGTCACTTTGTGACCTACAATGGTGTGCAGATCATAGAGTACCCATAAAATCCTCAAAATATAAATTCAAGTAACTTAAGTTAATGAAGAAAAAATAAATATCCAATTAAGCCTCTTATTTCAAAAATAAAACTTACGCTGGTTGTTCTTGAGCGGGAGTAGAAGTTGGAGCTGGCACAGCTATTGACTGGGTTGTCAATGGAGCTGCAGGCTGGTCGATTGATACAAACTTGTGTAAAATGAACCAAGGAAACAAGATGTTGATTGCATAATTCCCCAACAGAAAAGATATGTAAGAAAATTACCGTTGTTGAAGATAAGGTAGATGTAGCGGTGGAAGTAGGCTGTGAGATAACAAAGTTCTCCAATGAGGAATACTCAACTGACCAAGTGATGTGCACAAACATGAGAAAATAATAAATAAACTTACCTGAGCGGAAGAGGGACCAGCTGAACTTGCAGTTTTACTCTATCCATTGCAAAGAAAAGGCAAAGACATTGTCAGCCCAAGCACATAGGTTCTCTTTTCGAGTTTCTTAATCTATTTACTATTCACCTATCATCTAAGCTTCCACCAAAATCATCTCTCAAGTATTGCTTATAACAAAAACAAAGGCTTCTCAATTCGTGTTTCCGTTATTGTGATTACTAGTATTGAAAATACAGCCAATATGTCTGATGGCACTAAGCAGGATATACAAATCCAGTTTGCTTAAGAGTCTCTCATACTAAGCACTATCATACCTAATAGAAGATAACAAATTAAAATAAGTACCTTGCTAAGCATGACAACAAGAAAACCTTCTTCGGTAACCTTGTTCTCCACCAAAGTAGTTTCATCTTTCAAAACTTTTCCATTGTGAATTAGCAATTGCTGTCCACAAGGATAGTTATCTTTGCTTTGTGACTCTTCAATATTCTTCTTCACTGCCATTATCTTTTAAAGAAGTAGAAAAATTTCCAGAATATAACCATATAAGAACTCATAGACAAATACACTCACTCAACCAATACATTTCATCAAAAACTCAAAATTCTGAATCTAGCATTTAAAAAAGCTGTTTATCAAGTCCCATATTAACATAACCCAGATTGGTATTGCTGCATCTCTCCTCGTTATAAGATATCTAAATTTACTGATTTACTGATACAAAATCACACGTAAATTTGAACGAAGGAAGCGGAAATGGAGAAGGACTAACCGTGTCGGTGGGTAGAACCCTAATTTCAAAATGACTACCCTTGAGAGTCTTAACGGTGAGCTTCATGTCGACGAATTAGACTAGAAATTATAACCGGCGGCGTCGTCGGCGAAGCCCGGCGAATAAGCGAGAAATAGAGTGAACTAAAAAAAAAAAAAACTATTTGATTTCCAACAAAACTGTAGCACAATGCCGACTTTAGCAAACAGTCGCTTTCAACATTAGCGTTTCGGATTTTAAAACGCGGCAATAGCAACGCCACGTGCATCGCACGTGACACACGTCCTAAGCAAAAATATCATCATGAGGAGAGTATCTATGTCCACCACCACCACCGCAAATATTGAACTGATTAACTAAAATATTTTCGAAATTACTCAAATAACCCTACCTTCTGATATTTAACCGGAGAAAACATAAGGTTTTACAACCTTTACCAATACAAGAGATATCATAACAATGATCGGTTCGTTTAACAAATCATATTTTGATCAGAATTTATACCAGCCTCGAGCCACCGCTGAGACCGTTACGATATTAAATAAAAGTCTGAGCGGTACGGTTCAACGTCAGTACAAGAGTACCAGTTTTTGAAAAAAAAAAAGACCCGTGAAACAGAATATGAGAATGACGACAGTTTAAATCTGTTACACAAGTTTCATGGGCTATTTAAGACAAATGTCTTAAAAACACAACTTGCTAACCATCACAACAAGAAAACTCTTATCGGTAACCTTGTTCTCCACCAATTTGCTTTGTGAATCTTCAATATTCTTTTTAAAACAAAGTACAAAAAAATTTCTTTTTTTTTAAGAAGTCATACACAAATATAATACTCACTCAACGAAATACATTCCATGTAAAAAAACTTAAAATTTATGAATTTAGCATTTAAAAAGCTGTTCACCAAGTAATATATTGCATAAACCAGATTGGTATTGCAGCCTATCCTCGTTTCAAGATAACTAAAGTCTACTCATTTCCTATACAAAATTACACGAAAATTTAAACTAGCCGTGTCTGTGGGCTGAACACTAATTTCAAAACTGGCCACCCTTGAGAGAGTCTTAACGTTGAGCTTCATCTCAATGGATAACACAAGTAGATATCACCGGCGGCGTCGGCGTAGTTCGGCAAGGGTGCGAGAGAAATAGAGTGACCTAAAAAAGAGAAACAATTGTAGCAAACAACGTTCTCATTAGAAAACCTTCATAGTTTATCTTCACTTGATGATATTATTAATACTGAAATGATATCTAACTTTATGAAATTTCTGAGACAGCAAAAGTTGTGGAATCTTTTAGTTAAGTTCACTGCAAATTGACTTTTTCAAATATATGTTCCGCGAGAGTCGAGACAGATGAAAATTACGAGAAAGGAAATTATTTATATATTTATATTACAGATGAGCCAACAAAGGCCATGCATGATTTTAAAGCACACGAGACTCTATTATAGTCGAAAGATTAGAATATTTTTTACAAATTCAAGATTCATGAAAAGTTTTGCACAACCTCCAGTAGATGATGCATTAGCTCAGAACTCACGGTCAGGGAAGAGAATCGGAGCAACAAGTGACCAAATGAAGAGACCAGCAGTGGCCCAGCTGGTCACCACACGGACCCACACAGAAGGCCACCCGACATCGACCAGCTTACCACTTTCACCCACTGAAGTTGACCAGCCGGTTAAGAGCATTGCAGAGTACATGCTAGCGAGAGAAAAGATGATGTGGAAGAATGTGTATGAGTATGACACTGGTTTCTTATTCTCTTTCTCTTCCTTCTCATCTGCTTTCCCGTCTAACGGAAGCAGAGGCTTCTCTGAAAATTTTCAGTGAGAGTAAATACCTTATGATACTTAGAAGCAACCCTTAAGCACTCACACGAAAAGGTTTCAAAATTTGGGATTAGAAATACAGGTTTCAGTTCAGTTTTGATACGAGTTTTTAATCAAATAAATCCTTATCTTGCAAAAACAAGGAAGCGGAATTTGGGAGATGGGTTTTTTTTGTCCAAAACATACCTGCGCGGGGAGAATCAGGAGTGGAGAGAAGAGTAGTTGAAGAACCAGCACGAACAGCGGAATAAACAACAGAGAGAACAGTTGTGAGTAATCCAATGGTCATTGTGCCTGTTGAAACAGCTTTGGAGTGTTTGTGGAGACCATTGCACTCGTAGTCGCGCGGTTCACTTGCAAGTCCACTGTAACAGAGGTACATGCAATAGAGAGATATAACCGATGCTGGTAAAATGCTTCCACCGACCTGCCAAAAAAGGTTAATTTGACTTCAGTGAGCCTGAAGTTGAGAGTCAAGTAAGATCCATATAAGAGAAATAAAGTCAAAACTTACAGCGGGATGCAAAACTACAACAGCAAAGACGAATACAAATATCAGATTCATGACAATGAAGAAGGTGTTGAGTCCACAATCATGTCCAGATGGAGTGAACCAGTGGAAGAGAAGCCCAGAGAAGACGAATGTAGCCAAGTAACATACAAGAGAAACAACGAGTAACGCAGCATACCTATATATAAAGGCAAGTACTTAGATTATCAGTGGGATAATGAAGTCAAATATGATTTGATTGCAAATATATTTACTAACCAGAACTGCTCGTCATAGCCAACCCATGTGTCATTCCATCCATGAACGAAATCCAAAAGAAGCACAACTTGAACAAGAAGAAAAAATCCAGCACCAAACTTTGACATAGATTCTACAAGATGTCAAATTGATTCTCATTAGTTCAACGCTAATCCATTCACTAATCACTTTGCAATGATAAATGAAACTTACCATAGAAACTGATGATTTCATTTGGAAGGAAGAACATTAAGATGACTAAAATGCACCAACAGATTATTTTCATCATCCAACCACCATGGTGTATACCATCACGAGGGTCTTTCTGATTTTTCACACCGATCATCATAACCGATAGAATTGAGAAAAATAAGAAATTCCCTAAGCTGACACGCAACACAGCATCAGTCTCAAACCATTCACGATCAGGTGTCTTGTGAAAATGGTTAATCCCTGCACAATGTCAATAATTAGTTCCATAAGCTAAAATAGAAGTATAAAAGACAACACAAGGACATAAGAAAAAAAAAACAACTTACAGGGGAGCTTCTCCATGAGAGGAGCAGCAACCTCACGGAGAATCCATGAAACGATTAAGGAAAGTGCAAAGAGACCACAGTAAGCAATTCTTGCAGAACGTCTGCTGATCCCAGAAACCACTGTACGGCAAGCATCGCATGCACAAGCAGCACAGCACGATGCGAGACAAGAAGCTGCAAACATCTTCTTTCTCCTCAAAGATCAAAGGTTGTATTCAATATTCAGCTGCTAGTACCAAATAAAAACGCAAACACATATCATCAAAAAAGAATCATCAAAAAAAAAAAAAAACCCTAATTTCGGATGGAGACGGAAACAAAAGCGTCTTTTTCAAATCGAATAGAAAAATAATCAATTGAGCTCAGAAATAAACAGAATTCTTTGGAATTGGGTTCAAATAAGCTGGAAATTTTCCCCAAATAATAGATGGAATCAGAGTTTCCGATCTAAACTTTTACAGAAGAAGCTATAGTGTTAGTGATCGGCTTTTACCTTTAGAAGGAAACCAAGAAAACCAAAAATCGATTCAGAGAGAGAGAATCAAAATACCTTGACGATCGATCAAAACAAAACCCTTGAGCTATATCTTCTCCTCGAAAAGTAGAGCAACAACTCTGGTTGTTTACTCCTTTATTCTCGCTCCTGATTTCGTACTTTTGACCAAACTAACAAGGAATTGGTCAATGTGCCACACTTCATATTAAGTCCACTAACGGCCCAACAAAACCCCAATACCTTAATAGTCCTCTTGTATATAATACAAACAAAACTTATATTCATAAAAATGGAAATTATTGCAAAAAATAAAAATAAAATCACTCTCTACTCTATATAGTATATACTCTTGGATGCTAAATGCTAACGGAGTTACTTTTTTACCAATTACCACTCTTTTACGATATAGACCGCAACTTATAAAAGACTTTGTTAACTCTCACTCGAGAACCTGATCAAAGTTTTACAAAAACCAAAATACTGTAACATCTTATACAAAACAAAGCATTATCTAGCTATAAACACATACACAATTGTTTATCGTATTTGCGGCAAGACATGTATAATTGATGAGATACTCGAAAGTGAGTTAACAACCCTAAGGATCGGAGGAGTGGAAGCTAACAACGCATCATCATTTTTTTTCTTATCTTTTTTAATTTTTTGTATATAAAAAGAAATCCCTAAATTCCCGTTTTATGTAACGGAGATAATAAGCCGCGTACGGCGTATCCGGCAAAATCAACGGAGGAGATCTCTCTCTCTCTCCCTCTCTCTCTTCCCCTCATATCGCAACAACGCTGCCGGAGAATCGAGAGCGGCGTAGTGATTTTGGCGGAGCTGGAATCAGCTTTTTCTTCTCCAGATCCCTAACCGATTCTCACCTGTTTTCTATATCACCGGTTCGTTTTCTAAATATTTTTACCTGCTTCGGATCTGTTACCCTCAATCATCGGCACTAATCTTTTGATTTCTTATCCGTCGATTGATCGCTTATAATCATTTCGTCTAATCTCTCTTAATCCATTGTGTTGTTGTTGTTGTTGTGAATTGTGATTGGTGTTATGATGATTAATTGAAATTGACGTTACTGTTGGCCATTGTTGCTCTACTTTTCTTCTTTCGCATAAGATCCAAGCTCGTCTTGTAATTGTAATTAACCTCGTGTGAATCGATCGGAATTGCTGCTTCTCTTTGACAATTATGATCTCCAGATTCTAAATTCTTTGGTAGCTGTTGGAAATGTAATTATGATTGTGATCTCATCTTCATAGCCTGTTTTGGCATTTGTGTAATTGTGTAAACGACTGACTGTGTGTGTGTCAATTTGCAGGTTGGTATTATTAAGCCATGGTTCTTGATGGGCTTGTATCTTCACCATTAAGGAGACAACAGTGTCTAAAGAAGCAGTGGGAAGAGTTGGGTAGCTGCTCCACGGTTATTCAGAGGCATCGATATCTCTTAACAGCATTGGCTCTTTTGGCATTCCTCTGCACTGTTTATCTCTACTTTGCAGTCACTTTAGGTGCTAGGCACTCGTCGTGCTATGGCTTGACCGGGAAAGAGAAGGCAATGTGTCAATTACAACATGTTCAAGCTATCTCCAAAGGGAAACTGAAATTCTTCTAGAGTGTTATCAGCGAAAGCTGAAACCCCATTTATTGTTCTTGTACTAAAACATTCTTTTTTCCTTTTTCTTTTCTTGATTCTATATTGCAATTTGTGTGTATTATTACATGGTGAAAAACCAGATATTCATAATCGAAAGACAAACCATTTTTCGTTAGATGATAGAATACATATGCAGTGTTTTGAGTCGATCACCGGTGTATATCAAACCTCTTTAGATACTTCTTATAACTCATGCATTTCTGTATCTTTGGGAATGCTTACCCAGCGGGATATGACTTGTAGTTAACAGGTTTAGACTAGCCACAATGCTAGAAATCAAACATTTTCTGACATATCGTTGACCGCTTAGTAATTGCTACTAGAAAAATAAGTTTGGTTTCTTTTCAGTCATCAAATATGCATTCAAGTCAACCAGAACACCAAAAATCCACACTTCATTTTAAAAGTACATATAAACTTTGACATTCAAATATACTTTGTGTATTAATATTGATGACTTGTTGCCCATGTGATCTTATTGCTTTTCTTGTCACCATGTTCGTCTAAACTTTAGGGATACATTGAACATAAAGGCTGGAACAGTCTTGCACACGCCTTCAGAATCATCCTCTTTTGATCTCCATGGCGTGGTCCTCTTCATCATCGTTTTCAAAATGGGCTTCTAAATCTTTAGGTGATGAACGGATCCTCTCCAGCTCAATTGAAGCCTCTCTCATGTTTGGTCTTTTACTTCCTTTCCGGCTAAGACACTTTCGAGCCAGTTTTGCCACTGCCATCAGTTGGTCAAGGTTGCTTTCATCTTTGATCCGAATATCAATGATGCCAATCACTCTGTTTTCTTTCATGGCCTCGAGAAAATGAGTTGCCAATCCCCTTCCTTCCTCAGAACGGATTCGGGACAATGGTTTTTCTCCAGTTATGAGCTCTGCCAGGACAACCCCGAAACTATAAACATCACTCTTGTCAGTATATTGGCTTGATAGGAAGTACTCTGGATCCATGTACCCAAACGTTCCTGCAACCAATGTTGTCAGATGAGTTTGATCAATGGTTACTGATCTTGAAGTTCCGAAATCAGAAACCTTAGCTCCGTATTTTTCATCCAATAGGATATTGGTAGTCTTGATATCTCTGTGGTATACTGGAAAGGATGCAGCTGAATGCATGTATGAAAGAGCTCCCGCGATCTCTATGGCTATGCGAAGACGCACTTCCCAAGTCATCGCATAATCGTCGGATTCATCATGAAGGCGCTTGAACATATCTCCATTGGGAACATATTCGTAAACCAAGATTGGAACCTCTGTTTCCAGGCAACATCCCAAGAGTTTCACAATATTCCTATGGTTAATCTGGGAAAGAAGTATGATCTCATTGATGAACTTTTCCAGCTTATCTTCATCGAGAACTTTGGATCTTTTAACCGCAATGATCTTGCCATCAACCAGCATTCCCTTATACACAGTTCCTTGACTGCCTTTCCCAAGCACCCTCTTCACGCTAAAGTTATCGGTGGCTTTCTTCAACTCTTCTGAGCTAAATATCCTCGACATCTCTACATTACCGTCATTTGTAGTAGTTAGTTGTTGTTTTAACAACAAGCCTCCATTACGTCTGAAGAACTTCCTGCTACTGATGACCCTCCTTCGCTTTCTTATAAGTATGACCAACCCGAGTATCCCAACAACTAAAAACAATAGTCCCAACAGACCTATAAGAACCCCTGCAACAACGAAAAAAAACATAAATTACACTACTTCATGCTCTGCCTTGTAGTATGGTAGATGCAAGGTGCCATTGGAACTCACCTTCTAGCACGAGGGATCTGTCCGGCTTGATTATCTCGGACTTGGGCTTGGGCTCGCATTTGTAGCCTCCTCGAATGTTTACACAAGTTGTTCCTTCTTCACAGACATTGGGTCCTTTGCAATCATCATTATCTGCATATATATCATTTATCAGTATTAATGATCTGATTTATTCCGAACAATAGTCAAGGCCACAAAAAGAAAGAAGAAACAAACACTTACCTATGCAACCCCCCCGAAGGTATGGATTCCCTGTGAAGCCAAGGGAGCAATAGCAGTTCCTATAACTCATCTCGGAAAAGTAACCATACTCGCAAAGGCAACTAGTATCGAATGAGTAAGATCTGTAATGGGTTAAATTTCTGCAACCTAAGGGGCTTCTAAAGCGTGAATCCGAAGTATCAAAGTACCAACCTAGCTCTACCACCGCGTAGCCACCAGCATGGAACTGTTCTGGTACAGTAACATTTGAAGGCGAATACCTCTTGCTAGACAAGAAAGCAACCTTGCACCCTTCTCCTCCTGTGGCATCTATATTGACACCTATTACTTGCGGACGCTCCACCGGTATCCTCGCCTGGCAACATTTGTAACCGTCACATATTGAGGTTGATACTTGTTGACTACTCTTGCTGTCTTCACAGCTCGATTCACAACCCAAGATCTCTGATTTAATATCCGTCATCAACGCCTTTGTACTGCAACCAATCGCGAAGAGACGATTCTCGTCTGTTAGAAAATATGGGCTTCCCCTGCCTGTGACGTTCAAATCCGGTAGCGACTTTTGGGGTCCTTGACTAGTATTACTTGAACAACCCAACGAAGTCACAGGACCTTTGATGTGAACCACTCCGTATGGTTCAAATGCATTTGGAAGAGAGATGTTCACCACTTCCCTGTTGATTCTAGACAGGAATGGAACAGTTGTGCCAGACGACTCGGAAGTAGTGGTGTTGCAGACAACCTCGTACCAGCCGTTGAGATAACAATCCTTCCCGCCGATTCCGAATGGGAACGGAACCGAGATTCCTCCACAGCTTCTATTACAAGAAGCTGAAGAATTATTACTTTTTGGAGGTGGAGGTGTTGCTGCTGATGAGCCATTCATGAACAAAGTTAAGACACACACTACAATACATAAAAACCGGTAACTTTTTGTCTTCATATTTCGTTATTTTTATTTCTGATTAATCTCAATCAGCTTTTCTATGAAAAATAAGAGCTAAAAGACCCGCCAGATCTGATGTAAAGGTCAAGAGAACTTTAGAAAGAAGCGTAAAGCAAGTTACAAAGCACATAAAAAAACACAACTAAAAATTTTGGTCAATGTCAATATGCCTAAGGGATTATAAAAATCCAATCTTTTTTCTGATGACCATATGAAAGTAGACCAACCATATTATACTCATTTGACCATCGTCACCATGCTGACATGCATGTTCGTTCAGGAATCAGGGATACAAAACAAAGTTGACCAAAATTACGTTAGCTTAAATGTCAACGAATCTATGATTAGTCAAATCAAAGGTAGTGGCAATCACATGGATAACGGATAGATGACGTGGACATTCTTGGTTTTTACTTTTTTAAGTTTTAACCCAATGAACAAATCTGGCCAACTGAGGTGATAGCGCAACAAAGAAGGTTCCAAGCGGAGGATATGGGAGGTTGATGCCGTCGAAGTTTGCCGTTGCCTCTATAACAGCGTTGAATCTCATCGGCTATGGTTAGACCGGGAAAGAGAAAGACAATGTGTCAGTGAGAATACTGATCAGAGTGTAACAGATCAGAAATGAATGTCGGTACATACTTATGAAACACATATAGACACATGTACAGACTAAAACATTATTTATTTCTTGGTTCCATAATGCAAATTCTGTGTATTGTTGCATGAAAAGCTAGAATCTATAATTGAAAGATAACAAGATAACATTTTTTTTCATCAAATGAGGGTGTACATATGCATTGTTTCGAGTTAACCATCACCATGTTCGTAGAGGAACCAGAGGCTCAACATCAGATGTGGGGGATCCATTATTAAACATAGAGGCTGGAGCAGTCATACCAACATCCCAAGTCTCGTCAATGTAGAGTTCCATGGCTTGATCCTCCTCCTCCTCATCATCGTCCTCATTATGAATCTCTGAATCATAAGGTGATGAACGAATCCTCTCCAGCTCAATTGAAACTTCTCTCATGTTTGGCCTTTTCTTCCCCTTTTGATTTAAACATCTTTTAGCGAGTTTTGCCACTGCCATCACTTGGTCCAGGTTGCATTCATCTTTGATCCGATCATCAACTATGTCAAGAACTCTGTTCTCTTTCACGGCTGCAACAAAATGAGCTGCAAAGCCCCTGTTTTCTTCAGACTGGACACGGGAGGATGGTTTTTTTCCGGTAATGAGCTCCACAAGGACAACTCCAAAACTGTACACATCACTTTTATCCGTAAACTTGCTTGATTGAAAGTACTCTGGATCCACGTACCCAAAAGTACCTGCAACTTGAGTTGTCAAGTGAGTTTGATCTAAGGTTACCGATCTTGAAGTTCCGAAATCCGACACCTTAGCCTGATATTTCTCATCCAGTAGTATATTGGTAGTCTTGATATCTCTATGGTATATAGGAAAAGATGCAGCTGAGTGTAGGTACGAAAGTGCTCCTGCGATCTCTATTGCAATGTGAAGGCGCACTTCCCATGTCATTGTGTAATCATCAGATTCATCTCGAAGACGCTTGCATAAGTCTCCGTTCTGAACAAACTCATAAACCAGGACTGGAACTTCTGTCTCAAGACAACATCCCAAGAGTTTAACAATGTTTCTGTGGTTGATCTGGGCGAGAACAACAACTTCATTGATAAACTCTTCTACCTTGTCTTCATCCACGGCTTTCGACCTTTTCACTGCGATGATTCTACCATCAACGAGCATACCCTTGTAAACAGTACCTTGACCTCCTTGCCCAAGAACCCTATTCTTGTTAAAGTTATCAGTAGCTTTCTCCAACTCATTCGAGCTAAATATCCTTGACGTCTCTACATTGCCTTCTTTTCTAGCTAACTGTTGTTTTAACAACATACCTCCATTACGCTTGAAGAACTCTCTCTTCCGAATGATCCTCCTCCGCTTCTTATTGAGCCTGTACAACCCGAACATTCCAAAGGCGAAAAGCAACAGTGCTGAACCTATAAGAACACCTGCACCAACAAAAGAACAGCTTACAGAACAAAACGATAATATCTTCAACACAACGCTCAGGATAAACTTAAATTGAATTTTACCTTGAATCACTGGCTTGAGCTGCCCTGGTTTCTTTGGCTCACACGTAAACCAACCGGCCTTATTCACACAACTTTGGTCTTTACACCTTTTGCGTCCTTCTTCTAGTTTACATTCATCAATGTCTGCAAATTTGATTCATAATTAACGATAGAAGACTTAATTTATGGATACAGAAAAATAAACGCATCTCTTACCTACACATCCACCAGGAAGAAATGGATTCCCTGTGTAACCCATCGAGTTACAATAGCAACTCCTATAGCTGAATCCAGAGAAGTAGCCGTACGAGCAAATGCAACTCGTCTCGACACTGTATCCGCCATCTTGTGATGTATCTGATACATTTTTACAACCTATGGGGCTTAAAACACGGGAATCCGAAGTATCAAAGTACCATCCAAGCTCGACCACCGCGTATCCGTCACCATGAAACTTTTCTGGCTCTGTAACATTCAAACTCGAATACTTCTTGCTCGTCAAAAAAGCAACTTTGCATCCTCCTTCTGTTGTGTTTTTATCTTCAGGGATCTCTATATTGACTCCAATTACTTGCAGCTCCCCTTCTGGTATCCTCGTCTGACAACATTTATCACCATTGTAGATTTCGTTTCTTGTTTCTTTGCTGCTACTGTTTCTCTTGTCACATCTCGACTCGCAACCGATGATCTGAGATTTGATATCCGTCATAACGGCCTTGACGTTGCAACCAACCGCCATGAGGAGGTTCTTGTCCGTGAGGAAAAAAGGGCTGCCTTGGCCGGCAACGTTTAAAGGCGGAGGTGTAAGCGGCTGGGATGTTCCGGTAGAACAACCGGAGGAAGTTACGGGACCTTTGATGTGAACAACTCCGTTAGAGTAGTACTCATCACTATCTGGAAGAGAGATGTTTACTAATTCTCTGTTGATCCTTGAGAGAAACGGAACAAAGTTTGTGCTGTTACAGACAACCTCGTACCACGGGTTTAGATAGCAATCTTTCCCACCCATACCGAACGGGAATGGAATTGATATTCCTCCGCAAACTCTGTTACACAGATCTGGAGGTTTTCTTGCTGATGAGACACCATTGATGAACAGAGATAGGACAGAGATCACTAGTGGAATACAGAGGAGGTTGTGAGTCTCTGTCTTCATACTGATGATATTCTTGTTCGTGTTTCTCTTAACTCGGTCTGATCTTTTGAGTCTTCTATTGTCGTGTAATGAAGGGAGAAAACAAAAATCAAGACTCGTATAGTTTGACAGATGAGATAAGATGGATCATGCGTGACACAGAGATGCAAAACAATGTTGACCAAATTACTCTAAGCTCAAAAGTCAATGTATTTATGACCAGTCAAATGTAATGACGATGATGTGGACTCTCTTGGTTTTAACCAATGAAGCAAGAACATATGGCAGAAGAACTTCAGTTTCGTGGTATTGTGTATAAGGCTATAAGTTAAAGAAAAGTCAACAGATGAATGACGACGACCAGTCCAACTTCCAAGTAATGTGACGTGGCTACTGATAGCTGACGTGGATAAGTTTGGGTATTACTTTTTGTAAGAGTTGGAAGAGACCAACGAAACTACCGAAACCGGGACAAATCTGGATCCCAATCTTGACTAGTTTAACGTTCTGATTAAAGATCTTCTTTTTTGGAAACCCTAAAATTTTGAAGAGAAAATAGTGATTTTACAGGTTCTTACACTTATTAACACGCATTATAACTCCTACTAGCAACGCATTGAACACTAGTTTTCATAGATATACATATATGTTCCAGCAAAGTCTTATATTCGCGTTCAAAAGTCATCGTTTCTGTTGATTTCCATGACTTTTTCGTTTTCGGTGTGGACATCTAAATCTTCGGTTGATGTACGAATCCTCTCTAGTTCGATTGAAACCTCTCTCATGTTTGGCCGCTTCTTCCCTTTCTGGTTAAGACATTGTTGGACGAGTTTTGCTACCTCCATTACTTGCTCCAGCTTGTTTTCGTCTTTGATCCGAATATCAATCATGTCAACAGCTCTGTTCTCTTTCATTGCCTCGAGGAAATCAGTTGCCAAACCTCTGCCTTCTTCAGACCGGACATGGGACATTGGTTTTTCTCCCGTTATGAGCTCCACCAACACAACCCCAAAACTATAAACATCGCTCTTGTGAGTGTATCGGCTTGACATGAAGTATTCTGGATCCATGTACCCAAAAGTTCCTGCAACTAATGTTGTCAAGTGAGTTTGATCAATAGTTATGGATCTTGAAGTTCCGAAATCAGACACCTTTGCTCGGTATTTCTCATCCAATAGTATATTGGAAGTCTTGATATCTCTGTGGAATATTGGAAAAGATGCAGCTGAGTGCATGTATGTAAGAGCTCCTGCGATCTCTATGGCTATGCAAAGTCGCACTTCCCAAGTCATCGTGTAATCATCAGATTCATCATGAAGCCGTTTGGACAGATCTCCATTGGGAATATATTCGTATACTAATATTGGAACTTCCGTCTCCAAGCAACATCCCAAGAGTTTCACTATGTTGCGGTGATTAATTTGTGAGAGAAGAACGAACTCATTGATAAACTCTTCCATTTTGTCTTCATCCACAAGGTTTGATATTTTAACCGCAACAATCCTACCATCTACTAGCATTCCCTTGTACACAGTGCCTTGACCACCTTGCCCAAGCACTCTGTTCACACTAAAGTTATCAGTGGCTTTTTTTCAACTCTTTTGAACTGAATATCTTTGACATCTCTACATTTCCATCCTTTGTAGTTATTTGTTGATTCAACAGCAAGCCTCCATTTCGTTTAAAGAACTTCTTGCTTTGGATGATCCTTCTTCGCTTCTTAACGAATTTAAACAGCCAGAATATCCCGACCAAAAACAATAATCCAGATAAACCTATAGCAATGCCTGCACCAGCCAAAGTAAACATAAGGTACTATCCAATGCGTGCACCAACCAAAGTAAAAAAGATAAGGTACATTATCATCTACTCTAGCTTATAGTCTTATAGTCTAGTAGTTAACAGATGCCACTCACCTTGAATCATGAGGGATTTGGCAGGGTTGGTTGTAAGCTTAGGCTTGGGCTTAGGCTTGCACTCGTACATCGATCCAGGCATGTTAACACAATAAGTCTTCTCCCCACATATATGACGTCCTTGGCATGAATCAGTGTCTACACAATTTTGAATCATAATTATTGATGATATAATCCATTTTTGAGCTAACAGAAGAATAAAACAGTCACTTACCTATGCAGCCATCTAGAAGGTATGGGTTCCCTGAATAGCCATCGTTGCAATAGCAATTCCTATAACTCATCCCATAAAAGTAATCATACTCACAATTACATTTAACTAAGGAGCTGTAAGAACTGTAACGGGTCATATTCTTACAACCTAAG
This sequence comes from Boechera stricta, assembly GCA_018361395.1. Taxonomy (NCBI): domain Eukaryota; kingdom Viridiplantae; phylum Streptophyta; class Magnoliopsida; order Brassicales; family Brassicaceae; genus Boechera; species Boechera stricta. Next base: position 1,356,237 of record CM031539.1, on the reverse strand, counting down.
GGGATCCTAAAGCGAGAATCCGAAGTATCAAAGTACCAACCTAGCTCTACCACCGCGAAGCCACCAGAATGAAATTGCTCTGGCTCGGTAACATTCATTGGCGCATATCTCTTGTTAGTCAAGAATGCAACACTGCACCCTTCTCCTCTTGTGCCATTAGTGTTTTCTATATTGGTACCTATAACCTGAGGACGCTCCAACGGTATCCTCGCCTGGCAGCATTTGTAACCGTCACATATCGATTTTGTTACCTCTTCACTATTCTCACTATCTTCGCAGCTCGATTCACAACCCAAGATCTCTGATTCAATATCCGTCATCAACGCCTTTGTACCGCAACCTACCACCACGAGGCGGTTCTCGTCTGTGAAGAAATATGGGCTGCCCTTGCCCGTGACGTTCAAATCCGGCGATGACTTTTTGAATCCTTGACTACTACTAACAGAGCAACCCAACGAAGTCAGTGGACCTTTGATGTGAACCACTCCGTATGGTTTATTACCATCTGGAAGAGAGATGTTCACCACTTCCCTGTTGATCCGTGAGAGGAACGGGACGGTTGTGCCGGACAACCCGGAAGAGATGGTGTTGCACACAACCTCGTACCAACCATTGAGATAACAATCCTTCCCAATGCCGAATGGGAACGGAATTGAAATTGCTCCACAGGCTCTATTACAAGTAGTTGACGAATTACCCTTTGGAGGTGGAGGCGTTGCTGCGGATGAGCCATTGATGAGCTGCAGAGTTAGGACAGAGAGTGCAATACATAGGACGTTGTAAGTCTTTGTCTTCTTCATACTTCTGCAATTTTTAAATCTGGTCGATATTCTCTAATCTTGTATGTGACAAAAGTCGAGTGACGCGTTCAAAGAAGTTTGGATAGACGCGTGAAGTTTTATCATCCTTTCATCTCAATTATTTGCAGACCATTGACTTGAGATGTTTTAAAATTTGACTTGGCAGCTTCTAGCTTTATTTCTAGATGAATTAACTGTTAACACAGTTAAGCTTAGCACAAAGCCCGTCTAGCTCAGTTGGTAGAGCGCAAGGCTCTTAACCTTGTGGTCGTGGGTTCGAGCCCCACGGTGGGCGAAATCTTTTTAAGTCACTTTTTAATATAGAATCCATTAATATATGTAGTAGCGGTTTTGAAGATGACATTCCAACAAAGCTGAACTCCACTAGTTCACATGTATCACAGCGTTTGCCGCAAACCGAATCTGAAAAAGGAAAAAAATGTTATTATTCAAAATACTATTCTCTAAACCGGATAAAACAACATAACTAAACAAATCGAATCACACCAAAATCTCAAATGATATGGTTCGAACACTAGCTAGTGGTCTCCGATGGTCACAAATGTTTCGACGATATGAAGATGTGTTACTGGTGATGTTGGATGAAGAATCAGTAAGAACGTTCCAAGGATCTCCCATGTTGATGATTTCCATGGCGTCATCATCTCCCTCGTTATGAAGTTGGACTTGTGAATATCGAATCCTCTCCAATTCCGTAGAGACTTCTCTCATATTTGGCCGTTTCTTCCCATTCAAGTTCAGACACCTCCTTGCGAGGTTTGCCACAGCAGTGACTTGTTCCAGGTTGCAATTGTCTTTGATTCGAGCATCAATAATGCTAGAAAGCTTGGAATCTTTCATTGCAAGAATGAAATAAGTTGCCAAAGTTCTGTTTTCTTCAGACCTCAGAAAAGAAATCGGTTTCTCTCCTGTGATGAGCTCCATAAGCACAACTCCGAAGCTATAAACATCGCTCTTGTCTGTGAATTGGCTTGATTGAAAATACTCTGGATCTACATAACCTACTGTACCTGCAACAACTGTTGTGAGATGGGTATGGTCTATGGTTACCGATCTTGAAGTTCCGAAGTCAGACACTTTGGCACGATATTTCTCGTCCAACATTATGTTTGTGGATTTGATGTCTCTGTGATAAATTGGAAATGATGCCGCTGAGTGGAGGTAGGAAAGGGCCCTCGCAATATCTACAGCAATCCGTAGACGCATTTCCCAAGTAGCCATTGTGTAATCATCAGATTCATCATCGTGATGGAGATGCTCGAAAAGGTTTCCATTGGGAATAAACTCGTACACCAGAATAGGAACTTCTGTTTCGAGGCAGCATCCCAAAAGCTTCACGATGTTTCTATGGTTGATCTGCGAAAGTATCACAACCTCTTTAATGAACTCTTCCAGCTTGTCTTCATCCACAGCTTTGGATTTTTTAACAGCAACTATTCTCCCATCTACGAGCATTCCCTTGTAGACGGTTCCTTGACCGCCCTGTCCAAGCACGCGGTTTACACTGAAGTTTTCTGTGGCTTTCTCCAATTCTTTCGAGCTGAACACTCTTGTCTTCTCAACGTTGCCTTCGTTCGAAATCAATTGTTGTTGCAACAATAGTCCTCCATTACGCTTAAAGAACTTCTTCTTCCGCTTTATCTCCCTTTGCTTTTTGATAAGCTTATACAACCACCATGCTCCAATGGCTAAAACCAACAAGCCAAAGCCTAGACTAATACCTACACATCTCAAAAGAAACACATTAAAAGCCAGATCCTTTTTCTTGGGTTTTCTATAAATGATGACATATCCCGATGATCGGTAGCTTACCAAGAATGATGGCTAGTGTTTTGTTTTTTTTTGGATTGACAACTCAAACTTCCCGGCATATTCTCACAATCATACCCTTTCCCACAAGGGTTGCGCCCTTCAGCTTTGGCTTCTTCACACTCATCAATATCTACATACACGAAGAATGCATCAACGAGCTTGCAGAAACTAACGCAAAGTGATACCAGAAAATGTTAATTTACCTGTACATCCACTCGAGAGATATGGGTTGCCTCTGTAACCTCTGTTACACCCGCAGCTTCTATAACTTCGCTCTAAATACTTACCATATCTACAAATGCAACTTTCATAGTTACTGTAACTCCAACCGCTTATACCCTCGGTAATTGAAAAGCAAACCCCAGTATCAACGGACATATTGTGTAACCTATCTACGAACCAACCTAACTCCACCGTTGCATATCCCTTGTCGTAAAACAACTCTGGTTCGGTTATATTTGAAGGAGAATATGCCTCGTCTGTCAAGAAAGCAACTCTGCATCCAGCTGATTTAGTTGTGTTACCATCAAGGCTCTCTATCTTGATGCCGATCTGTTGCAGACGGTCAGAGGGTATCTTCGCTTGGCAACATCTGTAGCCGTCGCAGCTTATGTTCTGTCCTCTCTGACCAAAACCCACGTCACAGGTAGACTCGCATCCTCCAATCTGTGGCTTAACATCCGTCATCAAGGCCTTGTTGTTACAACCAACTGCTACTAGTGTATTACTGTCGGTGAGGAAGAATGGGCTTCCGGTCACATTCAAAGCCAAGCTGAGTTCTTCCATATTAGAACAGCCTAATGAAGTTACCGGATTCTTGATTCGGATTAGCCCAAAGGAACGGCTTGAGTCGTCTGGGAGAGAGATATTCACTAGTTCTCTGTTGATACTAATAAGAATCGGCACAGGGTTTCCTGAGGTTCGGTTACAGATAACTTCATGTTGTTTAAATAGCAATCTTTACCAATTCCAAAGGGATAAGGAATCGCTACTCCCCCGCAATGGCTTTGACAAGAACTCAAGACCGTGAGATCTTGAGCAGTTGCTGCAATCGAACCATGGATCAGCAGAACCAGAACAGAGAGCAGGTTACATATGGAAAAGCTCTCTCTGCTCATTATGCTCTCTTTTTTTCGTTGTAGAATACTACGAATTGCTAAAGCTAATATAAAATCATGTATTATAGTAACTAAGCGAAGAAACCTTCACGGTTGCTTATTTGGACCACTGAAAATTCAAACAAGATTGCGTGGACGATCCTGCTTCTTAATTTGATAATTCCACAAAAGTCTAAATAGGTCTCTGTCTTTTTTTTTTTGCTCAACAAAATAGGTCTCTGTCTTAATTTGTTTATTATTGAAGAATCTAGTCTTCCCTAAATGATGGGACAAGAAGCAGAAAAGTTTTGATTCATTGACATGCACAGTTTGCACAGATAAAAGTCTGGACGTTTTACAAAGGGTGACCTGATTATCTTTAATAGGCAAATCCATCTTATTTTGACTTCTCATGCGTGTACACAGTTCAAACTAGTTTCAATCATCTACTTAGAATATGTAAAAATACTACTCACTACAGACACTCAAAATTTATACAGACTGAGTCTGAGACTCTATATCACTTTACGCTCTTTCAGCCATTCAGTATGGAGGGGACACGGATCCGGTTTCCCTTCTGCAATCGCCTTCTCTGAGAGCGAATAAAACCAACCATTCCTCCATTTAAACTGCAGGATCAGAAAACTAGTTGAGACACAAGATACTGGTGTACAAGCACTTAACAAGTGAGATCATGATGAATATACATATCATATATGTACCTCTTTAACAGCAGTCGGGAAATGAGAAACAGCTCGCGAGTAAGCACATAGTCTCTCCACCATGTTCTCTTCAAAGGTTAGTCCTTTTTCTGCAGCAGCAGCTGCTGCAAGTTCTTGGATGAGTCTCGACACCTGAATGTATAAGTAATTAGAACTAAACAGCAATTTTGAATGCTAAGACAAGACGAGGAATGGAATTGCTGTACTTCATCTCTATATTCTTTCTCCACCATGCCAACACTTGCACCTGGATGACGAGCTCCAACAAGCATAAATGCGCAAATCCAAATGAGTTTCTCCAACATTTGCTTCTGAAAAGCTTCTTTGTCAAGTACCTAACCTCAGAAACACCGAAAAAAAACACATTTAGTTTATTCATGCAGTTTCAGCTTTATCAATATAGAACAAAAGATTTGCTTCTTGTAACCTTGCAAGAGAGGCCACCAGATTGCAATCTTGCAGCTACCTCTGAAGCCCATTTTCCATAAGCAGCGGTTAGACCTTCTGGATTAGTGTCAGTCTTTCCATCCACGGGAGGCTCGCCGAGCTTTGACACAGCAAAATAGGCCAGCACTTGGTCTGTATCACCCAAACCTTTGCTCTCAAACCACGGCTCCATCATTCCATTTTGGAAGAAGACCAAATCTGATTAACAGCACACAACATTTTAGTATACGAAGTCATATAATTGAAGAAACTTATCATATTTTTTACACATCCAATCAAAAATTTGATAATCTGATCATTTGATCGTTCCAAATCCGGATAAAATGTGGAACTGGGCTCTGCCACGATCCAACCCCTAAAACATCTAACAATTTGGTTCACTAAACAATTCTTAGTGCGTACGAAAGTTTCTACCTTTCCATCTAGACTGAGGAGTAGCTTCAAGAACAGCATCGAGATCATCATTCCTAGTACAAACCAAAATGGGTCCTTCAAAATCAACTGGAACTACTTCTCCTCTCTTCACCAACAAATCCTCGCCATTACCCATTTCCTGTAAAGCCCTCCCGACTCTTCCGCCACCCACAATCACGGCTGGAGCCAGTTTTATTGCGGTTGCAGCAGAGGCAGTCATTGCCATTGGGACGGAGAATCTCGCTCTCGGAACTGAGGGTTTAAGAGATTCAGAGCGTCGGAGGAGAGAGAAACGAGCTGAAGCGGAGCAGGAAACAGCAAACAGAGTACTGCCGGCTTTAGCCATGGTGACGATAATGGGCTTCGACGACGTTGTGGCCTCTCATGATTTGGACTATTTCTTTCTAATAGCCACCCGATGGTTTGAAACTCTGGCTTATCGGTTTTGGATGACTCACGAAAATAAAACGGCATGACGTTGAATCTAATAAAAACAAGACGTCATGTAGTCGATACTTTTTGAATGTTTCAAACACAGTTCCCGCTAAGCCTCAATCCAATCATCAACCTTCAGTTTCCCGACAAAGAAAAACGACAAAACTAATCAAAATCCCACTAGTATTATTTTAGTGACCATTGGGTCCGTGTGAAATAGAGAAAAGGCAAAACAAACACAGACATCTAAAAACCTCTGTGTTAACTGTTAAGACGAGAAAAGAAAGTCCATCTGTGTCTTTGGTTTTGTGCGCTTGCACAATCCCCAATGGCTAATTCAAATTCAAATGGAAACATTGTGGTACTTTTTATAACGTTTCTTTCAGGTCAAACTTAACCCAACACCATTGTCAAACACCTATTTCTAGATTTTAATCTTCAAAATCTATAAAGATATTATAAACTTAGCTCCCAGAAAGAAAGCTCTATACTTGAAAGCAACCCTGAAAGGGAAAAAACATGGCTGGTTCGAGAAAAGAGAATGATTTGTTGGATGAAAATAAGGAAAATGTGGACACATTCTCAGGGTCTGTTTCCGTTAAGAAAGGAGATGATAAGGAGAATGTCTCGCCGGAAAAAATCTCTACGTCTGTGGAAACTCGGAAACAAGATCGAGCTTTAAAGTCTCAATCGATGAAGGGCAATTCTGGGTTCCCCAAGGAAGTTACAAATTTCAAATCTTTCTCAGCGGGTGGTCGAACGGCTCTGAAGCAGACTTCGTTGCAAGCGTGTATGCAAATGAACAGTGAGGTTGATAATGGTAGTTTCGGAATGAAAACTTGGACTAGTGTTGATTCTGAGCATTCGAGTTCGTTGAAAGTGTGGGAATTTTCGGATTCCGAAGCTGCCCCTGCTTCCTCTTGGTCTACTTTACCCAATAGGTAAAAACATTTACTAACATTCTTGTGCTTTTCCAGTCCTAAACATGTCTGAAACAGTATACAACTTGTTAAATAGGGCTTTGTTGTGCAAGACACTACCTTTGGATGTGGGTAGATGCACTTGTCTGATTGTAAAAGAACAATCACCAGAAGGCTTACGCGACGGATCTGTATATTCACTTTATACACATGTAAGTATACAAACATCTGATCTAATATGATAGTTGTTTCAGAATTGGGATATAATGATGCCAAACTTTCTGATAGCTTACAAGTGTTGGATGATATATTTCAGGAAGGCCGGGGGCGAAAAGACCGGAAACTAGCAATGGCTTACCATAGGCGGCGTAATGGGAAGTCTGTATTTAGGGTGGCACAGAATGTTAAGGGGCTATTGTGCAGTTCGGATGAAAGTTATGTCGGTTCTATGACGGCTAATCTCATGGGTTCCAAGTACTACATATGGGAAAAGGTTCTTGCTCATCCTATACTCACTCAAATCTGATATATTCTCCGTTGGTTCTACTCAAAGGTTTGGAATTCAAGCTGAGTGTTTCTGGTCTTTAGATTCCATTGCAGGGAGTTCGAGTTGGTTCTGTAGGTAAATTGGTGAAACCACTTCTTTCGGTTGTAATGTAAGTAAGCTTTGAGGATTTTGAATGTTGTGTCTTTTGACAAATATGACTCTCCCTTAATTTTTGGTCAGCTAATGTCTCTGTTGGTTTCTGCAGATTTACACCCACCATAGCAACTTGGTCAGGGAGTTACAGAAGAATGAGAGCTATCCTACCAAAGCAGCAGCCAATGCAAAAGAGCATCAATAAGCAGGTAAATGCCTAATCTTGAAACTTCTTTCCATTATTCTTGCATTCTCAAAACATAAAACCTTTAATATACGTACGTTTGTATCTCTTTATAGGTCCATCAAGTTAGTAAACTACCTTATGATTGGCTTGAGAATAAGGAAAAAGTTCAGAAGCTATGCTCAAGGATACCACATTACAACAAAGCAAGTCTCACCGGGCTTCATTGGTATCATTTTTCATTTCCTGGACTGGAGCTTGAATTAATTGTCTTCCCCATTTGTTTAGATCTCCAAGCAGCATGAGTTAGATTTCAGAGACAGAGGCAGAACAGGACTGAGAATACAAAGCTCGGTGAAGAACTTTCAGCTCACACTAACGGTGCATTTCCACAACTTCCTTTAGCTATTATCAAACACTAATCTCTCAAGAATCTAAACATTGTGTAATTTGGCTTAAACAGGAAAATCCGAGGCAAACGATTCTTCAAATGGGAAGAGTGGACAAGTCAAAATATGTAACCGACTTCAGGTACTTGGTCGAACCTGAATGAGATAAAACATAAAACATACTTTTAAGCTTAGGATTAAGGCTTTAGATATCTGTTTGCAGGTATCCATTTTCGGGCTACCAAGCATTCTGCGTTTGCTTGGCTTCCATTGATTCCAAGCTTTGTTGTACTGTTTGATCATTATAAATTAGACGAGTTCAATCTCTGAAAATCCCTCCACTGATCATCATCTGTATTCCTTTCTTTTCTACATAATCAATATTTCAATCTGAGTTTCACAAACTACCTCAGTGCCTCTCAAATCAGATTCACCCACAAGGAAACTGATACTGGAAACCTAAAAAGATTCAAACTTTATTATATAATATTGTCACAAGAAAGAATAATCGATGTGTCAATGTTGATTATCACAACCGAGATTCCAAAAAAAGAAAAAAACTAAAAACAAAACTTATCAAATCCTTCTTTCTTATATTATCAGAAGAAACACTTTAGCAATCATTTAACTCACTGTAGAAATCAGGCGTAAGGAACGAATCTAAATCACCGAAGATAACGTCATCTTCCTCCGTCGTTAACTTGCCGGAGTTTTGACACCCAAAATACGTCTGTATATCTTCCGGAAAGCTCCGGCGAGGCGGAACAATCTCCGGAGGCGTCGATGGTCCGATTACCTCTTCTGCATTCAAAGGTGACGACTTTAAGAGCTTTGTTTTCCGATCATCGTTGTCATCTGTCGAAGATTGACTCTGTGATAACTCCGACTCGTGATTTGGGTTTATAAATGGGCTGGGATCAGACTGCGGGATCTCCAGGGGATGATTCGCGGCGTCAATATGGTTCTCCGGCGCCGGGAGTTTCAGATAACGGCTGATATCGAAGTTAGTAACGGCGTTAAGTCCACGGTACTCGATTGCTGCTATATCATACGCTATGGCCGCTTCTTCTTGTGTAGCTAACACAACATCAAGGGGTGCAAATTGTCACAAACAAAACATTGAGAAGTTAAAGATAATTTTATGGATTTATTATTTATTACGTTTTACGCCCAAACTATTATGTATTTGCCTAATACGTAACATTATAATGTAATTCAATATCACATTATAATTTTTTTTTTATGTACTTTTCCCATTGATATAGGACAACACATAATAAATAGAATTAAATTGGCCAGTAAAATTGGATGAGCAACTTATAATTTAAACCAATAAATATTTTATGTATAACATAAGAAAAAATAAACTATATAATAAATTGAAGGCTTGACTAAGTAGTTGGGTTTGGTGATCTATTTCCCAACTAACACAAGATCTGATTACGTGCATATCGACCCCTATTAAAGATTTCTAAGTGAAAATAGTTTTGTTATTATGAAGACAGAATCCCACATAGCATTATGTAAATATTTTTCTATGATATTTGTCTTGAAATTTCTATAATTTAGCTATGTTTTGAGTTTAGAGAAATAGGTTACCGTAGGTTCCAAGGTATAAATACTTATTGCCAAACACTCTTCCAATTCGAGCTTCCCATCTCCCATTATGGTGATGCCTGCAAAGTCCATAATAGCTAATCAACATTTGGAATTAGTATATTGAGACGGTTTATTCTCTTATAGTCTTTATTCATATGTGTTTATGTTGGGGAATTCCGGTTTACTTTGCAACGCCTCTGTATTTTGATACACCACGTGAAAACCCACTACTTTTCCTGTTAAAAATGTATTTCCAAAATAACTTATTAATCTTAATTTGTTAACCAAAAAAAATAATTAGTTAATCACCAATCATTCAAAAACAATCGCTGATTTAATTGTTACCTTCTCAAAGATCCAATATACTCTTCCTTTGACTGGCTTTCCATTTCTTTGATGTCTTCTTCATAATTACACAACTATAAATCACACACACACACACACACAAAAAGAATTATAAAACTTAAAAGAAGTTACAAGTGTAGATGTAAACACTCTTCTTATTTCTTTGTTTTGTTTTTATAAAAACACGTAGGTAAGAAAGATTGTGAAGCAAACAAAGATCATGTGAAAAGTAAACTATAGTCTAATTAATTTAGTGTATGTATTAATTTGGATTCCGAGAAAATTTACAGGGAAATTCAAGATGGTGTCTCGTCCCCAATATTTCAATGCTGCTAAGTCGTAGGCACGTGCTGCTGCATCTTCCTCGTCATATGCCCCTGTGCAAACCATATTAATAAAACATTATTTACAAATTTTATTTCATTTTATTTACGTGTTTAAAAACTTACATATGTCAATTGTTCTATAATGTAAGCACCTTTTAAAAAGACAAATCGAATATTACTTTTATCTTAATCAGATCATTTGTTTGTTTTGTCACGCCATAGATGTTAACATGTACCCTTTTTTTTGAACCACCAAGTTGGCTTTATAAAAATAACGTTAATTTATAATAAGAGTGATAATTAGCCTCACTCACTAATAAAAAGTGTCTACCAATTTGGTTGTTACCAAAAAGTGTCTACCAATTTGGGAGTGCAAAACGAAAACGCCATATGAAAAATGACCAAAACAAACTCACCTAAATATACTGCACGTGATGAGTCAGCCAATATTCCGGTCAGCATGGTCAGGAAAAAAAAAACATATTAACAACAAAAAGATATACAAATTAAATTTCAAATCAAGAACAGTAACGACGAAACTCATTCCCCGGAGAAATCGGAGTAAAAAGATCAAAACGATAATTTCTATATTTAATCACTCATAAATATGTATGTGGTATGTATAGACTGACCTTGTCGTCCTTTCTTGCTCTGAGTCTCGTTCCAACTATTCTTATCCCACAAATGTGCTTCGTACCTTCCAGTCCATCGATGCCTATAATCATCGGATAATTTTTATAGTTAAGGAAAGACAAATTAAATTTGATTTAAAACGGTGACGTTATGAGTGTGTTTTGTTCTCATGAAAAAACCTGGTGACGCCTCTATGGATGGAGCTGCGTTGTGGAGGAGCTTCTCGTGGTTGCGATTGGCGTTTGCGTTTAGCTTTAATGACTACTGATCCTGCTAACTCATCTCCGGTTTCATTCTCAACTGAAGTCTTCTTGCTCCTCCGTGTGATCTCTTCCATTACCGGAGAAACTTCGACGGCGATGTACATGAAGAAGAGAAAACAAGAAAGATGAGAAACTGTATGAAATGGTTTTTATTTTTATTTTTATAAGGAGACTGACTATAAAGAGAAATGGTTGAGTATTTAAATTAAAATTTTCAGTTTTTTTTTTTTTTAATTGTTAGCTTTAAAAGATTTCCTCAGCTCTACGGCCCTCTTTGTACTTCTGTAATTAGATTTCACATTAATTAAATTGGAAATCGCAATCAAACCATTTGTACCTGAATTAAGTGATTCTTTTTTTAAAAATATAGCTTTTAATTCCGATCAAACGAGAAATTGACATGTGGAAGTTTAGATCCGCTTAGCCAAAAATATTGGAGAAAGTAGGCAAGCAAAATCGGAGCTCCATAATTTCTCTTCTTCTTGGTTGATCTACTTTTTGGTCGGGCCGTGAAAGAAATAACGCTTTGGTAAAGAGCAACCTTATTATTATATCACTTAACAATTTTTGTTCCATGATATTTGATATGTCCTTCCAATAGATTTAGGCTTCGTTTTGATCGAAATATATGAATTGTATATGCACACAAAATAATTCTAAAATATGCAAATATATTACATGTTATGCACATGCAAAGACGTGTGTTTCTTGCAAGAAATTAAGGCAATAGCCTTAAGCCTCCAAACATTTACCTCCGTATTTTGATACATTTTAGTATATGTTTATGTTTTTTTTCAACATAAATCAGTTTTTAATAAGAATATCAATAGTAGAACATCATCATAAAACTATTAAAATTTCAATAAATCATAATATGTGAAAATAATATATAGTGTAGGAGGTGATTTTATTTTCTTACGTGTATTACTATTAATGTAATAGAATTGATACTTTTACGAGTGCGTTTCTTAGAAGTTTAAGACATTGCTTTCTTATAATTTTTATTGAATAACAAGTTGTAATTTAATGTGTATACCTGCCCCTTAATTAGATGAGAGCAAATGTCAACAATTATGGTAAAAAATGTCTACAAGAGTCCAATCTAAAACGGGCCACATGATATTTTTGCGTGTTAATAAATGCAATGAATTAGCAACTTAAGAGATACACTTGACAAATATATGTTTAAAACCTGATGAGATTCTGAATTAATACACCATACTAGTTGAAGTATGAATACAAATTTCTAATAAATAAGACTTTTTATCAAAATTACGATCAAATCATAAGTAAAACCCTTTTTAAAAAGTGTTCCACATATTTATATCGTCCCCTACTCTAACTATTATCAAATCTACATTGATCTGACATATTCAACAAATGAACTTCAAATAACATTTTTAATATTTATGTGATGTATTTCGTTTATATCAAATCAAAACATGTAATCAAACGATAATACCATATAACTTAAAGTCGAACGTTTAGTGCTATAGAAGTTTTTTTTTGATATCATCTTGTTTACATTGTCTACAAACTTGAAACCAAATTATGTTTTTGTTGTCTAAAGAAAAAAAGAAGAAAAAATGATATGCGTGAGATATATCAATGGTCACCTTTTCGGGTATGCCATCTTTTTACGGCGTTGGTCCATGTTTCAGAGTTCGCACGTGGCAGTTAACCATTTATGTGAAATGGTGACCCAACTGAGACCCTGTCAGCCAATAATCACACGCCACGTCATCCGACAGAGTCTGGTCATAGTAGATGTCGCGTACAGTCAACACTGTGCTTGGCATCGTGTACAATATTGCATAGAATATACATCATTTTATTTTTCGCAATTTGAAAAATAATATTGTGTATACAGTGGCTTATCATTTGCATTTCACCAAAGTATGTTTGAATTTTGTCTCTCAAGTCTGTGATCGTTGGTTGACGTTAGAATTTTGCAATTCTTGAACACTTGATTCTATGTGGAAAATAATAAATTTTGTTCAAGCTAACAAAAACCTTGCCCTATTGTTATCTCTTTATCTAGCAATCAAGTCAAAACAAAATGAAACTCATTCTGCAGATCCAGAGCGATTGATCTATTCTAGGCTAGCTTCAAATTCTTGTGTTTCCTGACCAAAAGCATCAAACTCAAGGAGACGATTTGCCCAACAATGTAGCCTCCTATAGCTCCATAACACACACATATAGGCCACTCCTGTTTAGAGAATGATATAAGGATTAGTTTTATGTATATAATGATTATAATCACCACTTCATTCTTGCAATAACCGCGACCATGACCAAGAACAAGAACCAAGGTCGTGATTGTATATTGAGGTAAATAGACATTACCTGCCATGGCCTTTCCCAGTCAAGTGGCATAGGCCAAGCTCCAAACCATCCTCCACTAATTGCTCCATATGCTGGAATCAAGATCATATATTCTATATTTCCGGTTGGTCTAAAGAAACAAAAAGATGGATTAACAACAGATATTGTGTGAATTATCATATAAGGTAACATCAACAACTTACTTTAGTGAAGCGAACACACGATGCCAATTTGTCCATGATGCACCAAAAACTGCAGTTGCTGGTACAACCTATGAAAATCAAAATTATTAGACACCATCAAAGGACTGTTCCAAACTGCAGAAATACACAAATGTACTGTATTAACATCGTTACATCTTTTTTAAGTCATAGAAACTAAAGTAGGCAACTAACCGTGAAAACAGACATTAGAAAGGACCAGTGAATTGTTGTTGGTAGAGATCTGCATAAGATGAAAGGTAATGCTCATGTCAGCAGTTGAAAATCACGTAACCGCTAAGTAGAAGTGTGATCACAATTACCACCAAGGAGCCTCATTTGTAATCTGGACAGCTGAAAAGTCCAGATTTACAAAAAAGAAAGAAATCAAAAGATCAAGAGAAACAAGATATCGGTGAAACATACTGCATTCCAATGGGAGCACCCAAAGAAACTGCTCCCAAAGCATTTATGAGAGCCCCTATTAAACAACGAAACAAACAAGTTTAGAGAAGTCACAATCAAGGGATATTGAATCCACGAAAGGATTGCAAAAGAAGCTAATACTCATTCACATCTTCAGGTCAAGATTAACAAAATTACTAACCAGAAATTAGTCCTACTATGCTTCGCCCAACAGCTCTAAAGTACTGGAAAGCAATGAGGAATCATTCAGAGAGTCAAAAACACAGGAATCCAAATCTTCTCTTATATGAAATCAAAAAGTGATGATACTTGGTTGCTTTGTCGATTTCTATAAAAGGGAAACGAGCCAAGCACAAAGTAATCGAGCTAAACGAGAAATTCAGCTTCTTTAATCATAGAGAACGCGGAGATGAACTACACTCACCGAGCATTTCTCTGGGTTTCTTCTGAACAAGCTGTAGATGATTACCACGATCGTGAACTCAATAATCTGAAAATTAACATCAAAACAAGGCTAATTTTAGCTGAAACACACACACACACTAAAAACATTTAATAACCAGATTGTAAAAGGAAGTTTTAGTACCCATAGGAGACGCAGAGTGAGAGATGGATCAGAAATGAGATCGACGGAGTATCTGTCACGGATCACCCAGAATCCGACGGCCAGAAATAACCCAGTAATCAAATAAACAAAAAAAGCCCCCAAAGCTGATATCGACACACCAATGGAGGTTTCTGGCTTCTTCTTCTTCATCTTCGCTTCTTTCATAGCTTTTCCCTTCTTCGTCTTCGATATCGGGAACGAGTGAAGAAGACGTAGAAAATTATTGAAAATTTCTCAATAAGAGGCCCATACATTAATGGGTTTTAATAGGCCCATAAATTTATGGTAAATATGCGCCGGAGAATCCAGAAGTCTCTGGTACTTTAGCGCGATTTCTCCATCTTTCCACATTCCCGTGAAAGCTTTCTCTCGAAATGTCTCGTTTCTCTCCTCGGATTCGTATATATAGCTGCTTCCATCAATTCAGATTCCTCATCAAGCAGATAAACAAACAACACATCAAAGAAATCCAAAATCCGTAATTTTCTAATTCAGCGAAATCTTCAATTTACTGAAGCTTATATCTAGCAACAACTATGGCGACTAAATCAGACAAGGCTATTGGCATCGATCTCGGCACTACATACAGTTGTGTTGGAGTTTGGATGAACGATCGTGTGGAGATCATTCCTAACGATCAGGGAAACCGTACGACACCATCGTACGTCGCCTTCACTGACACCGAGCGAATGATCGGAGACGCGGCGAAGAATCAAGTGGCGTTGAACCCTCAGAACACTGTCTTCGATGCGAAGCGTCTCATCGGAAGGAGATTCTCCGATCCTTCTGTACAGAGTGATATGCGTCACTGGCCGTTCAAAGTTGTTTCAGGTCCCGGAGATAAACCGATGATAGTCGTCTCGTACAAGAACGAAGAGAAGCAATTCTCTCCTGAGGAGATATCTTCCATGGTTTTGGTGAAGATGAGGGAAGTCGCTGAGTCTTTCCTTGGTCACACTGTTAAAAACGCCGTCGTTACGGTCCCGGCGTACTTTAACGATTCTCAGAGACAGGCTACGAAGGACGCTGGAGCTATTTCTGGGCTCAATGTTTTGCGGATCATCAATGAGCCGACTGCTGCAGCTATAGCTTACGGTCTGGACAAGAAGGGCACGAAGACCGGTGAGAGGAACATTTTGATTTTCGATCTCGGTGGTGGAACGTTTGATGTTTCGCTGTTGACGATTGAAGAAGGTGTTTTTGAAGTGAAAGCCACTGCCGGAGATACTCATCTTGGTGGTGAAGACTTTGACAACAGACTTGTGAACCATTTCGTTGCGGAGTTTAAGAGGAAACACAAGAAGGATATTGGTGGGAATGCGAGGGCACTTAGGAGGTTGAGGACGGCTTGTGAGAGAGCAAAGAGAACGCTTTCTTCCACAGCTCAGACGACTATTGAGATTGATTCGTTGCATGAGGGTATTGACTTCTATGCGACGATCTCACGTGCGAGGTTTGAGGAGATGAACATGGATTTGTTCAGGAAATGTATGGATCCTGTAGAGAAAGTTCTTAAAGACGCGAAGCTCGACAAGGCCCGGGTGCACGAGGTGGTTCTGGTCGGAGGATCGACGAGGATTCCGAAAATTCAGCAGCTTTTGCAAGATTTCTTCAACGGGAAGGAGCTATGCAAGAGCATAAACCCTGATGAAGCCGTTGCATATGGAGCTGCGGTGCAGGCTGCGATCCTGACTGGTGAAGGAAGTGACAAGGTCCAAGATCTCTTGCTTCTTGATGTTGCGCCGCTAAGTCTTGGAATTGAGACAGCCGGTGGGGTGATGACTGTGTTAATCCCGAGAAATACGACGGTTCCTTGTAAGAAGGAGCAAGTGTTCTCCACGTATGCGGACAATCAGCCAGGCGTTCTGATCCAAGTCTATGAAGGAGAACGTGCGAGGACCAAAGACAACAACCTTCTTGGAACCTTCGAGCTCAAGGGCATTCCTCCTGCCCCACGTGGAGTTCCTCAAATCAATGTTTGCTTTGACATCGATGCAAATGGGATCTTAAATGTGTCGGCGGAGGATAAAACCGCTGGTGTAAAAAACCAGATCACGATCACAAACGATAAAGGAAGGTTGAGTAAAGAGGAGATAGAGAAGATGGTGCAAGACGCTGAGAAGTACAAAGCTGAGGATGAACAAGTGAAGAAGAAAGTGGAGGCTAAGAACTCGCTGGAGAACTATGCTTACAACATGAGAAACACTATCAAGGATGAGAAACTCGCTCAGAAGCTAGATCAAGAGGATAAGCAGAAGATTGAGAAGGCGATTGATGAGACAATCGATTGGATTGAAGGAAACCAGCTGGCGGAAGTTGATGAGTTTGAGTATAAGTTGAAAGAGTTAGAGGGCATTTGCAACCCAATCATCTCAAAGATGTATCAGGGTGGTGCTGGTGCCGGAGATCCCACAGGGGGTATGCCAACAGATGGTGGTTCCAGCGGTGCTGGAGGTCCAAAGATTGAAGAGGTGGATTAGACCGTGTGCAGAGTGCAGAGTGCAAAGATATAAAATGGTTATGCGCCATTGGAGTCTTTCTTTGTATTGTGTGAAAGTTTAAGACATAGGTGTTCTGCTAGGGAGAGCAATGAAAGTAATTTAGTTGTATGCTTTACACATATCAGTATTTCGAGTAATAAAGAATATTGTCTTCTTTTTCTCAAGAGTGTGTCTAGTGCTACATTGGCAATTCTACACGAAGTTTGTCTAGTCTTTGTTGCATAAACACAACTCTCTATGAACATGTTCATTGAGTTCTTATCTTACACATATGCTTAAGGAAGTGTGTTGATAACTATGAATTTCCTTTGCTTGTTGGATTTGTCTTTATCTTAAAAAAGGAGTCAGCACAGAGAATTTTGATCTTTGAACTTTGAAGTGCCATAAAGAAAAGTATATTTGATCCCTAACTTGTCACTTCAGAACATGTGTTCTGTCTTGGCCCCACCCACACACATATATACACACTGTTAGCTTCATAACAGTCTCATCTCAAATCCACAATGCTCAGACAAGCAATGGGGAGGGGATCTATTGCATTGTTATTCCTTTTCCTCTTCTTTCTCTGCTTCCCTTTCTCATCAGATTCCCAGAAAGTCAATCCATCGACGAGCTTACTTAACCAAGAACAAGCCCATGGTGCTCTGTTTTAAGCATATATTGTTTCTCTTTGTTTATATGACCAGAGAAGTTAAGCATCATTATCTCGTGTTTGTTCTTTTTATAGCAGAAGTTACAATCAAAGACATAAAAGGAGGAGAAGATAACAAGAGCATCAACATCTTCCGGGCAGGGAAAGGAAGTCATGGAGTTTTAGGTGGAAGAGGTGGAGGGCGGAAAGCATCTCCAAAAAAAGGTAATGCCGCCATGGACCATCGGCCACCATTGTTCTTCTCCGCTGCCTCCGTTCTATTTACTGGTTTTATAATGTTTTCATTAACTTCTTTCGACATGTCAATAAGATTCTGTTGTGCCTAAACAAATGCCTTAACCTGAGAGTGTAACATATGTACTGAATATTGTAAACTTTGAAATCTATTGGAAAGGATTTGGAGTAACACTTGTATAGTACTGGTAATTAGGAGTTGGTATATTCAACCAAACCGAGAATAAAGACCCACGAGAAAGATGCTTTCCTACGCACAAAAAAAAAAGATTCGTTTGCACTGATCGAAAGTGGAATCGTTGTTACATATCTACAGGCAAACCAAGAACACAATTCAATTCCCACAACAAAATTAATGGCTAAGAGAGAAGAGCTCATTACTTCTGAGCTTTTCAAGAAACTAAAAGAAACCTCTTCCCAAAACCAGAAGAAAGAACACGAAAACTTAGTCCATCAAGAACGCTCCGCTGCAATACCTGATTAAATCCCAGCACTTTTTTTCAGAAAAGTCATGAATTTGTTTCCAAGGCAGAGTATTTAGTTCGTAAGTAGCAATACCTGTTGCTGAATCTTCCAACAGCGTCTGTCGTTTCAAGAAGAGTGTCGCTGCCTTTCTCCAAAGCCATATAAAGCTCTTTGCCTCTGGTCACACGGGCAATCACCCACGCGTTGTTCTTAGCTCTGATGCATATTTCCATGTCTTTCTCCTGCCTTTTCGCACGGCTTTTCTCTAAATCCACTTCTTCTCTAAGCTTGTTTAGTGCAAGTAGAGACTCCTGCGTTTTTTTAAATTCACACACTTTTGAGTCCAAGGTGGTAGTAATTTCAGCTAGTAACTCATAAAGTGAAAGACGCTACCTTTGCAAGTGTTGCTACTTTTCCTGAAGGAGAAGCTCTGGAAACTTCCATGTCATTATCAACTACTAAGTAACGGTAACCCTTAATATGGTAAGCATTCTCACCGCCCCACCCTCTTGAAATCTTCTCTTCAATTTTCAAAATTCTCAATGATGCCTGGAAAAGAGATATTGGGTATATATTAGAAGACGCCATAAAAGATATTCACCACGAAAGATCGATGGGTGATGTGCTAACATCTTCAATAACTTGCTGTTTCATGGCTGAGATGTTTAAATCTCCATTGACAATGGCATTTGTAGGCAAGAGAAGAAGTAACGTGAGACTTTTATGCTGATAAGCAAGGAGATACACTCTTTCTTGTCTCTGCTGAAGCCAGATTGTAGGGATGGCAGAATCAGGGGAACCGCCAGTTTCTAGACCCCAAATATCGGTTATTAGAAAACCATCTTTCCCTTTTGTCCACTTATCATTCTGTAGTGGCCTAATAACATGATGCATGCTATTACCATTTCCTGAGGGTAGGGAATCAATTGAGCCAAAGGGTGCCAAAGTAGATCTATAAGAGATTTCAGATGAACCAGGCTCCTTACGTAGATATGACCAAGAACTCGCATCAGAGGATAAAGCTTTTGAGGTCAACCTCATTACAGCAAATGTAAATAAGTTGACGGTATCATCAGCTGAGAGAGTTGTTGAAACCAACAGATCTTGAACTAAGATCATAGAGTGGCATCTTAAGCTCCCAGCACATGAATCTAGTACTTGAACAAGAGACTGTATATCCAAAAAAATGCTTGTCAAATACCAAAACATTATGTGTGTAATAAATAGTCCAATAGACTGGGAGAAACAAACCTGAACTTCAAGTGCGGTGTCCCTTGCTAAAGTAAGCATCTGAACAGTTCCACGCTCTCTCAAAGTTTCACGGAAAGTTGGTAGCTGAAGTTTCTTCCCAATAAAAAGATCTGCCCGAAAAAGAAAACCTTTGCATAAGCTATTACACACGAACCAACTTGAGCATAATGCGGTTTTTCACAAATCCAAAGGAAGGCATTCGACACAGCAACTTCAGCATTTTACCGCAGCAGCAGCATTCCGAGCGAGACAGCTTTTGAAATGCTGACAATTAGCGACATGAAATATATTGAAGCTGGAAACAGAATGAAAAGGAAAACAGTGGAACTTTTATGTGCTAGATTTTGTGAGAATCACTTACTGCTTAAATAATCTGTGATGAACGGGTATAACTGTGATCGAGTAAGCTCTCCCGTTGGTTCTTTTTCGATTAATGCCCTAATTGACCCGTGAAACATCACAAAGAGTGAATGAACTTCCTTAAGCACTCTCCTTAATACATCAATCCTCCATACAGCCCCTGTCTCCTTATTTTTCTCCACAACCTGCCAATGTCTAGATCAGATCTTGTTCATTGACATTACTAAGACGACATCCGGGCATCGTTCATAAAACAATTTCTGTGGTATAACAAGTAAAAGTAAGACAATGTCTTACCATAACCATCCAGATATCGGGTTCAGCCTCATAGAAAACATGGGAATGTCTTTCTGCTTCTATTACCTCACAAGCTGCCTCCGGAGAAAAAAGTCTGCATATTTAGTAACACCAAGCCTCAAAATATGAACAAGATTCACACAGACTATTGATTAAGGAGCTTGATCTATCCATTATTCGATCCTGATTGATTTTATCGAAAAAAATCATAAATGCAACCATATCTCGAACACCAGTAATGCAAAAAAAAAAAAAAACATTTCATATTAAAAGGGAAGAATCTGCGGCAGCTAACCTAGTAAAAGTAATAAGCCCTTCACTGAGCCCGATAACTGATAACTGCGTGGATAAGTCTAAATCGGCAGGATAAAAGAAGAAAATCTTGTCTAGCTCTTGTCCTTCGGTTTGGCCTCTCCTCAAATCAAACACGCAAAGTCGAAGGCTTTCATCACCAGAACTCATGGACGCCATTTCCGGGTAACTTCTACTAGCTCATTAACACCCTAACATACAATGCAAGGAACGCTTCAGAAATCAAGCATGTTACAATTGGTTGTTTCTAATATGTACATACTCTACTTCACAAATCCCAAGTAATTATAGGTTTTCAAGGCCACATTGGTGATTCAACTCTCGGCACTCAAACCGAAAACAAGGTTCCTAATAGGAAGACCGAAGAACCCATCTATCGAGAAGAGAAAAATTACTATTTAGGGGTCAGAGACGGAAGAGTAATAAGCGGAAAACAAGGGGAAATTTGGAAATTTACTACCTTGAGGACGAATTCAAAGAGCGAAGTCCAATGAGTAATCAATCTTCGGGTATAGCGATAGTTTCCAACGATCGGAGACAGATTCACGAACAAAAAAAAAGCCAACTTCAGATTGGTGGAAAGCTCAAATTTTCAAACTCAAACTCGATTGAGCTGAAATCAGTAGAAAAATTACGCGAAAGTTTGCGACAAGGATCAAGTTCAAGGAAGAAGAGCAGGTGGACAGTTAACCGCCACTGAAAATTTCGCGGAGAAAACCGGGTCGGGTTATCAAAGAATCGGGTCAAGATCTGAAACGGGTAACCGAATATTTATAGATTCTCCACAGCTTACGTCATCCCAAACAATTTGGTCTCTTACTCTATTTATTACTCGATCAATAATTTAACCTTAAATTTTGGGAGATAATGATAATGACAACATTAATGATCTAAAGTAGATTTGATTTTATACAATAATGGGAAGTTAGAGGTAACCGGTAAATTAGCTAATATAAGTCGGTCGGTTAGCATTCCGGTTAACCCTC
The DNA here is from genome assembly GCA_018361395.1 of Boechera stricta. Lineage (NCBI taxonomy): Eukaryota > Viridiplantae > Streptophyta > Magnoliopsida > Brassicales > Brassicaceae > Boechera > Boechera stricta. The sequence goes on along the minus strand of CM031539.1, from coordinate 1,334,571 downwards.
AAGTGGGCACTAGTTCACATTCTCCACCACTAGTCACGACTCACGACTAAATAGAAAAGCTTTTGCGTGTGCGTGTGTGTTGTCTCCATCGCTCTTTTGTTTCAGACATATTGGAGAAAAAAACAATATCCGACGAGCCATTCGGTGTTTGTTACGAGATGCTTCGATCGATCTGTTAGGGTTTGTTCTTCTTTGGTTTATGAATCTCTCTATCTCGTTTTCATTGGATTCAGTTTAACTCGAGTGATGAAACCAATCTCCGTGTCAGAGGTAAATTCAGTTTAGGTTTTTTTTTCTTTGTTTTCTTCGCGTCTTAGCGATTGATATGACTCTGGGTTCGTTTTGTTTCCAATCTGCAGCTGTTTGATCCCGTGGCTGGTAGGATATTACAGCGTTTGTAGCTTCTGGTATGGCTTTGTGGTTCGTTTGGTTCTGAGTTTCGAAATTCTTCTAAGATATCAGCCTTGACTTAACTGGTATTTCTTCTTTAGTCTATGTTTTGAATTGCTTCCTGTAATTTTTCCTGTTTCGTTTTCTTAGTAGCCTGTGGTCTGTGGATTACGTTCTTAATCTGCTCCCAATAGAGTAGTATCAAGATGAGTTATATTATCATCTAGGGAACTAGTTGAACAAGAAACTGCATAATCTTCTTGACTATCGAGATTCATTGAGGAAATTCTTCTTCTTTTCATGCTTGCAGTGTTTCTGGTTATTTTGCAATTTGGTATCTGAATCTAAGTATCTATTTTTACATTGTTTATGTTGATCTGTTGTGATTATTTGGCATTTCAGTTTTTGAATTTTCAACAATGTCTGAACTAAAAGAGCGCCTGCTTCCTCCAAGACCTGCTTCAGCTATGAACCTCAGAGATACTGCTGTGTCTCGGCCTTCTGCTTCTGGAAGAGCACCCCTTCTCGGAGTTGATGTCTTGGGTCTGAAGAAGCGTGGACAAGGCCTACGGTCTTGGATTCGTGTTGATACTTCTGGCAATACTCAGGTCATGGAGGTTGACAAGTTCACTATGATGCGCAGATGTGACTTACCCGCCCGTGATTTAAGGCTGCTTGATCCCTTATTTGTGTATCCCTCAACTATCCTCGGCCGAGAAAAGGCTATTGTCGTGAACTTAGAGCAAATTCGTTGTATTATTACTGCAGATGAAGTTCTGCTCCTGAATTCCCTTGACAACTACGTGCTACGGTATGTTGTTGAGTTGCAGCAGAGACTAAAGACTAGTGGTGTAGGTGAGATGTGGCAGCAGGAAAATTCCCAGTTGAGTAGGAGAAGGAGCAGGAGTTTTGACAATGCTTTTGAGAATTCATCCCCTGATTATTTACCTTTCGAGTTTAGAGCTCTTGAAATAGCCCTTGAAGCTGCTTGTACCTTTCTCGATTCCCAGGTTAGTAACAGTTTAGCTAAGATTTTGTTTCCCCCTTAGAAAAAACAGACTAATGCTGGGCATGGATTTGACTTCTACACACTAAGTTGATTAAATTTTATCTTTCTTCATAGGCTTCAGAGTTGGAGATTGAGGCATACCCGTTATTAGATGAGCTTACCTCAAAGATCAGTACACTAAACTTGGAGCGTGTACGTAGATTAAAGAGCAGGCTTGTAGCACTGACAAGAAGAGTTCAGAAGGTTCGGGATGAGATCGAGCAGCTAATGGATGATGATGGAGATATGGCAGAAATGTATCTAACAGAGAAGAAGAAAAGAATGGAAGGATCTTTGTACGGTGACCAATCCTTATTGGGTTACAGGTCAAATGATGGTCTATCTGTTTCTGCACCAGTCTCTCCTGTTTCTTCTCCACCTGATTCCCGAAGACTTGATAAAAGCTTGAGCATTGCGAGGAGCCGGCATGACAGTGCAAGGAGTTCAGAAGGCGTCCAGGAGAACATAGAAGAGCTAGAGATGTTGCTGGAAGCTTATTTTGTCGTCATTGATAGCACTCTAAACAAGTTGACATCGGTACTTTAATGCCACCTCTCTATTTTACTTTCCGTCTTTCTTTGTTATGAAGCTTTACTCATCTGGTATCAATCTCTTTACTTTACAGTTAAAGGAGTACATTGATGACACTGAAGATTTCATTAACATTCAACTGGTAATACCTCAAAATTCAACCTTATCCATCTTCCACATCCAGTTTGAGAAACCGTAAGAGCCTGCTGAAAAAGTCTTCAATTTGTGCAGGATAATGTGCGGAATCAGCTGATCCAATTTGAGTTGCTTCTTACGACTGCAACATTTGTTGTAGCCATATTTGGGGTCGTTGCTGGGATCTTTGGAATGAACTTTGAGATAGACTTCTTCAACCAGCCAGGTGCATTCAGATGGGTACTCATAATTACTGGAGTATGTGGCTTTGTTATTTTTTCGGCATTTGTCTGGTTCTTCAAGTATAGAAGACTCATGCCTCTATAAGAGAGAGACATGAATGTGCCCCCCCGAAAGTAGACATAAACTTCTATTGTTATGTTGCTTACATATTATTGATTTGTTTCCTTTTCACAATGGAATATTCAGCATTTTTATCATAGGGGTTGGTCAATCAAAATGTGATAGAATCTTGATCTTTTTTATTAGAAACGGATAGCCAAAGATGGTGCATAAAAAAATTTCACGAAAATGAGAATGGTTATGTATTTTAAACCACAAAAAAGTGAGTTTTTAACTTGTGTGGGTAAATGAGATATCACTTTTTTCGGTCCTTGAGATAGACTACTTGTTAGATGATGGAGACGATGAGAGACGAGCTTTTCGAGCTTTATCAGCCTTGTCCATGTAATCTTGGTGAGATTGATGCTTTGACCCTGAAAGAAACCAAAAAAGTTGAAGCATTTAAGCCTAAACAGAGTAAACCCTATGCGTTGTAAACCAAAACCAGATTTAACGATATACAGATTCAGGTCTCATTGGAATGTTAAATTGAAACAAAATGTGATCCATTTTCAGAAAGACTGAGTAACCATTTATTTAGTCTATCCAGATATAATGTTTCTCATTTTACAAGGAAAAAAAAACAGAATAATGTACCTAGCAGCCAAGCCTATATGATCATATCATCTTCTTCCGAACCCAGAATCCAAAAGAACTGATTCATTTTATTATATATACAATAATTAAACGATGAGAGAGATCGGACCTTGAGTCAACAAATACCAAGGAACTCCAAAGATGAGAGTGACGATTCCGATCCCAACCATGACGTGCTTCTTGTCACCACTGTAAACGTACTGTTCCATTTTCGCTCTGAATCCTCCGCCTCCGGCCATACTTGTTGCAGCAGCACCACCATTGGTCTTCGTCTCATTTCCCATTCTCGATCTCTCGATTTACTTTCCTTTCCGGTCAACAGGGTTTATCAATCAGAGAGTTAAAAAGTGTCAGTAAACCTGTTGGGAGGTTTTAGGAAATTGCATAAATGGGCCTTAATTTAAGTTCCATCAACAATTAAACTTTCTCCTTGTTTTATATAACAGTTTGAACCCCATATTTTGGTTACATATTAGTGTAAAGGCGCTGTAACTTTCTTCGATTACAATTTTTACCCTAAAACACGCGTTAAATACGCTCCTCATCAAAAGTTGGTTAGTGTATGATTGATTATTAACCAACTTTCACATTCAATCATTCATCCGCCATCCATGGTGCACCAACTAGGAAGGATCCTTCAATTTCTTCTTTCCCAAGTTTCTTCAAGCCCTAGATTTTCCCGTATCATTCATTACACTTTTCCACATTTTATAACAAATCACTGTAAGTATTTGGGACCGATGCTTTTGATGCTCTCCTTTATCGGCTCTCTTTTTTTTCCCAGTTTTTAGTTCATATAATCGAGATCTGTGGTGATATTAGGTTAAGCGTATGATTGTTTCTCAAGAAAAATGTACAAATCACAATACATAAGCGGCCAGAGAGAAAAATTCGTTAGGTAAAAGTCCAAAATGTTCCTTTTTCTTTGTTTTCTTCAAATCTATGTATGACGCTTAACTTTGAATTTACAGGCTAGATGATATAGATTCAACTTCTTCTCCTGCGACTGGAATGATGATGAAAAAAAACTGTTTTGGATTTAACCTAAAGAATCGAGGAGGAGAAAAGAAGAAAGCATCTAGATCTTTCAGGGAAGGAGTAAAAAAAATCGGATCAGAAGGTCTAATAACCATCGGTAAATCGGTAACAAGAGCGGTTTTTCCAGAAGATTTAAGAATAACAGAGAAGAAAATATTCGATCCTCAAGACAAAACACTTCTCATATGGAACAGATTGTTCGTCATTTCGTGTATTTTAGCTGTCTCAGTTGATCCATTGTTCTTCTATCTTCCTATTGTCGATAATTCCGGAAGCAGCTGTATAGGGATTGACACGAAACTAGCTGTTACAACGACGACTCTTAGAACCATCGTTGACGTTTTTTACTTAACTCGAATGGCTCTTCAGTTTCGTACAGCTTATATAGCTCCTTCTTCTCGTGTGTTTGGTCGTGGTGAGCTTGTGATTGATCCTGCAAAGATCGCAGAACGGTACTTAACCCGTTATTTCATCGTTGATTTCCTTGCAGTGCTTCCTTTACCTCAGGTAAAACAGAGTAAATAATCATTTTATGGTTACTAAAAATTATTGGATTTTTTTAGGATTCATTAATTATGATGTTTTGCAGATTGCGGTGTGGAAGTTTCTTCACGGGTCGAAAGGATCAGATGTGTTACCGACGAAAACAGCATTGTTAAACATTGTAATCGTGCAGTATATTCCAAGATTCGTTAGGTTTATTCCGTTAACATCAGAACTGAAGAAAACTGCAGGAGCTTTTGCTGAAGGAGCTTGGGCTGGTGCTGCTTATTATCTCCTCTGGTATATGCTTGCAAGCCACGTAAGTGTCTCTATGTATATATGACTCTTCTTAGGTTTTGAGACATCTGTTTATGGTTGTGTCATTTTCTCATTTTATACACACATTTTTGCAGATAACTGGAGCATTCTGGTACATGTTGTCAGTAGAACGTAATGATACTTGCTGGAGATTTGCTTGTAAAGTCCAGCCAGATCCGCGACTCTGTGTTCAGATTCTGTATTGTGGGAGTAAATTTGTGAGCAATCGAGAAACTGAATGGATCAAAACAGTCCCTGAGCTTCTCAAAAGCAATTGTTCTGCTAAAGAAGATGATAGAAAGTTTAACTATGGGATATACGGTCAAGCTATATCTTCAGGCATTGTATCATCAACAACATTTTTCTCCAAGTTCTGTTATTGTCTTTGGTGGGGTCTTCAAAATCTCAGGTAAGGCGTTGAAATCGATGAATAAACCGTTTGCTTATGCAGTAATTTTGATATATTTGGTGTCTTCTTGAACAGCACGTTAGGTCAAGGGTTGCAAACAAGTACATTTCCAGGAGAGGTTTTGTTTTCCATTGCGATTGCTATAGCTGGGCTTCTTCTTTTCGCGCTTCTAATCGGGAATATGCAGACTTATCTTCAGTCACTTACTGTTCGTCTCGAGGAAATGAGGATCAAAAGACGTGACTCCGAACAGTGGATGCATCACAGGTCACTTCCACAAAATCTGAGGGAAAGAGTCAGACGCTATGATCAATACAAATGGTTAGAGACAAGAGGTGTCGACGAAGAAAACATAGTCCAGAGTTTACCTAAGGATCTCAGGAGAGATATCAAACGCCATCTCTGTCTAAATTTAGTTAGAAGGGTAAGGTTTTAGAATCAGAATGCTAAAATTGCTTCAGATACTAACTAGCTAATTAACTATGTGTTCTGTTTCTGCAGGTTCCTCTGTTTGCTAATATGGATGAAAGATTACTTGACGCGATCTGTGAGAGATTAAAGCCGAGTCTATACACGGAAAGCACATATATTGTCCGTGAAGGAGACCCGGTTAACGAAATGATGTTCATAATCCGAGGTCGGTTAGAGAGTGTAACAACAGATGGAGGAAGAAGTGGTTTCTTCAATAGAGGGTTACTGAAAGAAGGAGACTTTTGTGGTGAAGAGCTTCTGACATGGGCACTTGACCCTAAAGCAGGCTCAAACTTACCTTCTTCCACAAGAACAGTGAAGGCTCTGACTGAAGTAGAGGCTTTCGCTCTTGAAGCTGAAGAGCTGAAGTTTGTAGCAAGTCAGTTTAGGAGACTTCATAGTCGACAGGTTCAACAAACTTTTAGGTTTTATTCGCAGCAATGGAGAACTTGGGCTTCTTGCTTCATCCAAGCTGCTTGGCGTCGCTATTCGAGAAGGAAAAACGCTGAATTGAGACGCATTGAAGAAGAAGAAGAAGAAATGGGTTATGAAGATGAGTATGATGAAGAAAGCGACAAGAGGCCTATGGTTATCACTAGAAATGAGTCTTCTTCTAGGCTGCGTTCAACGATATTTGCATCAAGATTTGCTGCTAATGCATTGAAAGGGCACAGACTAAGGAGCTCAGAGAGTTCAAGGAGCTTGCTGAATCTGCAAAAGCCTCCGGAACCTGATTTTGATGCCGAATAATCCAATTCTTGTGCAGAGAGGCCAACATCAGAACAGAGACTATATAATTGATTTATACACATAAATGCTATATATAACTTGTTTCAGAAACTGTAAGATTATCTACAGGAGAGCCAATGATCCTTCAAAGACCTGCATTGCATTTTTAACAGTTCCTATGTCGATATCTGCTAGTTTTCCGGTCTTCGAAGCCACAATTACACAGTTGTTCTTCTCTTCTGCGTATGGCACAAAGAGCCTCCCTTTCTCTTCTGAAGAGAACAACCCAATACTGGAAGAAAAAGAAGCGCACACATGTCAATTTTAAAAAACATTGATCACTCTTTTTCTTAATCAGATATTTTCACCTGGGTTTGTCTCGGGCGTTAGCTAGTTGAATTGCAGCTGTGTTAGTGGCAATAACTCCAGCAGAATCGTTTATCAGAGCAGCCAACTAAGTAAGATCAAGAAAAGATATCTAGTAAGTTCAGTCAATTCAACTTTGTTCATAATAAATACAGACAAATCTGCATACATACCTGTCCTGGTGTTGTGATGAACACTATAGATGTACCATCACCCACAAAATCTTCAACGTTTTCTCTCTCTTTCTCATGTGGAATCACAAAGACCGGCTTGAATCCCCTGGCACATATCTCAGAGAAAATTTCAATGTCATAAAAAAAAACCATTACATTTTGAGGGTGTATATTTAGTTACCTTATACCCTTTATAATCTTAGCCCATTTTTCAAGTGAAAGTAAACTATCACTATCTCCTTTTGATTGCATTGATGCCTTTGAATCTGATTCAATCCCATGAATTACTATAAACTTCCCTGTCGTTGCTCCAGCATTCCTATACTTCTCAGCCACAACCTCTTTCAATTTCCGCGAAATCGATACCCTAAGTGGCAGCACAGGAGTCCTTGGAACACTCCTAAACGGTCTTCCTAACCAATCTTCCATCTGAGTATACCTGAAACCATCAACAGTCAGTTTAGATTGTCGAAAAAATATGCATTTACGTCGGTTTCAAGGAACTCACATGCTATAACCTAATTCTGAAAGGTTGGTATTTTCTGCGGTAAAGGTTTCAGACAGCATCAGACCAGCTCCAGCAGAGTTAACATTCGGGTAAATGTAACTAACCCTGTCTCGAGCCGTTGTCATGAACAAGAACGCTGCGTGGCCTAACCCTGCGAGCTTCGTGGACAGAATCATGTCATAGTACCTTCCCTGAAACATGACTCCAAGAAAAGTTAATTAACTAGTCTGATAACGGAAAGATACAAAGAAGGTTGAAAAATTTGTAAAGTTACAAAACTTTGAGAATTCCGATCATGTCTGTGTATTCAGCTGGTTCAGGCCAATGATCATCTGGATCATACACATTTGCCCATCTCACGTTTTTATTTAATTCGTATGTTTGTTTTCCTCTATCAGTCGTTAAAACATCTACCTGAACACCAGGATACCTTTAAAAAAAAAAAACAACAACAACAAGAAACGTACGAACAATGTTCTGCATTTCAATTATGGGTTTTAAGAAGTCAAATTGAATAACGAGTTTGTTTACTTTTACCTGTCTTTGATTAGCTGAATTGTCGGGAAAAAGAGTAAATTCTCGTAAACGCCACCAGAGATAACGCAGCAACATCGTCTAACATCTCCTCTGATTTTTAACGGCAAAGAAGCGAGCTCGACGGTGTAACCCTTGGGAAACTTCAAGAAACCATAAGGGTTATCAGGATTATCCGGTGGTCGTGGATCCTCATCTTGCTTCCCGTCGACAAACAAGGACCCGTATTCGTTTTCCGGGTCTTCACCGCTATCAAACGGGTCGAGCCATGAGTTGTTCTTCTTCTTGAGATTGACCGATATATCGGAGGATCTCGAAGTAAGCCGAGTTTGAAAGTTGAGGAAGACGAGTGGTTTGGTGGTGGGAAACGGCGGCGTATTGAAGAATGGTGAAATGGGTTTAGGTAATAGAGGAAGTGAAGCCATTAGAGTTCTTTTGAGCCAATGAAACAAAGTTTGGATTTTTAAACGTTGTGAAAGAAAAGAGATCTCTGTAGGAACTTAGGATAAGTGGGTCCCTTTTGAAGCTATTTTCCGACCGTAGAAGAAAATTGTCATTTATATATATTTTTTTGTTATGGCAATTTAATTATTTTCTGTTCGATTAATTAAAACTTTTGTCTTGACATGGGTTGATATACACGAGCAAACATTCCTAATTGCAGAAGCATTAATTAATTGATTAAACAAGTAACTTTACAATAAGCAACCAAACCCATCTCAGATTAACCTATTTTAATTTTCGGATCAAGCAATAAGTACCCGTTTCATTGTCGGGTCGAGGAACAAAAGATCAGGAAAAAAAAAAACAAATGTGACGTGTTAAGCGGTGACTGGTGGACTGACCTTTTCTTCTCGTCTCTCGCCTCTCTCTTTTGATTTGATTCGTTTCGTCCTCGATCAGAAAAACTTCTTCTTTTTTGATTTTTTCTGGGTTTTTTTTCTGAAGTCAAAAGGTTTTTTTTTTCTTTCACTGTTCCAAGATTTTCTTTTGTGTTATTTCGTTAGTTTCTCATTGTTTCTAGCCATACTTTTCTCGTGAACACAGCCAGAAGTAACTTGGCTTTGTGTTTTGCTAGAAGATTCCTAAAAATTAGATATTTAGCGGTGACAAAAAAAGTTTCATTTGGTGCTAATGTAGCTGTAAAGTCTAGGGCTTTCGATATATAACCTCTTGAAATTGGTTTCGATACTGTTTAAAATAGCAATTTGTTTTCTAGTTGTGATATCCAGTGTTAGATCTGTGAAATCAAAAGGGCAAATTTTTTTTTGAGAATCGGGTCAATGTCGGTTCCTCCTCGATTCCGGTCCGTGGATTCCGGTGAACGAGAATTCCGATCAGTTCTTGGTCCTACCGGAAACAAGTTGCAGAGGAAACCACCGGGGATGAAACTGGAGAAGCCGATGATGGAGAAGACCATCATCGAGTCAAAAGATGAGAAAACGAAGAAACCAACTACTCCGGCTTCGCCAAGAACGACTCTGAAGCAATGCTCGTCTCTTTGCTCTTCGATTCTGAGAAAGAACAGTGCCTCGATGACTGCTTCGTATTCCTCTGATGCGTCGTCTTCGTGCGAGTCATCGCCTTTGAGCGTGGCGTCTTCTTCGAGCTGTAAGAAGATTGTGAGGCGAAGTGGGTCTGTCTCCTCCACTAGGAAGCTGAGTGTTGGGAAAGAAGAGGACAAGGTTGCTGGTGACTGCTTTGCTGATGGCCGTAAAAGGTGTGCTTGGATCACACCTAAAGCTGGTACGAATCCATTTTTGACCTATCAATCTCACCTGTGTCATAATGTGAGAGTTTTTGACTTTAGTGTATTCAAAATGAATGAAATGAGCAAGAATGTGAATGAGAGATTGAGTTTGACCTGATTTTCTGAATCAGTGAAGAGACCATGAAGTTCTTCTCTAGTTAAATCAAATGGGACTGATTTGAGACAAGGAGCTTGTGTTTTTTGTTTGATCTAATTATTGTCTTCTGTTGTGGATGATGAAGTAACTCAATGGTCAACAAAATGCTTGAATTGCTCTGTACTTTGTTCAGTGAGCATTGTGTAGATCATTTGTTACGTTACATAACTTATGTAGTAGCTTGTCCTGAAGTTCTCTTACAGATATTTTAACTTCTCACTGTTCAAGATATCTAGCTGAAGGATGTTTTGATTAGCTACTACGGAAACCTGATTAGATCCTATGATTTTCGTGTAAACCAAGCAGCGTTTTCTAGATCCTCTGTGCTGATGAGCTTAAAAGTTTCAACGCTAAGAGGCGCTTTCCAGTACCCTTTGTTGCTCTCTTATGTCCCATATCTTTCTCTGCTGTAATTGACTAATAATGTTGTCTTTTTCATTCTTGTAAAGACCCATGCTATGTTGCTTTCCACGACGAAGAATGGGGAGTTCCTGTACATGACGACAAGTATGTGGCATCCTCAACTCTTTTTCTTTTATCAGAGGTGCTCTCTATAATTATAAGAGTCTCTTACAACTTGGGTTAAATTTTGTAGGAAGCTTTTCGAGTTATTATGCCTCTCTGGTGCTCTAGCCGAACTCTCCTGGACCGACATTCTCTCCAGAAGACAATTACTCAGGTAACTGAACCAAGTTCTTTGTAATTCGAATTTGAATTTACAGTATGAACTTCTGATAATAAGCTAGTAGCTTTGATCTCTGATTGCTTAATTTGCTTCTTATTTGAAACAGGGAAATTTTCATGGACTTCGATCCAGTTGCTGTTTTTGAATTGAATGACAAAAAGTTAACAGCGCCTGGCACTGCTGCCATATCCTTACTATCAGAGGTCAAGATACGGTCAATCCTCGATAACTCACGCCATGTGCACAAGGTAACATTACATAAACTTACTCTTACTGATCTATATTACTCAAAACTTATAACTCCTATAAATATAACAATCTCTCTGGCTGTTAATTATTAACTTTATCCAGATTATAGCTGAATACGGATCCTTTAGGAAGTACATGTGGAACTTTGTGAACAACAAGCCTACACAGAGCCAATTCAGGTATCAGCGCCAAGTCCCGGTAAAGACATCAAAAGCTGAGTTTATAAGCAAAGATCTTGTACGTAGAGGCTTTCGCAGCGTTAGTCCAACGGTTATTTACTCCTTCATGCAAGCAGTTGGGCTAACAAACGATCATCTCATAGGGTGCTTCAGATACCAAGACTGTTGCGTAGATGCAGAGACAATAACAACCAAGGCCAAGAAGAAGAACGAGCGAGAGTGACATAGAAGAGCAACTCTGAAAACAAGCTAATTAACGTATTTGAGTACCATGTTGTTTGCTTTGCTTTCCAAGATTTATTGACACAACGAGGTTTTGGTACCGTGAAGTGTTTTTCTTTTGCGTTGTATAGATGTTTTTTTGGTTATCGGTTTATGCATAGTAGGATGTTGCCATGAACTCTTAGACCGGACGTATTTCTGTGAATCGATTACATGCATGCTTACGTCTTTAACTATTTATTAACCAAATACTTCACATATAGATAAAGTCGAATGGGTACACATATTTCACTATGGTCTATAATGCTGAACTTTAGAGAAAAAAAATAACTGTATTCATTAAGTTACTTCATCTTATTTTTTGACCTATAACTAAGTAGTGCTTGTTTTAAATTTTAAGAAAAAAAATATATTTGGACTTAGATTGATTTTATTACCGAGTTGTTAAAAAAACATTCTTGATGAATAACGGCCGTGCATTGTGGACGTCGAATTCATCTTCTTTGGCATATTCTTTTATTTCTCTTGGGCTTTGCTGACATTTATAATTTGAAACCAATGGTTGGTGTGTTATATTAGCCTATATGGTAGGCATCTTAGTCAATTACAGAAAAGTCTCAAGCTTTTTATCATTTCCGTGGATTAACATACAACAATGTACTAAATTATCCATCTCTTTGTATTTCATCTCTTTATACTAATTAGGTGGCTTTGAATCTTTGATATGTCAACAAGATTTTACGTGTCAATTATAAATAGAAACAAGTATCGAGTGTTGTTGACTCTCGAATCTTACCAAACTAAAAAAGTGAGATGGATCCCACTTCGCATAGATCCTAACCACGCGCACTTCCTTGTGGGATCCATCTTTATATCTTTACCGTTAAGTTGGTCAGTTTGGCCCTATTTTACAATCTCTTCTTCTTTTGTTACTCCTACTAACTACTATTAGTCTATTACTTAGGGATATATTTTATTCTTTTGGTAGAGACCTTTTCTACTACGTGTTGGTTTATTGCTAAGCTGAGGAAAGAAAATTGAAAGTTTTTTTACGTATCATCTACTGTTAAATTTTAGAAATTTTTTTATCTTTTACTACGCATTTTTAACTTTCCTAATTTAACAAACAGAATAAACAAAATAACTTGAGAGTTTCTTGATAAAAATATTTTATGAGCTAAAGATTTAATTTATTGAGGAGAAAGAGGGTATTGTGGTAAGTTTTTTTTTATAAATAATTTTTACTTATTGTACAATAAATATACATTTTTGAAAAATCGACACATGATAGATTGCCGAGACATAAGTTATCAAGTAAAAAAAAAAAAATTTCAATTAAATTATACTCCATTATTCTCTAGAATAACCCCTCTTTTTTGTTTTCTCTTAATTATCATTTATTAAAGTCTTCCCCCAAAAAAAAATAGTTTTGGCATTGGCATTAATGGAAAAAAAAGAAATAGATTTTAATGAGAATCCTTTACCAAAGAAAGAAACAGATTTTAAATGAGATTCTTAATTCGATGTTCTCTCACATTTGACCAAACACGTGTATATATAACTCTGCATATATAATTTTTGATATTGCATTATAGACAGAGACAGAGAGAAAAGTAACAGAGAGGCGATGGCGGCTGCAACAGCAAGTGGCGGCATCAGCAATTCTCCTCTCATCGAAAACTCTGATTCTAATCAGATTGTTGTCCCTGAGGTTTCGCTTTCTTTCCTTTTTGCCCCTCACTTTTGTTATTTCTCATCTCGCCACATTTTTTACTCTTAATCAGTTGTTGTGTTAGTCTTCAGGACTTGATTTATAATCCCTTTTGTGTTTCCTTATATCCTCTGAAACTCCCATTATTAATCGATGCTCTTGTATTATCATTAATGTCTATCATGAATTTTGATAAAGGTTTTGAATCAAACCGTTTGATTGACTTCAAGTGGACAAGAGTGTTCTTTAAGGATTCAATGACTTGTGGTTTTAATGTTAAGTGTCTGTCTATATACATGCAGAAGAAGAGCTGGAAAAACTTCTTCTCATACTTAGGCCCTGGATTTCTTGTCTCAATTGCTTACATTGATCCTGGAAACTGTAAGATTTCACTTTTAGAGATATACATATTCATAAAAGTGTAACACTTTTAAAATTACACAGAAACACACAAGCTATGCATTTTTTGTTGTTGTTACAGTTGAGACTGATTTGCAATCAGGAGCTCAATACAAGTATGAGGTGTGTTACACAATCGGTTTATTTAACATTTACCTTCTTCGTCTTTGTTGATTTTGATTACTCGTTTCTTGGTCACATTGAGCAGTTACTCTGGATCATATTGGTGGCGTCATGTGCAGCTTTGGTGATTCAATCTCTTGCTGCAAATCTTGGTGTCGTCACAGGTTTAATCCAAAATACCGAACAAAGTCTTTCTTCTTTTCTAGTCTTTATATACATCAATCAATTGTGATCGCAGGAAAGCACTTAGCAGAGCATTGTAGAGCTGAATACTCCAAAGTTCCAAACTTTATGTTATGGGTAGTAGCTGAAATAGCTGTTGTCGCTTGTGACATTCCAGAAGGCATGAGGTTTTTTGTTTTGTTGCAGTGATGATGTTGATGGGAGTATTCTCATTCTGTTAAAATTTTATCAAACAAATGCTAATTAATGAATCAATCACTGGTTTTCTTTGTATACAGTAATTGGGACAGCATTTGCTTTAAACATGCTTTTCAATATCCCGGTTTGGATTGGTGTTCTCCTCACAGGACTTAGTACATTGATTCTTCTAGCGCTTCAACAATATGGGGTATCAACTTTTACATTTGTTAGTTTTTGATTCTTATCTGTTCCCTGTGGCTTTTAAGTTTTTCGAATTATCTTTTTCTTTGTGTCTTGACAGATTAGAAAGCTAGAGTTCTTGATCGCGTTTCTTGTGTTCACCATTGCCCTATGCTTCTTTGTTGAGCTTCATTACTCAAAGCCAGACCCAAAAGAAGTCCTCTATGGTCTCTTTGTTCCTCAGTTAAAGGGTAATGGTGCAACTGGTTTAGCGATCTCTCTCCTCGGTGCCATGGTTATGCCGTAAGCAACTCTCTGTCTCTCTATCCCTCAACCAAATTACGAATATTCTCATCTGTTTTTGCTTCACAGGCACAATCTGTTTCTCCACTCAGCTTTAGTTCTCTCTAGAAAGATTCCTCGTTCAGTGACCGGCATCAAGGTAACTAATCACCTATCATACATACATTCTCATGGACGTTATGAGTCTACGTTCCTCATTTTCATAATTTCATTTACAGGAAGCTTGTCGGTATTACTTAATCGAAAGCGGATTAGCACTTGCTGTGGCATTCCTCATAAATGTCTCTGTGATATCAGTGAGTGGTGCGGTTTGTAATGCCTCAGATTTGAGTCCAGAAGATCGAGCGAGTTGCGAAGATTTGGATTTAAACAAAGCTTCATTTCTGCTACGGGTAAATCCATGAATCCTATAGGTTTTGGTTCAATATATTGCACAACTTTCCACAAGATTAGAAGATATATAGACGTCTTGCTTTCTTCTTCTGGTCTCACAGAACGTTGTGGGTAAATGGAGCTCAAAGCTATTTGCAATTGCGTTGCTTGCTTCTGGTCAGAGTTCAACAATAACCGGAACATATGCTGGACAATACGTTATGCAGGTGTGATCAAACCCCAGATAAATGCTCCTAAGTCCTAACTTGTATTTAAATCTTGTTCATGCTCTTATTTTCCACAGGGGTTTCTTGATTTAAGACTACAGCCATGGCTCAGAAACTTCTTAACAAGATGCTTAGCTATAATCCCAAGTTTGATCGTTGCTCTCATAGGTGGCTCAGCTGGTGCCGGAAAGTTAATCATCATTGCCTCGGTATAACCCCCGATAACTCAAATACAATCTCTGAACCATATATATACATTTTTAACATTAATCATCTTATTTTCTGTTAGCAGATGATCTTATCCTTTGAACTCCCATTTGCTTTAGTCCCACTTCTCAAATTCACAAGCAGCAGAACGAAAATGGGCTCACACGCCAATTCACTTCTGGTAATAATCAACTTCCCTTCTCTTATATATTTGTAACATCGATTGAAGGAAACAAATCTAATTAATCCCGCGGGTTTTTGTAGATTTCATCTGTGACTTGGATCATTGGTGGACTTATTATGGGTATAAACATATACTATCTAGTAAGCAGCTTCATCAAGCTGCTTCTCCATAGTAACATGAAGCTTGTAGCCATTGTCTTCTTAGGACTTCTTGGATTCTCAGGCATTGCCATTTACTTATCTGCCATTGGTTACCTTGTTCTCCGTAAAAACAGAGAGTCCTCCACACAATACCTCCCTTCTGGTAACTCTCAGACCGCGGAAACACTTCCTAGAGAAGACATTGTCAACATGCGGTTACCTAATAGAGTAGCAGTTACAGGCGACTTAAGTTGATTAATTATATAATTTAAGATAGAAGAAACACTGTTTACTTATTGTAATCTATTACAATAAACATGAAGTTGTTGACTTAGTGTAATCTATTACATAGATTAAACATGAAGCCTTGTCTACAAAATCCATCAAACAGTTTGGCTAAAGATCTGTGTATATAGTTTCATAACCAGACAAGACATTTTGAAACAGAGGTTTCACATAACCAGAGACAACAAACAAAGATCTTGGTTTTCTTTTATAAAATAAAAGCAATATCAATGGCTAAGGATACTTCAGGGAATAAGCTTTTCAAGACCCGATCTTGACGCCGTTTTCGATGGATTCTTGTGATGTTGAAGGAGGAGGAGGAGGAGGAAGATGACCTTTCTCTTGCAAGCTCTTGACTGTGTCGTAGAGGCTTTGCTTGGTGGATGTGAACTCTAAGCCTAAGTCCTTTATCTTTTGGTTAGTGAATTTGTATGGCTTGGCTCTAGGATTCTTCTCGTCCTTGCACCTGAAAACATTATTAGTTTATTACACAAATCAACATCGTTGTTACTTGACACAATCTTTAATTTTATATTATTTTGGTTGATTACAATGTTAAAATAATGTTAAACAATCTTTAAACGTAGGACAATATATCTTGAACATTATTTACTCTAAAGCGATTGATTTGTCTAATTAACGAAGACAAAGGGCAAAGACTAGCTCCATTACAACTACCTTTTTTTCTCAATATATCCCATCAACATATTATGTTGTGTATATCTTATGGTTTGAAAAGTGTCCACGTCAGCAGTTGGTGACGAGTGGACTTGGACTTTTATGGTGTGAGTTGTTGGGTATACCAACTTTCACCACAAACGATCAAAAAAGGATCATGGGACCAACTCACACCCATCATTGTTTTTATATCAAAGTAAGAGATCAAAGAATTTATCAAAAAAGAAAAGAGAGGTAAAAGAAGAAAAGAAATATTCCCATGGTAAGAAAATAAAGAAGAAATATATATATATATATATAGAATAAGCTATGTCAAATTAGCAAGACACTAAGTGACGTCAAATTGTCGTCACAATCAGCCTTGAGTATTCATATGTTTACTGATTAGTGTTGGTGACGACTTATTCTTATTGATTGATGTACACTAATGAGCACATGTGTCATGTATGTAATTGTATAATACAAAGTCTTATGACCGTATAATAGAAACAATGTTAGTTACAAGGCAGAGTACTTGACGCCGGTCATTGTCTTAAATTGCTACACAAGACCTAACATCGTGATTAAAAGGCGTTATTGGTGCGTGGGTGCCAAGTGTATCATCATTCGTCATAAAAGCTGATACTACAAGGTGCACACATTTAATTGGATGAGAAGAAAATTAAATGCTTGATATCCTTCAAGTTTGTTTCAAAAGATACAAGCGGCATAAACCAATTGTATCACAATGCTTGATATGAACCTTTACCTCCTTATGATTATGTTTTATCACTAACTAAAAGTTTTAAATTTTATAATATGGTTTTCGTTTCCATATAAAACTAACACTAAATTTGTAAAATATTAAGCGACATTAGTTAGAAAATATTAAAGTGCAAACAAAGTTTACTTACTTGGTGGGAAGTGGATACTCCGGGAATAACTTAGCCAGAATCTCAACAACTTCACCGCGGTGAAGCGCACTCTCGGCAAGGAGATAACGTCCGGAGGCTGAAGGTGCCTCATAGACCAGAACATGAGCCAGCGCGACATCACGAACATCCACATAAGCCTGAGTCAAATTTGCGTAAGTCTTAGCCGAGCCGGTTAGATATTTAAGGACGTGGAAGAGACTGGCGTTGATCGTCGGCTGTAACGGCGGTCCTAGAACCAGCACCGGATTCAACACCACCAAGTCAACACCTTTCTCTTTTGCTGTCTCCCACGCCGCTTGTTCTGCCACCATCTTACCGTAACAATACCAATTCTACAAAACACATACAAAATTTCAATAGACCGAACCTAACATAAAAAAATAAATATATTTTCACATTAAAACCAAAAAAGAATTTAAAAATTACTAAACGTGTATATTTGAGAAGAAAAAAAAATTAAAAAGATTCACGTTTAGTCAAAACATGTTTTTAAAGTGCAACGCACAAGAAAAAGAGTGTTAAAAGGCTTTAATTAATAAAAGCAAGAAGACCTTGGTGTTTTTGCAGAACTCAAGATCACTCCAACAACTTTCGTCAACGACGGCGTCAGGGTCACGGTTCGGATCCATGTAGACTGCACCAATAGAGGAGGTGATGACCACACGCTTGACCTTAGCTTCAGCCGCAGCATTAATTACGAACTTGGCTCCGTTCACGGCCGGCTCCACCATTTGCTCCTGAAAATTAATTATACATCATTTCAAATAATACTATTCATTGATTTGCCTTCCAACAAGATAATTTCTAACCATCTTTTCTTCATTTTAAAGTCAAATGTAATAAATTCATTACAAGAAAACGAAGATAATGATTTTCAACGTCCTGAAATTAAATCATTGACCATACTAACATAC
The DNA here is from genome assembly GCA_018361395.1 of Boechera stricta. NCBI lineage: Eukaryota > Viridiplantae > Streptophyta > Magnoliopsida > Brassicales > Brassicaceae > Boechera > Boechera stricta. Next base: position 1,316,257 of record CM031539.1, on the reverse strand, counting down.
CCACTGAACAATAATGCAAGAAATTTCAACCTTTTATCATACGATATTTCTTTAAATAGATTTAAACAATTTTTAATGATTAGAAGCGATTCGCTAACGACAGGTTCTAAATAAAAAAACGATAAAAAATCTTAAATGAAATCAGCTCCTGCACTTCCGTATAGTATTAATTTTATTTCATGTAGGTCCTTAACTTTATTCAATTCTCACTGTAAGCCACAGAAAGTGCAAGAAACATATAGAAAACCCCAGAAGAATACTTACGGGATCGTCGGTGACCGGAGAAGCCGTATGAAAGACGCCGTCGCAACCATCAATCGCCGCCTTAATAGCCTCGTAGTCTTGAAGATCTGCTTTACACAGAATCAGTCTCTCCTTTGCTCCTTCTAGTTCTCTCAAATGTGTATTCTTTGGATCATCTGCAAGAAAAAAAATCCAAATTGTCAATACAAATAATAAGTTGACCTAAAGAACTTAGATTATGGTTATAATGAGCAAAAACGAATATAAATATTGGACCTGGATTCCGTACGGTTCCTTTGACTGTGTAGCCTCTCTCAAGAAGTGACTTAACAATCCAAGAAGCGATGTATCCACCGGCTCCGGTGACGCAAACAGTTTTTCCGACCGGCGAGGCTTCGTCGACTGGCATATTTCCCGGTGAATCGAAAATAAGAGCTTCAGAGAGGGCTCTAAAGACTATGAGATTGCGTAGTTACAAATTGAGTTACGTTTCGTATATATAAAGACTGAAAAGGTAAGTTATCTTTTTATTTACACACTTGCCATGTTCACCTAACAATGGTAATAATATGTTGTCTAAAATTTAATAATTTTATTTGCATATCTTAAAAAAATGTATAACTAAATTATTATTTTAAAAACAAATATTATAGAAAGGGTTGGTGGAAGAAGAAACATTTGGAAGTTTGGAACTATACACCTTTCTTTTAATATATTATCTTTAGAAAAACTCATAATCTTGGACAAAATTCTGAATTGATACCTACAATCATTTTACTCTTGGTATAATATCTACAAAATAATTGTTGATGACGACATACATTTCTGGATGATGTATAAATGGAAATAAAAGAGAATTACAGAATAATAGAGATATTTTCTTTTGGTACGGATTTGTTTTATTATGTTACTTAACTTCTTCGTCAATGATATATGAGTAGATTCAGACACTTTTTCTATGTATGATCAAAATTTTATGTCCAATATCGTAACTGCAGAAATGACTACACACATATGTTCATTGTTTGTGTTACTGATAGCGACTTTTCATACACTCATATAGGCATATGACACTAACCATATAATTATATAAATATACGCTGCTAGCCAGGTGACATAAGATCAAACTAGTTCCATAACAAGACATAGGTCAGAAGAATCTACTAACAAAAACACCATTAGTCTCTAAACAAGCAGCTTCGCTTAACACATAAATTACCTAATCCACAAATCTTTTTTTTCCTGAATTAACATTTACCTAACTATGCTTCATTCATGGATCAACCTGAAGCACGGTAGTACTGACTTCTGCCTTATCAGACTCTTCTTTCAGTTCCTTAATCACTCTCTGATCATCTTCTTCAGCTTCTATTTTCTTTATTAATCTCTTGTCCTTTTGCCTCAGACATATCCTCGTTCTCAATCAATTTTGTGCATGCAGTTTGCTCTTTTGCTGACTCTTTCTCTTCTACCTTGGTTTCAGGTTCTGCATTTGGTTCTTTCACTGACATTAGCTCTTCCCCCTCAGTTGTGGGTTCAACATGTGTCTCTTTCAGTGACTCTTGCTCTTCCTCATCAGTTTCAAGTTCTGCATTTGTCTCTTTTGCTACCTCCTGCTCTTCCCCATCAGTTTTGGTTTCTGCAGTTGGCTCTTTCGCTGCCTCCTGCTCATCCCCATCAGTTTTGGTTTCTGCATTTGGCTCCTTCAGTGAGTTACACTTTTTTCCATCAGTGTCAGCTTCTTCATTTGGCTCTTTTGCAGATTTTTCCTCTTCTTCCATAGCATCAGGCTCTGCATCTGAATCTTGCCCCAATTTCAGACTGTCTTCACCTTTAGTTTCGGGGTCTTCCTTATCATCACAATCTTTTTCAATCTCCCGGTGCATTGCTCGAGTCACCTTCTGCTTTTTGCCAGTCCTGCTTTTGGTTCTATCAGGTTCACCATTCAGGTTTTTCAAGGATTTACGATTTTTCCCTTCAGTGCTTTCTGGTTCATTGCTTACAGCCTTAAGTGCACCTTTGGTTCTTTTGGCTTGCTTAGTGGAGTCTGTTACCGAGTCTTTCATCTTCATCGTTCGCATAGAGGATCTATATCCATATTTGTAAACCAATTCATTCAAGGATCAAACCTTCCAATAACAATAATAATTATTATTATAAACTTTCATACCCGACTTCTGGAGAACTCCTTGGTTCCACATTCTTAGATACATTTTTGCTCTTCTTGGCTTTTTGCCTTTGTATACTGCACATAACAGCAAAAACTCAAGACTAAAACGATACCAAGCTAAATTCAAGTTAAAATTGTGGGTTATCACAGAACTTAGAAAGTTTCACTTACAATTCAGATAAAGGAACAGACTCATCAATTTCCTGCTTAAAAATTTCGGCGAAAATCAGTTATATTTATCTATAAGATGTTTTGGGGAAAATAAAGAATGGAGAACAAGCTGAAGAATTAACCTGGATTATCTCAAAACGCTCATTTTTCAGATTAAGCTCTTCTTCATCCCCATCTGAATATGTCACCTGCAACGAGACCAGCAGTGGAAAAATAATATATGAATCAATTATGCAGCAAAGAGAGAATTTCAAATAGCAAATAGAGAAGTTAACTCACTTGATGCATCTTCTTACGACTACAATAGGATTTTATTACACCTTCATAAAATCTGTGCAAACATAAATGGTAAGATTCCTACCATTCATAATACAGTATCAAAATCAAGTAAGCAAGTTTCACAATAAACTTACGCCTTGTCGAGTGGCCACCAGACATTAACTCTTTTACCAACCAATTCCTCACCAAGTTCATCTGCATTGGACTCCTGAAAAGAGGAATCTATACCATATGAATACAGGTGACAAGTCAATGCCTCATAGCATCGACAGAGAAAGCAACAAATTTCATACCACTTCCTCTCCTGCTGTCCTTTTCCTCTTGGGATGGCTCTTAGGAGTTTGTTCAGATTTTTTGGTTGAAGGCATCGTTGCACGAGAATCCTTCTTCTGCACAGTTATACCATTATAAGTTTAAGGACGTTCTAGGATAATATATACTGATAAGAGAAATCATGGTTCATAAAACTTGCTACCTTGCTCTTTGATGATCGGGGGATAGGCGTATCCATGCTTGCACCTTCTGAATTCTTTTTCTTAGCATCTGAATGGACTGATTTTTTCATGCTTGCACCTTCTGAATTCTTTTTCTTAGCATCTGAAAGGACTGGTTTTTTACCAATGGGCTTTACCATCTTAGTGTCTGCAAGTGGCTTCTTTGCAGATGATTTTGCTAAAACAATATGTGCTTCCTCTTTTTTACTTGACCTGCCAGTCTTAATGCCATCTTCAGGTTTTTCAAGGTTAGATTCCATCAAATCTTCTTCTTCAGGATTATCTTTCTTCACAATCTGTTTCTTTGATGGTGGTGTAGCTAAGGAACCTACATCATGATTCGTCTCTTCCATCTTAGTTCGGCTTCGTTTACGTGACCCCGTCCTAGCCCGTTCAGAGGATGAGAGAGAAATAACAACAGACTGATTCGTCTGACCAACTTTAGTAGGCGAAGATGCTTTCTTGGCAGCCACCTTCCCAAGTGATGAATCCTTAAGTTCATTTTCCTGCACCTTCTTGCTTGAAGAAGTCTTAAATGAATAGCCTTCCTCAGGATTCATCAGAGAATTGGGTTTCCGCCCTCTCTTCCTTTTAGACCCTGATCCAGTCTCTGCATCTGTACTTTCAGACTGCCCTTCATTTCCAGTTATTACTTTGTCATCTCCATTGGCCCTACGAGTTCCACCTCTAGCAGTTCTTTTGGATCTATTTCCTTTGCGAGAAAGTCCCAAATTCAACTTGTCCTAAATCAACAGATTTTGAAGACATTGGTTGGTTAAGCAACAAACAACGTGAAAGAAGCTGAACACTTGTAATGAAAAAGCCTTTCAAATACAGTACCTCCAATGAATCACTTGGAACTACTTGTTCTTCTGATATCTTTTCATCTGCCTGAAAAATTGAGAAAAGATAGAAGAAGCTTGATACACACTGTTGGCAAATGTAACTTCAAGATGAAACCACACAACTACTCTACTACCAATCAAACCAAGAGCTCAAAACATTAAAAATACCTCATTTTCTTTGGCCTCAACATCACTGTGCCCTTGAGTAGTGGCAGATTCGCTTTGGCATATTGATGAAACTACTGGAGAATACATGTCCAAGCTGGTCCCTGTGGACTTCAAAGCTTCCATGATGCATGGCTGAAGCTTACGGGCGCAACTACTGAGAACCTTCTCCACAAGCGTCGAAGCCGCTGGTGAGACATCCTAAGGCATGTCGACCAGACAAATCAAACCTCAAGTCTATTGAAAAGCTGGGAGAATTTAACGTCAATTGGGAAAAACTTACCTGAATTTCCTTTTTGACAGAAGTCAAAAGAATCTCGAGCAAATCCATGGGTACTTCTTCACTTTCATCTATAACTGTGATCATAATCGTTTCCATTGAGAGAAGCACCAGTAGAGGATGATCCGGCCTAAACAGACGCACAAAAGAAAAGCCATCAGTGTCACATAAAGTACCTAAGAGTAAATTGAGCTTTGTGAAATCAGGTTCTATTTCTACCTTATGATTTTCAAGAACTGTCGAAACATTTCTAGGACAAGATCGTCGCACTCCAAGTCCAACATGACTAAGGATGATCTGACCTTTGAAACAGTCTCAAGAACGACCTCAGCTTTCCTGTAACTGCGACTGGAAGCATCAGCTAGTTTACCAAATGCTTCTATTGTCACCTGGAAGATCTCCTGTAAGCCAAATAAGCAAAGCCAATGCCTCATGAGAGAATATTTGAATTAAGCATTGCAAAAAGAAGAGACCAGTTTTATTGGAATTCAAAGGTACAGAATTAGTGGATTAATGGTAGATCAACCTTCATTTGGTCATCGTTATAAGGGGCCTCTGGAGCAGTAATCCTCATAATTTCGGTTAAGCACGAGACAACAGAAACCCTAACATCAGAATCAGGGTTTCTTAAGAGATCAGCAGATACCAAAGCCTTCATCGATGGAATTAGGGCTTTTTGTACTGATGCAGTAGGATCTTGCTCGACAGTGGCGAGCAGAGACTCGAATTCCTAGACATAGAAGCATCAAAAATCAGATGATTGAAAATAAACCGCAGAGAAAAAAATTACCCTAGGGATTTGAAAGCAATAGAACCCTAAAAAGTTTCACCTATATGAAAGAAAATCCCAAAAATGTCCCAGGAAACGCTACAAAATCACGAACGAACATTGAACAAAACAGCAGAAATCGAAATTTTCCTTATGGTTAAGAAATGAGAAACCCTAATCGCTTCCTATAATCTCAACCTCAACAGAGTAATTTTACCAAAACTCATAAACAAAAACCCATTTGTTTAGAAAACGTAAGGATTCGTACATCGAGGAGACTGAGAGTGGCATCAGTTGAGGAATGAGGCTTAACGAGATTATTTCCAGCCTCGACGAGTGCTTTTGAGAGCTCGATCGCTCCGACAAGAGGACCCATTTTGTTTTGTTCTTCTGAAAATATCTGGAGATTTTCAAAACCCTAGAAAACAAAGAAACATTCCCCGAATGAAAAGAAAAAAATGACTGTGTCCTCGGAGCCTCAAAAATCCAAATAAGTTGAAGCAAAGGAAATAAAAATGCCAACTTTGCGCCTTTTAATTGCGGTGTAGAACATGCACAAGAACTGCTCCTATGTGTACATGAGAAATTAACTCATAAACAAACAAAAAAACGCTAGTCTTTAAACTCGATTATGTAAGTGTTGATAATAAAAAAGAAAAAAAATCAGTTATGTGAGAGACAAATTATGAAACATGTGTTTTGTCATTTGATTATTAAGTAATCTAGTTCTTTTTAAATCATGATTACTATCTCTACAAATTATAATTAATTGTTGCTTTATTACCAGATTACCAGAACTATTAAGCTTGGATTCGTCTCTTCCCGCCCTTCTTCCGGAGCTTTTCACTTCAAAAAGAATTGAAATTTTCCCAAGTGTTTTTGTATTCGTGTAAAACGTAAAAACAAAAGGTTCTTAAAATTGACGGCGAGATGAATAATATGTAATAAATAATTTATTTTGAATGGACTGTAAAAATATCCTGTTAATTATTACGAAAATTGATTTTGAATGCTTTAAAGCTTTAACACTCCCCAGTAAGATATAAATTCCGTATAGATTGAAAAACAAACAAATTTCAATTGTTCCCTTAACATGAAACCTATATTCAGTATATGTTCAACAAATGTCGGTAACCATTAAAAAAACCACCAAGGTTAAAACTACAATCAGTGAAGTAACTTTTTTTTTTCCTTCTGCAATTTTTCAAACATTTATTTTCTGATAAAGAAGTGAGCCAAACAAAAAAAATCTCAAGCAAATGTGGCCATGGAACTGTAGAGCCTACATAACATCAAAACTTGATCATGTTCCAAACAAATCTCAACAGCGTCCGCTAAATATTAAATATCAAACAAGAGAAAACAGCATTGGGATGAAAAACATCAGAAATTCGAGTTTAGAAATGCTTCATGAAATTTATTGAGCTTCAATATGCTTCTTGACGATATTGAGAGCAGTTGTCTCCTCGCCGTAGTCCTGACAAGAAATCACATAAACGCATTAAGTGAAAGACTAGGGACGATAATCAATAAATCCTATAAATTAGATGATTCATGGGATACATGAGTTGAGGCGTAAAGACTTTATTTACCTTGACAACAAGACATGAGCATCCAACAACCTTCCTGGCATTACCCTCAGAATCAATCTTGCAGAGCTGCAACAACATCAAAGATTCAACTTGTTGTTGATAACCAAACATTCATTTGGAACAAGCTGAGCTTTAATAAAGGTCTATAGGAAGAGTAGGTAATAAACTTACACCAGCCCATTCGCCGAGGGTCTTAGCACTTGGAACTGTAAGCAAATTGATGTTGTGATCAGCACAGAGAGCTTTAACAAGCTTGACGTAATCAGGCTGGTTGCAGTCTTCAGCCAAGACACATAGCTGAGCCACACGCTTCTCAATAAGCTTAGCACTCTCATGGAGACCACGAACAACACCACCATGAGCGCGAGCTTTCCTAAGAGTCAACTCCAATGCAGTCAATAAGTCCATGTCCTCTGGGATGACCGCTGGCTCAGCAACGGGAGGAACAACAGGGGCAGCCTCATCACTGTGAGAGGAAAAAAAAATCAAAATTTTAACAAACAAAAAATTAATCCCACTGACAGAGCAACCCATAAATATGCCATCTATTGAGATAAACTTGGATTACAAACAATAAGCATTGACACTTCTAAAGCATATAATAAAACATCTGCATCGTATTAAATCAAGTACCAACTAGAAAGACTAGAAAAATTTGACTATAGCACCACAAAACCTAGAGGTTAAAACATACAGCAGGTTATTCAACAATCAAAATCTTGTCTAAGTCTAACAAAACATTAATCTCTAGCACAAGAGAATCATTAAAGTATCAGCAATCGACAGGAACATACATCTACATCAACAATGCAAAAACAGATAGCATGAAGTAGATAAACCCGAGTATAGGAAATGGGGATGAATCAGAGAAGTATAACAAAGCAGGAAATTTAAGAATGCAGGAAAGAACCCAGTATAACAAAGCTTACCCTGACATGTTGTCTCTTTGAATGTTATTGAACGACCGAAAAAAAAACAGAAGGCCTTGTTATCTGCCAATACAAAATCAAGTAAATCAGTCTCAACAAACACCTAAGTACTGGGGGAAAATTGTAACGGAGCAAAATCGACGGTGGAAGAACAAAGTTCGACAGTCAAATACATAGCAAAGATTACAATAATATGATATCAGTAAGATCGTACAACGTTTGAGGAGCTGAAACACTGACCTTAGGAGCGAAGACGGCAGCAGCGGAAAGGATGAGAAAGAAATTTGGAACAATTTATATGGAGAGTTTAACTAAAACCCTAAATTCACCAGTAACGCTTTGACGGATCGTCGCGGACCCGGGCCACCATTTTGCATTTTTGGGCTTCACTGGGCCTATTAGGTGCCTATACCGACGACGTCGTTTTAGTTATTTCTTTGTAGATAAAAAAACAAATTGTGAAAGTCGTTTGTTTTTGTCATTAATTTCGCGGAATCTACAGCGCAATTCCACAAAATGGTATATGATTGATAAGAAAACTGCGGAATCATTTCACCATATCAATCAAACTCCCTAAAAACCAAATAGTAAAGACATTATTTTTTATACTTCTACAATTCAACTAATAAGATTATGGATAACTTTTTAATGACTCGTGACTAAAATTCTTGTGCATCATATTCGCTCTAAACACCTAATTGTAATGCACATAGCCTAAAGCAGCCTAACCATCTCAAACGTATACTAAACAAAAAAAAAAAACAAAAAAAGACACCAAACAGTTGATTTTTTTTCTTTTCCCAATTTTTATTGTTATTTTTTGGTTCGAGCGAGCAACTGAGGATTATCTAATCCATACAAAAAACCAGAATATCTGTCCAAGGAACCAGTGAAGTAGATCTCTTTGATCTTGTTGAAGGCACGCAACGTTAACAAGCTATCTGATCCAGCCTGATGAGAAATCCCAACTCGTTTAACACCAAGTAACTCCGCTACTTTCGCCAGCCCTCCATGGAGGGAGGAGCAAAATCCCATCAAGTATTTGATATCGTACACTACCGGGAAATAACTCGTCACCTGATCGAAGAACTCCGATTTCTCCTCGGGCAAATCTTTGCCGGACAAGAGTTTCAGCAAGTATCCAAAATCGTATCCGCAGTGGAATGTCACCCACTGTATATTGTCGTTAAGCACAACTCCTGAACCCATTAGAAGCTCCGCGAATCGTGTTGAATCGACACCGCATTCGTTGTTTTTTTCGAAATCGATGTTTGACTCACGGAGGAGTTGGATGGAATCCATGGCGAACATGTCGGACTTGAGATTGAATTCTCTGAAATTGAATTGCCAGATGCATTGCTTGTTAGTTCCTCCACAGGTTGGTAAGTTTCCTCGCTCATCTGATAACGTGAGACCGAGCTGAATCAACTTAAGCATATTCACATTCGTCTTCAAGGTTTCGTAGTTGTATTCGTTGTGTTTAGGGTTTGGATTTGGATTCTCCGTTACTGTCTTGCATACGATTCCTGGGAACTCTGTATCCATGGCGACGTAAGGGAAATCGTCAATGGCTTGTTCAATCAGAGCCATCTCTTCTTCAAGATTATCGTTCCAGACCTCGCGGATTTCAATCGTATCGTCTTCTTCTTCTTTTGGATTCGGAACCTGCGACATTTCTCTGTCGATTTATGATGAATCAGCGTCAAGAACTTGCAAGAGCATCCGGATGCGAGAGATTGATAGAAAGAAATCGATTAACCTAGAACGGATCTAGAGAAAGATCCGATCTGGTTTCATCAGAATCTGCAAATCAATTCCAATATACCAAGAACAATCAATCCCAAAGAAGACGAAGATTCAAACGCGAACACAGAAATGAAGAGATATAAAGAAACGAGGAGGCGTTAAAGTCGGTGATTCGAACCTCGAAATCAAACGAAGAAGATATAGAAATAGATATTTTCTGGAGAAGGCGGCGATTCTCCAGATTAGGGTTTCAGAGGATGTGGTGGTTTATCGAAGAAGAATGAAGAAGAAGAGGTTATTAAGGAATTACATTTATTTATAAAGGTGACTGAGCTGAAATAGTTTCTTCTTCTAGAAAATAATCTATCTTACTCTCCGATAATCTACGTACTCCTCGTATTTTATGAATGCCCGAAAATACCCATTATCATAATTAATCAAATATTTAGGATTTTGTACAGATACAATTTGGTATAACTGCATTGCAAGTTGTATCTAGTTATACCTAGTTATACTAGTACAACGGTATAACTAGACCGTAGTTATACCCAGTTATACTAGCACAACTAATACTCTCAATTATACAACTAGTTGTACCCTAGTTATACTAGTTATACCAGTATAATCTCAGTTATACCACCTAGTTATTCCAGTATAATCCCAGTTATACCACCAAAATAGGATTCGAACCCTGAACGTACGGATCGTGTTTAAACTATCTGAACTACCGTGTTTTCGTTGGATATGCTTACATTTAAAACTATATAACCTTATTTTTTTCTCATTTTCGAGTTTATTAAAGGTAAAATCGTAATTTTATCATTATTTGTATAAGAGGAGCAAATTAGCTTTTCTTTTTGGTTTGGAGAGTATTTGAGAGTTTGATCCATTTATAAATTGGAATTTTCTCGACTCCAGCCAAAATAAGCAAATAAATCGATTTTACCTTTTCTCTCTTTTTTTTTTTTTGTTTTGTTTCCCTCGCTCCTCTCTTTATTTCTTTCTGCATCAAATTTACTTTCTCTTCGCCACAAATTTTCTTGTTTCTGCATCAAAATAAATCTTAAATTGATCGTTTTTTTTTTCTTTTTCTTAGGGTTCTCATTTTCTTTCCCATGAAGAAACCTATAAAACCAAACCCATTTAGTGCCAGAATATTGACTTTTTTACAATTTTACATGCCAAAATAATCTTAACTTGCCAAACCCACAAATTTATATGATCATCATTTCTATAAAAGCTGATCACCTAAGGATTTCATGTTACTCTGAGATAAACCATTTGAAACAAAAAGCATAAACCAGAACATTATTAATAAAACCACTGGTTAAATTAACTGTTCGAAATCTTTCAAAGATAAGGATTCAGAGCATATGAGCATTCTAATTACTTAAGATCAATTCTCAGTTATTTAATAGACATAAAGCTTAACCATTCCTTCTTCTTCTTGCTCCTCCATCCTGCAACCAAAGTAGATGACCATTGGATTCTTCAGTTCAAATCAAAATGGCACAAGACCAAAGCCAGACCAGATCAGAATTGAGGTTCTTTAACTGAAGTCAACAAACGAGATCATGCCTCTGCAGTACTTGTTGACGAGTTCACCCCAAACCTTATAAAGCCTTTTTACACGTTTGTCAGATTATGGAGTGCATGTAGTTTTAAAGTTAAACCAGCACATTACATATAAGCTCTATAAGGAGACCTGTCTCAACTGAAGAAGATTAAGCATACCTTCAGGTTCTTTTGCGCTTCAGAGTTTTGATGTTGTCTGAAATGAAAGAAATCACTTCCTTCAGTGTTGCTTTTCTTCCTTCTTTGAAGTTCCACAGTTCTGGAGTTGTGTACCGACCACTTGCATTATACTCATTCATCTCCTCAAGAGCTGTTTTAACAGCGTTATGCACCTCTTCTCCCCACTCTCTTTTAAGCTCTTTCAGCTGCTCATCCTCCTCGTCGACCACTTCCTGTAACCATAGCCATCTAACACCGTTACTGCTAACTCACATAGATGTTGTACCAACATAAGGATACAAGTATTAAGATTCACAGAATCACAGGTTACTCCTACATATTTAGCTAAAACAGTGGCCCAGAAAGGGTAAGAAAGACCAGACATTTTTCAAAGTCATAATGGCGTCAACCTAAATCAATGAGTCAGTGAGATAAAGACTCGTAAAATGAATGAACCTACCTTTGCTTTGTCCCCGGTTCCTTCACGTTTGAATGGAAGCCACGATGGATTCTTGAGGTTCTCTTGCCATGTAGAGCAAAGGGTGGCAGCTTCAACCATAGCTTCATTTGCAGAGTATCTCTGCTTGCAAACATTCAGGAAAGGTTTTTCATCAAGTTCACCCATTCTTTTTACTCCGATATCGGTTTCAGCACCCAACAATCCTGTCAAACCCTGGAACAAAGAGCTTTCCTTTGAGTATCCTAACCACAACAACATAGGCAACAATTAATAATTCACAAGATTATTTCAACTTTGGTCGTTGCTACAGGCAGTGTGCATCTTCTAGACAACATATAGTGGTAAATATCTGTGATTTTTACCAGAGTCCTACAGCCATCATAGACCGTAATCTTATCAGATGAAAACTCATCGTCAATCCATCCCCATCAAACAGGTTTATCAGCACATTTTAATTTGTAAGTTCAATTGTCAACTGAAGATATCCAACAAACTAGAGTGTTTTGACCATGTCTGCAGTATTTTAGACACGAATAAAGAAAACAATCTCTCAGGAACATTTTGTTATAAATGCTACGTAATTGCAAAATGCAAATGTGTCAGTACCCAAAACCACTAAAGCATTGGAAATCTGTACCGCAATCAATTTTTTCCGTGCTGCTTGTATCTCATCATTGCTTTGACGTTCTTTTGTCATCAAGGCTGAGTTCATCTGCTCTAGCCCTTCTAACTCAGATTTCTTGTCCTCCAGTTCATCATTCATCTGTTGCATTTTCTGCTTGACCGCCTCATCATCATCATCCCCCAAATGCTTCATCACTTGCAATTTGCCTTTTAGCTCTTGAATCTCCATTTCCAATGTCTGTTTGGTGTCTAGCTGCTTCTCGAGCAGAAGAATCTTGGTCAAAGCGTCTTCTTTTTGCCTCTGAAGTTTAAAAAGGAGAGAGTTTCAAACTCAGACACAGATAAGGTAAGGCTTTTCCCCTTAATTTTGGGATTAATTTGTTAGTCAGTTTAAGTAGTGTACTATGAAATATACCTTATGCTCTTCTACAAGTCTCAAGACGCTTTCGTCGGCCTTTTTCTGCTCACGCGAAGCTAACAGCAGGGATTTGTTCATAGCATTACTCTGCCAAGGCAAGAAAACATAAAATGATCATTGGTTCCACGGAAAAGATAAATGCATAAATATGCACAGACTGATTGTTTCCTGTATCATAATGACTATGGATATTACCTTTTTCTTTTCTTCATCAAGCTTTTGTCTCTCCAGTTCAGTTAGTGCTTCCTGTTTGTCCAATTGTTTGGCCCGAGACTCCAAGTCCCGCATCTTACGATCCAGTTCATCGCTTAGCCTCTCTTTGTCATATAGGATCCTCTGGATATTGCGAAGCGACATCTGCTGCATCTTCTTTGTTTCTGAGGCGAAAAAATATAAACAATAGTCAGATACCCTAACACATGCTATATGAGTAGTAAACATATTAGTGTGTCTGTAAATACCTTCAGCAAAAGCTTCATGCAAGTTTTTTTTCTCGTCTAGGACCCTCTGCAGTGACATTGCCGTCTTGTTGTAACTGTATTGGACCTTGTTCAGATCTTCGTTTGTCATAGCAATTATCTTTGAAAGTTCGTCCAGAACAGTGTTTCTATCCTGCGCTTTTTCTTGCGAAATATCTGAAACTGTTCTTAGCTTTCCCTCCTTGGAGAGGTACTCACCTATTGGACCTTGAGAGTTATAGTCTTCTGCACGTGCACACCAACCATAGGCCTTTGACTCTGAATCTCCGCTCCTCTCAGTCCACTCCTTTTTGCTGTGCCCTTCGTTCTCAAACTCCTTTTCAAGCTCTGTCGCACTCGCAAATCCACTCCAGTCACTGTTAAACTTAGCAATAACCGCAACAATCGAATCTTGTTCGACCCAAAAGGCATTGACCTCAATAGGCTTGAATTTTGAAAGCCTCTTCAACCAATATGCAGAATCAAGTAGAACTTCCTTGTCATCAGTGTCTTTCAAAGGATTAACAACAATCCCCATCCATGGCCAGACATAGACATCACCCGGGTTTGGTTCTGTCTCGTCTAACTGAGGAACTGGAGGGCGTGGAACAGGTTCTGCATCAGAAGCAAGCTCATTCTCTAAATACTTAGCCAAAGCGAGATGATTAGCCTTCTGTTTAGCACTTCTACTGGCAGATCCTTTAGAAACTCCAGAAGCATGTGCATATAACTCCTTGTACTTGTAATCTTGCTTCTTCTTGCCTGAACAAAAAGGGCATCTCAGCTGTCCATTCACTTTAACCTTGTAGCTCCCGTTCTGCAATAGCAGGTAGGGTGTTTCAGAATAGTCATCAATCTCTGACTCGCTGATCTCAGACTCGTCATCAGATGACATACCCATTCTACCTGCTTCACCTGGAACACAATTGAAACATTACTTGAGATGGAAATTATACAAGTGAAGAAATAAGCAATCACGAGGATGATTCATTAACCAAACAAGCTAAAGAAAATGTCTTAGATTATCGAAATACTTTTGACTTAAAATGAGTCTGTCACATCAGAAAGCAAAACTTCACCGGATAGTTCATGCACTATGTAGCAAAGTTTGCTGATCACCCTTTATGATGAATTTATGGGAACAACAGCCCAAAAAGAGACTCAATTTCAAGCAAACTGAGTCGATAGTATCCAAAATTTCAAGAGCAAGAGAAACCCTAGGCAAGACTGAACCAAAAAAACATTGGATAGAACAAAAGTGACGAAATTGATATAGCAATTACAAAATCTGCAACGAGATTAACGCATGCATGATAAGGAACCTAGCGAAATCCAAAATATTCTAGGGAAGAAGTGAGGAAAGCGAGAAGCCCAAAAGAAACACGATACAGTAAAAATCATTACGAGAAGTAAAACAGAGTATAGAAGAAATCGCGAGGTTACGTTAGACAGGGCAGGAAGCGAAACACGGCGAAGAAGCAACGATTGATGAAGAGAAGAGTAGAGAGAGTGAGGATGACTGAGGAAACCAATGCAATTTCTAAGCAAAAAAAGTTTTAGGGAAAAGCAAAAAAGACGAAGAATAAAATAAAGTTAGGAAACAAAAATATTAAAAAATTAAAATCATATGTCAAGACTCAAGAATGAGATTTGAACCAATGCCCTTGGGACCAGTATTGAGAGTATTGACTAATGTTTGACCAAAATTCATTTTGCTTGGATATAATCTTTTCAATTTTGTTGGTTTTCAAATTTGATGTTACAAGCAGGCCAATGTTTCTCGATGATCGTCAGAATGAGGCTAATGGCGAACAAAGTATTTGAACTACTAACAAAATTTAGATTTCATGAATCAAACTTAGCAGCAATGCATCAACAATCTGGGTACAGTATTATTATTCAACCCATTCACTTAAATTAAACACTCACAGAAACTGTTCTATGTTTTCATTTGAACAATTAAAATCAAGGAGATCACAAAAATTGTGATGATCAAATTGCGAGATTCTCGGAGAGGATACAACACTGACGAAGCTTCAATAAAATTCTATTCTACTCTGAATCGAGATGAAGACTCTGAGAATTTGTTTCAGTAACCAAAGCAGCAAAACTAGTAAAGGGGATTCAAATCGGCAGGATGGGTCGGGTTTGACTGATGGATTCAGAACGTGATCTACGAGATTTCCAAAAGAAGAGAACCAAAGCAGCAATCACAACTCCAATTGCGTCCGCGACGCTCTCAGCACCTGCTGAAGGAAGATACCAGATCTTCTGCAGCCGCCACCGGCTGCAGATCCGATCCAGATGGAGTGACGGCGTAGAAATGAGTAGCGGGAGAGAGAGGCGAGCGTAGAGAAGAGGAAAGAGATTGAGAAACAGAATATTACATGGTAGAGTTTGTCTGGAGCAAGCCAAGGATCTTCTCCGCCGCCATGAACTTGCGTCTCCATCTATGCTTTAACAAAAAGGGGAGAAAAAATGAGAAATTTTTAAACAAAGGAATTCAAAAATATTGGTCAACTTTATAGAATTTTAACACTTGGAGAATTTCGTAAACTCATCACTATCCCAACAATGCTTCGAAGTTTATATAAGTATAATCCACATTCAAGTATATTAATTTCCTCAATGCCTTGAGACCAACTGGTAATGATTTTATCTCTGTGTGTGACAAGTTGAGGTATTTCAAAACATCTTCCGGCAATCCAATAAAGCCTCATGTTCTCAGAAAGATCCAAGACTACAACTGCTGGCATAAACCTAAAGAATTCATAACAACATCAAAGTCATTTACCGTCTCAAGAAACAAATTGTTAATACTATAGCTAAGAGAGTGGTCTTGCCTATTCCACCCATACCATAAAGTTCTTCGCGAATATAACTGGAGGTAGCAGCAAACCATTTCGACCCTTTCAGTCAAACCAATAGGTGTTTGGATATGCATCTTCTCCACCTTAGGTTT
Source organism: Boechera stricta (assembly GCA_018361395.1). Taxonomy (NCBI): domain Eukaryota; kingdom Viridiplantae; phylum Streptophyta; class Magnoliopsida; order Brassicales; family Brassicaceae; genus Boechera; species Boechera stricta. The sequence goes on along the minus strand of CM031539.1, from coordinate 1,299,918 downwards.
AAAGCTTTTCTCCGCCAACACTTCAAAAACTCCCATGAGGTAGAAGCCCTTCAACTTTCGTTCAACTTCTTCAATACCTTTCTACCATAATTGCAACCTGATATGAAAATGCAGAGGACGACAATATCAGCAAAGACACAATCTTTTAGTTTGACTAGAACGTCTGGGTCAACATATATGATATTATCCGACGTGTCGCTTATAAGTTAGACTACAACGTCTGGGTCAACATATATGATAAGCGCTTATTGTAGGATGAAAGACACATGATCATACCCGCCGAATCTCAGGTCATTGAATTAATTTTTTTTTTAATTGAGTGATTACGCAAAATCGAAGCAATTTGCTGGTGTTCCGTTGAAGGGGCACGCAGAAACTCTGTCTGCGTCTCCGAACCAACCCTCGATCCGATCCGTTTTCTACTTCTCTCAATTTCGAACCAATTAGATCGCATCTTTCGGGGGCTCGAACTTCTTTTTGGTTACGAGGAAGAGGACGAAGAATCTTTGCTCCGGGATAATTGTCGCATCTGATTTATATTGGGAAAAACCGTCTCTTGCCGGAAACGACACGATCCGCTTTCAAATTAAAAGAGAGATTTTTACAGATAGGACGCCATGGATGTGCCTAGCTCTTGGGATGCTTTACGGAAACAGGTATTTTTTTTTCAATTGAAATCTATCTTAAAATTCGTTTTTTTGAGGTCTCGCCTTCTGGGTTCGATTCGATGGATCCAATTGAGATGCAATCGAGAAAACTTATACTTAAATGAATCTGCTTTGTCTTGTTTTCATGTGAATCCCACAGGCTAGAAAGATTGAAGCTCAGCTTGATGAGCAGATGCATTCATATCGTAGACTTGTTTCCACAAAGGCTTTAACAAAGTTAGATGGCACAGAGACTGATCTTGAAGCTGGGATTGACTTACTTCTTAGGCAACTGCAACAAGTTAATGCGCAGATGCAAGCATGGGTATCTTCAGGTGGATCAGAAATGGTCTCCCATACTTTAACTCGACATCAAGAGATCCTTCAGGATCTGACACAGGTACTATCCCTTTCCCGTCTCATTGCATTTAATATATTGCCTACTTCTATAGCTTGACTAGCAATGGAATGACTGTTATCTTCTCAACCTTCAGTTCGCGCTCTTCTTCTCGACTAGTTTTTTACTCAACCTTTGTTATATTATCAGTCTTGTTCCTGTATGTATGACTCACTCAAAATGCAGGAGTTTTATCGACACCGCTCCAGTCTTAAAGCAAAACAGGAGCATGCTTCACTTCTTGAGGACTTTAGAGAATTTGATCGGACTAGATTAGATTTAGAAGCTGGGGATGGATCTGAACAAGCCCTGCTCAAGGAACATATGGGAATCAACCGCAATACAGCGCAGGTTAATAAACTCCTTTGACATTAATATTTGTTAGACTCTACAGATGTAGCATACATTAAGACAGGCTTTCTCAAGTTAATCGAACACCCCATGACTTATGTGAGCTGCCTATTATATTAACGGTGCAGATGGATGGTGTCATTTCACAAGCTCAGGCAACACTAGGTACACTTGTGTTTCAACGTTCAACTTTTGGAGGCATCAACTCAAAGCTTAGCAATGTCGCCAGCCGTCTACCCACGGTACAAAGAACTTTCCTTGTCTTATTTACACACTTGTTTGCTATTTGCTTTCTTTATGTTCTGGTATGGCCCGTGTTATCTGTATCATCTGTATATCTCACCCTGCAATGCGATGGTTAAACCACTGCAGGTGAACACTATTCTGGCAGCGATAAAGAGGAAAAAGTCGATGGATACAATCATTCTTTCACTCGTTGCAGCTGTATGCACATTTCTCATATTCATTTACTGGATAACCAAGTAAAATTTGCCCATTTCGTTCGTTTCATCTCTATGTTGGGCCACGTCTGGTTTTCCCATGATGTTAATTTGTTCTGCAATTATCGGTGTTCTAGTAAAGAATCTAAAGATCAAAAACATAAATATTGTGTACAGCAAATTTCATCACTGTCTTTGCAGTTTAGACGAGCTTATTAAAATGTTCAGTTATTTTGGAGATGCCACACATACAGTACAACCATCTGTTTCTCTCATCTTGTAAATTTTTAGCTGTGGAGTACGTTGCTGCATTGAGAAGGGTACAAGTATGTACGCAAAATCCATATTTAGATTCATACATGTCACATACCTCTGGAAACTAAGAACCATGCCAATAAAATTATATCTAAGCCATATCCAAGGGAATATTCATTGGCTGCTTAACATAAGATTTGATAGTCTCCATCCATCTAATATACTCAGCTTTATCTTTGTACTTCATGTACTGATGCAAGAACTCAGCAAGATCATCACTTATACCTCTTTCCTCCAAAAATCGATAAACCGAGTCTTGAAGTTCATCTTCCATTTCCCTGTAAATTAATTAAAAACACCAACATGAGATTCATCATATCAGAAACTGACAAACAAAAAAGAAGGAAATTCTATGTTTGTAAAAGAGGGGATCAAATCACAGTACTGGAATTCTGGTCCAATATAGGCATTTGGTGAGTTCTTGCTGCTTTTACGAACAAAGAACTTGGAGATCTGTATGGTATCAGGCCAAGCAGAACACATGATCTCTAATGTCTCACCATCACCCTTAGAAATGTTAACAATGAAAGTAATATGAAGCTGAACATCTTCAGGGTTGCTGCTTGTAGATTTTGATGATGGAACTGATCCATCAAACATTGTTGCTTCGATTTTAATATCTTCCTTCTCCCCAAATTTTCTTCTCAAGCTAATCCATTGCTCCCCCGGCCGCTCATCCACTGTGAATGGGCCAAACCTCTCCTCAGGCTGAAATTTTGTGTACAAACAATTGCTCAGCTCAGGCAGTGTAGACAAAGGAACCAATTTCACATGCAAGAATTGTGATTCAATCGATCAGACAAACCAGAGTATCTTTCTTACTCGAATTGGGCTCAGAAGGGCATTAACAAAAATTCAAGTCAATGGGGAACAAACATAATTCGACCTCCGGATCATCATTTTGCGTTTAAGATGATTCAAATCTTAGATTCCATTTTCGAAAGGTCTAGTCTTTAAATTCCATTTTCGAAAGGTCTAGTCTTTAGTATCAGATTACCGATGCGAAGCATATTACAAAAATTAAATATTTTAGAATACCTGAAGAGGAGGCGAGTGATCGAGCTCGAACCGAATCTCAGAACGAATCAATCGGAGAATGTTTCCCTCGAAAGCTGATTTCCTCATTTCCGACACATAACTCCCCGAGCTAAGAAACTTACGGCTGATTAAGAAACTAGTGTTTTGATTTGACTGAACACATGTTCTAGGGTTTCGGTAAAAAATCGAAGGCGATGAACTAATCACTGTTCTTCTCAGAAATATGACGAGACGAGCCATGAAGAACTCAGGAGTAGCAAAGGTTGGGGCTTTTCCTAGGGTTTAAGAGATAGCAACTGAAATTCATGGAGGATTGATTGATTCTCTTTGCGGGGTTTTAAGATTCTTTAGTAATGGTGTAAAGCTAATCTAGACCGTCCATTTCAAAATGAATCTGATGGTTATAAAGAGGTAAGAACGTGTGTAGCATAATGACGTCTGACTTAATCACAACTATATACAGTGTTCAAGCAAATTCAAAATCATTGGTTACTAATAGAACTTGATGTAATAAACCAAACATAATGTGTTCCCTCTAATTGAAGTTAATCACATGTAACAAAAATCATATAATGTGTCTTTTTAATGTTTGAAAGATGAAAACTGAAGTAAAAATGTGCTGAAAGCTGTTTGATGAGCCCACTGATCCTGCAAAACCATACCGAAACAGAGAGACTAAATAACCGGAGCAAACAAAAGGCCTAAAGAGGGAGGGTTCAAATTAAATCGATTTCGGAATAGGTTACCTACTCAAGTAAAAGATTTGACGCTTTGAAGCTGAGACTTGAAAGGAAACATAAGGATTTCAGGCTTGTTTTTCAAGAATCCACTCAACAAAATTGTCAAGAATCAACGGCCATGCAAGCTCTGGATTGTAGTTCCCCATGTCCGGGAAACTTATCTGTACATGTTACAAAAAAATTCGAGTTAGCTGATGAAGCTGCTAAGCCAGGAAATAAAAGAATTGGGAAACATACCTCGTTACAGAACCGGTAAAAGCCCATCCATTGGTCCATGTTTATGACTTTGTAGTCGTTTTGGATCTGTGTCAAACAAATATAATCAATCACGGGATGAAAACATTGCGAATAAACATCCTGGAAATGACAAAATGTGAGACTCTCGAGTGATCCAAACCTTTAGATACTCAACAAAGTAGTCAACTTGAGCTCGAAATGTAGATCCCATGACAATATCTAGGAGTTGGCAGATAGTCTCTATGTCTATGCTCTTCTGTTTTTCCTCTGCATTGAACAGTAAACAAAGGTCACACAAACATAAAAGGTGAAAGAGAAACAGCAAAATACAAATATCTCATGAAGAAGCAGAATTTAATCCTACCTGTTAAACAATAGCGGAAGGCATAAGCATAGAAATCTGCAAAATTTGATGGCCTCCTGACCTTAAAGAGACAAAAATAAGGAAGAAAAGCTTAACATGATTCAGTGTTTAGGATAACTCGGAAGATATTAATCAATATGAAAATAAATTAATAAGGATAAAAGTTTGAACCTCTTTCTCAAGCTCCGGAAGGGCTTTCTTCAACTTACTGATCGTATCAGCTCTTAAAGCCTTCAGGCCTCTTCTCCACTCCTCCTACAGATTGCACAGTGAGTTAAGATTTAAAAAAAGATTAAAAAAAAATCACAAACTATATTCGAGTATCGAAGAAAAAAAGATCTGTAGCTCTTATGTATTCTACAAATTTGTGCATCCCTTACATGTGTAAAGTAACCTTGTTTCTCAGCTTTCATTTTCCTGCGATAGAAAGAATTCAAAAGTTTTAAGGAAACGTAAATGTGGTAAAGAACAAAGAATAAAGTTTTGATGGAAAATTGATAAATACCAAGCAAGCATCAAGATTCTGATATCAGTATGTGACACTTCCAAATTGGAGCATAGTTCCTCAATTCCTTCAGGGCTGTTCAGGTAGTAGTAATACCAAAAGTATCTCAAAGTACTCATATGCATGACAAGAAACATGATTAGTGCATCAACGGATACTTACTCAATGAGATTGGAAGATCTATTGGCATACTGATTAAATAAGTGATCTATTCGATCCATCTCTTTAGTCGAGGCCTTGCTCGAAGCTGAACCAAAAACAAAAAAAATTACACAAAAGACAAAACAAAGCAAAAAAAAAAACGTTTATACAACAAAGCTACTGATTGGACTGTGATCACAAAGAATATGCAGAAGAAAGTGATTCGAAAAGTAAATTCTTGGTTGGACTGAATAATTCACTCGCAGCTACTGATTTTGATAGATATCCCAGTGTTCAATTCTGATTATCCAATTATTCGTTCATCAGCCCAAAACCCATCAAAGACTAATGAAGAATTTGATCAAATTCTGAATTAAAAAGATGAAATTTACGAAATCCAAACCAAGAAAAAAAAAGAGTTCAACTTTAGAGCAGAATTACATAAACCCTAGGCGGGTGACCTGAGCGAATCGGGAAAGAATTAAGAAGAGAAACCTGAGCGAAAGAGATCCGTGGTGACCGATTCAGCTGATTGACCTGCTTTCTTCTTCGATGCAGAGCGACGCATCTGTACAGAATTTGATTAGAATTAAGCGAAACGAGTTTTGGGAAGAAACAAGTAATATATAAGCAAAAGAAAAGAGAGAAAAAAAAAAGGAGTAAATTAACCAAAAAACACAGAAAAGGAAAGAGAAGAGAAGGGGCACCACGAAAGACAAACACACGAGAGAGCTTCTTAGATTCGGCTAACAAAAATCTGAGAGACTCGGAGGCCACCTGATTGGAAGACAGACAGCATACGATTTCCTCTCTTAGGCCTGGGAAATACCCGAAACCGAACCATACCCGATACCGACAAAATATCCGACCGAATCGTAAACTCTTATATCCGATATATCCGCAAATTCTTAGTTATATTTACCAAAATTTAACCATTTTTAGATATTTTTCAATATTTCGGATATACATAACCAAAACGGAACCGAACCAAACCCAAACTAAAATTATAAAATATCCAAATGGATCCTAAATCCTTCTATCAAATATATCTCGACCGAATAGATTTTATCCAAAGTCTATCCTCTCTAGTATCACCTTTTATATGCTAGTATTTTTCTATCGCATGTAATATATACATACACATGTACGTGTATATACACATGTACGTGTATATACACATGTACGTGTATATACACATGTACGTGTATACACAATTTACTTTTCCGTTTTTTGTCAATAATAAAGATGTATTAAAGAAAAAAGGAATCAATTTGTATAGATTTCATGTTTTCTCTCTCTAATCTCTCTCTATATAAATTCTTATCTTTATATTTATGATATGTTCAATTTTTGTAAATTGCATTTACAATTTTTTTTTTAACATCTTATTCATTCATAAATTTCAAATCGAATACAAGAATTGCTACATTCATAATACATCAATAATTAGCAAATTTAAACATACATCTACAAATTTATAATTTATATTTAAATTTACAGTTTCAATAAGTGTAAATTCTAGAACCAATTGCGACACCATTTACAATTTATGATATGCTTAGATTTTTTTGTTTTCTAAATGAAAAATGTATATGTATATATATATTTTCGTCTGAACTCTTCCTCTCGTGTTTTTTATTCTCTTTGCTTTTTAATAAATTTTTGGGGATTAATGATATATTTACTACATTTTCTAGTGTTTTTTTATATAGTTAAAACTTAAAATGTATACCTCCTAAATTCATGGTTACCGATGATCATAAAGGAGATAAGGTTGTGACGAAAGCTAAATCTTTGGTCTACTAAGTAAAAACTTAATGGGCTTTATAAGCTAAGGGCTGACAAAAAAAATTGACCGTTTTCGTCAATACTATTTGTAGATTGATGAGCAAAGAACTTACATCATCCGTGTTGTGCATCTCAGATACATAGCATGTTTTCCAGCACTGGCTCTGATGGTACATTTAGTTTCTGGGACAAGGCTACTAAAACAAGGGTCAAGGTATTTTCATAAGCATCTTTGTTGCGTATGTGCTTTTCTTCAGTTTGCTCTCAGATACATATTTTATTCCCCGCCAATATCCCACGCCATGTCAAAGTGTGATCAGCCGATTACTTTGCACTACATTCAATCACCATGGGTCAATATTTGCGTATGCGGTATGCATCTCTTCCTTAGCTTTGATATGATGCAAACACCAGACAAGCACTAAACTATGTGGGTATTGGGTAAGGTTTGCAGAAACTCACAAACTAGATGCTACCAAGACCAGTATATACTTGCACCTGCCAAAGGTACATTTCTCATTGCCATATCATCAGACATTGAAATGTATAAGAAGATTGGAGCAATTTCACGTCTTAACAGATCAATGTTGTGTTGGTTTTCAGGAATCCGATGTGAAGGCCAAGTCAAATCTCATTTTGGGCAGATTTACTGTAACACAGTGATTTCTACTAGTTCTACATATGGAAAAAGAGCTGTTTTAAATCATTGAGTCCCTAATTCTCTTCTGGATATATCTCTGCCAATATCATTTCATTTGGATCCACTCATTGAGTGACTGTTAGTGAGAAACCAAAGAGAGAAGTGATAACCATATTTTACCGTTTACTCACAACTGATGCTACAGATACACATCAACATAGTCTTATAATAGATGAGTATTTTGTGATAGAGGCTACCCTTTTGAGCTCCCTAGCTAGAGCTTAAATAAAAAAACTAATCCTCAAAGCCAATGAACATGAACAAAATTAGACTATTTGATCACCTCTAACTGGACAAAGATCGTTATGCAGGTTCACCTGTTACCATCATCTTTTATATCGGTTTTGTACGCCCTTGACGAAGAGAAGCTTTCTCTGTCTGAAGAGTATGACCCACGTTCTTAAGATACCAAAGCGCTGCTTCTGCTGCCTGCTCAGCTGCGATTTTCTTCTTGTGTTGTGGATCCCCGAAACATTCCAAAACGGTTATCCGAGAATCCTCCTTAATTTCAACCGTAGCTTTGACTGTAAATCTGAACAAAATAGAAGAAGGAGAAGAAGATCAATGCTAACACTAAAAGATTCATAACCTGAAAAATGTAAAAGAGAATCCATAAATGATGTCCTCTTACAATATCCTATGGCAAGGTCCCTCGGCGATACTCTCATATATCGGTGTTTTCCAATGCCTCATAGAACATAACTTATACAACTGTGATTTGGCTGACAATCTTTGAGTCTCCTCTAAAAAAACATGCATGTGAATAACAGAACAAAATGTCAATAAATGAAAACTAAACCCATAAAAACCTAAGAGATAATTGACAAGTTTTGATTCTTTAATGCAGCAGCTCTCCAAGAAAGCAAACACAACACTCACAAAAGAGTACCTTCAGTAGTGGGCTTTGCTGTGTAAGGCCGCAAACCTGCTTCTGGTTCGGAAACAAAATTGATCTCCGGTGTAATGATTGACTCGATCTGCATCACATTGTTTTCTTCAACAGCATCATTAAGCTTCCTTAGCTTAAACCCACTTTCGCATCTCTGTTGCATCATCCTCTTTGGTGTCTGATAATTAAACAAAACAAGAGGAACGGAAAAAAAATTACTAAAAATTAACTGATCCAACAGAAGAAAACAGTATTAACTCACAAGTTAGGGTTTTTTCCTCCTTTTTCCACAGTGGGTTAATGCTCTTTGAAACAAAAATAGCAACGAAAACACTAAAAAGAAAAAAAATTGATTCTTTTCTTCCCAATTTAGAAAATTTCAGCCCGAAAGAAAAATACAAAAATTTTCTATTTATATTCGAGATTTCTTACCAAAGAGGAAGAAGAAGAGGTGGGATTTGATGAAGAGACTACAGGAGGAAGATACATCGTTGAGATTTTAGAGATGAATCTATGTGTTTATCGGATTGTTAAGCTCTGACTGCTCAGTACACCTTATTTATTCTTCGGATTCCGGAAGTTGCTCTTTTTGTGTATCATTTGTGTACTTGATGACACTACAGATATTTTGTTCCGCTCTACCTTTTAATACATTGAGTTATTTGGGCCTATCTTTAAAATGGGTCTTCGTTTCATTTGGTAAATATAAGGCCCACATTGTCGACTTATTTGATTAGTCTAGTCGTCACTCGTGTCTGAATAAAATAGTTTTGATTATAGCATCTATATTGAAGTCAAACGTTTCGAAGGAAAATAGAGTCTGCAGAGGATAAAAATAAGCATTGAAATGAATGGGCAGAGCCTTCAATTACAGCGGTGGCACATCATTTTAAGCAACTTTAGCTTTTAATGTGCATATCCACAATCTATCCTTAAGATAGTTTTGAAATGAGATATTCAAAATATATACTCCATTATAATCACTAACATTGATTTACAAATATAAAACATATTAATTGATCTACTTCAATAAACAAGGCGATTTCTTTCTTCGGTAAAACTAAGAAAAACTATGGAAATACCAAAACCTAGGAAACTATTATGTATTTAAGACCATGCTGCGAACCTACAGTTTATGATTCAGGTTCTACTAGAGAATTTTTTTACTGTGATGAAAAAGAAAAGGTCGTGTGCCATAAATGAGGTCATTTAAACACCACTTTTTAACTTTTTTTGATCTGCCACTTTCCCAATTTGTGTAATCAGGAATCAGGATAATCCTCATCCTTCTTCTCTCGGCATTTACTATTTCTACATTTTCCCATGAGATAGATGCATACTCACATTATTCATAATTATATTCATGAATACGACATAGGCAATAAGAAAAAACATATTAAAATGGTCTTTAATCTATAAATCTTAGATATATAATTGTATTGTACGTAGAAGTTTTCTATCCAAGAAGAAGAGAACTAAAGTTAAGAAAGGGATGATGAAAGCAAAACAACTACTTGTGGTTGGATTTTTGTTGTCTCTATTCCTTTTAATCATTCACACAACAGAGTCAGAGTCCATACCAGATCATGAAGAGAACGCTAAACCTAACGCAGAAGCTGTAACCGTAAAGGAGCAAAAGCAATCAAACAGTGGAAGACGCAGTGGTAGCGGTCAGAACCGTGTACGCAGAAGCTGCGATCCTCTATATCAATACTTATTCGAGACCTGTGGCCATTGGCCTTTTCCTACAACACCTTCACCGGAAAACCCCTTTCTCCCTTTCCAACCACCGCGTCCACCACCACGTCCGAGACCGCGTCCAAGGCCGTCCCCACGTCTACCACCACCTTTGGTTCCATCACCACCACCACCACTGCGTCCGAGACCGCGTCCAAGGCCGTCCCCACGTCTACCGCCGCTTGTTCCGTCTCCACCACCTTTGGTTCCATCACCACCACCACCTCCACCTCCACCGCTCGTTCCTTCACCACCTCCTCCCTCTCCGCCACCATTTTTTTTGTTCCCTTCACCGCCACCACCAGTGATAGTGTTTCCACCGCCTTTGGTGCCGTCTCCTCCTCCGCCTCTACCAGGTGGTGATCCGATGATACAACCACCGCCGTTATGGCTACCACCACCACCATTTCAAGACGAAACGCCGCCTATGTTCTCTTTTCCACCGCCGGAGGATGAGTTTCCACCTATGCCACCAATAAGTTGGCTGCCTCCTCCTGATGTTCCCGCCCAATTATCGACGGCGGAGGCCTTTGATCAGAATCCTCCACTGTTAATGGAATCCCCTCCGCTCAAACACTAATCATTTTCTGATATCTCTTTTTCTTTTCTTTTTGTCTTTTTCTATAAAAAAGCTAGCTGGTGTATGATTACTAAACAACGTAGATGTAACGTAACAATTTTGTTTGTTTGTAAACAACGTAGCAATATATTTTTATTTTCTTTAAATAAATTCACGTAATGAATCACGCATATAGTTAAGTTCAGTAATTCTCAATCAGATTATTTCTTTTGTCTAGGAAAAGAAAGTTATTTAACCCTTATATTATAATATAGAGGGCCGAGCTTAGTAGTTTAGAAAATTTGGGCCCAAAAACTATCGAGGACTATGAGTTAGTAAGGGTAAAGCGGTCATTCAGAGAGTATGTGGGTCAGGTGTGTTAAATGTGGTAATAACGAAGAGCAGCTGAAGCAACGGCGTGGAATAAGATAACAAGTCTCGAAGTGAAGACTCGATTTTAATTCAATGCGGCTTCTTCGATCAGAGCATTATATAGAAGAATCGACGCACGTCATCCTTCTTCGCATTGATTTACTTCATCTACTCTCTTCTTTACCTTTTGTTTGTTCATATCCATATAATAATAACTCATCAATATTTCATCACCTCAGTCATTTCTATTAGATTTTGTGACGTCTTGCACCAACTCGGTTATGATCAAACCGGGCCTATAGACCATGATTTTGGCTTCAACCAACCACGTATATGTTTTATTAGATTGTTGTGTTGTGGCAACAGAAACAAAATAGTTGTGTCTATATTCACTTCAATATTCTTTGAGCAGAGGGGCTGTGGGCTGGCTAACACTTACCTCAGAGCTCTAAATTCGAGTCAGTTTTAGTTATTGCCTCTTTTACATTGGATTGTGTAACCAAATAAATACTCCTTTATTACCAAAAAAATATTCATTGAATCCTTACAAAACTTAGGTCTGTGGTAGTGACAAACATAAGAATTGCCAAAAATCCAACATAATCACCCATTCGACTATAAATACATACACATGCGTAGTTTAGTTCTTGCATGCCTGACGAAAAAGAATGAAGAAAACCGTACTAATATGTGTAGTTACACTTCTTTTGATCAGTGTTTTAATAACAGAAGCAATAGAGAATCCACACAACAGACACAGAGACAACGACAAGAATAGTTTGGTTAGAAGAAACAAGAGAGTCAAAAGCAGAAGAAGAAGCCGAAGTAGAAACGGAGAAGCGTTCTCAACAAGGTGTGACGTCTTTTTCCGGTGCATTTTCGGCACTTGCGGTCAATGGAATTTCCCAATTATCCCTTGTCCTCAAAACCCTTTCTTGCCTCCTCCGGTGATCTTACCATCGCCTCTTCCCCTTCCGCCGCCACCATCCCTCCCTGTTGTCACACCCTGCCCACCACCGCCGCCTCCAATCATAGTCAACGGTGCACCACCACCACCGTGCGTTACTTGTTTACAAACATCACCGCCACCGCCAATTCTGGTTCCATGCTCCCCACCACCGCCACCGCCAATTCCAGTTCCTTGCCCACCTCCACCATCTCCACCACCACCACCTCCGCAGCCTTGCATTACTTGTGTCACTGCCCCGGCACCGCCTCCTCCACAGCCTTGCATTACTTGTGTTACAGCCCCGGAACCGCCTCCTCCGCAGCCTTGCATTACTTGCGTCTCAGCACCAGCTCCACCGCCACCAGTAGCTTGTCCGCCGCCGCCATTACCTCCAGTTATGCCATTTGTCCCTACGCCGATTCTTATACTCCCTCCATTGCCACCTTTATCTCCCATTCTACCACCACCATCACCATCGGTAACGCCTCCCCCTGTTCCAATCCTACCTCCACCTACTCCGGTCCTACCCCTTCCTCCACCTACTGCACCGCTTCCACCACCATTATCTTCCTCTCTTCCCTCACCACCCCTTCCTTTAGTTTTATCGCCACCACCACCACTACCTAGTGGCTCGGTTTCACAGCCACCGTTTACAATGACACCACCTCCTCTTTTAGGCGGTGGCGCGCCAGGAACAACCGGTTCACCTCCTCCTCCTCTTTTAAGCGGCGGAGCTCCAGGAATCATCGATCCCCCTCCTCCTCTATTAGGCAGCGGAGCTCCGGGTATCATCGGTTCACCTCCTCCTCCTCTTTTAGGCGGCGGAGCTCCGGGAATCACCAGTTCACCTCCTCCTCCTCTTTTAGGTGGCGGAGCGCCAGGAACTATCGGTGCATCTCCCCCGCCGCTAGTAGCCGACATCCCGCCCATGCCACCAATAGCATGGTTTTCGCCGCCTGATTTACCTACTGGATCACCACCGCCATCTCCAGTTTTCATCCTTCCTCCACCATTAGACCGATCTACATTAATGCCGCCAGCAGCACAATTTTCACCGCCGGTTATAACCACCGGAATTCCTCCACCGGTAGACAATCTCCCACCGGATGGTGTCATCGGACAACCGTTGATTCAATCGCCGCCTGACCAATCTACGCCGGAGCTTCCACCACCTGATGTAACCATCGAACCACCAATTGACCAGTCAACACCTTCGCCACCAGTCATTCCCGTGACTTTGCCTCCACCGGTTCAAGATTTACCTCCACCGGTTCAAGATTTACCTCCACCGGTTGAAGACCTCCCTTCGATTTTACCTCCACCGACTGAAGAGTCACCGCCGATTTTGCCTCCACCGGTTCAAGAYTTCCCKCCRATTTTACCTCCACCGGTTGAAGACCTCCCTTCGATTTTACCTCCACCGGTTCAGGAATTCCCGCCGATTTTACCTCCGCCGGTTCAAGAGATCCCACCGGTTTTCACATTACCACCGACCGTACAAGATCCACCGACAGTTCCAGTGTTCTCCACACCACCAGCCATCGGAGATATTCCACCCGAAACTCCCGTCTTTACCACGCCACCAGAGGTCACGAATCCATGGCTACCGCCAGAGCAACCGCCGGTAACGTCATTCGCGCCACCAATCGAGTCCATTCCAACGATACCGGATAATCCATTCCCGGTTACACCAAACCCGGACATGGGTTCAAATCAACCGTTGGTTCAGCTTCCTCCGCCCACTTGGGATTCCCCACCATTTAATCGTTAATTTTCTTCAAATTCTCGTTTTAAAAAAGAAAATTAAAACGTATAATGTAATCTAAACGTAATAAGCCGCAGTGCCACTTTGTACAAATTCATTGCTGTCATTTGCATTTCAATAAGAAATCATGAATTAAGTTTCACCTCATAAATTAGATTTTAGAAAAGGAAATGTTTTAAAAAAAGTAAATACTGAGTTGGCAGAAGAAGACAGTGGTGAGTGTGGGTGATGTGGATATGGTGAAGTTGTTTCTGACTCCTAATTGGTCAGAAATCTATCCACGACAGCCTCTGAGATTTCGTGTATAGATTCTCATTATCTCACACTGTCCCTCTAAATCCCCTCTCTTTGATTCTTTCTGCTCCGAAAAAACAGAGAGAACAACCCAAACACTCATTTCTCCACATCTTGAGAGAAAAAAAAACAAAAACAGAGGAGATACATTACATATCTCATGGCGATGGCGGTCTCCGGAGCTGTCCTCAGTGGGCTTGGTTCTTCGTTCCTCACCGGAGGCAAGAGGAGTGCCACTGCATTAGGAAGCGGCGTAGGCACTGGAGCTCAGAGAGTTGGCAGGAAAACTCTGATTGTCGCTGCTGCGGCTGCTCAGCCTAAGAAATCTTGGATCCCTGCCGTTAAAGGTGGCGGCAACCTCCTTGACCCTGAATGGCTCGATGGCTCGTAAGTCTATCCTCTTAAATCTCTCTGTTACTAGTATGAACAATGCTGAGTTTTCATTCAAATCTCTCGTATACTAGTTTGAACAATAGATTACGATAATTCAAGGTCCTGTTTACTCATTTGGTTACAATATGTTAATTGAATTCAAAAGAGCATGAAAAGCCCGAATTTTTACCCAGTTATTGAGTCAAAATGTGTATGATATTCGCAGGCTACCGGGAGATTTCGGGTTCGACCCGTTGGGTTTGGGAAAGGACCCGGCTTTTCTGAAATGGTACAGAGAGGCGGAGCTGATCCATGGCCGATGGGCGATGGCGGCGGTTCTTGGGATCTTCGTCGGCCAGGCCTGGAGCGGTGTGCCGTGGTTCGAAGCTGGAGCCGATCCAAGCGCGATCGCTCCCTTCTCGTTCGGGTCGCTTCTTGGAACCCAACTGCTTCTCATGGGTTGGGTGGAGAGCAAACGATGGGTCGATTTCTTCAACCCGGATTCTCAATCGGTTGAGTGGGCGACACCGTGGTCAAGGACCGCCGAGAATTTCGCGAACTATACCGGTGATCAGGGATATCCCGGTGGAAGATTCTTCGATCCGTTGGGTCTCGCCGGCAAAAATCGCGACGGTGTTTACGAGCCGGACAGAGAGAAGCTGGAGCGGCTGAAATTGGCAGAGATTAAGCACTCGAGGCTCGCAATGGTTGCCATGTTGATCTTTTACATTGAGGCCGGGCAGGGGAAAACGCCTCTCGGTGCTCTTGGTTTGTGAGAAAACGGCATGATGTTTTTGAGTCTGTAGATATAATTTCTCCTTTAAAAACCTAATGTTCCTCTTCTTCAGTGTGACATTGCTATCAAGTCATGAGCTTAGCTTGCGAAAAATGTAAAATGAAACCTTGAGGCTTGTTCGTAAATGGCAACTTTATTATCACAATCCAAATGTGAAAGGGAATACTAAACTAAACATCAATGACAGAGATCCACAACTTCATTTCTTTGCCAGAAATGCATGATTGAAGAGCTCCTGGTGAAACAATGGAGTATGAGAACAAAATAGAGTAAAGCGACTTTCTTCCCTAGAGAGTAAAATGCCTTACAGGGTTTGAACAGCTAACTCTCACTCACAACAGTGTGTTGCCTGAACCAAAAGAGTGCAGAGATAAAATCATTGGGTCTCTAGCACATACAGCTTAGAACTTGTAATCCGGGTTGTCACGAAGGCTGAGTTTGGACAGGACAAGACAGTAAGAATCCCAGTCAGTTCGTCTTAGATATTTCAACAGTTTCTTCCGTTTCTGCACCATTCCTAAAAGTCCCTTCCGCGAATGCTTGTCCTACAGTTATAAAGCCACCAGGGGTGACATTAGGTGTCAAGAAACTGGGACAGTTAGCTTCACAAAGATATCAAAAATAATTTGAAGTTTCACCTTTTTGTGTAGAGAGGAGGATAAATGCTTGATCTTAGTAGTGAGTTGTGCCACTGCAAGGAGAGACCAGAGACATCACAAGACAATCTAAACCAAAACCTGTTTCAGAACATGTAATCCTTTTGATGACTAAAGCCAACATTGAACAGACCACTGGCCTTCTGGCAGAATTTACCTTGCACACGTGCAGAACCGCAATCTGATTCCGACATTTTGAACTCTTCCCTGACTTTCGTGAGCTCAATTTTCATCTTTTCAGCAGAGGACATGTTATCTGGGTGGAAATACTTTGTTGATGCAGTCACATAAAACAGATCAATACCCACAGTTTCTTTTAATGGCCAGAACAGATCAACAGAGCATTGTAGAAACTATCTTAGGCGCCTAAATTAGACTGACAAGTAACTAGCTTTAAAGTGTAAGAGTGAAAAACTTACAGTTTCAACCAGCTCCTCTTTTGGAGGAAGAAGCTTGTATTCGGGGATACCACCCAAATGGCCCATAATGGCGATATTCTGCTCTGCAAGCAAAGAAACCTCCTTATATGACATAAATGTCAATTCGACAGCAAAACATAACTCCACACAACAAAATCAAACCAACATCTCAACACCTCGAGTCCAAAGCAAAAACCAACAATTAAATATCGCAGAGAGAGAGAGAGTCATGAGAGGCTCAGAACGTACGGGAAATAACTTCATTTTTGTCAGTGACATTCTTAATAGATGATATAACATTTCTGAGTGCCGCAAAGCTCTTAGTCCGAGATTGGGCCTCTTTCTCTTCCACTTGCCTTAGCTTAACCAACCTCTGATTCAACTCCCGCAATGAGAACCATCCTTCTTCTTTATCTCCCTCTGGCCTAAGCATCCTTAGTTTTTCACCTAATTCTTCTTCGTTATAAAACGTTAAGAACTCTGTCATCGTCTCCTCTGTTTCACCTTCCCTTCCCTTCCTCTCATCCATTTCTGTTCCAAACAGGGACATGGGCAATGCTTCTCCTCCAGTGCTCTTGAAACTTCCTAACAACCCTCCTTTCTTCCCCATGTTGTTTGAAGTGTTCGTCTGCGTCCTCAAATTCTTTAAATTTTCCCAACCGGGGCTCGAATTGAAAGACTGTGCTTTCCGATTCCTAGGATCCGATGAGTTTGGTGCTGCGTTCTGCTTATAAAGCACCTCTAAGGAAATCTGCGGCGGAGACTGTGATGGATCCCTCGGAGGTGGAACGGTGGATCTCCGCTGAAAATTGGCGAGGTTCTTCCCCAAATCCTGTAAAGACACGCGTGACTGGTTCCCGGAGAAACTAATCGATCCGCGATTCTGAGATTGGGCATCGGATCTGGGGAATGGTTTCCTCCCTTGATCCTGCTGATTCTGTAATTTTTGTTTCAGTGTGGTCTTGATGTCGGTGAAGGGAGAAGAGTACGAGGAGTCCGACGGAGACTGAGACGGAGAAGATGGTGACTGAGAGGGTTTTTCAACAGATGCGTTTGCGTCTTGGGGAGGTGAGTCCGATGATGAATTTGAGAAAAGCCGAATCAAAGATGGGTTTGATGGTAACCTTTGTTGGCGTCTGGCGAGATGAAGCGCCATGATTTTAGCTGCTCCGAAGGATTTAGGGCTTTGGGGTGTGTGTGTGTAAGTGGAAGTGATGACGATACCAGATTACAGGAAATGCGGTTTAAGTGAATTGAAATTGGCCTTTTCCGGTTTATTGAGAATCAGAACTGGTCAGGCAAAAGGTCTCATAAACCGGATATAATTTTGAAACATGTTTACAGATCGAGACGTGTCTACTCATGTTTAAAAAAGCCCAATTGGACTTTCTATTTCGACCGAAGAAGTCACAAAAGCCCTTAGGTGTTTTCATACTCACCGACCATTTGTAGTTTTGTTTTTGATTTTTGTTTTGTCAATTTCAATTCTGGCCCACACAAAAAAAAAAAACCCCGAGTTCAATGCATACTTAAGAAAAACATAATTTCAACTACTAACCAGGTAGATTATAAATGGACATAAGAAAACAAAAAAAGATCCTAATTTCGTAAAACTTTATCCTACCATATTAGAATGGCAAAATGGCATCTACAGACCAGTACAATCAAGAAAAATGAAAATGTTTTCCAGTAAGCATTTTGACCTCACACGTCCACAAAATTATCCAGAAACTGCATAATAGAGAGTAATGGATGTAACTGAATCGTCACGCAACCAAAATAAAAGCCCTCACTCACCGCGCGTATAGTACCGACGCCAAGCCTACACTACCTTTGCACAAAGTACAAAATACTAAATGCCACGTATATATTCTTATGGATCCCACTTTCACCAAGAAAGAAAATAATACATACAAATAATTTCAATCTAATAACTGTGTGTGTGTGAAAACGTTCCCAATCTATATATATATGATTTATAAAATATCCATCAACCCATTAAATATGCCACGGAGATTTTTCTTCTTCTCCACTTTTCGCCACCATTTCTTCTCCTTCTCTCTCTCTCAAAAATCGGTGGAAGGTCCAACGTTAGACTATGACCGGCGGAGACTGGATTCATGAAGCTATGTGTGATGATTCATTGGTGGCGGAGGCTCTGATCTGCCTCCTCCATGCTGAGCCGTCACCTCCGGAGACGAAAAGCGGCGGCGCATCGAATCTCAAGCTGAAGTGGACCGTGCGTCAGAGGAGGACTAAGGTGGCGCTGTTGAGGAAGAAGGGAGATCATAATACGCGTGCTAGTCCCACGACGCCTCTTTCCTGGAGCGGTGCCACTTCTTTTAGCGGCGGTGGTGGTTTTGATGGATTTGAGGATTCAAGCGGTGCCGTGAAACTGTCTGAGGCCGTTAGATCTAAGGTTCGTTCGATCATCTCCCTTTTGGTTACTATGTTCAACAGTTTTTAAAACCTCTGTTTTGTGTGTGTTTGATGGGATGCGGCGTTTTGACTGCGACTATAGCCACCGTGTTACACCGACACCTAGTCGTTTTTTTTTTGGGCGATTTCAGACTTCACGTAATCTCAGTCTTCCTTGTTTCCCGTAACTAGTGCCACTTTTGCTCCTATTTGTTTCTCTTAGGGTCATTTTCGTCATTTCCGTCAGGGATCGGCTTCTTCGCCGGTCACGCAGTCTTGCCCTTCCCGATCTATTCTCCGACTTCGCGTTGACCATAAAATATCACTCTGTTACTCTGGGGGTCAAACCCAACGTTCTTTTTTCTTCATCGAAACTCAAATTTCATCGTCTGTACTATACTGGTGACCAAGTTCACGTCACGATGCTTTGTTCCTGAAACTGTTCGCTGAATTCAAGCAAGATTTACCCAGTCATCATTGATCATCCATTCAATGACGAGAATACCCCTGTCATTGAGTGTGTCTAGGGGGTAGTTGGGTCAATTAGAGAAGTTATGGCTGGCGTTATTTATAATTGCTTGTTATGAGGGTTGCCTCTTTTATGGGTCGAGAGGCGTTTTCGTAGCGGATTAGGTTTGGGAGGGTTTGGTGCGTCTGTGGTGTAATCAGATGCGGCGTGGAACATCGTAAGTCTCATAGGTAATGGCTGACGTGGAAAAAACAAAGTCAAAAACTCTCCACGCGACAACTTTGGTCAAAATCATTCACTCCTTTCATTTTGGTGACAGTCTTGTGTACTTAGCTTTTTTCTCTATGGTTTAAGCTGAATTATCTTTTACCAAAGTAGAACCCACAAAGTCACCATTTTTGGGTTTGTAATTAAAAGAACGTGATAACGACAAGTGGGTTATGTGGATAATTCGTGACAACAAAGATGTGGGGTCGTGGCCATGGGAAGACACGCGTAAGAGTCTTCCAAGTCACGCTCCAGTCACGTGATTCTATTCTTTCAAATTATGTGTGTCTCGATGTAGGGGAAAAAGATGCACTTCTGTTCATATTGCTTTTTTTGGGTCTAAGTAGTTGACCAAGAAAGAAGATTATTTTAAATGTTTTTGGTGATTAACTGTTTAATATTTGGCGTTTTGATTTAGGTATTTATACATGTGGGGATGTCTTGTTATATTGGTCGATCACTTCATGCTTATGAATCCTGTAGATCTCGCTAAAGATCCTTCATCGTCTCCTTTGAGTATCTATCTACTCCATGCGTATTACCCTCTAGTTGAGAACTTTTAATTATGAAATCGAACTAATATTATGGTCTATACGCTCATTATGTGTTTGTGAATGACATGTCACGTAAGAAATTTATAAAGTCATCACTAAATGGTTTAGTTCGAGGCCGACTTGCATTTGATCTTGTTATATATGTTGTGAGAAGCCATAATCTGAATGTTTGGTGGGTTTAATGCAGATATCTCAGACGAGTGTAAAAACAACTCCTTTCAAGAGATCAAGAAAGAAAAAGGTAAACCTAAAAAGAATAATTATTTTTAAGAATCTGGTAGAATCACATCGTTATTTGATATATTAATATGTCTCTGTTTAATCACTTTATGTGGCTGTCCATAGACGCTTGCTCAACTTAAAGAGGAGGAGAGTTTGCTCTTAAAGGAACGGCAAGGCTTGAAAAATGTAAAATCTATTTTCCCATCTTGTTTTAAAATCAAGTCCAAAGAGCACATCTTTGATATTTTACATGTTGCGTGAATCAGGAACTCGCAAGTATGCAAAATCTGCTCAAGCAACAAAGAGCAAGAAACGAGTCTTTAAAGAAGTTGCAGGTTAAAACCCATTTTGAATATGATCACTCTTGCCAGTATATAAAACATAATTTTTTTTAACAGATCATATTTCTATGCAGGCTGAATCACAAAAGAATGATGATTCCTCCTTCTTGCTCCCTGACCTTAACATACCTCTGGAAAGTCTCTGATATATAACTACGACACAACCATCAAAATATCAATATTCTTTTATCAGTGACAAGTTCTCTAGACTACGCATAACTGTAACTAAATGATATGGATAAGAATATAGATAGATAATCGTCGTCCCATTCCCTTGGCTTTGCAGACAGATAAAAAGATTCTAATGGCAGAGGAGACGAGTTTAATATTTTTTTTGAGTTTTCGGTGTTTTTTTTATAGATATCAATTTGTAGGTTGTAGCAAGTTTTTTGCTCTTGCCCATCTTTAGTTACTTCTCTCTTTTGCTCCTTTTTTTTCCACTCTTTTATGTTATTCATAAGATGAGATGTAATTAATAATTTACTAA
Source organism: Boechera stricta (assembly GCA_018361395.1). Lineage (NCBI taxonomy): Eukaryota > Viridiplantae > Streptophyta > Magnoliopsida > Brassicales > Brassicaceae > Boechera > Boechera stricta. The sequence goes on along the minus strand of CM031539.1, from coordinate 1,278,689 downwards.
TTACAATCTACATACAGTAACTGTATTTCTTCTTTGATTGTTTTGTTTTTCCTAATCACATTGACTTTCTAGCTTTTGTAATATACTCATTTTCATGTTTAGTTATTGAGGCCTGTATATGTTTTGGCTCAGTGGGCCGTATAATTAATTGATTATAAAGTCTAGTTATAATTCACTTACCCTAATTGATTATGAAGTCTAGTTATAATTCACTTACCCTATTTTCATATTTGTAACGATCTTCGTCTCTCCGCACCCCCTCAAGACCTAATCTCGTCGATAGGCTCTGGATTTGAGGTGCAAAATTCGAATTTCCTACTTTTTTTAGTAAATAGGCTTTGAGCTAAGATGCGAAAGTAGTATTGTCACTACGGAAAAATGGAGGATCTCGACTTTTTTTAATCTCTTTTGATTAGGAGAATAGATTAATGTGTTTTTGACCTATAAGTGAACAAAAATGTACTCATCGTTCAAATTTTCACAGGTCAATAATAGTTTTGTTTTCTTGTATTTCCATTTGATCGAGAGCTTTTCGCGACGCATGCCCCTAGACATGTTATAGACATTTAATTAGGGTAATTCATTGACACATTGATCTGTTTAAATGAAGTTATATATAGAAGTCTACTATACTTACTTGATGAGGCCTCCTCTTCAAAGCGGAAAACCCACCATGGACATATGTGACTGGAGAACTCAACTGACACCTTTTTTAAGCGGAAAGATCGTTAAGAAGATGTAAAGTTTTTTTTTTGCGACTCTGCAAAGTTATTATCATTTCTCACTCTAACATCATTTCCACACAATATTCTAGTCTAATGTTATATTCTCGGTAGATATATATATAATAGGTTTTTGCTGTTACTGATCAATAAGTCTTTCTTTTTTCTTTTTCTTACTTGGTTTACTTGTCACTGGCGCAGAGTTGAAACATTGAAGAAGCACTTTCCATCATATTCTGGACCAGATGGAATTAACGAGCTTAACAAAATTGCTGCTAAATTCGAGGATATAATTTTCAGAGAAGCGGTTAACCAGATTATTTATAAATGTCCTAGCTCTGAACATATATTTTTGTTTCATTAGTGTGGTAAATATAAAGAATTGTGTGGCAATGGACTCCACAACATGGAAAACATTCTAACTTTTGGTATCCGTAAAGCTTAGCCCCAATATATGGGCTGTGAATCCATGTAAACCAACCTTGGTCCTTCCTGATGCTCTTTTATATCGATTTTCAGACTGATTACCTTCGGAAACTATCCACGAAGATGCTAGCTTGGGAGAATAGATCGAAAAATGTTGTTGGTTCTTCCCCATCTATATATATCCCTGCCGCTGCTAATAATGGCACATCAGGTAAATAATTAACGACTTTCTTTTTAACGTCATTCATGTAGTAGCACAATCTTGTTTTGGAGTGCTAAACTGTCTGAATGTATCCTCTTCGTGTTAGCTGTGTCATATGTTCTACGCTTGTCAACTCCATGTATATGTTTATGGTAGCCTTTTACCCTGTCTTCAATTTAAACATCACACTTTATTTTTTACTTCAGTTTTATATGAAGTTAGATTCATAGATGATCATCATATGGACAATGGCAATTCAAAGCCTTCTCTTCTGAAAGGAGAACCTGCCGTGAACACTGGTGACTGGAGAACTCAACTGCCACCGAATTTACGCCAAAGAAATGCCTACAAAATGTAAGTTCATTGTACACATTTTGTGTTGTCATCTTTTCTCACTTCAGAGCCAGTTTAATGCTAAAGTTCTGTGTAGATATACAAGGTTACACGATCTGACCTATAAACATGTTTATGTACAACCAAATTACTTGTCATTTGAGCAGAATGGAATCACTAGAGAAACATGTTCCAAATCTTGGGTTACAAGGAATTAACGAGCTCATGAGAATAGCTGCCAGCTTCGAGGATTTAATTTTCAACACTGCTATAAATCAGGTTTCATCATTTCCTTTTTGCCTCTGAATTGTTAACAGAGTAGTGGAATATATGTAGAGTGGTGAATTAAAATTCATGCAGCAAAAACTCTTCTTTATAGTGGTTGAAGTCGAAAACTTTCTCTTTTTTATTTATTTTTTATTTATATATATATATATGTTGGAAAGGCGTTTTTACCTTTAGGAAATGCAATTCCACTGTTTGAAGATAACAAACCAAAACTTTTGATCCTCTAGTGATAATTAAATAGAAGGTTTCTTCGGCAAAAGGGAAAATATCTGAATTTTTGGTACTCATGAACCTTATTATTGTATGAGCCCACAATTTATATATTTTGAATAAGCTCCATTTGTACCTTCTTTTGATATCATCCTATTCTTTTTTTTATATATATACATTAGTGTTTATTTTTCAGGTGGATTACTTTCGCAAAATATCTTTCAAGATGTTGAGTTGTTGACTGTTGAAGAGGGCGACTAAAATTTCAGCGTTCAAAGCGGTATATTGCGTTTGAAGCTTTTAGGGAAATTTCATATGTAATTGCGTTAGATCAGAGAACCACATATCAGCTAACTTCCTCTTTTGTTTGCTCACGTCAAACTTTAGCTCATAAAACATTTCTTACGATCACTTCTTCTGTTCTTATGTTTTAGCCACATCCAATCCATGTTTCATTAGCAACCTATATGGTGTCATTTATAACGTGGAGACCACCTCTTATCTTTCTTTGTTTTTTTAATTGATACCCTAATAGATCTCTCTCACGCCAAAAATAGAATATTATATTCATGAATTACAAAAAAAAAGGGAGACTTTCTGTTTAATTAGTTGGGCCGCGTGTATATATTAGGGCCTAATGGGCCGTCACACCTCTTTATTATTTACGTGCAGCTCCCTCTCAAAGGTTTTTTTCCTAGTATCTCTGACCGTCTTCCCCTCTTGGACAAGTTCAATTGCCAAAATTTCAATTCTCGTTCCGCTCTTTTGTCACTCCAATCGTCGCCACCTTGAAACCCCAAGTCTAGACGATAGGCCTTGTAACTGGGTTTGAGGTTAAAATTTTGTTTTTTTTGTACGATCTTCGTCTCTCCGCACCCCCCTGAAGGCCGAATCTCGTCGATAGGCTCTGGATTTGAGGTGCAAAATTCGAATTTCCTACTTTTTTTACTAAATACGCTTTGAGCTGATTAGGAGAATGAATTAATGTGTTTTTGACCGATAAGTGAACGAAAATGGTACTCATCGTTCAAATTTTCACACGTCAATAATAGTTTTGTTTCTTGTATTTCCATTTGATCGAGAGCTTTTGACGACGCATGGCCTTAGACATGCTATAGACATTTAATTAGGGTAATTCATTCACACATTGATCTGTTTAAATGAAGTTATATATAGAAGTCTACTATACTTAATGAGGCCTCCTCTTCAAAGTGGAAAACCCACCATGGACATATGTGACTGGAGAACTCAACTGACACTTTTTTTACGCGGAAAAATCGTCAAGAAGATGTTAGTGTTTTTTGGACTCTCGCAAAGTTATTATCATTCCTCACTCTAGCGCCATTTCCACACAATATTCTAGTCTAATGTTATATATGCGGTATATATATATAGTAGATTTTTGTTGTTGCTGATCAATAAGTTTTTTTCTTTTTCATACTTGGTTTACTTGCCACTGGCGCAGAGTTGAAACATTGAAGAAGCACCTTCCAACATATTCTGGACCAGATGGAATTAACGAGCTCAACAAAATTGCTGCTAAATTCGAAGATAGAATTTTCAGAGAAGCTGTTAACCAGGTTATTTATAAATGTCCTAGCTCTGAACATATATTTTTGTTAGTTAGTGTGGTAAATATAAAGGTTTGTGTGGCAGTAGACTCCACAACATGGAAAACATGTAACTGTTGGTAGCCGTAAAGCTTAGCCCAGTGTTGTGAATCCATGTAAACCTAGGTCCTTCCTGATACTCTTTTATATCGACTTTTAGACTGATTACCTTCGGAAAATATCCATGAAGATGCTAACTATGGTGACTAAATCACAAAATGCAGCTGGTTCTTCCCCATCTATCCCTGCCGCTGCTAATAATGGCGCATCCCTGGATTCGGATTAATAATTAACGACTTTCTTTTTATGTCATTAACGTCCTTCATGTAGTAGCAGAATCTTGTTTTCTCTTGTGATCGGGATTCCAGAGAGGATAAAGTATCGCCCTTTGTAACTGGTGGAGTGGTGGGTCTTGGTTATTACAATTAGGAGAATAGATGAACTTTGTTGATGTGATTAAGTTAGCTCAATAAACATTTCCTACGATCACTCCTTTTGTTCTTATGTTTTAGCCACATCCAATCCATGTTTCATTAGCAACCTATATGGTGTCATTTATAACGTGGAGACCACCTCCATGCCTTGCTCCCAAAGTAATTACAGTCAACTTTAGCTACGCACCTGTTAATCTTTCTTTGTTTTTTTTTAATTGATACCCTAATAGATTTCTCTCACGCCAAAAATAGAATATTATATTCATGAATTACCAAAAAAAAAAAGGGAGACTATTTGTTTAATTAGTTGGGCCGCGTTTATATACTTCAATTTTATCATTTCAATTCTCGTTCGGCTCTTTTGTCACTCCAATCGTCGCCACCTTGAAACCTCAAGGTCTTGACGATAGGCTCTGTTCCTGGATTTGTGGTAAAAATTTTGTTCTTTTGTACTAGGGGTTAAGTTATTTCGCCGATCACTGTACGAAACTTTTGTTGATCGGTACAATTTTCCAACTCTATAGTTTGTTTACTTGTGCTCGAGTGTCCATACAATCTACGTTTATCTTGGATCAAAACTTTTGCTTTTAATAATCATTTGTGTTTTAAGATATTCGTGGTTTTTTTCACATATTGATCTGTTTAAATGGAGTTGTATTAGAAGTCTAAGGGCCCTTCTCTTCCGTGCAGAGAACCCACCATGGACACGGGTGACTGGAGAATTCAATTTCCATCTGATTCATGTTGGAACTCAATTTTTGACTTATGGCTCCGGCTAATTTTCCGGCAATTTTTGCATGAATGATTAGATGTTATAACAAGATCAAGAATGTTGATCAAAGAGTGACACGAAGCTTCACCGGAGCACTTTCATTACTTTCCTCTTCTTTCGTTACTCTAACACGTGTTTAAGCCAGAAGTCTGAGTTCCGCCTAGCAGTCTCGGCAGCATGTAGCTCTATAGTTCTAGACTTAATACTCTCTGACTTACTTGTAATCTCAATTTTAACTCACAAACAATTTGTAATACCCAAGTTATTCTAGAACGTAAGAGCTTTGAGAGAAAGGAGAGAGTATGTGTCTCAAAAGAATGAGGGAAGACTTATTTATATGATGAGAGATGAAAATTCTCTTCCTTCCGACGTGATATCGCATATCATTGACTTTTTAGCTTTAGTTACATACTTTGACCCAACATTTCTCATTCAATTTAACTCTGATTTTGACATGTAATTACACTAAATCATAGTGCTCATTACCAGGAATCCAAAGAATCCATAATCCGGTCATTCCGGTGAAAGAGTTCGCCTGAAAAATTGCCGGAAAATTGGCCGGAGCCATAAGTCAAAAATTGAGTTCCAACAATTCACCGCTCCAGAATCTGTCAATAAGATGTGAGTTTATTATTAAACCTCGTGTTTTGGTTTCTGCAAAGTTATCACATTTCTCGCAATCGAGTTTTAATGTTACATTATTTCGTAGTTTTTGTGGTGTTATATGTCCTTGATTTGGCTCGCTTGTGCAGAATGGAAACACTGACGAAGCAACTTCAAGATGATTGTGGACTAGATGGAGTTATCGAGCTCAGGAGAATTGTTGTCAGATTCGAGGATAACGTATTCAGCAATGCTATTAATCAGGCAGCTGATTCACTCTTTTCTCAACATTATGTTTTACTCTTTAGTATGATAATATAGACACTTCTGAGGCAGTAACTCCACAATATGGAAATGAACTGAGTTTTGGTACTTAAAGCTCTTTTCTTTTGTTTGAAATACGTGTCCTGATTGATGTCATTATCATGCTTTTTGGACTGAGATTCCTTTTGTTTCGATCTTTAGACTGAGTACCTTCGTCAAATATCCCTGACGATGCTGGCTACGGAGCCTAAGTCAGAAAATGGAGTTGGTTCTGATGATAATAGCCCACCGTTGGTTCAGGGTAAATAAAGCCTTTTTCTTTCTCCGACATTAAAGTCCTTCATCTAGTAACAGAAGCTTGTTTTGGTGTCCTTAATTTTAATGTTTTCTCTTGGTGTTAGCTATGTATATGCCCTAGACTTACACATTTAGACGAATTTTTTGGGTGTGTTATTATGAAATCCATTCCTTGATGCTTTGTGAACATTTGTCATCTTATGGACAATGACAATTTAGAGCCTTCTCTTCCTGACAAAGAACCTGACGTGAACTCAAGTGACTGTAGAACTCAACAGCCACCAGATTCACGCCAGAAGAATGTCAATGCGTTGTAAGTTCATTACACATTGTGTAGTCATTTTTTCTCACTTGCTAGTCATTTCCTCCTCCAAAGTCAGTTTGATTATAACGTTTTGTCACATTGCCTTGACCTATAAATAAATATGTATATATATTTAAATTACTCGTCATTTGAGCAGAATGAAAACACTAAAGAAACATGTTGCACATTATGGGCAAGAAGGAATTGACGAGCTCATGAGAATTGCTGTCAGCTACGAGGAGTTGATTTTCAACACTGCTATAAGCCAGGTTTCACTTTCCTCTTCATAATTTTATTCTACCGTCCATGGATTACCAATCAAACTTTTGATAGCTTTCTATTCTAAGGCAATGGGAAAAAGATCTGACTTTTAGTACATGTGAACTAATTTGATGTGAATTTTTTTTTGATATCATCCCCTTTATATATATATATATAATTATGTTTTATTTCGAGTTTCAGGAGGATTACCTTGGTAAATTATCCATAAAGATGCAGACTGTGGAAAAATGCGACTAAAAGTCAATAAGTGGCGTCTAATAAAGCGGTTCAGGGCAATTTCCATATGTATAAAAATGACTCACCTTGAAACCTTCAAGGGTTTAATGCGTGAATATAAACATGCCAAAGTATCCATTGGAGTGATTTTATCAAACACAAACACAATTTCTCGTTTCTCCAGTATCAACAATGAAAGAAAAGGCATTTTTTGGTATCATAAAAGCAAAGTATTAGTTGACAAAAAAAAAAAAAAAGCAAAGTATTATTACAAAATCAGCCATTACACCAAGAAAATACTAAGTTTGATATTAAGACTGATGATGCACTACAATTTTTATAAAATTCACTTTGAAAAGATAAAGAGTGCAAGTAAGTATCATGTATACGTGACACTTTAGGTTTGTAATTAGAAATAGGCAAAACCATGTAAAAGACAACAATTATTACCTTTGAAAAATAATGTTATGGTCAAGATTGTTAAAAGGAAAGTTTGTTTTTTTTTGTATCTAAGAATTAAAAAAAATAAAGATCATTTGAACATAATGTATAAAGTGTAAGACAACATAATATATAACTAGGATATATCTCGTGGTATAGCACATACAAATTACAATTATAGAAAAAATATCCGAAATTATAAAAATAGGATATTAGAAAATTGTAATTATTCCAAAACTTTACAAAAATTATAATATCAGTTTTTATAATATCGAATCTTTGTAATATCCGCATAAACATTTTATAATCAGAATTATAAAACCAATCTTTCATATTCGAGATTAAATTAAATATATGATTTTTGTCTTTTTTTTTAAAAACTTTTTTTTTTGTCAATTGTACTATTTTAATTTTTAATCATTTTACTTAATTTTGTTTCTATTTTTGTTTTTTATCAACTCGAAGTTTTATTAATTATAGGTATTAATGAATATTTGTAGATATAGTTAACTAAGCGTTTAAAATAAATTGTCGGTATTAATGAATATTTGTTTTTATCAACTGGAAGTTTTATTAATTTTACACCATGTTAAACTATGACAGATATGAATTAACATTTTTAAATATACTAAAAATCTGTTAATAGATTCGATATTATAAAGAGTAACTAACATTAACATTAACATTCCAAAAAAAATTGCAATCTACATCAAATCTTTTATTTTTGGAAAATTAAATCAACATTTAATTTAATTTAATTTAATTAATGTGTTTAAATAAATCAACAAAATCTTCACAAAATCTATTTTTAACTACTTTTCAAAAAAATTAAAATAAATAAATAAATTAAAACGAAAATTATAATCTATAAAGAAGTAAAAAAAATAGACAATTTACATAAATTCTTACTCAAAATTTTCAAAAAAAAATTACAATCTTTTATTTTTGAAAAATTAAATGAACATTTAATTTAATTTAATTTAATTAGTATGTTTAATTAAATCAACAAAATCTTCGTAAAATATATTTTTAACTACTTTTCAAAAAAAAAATTAAAATTAATTAATTAATTAAAACGAAAATTATAATTAATTAATTAACATTATAATTAATTAAATGATCACATAATAACTAATGACTAAAATACATTTAGTGAGAGATTAACATTTATTCTTTGAAGTAATGGCAAAATGACGTAAATATTAATATTTTTTAATGTTTATTTATAAATGAATTTCCCAAATAATATATGAAACACGGAACATTATCTATTAAATTTATAATTTAGCGGGGTTATATAATATCTAGTAAATTTATAATTTAGCGGGTTATATAATATTTTAATAAATATTGCACGAAAAAAAAAGGAAAAAATCAAGAAATCTTGTTATAAGCGAACTGCTAGGACACATTTGGCAGCAGATTATTTATTGTTTCATCTTGTCTTGATCCAGAAGATCCTATATTGTTCATCCGTTTCTCGATCAAACTAAACCCTAATCTAGTTCCGATATCCCCTTTTATCCGCTGTTTTCTTAATATCAAACCCTAGTCGTTGTAGCAACCTTGGCCGTCAAACGCGAAATCTCCTCGATAGCCTCTGAATTTGAGGTGAGGTGTTCGAATCTCGTTTTCTTTGTTTTGTTTTGCTTAAGCCTTGCCTTTTAGAGTTTTCTCTTGTGATCGGGATTCCAGAGAAGATAAAGTATCGCCCTTTGTAGCTGGTGGGTCTTGGTTTATTACAATTAGGAGAATAGATGAACTTTGTTGATGTGTATTTGTTTTTTTTAGATTCTCGTTCCGATGGGATAGGCTATTTGAGGTTGAGTTTATGGTTTCTGCTACAATCATCAAAAAAGAGTTTTTTACTGGTAAAAGTGAAATTTTGGCTGATCATCACGAAATTCTGAGTGTTAATCTAATCCCTGTTTTGTGGTCATTTGTTTCCTATTGATTTGGGATGATCCTTTTTTTTTATTGTCATGTTTTGGTTTTTCTGTCTACTTACTATTGGTACTTTGCTCTTCATGACTTGTAAACACAGGAAACTTGATGGATAATAACAATTGGAGGCCTTCGCTTCCAAACGGAGAACCTGCCATGGACACAGGTGACTGGAGAACTCAATTGCCACCTGATTCACGTCAGAAGATTGTCAACAAGATGTAAGTTTAATATACCATAGAGTTACATCTCTGCAAAGTTTTTATCGTTCCCACTCTAGCTTTCGTTTTTTTTTCTATGCCAGTTTAATCCTAGAGAAATAGAAGGTTATTGTGGTGTCGTAGTTCCTTGACCAATAGTTTGACCAATAGTTCCGCTTTTACTTAGTTACTTGCCACTTGCAGAATGGAAACACTAAAGAAGCACCTTCCATTTTCTGGACCAGAGGGAATTAACGAGCTCAGGAGAATTGCAGCCAGATTTGAGGAGAAAATTTTCAGCGGTGCTGTTAATCAGGTTATTAAACGTCTTCTGAACATATATTTTTGTTTCGTTAGTGTGGTAAATATAAAGATTGTGAGGCAGTGGACTATACAACATGAAAAAGAACTAACTTTTGGTAGCCGTACAGCTTAGTCCCAATATATGGGCTGTGAAATCCATGTATAACTTCCTGATACTCTTTTATATCTACTTTCAGACTGATTACCTTCGGAAAATATCCATGAAGATGCTAACTATGGAGACTAAATCGCAAAATGCAGCTAATTCTTCCTCATCTATCCCTGCCGCTAATAATGGAACATCCATGGATTCGAGTAATCACGATTCTCATGCATGTATTGCTTAATTCTGTTTATCTGGTTTTATGGATAATTGTTCCTCTAATTTGGTGCTTTTTAACCTTTCCTTGAATAGTGCCCACCAACCAAGGTCTCCTTCTTCCAGGATCTCAAGCACCTCAGCCGTTGCTGACCCAAACCATACAGAATAATACCGCCTCTGGAATGACGGGTTCTACTGCTTTACCATCTTCCATTCCGCCAGTTTCTTCCATAACCAATAATAACGTCACAAGCGCTGTAAACCAGAATTCCAATATGCAAAATGTAGCTGGAATGTTGCAAGATTCATCTGGGCAGCATGGCCTTTCCTCGAACATGTTTTCAGGATCCCAAAGGCAGATGCTGAGCAGGCCACATGCTATGTCTTCACAGCAACAACAGCAGCCGCAGAATGCACAATATCTTTATCAGCAGCAGCAACTTCTCAAGCAGAATTTCCAGTCAGGGAATGTTCCCAATCCCAATTCGCTTTTGCAATCACACATGCAACAACAGCAACAAAATGTGCTGCAGCCTAATCAACTGCATTCGTCTCAACAGCCTGGTGTTCCAACATCTGCTACACAGCCCTCCACTGTGAACTCAGCTCCTCTCCAGGGTCTCCACACAAATCAGCAATCAAGTCCGCAATTGTCTGCTCAGCAGACGACACAATCTATGCTTCGTCAGCATCAATCGTCAATGCTAAGGCCACATCCACAATCACAACAAGCCTCTGGCATCCATCAACAGCAAACGTCATTGCCGCAGCAATCAATTTCTCCTCTACAGCAGCAGCAAACACAAATAATGCGGCAACAAGCTGCAAATAGCTCAGGCATCCAACAGAAGCAGATGATGGGGCAGCATGTTGTTGGGGATATGCAGCAGCAACATCAGCAAAGGTTACTGAACCAACAAAATAATATTATGAACATACAACAGCAGCAGTCGCAGCAGCAACCACTGCAGCAGCAGAAACAGCAGCCACCGCCCCAGCAGCAGTTGATGTCTCAACAAAATAGCCTTCAGGCAACGCATCAGCAACCACTGGGCACTCAAAGCAATGTTGCAGGATTGCAGCAACCACAACAACAGATGCTCAATTCCCAGGTTGGCAACTCGAGTTTGCAGAATAACCAGCACGCGGTGCACATGTTATCACAATCAACGGGTGGGCTGCAGCGAACACATCAGGCTGGCCATGGCTTGTTTTCTTCTCAGGGCCAACAGTCACAAAATCAGCCATCCCAACAGCAGATGATGCCCCAGCTTCAGTCGCATCATCAGCAGCTAGGTTTGCAACAACAGGATGTGCAACAAAGGCAACAAGCTTCAGGCCAAGTCACAGGTTCTCTGCTTCCACCTCAAAATGTTGTGGACCAACAGAGACAACTCTATCAAACCCAAAGAACCCTCCCGGAAATGCCATCATGTATGCTTTTGCATCCTTTTAAATACTTTAGGTTCTAATATTTTATATAATCTCTCAGCAGGATCTGATGTTGAACAAACCCCGTTTTTATAATTCTTAGCATCGCTGGATTCGACGGCACAGACGGAAAGTGCAAATGGAGGTGATTGGCAAGAGGAGGTTTTTCAAAAGGTAGTTCTCTCTTTTTAAGTGTGCTATATCTTTACCAATTCTGGCTACACTTATTAAATCTTCAAGTGATAAATGCAACAAGGCAGGCGATCTTACATAGATATCACCGTATGACTGTTCTTCTTTGCAGATCAAATCCATGAAAGAGACGTACTTACCAGATCTGAATGAAATCTACCAGAGAGTTGCAGCCAAGTTGCAGCAAGTAAGTTACATTTTTCTTTTTTTTTTACTTGGAGAATAGTTTGCACGTGTATCTCCTCTGGAACAGTAGTAAGCCTTCTGAGGAGTTTTATGAATTCAATGCAAGATCGGTTCGTTATTGCGGAAGAACGTCGTACAACTTTGGAGTATTGTTACCCATTTACCAAAAAAAAAAGGCTCTTGAGACTCGTATTCTTACAGACTGTCCATTAGAAAATCTACCCGCTGATATTTATGTTCCTTCCCTAACCTACAGAGGTTGTAGCTTACATCTATGAGTTATTTTCGTTATTGCAGAAAAAGTCATACAACTTTGGATTCTTGAGACCCTTATTCTAAAAGATTGTTAACTAGAAAGTTAACTCTCCAATATCTACAGAGATTGTAGTCTGCATCTATGTGTTTGTATTTTATTTTATTGAATAAGTTCTTTTTCTCTGGAGCAGGATTCTATTCCACAGCAACAAAGATCAGATCAGTTTGAGAAATTGAAACAATTCAAGACAATGTTGGAGCGAATGATACAATTTCTATCTGTTTCAAAGAGCAATATCATGCCCGGATTAAAGGATAAGGTGGCTTATTATGAGAAGCAGATTATAGGTTTCTTAAATATGCACAGGCCGAGGAAGATAGTACAGCAAGGGCAGCTTCCGCAATCTCAGATGCAGCCTATGCAGCAACCGCAATCTCAGACAGCTCAAGATCAGTCTCATGATAATCAAACAAATCCGCAGATGCAATCAATGAGCATGCAGGGTACTGGGCCAAGAGCACAACAGAGTAGTCTGCCAAATATGCAGAACAATGTTCTATCATCTCGTCCTGGAGTTTCAGCTCCACAGCAGAACATTCCTAGTTCCATACCGGCTTCTAGTTTAGAATCAGGCCAAGGAAATGCATTTAATAAGGGATCCATGCAACAAAATACTTCTCAACAAGTAAATAACAGTTCTGCCTCGGCTCAAAGTGGGTTAAGTACACTGCAGTCTAATATTAATCAACCTCAGTTAAGTTCCAGTTTGCTTCAGCATCAGCACATGAAGCAACAGCAAGACCAACAAATGACGCAGCAGGTCAAACAGCAGATGCAACAGCGCCAGATGCAACAGCAACAGTTGCAAGCGAGACAGCAACAGCAACAGTTGCAAGCAAGACAGCAAGCGGCACAATTACAGCAGATGAATGATATGAATGATTTGCAATCGAGGCAGGGGATGAATGTCAGTCGTGGGATGTTTCAGCAACATTCTCTGCAGGGTCAGCGTGCTACTTATCCTCTTCAACAGTTAAAACCAGGAGCTGTTTCGTCGCCTCAACTTCTTCAAGGTGCATCTCCTCAAATGTCACAACAACATTTGTCTCCTCAGGTGGACCAGAAAAATCTGTCAACAGTCAACAAGATGGGAACTCCATTGCAACCTGCAAACTCCCCTTTTGTTGTCCAGTCTCCTTCAACCCCCTTGGCTCCGTCCCCTATGCAAGTTGACTCTGAGAAACCTTCTGGTACTTCTTCGTTGTCAATGGGAAATATTGCTCGTCAACAAGCAACTGGCATGCAAGGCGTAGTTCATTCCCTTGCAATTGGCACTCCAGGGATCTCTGCCTCTCCTCTCCTTCAGGAGTTTACTAGTCCTGATGGAAGTGTTTTAAATCCTTTAATAAGTACATCTGGAAAACCGAGTGCTACTGAGCTGCCTATTGAACGCCTTATTAGAGCCGTAAGTAACATTACTAATTTTGAAGGGTAATAGGCCTGGGCGTTCGGGTTCGGTTCGGGTTTTTGGGTTTAAGCCTCTAGACCCCATTCGGGTATTTTATATATTCGGGTCGGGTTCGGTTCGAGTTATTTCGGGTTCGGGTTTTGTATATTTTTTAGTTTAATTTTCGGGTTCGGATCGGGATCGGGTTTTTCGGTTCGGGTTCGAGTTCGGGTTTCGGGTTCGGATTTTTTGCCCACCCCTAGGGTATATTGCAGCAGGATGGCTTTTGTAGTAGAAGCATTGTTCTGATTATGATGTATGCTTTCTGTTGTTTTCAGGTGAAGTCCATCTCACCGCAAGCACTTTCTTCTGCAGTAAGTGACATTGGATCGGTTGTAAGCATGGTTGATAGGATAGCTGGTTCAGCCCCAGGAAATGGTTCGAGAGCTTCAGTTGGCGAAGACTTGGTTGCAATGACTAAGTGTCGTCTCCAAGCAAGAAACTTCATGACGCAAGAGGGAATGATGGCGACCAAGAAAATGAAGCGTCACACAACTGCAATGCCACTAAGCGTTGCTTCACTGGGAGGAAGCGTTGGTGATAACTACAAGCAGTTTGCTGGTTCAGAAACATCAGACCTGGAATCTACTGCGACTTCTGATGGAAAGAAGGCAAGAACTGAGGTATTTTTTTCAGTTAGACTTCCCTTAAATATATTTGAAAATTGACACACATGCACAACAAAGAAATTTGGAAGCACAAGGCCTCAGTTTTCTTATTTTGAAGAGTCAATCTTGAACTGCAGATCAAACATGCCCTTTTGGAGGAAATTAAGGAAATAAACCAGCGGCTGATAGATACAGTTGTTGAGATTAGTGATGATGAAGATGCTGCTGATCATAGTGAGGGAGTAATATCAAGCAAAGGGTGTGAAGGAACAACAGTTAAATTCTCGTTTATAGCTGTTTCTCTCAGCCCAGCCTTGAAGGCTCATCTCTCATCAACACAAATGGTAAGCATGGTCATCTCGTTAACGTTTTGTGAAAAAATCATTTCATCTATCCTTTTATAAAATTTGTTTTGTTCATCTATTACAGTCTCCTATTCAACCATTACGTCTACTGGTCCCTTGTAGCTACCCCAACGGCTCTCCATCTCTTCTGGATAAACTTCCGGTCGAAAGCAGGTACAAGCAAGATCCTTCAGTTTCAAGTAAATAGAAACATAGATCTTTCGTATCAAGTGAAGCAAAATTTTACCATATAGTAAAAATCTTCTCCAAAATCATCTGTTCATGTCTCTAGAAACCTTTTATAAGAAACTGCATCATCTTATTACCTTAACGCGGTCTGGTTTCTTGAACAGCAAAGAGAACGAGGACCTCTCGTCCAAAGCTATGGCAAGGTTCAACATATTGCTAAGAAGTTTGTCACAGCCAATGTCGCTCAAAGACATAGCCAAGACATGGGACGCTTGTGCTCGGGCTGTGATCTGTGAGTACGCACAGCAATTTGGTGGTGGAACTTTCAGCTCAAAATACGGCACTTGGGAGAAATTTGTAGCCGCTTCCTGAATTTGATGGATCTCTCTAGTCCTCAATGGTAACACCGTGATGCACTTACTGTTTCATGTCAAAAACAATAGAAAAAAAAGGCTCCCCTTTTCTTTTCCAACTTTTTTTTTTTGTACATTACAAGTCTTTTCATACACATGTGTGATTGGGATTTTTATTTATTAATTTAAAGCTTATACTATATTATTGAACATTGTTTAATTATATATCAACTTTTATTGTTTGTATTTTGTGAATCTCGTTAGTATATTTGACACTTTCTTATTTTTAAAGCGCAATTACCCTTTTTGTCTGGGTCATTCAGAGATGTATTTTGAGATTTTGTTATACTTATTTTGAGATCATTTAGAAAAGTTTCAACGTGATGAAATTTAAACTTTTTTTCTCTGGTCACTTGTCACAATAAAATGGCGATGTGATTCAATTTTTTTTTTTTCCCCTCAAATGGCCAATTTCTTCTGTAATTGCAGATTATTTATCATCATTGTAATATTCAGAGCAAAATAATGTTAAAAACCAAATTCTGTAGCGTAGTAATAAGAGGGTGTGAAACAGAAAACATAAAAAGTATCTGACTCTTAACTGTAAATTAAAAAACTCAAGAAACTTCATTTACGGTTTTTACTTACGGCTTGGAGACAAACCAACAAAATCTAACGGCTACGGACGAACCAATCACCCAATCAATAACCTATTGGCTATGAATCAACAAAATCTCTGTTTATTAGAGATTCATAGCCAATAGGTTCTTGATTTTAAGGTTAAAGTTTTAGATTTCGTTTGTTTGGCTTTAGGAGAGCTTTTATAGAATTGGTTATGCCCGGAATCAAACAAAATTTGTGCCACCTATCTCTCTCATTGCGTGTTTTTCACGGATCACTATGTTTCAGCATATGGATACTGACAAATAACAAACCAGAGAGCTGCAGGCAGGTCGCACCATGTAAGAACGTTTACTCTCAGAAACCTAACTTCTACAGATGCAGTTTGAATCTCTATCAGTGTCTTTGTTTCTTCCCATTTTGGATCTTTTCAGCAGGAACCTCTTCCGAACCAACAACGATCAGAGCATTTTGAAAAGTTGAAACAGTTCATGACAATGTTAGAGAGAATGATATAGTTCCTATCTGTTCCAAAGAGCAATATCATGCCTGCTTTGAAGGATAAGGTGGATTATTACGAGAAACAGATTATAGGTTTCTTGGAGATGTATAGGCCAAGTCAGCCAAAGCAATCTCAGACCATTCGGGGTCAGTCTCATTATGATAACCAATTAATTCTTCAAATGCAATCAATGAGCTCGCAAAATTCTGCGCCAAGGATACCATAGAGTAATCTGATAAATTTGTACACCAGTGTTTTATTATCTCGTCCTGTAGTTTCAGCTATGCAGCTTAAAAATAAGAAATTTTTGTCACTTTTTTTTTCTTCCCTTGTGATTTACTTTCTTAATTTGAAGTCTCATCCTCAATGTTGTTTACTCTTTCTGATGATCTGTTTCTACCAGGGTTCTGTGAAGTTATGATCGAAATGAATAAAGACCCCTTTTTCCAATGTTTTGTAAATGGGTTTTATGCGAATTTCTCAGCTATGTGCTGTGTATGAGCTCCGAGAATAGGTATGTCAATTAGTAGGACTAAAAGGTTCACGTCCATGCCTTTTCTCTCCTCCATACTGAGCCTAGAAGCTCTTCTTTGGGCAACGAGCTCTCTTTTAGACCACTTTAGCCAGAGTTTGTGACGGACTGTTTGGAGTTTCCCAAAATGCTCGACTATCTCCTAGCTTAGAACATGGCGCTTTCGATGTCAACAAAAAAAAAAAGGGTTAGTGGATGCACAACACATGTTCGATGAAATGCCTGAGAGAAACAGAGCCATTGATGAACACTGTGCAACAATCAGCAAGAACGTATCAGGTAGCTGATCCTTGCTCTATTCTCTGGATTAATCACTCTGAAGTTTTTTTTTATTGAGATCCTAAAGTCTTTTCGAATTTTGCCTAATGCTTTGAAAATATCTCTCTCAACTTCACCATGCTTATCGAATCAAAAAAGGAACTCAGTAGCATACAAATTAATTTATGTAATTAACATTTTGGTTACAAACTTACAAATTCAGTATTTTATTGACACTTCCCCAAGTCTCTTTCCTCGTTGAAAATTTCTTTCTCAATTGTAATTTGTAAGTCTAAGCATGTGCATGTGAGATCTCTGTGTATTATTCTTCCAGTTTAGGTATTAGTATTGTTTATAGTCTCCTGAACACACTGATGCAAGTGTCTTTACTTCCTGCATAATGTTTAACTTGGTTTGGAAAACAATATACTTATTTAGAACTGTTAAACAAATGTTTTTTTCTCTTCTGACACTAAAGTGTTGTTTGATTTGTGAAGTCAGGAACCGCAGTCTGCTTAACAAAGTGTAGAATAGATTATACAAAAAGTATGTGGGTCGAACTGTAAAATAAGAAGTTTCAAAAGGTCCTTGATGATATTTTCATAATTGCACTGGACGACTTGAGAGCAACGAATAAAAGAGCAAGATCTAAAAGTAAGAACCTTCAAAGTTAACCATTTAAGCCAAAAGATCCAATCTCTAACAGCTTCCCTTCACTCTCAATCATTTTCCTTTCACTCTCAATCATTTTCATAAACTTAACTTATATCATACTTTTGAGATGGACGTAAGATATTTGGGAGCAGATGAAGCATGGGATTTGTTCTGCGAGAGAATTGGAGAAGTCACCTTGGAGAGTCACCCGGACATCCCTGAGCTCGCAAGAATAGTTGTTGAAAGATGCAGAGGCTCACCGCTCGCACTTAGCGTCATTGGCGTGACTATGACAGGCAAGACTTTGGTGCAAGAATGGCGGTATGCAATCGATGCTTTGACTTTATCTGCGGCTAAGTTTTCAGGTACGGAAGATGAGATCCTTCCGGTTTTGAAGGTTAGCTACGATAATTTGAAGGATGAGAGAGTGAAACAGTGTTTCCTATACTGTGCTTTATTCCCAAAAGATCACATATCAAAAGAAGATTTGGTAGAGTATTGGATAGATGAAGGAATCATAGATGGAAAAGAAGATAGATATAGAGCAGAGGAGGAGGGTTACGAGATATTTCGTTACCTTGTTCATGCTTGTCTATTGATAGATCATAAATTTGGTCACTATGTGACCATGCCTACCCTGGTTCGTGACATGGCCTTGTGGGTAGCATCAAATTTTGGGAAGGAGAAAGAAAACTTCATTGTGAAAGCCAAAGCAAATCTTGATGACATTCCAAATGTCAAGGATTGGAGAGGTGTGAGTAGGATGTCATTGTTGGATAATAAGATCAAGAATATAAGTTGCAGTCCAGATTGTCCCAAGCTTACAACCCTGTTCCTCCAGGAGAATTATGAGCTGGAGAAAATCTCAAGTGGATTCTTTATGTATATGCCTAATCTTGTGGTTTTGGATCTAGCGGGGAACGTTGGCCTCAGCGAGTTGCCTGAAGAGGTTTCACGACTGGTCTCTTTGCAGTATCTAAACTTGTCGCATACACAGATAAAGGAACTACCTCGGGGTTTATTAAAATAGCTAACGAAACTTATACACCTGAACCTGGAGTTTACTGGCCGCCTTAAAGGAATTGCTGGGATATCAAGTTTATCAAATCTTCAAGTTCTAAAACTGTATTGTTCTTTCGATTTAGATATCAAACTGGTGGAGGAATTACAGCTCCTGAAGCATTTAAAAGTTTTAACCGTCTCTGGGGGTGATGCCTATGTCTGGGAACAGTTCACGAGCATTCCCAGATTAGCAAGTTGCACTCGCAGTGTGGTTCTTATGCACTGTGAAGTAGGAGCAGATGGAATATCGATTGCCGCGACTTCGAGTAGGCTTAGCGCCTTTACAATATATGAATCGAACATAAGAGAGATAAAGATTGATCAGAAAATCGATGATGAAAGCAAGAGTAGTCCAAAAACTCTTGAGTAATACCTGGAACTTCCGGCACCTCGTCAATGTGGAAATAAGCGAATGCCAGGGTCTGCGGGATTTGACTTGGTTGCTCTTTGCTCCGAATCTTGTTTGGCTAGATGTAAGAGAGTCACCGCAACTAAAGGAAATAATAAGCGAAGACAAAGCTGCTAGCTTTATGAGTGGTGAAGCAGATGAGATTATACCCTTTCTGAAGTTGAGACACCTCGACTTAAATAATCTGGAAGAACTGGATAGTGTCTACTGGAGTCCTTTGCCTTTTCCGTGTCTAGTGAAAATTGATGTATCTGACTGTCCGAATCTCTCGAAACTTCCTCTCAATTCCTGCAGCGCTAGCGGCTGTGACCTTGTCATTTATGGAGAGGAAGAGTGGATTCAGAAACTTCAATGGGACGAGGAAGATACTAAGGAGTGCTTCACCCTGAAAAGTTTCAGCCAAGTACATTTTGTGAGTTTCTTGGATTTAGTTTTGTAGGTTTATGAGTAATGTGATGACTGAACATTTGGAAACCATGCAGAGCAAGGTGCCTGTGGCTGCTTATCCACAAAACCAGTCAGAGTTAGAGTTGAGGAAGAGAACCGATCAATCAAACAACGGCTTGAGAGGATAGAGAGGTTGTTATGGCAGCAACAGCAAGAGCAGCAGCTATGTATGCCTCCACAAAGCAGCATTCAGACAGTTGTGCATCAGCAAGAGACGGGATCTCAAAGTAATGTTCCGGGAATGCAGCTATTCCAACAACAACCTAATCTGATCAAAAGGATGTGCAACAAAGGCTTCGATCCACCTCAAAATGTACTTCACCAACAGAGGCAGTCCCAAAGAACCCATCCAGAGATGCCATCAAGTATGTTTTTGCATCATTGTCAATATATAGTTACTAGTCTATATCTAACCTTGCTTTTATAACTCTTAGCATCACGGGATTCAGTGGGAAATGTGAATGGAGATGATTAGCAAGAGAAGGTTTTCCAAAAGGTAATTCTCCCTTTCTAAATTAGGTAATATATCGCTTTTTGATGACCAATGCGCCTCTTGCCTCTGCAGATCACATCCATGAAAGAAATGTACTTACTAGATCTGACTGAAATTTACCAGAAAGTTTCAGCCAAGCTGCAGAACGTAAGCTAATTAGTTTCTTGTTTATCTGCATCTATGTGTTTGTTTCTTATCTGATTGAAAACATTATTTTTTTTTTCTCTGGAGCAGGATTTTCTTCCCCATCAACCCAGATCAGAGCAGTTTGAGAAGTTGAAACAATTCAAGACAATGTTAGAGAGAATGATAGGATTCCTATCTGTTCCAAAGAGTAATATCATGCCTGCATTAACGGATAAGGTGGATTATTATGAGAAGCAGATTATACATGTCTTAAATATGCACAGGCCAAGGGTGGCACCACAACAGCAAGGGCAACTTGCGCAATCTCAGACAAATTCAAGATCAGTCTCATAAAAACAAGAAATTGTGATTCTTATTCCTTTGTGATATGCTTTCTTTAATCCTTGGGAGAATAGTTGTGTCCTCCGGAACAGTAGTGATTTCATTATGGACCCCAATGCAGAAGCAACTCATATAACTTTTTGAGTCTTTGTTACCCATTTAAACAAAACTTTTTATCTTTACTATAATATGTTTGTTTCGTATTGAACTCGGTCAGGATTCTCTTCCGCATAGTTGAAGAAATTGAAGGGTAATGTTGGAGCGAATGATACAACTCGTATTGAAGGATTATTACGAGAACCAGATTATTGCTCTGTTTCTAGCAGGATTGTGTATGACTTTTTGCGACCTTCTCATCTATGTGGTGAGTATGAGCTTCGCCAATAGATCTGTTGCGAGAATTATACGAGTCACTCTGGTTACTTGATGCACAACAAGTGTTCGATGCAATGTCTGAGAGAAGCTGAATCCATTTGATGAACACTTTTGTAACAATCGGTTGCTTTCCGTTCACCGCAATATTAACGCAAACAAAATCTTTGGTGAGCCCGTTCCGGTATAGAGGAGACGTGTCTATTATCTATTGGCCCAATCAGAGTCTCCTCCCGCTTAGCTTCCTGTATTTAAACGGTGTATCAAGAATACGCAAAGATTACGCGGGGGAACGAGATTTTTCAGATCAAAATCAGTCGTTTCTCTGATTCGTAGCCAAAAGGTTCTTGATTTTGAGGTTCGATTTTTGGATTTCGTTTGTTTGGTTTTGAGTAGAGTTTATAGGAGTGGCGATGCCCACAATCGAACACATTTCTTCTTATCTCATTGCGTGCTTTTCACGGATCCGCTTAAGTTTCAGCCTTGGATTCGAGTAGAAATGACTGAGCCCTAGGTCAACCTTTTTCATCATTGAATTGCATTAGAACTTCGAAGATGGTTTAATGGATACTTGTTTCTCTAATTTTAGGGTCTTAAAATTATACAGAGTCTCTTGATGATGAACTCGCTTTTATTTAGGTCCAATGGGAAATGAAAATGGAGAAGAATGGCGAGAGGAGCTTTTCCAGAAGGTAATCAATCTCCCATTTTGAATCTTGCTTGTTTGTCATGAATGGAGAAGAATGGCAAACGTTTAACACAAGAGTAGAGCAAATAAGACGATTCATATCTGTTCCAAAGAGCAGTATCATTTCTGCATTTAAGGATGAGGTGGCTTATTATGAGAATCTGATTATAGAGGGATTAAATATGCACCAGCAGAGGCAGACACTACAGCAAGGGCAGCTTCCGCAAGCTCAGACCGTTCAAGATCAATCTCATGATAATCAAACAAATCCGCAAATGCAATCAATGAGCATGCAGGTTGCAGGGCCAAGGTCACAACAGAGTAGTTTTCCAAATATGAGGAACAATGTTCTATCATCTCGTCCTGGAGTTTCAGCTCCACAGCAGAACGTTCTCATTTCCATACCAGCTTCTAGCTTAGAATCAGACCAAGGAAATGCACTGAATAATGCAAATGGAGGTGATTGGCAAGAGGAGATTTTTCAAAAGGTATTTCTCTCTTATCAAGTTGAGCAATGCTTCCAAGCTCTAAGTCTCACACTTACGGCAGATGACTAATTAGTCAACTCTTTTTTTTCTTTTTCTTTTACCTGTTTAGCCTTATACTAAATCTTCAAGTGATAGATGCAACAAGGCAGTTGATCTTAGATGATATCACCATGATGAGTAATCGTATGATTATATTGTTTGTCTTTGTAGATCAAGTCCATGAAAGAGACGTACTTACGAGATCTAAATGAATACTACCAAAGAATGGCAGCCAAGGTGCAGCAAGTAAGTTACAGTTTTCTTTTTTTACTAGGAAATTAGTTTGCACGTGTATGTCCTCTGGAACAGTATTAAGGATCTTATGAAGAGTTTTATGAATTCAATGCAAGATCGGTTCGTTATTACAAATGAAAGTCCTACAACTTTGGACTTTTGTTACCCATTTAAAAAAGAAAAAGGTTCTTGAGACTCTTAATTCTTACCGATCGTCCACTAGAAAGTTAACTTCTGATATTTATGTTCCTTCCCAAACCTACAGTGGTTGTAGCTTGCATCTGTGTGTTTGTTTCTTTTCTTATTGAATACGTTCCTTTTTCTCTAGGAGGATTCTCTTCCGCAGCAACAAAGATCCGATCAGTTTGAGAAATTGAAACGATCCAAGACAACGTTGGAGGGAATGATACATTTTCTATCTCTTTCAAAGAGCAATATCAAACCTGGCTTGAAGGATAAGATGAAATTTTACGAGAACAACATTATAGATTTCTTTAATATGCAGAGGCTGAGGAAGACATTACAGCAAGGGCAGCTTCCGAAATCTCAGATTCAGCCTATGCAGCAACCACAATCTCAGACCGTTCAAGATCAATCTCATGATAATCAAACAAATCCGCAGATACAACCAATGAGCATGCAGGGTGCTGGGCCAAGGGCACAACAGAGTAGTTTTCCAAATATGAGGAACAATGTTCTATCATCTCGTCCTGGAGTTTCAGCTCCACAACAGAACGTTCCCATTTCCATACCAGCTTCTAGCTTAGAATCAGACCAAGGAAATGCACTGAATAATGCAAATGGAGGTGATTGGCAAGAGGAGATTTTTCAAAAGGTATTTCTCTCTTATCAAGTTGAGTAATGCTTCCGAGCTCTAAGTCTCACACTTATGGCAGATGACTAATTAGTCAACTCTTCTTTTTTTTCTTTTACCTGTTTAGCCTTATACTAAATCTTCAAGTGATAAATGCAACAAGGCAGTTAATCTTAGATGATATCACCATGATGAGTAATCGTATGATTATATTGTTTGTCTTTGTAGATCAAGTCCATGAAAGAGACGTACTTACGAGATCTAAATGAATACTACCCAAGAGTGGTAGCCAAGTTGCAGCAAGTAAGTTACAGTTTTCTTTCTTTACAAGGAAATTAGTTTGCACGTGTATGTCCTCTGGAACAGTACTAAGTATCTTATGAAGAGTTGTATGAATTCAATGCAAGATCGGTTCGTTATTACAAATGAAAGTCCTACAACTTTGGAGTTTTGTTACCCATTTAAAAAAGAAAAAGGTTCTTGAGACTCTTAATTCTTACAGATCGTCCACTAGAAAGTTAACCTTCTGATATTTATGTTCCTTCCCAAACCTACAGTGGTTGTAGCTTGCATCTATGTGTTTGTTTCTTTTCTTATTGAATACGTTCCTTTCTCTCTAGGAGGATTCTCTTCCGCAGCAACAAAGATCAGATCAGTTTGAGAAATTGAAACGAGCCAAGACAATGTTGGAGGGAATGATACATTTGCTATCTCTTTCAAAGAGCAATATCGAACCTGGCTTGAAGGATAAGATGAATATTTACGAGAAGATTATTATAGATTTCTTAAATATGCAGAGGCTGGGGAAGACAGTACAGCAAGGGCAGCTTCCGAAATCTCAGATTCAGCCTATGCAGCAACCACAATCTCAGACCGTTCAAGATCAATCTCATGATAATCAAACAAATCCGCAGATACAATCAATGAGCATGCAGGGTGCTGGGCCAAGGGCACAACAGAGCAAGAAAGGTGTAGTTCAATCCCTTGCAATTGGCACTCCTGGGATCTCTGCCTCTCCTATCCTTCAGGAGCTTACTAGTCCTGATGGAAATACTATAAATCCTTTGACAAGTACATGTGGAAAATCGAGTGCTACTGAGCTGCCTATTGAACGCCTTATTAGAGCTGTAAGTAACATTACTTAGTTTGAAGGGTATTTGCAACAGGGCAGTGTCATTACTGCCATCCTTCTTTTGTCGTATGTTCTGATCTTGATGTATGCTTTCTGTTGTTTTCAGGTGAAATCCATCTCACCACAAGCGCTTTCTTCTGCTGTAAGTGACATCGGATCTGTTGTAAGCATGGTTGATAGGATAGCTGGTTCATTACCAGGAAACGGTTCAAGAGCTTCAGTTGGTGAAGACTTGGTTGCAATGACTAGGTGCCTTCTCCAAGAAAGAAACATCATGACACAAGAGGAAATGACAGCGACCATGAAAAGGAAATGTCACACAACCGCAATGCCATTAAGCGTTGCTTCATTGGGAGGAAGCGTTGGTGATAGCCACAAGCAGTTTGCTGGTTTGGTAACATCAGATATGGAATCTATTGTGACTTGTGGTGGCAAGAAGGCAAGAACTGAGGTACGGTTTTTCATTTAGACTTCCCTTAGATATATCTGAAAATTGACACACACACACACCTGACATAAAACTTAAACGCAGAAGGTTTCAATTTTCTTATTTTGAAGACTCAATCTTGGACTGCAGACCGAGCATACCCTTTTGGAGGAAATCAAGGAAATAAACCAGCGGCTGATAGATACAATTGTTGAGATTAGTGATGATGAAGATGCTGCTGATCCTAATGAGAAAGCAACATCAAGCAAAGAGTGTGAAGGAACAACAATTAGATTCTCGTTTGTAGCTGTTTCCCTCAGCCCAGCTTTAAAGGCTCATCTCTCATCAACAAAAATGGTAAGCATGGTCATCTCGTTAAAACATTTTTAGAAAAATTATTTCAGTTATCCCTTTTAAAGTATGTTTCTGCCTCTATCACAGTATCCTATTCGACCATTGCGTCTGCTGGTTCCTTGTAGCTACCCCAACGGCTCTCCATCTCTTCTGGACATACTCCCGGTTGAAACCAGGTACAAGCAAGATCCTTCAGTATCAAGTAAATAGATACATATTTCTTTCATACAGAGTCGAGCAAACATCTGCCATATAGTTAAAATCTTCTCCAAAATCCTGTCTATAGAAAGCCTCTATAAGAAACTGCATCATCCTCTTACGTTAACACAGTCTGGTTTCTTGAACAGCGAAGAGAACGAGGACCTTTCATCCAAAGTTATGGCAAGGTGCAACATATTGCTGAGAAGTTTGTCACAGCCAATGTCGCTCAAAGACATAGCCAAGACATGGGACGCTTGTGTGCGGGATGTGATCTGTGAGTACGCACAACAATTTGGCGGGGGAGCTTTCAGCTCAAAATACGGAACTTGGGAGAAATATGTAGCCGATTCCTGAATCTGATGGAAGTCCTTAATGGTAGCTCTGTGATTCTTACTGTTTCATATCAGAAAACCAAAAAGGCTTTAGTTTTTAAGTTTTGTGTGCTCTAGTGTAGACAGTGTAGTGTGCTGTGCATAACAGGGTGTAAAATAGAAAGAATCAAAAAAGTATTGGCTCAAACTGTAAATTAGAAAACTCAAAAGACTTCATTTGCGGGATTCACTTTAAAAGACTGAGAAACGCAACGGTTGGAGACGAACCAACAAAATATAAACTCACCAACACTGACTCCGTCTTCTTTCTTCGCGACGAGACAAATCGGCTGTGAGCTTAATGATCGAAAAGCAATCATTTCTCTCTGTTTATTAGAGATTCATCGCCAACAGGTTCTTGATTTTGAGGTTAAATTTCGTGTTTCGTTTGTTTGGTGGTCAGAGATGGTTGAAACCGTTCAAGACAATGTACAATTCCTATTTCTTCCAAAGAGCAATATCATCCCTGAATCAAAGGCTGAGCTAGGTGGATTATTATGTGAAAGCTGATTATATGCTTCCTCGATATGTACAGGTCAAAAGGTTGCACTACAGCAAGGACAGATTCCGCAATCTAGGACAAATTTCTCATGAAAATATAATCAAACAAATCCTTCTGAATGTAGTGGGTAGATATAGGAATCTGTCATTGTTGTTCCCTTTGTAATGTGCTTCTTTTTTGAATTTGAACTCTCACCCTCAATGTTGTTGTTGACCCTTTCCAGTGCTATATCTTTCTCGCAGGCTTCTGTTATGGTATGATCCAAATGATTAAAGGCTGATTATGTCATAGGTTTTCTACGAATTTTTCATATATGTGTTAGACTATAAGACTAATGAAGCAAGATTATGAGTCTGTGGGTTACTGGATGCACAAACAGAGTCATTGATGAACACGTGTAACAATAAGCAAGAAGGTAACAAGTAGTTGATCACTGCTTTAGTAGATCAGTTTTGTTTGACTCTTTGGATTAGTTTCAGCTTTAATGAATGAAGTCATATTTTAAGTAGAACCCGAGTCTTTTGCAAATATTACCTAACGCATTGAATATATCGCTCTCAGCATGCTTATCAAATCAGAAACGGAACTCAGTACCATACAAATTAATGGCTGTAATTGATTGATATTTTGGTTACAAATTGGTGATTTTATTGACGTGTCTCCGAGTCTCTTTCCTACGTTGTAAATTTCTTTCCCAATTGTTAGTTGTAAGTTGTAAATCTATGCATGTGCATGTGGAATGTGTGTGTACACGTGTATATGGTCAAACCATGCAGAATCTTGGTATTGATTTCATTTGACCCACAAATTATGTCTATTAAAAATTTCGACTTTTCTTATTCAGCGACATTAATATACGGGATATTTTTTAAAAAATATATATATATATATACAACATCATTTTATGCATAGATTTCAATCTGAATAATGATATATGGACAACAGCACAAATTAATAACTACTAATCATGTTCATATTACTCTAATCTGATCATATATCAGGAATGTGGACTAGTGTCGTTTGTATCATTAGAAATTACTTCATAACTATTTTTCTTTTACTTTTGGCAAAAAAGATTATTCCCTCTGTTCAGATTAATAGATGTTAAGTTTTTTACACATATTAAGATAAACATATTAAAATTTGAATATAAATACATCAATTTTTGTAATTAACAATTTTTTTATAACTCTAACCCAATAGTAATTTAATAAACTTAATTATTATTTTTAGAAGTTTACAATTCATCATTATGAACTAATAAAAAATGCATTAAAAACTTATGAAATTTATCATTTCGAAACAATAGTTTTGCTAAAACATCTACTATTAGTTTAAACCGGAGGAAATATTAATTTTTAATGATTTTTTAGTGTAATTGAGTAAACCACTCGTACAAAAATAGTATTTTTCTTCACAGTAAATCATCAAAATTTGATATAAATAAAACTTTTATGAGATTTACCTTTCTTTATATATACAGTAAAGTCCAAGAGAGAGCGAGAGAGAAGCATTACAACGGTTTCGACATATGCCGAAGCAAGTGATTAAATCGGGAAGCCGACCACCGTGGGTTGGTTTATCGGCGGCGGTATGGCTCGAAATCGCCGCCGGAAACGCCTACAACTTCCCGTTGTACTCTCATGCTCTGAAATCGGTGTTGGGTTACAATCAGCAACAGCTCACGATCCTTGGAGTTGCCAATGATGTCGGAGAGAGCGTCGCTTTGCTTCCTGGTTACGCCTGTAGCAAGCTTCCGCCATGGATGGTCCTCTTTGTCGGTGCTTGTGCTTGCTTCTTGGGCTATGGACTCATTTGGCTTTCCGTTACTCAGACTCTTCCTGGTCTTCCCTTTTGGCTGGTGAGTCATAGTTTTCACCTTTTTCTTTGAAATTTTCTGAGAATTTATCCCTATTTGATGTGTATGTGAATCGCTTGATTTGGTGTTACCATGTTAATTGATTGAAACTGTGTTCTTTTGATGCTTTTAACTACTCAAGAACAACATTGAATACAAAAAAAAAGATGATCTTTTTGTTCACTGGAAATTGCAGTTGTGGATCGCACTAATTGTGGCTACTAATAGTAATGCGTGGTTTGGGACAGCAGTTTTAGTGACGAACATGAAGAATTTCCCACTCAGTAGAGGCACTGTTGCCGGAATTCTCAAAGGGTATTCTGCAATTGGTGGAGCGGTTTACACTGTGATATACAATGTGTTTCTTGATCAATCTTCTATGAAATTACTGCTGTTCTTGGCTCTCGGAATCCCAGTTATCTGTTTCGCGATGATGTACTTCGTTAGACCATGTGCTCCTGCTTCTGGAGAGGATTCATCTGAGCATGTCTATTTCGTTTTCACTCAAGCCATGGCCTGTTTAGCTGCTGTCATTGTTCTAATCATCACTGTGGTTGGAAATTTGATCTCAGTGAGCAGTAGCGTTACATATACACTGGTTGGTTTAGTGGTTGTTCTTCTAGTGTCTCCTCTTGCAATTTCCTGTCAAGATGACATTTTTCCGGAAAAAGTCCGTGAAGAAGCTGAACCCTCTTGCCGAATCTGCAGAAGGTTTAGATCACGAGGCAGGAAAGAGTAATCAAACCAACCCGTTGTTGAGACCCTTTTCATCTCTTGAGAGTTTCATTGAGATGGAGGATGATGATGCTTCAGATATACAGACCCTTTTAGCTGAGGGAGGAGGAGCAGTTGAGAAGAAGAGTAGACCGAGGAGAGGAGAGGATTTTAGAATGAGAGAAGCTTTGGTCAAAGCTGATTTCTGGCTTCTATGGTTTCTTTACTTCCTTGGTGTTGGCTCTGGTGTCACAGTTTTAAACAAATTGGCTCAGGTTGGGATTGCAGTTGGCATTGATAACACGACAGTCCTCTTATGCCTCTTTAGTTTCTTTAACTTTGTTGGTCGGCTTAGCTCAGGAGCTATTTCAGAGCACTTTGTCAAGTCAAGAGCAATGCCGAGAACCGTTTGGATGACATTAGCACAGTTTCTCATGGTACTTGCTTTCATTCTCTACGCTCTCTCTTCAACCACCACTCTCTATCCCGCAACCGCGCTTCTAGGCACATGCTACGGATTTCAGTACTCTCTCATGGTTCCTACAGCATCTGAGCTCTTTGGACTCGAACACTTTGGCATCATCTATAGTTTCATGATTCTAGGAAACCCAATTGGTCGTTTGTATGATGCGGAGGCTATTAGACAAGGAAGCTCGACTTGTTACGGACCGGATTGTTTCAGGCTGACTTTCGTGATCCTAGCTTGCGTCTGTGGAGTTGCCGCAATTCTCGGCGTGATTCTATACGGGTCAAGATCTTTCCGGTTACCTCAAGAGTAATGTCACCTGAGGCAGGCTTAATGTCTTGGTTATGTGTGTAAACACTTTTTTCAGAAAGAGAGAGTAAAAGTAGTAAAAAAAGCTGTAAAGAAGTTTTGACTGGAACAGAGACTTAGGCCAAAAGCAAAGACTGAAGAGACAGACTCATTACACAGACCCACACACTACAACTCACACACCTGACACCTCCACTCAACCCTAATTGTTAATTAACCAAATTTAATTACCCTAATCACACACTCCAACACACAAAAGGCAAAAAAAAACTTCAAAAATCCATGGTGGAAGAACCCTAAAACATCATCTCTCACCATAAATCTGATACGAAGATTTCTAAGTAGGTTTCAGATTCTGAAACATTGAATCCCATTTGATATCATCTTCCAAATAAGTATCTTGATCATAAAGTGTCTCCTCCTTGAAACTGTAATCGAAAACCATGGGACCTGAGAAGCTATAGAGTCTACAAGGAGTCCCATTAGTCAACAACAACCTCTCTTGCTTCTCAAATCCGCCATTTCCATTACTCGGCATCACAGATCTCTTGTTTCTCTTCATAAATCCACCTCTCCACTTCCCAATCCCATTGCTAGTCTTCTTCTTCGGCAGCAACACCAGAGCTCGAGACGACGACTCTTCTTCGCGGCGGATCCAGGCGCGTACATGATCGGAAAAACATTTCCCAGTTTTCTTAATCGCAATCACGATTCTGGAGATCGATCGAGAGGTGAGAGGAGGAGAGTTCTTCTTACGATCTCTACGAGCGAGTTTCAGAATCTCGAGACGGTGTTTAGCGATGGAGATTCCCATACTCTGGAGAAATTCGTGGTTGAAGTAAGCAATGTCTTCGTGTTCGAGCTCGTTTTGGGAGAAGGAGAGGCCGTATTCGTGGATTAGAGAAGGTTCAAGGTTTGTTCTCGAGAGCCATGAGAACCAATCTTCCATTGAAGAAGACGAAGAAGGTTTTGTGTTTTTGTGTGTGTTTTTGTTTGCGGAGATATATATATACAGAGGAAAGTGAGTGGGGGCTTTTTTTACTTTTTTGAAAGTAGCGGGCTTCGTCGTTAAGGTAGTTGAGGCGTAAAGATGGACTATATTTGATTAAAGTTAAAATTAAAGGGTCAAAAGTGAAAACACAAATTAACGAATACACACAATACAGTAAAACATCTATAATTGTTGGGACTATAATATTTTATTAAATATCGAGTTATTAATTTATTGATATACTAATTAGTTTTAAGAACTAATTCAGAGTCGAAAAAATTATATTAATTTATTAAAATATTAATTTATAGAGGTTATATTGTATTATATTCGTGGGTAATGTTATGAATTTTATTCGAGGAAAATGGGGATTACGTTTGTGTAATTTTTTAAGATAAAGTAAACCCATGCTTGTTTGAGTAATTTTTGAAATAAAAATAAAAGATGGGAGTGGTTTGTAGAGAATATCGAGAAATTGTGTGAGAGTGTGGAGAATGGGAGAAGTGACCATCAATCACGGTGTGGGGAAATGAGCAAACCCAGTGGGATCTTGCTTTTTGTTTATGGGTCATTCTTGTATTTTATCTATTGTGCCATTTACTTTTGTCGTTAACATGTAGGTATGTATAATACTAGTGTTTTGGAATCTTACTTTTGCTTTGGTTTTACAAAAAATCGCTAGGAAATAAGAATCGAGTGAGGGATTAAAACACACTCTGTTATATAAAATATTCAAAGGGAAGTTGATGATGTCACTTGCAAAAGACTGATAGAAAATATATCATACTCAATATGACATAGTCCAAATATGTCCTCCCTTATTAATAACACTAAGTACATTCTCTACATAGCAAAAAAATGTATCTTTTTATTATGGTGAGAGATGAAAATGGATAGAATATTCCAAATTATTTTCTTAGATTTATAGTCAAGAAAAAAATATTTTCTCACGCTATTTATGTTTCGATTCGATTCAATTATAGATTATTTTTATTCTTTTATGAGGTTTATATTTTTGCAATTCCTTTAACTATGTGTAAAAGAATAAAAAGCTACTTATGTGATAAAATAAATTTTCTTTATTTTTCTAATAAATTTATATCCTTCGATTTCTAGTCAATTTATTTCCCAAGACTAATGTTCAAACCTAATTATGTGAGAAAATATTTCTCTTTATTTTTGACTAAAAACCTAAGGAATAAACTGAAAAATTAATGTCCTTTTCTCATCTTTGACCAAAAAGATACATATTTACGTGTTGGTTTGGGTTTCATTATGGCTTGTAGAAGCTTATGTAGTTTTTAAATTCTGCTGACTTTCATGCGTCGCAATAAACAGCTATCACATGCTTAAACCAGGAAAGCCTGTAGGTGGATCGGTTTGTGAAATAAGCGTTGATTATGACGTTAATTTGCTTCATACTAGCTTAAAAAAACGTCCCTCAAATCCCTAAATCTAAAAGACACGAACAAGTTCTTCTTCTCCCTCATTTTTTCATCCTCTCTCCATCGTTTCTTTCTCCCAAAATCTACCCTTCTTTCTCTCCATCTCAAATTCGCTCCTCAAATGTGAAATTCGCCATCTTCCATGTCTTAATTTCTTATTTCCACCAAAGAAAACTTTTCCATCACCCAAAATCAGATTTTTTTTCTTTTTGTTTGTGACGGACGAACATATCCAAAWTCTAGCCTTCTTTCTCTCCATCTCAAATTCGTTGCAAAATTAGGGAAATGGGGGATAGAGGAAGAGGAATACCGATTAATCAGATGGAGGTCAGGTGATGAGGACATCGAAGACCGCGAGTAATCCGGGAGATTATTCTACTCTTTGCAATGGAGGAGAGATGAATCGTTATCATCTGCTCAAATGGACGAATCATGTCAAGAGGTTGAGGATAGGTCAAGATAAAATCTGGAAAGAGAATCGATCGGTTTAGAAAAGGGTCTTCGTGTGGAAACAGATATCGAGACTCTAATGGAGACTGCATCTGAAGCTGTTATATCCGGCTCGAGTCAGTCCGAGGTTTCGAGGATTCAAGATCGCAAGAGTCAAACGTGGCTCAAGAACAGGTGGTTTGTTGTTTGTGGTTTTCTGATGTTTAGATTGTGAATAGTATGGTAATTAAATTGCATGATAATGTTGTTTTTTGATGATGTTGTTTTTAGTTGTCTAATTATGTTAAAATCTTTCATGTAATCTAAGAATCATGTCTTAATTATGTTAAAATCACTCATTCCTATTCGAGAATTCTCAACATCTTGATACCGATTTAATTACATATTTCAAGGTTTTATTTATTCATTTTTTATATCACAAATCCAAAAGCCAAATGGAGAGACAAAGAGAAAAAAGACGCTTGATACAAAGCTTTGACTTGAAAAAAAAGGCATGAATTAGACAAGTAACCACATAGTCAAAACATCCTTAAACCACATAGCCGAGACTTCCTTAAACCACAAATCCGAGATATCCACAAAACAAAAAAACTTGCAATGTCTACAATACCAAAAACCTGCAACATTAAAAGATAGAGACATCCTTAAACCACAAATCCAAGACAGCCACAAAACAAAAGACCTGCAATGTCTAGAATACCAAAAACCTGCAACATCAAAAGCTAGAGGACATCCTAAGGATTAATGACTTGACTTTGTGGTTGCTGACTTGGTCCCTCCACATTGTTGCACTTTCTTCTGTTATGTCCAGTACCTCCACAGTTACCACAATGCATGATCCTTTTCTCTCTTGATACCTTCTTTTGACACTCTTCCATATCGCTTCTCTTCTTCTTTTTACTTGGAGATTCATGCCTCTCCTTAATCCTTTTTGTATATTTTCTTGTACCTTCTGTAACTGGTGGTGGCACAATTCCTGGTTCATCCATCTTGTTCCAGAAGTTAATACCACGAACTGGAAGTATTGGTGAGCTATATTGCTTACGCCACCTAGAAGTTAAGTAGCAGTCAGCCATAAAATCCTCAGGATTCAACTTCTTATTAGAGATAACCTTCAACGCATGACGACAAGGAAGTCCAGACATATCCCACTTCCGACAAGTACATGAATGTTTACCCATATCAACATGGAAAGCTGAATTCTTCACTTTCACCTCAAAAACACCTGGACCTGAGGGAAATGCCTTGCAAAACTTGATCTTTTCCTGCTCTAATGCCACCTTCTTCATTGAGTTAATTGTGAATTTGCCTTTGTGCTTCCCTGCTTTGTTCTTCCTCACATCAATTCGGACCATTGCTCTTCTCCTAATAATCTCTAACATAGTGATAACCGGCATACCTCTTGCAGGTTCAATGGCATGGTTAAATGACTCCGAGATGTTGTTGCTAACATCAACACATGAAGACATAGGTGTGAAGAAAGCAAGACTGCAGTTTTTAAGATTCTTCAACATCATAGCGTCAAATACGTTGGTATCATACTGCCTCACTGCCTCTAACCTTTTGTTGTACTCAGCCATGTTGTAGCTCTTGGMAACCTTCCAAAACAAGCCTTTCATATCAGCTCTATGCGGGAATTTCTTCTTCAAGCAGATATATATTATCATGTGCTCAATATTTGGCAAGATTTCTACAACCGCATTCAATAAACCCTGAAAATACATGTAAACATTTACATTTATAATCACAGTGAAATAAGATAATGTGACATCACATGAATGAAAACTCACTTTCGCCTATCATAACAAGAAACCATCGCCATCTCCCAAGTTTGAGATCATGCAGCCTTTCAATGAACCATTTCCAATTATCTTCATCCTCCACATCAACAATCATGCTAATGGGAGATCGTCA
Organism: Boechera stricta; assembly: GCA_018361395.1. NCBI lineage: Eukaryota > Viridiplantae > Streptophyta > Magnoliopsida > Brassicales > Brassicaceae > Boechera > Boechera stricta. Next base: position 1,244,235 of record CM031539.1, on the reverse strand, counting down.
TTTGCATCTCGTCCCACTGCTGCCAATGGTTCCTCTTGTTGAACATTTCAGAAACATCCATCTGACTCGTAGATAGTCTAGCATATTCACACCATGTTCTCCGAAGTGCTTCAAAACAGACATAAAATCTAAAAAATATGTCACTTCCTTCGTCTCCCGTGACTGTCTCAAGTACCACAGAATCTTTGTTCGACCTAGACAATATCATACACACACAAGTGAATTCCAACAAGAAGAATTTTAAAAACTCAAGTATTAAAAATCAAGAATTAAAATACTTACTCTAAGAAGCTCAAGTTCTAGCCTCTCTGTAGAATCATCATACTCTTTGATCATCTTCGCTATACCCTCGATGTCTACATTGATCTATCGATGCAATCAAATCCCATCCGATATGAATTTGTTTCGATTCCCTTTGGCATGAGCATTGGATTATCTCGTAAGTCATTTACAAAGAAAGTCGACATTACTCTCGAGTCACAATCTTGGAATAACCACTCTTTATGCAATCGTTCCTCATATGTTTTTACCATCCATTTTTGTAATGGTTTTTCATATAACAATATATCTTCCATCGGCATTTTCATCTCCCTCACTGCACCTTAAGCTCTAATTTATCCTTCTCCCATCGAACATATTTAACATTCCACCCTTCTTTTAACACATAATCAACCACAGCTTCAATTCCTCTAAACTATCAAATGCTTGTTTAACCGAAGCTCACCACTACCTTTCTTGTATTTGAAATAACCATCTCTCATACACTCATCTTCTTCATCATCCGACCCCACCCCGTGTCATACTCATCAATTCTTCATCCATAAATGAGCCACATGTCTCTCAACTCTTACTTCTTCGTCAGCCTCTTCATCATCTACATCTAGATAAACATCAATCACCTTTGTCCACATACAGCAGTACACATCTTCACAAAATTTGGATCATCAGTAACAACCTTCTGGTCCTCTACCTTCGAATGGTAACTTATACCAAACCCTCGCCCATATGTACTCAACCGGTAAGTCATTTAGTAATGATGCAAACAATTGCTCGAACGGTTTCAATCAATTTAAAGTCACCCCCAACTTCTGAATCCTCATGTTGCTCAAATTTCCCACCAAAGTAACAATTGAATCTCGTAGAGGCCTCCTTCATCACTACAATTAGAAGCAAACAAATTCATTTATTAAATTATATCGACGATATTAAGAAGTTGGTCTCAACTCAAGACCGCCCAATTTAGCTAACATATAAAAAAACATTCTATAATCAAAACTGAGATTAAAATATCAAGAATCGATGACTTTAAGACCATGTGGACCATGTGATTTCATGAACAAAAGTCGTATATCAAACTAAGGGTTTAAAATTCGTAAGGGACCCGAGACGATTAAACAAACATTTGAAGCTTATAGGAAGCTCTCCTTCATCACTACACTTATAATCAAACAAATTCATTTTTAAAAACAGGTTCAACACTATAGACATTTAATCGAACACTGTGGGCATAATTAATCATCTTTAAAAAATTTCTCAAAATCAACAGCAACTTCTCGAAATTTATAACCTATTCTAATATTAACACACAAAACAAGCTAAACGTACCTCATTTCGTCACAGGCTAGATTTTGGATATGTTCGTCCGTCACAAACAAAAAGAAAAAAAATCTGATTTTGGGTGATGGAAAAGTTCTTTGGTGGAAATAAGAAATTAAGACATGGAAGATGGCGAATTTGAGATGGAGAGAAAGAAGGGTAGATTTTGGGAGAAAGAAACGATGGAGAGAGGATGAAAAAATGAGGGAGAAGAAGAACTTGTTCGTGTCTTTTAGATTTAGGGATTTGAGGGAAAACGACGACGTTTTTTTAAGTTTGGGGCGAGTTTAGCAATGTCATAATCAACGTGGCTCTAATTTCACAAACCGATCCACGGTGTACTCGGTTTGGTGGTTTAAGCATGGTTGTTGGTGTATGATTCGTGAAAGTCATGTAAATTAAAACGCAAGTTTCAGATACAGTAAAACCCTGTGTTTAATATATATATTAGAAAATGTGTTCATCATGAGTAAAGAGAATATCATAAAATGGCTATCACCAAAAAGAATTTAATCGCATTTGTTCTCACAATTTTGCTTGTTATATCTTCTGTTCATTGTCGTACAACATCTGATAATGTTTTTGGTACTGGCTGATTATTATGCTCTTTTTACTATATTTTTATGGATGTATATATTGATTTAATATTACCCTAAATTAAATAGGTTTTGGAATCAAAGAGGATAATCATGTATGCTTCAAAACAACTCCGTGTTTGCCTTTCAACAGAGGGAACAAAGGCTGCTTTGAGTTTTCTAAGAGAATGAAGTTTACATCAGGCCGTTGTTATCAGTCCGAACTATGTTGCTGTTTTCCATAATGATGCGTCCTGACTGAAATAATTTAATAAATATTGGTAATATGTTTTACTAATTAACATCATTAGTTTTCACGCGGTTTTAGTTTTACAATTCAAATATACTAAGTCAATTCAATGTTTTATAGTCAATTCAATTTAAAGTTATAAGAATGACTTTCGTGATTACTGGTTCGTCTTCGTCTCGTATCATACCTTATACCAGATAACTTGCTGGAGGAGTTTGAATAGCCTCTAAATTTCGTAAAGACCAGGATTTGCAAGATCAGAACTCCATCAAAATCTTTTTTTTTTTTTCGAATTGTTGAATGCATTTAATAGCGATATAATTTTCAAAAAACAAGTCAAAGGAAATTATATTGGGAGAGAATCATGAAGATCAAGAAAAATCTAGAAGATATATCTTTTAAGAATATTTACATTTATCTCTAAATATTATTTACATTTATGTTTATCTTAATTTAGGAAATAAATCATATTTAATCTCTAAGAAAATGTATTTTGTACCTTTATTCTTATGAAAAAATCTAATAATAATTTTTTCTAAACACTTTTGTGTTTTTACTATCATCAAATTTATCAAATTAATTTAAAGATTCCATCCATTTTCATCTTTTACCTATAAAATACACCTTTTTTTTTAATGTAGGTTTGTGTTAGATTTGACAAAACGAATATTGGTGGTATAAGCTGATGCCATTGCCTCGTAATACAGTTGATAGATATATCGCCAAATAAGCGGGATATGAGAAAATGAAGAAGAATACAGAAAATGGCAAAGCAATTAAAAACTTTTATGTGAACGTGTAAGAGAAGGGAACACACATAGATTAGTGGAAAATGACCAATCCCTAACACCTTCATCCCCATATCTATTTATTACTACTAGTTTACTGAGTATAAATTAATTAATTATAGTGCCTTTCGTACGTATTTCACAACTAACCGTGCCTTTAAAAAAGACCACGATAAAATAACAATTTCTAATGGACAATAATGTTGAATAAAAACCAAGATGTTGCCAGATGAAAATTTCAATAAAAATTAGAAAATCTGGAGAAATGAATATTGAGAATCTGTAGTTGGATTTATCATTTTAATTGGGGATGATTGCACGGTAACCGGTAACATCGTGAATGAATGAATAATATAATAACGTTTCGTTATCATTAAACGGGGAAAATAATATACTCTAATTAAATAGAGGGAAGTTAGGGCTGAGCTTCATCAAAGCGTCACTGATCTCGTCAGACGTGAGACTCTTTTGGACGGATACGCCGGATGGGACCCACGTGTTTTTTCTTTTTGGCCGGAGAGCCTTTTTTATTACTAAAAGTAAAAAAAAACATTTTTATTTTATTTTCCCTTTTCATTACATTAGTATTTTGAGAATTATGTTTTTTTTTAAATAACCAGATAGACATGGATCAGACACAAACTAATCTCCAAAACTTGTAAAAACATAAAACTTTTGCTATTTGAAAGTTTACACTGATCAATTAGAATAATTAATATATGTATATGGTGGGCTTTAGATCCCAACCTCTACATATATAACAAGTTTTAACCGTTTTAACTTAATTATTAACTACGTACAATCATTTAGTTTATAATATATTTGTGTTGTTCATAACATTTTTTAGTTTTTTAATATGTAATGCTTTTAACATGTATTTGTTTTCTATTTTTTATATAAACATAATATAATATATATATATATCAAATGTTTCTAACACGTATTTGTTATTAATTTTTTTTTATAAAAATCGTTTTGTAATCTTAAACGCTTCGTTTTCACGTCTGGATTTATGAAATGATTTTTATTGAAATCCAAATTATAATATTATGCTTTGCTCGTTTAAAGAAATTAAATTTCTTATGTTAACAGTACTATATCGTTTTTTTAAAATTGTACTGTCCTCGCGATTCGTGATTGTTAGTAGTAGTAGACTAGTCGTAGTGGACAACTACTGTTAAAAAAAAAAAACTAAAAAAATAGATATACACACACTAAATTGAATAATTCACAACTACATATTCATATATATATATATAAATATTGGTACTTTAATATTATCACTTTACGTGTGGTGATGGTGAGACGACAGTGTTCGTGTTTGGACGGGATAGATGTCAAATACTCAATCAAACGTGCGACTCTAAATACGCCAGTCTCATTAACTGCCCATCCTGCATCGAAATCTTCACTCTCTATTTAACAATTTTATTTATAACTTCAACACTTTTTACTTTTGTTTAAAATTAATCCTTTTAAGTTATTTACTTTTTTAAGCTCTTTTGTACTTCCTCGCCACTAAACAAACCAACGAATCCAGCTCATTCCGATCTACCTGCTCCTAGTAGCAATCTAAACAAACTTTCATACGGTGATTTAAAAAGTTCAGAATTTTTTAAAAATCTGTGTAGTTAAATTTACTCGACATATATTAACAATAATAGTCAATGCAAGTGGTTTTGTATATATCCTCACGTTTACATTTTCTTACAAATGTGCACAAGTCCAATCATAAACTAAATTTACCCGTATTGAAAACGTTAAAAAGAATAATTCTATCAAAAACAATGATAATGTTCAGCAGTATGTTGGACCAAAACAAATGTTCAACAATACTATAATATTGTCAATATTATTAGTCTTTTTCTTCTGGTAGCCATATCGCCTCACGTGTAAATCGCGAGAAACCGAGAGTTAATATCGTTTAAGGGTATTCCGCCGAGAAGAAAGACTTAGCATCTTTACGAGTTGAACATTTCTCCATCACGTGATGTTCGATGAGTAAACGCATCTCAAGAGCAATTGGCTCTCAAATGTCATATCCGTAAATATTAGTCAAACTCAAGGGTAATAAAGGACTCAAGATTATAAAAAAAGCTTTTGTCGTGCCACGAGGGATCTGAGACAAGTCTGACACATTGAATGAAACTCTAGCCGTTAGATCTCTGTCCTCCGCTCCATCTTATAAAATCTACGGTTGTTCAGATAGGTGTAAAACACATCACGATGTAGAATATCATACCTCCGTGGAGTACAGCTGGCAACTAATATTCCGAGCCGATAACGTAGAGAATGTAGCCGATCAAGGCGTAGTAATAAGTCGTTCTACTTATCACTCCTGCTTATTGCAGTTAGCTTTTCTTAGAGTGATAGATCCTACTTATCAGCATCCGATTATCTGTCACCTTCTCTTATTAAAATCTCCATTTCTGCAAGTTTTAATGTCCGTATATATATTCCGAAGAGAGAGAAAATCCCTTTCTCTAGATAGAGAGAGAGAGAAGAATAAGAAGAAGCTTTCATTTTTATTTCTTTCAAGTTTGCTTTTTTCGGTAGAGAGAAAAAAAAAAGAGTCAAAAAAATCAATCCATCATCTCTCTGGTCTTCTTCTTCTTCTTCATCGATCTCTTTCTTCTTTCATGGTAAGTAGTAAGCTTCACATGCTTCTTTCTCACACCTTTGCCTCTGTTCAATGGAATCTAGCTGTTTCGAGTTTTATTATTTTTATCTTTAATCCTTTTGCCCTAGCTTTTTCTGGGTTTTGCTTTTTTTCTTCTCTCCTTTCTGATAATTATTTTGCTTTTTTTTCTTTTCATGTTGTAAAAAAGATTCTCTTTTTAAGCTAATTAATTCCATCATCCAATTCCAGGAAGACTTAAAAATTTCCTGATTTTTTTCCGTTATCTGCAGAGAGATGCCAAGTTTCTGGATAATTTAAGTTCATGTTTTTTTTAATTTCCATTCAGATTTGAGCTCATTTCCGCCATTATTTAATTTGCAGATCTGGTGATAGTTAAGGTGTGTGTTGTGCATCTGAGTTGACAAAGTCTTAAGGAAGTGAGAGAAAACATGTCTTCTCTTAGTAGAGAGCTAGTATTCTTGATCTTACAGTTTCTTGATGAAGAGAAGTTTAAAGAGACTGTTCACAAGTAAGTCTTTCTTGCTCTGTAGATTTCACGCGCCTCCTTGGATCTAATTTGTTTTATTCGAGGAATTTTTTTTTACCAAATGAACTGTTAGCTCTTGTGTTAGTTAATGCATTGCTTTGTCAATTTTTTCTGATGTTTAGGCTTGAACAAGAATCTGGGTTTTTCTTCAATATGAAGTATTTTGAGGATGAGGTGCACAATGGAAACTGGGATGAGGTTGAGAAGTATCTCTCTGGTTTCACAAAAGTAGATGATAATAGATACTCAATGAAGATATTCTTTGAGATAAGAAAGCAGAAATATCTCGAGGCTTTGGATAAGTAAGCGATGGTTGGGGATTTGCTTTTTCTTTCAGCCAAATAACAAAAGAAAAAACAGTTTTGATTTGTGATCCACCTGGTGACATTTTTTTTTTGCTAGGCATGATCGTCCCAAGGCTGTGGATATACTAGTGAAGGATTTGAAAGTGTTTTCAACTTTTAATGAGGAGCTTTTCAAGGAAATTACGCAGCTCTTGACACTAGAGAACTTCCGGTAAAGTCATACTGGATTAATGTAATCTAAAGCTTTTTTTTTCCTCAGCCGTGGTTCAAAAAAAAAGATGATGCAGAGGATTAAGTGTTTTGAGCTTGATGAACTTTTAGGGAGAATGAACAATTGTCCAAGTATGGGGACACCAAGTCTGCAAGAGCTATCATGTTGGTGGAACTCAAAAAGCTGGTTGAGGCGAACCCGTTGTTCCGTGATAAATTGCAATTTCCTACTCTTAGAAATTCAAGGCTGAGGACATTGATCAACCAGAGGTTAATTGCTTTGCCCCTTAATCATTTTGTCTTATTCACTTCATGTTGTTGGCATAGTAACTCAATTTATCTTTTGTTAATTCATAACTCGCAGCTTAAATTGGCAACATCAGCTTTGTAAAAATCCAAGGCCAAATCCAGATATAAAGACTCTTTTTGTGGATCACTCGTGTGGCCCTCCAAATGGCGCACGGGCTCCATCGCCTGTCAACAATCCACTGCTTGGAGGATTACCAAAAGGTGGAGGATTTCCTCCTTTAGGCGCACACGGGGTAATTTAATTTCTATCTTTTTTTATTTATGTTTTCTGAGGCCAAGCGTTTAATTGTCTCTATGTCTCCAGCCATTTCAACCAACGGCGTCATCCGTTCAAATGCCTCTTGCTGGTTGGATGTCTAGTCCATCCTCTGTCCCACATCCAGCTGTCTCAGCAGGAGCCATTGCACTTGGTGGTCCATCAATCCCAGGTACTACTTGCTTATCAAATGCGTGTTTCTTCAGAGAAACTTTGTGTGATCTGTGCAATGTGCTTACAATGGAAATCTTGTCCTATTTTGTTATAGCGGCATTGAAACACCCGAGAACTCCTCCAACTAATGCTGCTTTAGACTACCCATCAGCGGATTCTGAACATGTCTCAAAAAGAACAAGGCCTATGGGAATCTCTGATGAGGTGAATCTAGGTGTGAACATGTTACCAATGTCATTTCCAGGGCAGGCCCATGGTCATACTCCGGCTTTCAAAGCACCTGATGACTTGCCCAAGACAGTTGCACGAACTTTGACTCAGGGCTCATCTCCCATGAGCATGGACTTTCATCCAATCAAACAGACTCTGCTTCTAGGTCTGTTTCTTGCTCTGTGTATGTGTTTTCATGTAATTAATGATAATCATTAGCGACCTTCTAACTTGATTGCGTTGTTGTACCAGTTGGTACAAATGTAGGGGATATTGGGTTGTGGGAAGTTGGTTCTCGGGAAAGATTAGTACAGAAGACCTTCAAAGTTTGGGATTTGAGTAAATGTTCAATGCCCTTGCAGGTGCTTATGCATAGCAACAGCAAAACATCAGTATTGGTATATGTTATGAATCTACAGTGACTGAATATTTGTATCTTCAGGCTGCTCTGGTGAAAGAACCTGTCGTTTCTGTCAACCGTGTGATATGGAGCCCTGACGGTTCCTTGTTTGGTAAAGAACTCGCCTTTCAATTTAAATCTGCATATGAGTGCAACTTTATAAGTCAACCCAACGTTCTCAATTGCAGGAGTTGCTTACTCGAGACATATTGTACAACTATACTCTTATCACGGAGGTGAAGACATGAGGCAACACCTTGAGGTCACACAACATTCACAAGCGTCTCTTTTTGACATTCTTTTTTCCCTTGGGGATTGTCTTGTAATATCGTGATATATTTCAGATTGATGCTCATGTTGGTGGTGTGAATGATATTGCCTTCTCGACCCCAAACAAGCAACTATGTGTAATAACCTGTGGTGATGACAAAACCATCAAGGTCTGGGACGCTGCAACAGGTGTCAAAAGGCATACTTTTGAAGGCCATGAAGCTCCTGTTTATTCCATCTGTCCTCACTACAAGGAAAACATTCAGGTAAGCTTAGCTAACCATTGATCTCCCTCCCTTCTATTACATGTTTCAGTTTTTTGATTTGTTGTATTCTTCTTGTCTTCAAGTTCATATTTTCGACAGCTCTCGATGGGAAAATTAAGGCATGGTTGTATGATAATATGGGTTCCCGAGTTGACTATGATGCACCTGGTCGCTGGTGTACTACAATGGCTTATAGTGCCGATGGTACTAGGCTATTCTCTTGTGGGACGAGTAAAGATGGAGAGTCTTTCATTGTTGAGTGGAATGAAAGCGAAGGAGCTGTTAAAAGAACTTATCAAGGATTCCACAAGCGTTCTCTAGGCGTTGTGCAGTTTGATACAACTAAAAACCGTTATCTAGCTGCGGGTGATGATTTCTCCATCAAGTTCTGGGATATGGACACTGTACAGCTTTTAACTGCCATTGATGGCGATGGAGGCCTCCAGGTACATGGAAAAAAAAAGCCTAATTTGAAAAGTTTCAGATATTCTTTTGGAGTTTCTTCTTAAGCTGCGCTTCTAATATTAAACTAGGCAAGCCCGCGTATCCGGTTTAACAAGGAAGGCTCTCTCCTGGCCGTGTCTGGAAACGAGAATGTGATCAAGGTTATGGCAAACTCAGATGGTCTAAGGTTATTGCACACTTTTGAGAACATATCATCTGAAGCCTCTAAGGTACTTAAAATCTAAGCTAAGCTTTAAATTACTTACGTCCAATTGAAAGATTGTCAACACTTCATTCTACATTTGCAGCCTGCGATAAACAGCACTGCAGCGGCAGCTGCTGCAACGAGTACTGGTCACGCAGATCGATCAGCCAATGTAGTTTCCATCCAAGGAATGGTAATAAATACCGTTATTTTTTGTTGTTTCACTCCTTTTATTTTATCTTTCTATCATTCATCATCACTTGCGTTTAATAGAATGGAGATTCTCGGAATATGGTGGATGTGAAGCCAGTCATTACAGAAGAATCAAATGATAAGTCTAAGATATGGAAGCTTACTGAAGTCAGCGAGCCTTCTCAATGCAGGTCACTGAGACTCCCTGAGAATCTGAGAGTCGCCAAGGTATATAAAAATACATTTCTGAGCCATGTATAGGCTATATATAATATATCTCTGTTTTTTTCCGACAATAAAACCGATGATTTTTTTTTGCAGATATCAAGATTGATTTTCACGAATTCGGGAAACGCTATTTTGGCTTTGGCATCGAACGCTATTCATCTTCTATGGAAATGGCAGCGAAATGACCGCAACGCAACTGGAAAGGTGAAATTGACTCTCTTTCTTGGTCAAATAATGATAAGCGTCACTGATCTCTACATCTCGATTTTCCGTGATTCATTTGTGTAGGCGACAGCTTCTTTACCACCTCAGCAGTGGCAACCAGCTAGTGGGATCCTCATGACTAATGACGTTGCTGAAACCAATCCCGAGGAAGCTGTACCTTGTTTTGCTTTATCCAAGAATGATTCATATGTAATGTCTGCCTCCGGAGGAAAGATCTCCTTATTTAACATGATGACGTTTAAGGTAAATGGGACGCACAGATGCTTACGATCTGATATTTTGTGTATGCAATTTGACTGACTATTCTTGGCTAATAATTTGCAGACGATGGCAACTTTCATGCCACCACCTCCTGCTGCAACTTTTCTTGCTTTTCATCCTCAAGACAACAATATCATCGCTATCGGAATGGATGATAGTACGATTCAGATTTATAACGTTCGTGTTGACGAGGTAATGAATCAAAATTTCCAGAGAAGAATGTAGAAAAGAATAAGCAGTGTTTTGTTTGCTGATATGATGGCCAACATGTTCCTTGTTTGCTCGTGCAGGTGAAGAGTAAGCTTAAAGGTCATTCAAAGAGAATAACTGGTCTTGCCTTCTCCAACGTATTAAATGTGTTGGTTTCGTCTGGAGCAGATGCACAGGTTCCCGCCTTAAACCATCTAGGTTTTTTTTCTTGAGAATCAATGAAGAGAAGATCAATAGTCTTTTAATTGTTTTTGTTTTTGTTGCAGCTTTGTGTTTGGAACACAGATGGATGGGAGAAGCAGAGAAGCAAGGTTCTGCCACTTCCACAGGGAAGACCAAACACTGCACCTTCAGATACACGTGTTCAGTTCCATCAAGATCAAGCTCACTTCCTCGTCGTGCACGAGACGCAGCTCGCTATATACGAAACTACCAAGCTCGAATGCATGAAACAGGTAATTTAGTTATAGTCCTCTCTCTCTCTAAGATCTACAATTTATTGCATTTGAAAGATGATTGCTGATTGCATTGTTTCAGTGGGCGGTGCGAGAAACATTAGCTCCGATAACTCATGCCACTTTCTCATGCGATAGCCAATTGGTCTATGCAAGTTTTATGGATGCAACAGTTTGTGTATTTAGCTCTGCAAATCTAAGATTGCGTTGCCGGGTCAACCCTTCTGCGTATCTACCAGCTAGTCTCAGGTAAACAGAGGAATCTTTTAATTTTGGAAAGAAGTTTCAATACATCAATCGGTTCATAAAGCTCCTCTTATTCATTTGTGCAGCAATTCGAACGTACATCCACTAGTGATTGCAGCACATCCGCAAGAACCAAACATGTTTGCGGTTGGTCTCTCAGACGGAGGAGTTCATATATTCGACCCACTTGAGTCGGAAGGTAAATGGGGAGTCGCTCCACCGGCTGAGAACGGGTCAGCTAACGGCGCAGTGGCTGCACCTTCCGTTGGAGCCTCTGCTTCTGATCAGCCACAGAGATGATCTGATCCGAGAGTCACCTGCCTCTCTGATTCCCTTTCTTCTTTTTCTTTGGTAGAAAGATTTATGACCCAGGAATTCTAACATGTTTAGATGCAACATATATTCACAGTAATTCAGTAGTGAAGTTGGATAAAAACAGTGACTGTTGTTGTTTCTCTCTCTTCTCCGTTTCCGAGTCTTTTTACCTTCTCGTATATAGATTTTCTTGTGCCAGAAAATATTTTCATTAATATAATACATAAGATATTTCGAATTTACATAAATATTTACAAAGAGTGATCTGTTTCTTTTGACAGTTTTTGTTGGTTCACTTCAGTAAATAAACAAACCAAACAGATCCCAAAAGCCGACCACATAGAAGAGCCATAGCTTGGAAAGAAGCTTTATTTACAGTTTCTTCAGTAAATAATCCAAAGAGCAGCATAGCTTTATACATATAAAGAGCAGTGGCCTTGACTGAGACCAGAGATCTATTTACAGAGTTCGTCAATTTGCCCCTTTGACAAACAATTTTATTCAGGACGGAAGTTGACTAGGTTTGGCAGATCAGTCGCCTGAAGCTTCCTGATGTCGTTAGCAGAGAGTTTGCAGGACTCCAAGGTCAGAGATCTCAGGTTCTTCAATGGCTTCAGGTGACGTAGTCCTGAGGTCGATACTCGAGAGTTTGAGACATTTAGAGAGACCAATCCGGTCAATCCTGCGGGTCAATGAGATCATGGTTCAGGTTTCAGGTGCAGCATATGATTTGTCTGATCAAATCAAGAGCTGTATCCTTACCAGAAATCAACTCCAGTGTTTTGTCTGTGAGATTGGAGTTTTGTGATAGATTGAGGAGAGTGAGGGATGAAAGATCTTTTATGTTCTTGACACCAGCATCGGTTAACCCACCACCACATATTTCAAGTGACTGCAGTTTCTTCAGGTCTGTATCAAAAGAAAACCATGAGAAAAGTATACGAGGCAGATCTCAAACGATGGAATAGATGATAAACATTAGAAACTTACTTCGTAGGTGATTTGTTCCAGAATCTGTGATACGAGCACCAAAGAGATCGAGGTGAGTCAACCCAGTCAAACCTAGAACAAAAACAGACAGGTTGGATTTTACTCAGGGGAACCTGGAACCACATTATACAAAGGCAAATAAAATATCTTGTTGATAGTCGCAGTTTATGGACGCATTGGAATGACTTACTTGTGAGTGCGGAAAGACCAGCATCAGTAACATGACGAGCATCCAGATTCAGTGTACGAAGAGATGTCAAACCAGATAATTTCCTTAAACCGCTATCGGTTACAACAGTGAATGACAAGTTTATGCTCTCTAGGTTTGACAGGCCTATATATAGTAACATAAATGCGCTAATCAACTGACATATAGGTTATCTGCAGTGAGCATAAGGCCAAAGAACACAAAATATACAAAATGGAAATGACAAAGGAAAAATGTTTCACCAGAGAGATGGCGAAGCCCATTGCTTCCTACTTCAGTATCGGACAACTCCAGAGATTTCAACCCAAGCATACCTAACACCACATGACTATATATGAATACCAGATAATACGTGATAAGAGCAAAAATGGAGGTCGCAATCACCTGATAAATGTACCAGTCCTTCATCGCCAATTCTACAAGAATCCAAGTCTAAGCTCTCCAACTTTGTCAAACCTGAGAAGGTAATTCATCTTGATTAGCAATTTAGCAGACAACACGAAATGGTAAAGAGAGATGAAACCAACAAAATAGTGGAAATAGGCATAGTAAGAAAGTGAGACAACCTCTCAGGTGGACCAAGCATAAATTTGTAATGTTGTTCATGCCCATGTTTAATATCTTCAAATTAATTAAATCTGCAAAGGAGCGTGAAACAAATTATCCCAGAGATTGAAGAGTATTTCGCAAAGCAAAACAACCATTTTCAACTGCGAGGAGAAGTCAGGTAACACTCACCCGAAAACTTTTCACACCCGCTGTCTGAAAAATTACATCTATTGAGGTTCAAAAACATCAACCCTGTAAGAGCTACATAAACAAAAGAAAAATGACTCGTATGAGTTCAAATGGCAGAAATTCATCAGATGTATAGTCCAAAACATATCATACATCCAATTGGCTGGAGTACCCCGAAGATACAACAAAGCTTGGATACAACCATAAGGGTGGCTATACAAACCTGTGAGTGTGTCGAAGCATGCAGCAGTAACATGACGGCACCCCTCCAAGTTCAATAAATTAAGCTTGTTTAGCCCTGAAGCAAGCAAGTGGGAGAAATAAATCGAGTAAGTGTACATCAAGAAGATGTGAGACAAATGGTGAAAAAATGGAGTACAATAATCAAAACTCCTACCTTCAAGGTAGCTAATACCAAAATCGGTTATCCTACTGCCGCAAATCTGTAAGCTCCTCAGATTTGAAAGTTCTGAAGCAAAGAGGAGTAAGCCATCTATATAGGGAAAAGTTAAGAAAATATGTGAAATAGACGCATGTTTTTGCTACCTGAGAGAGGCTCCATGTCTGAATCCGTTATGCAGTTGCACCACTTTATGTTCAAGGACTCTAGTTTGGTCAAATCTGGAAAAGACAGAAAATTTCCGGGAAGCTAAATAGGATGAAGAAAAGACATTGCTTAGTCAGGTGGAAAAATAGGATGCAGAATAGATATTAGCATTTTCCAAGTCAAATGCCACCCAATACCCAAATCTGTAAAGGCTTCAGGTTGTAGAAAATCATAACTTACCTGGCTTTGGGTCGATTCATCAGTGTGCACACATAACTCTCAAATACAGAGATGTAAAAAAACTGGCAATTATCACAATAGAAGACGAAGCTATGTACCTCGCAGGTGAACGAGCCCACCGTGAATCCCAGGACACTTCTCAAGATCTAGTTTCTTCATGTTAACCAAGTTGGAAAAGGCACGCATGCCTTGTGCAGTGATCGCAGCATTTCTTCTGAAGCTCAGGCTTGTCAAATTTGAGAGGCCTGAAATTGTTTGTGAATAGTTATCATTCTAGTGGAATAAAATCCACCAAACAAATGAAAGTAAGTGCATCAGGTCTAACTGTAATGTAGCAGCTACGTTTAGGAAACACCCACATACAAAGTACAAGGAACATTTTGGTAAGCAGAAAAAATAGAAATGTCTGAAAATGAGCAAAGTTTACCGCTGAGATGCTCAAGCCCATGGTTTGATATCTGGTCGCAGAAATTAAAATTTAAGGATTCCAGGTTGTTGCAACCTTTTAAAGAAACCAGCCCAGAGTCTGTGATATCAGACCCCGAAAAATCAACAGAAAGCAACGATGTACTTTGCGAGGAGATAACATCCATCCAGTCATCATTAACTCCAGGGTATTGTCCCAAGTAAAGATCCTGCTTTCACAAAATTGTGAGTCGGCCAAAGATACTTTTTATAAAAATAGAACATAAACACGAAGGGGATTAGTAACAAGGACTTTACCTGGATTGCACAGTCCCGAAATGCCTCAAGAGACTTTAAAGTTAACCGCCGGGAAAACACCAATTCATCAAAAATCTGCTGACTGATATCCCTTGGTAGGTCAGAGAACTTGGGATATCTATCTATGTCCTGTAATGCAACAAAGTTAAAACATTTGGCTCGCGTTTATAGATTAATTGCATCCTTGTCTGTGGAAACAATATACCTCCTGTATCTTGCGGACACAGAGCTCCATAAGCGATGGGCATTCTCCATTATTCCGTTTAACATCCGAGCCAGACCTAGAGAGCGAAGTAGCTAACCATTTCGAACTTGAACTCTTGCTATACTTTCCAGATACACCTCTGTTTAAAATATCTTCAACCTGTTGATCTCTCTTCCTTGAGCAAGCTCCTCCCATGATGATGTGATCCAGAATCATCAATCTTCTTTAGAGACTGAAACAGAGCACGATCACAAACAATCCCTCACTCACGTCAAAATTAGCTTACAAAAAAACCCCAAAAGTCTCCTTAATCTCCCACAAATGGAAAACTATATGACGTTTTCATTCAACTTTTCAGGTTCTTAGACATAAAATATAAAAAAAACCACATTTACTTCTCACAGACACTAAAGTTCTCTACTTTCAAATGATCATCCAAAAGAGACAATTAAAAAAAAACTCCTCAAATACGATGCAGTGATTCAAACTCACAAAAAATCGGGTGGAAACAACCACAAACAAATAGTATAACAAAATAGAGAAGTGTGAATCAACACTATGTGAAGCGTTTAATTCCCAGCAGTAAAACCCAGAAACCCAAAGTAAACATAATTCAAACAAAATCGAAGAAAAAGCAAGCTTATTATCAAAAAACAGTAAATGGAAGCAATATAAAGCAACTGTTCACCAGGAAACACTTGTAATAGTTGATCAACGAAAACAGAATAAATAAGAGGATACGTAACCTTATCATCACGGCGATCGACCGCAGATTATTTTTCTTGAGGAAAAATTTTGTGGGGGTTTAACAGTTATTGATCTCTCTTTGATCAAACCTTTCTTGTTGTGAATTTTGACGAGACGGTGAGGAAGAAGAAAGAGAGAGATGAGTATAGAAATGTGCAAAGTGGCCGTGAGCCGAGCCTCATTCTAAACCTACTATCGCCTGACACGTGTTAGGTGAATCACCCTTTAGTGTGGTACGGAGTTAGGTTTGGAACAAATCTTAATGCGTTTTTGAGATAAGATGGAAGAAAAAAGAAGGCCAAGGGTCCCACCATAAATGGACCCCGCTTTGAGAATTCAGACGATTTATTTATTTTGTATTTGATGTTCTTCTTTATTTTATCATTTCACAGTTATTAAAAAAAAGAAAAAAAACTGTTTTTGAGATGACGAACAGTAAATTTGGACACGCAAGGAACTATTATGATTAATATGGTTTTTTCTTTTGGGGTGGTCAAATTCTGATTAAAATGTTTTGTAACAAAAAAAAATGACTACAATACTTCATAGCCTACAATTTTAGTACTTTTTCATACAGTAATGTTCTACCTTTTTGCATAATTGTAATGTTTTATACAATTATGCAACTATTAGTACACAAAACTCAATACGAACCCGTAGTCAATCTCGACCGTTGGATCGAACCGTAAAAAAAAAAAAAGCGCGTAAATTCTGAAGTCACAAAACAAATGTCATATCTCTGTCGAACCTCTTCACTGGAATGTGGATACCTTAAACCCTAATAACAATGGCGACGCTGTTAAGACTCGACATAGCCACGACTTCACTTGCTTTTAGGGTTCCCCGGGTCAATTTTTCGTTGAACTATCGGCTCGCTTCTGCTAGGAGCAGGAGAGCCACAGTTTCCGGTAGAACGAAGCCTTCGCCGTTCTATTCCGCAGCGCTTTACTCTGACAGCCGTCGGACATTCCACTCCGCCGTTACCTCTGATTCCTCGCTCGCGTTTGTGGATACTGAAGATTCCTTCGATGTTGCCACTGAGAATTCACCCGACACTCGAATTCCGGCAACGATAATCACCGGGTTCCTGGGTTCTGGTAAGGTGAGGCTAGGCTTGTTGTTTAATTTCAAATCTAGGGTTCACGATTCAGAATTTCTTGAGCTCAATTATAAGAAAATTTCTCAATTTTCAGTGGTTTTTTATTTGTTTTCTGAGTGTACAGACGACATTGCTAAACCATATATTGACGGGAGATCATGGGAAGCGCATAGCCGTGATCGAGAATGAGGTATTGTGTTAATCTCTGTGTCGGAGAAGGTTGAATAGAGATGGTTTTTTGAATTTATGATTTCTAATTCGTGCTGAAATGTGAATTCTCAGTTTGGTGAAGTGGACATTGATGGATCGCTTGTAGCAGCTAAAACTGCGGGAGCAGAGGATATAATGATGCTTAACAATGGCTGTCTGTGTTGTACAGTTAGGGGTGATCTTGTGAGGATGATTTCTGAATTGGTCAAGACGAAGAAAGGAAGATTCGACCATATAGTAATTGAGACAACAGGTTCGAAAATATTTTTAATCACTCTTTAATTCTGTTGAATTAAGCTCTGGAACTACATGATCCTTTAGAAACCACTAGTATTTTTCTTAAAGAATATGGGGAGCGAGTGATGAATATGTATTATGTATAATTTTCCTATCAGGATTGGCGAATCCAGCCCCGATTATTCAAACCTTTTATGCTGAGGATGAAATTTTCGATGATGTCAAACTGGATGGAGTTGTCACTCTAGTTGATGCTAAACATGCTCCTTTGCATTTAGATGAAGTTAAACCCGAAGGCTATGTCAACGAGGCGGTTGAACAAATAGCTTACGCAGATCGTATCATAGTTAACAAGGTATTGTGAAGTTCTGTTTCAACCAAATTTCCGCGAATAGCATCACCATGAACAATTGTATTTGAAATGTGTGGTGGATGTTTGTAGTAGAAACTTCTCTATGGTTTGCTATGTATGGTTCTACATTGACATAGCATACAAGCTGAAAAATGTTTGTACTTTGTTGCAGACTGATCTTGTTGGTGAGCCAGAACTAGCTTCAGTGATGCAGCGGATAAAGGTAGGTTCTGCTTCTTCTGATTTTTTTTTTTGTTTTTTTGTTTTTCTCTTTGAACATCTTTTTATTCTCTTTGCTCTGCGTTAACATTTATGCTATGGTTATTTTCAGACCATAAACAGCATGGCTCACATGAAGCGGACAAAATATGGGAAGGTTGACTTGGATTATGTTCTTGGAATTGGAGGGTTTGATCTAGAAAGGTCCGGTTTTATTCTAGGTCTTACTAATCTCTTATTACAAGTCATTCTGAAAACTTCTGTCCGAGGTGTATCGTAGCTCTATGCATTTGTTACGGTTTATTGTGGTTTAACTTTGGTATATTTCCGGTGGCTAACTGTTTTGTCTTTCCAGAATCGAGAGCTCTGTGAATGAAGAAGAGAAGGAAGATCATAAGGGACATGATGATCATCACCATGACCATGACTGCCATGATCACCACAATGAGCATGAACATGAACACGGTATGTTATAGGGTTACCAAAGAATGGTCTTATTACTTAATAATGATCGCCTACATGCACTGATTAGTTTGTTTCGCAGAGCATCACCATTCTCATGATCACACCCATGACCCTGGTGTTGCTTCAGTCAGTTTAGTTTGCGAAGGAGACTTAGACCTTGAGAAGGTATAACCCAATATGGCTTAAGTTGTGTAACATGTGATGCATTAAACCGTAGCACCAGAAGTCTTACTATAAATTTTAAACGATTAATGAGATGCGTGATTGATCACCTGCATCATCTAAAACCTTAGTTTTGACAATGGATCAGGCTAATATGTGGCTTGGGGCGCTATTGTACCAACGTAGTGAGGATATCTACAGAATGAAAGGTATCCTCTCCGTCCAAGACATGAACGAAAGATTCGTGTTTCAGGTGACCATCTTTTATCATTATTTTGATCATCATTTCAACTGAATCTTAAAGTATCGAAGTCTTTTGATGTAGAATTCTATCTGACTTTTATGGGTATTTTAATGATTGGGACAGGGAGTTCATGAGATATTCGAAGGATCACCAGACCGGCTATGGAGAAAAGATGAAACAAGAACCAACAAGATCGTTTTCATCGGCAAGAATTTGAACCGGGAGGAGTTAGAGATGGGATTCAGAGCATGCTTGATTTGATTATAGGAGCAAATATTGAAAACCATTCCATTTTGTATCAGTTGATCAATGGAGACTTTTGAACAAGAAACACCATCTAAAGTTTGACACTAACTACAAAAGGCTGAGTAAAGAACATATTCACCATACAAAACTCCACAAGAACTCAAAACTACTGTTCCAAAAACACCCATAAGCGACCTGGCAAGATACCTGCTACTGCCGACCCAATAAATTCCTCCATTTATCCTTCAAATCCACCTCACTCCTATCAGCTAAAACAACAGGATTTGAATTCTTGATATCTTTCCATGATTTTCCATACTCTTTCACTCCTTCCCTCAGAGCTTCCACTTCTTCAGGAGTCCAGAATTTCATTGGCCTTCTGGGACGCGGATTTTCCAATCTTCTTGTCTTCAACGGTGTTACATTCAGAGGTTTCGGGGTTGGTAGATGAGGCCGGACTCTTCTAGACGATGATGTTCCCTCACTATCTTCTGCTTCAGTCCTATTTGCCCCATCATGCTGAGGAGTGATATCAAGTGACTGGTCCATTGCATTGTCAGGTTCTTGTTCTTGCCTATTAGAAGGGTCTATGAGTCTTTGAATCTCCAGCAAAAAATCCTTAAGCTCTCGAGCTACTGTTATATACCCCTCATTAAGACTTGGCTCATGTTCCTGTTCTTGTTCATTCACCTTATCAACCCCATCAGGATTTTCCACACCTCCCACTTCTTCAACATCATTAGCATTCTCTCTAATGCTTCCATTTCTGCCCTCCCTCCTCTCACCGATTTCGAGTTCCTCATTGACGTTATCAATGGTGTCACCTGCTCTAGCAAAATCATTACCTCTTTTCCGGGAAGCATATGGTGAATCCTTGCGCTTAAGAAACCTCTTTCGAGCTTCTGATTCAAGAGAGGAACACCCGAGTAGTGCCCACTGCTCTTTAAGAAGCTGAGTGAGATGAGAAATGGCATTGTACCTGATGTTAGTCTCACGAATCTTCTGGTAAAACTCAGGTTCCTCAAACGCCTTGTTTAGATCACTCTCCCATTTCAACAACTCGTGAGTCACCAAATCGCTCTCCCTCTCCTTCAACATCCCAATCCGCTTCTTCCAAATCTTGTCAAGGACATAGCCAAAGAAGCCATCCGAAGCAGTCACTGGCCACATGAACCTAAGCGTGCATTCCGCAGCCGTCCAGCAATACGCTGATTTGAGAGACCCCATGATAACCGAATGTTCCTGCAACAGAAGCTTCTCAAGAATCTCGAGGAGGTCAAGCATTCCTTCGTCGACCGTACCTCGAATCAATGAATTGGAGATGTCCTGCAAAACGGCAGTTATCTTGAGCTTTACACAGTCGTCGGAATCTACCGGTTTCAGAGCCGATAACAGAGGAGAAGCGTAAACCCTAGGATTTTGTTGGCGACGGAGGAAGAATTCGGCTACCCATTTGTCCATCACTTCCATTTTTGACCCGCGATCAAAGTTTCATCATTTGTTCAGTTTTCGTCGTCGGTGTGGGGGTTTAGGGTTGCAATTTTGGGAAGACGAAAAGCTCCGACCAGCGATGGTGGCATTGATAACACGGGAAATTCTATTTCAAAGCTCAAATTTGTATTTTTCTTTTCCTCGTGACTAATAAATAGTATGAGACATTCAAGCGGCCCATTATATTATCGGCCCATAACGAGCCCTGAGTAAGGCATAGTGTCATAGCTAGCCCTGTCAATTTGGGCAAAAGCCCGCGGGCCCCGCCTCATTAACCCGCTACAGGACGGGTGCGGGTCGAATTGAAACCGCAAAAACGGTCTTGCGGCGGTCGTTTTTGCTGGCTAGCGCCGCTGACTTGGTACCACATAAGAGACTAAAATGGATAATTTCTATACCGGTTTACGGATTTTGCGGGTTTTTTTGCGGGTTCTTTCATATTTTGTGGATTTTTTGGATTTTACGGGTTTTGCGGGTTGTCCGTGGGGCCTGCGGGCATATGCGGGGCGGCCGCGGGTTTTGAATTTTATATATATGCTTAGGCGGACAGGCCACTCATATTTAGAAAATGCGCATGGCTATGGTGGGTCCGGCCCGCTTGAGCCTAGGCATAGCGTAGGGTGGGCATTTCTTAGTTTGATTCGGACTTGCTCGGTTCTTGTTACTTTGGTTATAGGAAAAAATTCAACTGAAATCGTCCGAACATAGTTCGGTTTGGTTTTAGTTCGGATCGGTTTATGTTTGATTTGGTTTGGTTTGATTTTATTTTAGTTCGGATTTAGTTCAGTTAAACAATTGATATATCATATTATCATATAATACAATACAACATTAAAATACCACTGTTTAAAATTAATATATTATATAAAAAAATTATAAAGTTGTAAAAATTAATTTATATTATATTAATTAACTAAATTAGAAAAGATAAAAATAACCAAACATGTTGTGTCATAGAATTACATTTAGTAATATATTATATCATTAATAAATTAATAAAAACAAATTAGTTTACCGGTTTGGTTCGGTTTCGAACCGAACCGAACCGTTTGGATTGAAAAATAACATAACCGAATGGTTTGGGCGTAGGCTTTGGTTTGATTTAGGTCGGTTTAAGTTCGGTTGGTTTGGTTCGGTTTGGTTAAAATGCCAACCCCTAGGCAAAGGAGACAGACAGAGATTAAGGTTTTTCAGTGAAGTACAGTTTTCCAGCAACATAATGTAGATCGTATACAATATTGAAATCTTCACAGCGTGCGGGTTAAGAAATTTGGTCGGAGAAAGTGACGGTTTGTCCGTATTTGTAAGTGACGGTATGTCCGTATTTGTATCCGGCAACCGGAGGGTTAAGCATTTCAACAGATACATGATTGAGAGGATCTTACCTCTTCGTATATCAAATAGATAAATAAGTTCATTGATACATTAGTTTGAAAATTGCTAGCCAAAAGACTTAACGATATGAACACACCAAAACCCCATTATTTATTTTTCACTCTTGAGGATTTCCAAAAGGTCATAACTTTTTTATTCCGAATCTAACATAATCCAATCAAACCTTACAAACTTGTGATTTAAGATGATGATGATGATGATATATCTTTGATCGGAACAACACCACCATCGTTGAGCAATTTCTGCTCTGTTTTCTTTGGGGATTGAACCTCCCCACCAAACATTTGCTTCCTGTATTGCTGATGCAATCTCCCAAACAGCTCCTTCTTGACGGATTCAAACGCCATATCCAATCTCTCTAACTGTTCAAGAGCATTCGGGTTATACATAAACAAACCGTAGAAAAGCTCAAAGCTATCACTCGATGTGTTCTCCACCAAATCCAGCAACGTCTCATAACCTTTAGTGTTAATCGGCGAAGATTCAACTCCGTATTTCTCCAAAACCCTCCCCATAGTATGCGTCACGAATTGCGATCCAGCTGCGTAATAATCATGCTTCTCACAGCTCATCTCAACCATCTTACAACCTTCATTCTCAAAAACTCTTAGAAACTTGTCACACCTCTCGTGTCTAGAAGCTTCGTCTCCGATTCTCACCTTATCATAGACAAAGGGCAAGTTAGACCAAGAATGCTTACCACTCTCGGGTCCAAACATTGGGTGAGTACAGAGAATGTCGAACTCCTTGGGAAGGTATTTGAGGAAGAGGGTTCTCGGGAACTCTTTGACCGAGAGAACATCGACGAAGAGCGTGCTACGACGGAGACGTTGGAAAGGGAACGATCTGAGGACTGATTCTGTGGAGAGGATTGAGGTACAGAGGAGGACGACGTCGGGATGTTGTTCGCAGAGATCGTGAGGGTTATCAAAGAAACGAGCTCCGATTGAGGAAGCAGCGTCGGAGTAATCGGAGCGAGAGTGAGTGATTAGGTCGTGGCCGTGTCGAATTAGGGTTTTTGAGAGGAATTGACCGAAATTGCCGAAACCCAAGACGGCGATTTTGAGAGCAGAGGATTTACGGTACTCGGATTTGAGTTGGGTTTCGTAATCGAAGATCTGGGCGGCGTCGATGGCTCGAATTCGAAGGGATCTCGGCGGAGAAATGAGGAATGCGGGTGAATTGCGGCGGAGATTAGGTGGAGAAAAGAGAGGTTTCGCCGGAGAGAAATGTAGTAACATTGTGGTGGTGTGTAAAGATTCAGTCTTAACTGAGAGTGGGTTTACGCTAAGACCCCAAATTTCGGAGCTGAGAATTTGTGAGAAATTGAAGAGGAAGAGAACTAGAGAAGCGAGAGGAGGAAGAAGGAGATGCGAGCCTCCAAATTAAAGGATCAGAAATCTGAATAAATGTCACGACCAAAACGTGGTGACGCGAATAAAAATACACCACAATCACAAGGACCATAAAGGAATTTTTTTTTAAATGAGGTCAATTACACGATTTTTTTTGCTTACGAAATAGAGTTTGATTTTATTTGTCCCTAATTTTATTTTGATTTGTTACTTTAAGTGAGATTTTTATTTGTTGACGACAAGACAGTAATCATTTTAAAAAAAAATTATGTTGTTTTACGGAAATGGATTAGTAGAACTGCGTTTCTTTTATATAATAAACATTTTATGTTATTTTATTTGTTGACGACAGTATTCATTTTATGTCGATTCCTTGTGACCGATTTGGACTTGGTGTGCTCTTGGTTGTCTTAGCCTAGAGGTAGAGCCCTTGCTGGTGTAAGGTTGACGAGTTACTAGCCTTCTCCACCTCTTGGACTCCTTGGTCAAGTCCGTTTGGTTTCTCTCACTGTCGGTTTGGCATATTCGAGTCAGCGGGAGATGTAGCATGTCGGCTTCCGTCTTTGGCTCAATGATGCTCACTTTTATTCGTCGTTCGGGTTTGGATTCTTTTCGGTAGTCATCACGTGTTCTATAACTAATCTTTAGTGGAGTTATAGGACCAAGTGATGCATAAATGGCTAAGTCTCTGAATTCCGCCTGTGGAACTGATATGGGTGGTGTCGGTATCCCGTTGTGGAACTGATATGGGTGGTGTAGGTATCCCGTTGAGAACTGTTGAGTCCTTGTGACCATGTTAGTTTTAATTGGCACTCCGTATCTTTAATGAAAAATCGTTATCGGTGAAAAATTATATATATATATATATACATATGATAAATTGGTTGCTTGTTGAAATTTTCTCGTAAGAAATCACCTTTTTTACTTTTTAGATAACACAACCGATGTAATGAATTAGTTAAGGCTACTCAAGTCTCCTTCACGAACTTATTAGGATGGTTATCGATAATTCCCTCGTTTTTTTAATACAAAAACTCTACGTTTGTAGTAAATTTATATAATAACCCTTAATAAACATTATAATTAGAGAAAACCCCTCAAATTCTCTTTCTTTGCTCATTTCTCCACGGGAGGATGAAATCTTAAACCTCTCTAATTCAGAGTCTTTTAACTCAACTTCCCCAAACGAAAATGTCAGGTTCGATCTCGACCTCTTGGCTCTTGTCGTCTCCTTCGAATTCAAAATTGGTATCGGGCTCAGACTCCTTCTCTTTCCTAGCCACCTTGAAACCATTTCGTTATTATCCGTTTCAATCACTGAGCCCAAATCGGATTTCGTCGAGATCTCCGTCGCCCTCAATTCAAATTCGATCTGGAATCCGAGAGTTACGAGAACGGATCGACAGTGTCAAGAATACCCAGAAGATAACGGAGGCGATGAGACTCGTGGCGGCGGCTAGAGTTCGTCGAGCTCAAGATGCAGTCATAAAGTGTAGACCTTTCACCGAAACTCTAGTCGAGGTTCTCTACTCTATCAACCAATGTGCTCAATTGGAAGACATTGATTTTCCTTTGAGTACTGTTAGACCCGTGAAGAGAGTTGCTTTGGTTGTTGTAACTGGTGATAAAGGATTGTGTGGTGGTTTCAACAATGCAGTGATCAAGAAAGCTAATTTGCGAGTTCAAGAGTTGAAGCAAAGAGGAATAGACTGTGTTGTGATAAGCGTAGGTAAGAAAGGGAATGCATATTTTAGTCGGAGAGATGAAATCGAAGTGGATAAATGTATTGAAGGAAGAGGTGTTTTTCCAACGACTAAAGAAGCTCAAGTTATTGCAGATGATGTGTTTTCCTTGTTTGTGAGTGAAGAGGTGGATAAAGTTGAGCTAGTTTACACAAAGTTTGTGTCTTTGGTGAAATCTGACCCTGTAATTCATACTCTGTTGCCTTTGTCTATGAAAGGAGAGTCTTGTGATGTGAAAGGAGACTGTGTTGATGCTATGGAGGATGAGATGTTTAGGTTGACGAGCAAAGATGGGAAGTTAGCAGTGGAAAGGACAAAGCTTGAAGTTGAGAAGCCTGTAATCTCACCATTGATGCAGTTTGAGCAAGACCCTGTTCAGATTCTTGATGCAATGATGCCTTTGTATTTGAACAGTCAGATTCTAAGAGCACTGCAAGAGTCTTTAGCGAGTGAGCTCGCGTCGAGGATGAATGCGATGAGTAATGCGACTGATAATGCAGTTGAATTGAAGAAGAATCTGACGATGGCTTACAATCGAGCGAGACAGGCTAAGATCACTGGGGAGTTGCTGGAGATTGTGGCTGGAGCCGAGGCTCTTCGAGAGTCTTAGTTAGAAACTACAGTTGTGTGTAACAATTTGTTGTGTGTAATAAATGTCATGAAAGATTTAACAGGTCATGAGAAATTGAGAATCGTTTCCCGCACCAATCGCCGACAAAAGACTAGTAATTATTTCCCATTTGTCTCGAAGAAGACAAAAACAATATAAGAAATAAGCAGCAGAAAGTAACGGCTAAAACATGTCTCAAATACTTGGTGGATTTCTAAAATCTAGACAGCACAAAAAGAACAGAGAGAGGCAGAGAGAAAGAAACATCATTTGTTTGGTTTTTTAAATGAGCCTCATCAACAAAAAAAGGTTTTTTTAACCACCTACGGAAAACGAAAATAAGAATGGTAAAAAGAGAGTTTTGAATCGACCGCCATCATCTTCTTCTTCAACATCATCGTCGTCATCTTCTTCACTCAGGTAGAGTTTAGAGGTACTTGAAAAGGATACCACCGTGAGTGGCAAAGAAGGGAGCAAAGACAAGAGACTCAACAGCCATGAGCTTGATGAGGATGTTCAATGAAGGTCCTGAAGTATCCTTCAATGGGTCTCCAATTGTGTCTCCTATCACAGCTGCCTTGTGTGGCTCTGAACCCTTTGGCCCGAGGCTCTTTGCATGCTCTGATACACCCGCCTGCAAATAGATCACAATGCTTAAGGATTTGATTCCATCTCTTCAAATGGTTTGATTTAAGCTTAAGAAAATTCCAATACCTCAATGTATTTCTTGGCGTTGTCCCACGCGCCACCAGTGTTAGATGCTGATATGGCGATCTGTTTAGAAAAAACGAGAGCACTGATGAGCATATGTTTTAACAATAGTTAGTTGTTCATAAGAGAACTCAGAAAAAATTTTACCTGAACACCAGAGACAAGAGAGCCAGCGAGAACACCAGAGAGGGTCTCAACACCAAAGAAGAATCCAACAATGAGTGGTGTGAGCATGACAAGGCAACCAGGAGGAATCATTTCCTTGATGGAAGCATCGGTGGAGATCTTGACACATGTGGCGTAGTCGGGTTTTGCGGTACCTTCCATGAGTCCAGGGATGGTGTTGAACTGCCTGCGAACTTCTTCAACCATCTTAAGAGCTGCACTTCCCACACTCTTCATTGTCATGGCAGAAAACCAGTAAGGAAGCATGGCACCAACAAGCAGCCCAATGATAACCTTAGGGGTCAAAACATCTACGGTGTGGATTCCTGCACGGCTCACAAAGGCACCAAACAGAGCCAAGGAGACTAGGGCAGCAGAGCCGATGGCAAATCCCTGTGCACAACAACACAGAATTACATGTCATATTACATAACAAGCAAAGGCAACTTGAGTAATGATTAAAGCAAGCAAGCTCTCTAAATGATTCATCGGATTGCAGAAAGAGGTTTAACCGGTTTAACAGGCCACGTACCTTTCCAATAGCAGCAGTGGTGTTTCCAGCGGCATCAAGCGCATCGGTTCTTTCACGGATGCGGTGGCTCATTCCAGCCATTTCAGCAATACCACCAGCATTGTCACTGATGGGACCGTAAGCATCAATTGCCAAACCAGTGGCAATGGTACTGAGCATGCCGAGAGCAGCAACAGCAACACCATACATAGCAGCAAAGCTGAAGCTAACGAATATACTGATAGCAATTGCAAAGATTGGAATAATGACGGATTTGTAACCAAGAGCAAGTCCGAATATAACATTGGTGGCTGCTCCAGTTCTGCATGAATCTGCAACATCTTGAACGGGGCTTCAAGAACACAGGGACATTATAGCTTGTTGTTATACCAGATGGAAAGAAGTTAGAAACTAAATACAGCTAAAGTAGTTTCTTACCTGTAGGCGTTGCTAGTGTAGTATTCGGTGACGAAACCAATAATGAGTCCAGCCCAAAGACCAACACAAACACACAGGAATAGCTGCCTGGAATCCAAAATTATGTCAGACTTAAAAAAAAAAGTGTACAGAGAAGTTTGAATCGAGAAATGCAGGAAAAAAACAAAAGCAATCATACAGTAAGATCTTACCAGTTCTTCACAACTTTTTGTGTTCCAAAGTTGAAGATGGTAAAGGAGGATGGCAAACCAACCCATGACACAATAGCAATTCCAACAGTCATAATAACAGTTGAGATAATGAGCTGATTCTTCAATGCCGGTTCAATCTCCTTAACAACCTTAATCTCAAAGAAGTCGGTGGCAAAGAGAGTTGTGATCAAACAAACCAAGATTCCCATTGAACTGATGAGCAGTGGGTAGCACATGGCAGTGAAATCGTGGTTGATTCCAAAAGAAGAGATAGAAGCAACAACAAGAGCAGCACATGATGCTTCAGCATATGACCCAAAGAGATCAGATCCCATACCAGCAATGTCACCAACGTTGTCACCAACATTATCAGCAATAACCTGTAACATAAACAACAAAATTAAGCCAAAACTTCTATTAGAATAAAACAAAAGCAGTGTTATCATACACAGTGAACTGGTGTACTTACAGCTGGGTTCCTTGGATCGTCTTCTGGAATATTCCTCTCAATTTTACCGACAAGGTCAGCACCCACATCAGCTGCCTTAGTGTAGATCCCACCACCAACACGGCCAAAGAGAGCCATGGAAGATCCACCAAGCCCATAACCAGTAATAGCCTCAAAAAGACCTTCCCAGTCATCTCCATAATAGATCTTGAACACATTGATGGTAATGTAAAGCACCAACAAACCACTCGCTGCAAGAAGGAAACCCATCACAGCGCCAGACCTGAACGCAACAATGAACGCCTTTCCAACACCTTTTCTTGCTTCCAAGGTGGTTCTAGCATTGGCGTACGTGGCAATCTTCATTCCAAGGAAACCAGAGAGGACAGAGGTAACAGCACCAAGCACGAAAGCAACAGTGCTGAAAGCTGCAGTAGCCAATGCAGGCTTGCAAGTTCTGGAGGTGTCGTAAGTACAAGCCTTGTTCTTTGTGCTGAATCCCTCAACAGAGCCGAGGAAAACAAAGATAACAGCAGCAAAGAAAACCATAAAGACACCAACATATTTGTACTCCGTGAACAAGAATGAAGTTGCACCTGTTCCCACAAACCAAACAGATCCCAAGATTAATCACTTTTAAAAACACAAACACATCACTTACAGATTTCAAACAATAATAAATTAGTAATTTCAAGATTCTAAACCTTCCAAAACATCGTTATCATCATACCAAACAACCTCCAATAACAAACAGAGACAGATCTAAAAACAGAACCGTGAGATCTGAATAAAGTTTTACTAGATCTTACCTTCAGATATAGCAGTCTGAATCTCAGCGCACTTAGCGACAACACTCTGATCATTAACACCTTCCTCTTCCTCGATTAGATAATCTCCGTAACCATTCTTCCCATTGTTCGCTCCACCAGAAGACGAAGCGCCGAGATCAGTAGTGAGTTTCACACGAGAAACAACATACCATTGGAATAGCGAAAACACGATACCGATCACCGCACAAATCGGCACAAGGATCTCAGTCCAGAGCTCCGGTAGTAAAGCTGCCGCCACCATCTCTCCTCCGATAAGAGAAAAACAACACAAAGATAAGCGCTTCGCGCGAGAGAGACAACAGAGAGAGAGAGAGAAGTGAAGAAGAAATGAGGCGTAACTCTGTGAGGATATCGTGTCGTTTTATAAAAGTACCTCTCCTTCTTCTTGGATGCTCCAATCCGGAAATTAAGTTGGAATCCGGTACGGTTAGGTACACGTTTTTAACGCTACACCATCAGAACTCATTCTGAGATAATTGTTAGGCGCGTGTTGACGACGCTCCATATGTCTGACTGAATACAGATCTAGTTTTGTTCATCCTCATCTAACCGGTAGTTATCCGACACGACACGAAGTAACGCTCGAGTTCATCTTCACCGTTGATTTTAGGGCGAAAGACACCTACTACGTGTGCATCGATGCGTTTGTATCCGTCCGATCGTGAAGTACATGATTAGTACTTTTCTGTTTTTGTAATTGTGTACGTGGTATAAATTAATTAGTTAGGTAAAAGATTATGATTATATCCATGGTATACTATATTCTGAGTATTTACCCAATCGGGTGTATTTGGTCTAAATATATCATTAAACTCGTCGTATTTTTTCAAAGAGGGATTCAATGTACATATTGGCAGATATAGGTATAGTTAAGAGCTTTGAATCCAAAAAAAAAAGGATTTAGTTAAGAGCCTAAATCATTTTGTATTAATTTCATGATTATGGTTAATGGAAATACATAGTTAAAATTTCAGTTATTAAAGAAAGAAAAAAAAAACCATAGAGAAAATCTAAAACAGGCCATGTGTGTTAATTTTGTATTAATTTCATGATTAAGATAAATGGAATACATAGTTAAAATTTCAGTTATTAAAGAAAGAAAAAGAAAAAAACAACCCCACAGAAAATCT
The DNA here is from genome assembly GCA_018361395.1 of Boechera stricta. Classification (NCBI taxonomy): domain Eukaryota; kingdom Viridiplantae; phylum Streptophyta; class Magnoliopsida; order Brassicales; family Brassicaceae; genus Boechera; species Boechera stricta. The sequence goes on along the minus strand of CM031539.1, from coordinate 1,214,029 downwards.
AAAACAGGCCATATGTATTAAATTGTTTATTTACCTTATCACGATGTCTAAATGCTTGCTATTAAAAAGTTTTTGTGTAAAGTAAATGCTTGCTATAATTGTAAAAGCTATGATTTTTTATTTTTTTTAACATTTATAATGGATTTAATTTGGAGATTTGACTCTTTTTTGGTAAAGAGATAAACTACATCCGTGTGCGGATAAATATATCTAGGTGTCAGATAAGATTTAAACAAAAAAAAATCAAAGAAAAAACTTTTCAGTTTACGATCAATTTAAGTGGTATAAAAACTCGTATTCGTCGAATGGGAATCGATTCTATAGTACTATCGCAATTTGATTCGACGTTGTACTAAATTATTTTGGCATTTGTTCGATTAGGTTAGATACTTAGATTCCAAACTTCTTTTTTTTTTTTTAATCTCATCTTCATACGCGACAGGCGTATAGGAAGAGATACGGTGCACCCAACCGTATGTAGATATCGCATCTGAGCACAAGAATAAAGAAAATTTAACGAGTTGTGGAGGATATTGCGGAGAAGGCCTTTTCGAACGGCTGACGTATTTATGTGTATTGAATGGTGTGCAACTCTCCAATCGGATAAATACCTTTATAAAAATATCTTAGCTAAATTTTATTTTGGGAATTTTCTTAGCATTAATTGTTTTCTTTTTGAGTACTAGTGACCACTCATGCTTTATCTTTGTTCCCTTTTGCAGGTTTGCTAATGAATCTGGAAAATTATCATGTTATGGAAATCTTTCCTAGTTATGTGGCTGACATACTTCTTTTAATATCTTTCAATCTAGATTTAGTTTCCATATATTCCTAAATTATAAAATCATACATGGCCAACTTTTTTTTTTTTTGGGTCAAAAATAAAATCATACATGGCAAAGGTTATCCAAGTGCTACGTGTAAACTTAGAATTCAAACCAATCCACCTAATTAAAGTAAACAATAATTGAATTCAAAAGAGGCGAATGATTTTACACGGTAACATTCGAGACTTTCCATGGATACTAGTATATGATTATATTATCGTCGTTGTCGTAATTATAAATGTTTTCTAATCAAGGCTCACCAAAATTTGGTGACATCTCAGTGTTTAAAAGTTATATATTGACAATGCCATAAGACGGTGATAAGTATCAATCAAATTTATTAAAGCGCATGAAAACTCAAACACTGTAGTCAAAGATAACTTGTACCGATTTATTTCATTAACAGTCACGGACGAGTCAGTCATATGCTTATAGGCAAATTTATGTAACGTGTAATGCTTTATTTATTCATTTATCGATTTCGTAGTGTCAGATATTTATTGGTATCTAAAAAAACGTATACGATCTAGAATTTGTTTATTATTTTATTGCGTAATGGAAGATAGCAAAGCAAATCTTGGGGAGAAATCATATGTAGTAATAAAAAAAAGAATTGGTATGTTATCGCTTTATCTTGAAGAGAGAAGAGTGGGACGTAGCAAGTGACCTTGCAAGAGTTAAGGAGCGGTCCCATAATACTCCTGCGGGTAAGTGGGACTTATTTCCACCTCGAATAATAAATCGTGACCTTTGGATTGGTGGGTATATGGGTCCCTCTGATCCAACGTTCAATATCTTCCTATAAACAATTCTTCTGATTCAGTCTCACCGACACAAGTCCGAGCGACCTCAAGTTGTCTCATGACAAATCATAATTAACTAAGTTGGTTTTGCTTAAAAAAAGAAAATTCTCAAAGTAAAATATACGGTTAAACTCAATTATCTTACTAAGATAATTGGAATAGTAACAGCTTGTGTTTCTGATGTAAACTCATCTGTTTTTTTGTTTTGTTTTTGTTTCGTAGTTTATCAAAGAAAGGGAAATGACAGGTAATATATGGAATATTCGTTGGCATTTGCAGAAATGCCCGCCAAACCAATTTATTCGTTTATCCTACATCTAGACCACTACTCCCTCTATATGTCCGACCTTTTCAATGGGCCTCTATCTGACCATATATTTGTCCTTGTGAGCTTCGTGGAGTAAGTACTTAGTTGGGCTTATTCGGAATACATTAAATTAGTCCAAAGGTCACGATCTATTATTTGAGGTGGAAATGAGTCCCACTTACCCGCATGAATTTAATGTAGTCCGAATAAGCCCAACTAAGTACTTACTCTATTGATCCACGAAGCTTAACGACCTTTAGTTGATAAAACTATGTGTTAAGGAAACTTGATCCTATTAGCTCTTGTCCAGTAACCTCATTGATTATCTCACTTGGACTCTCCAAATGTCCCTTGGAAACAAAGCTAGAATGTTCGTCCCCAAAAATATTTCACGAAACAAAGGTAATTATGAATTCGTCATCTGCTTTTGGACTTGTGGTCAAATTTGGTTTACCAGCATAAATTTCTCTTGTGCTTTTAGACATGTGGTCTACTTCATCGTTTAAAGAAAGAGATTGATAGAAGAATTCCTTTATTGTTTTCTCCTCCCAAGCGAAGATACAGTAATTCTGACTCTCCCAATTAAGGAAGATAAATGAATTTTATTGCATCCTTATATGTATCTAGGTATTTTTGCAGGTTACTCCTTCCGTTTTATAATAGATGATGTTTTAATAATAAAATATTTTTAAATTATATTCAACTTTCAATGAAAAAATAATTTGGTCTTTTTTTTTTACTATTTGTATTATGTAGATTGTTATATCGTTGATTGCTTTGTGTTTTGTAAATAATAAATAATATTTTAGTTTTTTTTAAAAACAAAAGTTAATAATTTTTCAACATGTATGCAAAAACCTTAATAAACAGAAGGAGTATTTTTGATCTCCAGTTCATACTTTGACTTGAATTTGAGTTGTGATGCTCATGGAATTTCGTTTCAAATAGCACATAACTTCAGATGACACGATTCAATTATTTTTAAAGGGCTTCGTATTATTGATGACACGAGTGCTAATTTTCAAATCTAACACGAAATGGGACCAACATAACGCATTGACACTCTTGTCCTTGTAAGCTTCGTGGATCAATAGAGTAAATTACGTAGTTAGGCTTATTAGGACGATCATTAAATTAGTAACACCACACAACAATTTTAAAATTAAGATAAAAACTATAAAATCAGTCGACTCGACTATAAAAGTTTATAAATTTATCTATAGCAATAGAATATTCTACAGTCACACTTGGAAAAACCAACCGACCAATGTTGCGTCATTTGGCATGAACGACGTACAAAAGTTTGGGAACCATTTTAAAGTTTTTTTATATCTCCAAGCAGCAACCAGCTTGAACGTGGCCTTCATATTTTATAGGTGTTTCCAGTTTTACCCATCGAGAATTGCTCATATCCCAATTATACCCTACACTTGGTTCGCCGTACCGAGCCGAACCGATGACGACTAGCTTCCCCGACCTCCTTACCGTTATATAAGACACATTGCACACGTCAGCAGGTAGATTCCCAACTTGATGCCACGTATCGCCTCTCATCACCATCAGATCACGGCGACAACAAGCATATAAATCTCCGTTTTCACCGGCAGCACAAACCGGAGGCCACGTAGTCATCCCCGAAGAGAGGAACTCGTCGACTTGTGGACTCCACAGCCACGTGGTGACGTCGAACGATTCAGCGGTTTTACTAAACTGCCCTTGCTCCTCCGTGGCGTAACCACCGATGACGTGGAATTTGCCAGCGTGGAAAATCGCCGTGCATTCGTCTCTCTCACGGCTCATATCCGGCAAAAAAGCCCATCTGTCTTCAGCCACGTCATACACTAAAGCTGACATCATCGCGTTCTTGTCTTCGTCGTGACCACCCGCCACGAACAAGTTCCGTTCAGAATCCGAAGCGCAGGCGAAGAAAGAACGAGATCCACCTGGCATGCTCGTCCCGACGCGCCACGTGGATGTCAAGAAGCTGAAAACGAAGACCGAATCAGAGGTCAGCCATGTAACCGGGTCAAGCCCGCCCAATACAACAAGATCCGACCCGACAGAAGCTAGTCTGCAGAACAGAGGCAACCCGTTGGATTGACCTGGAACCGGAGGAAGCTCGCTCCTTAGACCGGACCCAAGTTCAAGAACCGAAATCCGGTACACGGGCGTGGGGATGGTTTTACCCGATCCGAGTTTTTTAACCGGGTCGACTTGAGCTTGAGACAGGACAACAAGCTCTTGACAATGTCCTGAAGCTTTCCGGTGTCGGGAAAAATCAGGGAGGCCGATTTCTCGCTGCCAGAGTTTGCAAACGGTTGCCATAAGAGGGAATTGCTGGTATGAGCTGCGTAAGAGACACTCGCGGGCTACGGTTTCGGGAAGATCAGGAATAAGCTCCATCGTTTTAGAAAGTTTCAAGATTTGAGAAAAAAATGTTTATATCTTTATGAAATATTCAGTTTGGGGATATGAATGAGGTGAGAGAGAAGAGTGTACTTTTATAGAGATAAGCCTTCTAGAAGCTATAAACTGAAAGTTGATTTTTTAATTCGAGGATAGGTACTTTATTTATTTTATCAACCTGTTTTATGAGATTCCAATAAGAAATAATTCGTTAAGACTAGAAAAGTAAAGGTTACGTTTTTTCATGAAAAGGCGAAGTTCTATATGTTGTTTGAATTCTTTTGCTTTTACGACTTTTTTTGTTTTTTTGATGGTATACATGAATTTCTTCTATGAACGTATCTGATTTTTCATTGATAGGAGAAGTTAACAGAAGTAGGGAGAACGTACCGTTCGGTTAATGGAATTAATGTGCGGTTTTGGTTTCTTTGATGGAGACGTTGTACCAATTGGGACATGTTGACTGATGTGATGCTCATTCGATTTCTAGATCTAAGAGCAGTTTTCTAAGCAACCTGGTTAGCTAAATTAAAGTCTTGTTAACTCATTCGACTATCTATTTTGCTAATTAATTAATCGTACTCGACATGTTTTTTTCTTTGGTGTATATATTGTAGATTAATTGTGTACTGAAACGAAAATTACATCTAACGGGTTATATGTTTAAATAAATACTTAAATCCATCCTTCACGTTAAGCAACTTAATATTTGCAGGTGACTTTGCGAAATTGATGGTTTAGTTAACTCTCTGACTAATCGTAATATTAAGATGCTCGACGTGGAATTAACATTACTGTGTGCCGTAATTATAAAAGTGTACATGTATATATAAATAATTATGGAATAATCGTCGAGTAGCGTGTTAATGAAACTGTTCTACCATGTTGTGGATATAAAATATTAGATATATTCAACTAGCTGAGTAGTGGATATAAAAAGAAATGAATAATATATGCAGGGATCTAAATCAATGCTATATTCCGACATTATAAAAATAAAAGTCAGAGTTTGGTAGTTAAAATATTCGAAATAATTTTACAAAGGTCCATGTGATCCCATGTGGTTTAATTATTCACGAAGACATGCTAACCAATAGCAACCCAAACGATTATTGTATTCTAATACTAATATACCATAGCATATAGTCAGAATTATCATATCATATCAATAAACACGTATACCGACGTACGAATGAATGTTTTATTAAAACGGATGTAATATATAGTTGATTGTTATTCAACTAGTTAGGGATAATCATACTTAATTTGGTTAAACCAAAGCGTCTAGACTAGACGGTCTAGTGACAAGTGTCTCGATGGTTTGAAACTTTGATATGTAGATTGCGGTTGAAAACGAATCCCACCATCTGATCCGTAGTTCTTTATCATTCAAGTCCCCTTTTGGTCACTTGGAAGGTCTTAAAAATGGCTGGATATATTGTCAAAGATTCGATGATAGTACGAACTTGATTAGAAATGCCTGATTATAAAGAAAATGATGATTTGGCTTGATTGGTCGAATAGAAAATACAAGTCGCCCAACGCAAAAGACGATAACAGGAAATTCTAGAAGGTGAGACGACTTTAAAAGGGGCAATACCTTGTCACTCTCACTGACTTCGTTATTTTGTTACATTATGTGCGTATATATTCATGTATATCAAAATCGACATTTAAAATAATTTATTAGTAGATACTATATAAATGACAAAAACCACATTTTTTTTCACAACAGCTTACCATTTCTAAGTACGCATAATTCAAACGTGTTTTACATATATAATTCCGTTTAACAATATTTTGTGTGTTGATTTAATACTCATGAGTTTGGTCTAAGACAAATACAACTGTACGCCATGAATCCTTTTAATTTTTAAGCTTTTCTAAAAAATTCTAAAGATCTTTCTAATCAAATATAATTATTTAGTTTCATTTATGTTTTTTCCCCTGTGAACAACCTATCCAATCCGTAACTAATATTTAACAATACTCCTTAACAATTCAATATTCCTAAACCGTATAAAGGAAAAACGTGAGAAAAAAGGAATTAAGAAAAGAAAAAGCCTAAAAAAAAAGGAAAAAAAAAGGAAGAAGAAGAAAAGTTCAGTATTTGGGGGTTCCTTCCTAGCTTCCTCTTATTTTCCATTGTTTTTTCTAATATTTTTTATATTTTAATTTTTGTATATCCTTTCTCTATCGTTTGTGGGACATTAAATAATATTATTAAAGGGTTCGATGACAATAGATTTTGTCGCTAAATCATACAGAAGAACAACATTTTTTATTGAAGTTTGTTGATATAATACAATAATTTATAGCAAAATTTATGGCAAAAAATTGTGGATCACATATAATATATAACAAGAATGACGTATCCAATCCTAAGTTTGCCCCCTCCGAAAAAAATCATATTAGGTTTTATAAATTTTACTTAAATATATAGCCGGAAATAGTCTTCTGGTTGCCAATAAATACACTAATTTCTTGACAATCCGTAAATTATGTATTCTGATAAGAAAATGATGTACGGGACGAACATATGGAACGATGAAAAAGAAACATGAAATGGTACTAATAGTTTGGGAAACGGCATGTTCCATGCAACTTGGACTCGTTTTAGGGTCCACCACATCCCCAAAATCCATATCGTGTCATTACGCAACTGTGTTGTATAATTTGAATATATAATATCTTTAGTTCCATGGAAATGAAATAATTTAGGAAATCAAATTGGATTGTCCACTCTCCAAATTCTCATTTCTAAACCAATCATGAAAATTGGTATAGCCTGGAAAACATTTTCACCACTAAACCAACCCGTTAAGATTCAGAAGAAACTATTCTTTTCATATATTTCGATTTGTAAGCAGACGGAATATATAGTTAAACAAAAGGAAAGCAAAAACGGCACGGCATCTGGCTGCAAATCGTTGGAAAAACGACACGGCGTCTGGCTAACAATAATTGAAAAATAACAAACGATAAGGTGTCAACATCCGAGAGGCAAGCATCGTCCGCTGATAATCGAGGTCAACGCAATAAACAGACATATAGAAAAACTGAATCATACATACATACATACATAAAGAAATAAACAAGTAAAACAAAAAAATCGAATCATAATAAACACTAAATGAATCTGACCAATATTTTATTGATATGAGAACGATAGAGAGTAGATTAATTTAGACTGGATATTACGAATTATACTGAATTACGTATTCAGATCTAGAATACTTCATATTAATAAATCGTTTTATTTCCAAATATATCTTTTGTTAGCTGAAGACATTGTATTTAATTATATTATATATTTACTACGTGACAAAAGGACGACTCATACTTGTTTGTACGGTCGACGTCTAATGAAAAGCTGTAACGAGCCCGTGAATATCATCAACTTGTATTGTCTACTTTTACTTTTTAGGTATAATCCCATTGTCATCGTTATCCAATTTGCTGATGTGGATTATTTGTCTTCGTTTACCAGTAAAACTATAGTGGATATAATTAGTAATTTTGATTTTTGAAACTATAGATAGTAAAGGCTTTAGTGCTTTTAATGTCTCCTTGTTTCTGTAAGTCTTGTCCGGAAGTCAAGCGTAAGAAGCGGGGTGGCTAGATTCGAGAAAGGTCGCTAAAGACAGAGGCGGGTTTAATCAGTCGAAGTTCATATACTTTTTATTCGCAAAGATTATTCAAGCGTATAAATAAACAAGTACAATATCGTCAGATATAATTTTGCTCTTCCAAATTTGTGGGTTCTTTTCAATATTGGCATTTTCTTTACCTAAAAAAAGTAAAATGTTTTGTACAAAAATCAAATTGCTACTTCTATCAAAAGATTAGGACCATACTCAATAGCTAGATTTCCATTCAATTTTCATTTTCGCGACACGATCCAAGAAAAGTGGATCAAGGAGGGGGACGAATATTGAGTTCAAGTAAAAATGTCTAAACAGCTGAACTAAGAGTGGACATTTCGTTTTTGTTTCGTTCTATTATTAACAATAAAAGTATTTAAAACAATTGTTATATTCATTGTATCTTATTAAATATGCCTTTTCTTTTATTATATTTTTAAAACTAATATCAATAAAATTGTATACTTTTTTCTGTTCTTTTTTTTTTTGTTTAAATTTCATCTTCATAAAAAATATCGAACAATAGATATAAAACAGAAGAAGTAGAACAAAATTTTTTTTTTTTAATAAATAAATAGAGGAAGCAAAAATGAAACAAGAGAAGAAAATCAAGAATTTGCTTCATTCCACACTCGATCGTGGAGCCATGACGTCCCCCTCCAAGTGCCATATGAATGAAACTGACCATCCCTAGTCACACTTTTAGCAATCGAAGAAGCAATTGCATTTGCTGAATTTAAAATTATACCTTTTTCTGTTCAACTTGAGTTTTGTTGAATTTAAAATTATAGAGTCATAAACCATTATATAAAATAAAATCGATAATGACCCGTAATTTGAATTTGGTCTGGCTAATTCTATTTAAATCAAATAGCAACCCTAAATACAATATATTTGACTTTAATTAAGAGAATATAATAGTCAAGGCAGCATTGAAGAGAGAAAGGTGGTTACAAAAAGTGCCCTAAAGAAATATCAAAGAGGCAAAAGACTAATGTGACAAATGCAAGTTGACAAGCATCATAATTGAAAGTTGAAAACTCCCGTTACATTTGCGAAAGTCTTATGCTGTTGCGGTTTTAAAGGAAGACAGTGACAACTTTAGTGAAGGTCGTAGACACAAGACACCATCATCAATAGAGTTATGATCACAAGAGGATGGTTGACCATTTCCTTCCTAGGATTATGATTCTTTAATGAAGGGCAGCAAAATCAACCAGCTCTTTGTAATCATCAGATACAAATGATTTCACCTTAGATGCGCGCTTGTCACTTTTACCATCTCCCGGGGATCCATACTTTATGCCGATAACAGTAGTCAAACCTATGGAAACAATAGAGGAATTATGAATTGAAAAACAAGTATATTAAAATCGATGTGGTAAAACGAATATGTGACTTACTCTCATGGATTCGTCCGTACAAGAATCTTTCACCTCTCCAGTATTCGAGTGGTCTCGACTTAATCCTTGTACTTCGTCTGATACCACCTTCCATTCTAGTACCAGCACCTTCGAGAGAGACAAACAAAAAAACAAGTCGGTTTAGTATTTCAATCGAAAGTGAACCAGTAATGAAGTTATGGCAAGTCTATGTATGTACCTGCAAGGCTTTTCCTGCGAGAGAATATTTTACCCTCACGCGTAACAGTATTCTTTTGCTTCTTCTCTTCTCTCTCGTAGGATTTTCTTTTGGTTTGCTTCTTCGCTCCACTTTCATGTGGTAATGTTTTCATTTGCTTGTCCCCTCCAGTCTCACCATGCTCAGCCTTGCTTCGCTTTTTCATATTGCTATCAGAAGATCCTCTCTTTCTTCGTTTATTTCTTTGTTTGTGTGAAGAGTTGTAAACCTCCTGCTGGAAATAAGTTAATCAAGAACTCTCTAATTCATTTTGTCAAGTAAGTTCAAACTTCAGAGTACCCTAAACGGAACTTACACCCTCACAAAAACACAGAATACCTTAACAAATACACAACCAATGATTCTGTTCAGTGTGCTATATTTATCATGGATTAAAACATACGGATCCCGCACACTACTACAATTAAAAATACCTTTAGTGATTTGCGAAGGATAAATGTAGAGAAAAGATGAACCGACTGTAACAATTGAGACAACATGAAGATGAACTGGCCTTGATATCAAGACCCCCACACAGAGGTGAACAGACAATGATGAGAAACTAACCTGAGAATTTTCTACTTGGAGTCCACGAGCAGTGTCCCTGTTGTGATTTTCCTCCTCATGTTGTCCCTGAATGTGCTCTGCATGTTGAAAGGATCCATCCATTGTGTTGAATTGTTCTGGAGCTCTGTTTGGAGACATTGAGGATACACCTGTAGGCGAAATAACGGCGTAAGGAAAAAAATTGAACCACAATTATAAGGTGAACTGAAAAAGTTAATGGAAGTAAGTATCTACTGGAAAAGTGTGGACAAGTTAAGGTAGGAGATATGCTAATTTGCTTGATTAGTTTTAGTGATTATACTGAAGCATGCAGGTAAAGGTACCTTGCTGATACGGGATGCTATCCTCTTCTACAATAAAAGGTCTTGTAACCTCTCTAGATGCATATTCCTCCTATACGACAAACAAATTCACAAGAGATGTAACCAACAAGAGGTCCAGATATGTTAATAAAAAGTCCCGTACAGTCAAGGAGAAACTAACCAGCCTTTCTAATTGATCAGTTTCTTCATTGATATCAGCATCATTTTCCCTTCTGCCAGAGTTACTGTTTGCTCCACTTTCACTCATGGGCACATCTCCCTCTTTTCCTTTTGTTTGCATATCTACATTCACTTTTAGCGTAGCTGAATTTTTGTTTGTGATGCTATCGTCCACACATTTATCTGCATTCCCATCTCGACTTGAATGAAATCTATGGATGCCAGAATGAGTACCAGAATCATCTTCACCGGAACTCTTCTCCACCGAGCTCTTGAAAGGTTTAGCAACGTCTACAGTACCCACATTAGACTGGGATGTATTAGTTATATCTTTATCAGCATCCTTGGTCAACGAAGAGCTGGAACCGATATTCAAATCCTTTGTTGAAGGTTGTATATCAACCTCACTAGACTGGTGATCTCCTGGAAGCAAATTATGGATGTCAGGAAATGAAAACTGTTCATTTGGTGGGTTTGGTGACGAAAAATATTTTTTCATCAGGGGGGATGGCGAGTGGCTATTTTCTCGAACCGCATCCCTGTGGGTCCCTTTCAGCATATTCTGTATATCTGACAGCACACTCTTTCGGTTTGATGGGTTCCTTCCAGATGCCTTCAAGTCAATTTTTCTAACATCTTGAAATTTAGGGATATCTTCTACATTAAAGGGCTTGATCTGCAAGCGATCCTCCAAAAGCTTGACGGCACCACCCCCCTCAAGCTCATCCTGACTGCAAGCAAGCAACTCACTCAAAATGTTTTTTAAGTCCTTGTCCGTGTCTACGGTTGAATCTACAAAACACAGTTTCTTACACTATCAGATGGTAGAATGATTTAACAAAATGGTAGCGAACATGATCTAAAAAGTGCTCACTCACCATCTACTTCCCTGTCCACAGTCATAACTTGTGCAGCTGTGGTCCTCTCTAAGCTTTGTTCAGAAGGAATGGGGCTTTCCTTTTCTGAAGCTTCCAGGTTGATAGCATCAGTGAAATAACTATCCGTATAAGTATGCTTGTATGAACCCCGTTTCCTCCTGGAATTTGAAATTGTCAGTATCAAGGGAAACCGATAGCAAAATATGCGTATGGAACAACTCTGAAACATGCTCTAACAGAGTTGCTCATAGTACATACCCTGGAATTCCTGGTCTGCGAGGGCGCCTTGATGGCGGGTTCTGTTGTGTATCTATTACACTGGAGCCAGTCTGTTTCTGCCATTCTCGATTGGCAACTAGTTCAAATCCACCCAAAAGAAGCATTAATGCAAGACAGTTATTTTATAAACAAGGTAAGGCTATGAACATCGGAAAAGATATAACTCACGTTCAAATTTATCATATTCAGCAAAGTAATCTTCAGGTTTTGGAAATTTACTACCATCAAAGCTTGGTGCAACTGGAGGTGGTTGACTGCAACAAGAATATTTAATATAGGCTTCAACTAACATCGTAAAGGAATCAGATGAAGTGATAAATAGAGAAATTAGTATACTAAATCAATGGATCAGTTGCTATGATCTTTACCTTGTCGTAAGGTTAAGAGAAAAGCTTCTTCGCTTACGGTCTAATCCCGGTCTTCGTTCTCGTTTATTTGGAATTGGTTTCAGCTTGACATCTACATTCATATCTTTGAAGATAGCTTTTGCCTGCTCCAGATGCTCATTTTGAATTTCAAAAGGCTGTAAGATAGAAGCCAAGAATTTGACAAAGAATAATTTAGTTTGAGATACTGAACTTGATATGTCAGGAATGAACTGAAAGGGAAAATATACACAACCGACAAAGAAAAATGTTAAAAACTGCAGTTTGTTTTAAAAATCTCGTTCTGCAATTCTTCACAACTAAGAAGAATAGGAGGAAGCCAATGTACATCACTTTCTATATAAATCATAAGCAGGCTATATCTACTACAAGTTATATACTGAGCAAACATAGAGATGTTGTGCCTCCTTGGGTCTGCGCTGCACATAATAAAAACCCAGAGACACAACGCAAGGAAATTGCTAAGTATTTTCAGTTTAAACAGAAACTTTTCGTCCTAATTGAAGAAAACCTGAAAATCAAGCATCCATCTAGAAGAAGAAGAAGAATAAGAAGAAACAAAGGCTCATAAATCCGACTCTCTATAAACAAAAAAACCTAATCGTCGTCATTTGGGAACACCCAGAAGCAGATGAGCAGAAATGAAGCAGGAATACGATTAAACCAGCCAGATTTGAGATTGATTTCGTAACCATAAAATTACCAACTCGAATCGTCAAATAAGTAAAGATTAAGAGGAGGAAAGCTTACCATAGATTCAAGGAGAGTATGGGTCTGCTGTAGATCTTCTGACTGATAAAGACGAGGAGGAAGAGGAATCGACAAGGATTTTAGTGTGCGTGGAAATAACGATAGACCTGAGTAAGCATGAAGGGGATCGTCCTCTAAACTTGAATTGTGGCTAGCATCAGCCATCTGAATCACCGGAAAATTCCTCGCCGGTCGGATTTCAGGTAAATACACTGACGCCGAGACCCGAGAGAGATCGAAACTCGAAAGAGATAGAGAGAGGAGATGAGTTTTGAAAATTGAAATGTTTGAGAAAAGCGGGATTCAGTGTCAATTAATAAAAATTTAGGGTAAATATGGGCGGGATAAAAAAAACTGACCAGGAAAAAATGATTAAAATGGTAGCATCTGAATTCGGTTGAATTTTTAAAAATGAATTAATTAATTAAATAAAAATTTAAAATATATTAATTCAAGAAATTTTTTTAACAAGATAAGTTAGCTAAAGTAAAAACTACTACTGACCAGTGCTTAAGCATGGGTTGAAGTTTTTTTGATATTGAAAAATTAAATTGATACTTAAAACGCGATTTTGTTGTAGGACATTAATTGGAATGGTTATGTACGGTATAATCTTGTTAATAATTGAATTTTCTAATGACCCCATTTTGTAGTCTTTTGTAATTGGGCCTACGGCCTACTATTGAGATTTAATTTATTTCTTAAAAAAAAAAAAGAGAAAGGAAAGTGTATCCATCCATTCGGACATCGAAACGACAAAAAAGGGGCAAAAAAAAACAAAAGATGAAATATATTGATCTTCATTTTCTCAATTTTCTTTCAACATCAGTTTAATCGATTCTTAGACATGTTTGATTTTGCTTTACAAAATCCCTGTTTGATCAATTTGAATAGAACCCACATCTAAACTAATCTCTTCAACGAGATATAGATTTCATAAAAACAATTCTGGAATTCGATTTTGAGGTAATCTACTATTTTGTCGTCAAATTTATTGGTAATCTACTATTTTGTCCTCAAAAAATAACTCTCTCGCAGAGTGATCTAAGTTTATTGGTTCCTGTCTCAGGTATCGTTCCATGTGCTTTGCAAGTTGTGACTTTGTTCTTCATTCAAGAGTCCCCTAGACTACTGGTATGTTTAGCTTAACAATGGACCCTTTTTAAAAAGTTTTGATAATTTATATTTAAAAAATGTGGAAAATTGATGATTCAATATGGTTTATAAATGGTATGTAGGGAAAATGGGAACGCGAAAAAGAATGTAGAGCTCCATTACAACTTCTCTGTGGAGATGATGCAGATATCTCTGAAAAAGCCAACACTATCAAGGTATTACAACTTTTCACACATCTCTCTGTTTAACAATTTTTTTCAAGTTTTTAAACAAAACGTGACTATTGGCCAAATCATTGGAATTATTGCACGTCATTATTATGTTTGAAGAAGGTCCAAAATCGCATTTGTGTTGTGCAAAAAATGATTCTTATAATGTTTGATCTTCACTTAAATCTATAGATAAATCTAGTCTAGGCCAAAACCTATTTAAAAAAACTTACACGTCGTACACAAATTATAATATAAATTTTTTATAGAGGTTTTACCTTCATGAAAAACATATCTTCAACATCTTAACTCAATTATAGCATAAACATGACATGTAGATCATGAAAACATAAACAATACCTCCATGAGTTTTCCAAAAAAAAAAAGAGAGAAGATTTTGAAACACCTCTTTGAAAACAACATTCATGGTTTACTTCAGTGGTTTACCTTTCTTGTCTGTTATAAAAATCTTCAATCCTACTTTTGACTTCACTCTAGATATTGCAACATATAGTTGACCATGAGAGAAAACTGGTCTAGGCAAATAAAGTCCAACACACTCTAGTGTTTGTCCTTGACTCTTGTTGATGATCATTGCAAAAGCTACTGTAAATAGGTCAAAATGGAACCGCACCCCTTTATTCGATACAAGGGATGATATATATACAAGCGTGAGAGTCCTAGGTTATTAGCAAATAAGGAAATACAAGATTAATGTATTATTTACAAATCCATCCCCTAATACTCCCCTCAAGTTGGCGCATGGAGATCACAAATGCCCAACTTGCCACGAAGATACTCGAACGCTTGTGAACCGAGAGCTTTTGTAAAGAGTTTCTTCCTCGTTCGCCCCACCAATCTGGATATCCTTTGATTTGGAAGCAATCAGAAAGTTCATGACCATATTTCCCACAGTGAGTACATGTGGTGTCTTTCTCCCGATATTGCGACGTCCCGGTGTTGTTCTTATGTCCAGCTTGAACCGCAAACCCCACAACATCCGTACGTGCTTCCTTATTACGAGTGATGCTTTGTTGTCTCTCATCCCGCACCACCCTCTGATACACTTGAGAAAGTTTCAGCAAAGGCTCCATATTGGTCAAAATGGAGCGAATTCCACCAAAACGCACATCATCCAACCCCATCAAAAATTGGTGAGTACGTTCTTCATCTCTGTCTTGTTCCAGTTGCGCCGCGAGCTCTCCACATGAGCACGATCGCAAGGGTTTGTAGACGGCCAGTTCATCCCACATCTTCTTAAGTCTCCCGTAATACATCATCACATTATCCCCTCTTTGTTTGCAGTTAGCTAAATCAGCCTTCAATTCATGTACTCTTGGTCCGTTTCCTACAGAGAAGTGCAGCTTCAAATCTTCCCATAGTATGCTTGCATCATCGACAAGTGAAACAGAGGTTCTCAATGTCGGTTCGATCGTATTCATGATCCATGCCACGATCATTGAATTCACCACTTCCCACTGCTCCAATTCCACTGTATTTGTGGGTTTTGTCAAAGTTCCATCAAGAAATCCAAGCTTTCTCTTTGTTCTCATGGCATTCCGCACATGTTTGGCCCAATCCTCATAGTTGTCTCCTTTCAATTGAACCATTGTAATCACGGTTCCTGGTCCTTCAGATGGATGTAAGTAATAAGGGGAAAGAGTCGATGTCTCTTGCACCTTTTCCGTCATAATTCTCGTTCTTCTTCTTCGTTTTTTTTTTTTTGGTTTTGTTTAGGAACTAGAATCGTAGCCGCTCTGCTACCATGTAAATAGGTCAAAATGGAATCGCACCCCTTTATTCGATACAAGGGATGATATATATACAAGCGTGAGAGTCCTAGGTTATTAGCAAATAAGGAAATACAAGATTAATGTATTATTTACAAATCCATCCCTTAATAGCTACAGACAAAGAAAATTGTCTACGCCGCATTTTGAAAGGCAATCGTGTGTTTGATGGTGTGATCAACATCCTAGGAATCAGAACTATCTTTCTAACTCTATAACCTGTAATAACTCTAGCTTTAATGACATGATCAGCCATTTGCGTGATCAGTAGCCTTGTCCCATTACATAAACCTGATTTAGGATCGATGTTTCTGAGCAACATGACCAACACCAATTTTGAGGCAATGGTTTAAACCTGACGATACTCGATGGAGTTTAAGAAATCCGGAGAATAGACAGGATTGTTTGTAGAACTTGTGTCAGAAGGGTCTATACTGTCAGAACTTAAGTAGATTCTTTCTTCACCTACAAAAAAAAAACTTATATATATCAGATTCTGATCAAATGTAATATAGTTATATTACATGCGATAAGATAACTAACCATTCAACATTGCGAGCATATGATCATTTATGGAGTTTTACATCATCATTTGTGGGACACAGGATTGCTCTTCCTTGAAAGAATCTAGGATCATTCTCTTTCACAAAAGAATTACCGTATATTGCATGTATTATTGACTCGATCAGATTATTACCCTCAGTAATAAGAAACTCTTCCGGGATATCAATTACAGCAATTCCATCATTAGGCTGTGAAATCTTCCCATCTCCAACATCTAATATCCATTTTGAAAAATTCTTCGATATCCAGCTTTTCGTGTTCAGTAATGCTAGAAACAAGTCTCATGTTCTTTGTTAACTTCAAAACTTTGCAATGCTCCCAAAGATAAGAAGAGTTCAGCGCAACAAACACAATCTCTTCCCTACCAACACCGTTTATAACAGGTAAAACTTGTCTGAAATCACCTCCGAAAACTATAACTTTACCAACAAAAGGCTTGTTCTCTGGACTATTTATAATATTCATCAAACTTCTATCTAAAGAATCAAAACAATGCTTACTCATCATTGGAGGTTCATCCCAAATAATAAGTTTTGTCTCTTTAACCAATTCACCAAGATCTGATCCACGTGTCATAGAACATGTAGACCACTCATCAGGTTTTATAGAAATCCCAAACCTTGAGTATGCATTTCTCCCACCTTCTAAAAGCAGAGAAGCAATACTGCTGGATGCGACATTCAAAACAATGTCTCCTTTTGATCTGATAGCAGCTGACAATATTTTCCATAGAAAAGTCTTTCCAGTTCCTCCAAAACCATAAACAAAGAACACTCCGCCTCTGTCATGAATACAACATCCATTATCTCATCGTAAATCTTCTTTTGCTCTAAGGTCATCATAGTTAACCATTTATCATGCTTCTCTTTCAAATCTGCACGGTTGTACTTGCGTTCATCAAATATCAATTGATTGCACTTTTCAACACCGTCTAAAGATACTTGTGGCATAGATTTAAATCTTGAAAGTGAAGTTCCATTTTTGGTTAGCAGCTTCTCTATCTCTTGAAGAGTAAACTTCTGTTTGTCCTCATCACTCAAAATAAGATCTGCAAATATTTCAAACAATATAATTTTTTTAAAAATACTACTTATTAATTAACAGGAATCTTAAAAATATTAAGTGTACATAGTGAACAGAATGTATGAAAAGGCATGAACCTTTTTATCTTAAAATCATTATTGGTATTTTTAAAAATAATAAGAATCACACACGTAAAGCATATCATAATTAGTAAACTATCTATGCGATTTGGACTTCTAATAAAAATTATGTGTTCTCTGGCGTTATATGTATAAAACAATTTGATAGACATGTAATTAGTAAACACACGTAGTTTAGACCAATTGGATTATAAACAAATCATAAATAGTAAACACACGTAAAACATATCATAGCCATGTAAACATTTTGATATATACGTTGGATCTTGTTCATGCATTAACGTCGGTCAAACCTCAACACTACCCACTCTTAAAGGGACAAATCAATTATATGGTTGTTTATCGTAGTTTTAAGAAAAAGAAACGGGATCTAATCGTTTTATTCTTTAGTTAAAACTTCAAATTAACAGAATAGGATCAAACTTCAAATCATAAGTAAATTAATGTAAAATGTTTACATGGCTGTTTCCATTCATCTCTTTTTCTACAACTTTTGTCCCAAACCATATCAGGTTTGCTCAAACTATCTGAAAGTAGCATAATCACAAATAGTCTTCGTATAAACTTTGGAGAGCACCAGAAAATGGCTTCTTTAATACCATTGATATACTCTTGGTCATCATTTAGCAAACCTAACGCAAAAACAACATCACTGAATGATTCATGAACAACACCGTTTACAGTTTTCAGATCCTTATAACATGTAGCTCCTCTTTTGATGTTGAAGAGAATTCTCAAATAATAAGAATCCCCTTTCTTGTGGCGAAAACTTTTTATCTTTGCTATTCCAAGTAAATATGTTAGGAATTTCTTCATATAAGAGATTTGTTGAATCTGGCTCTATTTTTTTCGACATTGTCCTTAATTTCGGCCGTGTTGCAACATTTGGAATCTTCTTATTCAGTTCAAACCAAGCCAAAAATTGTGTTCCATCATTATCTAGTCGATCAATAACACTTTCTGTTGTTTCACCTTCCTTATAAAAAATAGGCTGCTTACCTTCTTCATGAAAAGTAAGCTTTACAACTGGTGTTGTTCGATGATGTATAGGAAACTTTAAGAGCCTCCACATAGCTTCACAAGTAGATACATATCTGTAAAAATGTCAAAATGAATAAGATTATAAGTAAACGAATGTTTAATACTTCAATTAAGCTTTATGTTTTAAAGTAAAAGATATATTAAATGAAATAACCTGCAATCGAAGAAGTCTTTCACTTCGTCCCTATCTTTTTTACTCATATTCGTTCGATCATTTTCATGAGGCTCAACAGCAATTGTAACACGGTCATGTCCTTTGTGAATATACTTAAACAAATATTTTATTGAACCTGATTGGTTGCACCATTCCACGTTTATGTAAGCTCGATAACGCAGAGATAGAGTCTCATTGTATGGGATGACATATCGGTTATCACACTGAAAACCATTCTTCTCGACGTAAATACTAGTAATACGTCTCCTATAAACTAGAAATCCTTCTTTATCAACCATAGTAGTGCTGTTAAAGTTTTTTGGAAAAAACTTTGAACATTTTCTATCGACCATACATGGTGAATTAGGATTAACAGCACCACATGGTCCATGAATCATACATTCTTTAACCACTTCATACAGTTCTGGTTTCTTCACTTTATCTGGAATCTCAGCACAAATTATCTTATTAATGTCATCGACAGTACCAAATTTACAGCTGGAGTGCATGAATAACAGTATATGTGCATGTGGAAGAGCTCTTTTCTGAAACTCAACTGTGTACATGGCTGAAAATAAATAAATCATAGGAAACATGAGAGAAATAGAATAGATATAACTCATAGGTTAAATATGTTATATTTATTATATATAATAAAAAGTAGAAGTAAAATTATCTGATACTGTCTTTCCAAAAATATGCTTCACGGTTAAATAATACATTAAATTATCAAGCTTCATCTTGAAAATTCTGCATATGATGTCTGGTCTGTCATCAGATTTCAAATTGCGCTCCTCACAGAATCTAACTATTTCAGGCCACTTAAGATTGCAAGTAAAGGCGATGAAAAGATCTGGAAATCCAAATGTTTGCAAATAGCCATTGCATCTAAGTAATTCTATGTCATATACTTTGGTCCGCCTGTAAAAGAAGCTGGAATGATAACTTTTTTACTTTGGTTGTCGAGATAATTGTTTCCAGCAGTAGATGCATTCCGAACTGATTGTAAGTTAGAATTCTGAAATTTCACCTGATTATTTCTAACATACCTCAGCCTGACCGACTCAACCATAATGTAAGCATCAACAATAAACTGTTAGAGCAAGCGCTTAGATAGAAGTAAAATATGCTTCTCATGTTTCCTTTCTTGAAGACGGTATGCAAAAAATTGTCTCATACTTATGTCTTTCTGTTTTTTTCCACCTTTCGAAGTTGTCTTAGCTTTTGGTATACCAGGTCTATAACCATCTTCTCCATATGGAAATAATAGAGGATACTGTAGTGCTAGATAAGAAACATGGAGTTCACTTATTATTTTTAGCTTCCCAGATGTCTTCTGTAGAACGATATCGCGTTTATCCATATTTTCATTAAAATCTCCTGGTATTAATGCAACAACTTCTGATTGTGTAGGTAGATTATATGTCCTTCCATCAGTTGTACGATTGGCAATAATCCTCATGTGAAAACATTCTTCTTCATTAGTATTAAATTTATCTATTGCAAATCTAAACGCCTCAACATGAGGGTTTATCTCATTTAAAAGCTTGATGATATCTTCGATGATTTCTTTTCTGAACTTTGGATGTGTAGAACCTTTCACGGTTATTTTTCCCTTGCTGGAAAAAATTACAAAATATAAATATATATAATTATATTAGTTAAATGATAAACTCTAGAGTCTAGTTTTTAAGAGAGAATTTATAAATATTACCTCATGATGTTCATTCTGTTTGCAACCTCGTTTTTCAGTGTCAACAATATAGAGTTGTTGGAACTTTGGATAATCATCGGGTTTTGGTTTTAAAGCCCCCATCAAATAGTAGTTTTCACCTTGCAAAGCAAACATTTGTGGCCCACATCCCTTTTTAACACTATAGTCCACTTTTCCTCCAATAGATGTAAGTGAGAAAATCATGTTGTATGCTCTCATATTATCTCTATAATGTATAGAGAGATCATCATCACTTGTAAGCAAACGCCACAACAATTCAGGTGAATCCTTGAGTGAAGGCAACACAATTTGTCTTTGCAAACAACATCCTGAAAATTTAGGATTTTCTAAATGCCTCCTCTTGTTAAGGCGTTCCCCATACCAAAAAATAGCACCAGTCATCACAAATATATTCTGGATCACCTTCATTAACGTAAGCTGAACACAACATTAACAATGAATGTTAGTTTCTAATTATAATAACTTTGTAATCCCCTATTTGAAAATGCATGTGAATAAATATATATACCACATTTTTTGGATGAATCATTCACAGGCGAGGTCTTAGGTAAACCAAAAACAGTTTGGAAACAATTCTCTAACATTTTTAGTATTTGAAAACGTTCTGTAGCTTCACATATAATTTCATCAACTCTTTCGGCATGCTGCTCCTCTTCAGAAGAATTATCTTCTTGACTACTGCAGTCAAATTCTTGTCGATAGTTCTCTTCACAATCTCCTGTAATATTTTACCCGTGATTAGCTAATAAATTTATAACTTAATTAATTAAATTAAACATGTTCTAACTCCAACAAACAAATACAGAACCGCTTTACCTTCTGAGGAATCATAGTATTCTTAAAAATCTGAATAGTTATATGTATTCCTACTGCTTCCTTCTACTATTGGTTGTTGGATTTCAGAAGTAACAATTGATGTAGGTCGTTTCCTTTTAGTGGGATGATTTTCCTCATTGAAAATTTGACCCATAGCTTCTTTTTTCTTTCTCATCACGTTGGGATTTCCTAAAATTCACAGATCAATAAGGTTCATTATAAGATGAAATCTTATACAATCAAACAAAAGTTAGTAACAAAAAGCAAAGATTTGTGTCTATAAATACGTAATCAAAAGAAAAATTAAGATTGTAGGGTTTTTATTTAATGAAAACTATGAGTTTCTTGGTATTGTTCGGTGGCTTAGAAAATGAAATGTCGAAGAAAGAACTTACATTTTTTTGAATTCTGTAAGTTTATTATACTGATGATTAAATTGGTGTACTGTTGGGAAAATATTCAAAAATTAAAATATACAAATATTAATATGAGTTAATAACTAATTCATATACGATGTGATAATCAAATAATATTGCATCATATTTAATAAACAATATTTATCAACTACATCATATAAATTGCTTAAATGTTATTATAACATATTATGATTAATACATTAACTTCAATGTTAGAAAATATACCGTGCTTAAAATTATAGGAGCACGATCTAATGAATTAACTTGTTATTAAACGGTTATCAACGATATTAATTATATCTCTTATTAAACTTATCGTGTATTAACTAATATAATAAATTAACCGATATTATCGTGCATTACTTACAAATTATTATTAGTGTATCTCTATTAACACGATAAGAGATAATAATCATAGGAGGAAATTATTAGTGTATAAACTTATCGTGCATTACTTTAAATTAACCGATATTATAATAAATTATAATAAATATAAACTGTAATTAAAAATAAATTAAATAAAAATAATTATTATAATAATTATAAGAAGAGGGAATTAATCTCGGATTTTTTTGATCCCAGGCACTAATATCGATTTTAATTAATAAATTAATCCTATAATCAGTTACTAAGTGATCAGTTTAATACATGCGGAAGCAAAAAATCATAATCTTAGTTTATCAAAACCTAATCTTAACAATCCTAATGAATCAATCCACGAATAACCCTTTGAATCACCCCTTAAACCCAAAAATAGAGCTACTCAAGCATAATGAAAGAAACCATGAATGATATTGAAGAAAGCGTAACAAATAAGTTTTGAAAATATAAAAGGTTCAGAATACTTCTCTAGTTACAGATGATGAGATCTTCTCCCCCAAAGACGATAAAGACAAATGAAAACCGTAAATGAAATTGTTTAGAACTACGAATGTGTTCTTGAAGCTTCTAGCTTTTCTTGTGAGAGAATAATGGTATGTCTCGCTGCTTCGGACAAAAATCAGCTTATGAAGAAGTTCATGTCGGCTAGATTAGGATCGAGGCGAATCATGATAAAATCTGGAATAATAAAAGAGTATTTATTTTTGTATAATGATCTGGTCTAAATATAAAATATTGCTAGGGACGGGATATATCCCTTATTATTGATGTAAGATATTTATAACATAATATAAGATTACGCCGTGCTATATTATTTGAGAAAATATATATTTTAAAAATATATATATTATAATATATTTGTCTTATTATTAATGCTTATACATTATGTATATAGTTTGATCAACATATTCTAAAATACGTAGTTTTTTAAATATTATATTGTAGTTTTTTTGTATTATTTCTTAACGAAATTATTATATAAAATATATATTTTAATATAGATTGGTATTAAGATCAATCTAAATTATTATAAACAGATCATGGTTGAGGCAACGTTGAAGTTTTATCAAAAAAATCTAGAAAGAAAAACTAAAAATAGGACTATAATAATTGTAATGGTTGAGGCAATGTTGTATACAGATCATTGAAAAATATTTAATATAAACTATAAGAATATTGTCAACGTTTTTACATTCTGTAAATATAATGTTTTAAAAGTAATGTTTTCCAACGTCATTCGTTGACAATAGAACTGGGAAACTACCCTGAACGAATATCAATCTAGAGAAATCGTCGTAGTTCTCCTCGGGGCTTCCCAGCACTCGTCGTAGTTCTCCATGGGATATATCCGATACCAAGTGATGATGTTAAAAGTTTCCCGATTTCTAGGTTATATTATCAAATATGAGATAATCCTAAAATTCGGAATATTCGTTTTTTTAAAAATAATGGAAGTTTTTTAAATTTGGTGTTTTTTTAAAAAATAATGGAAGTTAGTTTTTTTTTTTTTGTGATACCCAAGCATAATGGTTAGACTAAAGACTTAATGGATTGAAATATGCATATTGTTTTGTTTGATATTTGCGACAGAGCATTATTCGAGATTTTATTACATGAGATTTGAAAATATATGATTTTTTATTAGTTAATTTTATTATCTGCTTTGACAAAATGATAGTTTAATTTTGTCACCTAAATTTCGCAATGAGATATACCCTATAATTAGTGTATATATTTCTAGGAAGATTATACATTGACATTAGTGTATATATCATGTATTTTGAAATGAATAATTAACGTATATATATATATAAATAGACCCTTCTAACATAAACTCGTTCCAATCATAGGTTATATCACAATATATTTTACTATCGGCTGAGTAGCATAATTTCAATGGACATAAAACACTTCTCAAAATTCAGCCAAAGAATAATTGAGGTATCTGCAAAATTTTATTGTAATTTTGAGATTTAGTGATCGACCACAGCAAAGAATAGAAAGGCTGAGAAATACTAAGCAAATGATAGAATTACCAAATCGACCACAATTTATAATAAAAGCTCAAATAGTAGAAAATGTATGATTAAAACTAAAAAATGGATCCTAAGTAGCATAACTTAAAATTTAAAAAAATTGTTCTTCACCATGTGAATAAACATCCAACAACGGTGACTTGCAAATCTTTCCCTTATTTTTCAACCTTAACCTTTTTCAAAATAATCTTCTTCTTCAACTCAGTTTTCATGAGTTGAGTATCACCAGCCTCTTCAATTTTCTTGTAAAACTTAGATTCCTCATAGTTAGGAACATTCTCATCATTGTCAGCAATATCTGTGATGTTGACTTTCAATCCTTCCATGCATTGCTTCCTGTTCGATGATGATTGATCAGGTACATCAGAAGCGTCTTCTTTTCTCTTTGACGATGGTGTAGAAACGATGCTCATATTAGTGTCAGATTTCTCACTACTATTAGTGATCATTAACACCTGCAATATGGTTAACACAACAATTCTTCAAAATATAATATTGTTAATAAAATTAAGAACACTAATAAAAAAAAATATCTATTCACTGGAACATAATGATGATTGATCCGGACGAAGTTCAGATTCATTAGACAATTCTTCATTATTATTAGTCGAAAAAATCTTAGCAACTTTATACACATCATTTCCTCTGTAAATGTTATCTTTCTCCACGCATACCACAAATTGATATGTTTTCCCGACAATATTTTTAATAACATCAGGCAATGCTTCAGAATCTTCGATCTATATGGTTAGCAACTAATTAGTCATTCTTCTATTAATTTAAAATAATAATACAGTTTAAAATTAATACCTCATCATATGAACCATTTAAGATTTCAGCACAAGAATGACCAACTATTTATTGGATAAAAGAATCAAACAACATTAGTTTGCTCTCTCCGGTATTATCCATTATGAAAATATGAAGCCAATATCTAAAAAAAAAAAGCGAAATTCACAAGTCATAATATTAAACAATATGGTTGATATAAAAATTAGATATTTAAAATCTTATTATTTAAAATTACATTGCAACTACTGAGGTTACGTCTTTAGTGCATGTATCACACCAGAATAATGGCCTTTCAACAGGAGAACCAATATTCTTTTGGCTTTTGACAACTTTTTTTTGTTACATTTACAACAACTAAAGTAGAACCATGGCCAATCCATATCAGTAGACATAATGGTACAAATGATTCTAACCTTTTCAACCTTGGCAAATCAAAGAATCTCATGTTAGTTTAATATTAATTGTTTAAATCTAAATTTAAACATTTTTAATATATAAAAAAATTAAAAATACCTCAACAGTTTCGAGAAGATTTTTAATTGTTTTCTTTGGATATTGATTAGATGTTTCTTTTCTAAAAATTAATGAATTGATTTTTGGCTTTGGCTCCGTGAGTGTCTATGCAAGTCCATCTGATGGAAGCTTAAATTCATTGTATAGCACGAGTCATAAAATATTTGTTTGTAAAACAAACATAAGGTAAATAAAAAATCACTCTGTAAGTTTGATATTCACATTTTCTTGAAGTCATCAACACAAGGTAAGCCCGGGTTAATCAACAATTCAAAAGCATCAAAAACATTTGAGATACTTCTGATTTCTGAAAAAAAATATTTCATATTTTCATTAAAACAAAGTAAAAGAATAACTTATAGATTAATCGATGTATTAAAGAGTAGTAAAATTATATGTTAAATTAGCTAGTCTTTTATATATACCTTTGTATAGTCTAACTTGCCCCACCTTATCAAACATATAACTATTTGATCAACATATTTTTCTGAAATTTGATGAATTTGGTCAGCAAATTTTCTCCAAAATGTACAGGGTAAACGGTTATCACTGGAAAAAAGAAATAAGTATTATTAATTTAATTTTTATATCAATATGTTAAAAGCGCATAGTGGTGTAACTTTATGACAATTGTGACTAAACTTAATTATTGATGGAATAATGACTAAACAATTAACAAAACCAAAAAATTAAATATTCAATGATTAAATTCCATAAACTTATATAATCGTAATGATTATAATATTACGATATAATCATAATTATAGTTTCTAAAAAATCACGGTACTGAAATATTACGATATTTCATTATTTGTCTTAGTAAAGTAATATAATTTTTAATGATTAACTTTATACGTATATAATTCTAAGATATATATAGAATTATATTAATAAAATTTATTTGCTATAATGCACTATAATATCAAGACAATCTTGATAAATTTTCCATTATAAAATACTGATATTAATATAAAACACTTACTATAATTTAGTTAGAATAATGATTTTTATAGGAGATATTAATGGAAAATCAGTCTTGGTATAATTATGCCAATACAAATCAGGTGTAAATTTGATTAAACAGAGCATGATTATGCCATATAGCATGTAACAAATCATGCTCTTAAACAGAGCATAATATTTTATCAAAAAGATATTACTATATTTAAGAGCATGATTTGTTACAAATCAGGTATAATTATGGCATATAATTATGCCATAAGCATATTAGTATCAAACAGGGCATATTATATATCATTATGAATACAAATTTATCACTATATTTGAAAGTTTACTAAAATTTATATAGTATACTAAGTTATAAAATTTATATGGTACGTGTATAAATACCATTAAAACCAATATTAATATCACTAATAATATTGTATATACAGTTTATCTGTATGTGTTAATTTTAAATAATAAGATAAATCAGAATTATATAATTTAAAGAAAAATTATATTTCTATATTTATTATATATATATATATATATATTTAATTCTGATATTACAGACAAAACGCTACTATACATGGTGTTTCTATAATTGCTATATACTATTAATCACTGTCTTCCAAATATTTCTGATTCATTCTAGGATATATAATTTTCAATACGTTTAGTTGAAACAGAATAATCGTAAACAAACATATTTAAGTTCTATTTAAAAAGTTTAATTATTTATGGAATCATAAAATATAATCTAAAATAAATCATTTAAGATTTTTATCAAAAAAGTAAGATATAAAGGTTTACTGTTTATTAAAACTAATAAACACTTACCTAGAGTCTCGAAGCTCAAAATCAATTTTCTTAGTAGTCAATATCAGAACCAATTGGCCAAACACATCTATGCAAATGTTTTTAAAAAATTCAATACCAGAACTTATATAAAATTCGTTTATATTAATAGAATAAAATATGTATAAACGACTCACCAACCAATTTGTTTAGAATTAATTCACCATTTTTGATTTGTTTAAAATCAACTAAATCAAGCCAAACCTTATCTGAAATAGATGGTGAGAGAGATATGACAGTTGTATACAGAAAGTTTATTTTGTATTAATGATTTGTTGATCTAAACATTCCAGTCATCTTGGTAACATTAAATTATTGATCTAAACATTCCAGTCATCTTGGTAACAGGATAATCTTCGAGAGATACTTGCACCATACCGCTGGTCTGACTGACGAAAGATAAAAACATTGAGAAATGAGCCAATAATAGATACTTGCACCATACCGCTGGTGTGGCACGAGGGCGACACAAGTTTAATTAACGTGCTATAACGTAAATTATCATTAACCCGGATTAAATATATATACAAATATTTTTGTCTTCGTATCTCAAGACTTGGAATGCATATACTATTATTCAAATTTTTCCTTTCGGTTAATTTTGATAGAACAGTTGATTACAATTGTTATCAAAACTTGACGAAACTTTTTAGAATTCTCAAACGAGCGTTCGACTATGTAATTTAGCCTGATACAATCAACGACATACTATAAGATCAATCTGATAATTAAATAAAATGTTAATGATGAACCATCATAGCTACGATTATTTTTTAATTCATAATTTCCAATTTTTTCGGGTAATTAATTAAGAGGTTTTGGACCGAGCTTCAGACATTGACTTAGACTATAATCAGTTTTTAATATTTTACCCATACTAATTGTCACTCCGATTATTTAACTTTTAAAAAATAGTTTAAGGTATCTTTCTAATTGAACTATTAACTTTATGATATAATTCTCATTTGTATGGCGGAGAGTTTTTTAAATTGTACTATATAATTTTCTTTTTTGTCATTATATTCCACTAATTAATAATTAGTTCTGAGATAACAAAAATAAAGATACGAATCTTAACATAGTTCATAAACACTTTTACTGAAATTAAATAAATTAAAAAATACAGTAGCAATTCACTAAATAAATCAACATATTGTCCCATGACCACTTGTCACTTTTTTTATCGTGAAAATGCAGAATAACGAACAGTGACTTTTGTAGAGATAATTTATAGGAGATGAGAAAAATAATAACAAACACTGATTATACAATATCTTGGAGATACTCTTTAAAAGTTTGAGATAATCTATAAAAGTTTATAATTATCTTCTCTTAAAAAATATGCAAAACTCTTTTGTAATCTTTAAAAATCTTTTCAATTAGTTACTTTTTATAATTTTTAAAATCATCAAAAAATCTATCCAAAGTAGAGATCCAATAACACCCCTAAGTTATGTTTGAGGGTTCTATATAAAGTTATTCATCTAGGTTAGTCATCTTTTATTTTCAGTCCAGTCGCAAATATCAGATTACATTTCAAAAGCATCCATTGCATTCTATAAAAACTTGTGGGAGATTTTGACTGCACCGAAGTAGAGATAGCAAATTCAATTAACCGTTCACAATAGGTAAATATGTTCATTCGATTTTTTTATCAAGTATTCAAATATTTTGATAATTTTTTATGTTGTTATCGATTCTATAACTATCTTTTTGTTTTTGTCTTTGCATCGAGTAAGAGATCTCAAATGTGGTTAACCATTAACGAAAGGTACGTATGGTCATTTGATTTCATGTCAAATTTATTATGGTATCGGATCGATAGCAATAGTGTTTTTCCAGTTAGTACTTTGTAGGTCCCCGATTCGTTATCTGCCACATCAAAAGATAATTTGCTTGAGCCTAGTTTCTTCTTCAGGTTCTGTCCGATCTTCATAGCTCTTTCTCTATGTTCAGTTTTATTATTTGTCTAGAAACAATTGTATTTTATTTTTTTGGATCAAACAATTGCCCTTTTAGGTAAATCAGAACTTAATCCTATTTTTTTTTTGGGTCAAAACCCTATGTTGGATTCCACGACCGAGCAGACTATTGGAGATCTTGCCTAATAAAAAAATGGCATCGTTGATGTTTACCGATTGTTCCACCTCCACGACGTCGCGTCTCATCCATTTGAACCGCCCCAACGGTGCTTTACTCCCTCGCCGGTGCGTGGGCCAACTCTGCTTACGGACCACTGCGTTCGGCCGTGGCTGCATTCGCTCCTCTTGTATAGACTAAACCTTTTGACCTAACTGAGCACGAATATCAATTATCCTCTTGAGTAATCTCATAAGATTTTCTTTTTCTATTCAGCTGATGCCGCGATGGTAATGGATGTAGATGCTGTGGTAGTAAAGATTATGGGTGAGATCAGAACCGAAGCTTTAAGAATGAAGAAATCAATCGGTGCGGTTCATGGATTAGCAGTAATCCTTGATGTAGCGAAGGATGCGCTTTAAGGCATGAAAATGCTTTTCACGAGGGTCATGCATAAAGAGACAGACTTGTTGTACAGCGAATGAGATATCGGGCCGTGTAAGCATGAGATATTGAAGTGCTCCAACTAAACTCTGGTAGAGCTGAGGATCGGCGACCGGAGGTCCAACATCTGCAGCTAACTTCGCCTTTGTATCAACCGGAGTGAGGCAGGAGTTACAGTTATTCATGTTAGCAAGAGCAAGTATCGCTTTAGCGTAAAGCTTTTGATGAAGAAAGAGGCCAGTGGAATCTCTCGTCACGGTGATGCCGAGAAAGTGATTGAGTTGACCGAGATCTGTCATTTTAAATTCCTTGTGAAGTGACTGAATGATGGAGTCAAGGAGCTGAGTAGTGGAGGCAGTAAGAACGATATCATCTACGTAGAGAAGAAGGTAGGCGAGTTGCGAGCCATGAGAGTACACAAAGAGGGAGTGATCGGAGACACTTTGCTTGAAACCGAGCTGCTTAGCCTACGTTGCGAACCTTGTGTACCATGCACGTGGAGCTTGCTTGAGCCCATAAAGAGACTTGCGCAGCAAGTAAACATGATTTGGCTTGGTCGGATCATGGAACCCCGGTGGTTGGTGCATGTAAACAACTTCTTTTAGGTCACCGTTGAAAAACGCATTTTTGACATCAAGTTGACGAAGAGGCCAGTTGCGAGTGACAGCAAGATGGAGAACGGTGCGGATGGTGGCTGGTTTAACCACGGGGCTAAACGTTTCGTCATAGTCCACTCCAAGCTCTTGTGATTTGCCATTCGCCACGAGTCGAGCTTTGTAGCGAGCTAAACGGTCATCTGCATGATATTTATGTATAAACACCCACATAGAACGCACAACATTAGTGTTAGTTGGGCGTCACAAACAAACAACTAATATATTTTTATACAAATAAAAAAGAAACAACTACACATCGCTGCACATATTAGAATAGGACGCACATACAAACGCAACCGCAAGCAAGGAAAACCAGACATAACCTGCAAAAGGACAATATATGGTGAATATTATCTGAGAGGTGAATTCTGTTTTTTTGGCCATCATTGTACATTTTGTTCGATGCGCACCACAAGAGTTGAGTAGTATGATCTAGAGATTGATGAGTTGCCAACAAACTCTAGTAGAATGTAGAGGCAATCAGCGAGAGATCATTTCCAAATAAGTATTCCTTGCACAGATGTCATACTTTCTTTGTTGTATTTTCATACAGTTTATTCAAGCAAGTTTTAATTATACAACTATTTCTATATTTTAATTTCACATACTTTTGATTTTCAATTTGCTTCATATAAAAGAGTATTCATATATAAACAAGTGACTTATATAGTCTTTTACAAGCAACACCTTTTAAATTACTGGTGCTAAATGTCTTTCCAATTCTTTGGTGCCAAGTTATAATTTTAAGAACACAAAGACCAATTGTACGTAAACCATAGTCTTTTACAATGAAACACATAGCATTGACTTTTCCAATTATTGGGTGCTAAAAAATATATTTTAAGACCAACCCTACATCAAGACGTCTTGGTGTAAGTAAATTATACGTAAATTATTGTCTTTCAATATGTAATAATTGGTCGACCAATTATAAGTAAATTATAGTCTTTTAATATGTAATAATTTTAAATTATCGGGTATTAAATTATAGTCTTTGACAATGAAACACAAAACATATACCTTCCCAATTCTTTTGTGCTAAATTATTATCTAAAGACCAAATATACACTGACCAATTCCAAGCCAAGTATAGTCTTTTACAATGAAATAATTATTAAATTTAACTTTCACAATTTATGACAGCGGCAATTTATGGAAGGACAGTCTAGTAACTCCTCCAAGACTAAGATGGTTCTTAGCCATCCAAATAGAAGATGGTTCTTGAAAATGCAAATCAATACAATAAAACTAAAATGTTAGTTTATCTTGCAGTTTTTAGTACACAAAGTCAAGAGTTATACTTTTTTTGGGTGGAATTATAACATGCCAACTCTATTGAATCATTTTTTTTTGTTTTGTTTAAGACAGATAACACAAGAAGGAGGAAGAATTATGTCTTTTTGAACAAATTAGTAATTTGTTCTAGAGTGTAGTTATTTCAAGTTGAGAGGCGTATGTGGCAGCAATTAATCTGTTTATTGAATATTTACACCAAATCTTTAGCAAACGAAAAAGCAATCAACATCTCAACCTCTAGTCATCATCATCCCTTGACCTGTGTGATTGACAAAGAGAGCATGTGGAGTTAATTATCAGCCACATTTCAATACACTCCAGATGGAATACGTTCGAGCATTCAAGTTTCCTTGTTAGTCCTCTCCATATCTCTCCTAACAGATGCATCAATATTGCACACAATACCATTAAGATAGTCAAAATAAATTGCAAAAACCTTGCTTGCCTAAGGCATTGTGTCTTTCAGTTTTGCCAGCGATTTCAGGAAGAGAGAATTCAGTCATGGCATTGGATTTATTATAAATAGATAGAGCATTACAACATTGTTAGCAAAAGAAAGAAGAAATAACATTATTTTTATCTACTTTTGGAGATGCAGAGGCAGATGCACAAAAAGATTGAAAAGCACAGAACGACTGAATAGCTAGTTAAAGTTATCTTGTCATCAATGTCGTCAACGAAGTCCAAAACTACGAGAAAACGCGGCAGCATAGGAAGGAAAAAACACATCACCGAGCAGCAGATATTAAGAAACACATGTAGAATGCAACTGACTGCAAAGAAAGCCAAACATAACCTGCAAAAGGACAATGGTAAGTAAATATTATTAATTAGAGAGATAAATTCTCTTTTCTGGGACATAATTGAAAATCTTGTTCGATGCGCACCAGAATTGTGGCGTGGTATAATCTAGAGATGATGTGTTATTAAGAAGATGCCATACAAGCACCGTAATCCAACCCACGAAGAAATATGCAAGCATCATTCTCAAATTGTTCATCACCTCGTTTATTCTGCAAATTAATCAAACCATTATCGATTTCGGTTTCTGATCCCTATAAAATAAAGAGGAAGAAATACAATTTATACCTTGCCTCTGATGAACTAGCAATTCGTTTAAAATGCAAGAAACGCCAAACGAGAATAGGGAGAGTGGCAATACAGCCACAAGTATAACTGATGATCAACATAACAAATATTTTGTTTGGATGTTGTTCATCTTTTGTCAAAGTCAAAACAACTATGGCTGCAACAAGCTGGACCAAAGTCACAACTAACTCGACCAAATTCCAAACAATTGTAACGTTGTCGACGTTGTGCTCATTCTCGGTCAGCAAAGGGGCCTCCATTGATCACTTTTTGCTTTCTTCTATTAGTCCAGTCGAACTAAAAGTTTATATAAGTCCGCGCTAAAATACATATCTCGTTTCTAAATCTTTTGTGCTAAGTTATTATTTTAAGACCAGTCTACGTCAAGATCTATTTTAAAGGTCAAGTGTAGGCTAGTCTGTTTCCTCCTTTTTTTAATTTTTAATTTTTTAAAATTTCTCAACTATATGTAATTATGTATTATGCGAAGTAGGCTAGTCTGTTTCCTCCTTTTTTTTTTAGTTTTTATTTTTTAAAATTTCTCAACTATAGATAATTATGTATTATGCCGAAGTTGAATTCGGGTGTATTATACGATTCTGAATTCGGATGGTGACATATCTAATATTAGCAGTGTAGCACGAATCACTACATAACATATCTTGATAAGTCAGTTGTAATCTTTTACAGTGAAATAACTATTAAATTATTGGTCCCTAAATTATATTTTTCTACGATAAAACACAAAGCATAGACATACCCGATTAGTATTTGATATATATGTGTATATATATATATATAATCCATTTAGTTGGAATTAAATTATTATTTAAAGACCAAATCGTCACCAATTCTAAGTCATTTATAGTCTTTTATAATGAAATAATCCAACCAAAATTATTTGCGAAATACATATAAGAGAATAACTTTGAAGTTTTGTTTTAAAATTACATATAAAATTATTACAAAAATATAATTTAAACAACAAGTTAAATCATCTTATATAAAGTAAAAATGTCAAACGAAATGTGTCTAATTTACTAATATATATATATATATATATACTAGTAATTAATGTGAAAATAGTTAAACACGTTTCTAATAATTAAGAGAGAAAATAATTATTGGTGTTATATATGAATTTTATTCTCCACATTATATTGGTATTAAAAGGTATGAAAAAAAAGCAAAACTTAAAAATATTGGAAAGTAAAGAAATGGAGAAAATATTTATTTAGTTATTTTTGGTCAAAATAATAGAAAAGAATAATTGTGGTAATTTAATGTGAGTAATTAAACATATTGCTAATAATTAAAAGAAAAAGATGACACATGTCAAATATTAGAAATGGCAAATGTCAAAAAATTAGAGCAAGGTTAGAGAAATGCCAAAAATTGTACAGTATATATTTAGATGCAACATTTAATACGACCATCAATCACTGTAATATGAAATTTTTTAAACTTATTTAATATTTACAAAATAAATTAATATCTTTAATTTCACGCTATATGTGGGAAAACAAAGCATAGACATTTTCAATTAGTTGGAGGTAAATTATTATTTTAAGACCAGATTGACACCAACACCAATTATAAATTCTAGTCTTTTTATAATGAAATAAATACTAAATTATTTCGTGCTAAATTATTGTCTTTATAGTGAAACACAAAGCGTAGACATTTTCTGCTAAATTATTATTTTAAGACCACTATGCAGCACGACGACTTCTAAAAGTCAATAGTAGTAACTATTAAACTTATACTCTATGTTAGTTTGTGTATCTATATACTACATCTAGGTAGTACATTTAGATATTGCATTAAGATACAGTTCATTTATGTTTCTCATTTCTACATCTAAATATTGCATTTAGATGTAGTTACGTTTGTTTATGTATTTTAAATTAACAGTTGGATGCACTTAAAATCAAATGACCAAAAATGACATATCTTTATGCTAAGATTTAAAACAAAGTTGAACCTATTTTTTGCTGATTTTTTCATCTCTTGTGTTATGGCATCTATTTTTTTGCTGATTCTAATACGGTTTTCCAAAAATTTTACGATTTTCGGTAAATTTTAAGGTTTTCAGAAAATTTTACGATTTCTCGAAAATTTTACGGTTTTCCAAAAATTTACTGTTTTCGAAAATTTTACGGTTTTCCAAAAAATTTTACGGTTTTCCAAAATTTTTTCAGTTTTCAGAAAATTTTACGGTTTTCTGGAAAATTTACCATTTTTAGAAAATTTTACGGTTTCCAAAAAATTTACGTTTTTTGTAAATTTTACAGTTTTTTCAGAAATTTTACGGTTTTCTTTAAATTTTACGGTTTTTTTTGGAAATTTTACCAGTTTTAGAATATTTTATGGTTTTTCAAAAATTTTACGATTTCTGTAAATTTTATGATTTGAGATTAGATTTTTATTTTGATGTCACATGAGAGGTGGAGAAGGAGAAAATAAAATCAGGGGTATTTTAGACTTTTAAATTTTTAGATGCACTTAGGTGTATCTAGACTTTTCTTCTAAAAACATCTAAAATATCTGGTTTTTTTGAATGCACTTTATAAATGCATCTGATTACATCATCTAGATCATGCTTATAATTTAAACTAAACGAACATCATTTGGTATCTGCATCTAGATGCAGGATCTAGATATACAAACAAACAACACCTTATACGTCATTTATGACGGAGACCGTTTATGGAAGGCAGCCAGTTAAGAAGACACAAACGAAGGAGGTGGTTCTTGAAAATGTAGTCTATGTAGAGGTGGTTTATGGAACGCAGCCAATTAAGAAGATCAAAGCTGTTTATTAAAATATATCATTCAGAGGTTTTGGGCACACAAAGGTCGAGTGTTTAATTGTTTGGTGGAGCTGTAAACATGACCATTCTGTATATATATATATTTTTTACAAAGGTTTTTGTTAAAGACAGATAAAACAAGAAGAAGGATCATGTCTTTTAGTTTCGCCTTAATTCTAATACGTGTGAGTCTTTGATGTTGTACCATTGGTTGTACTTATATTTGAAATATTGTAAGTGAAATGATTATATATAACAAGATGAACAACACATTGACCAATCGCATCGATAACAAAATGAACAACATAACGACAAGTTGCATCAACCAATCACATCAATAGTCAAATGAGCAACACAATGATATATCTAGTAACTGAACAACACCGTAGCAGCGATTACTAAACGAACGACAAAACATGTGGTTGATCGAAACCACTACCAAATGAACAGGATAATACAGTAGGACAACAACTGTTGAGGAAATCGATATGATATATAATTTTTATTCATCGCCGTCCTAGATGCATCAGGAGATGCAGCAGTAGATGCAGGAGATGCAGCATAAGAATATACCGATGATCAACGTAAACATCTTTGTAATGAATTCCCAAATATGTTTAAAAGAAGTTGCAACAGGCCACACGAAGGTCATTACTGCACAATTGAGATTAGGAAGCACATATCGAATGCAACTGAAAGCAAGTAGAGCCATCCATAACCTGAAAAGGGACAATGGTGAATAGTTTTAGCGAGGTGGATTTTGTTTTTGGGGCATAACTGTAAACTTAGTTGGATGTGTACCAAAAGTGTTGAGTAGTATCATCTAGACATGATGGTAAATCGAGTAAAAAACCACAAAGAAACATCATAATCCAACCCGCGAAGAAATATTCAAGCATCTTTTCCAAAAAGTCGATATCCTCGTTGGTTCTGCAAATTAAGATAAACCATAATTGAAATCAGCTTCTAATGCCTAGAAAAAAAGAAAGAGAAACACAGTTTATACCTCGTCTCTGAGCAATCCCATAAACGCCAACATAGAAGAGGGAGAGTGGCA
Organism: Boechera stricta; assembly: GCA_018361395.1. NCBI lineage: Eukaryota > Viridiplantae > Streptophyta > Magnoliopsida > Brassicales > Brassicaceae > Boechera > Boechera stricta. The sequence goes on along the minus strand of CM031539.1, from coordinate 1,177,120 downwards.
ATAGAGGCACAAGTATAACCGATGATCCATATAAACCTAGAGTTTTCTAGTTGTGGATTCTGTTCATCTTTTGTAAGAGGCACAAAAGATATGGCTGCAACAATCTGGACCAAAGTCACAACAAACTCGACTAAAATCCAAACACATCTATTTGTGAATGGATTACTCCATTGAACACCCTCATGTGGTGTTTGCTCATCAGCTAATGAAGAATTGCCATTGATTGTAATGTCGACGATGTGCTCAGCATTTGAGGAAGAATCGTCATGGATTGTAACGTCATCGACGTTGTGCTCACTCTTGGACAACAAAGGGCACTCCATTGATCACTTTTTGCTTTTTTTTTCTTTCTATTTTGTCCTATCGAATTAAAAGTCCATCTATATCTGCGTTGAAACACAAAGCACATATAGCCTTTCTAATTATTTCGTGCTAAATTAGTATTTTAAGACCAGCCTACGTCAAGATCTATTTCAAAAGTCAGTTGCAGACTAGTTTTTTTTTCTTTTGCTTGTAGATATAGCGAGATTAAATTCGGATGGTGACACATGGCACATCAACAATACTAACATCGGTGACTACATTTAGCCATGAAAAAAAAACCGGAACCGAAAAACCGAACCGAACCCAAACCCGAACCGGAACCAATGAAATATCTGAACGGGTACTAAACATCTATACTCGAAGAACCGGAACCGAATCCGAACCGAAACGAGAACCGAATGGATACCCGAAAGACCCGAAATATAATTATATACCCAAACTATTAATTATATTTAGATTTGATATAACTCAATTACCTATAATTACAATTATAAACTCAAAAATTTCAGTTACTTTTAAACCAAAATAATTGAAAATTCTTAGTTATTTTTCGGTTAAATCGGGTAGTTTGGTTATTTTTGGTTACAAAGTAACCATTTGGAACCGAAACCGAAAGGACCCGAATTTCACAGTTATTTTCGGTTCCAATTTGAATTAATCATACCGAACCGAACCAAACAGGAACCAAACCAAACCGAATTTTCATTCGTTTCCAAATGGTTACTAGTTTTCAAGATCCAGAAACCGAAAAAACCGATCCGAACCGAACTGAAGAACCGAATGCCCGGGACTAACTAAATTATATGTCTTGTTTAATATTCTAGAATGAAATAACTGTTAAATTGTTTTGTGCTAAACATTACTCTTTTACAATAAGACACAAAGCATAGACATTTCCTATTCGTTGGTGCTAAATATTCATTAAGACCAAATCGACATCAATACCAATTCTTAGTCAATTATAGTCTTTTTACAATTAAAACATTAGTAAATTTGTTTTTGCAATTGGTGCTTATTTTACAATGAAACACAAAGCGTAGACTTTCGGATCTAAATTGTTATTTTAAGACCAACACCAAGAGTGGTCGACCCAAAAAAAAAAAAAAAGACCTACACCAAGAGTAATTATTAGTGAATTGTAGTCTTTTATAATATAATAAACTAGAATACATCCCAATCTATAGCACACATTGTTTTTTTATTTATTTAAGTTTTATTCAAAAGTTTTGGATATAGTATTGCAATGATTTAATATTTAAATAATAATTAGAGTTAGGTTATTATTTATCATTCAACAAATTAAATGTTATTTCTATAAATGTATTCTCCAAATATTAGTAAGAGGATATTAACTTCAATTATTTGATTTCAATACCAACACATTTTTACCCTTGATGATTTTTTTTGTTTGCTTTTAAGATTAATAATATTGTATATAATTGTTTACAAATTAAATGTTTGTTTATAATGTGAAATTCCCAATTAATAGTGGTACATTATATACCGTACATATGTATTATATGATTTTTAAATTAACTTTAAGTAGTAATATTATAGTGAAAATTTGAAAATTTTGTTTATAATTTTATTTATATTTATTTTGGAATCTATAAATTAGTTATTATTAACTTATATATTTACTCTTTTTAAATTAAAATTTTGTTTTACAAATTAATTTATTTAAAAACATTTGAATAAAAATAAAAATAGATTTTGTGAAGATTTATTTTTAAAATTGTAGTTTTAATAGTAAAAATAGATTAAGCGTTTAGACATTTTTGTCCTTAATGATTTTTTTTTTGTTAGTTCTTAAGATTAATGACATTGTATGTAATTTTTTAGAATTTAAATGTTATTTTTAAATGAGTACTCTCCAAATATTATATTAGTAAAGGGATATCAAATTATTTGATTCTAAAGTGTATAGTTTTTTTCCAACAAAACTAGTCAAAATATAGACCTTTCCAATTTTGTTGGTGCTAAAACCCTTTATTATTTGTGAAACTATATAAAGTAACATATTTGGGGGAAAAAAAAGAAGCTCTGACGTCCGACCAGTCTTTATGGTGTTGATTGAAACTCACTTTTTGGAAAAAAATGAAACCAAAATATTTTCATCTACATTTTTCTTACAATTTTTTTTTTCTTCTTGAAAATAGTTTTCTGTTGAACTTTCTTGTTTTGTAAGTCACAAGATTAGGTTAATAATATCTCTTTTCTTATTATTGTTTAGAAAAGTTTCACCAAAAACTAAACAATTCTTATTACTCTCGTTATACCAAAACTCACATAGCCATTAGTATTTATAGGGAGAGGTCTCTCCTAATCACATTAGGATTTGCTAATAGTTTGCTAACTCCAAAACACATAGAATCTATCTTAACTCTATCCTAGTCTCGATAAACCTAAAGATTAAAGCACCCTTGATATTAATCTTTAACTCGATTAATATCTTGCGGTACAAGTAATGTTAGAATTACCCAACATTCTCCTCCTTAATTCCAACACTTGAATTACTTGCACTCCAAGCAATTTCCTTTGTTGATGTTGTGATAGCCCTCTCTGTTTCCATGTTGCGATCCTCTTATCACCTTAGAAAACTCTCCGTTTTCTTTGGATGATCTCGATCTCTCCGTCAAACTCCGATCTTATTGATATATTACGGTTTTAGTAGTTTTTAATCATCATATTAGTAGTTTTTTGTGTGTTTTTATTGCATTTTAGAGTCTTAACAGGTTGGAACATGTCTAAAAAGCATGAAGAGGTCGAATCGGGAGCAAAGGATCGTATTAGACGATCATACATCGATCGATCGATGACAATCGATGATCGATCCACAATTCCAGGCCACGCTTTCAATCGACCAATAAAGCAATGACCGCCGATCAACAATTCAATCGATCGATCGCTCCATGATCGATCGATCATGATGTGAGAATTCGCCAGATCATACAGCATGATCGATCGATGACAAATCGATCGACAACCATACAATCGATGATCGCCAAAGTATGATCGATCGCGAAATGCAGAATTTCAAGATATCAGCGATCGATCGCAGATGCATCGATCGATGGAAGACCATCCGACATCGGTCGATTCGATCGATCGATCAAGCAGTTATTGACCGAGACTTGGATTGATCGATACTTCACGATCGATCGATCACGGCCGACATGTTTTAGATATTTGTTTTGACTGTTTTGAGACACATAAAATGATAGTTTTGACTTTTCAAAGGGGAGACTCATTCATAGCTTATTTTCTCTCAGAAAGGTGAAGAGACTTGTAAAAAACTTTTATTCTTGATTTTGCTTCTTCTTTAAGATTTCTTTGATGAAACTTTGTTGAATCTTGATTATCTTAAGGATGAATACCTTTCTTATTCTCATCTGTTTTCTTGTTTAGATGGAGTAGAGTTTTCTGTTGGTATGGCTAGGTTGATGGCTTAGGTGATGGTTAGAGTTGTGTTTATGGTTTGATCTTTGTAGATCCTTCACTCTTAGTTGTCCCTCTATGCTAGATTAGGCTGTGAATCTAGATTTTAAGAATTTCACACCCTGTGTCATGAAATTCTATAACCAAGCTATTTGTGCGCTTTGTGATCCAACCTACAAGTATATATAGTAATAAAGTTGAGATGATTTGAATGCTCACTAAGTTCCAAAATCGCAAACGGAAGTTTGTTCAATTTGTTCTTATCAGGGATTTATAAAGATGGAAATGTGTAAGTCTACTTGTGATCTCAAGGCCAGTTAAGTTTGCATAAGTCCTTGACACAATGACTAAGCAGAGTTTCATCAATCATCATAGCTAATCGCTTTTAGATAAGAATATCGCTTTCAGTTTTACGTATTGCATAACACTAGAATCAATCTTTGAATCGCTTTTAACTTATTAAGTTTTTTCATAGCTTATCAGGTTCGCCACTTCCTTGTGGTTCGACCCTTATTACACTGCACTTGCACTGGGGTAGATAAAGGAATTTTAAAGCTAAGAAACCTCTTATCAAGTTTTCCGCCGGGAAGCTACAAAGTTTTAGAAATCGTTTAAGATTAAAGCTTTGTTTTACTTTGTTACATGACTTTCTCGAAGTTTTTCGTTTTAGGTGCACACTAAGCCAAGGAAAGAAAACTTGCTAGAGACAACCTCGACGAAGTAACGTGTAGAGCAAGACAAAAAGAGAAAGAAACGAAGTTCAGCATTTATTTAGCATGGATCAACAAGAAGAGCCTAATGTCAAGCGCATGGACGGAATTCAACCTCCACCACCGGGGTACGCCCAATGTGCCGAAGAATAGGAGCATTTGAACCGGGAACAAGAACTTCCAGCTTTGGTATTCAACCTCCTACTATCGTAAAATGATTTTGAGATCAAGTCGGCCTCATCAATATGGTACAAAACTCCAAGTTCTATGGGTGCCGAGTGAGAACCCATTGGATCATCTGATCAATTTGATAGCTTTGTAGAATGGTGAAGATTAATGGAGTTTCTCAAGATGCCATCAAGATGATATTATTCCCATTCTCACTGGAGACAAGGCTGTCAATGGGAAAAAGATATCCCAACAGAATTTGTGGGCACATGGGATCTTTGTAAGAAGGAATTCCTCACCAAATTCTTTCCAAAGCAAAAGACGCAAAGATAAGGAATGATATCACAACCTTCAAGCAAGGGCACAATGAGTCATTCTATAAGCTTGGGAACGCTCTTAAGAGTTACATTGAGCTTGCCCACATCATGGAGTGAACAAGAAGCTTTTTGGGAATTTTTCACCGAGGATGTTTGAAAATATCGGATGCTTTAGATACCGCCAAGAATGGAAGCCGAAATTTAGATGTGGCACAAGGTGAAACTCTAATTGAGAACTTGGCACAAAGTGATCAATGCTACAGAGGCGATTATGATAGATCGCAAGGATACAAGATTTGAAGATCAACGCCTCAAGGAGATAAATGAGAAGCTGACGTTAGATGCATATCCAACAAAGAGTAAACTTTGTGGATATGAATGATGGTGTAACCAAATGCAAGATGGGGCCATGAATGAAGGTGATGATAATGATGCGAAGAGGTGAATTATGTTGGAAACCAAGGTGGATATCAATACAAGTTTCCAAATCCAAACCTTTCATACCGAAACACAAATGTGGAAAATCCTCAAGACCAAGTCTATCCAAACGTGCCAAATGCCCAAGGTTTTCAACCAAGAAATTCCACTACAAGGTCAAGGAACTTCCAAAGACCTCCATTCCAAGGAAACAACTTTCACAAGGAGGTTATCAAGGTCAAGGAGGCTATCAAAACAAAGGCTTTACCAACTTCAACAACCAAGGGCCTTCCAACAACAACAACTATATTCCCAGACCACAATTCAACAACTTTAGACAAGGAGGTAATTCTAATCAGTCTTCTCAAGATGATGAAAAGAGTATGAAGCAAATTGAAAGACAAGGAGTGAAAAGAATGAGATACGAGATCTCAACTCTAAATTGAGGGTTTGACAACACATGTGAAGGATTGAGAATCAAATTGTCCAAGTAGCTTCTACTTCTAGAACAATGGGAAGGGTATTTTACCGGTAATCCCGAGCCAAATCCCAAAGAATATTGCAATGCAATCACATCGGAAGGAAAAGAGCTCCCTACTAATTCCTAAAAGTAAGAAGGGTAAATGATAAGGCTGAAGAGTTGGATTTAGCCGAGGAAAGTGGAGATATCAACAACAATGAAGATTGTGAAATGAAGAGAAGAGGAGTAAAGGAAATGTTTCAATAAAAAGGATATGTTTGTTTCACCTCCTTACGAACCTAAACTTCCTTTTCCGAAGATTCAAGAAAGAGATCGAGAAACAATTTCAAAAATTCAAAGTATTATGGAAAGCGTACAAGTGACTATACCATTCATGGATCTTATGCTTGATTGTCCCATCTACAACAAGCTTCTTAAAGACATCATGACCAAGAGGAGGATTTTGAAGAATCAATGGTGAGTGAATCATGAGAGTGCATATCATTCAAAACATCTTACCTAAAAAGCTTCAAGATCCAGGAAGTTTTACCATTCCCCTGTGATGGGTCCAATGTTCTTTGAGAATGTTGTCATTGGGAGTGCAGAGTCATGCCTTCGATTTGTGTAAAGAAGCTTCGATTAACAAATTTCAAGAAGACCGCATTTCTTGGTGTTAGCGGATGATCGTAGGTATCCAATTGGTGTTATTGAAGACTTACCATCAAGGTGGTGCATTATACCTACAGATTTTATTGTGTTGAAATGGATGAGAGCCTGAGATCCTATTATTTTGGGAAGACCATTCCACCAGCTATTATCGATGTGAAAAGGGATGATTACTGCATTTAGACTCATTAACCATGAAGTTTGATATATGAGTGAAAAACCCACCATTAAGAAAAGTGTCTTACATTGAGACATTAGAAGTGTGGACGAGTACTGAGGAGCAACATGGAGGAAGATTCTTTACATGATTCTTAACAAAAGGGAACGAGGATCGCTTGATGGAAAATGAGGAAGCAAATAACTATGAGAAAGCCTTAGACTCTCATAAAAGCTGAAAGGCGAAATTTGCATGTTTGAGAAGAAAGAAATAACAGTATGGATGGAAGAAGCAAGAATGGTAAGACAAGATGATAGGATGGATGAGCTTAAGGCACCATACGTGGAACTCAAACCTCTTCCAAGGGCTAAGGTGCATTCTTAGGACCAAACACCACTTATCCCATTGTTAATGATGTGATGAGATGGAATTGCTGCATGAACTAAAAAATATGAAAGGCTTTTAGTTATTCATTGGATGATATTGTGAGGTCTTTCACCATCATTTTACATGCATCGAATCTATTTAGAAGATTCTAAATCTTCAATCGAGCATCAACGAAGACTAAATCCAAACTTGAAAGAAGTGGTAAAGGAAATTGAAACTACTTGGGTCATTTATTCTATCTACAAGACGATTTCCTCAGTTCATGTAGTTCCCAAAAAGGAGGAGTAACGGTAATTAAAAACGATAAAGATGAATTGATCCCAACAAGAACAATTACGTCATAATGTGCATTGATTATCAAAACTTAATGCATCAACTAGAAAGATCATTTTCTCTCTTCTTTTATCGATCAAATGTCGAAAGATCGCCAATCACTCCTATTATGCTTTCGATGGATATTCGGGTTCTTTCAAATCCCGATTCATCCTCAAGACAAGAGAAGACACATTTACATGTCCTATGGTACCTTCGCCATCAAGAATGCCATTTGATTATGTAATGCACCAAAGAACATTTCAAAGGTGCATGATGCCGATCTTCTCGATTTAACTGAAAATATAATTAAGTGTTCATGGATGATTTTTCCGTAGTATGGTGCCTCGTTTTCTTTTGTCTTTCTAATTCACAGAGATGGCACAAGCTTGGTTCTAAATGGGAAAATGTCATTTCATGGTCAAGGAGGGATCGATTGGGACACAAGATTTTAAGGAAGGATGAGTGGATAAGGCTGAGATTGATGTGATGTGCACTCTCTCCAAACTCTAAAGGGATTAAGTTTTCGGTCATGGTTTTTACCAAGATTCATTAAGGATTTCTCCAAAGATTGCTGGCCTTCGACACGCCTCTTATGCAAGGATGTCAAATTGTTTCGATGAAGCTTATGAATCATTTGAAGCTGAAGGAAGATTAAGAAGTCTCTATCGTCAACCACCAAATTGGAACTTACCATTGGTTATGTGCGATGCAAGCGATTATGCCGCTGGAGTCTTGGGGCAAAGAAATGAAAAGAAACTTCATGTCGCCTACTATGGACGATGCTCAAGTAAAATACGCAATATAGAAACTTCGCCATCGTTCATGCCTTGAGGTTCGATCTTATTTGGTGATCCAAGGTCATAGTACACACGATCATGCTGCCTTGAGACATTTGCTAAGAAAGACGCTAAGCCAAGATTGCTTAGATGGATCCTGCTTCAAGAATTTGATCTAGAGATAAAGCGAGAAGGGATTGAAAACGAGTCATGATCATCTTTCGCGAGGGTTGATGAAGATCTGGCTATTAATGACTCTTGCCTGAAGAGTGCATCACAATGTCGAAACGGTTCACAAGGCTACAATTGAGCTATGAGGTCGGAGAACAACTTTTCGCGAGAAGGAACTTCAACGCCTCCTCGTATGCCGATTTGTTAACTATTTAGCATGTGGGAAGGGAGCCTCCCAATTTAAAAAGGAGAAGAAAAAAGTTCTACAAAGATGTCAATCACTACTTTTGGGATCAACCGTATCTCATAGCGCTGCAAAGATGGCCTTTTTCAAAATGCGTCCGCGGGTTGTTGAAGAGGTCATTTGGCTATTTCACACTGGCTGGCCGACAATGTTCAAAGATGCTCGAGAATTCATCTCAAGGTGTGATCCTCAAAGAAAAGGAACATAAGCAAAAGGAATGAGATGCCTCAAAATTTTATTCTAAGTCGAGATCTTCGACGTTGGGATTGACTTCATGGGACCTTTCCTTCATCTTACGGAAATCATATATTGGTAGCGTGGATTATGTGTCAAATGGTGTAAGCCCAGCTAGTCCTACTAATGATGCTAAGTAAGCCAAGATGCTCAAAACGATAATATTCCCAAGGTTCTAATACCAAGAATTGTGATAATGACGAGATCTCACTCATCAACAAGGATTTGCAAGCTGCTAAAAAAGCATGAGTGAAACATAAGGTAGCCACACCTTACCATCCACAAACTTCTGGCCAAGTCGAAGTCTCTAACCGCAAATCAAGCCATTCTCGAGAAAACGGAGATCAGGAAAGATTGGGCAGCAAAGCTTGATGCTTTATGGGCATATAACCGCTTACAAGACACCCATATACAACTCCTTTCAACTTACTTTATGGGAAGTCTTGTCATCTCACCGGAACTAGTACAAAGCGCGCCATCAAATTGCTGAACTCGACTTGAAGACGCCGAGAAGCTGCTGATACAACTAGAAGAACTTGAGTGAAAAATTCTTTTTTAAAACGCAAAAATCTATGAGTAACAAAAGTGCTTTCATGACAAGAAGAAGATCTAAGCGGGAATTCAAAGAAGGGGATCAAGTCTTGCTTTTCAACTCTGTTTGATTATTCAGGAAAGCTTAAGTTAAGATGGGCGGGTCCTTTCGTCATTAAGGAAGTTAAACCATATGGGGCTATCATTTTATGGAACAAGACTAGAGGTAAATTCTCGGTTAGAGGACGGAGATGCACCTTACATGGCCGATCTTGAGAAAGGGAATACAACACGGTTTCTCTTGGAACCTCCCGAACTAAGATTCTCAACAACGTCAAGCTATTGGCGTTAAACAAGCGCTTAGTGGGAGGCAACCCACTGGTAAGTATATGTATATATAGTATATTTTCTTAATTTTTCTTGAGTTTTGAGAATGAAGGGGATCAACCGATCGATCGATCGCAGCGATGATCGATCGATCAAAAGCAGAAAAACAAAAACAGAGTATACTAATCGATCGATCGTAGGTATGATCGATCGATCGAACTCTGAGTAAGAAGACTTTAAAATAAACAATCGGCCACCGATCGATCATTATCCCCAAAATCAAAATCTCATAAAAATTTCCAAAAACCCTAACTTCTTCAATTCTCAACGGATTTGAGTGATTTTTGGGTCCATCTTGATCGGATTTTCGTCCTCTTTTCGATTCTAGTACTCGTTCAATCGATCTACAAAGGTATGACCTTCGATTTTCAATTTTTCGATTCGATGTTCTTGAGGAAAAATGAGAAATTTGGGTTTATTTTGATTGATTCTTGCTGTGCTTTCGATCGATCGATCAAATTTCAAATCTTCTGAATTTTTGTTTGTTTTGCATAATCATCAATATTTGGATTGCTAATTTCGTTTTATTTTTATCTTTCAGGAAATGGGAAAAACTTAATACTTAAAGGCTAAAGAAGTACCTCAGCGCGATAAGCAAAAGCGACCATCCACATCATATGACCCATGTGCAGAAGCCAGAGCACCTTGCCTAGGCCGGATGGCACGTGATTGATGGGCACGTTCGACGGTACAGCATGGCTGCAGCAAATCTACGAGTGCAGGGATACTGGCCAGCGAAGTATTCATGGGATTGTTGGAGCATGTTTCTACAATGGTCTCCTTGATTGAATGGCTCCACAAAGTTAAGTCGTTGGTACTCTGCGAGAAGATGGGGATTGTGGAGGACATTTACGTATCTTGACAAAACGTGGGTATAGGCCATTTCACGAGCCAAAAATACCCATTATATCGAGTTGGTTCGGCGATTCCTCTCGGTGAGGCTAACTAGGGGATCCTGAGAATCCCAGGCGAGCCGGGGAGGACACTCACATTTATCGGCGGTTTTTGCATGCAGGTATCGATCGGAGATCTGCTTGGTATTCTGAGTTCGATAAGACTGCGAGGTAGCTTTCTTCCAGGAAGATTGCGAGGAGTTGGGTAAGCTTTGGGGTTTGATTGGTAAAGGAGGATCGTGGCTTTCACTGCAGTGACTACTCTTATCAGAAACCAGTCCTTACGTATTGTAGCCAAGATCACCCCATTTTTAGGCTAGGAGGAGGCAGGGTTCGTTGAGGTTTGATGAGCTGATTATGTTGCACTGGGATCCTGTGTTGCCGTAGCATTTATCTGACCTCTCCGTATCATGGCACTGACTTGGTGCGTCTTCTCCATTTTGGTTCGGAGAAAATTCCGTGCTACGAACACTTGAGACGGAAGGTGAGTATTGGAGTCTCTTGACCCATCTTCATACTGCTGCGGGGTAGATGCAGAAGAAACAGGCGGATAGATAGGCGAGACCATATAGAGCAGAGGCTACACGAAGAAACGACGATTTTCTTTCGAGGCGGTCTACAGGTTCACCACTCGCGATGGCGATCTGCGCCACACAAGTTGCCAAACCCAGGCCATCACCTCGACATCGTCTGAGCATGAGTTTACTCGGAGAGGAGCAGACTGGCTGAGTAGCTGGCGAGAAGGTTCTTCTCGAGATCACCCAGGAGCGGGAGGATGCCCCCATACGAGCAAGGGCAGCCATCTTTTCGAGAGGAGATGAGAGGGTACACTCTATGCGGTCAGTCATTTACCTCACACTGTGATATCTGATGATGCCATTTGGAGGTGGCGAGGAGGCAGTCTGCGAATATGCACTCCATCTTTGAAGAAGATGTGGAGCATGGCGAAGATACAATGCCCTGCGTCCACCGTCCTGTTTAGGGGTTCGAGGTCTTGTCAAATCTGATTGTGACCTTGTCATCTTTGGACAAGGGGCCGGTGAGGCAGGACAGCGACCGGAGGCGTGAGCGAGGCAGCCCACTGGAGGCGAGGCAGCGGTGCCTCTTGAGGAGAGCGAGCATCGCTCGAGATTAAGTTATTTTATAACCTCGATTTTCTTTTTCCACTTTTATTTACTTATGTTGTATCTTTACTACATATTTATTCTCACAGGAGACGGTGTGAAGTAAATCGGGGAGGTACTTATTGGAACTAATGGTTTATTTGTGTTGGTTTTGTTTTGTTTGAATATTGTGAGAAGTTTGATGTACTCTTTTAGGCTTTGTTATTAGTGAAATTGAACAATCTTTGAATGACTATTGGAATTGTATGTGAGATTACAAAGGAAGAAAAAACCCATCTGGATGGATCGAGCAGAGAACCACTCATTCGAATCAGACAATTGGCTTTCTTCACCTTAATGAAAATGATCCTTCGATTTGGATCTTGAGATTCATCGAACATGACACTCCATAGAGAATCTGAAGATATGCTGTGTGGTACAATTCCCTTTTTCTTTCTCTTAAAAAAAAAAAAAAAAAAAATAATAATAATAATAAAAATAAATAAATGATTTAGTTAGAAAGAGCGGCAGGGCATTGATGGTTACACCTTGATTCACCGTCTGAAATCTATATGCAGTGATAAATCGATAGACAATCGATAGAAAAAAATAAATACCTAGAAAAGTAAGGAAAAATCGATTGTCTTGAAGTAAGAAAAGAAAGAGGAAAGGGATTGTATAAAGGCATGTCTTGAACTTAGAATTCCTGAGGAGTAAGTGTAATGCGTTCTTTGATTGATAATCCCAAATTGAGTAACTAAATGAAGAAGAGTCAGCGAATGAAAAGTTTGGACTTGATGTTGGAAGTGGCTTGAGTAAAGGTACATTGATATGCTTATGGTGAATAATGCAGATTTGAATTAATTCATTTCCATATGGTTGAAGATTGTTAGCAATCATTACAGGGAGACAAGTTCATTCTCCTTAAACTTAGGATTTCTTCTAGCTTAGCTTTTGTTTGCTTGAGGACAAGCAAAAGATAAGTCTGGGGAATGATATATTACGGTTTTAGTAGTTTTTTCATCATATTAGTAGTTTTTGTGTGTTTTCCTTGCATTTTAGAGTCTTAAGGTTGGAACATGTCTAAAAAGCATGAAGAGGTCGAATCGGGAGCAAAGGATCGTATTAGGGCGTTTTGAATCATACGATCGATCGATCGATGATACGATCGATCGATCGCATTTCCACAATTCAGCGTCACGCTCTTGTCGACCAATAAAGCAATGACCGCTCGATCAACAATTCATCGATCGATCGTCAGCATATGATCGATCGATCATGATGCGAGAATGGTAACATATGATCGACTGATGGACATGTCGATCGATCACCATCGATCGTGAAAGTATGATCGATCGAAATCGAAATTCTGCGTATCGACTTGTGATCGTGCGGACGTCGATCGATCATGACCATCCGATCGATCGGTCGTATTCGATCGATCGATCGAAGCATTGACACGAGACTCTAGATTGAACGATCGATCGATCGTACCAGCGATCGATCGATCACGCCGACATGTTTTATATTTGTTTTAGACTGTTTTGAGACATATAAAATGATAGTTTTGACTTTTGTAAAGGGAGACTCATTACATAGCTTATTTTCTCTCTAGAAAGGGTGAAGAGACTTGTAAAAACTTTTGTTCTTGATTTTGCTTCTTCTTTAAGATTTCTTTGATGAAACTTTGTTGAATCTTGATTATCTTAAGGATGAATACCTTTCTCTTATTCTCATCTGTTTTCTTTGTTTGTATGGCTATATGTGAGTAGTTTTCTAGGTTGACTATGGCTAGGTTGATGGCTTAGGTTGATGGTTAGGAGTTGTGTTTATGGTTTGATCTTTGTATATCCTTCACTCTTAGTTGTCTCATCTAGATTAGGCTTGGAAGAGTAGAATCTAGATTTTAAGAATTTCACACCGGAAGGTGTTGATGAAATTCTATAACCAATATTTGTGAGCTTTGTGATCCTAACCTACGAGTAGTTGTTTAGGTAATTAGTGGTAAGTTGAGATGATTTTGAATGCTCAAAGTTCCAAAATTGCAAGCGGAAGTTTGTTCAATTTGTTCTTATTGTAGGGATTTATAGCATGGAAATGTGTAAGTCTACTTGTGATCTCAAGGCCTAGGTTAAGTTTGCATAAGTCCTTTAGACACAATGACTAAGCTAGAGTTTAAGCCATCATTGTCTAGTCATAGTTAATCGTTTTGTATAAGAATCAATATCGTTTTCAGTTTTTACGTATTGCATAACACTTGTTAGAATTGAATCTTTGAATTGCTTTAACTTATTAAGTTTTCTTCATAGCTTATTGTGTTTGCCAGCTTCCTTGTGGTTCGACCCTTAGTTTACTACAATTGCACCTTGCACTTGGGGTAGATAAAGGAATTTTAAAGCTAGCTAAGAAACCTCTTATCACTTATCTCCTTCTTGAGATCCAATCGTGTCTTGTCTCCGCCGGTTGTGTCTCCTCCACGAGCTCAACCTTCTTTCCTTCACTTCTTACGAACGTCTCGCATGATCGTGTCTCACGAACGCTGCTCCTCACGAACACGTCTCTTCTCACCAACATTGCTTCACACGAACGCTCCTTCACACGAACACTTCTTTTCATGAACGTTTCTTCTCACCAACGTTGTTTCACACGATCGTTGCGTTTGGTCGTGACTCCTCCACAAGCTCTGATACCAATTCTTGTTTTGTAAGTCACAAGATTAGGTTAATAAGAACTCTCTTTTTATTATTGTTTAGAAAAACTTCACCAAAACTAAACAATTCTTATGACTCTCGTTATACCAAAGCTCACATAGCCGTTAGTATTTATAGGGAGAAGTTTATCCTAATCACATTAGGAGTTGCTAATAGTTTGCTAACTCCAAAACACATAGAATCTATCTTATTTCTATCCTAATCTTGATAAAGTTAAAGACTAAAACACTATTGATATTAATCTTTGACTCGATTAATATCTTGCGGTACAAGTAATGTTGGAATTACCCAACAAACTTTTCTTACAACATATCTTCCGAGCGAACACTTTTGCGCGTACAAGAAGTAAGAGGAGGTTGTAATAAGGTTTGATAGTGGTAAATCACTGTAACATCCCGAATGAAATGGTCAATGAATATTTTGATTATAGAAGTGACCGGGGTAGACGGCCAAAAGTGGGGTTTCTCCATTTCTCTTAATTAAACCCAATTAAGATCCAGTTTAGTAAGATCCAGTTTAGGTTTGATTTGGATTAGGTTAAGATGAATTAGGATTAAGACTTAAACATTGAAAGCTAATCCAATTTCTCGGTTGGTTAATGATTAGGCTCAGTTAAGACATCTCGAGAATTCTTTATCCTCCGCTAATTTACCAAATGTCACATGCGTTAATCAAATTGAGTCTAGTGACTTACGCTTACAATAATTGTTTGCTTTGCTACCGTGTTAATCAAGCAGTAAGGTTGAAATATTAATAGTATTATGGATCTAAAACCTAAAATTTATTTTTAATTAAGAATATAAATGATTAAAATACTAAACTGAAAACCACACCAAACCATCCAATTCTAATTAGATTAAGTTTTATTTTGGTGCTATTATTCATAAACCAAAATTTCTAATAACAAAAAACGTGAACCGAACTACAAAATAAGTTACTTAGCATTAGTCAACCATGAAATAATAATTTGTTAATTTATTTAATATTCAAAAGATAATATTCAATCCCGCCCACAAACATATAGTTTACAAGAATTGGTGAGCAAACGTGAAAAAGATCAACCTCATATATATTTCTTTGTAAACATGTCCAAAGTCTAGACACAAGCTAGTAAGATCTAAGTGTGTTGGGGACGTGTTGAGATGTGATTTACGAAGAGGACATGTGGTTTTGATTCTCAAGTGCGGTTAATCAAGAAAGAATAGCTTGGAGTCTCTTTTAGGTGGACTGGGACTGCGCAGCATTTCTAGGTGAATAGCAAACAGACGAGAGTGAAACCTATGTATGGGTCGAGAATGAGCCGTGGATGTCTTTGGAGTGGTGGTTGAGGCATTACAACTTCCATCTCTTTACTCACTGGAGTTGTCTTCCGTCAAATTAACTAGAGCATATTGTTACTAGATCCATCGAAGTGATAGGACCCAAGGAATAATGACTCAAGGCCCATTAACCGTTGGTCATGAGGTGGAGCTTGAATTAAGCCCAATGTGTCTTTATTGGTTACTATGAAAAATACAAGGGATATAGGTGCTTATATCCTCCAATAAAAATGGTTCATATCAGTAAGCATGTTAGTTTTGATAAAGAATGCTTCCCTTTTGCAGGATCCTACTTGAGATTTCAGTCCTCTAATTCATCACCTCTGGTTTCAGCTTGGCAACTAAGCTTCAATGCTCCTCTATCAAGCCCTGAGGATTTCTCTGATTCACATGAATCTCAAGGAAATGATGTCACTCCTCTGCAAGTTATTTTGCCAGTAAGTGAATCCCCTGCAAGTGACATATCTCCTGTAAATGATATACCGAATACACAAGTTAATGTTCCAGCAGTATCTTTGCAACAAGAATTAGATATGTCTAATACAGATGAAAGCGTGAGTCCTGAGTGTACGACAAGCTTAGAACTTGATTCTATAGGCAACAACTCATCACTTTCATCATGTAGCTCAGACAATTCTGATAACACTCAACAACAAGATGCTCCAACTCATCCTATGACAACAAGTTCTAAGACAGGTATACGCAAACCAAATCCAAGGTATGTTTTGCTCACATACAAAGTCAGTTATCCCGAACCAAATACTGTGTCACAGGCATTAAAGCATGAAGGATGGAGAAATGCAATGATAGAAGAAATTCAGACCTGCAATAAAACAGAAACATGGTCTTTCATTCCTTATAATAAAGATATGCATGTTCTTGGTTGCAAATGGGTTTTCTATACAAAATTGCATGTTGACGGATCTCTAGACAAGTTAAAAGCAAGATTGGTTGCTCAAGGATTCAATCAAAAGGAAGGTATTGATTACTTAGAAACATACAACCCTATAGTAAGAACTGCAACAATCAGGCTTATTCTACGTATAGCTACTGTTCTCAAGTGGGAAATTAAACAAATGGATGTTAAGAATTTTTTCTACATGGAAATTTGACTAAAACTGTGTTTATGAGGCAACCTACAGGATTTAAAAACAAAGCCAGACCTCATCATGTCTGTCTATTGCATAAGTCTATACGGTTTAAAACAAGCACCAAAGGCTTGGTTTGACAAGTTGAGTAACTTCTAAATAGAGTTTGGTTTTGTTTGCAGCACTCATGATCCATCACTCTTCATTTATGTCAAAGGAAATGACATAATTCTGCTTCTGCTTTATGTTGATGACATGATCATCACTGAAAACAACTCAGGTCTAAACACAAGTTTGCTACATAAATTGAACACTCAGTTTAGAATGAAAGGTATGGGAAAGCTCCATTACTTTTTGGGAATGCAGGCTTAGTTTCATGAAGGAGGACTATTTCTATCTCAGCAGAAGTATGCAGAGGATATGTTGAAGATATCTTCCATGAGTGATTTTTCTCCAACTCCAGCACCACTACCTCAGCAGCCTGACAGGTTTTCAGATCAGACTGCTCTGTTTGACAATCCTTCTTACTTCAGAAGCCTTGCTGAAAAGCTTCAGTATCTAACCTTGACAAGACCAGATCTACAACATGTTGTAAACTATGTTGTCAGAAGATACATGCACCTTCAACCTCAGACATTCATCTTCTTAAACGGATTCTAATGTATGTAAAAGGAACAATCACAATGGGAGTTAAATTCATAGTGAATTCAGACTTCACTATGAGTGCATACAGTGACAGTGATTAGACTGGCTGCAAGGTTACAAAAAAATCAACATTTGGTTTTTGCACTTTTCAAGGGACAATCTGATATCATGGTCCTCAAGAAAGCAACCTACTATTTCAAAAAGTTCTACTGAAGCTGAGTATAGGACATTGTCAGATACAGCCTCTGAAATAACTTGGATAAATTTTGTGTTGAAGGAGCTTGGTATTCCTCAGATGATCACTCCTAAACTATATTGTGATAATCTCTGTGTTGTTTATCTTACAGCTAAACCTGCATTTTATTTCAAGACCAAACACTTTGAGTTGGATCATCACTACATCCGGGAAAGAGCGGCACTTGGACTAATTGAGGTAAAACATATACCTTCACATTTTCAGCTTGCAGATATATTTACAAAACCATTGCCAATTGAAGTTTTTCAGTCATTACGATTCAAACTTGGTGTTGATGTTCACCTACACCATGTTTGAGGGGGGCTGTTAGGGTAACTGGGCAAGTGAGAAAGACTGGGAAAGAGAAAGAAGGTTCAGTGTTGCAGGAAAAAGAGAAACCTGCAACTGAAACAGAGGCGCTTCAGTATCAAAGGAAAATCAGAAGCCTGCAAATGAGAAAGAGGGTTCCGAAAAGGTTTTGGATAAAAGCAATGTGCAATGGCTCCAAGGAGGAAGCTGTAAGGAAGGTTCAGGGTGGAGGCAAAAGATTCAACGTTCCAACAGCATAAAGTTACAGAATCAATTTGATGTGTTGGCACGCTAGCTGGAGGTTCAAACTTAGCATCTTTGATTTTCAATTTAGCATCTTTGACTGTAACTTTATGCATTTATAAGTATAATGTTATTGTAATGAACTTTTGATTAAGGTGAATAAGAAAAGAAAAGTTTCAGAAATCATCTTCTTAGTCTTCCTCTTCATTGTTGCAGATGCATGGACAGATTAAACTGCACACAAAGATTGCCAAGCCAATATATATTAGCTTCTCATCAATGTCGTCGATGAAGTCCAAAACTGTGGCAAAACGCCACAGCATAGGATACATAAAACACATCAACGAGCATCTGAGATGACGAAACACATGTAGAATGCAACTGATAGCAAAGAAAGCCAAACATAACCTGCAGAAGGACAATGATAAGTAAATATTATTAATTAGAGAGATAAATTCTCTTTTTTTGGGACATAATTGTAAATTTTGTTGGATGCGCACCAGAAGTGTGACGTGGTATAATCTAGAGATGATGTGTTATTAAGAAGATGCCATACAAGCACCGTAATCCAACCCACGAAGAAATATACAAGCATCCTTTTCAAATTCTCCATCACCTCGATTATTCTGCAAATCAATCAAACCATTATCGATTTCGGTTTCTGATCCCTATAAAATAAAGAGGAAGAAATACAATTTATACCTTGCCTCTGATGAGCTAGCAATTCGGTTACAATAGAAGAAACGGCAACCTAGAATAGGGAGAGTGGCAATACAGCCACAAGTATAACTGATGATCAACATAACAAATATTTTGTTTGGATGTTGTTCATCTTTTGTCAAAGTCAAAACAACTATGGCTGCAACAAGCTGGATCAAAGTCACAAGAAACTCGACCAAATTCCAAACAACACAATTGATTTGACCAAAAAAATAATTCCAAACAATTGCATCTATAGATGAAGAATTGTCATTGATTGTAACGTCGAGGATGCGCTCATCATTTGAGGAAGAATCGCCATGAATTGATTCGTAGTCGTCCTCGATGCAGCAGATGATTCTACAGATCCCCTTAATCATTTTTGCAAGGAATTCCGAAATTTGTTTAAAACAGAATTCTACAGGATACATGAAGGCCTTTACTGCAAATTCGAGATTAAAAAGCACATATCGAATGCAACTGAAAGCAAGAAGAGCCATCCATAACCTGAAAAGGGAAAATGGTGAATAGTTTTGGTGAGGTGAATTTTGGGCATAATTGTAAATTTAGTTGGATGCGCACCAAAAGTTTTGAGTAGTATCATCTAAAAATGATGATATATCGCCAAGAAAAAGCCAAAGAAATATTAGAATCCAAACCACGAAGAAATATGGAAGCATCTTTTCCAAATAGTCGATCACCTTGTTGGTTCTGCAAATCAATATAAACCATAATTGCAATCAGCTTCTGATGCCTAGAAAAAAAAAAAAAAGAGAAACACAGTTTATACCTCGTCTCTGAGCAATGCCATAAACGCCAACATAAAAGAGGGAGAGTGACAACAGAGGCACAAGTATATCCGATGATCCATGTAAACCAAAGTTCTTCTAGAACTGGATTCTGTTCCTCTTTTGTCAGAGGCACAAAAGATATGGCTGCAACAATCTGGACCAAAGTCACAACAAACTCGACTAAAATCCAAACACATCCATTTGTGAATGGATTACTCCATTGAACACCCTCATGTGGTGTTTGCTCATCAGCTAATGAAGAATTGCCATTGATTGTAATGTCGACGATGTGCTCAGCAGCATTTGAGGAAGAATCGCCATGGATTGTAACGTCATCGACGTTGTGCTCACTATTGGACAACAAAGGGCAATCCATTGATCACTTTTTGCTTTTTTGCTATTTTGTTCTATCGAATTAAAAGTCCATCTATATATGCGTTGAAACACAAAGAAGCACATACAGCCTTTCTAATTATTTCGTGCTAAATTAGTATTTTAAGACCAGTCTACGTCAAGATCTATTTCAAAATTCGGAAGGTGACACATCAACAATACTAACATAAAAGACTACATTATATGTCTTTGTTTAATATTCTACAATGAAAAAACTATTAAATTGTTTTGTGCTAAACAGCACTCTTTTACAATAAGACACAAAGCATAGACATTTCCTATTCGTTGGTGCTAAATTATTAAAGACCAAATCGACATCAATACCAATTCTTAGTCAATTATATAGTCTTTTAGAATTAAAAAATTAGTAAATTTGTTTTTTGCAATTGGTGCTTATTTTACAATGAAACACAAAGCGTAGACTTTTGGATCTAAATTGTTATTTTAAGACCTACACCAAGAGCAATTATTAGTCAATTGTAGTCTTTTACAATATAATAAAAACATCAAATTATTTGGTTCTAAACTGTATAGCTTTTTCCAACGAAATTAGTCAAAATATAGACCTTTCCAATTTTTTGGTGCTAAAACCCTTTTAGTATTTGTGAAACTAATAATATAAAGTAACATGTTTTGTTTTGAAAAGAATATTTGGTGCTAAATTTATTATTTGAGAAACTATATAAAGTAACATGTTTGAGAAAAAAAAAAGAAGCTCTGACCAGTCTTTATGGTGTTGATTGAAACTCAATTTTTTGGAAAAAAATGGAACCAAAGTATTTTCATTTACATTCTTCTTACAACTTTTTTTTTTCTCTTTCTTGTAAATGGTTTTCTGTTGAACTTTTCTTACAACATATCTTCCGAGCGAACACTTTTGGGCGTACAAGAAGTAAGAGGAGGTTGTAATAAGGTTTGATAGTGGTGAATCACTGTAACATCCCGAATGAAATGGTCAATGAATATTGATTATAGAAGTGACCGGGGGTAGACGGCCAAAAGTGGGTTTTCTCCATTTCTCTTAACTAAACCCAATTAAGATCCAGTTTAGGTTTGATTTGGATTAGGTTAAGAGAATTAGGATTACGAGTTAAACATTGAAAGCTATTCAATTTCTCGGTTGGTTAATGATTAGGCTCAGTTGAGACATCTCGAGAATTCTTTATCCTCTGCTAATTTACCAAATGTCACATGCGTTAATCAAATTGAGTCTAGTAACTTACGCTTACAATAATTGTTTGCTTTGCTACCGTGTTAATCAAGCATTAAGGTTGAAATATTAATAGTAATATGGATCTAAAACCTAAAATTTATTTTTAATTAAGAATATAATTGATTAAATTACTAAACTAAAACCACACCAAACCATCCAATTCTAATTAGATTAAGTTTTATTTTGGTGCTATTATTCATAAACCAAAATTTCTAATACCAGAAAACATGAACCGAACTGCAGACTAAGTTACTTAGTATTAGTCAACCATGAAATAATAATTTGTTAATTTATTTAATATTCAAAAAATAATATTCAATCTCGCGCACAAACATATAGTTTACAATAATTGGTGAGCAAACGAGAAAAAGATCAACCTCATATATTTTTCTTTGTAAACATGTGTAAAGTCTAGACACAAGCTAGTAAGATCTAAGTGTGTTGGGGACGTGTTGAGATGTGATTTACGAAGAGGACATGTGGTTTGGATTAAACTCAAGTGCCGTTAATCAAGAAAGAGTAGCTTGGAGCCTCTTTTAGATGGATTGGGACTGCGCAGCATTTCTACGTGAATAGAAAACAGGTCATCAGACGAGAGTGAAGCCTATGTATGGGTCGAGTATATTGTTACCAGATCCATCGAAGTGATAAGACCCAAGGCATCACGTAGCAACATCTTACTCCAAGGTAGGATTGAGAGTTCCAACATCTTATCACAGGCGAGAGTAAAGATATGATCACAGGCAAGAGTAAGTACAAAGGCAAGGTGTAACAGACCATTGCCAATGTGAGATTAAAAAGTACATATCTAAATGCAACTGAAAGTAAGGAGAACAATACATAACCTGCAAAAGGACAATAATGAAGAAGACAAAAGGTGATTATTAGAAAGTTTAATATTTAAGGGATATGAATCATATGATTGTAAATTTCGTTATGATACTTACCAGTAGAATTGAGTAGTAGTATCATCTAGAGCCGATGAGTTGAATGCGTTGAAAGAAAAAATCCATAAAAACACCACAAACCAACCCACGAAGAAACACGTCATAAAAAAGTCCATATCCTCGTTGATTCTGCAAACCAATAAAACCATTATATTTGAATCTAATGCATAAAAAGGGAAAAGAAACACAATTTATATATACCTTTTCCCTCTTAAGTATTCAGTATTCTTCTATAGATTCGGGGCCAACACTTCGGTTATAATGCCAAAAACGCCAACATAGGATAGGGAGAGTGGCAATACAGCCACAAGTATAACCGATGATCCATATAAACAATAATATTTGTGGGTGTTCTTCATCCCTTGGCTGAATCAGAACAATTATATATGGGTGCAACAATCAGGACCAAAGTCAAAACAAACTCGATTGAATTCCAAAATACTTTCATTTGTGTATGGATCACGCAATTCAACACCCTCGTGTGGTTGCAGATCATCAATTGATCCACCATGACTTTAGTGACTCAAACGGCGTTAATACATAACGTCACAAACAAACAACTAATATATTTTTATATATATTTTTAAAAACAAACAGCTGCACATATTAGAATAGGACGCACATACAAACGCAACCGAAAGCAATGAAAGCCAGACATAACCTGCAAAAGGACAATGTATGTGAACATTATTTGAAAGGTGAATTCTGTTTTTTTGGGCATCATTGTAAATATTGTTCGATGCGCACCACAAGAGTTGAGTAGTATGATCTAGAGATTGATGAGTTGCCAACAATCTCTAGTAGAATGTAGAGGCAATCAGCTAGAGATAATTTCCAAATATTCCTTGCACAAATGTCATACTTTCTTTGTTGTATTTTCATAGAGTGTATTCAAGCAAGTTTTAATTATACAACTATTTCTCTAATTTCATTTCACATACTTTTGATTTTCGAGTTGCTTTATAAAAAAAAAAGAGTATTCATATATAAACAAGTGAATTATAGTCTTTTACAACCTATTTAATTATTGGTGCCAAATGTCTTTTACAATGAAACACAATGCATTGACCTTTCCAATTCTTTGGTGCTAAGTTATTCTTTTAAGAACACAAGACCAAAAGTAAACTATAGTCTTTTACAATGAAACACATAGCATTGACTTTCCAATCTTTAGCAAACGAAAAAGCAATCAACATCTCAATCTCTAGCCATCATCATCCCTTGACCTGTATGATTGACAAAGAGATCATGTGGAGTTAATTGAGCAAATAAGAAAGACTGGGAAGAAAATAGAAGGTTCAGTGTTGCAGGAAAAAGAGAAACCTGCAAATGAAACAGAGGCTTCAGTATCAAAGGAAAATCAGAAGCCTGCAAATGAGAAAGAGGGTTCCGATAAGGTTTTGGATAAAAGCAATGTGCATCGGCTCCAAGGAGGAAGCTGCAAGGAAGATTCAGGGTGGAGACAAAAGATTCAAGGCTCCAACGACATAAAGTTATAGAATCAATTTGATGTGTTGGCATGTTAGCTAGAGGTTCAAAATTAGCATCTTTGATTTTCAATTTAGCATCTTTAACTGTAACTTTATGCATATATAAGTATAATGTCATTGTAATACTTTTGATTAAGGTGAATAAGGAAAGAAATGTTTGAGATATCATATTCTTCGTCTTTCTCTTCATGGTATCAGAGCCATGGAAAGAAATGAACTCTATTCACAACATATACTAAATATCACAAACTGTGTCATAGTCAAGCTAACAGAGAGAAACTATTTGCTCTCGAAAAACCAGTTTGAATCTTTTATATCTGGTCAAGTTCTTTTAGGGTTCATCAATGGGTCTCTAACATCACCTCCAAGATCCATGTAAGTTCCCACTGTAGACGGACAAACAACAGAGATATCAAATCCAGATTTTCAAGCCTGGTGCAGATCAGATCAGATTGTCAAGTCATGGCTCCTTGGATCTTTTTCAGAAGACATACTGAGTGTTGTGGTCAATGGAAACACATCCTTTGAGGTATGGTCTACGTTAGCAAGGCATTTTAATCGCGTTTCTTCAGCACGTCTGTTTGAGTTTCTTAGAAAGCTGCAAACATTTTCTAAAGATGATAAGTCTATGGTGGATTATTTGAATGAGGGTAAGTCTATTTGTGACCAGTTAGCTTCCATTGGTAGTGTTGTCCCAGAGAATATGAAAATCTTTACTGCTTTGCTTAGTCTTGGTAGAGAATATAAACCTATCAAGACTAGCATTGAGGGTTCCATGTATAATGTTCCTTCTCCTAGTTTTGAGGATATCATTCTAATACTTACAAGTTATGACAACCGAATCCAAGGCTACAACACTCAGGCTTCAATCTCATCTTATCTGGCATTCATAGTAGCAAGGCCAAGATTCTTTAACACTAGTAATAGAGGTAGATGACGTTTCTCAGGAAGGTTTGGCAGAGGCAGAAACTCCTTTCTCTACTAGAGGAAGAGGATTTCATCAACAGCTTTCATCCTCTAGTAAATCTCAAAGTTCATATGAGAGTGAAAATAAGCCTCAGTGTCATATATGTGGTCGCTTTGGACATTAGGCCTTAAGATGTTGGCATAGATTTGACAATACATATCAAGAAGAAGAATTATCTACTACTCATGCTGCTCTTTAGGTCACTGATGTCACTGATATGGCTGGAACATAGTGGTCACTTGATTTAGGAGCTACATCACATGTTACAAATACCACAAATAAGTTGTACCAGTCTCAGCAGTATCTTGGGTCAGACTCTGTGATTGTTGGAGATGGAAATTATCTTCCCATCACATGTTGGATCAGCACTTTCTTCCTACAACATCAGGCAACTTACCATTAAAAGATGTTCTTGTGTGTCCTGACATTACTAAATCTCTCCTTTCAGTTTCAAAGCTCACTTCACATTATCCTTGTACAATCAAATTTGATTATGATGAGGTTCATGTTAAGGAAAACGTAACAAGGAAGGTGCTGATAAAGGGAAGAAATAATAATGGGTTATACATTCTGGATGATGCCAAGCTTCAAGTGTTCTACTCAGACAGACAGAGATCAGCCTCAAAAGTTGTATAGCATAGAAGATTGAGTCATCCAAATGAAAAGATTATGCAGTATCTATTTAGTATCAAGTATATTATGTTGAATAAGAGTACCAAGACTGTTTCTAAACATTGTCATCTTGGGAAAAGTTATCATCTTCTATTTTCAGCTTCTAGTTTTTCTGCTTTAAAACCTCTGGAAAAAGTTCATTGTGGTCTCTGGGGGTCAGCATCAATAATGTCAAAACAAGATTTCAGATTCTATGGGATATTTGTTGATAATTATTCTCGGTTTTGCTGGCTATATCCTCTAAAGATAAAAGCAGAGTTCTATGCAATATTCACAAAGTTTCAGAATCAGGTTGAGAATCAGTTTAGCTCAAAGATTGTAAACTTTCAGTGTGATGGAGGAGGAGAGTTCATAAGTAATCAATTTCTGAAACATTTAAAAGACAAAGGAATAAATCAACTCATTTCATGTCCCTATACTCCTCAGCAGAAGGGTCTTGCTGAAAGAATATATAGGCATATCACAGAATTGGAATTAGCCATGATGTTTCAAAACAAGGTTCCTCAAAGCTATTGGTTAGAAGCTTTCTTCACTATAAATTTTCTCAGTAACCTGTTACCATCTTCAGTTCTGAGTAATTGCAGTCCTTATGAGAAGTTGTTTGGACTAAAGCCTGATTATTCTGCTTTGAGAACATTTGGTTGTGCATGTTATTCAACTCTCAGGGATTACAAAGTGAACATACTTGATCTTAAGTAATTGAAATGTGTTTTTATTGGTTACAGTGAAAAATACAAGGGATATAGGTGCTTATATCCTCCAATAAAAATGGTTCATATCAGTAGGCATGTTATTTTTGATAAAGAATGCTTCCCTTTTGCAGGATCCTACTTGAGATTTCAAACCTCTAATTCATCACCTCTGGTTTCAGCTTGGCAACTAAGCTTCAATGCTCCTCTATCAAGCCCCGAGGATTTCTCTGATTCACATGAATCTCAAGGAAATGATGTCACTCCTCTGCAAGTTATTTTGCCAGTAAGTGAATCCCCTGCAAGTGACATATCTCCTACAAATGATATACCGAATACACAAGTTAATGTTCCAGCAATATCTTTGCAATCTAATACAGATGAAAACGCGAGTCCTAAGTGTACGACAAGCTTAGAACTTGATTCTATAGGCAACAACTCATCACTTTCATCATATAGCTCAGACAATTCTAATAACACTCAACAACAAGATGTTCTAACTCAACCTATGACAACAAGTTCTAAGACGGGTATACGTAAACCAAATCTAAGGTATGTTTTGTTCACATACAAAGTCAGTTATCCCGAACCAAATACTCTGTCACAGGCATTAAAGCATGAGGATGGAGAAATGCAATGATAGAAGAAATTCAGACCTGCAATACAACAGAAACATGGTCTTTAGTTCCTTCTAATAAAGATATGCACGTTCTTGGTTGCAAATGGATTTTCTATACAAAATTGCATGTTGATGGATCTCTAGACAAGTTAAAAGCAAGATTGGTTGCTCAAGGATTCAATCAAAAGGAAGGTATTGATTACTTAGAAACATACAACCCTATAGTAAGAACTTCAACAATCAGGCTTCTTCTGCATATGGCTACTGTTCTCAAGTGGGAAATCAAACAAATGGAAGTTGTTTGGACTAAAGCCTGATTATTCTGCTTTGAGAACATTTGGTTGTGCATGTTATTCAACTCTCAGGGATTACAAAGTGAACATACTTGATCCTAAGTCATTGAAATGTGTTTTTATTGGTTACAGTGAAAAATACAAGGGATATAGGTGCTTATATCCTCCAATAAAAATGGTTCATATCAGTAGGCATGTTATTTTTGATAAAGAATGCTTCCCTTTTGCAGGATCCTACTTGAGATTTCAAACCTCTAATTCATCACCTCTGGTTTCAGCTTGGCAACTAAGCTTCAATGCTCCTCTATCAAGCCCCGAGGATTTCTCTGATTCACATGAATCTCAAGGAAATGATGTCACTCCTTTGCAAGTTATTTTGCCAGTAAGTGAATCCCCTGCAAGTGATATATCTCCTGCAAATGATATACCGAATACACAAGTTAATGTTCCAGCAATATCTTTGCAATCTAATACAGATGAAAACGCGAGTCCTAAGTGTACGACAAGCTTAGAACTTGATTCTATAGGCAACAACTCATCACTTTCATCATATAGCTCAGACAATTCTAATAACACTCAACAACAAGATGTTCCCTCTCAACCTATGACAACAAGTTCTAAGACGGGTATACGTAAACCAAATCTAAGGTATGTTTTGTTCACATACAAAGTCAGTTATCCCAAACCAAATACTCTGTCACAGGCATTAAAGCATGAGGATGGAGAAATGCAATGATAAAAGAAATTCAGACCTGCAATACAACAGAAACATGGTCTTTAGTCCCTTCTAATAAAGATATGCACGTTCTTGGTTGCAAATGGGTTTTCTATACAAAATTGCATGTTGATGGATCTCTAGACAAGTTAAAAGCAAGATTGGTTGCTCAAGGATTCAATCAAAAGGAAGGTATTGATTACTTAGAAACATACAACCCTATAGTAAGAACTGCAACAATCACGCTTCTTCTACATATGGCTACTGTTCTCAAGTGGGAAATTAAACAAATGGATGTTAAGAATGTTTTCTACATGGAAATTTGACTAAAACTGTGTTTATGAGGCAATCTACAGGATTTAAAAACAAAGCCAGACCTGATCATGTCTGTCTATTGCATAATTCTCTATACGGTTTAAAACAAGCACCAAAGGCTTGGTTTGACAAGTTGAGTAACTTCTAAATAGAGTTTGGTTTTGTTTGCAGCACTCATGATCCATCACTCTTCATTTATGTCAAAAGAAATGACATAATTCTGCTTCTGCTTTATATTGATGACATGATCATCACTGAAAACAACTCAGGTCTAAACACAAGTTTGCTACATAAACTGAACACTCAGTTTAGAATGAAAGATATGGGAAAGTTCCATTAATTTTTGGGAATGCAGGCTCAGTTTCATGAAGGAGGACTATTTCTATCTCAGCAGAAGTATGTAGAGGATATGTTGAAGATATCTTCAATGAGTGATTTTTCTCCAACTCCAACACCACTACCTCAGCAGCCTGACAGGTTTTCAGATCAGACTGCTCTGTTTGACAATCCTTCTTACTTCAGAAGCCTTGCTGGAAATCTTCAGTATCTAACCTTGACAAGACCAGATCTACAACATGTTGTAAACTATGTTGTCAAAAGATACATGCACCGTCAACCTCAGACATTCATCTTCTTAAACAGATTCTAATGTATGTAAAAGGAACAATCACAATGGGAGTTAATTTCATAGTGAATTCAGACTTCACTATGAGTGCATACAGTGACAGTGATTGGACTGGCTGCAAGGTTACAAAAAGATCAACATTTGGTTTTTGCACTTTTCTGGGGCACAATCTGATATCATGGTCCTCAAGAAAGCAACCTACTATTTCAAAAAGTTCTACGGAAGCTGAGTATAGAACATTGTCAGATACAGCCTCTGAAATAACTTGGATAAAGAAGCTTGGTATTCCTCAGATGATCACTCCTAAACTATATTGTGATAATCTCTCTGTTGTTTATCTTACAGCTAAACCTGCATTTTATTTCAAGACCAAACACTTTGAGTTGGATCATCACTACATCCGGGAAAGAGCGGCACTTGGACTAATTGAGGTAAAACATATACCTTCACATTTTCAGCTTGCAGATATATTTACAAAACCATTGCCAATTGAAGTTTTTCAGTCATTACGATTCAAACTTGGTGTTGATGTTCACCTGCACCATGTTTGAGGGGGGCTGTTAGGGTAACTGGGCAAGTGAGAAAGACTGGGAAAGAAAAAGAAGGTTCAGTGTTGCAGGAAAAAGAGAAACCTGCAACTGAAACAGAGGCGCTTCAGTATCAAAGGAAAATCAGAAGCCTGCAAATGAGAAAGAGGGTTCCGAAGAGGTTTTGGATAAAAGCAATGTGCAATGGCTCCAAGGAGGAAGCTGTAAGGAAGGCTCAGGGTGGAGGCAAAAGATTCAACGTTCCAACAGCATAAAGTTACAGAATCAATTTGATGTGTTGGCACGCTAGCTGGAGGTTCAAACTTAGCATCTTTGATTTTCAATTTAGCATCTTTGACTGTAATTTTATGCATTTATAAGTATAATGTTATTGTAATGAACTTTTGATTAAGGTGAATAAGAAAAGAAAAGTTTCATAAATCATCTTCTTAGTCTTCCTCTTCATTGTTGCAGATGCACGGACAGATTAAACTGCACACAAAGATTGCCAAGCCAATATATTTTAGCTTCTCTTCAACGTCGTCCGCGAAGTTCATAAATTCGAAAACACGCCACAGCATAGGAAAATAAAAACATATCACCGAGCATCTGAGATGACGAAACACATGTAGAACGCAACTGATAGCAAAGAAAGCCAAACATAACCTGCAGAAGGACAATGGTAAGTAAATATTATTAATTAGAGAGATAAATTCTCTTTTTTTGGGACATAATTGTAAATTTTGTTCGATGCGCACCAGAAGTGTGGCGTGGTATAATCTAGAGATGATAAGTTATTAAGAAGATGCCATAAAAGCACCGTAATCCAACCCACGAAGAAATATCCAAGCATCATTTTCAAATTGTCCATCACCTCGTTTATTCTGCAAATCAATCAAACCATTATCGATTTCGGTTTCTGATCCCTATAAAATAAAGAGGAAGAAATACAATATATACCTTGTCTCTGAGCTAACACTTCGGTTATATTGCAAGAAACGCCAACCGAAGAAATACAATATATACCTTGTATCTGAGCTAACACGCAAGAAACGCCAAACGAGAATAGGGAGAGTGGCGATACAGCCACAAGTATAACTGATGATCAACATAACCAATATTTTTTTTGGATGTTGTTCATCTTTTGTCAAAGTCAAAACAAATATGGCTGCAACAAGCTGGACCAAAGTCACAAGAAACTCGACCAAATTCCAAACAACACAATTGATTTGACCAAAAAAATAATTCCAAACAATTGAATCTCTAGATGAAGAATTGTCATTGACTGTAACGTCGAGGATGCGCTCATCGTTTGAGGATGAATCGTCGTCGTAGTCATCGATGCAGCAGAAGAGTATACCGATCCCTATAATCATTTTTTTAAAGAATTCCGAAACTTGTTTAGAATAGTATTCTACAGGCAACATGAAGGACTTTACTGCAAATTCGAGATTAGGAAGCACATATCGAATGCAACTGAAAGCAAGTAGAGCCATCCATAACCTGAAAAGGGAAAATGGTGAATAGTTTTGGTGAGGTGAATTTTGTTTTTGGGGCATAATTGTAAATTTAGTTGGATGCACACCAAAACTGTTGAGTAGTATCATCTAAAAATGATGATAAATCGGCAAGAAAACACCAAAGAAATATTAGAATCCAAACCACGAAGAAATATGCAAGCATCTTTTCCAAATAGTCGATCATCTCGTTGGTTCTGCAAATCAATATAAACCATAATTGAAATCAGCTTCTGATGCCTAGAAAAAAAGAAAGAGAAACACAGTTTATACCTCGTCTCTGAGCAATGCCATAAACGCCAACATAAAAGAGGGAGAGTGACAATGGAGGCACAAGTATAACCGATGATCCATGTAAACCAAAGTTCTTCTATATCTGGATTCTGTTCATCTTTTGTCAGAGGCAAAAAAAATATGGCTGCAACAATCTGGACCAAAGTCACAACAAACTCGACCAAAATCCAAACACATCCATTTGTGAATGGATTACTCCATTGAACACCCTCATGTGGTGTTTGCTCATCAGCTAATGAAGAATTGCCATTGATTGTAATGTCGACGATGTGCTCATCATTTGAGGAAGAATCGCCATGGATTGTAACGTCATCGACGTTGTGCTCACTCTTGGACAACAAAGGGCCCTCCATTGATCACTTTTTGCTTTTTTTTTTTTTTCCTATTTTGTCCTATCGAATTAAAAGTCCATCTATATCTGCTTTAAAACACAAACAAAGCACATACAGCCTTTCTAATTATTTCGTGCTAAATTAGTATTTTAAGCCAGTCTACGTCAAGATCTATTTCAAAAGTCAGTTGTAGACTAGTTTTTCTTTCTTTTGCTTGTAGATATAGCGAGATGAAATTCGGATGGTGACACATGACACATCAACAATACTAACATAAATGACTACATTTAGCCATGGGAAAAAACCAAAGAACCAAACCGAATCGAACCGAAAAATGAGAACCGAACCCAAATCCAAACCGAAACCGATGAAATACCCGAACGGGTACTAAACATTTATATTCAAAGAACCGGAACCGAATTCGAACCGAATCGAAAATCGAATGGATACCCGAAATATAATTATATACCAAAATATTAAGTATATTTAGATTTGATATAACTCAATTACCTATAATTACAATTATAAACTCAAAAAAATTCAGTTATTTTTAAACCAAAATACCCAAAATAATTGAAAATTCTTAGTTATTTTTCGGTTAAATCGGGTAATTTGGTTATTTTTGGTTACAAAATAACCATTTGGAACCGAACCTGAATTTCATACCGAACCAAACCAAATAGGAACCAAACCAAATTGAGTTTCCATTCTGTTTCAAATGGTTACTAGTTTTCAAGAACCGATCCGAACCGAATCGAAGAACCGAATGCGCAGGACTAACTACATTATATGTCTTGTTTAATACTCTACAATGAAAAAATTGTTTTGTGCTAAACAATACTCTTTTACAATAAGACACAAACCATAGACATTTCCTATTCGTTGGTGCTAAATTATCATTAAGACCAAATCGACATCAATACCAATTCTTAGTCAATTATAGTCTTTTTACAATTAAAACATTAGTATATTTGTTTTTGCAATTGGTGCTTATTTTACAATGAAACACAAAGCGTAGACTTTCGGATCTAAATTGTTATTTTAAGACCAACACCAAGAGTGGCAGACCAAAAGAAAAAAAAAGGACCTACGCCAAGAGCAATTATTAGTGATTTGTAGTCAGATACGATATAATAAATTAGATTATATCCCGAACTATAACGTAAATTATTTTTTTAAAAATTTAAGTTTTATTTAAAAATTTTGGTTATAATATTTCAATGATTTAATATTTAAATAATAATTTTGAGTTAGGTTATTATTTATCATTCAACAAATTAAATATTATTTCTATAAATGTATTCAATAAATATTAGTAAGAAGATATTAACTTCAATAATTTGATTTCAATACCAACACATTTTTACTCTTGATGATTTTTTCTTGTTTACTTTTAAGATTAATAATATTGTATATAACTATTTACAAATTAAATGTTTGTTTATAATGTGTAAATCCCAATTAATAGTGGTGGTACATATGTTTTTTTTTGTTTTTTTTTTGTCACGCGTAAAATTTCATTCATAAGTTTAAAAAATTTCGATACAACATAGGAAAATAAACTCTTCCAAATCCTCAAATGGAAGGTTTAAATCTACATGAGTAAGCAAAGCAGATAATAAAGTAGTAGAAGATAGATCTTCGGATAGTATAGAGAATCGATGATAATCAACACGGACAACATCTTCAACTATGGGGTCCAAACGCTTGGCGATAGTAGCTTCACATTTTTCGAAGGGAGACCATAACGATACAGCTTCGAGAAGTCCAGTCAAGGTTCTCATAGCGGCTGTTTGAAACGCAAAAGTTTTACCAGAAGCATAATGCAAGCACCATAGAACGAAAAAAATCCGTACCGGAATTAAGGGTATACACCAATGTCAAGATTCAACACAAATTCAAAAATGTAATCGAAAACAACCTAACATGGTGATCTAATACTTGACACTCTCTTACTAAAAGGGCTAACCAATCTAATAAAGAGGAAAGGGAGGTATACCAGATTTCAGTGGATTTGGTCCGATCCAACAAAAGGTGGAATTTACTGGGCCTGAGGCCCGTAGTCACGGTGATGTCCAAGATTAAAGCTCGTCTAACAAATAAGCAATTAAGATTGAATGGGCCAGAGCCCATGACGTATAACCGAGTTCGCCCTAGCAGCTGGCCGAAGTCGACAGCATCGGCGGTGGTTTGGCAGCGATGGTGAATCCACGGCGGCACGACAAGGAAGGTCACCAGGAGAAACTCGGAGGAGCTGGATCTTGCGAGATGAGAAGAAGACACGGCCACAAAGGCCGAGAGGAGATCCACTGAGACGGGAGCATTGGAGCTTGCTGAGTCCGCTCGTGAGGGAGGGTCGAGTCTCCGGTGGCGCCGGAGCTCGGGATGTTCGTTGTAGTCGTGGTGGCTCGACACGGAAGAAGATTTCCGAAGGTGGCCGCTGGATCTGGAAAGAATAATCCCTACGATGCTCGCTGGATCTGGACCCGAGACAAGGTTTGGAGAGAAGATTAAGCGTTGAGGCTTACCGGAGATTGCTCGGTTTCTAGCCGGCGAGATTTCTTCCACGATGGAGGATTTCACGGAGAAGGATTCTCCGGTGAAGTTACTTCTTCGGTTGCTAGCTGAGAGAGGATGGTCTACAAGGGGTGCGATGGAAGATTGCAGAAGCAGATGTTCGACTTTTGGGGTAGCCGGAAGAAGCCGGAGTGGTTGGAAAAGACACGGAGATAGAACAGACAGCAAACAAAGTACTAGGCGGAAGAGCCCAGGGCGACGGTGGCGACGGCCGCCGCCGCCCAAGGCGGGCGGATGGAGCGACGTCTTCAGTCCGGTGGATAGAAAGAGCCGAGTTTCACTGGAAGAGGAAGATTGGTTCTGCCGGAAACTTTTCAAAAAAACTAGATTTCGTAAAGCGTGTCCGAGAGCCTAGTGGTGGTACATATGTATTATATGATTTTTAAATTAAGTTTAAGTAGTAATATTGTAGTGAAAATTTGAAAAATTTGTTTATAATTTTATTTTTATTTATTTTGGAATCTATAAATTAATTATTATTAATTTATATATTTACTGTTTTTAAATTCAAATTTGTTTTACTAACTAATTTATTTAAAAAAAATAAAAAAAAATAGATTTTGTGAAGATTTTATTTTAAATATGTAATTTTAATAGTAAAAATAGATTAAGTGTTTAGACATTTTTGTCCTTAAAAAGTTTTTTTGTTAGTTCTTAAGACTAATTGCATTGTATGCAATTTTTTAGAATTTAAATGTTATTTTCAAATGAGTAATCTTCGAATATTAGCAAGGGGATCAAATTATTTGGTTCTAAATTATATAGTTTGTTCCAACAAAACTAGTCAAAATATAGACCTTTCCAATTTGTTTGGTGCTAAACCCCTCTATTATTTGTGAAACTATATAAAGTAACATGTTTGGGAAAATAAAAAAATAATAATAATAAATAAAGCTCTGACCAGTCTATATGGTGTTGATTGAAACTCACTTTTTGGAAAAAAATCAAACCAAAATATATTCATCTACATTTTTCCTACAATTTTTTTTTTCTTCTTCTTCAAAATGGTTTTCTGTTGAACTTTTCTTACAACATATCTTCCGAGCGAACACTATTGCACGTACAAGAAGTAAGAGGAGGTTATAAATTTGTAATAAGGTTTGATAGTGGTGAATCACTGTAACATCCCGAATGAAATGGTCAATGAATATTTTGATTATAGAAGTTACCGGGTAGACGGCCAAAAGTTGATTTTCTCCATTTCTCTTAATTAAACCCAATTAAGATCCAGTTTAGGTTTGATTTGGATTTGGTTAAGATGAATTAGGATTAAGAGTTAAACGTTGAAAGCTAATTCAATTTCTCGGTTGGTTAATGATTAGGCTCAGTTAAGACATCTCGAGAATTCTTTATCCTCCGCTAATTTACCAAATGTCATATGCGTTAATCAAATTGAGTCTAGTGACTTACGCTGACAATAATTGTTTGCTTTGCTACCGTCTTAATCAAGCAGTAAGGTTGAAATATTAATAGTAATATGGATCTAAAACCTAAAATTTATTTTTAATTAAGAATATAAATGATTAAAATACTAAACTAAAACCACACCAAAACATCCAATTCTAACTAGATTAAGTTTTATTTTGGTGCTATTATTCATAAATCAAAATTTATAATACTAAGTTACTTAGCATTAGTCAACCATGAAATAATAATTTGTTAATTTATTTTTAATATTCAAAAAATAATATTTAATCCCGCGCACAAACATATAGTTTATAAGAATTGGTGAGCAAACGAGAAAAAGATCAACCTCATATTTTTCTTTGTAAACATAACCAAAGTCTAGACACAAGCTATTAAGAACTAAGTGTGTTGGGGACGTGTTGAGATGTGATTTACGAAGAGGATATGTGGTTTTGATTCTCAAGTTCCGTTAATCAAGAAAGAGTAGCTTGGAGCCTCTTTTAGGTGGATTGGGAGTGACTGCGCAGCATTTCAAGGTGAATAGCAAACAAACGAGAGTGAAGCCTATGTATGGGTCGAGAATGAGCCGTGGACGTCTTTGGAGTGGTGGTTGAGGCATTACAACTTCCATCTCTTTACTCACTGGAGTTGTCTTCCGTCAAATTAGCTAGAGCATATTGTTACCAGATCCATCAAAGTGATAGGACCCAAGGAATAATGACTCAAGGCCCATTAACCGGTGGTCATTAGGTGGAGCTAGAATTAAGCCCAACAAGGATTTTGAGTTCGATATTTAGAATAACCTTAGCTATG
The DNA here is from genome assembly GCA_018361395.1 of Boechera stricta. Lineage (NCBI taxonomy): Eukaryota > Viridiplantae > Streptophyta > Magnoliopsida > Brassicales > Brassicaceae > Boechera > Boechera stricta. Next base: position 1,140,977 of record CM031539.1, on the reverse strand, counting down.
TTAGAAAATCCATAATTATTTAATGTTAGATATTTTTATAATAATAATTATTTATTAGGTTTAACCGACTCTAATCTCCTATAAATAGGGGAGATGATCGTTTGTAAATGAATACATAAGAAAGTGAAAAACTTACTTTTCCACTTCCTACTTCGATCATATCTTTCTCTAAATAATAATAAATATAATAATAATAAAATATTATATAAATTAAATATTATTTTCAACAAGCTACTATTTTTCTCCCCACTTTAATAATTTCTCTACTGCAATACGATTAAAATCATCAATTAGAACACATACATTGTTTTTTCTGGTACTTTCGATCTCAAACTCCCATTCTCTAGTGTTACCAAAGAAAGTTTAACTCCAGTTTTTTATTAGTTCGATTTGAGATGCATGCTACAATGCCTTTGAAGACATCCAAAGCAAGGAGAAAACATACGATCACAGGCAAGAGTAAGTACAAAGGCAAGGTGTAACAGACCATTGCCAATGTTAGATTAAAAAGTACATATCTAATGCAACTGAAAGTAAGGAGAACCATACATAAACTGCAAAAGGACAATGAAGAAGACAAAAGGTGATTATTAGAAAGTTCAATATTTAAGGGATATGAATCATATGATTGTAAATTTTGTTTTGATACGTACCAGTAGAATTGAGTAGTAGTATCATCTAGAGCCGATGAGTTGAATGCGTTGAAAGAAAAAATCCATAAAAACACCACAAACCAACCCACGAAGAAACACGTCATAAAAAGTCCATATGCTCGTTGATTCTGCAAACCAATAATACCATTATATCTGAATCCAATGCATAAAAAGGGAAAAGAAACACAATTTTTATATACCTTATCCCTCTTAAGTATTCTTCTATAGATTCGGGGCCAACACTTCGGTTATAATGCCAAAAACGCCAACATAGGATAGGGAGAGTGGCAATACAGCCACAAGTATAACCGATGATCCATATAAACAATAGTATTTGTGGGTGTTCCTCATCTTTTGGCTGAATCAGAACAATTATATATGGGTGCAACAATCAGGACCAAAGTCACAACAAACTCGATTGAATTCCAAAATACTTTCATTTGTGTATGGATCACGCAATTTAACACCCTCGTGTGGTTGCTGATCATCAATTGATGAAGAACTGCCATCGTTTGTAATGTCGATGATGTGTTCACTCTCGGTCAACAAAGGTTTCTCCATTGATCACTTTTGGTTTCTTTTAATTTGTCCGATCGAATTAAAAGTCCATCTATATAGTAGACCTTTTCGATTTCTTTTGTTCTAAATTATTAGTCTTTTTAGACCAGTTGTCCAAGATCCATTCCATTCCAAGTAAACTATATACAATTGAATCATTATCAAATTTAATATTTCCATTATTGATGACAGTCAGTTAAGAACACACCTAAGGAGGTTCTTAAAAAATGCAGATCAAAGCTTAGATTAAAATGTTTATGTATTGAGAGGTTTTGGTCGAGTTAGAGTTAACAGGCCAAACGATCTTATATAATATTTATTTTCTGTTTTAAGACAGACAACACATTGAAGAAAGGATCTTGTCTTTCAGTTTCAGAACTTTTTATATATTTTCCTTATTGAATTGTGATACAGAGGTTGGGATTTCTCTGTAAATTCAATTGGTTGCTCCGGAGAACAAACAATCGCTTCCCGCTGAGTTTAATCTGTGAAAGAAGAAAGATTAAAACCAAGACACGAGGCAATCTCACTCAAAAGGCCAACGCCATTAAAGAGTAAGAAGAAGCTTACGAGAGAAGAAGAAGAAGATTGATTTTTATTATTTTCGTGAATGAATCTTTACATTGTGTTTAACGAGCTTATAAACTTGCTCAGTTAGTGAGATTCAAATTCAATCTCAAACGTACACGTGTATTAAAAGTCTAACAATACTAATGACTCATTCTTAACCGTTGATTCCTTCTCTGCGTTTCTCATCTTTGATTCTGCATCACTCTGCATCACATACTGCATCAAATCCTTCCCCTTCAAGAAACCTTGACCTCAAGGTTTGAAGTCTGGATATCGCTTTAGAAGATCATATAAGTACTCCCAAGAAGCTTCCTCTAAACTTTCGTTTTTCCACTTAACCAAAACCTTTGTAGCAGCTTTACCTTGTCTATTCACCATCTTTCTTTCCACAATGAGTTCTGGTTCTTTAATCATCACATCTTGAATGATTGTTGGAAGCTCATTGGAGGCAACCACAGTTCCCACCAAGCCTTTTAATTGCGAAACATGGAACACAGGATGGATTTGACGAACTAACTCCAACTTGTAAGCCACTTCCCCAAACTTGTCCAAAACCTTGTAAGGACCATAATACTGTGAAAGTTTCTGATTAGCTCAAACCACGATTGTTGACGGTAAGGTTGCAACTTCATATAAACGTAGTCACCAATCGAAAACTTCTCTCGATCTTCTTTTATTAGAATCGAACCATTCTGTTTGTGCCCTCATGAGATGAAATTTCAGAACCAAAATCATATCTCTCTGTCTTGTAAGTTCCTTGCCACTACATCCACCTTAGCTTCACCCGTAGGTAAGGCAAATGGATCGGGAGGCTGTCCATGACTACTTCATAAGGCGGACTGTGTATGAGTAATTGGTGTTATACCAAAACTCAGCTAATGACAACCACTTACTCCACAAATGAGGACGGTCACGCACATACATCTCGTAAGTTTCTAAGCACTGTTAACCACCTCTGTTGCCCATCACTGGGTGATAAGCGATGACATATTCGAGAAACCCCTCAGAATGTGAAAAGCTCTTTCCAAAAGTCAAAAAAATAGAATCTCTATCACTTACAATGCTTTGAGGGAATCCATGTAGCTTATAAACATTATCCAGAATGCTTGAATCGATATAGACCTGTAAGGATGACGAGTGCAATGAAATGTGTCTGCTTTACTTAGGCGATCTACCACCACTAGATCACTGACTTTCCAAATGATGAGGTAAACGGTCTATAAAGTCCATTGAAATGTCCCTCCAAACTGAGTCAGGTATTGGTAGAGTAGGAGTCCAGAGAAGCAAATGCATCATATTTACATCTCTCAGATAAGACAAATTCTCGATGAAAGAGCTAATGTCAGTCAACCCTTCCAATAAAAAGACTTTTAACCCTCGAGTGGTAACATCTCTTCCTGAGTGTCCTCCTACACTCATGACGAAGCCATTCTAATATAGTGCCTCGTTCAGTATCAGCAGCACCACTAACTTGTTTTTCTTTCTCAACGTTCAAACCAAGTATAATGCTTCAGATTTCTCTTTTACTGTCAATGATAAACTTCACGCAGTATCATTTGCATAACCTTCTTTCTTTGTTAGTTGCAAATCATACTGTAGTTATAGCCATATGTAGCACTTCTACCCTCTACACGTGAGCATCCGCAATATTGTCCGCCTTGCTTATACCGAATTTCATAATCGAATTCTAACATTAGAAGCCACCGTGTATAGTGTATTTAACCTTGCTCAAGCAAGTACTTTAGACTTCTTTGATCAGTTCTAATCACAAAATGCCCCATCAACAAGTAATGTCTCCATTTTTGCATAGCAAACACCACTGCTAAAAGCTCTTTCTCATAGATAGAGAGATGTAACTGTTTACCTTTTAAGTGGCATCGATATAGCTAGGATGACCCTTCGCATCAACACGCCCCAATTCCGCTTGCATCTGTTTCAAGCTCAAAAGGTAACTCAAAACGAGGTAGAGCTAATACAGAGCTTCACACAATTGCTTCAAATCAAAGCTGTTTATTCTTCACCACATAAATGAATCTTTCTTTGTCAAATCAGTAAGTGGGCGTGCAATTCCACCATAACCTTGCACAAACCTCCTATAATAACCTGCTAAACCCAAAAAACTTCTCACTTGTTTCACATTCTTTGGTATAGGCCAGTCATTAACAGCTTTTACTTTGTTAGGATCTGTTGAAATTCCTTCTTCTCAAATGTAATGACCCAAGTATTCCACACGATTTGTTGCAAACTCACACTTACTCCTCTTTGCAAACAAACTGTTAGCTTTCATGAGTTTGAAAACCTCTTCCAAATGATTCCAATGAGACTCCAAGGATGAACTGTATATAAGTATATCATCAAAAAAAATCAACACACTCTTTCTCAGTAAGGCTTTAAAAACTGAGTTCATCAATCCTTGGAATGTAGCTGGTGCATTAGTGAGACCAAATGGCATCACAATGTATTCGTAGTGCCCACTGTGGGTTTTGAAAGCTGTCTTGTGAATGTCATTGGGATCCATTTGCACTTGGTGATAACCAGCTCGCAAATCTATCTTTAATTCTCCTAGCTCATCCATAAGGTCTTCAATCAAAGGAATTGGAAACCTATCTTTCACTGTCATGTTGTTCAAGCTTCTATAATCAACACACAGTCTCCAAGTACCATCTTTTTTTTTTACTAGTACAACCGGAGAAGCATATGAGCTAGAGCTTGCTTGAATTGTACCATTATCTAACAAATCTTGCACCATCTTATCAATTTCGTTTTTCTGATGCAGAGCATACCTGTAAGGTCTCTGATTAACCGGATTTGAACCCTCCATCAATGGAATTTTATGGTCATGATTCTTTCTGAAAGGTGGTAATCCCTTTGGTTCATCAAACAACTCAGCATATCTGTTCAATAACACTGTCAGTTCTGTCTCAGTAGACTTTGAATCTCCATTTGCAGACATCGTACATAGATTAATAGCATCTCCAACATCTTGCTTATCCATGTAAATCATAGAAATCTGCAATTGGTTCTCATGATGCTTACTAATCTTATTAGCTTTCACCTCTTTTACTGAACCCGGATGAATGCCATTAAGTTGAACCATCTTCTGTCCAAACTTATACTGCTAAAGTCTTGAAATTCCATGTAATTGCACCTAAGGTCTCCAACCATTGTATTCCCAATACAATATCACATCCTCCCAAAGTAATCACCATCACATCTGCTTCATAAATCTGATCATGGAATTTCCATTGGAGCTTATCTATTTTGCCTTTTACTCCCAGCTTGCTCCCATCTGCAACCTTAACTCTTATTAAACACTTCTTTTAAATTTGTCATCTCATCAATAAAATTGTGAGTAGAGCCGAGTCTATGAGAATGTATATGATTGAATTCCCATAAGTTGCTTTCACTCATGGTGTGATAATCGATATTCCAGCCACATTCACGAGATTTTAGCTATATCAACTCCATCATCATCGACTCAACAATTTCTAACTCCTCATTTTCATCTACCATTTCAATCCAATACAGTTGATTCTTTTTGTGTTTACTCAGAAAATGTTCGGTAGAAAATTTTTCATCGCAGTAAAAACACAAACCTTTTGCTTTTCTATCTGCAAGCTCCTCATTAGATAGGAATTTTCTTCCCTGTGAGTTCTTGATGTTGGTTATAGCAGTTCCTACTTTCACTTCTGCATCTTTCTTGTACTGCAATAACCCCTTTCCTTGGTGATTGTTCTGAGAATTCTTGTTATACCCACCATATGACTTAACTGGGTGTGCTTGTTCATATAGTTTTCCCAGAACAAAACAATCCATAATACTCTTAGGTCTGAACATGCGTATGTGCATCTGAGTTTCTGTTCTYAAACCCCCAAATATGCACTAACAAGGTACTCTTAAAGATGTACACGAGTCTTTATCACCTCAAATTTTCCATGGTATTCTACAATACCTTCAGCTCCTGTAATTGCTTCAACTCAAAGAATGATCATCCAAGACTTCACCGAACCTATCACGGCCCAACTTCAGAACTATTCCAGCTACTTGCCAAATTCCTACCTGTTTGTGTTTGCATCAGAGATTGATGCCATGTAGCAGCCATCCCATCAAAATGAATTGCTACAAGTTTCACCTTCAATGGCTCTTCTGTATTATCGATTTCAAAGAACTGCTCCACTTTAAAGATCCACTCTTTCAAATTCGATCCATCAAATCTAGAAAGTCAATCTTTCCCATTCGCAATACCGAAAAAGGAGTAATCTCATGGTGCGCACTGGATTATGTGATTGTGCCGTCAGATTGTGATACTCCGTTGTCGATGTCAACAAAGCTCTCATCGAATCCAACAAATCGTTCTTCATTCCTTGCAATTCTTGATTTAGAAATTCTTTCGAAACCCAAGATTCTCTTGATGATGATAACTGTTTTGTTTGATTTCGATCTTGTCTCCATCACTTCCACCATGATTGCCGAGGAACGATAGCTCTGATACCACTGATACAGAGGTTGGGATTTCTCTGTAAATTCAATTGGTTGCTCCGGAGAACAAACAATCGCTTCCCGCTGGGTTTAATCTGTGAAAGAAGAAAGATTAAAACCAAGACACGAGGCAATCTCACTCAAAAGGCCAACGCCATTAAAGAGTGAAGCTTAAAGAAGAAGAAGATTGATTTTTATTATTTTCGTGAATGAATCTTTACATTGTGTTTAACGAGCTTATAAACTTGCTGCTAGTGAGATTCAAATTCAATCTCAAACGCATACACGTGTATTAAAAGTCTAACAATACTAATGACTCATTCTTAACCGTTGATTCCTTCTCTGCGTTTCTCATCTTTGATTCTGCATCACTCTGCATCACATACTGCATCAAATTGGGCTAACATTTATCTGTAATCTGTGTATGCCTCTTGACACATCTCCGGGGAATTCTGATACAAATTTTGTAGTTGGTAATTTTTTTTACAGTGTAGCTATCTAAAGTTGATCGAGAGAGGATTTTGTGGTAAAACTTTAATGTATTGAATATTTACAAAAAACAATTTGAGCAAAACACCATATAAAAAAATCAACACCTCAACCTCATCTCATAATCCTCTCAATCACTAGTGATTGAGAGAGAGGGCATGTCGCTTTTATTCTCAGCCATTTGTCTATGCATTCCAAATGAAATACGTGTGAGCATTCAAGTTTCCTATTACTACGCCCTCTTCCTCTCCATATTTCCCCAAGCATATGCAACAACACTGCACACCATCATTAAAATAATGAAAACAACAACAAAAATTTGGCTTTTTCAAACATAGTAACATTATAATATATGATATTATCACTCACATCATCATGTCTCGGTCTCTGAAAAACAAATCCACCTTCTAGACCATCCCCTAGAGAATCTAACATCATTTTATCTCAACTTATCTACCGTAGATGAGAAAAATGTTCCAAACTCTCGTGAACAATATGACAGAAAAAAAACATACCTGCACATAATAGAACTGCATATGCATATCTAATGCAACTGAAAGCAATGAAGATTACACATAACCTGCAAAAGGGTAATCAAGAAGACAAAAGTGAGTAGTGATTAATTAGGGTTTCACTAATTTTCTATTGGGACGTTATTGTGAGTTGTACCTGTAGAGTTTAGGAGCATCAGAAGGAGATGAGTGTCCATAACAAATCCATACAATCGTCCTTGAGTAAACCCCAACGTGGTTATATCTGCGGAAACGTGAAAGGATAATAAGGAGCGTAATGGTAATACAGCCACAAGTGTAAGCAATGAGCCATGTTAACAAAAGTAAACGAAGAATAGCTTCCCTAGTCCAAAGACGATCCGGATGAAGAATCGTCATCGTTTGTAATGTCGATGATGTGCTCGTCATCATCATTGTGGGTTTCGCGCTCCATTGTCACAAAGTCGTGTTGTGTTATTCATTGGCTAAAGCCAGCCGACAATATATGCACTCTACATGATCGATCAAAACCTAGAAATGTGTACAAGGAAATTTGACTAATCTACAAAAATGGAAAATCTAGCTTATCTATCAACATTCCGAAAATGTACTATTGGAGATACAAAGATATGGAAGTATCTGATAAAAAAAATGGAATACTTCCCGTATAGATATTTTGATCGGTTTCGTTTCAAATTCGTAACAAAAATGACAAAAGTATGATGTACATGTGTAAATAACGAAAGTGCCGGGTAAGTGTGTGAATAGCAGAAAGTAGATCTATGAAAAGAAAATATAGGTTCTAACGTGATCACTTCTGAAAAAAAAAACGAGGAAGAATGTCATGTTATTCTTTGTTACTCAATTTTTTTTACCATTTACAAGAATTGTTTATTATTTTAGACATGTGGGTCTTACATTTTTTCCTCTTCATTCTTCATGAAAAAAGGAATGATAGAACAAAAATGTTCCTCTTTCCAAAATTGTAGAGAAACACCGAGGAACAAAAATTTTAATTTTGTTTTTTATTATTAAATAATTTTAAAATAGTTTTTTTGGATAATATTTACATTTTATAGATAAATATTTTTCGTATTATTTATTAATATATATATAATTTTATCAAAAAAATTACTTTAATTGAATGATATGATTTTAATTTTAATTAGTATTTATACCTAAATAAAAATAAAAAAAATTTCAAGTGAAATTTATATATATTTTTAATAAAATATTCAAATTACTACTAGCATTTTATTTTAAATTAATATAAGATATTAATTTTAAATGAAATTTATAAACTAAATTCACTAAATAAATATTTTTTAAATAATCTTTATGTTAATTTTTTTTTTTAAATATCTATTCAATATCTTGGTTACCATTTACTATAACCATTTGCTCAATTTTTCATCTACATTTGTTTTTCCTCATTTTTTATTTTGGTCATTTTTTTTGTTCTTTCTTATTTATTTTCTTTTCTATTCCTATTGTTTTTTTCAAAATCACCAATCGGAGCCATATGCATTTACTTTTTTTTTTTTGTCAAAAACGTAGATATGTGAAATTATGTATGTACGGTGTTACGTGTATTAAAAATAAAATAATTAAGCTTCGTGTGGTTCGCCATATATAACTTGTCGTAGCCTTGAGTAACACGTGTTCGGCTGTCGAGAAACAATGAGCATTTAAAAATATACGTAGATTTTAGTGTGCACTATCATATATTCGACCATGAATATGTTGTTTTAGTTTTATGTCGTTGATTAAAAGAATGGGGGACATAACAAATCAAATAACATGGGATGTCTAATAGATACTAATGTGTTTATGATCCAACGGCTGAGAAAGAAACCCTACTTTGTCGGTAACAAAACCGTAGCCGTTCGATGTGTCGAATCAACGGATCCATACTGTCCACATTTAAACACGAAGCGGCAAAGGAATGAAAAGAAATGTCATAAAGATTTCGACAAGATCTTCGAATGGGGCCGACAAGATAAATCAATGCTAAACGAGCTTGTCTCAAACGGCATCGTTTATGTTCCCATGAGAACATATAAAGTGGCAACATAATAAAGTTCGAACACATTAACACCAATACTTCAATCAAAAATATCAAAATGGCGAATGAGAGTAATATTCTTGGACTCGCTATCACTGAACTACGGCTAGGTCTTCCCGGAGATATCATCGTCTCCGGTGAGTCCAACTTGGGGAAGAAGAGGGCTTCTCCGGAAACTGAGAGTGACATGAAATGTGAACCGGCAACGAAGAGTCAAGTAGTGGGTTGGCCACCGGTTTGTTCGTACCGGAGAAAGAACAATCTCGAACGGACCAAAAGTTCGTACGTGAAAGTGAGTGTAGACGGAGCTGCATTTTTAAGGAAGATTAATTTGGAAATGTACAAATGTTACCAAGATCTCGCTTCCGCTCTGCAAAGTCTATTCGGATACTCTATCAATTTTGGTTAGTTCTGATTTCTATAAATATTTTTGGTTTTGGTCTTTAATTAAGGCAACAAACATTGATATTAACTATAATGTTTATGTATGTATGAAAATGAAGATGATAAGTTAAAGGAAAGTGAATGCGTACCAATATATGAGGACAGAGATGGAGATTGGATGCTTGCGGGAGACGTTCCTTGGGAGTATGTTTCCAGTTACCTCTATAATCTTCAATTACTTTCGTTTTATTTATAACTGATTTCTAATAAATTATAAAATTATTTATGTGCAGAATGTTCCTTGGATCATGCAAGAGGTTAAGGATTATGAAAAGATCATGTAACAGAGGATGAATTGAATGATTTTTATATAGTCACATGTGAATGTGAGTGAGCCTTAGAGATATCTAAATATACATATTTACAGTTACTCAATATAAAATCTCATTTAAATACTAGATATATGTTTCATCACATACGGTCTCTTCGGAAGTCTTAAGGTTTCCGAAATTCTTGAATTGACGATCTATAGAAGTTGTTTTCTTTTACATAATTCATTCATCTTTCTCTTTTTTGTCACTGGACTAAAGTCTAAAGGCGGTTCTTATACCATGACAAATTAATATCAATAATCAATGAAAGTAGAAAATAGTTATAAACTAAAATGATATAAATACTTAAAACTACTTCATATCAGAAAAATGATATGAAATTCTGAATCTGTTTACATAGCCTCAAGATGGGAGGAAAAATGTACATTCTCGTTACAATAAATATAACCTCTTTTTACCGATTAGATGTGCCCGGGTTTGGAAGAACCAAATCACGGATCAAACTAGTCTAAACCGAATTCTAATCAGGTATTAGATGAGTGGGACTGTGAGAACTGTTTTATGAACAAAGAGTAATAGATGAATGAAGACGAACTGGACCATCAATGTGACAAATCTATTATCGGTTAGGAGTTGAAACCTTCAGAACAGCGTGTCAAGTAGCTTTGGAGATGTGAGAACCGCCACAGATTTGAACTGCAAATCCAAAATAAGTCTTATGAGAATCAAGGAAACCAAACTCAAACAATACCAAACAGGTTTTAGTATGTGGTTTAACTGTATAAGCTTACTTTCTCTTGTCTATACTTCATGCGTATAGCACTTAAGGGGCAACCTTTGGTGTTAAGCTGCAGATCTTGTAAGGCATGCACAGATGCTTTCAGATCCGCCGCTTTGTACGTTGTGTAATGCTCAAGTGTTGGATTCTGCGGGGGGGAAAAATATCAAAAAGAAGTTAAAGATAAAGATTTTGTGGAACTAAACTGTGTCTGGATATGGAGAAAGAGAAGCAACATTACAGACCCATGGGTGGTTTGACTGGTCCAATGTCCACTTGGCAAGAAAAACCGCTGAAGCAGCAACGACTGAAGGAAGAAACTTCAAGAAATGGTAGTCTATTAATGTCAACTCCGTTAGATAGCTGGCTAGAAGCTCGACTTCAAGGCTCGGGCTCTGCCGAATCAGCAATCAAATACCGACAAATTTTCAGTCTTTCTACTAAACTTTGTAACAAGAAGAGATAGGCGAGTTAATTGCAAAATGCATTACCAGGTGAGAGGCCTGCGCTGCTCTGAGAAATCTCCTGAGGAACGTTTTTGGAGTGGGAGTGTATATTTGAAAACCAAAATGCTTAAGTACTTGGTTCTCCATTTCCAAAACCTGCACATCACGATTCCATTAACACATTAGTACATTACACACTTTCTTTTCTAGGTTTTAGACAGCAATCTCAGTATACCTGATCTCTTGTGTAGGTGTTATCCGTAATGAAGCAAAACTCCTCAATGCGTGGCGCACAAATTTCCTCATACTTCCTGTAAAGTTTTAAGTATAAACAAATATAAGTTTAGTTTCACTTTTGAGACGAGATTTACTAGTGAGATTGGACAGGAACATACGAGGCAATTAGCATGCAAGTGATGCCGAGCAGTTGAAGTTGCTGTCTTTGCACGTAGTTTCCATGGAGGAACCAATCTATGAGATACACTGTGAGGTAGAGAGTATCAGGTACAAGTGTGTATTCCTCAGAGACCTGTGATTGAAATCAGGCTTTTTTTGTGAGAACCCAGAGAAGGGCATAGAAGCTGCATCAAAAGTGGAACTAAACACTAACCTCCACAAGCCAATCAATCAGAATCCCCCGCATGGACTGGGTGACATCCATCTGTATTCTCTCCATAAAGTCAGGAACTGGTCTGCGTTTAAGCTGCTAGAAGAGAAGTGACACAGAAGCACAAGGAATCAATCTTTCAGTGCTTTTGCTTACCAAGTTTCTTTAGAGACTATCAAAGCCTAGGAAGTACCTCTGAAACACGCAAATTGTAGTAGATTTCAGGGGCATAGAGGCAGCACAATAAAGGATCCTTGTCATTTGAATCAATGTCTACAAATTTCGGGATATTCGGTACAGTTGAACTACCAATAACAGCACTTTTCTCAGCTGTAACCATTTGCAGAAAAAAAAGATTTATAAGTCATTAAAGACCACTCCTTTATACAATAGGAACTAATCACATGAAAATTTGTGTCAAATAGATCACCTGTAGAAGCTGATCTCCCAAGAGGTCTTGGAGGCAATTTGAAATTCCACTTCTCAATACAGTTATCAGCTGTGTCATTTGTGCCTTTACAGAGAGACAGGTTTCCTGCTGTATTTGATACAACTTCTGCTTTTGCATCGGTCCCGGACTGAAGATCTGTGACTTCTGAAGTAACAGAAGATGTCAACTGGGATGAACTCGCGAATCCCCGTCCCCGTCCTTTCTTTATCTGCTTAATGTCTTTGGCCTGAAATGGTAAAACCCATGTTCCAGAGATGCATGTTTTACTTCGCAAGATCTTCACAGATATCACAGGAAGCCAAACACTATTAAGAAATAGAATGTACTTTTAACAACCTCAAGTATAGCTGCATTGGAGTTAACATTTGTGATCTCCCCTAGAACCGCTCGCTTCTTCCTCTTGTTGGGTGCAGTGGCTCTTGTATCCTCCAAGGCTGGTCTTTTTGTGTTTGCTCTCTGTTGATTCTGTGTAGTAGAAATCACTTTTGAAGCGCGCAAAGCAGAGGCACGGGAACGAGTGAACGGACGAGACACAGCATTTTCCTTCCCCATGTTTGAAATCCCACGAGAAGACACAGCCTTGAAGAAGTCTTGAGTCTTAGGACTGCATCATCTTCCTCCGATCTGTCAAATTGAAGCCAAGAGAACACAAAGATCAACGTTTAAGGCAATAGAGAGATCACTATTCAGAGGAGATTGCTCATCTGCAACAATGCATATAAAGGTGTTCTGAAAAAGATGGCCAGATTGATTCAAAACTAGAACCAACTGATTTTTTGGAAACTTTCCAGGAAAATTTAGTCCATTGAACCAAGAGTATCAATATAAGATAAATTCAAGCTCCAAGCTTCAAACTTTTTTTTTTTCAAAACTCCGTATGATTCAATGGTAGAATCAAAAGTTATTTGATTTCCTTATCGAACAATGCAAATAGTAATGCAGAAAAGAACCCAATTTTATAAAATCTACAGAAAATATCAAACTAAAATTTTTAAGAAAAATATTAGGAAAATCAATATTCGAGAATCCAACTACTACTCTTTCTTTCTTTGTTGGGTTTTATAAATATCGTCCATCAAAAAATTTCTTCAGACGCAGCCACATTTTCTTGGGAAAACGAACAGATCGTGAGAAACCTCTGCAAACCCATAAAAAATAAGAGCTGCAACATCTAAAGAAATCTCAAAGAACCCACAAAACCCTATGCCTAAAATCAACTCACATTCTCTTATTTTTCTTCACATTCTACTTAAGAAAAGCTTTGAACATCGACAACTTTGCAAGAAATCCAAAAAAAAAAGTTGAAAACTGCGGCGGCTCAAACGCAAACGAAATGCAGATACGCGGATGCACAAGCATGAGCATAAATATCAAAACTTTCTTACAAAAATAACAAAATTAAGTTAAAAAGACTGAGATTAGACCTGAGAAGCTCCAGAAAATTCTTCAGGAGAAGAAGAGAAAAGATAGGAGCTTTAACACAGATCGAGATGGTGAATCCACTCTTTGGGGAAAGAGACTGTCTTTGAGAATGAACGAGACACACAACACTAGTGTGGTTTAAACGATAAAGAAGACACATTTAGAAATAATTAAGGGAAAAAAAAAAAAACTTTACTAACGACATTAAAACAGTGTTTTCAAAAAGAAAACATTACAAAAATGTTTTTTTTTTTTAATGTAGAGAGAAGAATGAAATTAAAAATTGACCTGTTGACTGTTGACCTATAACATATGGGGGAGAGAGACAAAAACAAAGACAGTTTATTGGGGAAAAAAAGTTGAGTTTGTTATAAAAACGGTGTTTATATATATGGTTATATTACCGAAATATAAAAGAGAAAGAGATTTTATCGGAGAGATTGTAATGTATTGAATTGTATTGGAATAATGATTTTTACATTAAGCGGAAGCCTCTATTTATAGGAAAACAAAATGAGTTACTATGCATGCATAGTGACAGTGAGCTCCACCTATATTTAATATTCGCGCAGTCCACGTTTATAACAGAGTTAGTTTATTAGAGTGCTTAATTTTTTGAATTTAGTAGCGTACTTAAACATAGATTTGGGTGATCAATCCGTGAGATCTGGGGTAATTATTTGTCTATAACTGTGATTTTATTTTGTCACATTTATTATCCTTTTACGTACAATGGTATACGTGCCATTAATTCACACCGTTTACTAATTTAATGAGGAACAACCGAGCTACAAGTAGAATCCCTAGCCATTATTACAACTTTTTGTCTTTTTGGTTCGCATGTTTTTTTTTTTTCACTTTTGTAGCAAATCTCTTAATTACCCCAAAAAAATAAAACAGTCCAAATCGGAGGTCCCAACAACGATAAAACTTCATCGTGAGTGCCGAGTGGATTGGTGTATGTTAAATGCTGCAGAGATCTTGTTCCTTCTGGCCAGCTTCGTCTTCTTGCTTTTTAGAATTTTGTTGATGTTTCTTGTCACAGCTTTGTTTGCTCTTGTTATGTAGTAATCTTTGTTAAAACAGTAAATATGATTGAAGATAGTTATACTTTAACTATGATGTATATTTACACTAATAAATCAGTGATCAACTTTTTGAAAAAATACTTTTAAATACCACAAACACAAAATTTTGTTTTCAAAATATCACAATTTGGAAGAAGTTCTAAATATACCCCAAATTTATTTTTTAAGAAAAATTCTAAGAGTTCAGCAAGGATCGCTCAATCATTTATGACCATACTTTATGAAATCTTCCTAAACCTAAATTCTGTTGTATTTTTAGAATAAATTGATATATGTTAGAAAACATATGGGCCATTTTGTAGAGTACTATTTTTTTTATAAAAAAAAAAATCAATTATACTCTAAATTATGCACATATTAACTTTGGTATAACTCTCAACTGATTACTATGAAAGATGTATTGTAATTTGAAAGTTAACAAGTTATTACATACACACAAAAAGTTGTAACTTGGAAGAGTATATGGATAGGTCAAAGATATTTTCTTCGAATCCTTTTTGATAGTATGATGAGCCAATCAAAGTTTCTTTTGAAATTAGTTACAACAAGTGGTTTTATAATCAGACTCTTACGAGTTTTGAATTCAAATCAAAACTTGGTTGTGTTGTGTATCGAAAGTCTTATTCTTTTACTTGACTTACTTACTCTAAAAGACTAAAGTTTAATAATGACCGTAAAATACTAGTGAGAGATGGACGTAACAACAAGAAGTCAATGGCCCTAATAATTTTATCCAAAAACCAAAAAGGTAGATCTAATATTCAAAACACAAACAAAGGCACACAAAAAAAGTTAAAGAGAGATCTAAGATTTATTTATACTCATACAAAATTGACTGTATGGTTGGTCCAATTTCAAGTTTTGAACTCAGCTTTTCCCTCCATTCCCCTTGCCGCATTTACTGTAAGATGTACATTTCTTAGACCATGAATTGATAGACAAATGGATATGTTTGGTGGTCCATATCTATACTAATTTAAAATTCTACAGTACTATCACGTGAGTACAATAGTAACCATGGCTTTAAAAAAAAATAAAAGAAACAAAGAAATTTAAAAAGAAATGTATTTCTTTTTGTTTTATGTTATGTTTTTGAGACCGATGGTCCCTTCGTTATATAGTGGACGTTAGAAAGACATTTAAATCATTTTTTATATAACATCCGTAAATTGCATTTCTGAAGACCAAGATAGTACAACTAACATAGTCATGGAGAGCATTTGTTATTAAATGATGATAAATGAAACTCGCATTATTCTACGACTGATAGTTTTTGATAAATTGTCTTATTGGTGGATCTCGGACCATGTAAACTGGATTATGTGCTCCAAAGTTGTGTTTTTCTCTTCTCTGACTAGATCAACCAATGTCTTGCAATCTCTTTCAAAAACAATTATTTTTGTGATTTTTACACCACGTTGATCGCACTAACGAGCGCTTGAGTTACTATATAGTAGTTTTTAATTAAAAAAAACTTGGGCTTACTCTCGCCAACTTACTCCTCTATAAAAACCATCATGGTCTCTAACGATCCAACCTATATTTGAAGCTTGATTCCGATGGACAAAGCTTACTTACTATTCATGGGTTATATTATAAATTTGAAATTCTTTAGAAAAAACAAAAAACGAATTTTGTTTGACTAAAAGAGAAAAGAAAAAGGAAACTTTGGGAAAGGGAATTAAAATTTTTAATTTATTTTAGTGCTGACTGTTGCTGGTTATATTATAAAATAGTTCCATATATGGGCCCAAAGTAAAAATGGGCCCTAACCAATTGTTCAACCAAATTTAACCAAACAGTATCTTTAATTCCGAGCAATTTGCTAATTAGCTGTCTCAATTGGGATTCGTATTTTTAATACAAGAATGAATAATCCTGTGCAATGTCTTGTGGTTTGATTGAACTTTGGAGACAATAGTTCTCTGAGAAGCTCCTTCTCTATGATTGTCTCCTTAAACCGGCTGTACGTAATCCTGCAGAAAAAAGTTTGCTTTTAATTATAGACAGAGCTTATGGATTTCCCACGGTGCTCAATGAGCTGATTAGGGAGATATAAACCATTCTGATGTGCAGCTTATGTGTGCATTTATGGTGTTCCAAATTTCAAGACAGAAAGCCATGAATATTTTCAAAGTGGGTTTTATGTTTATCATCTTCAGTAGTCTCTACACATATTCTTAACTTTTAATACTCTTGCTTGGTCTTTAATCTTTGTTGTACATTAGAATGGCAATGCTGAAGACGGGAGGAAGTAAAAGATGAGGAGTATGAGGGACTCGATGCAGACCTGGCTCACTGGCTGCTATGCTTTAAAGGGATGTGTTGGACTCAACTCCTGATGTACGTTGGGATGACGTTGCACACCGGCTGTTTCAGGAGGCTGTCGTCATTTTTTTTAATGGATGCTCAAATACTTTCAGATACTTTAGGCTTTCCAAATACAAAGACACATTAGCCAAACAACAAAATACAAGAAAGGAAAGGTCAGTTTCAGTCCGTGTTCCTTTTTCGCTTTAGGGTATTCCAAGGCTGTGGAAAGAGTTATAATGTTTGGTCCACATGGGACACGCTGTTGGCCAAAGCGGTTGCCACCGAGTACTACATTCTTCAATGTCTCTTCTGCGAGCTTATTGTCAGATGCATGTTTGATCTGACTATGGCATATGCGCCCAACACAAATTTCATAGAGGAGATTGATTCTCTTTGCAATTCTTGAGGGTAACTTCCTCTAGTCTAAAATATTTTCATTCCCATGGGACATAGATGGCGCTCTCAGGCCCCTTCTCTTTTGATGTTTCCACTTTCTCAGACTGTTCGAATGAGCCTGCTCACATTCGATTCATAGGTTGCAGGAGGCTGGTGAAACGTATATACATCTCTCCACCGAATTTTGAAAGTTGCATGGCACTTATCCATATCAATTTGAGAACGGTTGAGGTTAGTTGATCGGTAGGTTCAATTATTATATTTATATAGCTAAGATGGGGTCATTGTAACATCAAGATCGTTTCATGTGGCCAGTGATATTTTCATTGACATAGAGGCGGTGACTAGGGGAAGCAATTGATACAATGGACACGATCTGACAAACGTAAATAGAGACGCATCAATGAATGGAAAACCTTAGGAATGAGATTAAGAACATTAGACATATATGTCTCGAAAGAACCAATGGGGATGAGTGGTTCGAAGAGGCACTGAACAAGCGTGTGCCACAGATATCGAGAAACATGACAAGTGGCTTCCGGAGTTTGGATCGGCCAAAAACATTCCAACTTTATCGTTCCTTTTTATTGTTTACTATAAATTTTTATTACTTTTTTCTACCATTCTTATTTTCTTTCACAACTTTCATATATTAAAAATCATTTATTGGTTCATTGATTTATAAATCCATATGAAATTTAAAAATCCTTATTGATTTTGAATCAAGATATATGAATTTTAAAATAACATGATTTATCCACGGATTTGAATCTTTCTATTTTTCACTTTCAAATCCATTCAAATCCATTTAAAATCTAATGCAGATTTTGAAATCCAACAATAAATCATTAAACGAATAACACATGATTTTAATTAGTATTTAGAAATCAATGAATGAATAACACGTGATTTCAACAAGAATTTTAAAATCAATAAACCAATATCACATGATTTTGCTTTGAATTTCTAAATCAGTTAAAATTCATGAACCAATAAACTCCTCTAAATATAACACACTACTCAAACAATAGTTACCATTGATAAACACATTTTTAACATGTTTCTAATGTTGTGTTAGAAACGTAATAGGAAAATAGATTTGTTCGTAAATATAGGGAGGATGCCATTTTTGACCTCTTTCTATTTATACAAATATACATGTATATTTATTATTTAGACCTAATTAAAGTTTCTTTTTCCTGCCAGAAAATATATTTCTTTTTCGATTTTCTATAGCAAAATAACTTTATAGCAAATTGTTTATCCCAGCCAATAAACTAAAATGTTGCGTCTATGGATAGGGGTGGAAAAAATATCCGGAATCCGGATCCGGATAGTAAAATCTCAAAACGGATTCGGATAGTAAAATCTCAAAACGGATCCGGATCCGGATATTCTGATTTTAGGATCCGGATTAGTTTATTTATATTAATTTTTTAAATTATAATAATAAAATTTCGAATATATTAAAAATATATATAAATTAAAAAATATATATATTATTATAATATAAAATTCTTTTTAATATATATATTTATATATTTAAAATATTTTGTTTATTTTTTATTTTTTATTTTTTTTAAGATCCGGATCCGGATATCTGCGAATATCTTAATATTTGGGTGGATATCTGGGCAAAACGAATCTAGATCCAGATAGTAAAATATCAGATTCGGATATCCGGATCCATCCATCCATATCTATGGATATATAATCTAATGTGATACGTATGGACTGTGGACTGACATAAAAGACAAAATTTGAGATTGGAGGCATTTATCATTGTCAGCTAAAGAAGTAACTTGAACTACACCAAGTTGACCAAAAAAAAAAAAGAACTACGGCACAATCTAAAACTACTCTATGACTTAATCGACAAAAGAAGTATAAGTTTAAATAAACGGGCATAACTAAATCTTATCTAACTTTATGATTCCAGTTTTCTTTTCAAGTGATAAAAGCAAGACGCTAAATAAAAACTAATGCATATGACCTATATGCGATGATTGAGCATTTATTATTTTATATTATTTTTATGGTTTTCAATTACATCCAAAGTTACATAAATATGAATTTGTTTAAATTATGTAGTTTACATATGACATTTTTCGTTGATTGATAAAGTTGATCTTATATATGGATTAGAGGTGTATATGATTTTTTTAGTCTGTTATACTTTTATAATAAGATATGTACTAATTACACAATGTTTTGGTGATACAAAACGGTAACAAGTTTTAACAGTAGTTTAATTTGAAATTTATTGATAAGAAAGTATTTGATGACACAAAACTTTAGACAATGTTAAGGAAGGTTTGGAGATAGTGGCTTAATTTGAATTTTATTGATTAGCGATTAGAGTGACAATATAATTATAACTTAAAATATTATAATATTTTTTATAAAAAAAAAGAGAAGAAAAAAATTCTTAGATTATTTATTTATTTACATTTTAAGAAACATATTAATTTCTAAAAATAGATATAGTGTAACTCTTTTTTTACTGTCTCAAAATGATGGTAAAGAAGAAGTCGATAATTTACGTGCATCACCTTCAAATGCTATCGTTCGTTCGTCTAATTAAGTGAGATCTAACGGTACAACATATAATCAATTTATATATTTTGTACCGTCAATTTTTTACCGCCATTTCTTTATTTTTTAATTGAATGTTTTTATAAAATGTGGTATATGTTGTACCATTGCAGTATAATACAAGCTATCACATCTTTTGTTTTAAATGTATTTAATTTTTTCATTTTTACAAAGGAGCTTGCCATTTCCATTTATTCTCCATTTTTGGATAATTAAAGTTTTAAAAAGAAATGTTATTACATGTTAAAGTAAACATCGCATATGTCATAGTTTTCTCTTTTTGATAGTATGTCATAGTGTTCAAAATAAATAAATTTTGTCAGCGACAAAAATATTTCTCTCCTTCATGTTTCCTCATCTCTTCGAACATTGGAAATTGCAATTTTGACATCTTTATTGTAACAATATAATAACATAACTTATAAAAAGCTGAAGGTGCACGTTTTTTTGGCAATTATTAATTACTTATGAGATATTTTTTTATATCCAATAGAATAAATTGAAGCGTTTCTAGAAATATCTATCAATGTATCTAATATCTAGTTTTATTTTTGGACCTTATGGACTGACACAACTTTATCAAATAAGCGGCCTTCAATTTTCGTCACTGCCAACTGCTGTAAGAGATATGAACAAGTGGACAACAGTTCAATCACAAATGAGTCTCTAGGGATGTTAATTTGGGCATGCAACACCCATTTATTAAGTGGATATGTTTTAGGAAAATAAATCCATATAAACCCATTTATTAAATAGAGTTTAACACAAATAAATGGATATCCATTTCGACCCATTTATGTTTTTCTTTTATGTTGATGATCCTTAGTATAAAATGTTTAATATCTTAATAACTAATATAAAAGAGTAAAATATTATTAAATACATTAAAATCTAAAGTATTCTACTTAAATCATTTTTTTAATTCCAAAAACACAATTGTATTTTCCCGTCAAAAACCATTGTTCCCGCAAAAACCGTAAAATTACATTTTTCCCGCCAAAATCGCGTAATTGCGTTTTTTCATCAAAAATATTTTCTCAAAATCATATTTTCCGCTAAAATCGCAAAACCACGTTTTCCGCCAAAATAGTAAAATTATATTTTCCCGTCAAAATTGCTAAATTGCGTTTTGTCACTAAAAATATTTGCTCACAAAACCACATTTTTTTCGCCAAAATCTCAAAACCGCATCTTGTCACCAAAAATATTTTCTCACAAACCCAAGTTTTTCCGGCCAAAATCGCAAAACCGTGCTTTCCGGCCAAAACCGTAAAACCATATTTTTTGCCAAAACCGCAAAATTGTGTTTGTTACCAAAGAAAAAGATTTCCTACAAAACCGTGTTTTCCTGCCAAAATCGCAAAACCACGTTTTCCTGCCAAAATGTGTTTTTTCCGCCAAAACCGCAAAAACACATATAGCTTAAACCATATATAATTTTAATTAACAATAAAATAGTTAAATTGTCTGTTTAAGAAAATCAAATATGATTAATAATGTTTTTTTTTGTCAACAAATGCAAATATGCAGTTACATGAAGTCAAACTCCGGTGGAGAAGGTCGTAGAGATGGACTTTAACCACTTGCCTAATGATACTTCCACATATATAGCTAAAACAGGTTTACATGGGTCAAATATGTTTAAATGGGCGGGGTTAAATGGATTTTAGATCTAAGTGGTTTAAATGAATTTATAGTTCAATAGGGTGAATCTAAATGAGATGAGTTTAAATGGGGTGGGTATATCCATTTTAACATCACTACAAAAGACTAATAATCTTAAGAGTAAAAAAAAAAAATAACTGAGAGAAAACAAAATTGATCGAGTAAACATAGAATTTGTAAAAATTCGAGTAATTCTTAAACAAATGACTATAAATGTTCAATTTCACCCTTGTGGAAATAAATGTTGTAACAAGGAAGAAGAGAATAAGTAACAGTATACGCTTTGTGAGGCTACATACATCGGTTTCAAATTCTGCTGCTCAGATCGTCGATAACATTCAAAAACTACTTTGAAACAAGGTCGCTGACCTAGATCGCCCTCACACTCACAGCCGACCACCCACCTCTGCTCACGATTAATGAACTTACCCACTACAAGAAAATATGCCTATTCCGTCACAAATCCATCGGGAATGTTGAAATTTTTTTTTTAAAAAATTTCGACGGATATTCCGATGGATTCCCTACGAATTTTTCGATCCATAGGGAATCCGTTGGGAAATTTTTTTTTAAAAAATTTAGTTTTTTTTTCAAAAAATAAAATTTCCGACGGATTTCCTACGGATCGAAAAATTTGTAGGGAATTCGTCGGGAAAATTTTAAAAATTCTGCCTAAAACCAAATAAATGGCCGCTAAATTTTAAAAAGAAAAATTTGAAATCCCGCCAAAAGCCATAACCAACGGATTACCGACGACTAGGTTCCTCTCATTTTTCAATTTTAGAGTTGTAGATATAGGTTTTTGGAAGTGTAGATTAAAGTTTTGGAATTGTAGTTTTAGATTTTGAAATTACGGATTTAGATTTTGAAATTATAGATTTATTTTGAAATTAGAGTTTTAGGTTTTTGAAATATAGATTTATATTTTGAAATTATAGATTTAGGTTTTGAAAAAGTAGATTTAGTTTTTGAAATTAGAGAATTAGATTTTGGAAATGTAGATTTAGTTTTTTAAAAACATTTGTATTCTTAAAAAAACGAATTCAATTAATTATATATATATATATATATACCTGACGAATTCCTGACGGTTTTACAAAAAGTCGTCGGAAATCCGTCGGGTTTTTTTCCTTCAGAAATTCGTAGGAAATTTCCGATGCATTGCCGACGGTTTTCGATTACCGATGTTCTAAAACCGAAAGATATGTCCGTAGGAAAAAAGCTTGTTTTTTTGTATTGACCTCGCATCTTGGTTCAAGATTCATCCACTATTAAACTCATCTCATGTGGTGTGTACTATTCCTCTCGATGTCACATATGTCTTCTTTTTATGATCATGCATCTCATTCTTGTTGCTAATCGATAGAGCCCTCAATCAATTAACAGAAAAAAAATATTAAAGGTTAATGCTTTGTTATATCATCGAAATCCTACTTTTGATGTTAATTACTCTAATTAACGATTCATAATTTTATAAAAAGAATGGAATTTTTGTGGAAATTGGCATTTCTAGAGTGAATTTATGGATTATTCATATTTTGGTTGAAAATGTAATCTATATAGCATTCATGCGTAATATATAAATTGAGTGACTAGTTGGCGAACATGACAGACGAAAACAACTTTACCCATCTTCAACATCTCTTTTTCTTTCATGTACACTAAAAAAAAAGTTTATCCTCTCTCATTTATATTTTATGAATTTTATCTCTCTGAAGATAGTTCGACCATCAAATACATTTTCGTCATCATATGCCGGACCCTAACCATTAGACATGGTCATTGGTTTAGTTATTACTTTTTGATATGGTCATTCCCCTAATTTCTCTATCATTTATAAAGGTATTATAAAAAGACGTGTTTGTATTTATTTTCTTAAGAGTTATGCACTTTGTCACTATTATAAAAAAAACTCTAACAATAGCTTCTTCCTTTTTCTAAAAACTCTAACAATAGCTTATAACCCCAGATGGAAAATAAAATTATCACAAATTTCAAAAGTACTTAAATTTTTAAGAGTACCGCTTTTCATAATACATTTGAAAATGGTCTCTATGTAACTAAAAGTAACAGACACAAAAAAAATATGTTGTCAAATCCTTAATCACTATATTTTTGGTTCTCAAATTTGAGAGAATCTGCTTGTCATTTCGACAAGAAACAAATAACAGATCACATTCGATTTCAAGAGTAACAAGGCACGTGAACTGGTTGATTAAGTGGTTTTAAATTCAATAAAAACGATAAATTTACATATTTAAAATGGATATAAAACCAAACGACTCTACAATATATATATATAGAGACATCGTTTACATTAGAGTGTAACATTTACAAGTTTCCCGAAATCCAAACAAAAGGGAAGATGTCGTGGAACAGATAAAAAATAACTTATGCGGTGATAATTATACTTTGGTGTCATCGGTTAAAGTTTAAAATTTTTAAAGTAACTCGTTGATACATTGTAGAGTCGTTTGGTTTTGACGTGATCGTTGAATGTTGGGTAAAAATACATATTTCAATATTGTCGTTTTCTTGGTTTTGTCCATACTCGTTTTAACTTTTTTTGTTTTTCTTTGGATATACTGGTTTGAATATATAATATTTGCAGGTAATAAAATAGAAAACAAAAACAGATTAAATTAGATGTCTGTGTGGTGTTAATTAATGTCGGGATCCATGTAAGGGTAAGGATAAAGATATGGTGCAGGCTCATGGCAAAGAAAACGATGGTATCCAATGAGGTTGAATCTCATTTCTTTTCTTTTTTTTTTCAATTTTATTAAACCTAATTATTATTACAAATCTGGATCATTAGTTATGTTATTAAACTTAAAATAAGAGACACACTGTTAAAATTAGGTCCGACATATAATTCCAAAACTCTAGGTGGCGTTTGTACATTTAGTTATAAGAAACAAAAAGCCCTAATAAGTCCAGATTGGGTTTATTTAACTACACGTGGATGATTATCAACCATGTCAAAAACGTATACATCCCTTAAAGCCAAGAGATAAGTATCACATTATGTCTGTCACAAATAATATTGTTTTTCCCTTGTAATATCTATATATCTCCAATTTCATATTGTAATTAAATTATCCGTTACACTTTCAAATAAAACAAAATAATATATTTGTATTTATATTACTTATCTACGGTCCTTTCATAAAATATAAAACGTACAAGAAAATCAAATCACTGAAACATATACGGAACTAATTTTAATTTCTTGTTAATAATTGAGATTCGAAGGATTCTATACCGATATATATATATATATATAGTGTTTTTCGAGACCTATGAAAAAAATATGCAATGCTTTTCCGGTTAAGTTGACCATATAAACTATTCAGGTTTACAATATAGTGTATTCGTACAAGATTTTTAATGACGTTCCTTATATGTATATGAAATGATTTCTCTCTTATACAATATTGTATTTGTTTATCTTTGGTATTTGTATAGTACTTTAAAATGTATTAAGACGATCTTATTAACATTCAAATCCAAATTATTTATTCTGTGAAAAATCTGTATCTTGTATATATTATAGCAATGCAAATTCAGATCACTATTCCTCAAAAGAAATATTTGTTAAAATTTCTATTTTAGAACAAATATTATACGAAATTTGGATATTGTTAACTATCATCCATAAAAATATAAAATAAATATTAATGCTTTTTACTGCAACTATATAGTATACAAACATACACATATGCTCATTGCATACGGATACACTCATAAATAGAAATAATGTACATAGATGTGTGTTCTGGTGTGGGGTTAGAACTGGGAGACAAAGTACGGGAGATCAATCTCTAGCTCTATGATGAAAATCATAATTATTCTGTTTTGTGACGTTTTGGAAAGCGATGTAGAGAGTATTATGTGAGGAGCACGTGCATGGATGATGATGAAGATGATGATGCATGTGCATGTCCATGTGTTATGTGTATTAATTACATATTACTTGTTTGTTTCCATAATAATAAGTTTGGCTTTGGTTTTTTTTAATTAACGTATGTACGTAATTAAACAACAACACCTAAAAATAAAAACAATAATACCAAGCTTCACCGTTATCAAAACTAAACAGAACAAAACCGAGTGAGATCATTAAGGCTTGTTCCGACATTGTCGTGTGAGATCATACCATCACTTTATAACCACAGAAGTTTAGTTATCACTCATCATCATTAAAATACATTATTAATACCAAAACGAGATCATTTTATTCATGACATATATATATATATATATATATAACAATTTATCACCAGAGTGAGAGCTATTGCTATATATGACTCTTCTGATAAAGGAAATTTGAATTATTTTCACTTATTCATTTCTATTTAATTAGGATTATAGGGAAAACATTGGGCATTAATGCGTTTATGTTCGTCCTTTGTTTAACATAATGCGTTAATCTTAAGGACTAGTGTTTGAGATAAAATAAAGGATCCCACTAGATGTAAATTTTTGTCGTGTTGTAGAGATTTTATTTTTTGAATATAGCTTAGTGAGAGCCAAGTCGGATAGAAGAAGACAAAAAAATAAAAGTACAAGAATTATTAAAAGAGAAGAAAAAAAAACAAATGAAATAAGACGGAAATGACCAAATTTAAATAAATTAAAAAGAAAATGAATGGGGTAGTCCAGTCTCTCCACGCTTTTTATTGGTTCCCAATATTGATTCAACGTTTGATCCATTTCAAGTAATTATTATTATTTTTTATCTTCTAAAAAGTACAAAACTGTAACTATTTCCTTTTAAAATAAATTCGTACACATAATCAACTGGTCCGTCGAAACTTTTTATATATGGGTCCTTTGATTTATGACGTACGTGCAATTTGTCCCAAAAAAACGAGAAAATTAGATTCGGGAGTGGTTATCATCTATCATCACACTATTAATCATTTTTATATATTTATTACATGGTGCATCTTCTTTATGTACATAGGATTGAATGTCAAATTTGTCTTTAAATTGATTAGGGATAGAAATAAGTTTGTAATTTAGATAGAAGCCAAAAACAGTAGAGGCTTAAATAGGCCGCGAAAAGGCAAGTGATGTTAGAAAATTTGGTCACTACACTTGTAATTGTATAACTGTTCCGGAAAAGGACATTGAATGCAAAAAGAAAGATGATAACGTTTTCCTCCACTAAACAATTGGAATATTTTATACATATCATGTTGATTACCATTTATTCATCTAAGATTTAATCTATATGTGTATTTATGTTTGAATCTGTACAAAACGATACAAAATAATATTTTGGAAATATCTTTTGTTAATAATAGATACATAACAAATGCACGTGTGTTATATATATATATATATATCAATGGTTGAATGATTTTTCTTCATCAGTTTCTCGTTTTTTTTTTTTTGAGAAATAAACGAACTTACGAAGATCAACAAACAACCAAAAACTTTAGGGAAAATTCAATAAATTTATGTAATTCGTCAAAAATCAGAAAATATGTAATGGTTAAGTTGTAAATTAGATTATTTAGCGTTATTGAATTAATTTATTCTTTAGTAGAAGTTTTACAATGTAAAATTAGTCTGTCTTACTATCTAGGTGAGCCAGCTTACTTAAGTATCGAATTTGGTTATAGTGACAAAGATAGATATTGATTGAGCTTATCTCATTCAAATCGAATTTCAAGCTTTCATATTAAATTCGAGGCAAAATTTTTGTATGCAGACTTGATGAGGTGAGGCCACTCAAGACTTGACAATTATAGGTCTATTTCACGAAGGTTATCAGTATGTGTGATCGCATTTACTGCATAATATGTCTATTTTCTTATGTTTTAGTTCTATTTTATCCATTATGCTAATGTGGTTGTTCCTCAATTCTTTCTTCTTCTATTTTTTTTTTTGTTAAATGATTTGTTGTCTTCCAAAGTGTTTTTTTTTTACGTTCAAATAATATATATTTATAGATTTTTACTCCAAAATCTTTCCATTTTTCTTGGTAGAAAATTTAAAGAAGATAAGCTATTTTGTTCTTTGCTGCAGTTAGATATATATTGTTTGTACAGGACAACATTGGCCCTTTCTATTTTTGTTCCTTCTTTTGTCCCAAACAAAAACACTCCTCTTTATGTCTCCCCCTTTCACAATTATGATTTCAATCAATCAACACCAATTTGACCACAATCGCTGGACATACAAAAAGTAAGTTGTGGTGGCGAAAATAATACTTCTTTGTACATACATAATTTTACTGCTTTGTATATTTTAATATTTGATTTGAAAGATATTATGACAATAATTGAAGAAAATCACGAAGCGTGTAATCAAGAAATTGTTGGACATACTTAATTCCAATGACCGAGGAAATAACCAAATAAACATAAAACAAAAACAAATAATAAGACTACAAACGTTTGTCTCTTTCTTTCTTATTGCATATTTTGTCCGGCTGTATACACATTAATCGCTTTCTTAAAACTGTAGATTATTTTATAATGAACACTGTTTAACTTCTACATAAGAATACATCTATCATAATACCTAAACATTAATTTAATTTGAATTATATATACCTTGACAACCCATCATGTAGATGTATCTTATCTTGCATAAATCAAATAATAAATTATATTTTTTTCTTACAAAAGAAGGAAATGGCGGGACCTCCAAAATTTTCTAGAGGTTTGGTTTGTTCGTATCGTATTAATCCAATAAACAAGTCGAATAACCAATAAAAATGGATCAAAACAAGAGCTTTAACATATGCTTTTGCCTCCTCTTGATCTCGACTCCACCACTATAAATAAGCTCTCAAACTCTTCCAATCTCTCCCATCACCAAACATCACACTTCTCAGAGGAAAAGTACACAAACATCTAAAAATTTATAAATTTTTAAAACAAGAGCAAGATGCCTGCAATGTTAACAGATGTGTTTAGAGGCCATCCCATTCACCTCCCACACTCTCACCAGCCTGACTTCACTTCCCTCCGTGAGCTCCCGGACTCTTACTCGTGGACCCCAAAAGACGATATCCTCTTTGCTGCTTCTTCTTCTCCTCCGACCACGGTTGAAACCATTCCTCTCATCGACCTGGACCATCCTGACGCGGCCAACCAAATCGGTCATGCATGTAGAACTTGGGGTGCCTTCCAGATCGCAAACCACGGCGTGCCTTTGAGACTTCTGCAAGACATTGAGTTTCTCACCGGTAGCCTCTTCGGGCTACCCGTCCAACGCAAGCTTAAAGCGGTTCGGTCGGAGACAGGTGTCTCCGGCTATGGCGTCGCTCGTATCGCATCTTTTTTTAATAAGCAAATGTGGTCCGAAGGTTTCACCATCACTGGTTCTCCTCTCGACGATTTCCGTAAACTTTGGCCCCAACTTCACCTCAACTACTGGTATATATTTATACACTCAATCCAATATATTTCTACGTATATGTGGGCTAATTTGTATACATAGTTACATATTGGTTAGGTAGTCAGGCTCGGTCCCAGAACATAGACAATAGAAGTCATGGTTTCGAGTCTTATATATATGCAAAAATTTTGAGAGAACTTTTTTTTTAATATACTTTCTTACATTAACAGAAGAAACATATAAAAATGTACACGATTTTTTTTCATTTAAGGTAAAAATCCGCAAACATTTGGACGCCCTATAAGTAGTAACAAGGGGCATAGATAACAGAAGAAACCGAAATTTGCCATGTCCTCGGAGTTTAGTGGATTTAAGAGTTAAGAGTTAAGATCATAATGAAATCTAGTGTAGTGGACCCACCTCAAGATTTGAAGATATATTCCTTTTAATTTTATCGGAGAAAACCAAAAAAATCCAACTTGCTTTTCTATTTTTAGTTTTATTCAAAAGTCGTACAAATATTTATTGTATGTATATTACTTTTTTTTTCTTTTTTTTTTGTCAACTCTCATCTGTGCTAATTAGATCTCATTTTTAATTAACAGCGACATCGTCGAAGAGTACGAGGAACGAATGAAAAAGTTGGCATCGAAATTGATGTGGTTAGCACTAAATTCACTTGGGGTCAGCGAAGAAGACATTGAATGGGCCAGTCTCAATTCAGATTTAAACTGGGCCCAAGCAGCTCTCCAGCTAAATCACTACCCGGTTTGTCCTGAACCTGACCGAGCTATGGGTCTAGCCGCTCATACCGACTCCACCCTCCTAACCATTCTGTACCAGAACAATACCGCCGGTCTACAAGTATTTCGCGATGATCTTGGTTGGGTCACCGTGCCACCGATTCCTGGCTCGCTCGTGGTCAACGTCGGTGACCTCTTCCACATCTTATCCAACGGATTGTTTAAAAGCGTGCTGCACCGCGCTCGGGTTAACCAAACCAGAGCTCGGTTATCTGTAGCTTTCCTTTGGGGTCCACAATCTGATATCAAGATATCACCTGTACCGAAGCTGGTTAGTCCTGTTGAATCGCCTCTATACCGATCGGTCACATGGACAGAGTATCTTCAAACAAAAGCAACTCACTTCAATAAAGCTCTTTCAATGATTAGAAATCACAGAGAGGAATGACTCGTGAGATAATAATTATAGTTGTGCTCGGCTAGTTATTTTGATTAATAAAATTGTTGTAAATTATTTCTGTAATATCATCGCTTGTCCTCAATCGTATCTCCATTGCATTACAAATAAATTACAGTTCCCGAGAAGAAAACATCTAGCATTTTCTCAAATCGTCCCATGACATGTTGCCACTGACGAGAATCTCATTAAAATATAAGTATAATTCTGCAATTATGCGTTGAGGGTCCCAAGAAATTCTATAATTGAAACACTAAAAAACTATTTTATAACATTAAGGACAAACTACACGGTGTTATTTTCAGAGTCCCACCACAATTCATCTTGTTTGGTTGCTATTTGTCAGATTGACTGAAAATAAAATGACAAAGCACATCTAAGACAAGCCTATGTCTACTCTAAAAAGAAAACGAAAATGACGAAAACAAATACATTATATTATCTTATCTTTAATTTTACAAGCAATATCTTCTCTCTCGATGTGTGCAGAAGAATATGGCCCATGTTTATGGAATTTTTGGTGTTGATTGTTAAAATTAACTATTTCGTATAATGGAGACTTGAAGTGGAGTTCGGTTTTAATTTCCACAACCAACTACCAATTGCAAAAGAAAACAAGAAAAAGGATCGAGGATAACTATTAGTTAAGGCCCATGGTATATATAAACAAGGCCCATTATAGAGTCAAGCAAGGACAATATAGTATTTTATTATAGAACCGAGCAGAAAGAGACAAAGACTAAAGGGTAGACATTTGACTACTTGAGTTTTGTTCAAGGAACCAAAGAAGAAAGAGGTCCAAAACACATTATTAGTTTCAAATACATGATAAATGCAGACATCTTACTGCAATAAGATCACGAAAGTGATAGGTTTTGGTGGAAAATTATCAGGTTTGTGGGATGCCACAATAGGCCTTGGTCATGGTACGGTGAGCCTTGAGATGAGCCCCCAATGTCTCATAGAACTCAAGAAGTCCATCATGGCGAAATGGTTTGTACGCTAAAGGATGGTCCTTGTCCACCATCTCCTCTGGTGTCGATATCATTCCTTCTTGGAACGAAAAGAACCCTAACGAGTACCTCATTTCCACGCTCTCCATCTCAACCTTGTGGTAACACGCCTTGATTCTGTCGTTGCTCCACGCCTGATGATTTCGTATACGCACATCATTTAACAGCATATGAAACTTGAAGTACTGGTTAACAATATTCAGCTTACCATGATGGCATCGCCTGCTATAACAACAAACCGGGTTGGTGAAGGTGTAAAAGGATACCAAACATCCTCTTTCTCGGATTTCAACATGAGTCCGGTGATGTGGTTCTGATGGAGAATGGAGATGAAGCTCTTGTCCGTATGAGATATGAACTTCCTGTTGGGTTCTCCATTAGGAAGTCTAGTGTATTTCATCAATCGAAGAAGGTACCGTGTTCCTTCTATGTGTTTCTCTGCATACTTCTCCACGTTATAGCTCTCAAAGAGCATCCTTATTACAAGTTGCTCGAGGTCCGCTTGCATTTTCGCATATGCGTGAACGATTTCACTATATTATCATTAATAACATAGTAAGGAAGACTTTTGATCGTGTTAAGTTACTTGATAAATATATAATACCAGAAACGGTCGTTGTAATGATGATCAGGCCACATAAGACGAGAGAATCGGCGGCACTGTTGAACATCGTTGACTTGGTCAACACCGAGCCCTTCATGAACGAGCTGACCATCTGACATCATGGTGACGTAGCCGTGTCTGGCCTTGTAGTTCTCGTTCTTTAGCTTGATTTGGGGAGGAAGATCAAGTAGTTCCTTAGTGGCCTCCAAAATCGACCGGTGAAGTTCTGTTGGAAAGTTGTTGTATTCCGCCACGAACCATCCATGCTGTTCCATGGCTTCACGGACGCTGTCTCTCGTTGAGTTCCAGAGCTCTGTGTCCGGTTTCAGGTTCTTGTCAGAAAGGTTGATGATCGGAAGCACTGGAGTTTCATTCCCACCCATTTTCACTATAAAGCATCATAGTTAATTAGAAAAGAATTATTTTTAACTTAAACTTTGTTTCAGAATAAATGCCGTTTTACATTTTTAATGCATTTTCTGATAAAAGTTAGAGTTTTATCCTAATTCTTATAATGTATTGACCAATAAAATAATTTATATAATTTATTGATAAAAATAAAAACAAAAAAATTATTTGTTATTTAATATGTGTGAAAAAATCTTAAACGACATTTATACTGAAAAAGAAGGAGTAATAAACTGTGTATTGTTCATAATATATGATCCAAGAAAAATAAACTATAATCACAACTCTCCTAAAAAAAACTATAATCATAACATAAACTATATTACTCACTCTTAGAATTTTTTTTAGTTTACTTACTGATACGACGAATGTAGAAACGATGATGTGTTTATATACTCACATTGAAAGATGCTTCATACGAAAAACTCATGTAGAAGGTCAGTTTATAAAGATGCTTTTCCTTGGCGTCTTGTGCGAATCAATTTAAAAATCCTCATCTCGCTATAGCTTACAAACATACAAATACAATCATATGAAAAAATAAAATAAATAAATCGTAGTGTATTATTATTGGGGCTAGTTTGGGCCTAAAGGCATAGATACACAAAGCCCATAATATATTGTTGTTGAAATTGGTCGAAACCGGGTTTGACATATCCTAGTTTCTCAACTGTCAAAAAAAAAGGCCTTTGACTTTCCAAAGCCGCCGACGTTGACAAACCGTCTCTCTCTATCTCACACTTATTGCTTTGGTTGAATTTTGGTTACAGATAAGAAAGCTCGACGTCCTTATTATGCTTTTCTCTTTCCCCAAATATTCACGTTTCTGCTCTCACCGGAAAAATCTAGACAGATGTGGTGGCAATGGCGGCGACGGGAGTGGCTCCTCTTTGTCCTCATCGTTGTTGCTTCTCTCATCCGTTCCTCTTCCGCAATTGATTTTCTCTACAATTCCTTCAGCTCTGCAAACAACAGAACCGACGTAACCCTCATCGAAGATTCCCGAATAGACTCCAGCGTGATCAGCCTCATCAACGACTCCGATCCGCTCTCTTTCGGACGTGTATTTTACCCACGAAAGCTATCAATTATACCCGATCCAACTCGAAACCCGACCCGACTCTCATCTTTCTCAACTTCCTTCGTCTTCTCCATCCTACCTGACATATCTACAAGTCCTGGCTTTGGCCTTTGCTTCGTCCTCTCCAATTCAACCTCTCCTCCAAACGCTCTCTCCAGCCAGTACTTCGGTCTCTTCACTAATACCACCGTCCGATTCACTGCTCCTCTCCTCGCCGTCGAGTTCGACACCGGTCGGAACTCTGAAGTCAACGACATCGACGGCAACCACATCGGAATCGACCTTAATAACATTGAATCCACCAAATCCGTTTCCGCTGCTTACTACGATTCTGTTAATCGAAGCTTCGTTCCCGTTGATATGCGTAATGGACGAAACATTCAAGCTTGGATAGATTTCGATGGCCCTAACTTCGAGATCAACGTTACCATCGCTCCCGTCGGTGTGCTTCGACCTCTCCGGCCAACGCTTACTTTCCGTGATCCGGTTATTGCCAATTATGTCTCGGCAGATATGTATGTCGGCTTCTCTGCTTCCAAAACGAATTGGGTTGAAGCTAGAAGGATACTAGCTTGGAGCTTGAGTGATACAGGAGCTCTTCGAGATATCAACACAACGAATTTACCTGTTTTCTTTATGAAATCTTCGTCGTCTTCTCTTTCAACGGGAGCAATCGCCGGGATCGTTATCGGTTGTGTTGTATTCGTAGGTCTAATTGGATTTGGGGCTTATTTGATTTGGAGGAAGCTAATAAAAGAGGAAGAAGAAGAAGAGATCGAGGAGTGGGAGTTAGAGTTTTGGCCTCACCGTTTCAGCTACGAAGAACTCGCCGCCGCTACTGAGGTTTTCTCTAACGATCGTCTTCTTGGATCCGGCGGATTTGGTAAAGTTTACAGAGGGATTTTGTCGAACAACAAGAGTGAGATTGCTGTTAAATGCGTGAACCACGATTCGAAGCAAGGTTTGAGAGAATTCATGGCGGAGATCTCGAGTATGGGTAGGCTACAGCATAAGAATCTAGTTCAAATGAGAGGATGGTGTCGCCGTAAAAACGAGCTGATGCTTGTCTACGATTACATGCCAAACGGAAGTCTTAATCAGTGGATCTTTGATAATCCGAAAGAGCCAATGCCGTGGCGGAGAAGGCGTCAGGTGATTAACGATGTTGCCGAAGGGCTTAACTATCTTCACCATGGATGGGACCAAGTGGTAATTCACAGAGATATCAAATCAAGTAACATCCTTTTAGATTCTGAGATGCGTGGGAGGTTAGGGGACTTCGGTTTAGCTAAGCTGTATGAGCACGGTGGGGCTCCAAACACGACTCGCGTGGTGGGTACGTTAGGGTATTTGGCGCCGGAGCTAGCGTCTGCATCGGCGCCTACGGAGGCGAGTGATGTGTACAGTTTCGGCGTGGTGGTGTTGGAGGTTGTTTGTGGGAGGAGGCCGATAGAGTACGCGGAGGAGGAAGATATGGTGCTTGTGGATTGGGTTAGGGATTTGTACGGCGGAGGAAGAGTGGTTGATGCGGCGGACGAGAGGGTGAGGAGCGAGTGTGAGACGATGGAGGAAGTTGAATTGTTGCTGAAATTAGGTCTGGCTTGTTGTCACCCTGATCCAGCAAAGCGGCCGAATATGAGAGAGATCGTTTCACTCTTGCTAGGCTCGCCACAGGAGGATCTGTTGACTGGACTCACGCCGGCCGCCGCCGTAGACTTCTTGTGAGGAATAGTAAAGTTGAAACTGATACAAATGGGCTAATAGGCCCGTTGATATTATACAAAAGCCTATTCAGATGCAAGGACATTACCGGAGAAAGATATACAAGTACGTAGGAGACATATTTTTGTACAATTGTTGTTTTTCATTTTAACGTTCTTTGTCATTTATTTTTTCCTATATGAATGCAACTCTGATTACTGAAGTGTTTAAATTATCTAGAATTCAGAAACTAACTATGGCAAAATGATTTTAAAAAATTAAAGTGTTCATGGAAGGCGGTGGCTGCACAAAGAGAATCATTTATGGCTTTGAATAATTGCTCTAAAAAAAGAGGAAAACAAGTGTTGGAGAGTGCTGGAAAAGTGTATGAACGCTCACTCAGATTACTATCAGCCGTTTCTCGCTGCGCAGAAAAATACTGAAGAATTGATGGTGAAGGAACTCGATGCCTCCTTCTAGACGAAACCAAAGGAAGGGAGCTGAGCATGAAGTTTTATAACACAAGTTCATGACAAGAGGTGCATGCATAGAAACAGTTACGGCTTGGAACGAAGCTACGATGAACAAGGAACGTTTCCCGTATGCCTTTGAGACGATATATGTACAAGTGTATGGAGTCTCACTCTGATTACTACTATCATTCAGCCGTTTCTCGAGGAACGGTATAAAAAGGAGTTGGACGCCTTCTTGAGCAACTTGAGGAATGATTTAAAGGATTTAGCTTATTTTTATGCTTTCTCTCTTCGTTTACGGGGATATCAATATTTGGATTTGGTGATAAAATTGTTGAATTGTTGTTGATTAGAAAATAAATCAACGATTCGTATAATGGCTATGGAAGTGGAGTGCTGGTTTAATTTCAACAAACAAAAAAAAAATGCAGAATTGAAAAACTGGATCGTAAATAGTACCATTTATAGAGTCAAACAATGATAAAATACTACTATTTTACTATTGAACCAGACAGAAAGAGAAACGGTAGCCATTTGAGATTTGTAACACCTATAAATTAGACAGGAACAGAATGTTCGACCAATAAATTATGATTCGCAACAATCACCTAGTTTTATGTAATTAATTGGCCTACCAATAATTGGTTTCATCAGCCTAAGCTACCAATAAACGGTCGCCCTATTTCTGAGGATATAAGTTAAAGAGGAAAAATCAATACTGAAGAGACGTTCTCGATGCTTGACCCAAAAAAAAAAGCTTGACCAAAAAATAGGAGACGTTCTCGATAAAACTGGAGGAAAATATGAAATTGGCAGCTTCTAAGAAAGTGCTTGTGTCATCAGCGGCTTTGAGGAAGTTAAAGAAGACTAACTTTTTCAATTCATGGTCCAATTAGAATCTTCGAATCAGACTATATAAAAAAAAAAGAACAAAAACAAAAAAGAAAGGCCAAACCGTGTACTGTACCTTTTTTTTTACACACGTTTACCATTAAAAAAATATCTATTTATTCGTGACTATCCTGGTTAGTATATACTTAATTTATAAATTGAGAAGTCAATTTATATTTTACACATAACCTGACTCTAAATGGCATTAAAACCCAGCACATACATTTATCTCTTAAAATGCAGGTTTAAATTTAAAAAATCAAAAGAATA
Source organism: Boechera stricta (assembly GCA_018361395.1). Lineage (NCBI taxonomy): Eukaryota > Viridiplantae > Streptophyta > Magnoliopsida > Brassicales > Brassicaceae > Boechera > Boechera stricta. The sequence continues at coordinate 1,104,195 of CM031539.1, read as the reverse complement.
CAATTCAAAGATTTAAAAGTCCAAAGCGGATACAATTCAATTAAATAATGGCGGGTTAGGAACAAGCGGCTGCTAAGGCAACTTAACGACGAGAATCGTCAACGTAAAACTCACTATTGACATCTTTTGTCGCCTTGTTATTTTTGACATTTATCTCTAACCCTTTTTTGTCCAACACTTAATTTTACAATAAGTAACTACACCATTTTTATGGTAATACTATCTATATCTTAGCTGCATCTATTAATTTTTTTGGGTACACGATCCTTTTTATAAGCGTTAAATCCGAGTTTTTAACATTTGAGTTTTACCATTGAAAATATAAAAAGATGGGTTAAGGAATACAGTTTCACTAATTTTTCTATCCTATTTGTAATGATTTTTACTACACCATGTAAATTTAGTTTATATGTATTTGTTGATGTAGCCTAACAAGTATTCATTCTCAGCTATTTTGATAATTGAAACATGCTATATAATTAATCCGGAAACGTATTATGGTGGGTTGGACCCAGTGTTTTAATCTTGTAAAAGATCTTTGTGCCCAAATTAAAGTTTTTATGGTTGCATTTTATAAGATATTCAGTTCACACTGTACCATGATTCTTGAGAAAAAGTTTTGACTTTAGCATGGGATCAATTAATTACTTTTAATTAACGTCTGAAGCAGCAGTGCTCCTTCTAGATTTCCCAGACAGAGTCACAGCTGACGTAAAGGAAAAATCGTATAACGTTATTTCTTGGTCACGTTCCGTCTCTGATTTTTCCACTTAGGTGAAGAAGAGACATGCATGTGTCTCTAAATTATGAATAGTGAAATCTCCTCAATGCATATATATATATCCGGAGCACAAACCCAACTTTTATATCATCTTCCATCTAAACATCTCTCTTGAGTTTTTGCAAATATCTGTGAATCTTTGATTTGGCATAAACAAAAACAAAAAGTGAGAAGATAAAAAAGAAGAAGGTTTTGATTTATTGGATACAATAATCCGAGAAAATGGAGGGAACTAGTTTTCAGAAAGCGAGTAATAGTTTGAGAAGAAACTCATCGGTGTGGAGGAAAGATTCAGGAATGGAGATTTTCTCGAGGTCGTCTAGAGAAGAAGACGATGAAGAAGCTTTGAGATGGGCTGCTCTAGAGAAGCTTCCCACTTTTGATCGTCTCAGGAAAGGAATCCTCACGGCCTCACATGCCGGTGGAGCCATCAACGAGATCGATATTCAGAAGCTCGGGTTTCAGGATACCAAGAAACTGCTAGAGAGGCTCATCAAAGTCGGTGACGACGAGCATGAGAAGCTCCTATGGAAACTCAAGAACCGTATCGATAGGTATAAAAACTTATCCTTTTTAGTTTAGCTTTCAATCGAAACAGAGGAGCTCTGTTTTCTCAAAATGAAACACAGTGGAGCTCTGTTTCTTGTGTGCTCTGTTCTGTTTGATGTTCATCTCGGGACTAAAATTTCATTGTATGTAATTATGAAAATGATAGAGTTGGAATCGATCTTCCGACTATAGAAGTTCGGTTTGATCATCTAAAAGTTGAAGCAGAGGTTCATGTTGGAGGCAGAGCTTTACCTACGTTCGTTAATTTCATCTCCAATTTTGCTGATGTAAGAATGCGTTTTCACTTATTTGTTTCCTTTTGTATTTAAACAAAAAAACAATATTTCTCTAATATCTGATTCTTCAATGATATTAACAGAAGCTCCTGAATACTCTGCACCTTGTTCCAAACCAAAAGAAGAAGTTCACTATACTCAACGACGTCAGTGGAATCGTCAAGCCTGGCAGGTGAATTTTCAGATTCCGTTTTAACCATTTTAAAATCTTGAAAAGTATTTTAGTTATTTTATTGAGAAGTTCAAAATACTTGAACTTGTTGATCAATGACCATCTTTGAATTTGTTCAGGATGGCACTGCTCTTGGGTCCTCCAAGTTCTGGAAAAACGACCCTCTTGCTTGCCTTGGCGGGCAAGCTTGATCTTGAACTAAAGGTACCACCATCTTTTCCTCTCTCTCTCTCTATTTTTCAATTTCATGTGTGTTGTTTTCTTTTTATCTTATATGTTTTGTGTGAATCAATTATAAATTTCATTCTTTGCTCTTGTAGCAAACTGGAAGAGTGACATACAATGGTCATGGAATGAACGAGTTTGTGCCACAAAGAACAGCTGCGTATATCGGCCAAAACGATGTTCATATAGGTGAAATGACTGTTCGGGAGACTTTTGCTTATGCCGCTCGCTTCCAAGGTGTCGGTTCGCGTTATGGTGAGTTTTAACAATTCCTCGTTTTCTATTTTCTGAAAACATTCGATTCGGTATGTTGAGTTTGCTAATCATCGAAGTTTTTGTGACGCATTAGATATGTTGTCGGAATTGGCAAGAAGAGAGAAAGAAGCAAACATCAAACCTGACCCTGATATTGATGTCTTCATGAAGGTTAGTTATATAACTTATATTGCAACTTTGTGAATGAATATTTGCAGAACCCAACTCAGGCTTTTCGTAACTATTATTCCATTACAGGCATTGTCAACATCAGGTGAAGAAACAAATGTGATGACAGATTATATCCTCAAGGTATACTTTCATTATGATTTTCCTATAAGAGAATTATGTCTTATGCTTGAAATCATCGAAACACTTTTGTAAATTCTACAGATCTTAGGGCTTGAGGTCTGTGCAGACACTATGGTCGGTGATGATATGTTGAGAGGTATCTCCGGAGGACAAAAGAAGCGTGTCACTACTGGTGAAATGCTGGTTGGACCGTCTAGGGCTCTGTTCATGGACGAGATATCGACTGGTTTAGATAGCTCAACGACGTACCAGATAGTGAACTCCCTCAGAAACTATGTTCATATCTTCAATGGGACAGCTCTGATCTCTCTCCTTCAGCCTGCGCCAGAGACATACAATCTCTTCGATGATATCATTCTCATTGCAGAAGGAGAGATCATCTACGAGGGCCCTCGTGATCACGTCTTGGAGTTCTTTGAGACCATGGGATTCAAATGTCCTCGAAGAAAAGGCGTCGCTGATTTTCTTCAAGAAGTAAGACTTGATTCATAAGATCACAATCATATGAACGATTTTGTTCCATGTCATATACTTAAACGATTACTACCCTTGCAGGTGACATCAAAGAAAGACCAAATGCAGTATTGGGCACGACCTGATGAGCCTTACAGGTTCGTAAGAGTGAGGGAGTTTGCAGAGGCGTTTCAGTCATTCCACGTTGGGCGAAGAATCGGAGATGAGCTCGCTTTGCCATTTGACAAGACAAAGAGCCATCCAGCTGCTCTAACCACCAAGAAGTATGGAGTTGGGGTTAAAGAACTTCTCAAAACCAGCTTCTCCAGGGAATACTTACTCATGAAAAGAAACTCCTTTGTTTACTACTTCAAGTTTGGACAAGTAAGTGATTACACAATACCAATTCTTCACATCTTGCAATAAAATCTCCTTGTCTTCAAGACAGATTCATGGAACTGTTGTTGCTTGCTTTGCTTCCATGTGTTTACAGCTGCTGGTAATGGCATTCCTGACTATGACGCTTTTCTTTCGGACGGAGCTGCAAAAGAAGACTGAGGTGGATGGGAGTCTCTACACGGGAGCCTTGTTCTTCATCCTTATGATGCTCTTGTTCAATGGAATGTCTGAACTTTCAATGACCATTGCAAAACTTCCTGTATTTTACAAACAAAGAGATCTCCTCTTCTACCCTGCCTGGGTATACTCTCTGCCTCCTTGGCTCCTCAAGATCCCTATAAGCTTTATTGAAGCCGCTCTCACAACATTCATCACTTACTACGTCATCGGCTTTGATCCCAACGTTGGAAGGTACATATATACACCAAACAGCTAAACATGATAAATTTAGGAGCTGCTAAGAGTTCTCCTGGTTTCTTGCTGGTTTGTTGCAGGCTGTTTAAGCAGTATATTCTGCTCGTACTCATGAACCAGATGGCTTCGGCATTGTTTAAGATGGTGGCAGCATTGGGAAGAAACATGATCGTTGCAAATACATTTGGTTCATTTGCGATGCTCGTCTTCTTTGCCTTGGGTGGTGTGGTACTTGCACGAGGTATGTGTTCATGCATATGTGTTTGCGTCCAGTTTCTCATACGCTCATATAAACAACTCATCATTTTTTTACATTAACCTTATCAAAACAGAGGACATTAAGAAGTGGTGGATATGGGGTTACTGGATCTCCCCAATAATGTATGGACAGAATGCGATCATGGCCAACGAGTTCTTTGGACACAGCTGGAGTGTAAGTATCACCCTCCCCTGTCCACTCCAGATTCGGAAGACATTTTCCATGGTTTTGGTATTTCTTTTAAACAGGACTGATATGTTGATTGTATTACAGGCTGTACAAAACTCAAGCGAAACACTTGGAGTTACTGTCCTCAAGTCTCGTGGGTTCTTAGCCCATGCATACTGGTACTGGATTGGAATTGGAGCCTTACTTGGATTCGTCGTGTTGTTCAACTTTGGTTTCACGTTGGCTCTGACGTTTCTGAACTGTATGTAATCACTCCGTTTTGCTTGATCACATCTTCTGATACAAAACTGTTTTTTAAAAACCCTGTTTACTTTCTTTGCGTACAGCCTTGGGAAAGCCTCAAGCTAATATTGCAGAAGAGCCTGCGAGTGATGGGAACGAGACAGAACTTCATTCTGCTCGGACAGAAGGTGTAGTTGAAGCCGGCACCAATAAGAAAAGAGGAATGGTGCTTCCATTTGAGCCACATTCAATTACCTTCGACAATGTTGTATACTCAGTTGACATGCCCCAGGTAATATCCTTGCTCGAGGATTTCGTATCATTAATGCAAGAAACTTCCTACTAATCTTTGTTGTGGAATCTTTCGCACAGGAAATGATAGAGCAAGGCTTACCAGTAGACAAACTTGTCCTGTTGAAAGGTGTGAATGGTGCATTCAGGCCAGGCGTGCTTACGGCTCTCATGGGTGTCTCTGGTGCTGGCAAAACCACTCTGATGGATGTCCTCGCAGGAAGGAAAACTGGTGGTTATATTGATGGCAACATCACCATTTCTGGTTACCCTAAGAATCAACAAACATTTGCCCGTATCTCAGGATACTGTGAACAAACTGATATCCATTCCCCACATGTCACTGTTTACGAGTCCTTGGTTTACTCAGCCTGGCTTCGATTACCTAAAGAAGTTGATTCAAACAAGAGAAAGGTTATTCAGACACATTATCATTTCCAGAAATAAAATGAGGAAGTCGAAATCATACTAATAATTTTTGTTGTTTTGGTACAGATGTTCATAGAGGAAGTGATGGAGCTTGTGGAGTTAGTGCCGCTGAGGCAAGCACTGGTTGGACTACCTGGTGAGAGCGGTTTGTCAACAGAGCAACGCAAGAGACTGACGATTGCGGTGGAGCTGGTTGCAAACCCTTCCATCATCTTCATGGATGAACCTACTTCAGGATTGGATGCACGAGCTGCTGCCATTGTTATGAGGACTGTGAGGAACACGGTCGACACGGGCAGAACCGTCGTCTGCACCATTCACCAGCCTAGCATAGACATCTTTGAAGCCTTTGATGAGGTATTAAAAACTACATTCAACACGAATATGAAAAAAAAACTTTCAATCATTTGTTAACATGTTTGGGTATGCGTATATATGCAGTTATTCTTGTTGAAGCGAGGAGGTGAGGAAATCTACGTTGGACCTCTTGGCCACGAATCAACCCATTTGATCAGCTATTTCGAGGTAATAAATACGACTAAGATAATCACACTAAACTTGAGTTTGTTTGGAAGACAAGCAAACATGGACTGAATATGTTGACTCTGCAACAGAGTATTCAAGGAATCAACAAGATCACAGAAGGATACAATCCAGCAACCTGGATGCTTGAAGTCTCAAACACATCCCAAGAAGCGGCTTTAGGAGTCGATTTCGCCCAACTCTACAAAAATTCAGAACTTTACAAGTAAGTACATTTCACAGTCATGTTGAACTTGAATTACACAATTTACAGCAGAATATGATCTCACCAATAACTTTCTCTCTTATAGGAGAAACAAGGAGCTCATCAAGGAGCTAAGCCAGCCAGCTCCAGGATCAAAAGATCTGTATTTCCCAACACAATACTCGCAATCGTTATGGACACAATGTATGGCTTCTCTATGGAAACAACACTTGTCCTACTGGAGAAACCCGCCTTACACGGCCGTCAGATTCCTCTTCACAATTGGCATTGCTCTCATGTTCGGCACAATGTTCTGGGACCTTGGAGGCAAAATGTAAGCAAAAACCTCCAAACTAGAACATTGATTCGTTTTCAAGATAGGCCTAATTCGAAAATTTCACCTGCAGGAAAACGAGACAGGATTTATCCAATGCAATGGGTTCAATGTACTCAGCTGTTATCTTCCTCGGGTTACAAAACGCCGCTTCAGTGCAACCAGTCGTCAACGTTGAAAGAACTGTCTTTTACAGAGAACAAGCCGCCGGAATGTATTCCGCCATGCCTTATGCTTTCGCTCAGGTAATTCAAAAAAATCCATCCGAGTGAAAATTCACAACCAAAATCCCTCAAATTCGTGAAATCTCTACTTCGATTTATCAGGTTTTCATCGAGATCCCATACGTGTTCGTGCAAGCGGTAGTGTATGGTCTCATAGTGTATGCGATGATAGGGTTCGAGTGGACGGCGGCGAAGTTCTTCTGGTACCTCTTCTTTATGTACGGATCATTCTTAACTTTCACCTTCTACGGCATGATGGCTGTGGCTATGACGCCTAACCACCACATCGCCTCCGTCGTCTCCTCCGCTTTTTACGGCATCTGGAATCTTTTCTCCGGCTTCCTCATCCCTCGTCCCGTAAGCCCATAAACTTACTATCTAATTTCAAAAAGGGCCATAAACTTATTTTAATATTACGTTTTGACCCCAAACTTTTTGAATGAAAACAGAGTATGCCGATATGGTGGGAATGGTACTACTGGCTTTGCCCAGTTGCATGGACATTGTATGGATTAATAGCATCACAGTTCGGTGATAGTACAGATATTATGGCTGATGGTAATGGTATTACTGTGAAACAATTCATTAAAGACTTCTATGGATACAGAGAAGGTTTCTTGGGAGTGGTCGCCGCCATGAACGTCATCTTCCCTTTGCTCTTTGCCGTTATATTTGCTATTGGAATCAAGAGTTTCAATTTCCAAAAACGATAGACAGTTTTTTTTTTTTTGCATTCTATTTTCTGTAACTATAAGAATAAGACATTTTTTGTTTATATACTATTCTTTCCTTTTTTGTAATGCCGTATTGATATTAATAAAAGGATGATCAACAACACTTGATTTAGATTGAATCCTCTAACTAATGTTTACATACAGAGCAGTTCCTATCTTATAAGTGTTACAGACAAAACAAAAGCCAAATGTAATCCAGGTTTCCTGTGTAATAACCTTAACAATCCCTTGATGTGTGTATTCCTCCTATTTTTTTCATTCTAACCTCCACATGAACATTCTCCATCTCTAAAGTGGTGAAAATGCTCAGCATCTCTAACAGAGATTTCTCTTCTTACTGTTTTGGAGATGAACTTTACTGTATCATGGCAACTTTCACACATATTTAGATTCTTTGTTACCCAAATCGGCATTCCTGGGACCGTGTTGATCAGACCGAATGCAATGGCCTTTCTCTCGCTATGTCCACAGAAAATCTCATCTCTCGAAATCTCAGTCTCATCCGTAGAACTAGATTCTGTACTTGTTGTAGTCAGGCCAACTTCGCTCATTTTCTCATAGAACCCCTCTAAAACAGTGTTGATCTCTTTTGTTTGAGGATGGTACTTGTCATCGCTAAGAAAGGCGTGAACTTTACCCTTTACTTCCACCCAACTGCATCCTGTATCAATGGTTAGCCCGTTTTCTTTCATCATTCTTCTCACTTTTGCAACTTCTCTCCATTTTCCACAATCAGCATACAGATTACATAACAGAATGTAATAGCCAACACTTTCTTTATCCATCTCAAATATACGCTGCGCTGATAGCTCACCGAGTTCAATGTTGCAGTGAATCCTGCACGCGTTAAGCAAGGCTCCCCATACGGCTGGATCTGGGGTTACTGGCATTTTCTGAATAAACTTGTGTGCTTCTTCTAACTCTCCTGCACGGCCAAGCAAATCAACCATGCAAGCATAGTGCTTCAAGTTTGGGGTAACACCATACTCCTCCATAGTGCTAAAGTACATCAAACCTTCTCTCACCATTTGGGATTTGCTACAGCCACATAACAGTGAGATGAATGTAATCTCATCTGGCCTTACTCTGAACTTAATCATTTTTTCAAATAGCTGCACCACCACCGACCCTTGACCCCGTTCTGAATATCCGGTTAGAAGAATGTTCCATGATGAGACATCTTTTTTCTGTGAGTTGAACTGATTCCAAGCAATGTTCATTCTCCCACACCTTACATACATGTCTAAGAGTGCATTTGGAAGAAAATCATCAAGCCCCACTCCTGTTCTCAGTACATGAGCATGAATCTCTTTCCCACACATCAGAGCTCCAATTCTAGCACAAGCTGCTAATGCAGCTGTTAAGGTTATTGCATTTGGCTGCAATGTCATTTTCATTTGCCGGAAGAATATCAAGGCCTCAAAACACCGGTTGTTGAGTCTAAGCCCTGCAATAATCGATGTCCAAGATATTACATTCTTGCGGGGGATGTTATGAAATATTTCCAAGGCCTTATCAATGCATTTGCACTTCGAGTACATATTAATGAGATTGTTTGCAACAATCACATAGGATATGAGCCTTGCCTTAATCGCAAGCTTATGGAGCTCAACACCTGTGTCATGATCACCTAGAGTAGCACAAGCAGATAGAACAGCAGCTACTGTTATCTCGTCTGGCTTCACAGAATCTTGATCCATCATTCTGTAAGTGTCTATGGCCTTCTCGGGCAGAAAATTATACTCATAGCCTGAAATCATAGTGGTCCATGACACAATGTCTTTGCGCTCCATTCTGCTGAACAGTTTTTCAGCTTCACACCATGACCCAGAATTTAAGTACATCTGCATTAAAGAGTTGCAGACAGATATGTCAACAGCGAAACCCGTACTTATCACATAAGCATGAATATCCCTTCCTAGTCTTCCATCTCTAAGAAGCTCACAAGCAGAGATAACACTTGTCATGGTCATCAAATCAGGATCAACGGAAAGCCCACGCATTGCAAAGAATAGCTTCAATCCTTCATAACACATCCCATTCTCAAAGTACCCCGAGATCATTGCGTTCCACGAGATTATATCTCTCCTAGGCATTCTATCAAAAAGCAACCTCGCGCTCTTCACATCACCACACTTCACATACATAGTAATCAAAGCGTTTACTACATCAATATCCAATTCATATCCGTATCGAACCACATGAACATGAACCTCTCTTCCCCGAGCTAGATCAGGTATACCTCCACAGGTTCTCAATACACAGGGGAACGTATAGACGTCAGGTTTAACACCACCAACCCACAACATTCTATGATACAAACACATCGCCTCGTCGAAATAGCCTTGCTTTGCGTAGCCACCGACCAACACATTCCAAGAAAACAAGTTTCTCTCAGACATTTTACCAAAAACATACCAGGCATCAACCAAATTACCAAACCTCACAAACATAGCGAGAAACGCGTTACCGAGTTCAACACCCAGGCTGCTCATGGAATTGAGAGCAATAGAATAAACCTTAGAACCTTCCTCCTGTGCTCTCTTCCACTCGCACAGCCTGACCAAAGCCACAAACACATCTTCGTCAACCGCAACCCGCAACTCCTGCATAGAATTGAGAAGCTTCATAGCTTCCTCCAGCTTTCCGTTCGCGCATAGCCCATGTAATTGAGAATTCGAAAAGTGGGTACTACTTGAACTCGAGCTAAGAACAGATAGTCCTTGAGATTTTCTCAAGAAAAGTTTCCGATATCCAAAATTCCAATAGAACTTAACGTTTCTGTGCTTATGAGCCTTACTCTGGAAAGAGTTGGACTTGCCTGGATTGAGATAAAATTGAGGACTTTGAGCAGAAGACGCCATCGTAGGAGAGACAGAGCAAAGAACATGGTCACACTCGTAGAGGTTTTACATTTGGGGTTTTAAGGCGAGAAGATAAAGTCGACAAAACTCTCCTTAATTAACGGATGATCTTCCACTTCAAAACTATGTCGTTTTGGCCTTAATTTACTCGAAAATTAATTTTAATCGAAAGTTTCTTCACTTAATTTCAGTGTTCACCAAAATTAGGTAGAATCTCTAATTGAACTTAAAAAAAAATTATTACTTTTGTATTGGACTTAAGTCACATTAATCGATGTGATATATTGAGTTGAATCAACACAGAGAGTAATAACAACAACGAAAAATTATTGAACGTGAAAAAATTATTACTTTTGTATTGGTATCAAGAGAAGAAGAACAACGAAAAAAGCATATGACTACATGATTTAATTTTAGTCTTCTCACACTATCAAAATCTTACTCCGACCAAAACGTTAAAACCGTGACGCAACCAAATCCCAAAAAAAACTTTATCCGTCATCGTCTAATTGTTGTTTTGAGTAGATTTCTCCGATAGTTGGCTCATAGATTCTCCTGGTGGCGCATCCTCCTTAGACACAACTGGAATCTTGACTGATGAAGCTCTCTCCAATTCCTTCTCAAGTTCTTCTTCAGACATGAGAGTGTTGAACTGTCCCTCCAGCGACTTAGCCGCAGCTAACCATGCAGTGACTATACCGAGCAGGATGATTCCAAGGTAAGGCGTGGAGTTGGCGAGTGAGCCGAATGTAAGGATCATGAACTGCTGGATTAGAGCACCACCTGATTTCCCCAATGGGTTGCAGACTACATCAATTGCAGCTTTGCCTTTCACCTGCAAATCAATGGCACAAACCGCAACCCGTAAAAATCCAAGATCAAAAGAATGCAACTACTTTCTTGAAGAGAAAAAGTGAGAAACCTTGGTGTCCTCATCCAATGGAATATAAGCCATTTCTTTGCAAGGATCGAACAAGCTGTACTTGGCGCTCTTGCTGAAGATATTCTGGAGGGCACCAACGTACACAGCTGCGAGTAGCGGTGTCATACCAAGCTTGGCAACCATTGGTGCAAATGGGCCACCAAACAGTATCAGAGAGAAGAAGGCAACGCCGGTCAATAGCAGAACAGTTGGCGTGATCTTTGCAGCTACTCCCCAACCATACTTCTTGAACACATATTGGCTGAGAAGCATCATTGTGAATGTTGCAATACCCGTGCAGGTTGAGAAGTCGCCCATAAATGCTGAGTACTCGTTCGGGCTAGGGAACTGCGTTGAAAGAAAGGATTTTTTAGGTTCTTAGATGAAAGTGTAGTAGTAGTAGTAGTAGTAAATAGTAATTTTTCCATGAGGATTTTGTTAACCTGAGCTTTAAGCTTTGATTTCCATGTGACTTCAACAAGGTTGATACTAATTCCATATGCAACCACCAAAGTAGCAAGATCCCTAATGTATGGTGATGACACCAAGAACTTCAAGCTCTCCATTGTTCCCATTTGTGGTTTCACCTGTAACAAATCAGAAGAAACCTCATAAGCTGCGCATTTAATTACATAGAAAAAACATTAGTATTTTGTATGTTCAGCCATATTATTACCTTCTTCTTCTTGCTACGGGTTGGGAGAGGAACATATCTATTCACCCACCAGTAGAGGAAACAGATGGCGAGGCCCATCCCCACGACAATACTCATCATAGCTTTTAATGAAACAGCCCAGCCATCAACTCCAGGGCCAAGATTCTTTCTCATATTAGAGAAATATTTCACAGTTCTTCCTGAGAAAATAAGTGCAACATTGGCCCCTAGTCCAAACAAAGGATAAAACTTTTTGGCTTCGTCAACCGTTGTAATCTGCCACCAAAAGATTGCATGCCAGTTAATTCACAAATAGCATAGATATTGACACAACGGGTTCCAAATCTTCAAAGGCTACCTAACTTATTACCATAAGTCTATGACTAGCAGTAGCAGAAAAAAGAAGAGTGTATTCACCTGATTGGCAAATCCCCAGAAGAGAACTGAAACCACGACACTACCCCAAAGCTCAGCCATAACATAGAACAAACAGAAACTCCAAATCCGCAAGATTGCGAGAGGACCCATGAATCTGGGGCCAAGTGTTGCAAGGAGCTTATCAGCAAGAGCTTCAGGGTGAATCAAGTTGCTGAGAGGGTACATAATGAAACCAAAGGCTCCAAAGTAGACAATGAAAGGAACAATAACAGTGTAAAAGAGAGCCTTTTTAGAGAGAACATTGGAGAGTTTGGTGTATAGCAACATAAACCCAATAGCCATAGGAAGATTCACCCATGTCTTCAAAAAGGGAATAATCTCAGCAGAACTTCCTTTCGCCGTCACCACCAAAACATCCTTCGTGTCCCTAAGGATTGTGTAATTGAAAAGAATGCAAAAGAACATTAGCCCTAAAGGAACAATCTTCTTCAGAGTCGTAACCTCCACACCAAAAATCTTAGGTGACACCGCCATCGCCGCCGTGTCTCCTTCGTCGAACACATTTCCGTCTCCGGCGGCCGCAGCCTCCGCCTTACAAATGAACCCTCTGCTTCTCTCCTTGTGGGAAACCGAAATCCCATGTGGGATTGACTGAAATGCTTGAAATTTGGTATGCACATTAGAGGATAAGGACAAGGCAGGTAAGTTTGTGGTGAAAAGTCTTTGCTTTAAGCCATGAGAAGGTTGGAGAAGCCTTCTAGCCCCGATAGGTTTCGCGGGTAAAGAGAGAATTCCTCTGGTTTGAATGAGACCTTCCATCTCTCTATCTCTCTTGAACACTGAGCAAAAACCCAGAGAGCAAGGGGATGTAGGAAGGAGGAGATAGAGAGACGATAAGGGGACTCTCTGGGTAGTGAGGAGAAGAGTGGGAGTGAAATGATATCTAAAATGGGCGAATTTTGGCACAGAGGACAGGCACAGAGGACAAAACCCTAATAACGGGGTTCTTATTACCGTCTAAATGTTCGAAGCTAATCCTTGTAATTAGTAGATAAATTAATTTGTCAAGGAGATGACGTGGTCTGAATTTTATGAAGATTTTTGTAATGACGTGCTTAATTCACATATTTCGTCAAATGGAAAACGATTATTAAAGAAGATTAGAATTCGTGCATTGGGTACTTTGATATTAGTATATATAAAAAATCTGCATCTTGTGTACAACAGTGAGTGCCCCTTATAATATTGATTGAGAAAAGGCTGTGTATTTTTCCACTCTCTAATCTCTAGTGGTAGGCATGCATCATTCTCTACTTTTAATTAATAGAAAACTCTTAAAACAAGAAAATCAACCTTTTCTTTTCTTTTTTTATTTGATTGGTAATTTAGTTTAGCATTTGATAGTCGCACAATTCAAATGAATCTTAATCTCTTACTATACAATCTAGATTGGTCGTAGTTAAATTCAAGCTCAGGAAACAATAAGAGATCTAAAAAAGCAAATCGATAAGTTTTTTTTTTGATGAAAACGAGGGAGGGCTTTGATATACGTGTACCAACTTGGGAAATGGCTCCAATAGGTGCTGTTGGGACTGTGAAGATCCCTTCATCCTTTCCTTTCAATTAAACAAGACTCCAAGAACCAAGAGTGGGGCTCACTTTGATGAATTGCGTCTTATAAAGCTCCACGTCTCATCAAAATCAGCGATTGTCAGACTAATAGAGAAAATGCACGTAAAGCCCAGCCTCCTTTAAAATGGGCTTTCTCTTTTAAACCCAATACGAAGCCCATATATATCCCCCTCGCATTTAGAAGATTATATTTTTGTTTTTCAAACATATCAAAAAAACCTCAACTGCTTCCAAAAGCTACGTTGGCGCAATCATCCATTTCCAAACAGCTAAAATGTTTTTTTTTATAAAGAAAACAGATAAAAATTGTTATAATATACAATCCTTACCATAAAGTTTTTTTTTTTTGCTTTCCTTTGTTGTTGGGTCCCTCTATAAACGAAACATTTTTTAAATAAAGAAGAGATACGAAATTTTGAAAATTTGTGAAGTTGAGAGCATCATTATTGCAGGTTTCTTAGAGTTTTTTAAGAGTTTCTTAGGATTTTTTTAATATTAAAATAAAGATACACAACAAGATTTGTTAAGAAACGTTTCTTATTTTAGGAACATAAGAAACGGCTCTTAACATTTTTAATATTAAATAAATAATAAGAAACCCAAGTGTTTCGTGAGAGAATGCTCCGAAGCTTAAGAATCGCGTAGACCAATTTTCAAAACTAACGGTACAAGAACGGCCCGACCACCAATTAGCCCAAAATAAAAGAAAAAAACACGACGTGACACGATCCGACCTGTAAATAATACCTCAGCAAAGCATACTGTAAAACCGTCATTTTTCACTTTTGTTTTGTTTTTTTTTTTTAAACGCGAAACTAAAACTTCATAAAACCAAATCCGTAGAAACAATGCATTGCTTGTTGCATGTTGTTCCTCCGGCTTGGTTATAAGCCTTTGTGTACACTTTTGTTCATTACATAAACTTAAATCCGTCCGATTAACAACATTTCATTTATTCTTACTAAAAGAGTATTTTGATAATATTACATTTCTAATGATGGTCGTGTAAACATGTCACCGTACTACCTTATGGTTTTGGGGCGCTGTATTTATCAATAAATAAATATATGTAAATTTTGTTGGACCTTTCCTATATTTTCTCTATAACACAAATTGGCCGAGTTTTCACTTCCTTTGTTTAACTACAACTACAAATCAATAGTATTAGTAAAGTTACTTATCTTGCAACAAAAAATACCTTTTTCACTATAAGAAAATATGCGGATGTCAATTAATGGAAATCTTAATTATAAACTGTCTTTTTCTTCGACTAATTTATACATGTCTTATAATAGGAAAATTAGGTCACAAATATCTTTGCGGTATATATTGTTTTTATTACCAGCTTAACTAAAGTAAACCGTGAATGTACCCTATCATATACAACGAAGAGGATAAAAAAGGTAGGTTAAAGTTTCGTTAATTACAACAAATAACTAATTTATTTAAGCTGTATTTCATGCTAAATTAGAATAAAGTGGGAAAACTCTTTCGGCGACAGAGAAAAACAAAAAAACTGTTTGTTTTCGAATATATGTAATGTTTATTACACTTTAAAGAAGGGGTAGAATTGTCCAAAGAAAAGATTTGACAGCAGTCTGAGACGGATCAGACCAAGTTGTTAAAATATTTTAATTCTGTTTTGCTGTTTTCGATTAAAAAAAAATTTGTAAACAAGAGAAATTAGTATACATTAATTACTAGCTATCAGAGACTGAACAAATTAAATGCATGTTTAATTGATTAATTATTTTTAGTCAACTAACATAATCCTTTAAACACTGAAAATGCATTTATATGATTACTTTAACCAAAAAAAATTGAAGAAGAAAAAAAAAAGAAGAAGAACAGAAGAAAACGGAAGTTTTTGTTTCTGGAGAGAAACCAAAAAGTTTCATTTTGCTTTTTTTTTTTTTCTTTTTTTCTTTTTTTTCTTTTTTTTCTTTTTTTTCTTTTTTTTCTTTTTTTTCTTTTTCGCCTTTCCTGCGATTCTGAATATCTCTCTGCTTCAATCTCTTTGCTTCAATCTCTTTATCAGAATCGTAGCAATGGCGTTTACTTTGTGAGTTTTGATCCTCATTTGTGAAAAGAGAAGTAGTATTTTATCGTCGTTGTCGCCGCCGATTTGTCGTTGACAGATGGCAAAATCGTTACTTTTATCTCGAATTTACCTGGATTCGGTGGATTGTTGGTTGTTCATGTTTCTTGTATCTAGGGTTTCAACGCCGGCATATAAAGGATCTGATTTGGTTAATTTAAGCCCTTTTTGGAGACACATTGTAAATTTGAATTGGTGAGGAGGAGGAGTTAGAGCCGTCCGATTGGGGTTTGACCCGATTGAAGCGGAGCCGACCAATCGGAGAGGATGGCAAAAAGTTGGTTTTTGGTGGAGAAGGCGAGAAGATGTTTGAGGACGCTGTTTTTCATGTTTGCGATGTTGGCTTCGCTGCTAGTTTCGTCGTTGCCGTTGTTAGTAGCTATAGGCGATGTGTTGGTACCTAGCTTCTTGTTGTCGAGCTTTACTTGCGTGACGTGCTACAGCGACAAGGAGTATCTGAGTCGATACGGGTTCAAGAGATCTTTAACTGAAATTCCTATCGTCTTCGTTGTCAGATCTTTCCTTGTCATCTGTAAGGACATATCATTGCGTTTTTCCTGCTCTTGTTTTGGCAAATGTTTGAGCTTTGTAAATTTGTCATATTAAAGTTTTGGTCTGTGGCTGTTACTGCTCAACCTCTATGTGTTGAATTAGCTCTTATAGATGGAAATGATTGATGATCAAATCTGCTCTTTTAATGATCATTAGTTGTTCATTTCGTGAACAGGTGTCTATTTACTCTCGGACGTTCCTGCCCTCTCGCATGGTCCTTACCTCGGAACTGTATCTCTATGTTCTGTAGTTCCAGTTCTTCTTCTTTCAATTAAAGCTTGCCTTTTCACTGTAAATTCTCAACTCAACACCGAAGCCTCGTTCTCTCCATCTAGGCAACGGCTCCACTTGAAGAAATCGTGGGGTATGCCGGTTTTATTCTTCTCATCTGTGGTTTTTACCCTTGGCCATACAGTTGTAGCATACAGGACAAGTTGCAGAGCAAGGAGGAAAATTTTGTATCACAGAGATGACCCTGAAGCTGTGAGTTTTTGTTCTTCCTTTCACGTGAATCTCGCAAATACCAGTCATTTGCTTTGTTTTTTGGTTTGAGTGAAAGTGTGTGACAGGTTCTATCATGCAAAAGCATCTTCTCTGGCCACCAGAAAGTCCCACGGTCTCCCACTCCGGTGGTTGGCAAGGCTTCCAAATTTGATGGAGAAGCAAGGTGAAAGCATTTGTCCCACGATGAAGGAGAGCTTCCAGTGAGGTTGCTTGCTGACATCGACAGTTTATTTACTACAATCTGAGGGCTCACTGTGCATTACAAGCTTTGTGCACCTGGTTCACCTCGGCAGTCTATCTCCTCAAATGTTCCTGAAGCTAATTCTAGTTACAACACGCCGGAGACAATGGCAGGAAGGTTGAAATTTGACAGGAAAGTGTTAAGCATGGTCGCGAAAAGCCAGCATCATCATCTTGCACGATCCTCTTCTTGATGGTTCTCCTACTTCTCCTCTTCTTTTCAAAGAAATTCAGGAAGGAAAGGGCCAAGAGGATGGCATGAATATGTTCAATTTTGGGGCTGAGGAGCAAGACTTTGGTGAAAGTGGTCAGTTTGGTGTCGTCCTGTTTCACGGATTTGGGGGAGGAGTGTTTTCTTGGAGGCATGTGATGGGTTCACTGGCTCATCAGCTTGGCTGTGTTGTCACTGCATTTGACAGGCCTGGTTGGGGATTAACAGCCAGACTACATAAGAATGATTTGGAAGAAAGACAGCTGCTAAATCCTTACACACTCGAAAATCAGGTAGTTGTCTCCTAGTATTGAAACTATAGAACCTGTGTTTTCTCAGACTTCCTCTTTGAAATCAATCTCGATCACAATAATAATCTCTGGATTTTCCAGGTAGAGATGCTTATTGCTTTCTGTTATGAGATGGGGTTCTCTTCAGTTGTATTTGTTGGTCATGATGACGGAGGTCTGCTTGCTCTTAAAGCTGCACAGAGATTGATAGCAACAAATGATCCCATCAAAGTGAGTATACTTGTAATCAGATGTATGGTTTCGAGGCTTCTCGAAAATCAGGTAGTTGTCTCCTAGTATTGAAACTATAGAACCTGTGTTTTCTCAGACTTCCTCTTTGAAATCAATCTCGATCACAATAATAATCTCTGGATTTTCCAGGTAGAGATGCTTATTGCTTTCTGTTATGAGATGGGGTTCTCTTCAGTTGTATTTGTTGGTCATGATGACGGAGGTCTGCTTGCTCTTAAAGCTGCACAGAGATTGATAGCAACAAATGATCCCATCAAAGTGAGTATACTTGTAATCAGATGTATGGTTTCGAGGCTTCTCTCTTTTCCTTATTAATCCTAGTTGGTGCTGATATTTCTAGGTCGTGGTCAAAGGAGTGGTTTTGCTTAATGCTAGCTTGTCAAGAGAAGTAGTTCCAGCTTTTGCAAGAATACTTCTGGACACATCACTAGGGAAGAAGCACCTCGTTCGACCTCTTTTACGCACTGAGATAGCTCAGGTGGTGAATCGTCGCGCTTGGTATGATCCTGCCAAGATGACTACAGACGTCCTAAGGCTATACAAGGTACCTCTCTCCTCCGTTACTGTACCTCGAAGATGTCTACAAAGATTGCGAATTTGTTGAACATTTTTCAAGTAATGTGCTTTCCCTCTTGTCAGGCCCCACTACACGTAGAAGGCTGGGATGAGGCACTACATGAGATAGGTAGACTCTCAACTGAGATGGTGCTTACACCTCAAAATGCAGCTTCGCTTCTGAAGGCTGTGGAAAACCTGCCAGTGTTAGTTATTGCTGGAGCCGAAGACGCCCTTGTGCCATTGAAGTCTTCCCAAGCAATAGCTTCTAAACTCCTAAACTCTGTAAGTCCTTCTTTCAAACTCAAGCTCTCTTATCTCAGCTAGGGTTTGTTTTCATGTCAAAACAGGAACTGACATTGATTCGTGTCAACGACAGAGACTAGTAGCAATCTCAGGATGTGGGCATCTACCACTCGAGGAGTGTCCTAAGGCGCTTCTTGCAGCCATGTCCCCGTTCATCACTAGACTAGTACTTAGGCCAAATCTCCAGAGTCAATAGCCAAATCACTTATTTTTCTTGCCGTGAACTACGATCGATTAGTGTAGCCCAAAAATTTGTGGCCCTGCTAGGTAAATTCATCAAAAGAGTGTTGTAACCTTTCGTTTCTCTTCTGTGTTTATTAAGATTTGAGGGTATTTTTCTTCATTAAAACACTTGAAGACGAGAGTGGCACAGAATCGTGCAATTCTCTGTAAATTTATCCGGTTTGGAATACAAAGTAAATTGCTTTCGTTTGCACTCAGCATTGTCATAATAAACGGCAAGAACCTCACTAAAACAGAGTTTATATATCGGGATGGCCTCATTTAAACTAAGCTACTAAAGTTTCTACCAGTATGGATAAAAATCTGATAAATCGAACCAAAGATTCACAAGGTGGATGATGTTGCAGCTGCACCGCAACTCAATCTAGGAGATCAGAGAGAGGAGTCTTCTTGAAGGGATCGGCTTTAGCGAGCTGAGCAGCTAATCCTTTGTTGGGGAAGATGTTATCAGCTTGCATTCTATCTATCATTCCGTAAGCTGGTGCTTTGGCATTGACATAAGCTTGGATAAGGGCTTGGTACGTTCTGAAGCGAGATTGATAGCCAGCTTGCTTCATCTTCTGGAAGATTTTCTCTGTGTTGTGAACATCACCCATTTTCACATACTCGTCCATCACGTACATGAAGGAGCTCATCAACGGTTTTAACTGTTTCGACTGTGTTGCGTTGCTCAGTGAAGACTCAGCCTTTTCTAATTCCCCGGCTTCCACATAGAGCTTGATCACTGCATCCCATGTTAATGCCCCAATATTGCACCCACTGTCTAACATCTGCTTAACAAGATCCTTACCCTCGGAGACCATCTTGTGATCCATGTAAACCCTCAAGAGAACGGAGTATACATTAGAAGAAGCTCTATGGCTGATCTTCAACATCTTCTCAAAAACTGCCTCCGCTTCTTTGACTTTATCGATCTTTCCAAAAGCCAAGATTGCAGCAAGGGACTCATTGTAACGAGGTTTTTCTTCACAAATCTTCCAAATTCTGGTCACCTCATCTGCCCTCTGGAGAGAGCCATAGATGGAAAGCAAGTCCTTGCACACATGCCGATTTTCCTCCAAACTTTCACCTTCCATCTCTTTCAGCACTTTCTCAGCCTTCTCTTTAAGCCCAGCGGATGCATAATTTCTTGCAATGATAAATTGCGCACGAAGGTCAAGCTCAACACCTTCACTTTTCATTGTCTCCACAATTTGTTCCATCCCAGTTATGTCATTTGATAATCCTTTGGAATCAATCAGGATTTTGTATGTGTTAAGACTCGGCTTCAGATTTTCCTTCTCCATCAGCAATAACACATCGGCTATTTTCTTCTTGTTGACCCTCTTGTAAAGATTAAGCATCTGATCACAGGCAAATGTTGACAGAGGGAATCCCAAGTCATTCATTTTGTTGAAAACTTCTTCTGCTTTCCTCACATTGCTGGTGGCCACATAATTTGACAGGAGGGTACGGTAGACCAATTCCCCTCTGAAAGATTCCGGGATTCTTTTGATATAAACTTCTCCCTTGTACAGGCCACGTACCTTGGAAATCAGATCAAGCCGAGAAGCATAATCTCTCTCCTCCAATTCAAACTGCTTATTTTCGTCCAACCATTCCATCATCTATACAAACAACAAGACAACACAAAAACGAAAGCAAACACTTAGAGAACATAAAGTAGACAAAATCTAAAGTCTGAGACCAAAAAGAAAGCATTACTGAGAACCAAGCTAGTTTCTTTGATTCTCAACAAATTGATCGACATTAGTATCCAGCTCATGTTGAAACAAAAAGTAATGCGTACCTGCAATGCTCTCCCATACATCTTACGTTTACGGAGTTGTAACATCGCATTTGCAAACTCTGTCCGGTTGATCTCCTTTCCTTCTTCAACCCATTTATCAAGTGCACTCCCTACAGCCACACCTGAGACAGAAACAATGGCCTTAAACAGCTCTGATGATCTCTTGCCTACCACTATTTTACCAGCCTCGGAGTCAGGGACGAGTAGTTCCAGTTCTGCTCCTTCAATGTCACCTTCATCACCGGAAAACTCCCCCTCATCTTCAATATCACCACTAGTCTGGTTAGGAGTTGCAAGGTCTAAGTTCCCGTTTTGGAGCTCATCTTCCTCTCCGGCAGTTTTAGCGACAACGTCTGAGGAAAGTGAACGTCTTCCCGTAGAGGAACTTAAATAGAGCTCGTAAAATCTAGTGAAAGCTTGGCATTTATCATGTATCAAAGCGTTTGATTCAATAGCACCGTTCCTTTCTCCCAGTGGTATATCTAGCTTAGAGTACACAACATTGCAAGCTCCTAGTCGGAGACTCTGGCTTCTGAAAATTAGAAATAATAGAAAGTTGCTCAATTACCATAAAGTCTGTATACCACCACTCATAACAGACACGAAGCATGTTCAATGGCGCGTCTAAAGCCTAGTTTTTGTTTCATCCAATCTAAAGGAACTTGTATATCCTATTTCGGATAAGAGAAGACAAATTAAATAGTAACTTAAGAAGGATATCAAATGGTTTAAGAAGAAACTAATACAACTATAATCGAGGAAGCTAACCTCCGTAAAACCTTGGAAAGAGCGAACATGTCGTCTCACCGGCACTGATCTGTTTTTGTAAAATAGACAGACAACACAAAATCAGAAAAGAAAAAAAAAACATTTTTGCAAGGTCGGATTTTGACGAAATGTCAAGCATTTCACTCGCCAAGATCAGATCCAGTAAGCAAAAAGTTGAAATTATGAGAAGAATACAGAAAAGTAACAGACGATTACAGAGTGAAACTGGAGAGCAAGCGACTTGAGCACGAAATGGAGGAATGCCAAAACCAGGAGAGCAAAGAGCTAAAATGAAGGGTTTAGGGTTTTTACTGCGTGTTCTTCTTTTTTTTTTTGTAAAAATCTATTTCGCCTAAGTATATCGTATTAGATAGCTGCCAAACTATTATCCCGCCCTACATGTCCACCGAAAAATACTTTTAAACATGTATCCCCAGTCCATAGATTTCACCTATTCTCCCAGAATAATACTTTTACACCTAATTACCCACAAACATCGGTTTTGCTTGATTTACGGTTTGCTTAACCAACTAACAAAGATACTAAACCGGATTAAATCTAATCTAAACCCGATTACAACCCAAACCCAACCGATCCGATCTTGGGGATACAAGTATAGAATTATTTTTTTGAGGATATTTAGTACGGGATCGTAGTTTGATGGCTATATGATACAATGTGCTTCCTATTCGTGGGGAAATTAAGCGTTTCCTTCTTTTGTTGTTTGCTTCATTTTTGGGCCTCCCTTAGTTTCAACTGGGCTGTATGAGGAACCACTTTGAAAAATTGCAACCTTTCTGTGATTTGACCAGTTGCATATCTAAGAGACTAATTTTCAATTATTTTTGACAATGATATAAGTTTCTTGTCAAAATTTGGATTAGATTCACTATCCACTCAAATAGAGTTGAAGATTATGTTCGTTTTATTTCGTCCACAGACTTTTAACAGGCAAAACCCTCGGTCACATCTTATAGTGATGCAAAACCAACTATGAATCTATGTGGGATCAGCTAACGACGTTTTCATTTCGCTTCTGCGGTTTTCTCATTGATACGCAGGCTTTCAGCTTTACGCACAACCTCCTCTGCCACAAGCTTCACATGACAGCTCGGATTGCTCTCCTCATGGTTCACCGAACCCACCACCCATATTCTGACCGTCCCATCTTCTGAGCCTGACGTGTATGACTCCCCTCCTGGCGCATACCTCACACAGTGCACTGGCCCGTGGTGACCCTTGTTACACCCTGCATTCACCGCATTGGCTTAAAAGGATACACACAGATTCCTAAAAATGAAGCCCAATTAATCATTCAAGAAACTTACCAATCTCTTCTCCAGTCTGGAAATCAAACCTATGCACCCACATATCTTCTCCTCCAGCAATGAAAGTGTTTCCGTGTTTCGGTTCCAAGGATGCCGATTCAACATTGCAAGGCATGTCATAGCTCTTCAGCAATCCAAAACTAGGAGAGCAGGAGAAAAGCTCTAGCGTAAAGGGGACAAAGAAAAATGATAAAACTGTAAGCGAGGCTGCATTATATATATATATATATATGAAACTTACTTATTGGCGTCCCAAAATTTAACACTAGATCCATCAGCGGTAGTTATGTATCGCCCATCCTGACTTACTTCAGCACTAGTAACTGGGAAAGTTGTTTCTAATGTTTGAACAATCTTGTCACTTCTTATGTCCCATAATCTACAGAGGACATATGACAAAAGGACAATGAAACCAGGAATACTAAAGGACTGAGTCTAAACCCAGGAATGATGTGGTGACATACCTAATGTCACCGGTATCTGTGGAAGAGCTTAAGATAGTATTATCACTATGAAGCCATTCGACGGTTCTGACTGAACCAGGGGAATTTCCAACTTCTTTTGGAGGTGCGTCTGGCCGATTCAAATCGAATATCCGAAGAATTTTCTCCATTCCACCAGTGAGTAAAAGGTGAGTGTCCTAGAATGTAAATAGTTGTGCATCAGTGATCAGACCACAATAGAAACACAAATTGCACCAACGATTCTAGACCATCAAATCCTACATCCCACCATCGTATATAGAAAACTTGGCAAGGTGATCAAATAACTCTTTGTTGGAAAAGAAACTAAGCATACCTCTGAGAAGGCACATGCACGAACGATGTGCTTGTGTTCAAAGGAGTGCAATTCATCTCCTGTCAATGCATTCCATAATTTCCTGAAATGTGTTATAATTACAAAGAAACAGTCTTAATCCCCGGGAAGTTACTAATGCCCATTAATATCACTTTACCATTTTCTCTGGAAACATAAAATAAGCTTTAAGCATCAAGAAGAACAACATACGCAGTGAAATCTGCAGAAGCTGAGGCAGCACGCATAGCATTCTTATCGAGGCTGCAACTCCAAACTGCTCCCTTATGTCCTTCAAAAGTCCCTATCCAGTCACCAGTCTCCCCATTCCTCAACATCGGGTTCGAATCTGAATATCCAAAAGTCAGAAGACGACTCAGCTAGAGTTACAACAATGTAGGCAAAAAAATCAAAACAGACGATAAATAACAAGAGGCAGCCAAATCAATTCTTCAAAGCACATCCGATATGCAAATCATAAATTCATAATCCAAAATAAGCGCACTTCCATGTAAAGATCATAGAAATTCAAATACAAATCGATCGAGACTGAATCATATAAAGATCATACCTTTGCTGGCGCTAATGAGGAAGAATCCATCTGGGGTCACCGGACTATAAGCCACATCGACGACGGGACGAGAATGCCCGTGGCATACTAACGGAGCACCCATGTTTTCCTTGTCTATTCACTAACTAACCCAATGAACAAAATCTAATCAATCAGACGATTTGCTCTTGGTTAATTTCTCCGCTTAGAGTCTGAAGAAAACTAAAATCGAAAAGCATACCAGATTATTATGAATCGTTTTCGATTCGCGACAAGATTGCGTTTTAGGTACAATCTGAGTGGTTAGATCGGTACGAATGTATGACTATGACCTGCCAGAGGAATCCTCTTGAAGAGGATCACACTTATAAAAAAGTTTAGAAAATTCGGAAAGAGAAAAGTGAGAGAAGAAGGAATGATAAAAGAGGATCACACTTATTTTTTTTGTTTTTTTTGTGTTGTTTTTCTACGGCCTAAACGCAGAGAAGAACTCGTGGAGACGATGATGGTAGTTACGCTCTGAAATCAGAAACAAAGAAACCTTTCGAATTTTAAGAGTAAAGGCTTATATTTAGTATTATTTATGATATGGCCCCATAACTTTAAACTTATTACTTAACCAGCTGAGATTTAACGATAGTTGTCAAATGCCCCTGTTAAGAATTTTGGTCACTCACTCTTCATTTACGTAAGGATTGAAGAGTTTTATGTAAGAACTTCAACCTAACCATAATTTTATTCTTGGTAAAGGACATTTCTTTATTTTAAGATTGAGACAAATACACGTATTTTGTTCTTCCGATAAAAATACTGTCGCTGTCGAAACTAATATTTATATATCCGGATAACGTATAAAATATGATTATGATGTTCGACTCAATGATACATCAATATAAATCGAAACTCCAGGTACGGCGTTTAGGATCTCGAGTCCTTTTCAAAGGTAGATTTATTTTGTTTTTTCAAATTCGTAGTATGATTTAGATCTGCCACCCATGTCCATATAATTAATCATACCACTTAATTATTTCATTATTCAATTCTTATATGTAGTTCTGATAACATCCGATACTAATATAGTTTGTGTTGTGTGTACTACATTCTTTTTTTTTTGGGTAAAATAGAGCGTACTACATTTAGTTTATAGAATAGTAAACTTTACTCAGATCTTAGAATTTGATAAAACTATGTCTATATACGGGTAAAGTTTCAAAACCATGACTTGTTTCAATATATATTTGATTTCAATATATTTGATTTGGCATTAATCAGAGGATAACGAACCAAATTTTTGGATGGAACTAAGATATTATATATACATACACACGCAATTTGACCGATCGAAGATTCTGGCACAATAAGGGCATTTGCACGGGCAAGTGCCACAGGCGTGGAGTGAATTTTGGTATAAGTAACTATATTAAAATGTGCGTGCATGCTCATTTCTACACATAAACATCTCCACCCACTCCAATTACAAGTAATTATATATTTTACAAACTTACCACATATGGTGTAGCATTTTATTCTTTTAACCTTTTCCCATAAATTTCAATATTTTATTTTCTTTATATATTAGTGAAGAATAATGAAAATTAACAATATGGAAGATTATAATTTTTTTAAATAGTTTAAAACAATTTAAGCAAAAGAAGATATGCTCTCTAACGTTTTGGTATGTTTTTAATAAATGGAAATATGAAGACTAAGGAAACAAATATAATACTAAAAAAATGATATCAATTTAAAATGTTTTCAATAATAATTAAATAAACTAAGAGGAACTATCCATCTATTTGTCACTGTCTCATGGGAAAAGAACAAAGAGAGTGTTAAGACCGTCAAGATCACATATGTCAGACTCACCCAATCGTTTACCGACACATGGATGTAGGCCCAACAGAAATACGTGTATAAATGGGCCCTGTCTCTCTATTTGCTACCGTTGCCTAGTCTTTGACCTATAATTAAATCTTCATAAACCCTATAAATCGCTACACAGTTACTTCGGCTCCGGTGATTCTCGTTTTCTCTTTCGTCGCCGGTAGTTTGCTCCTCCTTACGACTCCAGTTTCTGAGTTATTGCATGTTAACTCCTTTGTCTGATTTTGTTTAATCCTTTCTTTGTATGATTTTGTTTTTTTTTTTTATATGTTAGATGTGAAAGAATTTGCAACTGCTAATTTCGATGTCAAACCTATATATATATATAATTGTTTTGTTAATCTTTTTTTTGTTTATTTGTATCTTCCTATGAAGAAAAAGTGGTAGATTCAATTTACGACGGACATTAATTAATGGAGTTGACTGAAAAAGTTGGATTCTTTTTTTTCTTGTTTTTTTGGGTGTATATGCAATTTCAAAGTTCACTTTATGAGAGAGGAGACGAGGAGACTTAGATCTTTGTCATAGAACGAAAATTTTCATTACTTTTGCTTGTTTTGTGCATTGTGATGTTTCTCTAATTTAGTTGGGCACATTGCGTTTTCCTATTCTTATAAAAGCATAGAAAATTGACATCGCTACTTAGTAACAAAAGATAAAACAGCTTTGAAGTTCTTCTTTATTAGTTTGTGGAAAAAGACTGGAATCGTCACAAATTTTATTACTGTAGTCAGCTAAAATGCGAGATTTAAAGCCATTGCTAGATGTTATACATATTATATAGCTTCCTCCTTTTGTGGTTTAAGTCATAAAAAGAGTGGACCAAAAGCTAAAAATCTGAATAGAGCGACGAGTTCCGGAGTCTCCGAGTTATTCTGGATATGGAGGACGAAAGATTAGAAAGCTCGAAGAGGCTATTTCGAGGTATCGTAGCAGATCTTAGAGGAAGAGCCTTGTGTTACAAGCAAGACTGGGTCGCTGGTCTCCGTTCTGGTTCCGGGTACTTAAATCTTGATTTCACTCTTACATAGTCATCTTCTATTTGACACAAACAGAGAACAAAATTTTGGGAGGTTTTTTCAGGATTTTAGCACCCACAACGTATATTTTTTTCGCTTCGGCGCTTCCTGTTATTGCCTTTGGCGAGCAACTCAGCCGCGACACAGGTCTATTTCTTTGAATTTTTTCTCTCTCAAAGTTGTCATCTGTCTTTGAATTTCTTTACGGTTTTGTGTTCACGTTTATTTAGTGGAACAAAAAGTATTCAAGTTGCACACGGTTGATCTTTTACTTGGGGGGCTTTTAGTTTTGCATTTTCTGATTTCAAGAGAAAATCCAGTTTGAATTTGTCTTGAATTATATTTGGAGGTGATTATAGAAGGAGCCTTGAGCACAGTAGAAACGTTAGCATCAACAGCGTTATGTGGAGTGATACACTCAATATTGGGAGGACAGCCATTGTTGATACTTGGAGTTGCAGAACCAACTGTCTTAATGTACGTTTACTTGTACAACTTCGCTATAGGAAGACCAGAATTGGGCAAACAACTCTACTTAGCTTGGGCTGCTTGGTAATTACTCCACAAGACTATTCTCTTCTGTTTTTTTGAAAGTTGTGGTTTTTCTTTACGGTTTTATTTTTTGTTCAATTGAAGGGTATGTGTGTGGACGGCTCTGTTACTGTTCCTAATGGCGATCCTCAATGCGGCTGATATCATTAACCGGTTTACGAGGATTGCTGGTGAGCTGTTTGGTATGTTGATCTCCGTTCTGTTCATCCAACAAGCCATTAAGGTATAAATATCAAAAAGCACAACCACCTCTGAATTGTGATGATAAGTCAAAGCTTATATATACATTTTTTCAAATAAATTTGGCAGGGAATGGTGAGTGAATTTGGGATGCCAAAAGATGAGGACTCAAAACTAGAAAAGTATAAGTTTGAGTGGCTCTATACAAATGGACTTCTAGGCATCATTTTCACCTTTGGCCTTCTCTATACCGCTTTGAAGAGTCGAAAAGCAAGGTCTTGGCGATACGGAACAGGTAAGAGAGATGAATCTTCTCATGCTTTGGTGGTCATTTCTGTGTATAATCATTATGAGGCCTTAAATCTCTGATTTCTTGAAAAGGATGGTTTAGAAGCTTCATCGCAGACTACGGCGTTCCTTTGATGGTTGTGGTTTGGACAGCATTGTCCTTCAGTACGCCATCAAAACTCCCCTCTGGTGTCCCGAGAAGACTCTTTAGTCCTCTTCCATGGGACTCTGCTTCTTTATCGCATTGGACTGTCATCAAGGTTACAACAAAAACATACTAGATTTAAGATCTTGATCTCATTTTGTGCCTCTTTTAAATGTTTAATACCTGGATTTGGTCCGTACAGGACATGGGGAAAGTCTCTCCGGGTTACATATTTGCGGCATTTATACCCGCATTGATGATCGCAGGGCTCTACTTCTTTGACCACAGTGTTGCCTCGCAGCTCGCACAGCAGAAGGAGTTCAACCTCAAGAACCCTTCTGCGTATCATTACGATATTCTCTTGTTGGGTTTCATGGTATAATCATTCAAACTCCTTTTCTTTCTCTCTTCAAGCTCACCTTTACAACATTGAATCTCTGGTTAAAATCTGGAAACTGTGTGGTTTTTTAGACGTTGATCTGTGGATTGCTCGGTCTGCCTCCTTCCAACGGAGTCCTCCCTCAATCTCCTATGCATACGAAAAGCCTTGCAGTTCTCAAACGACAGGTTTTAGTTAATACATAGTTAATCAACACTCAATATTAAGATGGTCCTAATGAATCTGTTTGATTTCAGTTGATCCGGAGGAAGATGGTAAAGACAGCCAAAGAAAGCATCAAGAAGAGGGAAACTTCATCCCAAGTGTACGAGAATATGCAAGAAGTCTTCATAGAAATGGACAAAAGCCCACTTGTAAGTTATAGAATCTTAATCTAATGTTCCAATAAAAGAAAAATCAAGATTCAGAATCAGAAGCTTTTGTTTTGAAAAACAGACTCAGACAGACCCAAGAGTGATAATTGAGCTGCAAGATCTGAAAGAAGCAGTAATGAAGTGCAATGAGGAAGAAGGAGAGAGAAACGAGGATAGTGGTTTCGATCCAGAGAAGCACCTTGACGCTTACTTGCCTGTTCGAGTCAACGAGCAGAGAGTGAGCAACCTGTTGCAGTCACTAATGGTGGCAGGTGTAGTGTTGGCAATGCCGGCCATTAAGCGCATACCGACTTCACTTCTATGGGGATATTTCGCTTACATGGCCATCGATAGCCTCCCGGGAAATCAATTTTTCGAACGCACAATGCTTCTTTTTGTCCCAACAAGCCGGAGATTCAAGTATGTGTTCTGAAAGTGCTCTGTTTTTTTTTTATACTATATTATTCAGATTTCTTACAAAGACTCATTACGTGATTGTTGTTGTCAGGGTCTTGGAAGGAGCGCACGCGTCGTTCGTGGAGAAAGTTCCATACAAGTCAATGGCTGCGTTCACATTGTTGCAGATATTCTACTTTGGGCTGTGCTACGGAGTGACGTGGATTCCCGTGGGAGGAATCATGTTTCCGGTTCCTTTCTTCCTGTTAATAGCCATCAGACAGTACATTCTCCCGAAGCTCTTTAACCCAGCCCATCTCCGAGAACTCGATGCCGCGGAGTACGAGGAAATCCCCGGCACTCCTAGAAACCCGCTCGAACTGTCTTTCCGGGTGAGTCCATATAAATATTTACATTTTGGGGGATTTTGACCTGAAACTGTATTCTTGTCATTTAAGACATCCACTATGGCTTCAATTATTGAATTAATGCCGAGTTAACCTTGTTTCAAAGTCGACTGACTCGAAGAGAGGCGTCCAAGAGGGCGATGCTGAGATTTTAGATGAGTTAACGACGAGCAGAGGCGAGCTCAAAGTCCGTACAGTCAGTCTTAATGAAGACAAAGGCACCCAGGTTTTGTTATGGATCCTTAAAAATGAATCTTAACTTTGTCAAAAGATATTTCATAGACTCATGATCGCTGTAAAAAAATTCAGATTTACCCCAAGGAGATCGCAAAAGCAGGGGACGTTGATATGAGCACGACAACAGAGTGAGTGATCTATCAACAAAAATAATCAAAGATTATTCTTTCAAGTGATGATCATGGTCATGATCATACGCAAAACTATTTAGTATTGTAGAACACAGATATATGTGCCTTTTTTTGTTCCTAAAAGCAAAGATGATGTGTTTGTCAGTATAATTACGGATATGTAAAAATGTACGAAGTACTAACTTTCAACAACGTCTATTTGAGCTTCTTCATTGTGGTCCTCTTATTCTCTTTCTTGATCAATCACTTTATCTGCTATCATAGACTAATTTTCATATTTGTGTAGTTGACTAGTTGGTATCAACTTTGTTAAGTTTTGTGTAGAAGAAAAGAAAAGCATAACTTGTGTAGAATGTTCTTTCAAAATTGGAATACTATATTAAGTTGGTTTTACGTTTAGTAATTTTATAGAAGAGACTTGAGGCACCAAGGATCCGTGGCGCAATGGTAGCGCGTCTGACTCCAGATCAGAAGGTTGCGTGTTGGATTTACGTCGGGTTCAAATCTCCCGAATCAAGATCCTTAACTTTTTTTCTACACATCTTCTGCCCATTAAAATTACAATTATGCCCATGTAAGCACCGCCAAACGAGGATGGTATTTTGGTAATTTAAAACTAGGGATTAAAATCAGAAAACAATTGAAGAGAGGGCTTGAAGAAACCCTCGTTAAACCCTAACGCCGTAATCTTCGCCTCCGGCAAATCTATCCTCCGCCTTCTCATTTTTTATCCAGACTTAAGGTGATCCAAACGCCATGAACTACCGCTTCCAGAACCTTCTTGGTGCCCCTTACAGAGGCGGGAACGCCGTCATCACTCAGAATACTCAGCTAATTTCACCGGTCGGTAATCGTGTCTCCGTCACCGACCTCAACAAGCACCATACTGTTACTATTCCGGTCTTTACCTCTACCAACATATGTCGCATCGCTGCCTCACCTGACGGCATTTTCCTACTCGCCGTCGATGAAGAAAATCGAGGCCTTTTCATCAACGTGCCTCGACGGGTGATTCTTCATAGAATAACCTTTACGGGTAAAGTCAGTGCCTTGAAGTTTAGCCCTGATGGTAAGTTTATCGCTGTTGGAATAGGTAAGTTGGTTCAGATATGGCGATCACCTGGTTTCAGGCGAGCTGTTTTCCCCTTTGAGCTGGTTAGGACTTTTGCTAATTCTGATGATAAAGTTGTTTCCTTGGAGTGGAGCTTGGATTCTGATTATTTGCTCGTTGGCTCAAAGGATTTAGCAGCTAGGTTGTTTTGTGTTAGAAAGTTGAAGGGTGTCTTAAATAAGCCCTTTTTGTTTCTGGGTCATAGAGATTCTGTTGTTGGTTGCTTCTTTGGTGTTGATAAAATGACTAACAAGGTCAACAGGGCTTTCACGATTGCACGGGATGGTTACATTTTTAGTTGGGGATATACTGGAAAGGATGTCAAAATGGATGAATCAGAAGATGGCCACTCTGAGCCACCGTCACCTGATACTCCAGAGAGGGCTGAGGAGGTGATGGTGGAAAATGGCAGTGGCATTGGTACTGATCTTAAAAAACGAAAAGAGTATGACGGTAAAAATCATGATTCAGATGAAGAAGGAAAAGATGATGAAGAGTATATGCACAGAGGGAAATGGGTTTTGCTGAGGAAGGATGGGTTTAATCAGGCATCAGCAAAGGTGACAGCTTGCGACTATCATCAGGGGCTCGACATGGTTGTGGTGGGGTTCTCGAACGGTGTTTTTGGGCTTTATCAAATGCCAGATTTCATCTGTATCCATCTGCTGTCTATTTCTAGGGAGAAGCTAACAGCAGCTGTCTTTAATGAGCGTGGTAATTGGCTGACCTTTGGTTGCGCTAAACTCGGGCAACTGTTAGTCTGGGAGTGGCGATCTGAAAGCTATATATTGAAGCAACAAGGACACTATTTTGATGTCAACTGTGTCACTTACTCACCCGATTCGCAGTTCTTGGCAACTGGTGCTGATGATAACAAAGTCAAGGTATTAAAATCTTGAAGACCTAACTGTATTAATCTTATACCATTCTCATCAATTTCTGAATTTAACCAGCCCATATTTTGTAATGTTGCATTTTTCAGGTGTGGAACGTTATGTCAGGATCTTGTTTCATCACATTCACCGAGCATACTAACGCAGTGACTGCTCTTCATTTTATGGCTGACAACCACTCCCTCTTAAGCGCATCTCTGGACGGTACTGTTCGTGCTTGGGATTTTAAAAGATACAAAAATTACAAGACATACACAACCCCTACACCCCGGCAGTTTGTTTCCTTAACAGCAGACCCTAGTGGTGATGTCGTCTGTGCTGGGACCCTAGATTCATTCGAGGTATTTCAACTTAGGCCTACTGATTCCAGTCACATACTTAGATTTACTGAATAGGTGAATCATTTTATACTTGCCTATGTGCAGATTTTTGTATGGTCCAAGAAGACTGGGCAAATAAAGGATATTCTGAGTGGGCATGAGGCTCCTGTTCATGGGTTGATGTTTTCTCCATTAACGGTAAATATACTGTAATAGTCTCATGTTTCATCTAGTCAAAATAAATTTTGTTGCTTGGCCCTAAACAATTATATGAATACTAGCTAAGGACGTAGAACTTATTGGAGTTATGTATACTTCTGGCTTATGGTGTTATAACTTCCATGCCTTATCTAGTTCATATATTTCTTTCCCTGCAGCAAATTTTAGCTTCATCCTCATGGGACAATACGGTTCGGTTGTGGGATGTGTTTGCTAGCAAAGGCACTGTGGAGACGTTTCAACACAACCACGATGTTCTAACTGTTGCCTTCCGTCCTGATGGGAAGCAATTAGCCTCGAGTACGCTAGATGGGCAGATCCATTTCTGGGACACCATTGAAGGTGTGTTGATGTACACCATAGAGGGGCGGAGAGATATCGCTGGAGGTCGGGTCATGACTGACCGTCGTTCTGCAGCTAATTCAAGTTCTGGAAAGTGCTTTACAACATTGTGCTATTCTGCTGATGGAGGCTATATTCTAGCCGCAGGAACTAGCAGATATATTTGCATGTATGACATTTCGGATCAGGTTAGCTCATTAGCTCTTCTTGGAGTTCAGCTTTTCTTGGCCTAGAAGGTTTGATGCAGATTTTGAAAAGCTCGTGTTTTTCTTGTAAAAGAAACTTAGTCAAAGTGTTACCTTTTCAGGTTCTTCTGCGCCGGATTCAGATATCCCATAATCTGTCGTTAGATGGGGTTCTTGACTTTTTGCACTCCAAGAAGATGACAGAAGCAGGACCAATGGATCTGATCGATGATGACAACAGCGATGAAGAAGGTGGCATTGATAAACAGTCTAGGGGGAATTTGGGTTACGATCTGCCTGGATCCAGGCCTAACCGCGGCAGGCCTATTATCCGGACAAAAAGCCTCAGCATAGCCCCAACTGGTAGGAGCTTTGCAGCTGCAACTACAGAAGGAGTTCTTATCTATTCAATCGATGATTCCTTCATCTTTGATCCAACCGATCTTGACATAGACGTTACTCCAGAGGTGAGCCAGCCTTTGTAAATCGCTGGTGGTGGTTGTAGTTCTGATTATTGGTTTTGAAAAGCAAAGCTAATGTGTTGTTTATGTAGGCTGTTGAGGCTGCCATAAAAGAGGGTGAAGTGAGCAGAGCACTTGCTCTGAGTATGCGTTTGAACGAAGACAGCCTCATCAAAAAATGCATCTTTGCTGTAGCCCCTGCAGACATAAAAGCTGTTGCAATCTCTGTCCGCCAGAAATACTTAGAAAGGCTTATGGAAGCTTTGGTGGATCTGCTTGAGAACTGTCCTCATCTGGAGTTCATACTTCACTGGTGTCAGGTAAAATGATCTTTTCCCTTTCTTTGTTTTGGTTAACCTCTCTGCTCAACTGCTCTGAACCTGATCAAACTTTGTGTTGTCTATTTATGTGCAGGAAATCTGTAAGGCACACGGAAGTTCCATTCAGCGAAACTACAGAAATCTATTGCCTGCACTGAGATCGTTGCAGAAGGCAATCACCAGAGCCCACCAGGATCTGGCAGATATGTGTTCTTCCAATGAGTACACGCTTCGCTACTTGTGTTCTGTTCCAAACAATCATTGATTATGTTTTCTGCACTATGTATCACCGGAATTTTCATCTTCCTTTTTTGGGGTAACACTTTGGAAGTTTTGATGTGTTTCAAATGTGAAAACAAAATGGAGCTAAGAAGTTAAACAAATTCCTGCTTAGTATATAAAGAATGCAAGTTGCAACCATAACAAGTATGAAGAATGTGAATAATTTGATTTAACAGAAACTTTGGAAGAGGCAAAAGATGAGCCCAAGCTATGGATACTTCACTAACAGAAGAAACTACAAAATACAAACAATATAAATTTATGCCTAGAACAAGAACTGATGTCGCTATAAAAGATTACATTATGGAAAAAAATCAAGAGACATCAAAACTTTGGACGATTTCACCATACACTCGGCACTTGAATCTTCACGGAGTCCATCTGGGATACATGGGCGCATGGAACTCCAGCCGTGGTATGTGAGCCGGATAATTGTCTGCACTTGCTTGGCTCCTTGCACGACTCTCCATGGACGCACCAAGAAACAGATTATGCATGAACGCATCAAAGTTGAGATCAATCATGGGATGGCGATATGGAAGCTGATGGAGAGAGCTCGCCAACAATCTCTGTTCTGCATCCCATCTCTGACGAGCGTTGAGCAATTCAATGTACTCTGCCTCTCTCTCCAATTGCTCCCACATGTGTTGCTCCCAAGGGTCCAACTTAGGCGGTGTAAAACCCGGATGCTCAGCTTTCAAGTGATTTTTCAGCTGAGCATAGGTCCCTGAGAAATCGCACTTGTCCACAGAACAAGACCTCGGTCTAGCATTCATGAATCTCCGAGCACACGTCGACTTCATTGTTCCATGAACCTCTCCTCTGCAGTATGGACAGTTAAGAGTCTTGCCACTACAACGGCTTGTGGTGTTGTTTCTGCGGTACTGCTTGAAGCAGTTGGAGTGACGGGAGCTTGTGTCACACATGTAAGCACGACATCCTTTGGAGAAGGAAGAGCACTGCAAAAGGACGGCATTGTGAGGCGGCTCCATACAGATCACACAACGCACATCCTCCCATTCACTCACACTCTCTAACTCAACAGGTGATATCTCGACTTCTTTTTGTTTGTTGTTCCTACAAGAGCGAAGCGGGTAAGGTGATACCCTATTTCTGTTGCTTGAAACCGGCATTTTCCGTCTTTCCTTGTGCATCTCACACA
Organism: Boechera stricta; assembly: GCA_018361395.1. NCBI lineage: Eukaryota > Viridiplantae > Streptophyta > Magnoliopsida > Brassicales > Brassicaceae > Boechera > Boechera stricta. The sequence continues at coordinate 1,068,711 of CM031539.1, read as the reverse complement.
CACTGAAAGCAATAGAAAGAGTGTTAATTCAAAAACTCTGGCTGCAATCAACGAATGTCTGTAGAGAAGCCATTAAACATGGATTTCAGTTTCTTCAATGGTCGAATTGAAAGTGCAAAGATCACATACATAGACGCAGTTCTCTAAAACACAACAAGATGATGACACAGATGATACCTAAGACTCAATAATCCATTACATTCGAATAGATACAACCCAATGCAAATTAAACAAAAATCAAGGAAACAAGGACAAGGAAGAGCTCAAATCAGTCTTATGGTTTACGGTATTCGAGCATGAACTCAATCCCACTGATAATAATTACATTCTCGAGGGATGATAGAACATGATGAAATAAACTCAAACGAAAAGGAGGCAATTTTTTTATTATTATTATTGGTCCAATCAAATGAAATGAAACTATTCACTTATCGCAAACAGTTCTAGGCTTCCCAATCCTCTCATCAACGAATAAACATTTGATTCATCCGCAGATTTCAAACCAGAAAAAAAAAACAGATCAATTCGATTGCAATTCTAAAAAAATTTCGCCCAAAAAAAAAAACAAAAAACAAATTCAAAGCGAAATTGACGACCAGAAATTTCTGATCACATCCACAAAACGACAGAACAAAATCAGGATCGAGAGACCCAACGAGTGAATCAATCAATCGCCCATAAGAAAAAAAAGAAAAGAAACGGAAGCTATTATATTATACCTCTCTGGCCGGAGAAAATTAAAAGAGGCTTCTTTGAAAGAGAGAGAGAGAGAGAGGTTCGCTCCTCGTAAAGAGTTTCGTATGAAGATGAAAAATTGGACGCGCGTGCGTGAATGTGAGATTGTCCCGGTGGTGGTGGTGGCTTTTTATATAGGAGTCGAGAGAAAGAGATGTCTTTTCAGACATGACAAGAATACCCTTCCATCTGTGTAAGTCCACACCCCTCTCTCTCCTCTCTCTCTACTTTCTTCCTTTGGCAATTTAACCACATTTGTCTTTTTTGACTTTCTTTGCCCTTTTTTTTTTTTCTTTTTAAACGACTTTAAAAGTTTTTTTTTGATTTTTTTGCCCAACTTTATAACTAATTCATACAAATGATTAGATGTGATGCTTTTTTTTTCTCCATATAAAATAATTACTCATATTTTGTTTCTGTATACCTTAACTAAATAAAACTTAGCTTTGAAAAAAAAATAAAGATGACAAAGTAATGTGGTTATCTTCTAATATAAAAATTTACATCTGTTTGGATGCATATATATCTATAACAAGGATTATAGGTAACTTTATATGTCAATACATAAAAAAAAAAAGATAAGAACACATCATATAAATCATCATAACGTTAACTTTTGGCTTTTAAAAGTATTTTATCATTTATAAATTTTTAACAAATTATTTTATTTTTCATGTCCAAAAGTATGCTTCTTTATTCACTGTATCTTGAGAAAATAAAAAAATTTATCTTTCTTAATAAGTGGGGTGAAATAAAGAAAATATATAAACTATTTAGCTGTCATATACATATTGTCTTTTTCTTTTTTTTTTGACGCATGTATGTATAATATAAATGTTACTACTATTATCCATTGCATTTTTTTTTTTGAATGAATGTTAAACTTTATTCAATCCCAAAAAAAAATTTGGGTAGTTCTAGAACTACAAATGACTTGGAGGTTTTCCAAGTAATCAAGGATATATTCATTGCATTTTAAGGTGTAATAAAAGAAATATATACGCGCAACTACATTTCTAGTAAAAAAAACATACCACAATCCAATTCCAAGATCTTATTGCCAGTTGCCACTAATAATATGCAAGGGCAAGGAATTAGCCCGTGTCAATATCAACGACAGGGCTTCCAACTATTTTTTCTTCGAAATTTTCTTAGGCAGATAAGTCTTATTTATTGAGAAAATGTGAAATAAAACATAACTCTATTGAGATAATTGGAACAGATTGATTAAGCGATAAACTCAGCCCAACTATTTGGGCCCAACATCTCAAAAGCGCTTCGGTTCACCCAATTTGACCCGACCCGCAGCTTTTAGTTGTGTGAACTGTGAAGTTGTTGTTGCGGCTACAAGAGGAAGAACCCTAACTAAACCCACGTCGCCCTCTCTTTCTCTCGTCGATCACCGACCATGGCCAAGGACAAGCTCAAGCCTCTTCTCTCCTCTGATGGTGGAGGTTTGCTTTATTTCTATCCCCCTTTCCTTTGCCTATTACTCAATTGTGTGCTCATAGCTAAACCCTTTTCTCTCGTTTCATATGATTTCAACAGGTGACATCGCCGATACTCCTTCCCGAGATAAGAAGCATAAGAAGAAGAACAGGAAACGAGCTGGACCTGAACCCGATATACCCTCTACACGGGATTCCGGTAAGATTTACAGCTTTCGTTTGTTGAGGATAATAAAGCTCAGGAAGAGTCCAGTTAGAGATTTTCATGAATTAGTTGGCCAATCTTATATGAGGGTTCCTATTTTGATTGATATCTATATAGGTATTGATGAAGATAGAGATGGAGTGCTAGTAGATGATACTCATAATGAGCCAACGATAGGTGATAAACTTGACAGTCTTGACTTATTAAGCGGCGAAAATCTTATCACTGAGGCTTCTGCTCCCAATGATGATAAGCCTCCTACTGCAGCATCTGTCAACGTTCTTCTGAGACAAGCATTGCATGCTGATGATCGATCTCTCCTACTAGACTGCTTGTACAACCGAGATGAGCAGGTTCACTAGATATTTTCTGTCTGTTTCTCTTTACCTTGATGTTTGTATGTTTTACTTAATCCTTCAAGCTCTCTATGCATTACAGGTGATTGCTAATTCGGTTGCTAAGTTGAATTCAGATGAGGTACTCAAGCTTCTCAATTCCCTTCTACCAATACTACAATCAAGGTGAGAGTTTATGACATATATTTTCCTCGGTGTATGAGCTGTTTATGTGTTTTCTGAAGCTGGTATTCAAGTGGTGATTTTTATACTGTATTACAGAGGTGCAATTTTGGCGTGTACGCTTCCATGGATAAAGAGTCTGTTACTTACTCATTCTAGTGGAATTATGTCCCAAGAGTCATCGTTGCTCGCATTAAACACCATGTATCAGGTTAGGAATTGCTTTTCTTATTGTACGGCTGCGCTTGCCATGGCGGCTTTTAGAGATACAGATCAGAAAGTCTGTATAGATAAATCATTGATATGTATTTTTTGGTTGTGTGTGCAGCTCATCGAATCACGGGTTTCAACTATTCATACTGCAGTAGAGGTTTCAAGTGGCTTGGACTTGGTATGTATTGTCTTACCGTGAAACGTGAAAGAATTTGATTTCAATTTTTAGCCTAGGGGTAGCATTAGATTCCATAAACCACTTAGGGGATAAAAACACACAATGGAAGTCCTGAGATCACTTTGCATGGATAACACAGACTTTTGGACTGTATAGTATGTTGCTGATTTGTCATTGATTGTGTTAATCGTAGATTGTGGACGACTTGGATGAAGAAGAAGATGAAGGTCCCGTGATCTATGAGGACAAGGACAGTGATGAAGAAGAAGGAGAAGGAATAGAGGAAGCAATGGAGACAGATGAAGAGGCAGACGATTCAGCGGCTGAAGCAGCTGATGGTGTTAATGATTTTGAAGGATTTGACAACATGAGCGATTGAGAAGGCTCCTGAAAACGGCAAAAGTTTTGATTTGTGTGATGAGGCTGATTGATTCTTAGATGTTAAAGAGTATGGCTAAATGGTTCAATCTCTCATCAAGAAGTCTCGGCACGAACTCTGTTATACGTAATGATTATATCGTATGGACGAGACTTTGTACTGTGAAAGAGTTTATTATTTTTTTATAAAAGGGAAAAGTTGACAAGAATAAGAAGGGATCAATTGCTACTGCCTACTATGCCCTCCAAATCAAAAAGTGGTTCTACTTTATCCTAAGCAAAAATGGAATTTCTTTTTTGTTTACTTTTGAAGTCAAAAACGTTTAAAAGTCATTCTCCGAAGTAAAATTGCTCCCTCTCCTTCAAATTTTTGCGTGCATCCTCCAGCTCATTACCAGCTCTCAGCTGCCAATGAAGAGCTTCCATCATGATGATTGCATCAGTTTTCATTATAAAGTATTTCCCTGTTATAAATAATTTATTGTAGTATTTTTTTTCAAAATAATTATACCAGAACATAACATGTTACATAAAAAAAATCACATTCCACAATATTTAAATTAATACAAATAAAACTAGCTAAAATTACTATATGATTTATTTAATATTTACATAATTGAATAATATGTTATAAAAAAAACATGCATCTTGCAAATCAAATACATTTTGCCCTTTTTACTCTTTTAAAAGAATACTTAAAAAAAAACTAAAACGGTTCACAACCCCCAATAACAAAAATAACCTCCCAAAAACATTGTGTCTTGTTTAATTGCACCTTGATCCGGCTCTGGGAATTCAAAACGAATCGAACCTCTTAAGCATCGAACCAGAGTATATTCATCAACACATTTTAGATAAAAGTTCGATGCTTTTGGGATTTTAGTTTTCAATTTAGCAAAACTTATTTTCCATCTGATTCCAATTTCTTAGTAAGATGATTTGTAACAGACCGAATCTAGAATTGAACCGTGAGGTCCAATCCGAGCCCAATAACGAACCCAACATGAACAAAATCCTTATGAAATTAGGAATGTATGAACCTCAAGTATTTGCCTCGGTTTTTCTTTTGCATTGTTTCGGTTTACTCGGCTTTATGTGGAATTTTACTTTTTAGTTCAATACAAGTATTTCGGTTTTGATGCATTCCGGTTTTCTCGTTTGTTTTTTCGGGTTTTAAAATCGAAAATCTTACACAATTCGGTTCAATTCAGAACACATAAAATTGTACATAACCGAATTGGAAAACCCGATTACCGACATTGGATCGATTAGAAATTTCATCACCCGAAAAAACCAAAGATTAGACAGTAAAAACCGAATGCCCAGACATAAAGCAATCATAAGAAGAAAAAAACGAAATTAGCATCAGTCCTCCTCGCGCTGTTCTTATTGAATCAAAGGATTCTAAATTGGCGGCGAGGTTACAGAGAGTCTACTCCTCAATCCTTATCGTACTTGTAAGCCTATAACTGGGTTTGTTTGACCTATCTCTCAGATTTTATTTTCCTGTTAATATAATTTCTTAGAAATTTGCAGAATTGAAATTTTTGCCTCTTTCTCTAATCAAAGTAAAGCTTACAACTTCGCTGATTGATTGATTTTGGATTCCGGTATGTCTGCTTCTTTAGTTTTTATTCGATGTTTGCATGGATCAAATGCTACTATGCCCTTAGAATCAAAAAGTGATTCTACTTTACCCTTAGAAAAAAATTGAATTTCTTTTGTATTTATTTTTTAAAGCGTTTAAAAGACAAAATTGTCCAACCCCTTTTAAATTATTTACGATCTAACTGAAGATCTAATCGGGTAAAATCCATAAATCGGGTCACCCAGATATGAATCATGTAAAAGTAAAAAGTTTAAAAAAAAAAAACAAAAAAACCCAATTTATTGCTAAAAACCCTAAAAATCCCACCAACCCACTCTTCTTCTTCTTCTTCTTTGCCTGACCGTTACGATTTTGAAAACCGCCAAATTCTTCCTTAAATTCGAACCTTATAGCTCGATTTTTCTTACTCCTTCTTGCTCTTCTCCTTATTTAACTCATCTATTGCTCAATTTTTTCATTCGTAATCCAAACCCTAGAATCTAAAATCGGAGCAAATCGGAGTTTAACATTGCCACCTAGAACTCGGAACCCGCCATTTTCGTCTAGTGTAAGTGGAAGTAAGAGGGCTCGAACGAAGAAAGAACCCACGCCGCCTCGGTGACGAACCTTGCTGGCGAGGCGGATTCCGATCTCCTCCTCACGGACAGAGGTAATTGGTTGCTTAATTAGTTGATTTTGGTAGTTGAATTGCGAATTTGAAGCCAAAATAAACTGTACAACTAAGTTTCTACGATACAACTATTTATGCGATTTTTTAGATCTAAGTATCAATAGAAATAACTAAGCGATTTTGTAGAATTGGGTATCAGTAGGAATAACTAAGCGTATAGAGAAAGAAACAACCGGGTAACATTATGTCGTGTCATACCACTAGATATCACTAGGTATAACTAAGCGTTCTGGTACAACTGCGTATCATTAGATACAACTGTTATTAACATATGTGTTTTTTTTGCAGGATAATGGGGAGGACACAGAGGCTCTTCAACCTGAGTTGTTCTTCCCACACACAAAGTTTTGCAAGGCCATTAAGATATCCTCTAAGTGTGAGGTTAAATCAACAATCAAAGCTTTGGACATACTTAAGGGAGACAAAATCAATTGGTTTTTAAATCACTCTCAATTCAAGCACATTTGGCACATGCCTAGACAGAAAAACCACAAGTTGATGGGAATGTGGTTGACTCTTCTTCGGACCGTGTGTATGGAGAAGGATGCTAACATGTGTTGGTTTGTGGTGAACGACGTTCCGATTAGGTGTTCGCTGAGGGAACATGGCCTAATTAGCGGTTTATCTTGCCAAGATTATCCACGATACAATGATAAGTTGGGGAATACGCAGTTTATAGGGCGGATGTTTGGGAGAGTTGAAGGTATTTCTGTGGGTGATGTAGGAGAAAAGTTGAAAGGCATGAGAGGAGAAAGAGTTAGAGATAGGATCAAGATGCCATTATTCTTGTTCTTAAGCACGGTAATCAGAGGACAAAATAAGTATGGCACCATTGATCCTTTCTTCTTAAGGATTTTGGATGATCTTGGAGCGTGTAAGACCTATCCGTGGGAGAGATGGACGTTTGAGTAGTGTATCAAAGAGATATTCCATACGGTGGATCATTTTAAGGGGAATATGAAACCCGGATGCACATGGTGCTTTACGGGTTTCATAATTCCTTTGGAGGTAAAATTAATACCCTTCTTGTAATTTCAATATGTGTATTCATGCAAATGTAAGAGATATCTAATGTAAGTATTTTTGTAGCTTTTGACGACCGAGTGCATTTCGAATTTGCGAAAAAAGTTTCGAGAAGATATCTTAACCGCGGATAGTGGCTATCCTCGAATGTGCAAGCGAAAATGGAGAGCTGGTTATATGAAAAACTTTCCATTGGAAGAGATTAACGATGCACTTGGAAAAGATAAGGTACCAAAAAATTTGTTTTTGTCTATCACTGGTTTACTTAGTTGTATCAGTAATACTTAGTTGTATCAGTGATACTTAAATGTATCTAGTTTACTTAGTTGTATCAGTCCCACATCAGTCATACAACTGACTATTTGTTTGACCGTAAATACGCAAGAGAAGGATATCCAGAGCATCCTAGAAACTGAAGATGCAGAGGTACCTCTAATCGTTGACATCTTGGAACCTGAGGATTCAGATGATGACTCAATGTTCACGAGCTGGAACAAGTGTCTAACTGTGGAGAACAAGAGGATATGGTGGGAAGAGTTGTTCAAACTAGATGTGGTTGGTCGATCGATGGTTGTTAGGAAGGAGGAAAAAGCTCCTAACATATACATGGAGTGTGTTATGAGGAAACTCCAAGAGATATCTGATCAAATGAAAGAGGAGTTTAATAAAATGGGTGAGAGGATGGATTGCTTGGAGGTAAGGATGACTGCTTGTGAGATATGGGTGAATGATGCTTTGAACAGTCGTGGTGGTAGTAGTGGAGATGGTGGAGGAGATGGTGGTAGTGGTGGTGGATATGGTAGAGGAGATGGTGGTAGTGGTGGATATGGTAGAGGAGATGATGGTGGTGGAGATGGTGGAGGTGATGGAGGTGGTGGAGATATTGGAGACGTTGATTCCAGATTGGCCTCATTGCGTGCGAAGATAACGAGGCTGAGGGAGATGAGGAAGATGAGGAAGGCAAAAGCAGACTTAAGAGAAGAAGACTCAGAAACAGATGAGGAAGACGGATTTTTGTATAGAGCATATGGTAAAGAAACTATTGGGGCGGCTATGAAAGCAGCAGAGGAGAAGGCTGCATCTGAGGTGGCTGCGAAAGCAGAAAATAAGGGTGTTGCAGTAGAAGAAGAAGATGAAGTAGAAGAAGAGGAAAAAGAAGAAGAAGAAGAAGAAGAAGAAGAAGAAGAAGAAGAAGAAGAAGAAGAAGAAGAAGAAGAAGAAGAAGAAGAAGAAGAAGAAGAAGAAGAAGAAGAAGAAGAAGAAGAAGAAGAAGAAGAAGATTGCAGTGCAAAACGTAAGGCCAAGATGAGTGCAAATAGGAAAAACACACGGATTAAGAGGCCAAGAAGAGGTCAGCCTTCGAAGAAGGTAGTTTAGTGTTTTATGTTGGAATTTCATATGTTTCTGTTTTATGTTGCTGTTTTCAGAATATTTTCTAGTTTTTTTGTTGTTGGGTTTTTGTACTTTGGGATATCTTTTAGTTTAGTATGTATTTGAACTTTTTCTGACTATGTACAACTATGTACAGCTATGTACAACTATATACTACTATGTATAGTTATATACAACTATGTACTACTATGTATAGCTATGTACTACTATGTATAGTTATGTACAACTATGTACTACTATGTACAATTACGTAATAAACCTAAAACCCTAAACCCTAAACACTTAATAATTAAAAAAAAAATTATTAAAACAATAATAATAATAATAATAATAAATTATTATAAGAATAAAAAATTATTAAAACAAGTGTGAACACATGCGTTCATACTTATTCACACTACAAATATAATAAAATATTATTTAGGTACTAAGTAATCTAGTAATACCCACTTATATTTTTGATTTTTTTCAGGTTTAACTAGTTATACTATGTTTTTTAATAATTTGTTTTAGTTGTACAGATTACAATAGCTACTAAAATTAAGGTCAGTAAACTTTGACAGAAAAATATTTGAAAAATTACGATTTTTGTATGATCAACATCATAATGGTCTAAGTGTTTAGGAAAGACTCGTGCATGTCTAAAATAGTTTCAAATGAAAACCTAACATATTGAATTTTTTGTTTTTTTTTATAAATTTGATATAAGAATTAAATTGTTAATAGTAGTAGCATATATATATATATATATATATATATATATAAAAGCAACTTCGTTATTTAAAAATAACCATATATATATGTAATTTACCTTGGTAATAGTTATATCAGTAATATCTACTTGTATTTTGTTATATAGTTATATCAGTAATACCTAGTTGTATTTTGTTATATAGTTATACATAGTAATAACTAGTAATACAAAAGAATCCACAATACAAAGTTTTTAAAACAAAACACAAACAGCATAAATTATCACTCCTCTTAGCTACCACTACACTCTTCTTGGTTACCACTACACTCAAACAACGAATACAAACCTCTAGTCTTGCTTCTCCTCCTACGCCCGTGTTCTCCAACTGATGAAATCCTTGTTGTTTGGTGTCTTCCTCTTCTGCTGACATAATGCGGAGGAAATGCAACCTTATCACGTACATGATCAGGAACAGTCCACTGAGACGTATGAGGAACCAGATATATCGTTCTGCAGTAAGCCAATGACCAACAAGACATCCAATAATACTTGGAACACAAATCATGTATTTGCATTTCAGTGTCTTTGTGTTTTCTTGATACCATAAGAGCGGCTATTGCATGCACACACGGATACTTATCAATATCAAAACGCTTGCATGCGCAAGTCTTCATCTTTAGGTCAACCAAATAACCACATCCATCTCGTCCATGCACGTTGTAGAGAAGAAAGTAAGTTTTTAACACAGTCACCTCCAAACGCTTCACTTTGGCGCATAAAGGATGCAACTCGGTCACAATAAAAGGGACCAACATCTATTCTTCGGTATATTTGTTAAACCAATAAGATAGCTTCGCAATAATCAAATCAATCATCGGTAAAAGAGAGTATTTCCTTGCATCCTTGAAAACACCGTTAATAGACTCAACAGTATTAGTGGTATAGATGTGTACCTATCTGCCGGGAAATAACATCTCGCCCATTTCTAAGTTTCTTTACAACTAACGTCAAGATACGCCTCTGTCTTAGGATACCTTTTCCTAAAAGCATTGTACAATATGTTGAATTCAGACTCTGTGTATTGTTTGGCACATTCCTTGAACTTACTCGCTAAGGTTTCTTTGTTCACGTGGGAAACCTTGCCCTTCAAATTCTGACCCATATGAAAGACACAATACCATGTCGAGATAACGGGTACACCTCAGCTAATGAATTTTTAAGACTCACGTTTCTATCCATCACGAATACTAGCTCACCACTATGTGGTATTAATGTTTTCAACTTATTGAAAAACCAAGTAAGACTCATACCTTTCTTACCATCAACAACACCAAAAGCAATCGGATAATGGTGATGATCAGGATCTTGCGCGGTTGCAACTATTAGGATTCCACCAATAACATGCTTAAGGTGAATTCCATCCACAATGATCATTTTTCTCATTGCTGCAAAGCCTTTAATGCATGCTCCCAACACGAAGAATAAGTACATGAACCTCTGATCTTCATCCAATTCCACATACGTAACTGTACCTGGATTCACCTTCTCCAACATGTACATATAAGAAAACAACGTCTTATAACTATCCTCTGGACTACCGCGTACATCTTCACACGCTTTCTTTTTCCCTCTCCACGCGATAGAGTATGATACTGTACAACCATAACTTCCTTGAACCAAACCCATTATAATCTTTGGACTTGGGGTTTCAAGAACCCTTGGAAAATCATCATGCAAGAGAGATGCAACTAACCGTGGTATGCCTCTTCTTTTTTTTATACTTGTACTTGAAGATGAACGAGAACACGTATGAATCTTGTGGTACGTTCTAATCGAGAAACTATCTGAATTCTTAATCTTCCCAGCTCGTAAATCCCACTTGCAACCTTTTTTGGATTCACTACATTTTACCACGTATCGCGTTGTATCAGACTTGTCAATATAAAACTCAAAACAATTCAGATGTCCGGCTTTTCTATTAATTCTTGCACCTCTCTCTTGGTTGAAAACTCTTGGCGTATATGGACATTCATACCATCTTCCCATTCAAGATTCGTAGCCTGACCTCCTTCTATAGAATATGTGACCTTAATATCTTCATTATCCAAGTCTCCTCGCTCACATGCAATATTATTCAAGTCTCCTCGTTCACAGGCAATATTATCCAACTCTCCTCTTTCACATGCAATATTATCCAACTCTCTTCGTTCTTCATCGTGGACAACCATAGCATAATGTTCGGACTGTTCACTCGCACTATAAATCATGTCTTCTATACTCGCACCAACTTGATTTTCTATACTTTCTCTTGGAAGTATATCACACCCCATATTTTGCCCATGATTATTAACAATCTTCACATGCAACACACTTTGCTCTTCATACAACTCCAAATAGCTAAAAACATCATCATCATCGAAAATATATACTGGTTTCTTAGGCTCCACATTCAGTGGAATGTAACTAAATTTCACCTCAGCACTATCTTCATCCAACCCCATTTTTCTGCATATTTGTTCAACCAGCAACATATAAGTGACCTCCTCACTCGATATTTTCAACAAAAGAGTGTGATGCACATCTTCTCTCGAAATCCATATTACTTCATGTCTCTTCCTCAAATAATGTCCCCCAGAATCAAAATGTATGAGAGTGAGCTGGTTTTTATTCATCGTACCCTGAAAATAATAACAACTGTTGTATTCACTAATACAAATATTCTTAGTAATACCAGTTATATTCAGTAATACAAATATACTTAGTAATACCAGTTATATTAAGTTATACAAATATTCATATTAATACCCGTTATAGTAAGTTATACAAATATTATTAGTAATACCAGTTGTATCAGTAATACATTTTTCCGAAGTAATACATAAAATCGAGCTACGATTCCGCATATTCGTCACTCACCCACTACAATATCTAAAAATTGATGATGTACATTATCTCAAACGAGTTTTAATCAACGGAAACGAGTTTCACTCAAGCTCCAACCTCCAACCTCCAAGCTCCAATGGCGGACGGAGATGGTTCGAAATCTTCAAAAGCAGCGCCCAATAGAAGAAACAGAGTTCTTTTGGAACTCCAATGGCGGACGGAAGTTTCAAAACCCAAATCTCCAATTTTTTTCTTCTTCCAAAACGAATCAATGCGGACGAAATTGGAGTAAATGTGGGAGGTGAAGAAGAAGAAGAAGAAGCGTAAAGAGGAGAGAGATATAGTCCGAGGCCGTACGAGGTTGTTGTTGGGAGTGGGACCCATTTTATTTTTTTATTAAATTGTATGAGGATTGGTATATTAATATTTTAATCAAGGGTAGTTTTGAGTTTTTTAGGTTTTTAAAAGAGTGAGGGATATGTAGAATAAGAGTGGGTAAAATAGGTTGATGTTTGAATCTTAAGGGCATAGTAGCATTGATCCAATAAGAAGATAGAAAGTAAAAATGGTAAGAGGATGAAAAAGTCGAGCATGGGTTAGAAAATGATGGATCATAACAACTAAAAAAGCTCTCCTTGAAAAATGGAACACCATTGAATACAAGAGAAAAATGCGACGCATTCACATAGATATGATTATAAAGGAAGAAATTGTTCGAAAGAAATAAGAAACAAGTAAGGAATGGCGAGCGGACAGATTGAAGAATTCAGTGTGAGGGCCGGCCAAATCGTGGGCCAAGCTCATGTCAGTGTTTTTGTTCAATTTCTCTTTTACTTGTACCTTTTGTGATCGTATTAACTTCTGTGATTATTACCAAAAAAAGAAGTATAAAGTGGAGAAATGATGTTTGGTATCAGGTGAAGAAGGATGATTGCAACAACTCTTCTCAAGCTTCAGGCTTTCTCCAGCAGGTTAACTAACACATCAACTCTGCATGTTGTTTGTAATTTTGGGGATTTTTTTTTTTTCTTTTTCCTTACGAAATTTGATTTGATGATTAATCAGAAAGGGGAGAAAGTGAAGAACATGGCGCAAGAAGCATCAGAGGCAGTGAAGAACAAATTGGGAATGAACAATGACAACAACAATGAATATAAGAACAAGAACCCTTTGGACAAGAAGAACCCTAACAACACAACCAGTCCAAGCATGCCTGGTCATCCTCCTTCTGATATCTAACCTTTCACAAAACTCATATTTTTATTCCACTAATAAATGTCTGTAATAATAAGGGATATTACACAATGCATCCTAGCCAACACATGTTCAAACTTTTTTGGCTTTAGACATGTTCACACTTGTGTTGACCAATACATGTTGAGACTTTGATATTATAAACACTGGTTTACACTTGGTAATGCCACCCCAGCCGAGCTATATTTCCTTTCACATATATACAAACACACAACACGCACACAAACTCCCTTAAGAGCATCGAATCTCTGCCCATTTGATGGCAGACCTTGCCAGTGCATCCATTGGATCAACACACTTCTTTAGCAGAGGATCGTCCCCTGGCAAGAGGTCACGCATCTCATCTGATCCGAGCACCACCAAGTTTACCGCCTGCACCAGAAGTACCTGCAACGCTATCCTTAGAAGGTTCCGTGCTCCTTCCATGTCTTCTCTCTTCATTGCTTCTAAGGCCGGGATCACTGTGTGCTCCATTGTAGCCTTGTCTGGAAGCACCGCCTCAAATCCCTGTTCATTTCCACAATCACAGAGTCACTTCATACGATGGATAATACTAGCTCTATAAGAAAGTATCAGACTTTCTTAGATAAATGATAGATATGTTGTTCCAATGGATACAATAGAATACTGACATTGCTTTCGAGTTTCTCCTGGTAGAACCTTGCGGATAACGTGGCGCTAGTGGCCATCACACCTACACGCAGAGGATTCCCAGCTTCAAGGGGCTTCATTTTCGCCTCTTGCAGGTCTTTAGCAATGCATTCACCCATGTGAAGCAGAGGAACTGAACTCCCTTCACAAACCTCTTCATACCATATATGTGCAATATGACAGGGCATTACTATTAATTTAGCTCCACAACTCTCAAGATATCTCCTCTTGTTCCTTAGATTTTCCACAATTAGCTTTGGATCCACCGGAGCCCTCTCTGCTCTATGGTAAAGAGAAGGATACGAGTTTTCCTCGTATAAGAGAAGCTCCTTGTTGAGTGCAGGATCCGAGCAAAGCACAAAAGGTAACGAGCTTATACCATCTTTTGAGCTCCAATCCACGAGTTTCTTCACAAATTTCAGAGTGGAATCAGTTGAAACGCCTCCAATAATCCCCACTGTGTTGGCCTGCCTAAGCAAAGAATCTGCAGAAAGACTATTTAAACTGTTTCTCGAATCTTCACTCAGACAAAAACCTTTCTTGGGCTTGGGAAGATTATTGCTTTCGTCCATATGCAAGAGGAATGAAGACGGTGGCGTGGCAAGGATATGACTCAGTCTTACCCTACACGAAATCGGACTAGAATAGCATACATGAGCTAAGCCATGAGATGGGTTGGTGAAAAATTGAAGATACATCAGCAAGCTTCTGTCTGAAAATGTTTTCTGATAGTTAGTACTCCAGAGACACCTTTGACAAAACTACCAAAAGTTTCCAACTTGTTCCCTCACTAACCTGAATCTTACTTCAGATTCAAATTCCAAACTTGACACCAAAGTTCCAAATCCAGCTCAGATTCAAAAAAGGAAAAAGAAAAAAGGAAGCAACTTTTAGGTTACAGAGTCGTAAGGACCTTTTCTGGCTTTTTGGAGTAAGATCCTACGATCTGTAACTCAACTCACTTTCTGCAACTCCAAGCTGAAAACCCACTGCAAGAAATTTGGACTCAAATTCCACCTATTAACCTGAGCTCCCAAAATCAGCCAAGATATCTGGCAAACAGAAGAACCAGTACCTCTCTTTAATAAGACAGAAGTAAACCTCTAGCTGAATCTAGAACCTTTATACAGAAGTTTCTCTTAAAAACAAAATCTTTGTAAGTTTTTGGGCAAGATGACTGATTGCCTTTGTCTTCAGATGGCAGAAAAACAAAAAGGAAACAGTACTAAAAGAACAGGTGGGGCATCAAAATGAAAGAACAACGGCCTCAAATCAACCCAATACTATTTCACTTCTATCAAAGAAACCAATCCTATGAAAACTAGACCAATAGTAGTCGCATCAAGTTGAAGTGAGGAATCTTCGCCTCAGATAAATAATCATATATCCATTGGATTTCACCATCAGGCAGTAAAGAAGATGGAAATAAACCACAATGTAAGGCGTTAAGTTCAAGAAGAGGTGTCTCTGTCTGGTTCTCTTTCCATTTCTTGTGATATTTTATATATTTCCTGCAACAGGTGGGTTGTATCTGTTAGGCGGATACCTTTGTTTTCTTGTCAGCTACTGAATCCCACATGGTCCATCAGCCATCAAGGGTCCAGTCGCATTTTATAATCCCCTCTATCAATGGTATCCTCCAAAAACTCCTTTTTGTAAGATACCTGAAACAGGGGTTGATCTTCTGATGGACACAAAATGCAGAAACAGCTTAGGTAGTACAATTGGAGTTTCTTTGCTCACTCGCTTCAAGGTCTGAGAAGAGCTCCCACTACACAAACAAGAAGTTCCACCAAACCACACAAGAAAAGGGAAATTTTTAGTGAAGGAGAAAAATTAGAGCAGGATGCACAGATTCAATTGGAACAGACACCAAAATAAGATTTTGAAATGTACAATGCGATTACCAGTAAAGAAATGTCAGGCTCTAGATTTAAGAAAATTTCCGTAGCAAAACAAAAAATTACACCTTTCTAAAATGTCGAAAATGGCAAAAACCCAGATGATGTTTTTACCTGAAATGAGGGATCTGAGAAGCTAATCATCGAAGAGACTCTTTCTTTGAAGAAACCATTGCTTTGCCACTGCAAAATCCAAAATCACAAGAAAAATGAAAAGACCATTGTTTTAAAAAACTTGAATACTTCTCTTTTGTCCCACATCGGCTACTTGACTCAAAATATTCTACTTTATATATGAAGTTAAATCAACCTTTGTTCGTCGGGCTCAGTAACGAGGGCTTGTGACCCAAGTGGGGACAATAAGTTGGTGGAACACTGGCTCGGTCCACAGGTCGGATCTGTTGTGGCATTGTTCCGGGCTGCCCAGTCCAAGCTGTGAGTGATCCGTGTGAGTTATGAGAAGTCTAGGCTTAGACGGCTCCTGCAGTTGGAGGGCAATGCGTGAGGCTGGTTTCACAGAGCAGCGATTACCTCCCGCTCTCAGCAGTGGACGGATCACAGCTCGACGCCACTCAGATTCACTATGGCCTGCTGGCTCGTTCCCAGTTGGACCACCAATTTTTTTTTTTTTATTAATATAATTTTCCATATAAATTAGTTAATAAAATTCAAAGATTTAGTGGGCTTTTTGATATCGACGTGAGTAGTTTTAATGTTTTTTGAAAATTTTTAACTACATATATTTAAAATTTATAAGTTTTACTTCCATATTTATAAACGTTCATATGTTGTTTGATATGAATTAAATAAATGTCTTATATTGTAAACGCTTAAATTCTAATTAGGCGTTTTAAGCAGATACTGGATCACCGTCCGTTTAGTAAATGATATCTCACTTCTTTTCTCATTGTTTAGGCCCATTTGTTGTGCCTATCGATTTATCACTTCTGCTTCATCATTGCTGAGTTGTGCCAACTCGAATGGGGTTATAAAAATGTGTTACGAACATTATTTTAGTCCCTTTTTTTATTTTGAGAAAACAGATTTGCTTAACCCACCACCACATGTACATATTTAATTTAGTTTGACAATGAGAGAAACACAGAAGATGTTAATTGAATAAAATCTATATATTATACAACGATGTTGACTTGTTTACAAATTGGTAACCGAATTACTTTGACCCACTTTCACCTCTCTGTATTGTTTCTGCTTTCGAAAATTGTAACGAAAGATTTGGAATTTAATATAATGCTCACTTACTCACCTAATAAATTAATGTGTCCTCTATAAGTCAATTCTCCTCTTCGTTTCTAACCTATTATCTCATCCACGCAATTTGTTGATAAACACAATAGTAAATTACAAAAAGTCTCCCCAATTGAGTTTGAAGAAACAAAAAAAATTGGAATAAATTAACATATATGAGGTGTATGGATCTGAAAATGGATCTAAGAGGATTTATGTGGTGTTGGGAATCCGATTAAAGATGAGAAAAAAACAACATAATCGGAAAAATTAACTCTGCCATACTGAGAGAAAAAATATTAAATAGGAAAAAAAACAAAAACAAAAATTGTATTCATATTTGAATTATCCGGTTAAAAATGTTTATCGTTAATTACGTTTTTAATTCCGATCATTGTTATTACAAAAAAATAAATTCAAATTGGAAACATTATCATAATAATAATAAATAGTAATAATAGTGGACCGACCCCATTAAAAATATTGAGGACAGAAATAAAAGAAACCAAGTCTGAAACACAATGATTAATCACTTATAAGCCTAAACTCACTTTTTCTAGTTTTCCTCTTCTTTTAGCTCAAAAGAAATCAAAACAGAGAGAGAGAGAGATCCATGGAAGGTCTTCAAAGATCAACCATCTCGTTCCGCCGTCAAGGATCTTCCGGTATAGTCTTTGACGATCGTCTCATCGCCGAGCTTAACAAATCTGGCGGCAACGAACAGAAAGATGAAAGTCAACGTGACGAACAAGAACAACCTAAGCCGATGTCTGAAAGCTCGGAGCAGGTAAAACCAATCGTTTCCGGCGAGGAGAAAGATAAACTCAGACCGATTAAAACCGGTGGAGGAACACCAGGAGGAGGAGGAATTGAGAGGAGTCGATCTAACGGCGGAGGAGCTCAAAGACATCACAGAACAACCGGAAGAGTATCTCCGGCTGTAGACCCGCCGTCTCCAAGAATTTCGTCATGCGGTTGTTGCTCTGCTTTTGGGAAGAATCCGCCGGGGAAGAAGGTTAATCCGAGGAAAAGGCCGCCGAAACGTAGATCGAGGGAGGTAGGCGTCAGGATTTAATAAACTCAAGAGAAAGAAAAAAATAGTATACACTGTCTTTGATCTTTCTTTTCTTTTTTTTGTATGTTGTGTGTGCTCTGTTATAAAAACTTTTAATTTGATTTTTCGATTTGATCAACAGAACTTTGGTTTATTGTAAATTATCTGTCTTTCTTTGTTTTCGGACAATTTCCAATTATGTACAAAGCAAACCTTCCGATTTGGTGATCCACAAGATTCTTCTTTTGCGAGAAAAAAATTACAACTTTCTGAGAAAAATCAAACAACTTCAAGTTCTTTCCGATGGCTCACTGAAGTCTAGGGCTTCGAATCTGGCAGAGAAGGCGGCGGATCGTAAACAAGATAAAGTTCGATACTTTGCTTTGAACAGATATATCAAATCTGCTGCATTGATTGGAAAATGGACGGCTCTGATTAGATTGATTAATTGATTTGATTAATTGATTTGATTAAATGTTAGTAGCTTAATATTTACTGGACCCGCCGAGGACGAGGGCCATTTCACCGCCGCAATTCCCGGCTTCGCCACCGTGTCTTGTCCGGATCAAGCAAGACATCACATTACCACTTATAGAAAAGCTGGCTTAAATTGTACTAATATTTTCTGGTTTAAACTATAATATTTTCTTAAATGAAAATCTTCAATCCATTACCAAACTCAAAAAAAAAAAAAAAGTCTCTTTTCCGACAAAAGTTTCACCTTCGAAATTATTTGAGTAAAGCTCAATCTTGGAGAGTTTCAGTAAAGAATCATACATAAGATTACAACTTCTCTCGAAGAATCTGTCATTGAGGGCCGAGTTTAGGACAACCCTCAGCTAGAGGCAAGTCCAAGTTGTCGACTGTCCTAAAAGTGCGTGGTACCATCTTATCAACATAAAGATTACCATCCAAATGATCACATTCATGTTGCAAAATCCTTGCTTGCCAACCTGAAGCATTCACTTCAATCTGTTTCCCTTGACGATCGTAGCCTGTCACTACCACCTCCAGGTATCTCTCCACCGCCGCTCTGAATCCATTAACACTCAAACATCCTTCAAAGAAGAGAGCTTTCTTGTTGCTACTCTCCTTAAGCTCCGGGTTCACCATCACCTACCAAACCCACCAAAATTCAACATTTTTTGTTTTTATCTCAATTGTAACAACTCAGAGCTCTCTCTAATTCTAATATTTACCATGAGATCAAAGGGACGCCTTTCTTGAGCAAGAATCTCATCCTTTGGTGCGTAGCTTATATACTCTTTTGTATCTTCCAATACAATAATCTGTAACACACCATAAAATAACCAACCAATTCAATCATTCGTCTTCAAAAAGAAAAATTAAGTAAGCATTTTTTAGGCTTTTACCCTTAAGGGAACACCAATCTGAGGAGCAGCGAGGCCAACTCCAGGAGCCAATCTCATAACTTTAATCATATCATCAATTATCTTCTGAATACGCTCTGACCCGATTTCTTCCGGGTCAACTTCTCGGGCTTTCTCGTGCAGAACCGGGTCTCCAGCTGCCACTATCTCTGGTAATTCCATTTTCTTCTTCTTCTCCCCCAGACCCAATAACCAACCGGCTTTCGTCGACAAAGAGGATGAAGAAGAAGACAGATTATACAGCTTACGGTTCAGCAAGTGTGAGGAATCGGTTCTTGAAACCGGGAATTGGATCGACCGACATGCCACGGCGGCGGAAACCGGAAGTAGACGAAGTGAGACTCTGAAAAGGGTTTCCATGGCCGTCGCTTGGTCTCACCCGGTGGGAGTCCCATCGGTCATTTCTTTGAAGTTTGGAAATATGTCTCTTTGGGCCTATTACCGCTCTTTCGGCCCATTCTCTTAGCAGCCCAATGTAAAGCTTATATTTTCTTGAAGTTAACCAATTGGGTCAACTTTTATGGAGCAATCTCTCTGTTTCTTGGCAAAACAGACCTTCTAAATATGTTTTCTTGGTTAAGGATGTCCAAATCCGAAGTTGGTTCGGATTTTTAATAAGTGTAATAAGCCAAATAAAGCCGAATCTAGTATTGATCTGCTTAGTGTAATTTTATAACTGAATCTTGTATTAATATGTTTATTTTGGTTTTACATTTTTTAGAAATAAGAAACACATTTTGTTTCATTTTGACACGTACTCGGTATGAAGGTACTAACTTCAATGTCTGCCAAATCAGTACCCAACTGCAAACCCTGGTATTCTCTATAGAGAAGATAATGTATTCAAACAATGCTTTTGTCATAAAATATGATAATTTTAATTTTTTGATGCGTTTCAAAAATATATGTTGTATGAAATATAATTTATATATTATCTATTTATATGAACTGGCTTTCGTTTGCATATTAATACTAACATTTTTTCTTTTATTATATTATATCTACAATACTACTATTATTAATTAATAACTATGATATATCCTGATAAATTACAATTATAGAAAAATATCTAAAAATTATAAAATCAGGATATTAGAAAATTGTAATTCTTCAAAAAAATTATGAAAATTATAATATCAATTTTTATAATATCGAATATTTGTTAGGACCTAAAAACTTAATTAAATCGGTTTAAATTATTCCTTAAAATCTTCCAAAAAATCGCAATCTACATCAAATCTCTTATTTTTGGAAAATTAAATCAACATTTAATTTAATTTAATTAGTGTGTTTAATTAAATCAACAAAATCTTCACAAAATCTATTTTTTACTTTTTTAAAAAAAATAAATAAATAAATTATTTAAAACGAAAAATTATAAATAAATAATTTAATATTTAATTAAATAATCACATAATAATTAATTGACTAAAATACCCTTAATGGAGATTTTAATTTGTTCTTATATGTAATGACAATGTGATGTAATTATTAACATTTTGTAAGGTTTATTTATAAGTGTACTCTCCAAATAATATATGGGATATTCCTTAGATAATCTATTTTATGCATTAACCACCAAAACACTCTTATGCGAAAGTGATGTAATACGGAGGCACGGAGCAATCCACCACAGCCCAACTACGTACGTAAATTAATTAGAAGAAAAAAAAAACTGTAATAGATATATCAAATTTGAATTACCAAATAACATCATAAACTGGTGACTCATATATTTAATTGTAAATGTGTAAAAAGAATGGATTGATTTTTGGTTAGGCCAGTAACGGTTCATGATCAAATTGTAACTCTACCACGTACGTTGGCTTTGAAGATTGGACCAATATTCTATTTTATTTGGTATATGTAAAATATATATGATTCAACGAATCTGCCTAAAATTCATAAGTTTGGTTTGGAGTTAGGTTATATGCTAACTTAAGCCACATGACCTCTTCTTTATTGTTTTTCTTGGTAAAAAAATAAGCGGTACGGGTTACCGGAGCGGCGACAATAGGAAGAGTGGGCGGTGAGTTAACTATGTTAAATCTACCAATGCTTAAGCCGTAATTCGTACGGTATTAAAAGAAAAAACAGCAAAGTCAAATTTATTTGGTTAGTGAAAAATGGTCAAATTTTATATAAGCTTTTTGGAATCTTGCTTCCTTGTTTCTCCAAATTAACAAAGTCAAATTCAATATGTAGTTAGGCAACCTTTTTTACGTTTCTTTTAAGCAGATTCTTAGATTCGATTATGTATTATTCCAACAATTAGAGATAATTAATGAATGAGTATATATATTTTTTCTTAAATACAAAATAATATCCCATTTATTTTGTACAACATATATGTAATTAATCTGTTTGATCCAGGAGATGTGAGAAGTGGGATCACTCTAAAACAATAAGCCGAAGCTGTAAAACCAAAGTAGTTAATCTTTGTGCTGGTATATTTAATAGCATAAATATTAGTTATCCTCTATGCTTATAATTTTTGCAGAATACATTTCAATAGAATTATTAAACTTTAAAGTAGAGGCGGTGCTTTGGATATAGATAATTCCTCTGGCTCTGAGTCGCGTATATAACTTGAGATTCAAGATTCCATTATTCCTTCAACATTCAAATATGGTTTCCGTAAAGAGAAAAAGTCTTCTCGTTTCCTTCAAATCTAATTATTTTTTATATTAAAAAATCCCCTATAAATACATAGGTCTCGGATCATCTCCAACATCTAACAATTCACCAGGAAACACAAGCACTCTTATACTGTTATACACATACATATCCACCATGAACAACAACAACAACAACAACAACAACATGAAGATGATGAGTTCCGCAAAAGAGAGTGGTAATGGTACCACTAAGATTGTTATAACAGAGACGAGGAATAAGAAGGTTGAGAGGAAGGCATCGATGGACGTGGACAAGTCCGCGGAAGCTTTCATCACAAAGTTCAGAAATCAGCTTCTTCTCCAGCGCCTCGAATCCATCGAAAACATGCTCTCCCGTGACCCTTAACACTATTTATCAATATACACGTGTATTCTTTATGTATTAGTTCTATTATTTCTTTCTTTTATATACACTGTTATATTTCAAAGGATTCCAACGTATGGATGATTGATTTATTGCTTTCATATAGGACTTTAGATCTTCTTTCTTTTAGATGTGGGATTCTTTTTTTTGTAAAATTTCTGGTCCTTTTTATTACAATATAATAAATGTAAGGTGCCTTGGCAATATCAATTTTCTCAACCGAGTTTGAGACTTCTAAACCAAAGAGAATGCGAGTCGACCTATCTATATATTGCCGAGCCAAAAATGTGTTACGGATACCTCTATACGAACTAGCTTGGACAGGCTCTTTACATTCAAGCCTTTGTTGTTCGGCCGTTCAACGTAGATATGAGATTCCTAACATACGTTAACTTTGAGGGTCTAGAATGCATTTCTTGAGAGAGAGTAGTCTCTTTAGTTGCATTGCAGAAAACCGTTAATTCGAAGTAACTAAATTAACCAATACACATATGTAAGCATTATTTCCCTTGATTAAATTATATAGCATGTGGAGCAAAGAGAATGGTCATTTCCTCGAGGGGAATCACATTCGCTGATTCACATCGGTCTCTTATTGATTACACCCAAATCAAGCACACTAATACACACATAAACACAGTAAAAAGAAGAAGAGAGATGCCTAAGGGTGGACCACTTGGTGGATATGAGTCTGCGGTTGTGGCTGCACCATCTGGTGGAGTTTGACTCTTGAGCAGGACCGAGCCATTTCTCCTACGAGGGGGACTACGGGGAGGCTGTCACAGTTGCAGATCTCGATCATGAAGCCATCAGGGTCGTGGAAAAAGAGCTGGTCCACTTGGATCCCTCCTTCTTCTACTACTGCCCTCACATACTCGATCTCCATTTCCTCCAGCTTCTTCTCCACTGCTCCCATACTCTCGCACTGCATTTCCACAATTCACAACTCATATTTTTCAGACTAAATTTCCTCTAATAATCATACATATATGCCAAAACAGAGTAAAAACTATATTTTGGGATCAACCTCCTCTTGATCCTTAATCAGTAACATTTCTAAATAAAAGAAAAGGATGCTTTGATTCTTTAAAACCACGTGGTTTGTTTCCGATTATTCATACCTAACAAATAGTAATAATAATAATTGGAACAATGAATACGTCTACCTCACAAAACTTTACCTTCTATTGTCCTTTTCTCTCGTCTCATAAATTCAATTTTCTTTCATTGATAGTTATCATAAGTCACATCAAACTCTACCTTACCCTTCATGGTTTTAATTAAAAACTTAACAGTTCAGTATTTAACCAGTTTGGATTTGATTTTCTTCCATGACAAATAAATAATTCTGAAATTGTGTTTTGCACAAAAGATGCATACATGTAGACAGTTTCTTAACCCAACATATAAATACAGAGATTGTATGCACGTAACTTATGTTTTAGTGTTTAAAATCACAAAAAAGGGACCAAATTGAGATTAACAAAAAATAACCTGGAAAGAAATGTGATTATCCTTGGGATTAATCGCAGTTTTCTTAGGAAGTTTCTCTGGTTCTGGGGAACAAAGGAGGTGTATTCCAATTCCATGACCAAACAACCTAAACCCAAAAAGAAAACAAACATTTAATTAAATAAAACCCATTTATTAATTTTTTTTTTAATTTTAATAAAATGATAACTAAGAGAGGGTGGTACCAAGCGCCTTCAAAATTTAAGGATTCAGGTCTTCTAATCGGGATGAACCCTAACAGCTTGTGGTAAAAGTTCATAGATTCATCAATGGATCGGCACAAGAGAGAGACGTGGTTCAGTGACGTGAGATGCAAAGGGTTTCCTGCGTTTTCCTTCATTTTCCCAAGAAAATTCCTAAGAGAGAGAGAGATAGAGAAAGAAAAAAACCCAACGCCGCCTCTGATCAACGATCCAAACACAATGATGCGACGTTAATATATATAAGCGAGATTGATTTAAGGAGACGATTGCAGAATGTTATATGTATTTTAAAATAAAATATAGTTGTGTGTGTGTATATATAGTTGTGTGGAAGAAAGGCTAATGGGATAACCACGGAACTTATCTGATGATCAAACACACGTGGCCACTGATTGTGTATTTATAGAAGGCGTCTAAGCAAAATGGAAAATTTATTGATTTTTAGGAATTATTCTTAATTTTTAATTATAAATTTGGATCATCACATGACAATCACAATCACATGAACGTACGTACCAAACAAATTCGAGCTATACGATCTTATTTTTACGTATTTGGTTTAAGTCTTTTACAAGTTGAGTATGTGACGTCGATCGATTTAGGTTTATAGTTAGATATGTAAACAAAATTAACAGTAGTATAAAACTATAAATAGACTAAAATTCAAATTGGTAAACAAAATGAAGATGTAGTCAATAATTGCAACTGAATTAGATCGAAGGAGGTTTAAATCTTATCTGCGGCGTAAATAGTTAGTTAATCACTACGCAAAAAAGGAATGATTAGAAGATAAATTACGTAGGGGATGAACAACAACTAGTAGTACATAAAAATAACTGAAAATGATGTGAATGGTCAAAAGAAAGGTGGAAAATATGTGAAACTGGGCGGTTACATAGGGAAAAATATGTTGTGAACCTGGCAGCGTCAGGATGAGTTCAACACGTAAGAAACCCAAACAAGCTGACTCGGACAATCACAACTTCTCGTGTTTTTATCTAACTACACTTAAAATTTTAAGATGATATGGGACACGTCGTCATTATCAGATTGGCCTTAAATTTTTAAGTTTTTTGATCTTATGTTGCCGTGTCCAGTTCAAATTGGCCTGTCCCAATTACCGACTTTTTTTTTTTTTTAGCAGCCCCATTTACCAACTGTGTTTGTTTCTTTATATTTTGTAGACATGTTGCATTATATTATTTATATGATACACAAAACGTATATATATATATATATCTTAGGTGAAACTATCAAAATTTATATTTCCACATATATCAATCACTATTAGTTATAGCTTTCAAAAACTAACTCTTGACCAAAGCAAAAAAAAAAATTAACATTGGCAGACTATAATAATTTTATCTATGTTTGAAGAGAAAATATGCTAAAAAGTAAAATAATCCGAAAAAATGTTTTTTTCAGTAAAAAAATAAAATGAAAATATTAGGTCTCTTTGTTTATCGTGTAACTCATTTATATCGAGTTTTTTTTTTGGATTTTAGTATGACTGTTACGTTCCACCAAATCTCGCATGATCTTACGATTTCATTTTATATGTTCGCCCCATAATTCTATAATATGCTGCGATAGCTTAATATTATTATATTTTCAGTGAGTGTAGATTTGTCACTTACTTCAACCAAACATCTAAGTCACTTTTTTTAATTTACTTTGGACTATTACTTTTCATCTATAGCCTTTTCTCTTGTCGAAGGGTCGATATAATCTAATCTGGAATCCAACTCAAGATTCAATAAACCTTTTTAACTTTCTTTCTTTTTCTCATTTTCAAATTCGATTCGAATAGTTTTGTTTCAAACACACATAGTCCAAACAATTAGTTAGTGCATGCATACTGCATAATACACGTTTTTCAACTGACAAATGGTAGGCCCATTATTAATGAAAGGGGTAGGCCCATTATTAATGAAAGGGCTATATTTGTTGGTCCTTATGTAAATGGGAAGCACAAAAAGCAATAAATTAAATTGAAAATGTCGTTTAAGTGTTTCGCTACGCTGAAGTTTCCTTCCACTCGAAAGTTTCAAGAGATATTACTTTCCTTTATTGTATGGTTAGAGATAAGCAGCTCGATACCTTCTCTTCTCTTCCACGGTAGGATGAAAGCCTCTGGGTATTGAGTTGCTATGTTCCCATGTATCGAAAAACACAAATTATACAAACCATTTCTTTAGGTCTTCAACAACACTACATAATGGACTGATAGAACAACAGCAGTAGTTGACTATTTTGATAGAGAGAAGTGATTCAACAAACAACATTCTGTGGAGAACGAGAATTGTCTTAGAATGAGTAGAAGAAGAATGTGTGGTTGGTTGGACCAAATCAAAACTCAGAAGGAGGTTTCAATCTAATGAGTCGCTTGATCCTGTCTTTGTCAGTGTTCTCCAGAAGTCCGTTCCAAACGATTTCATCAAGACACAAACAAATCCTTCCATATTTATCCAGAAACACTCGCTCTGTTGGGGGCTTTCCGCATACGTCTTTCACAGCCGCTGTTATGATATATATGGTTTCTGCCACTGCGCCACAGAAAACAGCACAGGATTCAAACTCTGAATGAAGCAGAGATCGGTTGATTTACAAAAAGGAGAAAAAGGCTTACAAGCAAGTTCATCGTACTCGTCTTTGCCAACAAGGAAGATGCTAACATCTCCTAGCATTGTGTACACGATATAAACAGACCTGCATAACAAAACTCCCTATTACTTACATACCCAAATGCAGTTTGTTTGGTTTGTAATTTGCTACAAAATGCGACAAGGAGACTAGAGGTAGTTTGAGATTACTTGTGGCAAGCGACAAGAAGCTCTTCGTTTTTAATGCCTTTGAGATTATCTGCTCCCAACTTTACCAAGAAAGTTCGCCAGTGCAGCCGTTCCTCAGCTGGTACTCCATTGAACCTAAAAGATTTAAGGCTTCTGATGATTTGCTACTAATACTAAACAAAAGTCACATGTATTTGGTGGTTAGACACCCTAAATGAATATCAATTTGAGCTCAACTTGTTGCAAGCCAAAGTCCACAAATGTTTTTAAGATAAGAGAGCACAATGACATACTTATAGCATCAAGAAATATCTATCTGCGAAGAAAAAAGGCAGTACAATGACACAAGCAAGTGGATTGGAATGAATTACCACTGAATACAGAGTTGGGATAGAAACAAATCAAAATGCATCACAAAAATGAAACCCAATTCTCTCCAAAATTCCTATGTTTGCTTTTGAGATATCTCCAGTTCTATTGTGTACAGAGATGAACTGAAATCTAATTCTCGACCATAGACACTGCGTACGACCAAGGAAACATGAAGTTAATCGAAAGCCCTAAATCTGGCAAATTGATGAACTATGTCAAAAACCCGATCGACACCAGATCCACAAAGAATATCAACCGCTACGGCAATGCTCGATTTGGGGTCCTTAATTAGAAATCAGCCAAACAAGTAAAGAATATTTCCGATCAAATTGAATGGTACAAGCTGCGGAAATGGATGATAAGATTGGAGGAAAAGATAAATTGGGATCTGAAGTGCGAAACCAACCTTTCGATCAAAACGTTCCCTACGGAGTTGGCGAACAACACTGCTAGGATCATGATCTTCCTCTCAAAGTTTCTTCCTTGGATTTCACTTCTTTTTTAGCCTTTCGTCGTCGATGTCTCTACTTCTCTTAACTTTTTCTTTTCGCAATTACTACTCAACATAGCCTTGAAACCACAAGGGACCTTTCCGTAATTACACCAGCTCGAATATTTATTTAAACCTTCTTGAAATATATATATATAAATTACCTATTTTAATTAATTATCTATTCTACATTTTAACATAAAAAATTTTGTTTTCCTTTTTTTAATATTTTTGTTTAAACTGATATTAAAATGTAATTAACACCAGATTCTTATGAATTAGCACTAGCAAATGTGTCGCAATCTAAACTAGTAATGACACGTGTTATAATCTAATAAATTATCTCTTTGACACATGTTATGATCACTTTAATTTTATATAATAAGATCTAATTAGTAATAACATGTGTCAAAATCTAATGAATTATCTTTTCGACACGTGTCACTCTCACGTTAAACGCGTTCTGGTTTATATAATAAGATATATAAGAATCACTAGTAGAAAAAACTCGTATACCCATGAAAAAAACGTGGGTATTTAGGTACAAGTTATGTGGCAAAACGTGGGAAATGCCACGATTTACCACGAAATTATTTCGTAAATATAGCGTCGTGGGTAAAATAGATTTATGGTAAATCGTGGGAATCTTTGCCACGAATTGCCAGGATTCACTTATTCACAAAGTCCTCCAGCCTTTCATTATCAGGTCTTCATTATATGATTAACTCCGATTCAATCTTCTCAACTGAAATAGCCACACTGTTAAATGAATATACCCATGTCTTTCTTGTTAATTTTATTTTTCCTTTTTGAGATGGTATATGTGTAAGTAAGTATAAATATGAAGTGGGATACTTTATAGTTGAGATGGGGAAGAGAAGATGTTGATAGTTCAAAAGAAAGGAAAGGTAAACATCAATGTAGAGTTAAAGGAAATGTGTCACTGTTCCAAAATCTATCGAGAGGAAGTAGACACCACCTTTTTCATTCTTGTTATCTTCATTATTTCATTTTCTTCCTCTTTTTCACTACTTGCATGTTATACCCTATTTCTCTGTAAATACATTTAATTAAAGTTGTAAAAAAAAAACAGTATTATATAGTGTGAATGATTAAGTGCAAGTTGCAGTGAAAGAGGACAAGTCATAAAGATGAGCACAAACAAGTACAAACAAGCTATTGTGGAAGTGAAAGTTGAAGCTCTTCTTTAACCTAATTCGTTTTGCCTTCACCTTCGATAGTACTGTTTGAAACTTAAGAATCTTAACTTTATTAATTCTTCATTATTGACACTTCAACCTTTTCTTTTTATGTGTGATGATGAAGTTAATTGATGTATTAGTTTAAATAAGTCCTCGCTATTTCTGTATATATATATTTTTATGTCACGTTTATATTACAACACTTTTAGAAAAAAAATTATTTGCATATGTTTAATCGTACAAAATTTGGTAGACAAAAATCAAATGGTCGATTTGGGAGGTTTAAGGATTCAATCATCGTCGTTGATGCAAAACGTCACAATTAGACGTTGATATATTTTATATTTAAATGATAATACATGGTGGTGTGCGATTGAACAGAAATGAAAGATACGTCCATGATAAATAAAAATCCTTTGGTTTAAAATTTAATGCACCTTCCCCTCTCGGTTAGACAAAGTACGTTTTGTAGAGGACTAGAGTATAATCGGCTTTTTGTTTGTCTAACTAAGCATCTTCTTTTCAACTCTTGAATATATCGATCTTCTCTGTATAACAGAATATTATCTACAGTTAATAAAATTACAATTATTCCGAGTATACCCCATAATGAAGGTTTAGTAGTGGTCATGTAAACACAAACAAAAATGCATTTGAATTTGCATTTCTATTAAATTATTAATCTGTCTATAATACTAAAAAATATACTCCTTGAACCTTAATTACGGCAAAATACAAGATTCTGTCGCGGGGATTCCTGGGAATGCATTATGTGAATTGTATTCAATAATGGTGTTGTAAACTTGTACTCTACTACTCTAGTCGTCTCATTATGCGTGCAACGTAAAATTTAAAACAGTCCCACTCAAAAGAACAAATTTTGAATGCATGTGTGTTTGTGGGGTTACATGATATATTACAAACCTAATTTCACCAACTATTTAATTTCCCTGATTAGGATAACTCATCAATCAGGACTATTTAGATGTGGTTTATTTCACATACATATTTAATTAGAAAATGATGCAGCGAATTTTTTTGGTAAATTCCCAATATTTTATCATTTAGATAATCTTCATATATTATTAACTTAGTTTATCTAAAGAAAGCATTTACATATATAAGAATTATGATCTGATTGATGAAAAGTGAAAACTGAAGTAATTTTTTCTATTTTTTCCTTTCCCGGAATTCAGTTTGACGATTCAACGTTCTTCAGAAAATTACTTTTTTGGGTATTCAAATTATTAGGCAAAACTGTAGTATTATGATCCCGTTACATTAGAAATTGTATTGTTTTCTTTGACCATTCTCATTTAATCAGGAGACAAAGTCGCCCTCATTAATCAGAAGCTTTGCTATAAATTCACGTCCTTGTAAAATACTTATCGTGTGCTATGTAACATTATTTTATTTTGTTATTATTATACGAGTGCAATTATAAGCCTAACAGAGAATACAAAAAGAAAAAAAGGTCACTTCTGGATTGTAGTTACAAATACTAATACATTATTGGATACAAATGTGGAAATATGAGAAACAATATAGCTAATACATTTGAATTCGATATATAAAATATACGGTATAATTGATTATTGTGGCTGTAAACCAGAAATAAAAACAGGTGCATGCATATGTAAGCAAATCATATTTAGTTTGTATTGAGAAGCTCCTCTATCATTTGCAAAGCTACCTTCTCTTCCTCATCCAACCCTTCTTCTCCGCCGCCGCCAACCTCAACCTCAACCTCAGTGGTCGGACCAAGATCTTCTCGAGGAGCTCTACTAGTAGTCTCTTGGGAGGAGCTGGTGGGACCGAGCTCCACAGTCATGACCCAACTGGAGTCGGACTTGGAACCGGCTCGTTTCTGCCAGACGCCGATGTGGGAGCTGGCCGTGTCGAGACGGAGGCAAGTGAGGGAAGGGGAAGGAGATTTGCAGCATTTCCTTAGTTTGGCGCTGAGGATGGAAGAGAGCGATGAAGATGATGAGGATGATATCGAGGACGAAGATGAAACATCGGTTTTTCCCTCGGTTGTGTCTCCGGTGTTGTTGTTATTTGTGAGGGGAAAGTTGGTCTTGGCGTTGCGGCCGCTCATTAAAACAGCGGCCTCGTCGTAGGCTCTTGCTGCCTCTTCCGCAGTCTCGAACGTCCCCAGCCAAATCCTCCGTTTCCTTTTTTTTGTAATCATCATGCATGTCAAAATTTAATAACTAAGCATGGTGTATATAGTCAATTAAGCAATAAAATGTGATAAGTATCTAGAATTGGGGTTCATGTGTTAGCTAAGGAGTGGAAAAAACTATGGGAAACGATCATGTATATATATATATGTATGTGGTTATGTACTTGAAAGGATCAGAGAGGGGAAATAAATGTATAACGCAGAAAAAAGGGAAAGAAAGAAGAAAGGTACAAGAGAGGGTGTCGAATCTCAGCGACCCAAGAACCCCAATGGCGTTGCCTGACACCTCTGAACTTCTTCGTCTGTACCATTCTTACTTACTCTGTGTTTTTTGTCAGAGAGAAAATAGGAACTTGATGATGAGTAATATATGTATGATGGATGTTTGGTAAATGGTTATAATGTTGTATATTTATATACATAGGTTAAATTTAATTTGGTGGATGAAAAGGGTTGTACTTGTTCTTACTCTTATTACATTTGACGTCCTCGCTATTCTATTAGAGAGAGAGAATTTAGTTGGAGTTGTTGGTATAGAGTGATTGTTAATGTGAAGGATGGTTATAAGTGTAAACAATTTAAAATTTCGAAGGTTGGATTGTATATATGTAGAGAGGCACAAGTTGTACACGCATCACATGGCCGTGTATATTGTTTTTAGCATACGTACATCCTAATCAATCGTCCACATCATATAGCTATGTACTACGCCTCTCTGTGTTTAATTTGATGCTTACTTATATTTGTTTACAACTTCGTACGTACGTATAAGCCTTTTGCGTTCACCATTAACTGCAAAATTTTACATCTAAGTGGAGTGGTAATCAAGACCGAACATCAGTCCATATTAATGTTTCGTTATATATATAATACTATTATGTTGGTTAACCAAATCAGCATTATCAATTCAATCCTCTATACATATGATGATATGAACATCTCCACCACTTGATGTAAATAATTATACAATTTGCAAATTGTATATATCGATCTATAAGCTGTGTTCGAGACTTAATCAAGTGGGGGCAAATTTACAGTAGTGAAATGTACGTTAGAGGATTAATCAACCGTAAAATGATTGCTACATTAAGAAAACACGTAATAAGCAGTGGCGGTCAAGAATTTTTTTAGAGGATTAAACACGCAAATTTAGAGCCAAGAATTTTTTTAACAGGGGATCAAAAAATATACCAAAAAACGTAATCTATAAATTATCCTATAAAAAATGTCTACAAAATATAATTTTGCTCATGTATACATGTTTTTCTTGTTTGACTTAGTCTTTTTTTATAAAATATAATTTGATAGGGTCAGTTTTTATTTTTGAATGGGGTCATTTTAAATTTCCTTAAGAATATAACGAAAAAAAAAGGTCGTGGGGGTCAGCTGACCCCCTTCTCACATATGTGCCTCTGGCCCTGGTAATAAGCGCTGGGAAAAGTGGTTGTTCACTCGCGATCAAGTATAACACATGCGATAACAACATACACAGAAGGAAAAGTTATATATAATTTGACAACATGTACAAGTTAAAAGTAAAAGACAGGACAAAAAATAAAGAAAAGGGTGGTCCATGTATATTGTGTAATTAGTAGAAGGTTTTGTCCACATATTTAGTTGGTTACTGTACCCACAGCCTAAGCCCTAACTGTCGGATTGGGTCCAGATTAAGGCTGTTTAGGTGTCAATCTCATATCTATTTCCTTATAATTTTTGAGCAAACATCTTTAACCTAATGTATGCTTATATTTAACATATATATAATATGGTATATACTTTTTTGTTTCCGGGGTGCTAATTTGGTGGTGGCTGGTTATTCACAGGGTCCCCACTTCCATGAGTACATGACCAATATTTCATAATTGTAGTCTCTTCATTAAATCGTGTTCATATATATGTGTTTGGAACTTGCATGTGGGGTTTATTTTCAATTATCTATGCCTTTTAATTTATTGTTTTCTGTTTACTTTTGCTGTAGTCTTTTGTAGCTACTTACCGATTGAATGATTGATGACAGTAATACTCATGTAATATGGATATGGTAGTAAAATCTTTTTTTTTTTTTTTTACGGTAGTAAAATCTTGAATATGACTAAATGGTTCTTGAGTCTCTTCAAATGTAACGTTTTTTAGTATCCTTGTTCAAGTCTCATTTGAGAAGAATTTAAATCTCGACGAAAAGATGTATGAATCTTAACCAAAAATTTAAAAAACGAATATAGAATCCGTCAGCAGAGTATACATCAGAGATATTTTATACCGGATGAAACTTACGTATGATGATACTTTTTTTGGACGATGGATACTAACACAAAACTTTTGAAACACGAAAATCACGTGAATTTAAGGGTTTGCAAGAGGACACCCAAAGGTGTTTCAACCAAAAGGCAAAAGTTTCCTAACAGCGAATTTTACGGGTTTATGGCTGCGTATAATACACGTGTTTCTCTCATGTGTGTAACCAATTGGCCCGATTGAATCAATATGGGCCTAAATTGGGCAATAGTGATGTCCACAAGTTCTATATACATAAATATACACCCGCATGTTTTAGGTTTTACAGCAATGGCGTGAAGGACAGGTAAGGTTCCAAAAAACCCACCAAATGCCAACCGTTTCCTTCTTCTGTATTCAACTGATCAACGGTCAATTGTCAATTTTACAGGTCATCGATTTCTAAAATTCAAAGGTGTTTGTTTTGTGTTCTCTCTGTTCTTTTTTCAAATTTTCTCCATAAATTCGTTTGTTTTTCATTTTCTAGCTCTTTAATTATAGTCGAATGAAATTGACATGCTTACGTCTCCCATAAGTCCAACTCCGAGACACCGAAGAATTCATGTTCATTCGAACTTTCGTGGATTTGTTCTCCGTCATATTATTTTTTTTTTTGTTCAAATATAATTAAGGTTAGATTATGTTGAATTTCATACTTATGGTTTACGTTAGTTTCGATGATGTTGGGAAATTAGTCAATGATTGGCTTGATTTTGATTAGTCTTGTTCAAATCATTTTTACAGCTTTCTTTACACTCTGCTTGGATGCAAAAGAGTGGACGTTGCTTGTGATGATGGCCTCAAGGGTTCATGTAAGAAAATTAACTGCTTTCATATATTTATCAGCCATGCTCGAATCCGTGAATCAAGCAGTTTATAACTGCAGCGACCACTGCGGAATATGTTGAAAGGCTAACAAACGGAAAATGTGCATTGATAAGAGCTTTATGTGAGAGTATGAGTGGTCACAGGGGACACTTAAATTCAAGACCTGCAAGGGAAATTTTCCTAACATCATCATCTCTGTCTTTTTCTTCATTGTCTTCCTCTGTATCATGGGATGATGCCATAGAGCTCAAATCGAAAGATCCCAAAGCATCTTCTGAGGATAAGTGTCATCAGCAGAATGGAGAGCTTTCAATTGCTTCTTCTTCTCAAGGCTCTGAAATATCGGGTGGGACTCATGTCAGGATGCAGCCTGCTTCTTCTTCTCAAGGCTCTGAAATGTCGGGTTTGACTCATGTCAGGATGCAACCTGTTCCATCTCCGCCTTCGAGCTCACGACCAGTTCCCTTGATGAATAGAGGTATAGTGAACTACGATCCTGAGAGAATCCCTCCATCGGTGTTTGGCAAGACTGGGGATGTGACTTGGAGCGAAGTTTCGAATGAGTCGTTGTTTAGTCTTAAATTTGATGGGTATAGAAAGTCAAACGCTCAAGCATCTCGCCAAAGCAATTTAATAGCTGAAGAAGTTTTGATGTCGGGTGAGTTCTTGAGATACTCCCCGTCTCTGCTAGCCACGCCCGAGGATGCAAAAGAGAAGAGATCTGAAATGGAGATAAATAATGGAGAAACAAGAGTAGAGAGTCGTCATCAAAAGTACTCCTTGTCAACTCCAGATGTCCCATTGAGTACTATCCCCAGCAACTTCTATTGCTTATATAAGGCACCCCCGAAAAAAGTTATATCTTTTTCCATTCCTGTCGGTGAGAAAAAGAGTAAGAAGATAAAGAAGACAAGAAAGAACAAGAAGAAGAAGAAGGAGAAGAAGAAGAAGGAGGAGAAGAAGAATAAGTGTTGCATGTGGTCTTGGTTGTGCTCAGTGTTTTCAAAGTGCGAGTGTGACTTATCTTGGTACAAATGGAGAAAGTGTTGCTGCTGCTGCTGCTGCATAGGGCCAAAAACTATGGTTTTGTAACTTTTCTTCCACCTCTCACAGATGCTTCATCGCGAGAAATGTGTTGACACATAAACAATCATCTCTATACATCCTTAATGTTCAATGTATTCTTACAAAATGGTTAACAACTCTTTGTCTATGCTTGATATTTGATTTGTTCGAGACTCTTTTATTCATTATCGGATATTACAATATTACGAATACAAGCTGTATTGGAAATTATGATGAGTGGGGTCTAGTATAAGACAATGGAGAAGGCACAATTATTTTGACTTTTAATTATGTATAAGCTCATACCAAACACACTTATCTATATAATTTACAAGACATATACACATACATTCGCCAATCAATTATTAAGTTTCGTAGAATTATTATAAGTTTTTGATTTTGTTGATTATGTAAGATTACAAGAATAGCCTCAGGGCCAGTGGATCCGTATAACGGCTGGAGAAATGAATAAAAACATCTCTGGGATCTTCGAAAAAGCAATCATTTCAAAGCGAAAGGAAAAGGGAAAACGTAAAGAGGGCAGAGCCCTTCTTCTTCTTCTTCCTCAAGAAGGAGCCGCAGCCAAAGATTTTTACAAGGATTCTTTTCGATGCCCAGTTGATAAAGGAAGCGACTTTATTTTAACCAACGAGATTTATCATCAGGTAAGCAAAGCTATATGATTCGTAGATTCTTGTTTTTTATTAAAACATGTTTTGTTCCCTGTTGATTGGTTCTTCTTTTGGCTTTTATCTCTAGGGTTGGTTTAATTGGTGTGTTATTTTACAAGGATCATTGATTACCCCTTGAAAAATCTCGAGCTTTCCAGATCTATCGGAGCTCCTGGGTTAATAAATCGCTTACTGCAAATCGATGGGGTGCGATTCTTCTTTCTTTTTTATGCAGAATATATTGGTATTTGATTGATTTTTTGTTTTTTTAGATTCTGTTTGATGGGTTTTTTTCCTGCGTTATACGCTCCTGTCCTGATGGATTCATGATAGATAAACCCTAATTTTGTTGCTGGGAAGAAGTAAGGTTGTTTTGCTTATGCAGATAAGCTATCTCTGAAGTTTTGATAGAAAGATTGATTTGAAGCTAATAGCAAGTAGGATATAAGGATGTGTTTGGGCAATGATCAGAAGTTATGGTTTTGTAACAGAGCAGTGGCTGCGTGGCTTGCTACAGAGAAAACAGATCAACCGCGGCCACTCTGAAGGATCCACCCTCCAATTCCATAGCTCGACCGATTAAGAAACCGAGTGTCTCTGAAGATTTCTGGTCAACAAGCACAGTTGATATGGACAACATCACCTTCCCTTCTCAGGGGAGTTTATCATCCAACCAGACTTTTGATTCTCAATCTGGTGCCAGGAACTCGAATGCTCCTCCTGAATTTGTAAATCAAGGTACTTTCTTTGAGGATTGTGGATTCGCGGTAGGAGTGTTATGGTATAGTCACTAGTGCTCTGTGATGGTTATATATGAAGTGGGTATGTGTGTTTGCAGGTCTTCTTCTTTGGAATCAGACACGTGAGCGTTGGGTGAGCAAGGAAAAACCCACTAACCCGCTGGATCGCAATCAAGGAGTTAAGTTAAAGTGAGTGGCTGCATTGCACACAATTGTTTCTTCAAAAGCCAAAACTAAGTTTGAAAACGTGACATTTTATATTTTATCATTTGCAGTTGGAATGCAGCATCGTATGATAGCTTGCTTGGGAGCAACAAGTTATTTCCTCAACCCATTCCTCTCACCGTAAGTAATCAAATTCCCGATTGCAGGAAGTTAGGGAAAATCCCAGTCAATTAATTGTGTTGCTGCTGTGAATAGGAAATGGTGGATTTTCTAGTGGACATTTGGGAACAAGAAGGTCTATATGACTGATGAACAAGACTTGGAAGACATACACACATACTGGTTCGGGCATTTCCGATTTTTTTTCTTTTTCTTTTCAGGTTTTGTTTTCGTGTCTGAAAGCCCTTGTTGTATTATCTTTCATTTGGAATTTTTATCAAGAACATTGGGAATGTGGCTCATACGTTTTCACCGTAAATGAGAAAAATTCCTTGTACCATCTTTTAAGACCAATATCTCGGTTTGACCAATCGGTATCTCAATCTGGGACATGTCCTGTGTCTCCTGTTCCACTTACACATTAATCCTACCTTCCAGGTGATCTTTCCGTTGTTTCATTTTGATTATGAATACGTTTTCGAATAGACGGGGATTAGATACATAAATTTCCTTGATTAGGAATTAGAGTAAGTGATTCCCGCGTTATATGCTGAAGAAAATATATATTCCCCTGTAATAAGTCTAGTAATTAATGTTATATAATATATTTTCTGAGAGTCACTCTAGCTATAATTTTATGGAATATTTACCGATTTTTCATAAATAAATAAAGCTAATTTAGATAAAATTATAATATAATCTTTATGAAAGAAAGTTTATATATAATTGATTTAATAATATATTATTTAATTAGTCTAATAATTAATATTCTATAAAATATATTACCTAAGAATCATTCAGGTGATGACACGTCAGCACGACAATATTGTAATATTCCACATAAGCATAATGTTATTTTGTTAAAATGATTCTCAATTGATATATAAAATATTTTACCTATCTACAACACGTAAATATGACAAGAAAATTATAACAAGAAAATTATAAAACATAAAAAACAATTTGTTGAGAATAGTAATTGGGCCATTTAACTTGGGCTTTTATTATGTAGAGTAGCAGAGTGGGAACAAATAGAAAAAGCATATTCGCCGTAAAAACAGCGGTCACGTACCGGACCTCAACCCCACTTTCCATTCTACTTTATTACGCGGGAAACAGATGCTTCCTTATCCATCGATGAAAACGTCGGCTACACAAGACACGTGTTGACCTCAAAGAGGTCTGTCACTAAACTATCACGTCTCCCCAGTGTAAATTTATCATCCACGCTCTCGTGGATTACGTGGAGGCAGAAAAAATCATTTTTAGTTTGAAATAAAAAAAGAAAAAGAATATAAAAAAATTAAAGACAGAACAGAAGAGACACGCAAACATATCCATTAGGGTCACAACGGTTCTTGCAGCAGCTTATTACCAGAAAGGAAAGAAAGCCGAATTTTTTTTGTCTGAAGATAAGGGTTTTAAGCGGGAGTATTGTTTCTGGGTACTGTGTCAGGTGAAAGAGATACGAAGATGGAAAACACAGAAGAACTTGTCTCCATTGAGCTACCAGCTCCTGCTTCATGGAAGAAACTGGTATATTCTTCCCTCTTCTTCTTTTTCTTTTCTATTGCTTCTTGAAATTGCTGCTGTAATTGCTATTTATTTCCTTGATTGATGTTGTCTGTGTAAGGATTGTTTCTCTGTTCTGCTTTCTACTCTAGTTAGTTTCGTTTGTTTCTTATGGTCTAGGGTTTATGCTCGATTTGGGGGATTTCAAGATATGTTTTGTTTCGAGGTGGGTTTGTGGCTCTCTATGTTGAATTCATGTGGAAATAATATAATTAGATGAGAGTTTAACACTTAGTGCTTTCTTGGGGGTCAAATTAGGGTTTTTTATGAATACACCCTAAACCCTAGATTTGGTTGATAATATTTGGGGGTTTCCTATAGATTGTGTCCTGTGTTGCTGCTAGACCATGTATCTTTGGTATATGATTAGTAGAAGCTTTTGTTTGTTTCAGTTTTATCCGAAAAGAACAGGTACTCCGAGAAAGACAGAGATTGTGTTCGTGGCCCCAACGGGTGAAGAGATCAGCTCGCGGAAGCAGTTGGAGCAGTACCTGAAAGCCCATCCTGGCAATCCTCTCATCTCTGAGTTTGAGTGGACAACTGGGGAAACTCCTAGGAGGTCTTCAAGGATCAGCCAAAAGGTGAAGGCAACAACGCCTACTCCTGACAAAGAACCCCTCATGAAGAAGAGACGATCTTCTCTCACAAAGAAGGACAATAAGGAGGCTGCTGAGAAGAACGAAGAGGCTGCTGTTAAGGAGAACATGGATGTTGAAAAGGATGGACAGAAGGAAAACGCAGAGGCTGAGAAGGAGGGAGTGACAGAATTTGCAGATGCGCAAAAGGAGAACAAAGAGGGTGAAAAGACTGAGGCTGAGAAAGAGAAGGAGGGTGAAAAGACTGAAGCTGAGAACAAAGAGGGAGAAGTTGTGGCGGACAAGAAAGAGCCCATGGAAGTCGATACCTCTGAGTTGGAGAAGAAGACTGAGAGTGGAGCCGAGGAACTTCCCAAAGTTGAAGGCCTCAAGGACACTGAAATGAAAGAACCACAGGAAGTTGTTGCTGAGATTGATGGAGAGAAGAAGCCTGCAGAGGAAGAGACCGAGAACAAGGGCAGCATGACAACAGAAGCTAACGGAGAACAGAATCTTGATGCAGATGCTGAAGCAGATAAGGCCAAAGAATCCAAAGAATCTGATGAGAAGAAGACAGAAGCTGAGGCAAATAAGGAGAATGAAACTCAAGAATCTGATGAGAAGAAGACAGAAGCTGCAGCAAGTAAGGAGAACGAAACCCAAGAATCTGATGTAAAGAAGACAGAAGCTGCAACAGCAACAGCAGTAGCAGTAACAGAGGAGAAGAGTAACGACATGAAGGCAGAAGACACAAACAGAAGCTTGGAAGCGAATCAAGTTCAACAGCAGCAGGGCGCTGCAGCTTCCGTGAGCTGTTAAAACCTATATCGTTCTGTACAGAGCACAGAACGTGAAGAGTTTGTTGTGATTGCAGGTGTAGCATTAACATTATGAGTGGTTGTTGTATGTGTTGGTAGAACTAATATCTCTATGTAGTTCAGTTCATTATCATTGGACGTTTGTACGTTTGTACTTTGTTGTATTATTAATGTTAGGCATTTAGTCTGTTCTTTTTTCATACTTAGATGAACGCAGAGTGATGCCAAGTTACCCAAAGTCGAAGATCACAGTAGAATTAGAGAGGTAAAAACGAAATGAGCTCGTTGATTACAAAAGAGCAGATCTTACAAAGTGGGAGATTATATAGTTAGATTATTGAGGTAAAATAAAACAAAGTGAGCTCATCGTTTACAAAAGAGCCGATCTTAGGGAGCGTATGATATCAGTCAGGGAGACGACTCCTTGAAGCAGACCCTGTTGGTCCATCACCCACACTCTATGCACTCCTCTGGTCACCACTTTCTCTATGGCTTCCTCCATCGTTGCTTCCACACCGCAACTAATCACGTCCCTCTCTTTCCCCATAGCTTTCTCAGTGAACTCCAGAGCTGTGAGTGGCAGCCACGTCTGCAACTCCGGCAAGCGACATCCTTTTAAATCCGTTGCCGAAAACGTACCTATCGCTTTCCTATGCCTCCCCTGCAATCTCAAAACACACAAAATGAAGTATCCATTATTCTACATAATCAAGCATATATCTACAATGAAGCCTACATTGATTAGCTGTAGATGATCCTCTTGTGCTACATCAGGTGCGTGAACGATAGGGACAGCGTTGAGCAGAGCACCCTTCATAACGTTGATGGCACTGGAAACAGTTGTTCTCTCTGTGATGGCGTATACGGAATCATTAACGGCTCGGAGATCGGAAATAGAGCGTGAGAGGACAGTCTTGAGGTCATCAAAGTGATGGTCTCTGAGGAACATCAAGAGATCCATTTGAGTGAGCATCTTGTAAGCAGAGGCTGACTCAATCAACTCAACTCCTGCAATGGTGTTATTGCTCTCTATGCTGCTCTCCACTGGTACTAAAGCTCGATGGATCCCTTTGCTAAACACTTCCATGCACTCTAACAAGCTGGTATTAGGGTTCAGTGTCCAGAGACTGAGTCCTTCCAGGCAATGACCGATGATGGATGACACCTGTGAACCCATCTTGCGATCAAGATCGGAGAGATCGGAATCTTCGCCGGCGATATGAGTAAGTATGTCGAGCATGGTGAGAATCCCGATGTAGTGTTTTCTTACAACTCCAGTTTGTTTATCAGACTCCATGATCATGGAACCGCCAGCTCCGATCCAGTGTCCTGGTGGTGCAGCCACTGGGAGGGCGGAGATAGAGTTAGCCACCAATGTGTTCATTGCGTGGGAGAGTGTTGCTGTGTACGGAACCTCCACAAGCCGTCGGTTTCTGGCCGTTAGATCTTTGGCCGTGACATTGATCAGACGGCTGTGATCTTCTTCGCTCTTCTCTTGTTGCATTGTTAAATTGACTAGTGTCGTGGGAGGAACGTGTTACTTCGCGACTTCGCGAGCATTTTAAGTGTCGATCTTGGCTCGCAAATTGATGCTTATGGATCAGGACTGCTTCCGATGATCCAGGCACGTGGCAATCGATACTTGCTAGTTGCTAGTGACATGTAACGCGTGGCATTTCACAAATTATTGAGATATTGTTTTATATTTTTATTATATACAAACGGATGATTTGGATTAGACTACACTTAACCAATTTTCCTTTGTGTTTGTTTTGTTGTGTTGATTTGGGCCTTAGTGTACGGCCCATTAATATGTTTAATGACGAAAATAGCCCTTCGTCTCTCTTTTGTTTTTCTCTTTGTTAAATTCAATATCTCCCGCGGAAGAAACAAATTGAGGATCCAAGAACGTGGGAAAGAAAGAGTTCAGTACTGAAGAATCACCGAAGATGACGAGAATGATGGAAGTGGCGCGCGTGTGAGTATCTTCTCTCTCTCTTTTTATCTTTCTTCCTTCTTTCGCTGCATTACTCAATGAGCGTGATCGTTCCAAATTTAGTCGACTTCTGTTTGGAGATTTTGTGTTTCTATGATTCGATCGCTTGGACTTAGGGTTTTCTTTCGTATTTCTTGTAAGAAGAACTATGGATATATCCTTACTCACTTACTCTTAATTAGTAGTTCGGTTTCTTTCTGAGATTACGGATGTGAATTGATGCAAAAAAATTGCCTCTTTTTGATGAATTTCATAATGGATATGGATGCATTTTAGGATATTTGAATGTGCAATGAGATTACAAGATTTGGTGCTTGTGCAAATCAGCTTATTTGCTTAATTGGTATGTCTTCGTGCAACGTAGTGAAGAGAATGGATTTGAAGAACCCAATAATGGAGAAGAAGTTTCATGGGACGATCTGGAGAGAGAAGCTGCTAGTAATATATCGTCTAAAAAATCTCATGCCGGGAGATCTCACCAGCACGACTCGTCTAGAAAAGGTATATGAGCAAAGGGTTTCTTTCTCAAAGTTTGTTTTGAGTTATGTAGATGGTGAAACTTTTGATCAAGGCATGGTAATGTTATCTGTTTTGTCATCATGCTAAAGTAAGTGATGATGTTACAAAGCATAATATCTTTGATTGATCAGGTGACGAACTTTCTGGAGACTTGTACGAACTGTGGAGGCAAGAACAGAACAGCATTGCTGCAAGACTAGACAAAGAGCTTAAATCCAGGTGGGAATTGGATGAACTGATTGAAGAACAGCTGAGCAGATACCAGTCCCATTACTACAAGGCCATGGTTTCAACGTCCTTGAAGGATGTCTCTAACCTCGTCTTGCCCACGTGGCTACCGCCTCATGAGCTTGCTGCCGTGGCCTGGCTTGGAGACTGGCGTCCGACCTCCATTCTTGACCTTATCCGCATTCTGGCCGCTCAAAACCCCTCCTTCTCTCTGTCTGAGTCGAGTGAACGTGTACTCTCTCAGCTTCTCCGTGAGATACGCATTGAGGAGGCCGTGATCGATGAGGAATATGCAGAAATTCAGGCTACCTGTGTCCTGCAGCTCCCCTTTTCACCACTCTGCAATACTCGGTCGCATGAAGAAGCTCTGCGTTCTGTGCAGGAACTGTTTGGGAACATCCATAAAGTAATATCAAAGGCACAACGACTCAGGTTTGTTTTTCTCTCCATCATAAAGAAAAGGAATTGTAGAGGATGAACGAAAACAAATACCTGACACCAGTAGATAGTGGTTAATGTCTTAGTCTTGTTAAGTGAAAGTTTTG
This sequence comes from Boechera stricta, assembly GCA_018361395.1. Taxonomy (NCBI): domain Eukaryota; kingdom Viridiplantae; phylum Streptophyta; class Magnoliopsida; order Brassicales; family Brassicaceae; genus Boechera; species Boechera stricta. The sequence continues at coordinate 1,025,313 of CM031539.1, read as the reverse complement.
ATCAGCAGATATGAGAGAATGTTGCGATAATTGGCAGGTATAAAGTGTTAGAGCTGGTGATGAAGAAGCTGCTGAATCAAACAGATACAGCCGAGTTTGTGGTCGCATTTGCAGGGATTCAAGACGCCATTTACCAGTTTGGAGAGCAGAAGAAGCTAAAAAAGCTATACCCGGCAGTTCCTTCACCTCTGAAGGGATCAGGATCATCCAGTTGAGAGCTATGTAGGAGTCCCAATTTCAGAGTAAAACTAAAATGCTGTGTTATTGAATCTGCCTGCTAGGAACTTCTGTCTTTTCATCAACTCATATATGTCAGTTACTTTAGTATGAACGAACATGTTTCACTGTCATCGACCACGATATCCTCTGGAGTCAGTGGTATTGTACGTACGTCAGTAGTAAGGCTATCTTCAATGAACTCTGTAAGATGTTGGATCCAGGACTGCCTGCCTTTGCCCCCAAAAAGGCCAAACCTAGTGTAGTTATGTTCATAGGATTACAAGGTTAGGTCTCTCTGTTTTAGATGCTATTGTTTCTTATTCCGTGCTTGATTTAGCGTGTTTCTAATGTGTAGTTAGATTGCAGTTGTCAATTCTTTCTTAAAATCGTCCCCAAATTTGTGACTATGTTTAGGTGCTGGAAAAACCACAGCTTGTACCAAGTCTGCTTATTATCATCAGAAGAAAAGATACAAACCAACATCAACCAGGAATAAACAAAAGAGACTTCAAGACAACAGCTCTATTGTTGTTAACTCAAAAACATACAATCAATTAATGTTTGTATTATAGTTATCATGGTCCAAAATTATAATATTCTATATAGTGGCATATTTAAACCAATAATAATTTCTCATTTATGGAATTAATGTTTGTATTATAGTTAGAATAATAAACATAAAAAAATATAGATGATATATAATAAATTTAGTAATAAATGTTACGGGATAAGATGTAATCGTTAACGAGTTAGATACTGTTTTATCTTTTACTTGAATAAAAAAATATTAAGTTTGTGTTGGATTTAGTAAATCCTTTTTTTCTTGTGTGGTACTAATGCTGCGTTAACAAAAATTTGTATTTCCTTTTTCTTTTATTGTGTGTGTGTGTGAGCGAGCCTATTAGGAAATTTAGGGGAATTAATAATTGTAAAAAAAGGAGAGAGAAATAAAGGGACCAGATTAAAGTGGGGATGGGGTAGATCAACGGCGGAGAGAGGGAGAGAGATTCATCGTCCTGATTATATAAGTGAAAGAACAGAAAAGGGCCGACGGCAAAAAAGCTCAAAACCCTAAAAGTGAAAGTCCAATTCGATTTGCTCTGTTTTTTTTTTTTTCCTTTAGCGTTTCGGTGTTTCAGAGCCCATTACACGCGTTTCAGAGTCTTCGTTTGTGTGTGTGAGTACCACTTTCTCTCTTCTTCGTTCCGATTTTGCGATTTCGTGTTTTGTGAATAGGGAAGTGTTCGCCGTTGTGTTGAGATGTGTCTTCTGTTTTATCGTAATTGTTTGTTTCCGGGTCTAATGTGTCTCTTCTTCCTTCGTTTCTTCGTTTGCGCTCATGAGGACTGTTGAATTGTGTCAAAGTAAACATATGATTGGATAAATGATTCGATTTTGCCTTCTCTGTTTCAGGACTGTGGAAACGAATCCTTCAGAGCTGGTTGATATCGACGTTGCTCTTGAGATGGATTCTGATACACAACCCATTAAGCGTAGCAAGAAGAAGTCTGAGGTGTGGAGTCACTTCACCACGGAATTTGTTAGTCCTGACACTAAAAAAGCTCGTTGCATGCACTGCAACAAATCCTTTGCCTACATGACTGGCAATAAGTCTTCAGGTACTAGCCACCTTAAGCGTCACATTGACATGGGTATTTGTGCAAAGAGCGGAGAGTTCAAGAAGTTCTCGCCAATCAAGGAGGAAACCACCTCATGCCCTCCCAAGGAAAGTCAGATATCTGCTCCAGAGACCAAGAATGTCTTGCAAACCACTTCCTGCCTTCCCAAGAAACGTCAGATATCTTCTCCTAATGTTCCTCCTCTAGATCAAGATCGCTGCAACCATGAGATGGCAAAGATGATCATCATGCATGATTACCCTCTTCATATGGTCGAGCATCCTGGTTTTGTTGGTTTCGTGCAGGCTCTTCGTCCCCAGTTCAGTGTGGCAAACTTCAACACCATTCATGATGATTGTGTCTCTATGTTTTTGTCCCAAAAGCAGAAAATTTTGGACTTTATTGGAGAGATTCCTGGGGGAGTTAATCTTACAGTAGACTTGTGGTCATCAAAGCAATCAGTGGGTTATGCTTTTGTGACTGGACACTTTGTAGATAAAGACTGGAATTTGACTCACCGCCTTCTAAATGTTGCTGTTGTGGCTTCTCCTGATTCAGATTTTGCTTTAAACCAACCTGTCGCAGCTTGCTTATCGGACTGGAAGTTGGAAGGGAAGATTTCGAGCATCGCTGTCAGCCAATCAGTAGTAAATAAAACCTCCATTGATAATCTCAGAGGTTATTTGTCTGTCAGGAATCAGCATGTGTTGAATGGTCAGTTGTTGATGGGAAAATGCTATGCTCGCCTCCTAAGCAGTATGGCGCAAGATGCACTCACAGCTGAACAGCTCCAAGAACCTATAAAGAAAGTCCGAGATAGCATAAAGTATGTTAAAACCAACGAGGTTTGCGGAGACAGATTCGATGACCTGAAGAAACGGTTTCCAACCTCTTCTTCTTACAAAGATCTTCTCATTGACAACCAAACGAGATGGGACACAAGTTACAACATGTTGTTGGCTGCCTGTGAACACAAACAAGTGTTTTCTAGTTTGGAAACTTGCCATCCTGAGTACAAAACATCTATATCTCCTGAAGAATGGAGAAAGATTGAGAGTCTCTGCTCATACTTGAAGGTTCTTTTCGAAGCAGGTAATGGCTTGACTGGGCCAGATCAGTTGACAGCAAACGATTTGTACCATGAGATGACAAAGCTTCAGCTAGAGCTGAGCCACGCTGCCATGTGTGCAGACCCGGATGTCAGAAACCTAGCAAACTCGTTGATGGAAAAATTCGACCAGTACTGGAGAGGATGCTTCCTGGTTTTGGCAGTTGCGGTGGTCATGGATCCCCGGTTCAAAATGCACATCATTGAGTTCACCTTCAATAAGTCGTATGGTGAAGATGCAAAAAAATGGACTAAGACTGTCGATGACGCACTCCATGATCTGTACCTTAACTACAGTGAACAGAACCTGTTGGATGCTTATGTGGATCATGGCTTTTCGGAAATAGAAGTGGCTCAGGAATCTCACTTCCATCAAGAAATGGTTGAAGATGCCAATACAGGGAATGGGCAATCAGGTGATGAGACAAGTCCACAACTAGAGCTAACCACAGAGTCACATCAACATGAGAGACAGCTTAAGGTAGAGAAGCAAAATGTGGTAGGGCTTTGGGAGGGAGTGAGTGAAGAGAGTCAGCTAACAGAAGAGGATCAGCAATATTGTGATGATTCTCAAGCACATGCAATGGCAGAGGAAGACAACACGTCATTTCCGGTTGACGTGCTTCTAGAGGAAGGGTCTACCCTCATCACAATAGGAGAATCATTGTCAGACTTTGAGATGTACATATCAGAGATGAAAACGGAACTGGATCAATACCTGGAAGAAACTTTGATTCCGAGGTCAGAAGACTTTAACGTTCTGAGCTGGTGGAGGCTCAACAGCACCAACTACCCAACCCTCTCAAAGATGGCTGTCGATCTTCTCTCGGTCCCCTTCACCACCGTCTCTCCTGATTCCGTATTCGAAACAGAGGTGAAGCAGATGGACAGTTACAGGACCTCTCTTTCTCGTGTAACCTTGGAGGCTCTCTTGTGCACCAAGGACTGGTTCAAAAATGGAACTTTATGAAAATTGATAAGATTTCAAATCTTTCTTCTTCTTTTGGTTTTTCAGCTTTAGTGTAATCAGCATTTGATCAGTTTTGAAATTAGTTAAGAAAACTTTCACATTACTAAGAAGGCTTCTTTGTACCTTCAAATCTCTCATTTTTGTCCCACTCCATACTTGGTCTTCTACAAATCGACCCCTTAGCAGTATTTGACGTTTTGGTTCTTTCATTTGCACTATCAGCACACTTAACGGGCGGAGAGGGAATAATTGAAGGGGGAATTAAAGTGTAAATGGAAAAGTTTGGGGATCTAATTGTAATATCATTGTTTCTACTAATTGAATTTTAAAATTTTGGTGTACTAAGGTTTTAACGTTGTAAGTAATGTAAGAAGGAGAAAGAGTATAACTCGTGCTCATTATATGTAGACATTAATAAGTAGGTGGTTTATGAAAGTGACAATTGACTTTGAGTGGGTAACCAATAAAACACACTGCACTGAGCAGAGGACTCGAACCGTTGATTATTTAAAAAAGAAAAAAGCGAAAACAAACAAAACGGAGTCGGACAAGAGGTCAGTGTCCCCACCACTCATAGTGCCACGTGGCTGAATCTGAACCATCATCTCATCTCTTTCGAATTCCATGGGACTGGGATTGGGGCCTAATTAAAACATTAACGTGAACATCAAAATCACATGTAACGTCTAATAAGAGAGAGGTAGAGAGAGATTTGGCGTTAGCGAGAAGGAGGGGTCAGGATTTGTCGTGAATCTAAAAACCAAAGTGTAAACCCATCCAAAACCCTTATCCTCTTTTTTTTTTATATATATCCTCTCTTGCACCCTCTCTTGCACCCTCTCTCTATCTTTTTCGCCCTCTCTTTCTTGATAGCTCTGGTCAGAATCTTCGCTCTCCAAGGTACCCTACCTACCTACCTCTCTGTGTGGATTGACTCACTTTTTTATTACGTTTACACATGATCTAATTATGTGTGTTTTGGATGAAAGGATCGTCAAATGGCACCGAGGTCAAGCAAAGGGAAATCAAACAACAGAGGGAAAGGAGGAGAGAAGAAGAAGAAGAGAGAAGAGAAAGTGTTGGCGCCGAGTCTAGTTGAAATCACAGTCACAACTCCGTACGAAACTCAAGTGATACTCAAGGGAGTCTCTACTGACAAAATCATTGATGTGAGAAGGCTTTTGGCATCTCACGTTGAGACTTGCCATTTCACCAACTATTCTCTCTCCCATAAGGTAAATTTTTGTAAGTTAATATCATCTCACACTTTTTTTTTTGACCAAAGAAGATGTGATTGATGTTGGTTGGGTTAACGTACGTACAGGTGAAAGGGCAAAGATTGAGTGACAACATCCAAATTGTTTCCCTCAAGCCTTGTTTCCTCCGCATGATTCCAGGTTAGTACAAATGTTCCCACTAAGATAAGTATAGTCTTATTATTGCAAATTTGCAACCAAGACGACTTTCGAATTAGCAACAAACCAAAAAAAAAAAAACATTCGCATTTCCTTTTCTTTTTAACTAGTGAGTGGCACAGAAAGTGTCTGTGACAGTGATATATATATATATATATGTAGCACACTAATCATTGTTTAATTAATTGTTAGAAGAGACCAAAAATACCAGAATTGTAATTGGTTCCCTCGTATCTATCTATCATCTACTTACTTTTTTATCCCTGCCCTCAGAGTTTGTATTATTTACGGTTTTGCCACAGAGGAGTACTTAGAGGAAAGCCAAGCTTGGACTCAAGTGCGGAGAGTCGTAGACATCGTAGCATGCACCACCAGGTTCTCCTCCGCTTCCACCAAATCCCCCAACAAACCCATCGTCGCCGGAAATGCCAATCAGGCGGCGGCGTCGCCGGAGGGCCTCGACATGGTCGCTCTCTACCCCACCCCCAAACTTTCTCAATTTTACGACTTTTTCTCCATGCCTCACCTCTCTCCTCCAATTCTTCGTAAGTTAACACTAGACACTAGTTCTCTATGGTTGATCGACTTTTGCACAAATTGGTTCTCGCAGCTCATTGCCTCTTTCTCGTTTCATATTTTTTGATCTGCAGATTTGAAGAAAGTCGATGGTGAAGAAGCTGGAGAGAGGCGTGATGGTTACTATTTTGGAATTAAGGTTAAAATTTGCAATGGGAAGGTTATTCATGTGATTGCTTCGGTAAATGGCTTCTTCGCCGTTGGAAAGAAGCTCTCACATTGTCATTCCATTGTTGATTTGCTCCAGAATGTCAGCAATGCTTTTGCCAAGGTATTTTAACTCAGTGCTTTGGTTTTCTGTTTCAAACTAGATTCTACCTTATTTATGGCATTGCATTGTACAAATTTATCTACTTCTTCCACAAAGAAACAAGTTTTAGTAACATTGTATTGGGAATTCATGCAGGCATATGAATCTCTAATGAAAGCTTTTACTGACCGGAATAAGGTGAATGCTGTTTTACGTTTAGTTAATGATTTTTGTTTTGAGGATTGTTTTCAAGCTCATTTTTGAAGTTTGGCTTCATTTGTTTTCAGTTTGGCAACCTCCCGTATGGATTACGCATAAATACATGGCTTGTACCTTCTCCTGTTTCTGAGTCTCCTTCAACCTTTTCTCCTTTATCAACAGAGGATGAACATTGGGGCGGGAATGGAGGAGGTCAGGGGATAAATGGTGAATACGATCTCCGACCTTGGGCGGCTGAGTTTTCTGTATTAGCTACGCTTCCTTGCAAGACTGAGGAGGAGAGGGTTATTCGAGATAAGAAAGCTTTCTTGCTTCATAATCAGTTTATTGATACCTCGGTCCGAAGAGCTGTTAGAGCCATTTGCAACGTGATGGATACTAATCAACACACAGTTGGGACTACTGGATTACCTGCAGGCTCAATCCTTCTTGAGGATCGTGTTGGGGATTTGTCTATTATTGTAAAACGTGATATAGCCAGCCTTGACCCAAAGCCTGAAGCTACATTCCAAAATGAAGCATTTGTTCTATCCTCCAAGGAACTTGCTGAAAGGAATTTGCTAAAAGGGATAACAGCTGATGAGAGTGTGATTGTTCACGTAAGTGATTTCTCATCCTTTTCTCAGCTATCTACATGCAAATGGTATAGGCCTTGAACTAACTATGTTTTACGTCTGTCCTTTAAGCTCCATTAGCATTTATAAAGTAATGACGTTTTCAAAGGCAGTGCCTAAAGTGAAAATCTGGTTTCTTTGCTCTTACATTCACCACCAAGAGGTTGTTTATGTCAATCTGTATTTTGCTATATGTAAAGACTGACTGTTTCTGCACTATAAGATTTTGTTAACATCATTATCACATCAAATAGCAGTTTTCTTAGATGACTGAATTAGAGTAGAGCTGTAATCATCCGCAATGCATTTACTTTTCATGCATGTATGTTTTCTTCTAAAAATTATAACCAATCAAGAAAATATTTCCAGGATACTCCGGCTTTAGGCACAGTTACTGTAAGGCATTGTGGATATACAGCCATGGTAAATGTCGAGGTTAAAACTCAGAAGGCAATGTCTGATTTCCGTGATATTTTGATCGATGACCTGCCGGACGGAGGAGCTAATGCTCTTAACCTTAACAGGTCTGTGCCCCCAAGAGTTTTAATAATATACGTATTTTGCACATCGTACATGTTCATATTAATTTTTTTATATTGTGGGCCTCTACTTTTTGAGTATTAATTCTTAAATGAATTTATCAAAGGTTATTCCTGACTATATCTATAACATTGCGGTGTTCTCATCCCTTGCGAAAAGACATATGTCAGCATCTAACTTATTGTTTTCCACCTTGATTGTTAACTTTATTGCAGCTTAAGGGTTCAGCTTCACAGGTCCCATAGTGTTGGAACATATGGAGAGAACCAGCCCACACAGCTTGATACAGATGATTTAGATTCTTATAGATGTATTGTACCGGAGTTAGTAAAAATTAACTTAACAAAGTTAGAAGAAAAAAGGGTATCTTCTGTAAGACCCATAAGATGGGAGCTCGGTTCTTGCTGGGTTCAGCATCTACAAAAGAAAGAATCAGACGTCTGTGGAAAGCCTGCAACTAATGATGAGACTGAACTTTCAGTTAAAGGCTTGGGAAAACAATTTAAAGTTCTAAAGAGCAAAAGTAAGAAATCAGAAAATATAAGTACCGTGAAGGAAAAGGAAAAGGAAGAGGAAAACGATATCAGACTACATGAGATAAATGGGGAGGCTGATCTAGGGGAGAAAACCACTGATGAACATTTTGAAACTGAACTGAAGGAACTGCTTTCTGAAGAAGCTTTCTCTCGCCTAAAGGAATCTGGAACTGGTCTCCATTTAAAGGTTAGCTTTTCTTCTATTTTACACTATTAACCACGAGAGGATAAGTTCCCGGTTCTGTTTATGTATGGTTCCTTTTTTATTCTTTGACTCACTTGAATATCATTTGTGATACAGTCAAAAGAAGAGCTTACCAAGATGGTATATGGTTACTATGATGAAATTGCTTTGCCAAGGCTGGTATGTGTCTAGTTAGATAACGGATATAAGTTTCTTAAAATATCTTTGACCATACTTAAATTAATCATTGTAATGGTTTATTAGGTAGCAGATTTTGGGTCACTGGAGCTTTCTCCAGTTGATGGTCGCACATTGACTGACTTCATGCATATAAGAGGACTCCGAATGCGTTCGCTAGGACATGTGGTAAGAATCCTTTACCATGTCAATAACGCCTTTCCCTGTTGCCAAGTTATTTTGATTTTGAAAGAATAAAGCTAATATGTTGATCTAAAGGGATTTTGTTGAGGTCAGAAGTAGTTTATGGTAAATAGTTGTTAATGAGTATTTTGGTCCACTATACCTATGAATCAGGCTAAACTTGCTGAGAAACTTCCTCATATACAGTCCCTCTGTATTCATGAGATGATTACAAGAGCTTTCAAACATCTTCTTAGGGCGGTTATTGCATCTGTCAATAATATGACCGAGCTACCTGTGGCAGTAGCTGCTTCATTAAATTTCATGCTCGGCCGCCGTGAATTGGAAGGGTGTGATAGGATCCCCAGTGAAGAGTATTGTCTCAGATTACAGTGGCTACAGAAATTTCTCTCCAGAAAGTTTGGTTGGATACAGAAAGATGAATTCTATCATTTGAAAAAAATTTCCATCCTCAGAGGACTCTGCCAGAAGGTAAAGTATCTCTGTGTTAATGTACTGCTGCTTGTATCAGAATTATCGTTCTCTATTGATTTCATGCTTTTACAGGTTGGGTTAGAACTAGTTCCAAGAGATTATGACTTCGATTCTCCAAATCCCTTCAAGAGCACTGACATTTTTGGCTTGGTACCTGTGTGCAAGGTTGGTCTCTCAATGATCCAATATTAGTTTCACTAATAACGATTCGGTCACAATCTGTTGTTTATCTACGGCTGCTTGGATTTTGGTCCGTAGAAATATGGTTAAATGCTAGACAATAATCTTTAAGATATATGTTCATTTGATCAGCATGTCCTGTGTATTTCATCTGACGGAAGGACACTCTTGGAGTCAACAAAACTTGCTCTTGACAATCTAAAACTAGATGATGCTGTGAACTATGGAACAAAGGTGTCATTTCTTTTGATAGCTATGTGATCATCATTCTTTAACCAACTGAATTGTTATCCAAGAGATGTTGACTTCTTGCATTTCGTAGGCATTAGTCAAGATGATTGCTGTCTGTGGGCCTTATCATAGAATTACTGCTTGTGCGTACAGCCTTCTCGCAGTTGTACTGCACCACACTGGCGATATTAACCAGGTATCATCATCTCTCATCTTCTTACCAAATGGCAACTTTGATTATTAGGTCAAGGAACATAAAGAGAGTTTGTAGAGTTTGATGTTCTCCTTCTAGGCACTGTTATATAACTTTTTCCAATCTCATTTCCAATTATTTACAAAAAAAAAACAGAGATAAATTGATGAGAGGCACCGTTATCTCTGATGTTTTATCCTCTCTTGATCAGGCAACGATATATCAGCAGAAGGCTCTAGATATAAATGAGAGAGAACTTGGTCTCGACCATCCCGACACTATAAAAAGCTATGGGGATCTTTCTGTATTTTATTATCGTCTTCAACACTTTGAATTGGCACTAAAGTAAGTGATGCATGATGATCTCTTATAGTTATATAGTCACTAAAGATGGAACCTTACTACGTTGCTTTTCCATCACCTTTCTCTTGTTGCCTTGGAATGAGTTATGGTCCAACCTTTCCTCTGATTGGCTCCTTTTAAATGTTATCTGCCATCTTTCTAACCATTTTTGTTTGTTATCTGTTTATAGATATGTGAACCGTGCGTTGTTTCTTCTTCACTTCACTTGTGGGCTATCTCACCCAAATACTGCTGCCACATATATCAATGTGGCTTTGATGGAACAAGGTGTAGGGAATGATCATCTAGCTCTAAGATACCTGCATGAAGCTCTAAAGTGCAATCAAAGACTGCTAGGAGAGGACCATATTCAGGTTCCTCCCTTATCTACCTTGCCTCAGTTTGCGCCATTCTTAAACTAATCATGTTTTCGTGTTTTACTTTGCCAGACAGCGGCAAGCTATCATGCAATAGCTGTGGCTCTCTCTTCCATGGAAGCATATTCATTGTGTGTGCAACATGAACAAACTACACTTCAGATACTTACAGCAAAACTTGGACCAGATGACCATCGTACACAGGTGATTGATTTGCTCCTAGTTCATTATCTTGATTCCTAGGTTTCTGTCATAATTTTTTTTGTCGCATGGAGGATTAGGAATCATGAATATTATATTTTTTACTAGTAAAGTAACAAAGCGAATGTTTTGAACTCTTAGACATACATGTTTTGTTTTCTCCATTTGTCTCTCACAGGATGCTGCTAGATGGCTTGAAAGTTTTGAATCAATAGCCATAGAGCAGCAGGAAGCAGCCCGAAATGGAATCCCAAAGCCTGATGCTTCCATCGCGAGCAAAGGCCACCTTAGGTACTAAAATGGAAACTCCCAGAATACATAAAGGATATGGAAATTATTTCATTGGCACCAAAGTCCAACCTTTCTTGCAGTGTATCAGATCTCCTGGACTATATAAGTTCTGATCCAGAAACTAAAGGAAGTGTTGCTCACAGGAAACAGCGGCGTGCCAGGGTAATTACTAAACTTCTAAGATCCTTGTGTCATCAGGTCACTCATTTTGGATTTTGTTGATCAAACAATAACCTGATTAAATACCTGTCAATTGTGTAGAACTCTGCTTGAAAAGGTTGAACTCAAACTATGCTGCTTGGTTTTCTAGATGTATGTCTAAACTGGAATATTGATTTTAAGGCATTCCATGCGCTAGAAGTTAATGGAAAAAACATGTGAGATATTGAAACGAAAAGAATGAGATGGATATATCACTCTAGGTTTTCCTGTCAAAGGTTTGTGACATTACTTCTTTTTTCGACAGATATTACAGGCAAATGATAGTGTTGCATCAGCTGATGATGCCACCCATAGAGTTGCTTCACAGAATGGCATTGCTACATGGAACGATGTTGCAGAAGAGAATGTCATTAAGAATAGGACCGAAGTAAATGATCCTAATGCAGTTGTTGATGAGTTCAAAACAGGTGATATCGTAGTACACAGACTAAATGTAGACAGCCAAATTGTGGAAGATTCAACTGTAGATGAGGGCTGGCAAGAGGCATACTCAAAGGGGAGATCCGGAAATGGTGCTGGAAGGAAAAGGCAGCCTGATCTTATGAAAAAGAGAATGTCGCTTAATAGAAATCTCAATGGGAGACAGGATGTTCAGCAACAGAACTTATCTTCTCCCTTGCAGAAAACAACTCTAAGACCCTCCCTCTCTAAGTCATCATCCCATAGGGCTCTGAAGAACACAGAGATATATGTCAGTACAAATACAACTAAGCCACAGTTAAAGGCTTCTGGTTCTGCTGCTGCGACCAGTATTACTTTGGCTTCAAAGTCTCTCTCATACAAAGATGTTGCTTTGGCATCACCAGGTACTGTTCTGAAGCCAATGTTAGAAAATTTAGAACTGCATTTGGAGAGCACTGAAACTCAGATATACAGGATTTCAAGTGCGTCAGCTGGAGCAGAAAGCAAATCTGACACTGTAATGTTGGATTTGCCGATCGAAGGCGCAGAGCTTCCCTGTGAAAAACAAGAATCACAAGAAAGTGGTGAGTCAGTGGAAAATTTAACGTCAGAGTCTGAAGGGGATCTGGGGTCCTGTCATGGACAAAAGGCATCTGATATAAGCAGGACAAAGCTATCAGCCTCCGCAGAGCCTTACAATCCTGGAGGTTTCTTGGTTATTGATCTGCAAAGCTCCGTAGCAACAACAGGCTACCCGATTATGGTTGCAGACCCTATTTCCTGGGCTGGAGTTTCATGTGGGATTCACCCACCACCATATTACAGTGCTAATCACTTAAGTGGAGTTGGGATGCCAAGAAGCATGAATCCAGATGCACCAGAGTTTGTTCCGAGGAGATCCGTGCAGAATAGCTCTCAACATGCAGGTGGAGATGCAAGTGTATCCGTTGACTCCAGCAGTTGCCTAAAGGCTGAGTCAGGAGATACCTCAAAGGATAGTGCAGTAACTGAGATAGTTTATAGTAGAGAAGAGGAGAGTGGAGCAAACGCTGATGAGACAAATGGAGGTGAAGGGTTTGTGATTGTGGCAAAGAAGAGGAGGAAGAACAAGCTGCGACTTACAAACAATGCGGCTGGGTTGTACCATCAACCGTCGTCAGTTTGTGCATGATCTGATAAGTGGGGGTTTGATCAGGTTAACAAAATAAAGCTTCTTGTGAAGCAGATAATCTTCTCAACTCATTTCGATTACTGGCTTTCTTCTTGGGATTAGGTAGTTGGCTGTTTTTATTCTTATGCTGCACTCTCGATGTAGCTTTACCCCGTTGTTGTGTAAATTTTCGTAGCTATTTTTTGGTTATTTACTGAGTTCGTGAAACCATTCGTTGCACCACATTTGAGTATTTTCTGGTCTATTACAGTCCAGAAAGCTGCGGCCAAAAATTCCTAAAATGTAGTGGACAGTCTGAATCCGGTACCGATTTGGCTCAATCTCCTAACGGCTGAACCTTTTAATCGAAATTTGAGTGGTTCATACGTTCGGCGTCAAGATGAATCTAATTTAACATAGTTTTCACAATGAATCTCATCATCGAAGCATTCCTTTGAAAGAAGAAAAAATCAGCATTCAAATTGGTCCAAATTTATGATTTTCTGAGTTTCTGAAGCAAGTGTTGTTATTAATGGTAGCAAGATTTATGCAAACTCCAATTTATGTGATTCCATAGGAAGAAAAAAAACCATCAAATACCTTCGCAACATATATTTACATGCTCAAATAGAGTACTTTAGAGTAGTTTAGATTAGATTCTTGGAAAGAATAAAAGACACACCAAACAGGCTGACCAAGTCTTAGGACACTACTTTCCTGAAAATAGCGTAAATGGTAAATTACCAAACAAGCAGATGACCGGAAATACGAAAGACACATACATAAATGGATGCCCATAGCTTTATATGAGTCACCACGTTTCTTTTCCATTCTATTTGCTAGTAGTAGTCGTAGTATTGTTTTTAATTCTTTCCCTCCCTTATAAAACTGCAACAACAAGAAACACAATCCAACATTCACTTCCTATCACTCTGTTACTATCCCCCGTAATTAATATATTGTTTTGAATCACTTACCAAAGATTTTCAGGAACAGTTGCTGCCTAAAGTGCCTGTAACGAACCTTGGAGAAGCAACATGGCCCTGCACCAAGGAGTCCCTAAACCCTCTTATATTCTCACAACTGTTATCACTTGCTAAAGCTCATCTCCGAATACCTGCATATACACCAAAGACAACTCAAGCAGCTATTCTTTCTCATGATCGGATCAACTTCCACAAAACTTACTCTACATGAAATCTATATAGATATTCATAACCTTAGGTCTGTGAATGCAGTTACTGCAAGTCAAATCCGTAGACATAATGCATCATGGTTCCTAGTCCTAAATGGTTCCATATCAACCAGCGATCAATTTGAAAGAGTAGGTTCGAGGTTAACTTCAAGAACTCACCTACGAGGCTGCTTGCTTGGGTTGTTGCTTTGCTGTTGTGAAACGCCACTCTCTGTGACCTCTACATAGAAGGAAAGTAGCTTAACTTCAAAAAGAATGATCCCAACAATCAATCTTCATTTTAGAAGCCGAATCTTGCCTTCATTGGCATTTTGTGATTTTAATAGGAACGACAATTTTAAAAAGTAGTGCATGGTGAAACAACATTCATCATATATATTATCTGTACTAGTTATCCATCACATCCAACCACAAGATCTTTCATTATGATTTCTTTCTTCTCAGGCAAAAGAAAAAGTCCACTCTCTTTGCTATTTCCTAATAGAATCCAATAAATGTAAAAACATCCCCTAGTAAGCGTAATACAAAAACACCTCATGCATAACCGTTAGAATTATAACAGAACGAGCCAGTATTGCAATATGACTAACCAGGCCTCTCCATGGGATTCTCCAGGTCAATAAGGTTATTTGTACTATTCTCTTTGCTGCAAAAATGGTAATGGATTAAGCAAGCCAAAATACATGCTTTGCAAATATAAATATATAATGTGCCAAGCATTTGCACTAGGGTTATATAAGAGGATAAAAACAACGGAAATTTATAAATATGACATGGTTTTGCGTTAGTTGATCTACACTATTCACATTGTTTTTGCATTAAAAAAGTTTAAGGGAACAAAGGCAATTAATCTCTAAACCTGGAGGATCGTAACGAGGAAGGTAATCCTGGCTTGTGTGCTTGGTTAGCCACATATGGTGGACTGTATGAAGTCCCTAAAGCACCTGGACCAGTCAAAACTGGCATCCTGCCAATTATAAAAATAAATCTCAGCAGCAAGCAGGCAAAAGAACAAAATCAGAAACTAGATATAGATGAAGAGCCCAGAGCATACAAACAGCACAGTATTCAAAATGAAATTAACCATTCTAATGATAATACGCCTTCGCAGGTTCTTTCTCCAGCATGTAGACCCACACTAAGGTGATTAAGTGGGACAGCATATAAAATCACGAAAAACAAGAAAATCCAGCTAACAATAGGCACAATATCTAAATCTTTGAAATGCTTACAACCAAGAACTTCTGAAACTAGCATCCACAAAGTTCATCGAGAAGGGGAAGGAGTAAGCATACCATGTCATCTCTGGATTTCTAACACCATGTTCAGACTGGACGTATCCTGGATAAGCCATTCCAAAAGTCGGAACCCCACCATGCTGACCACCAAATTGCATAACTGCACTTGCATTTGAGTTTAATCATGAAATATAATGCAATAATTTAGGAAAATACTAGCAAGCAGATTATCCCCAAGTTGGTAGGGCAGGACCCTGAAACAAGTATTCATGGAAAACCAGGCCACGTGGCTCAGAAAAAAAAAGAGTCATCCAAAAAACTTACCAGGCAGAAAAGTAGGAAAGGTAGAATTGTCAGCAGATGGCAGACTTTCTGCTCGCTCCATCATTTGAGATCCATTATACATAAACGAGCCACTTCCACTAGGCCGGAGAGTCCCTTTTCCCTTACCAATCGATGCACCTGTTTCCGACGCAGATTCTATTTCACCATGAGGAAATCGATTTCTTGATGAGCTAGTTCTCTGGGGAGAGGAAGACAAGGATCTGATAACAGCAGAATGCTGATCAAAATCCTGACCAGAAGGTCTAATGCAGCTTTGGCCAGTACCTTTTGAATCTCCATTGAGTTGCATTGGTGAGTCACCTTGACTATGAGATTGCGGGTAAAACACATTCCCAGTAGCAGGTGCACCTCTACCTTGACCCACGGGCTGAGAAGTCTTGGCAGTCCAAACTGGTGAAAAAACGGCTTTTGTATTCCTGTACTTCTTCCCAGAAGGTGCAGCACTTTCATTCATGTGGAGTCTTTCCATACCAACTTGTATACCATGTACCAAGTTACTGGAGGGCAATGAAGGATAAAATGGAGGAGAAGCGGAACTTAAACTCGAAGTAGCTACATTCTTTCTGGCATGGGCACCTTCATTCCCAGTTTTAGCAGGGGCAGTTGGTGAATGTCTTGAATCAAGGTGTGACATTTTCTCATGAGACTTTTGTGACTCATTAGAATTTCGTAACCTACAAATTCAGTACACAAGTACATTATATTAGAGATAAAAGCTTACTCAACTACAGAAAACAAATTTAAGAACTCACTGTTTGCTTTGCTCGGGATGTGCTTGATTTCCATTTGTCTGGGGAGTCTCGAATTTTCTGGGACCTCTCCCTCGTGTGACAGCTTTAGGAAGATAAATTTGCTGTCCATTACTGGTTAATGCGTTAGAACTGCTCCCTCTAGCGTTTCCACGCTCTTGTCCCCTACCCCGACCCCGACCTCTGAATCGGCCTCTAGAAGTCCTCTGCTGAAAATACATAGTGCAATCAGTCAACTATACAATTAAGAACGGAAAAAGAATAAGAGATGGAAAATACATAAATACAACAAAAGCAAATATATGTGACATATACATGCTATATACATAGAGGGATCTAAAATAATTCTAAAAACCATAGACAGAAGCTCTACATCATGATGTTTTTCCCAAGTATTCATTTCTTCAAATTTGTCATGTCCCCATTTTCTTTCCTCTCCAGATCCCCACCGTCTCCTTCCACCACGCATTCGCCTAAGAAAGCAAAATAAGGATTATATCAATCGACATTACCATGGATTGACAGACAGAATGTTGACAGGAAGAGCTCATTAGTATTCAGAATTTTTTCCCAGTCCCAATAGCATGAACAACACCAAATCAACCCCAATGCAGCTATTCAACCCCTACATACTACATAAATTATATGATAATAAGTTGCTTTAAGAGGCCATTAAACTCCACCTTTCAGCCTATTATATCTCTATAAATGCAATTTCATAGGAAGGTGGTACCTACTTTACACAAAGCCTACCTCACATAGTAAGGTTCAGTTGACAGATTTCGAAGCATAATTGATGGATATATAGATATGAGAAAGTTGTGAAAAGCAACACACAGTACAAAAGAGTGTACCTGTTTCCACCAGCAGACATTTCCTGAAATCTGTCATCATGCATATAAAAAGCTCCACCAGTGGGCACTGCAGCCTGTTGCTTCTCCTTTTCTTCCTCCCGATCCAAATCACCTGGCTCCTTCACCATACTACTACTACTCTTGTCATTATCAACTGCACCAACTTCCTCCTCCTCATAACTATCCTCCCCATCTTCTTCATTATCAGTACCAATTTGTTCATCAGATAGGTGGGAATCAATCTCAGCCCTCTGATTATTAACATCTCTATCATCAGCAACATCAGAATCGTCATCACTAGCTTCTCTCCTCCTCCTCGCTAAGGAGCGCTTCATCTCCTCTGGATCACTCTCATACTCCGGTTCTCCTGCGTCAGCTGTCGCCATAAATTCTCTCTAGAAACCTGAAAAAAAAAAAAGAACAGCACTCGTAAATCACAAAACCTAGATGAAGAAATTGCAAAGAGTAATCGAAGGAGTCGCTCAAGCGCTCCATACGAATCGCCGGAAAAAAAAAGAAACTATGTAGGAGGCTCTCGCTTACCTAAACCCTATCAGCTCCAGAGGCGTTCTTCTGCGATTTTGGGGTTTCCAGTGGATCGAATGGAGCAGGCCTTTTAACTGTTAAATAGAGGTCAAAATAGGATACACAGAGTCATTTCACCAAATTATTAATCGATTTTTTTTTATTTCGCGCATAAATTATATATATAACGACTGTGACCTAAGGTTGACCAACAACCGGACCCAGAAGGAAATATATGGGCCTTTTAACGGGCCATTATCTTTCTGAGCCCATTTAATGGGTTGCGTAGTTACTACGAACTCGTTATTATAAATATATCGTAGTGGGATCAGAAAAACTTCGATATAGTCTGCAACTCTCAGCTCCTTTTTTTTCCCCAATTCTGAGCTCAACATCGAACCCTAGCTAGCTCACCAAACCAGTCATGTCTTCCAAGCAAGGTATGGCAATTTGGTATTCGTGATTAAGGTTCTTATTTCTCTGATATACGAGTTATATCGGTGATGCGTTACGATCTGCGAATCTTTTGGTTTAAACAGGAGGAAAGGCGAAGCCTTTGAAGCAGCCAAAAGCTGATAAGAAGGAATACGACGAGGTGACTCTACTGAACCCAGTTTTTTTTTTTTTTTAAGAGTTGGATTCTCTATTGATTTCTGCCTTCAATTAAATCGTTTTGATAGTGTTTAGCTATAGACCTCGAATTAAACGACGCTATTGATTTCTGAATCTGGTTTTTGATTTTCCAACTAACTTGAATTCTTACAATTTATAAACGCACACTGATACAGAATCATCTCTCTTGCTCCAACTCAATGATTTATACGAAATTTTAGACCTTTTTTTTACTCTAATTTCTGGAATTTTGATTTGGCATCAATGCAGACCGACTTAGCTAACATTCAGAAGAAGAAAGATGAGGAAAAGGTTAGTTCCCACTTTTTTGGTGTTCTGGCTTGTTTCCGCTTTTCTTCATATGAAGTTTTGTGATTGGAAAAAATGCTTCTATGTTTGGGCTCCTCTTTTAATGGAAAGCTATAACATACTAAGCAAAGATGGTATCTACATTACTGGGCTCCTCTTTATTGACATGGATTTTGTAAGGTTATGCATTAGTATGTGCCAGTTTGGTCAACTAATCAAACTGACACTAATTATGACATTATACCTGGTGACTACAACAAGATGGGTCATTTTATTAACTGTTTGTTAGTTTAGGTATTCATTGTAGATTTTTTCGATGATTTGGACTAGTTTCTTCTTACTCTGATGACTATTTGCCTATAGGCTATTGTTAGGATGTTTAGTTTACTTTGTTTCCACCCAATAATGTTACATACAGTTATCATGTATTACCGAAAGCCTGACCCATTTTTTTTTGAATGAAAATGATAAAACAGGCGCTAAAAGAGCTTAGAGCCAAGGCATCGCAGAAGGGATCCTTTGGAGGTTCTGGACTTAAGAAGAGCGGCAAGAAATGATTCCGTTTTATCCATGAAGTGTGTTTTAATATGCAAATTTATCAAGTTAAAACAGATCATCGTATGATGATGTAACTTTTATCGTATTTGGAGAATAATTGCTTCGCTTCTCTAAGACATATGTTTGCTTTCTCCATTTTTCATGAAAGGGAAAAATGTTATCCCTAAAATCATAATGGAGTACAGTCGAGAACGGAGTTGTAGGCTGTCATATATCTGGAGCTTGGAGGTAGATTAAGTATATTGGAAACTGTTTTAGTTGTCATAAGTTGAAGGTGAAAATATGTTGCATTGATAGTTGGGAATAGGAGCATAATAAACTTGACTCTAAAAAGATAAGGTAGAAACAGAGGGTGACAGGTGACTTTACCAAAGCTGTATGTGTAATGGATAGCAACTCTTTTTACGAAGTACAAACTCTATAGGTGAAATAATTTCATCCTGCCTTTGAAAGCGAAGCTGATCGAGAGGGACTTAGAGCCTGAAGGAGCCTGCTTTTCTTCTTGAACCATTGAAAGTGGCAGAGGTGCGAGGATCAGAGAACTCGTAGTACATGTCTGTGAAGAAATTGTCAACAATGTCAAGGTAGACAGGGCTTCTGATGCTTGAATAGCATCGAAGCGCTTCCCGTACATCCAATGCATGCTCCACGTCTCGTAGATCCACCATGTTGAGATCTTTCATCTTTTGTGCCAGCGCGTCACCTCTTTTCTTTGCATCCTCGAATGGCTCTGAAACTTTCTTCGGTCTCTTTTTATGTTGGTTGTTGAGACTCTTCTCATGTGTGGTATCTGCCACAGCCGTATCACAACAAATAACGGTGTAGGTTTCTTTAGTTTGGGAATCATTTGGACAGCGGCGACTGCAGGAGAAGGGGCTCAAGAGAGGAGTGTTGTTAGGTAAGTTTTTGTAATCACGGGAGCAGATAGTGGACTTGATACTCCCAAGGGTCTTCCTCAAGAAACGACCAACTCTCTGAATTGATTTTGCTGTAGGTTTCATCATCTTTCTTGCTTGCTGCTCAATTTTTTGAGATGATAACCATATTTATTTCACTTGGGGAGCTCAAAACAAAACCAAACATTCATTCAGTGGCATGTAGTAGTTGAAGAAGGAAGCTGATATGTCAGACTTTAAGAAGGTGCCATCTTGTTGTTTGTGTTGTCCACTTTCATAGGTAAGCAATCGTCATCGCATTGATAAGCAGTGTTCAAAATGGTCCCCTACTTATCATTGCCACCACTGCTCTTGCCTGCCAGTTCACTCAAGCTAATATCAGAACTTAGCCCATCAAGCCCATTAAAGAGGCCCATGTTTTTGTGCGGTAACCGATTAAGATCCATTTTGTATAGGAAAAACCCTAAAAGGACACTACATGGTCGTCTTCTCGGAGCCGCAAATATTTCTACAGAGCAAAGTTTGATCAATCCCCTGCATCTGCGGCAATGGTAATCTATAGCGTATTTCCTGTAAGCTTATGTTCGAATTCCTGTATAACCGGTGCTTTGGAAATTGCAGGGTAAGGGAACAGGGAGCTTTGGTAAGAGGAGGAACAAGTCACACACGCTCTGTGTCAGATGTGGTCGCCGGAGTTTCCACATCCAGAAGAGTCGTTGCTCGGCCTGTGCTTATCCAGCTGCTCGGAAGAGGACATGTACTCTCTCTATCTATGTCTCTGTCTCTGTCTCTGTCTTGGAAACTTTGGGTCTGATCACGGCTATTATTAATTTGTGAAAAGAATACTGGAATTTATGCTGTCATTATGTGGGCAGATAACTGGAGCGTGAAGGCAATTAGAAGAAAGACAACAGGAACTGGTAGGATGAGGTATCTCCGCAATGTCCCTCGCAGGTTCAAGACTGGCTTTAGAGAAGGTAAAAGCTACATTGCACACCTTTTCTTCACTTTATAGCTAGATAGATATGTGATATAATCAAATCTTGCACAATCTGATTGATGGAATTATGGATCAGGTACCCAAGCCACCCCAAGAAACAAGGCTGCAGCTGCTTCTTCCTAGGCATTGTTCAGTTTGCGTTTTGCCATTTGTTTCTTGCTTCTGATGTAGCTTTTTTAATTCGTTTTGGAGGAGAAACTACTTCGTTTTTTTTGTTCTTATACTTCTTTCGTCTGCAGTTCTAATCCAGATTGTTTCTTGGACGGTATATCACTGAAATGAATGCGTGCTATTATTGTTTAAGGAATTCTAGCAAAACTCCATGTAACATGGAAGATAAGTTACAAGGACAATCCAAAGTATCAGTTTGATGGTGTATATTGACCAAAGAGGTGTTTTTCGTAGTGCAACTGTTCGAAAGCTTGCTTCATTTCCGGAAACGCCGAGAGTAGCAACAACTCCAAAAGGTCAAACGCCAATTGCTTCAAACACACTGATGACTGAAACAACAATAATTTAAACAATGAAACCCAATACTTGAGCTTAAGCATCTCACAATCTGAAAATTCAAGACAATGCGGAATGTTTACCTGAAGGAAGAAGTAGAGATCCTCTGCACATTGTTCATACTCCTTTTGTCCTATAAGACTCACTATAGTCGCTGGGGCTTTTTCTGTACGTTGAGGGTTAATTCAAACATTTATAACTCAACTACGCTTAGATATCATTGATGAAAAAAATATCAGATGACAGGACGCTCATTACCAATCATCAGCTCATGAACAAACTTTGCTCGCCTCTCCGCTTCTTGTTGCTGCTCCTCAGAACTGACGAATTGTTGCTGCCTTTTTGGATGCTTTGTCATGAATATCCCATCCGGCCATAGTATCTGAGAGGTCATACCAAATATCTCTTTCAAATCTCACTATGGATTGAAATATATCCAAGCCAGAGACATCACAGGGATGTCACTGTCAGGCATACTTTTTCCATTATTCACTGCGACTTTCACCACTACCTCTCACTGTGCAAAAAGAAGGAGTTCAAGTGGAGGTATTCACCTGTTCAACCCGTTGAATTCCAGAAGCAACTACAGTTCCCCGCCGCAGAAGACGGATTTTCTCAAGTACCCAATCGTCCAATGCATCGCCCATCCCAAGTTGAAGTATCTGTTTGGCAACCCAAAAAGCTTTCCGCCTTGTAATGTGCGAAAATAGATGATCAGGTTTACTCCACTTTCTTGACTCAGAAAGAGAAAAATAGTATGGCCCCTGGTTATAAAATTATGTACCTGATCCACCCACCCTCCTGGAGTTGAAAGACAACATCTACTAAGTCTAGTAGGGGTAATGTTAGCTTTGGAGGAACCCACTGCACGAAAGACAAGTTATTACAAGCACACTAACATAGAAATACAAGCACTGGCCTCATTTCCCATAATGCAAAAGACCGAATCATCAGAAAAAAAAATCTTCAAATGGCTGATACTAGGTGTGGATGTTATATATACCTCGGTGGGCAGGCCAGCGCAGGCCACATCATCAGCTTTTAGCCCGCCATTCTCTTTGCTATTTCTCACATCTAAATAAGGCGTCTTCATATGATCATTTCCAAGAGTTTTCACTTTTGAATTCACATCATCCACCATTACATTATTCCTTAAATGTTGACCCGATTTCCCATTCTCTGAACTCATATTTTCTCTCCAAGGAAGAGAACCTGGTGTTGCCTCAGTCATATTTGCCATATTTGTAGCGACAGTAGATGCCTTACTGACATGTTTAACTGAAACGATTTACTAGTGACAGTAAATTATAGCGAACTAATTAAGATCAAAATCTAATTGTGTTGTGAATTACTCACCTGTTAGCGTCTCAATGATTGAAAAAGAGCTTGAGAACGCATAAGTCTGCACAGCGGCAACAAGTTACATATCAAATTTTGTCAGCACTAGTGATTTTTGAGTCAGCGGAAGAGAATCTACCTGGGAATCCACACTGAGGAAGTCCCAAACTTCAATTGATCCTGAAATTCGTTGTAGCTGCAAAAGCTTCTGAACAAAGTAGAGAAAGGATAATTCGCAGATTATAGCAAACCGGAGAATCACCTCAATGCAAAGCAAACATTCACATTTTAGTTAACATGGAAGAATAGACGGCGTGTGAAAAGCAACTACAAAGGATCAAGCATTAGATCCTTTGAGCAGATCAAAATACAAAAATACATAACTTCAATAGCAGGCCTGACTCTACTTCAGAGTAACATTACACAGTAGTAGATGGTGACGTTTAATGCATAAGAACATTCAGTATTAGCTTCTCAGAAGTCCAAAGTAACTACCAGAATATGAAAACACAAAAGCTAATTCACAGTAAACCTACTCATCAAAAAACCAAATCCAGTAGAAAAAAAAAAAATCCATATACAAGCACCATGTAAAGCATGAATAGAGAGTAGAAAACAAGAGACATGGCTTCTGACCTTGATATACTCATCAAGTAGTACACATCGCTCTTGAATAACAGGTAAGTCCACGCCTGTTGATAGGAAATGCTTTGGCGGTAAATGAAGATTGTACTCGGGAAATACTTTAAGCCGCCGGTGAAGCTCCTCAAAATGTCGAAATCTGAGAGTTCACATAAATAAAAAGCTAAAAAGACAAAGCACCAACATCAAATCCGTAGCAGTATTATTCTATCACCTTCTTTTGATCGACCAGCTATGATTACTTTCATCTGTTACTGCAATTGAATACACAGCAAACATCTTAGAACTACCCTTCACAATATTGGCACCCAGAACCTGCAAGAAGAACCTAAAATTATCTATCGTATGATACTACATACGGACATAATTGTCTGCAGCTTTATGGGTGTTTGGATGCCCAACCGATAATTAACTGTACCTCACATCTCAACTTGGCAAAGGAATCAACCAACAAAGAACTTCTAGGGGCATTGGGAACGTCACTTTCTGCCGCTGAAGCGTATGATGCAGATGACGTTGCAGACATTCCACTGTATGATCTAGCCAAAGAACCATCTTCAGAATCATCGCTATCATCATCGCCTATAATGTGTCCAGAAATTCTGGATCTCTTCCTGCCAGATTGATGTCTGGGTACTTGCTGATAACGTCCATGCCCTTTATTGGTCTTTTTGAAACAGTGGCCAGAATTTTCAAGTGGATGGTGTATCCGTGAAACAGCAAGATTTTTCTTCGTTCGACCATCCCAGACTCGAGTCCCAGGACTGTTTAGACCTGTTACCGTTTCCTCATCTTCGGATGTATAAGAATGATTACTCTTTGTTTGCTCCTCGTCCTCTTCAGCAGAGGAATAACTTGAAAAGTGACTCTCTGTATTTACGACTTTACGCTGACTGGACATTCTTGCATTTGCAGTGTTTTCACTGAAGTCACCATTGTTGCTCGGTTCCTTGCTAGACCATCTCGGGGGAACGCGCTCAACAACTTTCTCACCTTCCTTCTTTTTATAGTTTCTTCCTTTTGCCCACACGCTTTCGAGATGCTCAGGAGCAAGGGTCTCAGTTTTCCTTTGTGACATCATGTCTAATACGTCACCCCATCCCTCTCCTCCTCGATGTCCTTGAGGATCTTTACTACCATCACCTATTTTGGACGTTGAGGGGAAGGAGTTCCATGATCGGGAAGATTGAGTGTCCATTGAAAGCAACGGATCTTTTGAGAAATCTGTTACATGCTGTTTATCTGTAGCGCTTTTCCTTTTAGAATTTTTCTGCTGTTCATTTTTCAACTGCACAAGCTCAACTCCTGTGACAGAAGGGTCCAAATCTCTAGAAAAATGATCAGGAGAAACATTTGAGAGATCTTCAGATTGAGAAGCCTCTTCTGCAGCACTAGATCTGTTACTAGTTTTTAACCTTGACATTACAGCAGCTTCCATCCTCTCATTTATGAACCTGGTAGACGAAATGAGTACCATTGAGGTGAGAATAAGAGGAACAGAATGTTGTGTAAAGAGGTAATAGTTTACCGAGGATTGGCTAAATTTAGGACTGGTCGTAGCACACAGCAAGCAAGAAGCTCCCTCACGGTATATTGGAAAAAAGCACAGTGCAGATCCTCCGGCCTAAATGTTAGTGAAATGAGACTGTTCATTATATGCTGCAGAACCTGCCAAATAGAGACCATAGTATCACTTACCTGATAGGAATAAAGTGGTAAAACATCCAACATAAAAATCTGTATAACAGCTCGTCGCAACTTAGACTACAGAAAACCTTATGCTCGGATTCAGGAGAAAACAATGCAGGGTGCAATTTATCTTCAGCGGCCATCACACGTCTTAGTTCTGAGTCTCGGTCTTCAAAACTAAGGCTTCTCCTTTGTTGTCTCTCAATCTTTGCTTGACACTCGCGGAAAATCTCCACACGACGACATATAATATCAATTAGATCCCTAAATCAATACGACAGTTTAGGTTCTTGGAGAAGCGACTTTAACAGAAACTCAAGATGAGAAGAAGACATTAAGAAGAACAGACCTTGTAAATAGATCAATAAGATTTACGTTTCTAAACCGCCGCGAAAGTTCCCCAAGAACATCGTTAATAATAAACACCAGTTCTTCAGGACCTTGCTTATCCGGTGTTATGCGGGAGTACCAGAGATCCAGTACCCATTCAGAAATGAGGTGACGGGTGAAGTGATCAATCGCATCCTCAACGACTTGAGAGTTCACTTTGCTTCTCCAATCAGAACGTGGAGCTGCTTTAGGGAGTTCAGGTGTTTTCTTTAGATTTGATGCATTCAGAGAAGAAGAAGGTTTGTTTTTATAAGCTGCAGCTTTTCTTTTCATTTCAATATCGAATGAAAAATAACGAAGGAGGATGATCAAGCACGCAGCAGCAGGAAGGTTGACCCAAACCGATGAGCTTGTCACTGCAGACGTTTAAACAAACGTAAATAATTCATTAGAGATTTGCTAAGGGAAACACTAGAGTGGACCACATAAGTAGCAACTGAACCATGCTCCCAAAATAAAAACTGAAGAGACACTAGATTCATAGTATCGATCAAACAAGAACATCAAACTTACGCGACATGAGGTAAGACAGTCCGACGACGCATATCACCACGATTACAATCCGTTTCTTAGCTTCCTCTACCAGGTCCCGAACAGTCACCACCTGCTTCTGAGTGCTCATAGCTGAATCAAAATCCCTTCTCCTATCTTATCTCTCAGACGCCTAATTCGTCCTTCACTGAACTCACCCGACAGAACAGACGAATTTCTTCAAGAACCTAAGGTCCCATTCCCGGGAAATTAGGACCCGATCTTCGAAATACGTCGGGATCGAGGAAAAATGAGCTGGTATCCAAACGACGAAAAGGAAGGTGAGGGAGAGAGAATCAATTCCTCTGGGAAATTAAACACGATCTACGAATTGATGGAATCGGCGGTAATGGATTCTATCCCGGAGACGGTTGTGGATTCCGTACGTTTCTCCGGCGAGTGTTCCCGGGAAGATGGTAAGATCTTTTAATTCTCTCTCTTCATGGTGGTTTGCATTTCATTAATGTTTTGTTTACAAATTAGCAATCAAGTCCATATGATATCACTAGGTGTCGAACCTGGGGCTCACCAAACGCTTGGGCTATTTTGTAAATTTGATCCTTGAAGTATAATGACATAAATGCCCTTGTCACCGCCTTTTCCCTTCCGCTCGAAAAGATTAATAAATTATCCAAATTAGGGTTCACACGTCAGAGAAGAGAGCCCTGAATCTCTGCATCTATGGAGGCTACGAAAGAAAGAGCCGGCTTGCTCGACAAGATCCTCCCGCCGGCCCTAGCAGACGCTGGACTCGAAGATTGTGCGCTGCCGCCGGAATCTATAAAGGAAGCTTTTCGCAAAGCCGCCAACGCCGTGAAGTCTCGCGCAGCTTCGATTTTCGAACACGAGGAGGAAGGCGGTTGTGTAGCGGATCCGATTCCGGAAGCTTCTGATACGATCATCGTCGGCGGGGATGATGAAAGGGATACTGAGCCGTGTTTAGCCGGGAAGGGCAATAGGAAGTTGGCTGAATCGGAACAGGCCGGAGATTTGGTTGTGGCAGGCGAAGAAGGAGAAGGGAGGAGCTGCGTTGATGGTTTGAAGGATCTAGATGTTGAAGGTATTGATAATAGCAGGGAGAAGAATGATCCGAGTGAAGAAGACGAAGAAGAGGAGAAGAAACCGATCTTGGTTGAAGGATTTGTCTGAGAGTCCTCACATTGTCAAAACTGTTCATCCCTCGTGTATATGAATAAAAAAGCATTAGACTTTAACAGCTTAAAAGTCCGTTTACGTTGCTTCGCTGATTCCGTGGTGCTTAAAATTCCGACCTTTGTCTCCATAGGCAATGGTAGCAAAGCTTATGTATCGCCTGTTAAGACATAAAACTTGATGAAATACGATTCTCTCTTATGATTTACTTTTTCTGCGTCTATCCCATGAACCATTGATTCTCTTCTTGTTGCTATTCAGTTTCAAATTCAAGAAGAATGCAGGGAGACATGCCTGCTAACACATTAGCAGGCATGTCTCTTCTCTACTTTTTCTTGCAGAATCAAATTCTAGATTGAATTGTATAGTTTATTGTGGGTGACTGCTTTAGACCTATTTGGTTAAGAAAGAGTCATCAGCTCTGTCTGTCGAAGGCATTCACAGAAAAATGAAACCTTTGTGCTTAGTAGTTTCTGTGTATGGGGCCAGCGCCAGCAGAGAGGAGAAAAGAGAATTGATTGGCTTCTCTCTGTTGTTGAGTTTGTTCCTTCTCAGCAGAAAAGCGAAGATGGAGCAACATTGAAGTTTTTCATGTCTGAATGAATGTACATCTTTCACTGCATCTCTAAGAATTGAGTCTGCCTTAAGACTCTCGTCTTTAAGAACATAATTGAGGCCTCCATCGCAAAATGATTCAGAAAGATAGCAAATCATTGGCGCCATGGGGCTGCGGTGTCAATCTGTTCAGAGGGAGAGATGAGACCATTTTGCTCATATTAGGGTACCCCTCTAGCTTCCATTCACCGATGGCTCCACTCCCCAAGTACAAGAGACGAGTGATGAAGAAGAAGAGCAGACCCATCACCAACACCGATTCAGCTTTAGTATGAGTAATCAGTGTGGTGATTTTGTTTCAATCTCACTTTCTCCTATTGTAGAATGTGTTTGTTTTGCTTTGCATGTACAGCTTAACTGTTGTTGTTACATGTTCCTTCTTGGCTCGGTTGTATGGTTTCATCTCAAATTTCTCACTTTGTATTGGTCATTTTGGTCCAAAGAGTGTTTGTTTTCTGTTAGTTAGTTTTATGCAATTACAAAGCCCATGTTTATTAAGCCCTCGAACACTGTACACACGCGCGAAGCTCGTCTTCCAACACACGTTGCACGCTCCTTCACGCGCCTTCTCGATCTCACATTCGGAGCCGGTTTGTTCACCTGCCGGAGATCCACCGGCATCTTCTCTAAACGGCTCTGGCGAAGAATTGTGTCTCGGCGTTCCTACTGCTGGAGGACGATAGGGTGTTAATTTTTTACAAGTAAACGGAGAACTTTCCCAAGCGAAAGGTTTAATTTTTGAGCTCCAGATTGAACGAACTAAGCGGTTTCTCCGATCTCTCTTGTTTCCTCTTCAAACAGGTTCTTCCTTCAAAATTTAATTAACGTTCCGAACGTCTTGGGTCTCTAAGTAGTTTCTGCTCTGTTGTCCACAAAGTGTTCGACGAAATGCGTCTGTGAAAACTAACAATACTCATATCATGAAATTTTCAGCGCAATGGAGAAAACAGACGAAGAGAGGAAGAAGGCTCAGATGCTGGACGCTCGGGCCAGAAACATCAGCCACAATGTTCGCTGTACTGAGTGTGGGAGTCAGTCCATTGAAGACTCGCAGGCAGATATCGCTATTCTCCTTAGACAGGTGTGTCCTTTACTCATTTTTGTTTTCCAAAGAATGAGTTGAATCTAGTTTTGATGTATACTCCTCTGATACACCTGAGTTTTGCAGCTGATCCGTGATGAGATAGGAGCTGGAAAAACTGACAAAGAGATCTACAATAAGCTTGAGGATGAGTTTGGGGAGACGGTGCTTTATGCTCCAAAATTTGATTTGCAGACTGCGGCATTGTGGCTAACACCGGTCAGTTTAAAAAATCAATAAGAACTGGAACCTCCATAGGGACGTTTAGTTTAATGGACTCTGGTGTTTGGTGTGTGACAGGTTATAATTGCTGGAGGTACCGCTGCAGGGTTGGCTTACCAGAAGCACAGGCAAAGGACAAATGTACACATCATGGCGTTGAACCTTATTAGAGGTGTTCCATTGACTCCAAAAGAGAGAGTTACCATTCTTGATGTTCTTATTCCACCTCCCCCTCCTCCTCAGGGAGTGGCTTCCCGGTTGAGGAGATGGCTAAACCTGTAGTTTCCATGTCTCCTCAGCTCTCTTTTTCTTGGCTCAAATCTTATCGCGTTAGCCAAATAAACAATGTGTTGAAGGAGTGAGTACACATTGATTAGGAGAAACAGATAGGGACTGCTTTGCATCCATTACAAGCAATTTTCTTGGAATGAGATATGTAAGAAAAAAACATAATTGAAAGTCTGATACCTTGTTGTATCTTTACTGTGGTATTGAAAACAAAGAGCGTTGTTAGTTATATTACTTCCAGCACAGAGACATCTTTTGTTCCAAATTAGCTTGTGTGCTAAATGAGCTTTTTTGCACATCTTTATCTTGAAAGCCCGAAGCTCACAAAATGTATTGACTTGCTTATTATACGAGATTTTCGATACAAGAAGCAATGAGTAACGGAAAGAAATCAAGTCTTGCTCAAAAGAAAGAGACTTGTATGTTGAAGATTACAAAGGGGATTAACTGGTTAAGTATTTGGGTTTTGTTCCATTATATCATCATTATCTTAACAATCTAAAGACCATTTTCCACTTTATTCCACATAATGGACTGCAAAAACTAACATACAATCCCAGGACCTTGTGTAATGAGGTCTATACATGAGCAATCTATTCCTTCCTTTAGGTCAGTCATATTTTACTGCATCCTCCAAAGATGACTTCAAAACGAAACAGATTCACTCTTCAGGGCGGCGGCAAATTCTTTCTACTCCCACTGATTCCTGTTCATATATTAACACGCAACTTCTTGAATTCTTCCAACAGCACTCAATATAAAGACTGAGATCAAGCTTTTTTACCTCTGTATTGTCAAGATTGTAGCGAACAAGAAACACGCAGTTACATCTCGAGTGATCATGAATCCCTCTCTTGATTTTTACAACATGAGCATCACAGTACAATGCTTGATCGTCCCTTTCCTGCTCATTAACCACCCCAAATTTCCATTCTTATGTTTAAAATTTGCTAGGGTTCCATCCTTCATAATTAGATCAAAGTGAGCCTTACTTGGAAACATAGAAGCAGGTCTCCAACATTCACTCTCCCACACTCTGATGGTTCTACAGGAATAGACCGCTCACGCACTGATGTTCCGACATTAACCCACTCATCATGTCCGTTGTCGAACCCAGAAAAACGTACACGCACTTCCTGTTGCAGACACTCTCAGTTGCAAACAAATCAGGCATTGAACAAAAGAGAAGAAGTTTACCAGTTCACCAGTGCGAAGAACTCTATAAGTTAGGAACGAAGACACGTCATACCTGAAAGACCAGAATTGAAGCATATAAGCACAGATATAAAACGACAAAGGTATATTACATGTTCAAAATTAGGCTTACGAATAAAGTCCTTTGCTAAAGTCTACACTGCACATGTAGCCGTGTACTAAGGTAAGGGCATTGCTTGTTGTGTTTACAACCAAACGTATTTATTTTTATATACTTGTTCAGTTAGCAAAATCCAAGAGTTGAAGCAAATATGGAAACATGATAATTCAAAGCAAGGAAAGGTTCTCACCATGCGTAGTCCCTAGCTGATTTAGCCTCAAAAGCCAGATCAGAAACATCAGAGGCCTTACCTGTGTATGAAAATGTTCCTAGGCGTTAACTAAAAGAATCAAAAATGGCACACAACAAAATGAAATAAACCTTTTCGTCTTTGAACATAGGTAGCATTCCCCACATTTACATCATTTCCGGCAAAATTAGGATTTGATAAGTCAAGAATCTGCAAAGGGGGAGATGGCAAAGTCTTGAATTTGGGTTGACTTTGCTGCTTCAGCTTCTCCTGAAACCAACTCTGTACCTGAAAAACCTCAATATAAAGAACAAGTTACTTCTGGCCTACTTGCATTTTTACCAGTTGTATGTAGAAATATGAGACGCACCTGTTTCCAGGTTACCGATGATTTTCCTTTCCGATTCACAGAACAACTTTGAAACATAAATAATGGAAACAAACAGAGATAAGAACACATAAAAAAATAAAAAAAATCCTCCTATAATGCAGAAAATGCTTGCATATCTATTCTCTACCAACACACATTAACGGTAATCAAAATTCTCCAATAATTCAGAAGAAAATACCTAAAAGTGGAGGCAACAGTTTGACAAAAATCTTTTTGGAGAGATTGATCACCGAGCTCCTTAAACAGATTCTCCATGTCTACAATCTTCGCATAAGAATAGCAAAAAAGTCACATCTCATGAATCTTTTATCTAATAAAGCGAAATACAGAAAACAAAGAGACCTCGGCCAAGGTAAAGTCGGTGAAATAGTGAGAGGAATCATCGGAAGCAGCCATTATCCAAGGCAGAAGGAAGAAGAAGAAGAAGAAGAAGTGAAGATGCTAATGATGCCTTCAGAGTTCAGTGTGCTTTTAATGGATTGATGGGCCCGAAATGAATAATAATCTTCTTCTATATGGGCCCAAAAATCTTGAATCATAAAATCATTAATTTATTACCCATGCGGATAATTTGATTAATTTTCGTTTGGAACCATATGTAGACTGGTTGGGGAAAAAATCCGAACCAAAATCCGAACTTGAACCCAAACCAAAAAATCTGATTTCGATCCGAATCCGTTATTAAGAAAATATATAAATGGGTTTAGAAGACTAAATCCGAAAATCCAAAAATCCAAAAAACCCGAACCGAATCCGAAAAAACTATACTAAAAATATACTAAATCCGAATCCGAACCTGAAATAATTCGAACCGGATCCGATCCGAATATATAAAATACCTGAAAATGATGTAGAGATCTAAATCCAAAAATCCGAAAAACTCAAACGGAAACCTGAATGCCATGTCTAAAATTATGTACTGTATTATTTTATCCACGTAAAACAGCAAAAATTTCGGACAGTCAGTCTTATATTTATAATTGACTTGAAACTATCGAGACAGGGTGAGGGAACCCGTCCGCGGGGAATCTTCCGAGTTATGAGCTGGAGGTCGTCGTGGTGGTGGAGTGTTTATTAATTAATACTCATTATTACACTGACATGATTAATCAAATACTACTAAACATATTTTTATTTAATCACACAGCTAATCCTCACTAAGGCTCTACCTTTTTTTGGCGACAATCCTGGCCCTTATTTCTCCCATATAAGATTCGTTTACTAAATATCGAGTAAAGTAATAAACATATTCTTTAATTATTAATTAGTTAATACACGTGCTTAAAAACATTTTAAAACGCAACTAATATAGTTGAAAATAATGGCAAAGGGCCTGAGCGATTTGACCGAGACTCAAACACGCAAACAGAGAATATTTAATTACGGTTTTTGACTAATCACGCAGTAGATAGTATAATTTACTTGACTTGATTAACAAAGTTAATTAGCATCCCAAAAATGAGGTCAAGATGTTTGCACTCAGCACGAGTTACTTTGACTTATGTAGGCTGTGTGTAGTTGGTACGATGTATATTAGTAAGCAGTAACCAGATAACTAAGACATTTACATAAGTCCCCTAGTTTCTCTATATCTGTTCTGCACTAATCACTCCTCTCATTCTTGTCACCATTGTCATCTCTTTCATACGTTTATTTAATCCGTGAATATTTATTAATTTTAAAAAGCCACCTTCTCTATTGTTTATGAGAAAAGGTGTGGAAAGACAAAACAATCAAGCCAAAAAGACAACCTGTCTACATCATTTGGCACCAACCTATAAAAACGCATTAATCAAATTTTTTTTTTTTTTGCTTTCATAATCAAATATTTAACTCGTGTATGATTGATCTCTCACATGGAGTATTCTGTTAAAAGATTTCATTATTACATGATTTTACTAAAATAATCACACAATTTAAAGGCGCAATCAAGTGGGGATTTCTTTTTGTATATATTGTATTTGTTAGAGAAATTGAAGAATAGAGAACCTAGGGAGTTTGCAAAAGTCGTTGTACCTATTTATCCTCGTCTCTTCACCATTTTTCTTACTCTTTCTCTCTCAATGTTGCAGAGGCCTGACAAAACACATCATTTATCTCTTCCATTACATTCTTCTTGTACTTAACTCGACAAATCTTTGCTTACCTTTGCTCTGTTTTCTCCAACCACATTTACATATCATCCGTTGATACTCATACATGGGTCCGGTCAGACTATATATAGTCTAAAAGAAAGAAGAAGAAGCACCTAACTTAGTAGAATCAGGATCAAGCTTCATCGGATCTAAAGATGGATTACGATCCAGCTCATGCTATGAGCAGAGGTGGGAGTATGCGTCAAAGCATAAGTCGTAGTGTGAGCAAAGCAAGCAGAAACATGGAGGACATATTCAATACAAGCTCTAGACGAACCAAATCCGTCAACGAAGACGAAGAAGCTCTCAAATGGGCTGCCATCGAGAAACTCCCTACCTACAGCCGTCTCCGCACCAGTCTCATGCCCGAACTGGGCGAAGATGACGTCTACGGTAACCAAATCCTGAACAAAGAAGTAGACGTCACGAAGCTCGACGGCGAAGAACGTCAGAAGTTCATCGACATGGTCTTCAAAGTAGCCGAGCAGGACAACGAACGGATCTTGACCAAGCTCAGAAACAGGATCGACCGTGTTGGGATCCAACTTCCGACAGTGGAAGTGAGGTACGACCACTTGACTGTGAAAGCTGACTGTTACACCGGTGATAGATCTCTTCCTTCGCTTTTAAACACGGTGAGGAACATGGGAGAAACTGCTCTAGGCATGATTGGAATTAGGCTTGTCAAGAAAGCACAACTCACTATTCTCAAAGATGTTTCTGGGATCATCAAACCTTCAAGGATGACACTTTTGTTGGGTCCTCCTTCTTCTGGGAAGACCACACTTTTGTTGGCTCTTGCCGGTAAACTCGACAAGTCTCTTGACGTCTCTGGGGAGGTAACCTATAATGGTCACCGCCTCAACGAGTTTGTTCCCATCAAAACCTCTGCTTACATTAGCCAGAACGATCTTCATGTTGGTATCATGACTGTTAAGGAGACTCTTGATTTTTCCGCTAGGTGTCAAGGTGTTGGTACTCGTTACGGTATGTTCTGATTCCACTAAATACTTATTTTTTTCGTTTGTTTGGTTGATTGAGTAATCTTACTTGTAATGGATGGCAGATCTTCTAAATGAGTTGGCAAGAAGAGAAAAGGACGCTGGAATTTTCCCGGAAGCCGATGTTGATTTGTTCATGAAGGCCTCTGCTGCTCAAGGTGTCAAGAGTAGTCTCATCACTGATTATACTCTCAAAGTCAGCCTCTCTCAACCTTAAAGCCTTTACTTTTACTTAGAAGTTACAAAGCATGCATATAGGGTGTTGGATAGATCATATGGTTTTTATGGTAACTCAACTTAGCTGATTATTCATCAAGTAGACCGGTTATGTTACACTAGTACTTATAAAGCTTTTGATGAAACAGATTCTAGGGCTTGACATTTGCAAGGACACCATAGTTGGAGATGACATGATGAGAGGTATTTCAGGAGGTCAGAAGAAGCGTGTGACAACTGGAGAGATGATCGTCGGACCGACTAAGACTCTGTTCATGGATGAGATATCCACCGGGCTTGACAGCTCCACGACTTTCCAAATCGTGAAATGCTTGCAACAGATTGTTCACCTCACAGAAGCCACTGTGTTCATATCTCTTCTCCAGCCTGCTCCTGAGACATTTGATCTATTCGATGATATAATCCTATTGTCGGAGGGTCAAATTGTGTACCAGGGACCTAGAGACCACATCCTAGAGTTCTTTGAGAGCTTTGGGTTCAAATGCCCTGAAAGAAAGGGAACAGCTGATTTCCTGCAAGAGGTAAATATATAGACCTGTTTAGCTTGGTAGTAGTATTTTGATCCGACAATGACTTACAAATTACATTTACCGTGATTTACGTGTGGAACAGGTTACATCTAAGAAAGATCAACAGCAGTATTGGGTTGATCCAAACAGACCCTATAGATACATTCCAGTGTCGGAGTTCGCCAGTAGTTTTAAGACATTCCATGTTGGAACTAAACTATCCAACGAGATATCAGTACCGTTCGACAAGTCTAAAAGCCACAAAGCAGCTCTAGTGTTTGAAAAATACTCAATCAAGAAAACGGAACTTCTCAAAAGCTGTTGGGACAAAGAATGGATGCTCGTGAAGCGAAATTCCTTCTTTTATGTCTTCAAAACCGTCCAAATCATCATCATTGCCGCAATCACGTCAACCCTTTTCCTTAGAACCGAAATGCACACAAGGAACGAGATTGACGCCAACATCTACATCGGATCACTGCTATTTGCAATGATCGTAAACATGTTTAACGGTCTTGCGGAGATGGCGATGACGATCCAGAGACTTCCCGTGTTCTACAAGCAAAGAGATCTTTTGTTTCATCCACCATGGACATACACGCTTCCCACTTTCTTGTTAGGGATTCCAATCTCCATCTTCGAGTCTACAGCATGGATGGTGGTGACATATTACTCCATAGGATATGCACCCGATGCCAGCCGGTTCTTTAAACAGTTCCTAGTTATTTTCTTGATCCAACAAATGGCTGCCGGGATATTCAGGCTCATTGCATCTATATGTAGAACCATGACCATAGCCAATACCGGGGGTGCGCTCGTTCTACTAGTCGTGTTCTTGACTGGAGGTTTCCTTCTTCCTCGAAGCGAGATTCCGGTTTGGTGGAGATGGACTTATTGGCTATCCCCTCTTTCTTACGCTTTCAATGCCCTCGCCGTCAATGAATTGTTTGCTCCTAGATGGATGAATAAAATGGTGATTCTTCTTACTTTTTTCTTTTCTCCCAAAGTCTTCACCAGCCTATATATAATTGTAGCTAATTTTTTTTTTTTGTGGTGAAAAAATGCAGGCTGCCGACAACACAACGAGGTTGGGAACAAGTATGCTTAATATTTGGGATGTATTTGATGATAAGAACTGGTACTGGATAGGAGTTGGAGGCTTGATTGGTTTTATTGTCGCCTTTAACGGCCTTTTTACACTGGCACTTACTTATCTAGACCGTAAGTTTCTTTTGTGTTTGATTCCGTTTTTTTCTGTCACCGGTTCAAAAATATTAACGTGTCTTCGATATATGTATCATGACAACAGCCCTTGGGAAGGCACAAGCTATACTTCCAAAAGAAGAAGACGAAGTGGCTGCATCCAATAGTAAGTATTCCTTGTTCACATCTTAAAACCAAATAAAAATATTGAGATTTTTTTCTTTTATGGAAAACAGAGGAGATCGAGATGAAGAGTGTGAGCAACAAGAAAGGAATGGTTCTTCCCTTTACTCCACTAGCTTTGTCATTTGACGACGTTAAATACTTTGTTGACATGCCTGCGGTAATCCTTTGAAAACTAGTTAACCTTCTTATTAGTATTATTACAAACGAAAAGAAACTCATACATAATTATTGGATGTTGCAGGAAATGAGGGACCAAGGAGTTCAAGAAACCAGGCTACAACTTCTAAAAGGAGTTACAAGCGCGTTTAGGCCAGGAGTGCTGACGGCGTTAATGGGGGTGAGCGGTGCGGGCAAGACAACTTTGATGGACGTTTTGGCCGGAAGGAAAACAGGTGGATACATAGAAGGAGATGTAAGAGTATCTGGATTCCCAAAGAAACAAGAGACATTTGCTAGAATCTCTGGTTACTGTGAACAAACAGACATTCACTCTCCACAAGTTACCGTAAGAGAATCACTTATCTTCTCTGCTTTCCTTCGCCTTGCTAAGGAAGTAAGCAAAGAGGATAAAATGATGTTTGTGGATCAAGTGATGGAATTAGTGGAGTTGGTGGATCTGAGAGATGCAATTGTGGGTTTACCGGGGGTCACGGGGCTTTCCACGGAACAGAGAAAGAGATTAACAATCGCGGTTGAGCTTGTGGCTAACCCTTCAATCATCTTCATGGACGAGCCAACTTCAGGGTTGGATGCTAGAGCAGCTGCGATTGTGATGAGAGCGGTGAGAAACACAGTGGACACAGGAAGAACTGTTGTGTGCACCATCCACCAACCTAGCATTGATATATTTGAGGCGTTTGACGAACTACTACTAATGAAGAGAGGAGGACATGTGATATACTCAGGTCCCTTAGGCCAAAACTCTCACAAGGTTGTTGAGTACTTTGAAGCTTTTCCTGGAGTGCCAAAGATTCCGGAAAAGTATAACCCGGCCACTTGGATGCTGGAAGCCAGCTCCCTTGCGGCCGAGTTGAAGCTTGGAGTTGACTTTGCTGAGCTATATAAGGCTTCAGCCTTATGCCAGTAAGTGAACACAACAAAAATATATTTGCTGATGATGTGATGATACCTGATCTAACTAACTAACATATGAATTGTTTGACACAGGCGGAACAAGGCTCTGGTGCAAGAACTAAGCGTGCCTCCCCAAGGAGCAACTGATCTCTACTTTGCTACACAGTTTTCGCAGAACACATGGGGACAATTCAAATCATGTCTATGGAAGCAGTGGTGGACTTATTGGAGATCTCCTGACTACAACCTTGTCCGGTTCATCTTTACCTTGACAACATCTCTCATGATCGGCTCTGTCTTCTGGCAGATCGGAGGTAAGAGATCAAACGTACAAGACCTGACGATGGTGATCGGAGCAATCTACGCAGCAGTTGTATTCGTGGGTATAAACAACTGCTCGACGGTACAACCAATGGTGGCAGTGGAACGGACAGTGTTCTACAGGGAAAAAGCAGCCGGGATGTACTCAGCCATACCTTATGCTATCTCCCAAGTGACTTGTGAGCTACCCTATGTCTTGGTTCAAACCACATACTATTCGCTTATCGTCTACGCTATGGTTGGATTCGAGTGGAAAGCTTCCAAGTTCTTGTGGTTCATCTTCATCAGTTACTTCTCCTTCCTCTACTGGACCTACTACGGCATGATGACTGTCTCTCTCACGCCTAATCAGCAAGTTGCTTCCATCTTTGCATCAGCCTTCTATGGTATTTTTAACCTCTTCTCTGGCTTCTTCATCCCTAGACCCAAAATTCCAAAGTGGTGGGTCTGGTATTACTGGATCTGCCCTGTCGCTTGGACCATATACGGCTTGATCGCTTCTCAATACGGTGACGTTGAGACTCCCATTGCTTCTCTTGGTGGTGCCCCTGGCCTCACTGTCAAGCAATACATTAAAGACCAATACGGTTTTGAAGCAGACTTCATGGGACCTGTCGCCGGAGTACTCGTTGGCTTCACTGTCTTTTTTGCCTTCATCTTCGCATTTTGCATCAAGACTCTCAACTTCCAAACTAGATAACCACTCTACACTCTGTTTTCTTGTGAAACATTTCTTGCAATAAAGCTCTTTGCTTCTTTTTTCTAATGTAAAAAAAAAAATTCATCAAGAAAAAGACCTTTTTAGAAATAAAAGTTGCAATTGAAACAGAGAAGAAGTGGGAACTAATTTGAATGTTATGAAACTTCTAAGGAGTTGGCATACCTAGATGTCACATTCGTGTACTGCGTTATTAAACCATCCTTTTCCTTTTGTTCGGAAATCAAAATCATTACTAGTAAGTATGGACATAAATTCTTATATAGTTTATTGATCGTCTTTATTTGCTATTAAATGAATATACTAAAAATATATATAGGAAGTAAAATTTGTTAATTTACTTATGTTTTTTCTACGCTGCATGGAAACATTTCATTTTAGGGCTATTTCAAAAAAAAAAAAAGGAAAAAACACTGTTGTAACGCGTTTCTTAAAAATCAATTTGAAAGTATGACGGAAACGTCTACTTCCATTTTGGAAATACTACAAAATCTTACTTCTTTTTTTTTTTTTTTGTCAACAAGTTTATAATAGACTTAAAATGGTTTGGAGATCCAAACCGGAGGAACATAGTTTACATAACATTCCCGATGTGAGAGTGATCTTGCGCTTCTAGACAAATTATCTGCATTTACGTTTGAGCAACGTGGGACGTGAGCTATGGAGAAGTTGGGGAGGAGTTCCTTCGTCTTGACCTTAGGTGCGTCTCGCCGTCGTGGAGAATTCACCATCTTGTAATTCAAGCTCAGTCGAGAATTGAACGTCATTTTTCTAATGAGTTATCATAGACTGCATTGCCCACAATAGAGATTCCAGTTCTGCATGTAGAGGTGACAGGCTTCGTCGGATATTGCAAACATAATATCTAAACATAATAAGTTAATTATTTGAAAAAATAGAAATACATTTGCTACTTTCATAACTTAAGAAAATCTAACTAATTTGAGGAATATGAATTATTCACGTTTTTTCTTTTTTCCTAATCACTACAAATATAATTTAGTTGTCATTGATAAAAAAGAGAGTAAAAATAATAGTCTAAATCTTTAATTTTGAACTTATGATCTTTATTTTTAACTAAGTTATTTAATATTTTTGTTTTTGTTTTTTTTGTCTCCAACAATTTTCTTTTTTAATATATGGTTTTAGTGTTATTTTTTTCTAAAAATCGTTTTTGCGTTTGTAAACGTTACGCGTTCACATATATGTTTTCAATTCCATGCAATTTAGATTTTTTTCACATTAGATTTTTTTATCTTACTTATTTTGATAATACAAATTGAATAATATAGAAAAAAAATCATATAGGAAAGAGATATGGAAATTCAAAATTTTTGGTTTAAATTAAATTTTATACCTATAATTAACCTTTTTTTTTGGGACAAAACCTATAATTAACTTTATATAATAAGTTTGTGGCTTTTCTGATATTATAGTGGACGTATAGTGAAGTAAGCCTTTTAAAGCCCATAAAAATAGTTGGTTTCTTCTTCTAAGGGTTTCGAGCGAAATTTCTGAGCAGCGGCGACGATGGGAGACACCGCCTTGGAGAAGACAGCGGAAGAGCTACGACGCGAGATCGATGAGCTTCACCGTCAGCAGCGCGAGGTACTATCTCGATCTCAATCTCAATCTCATTCTCACTTTATAAATCTCTGTTGAAGACGATGGTTTAATTCTCTATCCTGATCAGATTACGGAGAGGCTTCGTGACCCTCGTGGACTCCGCCGTGGAGGCTTTTCAGGCGTCGTTCCTCGCAATCAAGGCCGTAGAGGCTTTACTCGTCCTGTAAGTTTTCTCCTCTCCTTTATTCTGTTTCTCTTTCTTGATCTAAAACAAATTGCGTTAATTGATTGTCGGATTTTGTATTTTTGAAAAGGCGGATAGGAATGACGTAGAAGATGAGCCTCCTGCGAAACGAAGATTGTCTTCCGCCGTTGTTAAGGTAATTTTGTGTTGGGAAAGTAATGTATTTTCTCATTGATAGATCGTAGGAAGTGGTTTCTTAACTTTAATGGGAAACCTTTAGGTCGACGGTGAAGATGTTAGTAAGGATGAAGAATTGCCAGTTGATGGCAATGGAACCCAGGTTTTAGCTGGTGAAAATGGAACCTCTGATCAAAGTGACAAAAAGCTATCTGGACAGCATCGTGGAGATTGGTCCCAGAGGGATGCAGAACAACGAGGGACCAAGAAGGTAATTCAATCCCACAATCTATCCCACATACTCTCTTTATGAGAAAGAGGCGACTTTTTACTCAATGGTCGTTGTTGTTGTGTTCTTATCAGGGTTTTGAAGCTTTTGCATTGCCGGAGCCTGCACCAAGGGTTTTACCTAAAAATGAGGATCCTAAACTGGTTAATAGGAACAGAAGAATGCTGGGGAATCTTCTAGGGACTTTGGAGGTATTTGTTAAGAATTACATGGACATAGCGCTTGCTCATGATATCTAGTCTCTCCTTGATTAGCTTGATTCATGTTAGATGTGTCATTCTTTATTCTAGTTATTGTAATCTCACTTGTCTACATAATTTTCCCCTTCTGCAGAAGTTCAGAAAAGAAGATAAGCAGCGTTCTGGAACAGATGCATACGCCCGACGGTCCGCTGCCCTACAAAAGGTAAGCACACACTTCACATGGCTTGTTTCATGAACTAAAAAACCAGATATGTGATATTTTACGATGCTGTCACTGTTTATTGAGGGAAATGTCATCTTCTATCCAAGACAGCATCTTCCTCCAGTTTCTTTTGACTTGAGTAGCGCTGTAGAGGAACAGAAATCTTTCTAGATATGATTTATGTTTTGGAATTGGGTTTTCTTGCCCTTTGATTTGGAGATTATAATAATATTACTAAGATGTTAGGTGTAGGTATCATTATATGTCCAGTTAGAAGTGCACTTATTTCCTAACTTCGTCTTTAGTACTACAATGCATTAACAGTGTTTGTGTGTCGTGTTTCGTATCCCTCCTACTCATACAGGCTGAGCAAAAGGCTCGCGAAGAAAGTGAACGGCTGAGGCTGCAAGAGCGTGAAAATCTGACTGAAAGGAGGAGAAGAGATCTTGTAAGCAGCCAGCTACATTTTTTTTTCTCTTACATACAATTCCAAATGGCAGTCTTGTGTAGTAGTGATCTGATATACTCAATTTTACTGGTCAATCAGACTCTTCGAGCCCGTGTTGCTGCTAAAGCAGAACAAAAGAAGTTGGAACTGCTTTTCCTTCAGTGGAGTGAGCACCAAAAAAAACTTTGCAATTTTATAAGGTACTGCTTTTAGTTCCATAGCGTACCCTTACTTACTCTGCATGATGAATCTTATTGATGAACTTGCGATGTATATGATTTGCAGGTTATTTTTAAATTCGGTCCAAAAAGTGTGCATATTGACAATTTTATAGAGGCAAAGATAAGTTTCCATTCGCGTGCATACAAATGTTGATGTGAAAGGCAATGTTTGATGCTCTATGGCCTGCCATAGGTAGAAATTGCTAGCTGATATATAGGTTTTGCATTAAAACTTATTTTATGTGATTTGCATGTGGACGGGTGTTTCAGGACTAAAGCAGAGCCACAGATATACTATGCGCTAGTGAAGCCTTTGGAAAAAGATACAACTGAGGTGGAGCAACAGAAAGAGCAGGTATGGTATTTGTAGTTATTGAATGAATGTTATGAGATGCATGCTATGTATGGGATATTGATATGTGGATTGGTGACTTGTGGGCGCAGACATTCCTAGAATGGAAGGCGGCAAGGAGACAAGAAGTGAGTGAGTATCAAAAGGAGATAGAAGAGCAGTATCTGGGTAATGTTGAGAAAGAGCTGGAGAGGTGGCAAAACGCAAGGAATGCGAGGAAAGCAAACAACGAGGCTATGAATTTGCAGGAAACAATGGATAAGGAATTAGAGACGCATAGGATGGAGCACGGGCCAAAGAAGAGAAAGATACCTGGAGGAGTAGGAGATGAAGAGGAAGAAGATGAAGTAGAGGATATCAATGGTGGGGAGGATGAAATGATAATGGATGATATACTTAATGAGGGGGGAGATGGAAACATCAAGGAGGAAGTGGCAACTGATACAGTAAAAGCAGAAGCAGTGGAGGAAGACATTAAACATGAGGTTGTCTAGGTCATATAGTTTGTTTGTTCTTGATGAATGAGGTGGAGTTTGCGAAGTGGTCAAATCTGTTTTGAAGCGGTGTAAGGTGAATTATGGTAATTTTGTAGGAAAGATTTGCCTTTATGCTATAATTTGTTTATCTACTACTACTAGTGTTGGCCTCAGTTTTCGTACATTTTACTTTCGCTTGGTCGAGCGTGTATTCACTGGCAAAATCATTGAGAGATTATATTTGGTACAAGTCGGTTATATTTGGTTCAAATTCTTGAAAATTCAAACAAAACCAGGAATCAGAACCAAAGATACATTTCACATTTCAATCGTAAAAAAAGGACCTCCCAAAAAAAGAGAGGACTCTTTTGAATTTACAATCCTCGCACGTGTAAGCGTGTTTTAATAGAGATTACGACACGTGTAAATCAAAAGCCGTTATTCTTTCCCTCTAACGGACCTCCTTAATCGCCTACGATGAAATCTTCTCCCCACGACGGCGATGGTGAAACTTCCTCAACACTCGGCGACTCTGCTGGTGAAAGACCCATAAAGGCGAAATAAGGCTCTGGTGCCGGTGAAAATCTTGAACCTAAAAACCACGGTGACTCTGCCGAATCCTCCACGAGACGGTTGGGAGACGAAGGGGCA
The DNA here is from genome assembly GCA_018361395.1 of Boechera stricta. Classification (NCBI taxonomy): domain Eukaryota; kingdom Viridiplantae; phylum Streptophyta; class Magnoliopsida; order Brassicales; family Brassicaceae; genus Boechera; species Boechera stricta. Next base: position 981,834 of record CM031539.1, on the reverse strand, counting down.
GTTAGGGGAAGAAGATCAGCGAGACCGTGGACGGCGATATGTTGACCATCGAACAAACCAGGGAGGAGAAGTTGAACACCGTCGAGAAAAATCGAGTCGTTGGAGGAAGAAGGCTTAGTGAGAAGGAGGCGGTGGGAGGGGAGAAGCGTCGGGAGAGTGGAGGCGTTGGGAAGCGATCGGAGATCGGAGAGTGGGAGGCGGAGCGGTACGGAGTGGAGGCGGAGAGTAGAAACGTAAAAGGGAAGCGAATGAGTCATGTCGAGAGCGAAGAGCATGGAATCGGTGGGGGCGAAGAGAGTGAGGGACTCGTCGGAGAGTAGATCGAATAGGAGATCGGAGGTGATGATGGCGTTGGCGAAGAGAGCACGGCCTCTGACGCGGAGGACGGCGATGGCTCTTTCTAACTCTTCCAAAGGAACGCCGGTGGAGGGATGAGGAAGACAGAGGATGATGAGGGCTCCGAGAAAGATGGCTCTGAAACAAGAAGCGCTCGAGAAGTTCGCCATTGTTGTGATTTGTGAGGTCGAAGAGAGAGAGAGAGAGAGTAAAATGGAAGATGAAGCAAGAAAAAAAGCGGTTATGATATTGGTTATATAGGGGAAGCGAATCTTGGGAGGTTCTGGATTCTGTTACAGTCGAAGAATGTTTGGGTTTTAGTTTTTTTCCCGCGCTTCCTATTTTATTTTGAGCTATAGATGTTTAGTAATATCTGCTTACAAGCTGAATCACAATAGTATGAGCAATTGGTAGCAGCTGAACGCCAAGAGTAGTTGAAAGAAACGAGCTCAAAAATGGACTATGGGGTTGATATCAGAAGCTAATTCATGGGGTAAATCGCCGTGTTATAGTTGTATAAATTGATCGTCTATGTTATGCTCTACTTGAAACTAGTGGTGCCTTTAAAAGCCTTGTGCCAAGATTCAGGAGCTTTTGCAGGTTCGAGTAATTCAGTTACTCTTGCAAGAAGTAAGACTAGTGACAGGAGATGAGATGCTTTCAATTTGGAGATATGTGGTGGTTGCAGTGGCTGTACTCACTCCATCAATACCACTTCTTGGTCTCTACTTGGATGGTCAGGTTCATATCATATGTTGTAGAGAAACACAGAAAAGGCTTGTTTTTTTTTTTTTTTGCATCTTTTTCCGTGGCAAGATGCAGATGTACAAAATTAACAACCAGAAATAAAGCTTGATAAAAACGATTGATGAAGGATGCTTATAGTATGAAAATTATGCAGTATTATTACAACAAGAACAAGACCTTCCACTAGCCAGAAAGTAACATACAGCAATTTGTCTGCTACAAAAATGGTAAAATAAGAGGAACATATGGTCCTATAATCATTAGCTGTTCTGCAGCGCCTTACGTTATCTTTAGGCCACAGCCATTCTCTTCCTCGCTTCACGGGCCTAGAGTTCAAATATGCATCCAACTGAACATTGATATCTTCACAATAGAAACAAATCATGGAGAAGAAGGAAAAAAAGAAAAAGGAAAGGACCTGGTTTTCCCAGTTTGTGCAGCCCGTGACAAGAGCCAGCAGAAGAGTTTGCAGAACAGCACCAGCTTGGATTCCGATCCAAAGGCCAACACCCTTCAGATGAATCCAGAAGGCTAAAGATGCAGCAATGGGTATCCCCCAGAGATAGAAAGCTCCTAAGTTTATGTAAGCCCCTATATGTTGCCATCCGCACCCCCTTGCGATACCTGCAAACCATCAAACTTTGACACAGGACTAAAACACACAATAGGAATAGACATGAAGACTTGAACCTGTGTTGCACTATGTGGAGGAAAAAAGAGTAAACAATATCCGACAATAACTTGTGTTTGAGTAAAGAAATAAGAACAAGTCTCGGACCTGAGAGAACCCCTTGTAAAGCGTCCAGCATGAGAGAAACAGAGACCAATGGAGCCATCTTTGCAACATAGTCGATAGTTTCCTTGTCACTGCTGAAAACATGGCCGAAAAGATTCCTGCCGACTAATAGAGACGTACTCACTATCAATGCATCCATAACTGCTAGAGACATCGCCGCATAGACCACTATATGTGCTGCTCGAGAGTTTCCAGCACCTAACTCATTTGAGATTCTTGTGCTGCACAAGAAACATCCGCTTATGAATATGAAACCATATGATTCCTTGCCACGAACAACAAGTATGCTTCAGCATTTATGTACTGCATATAGTGGTGACTAAAGCTCTAACCTTGCTGCAGCCGCGATCGCTAGTGGTATCGAATACATTGTCGCAATTGTTTGGAGACTGCCCATAGTTTGAATAACATTATGCTTTGGCAAATTCAAAATTTGTGACAAGAAATTGAAAGATGCAAGGATGAATACCAGACAGAGAGCACAGAAGTCTCCAGTTGTGGGTTGGGTAAGAGACCAGAAAGTAATATTATGAATTCATATGACCACCACTCTAGGCTGCAACACACAAAAGAGTTTTGTTTTCCTTTTTTCTTTTATAAATGTGGAGGTATTGAGAATTGAAAAGACACAAAAAAAGTGAAGTACCAAATCATAGCTGCAGAAGGAAGAGCATATTTGAAGAACTCTCCAATGCCATGGAATATCTCCATGGAGAGCGGCGCGCGTGTCTCAGAACAGGCGGAGGAAAAGCACATGAAAGATCCAAGGAAAATGGCATAGAGCCAATTTGACAAACTGATAGCCAAGGCTCCTCCAAGATTACCAAGGCCTGACTTGTAAACCAAAAGCCAGCAGAGAGGAACGTGGAGACAGAACACAACACAAGAGGTGATGAGGAGAGGTATGATCAAACTCTGGTTTTGAAAGTAGCGAGTGAGGGGCTGAAGAACGGCGTAAGCAAACAATCCTGGGATAAGCCAGGCAGCATATCTTCCGGCTTCGTGTGCGATAGAAGGGTCTTGGCCAAGGAATACAAGAAGCTTTTCCATGTTGAACCAAACGAGAGAAAGAGGGATACACACTAATGCAAGACAAAACATGGCTGTGTAAACCTGAACTCCTAGTTTCCGATATAGCTTAGCTCCATAAGCTTGACCGCTCAAAGTATCTAAGGCACATGACAATCCTATCTAAAACACCACAGGCAAAAAGTAACAATCAAGTTATGAGGGAATGCAAAATTCAATAGTTCTGGTAACTATTAACAGAGACAAAGTGTATCAATTTAGAGAAAAAAAAGGAAAATAGAAACAGAGATTAGTGTATCAATTTAGAGGAAGAAGGAAGAGAAAACAGACAATGAAGCTGAAGCCAGTGACGTTGCAGAAGGAGGAGGCGAGGGAGGCGCTAGCGAGGGAGAGGTTGCCTAGGTGACCCACCATCATCATTGAAACGATCTGTAACATGAACTGAGCGATAACCACAGCCGCCATAGGAGCGGCGAAGCAAATGAGCCTCTTGAGTTCTACGGTGAATGATCCATCTCGCAGATCTCTCCATGACACGTTCTCAACTCTATCTACGGGCAGCAGCAAGCTTTCCTTTGTGGTTCTCTCTGCGTCTCCCATGGCTTCGCCGGAGAGAGAATGTAAAAAAAACTGTATATTTGGGTTATTTGTGAAGAAATGGTCAAAAAGGCGGTGGGTGATATTTGTGACTTGCCTGCATGTCCTCCTCGTTCGACGAATTTTCCAAAAACACAAGTCAATGAAATAATTGTTTGGCTTAGTTTCTCAGTGAAATTTTTATTTTAAATTATGTATATCATTGGGTGTCATCCACATATTTTGCTTAGTAATTCTTATCTACTATAATTCTTTATTTTGACCTTTTTGTCATCCACACTATTTTGCTTAGTTATTTATATAAATGTTTCGTTATAAATCCATGGATGCTTCGGCTGGTAAAGTTTCTAGGAATTTTCCCCAAAACATAAACTAATTGCTGGTTCTTTCTCCAAAGTTCATTATTGTTTGTTCTCTTGAGCGTTCATTATTGTTAAAGATATTAGTACACAAGTGGTCGGGAAAAAGATAGTAGTAGATAATATCTTGGCAAAACATAGGAACGGGAGCAAAAATTAGCTGTGCATAGCAAGCAAAAAAAACTCATCGTGCCACGGACCCAATCGGACCGCCTTTTTCTACCGTCGGCTAAATTTGACGGTCAAATAGCTCCAAAACTCTTCACCATTTCCACTCTTCCGTCACCCATGCGCACTTTAGCCACTCCCACTCTCCCATTTTTATCCTGCGCTCCTCTATCTCTTTTCCACACGCGACCCGATCTGTGTTTCTGATGTCGACAAGCCTTCTTTTCTGGGAAATTGTTTTTAGGTTCCTCAGTATTGTTCTACGCTGGCATTGCCTTCTTCGACAGCTTTGAATTTCTTGGTGCGTTACGCACTATTGTAGGACATTATGTGGTCTATTTTTGATGTAATTCATGTAATTTAATGGTCTTGTTCTCTACGCTTTGCTAAAGTTGTGTGTTATGGCCATTGATAATTTGCAGTTACATAGATATATATATGTGTGCAAATTAACTATCTGCAGTTTATTGCAAGGTGTGGTAGATCTTCCCGTTGTTAGAAGAAGCAAGACCTCGGAGTAAATCAAGGATTCGAGCCTTGTACTTGAGAAGGCAAACAGCGAGCGCAGAAGTCTTCAGTTCTGGGTTGCGTAAGAGACCAGAGAGTAATATTATGAGTTCATATGACCACCACTCTAGGCTGCAACTCATAAGAAAGTTTTTAACAAAAGTGTGGAGGCATTGAGAAGTGAAAATGCACAAATAATAGTGAAGTACCTAAGCATAGCCGCAGAAGGAAGATCATATTTGAAGAATTCTCCAATGCCGTCGAATATCTCCATGGAGAGTGGCGCGCGTGTTTCAGAACAGGCAGAGGAGTAGCACATGAAAGATCCAAGGAAAATGGCGCTGAGCCAGTTTGACAAAGTGAGAGCCAAGGCTCCTCCAAGATTACCAAGCCCTGACTTATAAACCAGAAGCCAGCAGAGAGGAACGTGGAGACAGAACACAACACAAGAGGTGACGAGGAGAGGTGTGATCAAGTTGTTGTTTTGGAAGTAGCCAGTGAGCGGCTGTAGAACGGCGTAAGCAAATAGTCATGGGATGAGCCAAGCTGCATAATTTCCAGCCTCATGTGCGATTGAAGGGTCTTGGCCAAGGAATACAAGAAGCTTTTCCATGTTGAACCAAATGAGAGAGAGAGGGATGCACACTAATGCGAGACAGAATATAGCTGTGTATGTTTGAACACCTAGTTTACGATATAGCTTAGCTCCATAAGCTTGACCGCTGAGAGTATCCAGGGCACATGACAATCCTAACTAGCATCACATGCAAAAATAACAATGAAGTGATGAAGGGATGCAATTTCTATGGTTCTGGTAACAGAGATTAGTGTATCAATTTAGAGGAAGAAGGAAGAGAAAACAGACGATGAGGCTGAAGCCAGTGACGTTGCATAATGAGCAGGCGAGGGAAGCGCCAGCGAGGGAGATATTGCCGAGGTGACCCATCATCACCATTGAGATGATCTGCAACATGAACTGAGCGGTAACCACAGCAACCATAGGAGCCGCAAAGCAGATAAGCCTCTTGAGTTCTTCGGTGAATGGTCCATCTCGTAGATCTCTCCATGTCACTCTCTCAATGTTCTCTCTTTATAGTATAGTACACAAGTGGTCGGAAAGAAGATAAAATGATATCTTGATCGTACACGTGGCAAAGGAATCACATATTAGGTGCATAGCAAAAAAAAAAAAACTCATCGTGCTACCGAACCAATCGGGCCGCCCTTTTCAACCGCCGGCTAAATTTGACGGTCACAACATATAGACCCAAAAACTCTCCACCATGTCCACTCTTCCTTTCGCGCCTTCTGTCACCCATGCGCACTTTAGCCACTCCCTCTCCCCCATGTTTATCCTGCGCCGTCTCCCTCTCACCCGCCATCTCCGCTTATCCCGTAATAACCGCGTCGCCTCCGTCGTATCCGCCGCCGCTGCCGTTCGCCAGGACTCTACACTCTGGACCCCAGCTCCGCTCTCTCTTATCGAATCTGCCGCTGAATCGCTTTTCCACATCTCAATCGATATTTCTAACTCCCCGGATCTCGTAGCTTCCTACACGAGACCCGGTCAGTATCTCCAGCTCCGTGTTCCTGATGTCGAGAAGCCTTCTTTTCTGGCAATCGCTTCTCCTCCTTCCTTCGCTGCTTCTCGTGGTGCTTTCGAATTTTTGGTCAAGAGCATCGCTGGATCTACCGCGGAGATTCTCTGCGGGTTGAATAAAGGGGACACCGTTGAGCTTAGCCCTGTGATGGGTAATGGTTTCGATATCGATCAGATTGATCCTCCAGAGGAGTATCCCACGGTTTTGATTTTTGCAACCGGATCTGGGATTAGGTGAGGGCTTTGTCCACTATCTGTCATAGTTTGTTGGATTGCTAAAGGAGTCTTTTTTACTTCAAATTTGATCGCTCCTTCTTAGCTGATATTCAATGATCTAAGTATGGTTTAGTTTGAAGGTTTCTGTGCAGAGCACTTACTAGATACAACGCTTTCAGACTCAGTATCTTGAATTTGGTTTAGTTATATATTGCGGCCAATCCTCTATGATGCTTAGTTCAGTTGCTTTTATTTATCCTGCTGGCTTTGAAGTTTGAGATCCTGTTGTAGATGCGCTAAAACTTGCAACTTGCAAGAGTATGAATTCAACCTATCAGAGGTGCCATGGACTGTTTATGTTGCTTTTTCTGCTGTGTGTGTTGATCTAATACTGAAATAGGGAGTTCCATGTATGAAAGGTCAATGTTTGGATGACTTTCATGATCAATCTGTTCTGTTGTTAGTGTTAGAGCGATTTATGACAGCTGAGGAGGTTTCATTCAATCAAGGAGAATTTGGTTATGTGTGTATAATCAACGCATGGCTTTTAAGGTGTTTCTGTTTGTTGTTCCAAGATATGGTCGAATCAACAATGTCTAATGATGGTGATATGGATTAAGTAAACGTTTTCACTTGGAATGTAATCTCTCTTGTTCTTATCTTTGTAGTCCCATTCGCTCACTAATTGAGTCAGGATTTGGCGCTGATAGAAGATCTGACGTAAGGCTCTATTACGGGGCTAGGAACCTGAAAAGGATGGCATACCAGGTTTGGTTCTTTCTCTCAGTTGTTTTGCAACTCATGATGTCAGTAGATACAAATGTATGCGCTTGAATTGGTAAATCTTTTGATGATAAGCGTAGAGCCTATCTCTCGCTCTCATTTTGATTTGTAGAAAAATCATCTTGGAATATGCTCTCTATTTGTAGGATAAGTTTGTAGAGTGGGAATCATCGGGTGTCAAAGTTGTGCCGGTATTATCACAGCCAGATGATGGTTGGAAAGGGGAAACCGGATACGTGCAGGTGAGATTGAGAAACATCAATCTAAATGCTTAACTCAAGGTGGATCACACTAATATATACATCATGTGTTGTGTAGGTTGCTTTTGCAAGGGCTAAACAACTTTCAGCTCCCAAGGCCACGGGAGCGGTGCTGTGCGGACAGAAACAAATGGCTGAGGTATGAACTGTTTAGTTTCTGAGAACCGAAATGCTTTAGAAGATGTGTATCTTTATTGCTGTTCGATTCGTATTGTTGCAGGAGATAACCACAATGCTTGTAGCTGATGGAGTCTCAAACGACAAGCTGCTCAAAAACTTTTGACAGATATAGTTCTTGTATCATCGTATAATTTTACTGTTTCATCATATCATTATTCTTTTGATACCAAAGTCTCTTCAAGGCCTCTCTAATTCATAAACACAGAGATTTTTGTAATCCCTTAAATATTAATACTACTGTGTTGATTGTCACCACAACATTCATTTTGATGATTGATCATGTTAATGTCCATTCCCACACGGCCACACCCAGCGTTTGAGACCATGCTTTCTTTTGCATAATCTCCTACTTTCTTCTATAACAAGAAGATGTATACCAAAAATGTTAGAGAAGAATTCCAAATATATTCTAGGTTATACATGGTTAAAGGAATAGCATTCTAATTAGGAAAGGTTCCACAAAGAAATCACTGCTAATTTTATTTTAGTTAGTAAACTTTCCACAATCGTTGTCTCATTTAATTAACGCGGAAAAAAGCTTAAAAACCATTGAACGACTCGTACTTAATCACAAAATCAGATTGCACGCCGTTTACATACAAGATCACAGGACTTCGTGCCGTCTCCTGGATTCTTCACGATCATCTTCCCTTGGTCAATAAGGATCAAGGAAACCAAGAATCGAAGAAAATTAGAAAATCGGAAGAGCGATCAAAGGGGATTCTCAACCACCATGGCTTCTTCGGCGCTCTCTAATCTGATGCTCGCCATTCATGAGAAGAAGACGAACTCCGTTGATCTCTACCGTCCTCTCCGCAACTACGTTACTTTCACCTACTCTGAGCGCGAGGCTCAGCTTATAGACGACGATCTTGAAACCCTGAAGCAGCTCCGATCCGATTTAGAACGCGTTCCCGATCCGTCTCCGGCCGCTCGGCGAGACCTTCTCATCTCCTATTACAAAGCTCTTTGTCTTGTGGAGACGCGATTTCCAATTTCCCCAGAGAAGCACCACGTCAACGCCGTCTCTTTCTTATGGTACGATGCTTTCAAGCAAAAGCACAAGGCTACTCAGCAGAACATTCATCTTGAGAAAGCCGCTGTTCTCTTCAATCTTGGTGCTACGTATAGCCAGATTGGACTCGGTCATGACCGCACCACCGTGGATGGGCGTCGTCAGGCTTCACATGCGTTCATCGCTGCAGCAGGGGCGTTTTCGTACTTGAGGGATAATGAGTCCGCTAAGGCGTCGATCGGGCAGAGCACCACCGTGGATGTGTCGGTGGAGTGCGTGGGAATGTTGGAACGGTTGATGCTGGCGCAAGCTCAAGAATGTGTTTTTGAAAATACCATTGCCAAAGGAAGCACCCCTGGTGTTTCTGCTAAAATCTCTAGGCAGGTTAGTGTCACATCATGCTTGCATTTCTTTTGGTAATATGCCTGCAAGATTGTGCACAGTTGTGGACTCAAGATCTTAGAATTTAATTTAATAGATTCTTCAGTCCCGGATTGATTATGAACATATATGCTATAAACGTGCCTTTGTTTTTGGTGGAGCATCTGTTTTACTGAACTGTGAGGAAGTAACAGAGTCGATTGAATTTACACTTCTTGTTTGCTTGTAATCAGGTTGGCATATTTTATGAGGAAGCTTTGGCTGCGCTAACCGCTTCACCATTGAAGGATCATTTCGAGAAAGGCTGGATTTCTCATGTGCAGCTGAAAGCAGCACTCTTCTATAGTGAAGCTTGTTTTAGGTATGGAAAAGAGTTGCACGAGAAAGAGGAAATTGCAGAAGAAATCGCACGGCTGAGGAGTGGAGCCAGCCGTTTGGCAGAAGCAAAGAAGTCTTCAAGGGGAGCTCCTGCTCAGCTTATAGAAGCGATGAACACACTAGAGTCCAGCATTATTGTCAATTTGGATAGGGCTGTCAAGGAAAACGACAGAGTGTACCTCATGAGAGTTCCTTCTCCTTCTTCTTTGTCTCCACTTCCCACATTCTCAATGGTTAAGCCAATGAACATGACTGAGATATTGGATGCAAGCAAGGAAAAGATGTTTGCAATCCTTGTTCCAGACAGCAGTGCAAAGGCTCTATCTAGATACACTGAGATGGTCGATGATGTAATTAGAACTCAGGCGGAGAGATTACAGCAAGCTAGCGAACTAACTCGAGTTAGGCTCAAAGAGATGGATCTTCCAGATTCTATTCTTGCTGTGGATGGTAATTCAGCTCTTCCTGTTGATCTTAAAGAAGATGTAGAAGCTGTTCAGATCAGTGGTGGTCCAGCTGGCTTGGAAGCTGAACTGCAGCAACTTAGAGATTTGAAGAGGGTTAATCAGGAGCTGTTGGTGCACACAGAAGAGCTTTTGCAGAAAGAAGCAACTGAAGACTCTCAGTTCAGAAGTCAATTTGGGACTCGGTGGACTAGGCCTCAATCTAGCACACTGACAAAGAACTTGCAGGATAGGCTAAATCGGTTTGCAGCCAATTTGAAACAAGCTGGAGAAAGTGATGTTAAGATTGAGCGATCTGTGAGAGATAATTCCGCCCTCATGTCTATTCTTGATCGACGGCCGGTAGGTATTTCCTATTTTTTGTATACGCTAGTGTATTTCTCCTCTAAGGTACAAACTGCTGTCGGAAATTGTCTCTTAGGGGTCCTCATTTCGGTTATCCTAGTACCTGAAATCTTTGGGTACAGGTTATTCAAATCACACACTTGAGTCAGCTATAACAAACCCAAATCTGTATACTAATTCATAGACGTTGTGGTTTTCGGTTTTTATCATCAGATAGAGTCTGCTATCCCAACTCTAGCTAGGCCAATAATGTCTCTGGACGCAACAGAGGATGCTATTGTGGGAACCCTGAAGCAGAGTCTGGTATTCTCTATCTCTTTTGGAAGCTGCGAGTATGTACTTTTAGGAGGGATTTGGAAAGTGCTTTCACGAATCATTATTCTCACATTTTTGTTTCCCTTTTTGCACAGAGGCAACTGGAAAATCTTGGTGCTCAGCGGGCAGGTCTTGAAGACATGCTCAAAGAGATGAAAAGAAAAGTGAATTATTTCTATTGATTAGTCATCATTCTCGTTCATGATTATTGTATGATATTGGAGTCAAAGACTCATTAGGCTTTTAATTGATACTTGGTTTAGGATGACATACTGCCAAAGCTGATGACAATTACAGGCTCCTATGAAGATATGTTCAGGAAAGAGATATCAAAGTATGATCACATTTGTGAAGATATTTCCCAAAACATTGAAGTTCAAGAACAATTATTGATGCAAATTCAGGTCTACCTCTTTTGCCATCCTTGTAGTGGTATTTTATATTTCATTATGGTTTTTATCCTTTTCTGATAACCAAAAGGCGAATGGTGATTGTAATCAATATCCAAGAAAATTAAGTTTGCTAGCTTCTATTGGGGCTGAAATGATCGTGTTTCACTCCTAGTAGAACCCAACTACTATCTAATTGGTTTCCTTCTTTGGTTATAGGCTCAAAATGAAGAGTTCTCAACTCTTTTCAATCTTGAAGATTATAAAGGTGAGCAAGCAGCTTCTGTCTTGCATGATGGATCAAAGTACTTTCTGTTTAGCATTCAATATGTTGGTTGAAGCGTAATCCATGATAAAACTGACACATTCGGCTTTGAAGTAGTGGGATTTCTTATGCTCCTGTATTTCAGTTCCTTTGCTCCCACTCATTCGTTTTCTGTGTTTCTTCGTTGTTCAGCATCCAAGGAAAAGTGCTACAAGCAGATTCAAGCTGCTATAATGAAGTATCGAGAGATCAAGGAGAACATCAATGAGGGCCTGAAGTTCTATGTCACTCTCCAAGTGAGTTTCTTTTGTCTATATAGTAGCAAGCTCTTCACTGTCTAAGCTTGTCTACATTATGCCACTTCTCTAGGATGGCTCTCTTCTATTCTGATTTTACACTCCATTGAGGATACGAAATAACTTTCCTGCAATCTGAGACACTGTCTTTGTTGGTCTCTATAGGATGCAATCACGAATGTGAAGCAGCAGTGCAGTGATTTTGTGATGACAAGGAGTATCCAGTGCCGAGAAATGATTGAAGATGTGCAACGGCAGATGTCTGGTCTGAGTTTTCAGGATCGTAGAAGCTCCGGCCCATACCCATCTGTGCATCAACCAACGGCTTCAAGTCCGCCTCCTCCACCAGAAACTCAGAATCCATCTCATCCTCACCCACATGCATCATACTATAGACCGCCTGAGCAAATGTCAAGGCCTGGCTACACTATCCCACCCTACGGTCCACCTCCCCCATACCATACTCCTCATGGCCAAGCGCCACAACCATACCCTCCTCAGGCCCAGCAACAGCCTCATCCATCATGGCAACAAGGCTCTTACTATGATCCCCAGGGACAGCAGCCTCGACCTCCTTATCCCGGCCAGAGCCCGTACCCACCTCCTCACCAAGGTGGAGGATACTACAGGCAATGAGTTACCTTGGGAGCAATAAATTGTAGTGTTATATTCCTATTGTTGTGTTTCCTGTGAGTACTTGTGTCTATCTATCTCTTTGACATGTTTCTTGAATGAACTTGAAATCTTGTTTAATAGTGACTCAAATTCTTTATTCAAAGTAGAGACGATGTGATGGATGAAAGTTGTGTAAAGCACATTATGGATGAAAGTTGTGTAAAGCACATTAATCATATCTTATTCATAACGTTGATATCAAAAGAATAAGTTATTACATGTCATTGTTAATTTATATTGTGACATATATCAATTGTAATTTAGAGGTCTAAAGAAAAATGGAAATATATTTGTTTCATCACAAAAGAGTAAAAATGTAAATAGCAAAAAATACAAATTTTTTTTTTAATAGACAATTGTAAATTTAAACAAAAATAAAAATAACAAATTTTTTTGATAATTTTCAGTTTTAACTAAAAATCATACTAGCAGAAAATACAACTTTCTGATAATTTTCTATATAAAAATATAAAACTGATAGTTTCCAGTTCTAACAAAAATGTCAATAACACAAAAGACAACTTTTCGATTATGTTAATTTTTCAATTTAATATTGTAGTAGTTTGGTTATAATTACAATAATTTAGATTCTCGAAAATTCATCTTTTCTATCATCTTTTAGTTTTCTTTACTCTTTATATTAAATTCAGAAAAATGAATTCTTCTTATTCCAAATCAGTTAGATAGAAATCGTATTTATAGTCGTACTATAGTACGCATTCTCCGAAAATGGAAAGCAAAAATATTAAAGCAAACAATATATTCATAGGAATAGAGTTATTATTAGTTGATGAAATGTAATATTTTATATTAGTGTTTACCTTACTTGATTTTTGTGGAATATATTAATTTAAAATCTTTACTTAATTCAAATTTATTTGGTTATGTACAGTTTTGTTCATCATTCTCTTCTTTGAAAATTTGGCGATCAATCTATTTATAAAATATAATCTTTATATATTTTTTGATAAAATATATTTTTATATAAATATAGATAAAATGTAATATAATATTATTTTGATGCATGTGGCTAATATTGAGATAAAGGTAAATCATTCTTTATGGATTGCATAATGGAGAACATATATCAGATGTCATGAAAGCGACTGAGAAGGGCAAAGATCATGATGGATTTGTGGGTTTGAGGCTGGAGGATGAAAGAGGAATAAGCAAGTTTGAGGGCGTAGCGATCAAACAGGTCGACGAGGATTTGGTGGCCAAAGTGGGTGCGAACGAGACCTTCCAGCACCGCTCTCAGGTACAGAACCCTCGACTCGAGGTTAGGCATAGTGTCTTGTGCATTCATGCTCCCCAGTGTCTCTATTTTATCAATTTTCAACTCTCCGTTGCTTCTGATGATGTCTTCCAGTTCCTTTGGAGTTGGGTAATATATGGGAAGGTTGAAACTGTCCACCTCCTCCTCCTTTATTCTTCCCTGTACAGTCAAGTATTTTAGGTCATTTTAACCTGTCACGCGTTCTTATTTCTTACGGAAAACCACCACGTACCTCTCTGGCCATGTCCATGAGGCATGAACCCAACAAATCGAACTCGGATCCCGTTGAAGCCTCCTCACAATCAAGAAAACCATCTGGTACACCGGGCACAATAAGTGCCATCAACCCATTTTCTGCGAGCTCCTGTGACCTAGCATGCAAAAACAATTTGATATCCTTCTTGTACTGACAGGAGTAGGCTTGTACAACCTCTGCTGATGCTCCCGTGTAGTGAATCTTGCCTCTGTTGTAAGCAGGAGAGCTTGTGTCCGTTAGCTCCGGTGGCAAGTCGGAGAGCCAACAGAGGGCGCAAGAGGAGTAGGCCAAGTTGAGATGTGCCTTGGGAAACAAGTTTCCATAAAAGGAACCGGGGACGCCTGCAAGCAAAGAACCACTAAGTGGAGGAGTTACTTGTGCCAATTTAAACAATGCGAGATAGGGAACCTGCAACGAAGTAGGGGCGTTGAGGAGGGAGCAAAGCAAAGAGTGCATTAAAATCAGTGTGGGAGACGTCGTTGAAGAAGACTTGAAACTGAGGAGTTGTAGTATTAGGCAGAGAAGAGCTGAACTTGTGGTAGAGGGCTTGGATGATGATGTCTACAGCAAGAATGGTGTTGGGGCCGGAAGAGCATCCAAAGTCTGCGATTTTAAAACACGAGAAGGAATGGTCGGTGATGTCGAGCCGTGTGTTGATCTCCTTTCTGAGGAGTGCTTCAGCAGCCTCAATGGCTCCCCTCTACATGCGCACACACAAGTAACATGTTAGTACGCTTAGAAAAAAAAGGAAATGGAAGAGTGATGTATATAAAAACCTGATAGGAAGAGTTGCGAGCATAACTAGAAGCACCGTCTCCACCGTTCATGGCTATGTTATGGGATTGTATGGTATTACACTTTACACTTTCTAACCCTTAAATAGAGGGTTAAATGGGAGAATCTACATTATTCCTGTAGAGTGTGAAGGATAAGGTTTAGTCTAATGCAGCCGCCGCGGGCCATACATCTCACACTCGTCCAAAGTACTGTCCCTCACAAGTTGCTGCTACATACATCCCACACTCCACCAAACTGTTCTTCACTTGATTCCGAGTCGCATGTGATTTCCACCATAATACTATTCTCCCTTCTTTCACCTCCAACAAAAAAAAAAAAAAAAATCTTCTTGTAGCCGCCATCATTAGATTGTATCTTTTAAGGCCCAAGAAGCTTCAAAGTTAGGCCTAAACTTTGGGACGCTCTAAGTTGTCCTAATGGCCATCGTACCAGGCCGCCTAATACCGGAGGCTTGAAAATACGTCTTTATTGAAGCTCCAAACCTAATGATTTGTTCAATGCATTGTCTAAGACAATACGACCAACAAAAGGCACATTATTGTCATTAGCACAGTAACATCTGTAGCAAAAAAATAATAATAATAATAAGCGCAAACTTGCGATGGAAACTTTAAATAAAGGGTGAAATGGGAGAATCTACATTATGGCAGTAGAGTGTCGTGACATGAAAATATTAGATTCAGTCTAAATGCAGCCGTCGCAGGCCATACGTCCCACACTCCTCCAAACTGTCCTTTGCAAGGGGTGCTGTATAAGGCACATATCTTGATTAGCCACATGTGACTTTACCAACGACTATTCTCTCTTATTCGACCTTGCCATAATCATTAGATTATATCTTTTAAAGCCCAGTAAGTTACAAAGTGAGACCTAATGGTGCGTTCTAACTTAGTCCTATTGGTCTCATCGTACCGGGCCGCCTATACCAGAGGCCTGAAAATCACTCTTTATTGAAAACTCCAAGCCTGGTGATTTGTTAAGTGCATTGACTAAAACAATAAGACGACCAAAGAAAGGCACATATCTTGTTATTAGGCATGCAATTACTCAAGTAGCACAGTAACAACGTCTGTAGCAAAAAAAATATAATAAGCGCAAACTTGCGATGGAAACAAAACCGAGAAGCAGAGCCATTTGGCATTCTGGTTTGCAGTAAAAAAAGTTCAACATCCACTGCATTTTATACATCAATTTAAACCACATGTAGGAAACTTAAGACAATAGAGTCTCCAGCTTCACCTCTTTTCATTTTAATTTCGCAAACAGTTTTGGTGCAACCTGGAGATCCAAAATCCAGTTTTCATCTCAGTATCAAATTGTAGAGAAAAAAGATATGACGAACAGCAAAAAGCATAAATCAACTAACTTACACATTTGTCAATGCAATGCCAGTAGTCGAAATACTGGCCAGTGCAATGCTTGTGGCCAGAGTCATCACCTTGGATTCTCTTGACACACGCCTGAGAACCACAAACAAGACTTATATTAATCAACAATGATCTTCACAAACATGGCACTATGTCAAACTTGTGACAAAATGTCACAACTTGCTCGTCAGTTCACCTGATATTCGAGTAGTGGCTTCACACATTTTGGTTTGCAAGATTCCTCAAGGTACTTCTTTGGATCGACAACTTCATCATCCGCCCTGAAATATTCAAAAAAACCATTACATAGAGGAAGAAACATCAAAGGTTAGAAAAATAACTAAACCCGTGTGATGGCATACAAGAATCATCCTTATGGTCGAGACTAGAAAGAAAATAATATGATGTTGAATCATTCTTTGACAGGCCACAAGATGAAGCTATTATTATTATTATATGATATCAAAACCAGAAGCCAGAAAAAATGGAATAGAGTCGATTATCTATAGAAATGTGGCCCCAAACAAATAAGGATATATTATGCGACATCTCAATCAGCAAAGTAACACCTTAACATATAGAAAATATATCAAAAGATTCTCATGGATCGATCACTACATACTATAGAGCAGAATCTAAAAGGAGGCTTGACTCCAATCTAGAAATTCTCACAGACCTATGAAATGTAAGATCCATCTACTCAATATGATGTGAATATATAAGGCATCGAGTTTAAGGAATAAGCTTACATGGAGAAAGTCAACAGGAAGCTGTAAACTGCAAGAGACAGAGATGAAAATGAATGTCAGAGAACAACAGATGAGATTGGTTCGTGGGACGATATCATCAAATTGAAGGCAGATCTATAAATGAAGAAATCAAAAGCTTGTAGAAAAGATCCAATGAATTGAAAGAGGAAGATTGACGATACCTGAGATTGAGAGAGGAGATTGAGACTCGGAAGGAGGAAGAACCCTACACAGATGTTTGAGTCAGTCTTCAGATTTCTCTAGATTCATTTTCATTGCGTTTTCGACGGGGCAACGATATGCATTCTGGGCCTTAGGTTCTTGGGAATTTAAAAGCCCAACAAAGCCCATTCAAAACTCAAGATTTCCCTAAGGAACATATTCTTGTCAGTCAGAATATTCCTAGGCTTCTGACAACATCTTTTTTTGGCTTTTCTAAGAAAGTTGGATTAAAAAAATATATGATGTTGGCAAGAGTGATGTTATTAGATGTAGTCAATATTGTCGTCTAAGTTGCCAAATCACGATTTTGCAATCCTAAAAGAAAGATCAAAAACACATGTGAGATGTTGGGCGGCACGGCAGGTCACACAAATCTACATATTATCCACATACATATATCATTTGATTCTTCTCTCTTTTTCATTTTCTTCCAAAATATAAAATGAATTAATTTGTTTCATTGAATGGTGATAATACAAACTAATATGGAGGAAACTCAATTGGCGCACCCCCCCCCCACCAAAAAAAAACTACAACAGTTTTGAATGATAGCATATTTAGCAGCAATATAGGACTTGATTGGTTTTAACTATAGATTTATGATTTTTGTTCCAGAATTTGACGTGTGGATTCTTTTGCTGTAATTTTAGAATTTAAACTGTAAAATCAACTTTCCATAATAAATAGTTTGCAGAGTCAACCTTCCATTATTTTTCAAAGACCAAAATTTATGCCTTTAGGTTTTTAGTTTTCTATACACAAAAAAAAAACCTAAAAAACAAGAAAACTAAAATAAAAGTGGTTTTAGCTTTGAAAAATAGATGTAAAACGTGATTGTTTTGAATTTAGAGATTTATATCCAAATATGGTTGTAGATAGGTTTCAAAGCGACAAACAATCAAGTCCATACTTATTGGAAAATAGCATTAATGGTAGTAAGTAAAGGTGCAATAATGTTAATGTTGTTAATGCCATGTAAAAAATTGCAGCAACAAAAATAATCTCAAAAGCAGAAGACATAATGCTCAACAACTTCTTTTCAAACTGTTGAACGTGTGAATTGGTAACAAAATGAAACATAAATCATTAATTTGATTAACTTTAAAACCAACATGTTTTGTCAGATCGAGGGGGCAGAACAAATATGAAAGCAATTTTGATGCATGAAAGAATTGATGGAAGGTTTGTAAATGTTGAATATAACACACTACCCCTAAAGAAAATTGCATTTACATTGTTCTTCTCCCTATTTACAGAAACCCACAAATGGCATTTCACTGTCTCACCTCTCTTTCTCACTCGTCTTCCGCAGCAATAGTGATGAGCTTAGCGTCTCTTATGCGCAAGGATCTTCTGGATCTTCCATGTCCAACACAGCAAGAAGGCCACAAGTCCAAGTCCCACACTTCCCCAAAGTGTCACTACCCACAATGGCATTTCTGTTGGGTACAATCCTGTTTGTGTCACCATCATATAACCAAGTTTACACTCTCCACACTATGTAACTGTAACCATAAACAAATAAAGTAGAGTATGTGTAAGGAACCACCTACCACTTCCAAACTTGATGCAGATGAGAAGTTCTACTATGCATATCCCCAGAGACAACCAACAGAATGCTCCCACCTTTTTTACAGAATTCCTGTGAACAACCAAAACTGCCAGTTATACGAAACTCTTTCTCAACTAACACCAACCAACATCGCAATTGCTATAGCTTTACCGGTCTTGAAGATATGAATTGTATTCCCGTGTTGTTGGTATCGCTATGAGCCACCACAAGATCAGCCTATATAGAATCACTGGGTTTCTAGGAGGGATCCACAGGCTAAACTTGAGAAAGAATGTGTTCAGCTCCACTGTCAAGAAGACGATGCAAAGAGTGAGTACTTGAATAAAACGCCAAGGTCCCTGCAGCGGATGCCACTCGTCTTTGTCCCAATGAGCTGGTGTGAACTGCCCCAGTGTCCTTTTCACCTAAGAAAAAAACACAATTCTCATCACTAGTTCAATGGCTACGACCATGTGTATGCACTCTCAAGGTTGAACAAACCCTACTTTTCCAATAATGTTAGGCTGGCGGCTAATGCCAACCCACTCATATGTTTTTCCATCAAAGTATCGTACTGTATACATTCCTGCCCAGATCCCTACCAACATTAAAACAATAAAAACTGTTATCGACGAAATCTTAAAAGCACAACATATAGAATGGCAAGGTGGTTCAAGAATCATACCAAACCAATTGCATATCAAGATATCAAGAACAATACTGTCCCACCAGCACTCGTTGAAATTTGGTAACATATGCCGAAAAGTAAGCTGGAGAACATAAATATAAATTTTTTGGTGACACAGGGGAAGACATATCTTTGTATTTATCAAACTGAAACCTGAAATATAAGAAAACGAAGAAAAGGACCAACCTCCAATAACTCAAAACCAATTGAAAGCACCCACAGAAGTGGCTGATTCCGGATCAGAATTGCTTTTCCCCACCATCCAAAGATGTGAGCCAAGAAAAACTCGTCAAATACTGTGTCCTGAGAAAATATAACCAAAGCATAAGCCTTTAGATGATATGAAGGTTGTTTACGATAAAGGGGAGTTGTTGAGAAGATACCCTACATAAAGATTCTTAAACCTGTTTGTTGGGTGATCAGGCACATAAATACGGCAATCAGCACCGTATGATTTCTCAGGAAGTTCTGCAGCATGAGCAAACTCAATAAGAATGGTCAATCATTGCAGGGGTAGCTCCTCCTTAAATAAATAGCATTCCTCTCTGAAACTCTTACCTATTCCAAGGTCAGGGTGGAGAAACTTCATGAACTGCCGGGCATCATCACGTCTCTGGGAGCAAGAATTTCGTAACTATTAGAGTTTGCTCACTCAAAACAAGATTCATAAGAGCTATAATCACAGACATAGGCAAGCAAGGGTACTGTATGAGAAGGATCTTAGGGAGGAAAAAAGTGGACCTGGAAGAGCAAAAAAGTAAGTGCAACTAGGTAAATGACGGCCATCCCATGGACTAAGCGCCAGATTGCAGGATGGGGCCTGATTAGAACCCTGCATAAAGCAAATAACTTGACTAAAGACACGGCACAAGTATCACCAACGACACTCTACATTATAAACGAGAAAGCTAATTAATGAAACAGCTGAGATGGTAAACAAACGTTGAAGGGGCTTGGAGCAAAGAGTAAGCAAGAAAGACTGCGATCATAGCCCACACTCCCCTAGAAAAGAAACAAAAACATAGTAGACTAGTGTCAATTGATGGATCCAAATGAAAAAGAAAAACACGATGTGGGCAGAAGGAAAGAGAGAACCTTTTGACAGATGTGACAAGATCATCAGAAGTAGTGCTATCAGGATCAAGAGCTCCACTTGCCCAACTAAGTAAAATTCAAAACCAAATTGAGGATTAAAAGAAATGGGCAGAGAAGAAAAGGGGAAGAAGCAGGAAGATATGATGACTGACATGAGAAAACATGCGCCAATAAGGAGAAGGGAGATGGTGCGAGGCTTGTAAGCCCATGCAGTCCATGGATCAAGCTCACTCTCAACATCACCACCACCACCATTCATTCTCCCCAAATGTTGTTCCTTTCTTCTTTCTTTCCTGTACCCATTGGGTTCCATGGCCAAAACCAGCTTCTGAAATATTGCTGATAAATAAATTTAAAAAAAAAAAAAAGGAAAATTTTTTAGTTGGAGATGAGATTAAGAGCGGTCTTTAGAAGCATCCTCGAAAGAAGCAGAGAAATTTAAGAATAAAATTAGTGAAAAAAAGGAGAAAGAAAATAGAGAAGAGAAAAGGCAGACAATGGAGTGTATACGGAGAGAAAGGTACACAAGGTACAAGCCAGAGACAGAGAAAGGGTCTCTGTCTTTGCAGAGGTAAAAGCAGAAGCAAAATCAGAAGATTTAAGTTAAAATAAAATTAAAAAATGAAATGGGTTAGGAAAACAAAAAGAGGAGATTTGGGATACCTGAAGAACCCTAGAGAGGTGGTGGAGATTGATTGGAATGGGAGAGGATCAGAGATAGAAGAAGAAGTAGGAATCAAAGTAGTAGAAAGCTCCTAGATGATGGTGATGATGATGATGATGAAGAATAAAAAGAAGAGGAACGGTCAAAGTAGAGAGAGAGGAATAGATACGGCTTCTGCTGCTTAGTTCTTATGCTTCTGTTCACGATCTGAAAACGACTCTGCTTCCTTTCCCACACGATTCCCTTTTTTTTTTTCCTCTTTTACTGAATTACCCTTTCTTATTCCTATGATGAGATGGTGGGGTGACATAAAAAAAAATGCAGATGTGTGTTTGATCGCACTTATCCATATTTTTTATCAAAATCCATTATTTTATTTTATTTATCAAATGTGATTTTGTTACATAATGATGTATCACGAAATGATGTAATTCACAAAAATGTATGGGTTTATTTGATTGACTAATACAATTTTGATTTGAAAAGGTTTTATAAAAAACGTATTGGTTCATTTTTATTGACTAATACGATTTTGAGTTGAAACAAAAATGTTTTGGTTGTTCATGGTGTTAGTCAAAATAATATCATCATTGTATTTGCGCCACATTCATTGTAGTCACCATTCGAATTTTGTTATGTTTGTTTTGCACCGTTTAGTTTATATGATATATATTTGTTTTATACTAACCATATTATTTCATCATCAGTTTGATCCGTGGTCACCCTTCGTATCGAAAGATTTATCACAGTTCACAAAGTGTGTATATCTGATGTTATTACCTAATTTATCATAAACAAAAAATACTATTCAAACTATTTCATTCAATATCGAATTCCTATTGACATTTAATTCATGTTTCACCAGATGCGTCTTTAAAATAAAGTCTATGAATAAAACGGTAAAATATAATCTGAAAAGTTTACATTTATGGTGTTGGAATTAAATACAATAACTCATCATATGATTGTTTAATTGCAACCAAATAAAAGCACATCAATTGCGAAATTTATTAATATTCTTATTTAATTAATTGATTTGACAGATATTCCCAAAAGTACAAATGAAAAGCAGAGAATAACAACCCTAATTAGTATAAAATAATTTCTTTTTATTTTATTGAATGACAAAAAAAAAGGGAAGAAAGTCATAGTATGAAATTAAAGAGAGAACTAAGATGTGAAGTGATATATATAGACACCTCTCTGGTGCTTGATTTAAAGTCATCACAATAACTCTAGCATGCTTATATAAATTTACAAATGTACAGAATGCACCATAACTACAAAATAGCATACGGTCATCTAGCTCTTGATTAACTGCGGATAAAATAAAAACACTAATGAAATATGATAAAAGTTGGAATTTTGAATAGAAACAAAGATAAACAGCTCATTCCTATAAGAAGACCATGCAGATGGAGACAACACTTGTCACTTGTCACAAAATTACCCTCCTCTCTTTCTTTCTTTTTTTAACTTTTTCATTAGTAATAATAACTAAATGATAAACAATGGGATTTGAAACTAACAAAAAGAAAGTTATTAGTTTTCTTGGGTTAAAAGTGAGTGTGAATCACAGGTAAATAAACAGAAGAAAAGTGTGTGTGATGAATAGAGAGATAATAATGATTAAGGTCAAAGTAAATAATGAGATAGAGAGTGATTAAGAATTTCGATTTGATGATATTCGAAATCATTGTGGTGGTAATGATTGGCAGACTAAAAAGCATTACAGCTCTAACTTATACTATAATATCACCGCATTATATCGTATCGATTGAGACCAATAATAGTGTGATAATGCTTTTTCGTAATAAAGTACATACACCTGTAAGAAATTTCAACATATAATTATGACGAATTGTAACCAATAAGCTTATCAACTAACTGTTTCACCACAAGCAAACTTAGGAGAATTCATCTGTGTTCGAAATTAGTTAAGTGTTGTTATATATGGGTAAATGGTAAAGAGAGGGAGAGAGAGAAAGAGAAGTGTGGTCTACATCTAGAAATAATATGAGGAGAACAACCTCAAAATAGTCAGTGTCAAGTATAAGTGTTAGCATATGGAGACAAGTAAGAAAGCGTGGTCCATTGTTGTTTCTGATCCGTCCGGACGACTTTAATTATGGTTTCGACGACTGATCCACCACATGCTCCTAATTGCTAATACAACCAACCCACCCCTAGAGTATGGATGGACACATTTTTATATTTTTAAGATAACTAAAGATACTTATGTTTTCTGAGTCAAAGCTCAAAAATATCTGAAATCAAATGTTTACTCTCTCTAAGAAAGAGTCAAACTGGAATTTTCACTTGCAAATCCAAGGAATTACAAGATATATAACGATCCTCACATTATCTTGCGATGTCACCAAGAACATCGTATCTTCTAACGTGCTGCTTTCAAGTCAAAAGATTTGTCCTTGGAAATAGGCATGAGCATTTACCCAACCCGAAAATACCTGAATCGAAGCAACCCAATTTTCAGAAATACCCGAATGGATCCTAGCCCTCTATACCCAAAAACCTGAACCCGAACCAAACCGAATCCGATATCCGTGTGTACCGAAAATATAAAAAATACAAGTATATAGCAAAAAAATATTAGTTATACTTATACTTGTAACAACTCAAATACCCAAATTACAATTATAAAAACTCGAATATATTAAATATTTTCGGGTAATCGGGGTAATTCGGATTGATTTAGGTAAAAATAAACAATGTTTTAGTTTTTTTGGAGTAGATTTGGATACATATTGGTAAAAAGAATTGAACCCGACCCGAATCTGAAAATATTTCGGGTATATTCCGGTTCCCATTTTAATGAGTTTTTGAGATTCGTTTGCAACGAAAGTTTTTTCTTAAGTTTTTAATTATTTTATTTCTTTGGCAAAATCCAAAAACCAAAATTTAAAATCTATAATCCAA
The DNA here is from genome assembly GCA_018361395.1 of Boechera stricta. Taxonomy (NCBI): domain Eukaryota; kingdom Viridiplantae; phylum Streptophyta; class Magnoliopsida; order Brassicales; family Brassicaceae; genus Boechera; species Boechera stricta. The sequence continues at coordinate 958,129 of CM031539.1, read as the reverse complement.
AAACCACTTAGAAACTACCAAACATTCATGGCGAAAGTAATAATACTTTTAACCCTCAGTGTATAATTTCTGGTTTTTATATTATCACTCTATGCCTAAACCGAGAAGATTCTACTCTAGAAAAAAATACTTAAGACTTTGTTGTTGTGTATTAAAAAAAACAACGTAATGTGATACTGAATTGGGCCTGAAGTACTGCAGACAATAATGGTCAAGCCCATAGCGTATTATAGATTAGGCTCAAGCAGAATCCAACAGAGATTGGTCTGATGATTGCTTCAACTGTGACTGCGACTTGCATTTCTTCTGCACCGTTTATTTAAACATGTGTTGTGTGGTTTCCCTTGGCCACATCAATGCTTGAAATGATTGGTCTCTACATTACCTGCCTCTTCAAATATGAAAAACGAGAGATGCTATTTGCTTTACTTTGTTTTGTCACCACACAATGCTCATCTAATTGGAGTTGGTAATCACCAATTAATTAAATTCTTGCTAATTATGATATAGAGGACAATACATCCTTTTCGTCAATAACTTTTACGCCTGCCTTTTTGGAGTTTTTTTCTTTTTCTTTTTTAATAAACTCTATGGCATTTCGTAATCATATTATATTAGTGGTATGGGTTTGGTCGTTGCTTAATTAATGTGTTAATCAACTATCTTAATCCCAACTTGTGCCTTCTTTTTATCAGTCGGTGGATTCTCAGATCTTTTGGACGGCGAAATAGAGACTTCTTTTCTCCCACTTTCTCTTTTTTAATATATAAACCCAAACTTATAATTATATTTTGCAGCATGAATACGTTGACAGCGCCGTTTACAAATTTTTTTAATACATGACAAATGTTACTTATATCCTTCACTCTTTTGTTTATGTTTCCTTCATTATGATCATGTTTATCCTTTGATTTTCATTAATTACATTAACTAATGTTCGATTCAAACTAGATGCGCACTTTTCACTTATTTTATGGGAACTATGTTTTATTTAATACTTTTAGAAGTAGCTGTTATAATTATATATATATATATATATATATATATATAAAGATAAAAACATTTTTGTTTTCTGTGATTTCATTCCAATTTAAGTTTTAACTATTTCATTAGTTAATAAAAATAAACTATTAATTTTGAAGATATACAAGTTCACAATTTTCCAATAGCTTAATTTTGACCAGTTTACGAATATTCTAAAATCGTAAACTTTAAATTTTTTTTTTTGACAAAATTGTTGATGTTGTTTGGTCCGCTCTTTAATTAGTTGCTTGCTATCTCGTTTTAAAATTTGGAATATATATTTTTATAAGTTAGAAACCGTAGAAGTGACATGATTATTGGGGGTCCGAAACATATAATATATGAAAGGTGGTCAGACAACAAGTTAGCGAGGATCGTGCAAAATCTTCATCAGATCAACAAATTGTTGTCAATAAAAAAATGTTCATCCTATTATAAAAATAACTGTTCATCTTAAAGTATTATAAGTTTGGTCCCCTTCGTCTAATATTAGATCAAACATCCACACACCGCCCACTACTATTCTATACCACCATTTTTATTTTTCTTTGCAAACCTATTATATTTTACTTTATAGTTTTTGTAATTGCAAAATGCATTTCATCTCCTATACAGAAAAGAAAAGAAAAAAACGTATATTGTTGTTTCAAAAATAAATAAATAAAAAGAAGAACAATTTTAAAAGAAAAAAAACAAGATAGGGTAACATGTCATCACATAATCGGTTTGAGTGATTAGTAAATTATGTACATTTGTTCCACGAGATTTGATATAATATCATCACAAATATGTTTGCAAATGCCTTAAAGTCCCTTGGCTACGGTCACACCACCATAAAAGGTTAACTGCCCTCCACCTATCGGTGTCTATGGATCTTTCTAAGATCATTCGATTAAATATCTTGAATGTTTTTGGAATCTTTATAAACATAATGTTGTAAGCGTATTGTGAACACATGCATTTTTTACCTTTTTTTTGTTTTATGAAATAGACACTTATCGTCATCCTTTTAAGAAAAACCCTAAAGATAACCTATATAAATCAAAATGAAAAAAAAAAAATTATAACAAAATTTTAAATTAGTTAAGTTTTTAAAGTTATGTTTTCAGATTTTTCACATATTAACTTAATATTATCTATATTAAATATCTTAAATATTTTTTCTACGTAATTACTTGAAGTGTCATGTTTATTTTTTGCGTTTTGCAGAAAATAACCCTTGGTTATAACTAAAGTGTAATGCAAGAGAAAGAAACAGAGAAAACAAACGGGGACATGTGGTCATAGACGAAAATTCAAGGGGTCTGAATATGAAAGAGAGAAAGAAGTGACGTCGGTTTGCATAAAATTAGATTTGTAAATACCAGATCACGTGTATAAAAGATTTGGTATTTATTACTAACTTCATTTGATCTTATTAAATAATCATCAGAATGATCACAATAATATATTTTAAAAAATTTGTATTTTTAGAAAAATATATTACAAAATCGATAAATATAATTAAATACATTCAAATAATTTTCTACCTTATTTCAGCTTTAAATTTTTATATGTACTATATATCTACTATATATATATATATATAATCATCAATTTTTATAGAAAAGTATCCTAAATCAATAATTTCGTTTAGTGAATTTATAAGTAATAAACAAAAAAATTAGAAGTCCATTGACCCTTTATTTGTGATGTAATTAAGAAAACAATAAAGGAACACAAGGTGTATAGAACACTATAGATACTTGGATAGGTTTAAGCAAAGACAGCTATATATAGAAAATAGAGAGAGAGAGAAGAAGAAGAAGAAGAAGAAGAAGATGGGGCTACAAGGTCAGCTAAGTGACGTCTCTTCCGATTCAATCCCTCTTATGCTCCTGTCTCTCCTCGCCGTATTCATCAACCGTCTCCGATCTTTCCTTGTCCGTCTTATCGCTAATTCAAATCGTAATCTCCCCGTGGACGATGTCTCCATAGCATCGGGGCTAGCGAACATCATCGTTCTCGCGGATCAGCTGAGCTTGAATCGGCTCTTCTCGTACCGGTGCGCAGACGGAGGAGGAGGATCCGATTGTGTTGTGTGTTTGTCGAAGCTAAAGGAAGGTGAAGAGGTGAGGAAGCTGGAATGTCGACACGTGTTCCACAAAGAGTGTTTAGAAGGATGGCTTCATCATCTCAATTTCACTTGTCCTCTTTGTAGATCTGCTTTGGTCTCCGATGGTTGCGTCTCTAAAACGCAGCGTCGCGTCGGAAGGGATTTGATCTCGTGTTTCTCTCTCCACTGAGTAAGATCGTAAGATCCATCCGACGGCGCTGATTGATTCATCTCATCCCATCCGAGAGATCTACGGTGGCTGGCTGGTTCTGTTTGACCACGCGCGCCCCTTCTTTTCTCGGCTTCTTTTTTTTTTGAGGTCTTTCTGTGAGAGAGGAGAGGACCTTTTGTTTGTTTTTTTTTTACTTTTTCAATTTCGTTATGTAAATTTTGATTATACAAATTTTCACCACTACTCTTGTGTCAATTTTGGTTAATTGGGAGATTTGTAGAAGAAGTATTTGATTACAACACCTCAATGTGTAAAATAAGGATGGACATTCGACAAATGTGTCTTAATAACAGTTTTTCTATATCAGATTCATGTTTTATCCACAAACGAACCCGTGAAGACGTATCATTGTTTTTGTTTTTTGTTTATGAACAAATGAGTGATCTAGTTGAAGATTCACCCCTAAAAAGCTTTAATTTCATTCACTACATTTACATGTTAGACACCCTAAAAAGATTGAATTTCATTCACTACATTTACAAGTTAGCCACTATCAAACTCGAAGGAGTGGAAAAAAGGTTTATATACCAGTCTCAGTTTCTACTTTCTAATGTTTTCATCTAGAATCTGAACGTTTTGAAGTTGAAGGAGTTGAGAGGATTTTTATTGCTATTCACCAACATAATAGAAATAATTATAGTGTATCCAATTGAATCTCTCTCTTTTTAGAGAACTGTGTGGGCTTGTTAATTTGTAACGATAACAAACAAACAAGATGGGCTTAGAAAATTTACATTTTCATACTCAGTTGTGGGAATAGTAGGCCTGCTGACATTTTAGATTAGCCTTATTTTGGCTCCCATTGATGAGCCTTTTTTTACACACACACACACACAAAACTGTATCAATCCATCAATCATCTTCCACATTTTTCTACATATATATGGAGATAGAGTTGGTTTTCTTAAGCTAATCTTACCAACTCAAAACGTCGTATAAAATTTCTTTTGTTGGGTTAAATGGAAAACGAGACACAATTAAATGAAAACAATTCAAATTCCTCAAGATTTAACTCATAATCCATTTTATGTAAAATGCTACTACAGTATCTTATTTATTTGAAATGTAACTTTAGTTATTTAGTTGACAGATACCAATCACCACAAGGACACTCGTCATTTCATACATATATATATAACATAACATGAAAATAATCATAGAGTAAACACGCACATACAAACACTAAGTAAGAGATATAAGAATGATTTTTTTCGGGTAAGGAAAAAAAATCGGACCAGTAACCTTCGATTCCCCAGCTGCAAGCAATGCAATAATCTCGCTCTCCCCAGACTTACATTTCTATGAAAGAGCGTAAAACTATTCCAAAGCCCATCTTTCTCCAAACCATCTATAAAATGTTGTCATCATTGTTTCATATATAAAACACCTTCCATCTCCATTTTCTCCGATCTTCGTCTTCTTCAGTAGACACCATAGCTGACCTCTGAAAGTAAAGACTTGGTTATATATATATATATATATATAAAGCAGCAAACTAAATAAGAGGAAGAAGATTGATATAATAGGCAATGTGCAAAAGGATGGAATGATGAGTGGGTCTTATAAAAGGGTCAAGGAGGTTATGTCCCTCCCCTTTTTTGTTTTAAAAAGTAATATGATTGTGTATTAGGAAATGATATACAAGTGATTGACACACAATTTGGGGTGGGTTTTGGAGTTTAGTATGACGTTGAGGGGGTAGAAGTGATTTTTTTTAACTTGGGGGGATGTGAAAGAATTCTATATATCTTCGATCTCCGAGTCTCTTGGGTATGTATGTTTTCCCTAATACCCTTTTTACAGTTTTAAGAGGAAGCATGGTTGTTAGAATTAAATATATATAAATAATGAGTGTAGGTTAATTAGTGAAATACTTATTAGGAAGGAGTGCATAGAAAGGCACGTAGATGGATAGATAGTGGAACAGTCTTGGCTTTGAGTGTTGTGCAGCTTCCTTCTTTTCCTCACTCTACCAAATGCTCTCTTTCTCTCTCTTTCATTTGTTCATACAAATATAAAGTTTGGTAATGTCTTCTTTTTCCGATTTCATTCACTACGGTGATGAAATGTATAACGTGATTATATTTTACGTCTTTACGTTTTTTGAAAATCGATTCCACTTATATGATGCACATACTAATATATGAATATATATATGTATATATAACTTAAAAATTTTGGAAAGCATCAATCTACAAAAATTAGCTTAAAGGCGTTTCATGATTTGTTAATTATTTTCTGTTTTAATTATTTTATTATTCTGTTATTTCGTTCATATACTATTTATCTTACGTACTCTTTCTGTTTCAAAATATATAGTTTTATTTTTTGTTTCAAAATATAATATTTGTTTTCTATACAATTTAATTGATTACTCTTTAAATATATAGTCAAATACATATCGTATTACTAAATGTATATTGACGGAGAGATAATTTTGACTAAAAAGTGAAATGACTATTAATATTTTTCAAATAAATTATGTTTTTATAAAAATAAATTATTTAGGATGCTTATTTTTTTTTTAAACCTCCTATATTCTAAAACAGAGGAAGTACTAAACTACTAGTCATTACTAATATCGTTTTTCCGTGTTAAACTTTTATTGGTTATAAACAAAATAGAAGTTTTTGTGCATCCCTAAAAAAAATAAAGTGGAGGAAGTATTGCATATAGATTTGGATGTTAGGTAATGAGCAGACAAATAAATGGGGCGTTCTCATTTGGTCATCAAGTCACCGTACGTTATCTTTATATTGTACACGATACATATGCGTGCTCTTGCGTGCCTTTTGTGATATTCATCGCCCAATGCACATATGTGACATATCCATCGTCTTGACGAGCTGATGCGTTAATAGATTCATAAATTAATCTTAACGTACAAACTAAACTCATTGTTGTAGCCTTTCTGATTATAATAAAACAAACATTTTTAAAAGGCACTCAAGATACAAGAAACCAAAAAAATTGAAGAGGAGGTGCATAGGGTGTTTAGTCACAGGTGGGTTCTCAGTCTCATCGTGTCGTAAACATTTTTTCAAATTTTGTCAAACATTTTTACTCTTTAGTAACTAAATAGACAAAAAGGTAACAACTTTATATCTATTTACGTTGACTCTCCACTCTTATGTAACTGGGACCACTCCTGACGCCTCCCTCAATCCTGGCCGTTCACACACCGCACTACTCAGATTAGACTGAATTACATCATCACAACGCACTTTCTGCGTCATTCATTTGTCTTCCTTTTTTGTTACGTTGGGTCGTCTTTTTTTTTTAATTTTTGTTTGGCTCCCAATTAATTTGTTACTTTAAATTATCTAAATAATGATAAATGTAATATGTGAACATCTTTTCCCTATTAGTAGTAGGAGGCGGGTGTGTGTCTCACGGAAGTCAAAGGGTTTTGCTTTAAGCCATAATCATGTTCATCAAATATGTAGAAAGATATTACACTTTGAGATATCAACCAATAACAATATTCAGGCTTAAATGCTTTCTACATAGAAAGACATTCTTATGATGCAAAATTGCAAATGAATAACAATTTCTTGTTAATCCTTTATACCCTTTGGAGTATTACTCAGTGTCCTTACAAGAATGGTGAAATTAAAACTCTCCACTAACCCATTAAGTTTTTAGTGACAAATAACTAATACACGATAATTAAAATTGATAAAAATTAATTGGTCAATTATACATTCCAGTCAATCACACACATATATATATGATTAAAATTAATTAAAACGTAATCTAAATTCCATAGAGTTATTTTTTAATAACAAAGTAGTAAAGATTATGCATAATTCAACAAAGGTAAAAGTAAAAGGGGGAGAAAAGGAATGACTTTTAAGAGGAATCCAAGACACATAGAGTGCAAATCTCATTGGACAAATTCATCAAAAGCCTGAATAAAAATGACTCATATTTTAAAATGTTGCTCGTTCAAATGGCCAATAAATATTGAAAAAAGCAATCATTGGATACTCAAAGGAGAAAAAGAGTGTGAACTGTAAATTAGAAAATAATGATATATCCTAAAATTAAGGAAAAAGCCAATCGGCCTGGGTCATTCTGTAAGGGGCGCATGGGCCTCGATCCCTACAAATATCCCTTTCGGAATTTACCTTTTGACAAGATTTTAAATAAGATGTAACATACGAGCTAATGCCATTGAACAAAAGACACCCATTTATCAATTTACATGAATCTTGTCATATATATGTGATTGACCGGAATGTATAATTCGGTGATTTATACCAGTGCTAGTGTCCTGTCATAATCCGGTAATATGCGTATACGAGTTGTCTTTCATAAAAATAAAATAAAAGTATGTGATCTTTCAGACCAACTTGTTAATATTTCTTTTGTACTGTAAACTGAAGCAAGGAGACTGGAATAGCTCAGATGGCTAGAGCGTCTGGCTGTTAACCACAAGGTCGGAGGTTCAAGCCCTCCTTCTAGCGATCTTCCTCTTTTCGGGACTCTGTTTTTTAGCTAATGGGCTTCCAACAAATATTGGCCTTTTGATTAGAGGCCATACATATCAATGCCTAACCCAAATACGCTCCTAAGACTGATGACAAGTACAAGACTTCACTTAACGGTTCTCAAGCATACGTGTTGTGTCCCGCGTGTTGCTTCTTGATATTTCCATGGAAGTCTCTTCTCGATCAACGTACACGTTCTCCAGTTCTGTTTGCCTCACGCTTAGATGATTCATTCCTGCAGAATTTTGGACATCGTTTCTCGAGTCTGCGAGCATCTGGAAGTACGCATGAGGTCCCCAACCTGAAAGCAAGCAGTCCATATCGAGATCAGTGTTCGTTACTATCAATCAGAGTGACTTTATCTTGAAGAGAAGAGGCTCCCCAGTCACACACCATCTGGATCGTACGGAGGAGGGAAGAATTGCAGATAACAAAACGTAGCCACCGTTAATCCTGGACATTGCAAGAAACATGTGTCCTCCATCAGTTTTGTTTCTCACGTAATGTTGAATGCATGAATTAAAAAACAAACAAACCTATGATAGCTCCTCCAAACACATCTTGCCAGTGATGCCAATAGTCATCAACTCGGGATACACCAACCAATGCTGCAACCAGTAGAGGTAGGATCACAATGCAGAGCTTTGCAACATGCCCTCTCTGGTCAAACACCCTGATTTTTCCAGACAAGTACAACGCTAGAAATCCTAGACCAGCAAACGACCCTGCAGGTTACATGACTAAAGTCTTTAGATCTGCAACGTGCTATCCTATTTGATGAAAACATTAACCATACTACAGCATAGAGTTCTCTCATGGCACAAGAAGATAAGCACTTACAAGACGTGTGTCCGCTGGGGAAGCTCTTGTGTCCCTCTTTGACCACATCCTTATTTCCAGTACACAGAACATTCCTTGTGACGTTGTGAAAGATCTAGAATTTCATGGAAAATCACAACTTCAACCAGTTAAAGAATATTCATGGCGTCAAAAGAGTAAGCAAGGAGATGAGCTGCTTACCCCTATACCATCAGGGAAACAACGCCAAAAGAAGTCAGGACGAGGTCGACCTACAGCGTCCTTTATAGCATCGGTTATGACACCGGTTATGAGTACAGAGAATAAAAGACCTGAAGAAAACCCAAGAGAACACACCTCAAAATCAAGAGGTACAAATAATTTTGAAACATGAAACACCATTTTAAGAAGAAAGAGGTACCTAAAATTGCATGATGCAGGTCATAAACATCATTTCTGATGAAGTAGTAAACAACAATGACAGCAAAGGGGAGCACAACAGCTATCAACTGTCACGAAAAAGACTTATATAAAGACTAGAGGAATCACATAAAGCAGCTCCAAGAGTTACTATTGTATAAAGATTTCAGAAAATCCAAAATGTATTTACCGGGACAGCCCAGAAAGGAATGGTATTGTCTTGCAGGGGGTATCTGAGATCAGTCAGCATATACTCTCCAACAAAGCGGTGAAAGGGTTCGATGACATTCAAAACAATTTCGATGACGATAAGCAGCAGAAGAATGAGCCAGTCATGCATGTGGAACCTCGCGACTGTGACTCCATGAGATCTTATTGTATGAACACCCAACTGAATTTCGGGCATGCTTAATCTATAACTCCACAAAGAGAAGCAATTATGCATAAAATGGTAAAATAAAATAAGTTCAAAACTAGGGTTTATGCTGAAAGCTGCCAAATTAGAAACCTTTAGAAAACAAAGGGAACTTGCTCCAACTCAGTAATAAGAGCTTTCAAGTTTCACGTCCGCTTATAACAATACCAGTAACCAAAATCAAATGCCCGATGGCCACAAAAAAAGTAACACTAGAATGTCCAATTCCACTATAACCTGCGTTTCAAAGAACCCATTTTGTGATAAGAGAGAAGACGATGAGTGTGTACCTTTGGCGTTTGAGATGTGGAGATAATGAGCGAAACGCACGGGACAGCGTCTCTACACTCTCTTTGTCGCGCGAATTGGGGAAAACGGGAATGGAGAAAGCGGGAAACAGAGATTTTCTTTTGGTTTCTCAGGAAAATTCAAAGGAAGGAAAGATAAAGATGCGTTTGGTTTTTGGTCCATAAAGAAAAAGCAAGCGACCCCTGCTTTTTGCTTTATGGTTTTTGTATCAGAAATATCCAAAAATATCGAAACTATACAAATAAATTCAAAAATAATTATAAAATAAATTTATCTTTAGTAGTAAGATTTTATTTTATTATAGTTTATTTTAAAATGTTCAATTTTACTTACATTAAATTGATTTAATTTAGTGAATTTTAAATGACTAAAACAAAAAACAGTTTGTTAATGAGATCAAATCTGACTTTATTAATATCGATTAGTATATATAGTAAATTTAAAATTAATAATTAAGATGATTAGTGATAATTGATATATGATATAGTTTTATTAATTAATTTCTTTAATTAACACATACAGTATCTTAACATATGGGATATCAGCTTAAATCCAAATCAAAAATGATTGGACAAAATTCCCTTTACAACTATACCTTCCTTGTCTTCAACACACAAAATAGTTGGGCTTTTCAATTGTACAATTGGGCGTTTCAATTTAGAGGGCCCAAAATAGTTGCGGTCAAAATAATAAAGTCACGTCTTCATCAATCATCACGTCACTTGGTTGTCTCTCCACGTGTACCGGAGATGAATGAATGACGATCCTTAAAACCACGCCGGAGTGAAACCGGGTCACCTGTAATCCAAATCTGCAGAGTCTGTGCCATGTCCACCATGCCTCCTCAATTCCCTCTGGAGATCCGCTCAGCTCTTCGCTGGGCTTCCTCCACCGTCTATTTCCTCCGTCCCGTTAACACCGTCACTCCTCCTTCGTTCCGTCACCGCACGACGCTGTTTCGACCGAGATGTTTCTCTTCTTCCTCTGTTAAGCTTCCCACGAAACCGCCGCTTTGCACTGCTGACGAGCTTCATTACGTCTCTGTTCCAAACAGCGATTGGCGCCTCGCTCTCTGGCGTTACTTGCCTCCTCCTCAGGTTTTTTGAAATTCACCAACCACCTTTCTTCACTGTATCTGCAATTTTTTTATTTCTTTGGGATCAAGAATTGTCTCTCTTCTCTCAGGCTCCGACGAGGAATCATCCGTTGTTACTGTTGTCTGGAGTAGGAACTAATGCCATCGGATACGATTTATCTCCCGGTGTATGTTGCCTTCACTTTTCATTCGTTTTTTAATGTCAATTTGTTTTGATCAAGGTCTACATTGATACGTTTAGTGTAGTGAATTACCGTAGGAAGAAGTACTACTGTACCTTTCAATGAGGAAATAGATTTATTGTTGATCAAAAGCTCCCAGTTTCAAGAAAATCTTTGGTTCATGCTTTCTTATCACGGTTGATGTCATTGCAGTGTTCTTTTGCAAGACACATGTCTAGTCAGGGATTTGAGACGTGGATTCTCGAGGTTCGTGGAGCCGGGTTGAGTACACGAGTATCTGATCTGAAAGATGTTGAGGAATCTGCTCAAGAATTGTCTAATCAGATAGAATCTACTGCTAGAGCTGCTGCAGGTAAACAAAATTGTTCTGATGAAAAGCAGGCTACTGATATCGTGGACAGTGCACCGGCGAATGATGTTTCAGTTGTTGGCGAAGCCTCGGCTTGGGACGAGTCACAACTTGTGGCGAGATTGACATCAACTTTCATGCGTTTGTCAGAAAGACTTTCTGGCTTTCTCAGTGAAGGTCAGTCAGTGTTCATGTCTGCTAAGTTATTTGACAAAATTGCAATGCTTGTAGATGATACACAGCTGTACGAGCGCTTTAATGAGATAAGATCGAAGCTTTTGAGTTTGATAGAGTCAAAGCAAAAGTCAGGACTTGTTAACCAAATCAGAGTGTTGGCCGAGCGCCTTGTGAATCTTTTCGACGATGGTCAAAGGTCTGTCTCGCCTCAGTTGATTGATTTACAAGAGCGCCTCACTGCGACCATAGAAGATTTTCAGAAGCAACTGGATTTGATTGTTAAATATGACTGGGATTTTGATCACTACCTGGAAGAGGATGTACCTGCTGCGGTGAGGCAACATTGATCTTGCTGAATCCTTCGCATAATTGCGTCTGGATTTGTTACTGAACTGGGTGTTCCGTTTTTGGTTTGCTATAGATTGAGTATGTAAGAGCGCAAAGCAAGCCCAAGGACGGCAAACTATTCGCAATTGGGCACTCCATGGGGGGTATCCTACTCTATGCAATGCTGTCACGTTGTGGTAAGTTAATATTCATCTTTCAATTGGGTTTTCCATTAGATCTCATTTTCTTGATAACAGAGGCTCTTATATTTAAGCCGGCATTCATTTCTTCTATTCCGTTTTGTTAGCTTTTGAAGGTAGAGAACCCTCCGTGGCAGCTGTGGCAACTCTGGCATCATCGGTTGATTACACAACCTCAGATTCTGCACTCAAATTGCTCATACCTCTTGTACGTGACTTTATGTCATATCACTCTGCGCTGGAATCTTCGACAAGAATTGATGTGCCACTAAGTCCTTTTGTAGCTAATTTACTATAAACTTCTTTTACAGGCCAATCCTGCAGAAGTTCTGAGTGTTCCAGTTGTTCCGCTGGGCGCTCTGTTGGCTGCCGCTTTTCCTCTTTCGACGCGTCCTCCATATGTATTATCTTGGCTTAATGATTTGATATCATCAACAGATATGATGCACCCTGAATTGTTAGAAAAGCTTGTCTTGAATAACTTCTGTAAGTAAAAACAGTTGATCCCAGCTAAGTATGTGAGTTTTTAGTGCAATATTTTTGAATGTGGTTTAGGTGGAACAGAAATATATCTACATTAAGAAAAAGAAAATGTCGAAACAGTTACTATTAGATACCTAAATGTATTGCCATAAGATGATTTTTGCAAGCCATAGTTGCTTCCTTTATTTCTTGCTTCCTTTATGGTGATTTTAAAGAGTTTCTCTGTTTTCTTACATCTAGGTACCATACCTGCAAAACTTCTTATTCAGCTGACAACGGCCTTTCGAGAGGGAGGCTTACGTGATCGTAGTGGTAAATTTTACTACAAGGATCATCTTCCAGGAACCAGTGTCCCTGTCTTAGCTCTTGCAGGTGATCGGGACTTAATCTGTCCCCCTGCGGCTGTGGAAGGTATACTGGATTAATGTTTATTATGAAATTTTGCATAGATGAACAGCTACGCCTACATATACATGAAACCATTCATATGCGTATGCCCAGATATGCATTTCATTTTAAATTCTACGATGCCGTTACTGAATTGTTTGAGTTATGAGAGGCTTTATAAGGGATAGATGGGTTAACTTTTATGATAATTTCCACACACACCAAATAAATTGTTAAGCTACTTAATACATAGTTGCTTACTATGCTCAATCTCATACATGCCATTTTCACCATTATTACTAATTACAAATGCTTGTGAATATGGCAGACACTGTTAAGCTGTTTCCCGAGAACTTGGTCACTTATAAGTTACTTGGAGAACCAGACGGACCACATTATGCACACTATGATCTGGTTGGAGGACGGCTGGTATGTTGTTCCCACTCATTTCTAGGTCTCATATGTTGGAACTTTGTTCAATGCTATATCATATGCGTGCTTGTTTTGTTTCTTAATCGTTTCTCTGATAATCTCACTGCAGGCCGTGGAGCAAGTCTATCCTTGTATAACTGAATTTCTTAGCCACCATGATTCCGCATAAGTGAAACATTCCGGGGTTTTCTGTTCCTTGCATGCTATATGCGCATGTAGACGTTGCGCTAAGGCGGTATCTACGAAGTGTGTATCAGAAGCGCCTGTTAATAATTATGTCATTTCCGTTTAAGACACGTACATTTAGTATCCGGGCAAACTGTACATGAGCTTAGGAGGCAGGTTTTTTAAGTCATATACCTGTGAATTAGGAAAGCCATCGAAGGAAATGCTGGAAGCTCTTGTCTACTGTTATGATTTCCCTTGTTTTGTTATGGCTACGAGCTTTTGAATCGGTGTGTTCCCTTGTACTAATTCTTTTGGAGGGCTTAAGTTTATCCATGAGAGCAATTGTATAGACATGGATTTATGTGTACGCTTTCTATTAACGACACAGCCCTACTTCTCAGATAAAGTATGGATACATGATGTAATGATAGATCTGAATTGTCTAGTATTAAACAACAGAGCTCTCTCTCATGAATGATATTGTCTCCCTACCATCATGTAAGACCATACCTAGTTCTTCTCTTTCTCTGTCCACAATTAAATTCGTTGGATTCTCTATCCTGCAGCGTTCTCGAGCACGAATTACCTATTTCTTCTGTAACGTGATTTCAGGATTTGACTTGAGACAATGAGTTGTCGATACTCTCTGATAACATTGAGACACTTCACTAGATGGAGATGTGGCTGCTGTGATTAGCATAGTACAATTCTAATTTCACTGATGATTTCAGTTTTTTGTGTTGGTGACCAGAAATATTGCAGTAGTATATGTGTTACAAATTCTGAACCTGTGGTGAGCCTGCCCATCCCTTGCACTTAGTGGCATCAGACAAACAACAAAAAGACCGCAAACTGACCCTTTGCTTGTTGGTAATGGGTTCTTGTCTTTTGTCTGTTCCCTGTCTGCAATTATGTCTCTTAACTCTCCTGACACTTCTTAGCCTTAGCTGCTTGCTATAATTCCACATCATTCTCACCTTTTTATGCATCGGTTCTGTGGTGAATAAGCATTTGTTATAGAAAGCAACAATGGACTCAGACCCACAGGGGTTTTTCCCAAGTTCTGCCAAGTATCATCCATATTACCCTCTGACCACGGAGTGTGGAGGCGTAATCGATTTAGGTCTCAGCCTGAGAACCATACAAAATGAGACTTACCTCACATCTGGCCAAAGTGAGTTTCTTTGCTGCTTCCGTTAGTATCTATTTCCCTTACCTTAACAGCTAACATTAACATATAATTAAAGTTATAAGTCACCTTTCATTTCTTGGTAATTTTCTCAACTCTGTGATAATCTTAACACTCTGAGACGGTGTTTACTTATTACGTGTGGTAAAGAATATTGTAGTAATGAAGGAGACAGACGGAAGTGGGGTTATGTAAAGGTCACCATGGATGGGTTTGTGGTAGGTCGCAAGGTCTGTGTTCTTGATCATGGAGGCTATTCAACTCTTGCTCATCAGCTCGAGGACATGTTTGGTAAGGTTTTCATGGGAAGCTTTTTTTTTCCTCTGCATGGGTGGGATGCAAGTGCCTGTTTCTTTAGTTGCAAATGACGTATTTTCAGATATTTCTACTCCTCTTGGGATTCAAAGATGAGTAAGTTGTAATATTTATTACTAGGCTTATACTGGATGATCATTACAATCTGCAGGGATGCAGAGTGTGTCGGGATTGAGGTTGTTCCAGATGGAGTCTGAGTTCTCTTTGGTCTACAGAGACGAAGAAGGTATCTGGAGGAATGCTGGTGATGTTCCATGGAAGTAAGCTCTTAAGACTTTCTATAAACAAACTTATAAATTACTGAAATAAAGTGTTTAAGTGTGTTGAGATTGTGCTGTGACAGGGAGTTCGTAGAAAGCGTAGAGCGGCTGAGAATAACGAGAAGAAACGATGTTATACTTCCCTTTTTAAGTTCTAAAACTTTGAAGCTTCTCCTCTCTCCCTTCACTCATTTTTCTAATTTCCAAAGTCAGCTCTGGTTTCTGATTCTTGAATCGGAAACCAAACAAAAACAAATCAATGTAGTTTTGGATACGAATATTCGAAAGAAAAAAAGAATCACAAACAAGACTTGTGTCTAAAGGATATAATTATTCAATTGTTCGTCTCTTTTTTATTTGTTTACTTCTTCTCTCCGAAAATTACATATATATATCATCTACACAGTAGACAAATGATCGAATCCTCAGCTAGACACAGACACAGACGTATAAAGTGTTTATGGTTTGTAATTCTCTTGCGATTCCTTAAGCCTATCCACTTGAGAGAGAAGAAACAACTGGAGGATATAATCTCTCATAATAACGTAGCATTGGAAAATTTGGTCTTCAATTTTGTTAAAAAGTTTAGTTGTTATATGCTTGAGCAAACAAGTTTAATCGATGTATAGTTCGTGGAGGTAAAGATCTCAGAATATGCGAAGCACACAAACTCAAATGCGTGTGAGTATAAATTATAATCGACGTATTCAGTTTCAATCTCTCATTCTCATATATATAGTCATATATTTCAATTTATCATCGGCAGATATGAAAGTGAGGAGAATGAAGGCTATCTGAACAATGGAGATGAGAGCTCAACTTCGGCAACAATGGAGATCTCTCTTTTTCTTATATTTTTCATAAACGGATTTGTTGAAAGTCTACGACGTTATCTTACACGTATGAGTGACTGAACCGGGGGCTGATTAGGATGACGTGATTTCCATAATTTAATTCTACACCCTCCAAATACAGAAAACATGCATATAGTATAAGATATAAATAATGTTATGCCGGCCTAATATTGTTACAAGTCAATGACTCTATCCATTCATATCTAATACTCCTAAAAACCTAATCTGATCCATCCGAAACTCCATTCATATTCATGGAACGTTTTTTAATTTCAGCCTAATCAAAAAGAGGTATAATTTGGAAATATCCGATGAAGTCCACGTCAGTATCCAACCGGAAAGGTTTGACCAAAAACGTACAGATAATACAAGTGTGCGTCAGCCCGAAGTGTGTGCATTGTATCATGTACGCGGCGCTTCGACGCCTCCCTCTATATAAGAAAGATTAACTAAGACATAACCATACAAATAAGAAAGAGAAATTAAGACATAATAATACCAATTAATTAGACAATGGTGGTCGCTAATGATCTCTCGTCCAAGATTCTCCCCAGAGTTCTCATCGTCTCTCGTCGGACTCTCCGCAAGAACAAGTACGTGGACTTTGTAGGAGAATACCATCTCGATCTCATCGTCTCCTACGGTGCCGTACCTGTCATCGTGCCACGTGTCAATGGGATCCATTCTATGCTCCAGAGCTTCGAGCCCATCCATGGCGTCCTCCTCTGCGAAGGAGAAGATGTCGACCCTTCTCTCTACGCCGACGCTGCAGAATTCTCAGGTCTATCGCCGGAGGAGATGGAGGAGATCAGGAAAGTGCATGCAGAGGACATGACCATCGATCGAGAGAAAGACAGCATCGAGCTCACTCTGGCTAGACTCTGTCTCGATAGAAACATTCCTTTCTTAGGCATTTGTCGTGGATCTCAGATTCTCAACGTTGCCGCAGGCGGAACTCTCTACCAAGACATAGACAAGGAAGTTATAACTACGAGTAGGACGGAGCATATAGATTACGACAACTACGATGGACATAGGCACGATGCTAGAATCGTGGAGGAGACGCCGTTGCATAAGTGGTTCGAAGAGATGGAGATAATGGTGAACTCGTATCACCATCAAGGCGTGAAGAAACTGGCGCAGCGTTTTGTGCCGATGGCTTATGCTCCTGATGGTTTGATTGAAGGGTTTTATGATCCGAATCGCTATGATCCAGAAGAAGGTCAGTTCCTAATGGGTCTGCAGTTTCATCCTGAGAGGATGAGGCTTTCAGGCTCTGATGAGTTTGATTATCCAGGCTGCGCTTTAGTTTATCAGGAGTTTGTGAAAGCTGTGACAACATTTCAGAAGAAACAACTAAACGAAACACAGATGGAGATGAAGAGGAAAACCACGACGCTCGTCAAAAGCTTCTCCCAAACTGAGTTTCTAGAGGTCAGAGATCCGTTTGTTTACCTACATGCTGGCTCTAGGTTTTGCTATTGAATATTGGATTTTCTGACATGGCTGAATGAATCACGCAGGCAAATACGGTTCTAAGCAAGCAACAAGAGAAAAGGCTGAAGCAGATGGGAGCCACGGTGAGGAACTCATGCGTGTATATGAAAAGGATGAAGAGGAAAGAGGAACAAGAGAGAGCAATGGACAAGTTGTCGGCTGAGCGGCTGTCTGATCTGCTTTCCTTCCACCATATGATGGCTCGGCTTTGCTCTGATGCCATCAAGAGAAAGCTTCTAGAACCTACAGATAGGACCATTGAGTTTTCCTCTTTCCTCAACTATTAGCTTTTATTGCAAAAACAGTGTTACACAAAAAAAAGAAAACTAGCATTCTGTGCACTTACAGAAGCTACCAACTGAAAACCTTGACGGCATTCTATATGTACGGTTTCCTCAGGACAATAATCATAAAGAGTTCCTTTTCATAACTTCCTATATCCTTTTTCGTCATCATAGTATAATCATATCATCACCGGCGGCAGAAGAAGATGAAATCAGGATGGTTGACTTGACGCAACCTCAGCCAATTGTCTGCGGCTTGGAAGAGGGAGTTCGCGAGCTGGTGCCCAGAGCCCCCGAAGCTTGTCCATACAGAACCTCTCAACTTGTATGAGGCGAGGCCAAAGACAGGCAGCTCCATCTTCTCAACACTTTCCCTTGGCTGCACCACATGCATAGACCCTGTTGTAACACCTGGACCTACAAGAGGCGAAGAAGATAGTTAATGAATCTTAATCAAGAGTTAGTCATTCGCAGCACATATGGCCACGGCAAGAACAAATAAAAGTATTGCTGCCTGGTTTACCTAAAATGGTTTGAACTAGTGTTTCTTACTATAGACAATGCTCAACACAAATCTTACCTTGAAAGGGTGTGTGAAGGGAATGATAGGTCAAGAAACAAGCATCCAGATCCTTGAGCGTCGGTCCTGTGGGTATTTTGTAAATTGGGTACCTGCAAACGTATAATAATGGATTCTAAGAGAGACGAAACGTAATGTGGAACAAAGCACATACGCATGGCACAAAGAATCCATACCATGCCACAGAAAACCAGCTTGAAGGTAGTAAATCACAGCTTCTCAACGTCTTCAGCTCGGGAAATCTAGAGGCAAGGTCAGACATCTGCAACGGTAACAACTGAATAAGACAGCTATAGGGATTGCATTTTTGTAGATCATAAAGTGGTGTATTAAAATTCAAGAATTGGACCAGTTTTAACTTTATACAGTCAGTTGATAGTCCTAAATGGATGCTTTGGAATAATAAGGAAGAGTTGTTGCGTTTGACTAATAGCATTACTTTCATATATAAATCTTTGATGTTACTTCAACTGTTTGCTTGTGAAAGTTACAACTTATCTGATAACAGAAAAAATTACAAAAGAAGCTCAAAACATCAATAAATGCATCTTTCAATACCTAACTTCCGTGTAGCTCTAGCCTCATGCAAAATTTATTTCAAGTGTGAGACATTTAACATGATTATTGAATCCTTTTGGTTTCTGATAACTTTTGCATATGACTTGATAGCTTGATATTCAGAGCTAAAATAGACAAACCTTGTCGGCAAAGGGTTCACGGATGTAGGGAAGATCACGTTCAAGATACTCAAATATCAAACGACCTTGAGAGCTTAAAGGCTCGCCATCATCACTAGAAGAGTCTTCGTTATGCTCCTTTCTTAATGAGAGTTGGTCCATTCTAGCAGAGATCTGCTCTATTGAATAACAGAGTCCTCTTTCAGATTCACTACTGCTTCCTTCACTGCTTGAATCCCTGAAATCACTTTCGCTCTCCTCACCTTGCCGCCTGCAGTAGAAAACACACACATTGATAAATTAACACCCAAATGACAAGACTTGAGCTTTACACTGAAGGCAATTCAGGTTCAAGAACTTGATGAACAGAGAAGCTTGAACATATTAGCAAATACACGATGATATTGAGGGGGCTTGAACACATTTTTACCTTGCTTGAAGAGATGAACTCAACGCATCAAAATCAGTATATATTTGAATGCCGGAAAGCGAAGGCACGTAGTATTGAAAGACTCGATCTTTGTTGTTATTCAAAGTGAGAGGAACTCCAATACCATAAGCACTCCACTCTGCAAACGATTCCCATACATCTCCAAGAACAAAATAAGGAGTCTGCAACTCAAGATCACTACTACCTCTCCTTTCCCTAACTGTTGTCTGCACAGAAATTTCAATTTCGATCATCTACTGATCCCATAAACAAACCAAAAGTTTTGTATTTTGAAAAAGATATTGACTTGACATGTTGAAGCAAACCTTAGAGAAATAGTGAGCCGGCACAGATGGTGTTACCGAATCCAAAAACCGTTCCACATTACTTGACGAGGCCTCAGAAAGATGGAGTTTGTGCAATGCAGACTCGTTCTCGCGTTCTTTAGTTTGAATCAATCTGCCGCCATAAGAGACCTCGCTCTGAGCTCTCTGAAGCTGAGTCAAGTTAAATCCAGTTCCCGACATATCTTTTCTTCACTTTGACACCACAAAGCAGATGAAACGAAATAAAAAAAAAAAACGACAGCAAGAACTTCCGATTTGGTCGATCGATTAAACAAAACAGCAAACAAGCCAACAACAACACTCTTCTACTACTCGTACTTGAATCAGCTATCTATATATACGCCAGAAAAAGTTTATATACGCGCGGATACAGAAAAGAGATTACAAAGCAGCTTAATCAGAGATTCTGAGAAGAGAAAAATTCACAACCCAAAACAAAATATCAAACAAAGTAGGAGAAGATTAGCGTGCGAATCAAAATGAAGGCAACGAGGTCGACGATAGAGAAACGGGAATGGAAAATGAGAAATTTCGGAGTTTCAAGAGTTGAAGCAAATGAGGAGAAACAAGATTATTATTGGTTTCATGGAAGCACAAGAGAGAAAGAGAGAAAGAGAGAGTCAATAAAAGGGGACTCTTTTAATAAATGGATTGAAGCACCTCCTGTTTTTTTTGGCATAATTCGACCCTTATGTTTTTTAATTAGTTTTTTTTTTTTTTTGCTATTCTTCGTTGCCAAAAATACACCCAAAAACAATTAGTCGAATCAATGCATTCCCTCACTCTGTACTCTGTTGGATGATTTAGTGTCCGATTGGTTATACTGTACATTTAGAATTTTCGTTCTTAGGCCATAAAACCAATTTTTCATAATAAATAAGTTGTACTGTTGTACAACCAATCTTCCATAATTTTTCAAAAACCAAAATTTATCTTTTTAAGTTTTTACCTTTCTACAGTTAAAAAAATAAACATAAATAAAAGTGGTTTTAAATTTGAAAAATATATGTAAAACATGATTGTTTTGAATTTAGAGTTTTACATCAAATATGGCTTTAGAAAGATTTTAAATCCAACAACTAATCAAATTCTTAGAAAAAAAATTTTCTAACAGAAATCAATTATATTTTTAAAATTCAATTGAAACGAAAGGAAATTACGATGTCCTAGGAATTATTTGGATTGTGTTATGGTTTAAAAACAAAAAGGAAGAATTGGAAAATTTGCATAATAAAAGGGCCTATCTAACAAATGAGCCGTAGTAAGCTCTATAATTAATGGTGGATATACTAAGATGCTATTGCTGCGTAAGAAAAATTTAGCATATTAGAATATTTAGATTGGACTTCTTAAAGTTCTCTTTCAGTATAATTGCCAAAACAATAAGGAATGGCTGTTAATATTTCCTCATTTTGAGTTGTAGTTCATAGAGAGAAAAAAAAAAGATTTAAGGTGGAAATCGGGAAAATATTTTCAAATATATACTTTATTATAATTTGTTTCATTTTTTCAGGTAATGAATATACATGATACGTCTATGGCTTATAGAGGTAGGTGTTGAGAACAGTTTACTAAAATGGTTCTCTCAATTATAATACTCACATATCAGGGAACCAAATATGTCAGACGAAAATGAATTCATGCACGTGGACCCTGTAATTGCATTCTTATTTAAGTGATATTATTAATAGAGGTAGAGGATGTGCACATGATCGATACATTATAGTGTCATTTTTTCCCCGTACCTAAGAAAGGCACTAAAAACAATTGATACCGCAAGTGCAAGAGAAGTGGCAATAATATAAAGCTATGTGTTAAAATTGTAAATGTGTGAGGTGTGTGTGTGTCTCCTTGTGACTAAGACAGATGGTGTTTGACTTGTTGTGGTTGGAGTCACTTTGTCGATTTTCCAAGATTATGCTGACTCAGCCGTTGCTGATTCACCTTTTGTCTTATCCCTCGTCGGCGCGTAGCCAACGATCGTCCCATGACCTATTTCACAACGTCATTCTCCGGCGTTCTTCATTACTTGCGTCGTTTTGACAATGTTTCTTTGTTTGTATATGGACCATTATTTTAAAAATATTTCTACCAACAAATGTTGTGTTATGTATCCAAGTTTATTTTTCAAACAATAACATCTAAAATAAACAACTCCATAAATTTTTCTATTGGATAACACAAACGGTTTCACTGATTTCCAAACAAAATTCTAATTTAGCATTATCTACTTTCCAATTCTTTTTTTCTTTGGGTCAACAAGGAACAAAACAATTAGGCACACAAATGGAAATTAGTAATGGGCCTATAACGGTATAATAAAAGCCCATTATGAAAGGAGTCGGAGTGAGAACAAGTATCCACGCCGGTCAAAGAGCGTTACGACGTCGGAATAAACCAGAGACCTTTTTCTCAACGGAAGGAGGAGGGGAAGCTCTTTTTGCTCTTAGATCTTCACTCTCATTCGGATCAAGCTTCAAAAATTTTATGCTTTATTCGATTTTAATGTCTTTGATACACCTGTTTTTGTTCGTGGGTTTGGTGAGCCTTGAAGCTGCGGCGTCGTTTTCACCGGGATCGCGCTCGATTCTCCGGGACATCGGCAGCAACAACGCCGATCAGAAAGATAACGCTATCGAATTGAACGCTACCAACTTTGATTCAGTTTTCCAAGATTCCCCCGCCAAACATGCTGTTTTGGAGTTCTTCGCTCACTGGTCAGTTTCCTCATTCTCTCTCTCTCTCTCTCTCTCTCTCTCTCTCTCTTAACAAATCTGAAATAAAAAATTCAACTTTTCGTTTGTTTAGCACTGGATCTTGGTTTTATCCGGAAATAACTTAACTTTACCATCCTAGTCTTTTAAATGGATTTAGAATGTATTATTCACAATGGAGTTTGTGCCGTACTGACATTGATCATAATTTTCATTTGGCTCAAGGTGTCCTGCATGTAGAAACTACAAGGTACAGCTTCATTCAATGTCTTCTTCTCTTTCGTTATTCAATGCCTTATCTTGTCAGTGTTGTTTATATTCAATGCGTGACTCTGCAGCCACATTATGAAAAAGTTGCAAGGCTATTCAATGGTGCAGACGCAATATATCCTGGTGTCGTTTTGATGACCAGAGTTGATTGTGCTATAAAGGTACTTGACGCCAATCTTCACTTTCTCTGTTTCTCTTACTACTTCATGTGAATCGTGTGAGTCAGAGATTGGGGCTTGAAAACTAAAGTCTTATTGTGTTGTGAATAAAACTTTCATTCTAATTGTTTTTATGATTTTTCTGGCAGCGCAGATGAATGAAAAGCTCTGTGACAAGTTCTCCATCAATCATTATCCAATGCTCTTTTGGGGTCCTCCCAAAAAGTTCGTTGATGGCAGCTGGAAACCTAAGCAAGAGAAAAATGAGATTAGCGTAGTCGATGAATGGCGCACTGCTGATCTTTTGTTGAACTGGATCAACAAGCAGATAGGCAGGTACGCGCACACTGAAATTTCATGTCTACCACTTAAGTTGGAGTCATATCTATTGTATTATAAATTAGATTTAGCAATCTGTTTCTCTCTATGTTGGCTAATATGAAACCCCTTGTAAATATATTCAGTTGGGTAACATTGCACTCACATCTGTTTTCTTGTCAATGTTGTGTAGTTCTTACGGCTTGAACGATCAGAAATTTGGAAATCTCCTGCCAAATATATCTGACCACGAACAGGTCTCTCAGAATGTGTTCTGCCCCACTTTGCTATTATTGAAGTATTTTGCTTAATACCAACAAAATAAATAGAGCTGGTTATTGATGTATCGCAGATTTCTCAGGCCATATTTGACATTGAGGAGGCAACTGAAGAAGCTTTTGATATCATTTTGACACTTAAGGTGGAGAAGATTTTTTGCTTTTTTTGTTGTATGCAATTGAATCCCTTTCAGCCTTGTTTATGAGTAGTGTTTATGGCCGCAGGCAATCAAGTCATCTGAAACTGGTACTTCGTTTATCAGGTTTCTGCAGCTTTTAGTGGCACATCATCCTTCAAGAAGGTAATATTTTATCTTCATATTCCCATTTACATTTTGCTGCTCACTCTTTTTCTTTTATGCCTACTCAACTGTTGAATATTTCTATAGGTGTCGTAAGGGAAGTGCTGAAATTCTCGTGAACTTTGCTGATTTATGCCCGTCAGGCGAATGCCCTTATGACCAGGAAGCTGGAACAAAAGATACCCTAAGAAACTACCATATATGTGGAAAGGATGTTCCGCGGGGATATTACGTGAGTGCTGCCCAACCAACCACTTTCTTTTTTTCCTGTGGTTAAACACAGAGACCTGATTCTTCTGTTTTCTACACATAATCATATTTGGCAGATGTTTTGCCGTGGCAGCAAGAACGAAACTAGGGGATTCAGGTAGTCTTTTGCAAAAACAGTCTGTTGTCATATATTGTATGATTCAAGTAGAAGCTCCTGAACTCTTTCAAAATGATTTGACTGCAGCTGCGGATTATGGGTTTTGTTGCATTCACTTTCTGTGAGGATTGAAGATGGAGAAAGTCAGTTTGCATTCACGGCCATTTGTGATTTCATCAACAACTTCTTCATGTGTGATGATTGCCGTCAGCATTTTCACGACATGTGCTTAAGGTAAAGACATATCCGGGGGTTGGCTAACAAGCTCGATTATCACATATTCGCATCTAACAGCTCATGTGTTTCACTGACAGCGTCAAAACTCCGTTTAAAAAGGCACGTGATATCGTCTTGTGGCTGTGGAGCACACACAACAAGGTCAATGAGAGACTCAAGAAGGATGAAGAGTCTCTGGGAACAGGAGACCCCAAGTTCCCAAAGATGATATGGCCACCAAAGCAGCTTTGCCCGTCGTGTTATCTTTCGAGCACTCAGAAAAACATTGACTGGGATCATGATGAAGTCTACAAATTCTTGAAGAAGTACTACGGAGAGAAACTAGTGTCCGTTTACAAGAAAAATGGTGTCAGTGCAAGCAAGGAGGAGGTAGTTGTAGCTGCAGAAGAGATGGCAGTGCCAGCCAATGCTCTGGTTGTGCCAGTGGGAGCTGCATTGGCCATAGCACTTGCAAGCTGCGCATTCGGGGCGCTCGCCTGCTACTGGAGGACGCAGCAGAAGAATCGGAAGTATTACCACAACCCGCACTATTTAAAGAGATATAATAGTAACTATATGGTTATGAACACATTCAGTAGCACCGCAAGCGAAAGGGAAAAGGAGAGATGAATTAACTGAAAGAACAAGCTCACATGATATAACATTCTGAGACTGAGCTTTGTTTTTGTTGTAACTTACAGACAACAGATACAAAGACGTTGAGGTTGAGATGCCAAGGTCGCCTCTTTCAGGTCCCTTTTCTCTTCTCCTCTTACAGATTGTATAGATTCTTCTCTCCAAATTTTGGAATATTCAATACAGCCTTCTACATCTATATGTCATACCAGAATAGCTCCTTTGTGGAATCCTATCGAATCTCTTGCCTTTCATCATTGTTGCCATCTTCTTCTGCAGCCTATATATCAACGGGTTTTTAGTCTGTTGGCCACTAATATACATAAATAGCTTCTTAATTGGTTTTGGTTGGGTTTCTTTGTGGAAGGAGTTTGTTGATACGAAAACCAAAACACTGACATTGTAGTCTGAACCAGTTTCCTCAAAATTGATTTTTTTTTTCTCTCTCATGACCTGTCTTAGTTGATGATCTTAATACCAAGCTCACCTGCAACTATCACAGTAGAAGCCATTTCCAGAGACATGCCATGCTCCACAACCCCTGTAAGCCTCAGAATGGGATCACCATGTGCTCTCAAATCTTCTATCTCCTTCTCCACATATGTATTTACAATGTAGTTCCTGTTGTCTGTCACAAATGCCTTCCCTGTCTCCCCAAGCCTGAGCTTTATAGCGCAGCCGCAGTCTTCTTGCAGTTCCCGGAGCTTCTCAGCTGTTCCCGGAACTTCCAACAAAACGGCACGATCTCCACCAGAAGAGCCAGCTTGCTTCCACAATCACCACGAACTTGTTAGAAGCTCCTTTGATCATCTTCTCTCGCAGCAGAGACCCTTCCCTACCTTTCACAAAGTTCAGCTCAAGATTGACCTTGTCGGTACCGTCGATGGATATATTAATGACTAGGTGAGTACCGCGATCCAACGGAAGGACTCCTACTGAGAGAGCCTGCTCCTGCATTATCTTGGAAGCGGGTATTACCACAATGTTCTCGAGCTTGCCTTGTCAGAGAAGCTGGTCGACTGCGTGTTTGGCGACGGCTTTGTAAGCAGTGATTCGTTTCAGCCCATCCTGCCTTAATGTCAGCGGAGCTGGTGACATAACTTCCAGTGACAATTTCTCCGGGATAATGAAAAGAGGATCGTACGCAATCACCATTAACAAACACACCCCTTTTCCCTCTAGTTCGACCTACTACACCACACACGGACAACAATAGGATCACAACGAACCAGAAAAAGGAATTTTCGATAAATCCTTGCAGAAAAATCCAGCTTCTACGCGGTCTGCACATCCAGTATCCGAACGTGTTTCACTTCACCCACAAAATATAATTTGAAAGTCTTAATGGAAGACACGAATAACACAACTAATAGATGAGTTAATGAAAGCCAACCGGACTATATGACATCACACTAAATATTTCCGTGTGAAACATAATATGTCCATTTCCGTATTCTCTTGATTGCCGTAAATGAGCCAGTAAAGTAATCCGTCTACATAGATTGGCCTCTCGGTAGATAGTATTTGAAAAGGAGGAATGATCTTCATGTATTTCCGAGTAATAATGGCAAGATAGAAAAGCTCGCATGTTGTATAGTTTAAATCATAGTACTGATATAGCCATACCATCTTGTATATGCCTCTGATATTGTATTTACCGAACCCAAGCGAAGAGAATTCGTTTATCAAATTACCAAACGATTCATATTGTTGAAGCACTACTGGCTGTGGAAGACTTCTCTGCCATCTCGTCACCGGATTCATCACACACATCAAATTCTCATGATCGTACATGCACACAAGACCGTCACAACTATTAGTTTACTTTATAAAAGTTGGCTTTTCCGAGTATAGTTTGAGTCTTGTAAGAAATCGGCGTGGTCGATGACTCAAACGTCACTGTCGTTAGAGAAGCATCGTTTGATAGATCGGGAGGATATCGGGATCTTCGAGTAATTGTCCACGAATCATATATATGTCTCTCCTTGAAACGTTGGGAGTCGAGATAGTGGATCTCCATATGCTAGAAACGCATTTGAATCTAGCGAGTGTTTTTACGGAACTCGTTCAAGAATATCTTCTACCACATCATGTGGTAACGTTACATCCATTGAATTTTTGTCTCGTCTCTTTTCTAGTGTTTGCTACGTGCTCTTTGAGTACTCTCCATATATTGAGTTTTTATATATAAAATTATTACTTTGTTTTCCTATATCATAACAAGGATTCTTTATTTTTATTTTCCCAAACCAGATGAAATTAGAATTTCTCAATGTATATTGAAAATAACTATTTCTTTTTTGGTTTTGGAAAATAAATACTGAATTACGAGATAAAATAAAAAGATTATATATGTACATACGGATCATACTACGTGAGCGGCGTCCAAAAGCCAAAGAGCTAAATCGAGGATGCGAAAAGCAAAAACGGCGGAGGAAACAGGAACGCTGACGAGGAGAAGAAGCATCGTTCCAAACGCGACGCTGGGACGAGAGTTCATGAGAAAAGTTTGGAGAAGAGAGATTGCGTCACATATAGTAGCGTCGTAGTTGTAGTAGAAACGCTTTTCCCATTGCATCCAGTGAGAAGGAGGTTCATAGTTTCGCTCAACCATCTTCATCTCGTGGATACGTTTCCTAAGGACCACCATGTTCTCGTCCACCGTTCTTCCTCCTCGGTAGTAGTCAGCACACACGGTGGTGGTTCGTCTTCTCTTGGTTCCGGTGGCAATCCTTTGTGATGTCCTCAATGGGTGGAACCTCAGAGGCGACGATGAGATCAGTAGTGTGGTTTCCATTTTCTGTTTCTTAGGAGACAAGTGGTCGGATAGAGGATATATTTATAAGGATATTGTTTGGGTATAATATAATAAAACGGCTAAGGTTGCTTTGGCTTTAAGCAATTAAAAAACGATTAGCGCGTTACCTTATCGTAGCATTGATGGGGTCACCATCCGTCACGTTCCTTCCAATTTCACCTTTGTTTCTTCTCAATTTCAGCTTTACACGTCTTTTACAAATTTGTCGACACGGCCAAATCAAGATTTTAAACTTAAAGATGATCGGAGTTAATTTGGAAATATCATTAAATGTCAATCACATTGTATGCACTCTCCTCATAATTATAAACCAATAATTATATATGTCCATTGACCTCTCCTTTGTTTATGTTTTTTTACATCCAAAAAAACGTACGAACCGTGTCCTTAAGATTAATTAATCATGGGTTTCTTTCATACATTTTTATAACATTGATTTAAGAAATAATGGTGAAGTGATGTTAAGTGAAAAATAAAATAATGGTGAGGTGATGACTGATCAGCATATGTTGTAGATCAAGGGATGAGGGATATGGATAATACAGTGAAGCCCAATGGGCTTCATTATCTAACTTTATTAAAAAAGGCCAAACATGGATAGTGATCGTCCGCCCTAACTATACCCACCAATTTCGTAATATAAATAAAGGTGTGAGCTTCACTGGTTGCAGAAGAGCCGTCATTAGGTTTTCTGATCAGTCTGGTTTCAATCTTTAGCAGAGGCATCGTTTTTCCAAAATTGTTCTTTCAAATTCTATGAATTGGGAAAGAGGCAAAAAAAGGGGAGAGATTAACATCGATAGCTCTGAAATACCTGTAGGTTTTCTACGGGGTGCCCTTCGTCTTCTTCCCTAATACAAAAATGGCTTCATAGTACGGGTTTCTCTGTGCTTTCATTGTGTTTGTGTAGTTTTTCTACTCATCACTTTGAATCTCAATCACAATCCCGCCTCCAATCGCCATTACATGTTTCTTATAAATCATCAAAACTATGTTTTTTTCAATCATCTTCATATTTTTTGTAAGAACACAGTTAGATCTTAATCAGTTGGAGAAAGTTTCAGACTTCATAGAAGAGACAAATGATAAATCCAGGAGCAAAGTTATCAATTCGTACTAAAATGAGTACAATTAGAATCCGAATCTTATTCACTATAACACAACTAAGTAGAATACACAAACTCAAATTTGGATTGAATGGTAAAGCTTGACGACATCTTCACTACCGAACAAGCCTTTTCCCAGAACCCAACCTTCAATCATATCCCTTGAATTCACATCTTTGTCTGTCGGAACAAAATGACCAGCTCCTGAAACCGCCACGTGGCACAAATTCCCCCATCTCTGAACATACCCAGCGACCACACCGTCGCCGTCTTTCCACACCCGTCTCTCCGCCGTCGAGAACATCTCCAGTCCCGACCAGTTCATAGTCTTCATCCACTCTTCCGTCGAAACGACGCCGTCTCTAAGATCCAACATGCCTTGGTACAGCAACACTTGAGTCCTCTCCAATGCGTACTCTACCATAAACCTTACGCTCTTCATCACGTCTTCTCGCAACACGTCTTCTACTTCATCACTACATTCCTCAAAACGCGCCGTTTCGCTCACTCCCAAAACTTGCTTAGCCTCTCTCTGGTTCAGAAGATCCACTACGAGATCTGTTCTGTACGGAATCGAACGTTCCGTGTTGTAGAGCGTCGCCAGTCCTGTCATGTTACTCAGTAGGGTCAACAGTTCGGTTCTCGCATCTGCTGCTTCACGCCATTTCTGGGACTTCACGAGAGCCACGGATATCTCCTGCGCTTTTTCTAGTTCAATTCTCTGTTTTGCGTTCACCAGACCCGAGTAGTAGACGTTGACCGCATGGGTCTGGATCTGGGTCACCGGGTCTGTCATCCCGTTTCCAATGGCTAGGCCCTTAAGATTTACTTTCCCATTGGGTTTCTCTTTAAGGATATAGTATCCAATGGCTGGAACGTACTTCCCAGCGTAGCTCTCGCCGGTGAAGTAAACCGGTCGGTTTTCAAAACCTGGGTTCTGCTCGATGAACTCCACGAGCGCCGCGTACAGATGCTCTGCAACCTGTCTCTGATTTGTGGGTATGTCTTGTTTTGAGGCAACGATGCTGAATCCAACTCCTATGGGGTTATCAACAAAAAGCAGCCCGAAGAGGCGGTTCCAAGCGCCGGGGTTGCGCTCGAGCTCTGTGGCACGTGAAACTACGCGCCAAGGGCCAAGCTCGTAAAAGTTCCCAATCATGGAAGAGCATCCTGGCCCACCTTGGAGCCAAACGAGGAGCGGAATGTCGGGAAGAGGTGTGGTCGGCTTTTGGGCTTCGTAGAAGGTATAGAACATGAATGAGCCGGGGGCGGGTTTAACCGGAAGGTAGCCGGATTTAGTGGGAAGAGCTTCATCGGGAAATAGTGGCGGCGGAGGAGACTCGACGGGGACGGAGAGAAAGAGAGTGGAAAGCAAGAAGAAGAGTGTAGGGACGTGCTCCATTATCGCCACTTACTCGTGGTGCCTTTACATTAAGATCCCTTTGCATTATTTGACTGCGAAACATTACTTTTGTGTTTTGTCTTGTAACCAATGTAACGTGGCTAGTACATTTTTAATGGTTTTTCTTTGTCAACACGTGGTTACACACCTAATTGCAAATATAAACATGAATAATTTTTATTTTTAGATGCATTTCATTTTTAAAGGTTATAATTGCAAATATAATCTTGTAAGTTTTAACCAATGCAACGTGGCTAGTAACATTTTTATGGGTTATATTTGTCAACACGTGCTTACAAACCTAACTGCATAAACATGAATGAGTTTTTTCATAAACATGAATGATTTTTTTAGTTTACAGGTTTTTAATTTTTGGATGCTTTCGCTAATTTTTATAATCTAAATTTATTTATTACCAGAAAAATAAAATCCAAAATTTGGACCCAAAATGAAACGCAAAGATAGGCCCATAAGAAGGTAGACTATAGAAAAGCCTTATTGATGTTTACCATTTGCTTCGCCATTGTAAATTTGGCAAGAGGTTCCAAATCGTAGTCCGTGCTCAATTTTATATGGTAAATTGATCACAAGGTGTTCGATATAATACCTGAAAGAGTTTCCAAAGGTTTCTTACTCCCTTCGAGTAAGTTGAATTTTCGAGGCTGAAGATGACGATCTTGGATGTTTGCTCAGAGATTTTAAAGATACAGAAGCTACGGCGGGTTGTCTCTTACGCCGGATTCTACTGCTTCACTGCTGCTCTCACATTCTTCTATACAAACAACACGTAATGTCTAGCTACGGATCTCAATTTTCTTCATTTGTTTGTTCTTACTTTTCAACTTCAATGTCTGTGGCTTTGGATGTTACTCATCTCCAGCTTCGCATATGATCTCGACGTTTTTAGTTCCTTCCTGCGCTTTGTTTGGGGTTATTCTCTTAGTTTTGTTTGATTTAATGTACGGATTCGAATGTTTTGTAGAACAAGAGCAGGATATTCTAGGGGCGATCAGTTTTATGCATCTTACCCTGCCGGCACGGAACTTCTGACCGACACAGCCAAGGTTATCACAGAGACATTTGTGTTGTCGTTTAGAGTTGATATAGTTGATTTGTTCTCTGTGATTGATGAATTGGGTTTGGTTTAAAGCTGTACAAAGCGGCTCTTGGGAATTGCTATGAATCTGAGGATTGGGGTCCTGTTGAATTCTGCATAATGGCTAAGCATTTTGAGCGCCAGGGAAAATCTCCATACGTTTATCACTCTGTAAGTTTCTTCAATATCTCTAAATGGTGTTAATTGGGCTTAACATAGTCTCAGTGGTGCAGATGACAGTGTGTTTGAAGGTCAGTTTCCATAGATAGTATTAGGTCTAGGATTTTGATGGTGCAAACTTTGTAATACCATATGTTGATAGAAATGTTTGTAGAATCATGTGGGTCTAGCTCTTGAATGCAGAACCAAGTGTTGAGCTCTATTGTTTGTGAATGCAGCAATACATGGCTCACCTTCTTTCTCAAGGCCAACTCGATGGAAGTGGCTAGTGGCGTCGAATGATTTATTATAAACAACTCTTTTTCTTAGTTTTGTATCTAATTTCGTTGTAACAAAGTTGAACCTCGGTATCTCGAACACTTGTAATGCGATGGTATAAATCCGGAGAATGGACTGTTCTGATCCGTGCTAAGAAAAATAAGAGCATATATGGTCTATAAGAGCACGAAATGCCCGTTAAGGCAGAGATTTGCACAACTTTTTATATCCTTTGAGCGCCTTCTTTGTTCTCATGCTGTTGCATCTCATGTGAAAAAACTTCCACCACTTTCTACGTTAACAAGCAACTCTCTATTGTCGTTCGACTAAAAGATAAGAATTTGGTTCCAACATTCGATAAAAAGAAAGGTCAGAGCGCAAGGTTACCAGTCACTGAAGCAACGTAAAGAACTCTCGTTCTGCATGTGATAAAAAAAATATATCATTAAATAAACATTTCTAAATTTTTTAATAATATATTATTGTATAAATAATTGAAATCTATAACGTAAGAAACAATAAAATCAGGTATAATTTATCTACTTGATTTTCCATAAATAAATAAATCTAATTTTGGTAAGATAAAATAAAGACAGATTATTATATATGATTGATCTAATGACATATTATGTAATTAGTCTAGTAATTAATGTCCTAAAAAGTATATTTCCTGAAAATTATTTTGGTGACGACACGTCAGTACAAAATTGTAATATTCCACGTAAATATAAAGTTATTTTTTAAAAATAATTTTCAATTAATATATATGAGATATATGTCCATTGACCCCTCCTTTGTTATGTTTTTTTACATCCAAAAAACGTACGAATCGTGCCCTTATGATTAATTAATCATGGGTTTTTTTCATACTTTATTATAACATGATTTAAGACATAATGGTGAAGTGATGTTAAGAGAAAAATAAAATAATGGTGAGGTGATAATGAGGGATATGGATTATACAGTTAAGCCAAATGGGCTTCATTATCTAACTTTATAAAAAGGCCCAACATGGATATAATGATCGTCTGCCCTAACTATACCCACCAATTTCGCAATATAAATAGGGGAGAGATTTAATTCGATAGCTCTGAAATACCTGTAGTTTTTTTTTTTTTTTTTGAAAAAACAGTTAGATAGATCTTAATCAGCCCATAGGTTTGTATGCTCTACATTTAGGAGAAAGTTTCAGACTTCATAGAAGAGACAAATGATAAATCCAGGAGCTAAGTTATCAATTCGTACCATTTAAATCCGGAGTACAATTAGAATCCGATATCGTATTCACTATAACACAAGTACACAACTAAGAACAATACACAATATCATATTTGGATTGAATGGTAAAGCTTGACGATATCGTCACCACCGAACAAGCCTTTTCCCAAAACCCAACCTTCAATCATATCCCTTGAATTCACATCTTTGTCTGTCGGAGCATAATGACCAGCTCCTGAAACCGCCACGTGGCACAAATTCCCCCATCTCTGAACATACCCAGCGACCACACCGTCGCCGTCTTTCCACACCCGTCTCTCCGCCGTCGAGAACATCTCCAGTCCCGACCAGTTCATAGTCTTCATCCACTCTTCCGTCGAAACGACGCTGTCTCTAAGATCCAACATGCCTTGGTACAGCAACACTTGAGTCCTCTCCAATGCGTACTCCACCATAAACTTTACGCTCTTCATCACGTCTTCCCGCAACACTTCTTTTACTTCATCACTACAGTCCTCAAAACGCGCCGTTTCGCTCACTCCCAAAACTTGCTTAGCCTCTCTCTGGTTCAGCAGATCCACTACGAGATCTGTTCTGTACGGAATCGAACGTGCCGTGTTAAAGAGCGTCGCCAGTCCCGTCATGTTACTCAGTAGCTTCAACAGTTTGCTTCTCGCAACTGCTGCTTGACGCCATTTCTGGGACTTCACGAGAGCCACGGATATCTCCTGCGCTTTTTCTAGTTCAATTCTCTGTTTTGCGTTCACCAGACCCGAGTAGTAGACGTTGACCGCATGGGTCTGGATCTGGGTCACCGGGTCTGTCATCCCGTTTCCAATGGCTAGGCCCTTAAGATTTACTTTCCCATTGGGTTTCTCTTTAAGGATATAGTATCCAATGGCTGGAACGTACTTCCCAGCGTAGCTCTCACCAGTGATGTAAACCGGTCGGTTTTCAAAACCTGGGTTCTGCTCGATGAACTCCACGAGCGCCGCATACAGATGCTCCGCAACCTGTCTCTGATTTGTGGGTATGTCTTGTTTTGAGGCAGCGATGCTGAATCCAACTCCTATGGGGTTATCCACAAAAAGTAGCCCGAAGAGGCGGTTCCAAGCGCCGGGGTTGCGCTCTAGCTCTGTGGCACGTGAAACTACGCGCCAAGGGCCAAGTTCATAAAAGTTACCAATCATGGAAGAGCATCCTGGCCCACCTTGGAGCCAAATGAGGAGCGGAGTGTTGGTAAGAGGTGTGGTCGGCTTTTGGGCTTCGTAGAAGGTATAGAACATGGAGGAGCCGGGGGCGGGTTTAACCGGAAGGTAGCCGGATTTAGTGGGGAGAGCTTCATCGGGAAATAGTGGCGGCGGATGAGACTCGACGGAGATGGAGAGAAAGAGAGTGGAAAACAAGAAGAAGAGTGTAGGGACGTGCTCCATTATCGCCATTTGCTCGTGGTGCCTTTACATTAAGATACCTTTGCATTATTTAATGCAAAACATTACTTTAGTGTTTTGTCTTTTAAGTTGTAACCAATGTAACGTGGCTAGTACATTTTTAATGGTTTTTTTTTGGTCAAATCAACCATACACCTAATTGCAAATATTAAAATGAATAATTTTGATTTTTAGATGCTTTTCATAATTTATATAATCTAAAAAATACTTTGTGTTTTGTCTCTCGCTATAGCACAGACAAATTACAATTATAAAAAATATCCAAAAATTATAAAACCAGAATATTGGAAAATTGTAATTCTTTCAAAATTTTATGAAAACAAAAATTGCAATTTTTATAATATCGAATTTTTGTTAGCACATAAAAACAGAATTAAATCTGTTTAAATTATTTTTTAAAATATTCCAAAAAATCGCAATCTATATCAAATCTCTTATTTTTAGAAATTAAATCAATATTTAATTTATTTTAATTAGTGTGTTTAATTAAATCAACAAAATATTCACAAAATATATTTTAATTATTTTTTAAAATAAAATAAAATAATTAAATTATTCAAAACAAAAATAATAATTAATTAATTTAATATTTAATGAAATGATCATATAATAATTGACTAAAATATCCTTAATGAGATATTTTAATTTGTTCTTAGATGTAATGGCAATAAGGTGTAATTATTAATATTTTATAAATTTTATTTATAAGTGTACTCTCCAATTAATATATAGGGGATTTAACGTGGCTAGTACATTTTTAATGGTTTTTTTTGTCAAACCAACCATACACCTAGTTGCAAATATTAAAATGAATAATTTTCATTTTTAATGCCTTTCATAATTTATATAATCTAAAATATACTTAGTGTTTTGTTTTGTAACCAATGTAACATGGCTAGTACAATGATTTTTTTTTTGTCAAACCAACCATACACCTAATTGCAAATATTAAAATGAATAATTTTTATTTTTAGATGCTTTTCATAATTTATATAATCTAAAAAATACTTTGTGTTTTGTCTTGTAACCAATGTACATGGCTAGTAACATTTTTATGGGTTATATTTGTCAACACGTGTTTACGAACCTAACTGCATAAACATGAATGATTTTTTTGGTTTACAGGTTTTTAATTTTTAGATGCTTTCGATAATTTATATAATCTAAATCCCCTATATATTAATTGAAAATTATTTTAACAAAATAACCTTATATTTACGTGAAATACTACATCAATGTCATGCTTATGTATCGTCGCCAGAGTAATTCTCAAAGACATTAATTACTAGACTAATTACATAAATTGTCATTAGATCAATCATATATAATCTGTCTTTATTTTAAATATTATAATCATACCTAAATTAGCTGTATTTATTTATGAAAAATTGAATAAGTAAATATTCCATAAAATTATAGCTGATTTTTGTTTTCTAAATTTGATTAAATCGAGTACGTAAATATTCAATAAAATTATAGCTGATTTTATTGTTTCCTAAATTTGGTTTTAAAAATTTTATTTTTTAAAAATATTATTTTAATTAAATAATTAATTAGTAACATAAATATTTATGTAAAAACCTTAATTTTAAATTTCAATTATTTATATAATACTATTAAAATATTTATTTAATTTATTAATTTCAAAAAAATATTAGAAACATTTTAAACGCGAGTTTATTGATTACGAGAGAAAAAAAAAATCCAAAATTTGGACCCAAAATGAAAAGCTAAGGTAGGCCCATATGAAGGTAGACTATAGAAAGCCTTATTGATGTTTACCATTTGCTTTGCCATTGCAAATTTAGCAAGAGATTCCAAATCGTCGTGCGTGCTTAATTTTTTTTGGTAAGTTGATCACAAGGTGTTCGATATAATACCTGAAAGAGTTTCCAAAGGTAACTTACTCCAAGGGAGTAAGTTGAATTTTCGAGGCTAAAGATGACGATCTTGGATGTTTGCTCAGAGATTTTAAAGATACAGAAGCTACGACGGGTTGTCTCTTACGCCGGATTCTACTGCTTCACCGCTGCTCTCACATTCTTCTATACAAACAACACGTAATGTCTCAATTTTCTTACTTTTCAACTTCAATGTCTGTGGCTTTGGATGTTACTCCTCTCCAGCTTCGCATATGATCTCGACGTTTTTAGTTCCTTTATGTGCTTTGTTTGGGGTTATTCTCTTAGTTTTTACTTCAGAGGTCTTGTTTGATTTAATGTACGGATTCGAATATTTTGTAGAACAAGAGCAGGATATTCCAGGGGCGATCAGTTTTATGCATCTTACCCTGCCGGCACGGAACTTCTGACCGACACAGCCAAGGTTATCACAGAGACATTTGTGTTGTCGTTTAGAGTTGATATAGTTGATTTGTTCTCTGTGATTGATGAATTGGGTTTGGTTTAAAGCTGTACAAAGCGGCTCTTGGGAATTGCTATGAATCTGAGGATTGGGGTCCTGTTGAATTCTGCATAATGGCTAAGCATTTTGAGCGCCAGGGAAAATCTCCATACGTTTATCACTCTGTAAGTTTCTTCAATATCTCTAAATGGTGTTAATTGGGCTTAACATAGTCTCAGTGGTGCAGATGACACTGTGTTTGAAGGTCAGTTTCCATAGATAGTATTAGGTCTAGGATTTTGATGGTACAAACTTTGTAATACCATATGTTGATAGAAATGTTTGTAGAATCATGTGGGTCTAGCTCTTGAATGCAGAACCAAGTGTTGAGCTCTATTGTTTGTGAATGCAGCAATACATGGCTCACCTTCTTTCTCAAGGCCAACTCGATGGAAGTGGCTAGTGGCGTCGAATGATTTATAAACAACTCTTTTCTTAGTTTTGTATCTAATTTTGTTGTATCTCGTAAACTTCCACCACTTTCTACGTTAACAACCAACTCTCTATCGTCGTTCGACTAAAAGATAAGAATTAGGTTCCAACATTCGATAAAAAGAAAGGTCAGAGCGCAAGGTTACCAGTCACTGCAGCAATGTAGAGAACTCTCGTTCTGTATGTGACATAAAAAAATATCAATGCGATTCTACATCATTTTCTTGGAGGTCTGTGTACTATAATTTAGAAAAGATTTCAAGCTGACCTCAGCAGGAGAAATGGGCCAGGTCCATTAAAGAAATAGCAG
The DNA here is from genome assembly GCA_018361395.1 of Boechera stricta. Classification (NCBI taxonomy): domain Eukaryota; kingdom Viridiplantae; phylum Streptophyta; class Magnoliopsida; order Brassicales; family Brassicaceae; genus Boechera; species Boechera stricta. The sequence continues at coordinate 920,177 of CM031539.1, read as the reverse complement.
GATGTTATAAGCCCAAATAGTAGCGAATAATCACTAAACCCTTTGGCCTTTTCCGCCACGATAAACCCTACGATCTAGAACCTTCCGTCTTCCTTTGTCTCTGCCCAATTAAAAACTCAAGAAACCCTAGAAAATTCTCCGATTCATCCGAGAGAAGAAAGAATTGAGAAATGATGAAGCGTCTGATTCCAACGTTCAACCGCATCCTGGTTCAGAAAGTGATCCAGCCTGCGAAAACCGAAAGCGGCATTCTCCTCCCTGAGAAATCCACCAAGGTAAAGAACGATTTATTTTCACAATTTTGATTCTTATGATTCGGCCCTCAAAGATCTGAAATAAAGGAGTATTTATGGCTGATTGCAGCTGAACTCAGGCAAGGTGATAGCGGTAGGACCTGGATCAAGGGACAAGGACGGGAACTTGATTCCGGTCTCTGTGAAGGAAGGCGACACTGTTCTTCTTCCAGAGTACGGCGGTACACAAGTTAAGCTCGGCGAGAACGAGTAAGTAAAACCTGCTTCGTTCTTGTTTTTTTCATTGTCGTTGCCCTCTAGATCATTAGGATATGGGATACTTTTCATCAAACTTTTGATATTATCAAAAAAGACCCATGATATTTAGATAATCTGATTCAGTTAGTCCCCTTGTATTTTCCTGTAAGATCGCTAAGAAATTAGAAATTCTGTAACAGTTCTGAAAAGATGTTGATCAATGGGAAAAAGTGCCACTTTGTATATTGATTGATATTTTGATTTTACAAATGTAGAATTATAGCCGAGTAAGGGAAGTTTTGTTTGTGTGATGGACGCAGGTACCATCTGTTCCGGGATGAGGACGTCTTGGGAACGTTGCACGAGGATTGAAAAAAGCTAAGCTCGCCAACTCAACCACGAGGGTTCATGTTGGTGTTTGTGTTATGTGGGAAAAGTCATTTTTAAGTTAGTTCATCTTGATGGATGTGGTTGGACTTTGTCGTTTACCATTGAATTTTACCTTTATGAATTGTCTTTGAATTTTTTACAAATGGGCATCAATCATATGGATAACACCAAGTGTTGCATCTTCTGATTCTTATACATTTTGTGCTTTTCCGTAAATCTGTTGCTGCTTTTCGTCTACGTTTAGGTAGCAATAGCCAATGTAGACGGTGGCTTAGTTGACTTTGCTTATTCATAATCAAAAGCTATAACTTGAAATGAGCTCATTTGGTCGAGAAATAGGACCATGTCTCAGCATTTTTAAAAATGGTGTCGTTATCCATATGTAATGCAACTTTTACTCGTGTAGATGTTAATGCAACTTTTAGTATTGTCTTGACGCAACTTCAATTTTAGTATAGTTTGTTTGAATTAAATACTTGGCCTTTCTAACCCAAAAAAAAAAAAGTTGTATTAACTCATTGCTAAATTTGGATAATTCCCTCTTCCAACACAAATTAGACCATAAGCAGAAACCGGTGCATTGAAATCATATTTAATTTGAGTTTCAGTTTTAAACGAAATCTGTAGATTGAAAGAATTGGAGAAAGAACCAAAAACACACAAGGAGCCAATAAAAAATATGCATAGTGCATGTGATCTCTCAATCGATCACGCTTCCACCGCACGAGCGCATAAATATAAACAATAAAGTGTCACACACAGTTTCGCCGCCGGGATAAATCTGTGCAATCGGCGTTTGCCACCTGCCATTGTTGTAAGCAATGCAAAGGATGTATTATTGTCATGGCGTAGCGCATTGATGAAGGAGAGAGAGAGAAGGGAAACAATGATTTCCCAGGTGGAGAGAGATCTGTCAATTCAAAATCGGCTTCCAGGTAGAGAGATCTCTACACCTTCTCCGCCGTCGTCACCTCGTCTTTGCCGGAGCCGGTCTAAATCCTCCGGGCAACAGCAAAGTCGGACATTCGCTCACCGTCTCTCATGGATCCTTTTATCGGTTCTTCTCCGGCGTCAGGGAATTCTCTTATTTGCTCCTCTCATCTACGTCTCCTGTATGCTGTTTCACATGCGCGTGGCGTCTTTTGATGCCGCTCCCATTATCCACCGCCGTCCTGCGCCGGGATCCGTTTACAGGAGCCCGCAGGTTTACGCTAGGCTGCGTCCGGAGATTGACGCCGATAATACCACGGCTGATGCGGTGAGGTTTGCCTCCGTTTTTTCCCGCTTTTGTGAAATCCTTTTGAGAATGTGGCCATTGTTCTGTCTACATTATCAATGTTCCTTAGATAATTTCATCTCTCGATTTTGAACAAAAGTTGAACATTTACTTGTGTTTGGTCGATTCGGTGCTTGTGGGCTGAACTATTCCAATTCATAACTTTTACATTTGACAAAAATCGGATATCTTATGATATGTTTAGTCTATTTATTAATCTCGATCCCTTCATTATAACCATTTTATAGATATCAACGATTTGGAAACGTTCTTATAAAGGTGTGGAATGGAAGCCATGTGTGAACAAGTCTACTGGAGGTATTACACAGCTTTCCTACTTTCTTCATAAGTGTGCTTGTCCTATCCAATAAGTTACAGCACTGGTGAAGCATTTCATGTCAAACGTTCTCAGTTTAATGGAAAAAAACATCGCTAATAAAAGCCCTGAAGAACAGAATTACACTGGCTTATGGTGAGAATTAATGAGTTTTATCTTTGTTGTGTGTTGACAATTATAGTTTTGCCTGAGTCAAATGGTTTCATATTCATCGAGGCAAATGGAGGCTTAAATCAGCAGCGCACTTCGGTAGGTTTGTCTGTCTTTTCATCTTACATCAAATTGATTTGTTTCACTCAAGCCTTCTTACCCTCGTCTGGCTACCTTGTCAAAGGTAAAGATGTTGACTTGTAATCTACCATGTTTTGCTTAGATATGCAATGCGGTTGCTGTGGCAGGCTACCTTAATGCGACCCTTGTAATTCCCAACTTTCACTATCACAGCATATGGAAAGATCCGAGGTTTTGGATATTTGCTTTCTTATCTTCTCATGGTGTTTTAAATTTAGCAAAGCCATCCCTGTTTCAACTAATTTCTGACAGAGGGTTTTCCTTGCAGTAAATTTGGGGACATCTATGATGAAGAATACTTTGTCGATACCTTAGCAAATGATGTGCGGGTGGTCAATACAGTTCCTGAATACTTAATGGAGCGTTTTGACTATAACTTGACAAATGTCTACAACTTCAGAGTTAAAGCATGGGCACCCACCTCCTATTACCGGGACTCAGTCCTGCCAAAGCTACTTGAAGAAAAGTGAGTCACACCTTTTTATTAACTAATAAAAGTTAGTTTCCATAATAAGCTGTCTTGTTTTTGTGTAAGGGATTTTTTATTCTGTTATACGACACGGGTTTTGAATTATTTGTTGTTACGGCACAGGGTTATAAGAATTTCCCCATTTGCAAATAGACTTTCGTTTGATGCTCCTCGAGCTGTCCAGAGATTTAGATGTTTGGCAAATAATGTAGCCTTGCGATTTTCGAAACCCATACTTACCCAAGGAGAAACACTGGTGAAGAAAATGAAGGAGCTTAGCGCAAACAACGCTGGGAAGTATGTTTCTGTGCATCTTCGTTTTGAAGAGGTTTGTTACCTGTAAAGTCAAACGCTTCACGAATCCGCCACTGGTCGTTGTCATGGCTGTATATTTCTGAAAACAGATCTGTGTCTGAGGTGAGAGATATAATACACTATAAGACCATGTTGCAGGATATGGTAGCTTTCTCTTGTTGTGTATTTGATGGTGGCAACCAAGAAAAAGAAGACATGATTGCGGCGAGAGAACGGGGATGGAAAGGGAAGTTCACAAAACCAGGCCGTGTGATACGACCAGGAGCTAATAGGCTCAATGGGAAATGCCCTTTAACTCCTTTAGAGGTAAACATAAGTTCTTTTGATTCTGGATACTTCTCTAGCCTCTAGTATCCACAAACCACAATGGTGGTCTATATTAATTATTAACATTACAAGAATATTGTCGTATTATATTCATCCATGGATACTGTTGTGAAATAATCAGAGTAGTTGTGCAAATTGCTAACCATTGTGAGCAATGATGTGAGCAGAGAAACTTATTCCTATTGGTTCAATATTCTTGGTTGTATACCTATCAGGTGGGTTTGATGTTGAGAGGAATGGGGTTCAACAAAAGCACATATATATACCTTGCCGCTGGCCCGATATATAGCGTGAATAGAACTATGGCTCCACTACTCGAGATGTTCCCTAATCTACAGACGAAGGAAATGCTTGCGTCTGAGGAAGAACTGGCTCCTTTTAAGGTTTCCATGATCTTCCACTGTTTGCTCATTCACGTGATGAATCTTTTCTGACTTATGTAAGACTGTGTCTGTGTTCAGAGCTTCTCCTCGAGAATGGCTGCAATAGATTACACGGTGTGTCTCCACAGTGAAGTATTTGTGACAACTCAAGGTGGAAACTTCCCTCATTTCCTCATGGGGCATCGGAGGTATTTGTTCGGAGGGCATTCGAAGACGATTCGGCCAGACAAGCGAAAGTTAGCCGTACTCTTTGACAATCCCAAGTTGGGGTAACGACTCCTCACCTCTTCCACCTACAAACATGCTTTTTGGTTAGTAGTAACTGGTTGGTCCCTCAATGTTTGTTTCTGATATTACCGGCAGATGGAAAAGTGTTAAACGGCAAATGCTAAGCATGAGGTCCCATAGTGACTCCAAGGGGTTTGAGCTGAAACGACCTAGTGACTCTATATACATATTCCCTTGCCCTGACTGTATGTGCCGGAAGAACAAAACAACAGCATCAGCCACCTGACACATTCTTTTACTGGAATCTTCTGGTGCATTCCTTCTTTTATTTACACAATTCTTTCAATTCTTTGGCTACATCCGCATCCAAGCAGAGTGAGAGAGAGAGAGAGAGGACTAGTCTGCGCTTGCAGGGACTTCACAACTTATCCCCTGGGGGGAGATTTTTTTGACACATTGAAGCTGATGTATCTAACGTGAGGAACTGTGATTAGCTCTCACCAAGATTCACCCTTTGTTTCTTGGCGAAGAGGATAGCATTTGGATGTTTTGAAGCGTTTGCGTTTTGTATATTTGGTGTCTATTGTTGGGTTTGCCCAGAAATAAATGTAGGGCCGGCCATAGAGGTCATAGAGGGATAAGAAAACTGCCAAAAAAAGGTTTTGTACATTGATCGGTTCCTTTTTGGTTTAATTTTGTATTGTTTAAATTATGTTTAGCTGTTTACTTTCTTATGATCTTCCAAGTAAATCTTCTCTCTCTCTCTCCCTCTCTCTCTCTTTGTACAAAATGGTGTATCCGATTCTTTTATTGCCTATGATCTCGTTTTAGTTTCCCAACAATGTTTTAGTAATAGAAAATAGCAGATTGGAGGGCTAAATTGTAATTATAACAGGCGCCGAATCCGCGAGGCTGTTCACAGAACACGGCTCTCGAGTGGTCATTGTGGACGTGCAAGACGAACTCGGCCAAAACGTAGACGTTTCGATAGGAGAAGACAAAGTCAGCTACTACGTACGACTGTGATGTCACTGACGAGACGGAAGTTGAAAACGCCGTTAAGTTCACCGTCGAGAAGCACGGCAAGATCGACGTTCTGTTTAGTAACGCCGGTGTATTGGAGAAGCAGCAAACTAGCATCCTTGACCTCAACCTCCGTCGTCGATTGTGGTTACACCGTGGTTAAGCCTTAACCATGAATATTTCGGGGCTCTTATGAAACCTCGGTTTAATCAACGTGTGTCCTATATTAGTTGTCGTTTATGATGAGAGTTTGAGCCCTTTGATAATTGGCCTTTTTCTATTGGTAGTTTGATTTACAATTTTTATTTTAGTTAAAAAACGTGACATATTTGAAGTTATTGTATTTAACTATTTACTTAATTTTAAAGTTTACGCTAAAATCGAACAACACTTGGAGTAATGCTCCTAAATGGCTGCAATTGATGATTAATCAACTTTACAAATTAGACCTTATGTTTTTCATTCCTGCCAAAAAATGAATTTCAGCTATTGGTGCACTTAAAAGAGAAACCTCTTAATTTTGATATTGACTATCAGTATTATTGTTTAATTTATTACTAGGTAAAAACCCGTGCTATTACACAATCAAATTCTATGCTATTTAATTTTAATAATTATATATATATATTATGCTTTAAGTGCATTATATATAACGATTTTAATTATAAAAGTAATTTTTGTGGTTTAAATGAATATATTTCCACTTTATATATTTTAAATTTTGTTCATATTTAATGGTAAAATTTAATATATATAGTTTTGAAGTAATCACTTTTTGGTGAGTTTAGGATTATGTAAATGTGTTTGGCAATTGATGTTAGAATAATAAAAATATATTATATTTAGAAATAAATGTGTTTGGTAATATATAAGTATAGTAGAATTTAAAAAAAAAAAATCTGAGAAAAATTATGGACTTGACAAGTAACTTCATATATAGACTTTTATGGTGATTTACCAAGTATCCCGATTACATTTATTTATTTCCGAATTCTATTATTAAACTTCCATGAGATCAACTCTATTATTAAACTTGTTAAGTCGAAAGAAGGACTTAGTTTAATTATTTCGACTATAACATATAATGCAGACTTATCATTTACACAGTTGACTTATATATATACTTTTGGAATTTTTGTGTGTCAGAAAATGGCAGGCATCTCTTTTTCTTTCTTTATAATTTCGGCTGTTCGGGTTTCTTTAAAAATATATTTAATTAGTGAGATCGTAAACGACATGAATGAATATCTTTAGTTCTTTACCAAAAAACAAGTAAGCGCATGAATTATAAGCAATTACATATTTTCTGAACAACTTGAGAAAAAGCAATTTGATACATGCTGTAAAATTATCGCATTATATTATAATTATGGTTTGTATTTTTAAGAAAACTTACTAGCATTTTTTTTAAAAATTCCTAGAATAGTTATTTAATGATAATTCAAATTGGTCATAAACAAACTAAATATCTTCATGTTTTGGAAATAAAAAGTCTTCGTCATAAAAGCTAATCATATATCGCAATTAAATAAAAATTAATGTACTCCTATAATAGAAGTCAATTCAATATGTTCAAAATTAAAAAATTTCAGACTGTCTTATGGAAATATGAAAAAATACGAAAATCAGAGATAATAATTATATAAAATAATATTTTAATTGCTTAATTTAACTATCAGAATAATAGACGATAACGTGTATACAGTACGTGACCATAATTGTTTAGGTATATTGAAACTGTCGACAATTTGAAAAGCAGTATTAACAATTTCGTTGTTAATGTAGCTTGGTGTTGATCTTGTGTATATAAAGGAAGGGCGAGACGAAAGTAGTTGCATCAGAGAAAAGGAATTAAAACACTCAAGACACACACACACACACAAAAGAAAACTATCGATAGCTAATTAATTCATCCATGGCGTTGTCGGGAACATACTTGACGGATGTGCCTCTGAAGGGATCGGCGGAGTTACACTACAAGAGGTGGAGGAGCGAGAATTATCTCGTCCCTGACGCCATTGGCCACCTCATCCAAGGTATCACCCTCCACGACGGCGATTGGGACTCTCACGGAGCCATCAAGACCTGGAAGTACAGTTTTGGTTCGTATTTCTACTCATTATCTCTATATATAATATACAAAGGATTGACAGGGTACACCTATATATGTATGCGTATACTCATGAGTATCCACTTCACAAATGATTTGTTTTAACATGGAAAAGTCGGGTTTAAGTATGGTAAGATATGAATGTGTTTGGTGATTAGTAAACAAAATGTGGTGTTTGTGTGTGTAATGGAGATGGGGAGGAGGAAGTGTTTAAGGAGAGAATAGAGATGGACGACGAGAAGATGGCGGTGACATTCAATGCGCTCGATGGTCAAGTCATGGAGGAGCTTAAGGTGTATATCGCAAACTTACAATTCATCCCCGAGTCCGGAAATGGCTGTGTCTGCAAAGTTAGTGTGAATTGGGAGAAACGCACCAAAGACTCCGCAGAGCCAACCAAGTTCATCAAGTTCCTCGAGAAGATGATTGCTGACATGGATGACCACATCCTCCAAAACCAGGAATGATGGATCGATGCTTAATCATCATCACATCCTCCTTTAATTATGTACGTTTTTTTTTTTTTTAATTTGTGTTCATCTCGTACATGATATTACTACTTCCTTATATCATCATGGTGTTGTATGTCCAACGTTTATTTATATAAGTATTGTTGTTCGTTTTTTTTTTTGGTCACCATATTGTTGGCAAGCTATTTTCAAAGTTATTGATCGACTAATTCGTGACGTCATTCTCGCCAAAAAAAAAAAACTACAATATTCTGATGAAATATGGCTCACCTAGATTTTTCTTTCCTATTCACTCATTTATTTGTGTAGGTTCTCCCTTGTTTTTTTTTTTTTTTGACAAAAAATAACTTCTCTTGTTAAGCTAGTTTTGTAAATTCTACAAACCTTCTCATTACTCAACGAAATTCAAATGCATATAATATCTATATGCAACATTGGATAGGAATATCAATCACACTAGCTAGTACAATCTGGTTTGAGCCCAAACTAATCCGGAAATAATTGGGTTCGATCTGGTTAAACGAGGTAGTCCAAAAGTATACATGATAAGGTGCAGTGGTACATATGAGAGATTTTCAGTATTCTCTATATTACAAAGTTACGCATGCATTTTAGAAGGTATGGCAAAGAATCTAAGCCAAAGAGTAGAGATGATAACACATAGACCACACGTGTGGACCACCAATATCACTATGACGTCGAGGAGCACTAAATAACCCAAAAACTGTCCAAGTTTCACTTACTTTTTTCTTTGTCTGTCTCTTTCGCTCAGGTCTTCTTTTTTTTTTTTTTTTTAATAACTGTTTATCGAGGTCTCAGTCTGTGATACATATATAATGAAATTCTGACAATTCAAGCATTTACAATATATCTCCTCCACTTGCATTTTGTAACTGCTTTCCCTCGTGGGTAACGTACGAGTTTAATCGCAAATTTTTTTTTTCTCTTCTACAACATTTTTATTTTTCATAAACATTCCTAATTTTGCTCTTTATGATATCCAAACCGGTTTATTTCCTAATCTGATCATCGTGACGAATACTAAACCATTCCGATTCAACCGTCCAGCAACTTCTTCCATAAATATATACAATAATTTCTGATAGTTTTCGCAATTGTTTGAAAATAGTACTATATCAGCACAATGCATGACAAATATATTTTTTTGTTACTTCTATTTATATTTGAACGTTACACCTTTTTTGTTGTGCCGTTACATTTGTATAACTAAAAGACAAACAAGATTTAATCAAAACTCTACAGTATATCTAACTCAAAATTAAGAATCAAACATTATTTTTAAGTAAGATAATATTTTGATTTTAATATATGTTTGATTCTTGAAAAGTCGTACATATATATCTGGTTTCTTGTAATGTTGTGACGAGTTTGTCTATATAAACGGAAGGGCGAGGCTTTCGTTTTTGCATCCACCCCCAGATAGAAAACAAAAAATTGACATACACACTTTCAAGGACAAAGTAATCAAAAGCTTTTTAGAAGCTTCATCATGGCGACGTCAGGAACATACGTGACAGACGTTCCTCTGAAAGGGTCGGCGAAGAAACACTACAAAAGGTGGAGGAGCGAAAACCACCTCTTCCCCGACGCCATTGGCCATCACATCCAAGGTGTCACCGTTCACGACGGCGACTGGGACTCCCACGGGGCCATCAAGTCCTGGAACTACACATGCGGTCCCCACTTTACCCTCTCTCTCTCTCCCTTTGTTTATTTGAAACGTTAATTACAAGCTAGGGTTTCTATTAATGAAATCATGTGTATGAAGATGGGAAGCAAGAGGTTTTCAAGGAGAAGAGAGAGTTTGACGACGAGAAGATGACGGTGACGTTTAGAGGGCTGGATGGTCACGTGATGGAGCAGCTTAAGGTGTATGACGTCATCTTCCAGTTCGTCCCAAAGTCTGAAGAAGGTAGCGTCTGCAAAGTCACTATGATATGGGAGAAGCGCAACGAAGACTCTCCAGAGCCCATCCAGTACATGAAGTTCGTCACGAGCTTGGCTGCTGACATGGACGACCACATCCTCAAGGACCAGAGTAAGGCGTAATCATCATGGTGACCATCTTTAATTAAGAAAAATAAAGAAACATCCTCTATATATATGTGTCTTGTGTGTTTGTCTAGTACATGATCATCCGCGCTGTGTACATTTTATGCTGATAATAATGGCGGTCTTGTAAGCTTATGTAGCATCTCTGTCTTTGATGATTTGGTGTTGTTATGGTGTATTGGTGTTCGTAATATATATAATAATTGTGTGTCAGTTATACGATTTTATGTAAGTTATATAAAGAGCATAATATTAGGATGTATAGCCTCATTATAATCTGTCACATAATTAATGTCATCAAGAAGAAGTGCAAAACAATGTTTTTTTACGGGGCAACAGGCTGACAGACTAAAATCCAAAATATCCATTAATCTAAAACAAAAACAGACATACAAAAGAAAATATGAAAATCTTTTGCATAACACAAACCAACCTAACCAGAGATATGCTCTCACTGATTAAAAGTCATGTAAATCCTATTAAAAAAAAACATACTTCTAGTTAAATAGGATAAGTATTAAACTACATAAAAATTATATATATAAATAGAACAAGAATATTGTCAAATAATCATCGTAATTTGTCATATTATCTGCAGATTTATGCAGCGAAAAAAGTTTCGTTCTCAAATTGCGCTCCAACTTTATCATCTCTTGCATAGCTTTTGAATATGCAATCATTGCTTTTTATTTATTTAACGGTCGGACTCGCAACAGTACCATGAAGGTCGTATAAGTGTAGCTTTTTATCTCAACGAAGTTGCATCATTATTCCAAATAGGTCTTCGTGGCAACATTATGATCCATGGAGTACTTGTTTCCTTATTCTGTTCATAAATCACATTAAGATTCTCATAAATGCATCTTGATTTTTGTATATCACATTAATAGTCTTGGTTTTTGTAATTAACCACTTCTCAGCTTCTTCTCCTCTAATTCTGCTCTGTTTTGTAAACCGAAAACTCAAATATCCTCTGTACAGTTTAATTTTTCAGTAATGTTAACCTTAAAACAAAACAAAAAAGATTCTCATAAATGCATATTCATTTAATAAAGAAAAAATTGATAGATTTGTAGTAATTAAACCATCAGAATTCTTATACAGGATCGTCGATGAAGTCTTTGAGTTTAAAAGTCTTTAACTTAAAGAAACGGATATCAAATATTCATGTGTGATAAGAAAGTACAAAAATCGGTAACTAGAACGTACGTATTGGGGTGCAAAGAATCTATAAATGAGGAATAGATGGACATGACGACACTTAGACCACACGTGTGGAGCACCAATATCACTATGACGTCGATGATCATTAAATTACGCAAAATCGTTTCTTTCGCCGCCTAAGCTTTTTTCTTCTTCTTTTTTTATATATCGATATTTATCCAATGAGTCATTGATAATCCAGTCAATAATCTGTTACCTATGACTACGAATGATGACATTCTAACCGAGTCAAACCTTAATCCAGCATTTACAAACTATATATCTTCACATGCCATCACTTAAAATGAGATGGAGATAGTAGATTCAACGATATTTCCAAGCGATTGAGTATATTAGATAACTCAATAAGCGATTATTTACTTTATAGATTAAATATTTCCTCTTATATTGAACGTTTCAGTTATGATAAGAAAAGAAAAAAAACTAACTTGAATCGGTCTGAGACTAAAACCTAATATACAAGACAAGTGGTCTGTTCGATTTATAGGTTGTTTTAGTTTATGTTTTGGTTTGGGATTTTTTTTGTTAATTGAAAAAATCTGCTTGTTTAGAATCAGAGAGTAAGAGTTCAAATTTATTTTGAGGTGTTTGTTTAGCAAAATTATTTAAATCGACAGTTATTAAATTCATTACGTCAATCATTTAAAGAAATCTTGACTGAGAGTTGAAAGGATCTTCCTTCGAGTCTATTTTTACGTTTGGAGAGAAGTGATTTACGTTTTTTTTTACTATCACATTGTGTACAACGTTAAAACTTAAAAACAAACAAGATTTAACTAAAAATATTCAACAATCTAACTCAAAAACTTAGTTCAGAAAGAAACAATATATGGGTGCATGATTTTATTTGTGAGGTTAAACTAAACATTCATATTTAGGATCTAGTAGATGCTGAACGAATGAAACCTTTATCTCTAATTAAAAAAACACTAAACCCTATATTTTAAAAAGACTATTATATATTATATATGATGTTTTATGTGTGTATATATATATAGCCGTTTTTGTTTTTTGTAGTGTTGTGGTCAGTTTTTGTGTATATAAAGGAAGGGCGACACTTGAGTTTTTGCATCAAACTATACACTTGACACATTTCAAAACAAAACAATCAATCGAGAAATGGCGATGTCAGGAACATACGTGGCGGAGGTACCACTGAAGGGGTCGGCGGAGAAACACTACAAGAGGTGGAGGAACGAAAACCACCTCTTCCAGGATGCCATCGGCCACCACATCCAAGGTGTCACTATGCATGACGGTGAATGGGACTCCCACGGCTCCATCCGATCATGGAACATCACATGCGGTCTTTACTTTACCTTCTCTCTCTTTTTGTAGTATTTTAGTAGTTTTAGATTTTTGGTCCATATTTATTTTTGGGGCCAATGACAAGGTAGAAAAGTCCTCTCCCTGATGTCGGTATGCCTCGAATCCAGGACCTGGTCTACTCTCCCCCAAGAGTTTCCAAGGTCAACTGGTCGAGCAACCGACACCGGGTTTCTATCTCTCGTTATTTGGTAATACGAGGATTGATGATCGTCTAATGTGGACTGGGATTGGTGTGTGTGTATATTTGTGTATTTGTATGAAGATGGAAAGCCGGAAGTCTTCAAGGAGAAGAGAGAGATAGACGACGAGAAGATGGCGTTGGCGTTGAGAGGGCTAGAGGGTCAGGCAATGGAGAAGTACAAGGTGTATGACGTCATCTACCAGTTTATTCCCAAGTCGAAGGAAGGTTGCGTCTGTAAAATCACTATGATATGGGAGAAGGGCAACGAAAACTCCCCAGAACCCATCAACTACATGAAGTTTGTCAAGAGCTTAGTTGCTGACATGGACGACCACATCCTCAAGGGCCAGAACAAAGCTTAAAACCCCTCCATGGTCATCGTCGTAAATCATCCTTATGCATGTGTGTATTTTGTGTTTGTCCTACGTGCCTTATCATCCGCCTCTTTCCTTTGTACATTTTATGCTGATAATAATGGCGGTCTTGTATGCTTATGTATCATCGCTGTCTTTGATGATTTGATGTTGTCATGACTTATGCGTGTTCGTAATAAAAAAAGTTTGGGTTAGTTATACGATTTTTGTGTAAGATATAAAGCGCATAATATATTAGGATGTATATATAGTCTCACGACTCTCATTATCTATCTCATAATTAATTAATTTCATCAAAATAGGAAAACAAATATCCATTATTCTGAAATAAAATCAGACATACAAAAGGAAACATGCAAATATTTTCTCTTCTCACGTCTCCTTTCCCTTCTGTATAAACCCTAGATTTTAGAATCTTCTGTTTTGCCAATTCCCACCTCAAAGTTGCTCTCTATTTTTCTGAACCATTTCCACTTGCTTTCGATTTCCGGCCGTGACACTGTTCATTTTATTCAATTCGAGTTTTCTGATTCATGATTTTCACTTGTAGTTTATATAGTACCATTAGAATCATGTGGGGGAATGTTTGTTAAGGCCCATTAGCGCTTATTCGGCCCATATATGTGGGGTAGCAAAAGTTGACTACAATCAACCATCAACCGCCTCGCGGCCCTTTTTATTCATCATAATTCATAAACGATCAAATGTCACAGTCACTCAACTATATACCAAAGGGTCACGATTGAAGTCTATGGACCACCTCTGTCTTATGTTTTTTAATCTCTTAAACCAATTTCAATTTTCATTTACAAAGAACATCTGCATTTCCCAATTTTACATATAGCATATATGGAATTATTTATATGCAATTGACGTTGAATATAACCGCGTGCTATATATCTTTCAGATACTAATATTATTATGTATTATTATCAAAAAGGTGGACATTTATAGCTTTTCGGCTTTCTTTTTAAAAATTAACAAGAAACAACTGAAAACGACTCAGCATTGTTAGAATAATCTGGTCCACCTATATAATAATATACAACATTAAAAGAGCATATTCATGAGAATATTAGCTCATTATTATAGAAGAGACAGATTAATCAGGCTCATTAGTCATTAGTCATTACTATGAATATATAGGTGGTGACATTCAGAAGATAATTTTATTTCAACAAATTACACAAATACTTGGTAACTACATAATTATATTTCTGCCTATCCAATTTACCCTCCAATGTCACATGCATACCAAAAAGACTCTCGAAACCGAGATTAAAAATTTTCAATTAACCTAATATAATGAAGATAAGATCTTAACAGTTGACAAAGGGAAAACAGTAGGATTTAGTTTTGGTTCGGTCGGAACATTATATCATCATAACCGGTCAACTGATCAATCGACTCAGCGATTCATTGGACCACCATCTCATCTAATTGGTGGAGAGTTTCCAAGCCGAGGTGGCTATGAGCGGCCGAGTGTGCCAACCCAACATGAGACAGCCGTCACTCTCCTCAACCCGATAACCCTCTCCGCCGTTGAACAGAGCCAAGAGCATACTCGCTTGCTTGAACGCATTCGAACCAAGATGTGCCGCCGAAAACCCTGCTGAAACGAACCGGCTCCTCCATTGACTCAACGTTTCGTGACGCTCAACTCGGTCAGGCCCATCACAAGCCACAACATTGCAAATCTGTTTACCCAAGTAAACCTCCGACATGACCTTGTCTTGACCACTCGGCACACCTTCCAACGAGTCAAACAACGTCGAGTAGTAATGCAACGACTCAGTAAACCGATCCAAGAAAACCGGACTATTATGGTTCGATTCCTGCTCAACCACAGTGAAAATCTCCGGTTTAATTTGATTCACCACTCCAAGAACCTTATCGACCGCGCCAGGTCGTCCCAAGAGCTTGTGAAGCTCGAAAACAGAGTTAACCGCAACAGATTCAATCTCACTTGGTCTAAGCTCAAGCATCGACGAATCGAGATCAGCTAAAGTGTTAGCCACAAATCCTCTGTACTCGAACTCCACATGAATCGCCTCAGCTAAATGAGCCAGCTTACACCCAACCTCGTGAAGATAATCGTAATTATCCGGTGCCGGTGGACCGATTCCGGTTAACCGGAAAACCGGAGGACCACCAGGTCGAAGCGCAAGAGCCTGCATAAGCGCCGGCCATTGAAGACCTTGACTCATAGAGAAATCGATGACATGAACTCTCTTCTTCCCTTGAAAAGCTTCAAGAATTGCTTGATTCGCAGTGAAATGAGCGAACTTGAGGTATGGACAAGTCTCGTAGAAGTGCATCTGAAGAGTATCGGAGAGAGAGTGGTCAATCGGAGTCTGCGACGGAGAGAGACGATAGATCCGCCGCGCGAGAGCTTCGGCGAAGTAAGTAGCGACTTTTCTCATCGCTCCGATTTGAGACACAGCTAAGAATCCGATTTGCTTCACCAGAGCTTCCGCTAGAGTCAGATTCTCCTTCTGCACAGCTTCAGCGCAAGCCAAAAGCGCGTGGACGAGACGCACACCGTTCTCTTGCGAGTCAACCAGGACAATAGACCGAGTAGACTCAGCAGTCGTTGTTGTGGTTGCCACCGTCGTGCCTACGACCCCGTTGTTTGAGCATTTCAACCGCTTGTTTGTTGTAGCATTCGTATCTCCGCCGCCGCCTTGATTCGAAGAAGAAGACGAATCCACTGCGAATTGATTAAGAATCGCGTCACCAGGAATAGCTTTGAGATCGTAATCGGAGTTAGAAGAAGACGGAGGATTGAGGTCGGAGAGCATAGAATCAAGCCAAGTGTAAAGCTCAGCTGGATTGTAGAGTACAGTCTCTGTAGCGAGTTGAGAAAGATCGTCTTCTTGAACATTTGACATCATTACTTCAAGCTGTTCAAGCTTTTGAGCAACCTCCGCCATTTCTGATGACCTCACTTTGTAACCAAGAACGGCTAAAAGCTCATCCATGCCGTTGTCACTACCGTCGTCTTCTTCCTTCAACACCATCATCGTCTTATTATCTTGAAGATCTCTCTTCATGGTTGGGTTTGATCGATCTAAAAAAAGGTTTCCTTCAATGTCGGATCTAGGTCTTGCTTTTTATTTTATTTTGGGAAGGGTGAAGAAAGAAAGAATCTTAGCTTCGGGGATTTGGTTGGGGACTTGCTTAGGATTTTTTTCTTTTCACTCTACTACCACTTCTAATTATTATCACAAATTGTAAAAAAAAATAGAGAGATTAAAAAAGATTATTATTATAGCAGAGCAAAGGAAAGAATAAAAAAGCTCGTGATGGGGGCTCGATGTCCGATGAATCATGGATCATAACAGCAACATCTACAGGCTCTAACCGATAAGGCTGAGTGAGACAATATATTAATATTTTTTTTTTTTAATTTCCTGTATTGCTTGCAACATTAGGATTATAATGGTCATACAATTTTTGAACAACTAAAAAGATTGTCATGCAACTGGTGTTACAATTTACTTTTTATGTTGCTTTTTTTTTTATATAGTTTGGTGTGTTGGTTTTGTATGATTGTATCTTTTGATCTTAAAATACAGATATTTTTTTAATTAAAGGTTTAGGTATCTTAATATAGTTTTATTTGATTAAATCTATTTATTAAAGTAAATTAAACTTTTGTATTGAAAAGTAAACCATCATTAAACCCATTATGAGAAATTAATACTCCATTTTAATAAAAAGAGAGAACAAACATAACGTTTTCCCATTTTAGATTATACTGATCCGTGCTTAGATTATGCACGGGTTAATGTTTTTATATATGAACATATTAAATTAATTATTTAAAAATAAGTTATTTAACATTGAGCCTATTTAGTTAATATTTCGCCATTATTGCATATTTGATCAATTAATTATTGTTTAGCTTTATTTATGTCTTTGTTTTTAAAAACTAACAAACTTATATGCAATAATTCATTACGGTTATTATGAGAATTGATTACGGTTTGCCTCTCATCTTGAGCTTATTGTTCTGCTTTTATTGTTTTTTATTTTGTCTTTTTAATTCTTTTTATGTTGGTACTCTGAATCTACTCTGAAGAAAATGCATGCCAGAAACTAATCTTTATAATGTTTGATATTCACTTAAATCTATAGATAAATTATGAATAGGCAAAAACCTAATTAAAAAAACTTAAAATAGTACCAAAAATATAATATAACCTCTTATTTGCTGGTTTTACCATCATGAAAAAGAAATCTTCAACATTTTAACTCAAATATAGCATAAACAAAATCTGCAGAGCATTAAAACATAAATAATATCTCCCTGAGTTTTCAATTAAAACAAAAAATGAGTTTGTAGCCATGCTTAAAGCAAAACATAACGAATGTTAGAAAGATATTACCTTTATGAATAAAAAAAATCGTCAGCTTTTTTTCTAATAAAGATTTTGAAACACCTCTTTGAAAACAACATTTATAGTTTGTTTTTGTGGTAGACCTTTCTTATCTGTTATAAGAATCTTCAATCCTCTTGACTTTCTAGATATTCTGACATATAGTTGTCCGGAGAAAAAAGCTGAGTGCAGCGAATAAAATCCGCACACTAGTGTCGCCTTGACTCTTGTTGATGGTCGTTCTGAAATTCTGAGACGAAAGTACTGCATTTTGAAAGCGATCTTGTGTCGATGGTGTGATCGACATCCTGGAATCGAACTATCTTCCCGACTCATTACCAATAACTCTAGTTTAAAACATGATCGAGACATTTGTGTGATCAGCAGCATCGTTGCATAAACGATTTAGGATCGATATTTAAGCGACATGACGGACATGACGATTTTTAAGCAATGCGATGGTTTGGCAAACGATACCAGAACTTATTTAAGAAATCATGAGAATAGACGATTGTTCATAGAACTTGTGTCGAGAATTACTGTGTCGAGACTTCGGGTAGATTTTTTCTTACTAAAAAGAAAAAACTTATATATCGATTCATTCAAATCGTATAGATATATATTAGGCTAGTGATAAAACTACATTATATGCGATAAGATAACTAACCATTCAACATTGCGAGCATATGATCATTTATGGAGTTCACATCATCATTTGTGGGACCGATTGCTCTTCCTGAAAGAATCTAGGATCGTTCTCTCCCGAAAAATTACAGTATATTGTATGTATTATTGACTCGATCGGATCATTACCCTCGGTTATAAGCAACTCTTATGGGATATCAATTAAGCATTCCATCATTAGGTTGTGCATCTTCCCATCTCCATCTAATATCCTTTGAAAATTCTTCGATATCACTTTGTTCGTGTCTTTGGCGAGAAGTCTCATGTTCTTTGTTGGAAAACTTTGCAATCTCCCAAAGATAAGAAGAGTTCGGTGTGCGAAACACATCTCTTCCCTACACCTTTATAACAGGTAAAACTTATGCGAAATCGCCTCAGCTATAACTTTACCACAAAGGCTTGTTCTACGTATTTATAATATCCATCAAACTCACATCCAGACTCAACTGATGCTCATTGGAGCTTCATCCCAATAATAAGTTTTGTCTCCTTAGCCATTCTCGAAGATCGAGCCACGTGTCATAGAACGTAGACATCTCATTAGGATTTATAGGAATCCCAAATCTTGAGTGTGCGTTCTCCCTTCAAGCGGAAAGCAGATGCGACATTCAAAACAATGTCTCTTTTTGATCTGATAGCAGCTGATAATATTTTCCACAGAAAAGTTTTACCAGTTCCTCCAAAACCATAAACAAAAAACACTCCACCTCTGTCATGAAACACAACATCCATGATCTCATCATAAATCTTCTTTTGCTCTAAAGTCATCATAGTTAAAAATACTTGTGGCATAGTTTTAAATCTTGAAAGTGAAGCTCCATTTTTTATTAACAGCTTCTCTATCTCTTGAAGAGTAAATTTTTGTCTGTCCTCAACACTTAAAATAAGATCTGCAAATATTTTGAACAATATAAAAATTTTCAAACACTACTTATTAATTAACAGGAATCTTTTAAAATATTAAGATTAAAAAGTGAACAAAATGTATGAAACGACATGAACTTTTTTATCTTAAAATCATTATTGGTGTTTTAAAAAATAATAAGAATCACACACGTAAAACAGATCATAGACAATAATTAGTAAACACACGTAGTATAACACAATTGGATTATAAATATAACATTATTAGTAAACACGTAAAACAAATTATAGACATGTAAACATTTTGATATATACGTTGGATTTTAATCATGGATTAACGTCGTTCAACCATCAACACTACCCTATCTAAGATGATAAGTTAATTATATTTTGTTTATCTTAGTCGATAAAAAATGAGATAGGATCTAATCGTTTTGTTATTTCTTAAAACTTCAAATTAACGAATAGGATGAAACTTCAAATCGTAAATTGAATATAGCATATTTAGTTGTTACCAGTCTCTTTTTACTTCGATATCTTGAATAGATACCTCGACTTTTTCCCAAACCATCTCGGGTTTGCTCAGCTATCTGAAAGTAACATAATGAAATAGTCTTCAACTTTGGAGAGCACCAGAAGATGGCTTCTTTAATACCATTGATATACTCTTGGTCATCATCTAGTAAATCTAACGCAAAAACAGCATCTCTGAATGATTCATGAATAACACCGTTTACAGTTTTCAAATCCTTATAACATGTAACTCTTCTTTTGATGTTTAAGAAGATTCTCAAATAATAAGAATCCTCTATTGCACGCGGCACAAAGTCAATTCTTCCAATAACAAATCCCCTTTCTCGTGGAGAATTTTTTTTGTCTTTGCCATTCCAAGTAAACATGTTAGGAATTTCTTCATATAAGAGGTTTGTTGAATCTGGCTCAATCTTTTTTCGACCTTTTCCTTTCAATCGTGTTGCAACATTTGGAATCTTCTTATTCAGTTCAAACCAAGACAAAAATTGTGTTCCATCATTATCTAGCCGATCAATAACACTTTCTGTTGTTTCACCTTCTTTGTAAAAGATAGGCTGCTTACCTTCTTCATGAAACGTAAGCTTTACAACTTGTGTTGTTCGATGATGTATAAGAAATTTTAATATTCTCCACACAGCTTCACAACCCGATACATATCTGTAAAAATGTCAAAATGAATAAGTAATAAGTAAACGAATGTTGGCAAAAATTAAGCCTTATGTTTATAAAGTAAAAGATACATTAAATGAAATCAAAGAAGTATTTCACCGTCGAAATTCTTTGTTACTCGTATTCGTTCCATCATTTTCACGAGGCTCAGCTGATAACGATGTCCTTTGTGAATATACTTAAAAAGATATTTAATTGAACTGGTTACACCATTTCACGTTTATGTGAGCTCGATAACGAAGAGAAAGAATCTCATTATATGGGATGACGTATCGGTTATCATAGAACCATTCTTCGGCGTAAAAACCAGAAAAGGCGTCTTATAAACTGGAAATCCATCTATCGACCTTAGTAGTGTTGTTAAAGTTTTTGGAAAATACTTAGAACTTTTCCATCGTATACATGGTGAATTTGGATTAAGCGACACCACATGGTCCATGAATCATACATTCTTTAACGACTTCATACAATTCGGTTTCTTCACTTTATCTTGAATCTCGCAAATTATCTTATCAATGTCATCTGTAGAGCTTACTGGCTGGAGTGCATGAATAACATATATGTGCGTGGGAGACCTCTTTTCGAAACTCAGCTGTGTACATGGTGAAGAAAAATAAATCATAGGAAACATGAGAGAATTATAATAGATATAAGTCATGGTAAATATGTTATATATATTTTATATATAATAAAAGTAGCGGAAAATTACGATACTTTCTTTCGAAGAATATCTTCGGTTAAATCATACGTTAAATTATCGGGTTTCATTTTGAAAATTCGGATGATGTGCAGTCATTCGGACTTGAGTCGCTCCTGATTCTAATTTCGGCAACTTAGGATTGCAAGCGTGATGAAAAGATGGAAATCTAAAATGTTTGCAAATAGCCATTGCTCTAAGTAATTGTGTCATATACCTTGGTCGCTGTAAAAGAAGTTGGAATGCAACTTTTTATCTTGGTTGTCGAGATCACTTTCCGCGTAGATGCATTCAGAGCGATTGTAAATTAGAACTCAAAATTTCACGATTCGTTCAATATACCTCGCTACTACTCGACCATAGTGTAAGCATCAACATAAAGCTGTTGGGCAAACAGTAAAACATTTCCATTTTTCCTTTCTTAAAGGCGGTATGCAAAGAATTATCTCATACTTATGTCCTCCTGTTTATTTCCACCTTTTGAATTTGTCCTGCGTTTCTTTAGACCAGGTCTATAACCATCTTTTCCATATGGAAATAATAGAGGATATTGTAGTGCTAGATAAGAAACATGGAGTTCACTTATTCTTTTAGCTTCGGATGTTTACGTAGAGCGATATCGAGTTTATCCATATTTTCGTTAAAATCTCACGGTATTAGTCATGACACATTGCGTAGGTAGATTATATGTCCTTGTAATGCGATTGCGATGATCCTCATGTGAAAACTTTCTTAATTAGTATTAAATCATCTCCATGAATCTAGCGTCTCCACAAATGGATTGATGTCATCGAATAGCTCGATGATATCTTCGATGATTTCTTTTTTGAACTTTGGTTGTGTAGAACCTTTCACGGGTTTTTTTTCCCTTGCTGAAAACAAATATTGAATAAGTATATTAGTTTAATGATAAACTTTAGAGAGATTTTTTAATAGAGCATATAAAAATATGACTATGATGTTATTACATTACCGACCTCGTTTTCGATATCACAATATAGAATTGAAACTTTGGATAATCACGGGTTTTGGTTTAACCCCAGTGAATGGTAGTTTTCACGCAAGCAACATTTGTGGCCGTCTCTTTTAACATATGATTTCACTACAAGCAAACATTTGTGGTCCGTCCTTTTTAACATTATGATCACTTTTCCGATAGATGTAAATGAGAAAATCATGTTGTATCTTTCGATATTGTCTACATGGTGTATAGCGAGATCATCATCACTTGTAACGCAGCACAACAGTTTAAGTGAATCCTTGAATGATTGCGACCTGATTTGTCTCTGAAACAATATCCACGAAAATCTAGGATTTTTTATTGTCTCTCTTGTTAAGGCGTTCCCACGAAAAGAGCACATTCACCTGAAATATGTATTGGATCACCTTCAACGTAAGTTGAACACAACAGTAACAATGAATGTTAGTTTCTGATTATATTCTAATTACTAACTTTAAAATATATATTTGTAAATGCATGTGAATAAATCATACCATTTTTTTTGGTTGAAACATTCACAGGCAAGGTCTTAGGTAAACCAAAAACGTTCATATTTAGCATAATATCATAAATGTGACATTATATAAACATATTTAAATGCTAGTAAAACTTACGATATCTCTTAAAACCATTTCTAAGGATGGTCATGTTCCTTTGACATAGTGCATAAAAGAATGGAGTATTTTTACTCTAATACACCACGAAGATTTAAATGGTTTTAAATCTTTGACGGAAGTATATTTCGCAGAGATTGACATTTTTATTTTGGGTTGTCGATATGACGGCAAAAAGAAAGCTTTTGATGATGTGAGATTAGAAGAAACGTAATATATATATATATATAAGATTTAAAAATAGGTTGTAAAACAAAACAATATGGATTTTGGAAATCTGGTACTCCTAAAAGATTTTGGTAACCGATTTTGTTGCTTTTATGAATTTAAAAAAATAAGAGATTCCGACTTTTTTGAGAATAATAAGGATTAGTTTAATATCTTTTATGGTTACAGTATCTCGACAACTTGGATCCAACAAATTTTAGAGTGGGGAAACAATTGTTGATTATATTTTTTTATTTGGATGTTGTTAACTGAATTTATATAAAAGAAAACAATTCTCGATTATATTTTGTTGGATCGATAATTCTGTTTTGATTTGAATGTCGTTATCTTCTCATATATGAATGTTGTTATCATTCCTATTTTATAGCAAATTGAGTAAACTCTAGATAAATTATAATTATGAAAACTATTATCGAGATTGTTACCAAAACTATTATAACAAAACTATTATCAAAACCAAAAATTATTATCAAAACTATTAAATCCAAATCGAGATTGAAAATATTTCCGTGTATAAGGATTTTTTTTGCAAAAAATTTAAAATTTAATATTAATCTAGATTTGGAATATATTCAAAACTATTAAATTATCAAAACTATTAAATCCAAATCGAGATTGTAAAAAAAAAAAAGAATATTTCCGATTTTATAGCAAATAATTTGTTAATTTCGAAATTTTTTATATTCCAAAAAAATCTCTTATTTTAATGACTATGATGGCCTTAATGAAAAATTAAAATTTGTTCTTTGAAATAATGGCAATGTTATGTAATTATCAACAATTTATAAGGTTTATTTTATAAATGTACTTTACAAATAATATATAGGGGATTTTTAAAGTCTTAAACGTAAGAAAAAAATAAAAAAACCTCCTTTTCTAATATTATTCATATCTAAAGATCTTTAACAAAAACAAAATCTTTAACCTTGTTATTTTGATATGTGAGAGTGGTTAAGAACTTACATTTTCATTAATTACAGACGCCTTTTTTTAATAGATATATGTTCTTTTGATGGGGAACAGAAAACTTTCCCAGAAGCATAATTAAACTTCCAAAAAAAAAAAAAAAAGCTGAAATGAGTTCATCATACTGTTTTAGTGCCCTAGCTGCCTTTGTAATAATGTAGGCATGTTTCGAGCAAGGGGGTAGAAAAGTAAACAGAATCAAATCTTTTTGCAAAATAACAGTACATATCATGATATTAATCCTTGGGATACAAAGTCCTTCAATTTTTACATTCCATATACAGCATAAAGTTAAATTTGAATACGATTTGGATTCGTTTTTTTTAAAAAAATAGTCGTCGATTTTTTTTTTCCTATTTGTAGATAAAATTGAAAAAATACAATTGTAGTAATGTACTTAACGCCGTCGCTTACGGCCGCTCGTCTTAAATCAAATAAAATTACCACACACAAAAAAATATATATATAGTCCCACTAAAAATGTTTTTCTTATATTCGAAATTATTTCGTGAAAATCATAACTGACAACATGTGATGGCTCCACGTGTAAAAGGGCCCTTAACAGGCCACTGACGCGAACTAACCGTACGCCATTTAGACGGTGGTCCCAATGATCCATGTGATTGTTACACGTGCTAGTCCTTTATACGCTAGGCCCTGAGACCATTCCCAGCATTGACGGCCGTCGTATGGACCATTTCAATTTACTGTTCCATTGTTACATGGTTTTAACTTTTAAATTTCTTATGTTCCGTTACATATCTCAATGTTTCAATTTATCTGTGTGTGTGTGTTTTTTTATTTACCTACTTCACATATAACTATCAGATGCATATGAAATCATGCATTATATCTATGCATATATATATTGACGTCTCAATTTATACTCTATTTATTTGTAGCTTTCAAAAGAGACTGTTTTAAACAATATTAATTGTTGACCCCCCCCCAAAAAAAATAGTAATAGATTAAACATGCACCATGTGCTAAAAATCTTGCACGTGAGTATATTAGATCTCTGAAGAAATACTTGATAATTATCCAAAATATAATTTACTAGCAAAGATAAAAAAAAAGATATCCAAAGTTTCTTACTTGATAATTATCAAAAAACATGTTTCTCACTTGATTGTTTATCGTCTTACTTGATATCAAGTGCTCTCGTTGATTAACAAAAAAAAAAAGGTGCGATCATTGATTCTTTTTTGTATTTGTAGTGAAGATAACAAATGAAAATGGTGTCATATCATGTCATGGAAATTTAGTGTGCTTTATACCTTTTCCTAAAGTAAAACGAAAGCCAAGATACCTGATACAGAAATAGCCATTTTAAAAGCAAGTATTTGAAAATAGGAGTACTTAATTCTAAAAAAAATTAGGCATTTTTGCAAATTTCAATCCGATTACTTAATAATAAAATCGTTTTAATGTAACTATTTCTATACCAAATTTCAATAGGGAAACATATATACGCGATAAGTATATGCATAAATACATCAGCACGAAAGAGATGGACCAAAAAATGTGAATTGTCAAAAATTGGTATGAGGTGGCAGGGAGACCACTCGTGGGTGTTAACTGTTAAGGGCACCCAAAAATTAAATGAATATCAGAATTAGTTACATTTTCGTTCTGTCTGGTATAGTTACATGTGTTTTGAAGTTGATACTTGGGAAACTATATATGTAAGTTAGAAAAATATTTGGTTAGTTTTTAAGGGACCAGAGTTGAAATGCCTTGATGGATTAGAGGTTGGTTTATTTATCAAATCAGACGGCAACTTTTTTGTGAATTGGCGCATGACGTACGAACCAATAAAATCGCGTGGTTGGAGACAGCTCAAGCCAGTCTGGGACAGGTGTCGTTTAAGCATGAAAGTTAGCGTTCTTCTGTTACTATCGTCGATCTGGTAATTGCAGCGTACGATCAATTCTGGTCCATTCACGTGGTGTTCGTACCGATGTCATCTAGCTACGCCAAAAGAAGAAACACAATAACCAACCATATGTATAATACACCTTGCCGTTACGAGTCGGTATCGTGTTGCATTTAAAGTATAGTTACGTGTATAATATTCCTTCTTTTCACTAAGTAACGTATTTTGTTAACATTCCTTCTTTATCTAAGTAAGGTATTTTGTGATACAATAAGTTATTGTCTAGCTTTAAAATGTTATTTCTTTTCTTTTTTTTTTTTCACTTCAACCATACAATCTCGACCTCTAAACCCTCGGATTTATGATTGATAAACAGGTGAATATTTTTTTTTTGTATCGGTAGGCCGCACGTGTTTTAAAAATAAAGTTTGAATGACAAAATAACAACAATACAAGACATACTTAGACATTTTGTAATTTGCAATTATATGTACGTAAACCATCATTATTGCAATAATTAGTATCTTAAATATGATTATAATGCCAGTTTTTTTTAATATTCAAGTATTTGGAGTCGTGTGCTTTTAATTTTTGAATCATATTTTGTACCATAAAGATTCGAATAGCCAAAGGAATAGTCAAATCGGATGGTCAAACAAAACATGATATTTATCACTCTTGCTCAAACCTTGATACGCTGAATTTATAGCATATTACAACATGTCATGAGATATACGAACGAATATATCTCAACTTAACTTTTTAGTTTTAGGCTCTGTTGATGCCGAGATCTAATATAGTGTTTATGACATGACTTTAAAAATGAACGGAGAATTGTCTATTAATCATAACCGGAGTTCGCTATTATAGATTTGTTTTAAAGTGCTGAGCAAATCGATTACAAACGAGAGCTCTATAGCCGAGCTGATTGATTGCTTATAGGAACTACGAAAGCCGAGCTAACCGTTCGTTTGCCCTACTCTTTTTGTAATAGTGAGTATGGAGAAATTGGGGTTATAATTAAAAGTTAATTAATTTAATCTCTAATTTGGGTTAAACTGATTAAAGGGGCAAAAACCATGTCCAACATGCTCCATGCAAAATGAGTAATATATATAATTTACACTGTAGAACCTTAGAAGATATGTGCATCCGCCTAACAATAATTTAACGAACATCTATGAATATAAATTTTATTGTTTGCGTATTTTATTCGTTCCGCACTCGAATCGGCTTCACGATTAATTGGAAACATTTTGTTAAATTAATTGGAGATACTTAAGCGGATAATTAATAGAAGTACATTTTAACATGTAAAGAGCATAGTAAATAAATTATAAAGCCGGCAAATCTGGAACAGGACTGACACAAGGTGTCGTGCGATGTCCTTGGGGTGCGGGAATATAAAAACATAATGGTGTGAGACCATACGCACGTGTCCCTACATAGAATATCACATGTAGGCTTTGCTTCGATTTTATTTTTATTCTCTTGTTAAGTGTTAACATCTCTACCCGATTCATGAATCTCTAGAGTATAGACTCCGACGAAACTAAGCCCATGTGAAGTTCACATTTACATCCTGCTGTCAAATTTTGGAACTACGGCTTCAGCGGCTAGCTTGCGAAATGAGAGAACAAACATATTGATTTTACGATTTATAGTTTTTGTTACGTGAGTTTAGTGAGTAGTGACAAAATAACGTACACATTAACTCTTTTTTTTGTTTTTTTTTTTCCAAAATTTAAGTCAAGTTTTTTAAAGCGTAATATTTCATTGTTCTGTTTGTAATATATATGTGTATGGATAATGAAAGTACATAAAACAGTACTAACCAATAACGATTTTGTCACAGTATATAACCCCTATAAGAAACAAGACAATATAAAATTTGAGTATTATGATATTATCATCGTCTCGATTGACGTACCCATCGGAGGAAGCGAGGAGAAGCAACATATTTGCTTTCGTTGGCTGCTGATCAGTGATCACGTGATGAGAACGAAGAGGTGTCCTTGTTTTTATTCCACTTATATAACACTACAAAAAAAAAAAAAATCAATTACATCGATTAATTTATATCCAAAAATTAAAGTATACTAATTTAAATTATTTATTAATAATCGATACAAAATTATATTTTAATATTAATTGCAATAATTAATATCGTTATTGATTATATGGCATCAATTAATTAAAACTGATGCAAATTTAGATTAGTTTACATCACTTTCAAAATATTAATACAAATATATAAATTTACAAATAATCGATGTATTTGTTAACTTATATTAACATCACTTCAAAAATGATACAAAATTTACATCAATAAAAAAGAATGTTAATAAAGATATATGTCAAACTAATTTTCTGATTAACTTCGATGTGTAATTATTTACTAGTTTACATCGATTAACTAAAATTGATATTATTTGATTTTAATTTGTATCTATTAAAACATCACCATTGCTTCATATCTATTAAAACAACACCATTGTTTCAGTTTTATCAAATGTTGTCCAAAATATATATATATATATATATATATATATCCCGTGCCAGTTACCAAATTCTAGATAACAACAGGGCTGATTGGCGTGATTCAATTCAGAAAAAGACAGTAAGTTTGATTTAAATCAATATTATTTAATAATATTATGGTATGTATTAATGTTATTTTTCTGTTATTTATATGGGACTGGAATCAACCCGATTCGGGGTTCAAATTTGATGCAAAACTTAGCTGAGTTGGGATCAAAAGACTAATGAATTTGATGGGCTTGGTTGTTGCTGCGTGAATCATTGGCTAGTCCTGGCCTATTGTATACTACTAAATAAATGGGCTTAATCCGTACCTAAGAAACAACGCAATAAGTAAATGTAGGAGAATATGGTGGTGACAAGTGACAACACATTTGTGCTGATTCGGTAAAGTTGCATCCATTACGGCCTGCCATTCAAATCTGTATGATTTATATAACAACCCAATAAATAAACATAGGAGGAGAATATGTTTCTCCTAATTATTAAAATCAAAGCTAACCTAATATTCAATCGACCAATCGAAAATGTCATTGAGAGTATTGATATAACTAGAGCTGCACCGATAACTCTATGACTCTGTTTCTGTCCCCCACCAGTATTGGTGAATGGTGGTGATGCTTTTCCACAACTTCTTTAGCAGAAAAAAGGACCCATCAAAGAATGCTTTTAGAAAAAGACAACTTTTCATTTTTTTTTTAGAAAAAGAAAATAGACATAAAAAAGGTTAACCCACAAATTATACAACTTTTTAGTATAAGTTATGGAGACCTATACATGGCTCTGTGAATGATGAGTTGCTGGCACATAGCCAGATACATTACGAATTTTAAAGAAGGGTACATTCCATTCAAAATCGAGTCAAATAAATAGTCTCCCTCTTATATTTCCAGCGACATACTTTGCGTCTAAATTAATTTAAGAATCACTTTTTTCTCATAATTATTTTAAGGAAATCATTGACTGATACGTTTAGTACCACTTAAGAATCATAATTATTAAGGAGGAAGTCACACTTGATCGCTTTATCAAAAAAAAAAAAAAAAAAAAGAAGAAGAATGAAGTAAAAAAACGACAAATAAGAATATGAAGTAAAAAGAGAATCAGAAGAGAGTTAAAGAAAAACAAAATTAAAAGAGTTAATACAAATCAATACAATAATAAGCAATTAGTCGAAATAAGGAAACAAATATAAAGATGAGACGAATCCAAATCTGTCGTCTCATTTGCTTCCTCGCTCTTTCTTCTCACTCTCTGCGTGCTTTTCTCGGGAAAAAAACAAAAGAAGATTCGAGAGAGAGAGAGATCTGAACGGTTTTTCGCGTAGTCTCGAATGGGAACGCTTCAGTCATGGCGAAGAGCTTATGGAGCCCTAAAAGACACCACCAAAGTCGGACTTGTCCGAGTCAATAGCGATTACGCCGTACGCGCCTTTCGATTTGATTTTTTTTCTTTTTTCCCAGCATTTCGATCGAATTGTTTTTATATATCTTCAAATCACCGGAAGTGAATCTTTTATAGATTCGAGTTTTTTTTTGTCTTGTAATTTTTACATAATTTCAGGAATTAGATATTGCCATAGTGAAAGCAACTAACCATGTCGAGTGTCCTCCCAAAGATCGTCATCTTAGGAGTAAGTGATTGCTTTCTCATTCTCTTTTTACAGAAAATCGATTTTCTCGGGAATTCTTAGATCGTAATTGTTTCTTGTGTGTTTAAATCTCTTTTTCTGGAAAATTGTTACAGAAATTTTCCTTGCAACATCAGCAGTTCGTCCTCGAGCCGATGTTGCTTACTGCATTCATGCTCTCTCCCGACGATTGCACAAAACCAGAAACTGGACGGTATTGATTTGAATCTTTTAGGAGAAATGTTTCATTTCAGAAGAAAGTGGTTTTAGTAATTTGCCGCGTTGATTATGATTATGTGTGTTCTTTGTCATCATCTTTGTTTCTTTTAGGAGTTGAAGTTCTTCTTACAGTTTTGATTATCAGATGTTCTAAGGGTTTAAGGATCGATTCTGTTTGTCAGTCATTGTTTCAAATTTGTGTTTCAAACTTTGTTTTTTTGGATGATGGTCTATGGATAGCCTAGGTTACGTTTCTCAATTCTTTCTGTTTGCTATTAGCCTATTAGGTTTATCGTTTTTATGTGCTCAAACAGGTTGCACTGAAAGCACTACTTGTCTTACACCGGCTTCTGAGGGATGGTGATCCGACATTTAGAGAGGAGCTATTGAATTTTTCGCAAAAAGGACGCATTATGCAAATTTCTAATTTCAAGGATGAGTCGAGCCCAATCGGCGAGTCTTTTACTGCTACATTCACGGGCCTATGTGTTTTAGAAGCAAAATGAGGTTTCTTCAGGGTTTCTGCATAGAGTTACCGCTGATTGGGTGTTTGCTTTATGTCTCTTGCAGCCTGGGATTGTTCAGGGTGGGTACGCACTTATGCATTATTTCTTGAGGAACGGCTTGAATGCTTCAGAGTTCTGAAATATGACATCGAGGCTGAACGTCTTCCAAAAGTTTCCCCAGGGCAAGAGAAGGTATCAAATTTTGTGTTTGTTTCAGGTTACCTCCTTTCCTTCCTGATGGTATTCGGTTTTGAAATTGATGATCAGGGGTATAGCAAAACAAGGGATTTAGAGGGTGAAAAACTCCTGGAACAGTTACCAGCGTTACAGCAGCTTCTGCATCGTCTTATTGGTTGTAAGGTGCTTCTTTGATGTTATTTTCCGAGTTCTGCACTATGTTTTTGTAAAGCCCATATTATTTTCTATTGTGTTGGAGCAGCCTTCTCTGTTGAATGAACTGACTTTGCTGTTTCGACTTTTTCAGCCAGAAGGTGCTGCGAAGCACAATCATATCATTCAATATGCACTCGCTCTGGTAGGTTGAACTAAGCTCGGGCACATAATTTTCATTTTTACATATATCCTAGTCTTAGTGCCGTGTCAAATATTTCCTATCCGGAAAGAACAGCTTGAATTAAGTTCTGAGAACTTTTTGAAAATTGTATCTTTAGGTGTTGAAGGAGAGCTTTAAAGTCTATTGCGCCATCAATGAAGGAATCATCAATCTAGTAGAAAAAGTAGGCCCATTTTTTATTTTCCCCCAAAGTTACTCTCTCCCTTCATGTGTTCTTTGATATCTTACTGTTTCATATATGCGTATATTGCAGTTCTTTGAAATGCCAAGACATGAGGCCATCAAGGCCCTTGAAATATACAAGCGTGCGGGTCTGCAGGTAATGTTGTTGGTTATTTTCTCTGTTGGATCCATTTAGATTTCACTTAACAAGGGTTAGTCTATCGACGCAGGCTGGCAATCTTTCTGATTTTTATGAAGTATGCAAAGGATTAGAACTTGCAAGGAATTTCCAGTTTCCTGTTTTAAGAGAGGTACTAGATAATAACTTGCTTGTTAAATTTAAATTTGTAATGGCAGTTACTTTATTATGACGATTTAACTCTATGTTTATTTTTTTTCAAGCCTCCACAATCTTTTCTGACAACAATGGAGGAGTATATGAGAGATGCACCTCAAATGGTCGACGTCACATCTGGGCCACTGGTACGTATATATTCTCAGAAATGGTGGTTTTTCTTTTTAAACTTATTTTCTAAAAACTTTGTCAACATACAGCTTCTGACCTATACGCCGGATGAGGGGCTTAATTCTGAAGATGTTGAACCTTCGCATGAAGAACATGAACCACCATTGCCTTCAGATAGTACCGTTGTTCCCTCTGAAGAGACACAACCTTCTCCCCAACCTTCTCCTTCAGCAGAAACTCCACGGAATATCATTGATACAGATGATCTATTGGTGAAATATGCTTATTACATACTATCTTGATTTTTCGATTTTTCTGTCATTGTTATTCTTCTGTCTCTGATTCTCTTTGTGTTACACTCAGGGTCTGAACGATGATGCACCTGATCCGTTAGCAATCCTAGACCAAAATGCACTTGCTTTGGCCTTAATTTCCACTGATGGTGAGCTTCTTGGACTATATACTAGGGCACTAAGTTTGCCTTTCTTGTTAAGTCTTTGATCGCATTTATGATTCCGTTTCTGTATACAGTTGATTCTTCGACGTTTGGTTTTGGTCAAGCAAGAGATTTGGATCCGTCAGGATGGGAGCTTGCCTTGGTCTCAACACCTAGCAATGATATATCTGCAGCCACTGAGAGACAATTGGTAAGATGGATTCTTGTGTTATTGATGATGGCATGCATCAAATACTTGCCATTATCTTGTTTACATATGCCAGTTTGGGGCTGGTAAATTAAATCTGTGGCTTCTTAATCATAACCATCTTTGTTTGCAACAAATGCTAGGCGGGTGGCTTAGACACGCTCACCTTGAATAGTCTATACGAGGATGGAGCCTACAGAGCTGCCCAACAGCCTGCCCATGGCGCTCCAGCTCCCAATCCATTTGAGGTCCAAGACCAGTTTGCATTTTCAAACAGTGTTCCACCGCCTTCAGCTGCAAACAACCCATTCGGTCCCTACCAGCCAACATATCATGAGCAACAGCAGCAACCACAGCTTCAGGTTGCACCCAGCGCTGCAAATCCTTTTGGTGATTTTGGGGAATTTCCAATAGTCCCGGTTTCAGAACCACAAAGCACCACCAGTTTTGGGGCATTTCCAGTACCGGTTTCAGAACCGTCAAACACCACCGGCTCTGGGGAATTTCCAGTAGTCGCGGTTTCAGAACCAGAAAACACCTCCGGTTTTGGGGAATTTCCAGTAATCCCGGTTTCAGAACCGTCAAACATCACCGGCTTTGGGGCATTTCCAGTAATCCCGGTTTCAGAACCGCCAAAAACCACCGGCTTTGGAGAATTTCCAGTAATCCCCGTTTCAGAAGCGCAAAACACCATGGGTTTTGGGGAATTTCCGGTTAATGGAGGTGCTCATCAACAACATAACAGCAACAACCCCTTCGGCAGCACTGGTTTCTTGTGATTGGCATCTTTGTGTATTTCTCAAATGCTTCATTTGTTTCATATGATTTGATCATCCTATATATAATTTGGGGAGTACATTTATAAATAAACCTTACGAAATATTAATAATTACATCACATTGCCATTATATCTAAGAACAAATTAAAATCTCTAGATTACACGATT
Organism: Boechera stricta; assembly: GCA_018361395.1. NCBI lineage: Eukaryota > Viridiplantae > Streptophyta > Magnoliopsida > Brassicales > Brassicaceae > Boechera > Boechera stricta. Next base: position 886,684 of record CM031539.1, on the reverse strand, counting down.
TTAGTCATTAATTATTATACGATTTTAAGATTTCTTTAAAAAAATAGATATCTAGATTACGGTTTAAATACTTCCTTAAAATCTTTCAAACAAAATCGCAATCTACACCAAATCTCTTATTTTTGAAAAATTAAATCAACATTTAATTTAATTTAATTAGTTTGTTTAATTAAATTAATAAAATCTTCACAAAATCTATTTTTACCTTCTTTTCAAAAAAAAAAAAATTATAATCTAGAAAGAAATAAATATGTTAACTATTATTAACTAAATTATAATTTCAAAAATAAGAAAAATAAAAAACTATTTTTAATTTACATACTAAAAATCATTTCATCAAAATTATATTATCATATTTTATTAAAAAATAAAATTGATATACATATATTAAACTAAAAATTTTACTTAAATAATATTATAATTTAATAAATTATTTAATGTTTATATATTTGATTGTTTTTAAAAAGATTATCCTCTTAATAATATTATGGAAATACTTTTTAGAATCTAACCTAAAAGTTTTAAAAATTATATAATAATATTATTGGGATAAATCATTTAAAGAACAAAATTAATTGTTCCATTAAAGAGTATTATTGTAATTTCCAATGGATAAAAACAACAGAATATCTTAATAAAAAATATTTTTCAAATTTCAAATTTTTATTTAACATCAACTAAAATATATATAATTTTGATTTAACTAATCTAAAATATTAAACTTAATTGAATACATATTTTTATTGATAATTTTTTTTTATATATTTAATATTTATCTTATTAATTTATAATCTATAAACAAAAAAATTATAATATCGAACCTTAAAAGAAACATCAATCCGTGCTATAGCACGGGATGAATTCTAGTTTGTGAGTAATAATAGAATCACATCATCTTCTTTCTTCGAGTCTTGCAAATCATGGTCTGCTTATTATATAGAGAAAGGACTCGGGGTGAATATATAAATTGTAAAATTCACTTTTACTTTCGTGAAACAAAAGATGAAAGAAATAAGTCGTGTTACATTAAAACAAATAATTTGAAATATGATTAGCAAAAAATGAATGGTATTAATGTATTATGTCGTTTTCTGTTGTAGTATTGAGCCAATGCCTAAATTTAGTTTTAGAAAAGGTAAATTTTAAATTCAAATTCGAGGATAATTACGTCATTTAAGGCTAAAAGTCAGAAGTCATACCCTGTTTGTCCACGTCAGTAATCCTGCAGGAGAAAACTGCTATAAACTCACAGCCGTTCGATCAATCCGTATGCTCATAAACCCCAGCCGTCCGATCAACTGTACGACTTAATATAATCGAATTATTTATTCACCATTATGATTCGTGAATTCTGATGATGATGATGATGATGATGAAAACCACTTTCCCAATTGGTTCTTTTAAAATCCCTCCAAACACAGATTCCTTCCTTCACTTCACCTCCCCACACACTCTTCTCTCTCACCCTCTTTCTCTCTCTGTCTACGCTTCACATGGCGTTCGATCTTCATCACCATGGCTCAGTTTCAGATCAGCATTCATCGGAATCTCAGAATCAGCAACAACAACAACCGTCGTTAACTCTCCCGTCTTATCCTCAGGTAAATAAATCCCTAAGATCTCTCAATCTCTCTCTCTCAAATTAGTTTCTGAATTTTGGTTTGACAATTGCGATTAGCTGATAATGGAAGCGATCGAAGCCCTGAATGATAAGAACGGTTGCAACAAAACGACGATTGCTAAACACATCGAGTCAACTCAACAGACCTTACCGCCGTCACACATGACATTTCTCAGCTACCATCTCAACCAGATGAAGAAGAATGGTGAGCTTATCATGGTGAAAAACAATTATATGAAACCAGATCCAGATGCTCCGCCGAAGCGCGGTCGTGGACGTCCTCCGAAGCAGAAAACTCAGGCGGAATCCGTCGCTGCTGCTGCCACAGTCTCTGCAGATCCGCCTAGACCTCGTGGCCGTCCACCGAAGCCGAGAGATCCATCGGAAACTTCGATTGAGCCGCCCAAGGAGAAGATCACTAGCGGATCTGGAAGACCACGTGGACGACCACCGAAGAAACCACGAACAAATTCTGATACGCTTGCTGCACCGGAGCCGGCAGCTCAGGCAACCGGTGAGCGTAGAGGACGTGGGAGACCTCCGAAGGTGAAGCCGACGGTAGTTGCGCCGGTTGTGTGTTGAATTATGCAACTCAAAAATCAAAATGGAATCTCTTAAGAGAGAAAGAGAGTGCTTTAGCTTTTAAAAATAGATTTTAGTTTAATTCCTTTTTTTTTACTATTTGATTGTAAACTTTAGAAATGATGTGTTGTTGATGTTGCCTAGTCCTTCGTAGGAGATAAGACTTAACGTTAGAGACTGTATTGTTCATTAGTGTATTACTATGAATTTGCATGTGTTTTGTGAAACTTTACTTCTCTCTTTGAACTACACTCTGATTCTATGCTGCAGTTAGGAGCAGAAAGAGTGACTGTGGAAATCAGCGCGGGAGTTGAAATTTTTAAACGGGATTCAATTAGAAAACTGTGAACTTGAATGGGTCTAATCATTAGTATTAAAAGCTTTTTGGTCTATTTGGCTGGTTGATCAAAAGCTTATTATTTTTATACTAAATCTAGTATTATAATTTAGTTGGTTTCTATTAATTGGCACAGTTTATTGCAACGAAAACACAGAGTGTGAATCTGTTTATTGGCATCCCCGTGAACAAAACGCACTAAACCTTGTTTTCGTGAAGATTTTAGTGGGCCACAAATAGACAAACTTTGGGGGTCATACTCATGTCATAGTCACATGTTCTAATCATCTCACGGGTTTCGATTCATGAGATCTTGATTTCATGAAAATAACGAAAGAAAAAAAAAAAGAGAGAGAAATGTTGATATGATGGCCAAATTCATCCCAATCATATCCAATATTCATCAAAACCCAATTAATATGGTTTAGTTCTAATGTATCCAAATTATTCATCAAAACCATCTATAATTATATCCATCACTCGTATAGCACGCCAATATAAACACAAGCAACACATATTAATACAATCAAACATAGATTAATGTATAATTTGATCACACAAACTCAGAGTTCCAACTCAGTAATTAAACTCGGTTTCAAAGCCTCGAATACACAGAAAAAAAACTAAGCACACTCAACACACACACATATATATATATATACAAATATAATATATACAAGTATTTTTATAACTTCATATATTAAGACCTAGCTTAGCTTAGGCTCCATTGTTGGCGTAGGTGTTAACGAGAGCAAGCGCATTACTCGTGAACCTCTTGACGTCGGTGACTCTCTCGCAAATCGCCGTCTTAGTCTCTCCGTCTTCCATCTTCTCCGTAATCCCATCAGTACACGTTTCCTCGTCCGTCAACGCCGCGCTCATCCAGGTTTGCACGTTACTCATCTGAAACCTAAACGCCGGCGCTCCGGGATGACGGTGGTTCATCTCTCGGAGCTGTCTTAGGGACCCACGCATCTGATCCACGGCGTCTCCCACGTTCGAAACGCAGTCGTGGACGGCGGCAGAGGATGCAGCAGCAGAACGACGTGAGAGTTTAGAGAGGTAAGCCGCCGTGTATTTTGCGCGGGAAAGGGAAACGCCGATGGCGAGCTTAGCTAGTCTCGCCGGATTATCTTGGACGGCGGAGGCGTAGCCAGCTAGAGACGTATAACAAACGTCTGGATAAAGCGTTGCGTTGCAGCTCGTACGGATGAAATCTAGGTCGTTGGCTGTTGGTTGTGCAGGAGGGAAACGGACGGCCGAGATTGTCCGGAAAATGAAGAGTAAGGCGACTAAGTGGAGAAACGTCGTCGTACAAAGCTGACTTCCCATTTTGAAGTTTTAAGTTAACTCTGTTTACTTCTTGTTTCGAGTTTACATGTGAGATTGGAGGGTTTATGTAGGCATTGAGTAGTGGAGAGATTGACATGTTTTCCCATTCATGCTCATTATTATAATCACATTATGGCCACTAATCATTTTGTCGGGTGTTTTTTTATCTATGGTTGGTGTGAAAAGGAAGGCTTGGTAGATTCATTCACTCTTAGCCGTACCTTAAAAGGAACTGCATTCTTTATGGTTATCATTTACATACTAAAATTATATTATTTTCAAGTAAAATCATAAGCTAGATATCAATGGCCACCAAAACAAAAAATCATAACATTTCAGTGCTTTTTTTTTTTAAGATTATAAACTAGAATTTGTATGCATTTTATTTATACATGTGAGAATAAATACAAATGTTATATAACTTTAGTAAAACTACTATTTCAAAAACAACAAAAAAAACTTTAGTAAAACTAGGGGCATGGCCGTATGGGGTCGCAAGTGAGCTTTTGGGTGGACATAACTATTAGTTCCAATCTCGACCACTAAAGAATCGTACGGTGAAAATTATGATGGGGCTCACAAAGTTACTGATGGAGTATGTGGAGATTCGCCTACTCTCATCAACTCTGTCAAATAAAAATAAGTTATCCGAGAAGAAAAATATCCGCACGCGTAATTATCAACATTCTATTTAATTTCTCAAAATGCTCCAACTCATTTAGTAATAAGGTCTTTTAAAAAAAAAAAATGTACACCATTTTAGATTTTACTCATTTTAGTGTTTGATTAAGAATTAAGAGACAAATATATGACACAAATTATTTGAATATTTGTACTTGTTCAATCCCAAGAGAGACTATCGATATAATACAATAAAAGCTGATGGAATTATATACGGAAAATATAGCGTTCTAATCTAATGCTAACTTTAGATATATGTGAAAGAAAAGAAAAATGATGACATATGACCGTTTTAGTAAACGATCCACACCATGCTTCTTAAAAAGAAAGGTCCACTTAAAATACCACTTCTGTAAAGTGAGTGTGCATACCAGATAGTGGGGAGGTAGCCGACTAAAGATTATAGGGATTATGATATAGGATTTGATGAGTAACGTTTAAATCATTCCCATTCATGTTAACGCATATTAGATGATTGGTTAATAATAATAACAAAACAATCTCATATATATTTAAAAATGATTGGTTAATATCATATACTATATGATTTACGCCTTCATATGTTAATAAAAAAAAAACTCTACTATGCATTATATTAGAATTAGAACTTTGCACTGCAAAAACTAATATTTATATCAATAGAATAATTTTCTGTAAAGTCCAAAACTTATTGATTGGTAACAAAAAAAAAAAAAGCAAATTTGGTATAAATTTTTTTTTGGTTGTTTACTTTTTTTTGGGATCTACGGTTGTTATTTACTACATCAGGGAAAAGTCAGGTTTAAGCAGATCAAATTCCTGAAATCATAACTACATTGAAACCCAAAAAAAACTCATATTAGGCCTGTGACTCTACGGCCCATCAACATCAACACTTGGTTTATGGAGCGAAGAGGCTTTCTATCTCAGTTCGAACCCAATTTAAGTGATGAGTGATGACTATTGTTTTATTATTATTCTTATACTCGTAAACGAGTGCCTCTTAAGTCTTAAGCTGTTGGGCTCTTTCTCTTTCTTCTCTTTATAAAGCCACATATTCCAAAATTTAGTAAATAGTATTACACATTTTAATAAGAAGCATCTCATCATTCATAATGAAGTTTAAAAATTGTGCTTAGATAATCTCCTATAGACAATTTCACATGGTCAATATGTATTATGCATTAGAATCCTCGTAAGTCATGGTTCAATTACCTCATTGAGCCATATTTGCGTCAGAGTGTGTTAATAAAGTGAGATTAACCTCGAACATATACCAAAATACATAGATTTGACCACTGTGGTCTAAACTTAGGTTGGCCTTTAAACTCATAGCAGTGGCCAATAGATCCAAGATTGATTTGATATTTTCATCTATGAATTTGGTTATTACAATATATAACAATCTTACATATACACGGCGGCTCGACAAGTACATCTCCAGCCTTGCACTATTAAAGAAGATCAAAACAAAAAACAAAAAAATAAGTTGAAATATTAGCAAATAAAGAAACATCTTACATTTATATGCGGCTCTTACTGATTTCAAATTTTGTCATTCTTCATTTTGGTGTTTTTAGTAATGTAATATTATAAGAAAATAAAAATATCAGTAAGCAATTGAACTATTTATTTTTTTTGATGATTAATCTACATATCGATTTATTTCCCACGGCATAACGAAATGGAACCTTTATATATTGTCTGCATGCTATAGACGACTTCGGGCCTGTTTGTTTTCTCATTGAGATGGTTCATCTCGATGAAGATGAGAATTGATGTTTGTTTAGTGCCTAAACTGAATATCATCCAGATGAACCATCTCAATGAGTTAAAAAAATTTAGGCAAAAATTTTAGATTCATCTAGCTGATCCAAACTGGATCATTTGAATGGAGATGAATCAGTCAAAATAGCAAATACCAAATATATCCCTCACTAAATAAAAAAATTACAAAATATCAAAGTCTCAATCTCTCAAAAATCCCTAATCTCTCTCAACCCTCAAAAACCGTAAAATTTCTGAAAAAACCGTAAAATTTTCAGAAATCCGTAAAATTTCCAGAAAATCGTAAAATTTTTGGAAAATCGTAAAATTTCCAAAAAACCATAAAAGTTCCGAAAAACCGTAAAAATTTCGAAAGCCCGTAAAATTTCCGAATAACAGTAAAATTTCCAGAAAACAGTAAAATTTTTTGAAAACCGTAAAATTTTCGTAAAACCGTAAAATTTCCTAAAAACTGTAAAATTTCCAAAAAATCTTAAAATTTCCGAAGACGTAAAATTTTTGGAAAACCGTAAAATTTTCGAAAAACTGTAAAATTTCCAGAAATCGTAATTTTTTTGAAAAATCGTAAAATTTCAGGAAAACCGGTAAAATTTCAATGTTTTATAATATTTTAGTTGTAAATATATTTTAAATCAATTTATTAATGTCAACAATAATAATTTGAAAAGTATTTAGTTGTAAATATATTTTAAATCAAGAATTAAAATTAATATGATTAGATTAAAGTTAAAAATATGATTAGATTAAAATATTAGTATTTTAGTCATTTTCTTATTAAAAATATTTAGATGGAGATGAAGAATTACAAAAACTAAACAAACAAACAAATGTTTATTGGGATGAATTATCTAGATGAAAACTCAAAATAAAAACAAACAATATTTAAATAGGTTATCCTGAGTATTTGGATGGAAATATTAGATTAAGAAACAAAGAGAACTTCACCTAATTCTCCTAGTCAACATGCTGTTATTTGACATAAAAACAAAGTGAGCTACCATATAATCTATGGTCCATGTTTAATAATGACACAGACAAAAGAAGGCCTATAAGATTAATGATGATACGTTGACCAAAAAAAAGATTAATGTTGATGATACATACAGCCATTTAATTCTCCGATTGAAACCTCCACTTTCTTCATTTTCGTATGGATTATTTTTTGTGTGTGTGTGTGGCTGTGTGGATAATTAATTAATTCGTCTACTTCAATTTCATCATGCGTTTAATGTTCACATGACACTCTTTTTTTTTTTGTATCAGCGCATATTCATTGATATGAAAACGCTACAAAGAAGTCCACCTCAAAATAGATACAAAATAGATACAATCTATTTTAGATACCAGATCCAGATACACATAAACTTATTGTAGAGTAAATTTGTTGAAGTTAAAAGGACTTGTTGCTCTCGCACCAAATGGAGTAGATGGACGCTAATGAGAATCCACATCCGTAGCAGCTCTAAGGAGAACCATTGATAGGAATATTCGCGACTGTCTCTTATCTTTTCCGTCTGAGGACTTTTTATCTCCCTCTTTATTAGAAATCTATTTTGGATGTGTAGCTTTTCCATTTTAAGTTTTCTAATTTATAAACACTTGTTTCCACTTTGATGATGATATAGATTTAACATTTTACAAAAAAAAAAGTTAAAACGACTTTAAATTTGGAACTATATATTAGAACATTAAAACACTGTTTTAACATGTGGAGAACCTTCAAACGTAGAGAAGGCGACGTGTGCCCCTTTTTCTTAGTCTTTTTTTTTTGGTCTAAATATTTCATTGATAAGATACGTTGGAGTTATACATTACGGGCAAGGAATGAAATCCTTCCGGATACAAAGCCAGTGGGTAGGTACATAGAAACCCCCAGAGACACATGTCCAAAAAGGCAGACATAAGCCCTTTTTTTTAGATTTACCATTTCTTTTCTTATAATAAAACTGAAAACATTGCCTCCTTATAAATATTACTATTATCATTAGTCATATTTCAAAATCTTTCTCAAGTTAATTTTGCATTATTTCCTTTTTTGGGTGTAAAGAATTAAAAGAGTGAGTGATGGAAGTTGAAGGCATACATGGCGGGGAATGGTCTACCGGTTTCTGTGATTGCTTCTCCGACTGCTCCAACAGTAAATTATTCTTTACCTTCAATAAACTTGGAATTACATAGATCTTCTCAGAGTTAAAAATTCAGCACAAAGATACTTGATCCATAGTATCGCGCATAGATTTATTAGTTTTTTGTTATATATATTTTTAGATTACAAATCTATCAATTTATAACCAAATTTGATTATCTACTAAAAATAGAACAAAAATAACGATTAAAGGTTAATTTGTTGCAGGTTGTATAACATTTTGGTGTCCATGCGTTACATTTGGCCAGATCGCAGAGATTGTGGACCGAGGTTCCACTTGTAACTTGTAAGTTTCCAATTATATCAATGACCGAAAAAAACAAAATCGGTTTAGTGTAAATATTTAACCGATGATTAATTTTAGCATGTGGTTTAAAATAAGGCCAAAATAATTTTTGTAGGACAAATAATAAAGTAATAGGATCAGTGGCAGATCTAGAATTTTTTTTTACATGGGGCACACTATTTTCTAAGATAAATTATATTTAAATATTTAATATTTTTATATTATATGCATACAAAAATAATTGTTTAATTAATTCAAAACAAAATAATTAAAATAAAATTTAATATCGATATTTAAAAAAAAAGTGTAACCAAAAGAAATATCTCAAAAAGATATCACTAATTTAATAAACTATTTAGAGAACTAACTAAAAATAAAAAGAGAAAACAAAACAAATTGAAAGGGTTAAAATTTGATTAAACTTTAGAGTTGAGAAAATTATTAACAAAATTCAACTAAAAAATGCTAAATCATTTGATTAATTTTTTATAAGTTATTATACACAAAACTAGAATAGTGTTAGAAAAAAAAACTAGAAATTTAGTATGGGGCACATGCTACCTACATCTACTGTATGTAGATAGGATATATCTCTTATAAATGCAGACAATTACAATTATAGAAAATATCTAAAAAATTATAAAATCAGGATATTAAAAAATTGTAATTCTTCCAAAATTTTATGAAAATTAGAATATCAATTTTTATAATATCGAATATTTGTTAGCACCTAAAAACAGAATTAAATCGGTTTAAATTCTTATTTAAATTTTTTCAAAAAATCACAATCTATATCAAATCTCTTATTTTTGGAAAATTAAATCAACAATTAATTTAATTTAATTAGTGTGTTTAATTAAATCAACAAAATTTTCACAAAATATATTTTTAACTTTTTTTAAAAAACATTAAAATAAATAATTTTTTAAAACGAAAATATAAATAATTAATTTAATATTTAATTAAATGATCACATAATAATTAATTGATTAAAATACCCTTAATGAAATTTTTTTAGTTTGTTCTTAGATATAATGGCAATGTGATGTAATTATTAACATTTTGTAAGGTTTATTTATGAATGTACTCCCCAAATACTATATAGAGATTCTGAATGACCTTCTTAAATATCTCTACACGGTCACTATTCAATAATGCACTAGATGATCATCCGCGCCTTGCGCGGGATGTTAGTAATCATCTAACAAAAGTGAAATGAAAACTCAACCGGATTCATTAGAATTTCAAATCTTGAATAAAAAGTTCTTCTGAATAATAACAAAAATGCAATGACTGAAGACGCAACACACTCTTATCTTAGATGTAATATAGTATCTTACATGTAATATAGTATGTTACGGAAACACTCATTAACAAAAACATACGTAAGAGACTAAGAGAGTACGTTGATAAAAAATAAAAAAAGAGACTAAGAGAGTTTGAAAAATATTTGGTGGACATATTGCATGGGCTTATGCTCTAGTTCCTCTTCGCTTGATTGAAGAAGACCTCTTGAATTCTGATTAATACTTTCATCGTACCCAGCTTCATCTTTGTCTCTACGTTTTCCAGGTGTTGAATTAGTGGAATTTGATCTGACTGATCCAACATCATTATAACTCAATGAAGCCTACAAAATGAAAAAAATGTTAATTGTTTCCTATGCAAATGTTTATGTATTTGTAATATATATTTTTATAAGAATAATGCGTAAATGTAACCTCATTTTCCTCAGGAGCTTCAGAAATAATAAAACTTTCAGGATTGAATGTTTCGATTGATTCCTATTATACATCATTTTGATTTAGAAAATATTGAAAAAATAACAATGTATAATTTTTATACTTACCTCTGATGATTTTTGTGTGGATGAACTATGGATCATAGAATCCAAAGTATTGAACTCTGAATTAATTTTTGGGTTATTAATAATTTTGAGCACCTTGAATGTATTTTTCAATTGAAAATTTGAAAAGAAAAGTCTTCCCAACAATATTTGAAACAGGTAGAGGAATTTGGCAAAAATTTTGATCGTGAAAAACCATCAAATTATTTAAAAATTAGAGAAAAGGGTTGTTAGCAATTTATAAAAACAAATTTAGTGGTACATAATAAACTTACTTCTTCATGGATTGGACCAGTAAATTCAAAAGCTTGTTGTCCAATTATTTACATAGCAATATTGTCGAAAAGAAGCAATTTAGTATGTTTGGTGTTATCGAACACACTTATGTGCAATTTATACCTATTAAATATAAAATAAATTAAAAATTAATAAATAAAACATTAGAAATTAATTAATTGGCATGGATTATGTACGTTTACAAAAAATTTACCTTGGTATTAAATCAGGATTTTCATTATTGCACTTTTCACAATAATAACTTTGTTTGCCTTTTACAATGACATCCGAGTCAAAATCATCATCGAAGACATGTAATACTTTTTTTGAGCATTTTACAACTCAAATAATACCATCCCATATCTTCATCTATTCTTATGATTATGCCCATGGTAATGAATTTTCGACCTAAAAGAAAATTAAAAGAACATAATTTTTATTATTGTAATTAATAAAGTTACCTCTGATGTTTCAAAAATTTCTTTGATAGTTTTTCTTTTTGTTTTTACAAAAAAATTCTTCTCTATCAGCTCCACTAATTGGTAACAATGAAGATGAATTTGTGACAACCAATTGAAGGTTATCTTTTGGTAACATGTCCAATATATATATATATAATTAGTTAATTACATTTTAAATAAGTAGTAAAAATGCAGAAATATTTTTTAATATGAATAATAGCTTACATAGCAACAAATGATGTAACTTCCTTAATATTTGGATTCAAACTCAACTTGGAGATGGTGATTAAAATTTTCCATCTAAAAAGTCTGTATCTAAAAAGTCAAACTCAAATGACTATTTGTCCAATTACATCTAAAAAAAAATTAGAATGCAACAAAATTGTTAATTAAAATTAATACATATTTTAAATAACAACTTACCAATTAAAAAGTCTGTATTTAATTTTCTACCAAGAATTTCTTTGAAATTGATAGGTTCAATTCCACTTAAATGAAGGGAAGTGGTCACATTCTTTAGAAGGGAATTGATCACATTCTTTAACTTTTGTGGTAGACATAAATGTTATTTTGTATGCATTTTTGATTGTCTGATACGTACCTACAGCATTGTTAACAATAAAATTGTAGATAATATATGTATGACCTTCATGAAGCAAGGTTTCGAATTGCTGTAACAATGCTTTCTTCATACCAGCTTGTATTTTTGAGCCATGTATTTGAAATCATATATTAGAATCATTTATATTAACTAATATTTTATATATTTTAAATAATTTCATGCTAATTTATATAATTAGGATAAAAATATAAACAAACCTTTCAATCGATTAGAACTATTCTAGAGATTCTCCGGCACCAGAGGTAAATTGTTTCCAGAGACAAACTATCTTAACTTTTATCTTCCACAAATTTTTGTATGATTTGACATCAGAAATATCAGAAAAAGATATTATATTTTCTAAAATGAATTTTTAGATATGATTTGAATAGGATGAAAAAATAGAAAAAGTTAGGCTACTATTTATATAGATGTGTTATATCAATGTTATGAAATATAATACTTTACGAAAATAGAATATTTCTAGAAAATGTTGTACATTTATGTATATATTTTGCAATTTTTGTTTATGAATTGTTTCCAAATTTGTGGGGAAGAATAATATTACACTAATATTATCATCCCCTATATATATATATATATATATATATACAAAATCACATATAAAAATCATCTAGTGATAAATAAAGTTTACTAACATTAATATTGTATTGATATATTATAAGAATAGGGATATTTAAAGAATTACGTTTGTATTGTTAGTAAAATCATCTTTAAATTACGTTTCATGCTAATTAAATTTTGTAATTTGATGCTAAATATAATCGAATATAAATATTGTACTGTATAAAGAATTACGTTTAGTTATATTCAAAGAATTACGTTTGAAGCTACCTCTCTTGTTATTTAAAGAATAACGTTTTTATGTTTTAAAATAAATATTTAAATCTCATTAGTTATACCATAATGTCTAATGGCAGTATAACGTAATATTTCTACTAAACGAAATCTTTTTATATATTTTTCTGAAAGTTAGTGAGGCGTTGACACGTAAGCATATCATAGCTGTAATATGCCATATAAGTATAAGGTTATTTTGTTAAAATGATTCTTAATTAATATATAGGAGATTATGCAGAATTTAACTTTGGCCACCTCGACTAGTTTATATACCCATATGTTATTTCGTATTTAGTAACAGACAGAAAAAAAAAACACTAATTTGCAAAATGATTGGCGAGGACCTGGAAATAAGAATTGAATTAACTTAGAATAAAAAAAGTCTTTCGGAAAGATATTCGATGAATGATATGACAATGAGAACAGTCACTTGCGTGCCATTAGACTTCTTCTGTAGGATGATCGTCATTGTAATTAAAGATGAAATTGATACCGTCTACTTGAACTATTTCTTGAACACTAAATTTAGAACACGAAAATTTAGAACACTAATTTAGAACATATGAGAAGTCTCTTGAAAATAATTTCCGTCAGTGGGAATGGTCACTTGCGTGCGATTAGACATCTTCTATATGATTTGGTCGCCACAGTAAATTAAAGATAAAATTGAATTCGTCGACTTGAACTATTTTTCTTTATTTTAATATATTTAAATTTTTTTTCTTACTTATAAGTTCTAATAATTACACCATTTTCGCAAATTGTTATAGTTATACTTTATATCTATTAGAGTCAGGTACGTAGGATTTTCTTAACGTATGGATTTTTATTTAGTAACGATTATCATGTGGATATTTTATGGAGAGATTTATAAACATTTTGGAGAAAAAGCTTTAGAAAATAAAAATCATCAGTTTTATCACTCTGAATACTTTAACCTATTAGGAAAGTTTTTTTTGTCTAATCTTGTTGACTGCTTATATGAAAGACTTTATTTTTAAAATGTAAAACAGTGATTGGATTAGAAGAATTCAGAGTCATAAATCTAAAAATGAAAATTTTCTATAAGTGTTGATTATTTATTTGTTTTTATAAAATATTTTAATGACAAATAATGACTAGTTTATAAGGAGCTAGCTCAGAGTCATAATTATCATTGTAAATAAGGGTTTTTTTTTATAGTGGGAACTATTCAAAACAGTTTTATATATGTGTGGTTTCTCATATTTCATACATCAAACATTATCCATTTCAAATTAAAATATATACCTTAAAAAAAACTAGAAAGACTTGGTAGAAGTGAAGGAAATATTAAGTAAATGGTGGAAAAAGGCTTATTCACCTCCACGATTGCACTATGTTCGATTTATACCCTGACGATACCACGGTATAAAAATATATTCGATCTATCAGAAATTTGAATTTCAATATCCGACTTTATGTTTCGTGCGATTTCATACGTATTGACGAAAACCATTAACGGACAGTCAACGGAAGATGACGTGGACTCCGACGTCTCAAAAACAACAAATTCACATAGCACAAAATCAACACGATGAATCGTACCGGATTTAACCAATAATCACCAAACATGGATTCTCCGCATCTCAATCATCAAGTGACGACGAAGAAGAAGAACACAACATATTCGTCTCTAAACGCCTCCGGTGAAGAAAAAGAAAAACAACAAAATTAAAAGCTCTGTTACTGCTTCTTCATCAATCAGCGGAAGCAGCAGAACCGACAGTCTCTGCTTTCCTGTGTATGTTATTCGATCTCCATTCACCGTCGACGTATTCTGCGGTAGTTCTTCACCAGCAGCGGCGGTTGTAGTGAAGGAAGAGCCTTCGATGACGACGGTATCAGAGGCTTTCTCTGATTTCTCGTCGCCGCTGTTCTCAAATGATGACGTGTTCGATTTCTGGAGCTCGGTGGTTCCAGACTATCTCGGCGGCGGCGATTTATTTGGGGACGATCTATTCACGTAGGTTGATTTCGAATTCTTCTATCCAGTTGAATCGATTGAATCGAATCGTAGTTGGATAATTTCTATGGATTCGGTAATTTTTCGTTGACACGAGACTGAGCTTAATTCGTTGTTTTAAAAGTTGAGGTTATGAGTCTTCCGACGAGTTAAAAAATAATGGAATTAATGTCCTTATAAATACAAGCATCCTTCTTCCGTTATGTTACAAAACCTTAAACACATTTTCTCTATTTAAAAGTTACTCTCTCAATCTCTCACTCTCCCTCCATGGAACCTCAACACCTTCATGCCAAGCCTCATGCTGAAGGAGAATGGTCCACAGGCTTCTGTGATTGCTTCTCCGACTGCAAAAACTGTAATGAATCTTTTCACATTTACTTGTATTTGTATATGTAAAAAGCTGAAAACAAGTAATTCTATGCCTGTAATAGATATACTGTTTGTACTTTTTTTATCTATATTTTATTTATCAGTTTAGAATTTTATTTATAAAAAAAAAAACAAAACAGAACTTAATATGTATCTTGCAAAAAATGAATGGACAGGCTGTATCACGTGCTTGTGTCCATGTGTTACATTTGGCCAAGTCGCTGAGATTGTTGATCGAGGATCCACTTGTAAGTTACTTATAAATTATAATACACAATATTATGAGAAAGCTTTGTCAAATTTAACACGGCAGCAACTGATAAATAATTGGGGTTTATAAATTTCAGCGTGTGGTACGGCTGGAGCACTATACGTGTTGATAGCCGCAGTAACGGGTTGTGCATGTTTCTACTCGTGTTTCTATCGTGGAAAGATGAGAGCTCAATACAATATTAGAGGTGATGATTGTGAAGATTGCCTTAAACATGTCTTCTGTGAGGTCTGTTCTTTGACCCAACAATACCGTGAACTCAAGCACCGTGGCTTCGATATGAGTCTTGGTATTTATTTCTTCTTTATACGGCTTAATTTTTTTCCATTTTGTTTGTTTATTGTAATCGCAAAAACCATTGACATTCGTCAAAAAAAAAAAGTGGTATTTTAGGATGGGCGGGTAATGTGGAGAAGCAGCAGAACCAAGGAGGTGTGGCGATGGGTGCTCCAGTCTACCAAGGCGGCATGACCCGCTAAGTTTTATTTCTTCATGTAATTCATTACGTAATAAAATAAACGAGGTTTAATCCTCTGTTTGTGTTATATAATATGCTTGTTGTTAAAGTTTAACCATGAGTAGTTCTTCCATGTAAATCCCAATATATCAAAGTATTAAGCAGCTACATCTCCCGTGGTCATGAATCCCTCACTTGATATTCACAACATTGAGCATCATAATACAGTGCTTGATCTCCCTTTCCTATTTTATTTTTACGTTTAAATATTCCCCGTTATCTTGAATTAGCTTATTTCATATAAAGGTCTAGAGAATACACTTTTGTTATAAAGAGATATAATGTGAAAAATATAGAAAAAATACCAAAAATATATAAACTCGCGTGTAGCTTAATTGTTTGGTACTTAAAAGGTATGCTGATGACTATCCACGTCCATCAAAATTTTGTTTTTTTTTTCTATGTATTTTTTTAAAAAAAATTATAGTTTTTATTCAAGACTTTTGCACATACAATAACGTGACGTGCTAATGCTACGACTTATATCAGGACAAGAAGACGAAGTAGCATCACATAATGACTTCAATTGTAAATCAGAAGTGGATGGATAGAACAATCCTAATCCAATGGTGCCTTTGAGATAGTGAAGTACCTTGTGAGCCGCGTTCCGATGAGAAGACTTTGGAGAAGATGAAAACTGACACAATCTGTTCACTCACTATGTGATATCTGGTCTGGTGATAGTGAGATATATCAGTTTTCCAACCAATCGTCTATACACTTATGGATTGTCAAGTTCTGGTTCATTAGTGGAATTACTTAGTTTCACACTAGGCTCCATTGGAATACTAGAAGGTCTAGATCTCATCAAACCAGTTTCTTCTAATAACTCCAATGTGTATTTTCGCGCACGAGATTCCTCACTGCCCTTCCCACCTCATGGATAGATCACAATAATGCAACATACTGTCCAACAACACATCAGATGAACAAGGCATGACCAGAATGTGATTTGTGAAAGCCTAACCTGATCAAAGTATAACTGAATTTGATTGTCTTGATGCTTGTTTAAGTCCATAAAGTGATTTATGCAACCTTAAAACAACATTAATAGGCAATGATTCCCCTTGGTTTAGTGCATATTCTGGAGGAAACCCCCTGGTTAGTGCATCTAAATCTCAATTCAGAAATGCATTAGAGATATCTAATTAATGCAGACTCCAATTCTTTGCAGATGAAACAACAAACAAAACTCTTACAGTGGTCATTTTGGCTACGTGGGATACGTGGGAGAAAGTATCCACAAAATCAATCCCCTCTTGTTGTGTGTATTCTTTTGCCACTAACCAAGCTTTGAATCTTTCCAATATTCCATCAGCATTTAACTTCACTTTATAAACTCATTTGCAACCAATAGATTTCTTACCGTGAGGAAGAACACATATTTCCCTTGTGTTTGTACTCTCCAATGATTTCACTTCTTTTGCCACAGCATTTACCCATTCTTGAACCTTTTTGGCTTGAGTATAACAACTTGGCTCAGAAAACTTGTCAATAGCACAAACAAAAATATCGTACGGTGAAAATTATGACGAGGCTGACCAAGTTACGAATGGAGTATGTGGAGATTCGCCTACTCTCATCAATTCTGTCAGTTATCCGAGAAGAAAATATCCGCACGCGTAATTATCAACATTCTATTTAATTTTTCAAAATGCTCCAACTCATTTAATAATAATGTCTTCTTTTTCCCTTTTTTAATGTACACCTTTTTAGATTTTACTCATTTTAGTGTTGAATCTGTTTGTTTAAGAATTAAGAAACAAATATATGACACGAATTATTTGAATATTTGTACTTGTTCAATCCGAAGAGAGACTAGAGACTATCGATATAATACAATAAAAGTTGATGAAATTATATACGGAAAATATAGCACTTCAGATATATGTGAAAGAAAACGCGGCCTTGATAATTTTTCTCTCCAAGGCCTTTCTCCCGAGATGACCGGAACTCCATCCTCCGGCCTTGGGCGGTGGCGACCACCATCGGCGCCATCCTAGGCTCCGCTTCTTGCTCTGGTCTTTCATCCTCCTGTTGTTGCTCTCGTTTTAGTTTCGCTGTTTTGTCCAACCATTCACACCGGAAAGCTTTGGTCGGGGTTTTCTTCAGATTTCGGTGAAGAACGCTTTCTCCGCCTCTCTATTTCTCCTCGCCGCCGCTCGGGTGATACCGCAGCCAGATCTTGTAGTCTCCGTTTTTCATTTCCCGCCGCGGCTGGGTGCCGCAAACCTTTTCAACTCACCTATGAGGCTCTTTTTTATTTGTGTACCTCGGATGTCTCATCGGAAAGTCAGGATCCTGTCGCTGACAGCAGATCTCGAACCATAGAGCAAGCTAGTACACATGTGATGTTTTGTTTCAAACGCTTTATCAAATCTCCTATCAAACTCTCGATCTCAGAGTTTTCAGGTATCTTTTCCAGCGCCGAGAGTTGGAGATCTTTCGCGGTGCTCCACTGCCAACCTTCACGAGATCCTTCACGAGTATTCCCTCGCCTCGTCGTCGATCCGTAGATAGATGAGGACCCGATGCGAGGATTAGGGCAAACTCGGTTTGTAAACGGTCCTTGGGCCTTATCGCTTCTTTTCTAGAATTGGGGCACGAGCTGGATCCAAGTTTCCTTACATCAGAATAATTGTCATGGACTTCGGTCTTGTATCTATCCTTATTTCAATTTGTGTGAACTCTATCTCTGTAATGAGCTTTTATCCTTTTATTGTTTAATGAAGTAAGAAGAATATTTTGACAAAAAAATATATGTGAAAGAAAAGAAAATTTGTGGCATGACCGTTTTAGTAACGATCCACACCATGCTTCTTAAGAAGAAAAGTACACTTAAAATTAAAATACCACTTCTGTAAAGTGAGTGTGCATATCATATAGTGGGGAGGTAGCCGACTAAAGACTATGAGGATTATTATTAAATGATTTGATGAGTAACGTTTAAATCATTCCCATTCATGTTAACACATATTAGATGCTTGGTTAATAATAATAACAAAACAATCTTATATATATTTAAAAATAATTGGTCAATATCAAATACTATATGATTTATGCCTTCATATGTTAATAAAAAAACTCTACTATTCATTATATTAGAATTAGAACTTTGCACTGCAAAAACTAATATTTATTTCAATAGAATAATTTTCTGTACAGTCCAAAACTTATTGATTGGTTACCAAAAAAAAAGAAGCAAATTTTGTAAAAAAAAAAAATTGGTTGTTTACTTTTTTTGGGATCAACGGTTGTTATTTACTATATCAAGGAAAAGTCAGGTTTAAGCAGATCAAAGTCCTGAAATCATAACTACATTGAAACCCAAAAAAAAATCATATTAGGCCTGTGACTCTACGGCCCATCAACATCAACACTTGGTTTATGGAGCGAAGAGGCTTTTTATCTCAGCTCGATACCAATTTAAGTGACGAGTGATGACTTTTGTTTTATTATTATACTTTTTTTTTTTGTCAGCAAATATGCAATTACATGGAGTCGAACTCCGGCGGAGAAAATCGCATATGTGGACTTTAACCACTTGCCTAAAGACACTTCCACTTATTATTATTCTTATACTCGTAAACGAGTGCCTCTTAAGCTGTTGAACTCTCTCTTTCTTCTATTTATAAAGCCACATATTCCAAAATTTAGTAAATAGTATTGCACATTTTAATAAGAAGCATCTCATCATACATTATGAAGTTTAAAAACTGTGCTAAGATAATCTCTTATAGACAATTTCACATGGTCAATATGTATTATGCATTAGAATCCTTGTAAGTCATGGTTCAATTACTTTATTGAGCCATATTTGCTTCAGAGTGTGTTAATAAAGTGAAATTAAGCTCGAACATATACCAAAATACATAGATTTGACCACTGTGGTCTTAACCTTAGGTTGGGCCTTTAAACTCATAGCAGTGGCCGATAGATCCAAGATTGATTAGATATTTTCATCTATGAATTTGGTTATTACAATATATAATAATCTTACATATATACGGCGGCTCGACAAGTACATCTCCACCCTTGCACTATTAAAGAAAATCAAAACAAAAAACAAGATGAAATATTAGCAAATAAAGAAACATCTTACATATATATGGCGGCTCTTACTGATTTCAAATTTTGTCATTCTTCATTTTGGTGTTATTAGTAATGTAATATTATAAGAAAATTTAAGAAAATGAAACTATCAGTATGCAATTGAACTGTTTATTTTTTTTGATGATTAATCTACATATCGATTTATTTTCCACGGCATAACGAAATGGAACCTTCATATATTGTATGAATGCTATGGACGACTTCACCAAATTATCCCAGTCAACACGCTGATATTTGACATAAAAAACAAAGTGAGCTACCATATAATCTATGGTCCATGTTTAATAATGACACAGACAAAAGAAGGCCTGTAAGATTAATGATGATACATACAGCCAATTAATTCCCCGATTGAAACCTCCACGTTCTTCATTTTCGTATGGATTTTTTTTCTTTATATTATTGTTGTCCTGAAAATAATGGCATTAATATTATGTGTCAGTGTGTGGAAAATTGGAAATGTAAGTATTTTGTTTGTCATGACAAAAAAGTGTTTGTTTGTAAATTGTAAAAATTTAGACAGTAACTTTTTTTTTTGTTCTAAATTTTCTTTTTTATTCATCTTCCTTCCTTTACAAGGCAACATTTTGAGATTACAAGTTAAGCATCAGATGAAGCAAAGCTTTATTAGCTAATACAAGTGAAATGCGAAACATTAATGAAGCAAACGGATGAGTAGTAGGAAGAGAACAACATTTTATACCGTATTTCCTCATCCATGTGTGCTTTTGTTAGAAGTTAAATAGTTTGAATTACTGGTGGACGATCTTAATCTATTATTTGAAGGGTTTTCGATCTATTCCCCTCCCCTAACTATCTTTATACATTAGATCCACCCAAACTATTGGCCTAGTGTTATATCCACCCCCATCGTAAGTTTCAGACTTTTTTCCTCCCAGATCGTAAGTTCGAAATCTATTTACACCCATATCGTAAGTTAAAAACTTATTTTCACCTAAATCGTAAGTTCAAAATCTATTTTCACCCTCATATGGGTTTTATTAACCGATGCTATTAAATATAAACAGGATATACGAACAAACCAACATTAAACCCGTTAAATTACCCGATTACAACTAAAACTAAACCCAAACATAACCTAATTCTCATTCTCAAAATCAATCGAACTCTCAAAAATCCCCAAATCAAAACCTTCAAACCCTAAATCCCAAATTCAAACCTTCGAACCCTAAATCCCCAAATCGAGCCGTAATTCTTCAAACCATCGACTCGACTATCGAATTTCTCTATGTCGATAGTCGCCAGAAGTGGGACATCACATGAATTCCTTGTGAGCATGCTTATGGAGTTATCCTTCATAGGAATTTAGAGGCTGAAGATTTTGTTTGTCACTGGTTCCGAACGGCTCTATGGAGACGGACCTATACATATGGAATAACTCCTATACAAGGAGTTAAGTTCTGGCCAACCGGATCAGGTCCTGCAGTGCATCAATCACCTGAGCCACCACAACCAGGTCGCAAAAAGAAGAGTAAGAAGTAGAAAAGAATGAAAGGGAAGAATGAGTCACCAACAAAGAAGGCTACGAAGCGCATTATACATTGTGGTATATGTGGTGTAGCTAATCACAACTCTCGCTTTCATAGTGAAAAGTCTACACGTGTCTCTCAAGCTGAACATTCTCAGGGAGTGGTAACTCAGACACAAAGCTGAACCTTTATAGTTGTTTTATGACTTATGCTCTTTTAAGACTACTCGGCTTATGTTTTATTCCTTTACAAGGCAACATTTTGAGATTACAAGTTAAGCATCAGATGAAGCAAAGCTTTATTAGCTAATACAAGTGAAATGCGAAACATAAATGTAGCAAACGGATGAGTAGTAGGAAGAGAACAACAATTTATACCGTAATTCCTCATGCATTTGTAATTTACGGGTGGAATATCTTAATCTATTTAAAGTCGGGTATCATAGTTCAGGTATGAAAAAGCATATCGCAAATAGTCTTGATTGATTTTGGCCGTTTTTCCTAAATTAAAGACTTTATTTTAAAATTGTAAAACAGTGATTGGATTAGCAGGATTCAGAGTCATAAATCTAAAAATGAAAATTTTCTATTAGTGTTGATTGTTTATTTGCTTTTATAAATTTTTAATAACAAATAATGACTAGTTTAGAAGGAGCTCAGACTAATAATTATCATTGTAAAATTTGTAAGTCCATGTAGTGCTAAAACTAAAAAATAAGGTTTTTTTTTTTCGTGAGAACTATGCAAAACAGTTTTAATTTTTATATATGTGTAGTTCCTCATATTTCATACATCAAACATTATCCATTACAAATTAAAATATATTCCCTAAAAAACAAAAACAAAAACTAGAAAGACGTGGTAAAAGTCAAGGAAATATTAAGTAAATGGTGATGGCTACTTTCAAGATAAAACAAAAATATGTGACTTATTTTAGGATTTTAAAAAGTTGCGGTTTCGCACACACAAAAACAAAAAGTTGCGGTTTCTGACGAGTTAATAAATAATGGAATTAATGTCCTTATAAATACAAGCATCCTGCCGACAAAAAAAAAAAATACAAGCATCCTTCTTCCGGTATGTTACAAAACCTTAAACACATTTTCTCTATTTAAAAGTTACTCTCTCAATCTCTCTCTCTCTCCATGGAAGCTCAACACCTTCATGCCAAGCCTCATGCTGCTGAAGGAGAATGGTCCACAGGCTTCTGTGATTGCTTCTCCGACTGCAAAAACTGTAATTACTCTTTTCACATTTACTTGTATTTGTATATGTAAAAAAGCTGAAAACAAATAATTTAATGCCTGTAATAGATATACTGTTTGTGTTTTTTTATCTATTTTTATTTATCACTTTAGACTTTTATTTATAAAAAAGAAAAACAAAACTTAATATATATCTTGCAAAAATGAATGGACAGGTTGTATGACATGCTTGTGTCCATGTATTACATTTGGCCAAGTCGCTGAGATTGTAGATCGAGGAGCCACCAGTAAGTTACTTATAATACACAATATTATGAGAAAGCTTTGTCAAATTTAACAAGGCAGCAACAGATAATGGTAAATAATTGGGGTTTATAAATTTCAGCGTGTGGTACGGCTGGAGCACTATACGCGTTGCTACTCGCAGTAACGGGTTGTGGATGTATCTACTCGTGTTTCTATCGTGGAAAGATGAGAGCTCAATACAATATTAGAGGTGATGATTGCGGAGATTGCCTTAAACATTTCTGCTGTGAGCTCTGTGCTTTGACCCAACAATACCGTGAACTCCAGCACCGTGGTTTCGATATGAGTCTTGGTATTTATTTCTTCTTTATACGGCATAATTTTTTCCATTTTGTTTGTTTACGTAATCGCAAAAACATTGACATTCGTTAAAAAAAATTAATGTGGTATTTTAGGATGGGCGGGTAACGTGGAGAGGCAGCAGAACCAAGGAGGTGTGGCGATGGGTGCTCCACCAGTCTTCCAAGGCGGCATGACCCGCTAAGTTTTATTTCTTCATGTAATTCATTACGTAATAAAATAAACGAGGTTTAATCCTCTGTTTGTGTTGTATAATATGCTTATTGTGAAAGTTCATCCATGTAAATCCCAATATATCAAAAGTTTTAAAATACAAAGTGACATCAAAACAATAATAGTATATGTTAAGGTAACAGAGCAAGGAACACCAAAACCTGCAAGTGTCTTAGAAGGTTGGAAGAAAGCTGAAAATGTGAACCTGCAATTGAATCAGAGGGTTTGAAGAAGCCTGAAAATGAGAAACCTGCAAACAAAACAAAAGGTTTCAGTAAAGTTATTCAACGGCTAAATGAAGGAAACTACAAGGAATGTGCAATGTCAAGACAAAAGATTCAGCCTCACTCACAAAGCATAAAGTTGTAAAACCGTTTTGATGCGTTGGCAAGAGTAGCGTGAAGCTCCAGCTGTGATTTTTCAAATCTAAGAAAAGCATCTTTGACTGTAAATCTTATCTTGATTTTGCTATATGTATGAGGAAAATGTAATGAGTTCATTAAGGTGAATAAGAGAGAAAGTTTACATTTCATCTTCTCTAAACTTTTTTCATGGTATCAGAGCCATGGAAAGGTCTGAACTTTATTCACAACCTATCCTAAACATTACAAACTATGTTAATATTAAACTAACCGAGAGAAACTACCTACTCTAGAAAAATCAGTTCGAGTCTTTTCTTTATGGTCAAGGTCTTCTAGGGTTCATCAATGGAGCCTTACCCTCACCTCCGAGATCTATGCAGGTTCCTACTATAGACGGACAAATAACATAACGTTCAAATCCTGATTTTCAAGCATGGAGCAGAGCATATCAGATTGTCAAGTCATGGCTCTTGGCATCGTTTTCTGAAGATATTATGAGTGTGGTGGTTGATGCAACCACATCATTTGAGGTATGGTCCACTTTAGCAAGACATTTTAATCGGGTTTCTTCAGCTAGACTATTTGAACTTCAGAGAAAGGTGCAAACAATTTCTAAGGTGATGAGTCAATGGTGGATTATTTGAATAAGGTTAAATCTGTGTGTGATCAGTTGGCTTCTATTGGTAGTGTTGTCCCATAGAATATGAATTTTTTTGATGCATTGCTTGGTCTTGGTAGAGAATATGAGCTTATCAAAACTAATATAGAGGGTTCCATGGATAATGTTCCTTTACCTAGTTTCGAAGATATTATTCCAAGACTTACAAGCTATGACAACCGTATTCAAGGATACAACACTCAGTCTTCAGTCTCACCTTATCTGGCATTCACTGTGTCAGGGCCATGCTTCTACAGTAATGGAAATAGAGGTAGAGGACGTTCTTCAGGAAGGTTTGGAAGAGGAAGAAACTCATTCTCCACTAGAGGAAGAGGATTTTATCAACAGTTCTCATCCTCAGGTGGATCTCAAAGTTCCTACGATAGTGAATATAAGCCTCAATGTCAAATCTGTGGGAGTATTGGACATCAAGCCTTAAGATGCTGGCACAAATTTGATAATGCTTACCAGGATGAAGATCTACCCTCTGCTCTTACTGCAGTCCATGTCACAGATGTCACAAATATGGCTCGAAGTGAGTGGCTTCCTGATTCAGGTGCCACATCACATGTGACTAATTCAACAAATAAGTTGCAGCAGTTTCAACAATATCATGGATCAGACTCTGTGATAGTGGAGATGGAAATATGAGTCTTGGTATTTTTTTTTTTATATGGCTCTTTTTTTTCTAATTCATTTGTTTATTATAATCGCAAACATTAACATTCGTTTTTAATGCGGTATTTTTTTTTTATATGGCTCTTTTTTTTTCTAATTCATTTGTTTATTATAATCGCAAACATTAACATTCGTTTTTAATGCGGTATTTTTTTTTATATGGCTGTTTTTTTTTATAATTCATTTGTTTATTATAATCGCAAACATTAACATTCGTTATTTATGCGGTATTTTTTTTTTATATGGCTCTTTTTTTTTCTAATTCATTTGTTTATTATAATCGCAAACATTAACATTCGTTTTTAATGCGGTATTTTTTTTTATATGGCTGTTTTTTTTTCTAATTCATTTGTTTATTATAATCCCAAACATTAACATTCGTTTTTAATGCGGTATTTTTTTTTTATATGGCTCTTTTTTTTCTAATTCATTTGTTTATTATAATCGCAAACATTAACATTCGTTTTTAATGTGGTATTTTAGGTTGGGCGGGGAACGTGGAGAGGCAGCAGAACCAAGGAGGTGTGACGATGGGTGTTCCAGTAGCCCATGGCGCGGCATGACCCGCTAAGATTTATTTCTAAATGTAATTCGTTTGTCATATAATCTAATAAAACAAGGTTAATCATCTCTGTGTGTTGTATAATATGCTTGTTCTGAAATTTGGACATGAGTATTTCTTCCATGTATAATCCGAATGTATCAAAACTATTAAAATACAACAAGAATTTACACAAAACAAATAATATATTACATACTCTTGTTTATTTTTTCTCGTCTGAATTTTCTTTGATAATATTGTTGTCCTGAAAATAGTGGCAAAAATACTGTGTGTGGAAAACTGGAAATGTACGTGTTTTGTTTATAGTATCCAAAAAAGTGTTTTGTTTGTAAAGTTTGTAGACAGTACTTTTTTGTTCTCAAATTTCCTTTTATTCATCTTCCTTCCTTTACAAGGCAACATTTTGAGATTACAAATTAAGCATAAGATGAAGAAAAGCTTTATTAGCTAATACAAGTGTAATGCGAAACATACGTGAAGCAAGTGGAGGAGTAGTAGAAAGAGAACAATATTTTATACTGTAATTCCTCATCATTGTGGTGACTTTGTTACAAATTAGATTGTATGGTTTAGTGTGGTTTACATATTAGATTTGGTTTAGAGAAAATCGGTTTAGTATGATTCTATATAACCTCATTGTACATCTTTGTTTACATTTAACAGAAAAATCATTTCCAAATCTCTTCTCTCCCGAGCTGATCTTGATCTTCTTCGATTGAGTGTGAATCTTGTTTCTGTTCAACCCCAGCTATTCTAAAATGGTATCAGAGCGTTGAGCCCAAGCTCAACCGATTCTTGACCTGAATTCTTCGGTTATTTAAGCAGATTTGAGGTCGATTTTGTCAAGATTTGAGTTTCATTCTGCGATTTCAACTTGTTGTAGTCAGCTTCTTTCGTCAATTGATCATGTGTTTGCTCAGATTACGAAGAAACGATCCAAGCTTAGGAATCGCAACTCAACTTCTCATCCAGGGAATGTTTCACCTCGCGGTAGTATATCTTCTCCGTATCGAGAGATTTCGTGTCGTTGTTTTTCTCTGATTATTATCAATCGTGTTTTTTTTTATGGATTTAACAGTTATATGTTTGGATCTCTATCTCGACACCGGAGAATTGTTCCGATTTGCTTCCGCGATGCAATTTCGCTGGTTTGGTATGTCTGACGTTTCTGAGTTTTCTCTCTAAGCATATAACTTTTGCATATCTCTCTGTTAATAATGTTGTTGCGATATGGAGATTTTTGGAATGTGGATATGTTATTAGCGAGACAAAGATTTCGTTAGTAAGTTTTCAACATAAATTGGAATATGGAATTGATGACAGATGGTTATAAATGTTGCTTGAACATCATGTTTTCATGTTCAGAATGTATGTGCAATTGGTTTCAAGAGAACGCAACATGGTTTGCTTGATTCTCATTTATGACCTCTGCAAGCTCACAAGATTAGTCTTCTTTGTTGAGTCTTCCACCTTGTGTTGTGGTGTTGTTCATGAACTGTGTACGGTTTCAGAATATAGTTTTAGGCATCAGAATCTTTGTAGACAGGGGGAGAATCTTAAGCTTGCAATTGATACATGCTGTTAGACCTCTGTGAAGTTGATTGCTATGACTTTCTGAATTTCGTCTTCCTAGTTTGTGACGTTGGTGTTATGCTGCGGTTATTGAGAGTTTTAGCTCCAGCTGTAGATGATGTATTTGTTGGCTTTCATGCCACTAAAATTGCTCTGATGGTTCAACACTTAAGCCTCTTTGTCAAGCGAGAAGCTTGCTGTTTTGAGGTGTTGGTAAGTTTTGTCGTTGAGAAATTACTTCAGTTTCACTCTTGTGTTGAAGTACATATGAGACGAATGAAGCGATGGTCTCCACGAATTGCGGTTTTAAAACAGTTCCATTCTTATGTTTTAGCACATATGAGAATAATGGAATAAAGCTCTCTATTAATTGATGTTATGGAGGCGGATTATGTTTTGCTGGACAGGGATTGTGCTTCCCACAAGGACTGTTTGGCTGGTTGAAATGTTCTCTATTAGATGTAGTAGAATAGAGATTCACAGTGATATTGTGTTTGCCTTGCGTACAACACTTGAGTTGTTACTAACACAAAGTCTACTACAACCACTTTTACTTTGGTTGAAAAGTTGTGCAAGAATAGCTTCTCCTAGATGTGCTTCACGACAAACTCTTTAAAATCTAGAACCAGCAGATGATTTGCCTCGGGTTGCTAGATTTGATTACAAGTGTATTTGAATGTCCCACATCGCTTGGGTTTGTGAGCAATGTTTTTTATATAAGTGTGAGGCAATCCTCCTCCCTTTTGGGTGTGAGTGAGGCTCACACTTTTTGTATATCCAGGAAGTTCAAACCTGTGGGCTCTACATCTCTCTGAAGCGAGATCCAGACCATGTTAAAATTACTCTTTTGGAGGAGATCCCTTCCAGGTGGCGACTCGAACTGGCGATCTCTGAGTTTCTTCGGAGATCTTTACCAGTAGAGCTAGCGCTCTCTGGTAAGTTAGGCTCACACTTACTATTATGGTATCAGAGCTAGGCCCAATACTTCGATTGTGGAGCTACCCGTGGATGTCCAGTACTCCAATCCCACAAAGTTCACACTTCATATGTTGAAATCTGAGCATAAGAGAGGTGTATTAGAATGTCCCACATTACTTGGGTATGTGAGCAATGTTCTTAAGTGTGAAACAATCTTCCTCTGTTAAGCTAGCTTTTAGGTGTGAGTTAGGTCCACATTTACTAATAGATTTATTGGTGAAAGTTCTTATCTATTTAAATTTGAAATATGTGTTAATATTTGTTCATTGTAAAATTAATTTACGGGGTGATTAAAATTAGTCGAGAAATTGGTTTAAAACGAGGCCATTAATTTTTTTAGGACAAACAGAAAAAAAATAATTTGAATTTATTTATTTTCTTAACATTCAGTATTCAAATATTCAAATAATTTGATAGTACACATTCAGTATTCAAATAATGCATAAACATAGTAGTATGTTTTTTTCTTCCTATTTAGTAATATACAGAATATTTAGAACACTAATTTGCAAAATGATTGGCGGGGACCTGGAAATAAGGATTAAATTAACATCATATGAAAAGTCTTTTGATAATAATTTCGGTCAGTGGGAATATAGTCACTTGCGTGCGATTAGACATCTTCTATATGGTTGGCACATGATAAGATTTCTATATGATAGGTGTACCGTCGACTTCAACTATTTTTCTTTATTTTAATATTTTTTGGTCAACTTTTTTTTTGGGTCAATTTTTATTTTAATATATTTTAAATTATTTTTTTACTTATAAGTTCTAATAATTACACCATTTTCGCAAATTGTTATAGTTATACTTTATATCTATTAGAGTCAGCTATGTAGGATTTTCTTAACGTATGGATTTTTATTTAGTAACGATTACCATGTGGATATTTTATGGAGAGATTTATAAACATTTTGGAGAAAAAGCTTTCGAAAATAAAAATCATCAGTTTTATCACTCTGAATACTTTAACCTATTAGGAAAGTTTGTTTTGTCTAATCTTGTTAACTGCTTAGATGAAAGACTTTATTTTTAAAATGTAAAACAGTGATTGGATTAGAAGAATTCAGAGTCATAAATCTAAAAATGGAAATTTTCTATTAGTGTTGATTGTTTATTTGTTTTTATAAAATATTTTAATAACAAATAATGACTAGTTTAGAAGGAGCTGAGAGTCATAATTATCATTGTAAAATTTGTAAGTCCATGTAGTGCTAACTCTAAAAAATAAGGTTTTTTTTTCAAGATAAAACAAAAATATGTGACTTATTTTAGGATTTTTAAAAGTTGAGGTTCTGACGAGTTAAAAGATAATGGAATTAATGTCCTTATAAATAGAAGCATCCTTCTTCCGTTATGTTACAAAACCTTAAAACACATTTTCTCTATTTAAAAGTTACTCTCTCCATCTCTCAATCTCTCTCTCTCTCTCCCTCCATGGAAGCTCAACACCTTCATGCCAAGCCTCATGCTGAAGGAGAATGGTCCACAGGCTTCTGGGATTGCTTCTCCGACTGCAAAACCTGTAATTACTCTTTTCACATTTACTTGTATTTTGTATATCTAAAAAGCTGAAAACAAGTAATTTTATGCCTGTAATAGATATATTGTTTGTACTTTTTATCTATATATTATATACTCCCTCTGTTTTTAAAAGAGTGTCATTCTGGCACTAAAATTTTGTAACAAAAATAATGTCGTTTTAGTATATCAATGCAATTTTTAACTAAAAATACCATTTTTGACCTTTGACTATTGATTCATTAATGATGAATGCAATAAATAAAATGAAATGAATAATTGTAATTATATGAATAGTTAAAGAGTATAATAGAACTTTAATCTTATTTCTTAATTTGTGTGATGAATGTTAGAATGACAGTCTTTAAAAAATAAAGAGAGTATCACTTTAGAATTTTATTTATATAAAAAAGAAAAACAAAACTTAATATATATATTGCAAAAATGAATGGACAGGTTGTATCGCGTGCTGGTGTCCATGTATTACATTTGGCCAAGTCGCTGAGATTGTAGATCGAGGAGCCACCAGTAAGTTACTTATAATACACAATATTATGAGAAAGCTTTGTCAAATTTAACAAGGCAGCAACAGATAATGATAAATAATTGGGGTTTTTAAATTTCAGCGTGTGGTACGGCTGGAGCACTATACGTGTTGATAGCCGCAGTAACGGGTTGTGCATGTTTCTACTCGTGTTTCTATCGTGGAAAGATGAGAGCTCAATACAATATTAGAGGTGATGATTGTGAAGATTGCCTTAAACATGTCTTCTGTGAGCCCTGTTCTTTGACCCAACAATACCGTGAACTCCAGCACCGTGGTTTCGATATGAGTCTTGGTATTTATTTCTTCTTTATACGGCATAATTTTTTCCATTTTGTTTGTTTACGTAATCGCAAAAACATTGACATTCGTTAAAAAAAATTAATGTGGTATTTTAGGATGGACGGGTAACGTGGAGAGGCAGCAGAACCAAGGAGGTGTGGCGATGGGTGCTCCACCAGTCTTCCAAGGCGGCATGACCCGCTAAGTTTTATTTCTTTATGTAATTCATTACGTAATAAAATAAACGAGGTTTAATCCTCTATTTGTGTTGTATAATATGCTTGTTGTGAAAGTTTGAACATGAGTATTTCTTCCATGTATATACCAATATATCAAAAGTATAAAATACAAAGTGACATCAAAACAATACTAGTATATAAGATATGCGCTTCATATCGGATAAAAATATATATGGATTTAACTTACAAGGCTTGTGCTTATCTTTACACAGAGCAATAAACTATTGTTTTAAAGCATAAAAAAACCGATTTGCTTATCAAATTGGAAACAGTAATTGCATTTGAACTGCAAAAAGAAAAAAAAGGAAAAAAAAATAGTAAGTGACGAGATTCCACGATTTTTTATTTATGTGAATATATGTATCTACATTTTTTTTGTTTTTGTCGGTGAATATTTACTTAAGTGTTTTGTTATGGATGTAAGATTATTTTGTCTTTTTATTCGTCTTTCAACGAACATTCATCGGAAGACTAGTCTAAACTTAAAACATACAAAAAAAACAAGATAGAGGCTCTACTTCCACGAAATTCGGCAAAACACGCAATATATTTTGTTGGACCGTAATCTCCCTGAAAGTGCAGAATTAGAGAACATCATGTTATACTTTTGTTGTTACTTTCTAAGTTATATATTATACACCTTCAATAATCCGAATTTTTTTGAAAATATTAACAAATTCTTTTTGAAATATTAACAAATTTTTTTTTAACCACAATATCCAATTATTAACAAATCTGTTTTTTTTTTTTAATATTAACAAATCCGAAGTTTTTAATAAGAGAAAAAATTAATAATAGAATATCCGATTCAATATTCGATTGTGCAAATAAGATTAAATCAGATTTTATTCGAATTTTTTTAAATATTAAATCGATGACTATAATTTAATTAAATGATCACATAATAAATAATAACTAAAATACCCTGAGAGATAAAATTTTGTTTTTTGAAGTAATGGAAATGTGATGTAAATATTAACACTTTTTAATGTTTATTTATAAGTGTACTTAAAGCTTACGACTTACGAAATTTTTAAAACTTTTTGAAACAATACCATAAGGATCGATTGATCTGAATCGATCGATCGTGACCTACGGAGGATCGATCGATCGATCTCGTTTGCTCAAAATCCATCCTTCTGCTGAAATCGCCCGGGATCGATAGAACCTCCTTGAAGATCGATCAGAGATAGAGGATCGATCGATCGGTTATGGATCGATCGATCTTGGCTCGATTTTTATTTCTGGCCAAAAATAGCCCATCGATCGTTCTTGCCGAGCGATCGATCTTGATCGATTCAGTCAGAGGCTTTGATTTGATCATTTTTGGATCGATCGTTCTTAGCGATCGATCTACATCGACAGGCTCTGAAAATCGACGGATCGATCGTTTTGGCGAGCGATCGATCTATGACAACGATCGATCGATCCTTTTTGGATCGGATCTCGATCCCAATTACCCCATGAACTGCTACGAGAGCGACCCCGTAAGATCGATCGATCTGCTGGATCGGTCGATCTTCTACATCTGCGTCTGAGTTAACTTAGGCGAACCTGACATTTGTAACAACAGCATCAAAAACCATCTTAGCATACCATTATGCGACATAAAGGGGTTGAGCATTAGCATCCTAAGCATGCATAAGCGACGAATCCTGACACTGAGGAATCGAAAACCAAAACCTGACCAGAGATCATCCCTTCCTTGGTTCCGGGCTCCCATCTAAGCCTTTTCTTTGTTCTTTGCACCAAAGAGGCGTAAGCATTGATAATCTTGGTATGACTATCTGGCCTACACGGTGATCGAACTTAGGCGTAATTGAAATGTACTTAACGAACAACCAAATACATACCGTAATAGAGCTCATTACAAATACCACACACACATGGCCATGCCATAAATCACACCAATTGACCTAGTCCTGAGCAATCACGAAAAAGCAATGATCACGGTTTAACCGCGGTCGCACTCACCTCGGTTTGGCGACTCGTCGCACGATTAAACCTTAAGCTTGCCCCTTTTTCACCTCTTGGCTCCAAGCCAAAATGTCACCTCTTGTCTATCAAGAGACCAACAACAATTCAATTGGATGATCATAAGCTCAAAACCTCATAACAATTCCAAGCTCAGTTCCCTCCTCAAAACGGACCAACATTGGTCAAGCATAACTTATTCTCCAGGCCATATTTTCACAATTCCTTCAGTGAACCTCAAGACAACACCCTCAAGAACTCATCTACCAATTTTCATTTCAAAACTAACAAGATTTGAGTGTCGAAACACTCACTCAATCTCAACTCGGCGCTACAGCCCGTAAAACAGAGTAGTCTAGGGAGAAAATCCTCTCCTACCCAACAAAACCCCACAAATTTGGTAGAACAAGTACACAAGAGATGGAAGAACTTACCCACCATTTTCAGCTCAGAGCTCCACTTGATCGGACCTCCCAATGGACACAACTCTTTCTTTCCTCCTCTTCTCCCTCTCCTTCTCTCCCTCTTTCTTTCTTTTCCTTTTTCTCTTTGAAATGAGGAAGAAGAGATGGAGAGAGGAAGATATTTATCGTATACGTATATGTATGTTTGTTTAATTGATTATGAGCAGATCTAAACGCTGGTTCATCAGATTGAATTAATGCGTTTAATTCCGTCAAATTTCCCAAAAAATTCCGTCAAATTTCCCAAAATTTTGAGACATTCTCCCGTCCCAAAATATTTCCCAATTTCCGTCAAACGAGGAATTACCGCGTAATTAAAATTAAGCCGCATGGATTCCTAAATAGCGATTAACTCCGTGTACCACTTCCCGCCCTTAGGGCCACCAATCAAGCTTCGGTACCGTTCCATACTCGGTTCGATAACATCCCGGATTTCCTCGTGGTCAGCACGGCTAATTGGTAAAATCGAGAAATCGTCAGATGGGATGAGCAGTTAAGTCGGAAAGCGATCTAGTACATTAGAATCAATACAGCCGGATCTAATATACTAAGTCCATGAGTCGATATCTGGACAGTTCGCGTCCATTAGGATTAAATCACTGTCTGTCGGTAAACCACCGGTTAGGATTAAATGCCCGTAATCGCCATTTAAGTTAAATATCTTGTCGTCAGGATTAAATACCACATAATCCTAAGCCACGTCGATAAATTAAACGTCACATAATTACATAGGATAGGCGTAAACCCAATCTCGGCAAAGGCGGGCAGATCTTATTTCAATCAGCGCACGTGATATCATTATATCGCCCAGAACATGAAATCCATCGTATGCTTTCGACACGATACATGAAATACCACATCATGTATTATAACTCACTTATTAATCCATAAACATCATCATATTAATAATTAACGTCAAAATACAATTATCCAGGGTTCATTACTGAACAAATTAAATACAAGTCAGCGGACGACTTAGGAACAGGATGTTCTGATCTTTCAAGATAATATATAGAAGATTTGACACTGTGGACTTGAACTATTTTATTTTAATATATTTTAAATTATTTTCTTACTTATAAGTTATAATAATTACACCATTTTCGCAAATTGTTATAGCTATACTTTATATCTATTAGGTTCAGGTATGTTGGATTTTCTTAACGTATGGATTTTTATAGTAACGATTATCATATGGATATTTTATGGAGAGATTTATAAACATTTTGGAGAAATAGCTTTAGAAAATAAAAATCATCAGTTTTACCACTCTGAATACTTTAACCTATTAGGAAAGTTTTTTTGTTTAATCTTGTTGACTGCTTAGATGAAAGACTTTATTTTAAAAATGTAAAACATTGATTGGCTTAGCAGGCTTCAGAGTCATAAATCTAAAAATGAAAATTTTCTATTAGTGTTGATTGTTTGTTTGTTTTTATACAACATTTTAATGACAAATAATGACTGGTTTAGAAGGAGCTCAGAGTCATAATTATCATTGTAAAATTTGTAAGTCCATGTAGTGTAAAACTAAAAAATAAGGTTTTTTTCGTGAGAACTATGCAGAACAGTTTTATATATGTGTAGTTTCTCATATTTCTTACATCAAACATTATCCATTACAAATTAAAATATATTCCTTCAAAAAAAAACTAGAAAGACTTGGTAAAAAGTCAAGGAAATATTAAATGGTGATTTACTCTGTTCTTGCTACTTTCAAGATAAAACAAAAGTATTTGACTTATTTTAGGATTTTAAAAAGTTGAGGTTTCTGCGTTGACCCAAAAAAAAAAAAAAGTTGAGGTTTCTGACGCGTTATAATAAATAATGGAATTAATGTCCTTATAAATACAAGCATCCTTCTTCCGGTATGTTACAAAACCTTAAACACATTTTCTCTAGGGATTTAAAAGTTACTCAATCTATCTCTCTCTCTCCCTCCATGGAACCTCAACACCTTCATGCCAAGCCTCATGCTGAAGGAGAATGGTCCACAGGCTTCTGTGATTGCTTCTCCGACTGCAAAAACTGTAATTACTCTTTTCACATTTACTTGTATTTGTATATGTAAAAAACTAAAAACAAGTAATTTTATGCCTGTAATAGATATACTGTTTGTACTTTTTATCTATCTTTTATTTATCACTTTAGACTTTTATTTACTAAAAAAAAAGAAAACCAAAACTTAATATATATCTTGCAAAAATGAATGGACAGGTTGTATCACGTTCTGGTGTCCATGTATTACATTTGGCCAAGTCGCTGAGATTGTAGATCGAGGAGCCACCAGTAAGTTACTTATAATACACAATATTATGAGAAAGCTTTGTCAAATTTAACAAGGCAGCAACAGATAATGGTAAATAATTGGGGTTTATAAATTTCAGCGTGTGGTACGGCTGGAGCACTGTACGCGTTGATAGCCGCAGTAACGGGTTGTGGATGTATGTTCTCGTGTTTCTATCGTGGAAAGATGAGAGCTCAATACAATATTAGAGGTGATGATTGTGGAGATTGCCTTAAACATTTCTGCTGTGAGCTCTGTGCTTTGACCCAACAATACCGTGAACTCAAGCACCGTGGTTTCGATATGAGTCTTGGTATTTATTTCTTCTTTATACGGCTTAATTTTTTCCATTTTGTTTGTTTTTTGTAATCGCAAAAAACATTGACATTCGTTAAAAAAAAAATAATGTGGTATTTTAGGATGGGCGGGTAATGTGGAGAGGCAGCAGAACCAAGGAGGTGTGGCGATGGGTGCTCCAGTCTACCAAGGCGGCATGACCCGCTAAGTTTTATTTCTTCATGTAATTCATTACGTATTAAAATAAACGAGGTTTAATCCTCTGTTTGTGTTGTATAATATGCTTGTTGTGAAAGTTTGAACATGAGTAATATTTCCATGTATGTACCAATATACCGAAAGTATTAAAATACAACGAGAAAGTGTCATCAAAACAATACTAGTATATAAGATATGCGCTTCATATCGGACTAAAATATATATATGGATTTTACGTACGAGGCTTTTGCTTATCTTTACACAGAGCAATTAACTATTATTTTAAAACCCGATTGGCTGATCAAATTGGAAACACTAATTGCATTTGAACTGCAAAGAGAAAAAAAGGAAAAAAAAAATAGTAAGGGACGAGATTCCACTATTTTTTTATTTTTGTTTTTGTCGTGAATATATGTATGTATTTAATTAAGTCTTGTTTTTTGGATGTTAGATTATTTTGTCTTTTTATTCGTCTGTCAAAGAACATTCATAGGAAGACTAGTCTAAACTTAAAACAAACAAAAAAACAAGATCGAGATAGTAACACGCAATATATATTTACTTTGTTGGACCGTAACTTCCCTGAAAGTACAGATTTAGAGAACATCATGTTCGTTTTAATATACTTTTGTTGTTACTTTCCAAGTTACATATTATACACCTTCAATATGCAATAATGTAAAGTAGGAAAGCTTATTATACACATGTTTAATATCTTTTCTAATTAGTTACTCAAACCTTGGAACACGATTGATAGTAGGGACCCGGCGTAATTAACAATTGAATTTAACTAAAATTATTCGGTCAAAGATTTGACACTTATATCTAGTCAACTTGCGTGCCATTATACATCTAACGACTTAATTTGGTCGAGATTGTAAATGCAAAATTGAAATTGTCTTCTTGAAAGAGAAATATTCCACTTCAAAATGTATATATTTATCCTACCGTTTCTGAATCCAATTGTCGTTGATACAATATACCTTTCATTGGTTATCCTTCAACATTAAATTTGGTTTTGGTTTGATTCGGTTCGATTTCCTGGTAAAGCAAAGCTATGGCTAAACTCGAACCGAAGTTTTATTAGTTCAGTTCAGTTTGGATTCAATCAATTTGGTTGGTTTTATTCGGTTCGATTAAAAATGCTCACGTGGGGAAGAAGCAACAAAAATAAAAACATGAACCACTCTATCAACGATGTATTTACCTTTATTTCATCAACTGAGTCCTTCAATTCACGCAATTTTGTCTTATCTACAGGCTTCTCAGGAGAAAGGCTTCCATCAGCTATTGCTGGTGATGTTACATGACCTTCACATGCAGCATCCTTCTGCATTTTCAGATTTATCAATTTTCTTCTATTTTCTTCAAGCTCAGCCTTGATCTCTTCCAATTGACCTTTAATAACCAAGGATACTCAATACTCAGAGAGCAATTATGAAATGTTACCATGCTAATCAACATAAATTCTTACATCCCGGTTCCAGCGTTCAAAATGGAAAAGGTGCTACGCTTATAGAAACAAACAGCTGATTTCTCATGTTGTCTAGAATCATGAAATATATAACCTTTGAGGTGTTTAAGCTCGGATTGATCTGTTGAATGGCTGCTTATGTATGCCTGAATCTGCTTGGTATGTTCTTTGTGCCTCACATGTAAGGCATCAATCATCTCCCGCAAGTTTTTGGCCTCCTCTTTCATCAAACTATTAATGTTAGACAACTGGATGGTGACATCTGAAAAAAAGAAAGGTCTGTGAATTGTCTATAGCCGTTAAAAAATAAAATGAAATCGACAATTGGTACACCAACCAACCTTCTGCCGATTTCACAGCATGTAAATTTTGTGATATGCTTTCAGCTTTCGCCCTCTGTGTAGCAATGGTGTTTTCAAAGAGTCCCATCAACTCCATTGCAGAGGAGTGACGCAAAGCAAGAGCTTCTTCAACCTTTCTTACTATCTCATCACTCTTTCTAGTATCTAAGGAATCTACTTGCAGAAGTCTACATAGAACCTAGATTACATGAAGACAGATATTTTAACTGTTACGCAAAGGATGCAGCTATGATACTTAAAAGAAGAGGGAGAACTCTTATTACTACCTCGCTTTTTATCTACAATGTCCAAGTAGTTTAGAGCCTCTTGATTAGCCCCGGCACGAACTCCAAGCAATATAAGATCATCCACCAACTAAATCGTCAAAATGCACAAATGAAACCACAGACCCTCTGAGTTAAACATTAAACGATGCAATTAGTCGTTCTATAAAGACAGAAAGGAACACGACCACCTGAAAACCAAGCAATGTGCTGACCTGATTCCAAAGCCGGTTAACTGAGATAAGTTCTCATCATCATAGGATGATTGG
Source organism: Boechera stricta (assembly GCA_018361395.1). Taxonomy (NCBI): domain Eukaryota; kingdom Viridiplantae; phylum Streptophyta; class Magnoliopsida; order Brassicales; family Brassicaceae; genus Boechera; species Boechera stricta. The sequence goes on along the minus strand of CM031539.1, from coordinate 848,130 downwards.
TTGATTTGTAACTCTTGGATCTTTGTTTCAACATCATACAGCTGTTTCTTCTGCAGGTCTAATTGCTGGACCAGTTTCTGATTCTGGAACTGTAGAACGGTGGCATCAACCTGAAAAGAAAAGAAAAAAAATTAATAAGTAAACAACATGCAGCAAGAAACTCACTCTTGCATAGTCCTTATTTGCATCATTCTTACATTGCAACTAATAACGCAACACATTGAACACCAGATTTCAAATATACAACTCATAATTTTAATTAAAGAAACATCCTATCAAACTATTCAATTAAGGGACTTAAACAACAACAGATAAACGAGAAGTCTCAATCGAAGGTGAAGAATTACGGGGCATGGAAGTGGGAGAAACGGAGTCCAAAAGATGAGGCTTCTTCTGCATCGGCTCGTCCGATTCCTGATTCTCCATAACACTCGAAAGTGACAAAAGAAAAAACCTAAATCGAGCTGATCGTTGGTTCAGGGAGAAACTCTAAAGTCTAAAAACTCGAAAGGAGGGACCTTAGCTCCAGAAAGAACCATTCTGGCATATGGTCCCTAAGGATCCACATCTAACTTCAATGTCTCCACTTTAATTAAATACGATGTTGGGCTTGTATTCTATTTTACTAGTTGTAAAAAAAGAGTTATATAAATGGGCCAATTAAAGCCCAGAAGTGAGGTATATAAATGGCGTGGAATGGAATGGAAAAAACCTATAAATCGACCAAAAGCATCCATCAGGCCGTTCGCTTCCGAAGAGAAGATGATGCCGCGGTATTTGTCGGACAGATCCGAGGTTATGGAAATATGCGATTAATAATAATATATATTCTTTCATCTACCTACTTGTTGTTTGTTAATTGATTCTCTCAATGGTTTGACTAATATTTGCTAATAACAAACGGGCTTAGGATTCTCAATCGGATGAGCGTGACAGGTCCGAAATTATCCATGTAATAAATTCTTTCATCTACATACTTGTTTATTCTCAATGGCTTCTTAATTTGGACTAATATATATTTGCTAATAACAAGCGGGTCTTCATTAGGTTGCCCCTCGTGGTAATCTTTACAAGATGTGCGAGGAACAGTACGCTCCTCGTCGTAACATAGTCCTCTTTATGCTAGGTTGGGCCTTCATCGTTACAATTTTCTCCAGGTAAATAATAATTAGTGATCATATCTATTTGCTTGCTACCTCAATCGATTTCTTTTTTTTGATCATTCACTTTCAATTTAGGGGAAAAACATGCAGCTCAGTCGCGTAGAGAAATTCATCAAGTCCTGGGGTTCTGCTGCTTCCACTTACTGCATAACTTTGAAAGCCAAGGATCCAGCAGAGACCAGTGGTTCGCTTCAAACTTTTCAGGCTCAAGTTAATGAAAAAAACTTTGGCCGATTCCTTTTGAAGTGCACTATGGCTAGACCCCTAGGTAAATTATTTAATAATAATTATTGGTATACAACAACAAGTCATCAATCATCATCGTTGCTGAGTTAATCTTTGTACAGGGGATACCAAGAAAAGCATCACAGGTGGTCAAATCAATAGAAACTTGTTGGATAACAAGTATCTCGGAGATTTCATGCCTGAGTTGGCTCGAGAGAATCCTTTCAAAAAGACAGACCGATTTTACGTGGTAAATTGATCTTCAGACGCTCTGAGTTTTATATCATTTGCTTATGATCAACAACTAGTAGTTATATATATATATATATATATATATATATATATATATATGTTTTGCTCTTTTGTTTTTGTTTTTAATGCAGCTGAAAAAATCAGAGATTAGACACAATGACTGGATTCGTCTGTATTTGGAACTTGCTGTTGCCACAACTAATAGGCACCATATCAAACATGGTGTGAACAATTTGAAGATTCTGAAAGTGGCTATGGAAATTACACGAAACCTGAAGGAGCCCTTTAATAAAGGACTTGGCGCCTTTGATGCAATTTTCTACATTAGGTATAAGGACTCGTGCAAGGGTCGGGCTGGTGAGGATGTGGATCGCGTTGCTATTGTCAGAAGAATCTGGGATGAGCAGACGGAAGTCTTAGGACTTGTGGGTCGTACTCAGAGCTCACAAACCATAAAACCATCAAACGGAAGTGCTGCCGTGGAAGTTGGCTCGTCGTCTGCACAAGACTAGATCCATTTCAATTAGTGGATCAGAATGAAACATATTTTTTAAGTGGATTGTTGACTAAGTTATTTGGTGCGTTAAGTGGATTGCTTAAGTTATTTGGTGCGTTCGGATTGTTAAGTGGATTGGTTTTTGTGTGGTTTTTACGTGTTGTTCTGCTTGAATACTTTTAACATAGGGGAAGGATTTGGAGACATGTCTTGCTTTCAGATTTTTTTTGTTTTCTTTTTATCTAACACAGAGATAGAGAGAGAGAGAGAGAGAGATAAAATTGAAAATTCCTTAAACGGACGTCGTTAAGTAATTAAAAGGCTACATGGATAGAAACAGAATAAAAGCCCAACAATGTCTGTCACCGCAGAGCTCCTTCTCCAGAATCAGCGGTTAACCACAAACCAAGAATGAGATAGAGTCCTGAGTGAGCTCCATGAACGTTTTCTCCAGAATCAGCCGTGAACAAGCTTGAAGGGGCTGAAAGTGAGTTAACTTTTTATGTGATTCCAACAAACAATCTATTATTATTATTATTATTATTCATAATTTTGTTTTTCTTCTTTTCGAAAGAGTTTTCTGCTGCAAAATGTTGATCTAAGCAGGTGTTCTTTTCATAATATGCAGAGGCAACTCCTAATTAAGGCTGTTATGAAGCTGATGAATGTTGAGAGTTTGACTATATATATATATATATATATATATATATATATATATCAAGTGAAAAGCCACTTGCAGGTACACTAACTCAATCAGTTGAATCTGACAGAGATTTCAACTACAAACTATTTTTGGCAGAGACCAAAAATGGTAACTCAGAAGACACAAGAAACCAACTTCTAATACCAATGAAGCAGATGGAAGAAACTAGAAAGAAAGGGTTATGTTTTGGATTATGGGATATGTTTTCAAACATTTTCCTTAAAAGATTTTATCTCTTTTTTCTTTTCTTTTTTGTGCAGAGCCATACAGTTAACCGAAGCTCGAGGTCAAACTAAAACACGTCACACTTTAACATTGGTGAAACGTTTCATTCAAGATTTGCTCTCAACCAATTCATGTACATATTATTGCTGGGTGAGTAGATACAGAGATCACTTCAACTACGGATAGAAGAACATGCTAAAAATACTTGGAGAAGATCTTGGAAGAACAACGCAAAACCGATGCATCGGAAGAAGCTAAAGACGACAAATGTGAAACTTCCCTAAAACGTCCAAGACTTGAAAACTGAATGAACATCCTTTTAAGGTGGTAAGTAGTAACACCTTCAGGAGTTTCAGGTCTATTTATTGTAAATACGGTCCACTGTGTACTAGTGTTTACTATATGATCCAGTGAGAGAGAAATATAAATTTTGTCCAATTCCTATCGTTATTTACAAAAGAATCAATCAACAAATTCTAAGATGGAATTTTGCAGCCAATACAAAGAATATGAAATAGATTTCAAATAAAAAAAACGATAGGTCGAGAAGTTGACCATTCACATTTTCACATAGACCGGTCAAAACGTGGATCCCGTTTTTTCTTACCGTAAAGCAGAGCAGATGGCATTTTTTTTCTTTGTACCGACAAAGCGGATGACATTTAAAGACGTGGAACATCCAAGTTTTCCACAATTTATAATAATAAAAATCGCTTTTAAGTGTTAACTCCTTATTAATGGAGTAGTTTTTAACGTTTTCAATTTGAATTAAATTAGGTCGGAAAATACTAATCAATATTATTGGCTGATGACACTTTAAAGTTGTTGGAAAAATCTGGTTACCAATGTGAACAAAGTTTTCCAAAAGATAAAGCCAGAAAAAGCAGGGGATGACTCAGCAATTCCCTTAGCATGCTACGTGTCACCCATCACCATCATCAATGATGACCAATCATGTTCTTCATGTCACCACCATCGTGCCTAACCTAATACTTCTTGATTACTACTTGATCATTGATACCATCTCTCTAATTTTAACTAAAAATAGCATATTTTTAAGATATATTACTAGATAGCTGTCGGTTTTGCCAAAAAAAAGTCTATTTACTATCATGATTTACACTTTTTTTTTTTTTTATAGTTGAAACTCATAATAACAAATATATGCAGTTAAAGAAAATAGAAATAAATGGTAACATAGAGTTTTCTTGTGAAAATGGTTTCCGAATATTATCTTTATTAGTTTCATTTAGATCACAGATTCATTGTCAAATCAGAGAGGAAGATGGGGGAGAGATACAAAGATCAGAGGAAACATTATTGTACAGTTTTGTTGTTTGCACTCTTTGCCTTTATCTTCTTCTTCCCATCCCTAAGCAGTTGAGTAAACAAACTAATCTCTGCCAAGTTCACATGATGTTTTCTTGCTCGACACACCTAAAATCTACAATCTGTTCGTTGCTCTGTACATACTTTTCCTTCAGCAGTAGTAGACTCTTCACGAAAAGGCGTAAGATGTTATCTACGAAGTGGTCAAGAACACATCAGATTGGTTTTTCAGCGGATGGAATGGTCTTGTCTTCTTCCATAGGCTTCCTTGATGGTGAAGAAAGCCTTTGGACCAAAACATCTAAAGCTTCCTTCAGCCACCAATCTCTACAAGCTTCTCTTGCTTCATCTACTTTCATCCACATTCTTTGACGAAGATGTTGTTCAGGCCAAAGTTCAAGCTCTTCTTTCACAAGCATTGGGAACATTAATCCTTCATAGAATGTTCCTCTGCTTTTGCTTAAGAAATCCCATTTTCCAAGTTGTCTCTGCACCACATATCAAAACACATACTTTGCAATTTAGGAGATCGATCTAAGTAAGTAAAATAAGCACAAAACGTAATCATGTGATCAGTTTCATCAAATTGACCTCAACGTTTCCAACAACTCCAGCTTCTTCTAGAGATTCTCTTGAAGCAGCTTCTTCTACAGATTCATCAAGCTCCCAACCACCCTGACATTATTAAAATATATATTACAGAGTAAATTTGTTAATACCCAGAAGACTAATAAACAAGTTAGGGTGTATTTGTTGTTCTTGTTAGGGGGTCAAAGTTGGTACCTTTGGGAACATCAGAGCGTGACCCTTCTGTGATGAGATAACAAGAACTTCAAATTCGTCGCTAATGGTGCCATCACTCGAAACCTTGAGTCTGTACGGAATACACCTACAATATCATCCAATTTTTAAACTTTAGAAACTCAATCACACAAAAGTCAACTCGAATGGTGAAATATACGTATAGATGAAACATACCCGACGACTTGACGGCGTCCCTTGTTGTATCTTTGGGATTGACGACCCGTACGAGAGACCAAGCACACCATTTTTACTAGAAAAAAACAGAGGCTTTGAAGAATCTGAATCTAACGTTTCGGATGTATAAATCAAAGAGAGATCACGGTTTTTGGATGGCTAAAAACGGAAGAAGCCACGAATCTGTTGCCGGTTTGGAGATCGAAGTTAAAAATTGTTTGAGAGTTATAAGAAAGAGTGGATAGGAATCATGAAGTTATTGATGGGGTGAGTGAGAAAGATTTGGGATGAGACAAAAAGCGTTGTCTCTGCCTCCTTGTGGCTTATCCTTTTTATAGAAATACTACCGATTTTTTTTTTTGTCTTTATCTTTTTTTTGGTAAAAATAAATTATTAGTATATTTTAATTTAATATTTAAAAATCATCATTTAAAAATAATTAATGATATGTCAAAGTTTCTTAATGAAAAAGAAGAAGAAGATAAGCTACAGCACAATAATTAAAAATAAATGATCACACTACTAATTTTTCTGTTTTTACGATCTAGGACAATTAAAGTGGGATACTTACTAATCAAATGAAATCTAACAATGATGTTACTAAAAGCTTACTGCAAATTAATGTTTGAGTAAATCTAACATGAGGTTACTAAAAGCTTTATAAAATACTAAATATTTGTATATGATGAGAAACGCATTCAATGCTTTCATACCCACCGCCATTCTACATATAGGGCCGAGACTTTTGTTGGAGTGCTCAAAATTTCTAGTTTTCTTTTTCATTTTTCCAAATATAAAAAAATAATTGTAAGAAGAGTAATGAATGTGAATAACCAAAAAATAAAACGGTGATGCATATGAATATATACTTTTCTTTAAGAGAAGCCCCAGTGACGCGTATCTCTATCTATATTCTAATTTAATAGATGTGAAAGTAAGCAAATAAAATGGGGAAATATTATCGTAAAATTGGTTGGGCCATGTAAATTACGTAGCAACTTGCAAGAAAGCGAGGCATAAAACAAATTAAAGGTAAAATATTGAAAAAATTAGAGGTAATTAATAATTGGAGGGGGAGTCATGATCGCATGTAAGTTTCTCTGTCGTTTCGTGGTCTAGGTTTAGGTGGTGTACTTAATAAGAATAATGAGGGAGAGGTTAATTAATTAATCATGTAGTTATATTTTAGAAACAGAATAAATAAAAGTCGCTATCCATACGCGGCACGTTAGTGTTTACACTGAGGGACGACGACGTCACGTGCGTCAACCCCACCATCTAAGGACGTGTTTTGATCGTAATCACTTTTTTTTTCCTGCGTCTGCGTCTATGTCTGAGTCTGTGTCCATAGCCCATGGAAAAGAGATACATTACCAACATGGAACAATGGTTTCACAGTTTACCAAAAAAAAAAAAAGGAACAATGGTTTCACTATAGATCAGTTTTCAAAATTTTCATCAGCTTCGTGTGACAGGTTGTTATATTTGCTATTCATTCCAAAATCTCAAACTAATATTATGATGATTGAACCAAAAAAAAGCAAATAATAATGCTCCTTGAAGAGTTTATCATTAACGTTGGTGATCAAAAGCTTGAATCATTTGACTGCAATTTCAATTATGGTTGGTTGTTCATTTGACTGAAAGCTTTATGATTTCCTTGATTATTCACAAAATATTCACGGCTTTATGATCGTTACGTATTGTAAGTTGTTCATATCGTAACGTAATTAACAATACAGATTCAAAATATCGTAATGAGTATATGACATATCTAACACCCTCCTCAGTCACAGCGGAAGAACGGTGAGGCTGAACGGAATTTCGTATGTAACGACGCCTAAGTCCCTTCGTGAATATATCTCGCGATTGACGTGGGAACATGTAAGACCTCGACTCTCCAATCGCAACCTTGTCTCGAACGGCGGATATCTAGCTCAATGTTTAGTTCGCTGATGCTTAACCTGGCTTGTCGAGAGGTACATCGAACCGATGTTGCCACAAAGAAAAACCACCTGATGGGACGATGTAGCTAGATGAGGTTTCGATCCAGGTTAGCTCGGCAAAGATTGGCTACTCCTTTATATTCGGCCTCGAACTAGAACGTGAAGGTGTAGTCGCCGCTGTCATTATGGACGATGTTCGACCAAGTGTACACGATCCCGGTGGGCTGGCATCCTCGCCCAAGCCCGAGTAGGCTGTGAGGGTGTCTGTCCTCGAACCATTTGTATCCCGTGGCTAACCGTGCTTTGATGTATCGATGACGCGCTGAGCAAGATGTGGCTCGGGAGGCGTATATAGAGGCAAATCGTGTACAAAGATAAGAAATATCGTCTCGTTGTTAGATATCAAGTGCCCGCTATGCCGATAAAATGTTGGATCTTTTAGCTTCACCATCGTTGATTGAGAGCTTGACTTGAGGTCTACCTGCAAGTGGCTTCGAATCGTCATTCGCCCTAGCAATAATATCTTCTGCATAAACGGATTGGGACACGAATAGCCCTTTAGTGTTGAAATCCGCCTTGATGCCCAAGAAATGATGAAGCTTTCCCATATCCGTCATCGGAAATTCAGTCTTGAGCTTATCAATGATGCGACGGAGAGAAGTGTGGAGGCAGAAGGAGTATGTCATCGACGCAGAGAGATATGCATGTCATGATTTTTCCAAAAAAACAAAGAAGAGTCGCTTTGAACAAAGCCCATTAGTTTAAACCGAAAATCTCGAGTTCCAAGCCCTGGCTTGCTTAAGACCGTAAATGGCCTGTTGAGTTTGCAAACATGACGCGGATTATGCGCGATCCACAAATCCCGTGGTGCTGATGCATATGCCTCGGCAAGATCCCTCGTAGAAGGCGTTTTTGACATCTAATTGATGTATCGGCCATTCCAATGCTACGCCAACATTAAGTACAGTGCGGATTGTGGCACGTTTGACAACGGGGCTGAATGTTTCTGTGAAATCAACACCGGCCTCCTGCGATTTACCGTTAGCTACCAATCGAGCCTTATGTCGCGACAAAGTCCCATCAGCATCAAATTTGTGCTTAAACAGCCACATAGATCGCACAATATTGACGTTAGGCGGCCTAGGTACCAAGTCCCAAGTTTTAGTCTTAATCATAGCACCATATTCATCAGTCATTGCGGGATTCCATTTAGGGTCGGACAAGGCTTGGATATGGCTTCTCGGAATAAGTGATTTTGTTTTGGCCATTAGGGAAAAGATTTGTTTAGGTTTGGATATCCCTGATTTTGACCTTGTTTGAACTGAATATGGGGCTCTAGACAAGAGGTCTGATCGTGGTTGGCGGGTCTGGGTCGGAGAGGTATTTTGAAAAGGGGCTTGAAGGATGGACTGAAAGAGCGGTGAAGGGTCATCCGAAATGTCAAGGAAGTGATAGGGTTCGGGTGCTACCTGCGGTACAGCTGCTGAAAATTTATCTTCATCAAAATAGACATGACGAGATATGATAATTTTGTTGGTTTTTAAATCCAAGCAGCGATATCCACGATGTTGAGAGGGATATCCAAGAAATAAACATGGTGTTGTTCTTGGTGAAAGTTTGGGGAGATTTGAGTGGTTCAAATTGGGGAAGCACAAGCAACCGAACACACGAAGATGATCATATGTCGGTTTCTTTTGAAAAAGGAGAGTGTGGGGAATTTGATTGTGAACAGACTTAGAATGTGTGATGTTAAGAATATGGACAGCGGCATTGAGAGCTTCAACCCAAAATGTAGGGGGAAGACGAGCCTGAAATAAGAGTGTCCGAACCGCGTTATTGATGGTTCGAATCATCCTCTCTGACCGTCCATTTTGCTGAGATGTGTGGGGACAAGAAAATCGAATTGAGATCCCTTGAGAAGCACAGAAGTTGTGAAATTCCGTATTGTGAAACTCCCCACCATTATCACATTGAATATGTTTGATCTTTAAAGAGAATTGATTTTCGACATAAGCTGAAAAGTGAAGGAATTTTGACAGGACTTCACTCTTCCGTCGAAGTGGATACACCCATAGGTAGTGTGTGAACTGGTCAATGAATAAAACGTAATAGCGAACGCCACTTAAGCTCATGACCGGAGATGTCCATAAATCGGAGTGAACGATCTCGAATGGTGTGGAAGCAAATGATTGTGAAGGCATAAATGGAAGTTTTATTGATTTTCCAAGGAAACAAGGTTCACAGGAGAAGGAAAATTTTCCTTTATTACATAACGATGGGTTTGAAATAAAAATTGAATTAAGAGATGAATTATTTGTGTGGCCAAGTCTTTTGTGCCAAAGAACGGGTGTGGAAGCCAATAAAGCAGTGGATGCAACCGGTGGTTTATTGAAAGAAGCTGGAAGGGAATATAGATCACCGGAGCTATCACATCGGAGCAGAGCTTTCCGACTTTGAAGATCCTTCACAGTGAAACCAAAAGGGTCAAAATCCACTGAACACCAATTATCTCTAGTGAATTTACGAACAGAGATCAAATTCTTAACAATATTAGGAGTAACAAGAACATTGTTAAGAGTTAGAGGTTTTGTTGGGGTTTGAATGGAAGACGACCCTACGTCTAAGACTGGGATTGAGGAACCATTACCCACAATGACTTTCTGATTGGTTTTACGATTTAGATTAGACTTGAGCATACCTGAGTTTGTGGCGAGATGAGAAGAGGCGCCAGAATCCATGAACCAATCAGTGACTGCTGGATCAACGATCGTCTCRKAAGTGTAGGCCTGCATCGGATTGAATTCCACAAGATTCGCTTGTTGCTGAGTTGTCTGAGACGCCTGTGAACCCTGAGGCCAGCCTTGGTAATGTTGCATCCAGTATGATGGCGGTGGCGGTGGCCAACACGGAGTCGGTCCCCAAGAATTTCGATTAGAGGGGAAGTTGCCTCTGCCTCCTCTGTTGTTACCGCGTCTGCCTCTGCTATTTCCCCGGTGATTACCTCCATTGCGACCGCGGTTGGAATTAAATCTCTTTTGCTGCGAAGTAGATGCAGTGAGTGCGGTGGATGAAGACGCCGTGTCAGTGTGCGAGGCCGTGGCGCGATGTGATTTGTTTAGTCGTTTCTCCTCCCATTCTAGCGTGGATTTTGCAGAGTCAAAAGTTGGAAAGGGATATTTATGTTTGATAACGTTGATAATGTTATCAAACTTCTTGTTAAGACCATTAATGATGTACATAACGAGAGTGCGATCGTTGACTCGGGTTCCAACATTTGAGAGAAGAGCTGCTACGGATTTCATCTTTTGGCAGTAGTCACCAACCTTCAGATCGCCGATTTCTAGCGTACGGAGTTCATTATCGAGCTGAATAGCTCTTGCTTCTCTGTTGTTTCGGAACTGGTTTTCAACACGTGACCAGAGATCTCGAGCCGTGCCTCCTGGTTGGAAAGAAAACCGAAACAGGGGTTGAGCCATGGTGCCATAAAGCCAAAGCTTCACCAGACCATCGCGTTTGAACCAAGCTTGATCGGTGGCGTTTGCAGGTTGAACGGTGCCGTCGAGATGTCCAGAGACATCGAAGGCCATACAGTGCATCAGTAGCAGTTCTCTCCAAGCATCATAATTGTGCTCGTTTTCATCAAGGAGAACTGGAATTTGGGTTTTGATATTGGTGACGCCATAGCAGCGTTCGGTTGGGAGCATTTGCAGCAGCCATTAAAACTGTAAAAAAATGAAAGATAGAAGAAGAAGAAGAAGACTAGAGAGGAGAAAATGAAGGAGAAAATGAAGGAGAATCAGAACCTTGGACGCTCTGATACCATGAAAGCTTTATGATTTCCTTGATTATTCACAAAACAATTACATGGCTTTATAGCCTAGATCGTTACAGAGAATTAGGAGTTGTTCTCAATATCGTGGAACAGAATTAACAATACAAATAGATTCCTAAAATATCGTAACTGAGTATATGACATATCTAACATTGACTACATATGTTTTAAAATACTCGGTTGTTCATAAATTATGAAGATTAGCATGGGTTTCTACTTTCTAGTCCGGAATTTCCCCATGATATATATAAAAATAATAAACAATAACTTCTGTCTTTTTAAAAACTCATTAAATGATAAATACTACTATTTCCAAACCTAACGGATATAAATAATCAATGCTGAATCTTGAAAATATGGATAGGTTTGTAGTTGCATAGAATATAGACATACACATTCATTTGTGTGTGATTACCTAGATGCATCAAGGTTCAACGAATTTTAGTTATATCAAATATAAAAAAAATTGTGTATAAGGTAAAGTGGGGATACAAATTCTCATATTATTATTGGTTTTCATTTCTCAGCCACTCTTTTAGAAAAATTTCATCCAAAACTATTCACCAGCACACAAGTTTATACAAGGTTTTGAGTGATAAGTTTCTCTCTAAATACGGCAAATCAAGAAAAATATAAACACCTGAGATTTTATCATATGTTGAAACACTAAACTAAAATCTGTTTGACAAAAAAATAAAAAAACAATGTTTTAACTCGATAGGCTCTCTCAACGAAGTACACATTATCGTATGTCAAATAAACTAAAAATAGACGCACGAGCACACTTTATAAAGTCTTGAATCTGGAACGGTCCATTGACATGCTGATTTTAAACTGCGACTGTTGAACTGTATTGAAACTCCAAAATGTTTAACAGTTGGTGTTTTTTTTATATATGGGACAAACAACAAATTATATATTATATAACTAATAATTCAAAACTAGAATTTTATAATTTATCTATATTAGAACCACTATGTCGAAAACCATATGAACTAATATGATATTAGAAATACCCAATTTTTTAAAATGATATTAGAACTAGTATTTATATGTAATAATATTACAACTATTTAGAAGAACTCATAAACAATTATTTTGTGTGCTTATCTTAAGAGTTGGTAATACCATCAAATTTAAAATTTAAAATTTAAACTTGGAATGTTTCATGCTGGTATACATACATATGCATGATAAATTAGGAAGTAGACACGATCTCACGCCTCACGAGGCTATGAAATCACAATCAATCTAATTAGAAAATATAACAAATTTTTAATCGCTAAATCCAAAAACATAATCTTATTTTTTTAAAAACTAACAACTGTTTAAACTTAATCGAAATTCATCACCACTAAACTTTATCACTGTATTTTCTCATTCATCGTATGTGTAAAAATGTTCACTTGAAAAATATATTATAGAAACATTAAATGAAAATATTTTCGTTAAATCTTTTAAAATAATATGGTTATGAGCGCTTTAAAAAGTGGGTTCTTGCAGTTTTACTTTTTTTTTACAGCATGTAATCCATACCTCCTTCAAGTAGTGTGTTTTAGGTAAATCTTCAGCCAACGCATCCTTATTCCTTAAACTCTACAACCTGCAATACCTGCTCCAAGAATACAAATAAATTATAAGGTACCTTATCGAGAGGTGTCTTGACCTCGGTAAGATACTTTTTTATCAACATTGATATCTAGTTCAATGCTTCGATTCATGTAGCCTCTTGTGCGCTTGATAGTTGCCTAGATGAACAGAACAAATACCTTAGTAATATTCAACAAAAACACAATGACATGAACTATTATACCGCTAAGTATTAAGTATATTGACTACATATGCAAAACTAACCGTGTGGCTATAGAGAGAATTGCACCAACATTAAACTCATCTATAAGGTTTTTATTGGTCTCACAAGTAACGTGGTGAAAATATAACGACAAATCAATGGAAAATTTTCATCAAAAACCACACGTACAAAAAAGAATCAGTTTATTGGTAACGAATTATCCCTTATTAAGTGAACTTCAAAAAACTTCTTACTGGTGTTTCTTTTATCGTCTGACAAAACTGTAAAGGAAGCTTTTGTGATTTTTACATGATTTGAAAGATGATGTTCGGATGCGATACTATAGAACTTTGGGCCCTCAAAGAAGCATATGATTAGAATAAGAAAACAAGATCCATGGGTTTACAAGAGATATATTGAGAAGTTTGATGAACCATAAATCATTTAAAATAAGCATCGTACGAAAAAGACTCTAAAATTATGATACTGTTATAAAAACGGTGTTTATAAATAGTTATATTACCGAAATATAAAAGAAAGAGATTTTATCAGAGAGATTGTTGTGATATTGTAATATATTGAATGTGTTGGAATAAATTTTTACATTAAGCGGAARCCTCTATTTATAGGAAAATAAATTGAGTTACTATGCATGCATAGTGACAGTGAGCTCCACACTAAAATTAATCGTCAAATTATTTGCCTAATTTTGCCAAACTTTCTTTGACTTATAACAGATACTTATTTATCAAAGTAAAGTGATGAAGAAAAAGTAGTAACGAAAAGAGAAGTTTGACGAACGAGGAGGATGCGATATTGTGGAGCATTGGACCCTCAACAGATTCATGACCAAAAGTTTTCGAAAATAAACAAATTTTCAGTCGTCATTGGTCAAATCCAAAACTTAATATTTTCAATTTTAACAACTGTTTAAACCTCGTCAAAATTCATCACCACTAAACTTTATCGTTATATCCTCTTAATCATCCTACGCGTAAAAATGTTTGCTTGGAAGGGATGTTAGAAAAAACGAAAAAATTGTGATGAAAATATTTTCTTAAAGTTTTTTAAAATAGTAATTTCTTGTAACACTTTAGAGAAAACCTTTCTAAATTTATTTCTATTAACAAAAAACAAGTCACTTCTTATAATTTTCCAAACAATATCGTTTCTAATAATTTCATAGTCACCAATTTCTTTTTTGGTCAATCAAAATTACCAAATTTAGAATGTAAAACCTACCTTGATATCCTCTATATATTAAAAGAGAGTCATTGTTGCCTACGTGTTAAGCCCATATTTTTTCTCACCTTTTTTTGTTTTTCATTTATTTAATTCTACTATTTTATTTACCAAACACTTTTAGTTCCAAACTATATATTCTTATTATAAAACCAATTGCCAAACATATATAAGTACTACTAAACTTACCATAATTAAATGCATTTCAACACCATACAAATTCTTTCCTAAATTATAAGACATTATATTAAAAATGCAATATTATATTATATGACTAAACTTAAGAATAACGTAAATGATATTTTATTTGTAAAATATAATCCGTTAAATTATTTTACTTAAAATTGATACACCATTCTTTTATAAATACTATGTACTATAGACATCCATTCATTTAACCAATATAAATTGTCTTTCAAAAAAAAAACGAACATAGCTTATATATATACATTTTTTGGTAAAATCTTATATATATATATATATTCCCCTATTTTTATTTTTATATACTATTTGTATAATCTATTTGACAATGTTTGTTTGAAAAAAGAAAAGAATAAAGATATATTATTGTTTAATTTAAAAAGAATTGACCCGACCCGGGCAACAACAAATTTCGACCGGACTGGTTAGCTGGAAAGGAAATGCAAAATTGATTTTTTTCCCGAGAAACTCTCTCCCGTACTAAACCCTCGCGACTCTCTTTTACTGTGGTTGCGGAATTTTTTTTGTTTTTCCTTCTCCCTCTCTTCTTCTCCAATCGGAATTTGAACTTGGAACGTTTCTCTTTCTTGTTCCCGCTCTCTTGGTTTTGCGAGGGAGCCAAAATCGATCTAGGGTTTTGGTTTTCTCGCTCCCAATAACTTCACTTAGGGTTCTCTGGTTCGTTTTTGATTTTTGGATTCGTTCCAGTGTTGTTTATTCTTCCGATAAGATGTCACAAGATGAGGAGATTGTGATGCGTGATGTGACGAACGCGGGGCTTTGCATTGGTGACCGCATTGGGCGAGAAGCCGCATCGCAGCTCGATCTAGAAGAAGCTCTAGAAGCTTCTAGATACTCTAGTCACCCATATTTGACTCATCCCAGAGAGGTTAGCTTCAGGAACGATTCAACCTCCTTGATATTGTTTTTTTTCCGAAGCAATTAGCTCGTTTTCTTTTCAGTTGTTCCTATTGGGTTATCGATTTGATGGAAACAAATTACTTGAATCGAGGTATTACAAGATGGGGACGTATAGACAGGGTTAGAACTTTAGCTTTGTCTTATAGGTGTTTGGCTTTGTTGCAGTGGCCGCCGTTGATTGAGGTTGGTGAGACTTGGGAATTGCCTTCTGTACTTATTGAGAGGTATAATACGGCCGGCGGCGAAGGGACAGCTTTATGTGGAATTTTTCCGGAGATTCGACGAGCTTGGGCATCTGTAGACAATTCTTTGTTTCTGTGGCGTTTTGACAAAAGGTAAATTTGGCTTTTCCTTTTAGTTACAGGAGAATTTAGAAGCTTGAGATGCCTTGTTTTCGTAAGTGTCCTTTGTTTTTGATAAATGCATGTCAATTAGGGATGGGCAATGTCCTGAGTATAGCGGGGAGGAGCAGGCTATTTGTGCGGTTGGTCTAGCGAAATGTAGACCTGGAGTTTTTGTTGAAGCTATTCAATATCTTTTGGTGCTGGCAACTCCTGTTGAGGTGACACTTTTCAAAGGCACAATCTGATCACAACTTCTTTAGTTTTGTGTAATTTTTCTGATTTTATGAGAAAACACTCTACTTCTCATCAGTTGGTTCTTGTTGGAGTGTGCTGCACTGAAGGACCTGATGGTAGAGATCCTTATGCTGAAATTTCAGTACAGCCTCTGCCTGACTATACAATTTCATCAGATGGAGTGACGATGACATGCGTTACATGTACCAATAAAGGGCGCATTTTCATGGCTGGACGTGATGGTCACATATATGAGCTGCTATATTCAACTGGCTCAGGCTGGAATAAACGATGTCGTAAAGTGTGCCTTACTGCAGGTGTAGGGAGTATGATCTCAAGGTACACACATTCTTTTTGTCCTTTTCGTTTATCTGTTCTCTCTGCTGTTCGATTCTGGAACTTGGGATAAACTAAGCTTCTAGGAATCCATATTGTATCTCTAAAACTCCTTATGCTCGAAACAGTTCCGCAATACCATATTCTTTCTGATAGTTTTAAACATTTATCCCCAATTCTGTTGGTTTTAGGTGGGTTGTGCCAAATGTATTCAAGTTTGGAGCTGTAGATCCTGTCGTAGAGATGGTTGTTGATAATGAAAGGCAAATTTTATATTCCCGCACTGAAGAGATGAAACTTCAAGCATATGTTTTTGGGCCAAATGGGGAAGGTCCTCTTAAGAAGGTGGCAGAAGAAAGGAATCTATTAAATCAGAAGGATGTGAGCCAAGGAAATCGTCAGTCAGCAGTGGCAGGTCGATCTAACAAGCCATCCATAGTCAGCATTTCGCCATTGTCCATGCTTGAATCGAAATGGTTGCACCTTGTTGCAGCATTATCAGATGGCAGGAGGATGTATCTTTCCACCTCCTCAAGTGGAAGTGGTAGTAGTATTAGCTTCAGTGGGTTCAACAACCACCGTCAGACTCCAAACTGTCTGAAAGTGGTTTCAACCAGGCCATCTCCTCCATTGGGGGTCGGTGTTGGACTTGGTTTTGGAGCCGCATCTATAGCTGGTAGAACTCAGAACGAAGACCTCTCTATGAAAGTTGAAACAGCATACTATTCGGTTGGAACTCTTGTCCTTTCTGATTCATCGCCACCTGCTATGTCTTCTCTTCTTGTTGTTAGCAGAGATTCAAGCGTTCACTCTCAGGTTGGCAGCAGTTCAGGGCCAAGTTCAAGGAGTTCTCGGGCTTTACGAGAAGTTGTGTCTTCCCTTCCTATTGAAGGCCGTATGCTTTTTGTAGCAGATGTGCTCCCCTCTCCTGATACTGCTGCTACTGTTCAATCTATATATTCGGAACTAGAATACTGTGGACTCGAAGTCTCAGGAGAGTCTTATGAAAAGGCATGTGGAAAACTCTGGGCCAGAGGTGATCTTTCGACCCAGCATATTTTGCCAAGGAGGAAGATTGTCGTTTTTACCACCATGGGTATGATGGAACTGGTTTTTAATAGGCCTGTTGATATCTTGAGAAGACTTCTGGAATCCAACTCTCCAAGGTCCCTTCTAGAAGATTTCTTCACCCGCTTTGGAGCAGGCGAAGCAGCTGCCATGTGCTTGATGTTGGCTGCCAGGATAATAAATTTTGAAGATTTAATTAGTAACATTGTTGCCGATAAAGCAGCTGAGGCTTTTGAGGATCCGAGAATTGTAGGAATGCCACAATTTGATGGCAGTAGTGGATTGTCAAACACTAGAACAGCAACTGGAGGTTTCAGCATGGGCCAAGTTGTTCAAGAAGCTGAGCCCATTTTCTCAGGTGCTCACGAAGGGCTCTGCCTTTGTACATCAAGATTACTGTTTCCCCTATGGGAACTTTCTGTGATGTCTAAAAAAACCAGTTCTGACACCATATTTGAGGAAGGAGTGGTGATCTGTCGTCTTTCTACCAGTGCTATGCATGTGCTGGAAAGCAAGATTCGATCGTTGGAGAAATTCTTAAGATCTAGAAGGAACCAGAGAAGGGGGCTTTATGGATGTGTTGCTGGATTAGGAGATGTATCTGGCTCTATTTTGTATGGTACTGGTTCAGAGTTGGGAGCTACTGAGAGGAATATGGTTAGGAACTTGTTTGGAGCATATTCCAACGGAGGCGAGTCAGCAAATAAAAGACAGCGGTTGCCGTATAGTCCTGCTGAATTGGCTGCCACAGAGGTAAGATTTGTTGAATTCTTATAAATCTGGTGTTACATTCTTCCTCTTTAATTGTTCTGTTGTGGAAGTCATTAATTAGTCTTGCGCTCCTGCAGGTGAGGGCTATGGAGTGTATTAGGCAGTTGCTTCTCAGATCTGCAGAAGCCCTTTTCCTACTCCAACTTCTTTCTCAACATCATGTTGCTAGATTAGTTCAGGGGTTTGACGCAAATTTAAAGCAAGCTTTAGTTCAGTTGACATTCCATCAGCTAGTTTGTTCTGAAGAGGGTGACCAAATTGCAACAAGGCTCATATCTGCCGCGATGGAGGTACCTGCCTTTTAAATAGCCTTAGTGCCCCCTTCCTAAATGTTTTGACTTACTAATTTAAATCGGATACTATGGTTGCCCCAGTACTATACTGGCTCAGATGGCAGGGGAACAGTTGACGATATTAGCGGGCGATTACGTGAAGGTTGCCCAAGTTACTTCAAGGAGTCTGATTACAAATTCTTCTTAGCTGTTGAACGCCTTGAGAGAGCTGCTTTAACTTCAGATGTTGAAGAGAAGGAGAATGTTGCTAGAGAGGCATTCAGTTTCTTGAGTAAGGTCCCCGGATCTGCAGATCTCCGAACTGTCTGCAAACGTTTTGAGGATTTGAGGTTAGTTTTTTCATTCAAGTAGATGTCTACACACTTGGTTGGTTGTAGTTTGTGATTGTTGGTCAATAAACCATTTAGTTTTATTTCTTGTTATTTTGTGTTAAAGCTATTATTCTTAGTGGCAGTCAAAGAAAAGTTTAATCCTTTTGGCCTTCTAAATCGAATTTCAAAGAATACTCCAAATGTGCTTTCTAAATTACAGTAAAAGATACTCCAAATGTGCTTTCTAAATTACGGTAAAGATAGTTTTAAATCTAGACTAAAAAAGATATACAGTATCTAGAAGTTTACAGTTAAGCATTCAGACAAGAATAAAGTCAAAGCCCTAAACCAAATTCATCATGGCAAAACGACCAGCTTAACTCAGAATCGATTATACATGATTTGTATTTTGTTGCCCTCTCTTGGAAGACTCCATTGTTTTGGTAATCACTCAGAATAATTATCTACAGGTTCTATGAAGCTGTTGTCTGCTTGCCTTTGCAGAAGGCCCAAGCTCTCGATCCTGCTGGCGATGCTTTCAATGACCAACTTGATGCTTCCATAAGAGAGCATGCTCTTGCCCAGCGGAAACAATGCTATGAGATTATTGCCAACTCCTTGCGATCTCTAGCTAGTTCCATGCTAGATGAGGCATCACGTAGACAATATATATGCCAGATCGTTCATCTTGGTGTACAATCAACTGACAGAGCGTTCCGGGAGTACCTATACAACGCCATGATAGAACTGGATCTTGAAAACGAGCTCCTGGAGTACGGAGGTCCGGATTTGATACCTTTTCTCCAGAATTCTGCATCACAGGTTTGCTATTTACATGTTAGCCCTTTTAAGTTATTTCCATTGTTATGGTGTCAGGATTTTCTATCGTATTTTGTCACGTAAATGAGGCATAACCTTAAATGTTCAGGGATTTGTCTACTTGTTATACTAGCTAAAAACTAGCAGCCTCAGTCTGCCACCAACTGCGAAACAAAAAAAAAGTCAGGTTTAGTGGTCGACACTGCAACTACTTTCTAGGAATACTCACATTTGTCTCCTTATGCCATAGGTTGGGGCTGTATCTACTGGATCATCTCCGCTGGGTCACTCAGGAACACAGATTTCATCAAATCAAGCAAAATACTTTGATCTTCTTGCGAAATACTATGTGTCAAAGAGACAGCATGTGCTTGCTGCTCACGTGCTTCTAAGGCTTGCAGAGAGACGTGCTATTAGTTCAGGGGACAATCCTACCCTTGAACAGAGGTAAACATTCTCTTATGTTATGTGTTGAATATTTCCTTAAGTCACATTACCTTGATTCTTTTACTCTCCCTTCCTTTTTCATCTCTAATGGGTTGCTGCCTTGTGAATTTAGGCGACAATACCTAAGTCACGCAGTTTTACAAGCCAAGAATGCAAGTAATAGCGATGGTTTAGTAGGTTCTGCTCAAGGTGCTTCTGACAGTGGGTTGCTTGATCTTCTTGAAGGAAAACTCGCAGTTCTTCAGTTCCAGATTAAGATCAGAGACGAACTTGAAGCTATAGCTTCCAATTTCGGGTCATCGGTTGCCATGCAGGAGTCTGACCAGAACGGGCCAGTACTTGATGGTGATTCTAGTGATGATTCCAGCTTTGCAAATGCAGCAAACGAAAAGGCCATGGAGCTCTCCTCGGAACTTAAAAGCGTAACACAGTTGTATAATGAATATGCTGTCCCATTTGAGCTCTGGGAGGTGAGTCTAAAAATCTTAAACTATCATATATATATATTTTCTCCTTTGACAATGTAGTTTTCGACTATGTTTCTGGTTAACTGGTTTTCTAGAACTAACCAGGAGAGCCACTATTTATCTCTATCTGTAACTTAGCTGATATTCTGTAAATTCGTAGCTTCTATTCATACTTAACCTAACTCAAAGTCGATAATGACTGTTTTAGGTCATGCTGGGAATTGTTGCATCAGTATCCTAGTTTCAAAGTTGGAAAATCATAAGATCAAACTGTTGAATTGGAAAGATTCAGTGCTAGTATCTTTGACTCTCTGTGTAGGCTCTATTTACATTGCTTGTTTGCTGTTCTGGCTTCACTCTATGCAGATCTGTCTGGAAATGCTTTACTTTGCCAACTATTCTGGTGATGCTGATTCAAGCATAATAAGGGAAACATGGGCTAGACTCATTGACCAAGCTCTTTCACAAGGTGGGATAGCTGAAGCCTGTGCAGTTCTCAAGAGAGTCGGATCTCACGTATACCCTGGCGATGGAGTTGTTTTACCGCTCGATGTTTTGTGCCTTCACCTCGAGAAGGCTGCACTTGTAAGCTCCTCCTTGTCGTTAAGTTGTTGATTGATTTTATCGGGTTATGAACTGAATTTGAGTACATATATTGTGGAAAATTTTACAGGAGAGATCAGAGAGGATCGAATATGTTGGGGATGAAGACATAGCTCGAGCTCTTCTAGCCGCTTGCAAAGGCGCAGCTGAACCTGTGCTTAATGCTTATGACCGTTTATTATCCAATGCAGCCATTGTGCCATCCCCAAATCTAAGAATCCGTCTCCTTCGTTCGGTTCTAGTGGTGCTCCTTGAATGGGCAATGTCTGTATTGTCAGACAGAATGGGCTTGAGTCCAACCAGGTCTTCTCTGATACTAGGCGGCTCGTTTGCTCTAGAGAACAAAGCTGTTAGTAATCAAGGGGTCCGAGATAAGATTGCAAACGCTGCAAACAGGCAAGTTTCTCTTTGTCATTTTGGTTTGGTTTTCTTACCCACTCCTTATTTTGAAGTATAATTTAAAATCAAGAATCTCTGAAAACCCGACGATTATATTCTCACAAACAGGTATATGACAGAGGTTAGGAGACTGGCTCTGCCACCGAACAAGACGGAGATAGTATACGCAGGTTTCAAGGAACTTGACGAGTCTCTCTTAAGTCCATTCTCCTTCTGATCATCACTCTCTTCTTTTTCTTTTTTATATTTGCATGCAATTTCACTTTATAGGGTTTTTAGCAGCTTTCTTGTAACTTTAAATTACACTCTTGGGGAAATTTCCCCTTTCTTTAGTCTTCGGAGAGAATCAAAATACGAAAAGAGAAAAAATAATTCTGTAGTTCCTCTTAAATTCGGGGACCTTGTCTGTCAATTTTAATCTGTATTCTGTAATTTCTTTAACGAGTGTTGTTGTTGGTTATTAATTGTTTTGTGTACAGACCAAGTTGATATTTTCACGACAAAAATAATTAAGAATTTTTTAATGGCATGCATATAGAAAAAGATTATTAACATATACTGTAATAAGTTAGAAAATTTATTGCATTCGTATGCTAAATTTTACAAACTTGGAAATGATGTATCAGAAGCTTATTCAAGATAATACCGGTTTAAGTCGCACAATTGGGAGTTTTCTCCCATTTTTTTTTTTTTTTGACTCTGACCGTTCGTGCTCCCGACGTTGGATTCCATTCCAAATTTTCATAGAACCAAAGTCGAATTTTCTGGCAGCTTTTGTTTTCCCTTTTTTTTGTTGATCTTTAATTCTTTATCCTCCCCTCCGAGGATAACAACAACAACATAGAAAAAAATAGCATCAAATTAATAGGTAGGATAGATTAGTGTGTTTACGTCAAACTTAGAAATTAAATTCACGAGTATGTAAATTTTGGTTGTTTCAAGATGTAAAACTTTTTGAAGCTTTCTGCGTGTTTCAGAGCACTTTCTCTTTCGTGGGATATGTGTTAAATTACTAAATTGTTATAACGTGTAATAGACGGTTGAAAACAAAAGAAGAAACGTAAGTAAATGAAATGTGCTTAGATGAATAATGTAATAATAAAACTAAGATAATGTAAATAAACAGCTCAAAAATTGAAATTAGTTGGTTTGACCGTGGTCCGGACTTGGGACATGTTCGGCTCATTAAAGTTCAAAGATTATTGTCTCCCTCCTACATTGATATCTTCATCATAGTATATACTGTATCTTTGGGAAAATGAATTAGATATCAAATTCAACGATGATTAAACTTCAATAACCCTCCCTCCCATAATTTTTTTATAGAAATATTTTTTTATGAAGGTGAATGTATATATGTACCAAAACTATATCAAAAGTTGTGTCATATGGAATGATGAGACAAGGTCTCTTAGTGATATACATTTGTCGTATATGTTTGGACAAAAATGAGATGGTCCCTAAAAATTTTGACAACACATACAAATAAATACAGATGGTCCCTAATCCATCAATATAATTAACCATATTTCTACGAACACCAGTTTTATGAGTTATCAGATTTATAAAGATATGAAATATCTCTCTTTTGAGCAAGAATTAATTTGATTAACCGTTGCTAGTTTATGACCATATTATATAAATAATGTTTTTTTGCAGCCAATTTCCCCTTAATTTATGTAAAAGATATCAAATTAATATGGTTAATGTATGAAGTAATTAAAAGCTAACATTATTTTGGTGTTAACTCTCAATTATTACCAGTCCATTAAACAGTATTAAACAGTAATTAACAGTGACGCTAATCATCTATCTCTATCATTGTCACTCTTTAACAACCAAACCCTTAAACCTCATTTAAATCTCTCTCTCTGTCTCTTTCTCTACAGAACTAAAAACAAAAGTGTTCTCTTAAGCGATTTTG
The DNA here is from genome assembly GCA_018361395.1 of Boechera stricta. Lineage (NCBI taxonomy): Eukaryota > Viridiplantae > Streptophyta > Magnoliopsida > Brassicales > Brassicaceae > Boechera > Boechera stricta. The sequence goes on along the minus strand of CM031539.1, from coordinate 824,809 downwards.
AGCCCTAGCATTTGATGATCGAGCTCGTGTTCTCTTCGTTTGTTTTTTTCTGATTTGGAACCGATCTAATTGGGTTTTACGTATGTGTATATAGTTGATTTTTTTGTTGGTGTGTTGGAACTTAGAACTTTAGCATTTGGAATTTGGAATTGTGGTGAGTGAGGATTTTGAGATCGGAAAAAATGGAGGAAAGAGTATTTATGTCACCTTCATTGACCATATCGTCGTCTTATCGAGAAGGAGGAAGCAAGGGCTTGTCACGACGGAGGTCGATGAGACCCAGCTTTGACGCGGATAACGAGTTCATGACCTTACTCCATGGCTCGGATCCCGTAAGAATTGAATTAAATCGTCTGGAGAATGAAGTCAGAGGTAGTACGAGAATGTGATTTTTGTTGACGATTGACTTTGGAATTTGAAACTTGTTTGGATTACTACTTAACGTGCATCCTTGTGCTTTAAAACATTGACTTGGTTTGATATACAGATAAAGATCGGGAATTATCTGAAGCTCAAGCGGAAATCAAAGCATTGAGGTTGTCTGAACGACAAAGAGAGAAGGCTGTTGATGAGGTTTAAGCCCTTACTTTTAAGCTTCCATTACATTTGCAGAGTATTGAACTTGAGTGGCATTGTGATATTCCTATTTATAGAAGATGGATTAGTCATGTAACTTGGTTATTTGGAATTAGTCATCTCAGCTATATTGCTTGTCTGTGATCTTACTTCGGTTTGATTCAGCAACCATCCTACGATTTTGCCAGCGCATTTTATAGTATGTTATGTAACATTTGTCTTTACACTCTCTGTATACTGACATTTCTGCTGTTATAATTTGAGTTTTGAAGCTCACCGAAGAGTTGGGAAAGATGGCGGAAAAACTCAAACTGATTGAAAACCTTCTAGAGAGTAAAGTATGCTTGTAATATCTCCTTTGTTCTTTGATTCCCTTTTTTTCTATTTATTCTATATTTAATGATGTCATATGTTTGTTGTCACAGAACCTTGAAATCAAGAAAATAAATGAAGAAAAGAAGGCTTCCATGGCAGCTCAGTTTGCAGCAGAAGCCTCTCTTCGTAGGGTTCATGCTGCTCAAAAGGATGATGACATGCCTCCAATTGAAGCTATTCTTGCCCCTTTAGAGGCTGAACTGAAGCTTTCGAGACAAGAAGTATCTTCCTTCCTTTGAATCAGAAATATCTTTGTATAGCTTGATTCAACAACTTCTGGGACATTTTAACAGCCTTCTCATTTGGTTTTACATGTTTTGATTGGTAGGTTGCTAAACTTCAAGACGACAATAGATCATTGGACCGCCTAACCAAATCAAAGGAAGCAGCTTTGCTTGAAGCTGAAAGGACAGTTCAGTCTGCATTGGCAAAGGCTTCGATGGTTGATGATCTCCAGAATAAGAACCAAGAATTGATGAAACAGATTGAAATTTGTCAGGTATGTCCATCATTTCTTTTACACATTGGACCACCAATGTTAGAGTATCTCTTCCCTCTCTTACCATGTGGTGGCCTTATTTGTTGATGCATTGGTTAATATAGGAAGAAAATAGAATTATAGACAAGATGCACAGACAGAAGGTTGCAGAAGTTGAAAAGCTTATGCAGAGTGTGCGGGAGTTAGAGGAAGCTGTTCTTGCTGGTGGTGCAGCCGCAAATGCAGTGAGAGATTACCAGAGGAAATTTCAAGAAATGAATGTAATATTTCATATGCCTCTATAGTGCCTCAGTAACGTACTGTTTTTCTTGTTAGTTAATGTTTTGGTCTCGTACTGATCATAAATTGTGGCGTTTTGTCTTTTCCTTAGGAAGAGAGGAAAATTCTTGAACGGGAATTGGCCCGTGCTAAGGTAAATGCAAACAGAGTTGCTACTGTAGTAGCAAATGAATGGAAAGATGCGAGCGACAAAGTGATGCCTGTAAGGCAGTGGCTTGAAGAACGTAGATTTCTGCAGGTCATTGGTTATATATATTTAAATTCTCCTGCTGCTTCAAGTTGTGATTAATATTTACGGAGATTAATTAAAAACTATTGCCATCTCCTTTCTGTTTGGGCAGGGAGAAATGCAACAATTACGCGATAAACTTGCCATAGCTGACCGAGCTGCAAAATCTGAAGCTCAGCTGAAGGTAAAATCATAGCTGGGGAACATTGTTAACCTTCTTTTTGTTATATGGCCTTACGTTTGGAATTGCTGCTTTTACTTATTTTTAGGAGAAATTTCTACTGCGGCTTAGAGTGTTAGAAGAGAGTTTAAAGAGACCTACAAGCAGCAGCAACAGAGGCACATCTGGTGGTAGAAGTGCGAGCAACGGGCCTTCTCGAAGACAATCCCTTAGTGGAGCCGAAACGAGTCCAAAAATTACATCAAATGGCTCTTTGACCAAGAGAATACCAAGTTCTCAGCTGAGATCATTGACTGCTAGTGCGAGCACTGTATTGAAGCATGCTAAGGGAACATCTAGATCATTCGATGGAGGCACCAGATCGTTGGATAGAAGTAAACTGCTAATAAATGGACTGAGATCAAATCATCCTTTGAACCACCAGTCTTCTGAAGGAACTAACAGAGGCGAGTCACCTAGCTCAATAAAAGGGGAAGAAGAACCAGATGACAAGTCAACAAATAATGATAGCGTCCCAGGTGTCTTATACGATTTGCTGCAGAAAGAGGTCATAACATTAAGAAAAGCTGCTCATGAAAAAGATCAGAGCCTGAGGGACAAGGACGAAGCTATTGAGGTCACTTAGTTTGGTATTCTCCTGTTATTTGCAGCCTTTAAATGAAATTTTAGAGTCTAAATATTTGGGTTGTGAATTTTTAGATGTTGGCCAAGAAGGTTGAAACATTAACAAAGGCGATGGAAGTTGAGGCAAAGAAGATGCGAAGAGAAGTAGCTGTAATGGGTAAAGAAGTTGCTGCAATGCGTGTGGATAAAGGACAACAAGATAGTAAAACCAGACGCCTCTCGGTCTCAAAGGGATCTTCAAACACTGCTCACCTGCTTACTGGAAGGTATCATCATATCATATTATATACAATGACCTTTATCTAGTATCATCGTCAAATGTCACTATTGTTTACGCATTTTATCTTTTGTAGAGTATCTGGACGAATCGGGATGACGAGGAGCACACCGTGATAAACTAATTTAATGGAACAATTCGATCACTCACTGGTTGATCTCTGTGGCTTGCCTTTAATGGTTCTTGTGCCAAATTGAGGGAAATGATTCAAAAGGCCGAAAGAGAAAAGCATGTACCGAACCCGATTTGATTTGGTGTGTGCTTCTTCTCTGAAGTATACCAACATTTCAAAGTAAAGGGAGTAATTGAGTTCACTTGGCTGATATATTCAATGTGTATAACGTATTTCAAGGTAAAGAGAGTAGTTGACTTCACTTGGCTATTATATATAATGTGTATAACGTTTGTGTGTGGATGATAAAGTAAGCTCAATAATCATTATCTAGTATGAGCCGTTTACGAATTCCATTGATTAGGTAGTCAAATTATACATTTCTCAGATTTAGTCTCAACTTGGTTGGCTAAAGTGAAAAGGAGGGTTAGCTGTGCAACTCAAGACGGAGAGGACCACCTTGTACATAGGAAAAAAAAAAAATCGTATGAGGCCCTTAAATATTTTGCAACTAGAATAACAAATAGACAGTTCTTTGTTAACCTTCAGAATTGCTTCTTCTCAACCTGACATTTAGGACGAACACAATCTCACTACTTCTACAAGGTCTTCAACGCCTAGTGTACAAGTCAAAGTTGGTGGAGAGTCCAGGTTGAAAGAATGGGAAATCAACTAGATCACTAGCGAGATCTACTTCAGCCACTACGTGAGTACCAGCAAATCTTGATTCCTTCACAAGTCTCATATATTATCTACAAGGTAATGCTGCTGAGGACGTACTTCGTACTTCAAAGGAGGGCACAAGAAGAAATTGTGAAACTTAAAAATTCTCTGATGATTTGTTTTTGTGAACTTTTTTCTTATGTTACTTATAAATAATCTTTTGCATTTTCCAAAATACTTGTTCCCATTTGAGAATGTTTTATTTAGGCTCCCATTGGTGACCACTATTTTTTTAAGGAATGGAAATGAACTATATGTTTCTCAATGTTCCTTATTTTTTTTACCATTTAGAAGTAACAAATGTTCCAAGTAAGAATATGTGTTCCCTACACTATTCCTATTCATTCTTTTTTTTTAGGAATCAATGAAGAAAACTGTTCTTCTCCAAATTCAATGAGAAACAAATAGGAACAAATTAAACTTTTAATTAAAAATAAATTAAATTCATGCAAAATTAAAAAAAATGAAAATCGTTTGGTACATGCTACACACTTATCATCTCTAAAAGTTCTTCTATAATATCTTATATCATGATAAAGATAAGGATGACAAGTTTAAACGTCTATCTCATAATTATCATATATCTCTAAATGTCTATCTCAGAATTATCTTATTAATTGTTTAAATAAATAAGTTTAATCAAATAATTATGGCAAATGAAGGAATCGTTTCTTATAAATTGAAACCACAAAGCTCTCGCTTTTCTTCTTCACACCAACCCTAACTTTGTTTTGGTTAATATATCTAATCTATAGAGAAGTTACTTGAATTATGGCAAGTTCCCGAGAGAATAATGGATCACGTCGTGGAGGTCATTCAAAAAACAAAGCCAAATCGACCACTACGGCAGGGATGGAGAGTGCAGGAAAGGTATATATGTTTTGTATATAATTATTTATTGAATTTCAATGCATATAGGATTAAATATATTAAAGTGAAACATGATTACTATATATTGTATGTATATATTATAGTATGTGTGGAAGGAAAGACATTGTCAAATTATGCTTGAACTCGTTATTACGGAGCTAAAATCAAATGACCACTCAAGTAGAATGCCCAATGCTGCTGGTAGAAAAAGAATTGAAAACAAATTATTTGAGTTGACCGAAGAGAAGGTTGTTTGGGATAATGAGATAAAGAGCAAAATCGAGTACTTGCATAAGCTTTGGCAGATTAATAAGCAACTGGTGGAACGTACGGGTATTGCTGTTGATCCGTCTACTGGACAAATAATTATGTCAACATCTTGGTGGACTGATCGAATTGCAGTAAGTGTCTTTGTTTTCATTTATAATAATTTCATATGACCAAGCCTTTGCCGTTCAAAGATTTGTTGGATCAGATATATGGTCAACATGATGTCGATCAAGATGAACGTTATTCTCCGTTTACTTTTGGTGTTCATCTCCAGGAGGCACAATCTGATTTAGTAAACACGGATGAAATAGTAATTCTACAAACACAAGAGGATCAAATTACAGAACCATCTTTAGATGTCACTAATTTGGTTGCTACTACTAATCAAGTACCTGAAAATGTATCCCAGAAGACGTCTGGTCGTCGTCCTCCGAGAAGAAGATCTCATTTTGAAACGCAAGTGGAGCATGGGTTTCAACGTGTGTTAGATACCCGTGAAGATTTATTACAAGAACTACGTTCACGAAAGATTCAAAAGCTATCATATGGTGATGCCACGGCGGTTCTTGAAAAATTGCCTATTGAACAACTTGGAACATTTTGGTAAGAGGCGAACAAGTTATTAAAAAAGGATGCTGACATTCGTGAAGCATTTATAAAATTGGAGAGCGAAGAAATTAAGATCAAGTATATGGAGAATTTAGTTAGCGTCAATAGATACAGGTATCCATGCAACAACGTTAATCTACAAGTGACAACTAACTTTGTGGAAAATAGTCAGCAATTAGATTCAAATGCTTCTGTGGAAAAGATAAGAGAACAAGCTGTTGGATTTAGTATGTCTCCTCATATCACAGATGATATCACATGTCACCATCTCTCCTAAGATTTTGAAAATAATGCAGAAGGGTCTAAAGCTATGAAGACTAATTTTACGGCTTTACTAGGGATGAGTTCTTCTGACTTAGGAGAATCAATGGCTAGAACACCGATGATCAGCTTAGTTGATAGTGATAACAATATTGATTAGAAAATTTCTTATTTAGATATTTCCTAAGTTTTTTGTTTGGTTTTTTTTTTTGTAGGAAAGCATCTATCTTTTGATTGAGTTTTGTGTTGGCTGTTTTATTTATTTCTTTTAGTTTAAGTTACAAAATTTCATTTATTTGTTTAATTTTTTTTTTTGATTAGAATATAAAAATTGATTTATATTATTATACTAACAAATTGACAAAAATATTTGCAGGAACTTCGTATTCTAGAGTTACGTTTACGTGGAATTCACAATTTGACCGATGAAGAGTTGGCGGAATTGATGTTATTGGAAGAGGAAGAGTTTATGCAGAACTACATGGAACCAATCATAGACTACTATCAAAGGTACTTTTCGAGAAAGCCCATGAACCAAGAGTGGGGAAATGGTTGGAGTATCATACAAGGACAAATCTACAATAATGAAATTTCATGCCACACTCTTATACGCATGAGTTCAAAAGCATTCACCAGTTTATATGAAATTCTTCATAACAAATACGGATTACAAGAGTCGAAGAACATCAAGATCGATGAAAGTGTCGCAATTTTCTTGATTCTTTGTGCCCAAAATGACACCCAACATGACATTGGTTTAAGATTTGGCCATGCTCAGGAGACTATATATAGAAAGTTTTATCTTGTTTTGGATGCGATAGTGAAGCTGGCGCTAGACTATTTACGGCCAAGAACAACACGTGAGCTTGAAACAATATCTAAAAGTTTAGAAGGAGATAAACGATACTGGCCTTATTTTAGTGGATGCATTGGAGCACTTGATGGAACACATATACCGATTATGATAACTCCGGGTCGAAATGCACTACGATTTGTGAACCGAAAAGGAAGACCAAGTCTTAATGTTTTGGCTATGTGTGATCTAGATATGCTTTTCACATATTGTTTTGTTGGGATGGCAGGGTCTGCACATGATTCACGAGTGTTGGCAACAGCTATACGAGAAGATCCAATGTTTCCTAAACCTTTTGATGATAAATATTATCTTGTAGATTCTAGATATGCCAATAAACGAAGATATTTAGCTCCATATAGGAAAGAAAGAAAAGAAGGTACACGGTATCATCTACAAGAATTTTTAAATGGTGAGCTTTAAATGGGAATCACGTGTTTCGGAAGCCCAATGTTGGTGGTGTGTCACTTGACGGTTTTAAGGCCCCAAGAGATGTAGATGGAGATGCCACTTGTTAGAAACGCACATGGGCATTTTAATGTTGTCAAGATAATTTTCTATTGTTCTTTGTTTTCTTCAATTTTCTTTAAATTTGTAGACATTTTCATTTGTTTTTTTTATTCTTTCCAATGTGTATACTTGGAAAAATATACCAATGATCCCGTAAATTATGAAGAATGTTCGCTTTCTATGGGCCTACTACGAAGTAAATAGTGTTGACGTTCACATAGGACATGATTGAGAAGGTTTTTTTTTTAGATCTTAATAATCTTTAAAAAGCCAATCACAATTTTTTTAGAGCATTAACTAGAATCTCTAATGGTTTACACCTTAATGCTCTTTAATTGAGTTTTTCCAAGGTTTAGAAGATTTTAAAATATTAAAAGACATATTTACCCTTAATTATTAATTATTTTTTTTAATTCCATTGAAAACATAACTAATACATATCATTTAACCTAAATTTTGTTTTTAAGTCGAGTGATTAAGACATACACATCGCTACAAACACGTTAGTCTTTTTTTCAAACTCTCAGTTTTTTTTTTTTTGCTTTTTCACGTTGATTTGGTCAAATTTGAATATTTCATGATAAAAAAATATTTAGTTCATTTCTTAGGATTTTTATGTTTTTTCTATTTTGTAAAATATTGTTTTTTTAAAAAAAATCCAAAATGAAAAATCATGTCTATTTTAATAATTTTGTATCTATATATTCACCGTTCTACCAATCAAGTTTTTAATCAAAACTTACAACTTTAATAACATAATGCTTGATATTAACTTTGCTTATGAATGGTTACAAAACATGGTATTGTTGCACTTGATTGCGAAGATAAAAACAAAAGTTACGTAATGGAGAATATAATCAAAGTTAATTAATCAAATAATTACGACGTAATCATGAATCTCCACATGCAAATAGATGACACAAACTCACACACTCACACACTTCCACACCAAGAAGTCACCATGGAATAAGCGTATCACGTTCATAGATTCACATTTGCTTATTTCCACTTAAAAAGACAACAATATATATATCTTCTCTGACATAAACAACAGAACATAGCAAACCCCAAAAAAAATCTTAGTAAAAACCCCCAGAAACCAGAAAAAAAGAGCTTGCTTTAAGCCTTTTTTTTGTAGGCTTAATGGATTCTGTAAACTCCTTCAAAGGATATGGAAAAGTAGACGAAGCTCAAGATTTAGCATTGAAGAAAAAGACAGGAAAACGTCTACTTCTACTAGCCATCTCCGTCGTAGTTCTCGTCGCCGTAATAATCGCCGCCGTAGTCGCTACCGTCGTTCACAAAAAGAATAACGAGTCAAAACCGAGTTCACCTCACGAGTTAACACCATCCACTTCACTCAAAACCATTTGCAGCGTAACTCGTTTCCCTGAATCTTGCATTAGCAGTATCTCAAAGCTTCCATCTTCAAACACAACAGATCCAGAGACTCTGTTTAAGCTCTCATTGAAAGTTATCATCGATGAGCTCGATTCGATTTCCGATTTACCGGAGAAGCTATCGAAGGAGACAGAAGACGAAAGAATCAAATCTGCGTTAAGGGTTTGTGGAGATCTGATCGAAGATGCTTTAGATCGACTCAACGACACTGTTTCCGCCATTGATGACGAAGAAAAGAAGAAAACTCTGTCATCTTCCAAAATCGAAGATCTCAAAACATGGCTAAGCGCAACGGTAACAGATCACGACACGTGTTTCGATTCGTTAGACGAGTTGATAAAACAGAACAAAACAGAGTATGCGAACTCGACGATTACACGGAATCTGAAATCTGCTATGAGTAAATCAACAGAGTTCACAAGTAACAGTCTTGCAATTGTATCCAAGATTCTTGCTGCGTTAAGCGATTTGGGGATTCCGATTCACAGGAGAAGAAGACTGATGAGTCATCATCATCATCAAAGTGTGGATTTTGAGGAATGGGCGAGACGGAGGTTGTTACAGACGGAGAGTTTAAAGCCTGATGTGACGGTGGCGGGTGATGGAACCGGCGACGTGAAGACGGTGAATGAAGCGGTGGCGATGGTGCCGAAGAAGAGTTTGAAGATGTTTGTGATTTATGTGAAGAGTGGAACGTATAATGAGAATGTTGTGATGGATAAGAGTAAATGGAATGTTATGATTTACGGCGACGGAAAGGGGAAGACCATTATTTCCGGCGGTAAGAACTTCATCGACGGGACTCCTACTTATGAAACGGCGACGTTTGGTAAGTCTTCTTCCCTTAGTTTTTTGGTTTAGAATTGTTAGAAGAGAATTGAAAGGTTTTGGCCATTTGTTATTATGTTCGATTAAGTTTCTTTAACATTGGAGGATTTTAGAGGTCAAATTTGGCATCGAGACTTGACATTGCTACATAATTTACCCATTTATTTGGCTATGGTTTGTTAAGTTGTTACTTGTTACTCCTTAGTTCTTAGTAGTACTAATTAGTTAGTATCAACTAACAAGTAATTCAGGAAATGACCTAATAGCAAAATGATGATTCTTTAATGTGATTCCGGATATTCGTCTTTGCTAATCATATTGTTTTTGCTAATCATATTGTTTTGTGAATTAGAAAACTATATAGGGCACGCTAGGATGAAATGGCAGACCACATGTTGATAAGAAAATAAAATTATATAACTAATATACTTATTGACGCAGCTATACAAGGCAAAGGATTTATAATGAAGGACATCGGAATCATAAACACATCCGGAGCAACAAAACACCAAGCGGTGGCATTCCGATCAGGCTCCGATTTCTCCGTCTATTACCAATGCTCCTTCGACGGTTTTCAAGACACTCTTTACCCTCACTCCAACCGCCAATTCTACCGTGACTGCGACGTTACCGGAACAATCGACTTCATTTTTGGAAGCGCCGCCGTTGTTTTCCAAGGCTGCAAAATCATGCCTCGTCAGCCTCTTCCTAACCAGTTCAACACCATTACCGCTCAGGGCAAAAAAGATCCTAACCAAAATTCCGGCATGTCGATCCAGCGATGCACTATCTCTGCGAACGGCAATGTGACTGCTCCGACATATCTTGGCCGGCCGTGGAAGGAGTTTTCCACGACCGTTATTATGGAGACGGAGATTGGACCGGTGGTTCGACCTACCGGGTGGATGTCATGGGTTTCTGGAGTTGATCCACCGGCGAGTATTGTGTACGGGGAGTATAAGAATACTGGTCCCGGGTCAGATGTTTCCCAACGAGTTAAATGGGCCGGGTATAAACCGGTTATGTCAGAAGAGGATGCTGCAAAGTTTACTGTGGCCACGCTTTTACATGGCAGTGATTGGATACCGGCGACAGGAGTGACGCACCAGCTATCTTAATTTACTGACATTATTATCATTATTAATTTTTTTTGCAAACATCCGATTTCTGTCTAGTTGTATGATCTGTGTTTTGTCCAACTTAGTTTTTTTGTATTTTGTGTATCCCTAATACTACTATCTTCTCGAGGTGAAACAATCAAAGCTACTCCAAAGACTCTTAGACGACTCTTTTTGTGTCCTTTACAACTCACACGCTTGAACTGGAAAAATATAACACAACAATCATACCACTAAGTCACACCGACATATGGTCGACGACGTAATTGACAAGAGGGATGCCCATTAATCCGATAAAAATCAATTTATATGATGGCAATTAATTAGGAGCCAGATCAACATTAGTAAAAAGTTATAAATCCTTGTTCAAAATAAATGTAAAATATATGTTACATATGTTTTTTAAATTGTTTTAGATCCTATAATATACTTTTTTGTTAATTTGTCGTGGATTCTGTGCAGAAACACATGTTGCACATGTCTAGAACCGGTCATTTCAATACTTACCTAACCATACTAAACAAAATAAGAATAAACAAGATTAACTTGCATTTGTAGAATAATATTTGGGCATGATAAATCTGTCCATAGGGGACCCTAGTCAGGACAAAGCCACGCCTAAGATCCACTTCCAAAACGTAAGAGGTAGGAAAGGAATTTTTCTAAGTCACATATCCAAGAGGCTATTGAATGACATGGGAGAGGAAAAATTCTCTTACACAACAGACTAAAAATCTGACATGAATCCTCAATCTAACAGACAACAGTAACAAGTTTTGTGACACAAGCGGATAGGTAAATTACCCGAATTGAGAATTTTCATCATAGACGAGCAATGACTGTTTCGACTTCTTGTGGAGTGTAGAGATGATAAGCTGGTGCTACCTTGGCAATATCCACGTTATTTGGAGTCACCTACACCAACCAGAACAATTAGATTGATCAAGAACTTCTGTAAAATTTGTAAGTTTTGGATTGAAAAGTTTGTACCTTCTCTTCCATAACTTGCTTGAGGATAGATACAGCAATTGTCTCAGCTTCTTGTAGAGACAAATCCTGCAACAAGTTAATGAAACTAAAGGTTTTAATGGAAAAGAAATGATGCAATCAAATGACTGATTGAGAAACAATTGGAAAAAAATTCAAGTTACTTTGTTGAATTGCTCCTGAAGAGAACTATCGGCTCCTTCTGAGCCTGAACCAATGGCCTTTGCATTGCACTGCCAGAATGTTCCTGACGGATCCGTGTAGTACCTGTGACAAGACGGTATCATTTACAATAAGATCAACTAACTTCCTCACAACTCACAAGACATAATTGAATCATATCGGTATAAGAAAGCGATAAGAACTTACAAGCTCGGTCCGTTTTCATCATGACCAGCAATGAGAAGTGATACCCCAAATGGCCGAGACTGTAGTAACATTGATTAAAAAAAAAAAAAGAGAATCATTACTCATGTCCCAAATGAGTATATATCAGCTAACGACTAAAATATGGATTTCCTGTTGTTATCGTAACCAATGATTTCATTCAATCATAGAGCTTAAGCCGAAAGATGCAAAAGCAACTGGAGATTCCAATTATGATTATTACCATTGATTCTTCATCTCCTTCACCAAACCGTAAAGCCAGATCACACAGTGCTTGTGTTGTAGACTCTACGGTCATCGGCTCACCATACGAGAATCTATGGTTCTGTACAACAACAAAAGAAGGCGTCAATAACACATAAACGTCTTTTGAAGCTAAAAGAAAAGAACCAAGAAACAGAAACCTCACTTGAGTCTCAACTCTTGCATGCTCAACAAGTGTACGTGCATCAGCAATTAAGCCGCTCATGGCACAACCAATATGGTCATCAATTTCCATAATCTTCTCCACACTGCTCGGTTCCTAGGAAAAGAGAAAGCATTTCAACAAAGACTGAGAAGCTAATATCATCATAACTATCACAGAACGCTTATACTTCACCATTTCTCCAGATTCCATGGGTAATGCAATTCATTTTTTCAAAAATTGTGAATCCAACAAATTGTAAAACAGAGAATTTAATGTTAGAAACTAAACCAGCAATGGCGAGGTGATACGCTTCTCGACAGCAAGCACAACTCCTCCTTTAGTCTTTACTCCAATTGCAGTAGAACCAAGCTGCAACAAATTCAAAACTCATCAGAGTCTCAAAATATAATCCAAACAAATTTTTAAACCCCAAATACATCAATTAAACAAGGAAATGTGAGCTAAAAATTTTCCAATAAGCTAAAGCAATAAAAGAAAACCCTAAATCAATTCTTCAAATTTCTCTAATTTCCAAGGAAACTAACAAATTGGAGGAATCGAGAAGTTACCTTGATAGCTTCAATGGCATATTCGACTTGGAATAGCCTTCCTTCAGGAGAAAAAGTGTTGACTCCTCTGTCATACTCAGTCCTTCGCACAACAAAATCAGAAACCACATATAACGCAAAACCAAGATTGAAGTAAAGGACGAAAATTTCAGTGAACCCAGAAGCAGAAGAAGATTGATTTGGTTTTAAGACGGAGATAACCTAGTAAGAAACATCTTCTTCGTCTGCGATTACGATCTGAAAAACCTCTAAGTCCTTCGCACAACGGAATCAAAACCCTAGAAGAATAACGGATCTAAGTAAATCCAGAAACTTATCACAATGAACTTGTTGAGAGTAGAGAATCAAACCAGCTGATTGATCTGCGAATCGAAGAAGAAACAGTTTGCTTTTGCACTTCTTTTGGCTTTCGAAGACGCACTTCTTGAAGAGCAAGTTAGATTGATTCCAAACGCAGCGTTTTATAATGGGCTTTCATGGGTCTAACTATCTTATCATGGGCCACAGTTAGGCCTTAACCTTCTTCTTTTTTTTCTTATGTAATCTCACCATTTGTCCTGAAACTATTATGACACAACTGGAAGACTGGAATTTGAACATGCCCTTTTCTTTTAACTCAATGTCAGAATTAAAGTGTAACAATAAAAGAAAAGGACAAAAAATGACAGTCCAGGTTATTATTTTTTGCTGTACTCAAATAAATGGTTTTTTTTTAATAATTAGTTTAGCGAATGAAACCTAACAGAAAAGAACAAAATAATTGAAAGAGTGTTGTCTCGTAAAGTATTGGGGAGGATGAAAAGCTGTCACTTGTTGCGAGACTTCTACTCCTACCAGACGCAAAAGTTTGTCTTTGGTCAGTCTCTTATTTCTCTATAATGAACACTTTTGCATGACAACAACCATTCGAATTTAGTTACCAAAAGACAACAAGAACAAAACTCCACATATATAATAATATTCAATAGCCTTCACTAATGTTAGTGTTTTTTTTTGTACCAATTTTAGAACTCCACAAACAAAACACACAAAATTACAATTCTATGTTCAACATTTTTTCTTCTTCTAATCCTACAAATTAATTAACAAAAGAAAATAATTTTTGCTCTATTTGATTTTATCATTCTTTGATTTTGAGATTCATTATTCCATATCAGCTTTTTTATTTTTAATCTTGGATAACCAATAAAATGAACATAGATGTTGACAATCCAAACCAAACACACAAAGAGTAATTTCTAGTGTTTGTTTACCTGTATTTTACTCTCTCTTTTTTTTAGTTTTCTTTTCTTTTTAACTTAGTTAGCGACAAGTATTATTGCAAGGTAAACAACCACATGAGCTACGGCCGGTAACCAAATAGCCACGGCGGTTTGTCAACTTCCTGGCCGTATCGGCCGCTCTCCGCATCTGCTCACCATGTTGTTGCCTCGCCGTTGCTCTCCAATCTTCTGCTCTCCGGTGCACCGTATCCATTCTCTTCATCAATTTTTCCTCAAAATTTGATCTCATTTTTTGTATTTTCACCTAAAACAATAAAACAACACCCCAAAAATCATAAATTAATTATTGAAAAAATCACCACTCAACTGCATATTTGGACTGATATGCAGTTAGATAATATATGATTAATAATTAAATCTTAGGGTTGTCAAAAAAAAAAAAAAAACAAAGACTATATATCATGTAGCTACATACCCCGACCCGAAAATCAGACATTAATTCTTGAAAATTCATCATTTCGACTGGTATGATTATATAGCTACATAATTTTCAATAATAGATGATTAATTACTTTAATCTAAGTCTCCAATTTCCCAAGAGAGGAAATTGCTTTAAAAAATCATCTCTTCACATGGGACATGCACAAACTACAAGTACAACTACAAATATGTCATCCCAATTTAAAAATTCGAAACTCAAAGACTTTTGCGTCCATAAAGAAACAAAGACTAGTCAATGAAGCCAAGTAAAAAAAAGACTTCATGCATATTTCTCTAATCTTGGCGCGTGGCTCAACAAATCCGTTACAAGTTAGATTTAGAACATAACAAAATCCGTATTTTTCTACGGTGTATCTCAAAAAAAATATACGTAGATACATGTACACATACCTCAAGTTTCCTGGATTGAGCTTCGGCTTTAGCGTTTTCGAGATTAACCCATGCCTGGATTTTGGCTTCTTCTCTTTGATACCTACAAAAAATTCAATTTTTTTTTTTTTTTAATTTACCCAAAACTCAGTTCTTGATTTTCCTAATTTCATCAAGATTTTGTTTCATACCTTTGACAAAACTTGATCTTGTCGTCTTCGTCATCCCACAAAACAGCTTTAGATTCAGAAACACTTCTCCGTAACTCACTCTCCATATCGAAATGTCTTAAACTCTTTGATATCTCTTCCTCTTCTTCTTCCCTCGAGTTCCAATGACTCGTCACTGAGTTACCATTCTGACTCGCTGTTGACCCACTGAGTCTAAGCTTTTCTGTGAACTCGGAGATATCTATAACGTTTTTGGTTTCCGTTAAAAGACCAGACAATTGCGAAGGCGTGTTGTGTCTCGCCGGAGACGTGCTTTTAAACGGAGTGTGACATCTTGAAGTCGTTAAACTTCCGATTGGTGTCATCTCTGTTCCGATGTCTCTGTGTTGAACTTGAGCTTCTTTGAATATAAACCCTTCCGTTGATGGAAGAATCTGTTGTACTTCGTTTGCTAACTTATCTAACAGAAGAAAGAATAAAAAAATGAAACTTTCAATTCATCAAAAAGATCAAAACTTTTCAAGATTCTATGAAAAAAGTTTCTTCTTTTTATACCTTTAAGGATAAGATCTTGTGGAGATAATGAGACAGATCCATGGTAACATTCTTCCGTAACCCTAGATTTTTCTGAGTATACAACTTCCACCTGCCAAAAACCATTCTTGATTTCAATTTTACTGCTACATTCTCGTTTAAAGATTTGAACTTTATCCAATATGTTTTAGGGTTTATTGAGAACAAAACCTGGTGTTTAAACCCATCAAATTGGGTGCTTTGGAGGGAATGTGCTGGAGAATCATGACTAGAGGTGACCCATTTCTCGGCATCAATCCATTTAGAAGGGAAGTTTCTTCTTCTACCAGAGATATTGCTACTGAAACTGAAGACTCCTCTACCTGGAGTGCACGGAGACTCCATTAACATCACTCTTCTCTGTCCACTGCTTCTTCCTTCTCCAATGCTCTTTTGTGATGAGAAACTTGGTCTTCTTTCGTTTACCATCTCACTGCTGCTACTACTGCTTTGGTTTGATGAAATTGGCAGTGAATTGATGAAATCTGCAGTTTCCGTTAGATTGTTTCTGCTTCTAAGTGAGTCTTCTGCAAATGGGTTTGTGCTAAAATCTGAGTTTTTCTCCTGAAAACAAACAAACAAACAAAGATTCAAGAACAATAAAAAGAATATATTTTTGAGCTTTGTAATCAAAAGACATTGCTCTTTTACCATATTAGGAGGAAACAGAAGCTGAGTTTGGAGATGGAGCTTGGTGTTGCTGTTTCTTGTCATGTCCATGGAGTTTTCCTTTGTTATGTTTCTACTACTGTTGGTTTATTTTGGTTTAGTTGGCGTCTGCATCTAATGGAGTTGTTGTATTGTTTTAGAATAGTGATGAAAGAGAAGTTGTAGGAAAATGGCATTGGCTTTTTAGATGTCTATAGAAGGAAAAAGGCTTGACCAGTTTTTTCAGAGTAGACCATTGTCTAAAGGGTACTAGTTTCATGTAATAGAGAGTACACATTTAGATTTTCATTATTCTTTATTTTTGTTCTATCATTTTCAAGTTGTTGTTTTATACTACTCTTCAGATTCTGATCTGAATCACTATAAAATGACATTTGTGAAATATAAACGATGTTAAAAAAAAAAAACAAGATGATAGAATGACTGCGTGACAAAAAAAAAAAAGATGATAGAATGACCAAACAAACAAAAATAACTAATTGTAAAACAACATAAATTTTTCTGATGGTTTAAATTTTGGATTTCATGAAGTTTATAATTCATATAAAATATCCGTTATTTTACGGATTATCAATTAAAACCATAATTTTCTTTAATTCAACTTATATAAACACAAGTTCCACTCTACGAAAAATGAATGTAAATTATTATCTTTTCAATCGTTTTATCATCTTTTATATACAGAATTATGGGCTCATGTTGATAATACTCGTAGCAATTCCGTAAATTAGCGTCGTGTTTATAAAAAAAAAAAACACAAGAACTTTAACTAGTTGAGTTAACCATGCTTGGCTTATTATAGGATATATCAAACTGAGCTAAATAGATTTGGACGGTAATTTATAAAGCAGAAAGAGTTGGAATAGGTGAAGAAGATAATAGTAGAGTATAGAATTAGAGTAGAACATAGAGTGGTCATGGACTCTTCACTCTTGGGAGAAGTACGAATGCATCAAAAGATGTGGATCCTCTGTCTCTATATTCGTATAATATAATGATTATCATCATGATATTATATTTAAGGCCCATGAGCTATTAAGAAGTGTAAAGGCCCATAGAGTGATCTCAGATAGTAAGCATACCTTTATTTATTTTTTCCAACAATAGCAACTAGCAAGCATATTAAATGAGCAAATGGCATTATGGCAACAAAAACAGTTTTTCTTATTATCGGAGAAGTTTTGAACCAAAATTCATATATCTCTTCGGATGGAAGATTAAAGTATAATAAAGGTAGTTATAAATAAGATACAATTTATCGCACATGTTTCAAACATATTAACTTTTTGTGACATTTAATTTTTATTAAACTTTTGTTTGTGAACAAAATAAATATTAATTGCTAACTTTCTATGAACAAAAAATTAATATCTAAATTGTTATAAAATTCATGACTTCATTAACCTCCATTGTTTCATTGTAGCTTTATCTTTCCTCAGATCCCTGGCACATATATATATATTCCTTATCTCATTAATAAGATGACGCTTACAACACGTTATCGAGCCTTTCCCAAAACCCTAAAAACACAAAACGCGGTTACTGTTCATCCGGCGTACTATTCATCCGGCGTTACTGTTCATCGTCACTGTTCATCGACGCATCGTTCATCCCTACGTCATCGTCATCACGTTCATCGACGCATTGTTCATCCGCGTTCGCTCAAAATCGAGGTCTTTAGCTCCCTGCTCTAGTCCGCATAACCCCTTAAGGTGAAAGGTAAACCGAAACCCTAAAAAGTTAAGAACCAACCATCGACGACTGTGTGAACCATTAAAACGAATCTCGATTGACAAGTATCATAGTCATGTTATCCGATCATGACTCATTTAAGTTGCTAGAAAAGTTATTATGCTTAAACCAAAGTCGCAAATTCGAAACACTTAGCCATGTCAAACTTTAAAAACCTAAAACCTAAATCGATCAAATGAAATCCCTAAAGTATAATCCGATTGTTGAGGTCAGTTTGTTGTTTTAAATGATTGTTTCTATGATTGGTTACATGCTAAAATCGCTTTAAATCAAAACCTAAAATCGCATGAACCCTAAACCTAGAAAGTAAGAATCCTATTATAAATAGAAAACTTAAAACCCTAAATCCTATTTTAAATAGAAAAGTTTAATCATAATCAATAAAAGGAAAACCTAAATAAAAAGAAAAAATTATCAAATCCTAAATCCTAATTAAATTGGGAAATTTCGAATTCTATTCAAGACAGAAACCTTATAAAATGTAAATTTTTCCAAAATCGAAAGTTTCTCCAAAAGTAAAGTTTCCATAAAAGAATTTTTCATTTAAGGAAATTTTATTTTTCAATCCCATACCCCAAGAATCCTAGATTCATCAAAGCTATTTTCTCGAAACGAATGATCACTTAATGAAATCAATGCATGGACGTCGAACATTCAAAAGGTCAATCTAGACTGCTCCAGATAACTATCTCCATGGGCCTCGACACTAAAATTTTCCTCAACTCCAAAGGCCAGTGAATGATCATCGATGGTAACACCGCATCTCTCAAAGATCGGCCTGCACGATATTTCATATCCGCCATCACCTGGCCGAGAGCCTCAAAATCAATATCTCACGATCAGAACCCACTCGACCTCAAGCAGATCGAAGTATGACCATCGAAACGGTCCTATGCCTCAAGCCAAGTTCGAGTGGAAGAACCTACTTGCCCAAGATTTCAACTGGACGCCTACAACTCCGAAGTTATTTCGGATCGCTTCAATCATGAAACGTATGTGTCATTCGAACAATGAAATGCTGAAAGACATCGCCAACATTTCATACTCAGAATATTGTGTTTCAAAGAATAATACCGCGCGATGAAATACGCGACATATGAGGATTCGATCTCTTGCTTACTCCTAGCAGAGAAAAATAATGAGTTGTTGATGAACGAAGGCTCAAAGGCCCCGGATCAGCCCCACTACCGTGAGGCCCATCAAATCGGCGACCAAGAGAGATCCAACTACGCCCAGCGTGCATCTTTCTCGATCGTGGCCGTGGACGTGGCAATGGACGAAGTGGCAATGGACGGCGGAAATTCAACATGTGCAACCGACCTAATCTCACCACGGTCGCGGTAAAGGGAATCTCCAAACCGACCCATTCATTAACTCGACCAATCCATCCTCGCCACCATGATGTCAAATCATTGGTCCAAGAACTGCGCACTCCCAAGTTCCTTTGTGATCTCTATCGAAGCACGGAAAACTCATCCCGGCTAACTGTTAACCAAGATTATGGCGACTTCAGATTTGCCGATCTGACAATGGATTACCCTCGACCTTCGATTGATTTTGACATTTAGATATTTACTATATTGACAATATTTATTTGCTTTGTTTGATTTTGATTTGTGTTTTATTTTATACATACATTATTTTACGCAATGGTTTATTTAATTACTTATTTAAATCGTACTTGCCTATTAAAGTTATGAACAGCTCAAACACATCATTGTGGTGACATGATCCAACCATACCATACTAAAAGACAAGAGATACTTCATAAATCTAAAAAAACCCGTAAACACAAGACAATAACAATAGCTCCATAATAAGGCCACGGCCAAGCCCATGTTGTTATCAACGGCACACATCTAGAAATACGATGCACTATACTCAAGTTCAAAGAGAAATCTATGAGCTTCAAAGATATAAGACTAAATGGTTTCCACATCGAAACCCAGCGGTGGAACAAAGAATCCCTACCGACATTACTAAGATCTCACACGGCCATAAACAAGTTCTCGAGACTATACCGCACTATCTACCTGGCATTTACTATGCTAAGGTCAGTATGATTGAGGCTAATGTTGCTATTAAAGCACGATTCAAAGATCACACTATTGGCACGACTGGCTGGTCATCCCTGCTAATATGACGCAGAAATTGATTCAAAGTTCTAAAGGGCACACCCTTAAAGAAAACCAATTTTTCCCTCAGCACTCACGTGCACAGCTCCTCACAAGGAAGTGATCACTGGCCTTCAAGTCAAAGTAGTAACCGTTGTGAATATCTCATCGAGAAGACAAAAACGATCCGAATTCCATGCATCTTTTCAAGAAATACACGAAAACAAAGGATTTGTGATCATAGCGATATCGTGGATGATTTAAACATCCTCGAACATCTGGTGAAATCGCCCAAACGTAGAATGCTTAAAGCGAATTTGAAATGAAAGAGGCAAAAAATTCGTTTGGTACAATCTCAGATGGAATCACATGAATCGTATCGGCATACATTGAAAAGGTACTCGAGATTCATATGGACCAGGCCCATTGACCTGGTTGTGAGGAGCCTCGGATTGGAAAGTGATCCATTCGGTCCAAGAAGGCGATGAAGAAGTTCTCGGTCTGAAATGCCATACATCGTGCCATAGGAGCATTAATGTACTTGGTAGTCCACTAGACCAGACATCTGTTTTCCGTGAGTCTCCTAGCTTTAGCTCATGTCCAACTAAAAGGCATGGAGCGGTATTAAACACATCTAAGGTACCTGAGGGACTAAGGACTTAGGATTGTTTTACACTCAACCAGGATGGGCTAGTTGGTTTTGCTTGAGGATATCTATCGGATCCATGCATTGCGGTCTCGGTGGTTATGTTTTCACGCATGGAGAACGATCTCATGGAGATCTGAAGCAATCGCCACTCACTAACCATGCGGAAATCTTGGTCATTCCGAAGCTAGTAGAGTGTGTGCAGTTGCGGTCCATGACTCGCCATCCGATCAATTTGTGGTATGAGCGAAGATAAGAGAGCGTTATGTTTGAAGACAACGGCTTGCATTGCTCATTCGAGGACGGTTATATCAAAGGGATCGGACGAAGCATATTATGCCCAAATTCTTCTTCATCATGAATTACGAAGGATGGTCGAAAAGTTCGCAGGTCCGATCAGTGAGAATTCCGACTATTCACCAAATCATTGCCGACTTCAACACTCGGGCTCATTTATCAGTTGGGATGCGTAGCTTAAGGATCTACGGTGATGCTCAAATCGGGGAGTAATGCGTGTTGTCTTTTTTCCTTCACCATGGTTTTTCCTGGGTTTTCTGGTAAGGTTTTAATGAGAACATTCCCCAGCATTATAGAATCGGTTGAGTATCGAGCGTTATTTCGTCCCAGTGTTATAAAACATCTTGTGATTCATTAACCATTAGTGATTAGGGTTTTATCTTTTCTCTGTCACTATATATATATTCATCTCATTAATAAGATGACAGTTCTGCATAAATTTATATGCAAAGCTAATTTAAAAAAAAAAAACTAAACCGCGATTTCAAAAATATTAATAAACAATAAATGTTAATAATTAATTTGCTTGTCATTTTTTTTTTCCTAACATCGAATGTTTATTACGTATGGACATCGTCCTGAGAGAGTAATTGATGAATAAATATAGGGGGAATTATAAATGATATATGGATCGAGTAACTTGAATTTGTTCTAGTTTAACGACTACTCCATTATTACCCGTCATGTATAAGTCACATGATTACCTGCAAAAAAATGATCCAATATGATGTATATCCCCCTCCCCAATTCAAGTTCGACATATTTATGTCTTTTCTTCGATTAAATTCACAAGTTGTTGGGAGCCACCTTCCATGCATGATGATCCAAAGGATTCCATGACATCAAAGGCTCTATAATATATGCGTGAAGAATACTAAAACCTTCACTATCAAGAGCATTCACGCTCTTTCCAATAGATGTATTTCTTGTAAACATGAAGACATCTGACTCGTCTCGAGCTATCCAACATGAACGCATTGAAGCATTTGCTCCTTTAAAATTGCCATCGTGGTTGCATTTTATCCATCCATTAGATAAGTGGTGCCAAGTTGTATTTGCCCTATTCGCTATAATGTTGTAGATCGTTTTAAGTCTTATCTCCTGGAATATTCACATTTGTAAACTCTTTCACATCGTCTCGTGCCTTTCTCACATCCGCTAGCAGGTTTTTATATAATGAAAATCAAGTCATATCTTGATTTACAAAGTCTTCAAAGAAGCCAAAAAGGTGAAAGCAAAAATTCAACATTGTCTTCTAGGTTGCAACAAGTGTGGTTAGTTGATGATATAGCGGGATGTTGGAAATCCTCCAAGCAGCCAAAGTATGTGTGGCCAAGTGAAGAAGACGTGATGAATTGTCTCCCTAGCTTGGCAGCATCGTTGGCAACATGGGGTCAATGGGTAATCCTATATAGGACTTCTTTTTGTGCAGTATCATTTCGAGAAACTGCCAGCATTTACCAGCAAAGAGAATGCAAATGCAATGAACCGAAATCGAAGACCAATTCTAAGCATATCAACTAATAATTGAATTTCTATTAGTATATACATTGTATATGCATGATATATATTTCTCTAATATTCGAATCTCACACGTGACAACGACCTTTACGTGTATGTACGTGTTAAAAACAATTAAGATATGCTATATGAACTCTTATCTCACATATTCAACATGTGGATGAAGACCTTCGTATTAATTAATATTTTTTTATGATACACCAGAAACTGAATTATTACTAGATGCAAATATATAATCCAATTTCTCCGAAAACCATGGTGAAGATTTATCCTTACCTAGCGTTTCCGGTGGTTTCCGGCATAGTAGAAGACAAGAATTTGCCGTAATTAACGAAGGAGCAAGAAAGTTTCACGATTTGGATGAAATCTTTGGTGTTCCATAGCAAAGGCTGCACAGTTTTTGATTTCAAAGTGTTGTGAATCAGGTGAATATTATGATAAAACGTTAAAGATAATCAACTTTAATTAATCTTGAGGCGAATACTCTTTGCCTAGGGTTTCATTTATAAATCTGATAATCAACTTTACAAACCCTAAGGTTCAGGCCTCATAACCCCGATACAATAGAAAGAAAAAAAAAAAAATCTTGAGAATCTTCTAAATCTTATCATACCGTACTGGGGCTGCACCCCCACACTCCCCAAAACCTAATCCTGACCGCCTTGAACCCGTTTTATAAAACCTTATAAACCTTACGTACCCTTATAAAATTGTACCTTTATAATACCTTATAAAACGTTACATAAATTTTAAGTAATTTTATAATAATACAAAGGAAACTTAATCTATCGAGTGGATAATTATAACTCCAAAAGTTGCAGTAATGAAGTTTACTTTGTGGATTTATGCGGGAAAGTTTTGTTTACTTTACGTCATAAGGTAATAATAAACATTTCATCAATTTTTAATAAGAAATTATAAGATTTTAATTATTTTACTTTGAGAGTAATATTTTGTAATAAGTATATTGAAATTGGTTATTCAAATCTTGGGAAGGATATAACTCAACCGGGACAAGATTTCGACTAAGAAAGAATTTCAAGGTTTTGCCGAGATTCATCTTCGTCTTACAAAGTTGTAATGGGATCGCGCATGCATAGCTGATCGTGATTCAACAATCTTGTAACAAGATTGTAAACCGCGGCTCAGCTCGGTTTTCGCAGTTGAGTATTGATCAGGAAGATTATTAAGAAAAAAATGTAAATTGTAATAATTATTTAGGCGAGATTGTAACTTTAATCAGGTGATAATGTTAAAGTTAAGCATGTCTTATATATAGCTAATTAAACGTTGGTATAAACTCCAAATCTCTCGCTTGAAATTGGATTTTGAAGATTTCACCAAAATGTGGAGAAGCTCGGCATCGTTCATCCTCGATTAAAAGAATATGAATATTCTTATTCTGTTTCTGTTTGCTTAGATCTCACTTACGGTAAACTAACTACTCTATATATAAGCCTGTAAGTACATTGAGTAGTTGAAGAGAAATATAAAGATTTTCATGGTATCAATTAAAGCTAGTATATCTCTGAAATGTTTCTCCCATTTTTTTTTCTTAAACATCAGAACAACAAACCCATTTCTCTTACTCATCCAATCGATTCTCCTCCTCCACCTTCTGCTTCAATGGCTGATGAAAACCCTAACCCTATTTCGGATTATTACCAAACCGAGCGAGTGGATGGAACAGTCTCAAGCCGACGTTCGTCGTTATCCTGACCATGATTACTCGGTTTCTCCTGTCATGGAACCCGTTAGCGTGATTTGTGTAGGGATGTGTGTTAATAATATTAGTACGTACCAATTCCACAATTAAGTAATTTGTTTATGTAAACAATATCTTCAACTAGCTGAGTTAATAATCATGCTTGGATTATTAAACTATCGGATATTTCAAACTGAGTTAAACAGTTTTGGATGGTAATTAAGTAAGCATAAATAATTGGAATTGGTGAAGAAGATAATAGAGTAATAGTAGAGTGGTCATGGACTCTTGGAACAAGTACGAATGCATGAAAAGATAATAGAGATGAAGATCATCATAATGCGATTTTATTAAGGACTAAGATTGTAATTTTTAATAGCTCATTCATAATGAGTTATCTCATATTTCATATATGGTTTTAAATAGGCTTGTCCATTTCGGGACGGGTTCGTATCCATTTCGAATTTTCCATCCCATATTTGTTTTTTCAAATATTTATCTACTTGAAAATGTTTATAGAACGAGATATATGCATTATTAGTTGTTTATTTAGCTTTTACAAAATTAATGAAAATTATCTAAATATTTTTAAGTTTTCCCGAAATATCCGTATCGAAAGTAACCTTTAATTTATCCGTTCCGAAATTGACCCTTGCCCAAATTAGTGAAAATTTGAACTATAATTTTAGCTACTCGAATTTTCTGAACTCGTCTCGTTATCCGAATTTTTTTGTCTCGTATTTTATCGAAAATAACACAGGTAATGTTTTTCGTAACCCAAATTATTTGTTTTCGATCCTTATATACTATTTATTTGTCCCGATATCCGAAATGGACACGCTTGTTTTAAATGGCAACAAAAATATAATTTTTTCAATTTTCAAACACATTAAAAACACACAAAAAAAACCGTGATATTTTGAAATTATTTTTTTGGTATGCCAATAAATTAAAATTAATTTCTAGTGTTCTAGGGAATATAGAGAAAAAAATCACAATTTTTATTTGCAAATGATATCAAATATATTTGCAAATATAGAGAAAAAAAAGACCACAATTTTTGCAAATATAAACAGTAGATTTTACAGTTAACTGCTTGTCAAAACATTCTTTTGTGCTTTATCATTCCGATAAACTGTCAGCATTGGACAACGGAGAGAACGCAAATGCAATGGGCCACAACTGAAGACCGATTCTAAGCCTATCCCCTAATAATGAAATTATCTTATTATATTGTATGAGCATTTATATTTATATTTTTTTTCCTATTAATCGAATCTATCTCACAATCACATTAGTCACGTTACAACGACCATACATGTATTAACAAACAAAAAGGACCATACATTTTAGTTACGTTACAAAGACCATACATGTATTAACAAACAAAAAAGACCATACATGTTATCCCCATATGATTTTCTTTGTTATTTTATTTTGTATCTCATATTAAACATGTGGATGAAGACCTACGTATATATATTTCTTTAATGATACTCCAGAAACTGAATTATTACTAGTAGAAAGTATAATAAATAGACACTATATCTTTCAGTGCAAGACATTAAGTTTTCCAATATATGCAAATATATAGCAACAACCGAACGATCGAGACCAAAGTATCAATTAACCGGATTTCTCCGGCGGAAAACATGGTGAAGATTCATCCTGACAAGCCATTACCGGTGGTTTTCTGCGCCGGAGAAGACAATATTTCGCCGTACTTAACGACGGATAAAGAGAGTTTCACCATTTGGATGAGATCTCTTGTGTTTCATAGCAAAGGCTGCACAGTTTTTGATTCTAAAGGAAACTTAATCTATCGAGTGGATAATTATAACTCCAAGAGTTGCAGTGAAGTTTTCCTTATGGATTTATACGGCAACGTCTTGTTTACATTACGTCAAAAGGTAAATAATAAAACATTCCATTGTATCCATGTTCTTATAATTTTTGACTTCTTGTTCTAACCCTTTCTTTTCTTGGTAATAGATATTGGGATTATTCAAATCTTGGGACGGATATAACCCAATCGGGGCAAGATTTCGACTAACAAAGAACTTCAAGATTTCGCCAAGAGGTTCATCTTCGTCATACAATGTTGTCATGGGATCGCGCCGAACTGATGATGATCAACAATCTTGTTATAAGATTATAAACCGCAGATCGGTTTTCACAATCGTGGATGGAATGGGAAGACTAATGGCAGAAGTTAACAAGAAGCAATCGAATATTAGAGGTTTGGATCTTGGAAAAGATGTGTTAACAATGATGGTGGAGCCACAAGTTGATCATTCTTTAATAATGGGTATTGTCATAGCTTATAGTCTTCTCAAATGTAAATTGTGATCATTATTTGGGTGAGATTGAACTATTTTGTAAACTTTAGGGTATTAAATGAGAATATACAAATATTTGAGGAGCCAGATGTTAATATTATTGTTAAGTAAGTTCTTAAAGCTAATCAAACGTTATTACAGGCATAAACCTCCAAAGTCTCTAGCTTGAAATTGGGATTTTTGAAGAATTCACCAAAATGTGGAGAAGCTCGGCTTCATTCATCCTCGATAAACATCAGAACAACAAGCCCATTTCTCTAACTCATTCAATCGATTCTCCTCCTCCACCATCTGCTTCAATGGCGGATGAAAACCCTAACCCTAATCCTATTTCGGCTTATTACCAAACCCGAGCTGCGCATCATGGAATCGTGACTAGCGAGTGGCTGGAACAGGCACAAGCCGCGGTTAGTCGTTATCCTGATCATGATTACTCGGTTTCTCCAGTTTCGGGAAGACCCTTTAGCGTGATTGAGGAGTTTAATAATTGGAGACAGCAGCCTGATTTGGCGGAGGCTGTTGCGGCGATTCGTGCTCTTGCGGCGGTTATTAGGGCTAGTGAAGCGACTACTATGATGGAACTTGAAATTGAACTCAAGAAAGCTTCTGATACTTTGAAAGTAAGAGTCTTTCTTCTTTGTCTGGGAATTTTGGGTTCTGAATTTTCAATTAATCGGTGTTGTTATTGCTTATTCGTGTTTGATTCAATCTTTAACGATCATGCTATTAGTTTGCAACTTAGCATTGATTGTTTTGACGATAACTTAGGTTTAGCTTGTGGGGTAAATGGTAGATTTGATCGTGGCATTGGATTGACATTGTAGCGTTGTGAACTCTACTTGGCATATATATGTCCAGGTAATTTCTGCATTCTGCGAGTTTCTTGATCGTTAAGACACTCTCGTGGCTTTAAAGAGAAAGATAGGTTGAAAGTTTTACCCTTTTGGATATCTTGATGATGTGCTTCTGGTTGTACATTGCTTCTTCTGTGATACTATACTTCTTTGAAATATTATGTTTTTGGAAATGATCGTTTAGTGGCTTTGTTAGTTTGGAGTGTCAGATTGTATATTTGAGTCCTGCTCAACTTGTAGCTTTCAAATTTTAACAAACATGCTATTAGTTTGAAACTTAGCATTGATTATTTTTACGATTAGGTTTAGATTGTGGCGTAAATGGTAGATGTGATCATGGCATTGCATTGATTTGTAGAGTTCTGGATCATACTTGGCATTTCTGCAATCTCTGAGTTTCTTGATCGTTAAGACTCTCTGGTGACTCTAAAGGGAAAGATTGGGTGAAAATTTTGTCTTTTTTTGGATGGTGTGTTTATGGTTGTGATTTACATCTTCTGTGATGCTATACATCTTTGAAATATTCTGTCTCTATGGAGGGCGATTGATGGATTTCGTTAGTCCTGAGTGTCAGATGTTTTTATTTGAGTAGCTTTCAGTTATTTTCGAGGTAGAACTCTAAAAATGTAAGATTGTCTTCATGTTTCAGTCATGGGACACAACTTCTATATCCTTAACAGCAGGATGTGATCTATTCATGCGCTATGTGACTCGAACATCTGCTTTGGAATTTGAGGACTTCAACTCTGCAAAATCCCGCGTGCTTGAACGTGCTGAGAAATTTGGGGAAATATCTTGCAAGGTCAGTGGTTTACTTAGAATGGAAATTGCTTGCATAGATAGTAAAGTAGAAGAAGAGTTTGAACAGTAATTGCATTTTTCCAGGCCCGAAGGATAATTGCAATGCTTAGTCAAGATTTCATATTTGATGGGTGTACTATTCTGGTCCATGGGTTCTCTAGAGTTGTATTTGAAATACTAAAGACATCGGCGCAAAACAAGAAACTCTTTAGAGTTTTGTGCACAGGTATTTTTTGAAGACTTTGAGATCGATCGGATCTATCATTTATCTCATTCTGATTTTCCTAACCGGCAATCGCATTCCCCTTGCACCCATGGAAACAAAATGCAGAGGGAAGGCCAGATAAAACTGGTGTACTACTAGCTAACGAGCTTGCAAAGCTTGATGTTCCAGTGAAGATTCTGATAGATTCAGCTGTGGCCTATAGCATGGATGAAGTAGACATGGTGTTTGTTGGAGCTGACGGAGTAGTTGAAAGTGGCGGGATAATTAACATGATGGGAACTTTCCAAATCGCCCTCGTTGCACACAGTATGAACAAACCAGTCTATGTAGCTGCAGAGAGTTACAAGGTAACCACCCAAACTTTAACCTTTTCAATGTGGTTGCAGAAACATCAATGATTCATCATCCTCTTTGTTCTTTTCTTGCAACCGCTGCAGTTTGCACGGCTCTATCCGTTGGATCAAAAGGACTTAGAACCGGCCTTGCGACCTATTGATTTCAATGTTCCTGTTCCTCCTAAGGTTGAGGTAGAAAGATCTGCAAGGGACTACACTCCTCCTCAGTACTTGACTCTGCTCTTCACTGATCTTGGTGTTCTCACTCCATCTGTAGTAAGTGATGAGCTAATTCAGCTTTACTTGTAAGTAAAGCTGTCTTCTTCCTCTTCCTAAAGCTGGTCTGAAAAGTCTCATTTTTTTGTATAAAAATAATAACACCAATTTTGGATATACACAGACATAGTTGTCTCTGATTCTACTGCTTATGCACAAGTTTTTGGTAGGAGAGAGATCTATGTTACTTGTAATCTCTACTCAAAATTTACCTCCCAAGTTTCAATATATAGTATAATCATTTCTGGTTTTCGATTTCTTGATTAGATATTAGGTTTATAAATAGTGTATGGTGTACGTTATAACAACCAGCTTTAAAAACATTACTGACTATTATATACTTAGCAAAGACATTCTGGGGAAAAAGAAAAAAAAAAATCTTTCGAGGATGTATCATTAAGTTAGCTATATATATGCTAACTAACAATCATGTCAAAATTGATTTTTTTTTTCCGGTTGGAAATGAATAAATTTTTATTATATTGCATCATTTTATTATTTTTTGAATTATTTGTGGTTTTTGTTTTTAATTTATTATAAATATATTCTTTCAACATTTTCAAATGTTTGCTAAAAAAATTTATATATTTATCATACGATTGATAATTGAAAAGTTGCAATTATTGTAGTGAAGTGATAGATGACCTATAATTTTATAATATGATATGATGTTTAGATAATGAAAGCATGAGAAACGTGATTGAATTAAAAGATGGTAACTTCTTATTATTAATACTCGGTCCAAATAACTAACGTTTGGATCTAACGGCTAACGTTGTGAGATTAATAAAACACCGGCCACATTTTTGGCCACTTAAAATCCCACGTTTTTAAACAAAAAGTACGTTCTTTCTTGGAATTACCATATACACGTTTTGGGTTTTTTTTTGGATTTACAACAAATTAATTTGTTTAGCATTTCATATTTATTCATTTAATCTGAGTCGTTGAATTCTAGTTTTTTTATTTGTCAACTACTCCATTAGATATGATGTATGAAAAGCAAAAGTAGTAATTTCCGACAAGAAATTAGCCAATGTCGAAAAAGGTCAAATTCCACATTTTAATTGAGAGAAAAAGAAAAGAAAGATACATCACTCCACAATCAATACAGTGAAATATCTACTACTTTTATATATTCCCAAAAACCATTCGACTTCCACTTCATCTCTCTCTCTTCTCACTTTTCTCTCTAACTCAGATTTTCAAATCCTAAAGATAGAGAGAATGACTAAAATCTCAGTTGGATTGCAACTTGTGACAAGAGATTCAAAGGAAAAACTTAACAACATAGTGATAAAATCTTCACTGAGACTAAACCGATCAACTCCAAACACCTCGGAGCTTTGTTTCATCAAAACATGTCATCTCTGCATGAAACAGATCCCCCAAGACAAAGATGTTTACATGTACAGGTACAACTTTTACTTTTTATGATACTCTTTATAATCTAAAGATGAGTTCTTCATTCTCAAATTTTTATTTTCTTTTTGCTGAAAATTCAGAGGAGATTTGGGATTTTGTAGCAAAGAGTGCAGAGAAAGTCAGATTTTGATTGATGATAGAAAAGAATTAGAGGCTTCGACGAAGATGATGTTGGCTTCTTACAGACGATGTAACTCCGGCGCCGGAAAAAGCGAGTCTCGGAATTTGTATAATGATCTCCGGCGACGACGCCAGTTATTTATAGTCCCTTGAGGCTTGAAGCAATCACTAATTATAGTTTTTTTTTTTGTTGGTTAAATACCTTATCAAGTTATTAGTAACACAAAGAGATCTGTTAATAAATTGTACTATCTACGTTATCATTTTATAAAATAGTAAATGTTAATTGGATCGTTAATCTGGTAATCTCAGGTGGGATAGTTATTGCAAATGCTTATTAATTAGGTAGATTAATTGTAGCTGTTGACCAAAAATAAAGATTACTTATAGTTACTAGTTACACGTTAATTAATTAGTGAGATAATCTTATCCAAAGTGTCATATAAGTATTCACAACTAAACATTGATTTATTGGAAACATTATTATAATCAGATTGGATCTTGGCATGACAGATATGAACTGGATAAAGAATAATTAAAAATGGAAAATCTTTCTGAAAATAAATTATTCGATTTGTTTTTTACTAATATATGGAGATATTTTGATGTGTGGACATATACACTCTTTGGTCGAAGACATAATACACTTTTTACTAATATATGAAGATATGTATGGAATAAATTATTCGATTTGTTTTCATTTAATCACGTGTTGAATATGTACTGGCCTACTTATAATATAGTGTATTTAATGCTATTTTTATATTAAAAATATTGGAATTATTATTACTTTATTTTATTTTTGTCTTCGTCAACAAAGCTCTTAGGTCAACTATTTCATAAAATCACGAGAAAATAAACAGGTTCGTAGTCTCGGCCCAATTATAAAGGCCAATAAGTTAAACTAAATGCAAGTGTCTAACTCGACTACTTGTTAAGTCCACTAGATGAGCTATTCGGCCCAAAAAGACACGCTTTGACAACTTGCCTTATGTAAAATTAAGTTCACTTGTATGCAAGTTTGATTAATGAGAAGTTATGTTCAGAATTAAGAATTCGAGTTGGTTGAAAGTAAATTCAAATAATGGAATTTTTTTTTGCTTCTTACGTTTTATATATTTGGTTAAAGAAAACAAAACATAAGGTTAATATCTATAAAGACAAAAAAATGGTATACATAATTACTTCAATTATTAAAGTTATAATAGTGAAACAAACAATTGGTCCACAGATGCACTCATCTTGTGTTTCTTTGAGATAAGCTAATTTAGGAACTTGTCTCAATCGGGGAAAAAGATTCGGACCCTACCTCTTTTATTCGTCTTTTCTTTGTGTACTCAATTTGATCTTAATAAAATTATACTTGAATGTACTTTTTTGGTATAAAATATACAATGCACTTATTTATTATATAGGCAGTACAACTATACACGTATCAAATTGAATTTGATAAAATAAGAGAAAATTTACTGAATTTACAACATTTGTTTATACATTAATTTTAAAAATTGCAATCGTAAAATACATTTCACAAAAAAAAAACTAATAAAATAGGTTTAGTTTTATAGGTTACGCACCGAATATTACCTAATCTACGATTACAAATTATTGGAACCTAACAAATTTAGTTCGAGTAAACGAATTATTAAGGAAATTTTAAATTGAGTTTAAGAAAATTAATTGATTTGGAATGCGAATCATCAGCTAGATGTAAGAAAACGACAAAGAATTGTTTATTTTTTTTTGTCATGAAACGACAAAAAGCTTGTCATAAAAACCAAAGGGAAATTTAGGTGAATATCGTACGTGTCCTGCACACGTAGATTCATTAATGTGTTTTTTCCTTTTACAATTTTAGCCTTATACACAAAAGCATAAAATCTTAGATTTTCATTAAAAGATAAAACATAGTCTATGATAATTTTAAAAAAGAATTAAAAAAAAAAAGAATATTAGTATAAAATTCTCTCACAGTTATATAAAAATACTCAAAAAAATTGTTATCATTATAAAAAATTGTCACATATTTAGCATTTGAAACAGATCATACATGGTATGACAAAAAAATTGTCTCAAAATAACCAATCAAAAGATTGGATTGACTTTGTTTTTATTCAAACTTATATCAAAAGTTTTATATGACTTAAATAGTAAAATAAAGTAAAAAAGGAAATAGACATTATGAAAAATTCAACAAACGTTAGGTAAAAAATTGTTTAGACTCTTTTGTCTACCCCAGCAGTCAAATGTGACCAAATTTAATTCTATTTACTGCAACTAACCATAATTAATTAGCAAATCCGATTCACGTAATAAAATCTAAAGTAAATAAATATAAAGTAGGGTAGTACGGTAAAATGTACATCAAGTTTAGGGTATAATAGTAAATAACCATCATACTCGCTTCATCTTTATTTTACGCTAAAAAGCCCTTTATGAAGAACAAAGCAAAGGGTTGAGAGAGAGAAGAAAAAAAAGCAAAGATAAATCCCAAAGTATCAATTTATTTCCATTTTCGCCGCTAAGATTCTATTTCTGATCATTTACACCCTCAAGAGTCACCGCCATGTGTGGAGGAGCTATAATCTCCGATTTCATTCCACCGCCGAGGTCTCGCCGTGTTACTAGCGAGTTTATCTGGCCGGATCTGAAGAAGAATGTGAAAGGATCGAAGAAAAGCACGAAGAAGCGTTCGAATTTCTTTGATCTTGACGATGAGTTCGAAGCTGATTTCCAAGGTTTCAAAGATGATTCGTCTATCGATTGCGATGATGATTTCGATGTCGGTGATGTTTTCGCCGATGTGAAACCATTTGTTTTCGCTTCGACTCCGAAACTAGTCGTCTCCTCCGCTGCTACCGCCGCCGAAGGTAAATATCTGGGGATTTATGTTTGTTTTGAACGATTGAATTGGTTCAATTTAGCTCTGTTCATTTGCTTTGGTGTGAAATTGAAATTTCAGATTTCTCAGCTCTTGAGAATTTAGATTGACTTTTTATTTTTTTTAATGAGCTAAAATATCATTTCATAGGTTTTGAGTTTCTCTTTAATAGTCTTAATCTTTGGAATCATCTGTTCTTGGATACCTTTATATGCCTATGATTTTGAGCTTGATTCGTTGTTCTTTGGAACCATCTGTTCTTGGATATATTTTTATGCATATGATTTTGAGTGATGTTTGGGGTTATGAGGGCTTTGATTTGTGAGATGAAATTGATTTGAGTCTGTTGATAAGTCATATAAGAAGTCTTTTGTTTTGTTGTTATTTCGCTACTAGGTTCAGCTTTTGGCAAGAAAGTTGCTGGCTTTGATGGGGAAGCTGAGAAATCTGCAAAGAGGAAGAGGAAGAATCAGTACCGAGGGATTAGGCAACGTCCTTGGGGCAAATGGGCTGCTGAGATCCGTGATCCAAGAGAAGGTGCTAGAATTTGGCTTGGAACGTTCAAGACAGCTGAGGAAGCTGCAAGAGCTTACGATGCTGCTGCACGCAGAATCCGTGGATCTAAAGCTAAGGTGAATTTCCCTGAGGAAAACCCTACCGTCTCTCAGAAACGCCCTGAGAAGGCTAGTCCTCGGAAACCAGTGGCTAAGCCTAACCCAACCCCAATCCCAAGTCCAGCTTTGGTTCAGAACATCAACAACTCTTTTGACGATATGTGTTTCTTGGAGGAGAAACACCTAGTGAACAACAACAGTCAGTTTGGCTTAGCAAACTCCATTGATGCTGGATGTAATGGTTATCAGTATTTCAGCTCAGACCAGGGTAGTAATTCATTCGATTGTTCTGAGTTTGGTTGGAGCGATCAAGCTCCAATAACTCCTGACATCTCTTCTGCCCTTATCAACAACAACAACTCAGCTCTATTCTTTGAAGAAGCCAATCCAGCTAAGAAGCTCAAGTCATTGGAGTTCGAAACACCGTACAACAATGCTGAATGGGACGCTTCACTGGATTTCCTCAACGAAGATGCTGTAGCGACTCAGGACAATGGTGCAAACCCTATGGATCTATGGAGCATCGATGAGATTCATTCCATGATTGGAGGAGTCTTCTGAAGAGATCCATTTTCATGTAAATAAAGCTGCATGTTAGTGAGTTTCCCGCATTGTTATCAACCTCCAAAACTTTCTAATATCTGTTACTTTCATCTTCTGCTGTCTCTGTCTCTCTCAGGAGTTGCTGTCTGAAAGCTTGTTTGCATTGCAAGAGCCAAGACCCTCTATCTAGATAGAGGGTGTGATGAAGTTAAATAGAGGCTTAATTTTAGGGGTTGTGGTAGTTTTTGTTTTAGTGAATCTTTGAATTCGTTTGTGTTTTCTTTTTGTTAGTTTGTGCCTCAAGACTTCTTTAAATTTCGTCATAACATGTTTGAACCTCTCATCTGTTTAATCAAATAATCTTCAATGAATGCTACTAAGAGTATGTGAGAAATGTTAAAAAAAACAGAACAAAGAAGACACCAGTTAGTATTAAGGACCGGTTTGAACCAAACCGGACGAAAAAGGACCGGTTATCGTAAATTTATGATCAGTGAAAAAAAAGGCGGTGATATTGCGTGTTATATATCATCAAAGTGATTGTCTTACAAAAGTGAGCCACTTTGGTTATTTTGTCGTACAATGAATCTAGAGGAAACAACGCCAAAACGACGACCTTAAACGACAGAAGAATCTAAAAGTTAAACTTATCTTTTGCAAGTGGTAACTGGTGAGTTTGTATCTTTCTCGTGACCCTTTTTGATAAGAAAAGAAACAAAAAAAGAGAGAGTAAATTAACTCTTCTGGACAGTTCTGCATCTTTAAGTCGTTTTCACCCATCTGTATACATATAAGTCCATATTTTTTACTGAAATATATACACACACACAAAAATTTATTTATATTTAGTAGGTGAATAAAAATATTGAATTTTCAAAACAAAATGAGTGAGATTTGTTTTTTTTTTTTTTTCATTTTTGTATCAGAAAGTTTAAATTAATTTTTTTTTGAAACAAATTGTAAAAGACAAAAAAATAACAACTTCTTTTCTATTACTGTTTTTTACTAAAGTCCTTTTCTATTACTGTTGTTAGTTACCGTGCTACTAATAAAATGTAATCCAAATTAAACATTAAGGTGCATGCATGAGTTATAAGAGAAAAACGTATGACATAAAATTTGGTTTTTCCTCTTATTGTGAAGAAAGTAATCTCTCGGTAATGCATAGATTAATAATATAATAATACTAATCAAAACCATTTGACTTCTTTTAAACTCTTTGTATATAGGGCTTGTATATAAGTGTGGACACACATTTTTATAGTCTTGTCGACATGTCTATAAGTTAGATTAAAAAGCAAATGATTTGGTCTATATATGGTTATATACACACAAAAACACACACAACACGAGTCTTAGAATTTTGTGGTGAATGAGAGAGTCAACATCAATGGAGAAAGTCACAAGAAGAACTATCTCCTTCCCCTCCTTCTTCTTCATCTTTTTTCGCTTCTCTTTCAATGTTATCTTTCTCGCCGGAAAATCATCAGCGAAAATTTCATACGACGGTGACAATAATGTGACGGCCTTGTTCCTCTTTGGAGACTCTTTCTTGGATGCAGGAAACAATAATTACATAAACACCACAACACTTGACCAAGCCAATTTTCCACCTTATGGTCAATCATTCTTTGGCCTCCCCACCGGAAGATTCTCCGACGGTCGTCTCATCTCCGACTTCATCGGTGAGAAGATTATATTGATTATTCTTATATTAACTCGTCGTCTTAATTAAATATATAATATTGACGGAAATGTACGTTAACAATAGCGGAATATGCGAATTTGCCGTTAATTCCGCCGTTTTTGGAACCGGGAAATAGTCAAAAGAAGCTTTACGGCGTCAACTTTGCGTCTGCTGGTGCTGGTGCTCTTGTAGAAACGTTCCAAGGTTCGGTACGTTAATTATCTTACTCTTTTTATTCTATTTTAAGTCTCTTATGTTATTTTTTTTTAAATATAATTTTGCATGCAGTGTATCGAATAAATAGATATATCATTTGATTGAGTTTCGTTTGATTAATTGGTCTATAAATTTGATTGAAGTTAATTTATATATAAGTAAATGTGTTGATTAAATGATTGCATATGGAGAGGTGGGTTTTGAGTTTTGACCCGATTATTGTGGCTGAAATAATTGAACAAACTTCTTTAAAATGTAATGTTTTTGGTCCTACCGACGATTTGTTTTGTATCTTTTAACATGCTTTATTTAAATATAATATAACATAATTCCTTTACAATATTATTAAATTATAGAAAATGTAGTACCCACTTACTTGTTTAGGACAATTAGGTTTTTAATTTTAAGGTTAGGTAAGATGTATTATTCTTTGTTGTTTAACGTGGTGACCAATTCCTAATAATTGTAAGGTGATAAATTTGAGAACACAATTGGATCACTACAAGAAAGTGGAGAGATTGTGGAGGACAAAATTTGGTAAAGAAGAAAGCAAGAAGAGAATCTCAAGAGCTGTCTATTTGATAAGCGTTGGGAGCAATGACTACTCAAGCCTTTTCTTGACCAATCAATCTCTTTCCATTTCAATGTCTCAACATGTTGACATTGTCATTGGAAATCTGACTACATTTATTCATGTAAGTTCATCATTATCATCATCATCATCATCATAATATAAACCTTATTTGTTTGCATTCATTTATCCGTTATATTGTTTTGTAACAGGAAATATACAATATTGGAGGACGTAAATTCGGGTTCTTGAATGTGCCGGACTTGGGTTGTTTTCCGGCTTTACGAATATTACAACCGAAGAATGATTTTTGCTTAAGAGATGCTTCAAAATTAGCAAACATGCATAACAAAGCTCTGACAAATCTATTGTTTAAGATGCAAAGACAAGTCAAGGGCTTCAAGTTCTCCCTCTTTGACATGAACAAAAGCCTTAGACTCAGAATGCAACATCCTTCTAAATTTGGTAAGTGGGCTCTTTGTGAATTCTGTTGGATTTTCTTTAAAGGGCCCATTTAAATATATGTTCATAACTCAATACCCTTTTTTGTGATAAACAAAAGGGTTTAAAGAAGGGGAAGAAGCATGTTGTGGAACTGGGAAGTGGAGAGGAGTATTCAGCTGTGGAGGGAAGAGAATTGTGAAAGAATATAAATTGTGTGAGAACCCTAAAGATTATCTTTTTTGGGATTCACTTCATCTCACACAAAATACTTATAACCAATTTGCAAATTTAATTTGGAATGGTGGGCACATGTCAGATTCTCTAGTGGTTGGCCCATACAATATCAATAAATTATTTCAGATTCCTTGATTTGAATGTATTACACTATATACACATGGATTTTATGCTCATTTTTACTATATATTTTTTTCAATTATGGGTCTAAAAATTTAAATAATATGATGTCATGTTTTCCGCAACTCCAGTCTCACACATCAAAACTAACTAGTGCGATAGCTAAGTTATAGCGAAGTTTAAATGATAATAATAATAGGTTTACACTAGTTAGTATGGAAAATGATATATATTACAAGGATTTAGATGGAATGAATTTCTATATTGCTAAGAGTGATAAAAAAGTTTTTCCATATATTTCGGTTTTTTCTCTCAATCAGGTTTTCCGAGTAAGGTTTTTTAATGAGGCAGCTACGTCCTTATGTATCACTCTTCTCTCCCTTTTCTCCTCCTATGTCACAACATTATTCCATTTGTATTGGTTGCTTTTTTGTTTAATAATATAAACCCTCTAAAAACAAAAAAAACGTTGCTCAAATGTGTTGCCATCTAGTGAACCACGCTATGAGTGAATGTAAGACATGGAAGAATGTGCAATCACCTCTTGTAAACTAAAGTGGATAAGGAGTTAGAAATGATCAAGGCGGAACTAGGGTCAAATATCAAACAATGGCTCTTGGAATACATACCAAATTTCAGGACTGGATTATTTATTTCTATGAGGACAATTTTTTTGTCTTCAGGAGGAATTGGAGGCTTGCTGTGTATTATATCAAGCATCTTTGTCTCATCCGCTAGATTGCCAAGTTTTTGAAACGAATTTGTCCGAAAATGGTAAAAATATTTTGTTCTCTTCATGAGTAGAGTGGTCAACACTTCTCCTTATTAGATGATTTTTCTCTCTGCAGACTAGGTTTAGTAATTTTCTGCTTCACTTGATTTTTTGTAGTTTAGATTTTAAGACCAGCTGTTTGGCTGGTATTGTTAAGATGTTGATGATTTGTAGACTCTGTTCGGCCGGACTATTTTTGTCTAATTACCCGAGCTCGTGCTTTACAGTCAATTTAACTACCCGACCGTTCAACAAAGGCTATATCTTTTATTTTTGGATGTTTACATTCAACTTTAATTTATAATATTCATAACGAGACAAATAACACATACCTGGCGAGAAGAATAGATCATCGACGTCGGTTCTGTGGGTTTGTTTCTATAAACATACAAAGAAAATTAAAGGAAATGAAAAAACTAGCCATTATTTTTAACCAATTGCAACGAACAATGGAAGTAATGCACAAACCAGAAAGATACAAAGACTATAAATTAATTTATTTATTTTTAAAAAGAGAGAAATTAAGCAAAAACAAGATACAAAACATCTTGAATTTATTAAAACTCCACTAGTTACGTTGTCTTTGACAAGAAAATAGAAATACGAATATAAAACTTCAAATTAGCCGCCAAGTCTTAGAGACGCAATACCAACTTAAGTTTGGAGTGGTTCTGGATGTTATATGTTAACTTAATATCCAGAAACTCTGCAAATCAAAGACAAAATGCAGAACAAAAATTAGTGAGGAAGAAGAAGCTCAAATATGAAGTGTCGAAGGAAGAATTGACAATGGATTTAAAGGAGAAAAGGCCCACAACAATATCGAAAGAAACTCAGCAATTGTATTCACAAACAGACCCAAACAGAAGAAAGCCCAATAAAATGATACAATGGTCAAATGAGGTTCACGACAAAATCAAGACTAAAGTGAAGGATGATGAGTCGTTCAATACTAACTGCAGGTTCAAAATTGTCAAACAATTTGAATCCCTTTTTCCTGAAATTAGGTGTAATTAGGGACAGGTGCCAAAAGCAATCATTATCTAGAGCCATAGGACTCTATAAACAAGCAATCTTATGTAGAGTCATAGGACTCTATAAACAATTAAGCTATCGTTGTATGTATGTAATCAAGAGTAAAAAATAGAATCAAGAATAGAGTTCAGTTCTTCACCTTCTTCGTAGCTTTCTTCATCATCTTTTTCATGGTATCAGAGCTGTAGAAAGAGCCATGGAACCTTACTCCCAACCTCTCCTAAATATTTCCAATTGTGTTACTATTAAGCTTTCCGAAAGAAACTATATTTTGTGGAAAACTCAATTTGAATCGTTTCTCGCCGGTCAAGACCTTCTTGGATTCATCAACGGAGCTCTTGCCGCACCTGCCCCTGTTCTCCATGTTCGAACGATCGAAGGTCAAACCAACGAGGTACCAAACCCAGATTTTCAAGCTTGGTGTAGGTCTGACCAAGTTGTGAAATCATGGCTTTTGGGTTCATTCTCAGAAGATATCCTAAGCGTTGTGGTGGATGCAAACTCTTCTCATGAAGTCTGGGTTTCTCTAGCAAAGCATTTCAACCGAGTCTCATCATCAAGGTTGTTCGAGTTGCAGAGAAAACTCCAAACGATTTCGAAAGAAGAAAAGTCCATGACCGACTACCTGAGGGAGATTAAAAGCATTTGTGATCAGCTAGCCTCAATAGGAAGCCCTGTTAATGAAAAAATGAAGATATTTGCAGCTCTTCATGGACTAGGAAAAGAGTATGAACCT
Source organism: Boechera stricta (assembly GCA_018361395.1). NCBI lineage: Eukaryota > Viridiplantae > Streptophyta > Magnoliopsida > Brassicales > Brassicaceae > Boechera > Boechera stricta. The sequence goes on along the minus strand of CM031539.1, from coordinate 784,093 downwards.
ATCAAGACTCACATAGAAGGTTCAATGGATGGTGTTCCAAGTCCTACGTTTGAGGATATGGTGCCAAGATTGACTAGCTATGACAATAGACTACAAGGATATGCCACTCAGCAGACAGTCTCTCCACATATGGCTTTCAACATTAACAGAGGAGGATATTTCAATAATCAAAGAGGACGAGGAAACAACTATAGTCGTTTAGGAACCCATGGCAGAGGACCAAGAGGTTCGTTTTCTACAAAGGGTCGAGGGTTTCATCAACAATTATCAAACCCGTCAAATGCACAAAACTCTTATGGAGGTGATTCCAGGCCTCAATGTCAGATTTGTGGAAGATTGGGACATCAAGCATTAAGGTGCTGGCATAGATTTGATAATAGTTATCAAAATGAGGATGTGACAACAGCTCTTACTGCAATGAGAATCACTGAAGTCTCAGATGGCTCAGGTACAGAGTGGTTTCCGGATTCCGGTGCAACCTCGCATGTCACTAACTCCACACATCGTCTGGAACATTCACAACCGTATTACGGAAATGATTCAGTTATGGTCGGAGACGGAAGTCACCTACCTATTACTCACATTGGATCAACTTCCCTAACATCAACCTCAGGTAATCTACCTTTACGTGATGTTCTAGTTTGTCCTAATATTGCAAAATCACTATTATCAGTGTCCAAGTTAACTTCTGATTATCCTTGTTCGTTCACGTTCGATGCTAACGGGGTTTACGTGAAGGACAAACAAACAAAGAGGTTGTTGAAAATGGGAAGAAATAATGAAGGCCTATACGTTCTGGATGAACCTAAATTCGAAGTTTTCTATGCTGATCGCCAAACAGCAGCCTCAGATGAAGTTTGGCATATGCGGTTAGGTCATCCAAGCTCAAAGGTGCTTCAACAACTATCATCTACTAAGGCTATAACAATAAACAAGACCACTCACAAGGACTGCGAGTCGTGCTATCTTGGAAAGAGTTGTCATTTACCTTTCAGTTTGTCTAGTTTTACTGCCTCAACTCCTCTTGAAAGGATCCACTGTGACCTTTGGGGGCCTGCTCCAGTAGCCTCAGTTCAAGGCTTTCGTTACTATGTCATCTTTATCGACAATTTTTCATGTTATTGCTGGTTCTATCCGCTTAAAGCCAAGAGTGATTTCTTCTCAATATTTGAAAAATTTCAGTGTCTTGTTGAGAATCAGTTTGGGTCAAAAATTAAATCATTTCAGTGTGATGGTGGAGGAGAGTTTACAAGCAATAAGTTTTTACAACATTTACAAACTTCAGGAATTCAACAACTTATTTCTTGTCCATACACTCCTCAACAAAATGGACTTTCTGAAAGAAAACACAGGCATATTACAGAACTTGGTCTGTGTATGATCTTTCAAGGCAAGGTGCCACAAAAATTCTGGGTTGAAGCGTTCTTTACAGCGAACTTTCTCATCAACATCCTTCCATCTTCAGTCTTTGATCACAAGATCAGCCCATATGAGAAACTTCTGAACAAGAAATCTGAGTACACAGCCCTTAGAACTTTCGGTTGTGCCTGCTTTCCAACTCTAAGGGGGGTATACAACAAACAAGTTTGATCCTCGTTCTCTGAAATGCGTTTTTCTAGGCTACAATGATCGCTACAAAGGCTATAGATGTCTCTATCCGCCTTCAGGAAGAGTATACATTAGCAGGCATGTGCTGTTCAATGAGAGTGTGTTTCCATTTGCAGACACCTTCTCATATCTTCAACCTACAACACAAACCAAGTTACTGTCGGCTTGGCAAACCAGTTTTATGCATCAAACTGCTCCCTCTAAAACAGTTTCAGCTACTGCTAATGTTGAAGATAATAATATTTCGGCAACAAGTTTTATCCAACCGTATCAGACTACTGCAATACCACCATCTACAATTCCTGAGCATACTCCAATTCATGAGTCTTTCTCAGATGTCTCTGCTTCACATTCAAATTTTGCAACAGCAGAAAACATACCTTCAGTTTCAAATGATCTCACCACCGATACTACTTCAGATTCTGTTGCTTCGGCTGCTGTTGTTGGGGAAAGGAGTCCTGGGTGTACGGCGAGCTTAGACCTCGTTCCTATAGGCAACAGCTCCATTCCTTCTTCTAACAGCACCGAAGATGTAACAGTCAACGAACCAAGCTCGTCTCATCCAATGATCACAAGGTCCAAAGCAGGCATAACTAAGCCGAATCCAAGATATGTTTTGCTAACACAAAAGGTGGCCTATCCTGAACCCAAGACTGTAACCTTGGCTTTAAAAGATAGAGGATGGAGGAATGCAATGGAAGAAGAAATTGATAATTGTACAGAGACACACACCTGGTCTCTAGTTCCCTACTCCCCTGAATTGCACGTCCTCGGCAGCAGGTGGGTTTTTCGTACTAAGCTCAATGCTGATGGATCCTTAGATAAACTAAAAGCAAGATTAGTGGCTCAAGGATATGACCAAGAAGAAGGCATTGATTATCTCGAAACTTATAGTCCAGTTGTTAGAACTGCAACCATAAGATTGGTGTTACATGTGGCTACAATTTTCAAATGGGAAGTTAAGCAAATGGATGTTAAAAACGCTTTTCTTCATGGAGATCTTACCGAGACTGTATATATGAAGCAACCCCCTGGCTTCATTAACAAAGCTCTCCCCGATCATGTTTGCCTTCTACACAAATCGTTGTATGGCTTGAAACAGTCCCCTCGGGCATGGTTTGACAAATTTAGCAATTTTCTGCTTGAATTTGGTTTTGTCTGCAGTAACAGAGATCCATCATTATTCATATATGCCAAGGGATCAGATATTATTCTTCTCCTGTTATACGTGGATGATATGCTACTTACTGGAAATAATTCAACCTTGTTCACTAACCTCCTAGCTGCCTTAAACAAGGAATTTCGGATGAAAGATATGGGGAGGCTTAAATACTTTCTTGGTATTCAAGCTCAGTTTCATGAGGAGGGCTTATTCCTTTCACAACAGAAATATGCAGAAGATCTTTTAGCAGCAGCATCCATGAGTGATTGTAGTCCGGCTCCAACTCCTCTACCATTGCAACCGGATAAGTATCCAGATCACACTACATCGTTTGAGAATCCAACGTACTTCAGAAGCTTGGCAGGTAAGCTTCAGTACCTTACACTAACCAGGCCAGACTTGCAATTTGCTGTTAACTTCGTTTGTCAAAAAATGCACTCGCCTTCGACTTCGGATTTCTTGCTCCTCAAACGAATACTCAGGTACGTTAAAGGAACAACTACAATGGGGATTTCATTAGACAAAACATCAGACTGCACACTATCAGCTTTTAGCGACAGTGACTGGGCTGGATGCAAAATAACTCGAAAATCAACCGGAGGATTTTGCACTTTCTTGGGGCAGAATCTCATTTCTTGGTCGTCTAAAAAGCAGCCAACTGTATCTAAGAGCTCTACAGAAGCTGAGTATAGGACAATGTCAGATGTTTCCTCAGAAATAACCTGGATTAGCTTCTTACTAAAGGAGCTTGGGATATCTCAATTGACAACACCAACTCTGTTTTGTGATAACTTGTCAGCTGTATATTTGTCAGCTAATCCAGCGTTTCATTCAAAGACAAAACACTTCGAATTGGATCACCATTACGTGAGGGAAAGAGTAGCTCTTGGTGCATTGGAGGTCAAACACATCCCTGCCGTAGATCAACTTGCAGACATATTTACCAAATCGCTGCCAGTGCAAATCTTTTGTCGTCTACGAAGCAAACTTGGTGTCTCGCTCCCTCCTACACCAAGTTTGAGGGGGGCTGTTAACTTAATATCCAGAAACTCTGCAAATCAAAGACAAAATGCAGAACAAACATTAGTGAGGAAGAAGAAGCTCAAATATGAAGTGTCGAAGGAAGAATTGACAATGGATTTAAAGGAGAAAAGGCCCACAACAATATCGAAAGAAACTCAGCAATTGTATTCACAAACAGACCCAAACAGAAGAAAGCCCAATAAAATGATACAATGGTCAAATGAGGTTCACGACAAAATCAAGACTAAAGTGAAGGATGATGAGTTCAATACTAATGCGAGTTCAAAATTGTCAAACAATTTGAATCCCTTTTTCCTGAAATTAGGTGTAATTAGGGACAGGTGCCAAAAGCAATCATTATCTAGAGCCATAGGACTCTATAAACAAGCAATCTTATGTAGAGTCATAGGACTCTATAAACAATTAAGCTATCGTTGTATGTATGTAATCAAGAGTAAAAAATAGAATCAAGAATAGAGTTCAGTTCTTCACCTTCTTCGTAGCTTTCTTCATCACCTTTTTCATTATAGTCGGCTAAGGTTAGACCATCTTTAAGTAGCAATCGCCTGGCTAAAAAGACCAGCATCTGTTGGTCCAGTGGGATGCCTTCTTTACCCGGGATCTTGGACTTGACATTTTCGATTGTGTCGAAGTTTTCCACCTCTAAGTCGATGATCTTTCCTGTCAAAGTCGATATAGAAATATGCATGACTTCACCATGACGACGAAGGTCCGGTCCATTATTTCGACGGGTCAGGTTTTCGCCATCCTGAGTATTTTCAAAACGCTGCAGGACTGTACCATGACGAACGTTCGGTGAAATATTTCGACGGGTCGGTTCTTCGTCGATTTTGAGGTTGATGGGTTTGGAGCTATCGACCTCTAGTTTCTTCGTTGTTCTCCCATTGACAGTCTTAATAGAAAACTGCATTCTTACACGTACTCGAGAGAATTTGAAAAATGCTTAACAAGATCAAAATATAAGACCAAAGCAGATCTAACTCTTTCTCAGAATGACTTAGGGTTTCTTTTAATAGATCTTTGTGGGAATTTATTTGTTTGACGATTTCCCACATAATTTCATTTATTGTTTTGACGGCTTTTTGAAAACGTTGTCTTGACTCGGCTGTGATCGACCGTTGTGAAGAAACCAAGTGGTGCGTGCCTCTTTGGTTTCCTTTCCGGAGATATTACAAATTTAGTTTTTCGATAATTGTAAAAAGAAAACACAGGCCGTATTAAAGTTCTATGGGTCAAACATCTAGTATTAAAGTTCCATTACTGTTATTTCTTAATCAAAGGTAATTTTTTTCTAATTTCTCAGTCTTTCAAGTCATCTCTCATGTTCAACCATATTTTCCATTATCAATTATAGGTATTTTTGACGCATCAATTGTTATGATTCTATCGTATTCTTTTACAATATACGTCATCTTATCTTGTAAATAAAATATTTCTGGAATATGTATGTAAGGGTCAAAAAGAAAAAAAAAATTCATATAAATAAAATAAAAATGTTGCTATGTTTGATTATTACTTATCCACTAGAGTGATCCACAAGAAACCCTTCCTCCTGTACGTAACTTTCTTCCACGTCGCACATGATGCGTCATTTTCAACTTTCAACAAGACGTGATTATAGATTTTAATACAACCTGATGAAGTAAATTCAATATATTATTAGGATTTCCACAACAATTTGAAATGAATATTTTGACTAGACGGTCGTATATAAAATTCAATAATGAGCAGGTAGAAGTAGATGCATTATAAATTGTGAGGCTGTCTTCGTCAACTTTCACACCTTCACTAATAAAACCACATTCCGAATTCGAATTCAAAGCGTAAAACAATTTGACCACATGAATAGAATACTAACCAAAAATCCAAAAGTAATCTTTTCCGTGAGTCGAATTAATCTCCTGATGGATCATCTGTTATCTAGAAACAAAACAGAGCATTTATATATAAAGAACACATAGCATTTACGATAACACCGAGAACACAACATTTCAACATGGAAAGCTCTAGAGTAGTTTCGATATTCTTCTTGTTTTACACGATAATCCTATCGATTGGGTCGATCATCTGCAAAGACAGCAACAATCTCGTAACGAACCAATCTGCTTTGTTCGTGTTCGGAGATTCTCTGTTTGATGCTGGAAATAATAACTACATCGATACTTTCTCAAGATTCCAGTCTAACTTCTGGCCGTACGGCCAAACAACGTTCAAATATCCCAGCGGAAGAATCTCCGACGGACGTTTGATTCCTGATTTTCTCGGTAACGATAATAAAGTTTTCGATTCTCTATACTACTTTCTGTCTTCTCATTAATTATTTCGCCAGTTTTTTAACTGATCGCTGACGTGACAGCTGAATACGCATGGTTACCGTTGATCCCGCCAAATCTACAACCAAGTAACGGTAATAATCAATTTACCTATGGGGTAAATTTTGCTTCAGGTGGAGCTGGAGCTTTGGTCGGAACCTTTCCCGGGATGGTAAATCACTATATTTAATCAGTTAGCATGCACAACTTGTTACATCAAATATCAAACGGTGACAATTTTTTTTTGCTTAATAACCTTTTTCACTGTCAAGGTGATAAATTTGGAGACACAGGTAAATAACTTCAAGAACGTTGAAAAGAAGTTAAGATCTGAGTTAGGAAATTCAGAGGCTAAGAGTATTTTCTCAAGAGCTGTTTATCTATTTCATATTGGAGCCAACGACTATGTTTATCCCTCCTTATTTGCAAATTCTTCAACGTTCCAATCCAATTCTAAAGAGAAGTACTCCGATTTTGTTATCGGTAATATAACCGCTGCAATCGAGGTAAATAAAAATCATATCGAAATTCATCTCAAAAACTTATTATTATTATTTTTTTTTGTTTGTTTGTTTGAAAATGAGAGAACGTGTTTCCGTCATTAGGAAGTATATAAAATTGGAGGAAGAAAGTTTGGATTCTTGAATTTGGGAGCGTACGATTGTGCACCAGCCTCATTGATTGTAGATCGAACAAAGATAGGTTCTTGTTTCAAACCACTCACCGAGCTGATAAATCTGCATAACAACAAGTTTCCCAATGGTGTAAGGCGGTTAAATCATGAACTCTCCGGATTCAAATACGCCCTTCACGATTATCACACTTCTCTATCCGAAAGAATCAACAATCCTTCCAAATACGGTAAATAAACACTCATAGTAATTATATGTAATTAAGTAAAAAAAGATTTCTAATTTGTGTTTTGTTTTCGTTTGAAGGGTTTAAGGAAGGGAAGAAGGCATGTTGTGGGACTGGACCATTGAGGGGAATCAATACATGTGGAGGCCGAGTTTTGGGACCAGCAATAGCACAAGGCTACGAGTTATGTGAAAACGTTACGGATTACTTGTTTTTCGATTCATTTCATTTGACAGAGAAGGCTCACCGACAGATCGCAGAGCTTATTTGGAGCGGACCCTCAAATGTTACCGGACCTTATAATCTCAAAACCCTGTTTGAACTGAAGTAGATTTTGTCGATGTATGAAAATAAAAGACGAGGTTACTATCTTGTCTAGTCCTATCTATTAATCATGTTCTTTGTGTTGTTTATAAATAATAAGAATTGATGAATGTTAGCAATAATATGAACAATCTGCTCAAAAGAAAAATTTTGAACTACAATCACTGTTACTTAGACCGCAAGGAACATGCAGAGGAAGATAAATCATTGGTTTATTATGTAAGGCGAGACTTTTTTGTTCTTCAGAGAACAAGATATTGGACATATTTCGCAGGTTTCATAAATTATTTTCCACCGTTTTAGAACAATTAATCAAACAGTGTGTGGGCCATTTAGTCACTTAGGTTTTGATCTAAGTGTTTTATTTTGTTTCATCTCTGAAACTAGTCGGATGTTCAGCGAAATAAATACCTATAGGTTAGTGAAAAATCCAAAAAATAAATTAGAAAAACTCCACCAATCTTAAACTTATGAGATTTTTTAAAATGTAAGACTTATAACTCAAACGGAAATATAAAAATAAACAAATAAGAGCTCAATTATCTCAAACAATTCAGCCCAGCAAAAACTATATGCAATAGTTGAATACACGAATCAGAAAGACAAAAAATCTATAATTTTATATTTATTTCACTCATAAGAAAGACTAGATTATTCTTACTCCCCTTACGTTGCCTTGAGCAAAACTTATTATCAGGGGTCTTTAAAATCACAAATCAATCGCAAATAAAGTTTTAGCGACCATCACGGACACGCAGGATAATGTTAAGTATTGATCCATCTGGATGTTGCAGTCGGCTATGGTGCGACCATCCTTGAGCTGCTTCCCGTGATAGACGAGCCTCTGATCAGCCACTAGAAAACCCTCTTTGTCTTGGATCTTCTCCTTGATGGTGTCGGATCCCTCAACATCTAGGTTCATTAACGTTTCAAACATATCCCTTACAGATATCTGCATCACTCCACACGGATCTTGAAAATATTTCACACCTTTTCTCGTTTGAATCTGCTCGGTAAAAGCCTTTAGGTGATTGACTCTCTAAACCGTCAAAAATATCAATGCATATGAGAATCTGAGAGCATTTATATAGGTTTATAGATCCTTGCGAGATTTTATTTATTTTCACAAGTTCCCATGATAATTCTTTTCAATTGTTTGACCCCTTTTGGAAAAAAAGCTACTTTTTTTTCGAAAGACGACTAAGCTATTTATAATCGACCGTTGTGAAGAAATCCAGATGACTCTTTGGTATCCTTCTTGAAAATCTACAATTTTACAATTTTTCGTTATTCGAACGTGTAAAAAGAAACGAGCCATAGAATCGACTAATTACTTAATTAGTTCTATCAATTAGCAGCAAGCTATGTAAAATATAGTTCTTTAACATTGGTCTATCCAAAAGACAAGTAAAAATCCATATGTGATTTAGCATATATTGTTGTTACTTGTTAGTGGTCCAACGCCTTATAAAATTCCTCCTTTTAACACCCAATAAGATTCTCCTTTTTTGTTGATTTACATTGGTAAATTTGTTAAAAACATTTTTTCCTAAAGCTAAACATTTTTTTCTTTTTTTCTTTTTTTCTTCTGCTTCTGATAATCTCTTTTAATTTTATGCTAAAATTATATAGATATAAACTTATTCTTAAAAGGAAAATAAAATAAAATTGTAAGGCATTCAAAATATTTCAACAATTGTTTAACATCTTCACTAAATTACATTCCCTGTGATAAAGTCAAGGAAAATTACCAAATAAAAGTTTAAAACATCTACTTCTGTTTAATACTCGAACACCAAATATTTAGAACAGTCGGAAAAAAAAAGGAAGACATTCAGCAAATACAACCGCTCTGCATAATGACAAGGTTCTAGCTGGGTTTGATGTTGTAGTCAGGTATGGTGCGACTATTTTCGAGCTTCGTGCTATGAAAGTTCAGATTCAGCTGGTCCACTGGTGGTCCCCTTGATGATCATGGCCTTGACTTTCTGAATGGTATCGGACCCCCTTCATCTCTAGGACAAATGTTTTCTCCTTTATATTCGATACAAAAATCCGCTGAGAAATTAGGTATTACGACTTAGATACGTTACACATAGTTTTGATTTTGGATGTGTGATCTTTTCATTCTTTCGATTTATTTTTTTCTGATGGGTCGTGTTCTTCGGGTATTAAATTTCTTAAATTATTTTTAATAGATTAAACATCAACTTCTAGTGTTTGGAAATTGCACACCAAGTCTTTTGAATTGCTATAGATAAAAGCTTTGGAAAAAAAAAGGAGACATTTTAGGCTTTTTAGCAACCGCATTGATTTACCAGCACGGCAAGGGTCGACAAATCCTGGATGTCATAGTCAGCTATATGGTAACACTTTCATTGAGCTGCTTGCCTTCAAACATCAGCCTTTGCTGTTTCATTGGAGTGCCATCCTTCTCCTTAATCTTGGCCTTGACTTTTCCAATGGTATAGTACCCCTTTGCCGAGAAAAAGGAGGTCTAGCCCTTAGAGTGGATGCAAAAAATCCGAATGACTTTACTCGGACTAGGACCCAGAACAGGTCTCAGACGCAAAACCAATTGACGCATCGGCTCCCCATGGATCTTGAGGTCGATGGAGTTGGAGCTATCTTCAACCTCTAGGTTTTTGCTCTTTCCCTTCAACATCTTAATAGAAATCTGCATTGCAAACCCCAATTTCTCTCTCTCTCTCTCTCAGGTTTTGTTTTATACATTTTTTTTTGGTAAAAAATTTTTTTATACATTTGTTGTAAGAGTTTATTTGTTTTACAATTTCCTACGATATTTATTAATTATTTTGACCCTTTTTGGAAAACGTCTTCTTTAATTAAAGCTATTAATGATCGATGATCTTTGAAAAGAGTTTTGCAATTTTACAATTTTTGTGTTCCCTCGACTGTTAGTATATGTTTTCATGAGCCTAAAATCCAAAATCCTGATATTTGTTTTTCCCACTTCATGCAGATAAATCACTATTTTTAAAGCATTTGGTCTCATATAACCTTTTTTTTTTCCTAAGAACCCTAGTTTCTTGTGTTTTAAGATTAATTTTCAGCTTGACTCAAAGCTCAACCACTAAATTGAATTAAATTGAATTCGAGGGGATTAGGGAACCGTTAATTAAAGACGTATTTCCGGTTTAGTGTACTGATCTTTGTAGAGATATTTAAATCGGGTATATAAATCCCATCTTGTAACATAGCTCGTTATCAATATCAGAAGTAGTTACACTAAAACGTTCTGTTTCTACTGGCCATATTGTATACAACAATAAGCGCACGTACGCAGTGGCCACAATCATTGGATTGCTTAAAAACTCAAAATCTTTACTTTTTCACAGCAATTTCTTTTAAATAAAATTTCATATAGTATAGGTTTATAAGAACAAACGACAACAACAACAAAAAATCAAAACAAATGGGCAGTTAGAAGATCTATTATACAAAAGTATTTCTTATCAATCAACCAATTTTATTGAAATAAACTATTTGAAAAACTTGAAATATATATATATAAACAGAGCACTTGCTATTATATGAAGAACAAAACAGATCATTATTATATAAACACAAAACAGAGCATTTACAATAATACCAAGAACACAACATTAAACATGGAAAACTTTCGATCAACTTCGATCATCATCTTTGCTTACACAACAGTCGTATTGATCGGTTCCATCAACTGCAGAGACAACAACAACGACAATTTGGTAACAAACCAATCTGCTTTGTTCGTGTTTGGAGATTCTGTGTTCGATGCTGGAAACAACAACTACATCGATACTCTTCCCAGTTTCCGGTCTAATTACTGGCCGTACGGTCAAACTAGTTTCAAATTCCCTACTGGAAGAGTCTCCGACGGACGTTCAATTCCTGATTTTATTGGTAACAAAATTACTCTGTTTTGTTTCCCGGCAAACGTTAGCGGTTTTTATTATTATTTTTTTTTTTAAACTAATCGCCGACATGGCAGCGGAGTATGCATGGTTACCGTTGATCCCACCGTATCTACAACCAAGTAACCGTAACAATCAATTTACCTACGGAGTTAGTTTTGCTTCCGCCGGTGCCGGAGCTTTAGTCGGAACCTTTCCCGGAATGGTAATCATCAGTTATTACTTTCAAATTTGTATTTTTTTTTTATTAGTTGAATAGAGATGATAATTGTTTTGACTTTTTACTTCATTTTTTCCTATTTTCACTACAAAAGGTGATAGATTTGAGAACACAATTAAACAACTTCAAGAAAGTTGAAAAATTGTTGAGGTCTAAGTTAGGAGATGCAAAGGGGAAGGTGGTCATCTCAAGAGCAGTTTATCTGTTTCATATTGGAGTCAACGACTATCAATATCCATTCACTACAAACTCTTCCATTTTCCAATTCATTTCCAACGAGAAATACGTTGATTTTGTTGTCGGTAACACGACGGCCGTGACCAAGGTAAATAATATCACAACTAATCTAAACAACTGTTTGTTGGATTCTCTTGTGAACAAGTTTGATCAATTAATGAGAGCTTTTGTTTCTGTTCTTAGGACGTGTATAAACTTGGAGGAAGGAAGTTTGGATTCTTGAACATGGGAGCGTATGATTGTGCACCAGCTTCATTGATTATAGACCAATCAAAGATAGGATCTTGTTTTAAGCCGGTCACCGAGCTGATCAATCTGCACAACGAGAAGCTTGGGAATGGTTTGAGGCGGCTAGAGCGTGAACTATCCGGATTCAAATACGCTCTTCATGACTATCACACTTCCCTATCCGAAAGAATGAACAATCCTTCGAAATACGGTAGCAAACCTTGCTTAATAATTGCAATTCATGTAACAGATTAATTTAGTATAAACTTTTGGACCGTTTTGTGTTGTTTTATAGGGTTTAAGGAGGGGAAGAAGGCATGTTGTGGAACCGGACCATTGAGGGGAATCAATACATGCGGAGGCCGAATGGGAGTATCTCAAAGTTATGAGTTATGCGAAAACGTTACAGATTACTTGTTCTTTGATCATTTTCATTTGACTGAGAAGGCACATCAACAAATTGCAGAACTCATATGGAGCGGACCGACCAACGTCACTGGACCTTATAATCTCAGAGCGCTATTTGAACATAATTAATTAAGCTTAATCATCCGTTGCATCTTGCTTTTCATGTTTTTTATTTTTGTGTTTAAATTGTCATAATGATTGATTAATCTTTGCATTAATAATTATAATCGAAGAAGAAATTAGCCGTATACATTACATCTTGCAGTTTTTTTTTTTAATTATTTTTCCTTGTCAAGTCAGAAAAGTTTCCAAAATAAACATCTACTTAGGATTCGAAATCAGACGACGCCTAGTCTTTAGAATAGTTAAAGATATCTTTAGAAAACAAACAAAGACATTTTAGCAACCGCACAAACTCGACATAATGACAAGGTTCGCGTCCGTATTGATGTTGTAGTCAGCTATGGCCCGAGTGTCTGCAAGCTTCCTGCCTTGGAAGAGCAGATTCTGCTTGTCCACTGGTGGGCCACCCTGATCATAGATCATGTTCTTGACTTGTTCAATGGTCTCGGATCCCTTCACCTCTAGGTTGAATGTTTTCCCCTTAAGCGTCGATACAAAAATCTTCATGGCTGCACCTCGAACAGGACCAGAACCCGGAGTCAAACCCAAAACCAATTGGCGGGTCGGCTCTCCACGGATCTTGATGTCAACCTCTAGATTTATGGTCTTTCCCTCCACCTCTAGATTTATGGTTTTTCCCTCTAGTCCTGGGATGCGGGTTGCCCCGCCCCGCACAGCCTGCTAAACCGCTGATTTAGATAAAATTTTTAATATCCGAACCCGCCCGCCTAAGAAGTGGACTTTTATATTAGACCCGCGACCGCCCCGCCAAAACTCTGCGGGCCCCGCGGGTAACCCGCATACCAGAAAATGAGCTGCCTGCAAAAAACCGCAGCCCGCTAACCCGCAAAAAAAACCGCATTCCATATACATTATACACAACACAAGGACTGATTTGCAACAGAAAGTTATACACTTCAAATCAAAGTCCAAATACATAAAATTCTTACATAAACCATCAAATCTTACACAAATACATAATATTCTAAGAAGTCCAAATTCATCAATCACCATTCACCAACAATCAGAAAATGAAAACTTATAACGTTGATGAATCCACCATGGAATCTATCACACAATCATCAGATCCATCACCAAGACTTAGTCCTTCAAGTTCTGTCTCTAAAGCTAAAAAAGAATCAAAATCAAAAATGAGAAGCCAGAAATGAAGAAACTGAAACAGAAATTAGAAATCAAAAATCATAAATGAAGGAACAGAAATCAGAATTCAAATATGAAGAACTTAGGTTGGTAATCAGAATTCAAATTCAAACAGGAATCAGAATTCAAATCGCCGAGGCTGGTAACTAAGGAAACTGTAGGAACTAGAGCTGATTTTGTTAAAAGACAGGAATGGGAATACATCAGCAGGGATCTTATCAAAGTGTCTAGACCCTTAGTTAAATGTTATAACCCGTCCCTAAATGTGAAAAGTGCCTGACAGAGAAGTCCACCTTCCCAATGACTCCTAAATAATACATTGTAGAAGCACATTATAAACAGAAACTTAAAAATCATGAATCCAAAAGCAAACTTGAAAGCCTCATAAGAAGATTAAACAAATAAGACGATCCCTTATTTTTGTAGGTAGGATGAATTTGTTGACTACAAGTATAGCTACTATATGCTCATGTATGTAAGCCAAACACATAGGTGGGGAAGGACCCTAAAAAGAGCTGGGCAAGACAAACATCAGCTAAAAATAACAAAAAAATTGCAGCCAACGATCTCACATCACTATGTAAATAAGAAGAACATCAGATCATCACCCTTTTCACAATCCCACTATTGGTCAATCACCACTCCAACATAATCTCAGAACTTTCATCAAACCAGGGAGAATATGAAGCTCAATTCTACAAAAGAAACCAACGCACAGTAACAACTAACCGTATAATATTCCAAGACACAGAGCAAAAACAACAGCTGTATATTTTCCTTAAAAAAACCCAATCTCTTTTCTGCATATATGTTGTCCTGAGTTAGAGGAAATTGACTATACAAAAAGTCAGAATAATTATTCTATATCCATAACTTTAAAGATATTCGTATCACAACATAAACCAGAGTTAGTAAATTAGACTGTTAAGTAAATTGGACCATAAAATACAATGTATTTCTAAGACTATAACTAGGACAGCCAATGTTCATGGAAAGAAATAATGTTATAGAATAAAAGAGTGTGGCTATAAGTCTAAACAGAGCAGAACAGTTCAAAATCACATATTCAAAAAAGTCACTCATAATTCAAGATGGATGCATCAACAATCAACATAGCCAAAATCCACATATCAAGTTCATACAACAATTCACATGCTAATCTCACCATAGATAGCACATTCAACAATAAAGACAATATCAAAAGACAAAACCAAATCAAAGCAACATCACCAGACGAAGACAATATCAAAAGACAAATCAAAATCAAACCAAAGCAACATCACCATAGAGAAACAATTAACACCACAAACAATAAACATCAACGCATCAACTTCAAGCATTCGACTTTCAATAAAAAAAATTGAATCGCGAAATCGATCCCAAATCAAAAAACGAAACGGAAACAATACCTAAGATTGATGATGATTTTTTGACATCACTGAAGGAGGCGACTCAGGCGAGTGAGGAGAGTGAGTCGATGAAGGTGAAGGTGAGGTTTCGAGTTTTGCTACGCAGAGGCGAGAGAGAAGAAAAACAAGAGAAGAAGAGAATACGATTGAGTGCGATTTAGGGATTTTTAGGATTAGGGTTTCTTTTGACAAATACAAATAAGATTTGACATCCCAAACCAGTTATTTGAACCGCTCTTAACCGAAATCAACCTCATAAACCGGAACTAGCAGATTATTGCGGGAACCAGCGAGTCCGCACGCCAAAACCAAAATTCTAAACCCGCCCGTGAATCATGTGGATTTATCGAACCGCGCGGATGCGGGTCAAAAATCCCAGCTTTATTTCCCTCCACTGTTTTGATAAGAATCTTCATTGCAAACTTTTTTTGCTTTAATAAAATTAACCCATTAAACAGGAAAAAAAAAAACTTCATTGCACCACCTAAGAGAATCTGAAAAAAAAACCCAAAGCAAAATCAAAATCTGAGACCAAAGCATTTGAAATCTGAAAGCATAAGGTTTAAAGAGGTATATATATATATACCAAAAGAGAATTTGGAGACAATGAAAGACAAACTGTAGTTCTCTTCTTTGGGTATCCTTTTATAACCAATCCATGTTTTAATATATGTTTCCCTTAAATATATACACTGTGTGCATGTAAATAAAATGTGCATGTTATATAAAATTTTTTTACCGATGTAAAAACAACGGCTATTTTCTGTCCTCTTTCAGATTTTTACCATGTTTCGAAATTTGTTTTCCCGCTGCTGTGAAGAAAACGGATGTGTTACAAATGTTTTGATTTTACCTTTTTGACCGTTGTGAAGGAAATGTCTATTTGGTTTACTTATTTCGGATTTTTACATTTTTTTTTCGTTTTACGACCGCCTGAAAACAAATTGGGCCGATTAACTGACTTATTAATATTATGAACCGAATATATTTCAAAGCCCATTGATGTTTTTTTTTTAAATCTAAGCCCCTGTATTGTTTTTTTTTTTTCCTGCCTGGTGACATAAAAATAACAATAGGAATAGAAAAAAAAATGAATAAAAAAGAATAAAAAATACAAAATGACCAAAATAAAGAACGAAGAGGAACAAATGTAGATGAAAAATTGAACAAATAGTTATAGTAAATGGTAACCAAAATATTGAGAATATTTTTTAAAAAATTTAACATACGGATTTTTTAAAAACAAATTCATTTAGTGAATTTAGTTTATAAATTTTATTTAAAATTAATAACTTATATTAATTTAAAATAAAATGCTAGTAGAAATTTGAATATTTTATTAAAAACATATATAAATTTCACTTAAAAGAATTTTTTATTTTTATTTAAGTATAAATACTAATTTAAAATAAAATTATATCATTCAATTAAAGTAAAATTTTGATGAAATTATATATATATATATATATTTATAATAAATAATATGAAAAGTATTTATCTATAAATAATATTATCAAAAAACTATTTTAAAATTATTTAATAATAAAAAACGAAATTAAAATTTTTGTTTCTCGTTGTTCCTCTACAATTTTGGAGAGAAATATTTTTGTTCTATCATTCCTTTTTCATGAGAAATGAAGAGAAAAAAAATATAGGACTCACATGTCTGAAAATTGTGAAAAAATTATTGTAAATGATAAAAAAAATTGTGGAACAAAGAGGAACATGACATTCCTCGTCATTCTTTTCTTCCAAAATGGTCACCAATTAGAGCTTATATGTATCATTAGTATCACTATTTTGAGTATGAGTGTCAAAATGGGTAAACCAAACCAAACCAACCCATAACTCAATGAGTTGAAACTTAAATGGTTTTTGAGCTGACCCAACTCATTTATTAAATGGGTTGAGTTATAACCCATAACCAATTAATTTGATGGTTTCAATGGTTTTAATGGTTAAATGAGTTGACTCATAAAAATAAAATAATTAATTAATTAATAATTTAATAACAATAAATATAAAATAACTAATTAATAATTATTATCATCATATATTATCATTTTGCCGTGAAACCGTGTTTTTGGCGGGAAAATGTGAACTCGTATTTTTTTGGCGGAAAAAATATAAACTCGTATTTTTGGTGGAAAATTGTGAAACCGTGTTTTTGGCGGAAAAAATACAGACTCTTGTTTTTGGTGGGAAAAATGTGAACTTGTGTTTTACGGAATAATATTTTTGGTGGGAAAATTTTAGTACGATGATGATGATGAATGATGATGATATGTTGATGATGAATTATGGTATGACAATGATGATATGGTGAAAATAGTATAAAGATAATGATAATGCTAAGTATGATAATTAATTTAAAGAGTAAATGGTTTAACCACAGACTATTTCAAACCAACTCATAACCCATAACTCATTTGATCCATCAATTCATTAGGATCCAAATAGTAAAACCATTAGGATTAATGAATCGGATTGGGTCGAATCGACCCATGAAGTTTGACCCATTTTGACACTCCTAATTCTGAGTCATTTGGTCTCAGCAAATAAACAAATAAATTTTAAATTATGGATTTTAATTGGAAGATTTGATCTTTTCAAGAAATATTCGTAGTAACCCAAATGTCTACCTGAACCCCTTTTTTCCTTGTGGATCACAGAAATATGTTGAAGTTATTATTCCATGCTTTTCTTCTAGAATATTAATTGTAGGGTCTATTGAAAAACTTGATTCCACAAGAAACTTGTTAATTACTGCTTTAGGGTTTCCTTTTTTGCCACAAGAAACTACTCATTTGGCAAATATAAAACTAACTACAAGTAATCAAAATTTTCTCTTAATATTACCGGTAGCAACGAAGATTCGATTTTTTCACCTCGCGGCGACCAAATGCGATTCACGGTCCAATTTTGCGGCATGACGTCGCTCGTTCGCTGACTTCGCTCTATTCTTTACTATTTATCCCGTCAAAACTGACTCCTGCAGATGCTTCTTATTCTAGAAAAGTATTATTTTGAAGTTTTGAGTTTTTTGACTAATCATAATTAAAGCGTCGTGGTTATAATATTTTAAAACAGTATTATCAAACTATCAACTAATTAACGATTTTTTTTTCCTAGTGCGAATATATGACAGAACACGTGATTATAGATTTGAAATATATAAATACAAATTGGTGAATCTTTGACATCAATGTTTTTTATTGTTGTATATATTGTAATATTATATTCAATATAGTTAATATACAAAAAAAAATCAATGTAATACTCTAAGACTGGAGTCTCAAAGAACCAAATAATATGATAAAATATTAAAGCTGTCTTTGTTAACTTATTTAGAAAAAAAAAAAAAAGGCAGTCTTTGTTAACTTCATACGTTCATCTACATGACATCATATCGATTTTGATTCAAAGTCGTGCGTCGGAAAATAATGATTTAGAAAAACAACTTGACCATACGAATACTAAACTATACTATATAAGAGAAACAAACTATTGAGATAAAAATGCTTTGAAAATATATATAGTCAACAAGTGCTAGTGCACAAAACATAAACGTTAGTCGTTAACCACTAAACATGGAAAGCTCTCGATTAGTTTCGATCATCTTCTTCATCTACACAATCATCTTGTCGATCGGCTCAATCAACTGCAAAGACAATAGTAATCTGGTAACAAACCAAGCTGCTTTGTTCGTGTTTGGAGATTCTCTTCTCGATGCCGGAAACAACAACTACATCGATACTGTCTCAAGTTTCCGGTCTAATATATGGCCGTACGGTCAAACCACTTTCAAATATCCCACCGGAAGAGTCTCCGACGGACGTTTGATTCCTGATTTCATCGGTAACAAGACAAAACTACTCTCTTTTTTTTCTGTTAATTAAAGAAGACAAAACTACTCTGTTTCGTTAAATTTATTTACTGAGAATTAATAAAATATATATTAACTGATCGCTGATGTGGCAGCTGAGAATGCATGGTTACCGTTGATCCCGCCAAATCTACAACCAAGCAATGGTAACAATCAATTTACATATGGAGTAAGTTTTGCTTCTGCTGGCGCCGGAGCTTTGGTCGGAACCTTCTCTGGAATGGTAAATATCCTCAGTTTTTATTACTGCTCTATTTCAATATAAATATTGTTTTGATATTTTTCATGCAACTTTTTTTTAATGTATTTACCAAAACTATTAGACTCTTGGAATTCTTGTCTATTTCATGATTTTAACGAATTTACATTATGGCTAAATTAGATATTTGTGAGAAAAGTTATATTGTAATAATAAATAATAGCAATTATTTTAAAACAAATTTTTTTTTCGAAAGATACTTAAATTAAAATAGAGGGAGTAGAAATTAAACAATTTGTGTACTTTTTATTTCTTCAACCTGATGATATAGTTATTTGACTAACTGACACTTTTTAACTTTAATTTTTATCATTCAAGGCGATAAATTTGGGAACACAGTTAAACAACTTCAAGGATGTTGAAAAGAGTTTGAGATCTGAGTTGGGAGATGCAGAAACCAAAAGGGTTTTCGCAAGAGCTGTTTATCTGTTTCATATCGGAGCCAACGACTATTTTTATCCTTTCTCTGCAAACTTCTCAACTTTCCAATCTAATTCCAAAGAGAAATTCGTCGATTTTGTTATCGGTAACACGACATCCGTGATCGAGGTAAAAATAAAATCGAAAACTAATTTCAAATTATTAGCTTTTTTGGTCTAAAAGTGAGAAATATATGTTATGTTTCTCAGGAATTGTATAAAATGGGAGGAAGGAAGTTTGGATTTTTGAACGTGGGACCGTACGATTGTGCACCAACTTCATTGATAAGAGACCGGACAAACATAGGATCTTGTTTCACACCTGCCTCTGAGCTTATCGATATGCACAACAAGAAGTTTCCGGATGTTTTAAGGCGACTACAACGTGAACTATCCGGATTTAGATACGCTCTTCATGACTATCACACTTCTCTTTCCGAAAGAATCAACAATCCCTCGAAATACGGTAACTAAACTTACTTGGTAATTACATATATGTAAGAGAACGATCTATAGCATAGCTTAAGGAACATTTTGTGCTGTTTTTTGTTAATTTTCAAGGGTTTAAGGAAGGAAAGAAGGCATGTTGTGGAAGCGGACCATTGAGAGGAATCAATACGTGTGGAAACCGAATGGGACCGTCGCAAGGTTACGAGCTCTGCGAAAACGTTACCGATTATTTGTTCTTTGATTCCTCTCATTTGACGGAAAAGGCTCATCGACAAATCGCAGAGCTGATTTGGAGCGGACCGCCTAATTTCACTGGACCTTATAATCTCAAAGCTTTATTTGAACTTAGGCTTACATAAAAATCGCCTATATGTGTGTATATGAAAATAACTGACGAGGTCACTAATATCTTCTTGTCTAATCATGTTTAGTCATGTACTTTTTGTGTTTAGGAGAATATAATAAAATTGATGTATTATTTTTTTTTTTTTTGGTGATAGGTTTGAAAGTTTTTTTCTTTTTTCTTGATGAAATATTGAGTTACAAGATAAGACCACAAGAAACATGTGCTAGAAGAACCATGATTAGCGTTTATTTGCGTTAACCTTCCTTGCACCGGAAGATTCGTCACCGGCGCGAGCAAACCTAATTATAACTCTACAATGATGATTAAATTACGGTTTATTGCCATTTGAATACTAATACAAACAGTTGATTTTTTTTCAATGATATAAGTCCGACCAAAACTGTTACCATAATAGACGGACCTAATCTGTGATGCGATCCAAATCTATTTTACTATTAGTTTTGTCGAATTGATTATTATCCACATGGAACGTACAGGATAGACAAAGTCAAGATCGGTGTGGTCAATTAATGAAAATTTTAAATTACATCTGTATTTTTCCAGCTTCCACCTTGGGATAAGCGATATTCATTTAATATTGTGTTCAAAGTTTAGCCACTTTGGATCACGTCTTATTAAATAGAAGAAAATTACTTAATTATGCCCAGATGACTGGATGAGATTTGTTTGGTCTTATTTTCTTTTTACTTTCATGTCGGTTATAAATAAATAGTTAATACTGCGCGCATAGACTATTTAGTTACTGTAAAAACTATTATATTTTCCAACTGGTAGAAGATAATCAATCATATTCGTTCTATAATTACAAAAGCTTATTTTAAAAAATTTAATGTCATAAAACAAATCGTCATATATTATTTTATTTTATTGCGAAAAAGTCATATATTGTTGACATCGTTATATATAAACAAAATTTCTATTTATTGAACATATTAGATAAACTCTCGAATAGATTAGAGTAAATCGATAGATTAATGAATTAAACTCTGGAATGATACGTGGTAAGAGTTGCAAAGATCAATCTTTTTATTATAGAGGAAAACTCACTAGAGAAAACAGAAAAACGTTGCAAACTAAACACATCAAGATTCCGATTTTGATACGGTTATATTTTAACTCATGACCCTTGTAGAAACCCGAATGATCCCTAAAGATTGATTTATAGAGACTCAGTAAAACTCGTAACCGCGGCTAGACGACG